>OY728122.1:1441759332-1446559332 GCA_963277665.1 Viscum album | reverse complement strand
TAATTTAAAGATATTGAAATAAAAAATCAATTTGAAAAACCATTTTCAATACCAAAACACCAAAAAAATAGAATAATGGATTTCCTTTACATTTTAGAAAACATTAAGGCTTATAGAGGAAGCCAAATAATGATTACAGCGGCAAAGAGGTCATTTTCGCCAAAAACGTTAAAACATTCTGTTTTTCGTTTAGTAAAACGCTTCATTGAAAAAGGATTCCCTTTGACTGAAAGTAAAATCCAAAGGGTTTTATTATAAACCGTGTAAAAGAAGAAGGTATATATTATCGAAATATGCCTTAATGAAAGGAGATTGAGACGAAGTCCCTTACCTCGTGTCCGACTTGACTCAATCTTTCTTTAATATCCTGAATAATAAACTAAAGATAATTTATACTTGATTAAGAACCTTTTTCAAGTTTATTATTCCTTTTATATCACTTATTACCATGTTATAAACATTATGTAATCATTCAATTTAATATTGGTCATTTTGTCGATATTTGGTACTTGAGTCAAAAATGAACACCTTATATTTACAAGTTGTTCATGTGGTCAATAGTCCATTATATCCAGAATAATATTCATGACTTAGATATCATATATATCATATATATCCATTATATACATTTATTTATAATATTCATAACATTTGGAGGTAAGAAATTAAATGCATTGTTCATGGAGACGGTAAGTCGTACGTACACATGAACGCTACTTTCATTTCCATTTATTATTTTAATGGAATTAAAACATATTGATACATAGGTATATTATAATTACAATATAATATCATATATAATATCATTAACTCCATCCTTTATATGTCCCACATATGGTATTAACGAATCATATCACTTTGAGGGGGCGGTAGTCTGCACTTCCTCAAAATAAATTATAGTGTTTACCCATAATGGAAACCATAAAGGTAAGATGTAAATGGAAAATACAGAAGCATAAAGAAAACATAATCATAATATATATCATACATAAATATAGTTCCATCATAATTTCCACCATGAGAGGCGGTAGGAGGTAATTGAACAATCATTGTTTCGTGAGGTGTTAGTTTTCCATCCATTGAAACATTATATTCTTCACCCATTAGATGGAGGTGTGTGTAAGTTTAGTTTAAATACTTCTCATAAAAACAGCCTAGTATATTGAGGATACTTGTTTTTATATAAATCAAAGTAATAAAAAGAGTTTAGGGGTTAGAGAAGTAAAATAAAAGAAAAGAAGTTAAGAGGAACCATTACCTTTAATTTGGGTAACTTTCTTTGGTTTGAACCAAAAGGACTTCTTGAACTGCCTTCTGCCTAAGGTAAGGATTCTAGGAGGAGTATAGGGGTGTAGGGAGATTAATTTGGTACAGTTTGGATGAGCCTGAAGGCTTGAGATGTGTGTGGAATTGGTTTTAAGTGGTCCCCTTTTAAAATGGAGAGGAGGGGCTCTTTAGGAAACTGTGAAAATATTATTTTATTATATAATGATATTCGGTTTCTAAAGGTCCAAAAATCATTAAAGTCAAAGATAAGATGTCTCATGGTCGAAATAAAATCATCCAATAGGAATTGGACAGGTTTTGGATAATATTTTAATCATTATAATTTTATTTATTTAAATCATTTATTAATTAGGTAAATACTGCATCATTATTGTGTCATAAATAATTTAATTTATTCGAAGTGAAAAAATTATAAAAAAATATTATCATGTTTTAAATATTTTTATCTTTCTAAATAATATTTATAGTCAAAAATATGAAATATATAACACCATATAAAAATTAATTTACTAAAGGATTTTTGTTTATGTCATTTTTGCCTTTACTTTAAATTAATTAATCTAAAGTCTCATTATCATTCTTAAGAGGCTTCTTGGGGTCCCCAAATCGACCCAAGGATGTCCATGGTCGCCCATTACTCATACAATAAGGTTAGGATAAGTTTTAAGTTAATTTGAAATTATTATAATATTCTGTTTACCTTGAATTACCCTATTTACCTTTAACCGAGGCAAAAAAAATCAAAAGTTAATATTCACCAAAAATTATTTTCATCTTATTGAACCACGTTTTACTTACTAATAACAACCATGTATATCATATTTTCTAAATTTAATTCACAGAATTGTTAAAATTTCATTTAAATGAAAAATTCAGTTTTTTTAACGACTACTAAGTGGTTTCACTATTCATCAAAATTTGAAGTTTTTTAGAAAAATACCAAATATTCAGCCTAAGATATGTTTGATATTCCCAATTAAAAAATTATGTATATTTTTATAAATTCAAAGCATATAAGTGTAATTAATTAATTTAAAATTAATTCATGTTGTTAAAACAAATAGCGTGTTTTTAAGAGACAATAACAATCAAAAGATTGATACTTGTTTACGTCCAATTTCAAAGTGAAATTAATTATAATGACCAACATTGGATTAAATGGTAAAAATATATTATAATTACACTTTAAACCCAATTAAAAAGATAATATAATCATATAAATAAATTAGATTAAAACACAGTTTTGAATTAAAATACAATATTTTTCACTATTCATTTAAAATGAACTTTATCAGAAAAATTCCAAAAATTTACACAGAGTAAATTTTGATGTCCCCATTCTAAAAAGAGATTTTATTTGGTGAACTGTAATGTATTAAATTAACCAAAACAATATTTAAATAGGGTTCTCCATTAAAAGGTGGTAAAACGACCTTTTAATGTAAATTATGCTTAAAATTAGATTCATTCACATTTTAAGCCTCTAACATTTATTGGATAAATGGAAATACATTTAACAAACATGTATAATCATATTTTAGTTATTTTTTTTCATTCCCGATAACACAACGGCTAGGAGTTAACTTCTATTTAAGATAAAAAATTTATATTATTAGTGTGCAATGTAAGATTTCAATGAAACTTGTTGTTGCGTATCTGGTACGTTATCGAACATAGAAACCCTTTTAAAGTAACATTAATATTTAATTCACAAATATTAATAATTATAAAAATATCTTATTCTTTATTTACCTAGGATGTTAAATCCTTCCCCCCTTTTGGAAATTGTGTCCTCGTAATTTTTATTCACTTATCAAAGTAAGTGGGGGTATTTATCCCTCATAGAATTTTCAGATTCTCACATTGCCTCTTCAACCATATGGTTCTTTCACAAAACCGTTACCTGATAAATTACCTTATTCCGCAACACTTGCTCTCTTTGATCATGAATTTGGACTGTTTGTTCTTCATAAGATAGATTCTCTTTCAACTGAACTTCCCCTGGACTCAAAACATGAGATGGATCTGGAATATACTTTCACAACATCGAAACTTGAAAAACATTGTGTACCTAGGATAAACTTGCAGGTAAATCCACTATGTACGCAACTAATCCAACTTTCTCCAGTATTTCATAAGGTCCAATGAACCTCATACTTAACTTTCCCTTCTTACCAAAACACATCAAACTTTTCCATGGAGAAACATTGAGAAAGACATGATCACCTACCTCAAAAGAAATATCCTTCCTTAGGATATCTACATAAGTTTTCTATCTGCTTTGAGTTGTTCTCATGTGCTTCTGAATCAACTGAACTTTATCTGCCATCTCTTCTACCAATTCTAGACCCATCAGCTTCCTTTCACCTACTTCATCCCAAAAAGCTGGAGTTTGACAATGCTTTCCATATAATTCCTCAAATGGGGCCATCTGTATACTGGAATGAAAACTGTTATTATAAGAAAATTCAACCAAATAAATATGTTGGTCCCAACTTCACTGGTAATCCAATGAACAAGCATGTAGCATATCCTCCAAGGTCTGAATTTTTCATTCTGATTTTCCATATAATTGAGGATGAAAAGATGAACTAAAATTTAATTTAGTACCCAACGACTTCTGAAGGCCTTTCCAAAAGTTAGAAGTAAACCTGGGATCTTGATCAGATACAATGGAGAGGGGAACACCATGAAAACTAACTATCTCTTTAACATACAACTGATCAAGTTGATCTAGAGACAAATTATCTCAAATAGGAAGGAAATGAGTAGATTTAGTCAATCGATCAACTATAACCCAGATTGAAATATTACCTCGAGATGTCTTTGGTAATCCCACAACAAAGTCCATGGATATATTTTCCCATTTCCACTCTGCCACCGGTAATGGCTGAAGAATCCCTTTCAGTAACTACTTTTCTTCTTTATCCTACTGACAAGTCAAACACTTCATAGTAAAATCAGCAATATCTCTTTTCATTCCATCTCACGAGTAATACTCCCGAAGATCTCTGTACATCTTAGTACTGCCAGGATGAACTGAAAACAGAGAACTATGAGCTTTACATAACAACTCAATCTTCATTTTTGAATCAAAAGGCACACATAATCTCTTCCCAAATGTCAAAACACAATCATTATCAATGTTAAAATTAGGCAACATACCCTTCTGAACCAACTCTTCCTTTTTCTGCAACTCATTGTCTTCTTTCTGTGCTTTCTTTATTCTGTCTGATAGAGATGATTTCCCTAACACCTGAAAAAAAAACAGAATAATTTCCTACACCAACAACTTCTATTCCAAAGTTCATGAATCCAAAACCAAATGATCTCATTCCAAACGTAGCATGGTTAATAAGGCATTAATTTTTAGACTCAAATCATCACCCACTTTATTTTCTTTGCCGGGATGGTAATGTAACGTGAAATCATAATCCTTGATTAATTTCAGCCATCTCCTCTGTCTCAAGTTCAATTCTTTCTGAGTGAATATATACTTTAAACCTTTGTGGTCAGTTTATATTTCACATTTTACTCCATACAAATGATTCCTCCAAAATTTTAAAGAAAAAAACAACAGAAGATAATTCCAAATCATGTGTAGGGTAATTTAACTCATGAGGTTTCAACTGATGTGAAGAATAAGCAATTAAATGATCGTTCTTCATAAGGACACATCCAAGTCCTTTCAATAAATCATCACTGTAAATAAAAAAATCACCATTTCTGGAAGGCAGTGCCAAAACATGAGCATTCACCAATCTTCTTTTCAATTCCTTAAAATAATCATCACATTATTTTTTCCAAATGAACTTAACACCTTTTCGAGTTCACTTAGTCATTGGACTAGATAACCATGAAAAATTTTCAACAAACCTATTGTAATAACCTTCCAAACCAAGAAAACTACAGAACTCGGTTATATTTGTAGGTCTTGGCCATTCTTCAACAACTTTTGTTTTAGCAGGATCAATAGTTATGCCATTTTTTTAAACAATGTGACCAAGGAAAGAAATTTTTTGTAACCAAAACTCACACATGCTGAATTTCCCAAAAAATTTCTTTTCTTTTAGGGTTTTCAAGACAACCATTAAATAAATTTCATGCTCCTATTTACTTTTAGAATAAACCAAAATATCATAAATGAATACAACCACAAAATTATCCAAGAAATTAGGGAAAATTCTATTCATAATATCCATGAATACAGCAGGTGCATTGGTTAACCCAAAACGCATAACAACAAATTCATAATGGCCATATCTAGTATGAAACGTGGTCTTCGGAATGTTTACTTCCATTACATTCAATTGATGGCACCCTGATCTCAAGTCAATCTTCAAAAAATACTGAGCTCCTTGGAGATAATCAAACAAATCATCGATATGAGGCAAAGGATACTTGTTCTTAATAGTGATGTTATTCAATGCTCTATAATCAATGAAAATCCTCATTGAACCATCATTCTTTTTAATAAAAAAGACAGGAGCACACCATGGTGATGTGCTAGGTCGAATGAAAACTTTATCTAATAACTCATGAAATTGCTTCTTTAACTCTAAAAGTTCAATTTGATCCATTCGATAAAGAGGTTTTGAAATTTCCTTAGCATCAGGAACTAAGTCAACAGTAAATTCAACTTCTCGATCGCGTATTATACCAGGAAACTCATCAGGAAAAACATCAAGGTACTCATTTACCACTGGCACATCATTAATCTGAATAGTTCCTTTATTTTCAACAATATGTGCAAGGTAACATTCATTTCCATATTTTACTAGTTTCTCAGCTTCCTGATAAGTTATCAAAAGCAAGGGTTCATTTCTTGTACGCAAACTATAAATATTTCTGAAATGAAACCTATTTATCTCTACTGTGAATCTTAGTATGATAAACTGACTTCCAGTCCATGACGAAAATAACATCAAACTCTACTAGAGGAAAAACAATAATGTTTGTAGGTAGATTCTTCCCACACACAAGGACATGAAGGTTCTTATGTTTTCTTTTTGCCTCAACATTTCCTCCATGTGTTTTTACCATAAGTTCTGTATTTATATCTTGAGATGGAATTCCCAATTTATTAGAAAACTTCTCAGAAATGAAAGAGTGTGTAGACCCTGGATCAAACAACACATTGGAATAATCTGAACAAACAAACAGTGTACCTGATACTACTTCATTTAATGGCCCAACATCTGCATAAGTAGTTGAAAAAGATTTCACCACCCCTTTCTGCTTATAATCTGGATGCTTTCCCTCATTTGAGTTCTTTGTTGGACACTCATTTGCATAATGAACCATTTCATTACACATAAAACATCATACTGATGGATTTTCAATGCTTGCATGGTCAACTTCATTACAGTTACGAGCAATATGACCAGACTTACCACACCGAAAGCACTTTTAAGACTTTGATAAACATTATACAAGATTCTTTTTACCACACTTCTCACAAGTTGGATATTTAATTTTCTTACCTCCAGGCTTCTTTGATGAATTATTTCCCTTTTCCTGCTAACAGGACCTCTTATTCTGTTGTTTTTCAACGAAAACTTGATCATCAGCAAACTCAATTTCCATCTTCTCCATACATTGAAAAAGTTTTTCATAACTTTTGAACTCATGAGAGGCTAATTCTCTTTGATATCATGGCATCAGTCTTGATTAAAATCGATTTATCTTACTATCAAGATCTTGGAAGAAATTTGGATCATACCTTGCCAGTTGAGTGAATTTTCCTTCACAAGCAGCCACTGAGTCATCCTCCTGCCTCAATTCTTGGAATTGTTTTTCCATTCTAAGATGAACCATCTTAGGAAAATATTTATCAAAAAACATACCTTTGAATTCATCCCAATCGAGAGCATCAATCTCCTGACTATCCTTGATATTTTTCACCATCAGCTACCACTGGTCAGCTTCACCTTCAAAATGGTAAACAGCGAGACTAACCTTTTGATGTTCTGAACACCCCATGAAATCAAAAATCTTTTCCAGTGCTTTAATCCACCCTTTAGCTAGCACAGGGTCAGATGATCCTCTGAATGATGGGGGATGTTGCCTCATGAAATGATCCACTACTGACATGTTCTTCTGTGGTTGATCTGGCTGATCTCATGCATGGATACCACCGCCATTTACAGCCTAAGTCAACTATGCCTTCACTGAAAAAAACTATTGAGTTCTTATTCTACCCATCTCAGGTTGCTGATTTGGAAGGTTGTCTTCCTCCTGATGTCGTCCCAACATAGTTGTCATGTTTCCTTTGTGGAAAACCATTCTGAACACAGAAATATCTTAAGCGAAGCAACATGGTAATATGTAAATGCTATATCATTTCAATATTAACATAAATTAATTTAGGAACATTAATTTAACAATAACCTAACTTCTAACTTTTTCTAAACCGACCTTGGATACCAACTATAAAGACTTAGCCTTAAAACATACATAATATTGAATTGAACCAATAATTCACATTGAAAATTTTTTCATGTTAAGAGTTTTAGAGAATTAGTATATAACAATTACATCTCAACAGATTCCAAAGTAGACACTTCTACTCAGTTTCCATTTTTTTCATAAAATAAAAATGCTTGAAAAAAAAATATTCATGTCTAGTTCCATGTTTAAGACAGCATGACATTTCCTTGATCCCATCCTTGACCCTATTCCACATTATGTACAGTGAAAAATATTTCCAAAACTTGGGATGAGAATAAAAATCTCAGTAAAGGATACACAAAGAGAGAAAAAATTTAGTTTTTAAAAACAACAAGTAAACCATGGATACTTTAACATAAGTAATACTTTTCACCTTTATGAAGTAGTAAATACTCTTCAATGAATAAAAGAACACTACTTACCCTTTTTTAACCAAAAGATTACCATAAAATCCATATAAAGAACACATAACATATTAAGGTAACTTGGGACATAATCATACTTAAATGGAATAACCATACGGTCGAATTCCATACATATCACTAAATGGAATAGCCATATGGCTGACTTCCATACCCAATGCATTGGAGGTTATAATGTAACCTACCATCCTGGTTTATCATGGAACCACCTATCATTTGGTTTATCACATAACCACCCGTCTAATGTCCAAGTACCATTATAAAATCATAACACATAAAATATTGCAAATATAAACATTTCACTAATAACTTTTAATTTTCAATCACAAGAAATTATTTCAAGATATTGAAATAATAAATCCATTTGAAAAACCATTTTCAATACCAAAACACCCAAAAATAGAATAAGGGGTTACCTTTTCATTTTAGAAAACATTAAGGCTTATAGAGGAAGATAAATAACAATTACGGCGGTGGAGAGGTCATTGTCTCCAAAAACATTAAAAACATTCTGTTTGTCATTTAGTAAAACACTTCATAGAAAAAATATTCCCTTTGAATGAAATTAAATGTCAAAGGGATTTATTATAAACCATGTAAAAGAAGAAAGTATATATTGTCAAAATATGCCTCAATGAAAGGAGATTGAGACGAAGTCCCTTACCTCGTGTCCAACTTGACTCGATCGTTCTTTAATATCCTAACTAATAAAATAAAGTTAATTTATAATTGCTTAAAAACCTTTTTCAAATTTATTATTCCTTTTATATAACTTATTACCATGTTATATACATTATGTAATCATTCAAGTTAATAATGTTCATTTTTTTGATATTTGGTACTTGAGTAAAAAATAAACACCTTATATTAACAAGTTTTTCATGTCGTCAATAGTATATTATATACAGAATGATATTCATGATATAGATATCATATATATTATATATATCCAGTATATACATGTATTTATAATAGTACATAACATTTTGAAGTAAGAAATGAAATGCACCGTTCATGGAGACGGTAAGGTGTACGTATGCATGAACGCTACTTTCATTTCTATTTATTATTTTAATGGAATTAGAACATAATGATACGTAGGTATATTATAATTCCAGTATAATATCATATATAATATCATTAACTACATCCTTTATATGTCCCACATATGTCATTAATGAGTCATATCACTTTGAGGGGGCGGTAGTCCGCACTTCCTCAAATGAAATTATCGCGTTTACCCATAATGAAAACCAAAAAGGTATGATATAAATGGAAAATACCAAATAATATAGAAAAAATAAACATAATATATATCATATATAAAAACAGTTCTATCATAATGGACACCATGAGAGGCGGTAGGAGGTAATTGAACAATCATCATTCGTGAGGTGTTAGTTTTTCATCCACAGAAACATTATGTTCTTCACCCATTAGATGGAGGTGTGTGTAAGTGTAGTTTGAATCCTTCTCATAACAAAATATTAGTATATTGAGGATATTTTTGTTTCTATAAAGGAATGGAATAAAAAGAGTTTAGGGGTTTGAGAAGTAAAATAAAATAAAAGATGTTAAGAGAAACCATTACCTTTAATTTGGGTAACTTCCTTTGGTTTGAACCAAAAGGACTTCTTGAAGTGCCTCAGGTAATGATTCTATGAGGAGTATAGGGATGTAGGGATCTTAATTGGGAAGATTTTGGATGATCCTAAAGGCTTGAGAGGTGTGTGGAATTGGTTAGAAGTGGTCTCCTTTTATAATGGATAGGAGGGGCTCTTTAGGAAAGTGTGAAAATGTTATTTTATTATATAATGACATTCAGTTTCTAAAGGTCCAAAAATAATTAGATTAAAAGATAATATGACCCATGGTCGAAATAAAATCATCCAATAGAAATTAGATAGGTTTTGGATAATTTTGTAATCATTATAATTTTATTTATTTAAATCATTTATTAATGAGGTAAATACTGCATCATTATTGTTTCATAAATAATTAAATCAATTCAAAGTATAAAAATTATAAAAAAATACAATAATGTAGGAAATATTTTTAGCTTTCTAAATAATATTTATATTCTAATATATAACTTATATAACACTATATTAAAATTAATTTACTAAAATATTTTTGTTTATGTCATTTCTGCCTTTATTTAAATTAATTAATCTAAAGTGTCATTATATTTTATAAGTGGCTCCATGGGGTCCCAAAATAGACCCAAGCATGACCATAGTCTGAAATTACTCATCCAATAAGTTTAGGACAAGTATTATGTTAATTTTTAATTATTATAATATTATTTTTACCTAGAATTACCGGATTTACCTTTAACCGCGGTAAAAAAAATCAAAAGTTATTATTCACTAAAAATTATTTTCACCTTATTGAATGGAATTTTACTTACTAATAACAACCATGTTTGTTGGATTTTAAAAATTCAATTCATAGAAGTGGTAAAATTACATTTGAATGAAAATTTTTTTTTTTAACTACTACTAAGTGGTTTCACTATTCATCAAAAATTGATGTTTTTCAGAAAAATACCAAACATTCAGCCTAAGCTATATTTGATATTCCAAATTCAAAAATGATGTAGATTTTGATAAATTAAAAATATAGAAGTGGCATTAATTAATTTAAAACTAATTCCCGTTGTTAAAACAAATAGCGTGTTTTTAAGAAACAATAACTATCAAAAGATTGACACTTGTTTATGTCCAATTTCAAAGTGAAATTAATTCCAATGACTAACATCAGATTAAATGGTAAAAATATATTATAATTAAACTTGAAAACCAATTAAAAAGATAATCTAAGCATATAAATAAATTATATTAAAGCACAATATTGAATTAAAATACAATATTTTCCACTATTCATTAAAAATGTACTTTATCAGAAAAATTCCAAAAATTTACACAAAGTAAATTTTGATGTCCCCATTCTAATGAAGTATTTTATTTTTTCAACTAGAATGTATTAAAGTGACCAAAACTATATTTAAAGAGGGTTATCCATTAAAAGGCGGTAAATCGGCTTATTAATGTAAATTATGCTTAAAATTAGATTCATTCAAATTTTAAGCCTCTAAATTTTATTGGATAATTGTAAATACATTTAACAAACATGTTTAATAATATTTTAGTTAGTTTTTTTCATTCCCAATAATACAACATCTAGGAGTTAACTTCCATTTAAAATAATAACATTATATTAATAGTGTGCAATGTAAGATTTCAACGAAACTCATTGTTGCGTATCGGGTATACCATCGAACATAGAAACCCTTTTAAAGTAAAATTAATATTTAATTCACAAATATTAATAAATATGAAAATTAATTATTCTTTATTTACCTGGGATGCTACATAAATCCCATAATAATTTCAAATCTTTAATAAATGGATCCAAATAAATATCAATATCATTACTCAGTTGTTTTGGTCTTGATATAAGCATAAATAAGATGATGTATTTTCATTTCATGCTGAACCACAGTGGTAAGTTATAATTTACCATCATAATCGGCCATGTACTGTGACTGCTACTTTGACAAAAAAAGGATTCACTCCATCTATAGATAACGCAAGACAACAATTTCTCAGATCGTTTCCAAATTTATAATACTCTTGATAAATTATATCCACTGAGGAGAGTCTTATGGGTGATGTAGTCTTCCATATTTAATTCTTGTATTTGCATTCCATGTCACTTGTACTATAGTATCCTCACTTTCATATAGGCACCTAATCATTGGAATGATTGAAAAGTACCATAAAACTTTCATAGTACTGGATTCATATTTCTTATATCAATAAGAACCAAACTTTGGGAATATAGTAAGTGATTTTTTGATCCTTGAGAAATAGTACACAATCATTCGAGTAGGCGTTTATCCTTTTAGAGATCACACCCATCAATTGTAGCATTCTTTTGGTGTCGTATGTTCATATCGGGAGCTCATTATCTTCTGGGAGCATGCTATTCAAGAGATAATGTAGTTCCATAATTCTGGCATCACTCCAGCTGTTTCCTACTTTCAAATTATATAGCTTCAGTACGGCTGACAATGCTGTATATTTAGTGAAACCAGCATACAAATGCGTCTTTGCACAACTCTTTAACTTCTCAAACAATTTTGGGAAATCATGAAGTTCATCTTCAACTGTCATTGTCATTTCCTCAATACGATCTTTATCATCATTTACATTTGTAATAACATCCTCCATCTGATCATCTTCATTGTTCATGCTTGCAATCTTGTTAGATGATCCATAAAACACAGTGTTATCCCAACCACTACCTACATTCATTTTTTCCTCGTATTTATTCCCACATGTATAACTTTGATCTATTCCATGATAGATCAGGTGTACTTCAAACTCATTTGGACTAATTCTTCTTGAATAATAACATCATAAACATGGAAAAAGTATTTGAGATGGTTCATGTGCATGATCTTTTTCAAACTTGATAAACTCTTTCACGCCATCTTCATACACTTTTTTCAAAAAACGGGCATTCATCCATTATTTGTTCATATTCATCCTATTTTATTAAGTTATATTAATATTTAGAAAAATAATTACATAGAAGATGTTCAACTAGGGACATCATCCAACTATATTCAATGGTAATAAACTAATATAAGATGTTCAACTGATTGGCATTCATCCATTCTTAATAAACTTATTTTTTAGTGTTTATATAGTAATATAATGTCTCGAATTAAGAAATATAGTAATAAACTAATAGATGTTATGATATTTAATAGAGTTCATTCTGGTGGAAGGATTCATTACATGTTTTGTTATAGTTATTTGACTATGGTGTCCATAAAGTGTCCCATAGAGTCCTCTAGTGAAGTGGTTTTATAAGAATAAGTGGAATGGCACTAGTAACAAAGTGGTGGTGCCATTGAAATGGGTATGGTTTGTATTTATATTCAATGGTGGAAGAAATACAACATCGAAAACAAATGTCACACCAATCATGCCAATAATTGTAACACCATACAAACCCACAATTTTTCTCACAATCGCAACATCATACAAACCAAACAAACACAATTTCGGATTTTAAAGAACATACCTTATTCAATTTCGTTTGTTAATTAAGGTTTTATCACATAAGTTTTATCATCTTAGGGAATTAATTAATTATCCAATTATACTTAAATTACCAATTTATATATTCAAATGTTCAACAAGGACTAACCAACATGCAATTCAATTAGTGCGCTAACAAGGACCACCAGCAGACATGATTCTCAACGGGGAATTTATCCCGTACATTTCACAACATAACCATCAATATAAAAACATTAATAACATGAAAACAAGTTTAAACCAATGGGTAATAAGATAAACTCACCATTAAGGTGTCATTCAGCGCATGGAAGAGGTTCCTTCATGGTAGAGGAGAGGCGAGTGACAAAGGATATTGTCAACTGAAAAAAAAAACATAAAATGAGAACTCATATGTTATACCTATCTAAAAATAGGTCCAATGAGATTTAAGAATGGGAAATATCTGGTTAAACAATTTTATTGGTCAATAGTGGGATTTTATTTTCCATCTATTATATCTTCTACATATTTTTTTTTGTGTATCTACTATTTTCCAAGATGTTCAACTTATGAATGGGACATGTCTGGTTTTCAGGAGAAAGGTCATTTTTAATGTACTCTAATTTAGGGGTGAAATATTCCACATTAACTGTATATTTTTTTCAAGGGATAGTTTATATTCCATATGGATCATGAACGCCTCTTAGGTTAGTGGAAAGTCTGGTCGGTTGTTGGTTATGATAACAGCCTGGGTCGTATCATTAAATTCCCAATTGTAACTGACCCATGTGCATTTAAAAATAGGATTGGGGTAAAGACACTAATATTTTTCCATATTCACTGGAGTTCCTATGGTGGTGGGTCCTAATAGTATCATATCTAAAAAATCTTTTAAATATTGGACATTAGTGTAGTCACTACTAAAGATATTCTCATTTGTATGGTAGTAATGTTTGTTGAACCTAGTGTGTGAAGTAGACATCAGAAACTTATAAGTTATTAAACCTAATGTGATGACTTAATAACCTATGGAAAAATATATATGAAATATCTTACAATACTCATTGAATCTTAATATGTTTGGTTTCATTCGTCATATAGTTATAAGTGATCTGGAATGTGTAAATGATAAGCTAGGGAGGGGCTGAATGATGTGGAGATATTGATAGACTTAATCATAAAGGGCCTAAATATAAGGGAGAACAAGACATGCATCACAACACAACACATAGGCAATCGAGGAAAACATGAATCACAATAAAATACATAGGTCCATGCCATAATAGTTCCCAAATGAGAAAGAAGTATGACACAAAGGAGACGGACACACCACAATGGTTCTTGGTCAAAACGCATCTAGAATCCATGTGAATAGTCAACAATGATAACATATAATCGAGGGGAAAGGGACTATAATTCATTGGTCATCACTACACCATAACCTCTAAGACCTCACACACCATGTATCATCCTCTGATTCAGCCTAAAATGGGTCATAATGAGAAAACAAAAAATGTAAAAATAGAGAATATTATCTTAACCAAGTGGAACATTGTATGAGAATGAAATAAAACTAAAATAGAAGGAATAAGAGAGGTAAAATTATCCTCGGCTCTCCAATACAAGTGATGAAAGATGAAACATACACTGGGTGAGGTAGAACCATCCAGGAGGGGAGGAGGTGGTGGGTGGCATAGCACGAATGGGTTCTGGATGAGAAAAGGGGAAAATCCAGTAAAACATAAATGGTTCAAAGGGTAATTTTTGTAAAACATCACTTTTAAAAGGGTTTCATGGTTTTTCCATGTTTTTTCAAAGCCATGTGAAAACTATAAAGTCTTCACTCTCCAGGACACACCATTTCACATGGTTAATGTGCATGGTTTAACAAACAACATTAAAACCATGAGAAATGCCATTAAAATTTATTAATTAATTTTTTATGGATTTCAAAGTCCCCTCACAATATTTAAACAAACGGTGTGGCTATGAAAACCAATATTCACTATTGTAGTGCATGGTTATCACTAATCGTGTGAAAATCATGCTCCCTAGGCTAATACCCCCCAAAACTAGAATTTCAACACCTAAATATTTTGTGACTTGTTTAAGAACCTAAGACACATATCGAGCCTCAAACTATATAAAAAACTCTTTTAAGAGGTCCCAACTTTCAGGTTCTATATCCAACCCTCATTTTTAAAAATGATTTCTCCACTAATTGAAAAAAATACATATCCTACAAATAATTCAAATGCCAATATGGATGACGAATTAAAAAATCTCCGCCATTGTGCTTATTATAGTTGATATGTCCTAGTGGTAATACTATTGAATAACCTCTATTAGTTATCTATTTGGAGTAAAAAAAACTCATTATATTCCTGAACTCCCAACATTATTTCAAATCGTAGCACGCAACTGAAGACACAATGTCACCTAATCCTGAGCCAAAGCTCATAACCATCACTGAGATGATGAGATGGTACTTACTTAAGCATGCCCATCATGAGAAAATATCATGTCAACATTTAGTCAATCACCCAGTCTAAGAAACTTCCCACCATAATACTTAACTCATGAAAGCCAATTTCGATCTATGGTGCCTCCCACCTCCAAACTTTCTTACAAAAATACATTTTATAGTTTTTAATTACACTCCTAGTTCCACTTACTTTGAAACTTACCCAACCACACATGATAATTATAGTACAATGTGGTTCTTGTCCTTCATTCCCAAATTTCTAAACTCCATAGATACACCTCCACTATCCGAGTACAACCTAAACATAAATATTTTCCTTGTAAAGCCTTAGATATCTCTAAAAACTTCCCACCACAAACAATATTAAATAATCAATGTATGTGTAAAATCATTACACATAACATCACATGATATCTTAAGTCAAACATCCTCCACCTGAACTACCTCAAAATTTTTGGAAACCACAAACATGTTATCTAACTTTCTAATCTAAATTACTAACTCTGAAGGAATCCAAAAACCTACCAAGAATAATCATCATAGTATGAACCAAACATCTTATGTCATTTTACAATTAAAACCCCAGATAGCCAAACTAAATAATTCTCGACATCCATCACCAATATTCCATTCAGTACTAGAGCATGATTCCTTACCCGTCGAGGGAATACCATGCTCATATTAATATATCATGTTCTAATCGGACCCCTGATGTGATTCCAGAGTTAAACACTAACCCAATTAAACAATCCATTATTCTATTACCTAAGAACCAGAGTGCAACCAATAGAATCCTTCCTATACCACATCATCTATCTCCATCGCAAAATATCCTCTCAAACTCTAATCATCACAAAAAAACAACCTATGGGATTCCAAAAGGTCTCTAGATTCCATAAAAATCACAAGCTCACTAGTATCCAGTGCTTTCACGATGACCCAAAGACAATATCTGCACACCAATTGCCTTTCTATTACAGAAGAGTAAAAATTCATTACATCAGAGACTCACTGGGGGGAATATGTGCACTGTAGAGGTGCCTGTCGGGATGGTCATCAGATGAGAAGGGGGCACCAGAGCAGGTGACGTGGACAAGGGGACCACGTAATGAAGATGTGGCGAAGGAGGAGGAGTAGGAGGTAGTGGCAGTGGAGGAGGAGGAGGAGGAGGGTCTTGGTGGAGGAGGAGGACAAGGAAGGGGGTGCAGATGAGGAGGGTGGTCGTGGTGGAGGAGGGGTCGATGGCATAGGGTTCAACTTCCATGAAGGAAAGAAAGCGTATGAGGGAGGAGGAGCCTCTTAGGGTTCTTTTGTAAAAAACCGCTGGAACCTTTATTAGTTCTAGTTAAAAGGGTTGATAAATGTGTGTTTTATCAGTGCTAAAATAAAAAGTGCTGATAAAACATAGCTTTATCAACACTTTTTTTCTGCTGATAAAATGTACTTTTATCAGCGCTAAAAAGAACTGATAAAATACTCATTTATCAGCGCTAAAATTATAGTGCTGATAAATTGGTATTTTATAAGTTCTTTTTAAGCCCTCAAAATGCCCTATATTTATTAGTGCTAAAAATAACTGATAAAATACATATTTATCAGCACTAAAAGTATAGCACTGATAAAGACTTATTTTATCAGTGCTTTTTTAGAGCTCATAAATATAGGCCTTTATCAGTGCTGAAAAAGCACTGATAAAAACTTAATTTTAGTAATTTTCTTTTATTCTTATATATTTATATAAAATGATATATAGGATAAATATATAAATATTTTTTAATAATTATAACTATAAATAGTATATATTTATAAATATTGGTATATAATTGTTAAAATATATATATATTAATAAAATTATAATTAAACATGTATTTGAAAAGTATTTAGATATATCATTAAAAATATAATAAAATATATTTATTATCTAAATATAATTAATTTAATTTTGTAAGTTAAAACATATATAGTTCATATGGGTAAAATTATGAATTAATCAATATAGCAAATCAATGGATAATGAGATGTAATGTATAAATTAATTCATGTATGATACATAACATATATGCATGATCAATATATTCATTAAGCAAATTCATTGGAGAAAACATATATATTCAATAATTTTAATTATAAATATATATATAAAAAGGTATTATATATTTATAAATAAAATAAACATATTAAATATTTTAAATATAAAAAGTATAAAAATATAATGAATTAATCCAATAAATCTAATAAATATCTAATAAATATAATAAAAATAATAAATATATTTATTATTTAATTTAATTTATTATAATATTATAATTATTTAATTATATATATATTTATTTAATTATAATTTTAGAAACACTCTTTTCAATTAAAACATTATATATATATGTGAAATATTAAAAAATATATATTAATTATAAACATTTGTTTTTTATTTAATGTATACAAATATTATTATTTTTGAATATAAATATAATAATTTTATATAAATTAATAAAAAAACATTTATCAGTGCTTTTGGATAGCGCTGATAAAGGCCCACCCCTTTATCAGCGCTTTCTGCTTAGCACCGATAAAAGGCAGTGCTTCCCTTACCCTGTTTTTTGGTAGTGTTCATTTGTATCACTTACAGATCCCCTTGGACACTTTTTGGGGCATTCTACTGGGTATTTATATACTCACCCCTAAATGGGTTTTCCCCAACACATGTTGTGTCTTTTGTAGATGGTGGACAGGTCAACTAGGACTTTAGGGGGGCTTGGTGATGTATGGTTCTTGGACAGCGTATGGTGCTCATAGCTTGGGATCCAAGAGTTGGGATATCTCAATTAATTTATTTTTTTAATTTTCGGTCAGGTTGGGACACATTTCTTGATGGGAATTTATTTTTCCTCTTTTGTTTTCAGTTTACATTACTGTACTTTAAACATTCGAGAGGTCCATGCATGTTTGGTTTATTTATAATAGTGCTTTATCTTTTTTTTTCTCTGCATGTTAGCGTTCAGTTGGTTATCTGCTTGCAAACAGATAATTAGGAAAATGTCTCCCCAAGTTTAGTTGTCTATTCGGCACATGTCGACACCCCCTAGCCTGTGGCGGGGGGCTTTGGGTAGTTGTGTCTCGTTCCCCATTTTAGGTTGGGTGATGACAGTGGGTATGGAACATTCCATTATTTGAGTTTACAAACAATAACAATTATCACTCATCCATTGGAAAGGCCCCATTTGAGGCATTGTACGGGACGTTGTTTCATTATCCATTGTGTTGGAAAGAGGTTGGAGAGTCTGTCATTCTTGGTGAAAATGTGGTGCAGATAATGGCTGAGAACATCTAGTTGGTTAGAGAGAGGATGTGTGTGGTGAAGAACTATTTGAAGAACTATGCTAATCATAAGTGCATGTCTTTAGAGTTCGAGGTTGGAGACAAATTTTTCTTTAGAGTCTCCCCTTGAAATGAGAAATGAAGGTTATCAAGTGGCGTAATATTTCACCCTATTTTTCTGAGCTCTTTGATGATTTGGGTTGCATTGCGGAGGTGGCTTCAAGAAAAAAAATGCTTATACCAATAGAAATTTATTAAGAGATAATATATTTGTTGGTAAAAATGGGAATTTCCAATAGTTATTAAGTTTTAATGGTATTAATTTTTAATACCAACACATTTTTTACCAATAGATATATCTATTGGAATTTTTTGTTCAATACCAATACATCATTTTCCAACAGTTGAATCTATTTCTTTATCAAACTAATGCCTACATTTTTTACTAACACAGAAATCTATTATTAATAATTAATATTACTAACAAATATTTTTTCATCAATAAAAAATGTTTCAACAAACCATAAAATAATAAAAATATATATTTTATCAGTAACCAATTAAGAGAAACATAGTGTATATATATTTATATATAATATTTTTACGACCAAAGTAAAAAAATCCTAGTGTTTTATTACAAACATATCATAATTTATTTCAGTTTCCTAATTTCTCAAAATATTATATTTATTTATATTTTTCAAAATTATTTGTTCATTTTTTTCAAAATAATAACTGTTTTAATATTTATCAATATTATTTATTTAAAAAAAATTAAATGATTTTTATAAAAAAACAATATTCTTATCAACTCTTCCTCATTGATATCACCAACCACACACCTGTCCCACTACCTCACCTTTCCTCCCACCACCCTACCTCACATAACACCCCATCCTCGCCCTTGTGGCCCTCGCATCCCCCAAACCCTATCTCTTCCCTATGCCTTTGTTCTCCCCACTTCTTTGTTGATCACTGCCTCTGCACTAGTGATCTCTTCCTATACCCATAAAATGGGTTCATCTCCATTGTCCTTAGGAAAGGATCTCCCTCCCTGGGATTTCCAATTATTTATCAGTTCTTTCTGCACTCTAATTTGGTGACACGTTCTTCTTATTGAATGTGATGATTTGTAGGTTCAGTATTTTATGGTGATTTCAGTGTTGTTTAGGATTCTGTTGGTGTTTTATTTTTAGGGTTTCTTCCCCATCATATCGAATCGACCCTGAAATGGATTTTATGTTCCTTTTATCTATTTCCCTTTATCATATGTCATTTTACACTTCAACTAGATTCTATACCCCTGTCATTAAGGGTGTATTTAGATGTCATCTTTGGCGGTCCATCTAGGTCTGGAAGATAACCCTCACAGCCTAGGGCAGATTTTGTTTGTCCATCTTTATCTGACAGTCACATGATACTTCTTCATACGCATTCCCTTGGGAAGTGAAGGTTGGTCAGGTTAGTTCTATCTCTTCATTTCAATTCTTCTGTTTAGTGAAATTTATTTAATGGGTGGATGTGATAGATATAGTTTTTGTGGTAGGGTCTTTTTTTGTCTCAAATGGGTGTTGAATGAGCTGATTCAGATAGACTGTATGATGGTGTACATGTTCAAGATTTTCCTATTTTAGTTTGGTTTTGTATTGAGATTCAAGGTTTTCAGCTAGTTCTTTTGGATATAATTACTGAAATTATTTTATCAATCTTTTCATTTTTTTGGTTCACAATCTTTCTGACTCAAAAAGAAGACACTGAAAATGGGAATTGTCTTCTATGGAAGGTCAATGAATTTGGGAGTGATTCTGGGATGAATTTGTCTTCTCTGGAAGGTCATTTAATGGTGAGGAACATGGTTTTAGCATGATATTGATGTAAAAGAAGGTGTATATCCTCTTGTTTTCATAGAAAATGGTAGTCTTAATTGTGCTTCAGGTTATTATGTTTATTACTTTTTGTTTAATTCCAATTTCATTTTATGTTGTCACGGTTTTATTAATGTTAATTCTTTAATTTTAGGTTCTGTTATGATTTCTTATGTTTTTTAATTATGCTAATTTATAGTGGGGCACTGGGGATGATGACATCTTATTCTATATAGATGTTTTATGAGTAGATCAGGATGGAAGCACCTTTTTCTATGGTTCTAAATTATTTTATTCAGTTATTTTTTTGGATATTTTTATCTCATTTGTGACTTTACTTTTAGGAATCATGGGTTATATGAACAGTTCATTGGAGTTGTTCATTGAAGTGGTGTAGATGCTCGAGGAGAGTTATTTTGATTTCCTCTTGATAACAGGAATGAAAGGATGATATAGGATGTCCAATATGATGTTCTTCATGGTGTTTCTCAATGATTCTATCTTAGTGTTATAATTTCCTATAATTGGAAACATTAAGGCTCCCATTCATTGCACTCACCAAGTAAGAAAAACAAATTTTTCCTTGAAATCACCCCATATCTCTTAGTCCTTCATGTTATAATTATCCCATATCTTGTCTTTTCTCATGTCAGCAATGACACTTGTATGCCTATCTTTTCCAATCCATTCATTTTCACTTTTTTCATGATTTACTTGTGGGATAGTCATAGTCCTAATCACATTAACACCACATTTTTATGCTCAGGTTCTTGGTAATGCCTTACAAGAAACAATAGCAGCTTCATAAGTCCACTTTTAAATGCCTTTAATAGATAATCTCTTCTACTTCAAAGTGGAATACATGGTAATCAATATAGAACTACCACCAGGTTTGAACTTTGGATTCTTGATAACGTTTATTCTTAGGGTATAAAAACATAAAAATTGTTTTTCACTTTATTTATAAGATCCTTTATAGAACCCATTGGAATAATGGTGCAACCTTTTGGCTCTGAACACTACATGATGAAAGATAAAAACAGGTCACTAATCCCCTTGACCTAAAAAATCCCAACTTCTGTTCCCACATTAGATTCATGTTCATTGGGACTATTTACAAAATACATTTCCAAAATCCTGCACTTCCTTATCATCTCCTTTTCTTAATAATATGATGATAATGACTCCATATTTTCTTATGTAATGACATGCCAAATCACTCAGCCCTCTCTCGGTTCTACCCAAATTAGGTTTGAACTTTTGGATCTGTATGTCAAGATTCTTAATATACTTTTCATTTTTCATACTCCCCAAGGATCTTTTCTCACCAAATCTACATTTTTTGATTCTACAAATTCTTGTACTCCAGAGTAAAATCAAGAAAAATGGTGTAGGGTTTCACAACCCTTTTCTCATTTTTTTGGTGGTAACAAAGTCTTTGTTGAAAATTACACCTTTAAGAACCTTTGAATCTAATAATTGGATGCCAAATAATTTTTCAACCTCAATATACATAATTTCAAGCTCTTTAAAACCTTGAAGAAGGTCCATTCCAACTTTTGTAAAATCATGGAGTGCTAAATATGATATGAGATCCCTAAATTTTATAGTAAATTTTGTACCAATGCAACTCTTCACCAGTCCAACCATTACAGCATGATCATTCATATTAACATGCATTGTAATCTTTTCAAGCACTACAGTTTCATCCTTAAGATCTTTTTTTGTAGTCTTGAAAATTACTGTAGACCCATATTAGTGAAAATTATGTGTATATTTAAACATGATAAAAAGGCATCATGGCCATAAATTGTACGACCTTGAAAAAGAATGGTGTCTTGATTTGATAATTTTTCTTATTTAAGCCAAGGATTTATTTGGAATTTCATGTCATGAACCAACCCAGGTCGACCTTGAACTGGTCACCCGAGCTGGTCCGTGACATGGCCCGAAGGGTGTTCCCGATCCCAAAGGGCTTACAACTAGTTTCAGGCATCAAAATAAACCAGTTGGGAATTATTTGGACCATAACAAGGATAAGTAAACATAAACAGAACAAGAAGATAAATAAAAGAAAAATAGACTTAACAACATGGTAGTGGAAAAAAAGGAATAAACAAAGCAATGTGACATACCTCAGGTGACACCGTGGGTCACCACGGTATGTGAACTACACTCGCTCCCAAAAGCGATCAAAAACTGAACCTGAAACTGAAAAACAAATTAGTCATGAGCACCGAGATTCTCAGTAGGAATGCCAAAATATAGCCACATCTTATTCCCCTGCCTTTAATAAGAGATCAAATCATGCCAGTTTGAAAATAAGGTATAATAAAATAATTTTTTTTTCTTCTTTTCAAATTCATATAATGAGTTTTCATTTTCAATTAAAGAATTTCACTCCCACGACATTTTCAAAATTGGTTCCAATCCTGCATTAATGTTTAAAAATGAAAAGAAACTAGTTTGGATTAAAATATGGTTTTCACAAACAAACATCAAGTATGAAATAACTGAAAATAAAGTTACATCACAAGAAGCATGTCACCAATGAGCACCATGGTAATCCCTATAGGTATCTAGAACAAGTGGGAACCTAGAGACCTCGTACCTCGGTGAAATGTGGCTTAGAAACCATGACCCTCAGAAAAACGTGGCTTAGAATACCATGACCCTCAGAAATTCATATGTTTATTTAGTGTTGTTGTGTCAATCTTACTAGAAAAACTAGGAAGAACCCATGTCGTGTCATCTAGCGTACTAGTCCTGGTCACCCACCTAGATACCCTGGTTTCCCACTGTTTTCTATTTCATGTGGTGGTGAGTTTTCTTTATCAAGAAAACATGTATGTATATAACACTTTTCTTTTTCAAAAAACCCATTCAACATATCACCACTGTTCTCCCTCCTTAAGCGCATCCCCCCTCTTCCACATCACACAATGCCTAAGCATTACATTCAGCACATAATAATGCATTCGACTTAAAAGTCATTTTTTTTAAACCAAAGGGGGTGTGCCTCAAGAGAGGTTTTTTGCTTTTTCATAAAGCATTCTTAAGATTCCAAACAGGATCAATTACATAAAGGGAACAATTTTTTACAATAAGCTGGCAAAAAAGGCCAGGCCCCATTGGAAATACATATTACCATTTTTAAACCACTTAAAAATCAATTTTCAAGAAAAGGTTACTTAAGACCGATAGCATTAGAAATACATTTCAATTTTCAAAACAAATGCATAATCATTTCAAGCAACCGCAACTAAATTTCATATCATGGGTATATAGAATAAATGTAAAACCTACCTTTAAAATAAGCAAGCAATTATGAAACTCACATTAAAGGAATAGGCATAGGGGACTTATCTCAAACATGTAGTTATTTGTCGACGACCACTCGAACTAACCCTATGCACTTCCATGAACATGCATTTATACATATATATATATATATATACCCCTAGCTGCATTGCACATATTCCTAGTACCATGAGGGAATATGTACAAAGAGGGCATATATATATATATATATATATATATATATATATATATGTCTTACCCTATGCATGTACATGTAGGATACCTCAACACGCGCGAACCAAAACCATCGAAGCAAGGCACAACTCACTACACATATAACTTAATAAAACAATTAAACAATTTATTAAACACTTAAAAGTTATAACTAAAAAAATAATTACACAAAAAACACTCTTTAAACCCCAAACACACACTAAACCATTTGAAAATAAATTTCACACTACTTGTATAACTCATAAAAACCTTTTAAAATATTAAAATAAAAATACATAATCAATTTAACCATTCCCAAAGGCCTTTTCAAATCGTCACATAATCCGAAACCAATTCCCAAACTTGTATTTACCTTTAAAAACCAACACCCAAACCCATTTTCACTATATGTGCCTTTGATAACATGATTCGCACCACTTGAAAAAATTAATTAAACTATTTGTACAATTTATAGAGCACCTAAAAGAGGAACAACAAGGTTTTACACAAAAAGTGCACCGAATTTCACATTAAGAAACCAATTCCCACCTAGGCGCATATCAAATTATTTCAAAAACTAGTTTTCCACCATTTATAAGATTTAATAAACCACGTAAAAAATTTATGAAATAACCCCAAGAAGTATTACCAAACTTTGAACACAAAACCCCACTAAAAACGTCTTTTAAGGCCAAACGCACGCACAAAACATACTAGAAAATAAATTGCATCCCTTGCGTGATCTAATAAAGAAAATGAACAAGTCATAAACCACAACCAAGCATTACCAAAAGGATTGATATCCAAAACACACCTAGTTTCACAAAAGCATTCCATATAGAATCAAACCCAAGTTAATCTATTTCAAAAACAGATTTCACACAAAAAATTAATTGATGATAACTGAAAAAAAAAATCATAAAACATCAAAATTAAAATTAAGCCACAAAGAAGAAATTAAATAATCCTCACTCAAAGACTATGGAGAACCCACTTCCCTTGAAAGCGGTGGCTAAAACCGGCCTCAACGGAGCCCGAAAGAACCTAAACAAAAAAACAATCAAAATGAGAACCCCAATACATGTTAGGGTTCGGCCAAGTAATGTGTACCCCATAAAATCAAATAAAATATAAAAATAATGGAATGGGAGGGAGAAGAAGCTCACCAGAGGGATTCACTCACCAAAGCAGGAAGAGATTTGATCGCAGTAGTGGAATAGCGGCGCGTCGGAGCTCCCAATCGTCCAGGACATGTGAATAGGAGAGTGGGGAGGTCGGGTTGCGTGATAAGGAGAGGGGCAAGGCCGCTGCACGAGAGCCTTCACTAGAGGGAGTGGGAGGCGTGCCGAAGGGCCCTCGTCCAGATGGGGGAAGTGCGAGCCGGATAGGGTAGGGGTGTGCGTCGAAATCTTTGGTTGGTGGGGGGGAATGGGGAGCGGGTCACGGGTCGCAAGGGTGAGGGGGGAGAAGAAAATTGTTTAAAAAAACAAAGAAATAATAATAATAATAATAATAACTTAAAACATAATAATAATCAAAATATTAATCAAAATAATAATATTATTATTTTTATTATTTTTATTAAAAAAAATTCCATATTACTTTATTTTTTTTAAAATCCTAGAGAATAGCGCACAGTTTGGCCGCGTGGTTGGCCAATCGTGCGCTAGCCATGCACCTTTACAGGAGACCCGAAAAATTTAAAATTTTAAAATGAGTTTGACCCAAAATTCAAAGAAAAAACTAGATATAATTAAATAATTAATAAATCATGATCGGGGTGTGACAATTCTACCCACCACAAAAACATTATGCCCCTACAAAGTCACCCATCCAAATGAGGAATCAAACTCGAGTTTAAAACTGAACGAGGTCCGCAAAAACTCAAACTCAGTGTGACTTTTCACTCCATCAATCAAACTCAACCAACTCTGAGGGAAACTGAAAAGAGAATAACCATTAGGAAATGAGGAGGGTTCTCCCCACCATAAGAACCCAACTAGAACAGCCAATATCAAGGATCTCAGCACGAGCTAACTCTAGAACTGCTGACTTGAACAAAAGAGGAAACCACCAACATAGACCAAAATTCCCACACAAACCAACTTTTGAAGAAGGCACGACAATATCCATGGTGGGTCTTCTCACCAGTTAATAACTGTCCATCTGAAACCAATTAGCACGGACCGATACGGGCCCAACACAAACCGACCCACGAACTCTTCGCACAAACCACAATCCCACCATACGGGTCCTCGACAAAAGACCCCAAATTGAATAGCGGACCAAACCGCTATACACTATTGCCCAAGATGAATGTGTCTCAAAAACGAGAACATCCTAAAATAGGAATGGGTCACCAATGGATCTTTCCACACAACAGAGACAATCATCTTGACTCAAAGCTATAAAGAGACAACCTTTAAAGCTCACACTTGAGGAGGCACAACTACTAGAATTTCAAGAAAATGAGATCACCACGCCTCCTTACAACCAAAGTGAGGTATTCAAAGAACAAAGACCGCAACAAGAAAAAGAGACCTTTATGCCACTTACAGCAAAACAGAACCTTCAAAGATGATGGATCTTGAATAGAGAAATTTAAATCATCCCTATTTCAGAACTTGAGAAAAAAAAGTTATTCCATGGTGCATCGCACCCAACGATTCCTGACTGCGTGAAAAGATTCACTCTGAGACCTGTGGTTGGAGCTCTGATGTCTTGAAGCATTTGTTTCCCTGCAGTCAGGAGGTGACATCCTCCAGTTGAGACCCCTTCTGACAATATCTCTAGGGGAACCTCCTTATGTCTCCCAAATGGCCACACTAATGACAAGACTTCGAAGGATGACGATAAGGTGACTTAAAGTACCCAAACCAGCCACACTCGAACCAAATAAGAGGGTGTCCTAGCTAATAGAGGATAGAATTGATAGGAATACTTGCATGAGGCAGGTTCCTCTGGTTCGATCTCCTCACCAGATGGGGAACCTTCCTAAACACCAAAAATAATCGGTCCTGGAACCCTGGATGCAGACCCCACACAAAAGAAACTTCAACTGATTCCATGACGCTACCTCTAGAGAGAAGGGAATCAACCCCTTGAAATATCTGACGTAAGCCTTAAATATCCATTGGCCTCGCTGGACACTCATGAGCTCTACCACCTTCCTCTCTTTCACCCCCTTAGGTATAAACAATCGGATGAAAGTTGTCTTAAACACCTTCCCAAACATCTCATTATGCAACGATGCTGAGATTTTCTCCCACACCAAATCCAAATTTGAACCCTTAAATAAACTCGAACCAGCACAGACTCACATACCTTTGGGAGTTTCTAATAACATGAAAACACCAACGATTTCACCAAGCCAGTCCACTACCTTCGATAGATCACAATCACCATGGAATATGGACAACAACCGAAAATAATTCAATTACACCACTACTCTAAGAGTCAGGGTAGATCCAACAACTAGAAGAGACTCACTAGAAACCTCTGGGAATTTTCTTGGTAGCATACTGAAAAACAAGAGGCACAGATCTGAATCAAAATTCATCATAAGTCAAAGTTCCACACCTCATTCACAAACAAAATCTCAAACTCAAATCACTATTTCAACCACCATTCAATATGCCAAAAACCAAGAGCCCACGAAAAAAACTACAAAAATGAAAATAGAACACTAAAAAATTTCTTACCTTTCAAAACATTTAAATTACATTTTTGATAACTATATTTCTGAAAACAAAACAACTTAAGTACCCGCAATTGGTATCCCATGAAGTCTCGCATATACATATACCATGGTGCTAGCTGATGCACCCATCCAAACATACCACCAATTATCCCTATTTCATATGCGAGCCTCTATATATGTGACCCATTATAGGAATACCAAGGGTCAATTCAAGACACTTGTTTTTTCCAAAACAGACCATTCAACACAAAGCAAAAACTCACAACCAATTTGAGAAATTCAATTATCATTAAAGAAGCACATTTCCAAATTCCAAACGTTTTCCATTTCAATAACCATTTTTTTCCACACCAACATCAATATACCACTTTGAAAACACCTTCACAAAATTCCATTTTCATTTTTTTTAGATCTACTCTCACTAACCAAAGAGAAGGCCAAGCATAACTCACACTAAAACTTCCAAAAATAAGGGACTAGTGGACCTGAAAAACTGGTAACATAGCTTAGAAGACCATGCTCCGAGCGAGCATTAACCACATGAAGTCTCTTGAACCGTGCACTCGAGTTTTAAACGGGTCACTACTCCATGCAAGCTCGTCGCGTAACACCGGATTACTTCCCTATTCATCCCTCACCCACACAGACCAAGAAAAAGAAAAACTCAACTCCCATACTACCCATAGTAACTCGAGTCACGAGACAGGAAATGGTTCATGACGTCCTTCCCGCACCTATCTCTCGAGTCCTGACACACCTAATCACTAAGCTACTTGACACCCCCAAATAACAAACCTCCCTCTGATACAATTTTATCACGAACCAACCCAAGTTGAACCTGAACTGGTCACCCGAGCTGGTCTGCGACATGGCCCAGAGGGCATTCCCGATCCCCACGGGCTGACAACTAGTGTCGGGAATCAAGTTAAACCAGATGGGAATGATTTGGCCCATAACAAGGATAAATAAACATAAACTGAACAAGCCGATAAATAAAGGAAAATAGACTTAACAACATGGCAGTGAAAAAAAAGAAATAAACAAAGCAACGTGACATACCACAGGTGACCCCGTGGGTCACTATGGTATGTGAACTTCATGCCCAAAAGTGATCCAAGACTGAACCTGAAACTGAAAAACAAAGTAGGCATGAGCACCGAGATGCTCAGTAGGAATGCCAAAATATAACCACGTCATATGCCCCTACCTTTAGTAATAGATCCAATCATGCCAATTTGAAAATAAGGTATAATAAAATAATGTTTTTTTCCTTCTTTTCAAATTCAAATAATGAGTTTAAATTTTCAAGTAAATCATTTCACTCCCATGACATTTTTGAAATAAGTTCCAAGCATTCATTAATGTTTAAAAATGAAAAGAAACCAGTTTGGATTAAAATATTGTTTTCACAAAAAAACATCAAGTATGAAACAACTGAAAAGAAAGTTACATCACAAGCAGCATGTCACCAATGAGCACCATGGTAATCTCTCAAGGTAGCTTGAACAAGTGGGAACCAATAGACCTCGTACCTCGGTGAAACGTGGCTTAAAAACCACTGCCCTCATAAAAACGTGGCTTAGAAGACCATGACCCTTAGAAATTCATATGTTTAGTTAGTGTAGTTGTGTCAATCCTTCTAGACAAACCGGGATGAACCCCTATCTTTTCATCTAGCGTATTAGTCCTGGTCACCCACATAGATACTCAGGTTTCCCATTGTGCTCTATTTCAATTGTTGTTGAGTTTTCTTTATCAAGAAAACATGTATGTATATAATAGTTTTATTTTTCTAAAAACTCATTCACCCTCTCACCACCATTCTCCCTCCTTAAGCGCATCCCCCCTCTTCCACATCACACAATGCATAAGCATTAAATTCAGCACATAATAACGCATTAGACTTAAAATACTTTTTTTAAAGCCAAATGGGGCGTACCTCAAGAGATGTTTTTTTTCTTTTTCATAAAGCATTCTTAAGATGGAAAATCGGCTCAATTACATAAAGGGGACATTTTTTAACAATTAGCTGGCCAAAAAGGAGAGACACCTTTAGAAATACATATTCCCATTTTGAAACAACTTAAAAATAAATTTTCAAGAAAAGGTTACTTAAGACCGATAGCATTATAAATACATTTCAATTTTCAAAACAAATACATAATCATTTTAAGAAACCACAGCTAAATTTCATAGCATGTGTATATAGCATAAATGTAAAACATACCTTTAAAACAAGCAAGCAATTACAAAATTCAAATTAAAGGCATAGGCATAGGGGACCTACCTCAAACATGCCATTATTTTTCGACGACCTTTCGAACTAACTTTGCGCATTTCCATGAACATGCATTTATACATATATATATAAATACCCCTAGCTGCATTGCACATATTCCCCGCTCCATGAGGGAATATGTACAAAGAGGGCATATATATATATATCTTACCCTATGAATGTACATGTAGGATACCTCGACACGCGAGGGCCAAAACCATCGAAGAAAGGCACAACTCACTACGCATATAATTTAATAAAACAATGAAAAAATTTATTAAACACTTCAAAGTTATCACTAAAAAAAGAATTACACCAAAAACACTCTTTAAACCCCAAACACACACTAAACCATTTGAAAATAAATTTCACACTACTTGCATAACTAATAAAACCCTTTTAAAATATTAAAAGAAAAACACATAATCAATTTAACCATTCCCAATGGCCTTTTCAAATGGTCACATAAATCGGAACCAATTCCAAAACATGTATTTCCCTTTAAAAACCTACACCCAAACCCATTTTCACCATATGTGCCTTTGAAAATGTGCTTTGTACCAATTGAAAAAATTAATTAAACTATTTGTACAGTTTATAGAGCACCTAAAAGAAGAACATCAAGGTTTTACACAAAAATTGCTCCCAAGTTCATCTTAAGAAACCAATTCCAACCCAGGGGCATATCAAATTCTTTCAAAAACTAGTTTCGCACCCTTTTTAAGATTTAATAAACCACTTAAAAATTTTATGAAACAACCCCAAGCAGTATTACCAAACTTTGAACACAAAAACACACTCAAAAACATCTTCTAAGGCCAAACGCATAGGAAAAAACATACTAGAATATAAATTGCAGCCCTTGCGTGATCTAATAAAGAAAATGCACAAGTCATATACCACATCCAAGCATTACCAAAATGATTAATATCCAAAACACACCACGTTTCACACAATCAGGCCATATAGAATCAAACACAAGTTAATCTATTTCAAAAAAAAGCTTTCACACCCAAAATAAATTGATGATAACTCAAAAAAAATCATAAAACCCCTAAATTAAAATTAAGCCACAAAGAATAAATTGAAGAATCCTCACTCGAAGACCATAGAGAACCCACTTCCCTTGACAACGGTGGCTAAAACAGGCCTCGACCAAGCCTGGAGGAACCTAAACAACAAAAATCAATAAAAATGAGAACCCCAAAACATGTTAGGGTTCAGCCAAGAAATGTGAACCCCATAAAATTAAATAAAATATCAAAATAAGGGAAGGGTAGGGAGAAGAGGCTCACCAGAGGGATTCTCTCACCAATGTAGGAAGAGATTCGATCACCGGAGTGAAAGAGCAGCGCTCCAGAGCTCCCGGTCGGCCAGGTTGTGCGAACAGGAGAGTGGGGAGGTCGGGTTGCATGAGCAGGGGAGGGGGAAGGCCGCCACACAAGAGCCATCACCGGAAGGAGTGGGAGGTGCGCCGAAGGGCCCTCATCCAGATGGGGGAAGCGCAACCGGGATATGGTAGGGGTGTGTACCGAAAGATTTGGCTGGTGGGGGGGAAATGAGGAGCGGGTCACAGGTCGCATGGGTGAGGGGGGAGAAGAAAAGGGTTTAAAAAAACAAAGAAATAATAATAATAATAACTTAAAACATAATAATATTAATAATAATAATAATCAAAATATAAATAAAAATTATAATTTTATCAATATTATTATTTCTATTAAATCATTTTTTCCATATTCCTTTATTTTTTTCAAAATCCAGGAGAATAGCACACAATTTTGCCGCATGGTTGGTCAATCATCCACTAGCCATGCGTGTTTATAGTAGACCTCAAAAATTTAAAATTTTAAAATGATTTTGACCTGAAATTAAAAGAAAAAACTAGATAAAATTAAATAATTAATAAATCAAGATCGGGGTGTGACAATTCTCCCTACCACAAAAACTTTCTGCCCCCAGAAAGTCACCCAGCCAAACGAGGAATCAAACTCATGTTTAAAACTGAACGAGGTCTACAAAAACACAAACTCAGAGTGACTTTTCACTCCATCAGTCACACCCGACCAACTCTGAGGGAAACTAAAAAGATAAGAACCATTAGTAAATGAGGAGGGTTCTCCCCACCCCAAGAACCCAACTAGCATAGCCAATATCAAGGCTCTCAGCACAAGCTAACTCTAGAACTGCTAACTTGAACCAAAGAGGAAACCACCAACACATACCAAAATTCCCATACAAACCAACTTTCGAAGAAGCCACGACAAGATCCGTGGTGGGACTTCCTGCCAGTTAAGAACCATCCAACTGAAACCAATTATCATGGAATGATACGGTCCCAAAACAAACCGACCCATGAACTCTTCGCACAAACCAAAATCACACCATATGGGTCCTCGATGAAAGACCCTGAACCGAATAGCGGACCAAAACCCTATTCATTATTTCCCAAGATGCATGTGTCTCCAAAACGAGCACATCCTAAAACAAGAATGGGTCACCAATGGATCTAGCCACACAAAAGACACAATCATCTTAACTCGCAGCCATAAATAGTCGACCTTCAAAGCTCACACTTGAGGAGGCACAACTACTAGAATTTCAAGAAAATGAGATCACCACGCCTCCTTACAACCAAAGTGGGGTATTCAAAGAATAGAGACCGCAATGAGAAAAACATACCTTTATGCCACTTTCATAAAAATAGAACCTTCAAAGATGAGGGAGCTTGAATAGAGAAATTTAAATCATCCTTATTTTAGCACTAGGGAATAAAAGATATACCAAGGTGCACCACACCCAATGATTCCTGACTGCGTGAAAAGCATCACTCTGAGACCTGTGGTTGGAGCTCTAATGTCTTGAAGCATCTGCTTCCCCACAATCAGGAGATTACATCCTCCAGTCGAGACCCCTTCTGAGGATGTCGCTAGAAGAACATCTTTATGTGTCCCAAATGGCCACACCGATGACAAGCCTTCAGAGGATAACGACAAGGTGACTTAAAGTAACCAAACCGGCCATAATCGAACCAAATAAGAGGGTGGCCTGACTAATAGAGGATAGAATTGACAGGAATACTTCCATTAGGCAGGCTCCTCTGGTTCTCTCTCATCACCGGATGGGGAGCCTTCCTGAAGACCAAAAAGAATTAGTCATGGAACCTTGGATGAAGACCCTACACAAGAGATACATCAACTGATTCCAAGACGCTACCTCCAAAGAGAAGGGAATCAACCCCTTGAAATTTCTGACGTAAGCCTTCACTATCCATTGACCTCACTGGAGACTCACGAGCTCTGCCACTTTCCTTTCTTTCACGTCGTTAGGTATAAACAATCAGATGGAAGTGGTCTTAAATACCTTCCAATACATCCCATCATGAAATGATGATGGTATTTTCTCCCACACCAAATCCAAAGTTGAACCTTTAAATAAACTCGAACCAGCACAGACTCGCATAGATTTGTGAGTTTCCGATAACCTAAAAACACCAATGATAAAACCAAGCCAGTCCACTACCTTTGATATATCACGATCACCATGGAATATGGACAACAACCGAAAAGAATTCAATTACACCACTACGCTAAGAGTCTGAGTAGATCCAACCACTATAATAGACTCACTAGAAACCTCTGGGACTTTTCTGGGTAGCATACTCAAAAACAAGAGGCACAAATCTGAATAAAATTCATCATAAATCAAAATTCCACACCTCATTCACAAACTAAAGCTCAAACTCAAATCACTATTTCAACCACCATTCACTATGCCAAAAACCAAGATCCCGCGAAAAAAAATTACAAACATGAAAATAGAACACTAAACAATTTCTTACCTTTCTAAACATTTAAATTACCTTTTTGAAAACCATATTTTAGAAAACAAAACAACTTAAGTAATCGCAATTGGTATCCCACGAAGTCTCACAAATACAAATACCATGGTGCTAGCTCATGCACCCATCCACACATACCACCAATTATACCTGTTCCATATGTGCCCCTCTATATATGTAACCTGTCATAGGAATACCAAGGGTCAATTCAAGACACTTGTTGTTTCCAAAACAGACCATTCAGCAGAAAGAAAAAACTCGCAACCAATTTGATAATGTAACTTATCATTAAAGAAACACATTTCCAAATTCCAAATGTTTTCCATTTCTAAAACCATTTTTTCCACCCCAACATCAATATTTCCCTTTGAAAACACCTTCACAAAAATCCATTTTCATTTTCTTTTTTGAGATCTACTCACACCAACCAAAGCGATGGCCAAACATAACACACACCAAAACATCCAAAAATAAGGGACTAGTGGCCATGCAAAACCGATAACATAGCTTAGAATACCATGCTCTGAGTGAGCATTAACCACAGGAAGCGTCTTGAACCATGCACTCGAGTTGTACAAGGGTCGCTACTCTATGCAGGCTCGTCGCGTAACACCAGATCACTTCCCTTATCATCCCTCACCCACACATACCAAGAAAAAGAAAAACTCAACTCCCATACTACCCCTGGAAACTCGAGTCTCGGGATGGGAAAGGGTTCATGACGTCCTTCCCGCACCTACCTCTCGAGTCCTGACACAACTAATCACCAAGCTACTTGACACCCCAAATAACGAACCTCCCTCTGATACCATTTTTTTACGAACCAACCGGGGTCGACCCTGAACCGGTCACCCGAGCCGGTCCGCGACATGGCCCAAAGGGAATTCCCAATCCCCACGGGATGACAACTAGGGTCGGGCATCAAAATTAACCAGTTGGGAATTATTTGTCCCATAACAAGGATAAATAAACATAAACTGAACAAACAGATAAATAAAGGAAAAATAGACTTAACAACATGGCAGCAGAAAAAAAAAAGAGAAATAAACAAAGCAACGTGGCATAACTCAGGTGACCCCGTGGGTCACCCCGGTACGTGAACTACACTCGCTCCCAAGAGTGATCCAAGATTGAAACCTGCAACTGAAAAACAAAGTGATCAGGAGCACTAAGATGCTCAGTAGGAATGCCAAAATGTAACCACGCCCTATGCCCCTGACTTTAGTAAAAGATCCAATCATGCCAGTTTGAAAATAAGGTATAATAAAATAATGTTTTCTTTCCTTTTTTTCAAATTCAAATAATGAGTTTTCATTTTCAAGTAAATCATTTCACTCCTACGATATTTTTGAAAAGGTTCCAAGCATGCATTAATGTTTAAAAATGAAAAGAAACCAGTTTGGATTAAAATATGGTTTTCACAAACAAAAATCAAGTATGAAACACCTGAAAAGAAAGTTACATCACAAGCAGAATGTCACCAATGAGCACCATTGTAATACCTATATGTATCTAAAACAAGTGGGAACCTAGATACCTCGTACCTCAGTGAAACGTGTCTTAGAAACCACGACCCTTAGAAAAACATGGCTTAGAAGACCACGACCCTCATAAATTCATATGTTTAGTTAGTGCTATTGTGTCAATCCTGATAGAAAAACCGGGATGAACCTCTGTTGTGTCATCTAGCGTACTAGTCCTGGTCACCCACCTAGATACCCAGGTTTCCCACTGTGCTCTATTTCAAGTGGTGGTGAGTTTTCTTTATCAAGAAAACATGTATGTATATAACACTTTTCTTTTTCTAAAATCACATTCAACCTCTCACCACCGTTATCCCTCCTTAAGTGAATCCCCCCTCTTCCATGTCACATAGTGCATAAGCATTAAATTCGGCACATAATAATGCATTCGACTGAAAAATCATTTTTTTTAAACTAAATGGGGCGTGCCTCAAGAGTGGTTTTTTTCTTTTTCATAAAGCATTCTTAAGATGCCAAATGGGCTCAATTGCATAAAGGGAACATTTTTTTACAATTAGCTGGCCAAAAAGGCTAGACACCTTTGGAAATACATATTACCATTTTGAAACCACTTGAAAAAAAAATTCAAGAAAAGGTTACTTAAGACCAATAGTATTAGAAATACATTTCAGTTTTCAAAACAAATACATAATCATTTCAAGCAACCCAACTAAATTTCATAGCATGTGTATATAGCATAAATGTAAGACATACCTTTAAAACAAGAAAGCAATTATGAAATTCACATTAAAGGAATAGGCATATGGGACCTACCTCAAACATGTCGTTATTTGTCGACAACCACTCGCACTGACTCTACGCAATTCCATGCACAAGCATTTATACATATATATATATATACATATATATGCCCCTAGTTGCATTGAACATATTCCTCGTTCCATGAGGTAATATGTACAAAGAGGGCATATATATATATATATGTATGCCTTACCCTATTCCTAAACATGTAGGATACCTCAACACGCGCGGACCAAAACCATCGAAGCAAGGCACAACTCACTACACATATAATTTAATAAAACAATTAAACAATTTATTAAAAACTTCAAAGTTAGAAATAAAAAAATAATTACACCAAAAACACTCTTTAAACCCCAAACGCACACTAAACCATTTGAAAATCAATTTCACAGTACTTGCATAACTCCTAAATCCCTTTTAAAATATTAAAAGAAAAACACATAAACAATTTAACAATTCCCAAAGGTCTTTTCAAATATTCACATAAACCAGAACCAATTCCAAAACATGTATTTACCTTTAAAAACCTAGACCCAAACCCATTTTCACCATATGTGCCTTTGAAAATGTGATTCGCAGCACTTTTAAAAAATTAATTAAATTATTTGGACAATTTATAGAGCGCATAAAAGAGGAACAACAAGGTTTTACACAAAAAATGCACCCAAGTTCACATTAAGAAACCAATTCCAACCCAGGTTCATATCAAATTCTTTCAAAAACTAGTTTAGCACCCTTTATAATATTTAATAAACCACTGAAAAATTTTATGAAACAACCCCAAGCAGTTTTACCAAACTTTGAACACAAAAACCCACTCAAAACATCTTCTAAGGCCAAATGCACCCAAAAAAACAAAATAGAATATAAATTTCAGCCCTTGCGTGATATAATAAAGAAAGCGCACAAGTCATAAACCACAACCAAGCATTACCAAAAGGATTGATATCCGAAAAAACCTTGTTTCCCACAAGCATTCTATAAAGAATCAAACAAAAGTTAATCTATTTTAAAAACAGCTTTCACACCTGAAATAAATGGATGATAACTCAAAAAAAATCATAAAACCCCTAAATTAAAATTAATCCACAAAGAAGAAATTGGAGAATCCTCACCTGAAGACCATGGTGAACCCACTGCCCTTGATAGCGGTGGCTAAAACTAGCCTCAACGATGCCCGGAGGAACCTAAACAACAAAAATCAATCAAAATGAGAACCCCAAAACATGTTAGGGTTCAGACATGAAATTTGTACCCCATAAAATCAGATAAATTATAAAAATAGGGGAATGGGTGGGAGAAGAGGCTCACTGGAGGGATTCGCTCACCAAAGAAGGAAAGGATTTGATCGCCAGAGTAGAAGAGCGGTGCGCCGGAGCTCCCGGTCAGCCAGGTCGTGCGAATAGGAGAGTGGGGTGGCCAGGTTGTGTGAGTAGGGGAGGGGGAAGGCTGTCGCACGAGAGCCGTCGCCGGAGGGAGTGGGAGGTGTGCCGAAGGGCCCTTGTCCAGATGGGGGAAGCGCGAGCGGGATATGGTAGGGGTGTGCATTTAAAGCTTTGGCTAGTGGGGGGGAAATGTGGAGCGGGTCTTGGGTCGCATGGATGAGTGGGGAGAAGAAAAGGGTTTAAAAAAACAAAGAAATAATAATAATAATAATAATAATAATAATAACATAATAATAATATTAATATTAATATTAATATTAATCAAAATAATAATATTATCATTATTATTATTTCTATTAAAACATTTTTTCTATATTCCTTTATATTTTTCAAAATCCTGGAGAATAGCTCACAATTTGGCCACATGGTTGGAAAATCGTGCACTAGCCATGTGCATTTACAAGAGACCCGAAAAATTTAAAATTTTAAAATGATTTCGACCTGAAATTCAAAGAAAAAACTAGATATGATTTAATGATTAATAAATCATGATCGGGGTGTGACATTTCATCTGATTAAAGTTATAATATTTTAATTTTCTATGTTTTGTTGGTGTGAATATTTTGATCATGGAACCTCATTCAATTTTATCCTAAAGCTGTAAGTTGTTTCCATTGTTAGGGACAGTATTATTCATGTTAACCCTTATTTACTATAATTTTACATAAGATTCATTTTTCCTTTTCTATTATTCTAATTTTTTAACTTTATATTTTTTTGTGATGTGTTGTTTCAACTAGATTCCAAAGAAATTTTGGATATGTCATGTATGAGTGGGTGAACTGCATGTGTATTCCCCACCACGGTAGAAAAAATTGATGAATTCATGAAACAGATGAATTATGGTATGTTGTAATATTTATTGCCACCATGGCAGTGAAAACTGATTCATTCGATAACTCTAAAGACTAAATTTCCTAGCTTGAGAAGAACAATTGATTGTGATTTGGGTGATTTAAGTGTTACAAAAAAATATGAATTCATTCCATAAGAAAGATATAATGTAGATACTCGCACCATAAATACAAAATGAACCCAAAAAACTGGAAAATCCTACCACACACTTCTCTCAACTGATCCATTTTAAGAACATAGTTTTCTAGGATGATGAATGGGTAATCCGAGTTGGCCACCAATGTCTAGAACATGAAAAATGAAGAAAAACATAAGAATCCACCGAACCAAAACCAACTTCAGTCTGGCATAGTAAAGAAGGAAAGCAAAAGAAATACCACAAAAAATACCCCAAACTGATGAATGCTCATGCATGAATTTAGTAGTTCATGTAAAAAAGGATTGATGTCCCTTGCACACAAAAATAAAAGGCCTGCATTAGGATATCCACGAATAAAACACCACAATAGAACACCTTTAGAAAACCTCTCAAGCATCACTTGAGTTACCTAATTCTTCTTCGGAATGGTATGGCAAGAATTTATCTTCAACAGTTACAATTAATACATTCATTAACTTGGTTTTTTTGTAGGAATACTCACCAGCATTAAATTCATGATTCTATCCCTAAGGAACTATATGTAATTCTTTCATTACCTTTGATGGAACATTGTTAGTAAAATCCAATAGGTCTGTATAGAGAATGATCAAAAAATTTCCTCTTTGATGAAATAGGTACCAAAATCTCTTATATATTGATTTCATCATCTGATTAAGACTCTAAATACGATCACTCCTCTTCTTGAACACAAACTCCCTCTGTATAATCAACTTCATCACCATCATCCCCTTATATATTAGAATCCTTATTATTTTCAGCCACATAATTCATTTTTTTTGGATTGCCCACCTCCTCAAAAGGAACACCCCTACATGATATCCTTGTTTGAATATTTATTTCCATATAATAATGGACTATTCTATTTTTTCTGGTTTTTCCATAATTCTAATTAATCATTGATTTCGAATTTTCCTTTTCGTGGTCTAAAAATTTACACACCTACTTGCCTCCAAAAATGGATTAAAATATCCACTACTAGAAGCATCCACCGCAGAAACCATATCCTCATAGTTCATATTTTATTGAGGATCCATAATAGAAGTAAAGGATCCATCTATAGCTACCAACATCCCATATATGTCTCTTTGTGTGGTAGCCACCCAAGCATCATCCATCCGAATAGAAATTTCTATCTCAAAATGAGTTTCACTGAAAAGATCATCTGAGGCCTATGTAACCTATGCAGACTCGTTACATGCAACAATTCATATAGAAATATCATCAATTTAGATCTGTAAGGTTTTTTTACTAGAAGATTTTTTATTCTTTTTTATCTTTTTTGTTTCTTAATTTAAATATTATTTTTGTCACTTAAATATTTTTATTTCATAAAACCATTTGTGAAGAAAACATAAATTAATTCTTAGGTGAGGAAAATATTATGCTTTCACATCAAATGTTCTACCATGAGAGTAGTAGTACATGTTGAAGGCTTTATTTTTAGGGCCATCAATGAGGTGATGGTTTGTGGGAATCATTGACCTACTAAAAAACTTTCAAGCATGAGAAAAACTATCACAATTGAGACTCATGGGTAGTGTTTTCATGACATGGAATAGGAATGGGGAGAATATCAGAGTGTAGAGGAGGATGATTACAGCAAGAAAGAGGCTAGTTTTAATAATGAAATAAATAATGATGTGTGTTATATTAGAGTTTCATTAAAATTCTCTTAGAGTTTCATGTAATGTATCATAGAATTTTATTAAATTTAAATATATTTGTAACTTGTTCTTAGAGCATGTTTAGGTAAGATAATTTTATCATTATAATATAATAAACATAATAAATATATTATATATAATTAGATTAATATATCTAATATAAAATTTTATCAACAAATATTTAAATTCCCATGGGTAATAATTTATTCAAAATATAATTTAAAAACATATAATAATTGTTGGTATTGATTTTAATAATTTAAAATATAAATTTTGATAATATTACCAATAGATAAATTTTTCATATTAATCTATAGCTAAACATTTTGACCAAAATATATATTATATTTTGTTATTACTATAATTCCAACAGAAGTATTTTATCTGTCACAATAAAGTTTAGTGGCAAAGTTTTTACCAACAATTTAGTGATAGGAAAATTTGTGTTGGTAAAACTCTTTACTAATAGAAAATGAAATTTTACCAATAGATATACCCTTATTGGAAAAATCTATTTATTTTTTAGTGTGTATCAGTTGGTGTTGTCATCATGGCTAGAGAGGATCTATGATTTATTCCCCATGTCCCAAATTTATCTTTATCTTTATGATTAATCCCATGTCAATGACTAGAGAGAATTGGATTTGGAGGAGGATGAAATATTTTTTGAGTGACCAGAAGATGTCCAATATCAATTATAGAATGTGTTTCATGGATGAACCATTCCCTTCGTTCTCATGTTGTGGAGGTATAGTGTCTGGGAGGAGAGTAATTGGGAGTGAGAGATATAGTTGTGTGCCTATTACCAGGATATTTTTTGAGTTTTATTTTCATTGTTTGGATTTTCCTTAATGTTGTGATGATGGACCTTGTTGTTTTTTGAGATTTGTTACTTATTTTTTGTTTTTATGTGTGATAATGATATCAATATTTAAAAATGGTGGTACTGAATTGTAACAACCTGATATTTTCTTAGAATTATTCCTTTTAATTTCATTGATGTCTTGTGTTGTATGCTACACCAAAATTAGCTTGTGCTATATGCAACACCGTATTATCTTGCAGTATACGCAACACTATTCTTGGCTTCTGTTACACACAATTTCAGGTTCGTTTTGTAAAAATTATTCTACGCAACATTAAGTATAGATTTTGTTTAATGTATAAATTAAATAAGTTTTGAATTATATTATACGCAACACCAAATAGAGCTTTCACTACACACATCCCTGACTTGGCTTGCATTACACGCAATCACGACCTTCCTCGATAGCGTGTGTAATACGCAATATCGGGTTTCACTAAACAACGATATATTGTTATATTATTATTATGTACTAGCCATTATTAATAGTATTAACTATATTTTTAATTTTATAACATTATTATTCATCTTACACATTTTCTAGAACATGGTATTAGAATAAAATAAATGTTTTGGGTAAAATAAGTACTTTTCAAAAAATGCAGTTTTGCCACCTTTTGATGGCGCACCGACTTTAAATCTAGTTTTTGACATGTTTATAAGTTAAATTTGGAAAAATAAAATTCTTCTTTGGAATCAGGATATAAATATTTATTCTGTATAAAATTTTCATATTATTCAGAAAACTTTCATATTTTAATGAATAGTAAAAACACGCTATATTTTAATTAAAAACAACTTTTTTACTCGTAATAAGTTATATTGTTAAATTATAATATTGAATGGTTTTAAAGTATAAATAGAATATATTTTTACCATTTAATATAATTTATGTTGTTTCCATTAATTTTTCATTTAATTCATGGGTAAAAGCATTTCAATCTTTGGCAATGTTTTAACTTTTAAAACCCGTTTTCTTAACACCGGGATTAATTTTAAATTAAGTACTGCAACTTCTATGTTTTGAATTTTTAAAAATGGATTCCATATTTTAATTCATTGGGTCCAAATTATGCTAATAAGTTACTTTTATTTTTTTATATTATGAATAGTAACTACGGTAATTTTTATTTACAACAGTTAAAGGTAAATCGGGCAATTAAGGGTAAAAATAAGATTATAAAATTACCCTAACACCTGAAAAAATTCTATTAGATGACTAAAGGTCGATCCGTATCACCTAAGGATCTTAATAGATTAATTTTATGGACTTTTCACCGTGAAAATAATTTAATTATTATTAAAACCAAAGAAAGTGACAACATGTCACTCTTTTAAATCTTATAAGTATAATAATTTTAATTTAGTGATAAACTTCATGCAAATTCTAACTTGAATAGTATTCAGAAATCTAATAACATTATCTGCATCATTTAAATTTATTTAAAAAAATTAGGGATTAAATAATTATCATTAAATGTGACACAATAGTGATGTTGAAATTATTTTATTGATTGAAATATCAAATACATGTTATTAAAAATATTAAAATAAATATTATATGAACTATTTAATATGATCCACGAATTTTCTAGAAAAATATGTCATGTTTTTAATCTATTAAATATTTTATTATGAACGTATCTTCTGTGTGGATTTTATTTAAATTCAAATAAGTGAATAGTGTCAAAATTGGCACTATTGTTATTTTATAAAAATAACATAATGTAAAATTGGTTAAAAATCACAAAAATATTTAAAAATTATAAATTATAATTTATATGGTCTATAATGTCATACATTATCCAATTGTGGACAATTCACAACACATAAGTAATTATTTATAACAATTTAAAATTTACAATCTTATTACCACAAATAAAATTAAATAGATTAAATAAGGATAAATCAAGTTGATAAGGTTTAAAATAAATTTCAAATATGTATAAATTTTATTGTTTGATGATATTACAACCCTATCGCATATAATATTCGAATATGAGTCATTTTTGGAGGTTTTTAAGTGGGTTTTTATTTTTTATAAATTAATATTTTTGAGGTTTCAAAAGGTGCCCCTCTCCTTCCTTATAAAAGGGCACCACCTCCCTCCCCTCTTCACAACTCTTTGAGCCTTCAAGCTCAGAAAAACCCTACCAATTTATCTTCTAAACTTCCATAAAAACCTAATAGAGGTCCTGGTATTCTTCCAAGAGCAACTTTAGTGCCCTAAGTGGAGGTTAAGAGGAGGCTCGTTGAAGAAGGGGTAATCTCTTCTACCGATTCTTTCATGTTTATTTATCCTTTTAATTCCTATTATTTAGTTGTTTAATTATAAATTAATAACATCAGTATAACTAATATACTGATATGTTATTATAAATATGAAACAACCCCATTTCACCTTCTATACATCCTATGGAAAACGAAATCACCGCGCGTGCGTACGTACGGAATACCGTCTCTACGTCGTGGTGTAATCATTTTTCCCACCAACACCTTACATGGATGGGTATAATGGTGTAAATAATCACTATATATGGTTATTATAACATTATATTGATTCTAAGATATTATATCATCCACTCCAATTCTATTAAACAATTATGGGAATGATATGATAGCTCGTGCGTACGTACGGAATATCGTCTCCACGAACGTGATGAGATTCATTTTCCATGATTAACCATTCAAGTATGATTATAAAATATATATAATAAATAATCATAAATGATATTACATAATAATGATATGGTATTTATTTACATATATTTTTCATTTACTTAATTCCATTCAATTCTATAAGGAAACGAAAACAGCGTTCATGCGTACGTACGGCCTACCGTCTCCATGAACGGTGTATTTCATTCCATTTATCGATCTATCATATATATTTATATGCTGAATATATATTATATATAAATCATTTTTTACATTTTGGAATTATTTAAATCAGGATATATGTAATAATATCAAGAACAACAAGTCGAAACACGTATGATAAATGAAACAATTTTACCCAAAATGCTGCTTTAACATGGAATTTACAGAAGAACGGGTAATATAAAGTCCTAAGTGAACCATATATGATATCATAACAATGAATATGATTCTGTAATAAGTCAATGACATTATTTAAATCATTATATAGTAATTTCAGATACATACGAAGCATATCAGACATAAGGTAAGGGATAATTATTCCAATCTCGCTCTTATCCGAGATTGTTTATTCATAAGTATTTACTATGGTTATGTTTATCATCCATGTCCATGATTTCTAAAAAAAATCATAAAATGTTTACTATTATTAAATGTATGTTTAAATCCATTTTAACCCTTTTTTTACTTTTACCATATTGTATTGAATGAATCTTTCCTTTGTTTACCATGTAAGGTACTTTTGACTTTTCCGGCAAATGTATGAGAAGAATGTTTTTTTAACTTATACGGCATGAATGGATTTTTTTTACGGTTTCATAACACCTAATTTTCATGAAGTTTCTTCTACAATATTTCATTATTATTTTCAACAAAATCATTTTCTTTTAAAATTGAATGGAATTTTGTGAAAACAAAATTATTTTGAAGAAGAAGGGATATTTTCCTCAAGAATTCATTTCAAGTGTTTTGTCAAAACTATTTTCCATCTAAGATGACATTATTTAGTATGATTATGTTTCAAGTATAATTTCTCTATTATTTACATGGTTTGGTTCTTATTATGATGAAATGATATCCATTTGTTTTATATGGATTACGTTATGATGGGATGATGTTTATGAACCCCATTTTATTCTTTAGGTTATGAAGAATGATTTATGTTTATTTTGTGGAACAAGTAATAATGATTTGATTATGAGATGGGTGGGACCTATATCTCCCTCCAATGCATTGGGTAAATATTTATATCACATGAGATAAACATGGATGGAATGGAAAGTTAACTTGGTTCAATGATACAGGACTGGAACGAGGAGTGAACTCGATTCAGTAAGGGACTTTGTCCACTAAGATGGTCTTGGCAGCAATGCATTAGCTACTATGGAAATCATAACATGTGCTTAATGGATTCAACAATTACATGTTTTATTCCCATTCTATTTTATCATGATTAATGTTCCTTTATGATCTATTCCTTATGTACTGAAATGTTTTATGTCATTTCTCAAGATTTTGATGTTTAGATTTTATGTTCTTGTTTTTACATTCAAATGTTTATGGATTATTTTATGTTCTATATTTTTACACTTACTGAGCATTTGATCTCACCCTTTTTATGTTTTCTTTTACCCAGAATATAGAGATGGGTTTTAGGGAATAAAAGAAAAGGGGAAGTTCTTTATGGGAGATGTTGAAGATCTTACACCATGATTAGAATATTATATTCCAAGTTTCCAAAGACACTAAACTATTACGATCCTTGTGTGTCTGTTTTTGTTATGTATTAAGTATTTTGTAAAAGTAATGTAATGTCCATGTATGTCAAGTTTGGGTCTCAACAGTTGGTATTAGAGGAAATTTTTAGTTAACCTTTGGAAATTAGGATGTGAAAACTTTAGTGAGATCCTTAGAGATATTTATAAGGTATGTCTAGGTATGTCTCTAAGGTTAAGTATAAGTACAGGTTACAGTCCTAGAATTACGGTAACGGTCATAGAATTAAACTTAAGATGTTAGAGATTGAAATTAATCCCCATTGATTATGTTGTTTTTCTAGTACGAGTTTTTTATCTCATACTATTCTTTTTGGGTTTTAGAAAATGGCCTGAAACAGGAAGATTCATGATAATGGAGGATATGATGGACAATGGAATGATATTCTTTATGAGAAACAAAATGAAATTGGATCTGGAAATCCACATATCGTTATTATTCCTAATTGGCAATCTCATAATATGATCAATAATCTCATCTTTGGTAAGTTTCCTGACTCATCTAATAAGAGAAAGATTGAGTTTCATGATGATCATAGAGGAAAGAAAGTTCAATTTCCCTCATGTAAATCATGTGGGAAGAGGCATCAGGAAGAATGTTTCAAAGGAACTAGAAGATGCTTTGGGTGTGAAAAATAAGGAAACAAATCCAGTAATTGTAAAGGAAAAGGATCAGTTAACACCATGGACAAGGATAATGGTATTGCTAAGACATCAACAACGGTTAAATGTTTTAAATGTGGAATGTATGGGCATTATGAAAAACAATGCCCTAAGGGAAAGTCTCATGAAGAGAATCATCATGGTCATATGGGTAGTATTTATATTGATGATGATGAAGAGACTACAAATGATATATGAGATGAAATAATTGTTCAAGCTCGGTCAATGGTTTAAGAAGGTAGTGGAATGATTTATGTTTATCAAGAGTTATGTTGTATAGGTAATGCTACTATGGAATAAAGACACATCTAAGGATTGTTACACTATTTTTTTCCTAAAGTATTTGAAAGTATATTTTTAATGGTATTGGTCACCATGAAAGGTTATTCATAAATTTTTGGAAAGTAGATGATATGTGCATAATGAAGGGATAAAAAGAAAATGAAATGAGCTCATAGCTGATATAAGGACAAAGTTATATCATAGTTTGAGTATATAAAAATTTTGGGATTTTGGTATGTGGAAATAGTTAACTTTTGACAGAATTCATGCTTTCACTAAGGTTCTAAGGTAATTCATGTTTTAAGAGAATACATAATTAAGGTATTAACATGTCTAGAATGTGACCAAAAAGATATATTTTATGATATATGGGGGATAAATGATGGTATTCAAATGCTTGGTTGATGACATTTCTAGTAATAGTTTTCTTTATACTATAAGATTGGATAGAAGTATTTTTGATAATCCTAAAGGTTGGAATGGATTATGTTGCACATCAAATAGAATTGTTTAAGGCTATAATTTTTTTCAATACTATTTCTGGAATGTTATAATAGTGTAGTTTTAGAAAAAGGAAAACCCATAGGATGGGAGACAACTCATCATGTCAGACAAGGTTGCAAGAATCGAACCAACAACCGAAGTGCGATAGGTCTTTATCGCCTACCACTGGCCTATAGTAAGTCCCTGGTTAGTAGAAACTAGTTTTATTTTATTAAGCGGTATAATAGATGAAGTATAAGTCCATTTTTTGAATCATATACGATTAAACTCTCCATAGATTGACTTATGTATATTTGATAACTTTTTCTAACCTTTTGTTTGAGACAGATGGAATGACCCATCATATTATCACATGATCTACTAATACTTCAAGAATGACCAATTCAACTTCATTTCTCTAAGAGATGAAGTGGAGATTGTTCAAGGCACGAACAACGGTGAGATTGTACCTAAATAAAGTAAGTATTTATTCTAATTCAAATTCTTCAACTTTAGGGAAATGATCTTGAAAACCAAAAATGTTTTCCTAGTGTCTTCATATCTGATGAATCAGATGGTACCTTAGATCATCAAAATTTTATGGCTTTGTGATTTTTGGCTTTTTCATAGCCATGTTCTCTACCTCTCCCCATCAGAACTTGATGGTTAGGTGTGTCTTCCATATCCATATTTTTACCTATCTTCTCCTATTTGGAAACCTATTAGTGAGTTAATTTGGGTAACCAATATGTTTCATACTTCACTTCTTAAAATTAAGTTTTAGTATTCCGTTTTACGATGTGGGTTTCTATGAAAGAAACTTTCATGTTGTAAACCATTTATAACCCCGATGAATTTCGCGGGTGAAATTCATTTTAAGAGGGGTAGAATGTAACAACCAGAGATTTTATGAGAATTATTATTTTTAATTTCATTTATGTCTTGTGTTTTACGCTACTCCAAAATTATCTTGTGTTATACGCAACACCGTATTAGCTTGCAGTATATGCAACACTATTCTTGGCTCGTGTTACACACAATTTCAAGTTTGTTTTGTAGAAATTATTCTATGCAACATTAAGTATATATTTTTTTAATGTAAAAATGAAATATGTTTTGAAATATGTAATACATAACACTAAAGGGAGCTTGCACAACACACATCCCTGACTTGGCTTTCATTACACGCAATCGCGACCTTCCTCGATAGCGTGTGTAATACGCAATATCGGGTTTCACTAAACAACGATATATTTTTATATTATTATTATGTACTAGCCATTATAAATATTATTTACTAAATTTTGAATTTGATAACATTATTATTCATCTTACACATTTTCTAGAACATGGTTTGAGAACAAAATAAATTTTTCGGGTAAAATAAGTATTTTTAAAAAAATGTAGTTTTGCCGCGTTTTGATGGCGCGCCCACATTAAATCTAGTTTTTGACATGTTTATAAGTTAAATTTGAAAAAATAAAATTCTTCTTTGGAATCAAGATATAAAAATTTACTCTGGATAAAATTTTCATATTATTCTGATAACTTTCATATTTTAATGAATGGTAAAAACACGCTATATTTTAATTAAAAACAACTTTTTCATCACAATAATTTATATGGTTAAATTATAATATTTAATGGTTTTAAAGTACAAATATAATATATTTTTATAATTTAATATAATTTATGTCATTACCATTAATTTTTCATTGAATTCATCGGTAAAAACATTTCAAACTTTGGCAATGTTTTAACTTTGAAAACATGTTTTCTTAACAACAGGATTAATTTTAAATTAATTACTGCATCTTATGGGTTTTGAATTTTGAAAAATGGATACCATATTTTAATTCAGTGGGTCCAAATTAGGTTAATAGGTTACTTTTATTTTTTTGATATTATGAATAGTAACTACGGTAATTTTTATTTATTGTAGTTAAAGGTAAATCGGGTAATTAAGGGTAAAAATAAGATTATAAAATTACCCTAACACCTGAAAAAAAATCTATTTTATGACTAGAAGTCGACCCATATCACCTAAAGGTCAGAATAGATTCATTTTATAGACTTTTGACCATGGAAATAATTTAATTATTATTAAAACCAAAGAAAGTGACAACATGTCACTCTCTTAAATTTTATAAGTATAATAATTTTAATTTAGTGATAAACTTCATGGAACTTGGAAAATGAATAATATCCAGAAATATAATAAAATTATATACATCATTTGAATTTATTTAGAATATTTAGGTATTAAATAATTATCATTAACAGTGACACAATAGTGATGTTGAAATTATTTTATTGATTGAAATATCAAATAAATGGTATTAAAGATATTAAAATAAATATTATATAAAATATTAAATATTCTCCATGAATTCTATAGATAAATATGACATGTTATTAATCTATTAAATATTTTATTTAGAACATATCTTCTGTGTGGATTTTATTTAAATTCAAATAACTGAATACTGTCAAAATTGACACTATTGTTGTTTTATAAAAATAACATAATGTAAAATTGTTTAAAATTCAAAAAAATATTTAAAAATTAAAAATTTAAATTTAAATGGTCTAAAATGCCAAAAATTATCCAATTATTGACAATTCACAACACATAAGTAATTATTTATAACAATTTAAAATTTAGAATCTTATTACCACAAATAAAATTAATTAGATTAAATAAGGATAAATCATGTTGATAAGGTTTAAAATAAATTTCTGACATGTCTAAATTTTATTTTTTGATGAGATTACAACCCTATAGAATCTAATATTCTAAAATGAGTCATTTTTGGGGGTTTTTAAGTGGAATTTGATTTATTATAAATTAATATTTTTGAGGTTTCCAAAGGTGCCCCTCTCCTCCCTTATAATAGAGCACCTCCTCCCTCTCCTCTTCACAACACTTTAAGCCTTCAATCTCGGAAAAACCCTGCCAATTTATCTTCTCCACTTACCTATAAACCTACTAGAGGTCATTGTCTTCTTCAAAGACCAACTTTAGTGCCCTATGTGAAGGTTAAAAGGAGGCGTATCGAAGAAGAGGTAATCTCTTCTACCGATTCTTTCAAGTTTATTTATTCTGTTACTTCCTCTTCTTTAGATGTTTCATTATAAAGTAACAATGTCAGTATAACTAATATACTAATATGTTATTAAAAATATTAAACAACCACATTTCACCTTCTATCCATCCTACAGAAAATGAAATCACCGCGCATGCGTACGTACGGAATATTGTCTCCACGCCGTGGTGTAATCAGTTTTCCCACCACCACCTTACTTGGATGGGTATAATGGTTTAAATAATAACTATATATGGTTATTATAACATTATATTGATTCTGAGATATTATACCATCCACTCCAATTCTATTCAATAATTATGGGAATAATATCATCGCTCGTGCGTACGTACGGAATACTGTCTCGACGAACGCGATGAGATTCATTTTCCATGATTAACCATTAAAGTATGATTATAAAGTATATATAATAAATAATCATGAAATATATTACATAATAATTATTCTGGATTTATTTACATATATGTTTCATTTACTTAATTTTATTCAATTTAATAAGGAAACGAAAACAGCGTTCATGCGTACGTACGACCTACCGTCTCCATGAACTGTGTATTTCATTCCATTTATCGATCTATCATATATATTTATATGCTGAATATATATTATATATAAATCATGTTTTACGTTCAGTAATTATGTAAATCAGGATATAAGTAATAATATCAAGAACAACAAGTCGAAACACGTATGATAAATGCAACGATTTTACCCAAAACGCTGCTTTAACATGGAATTTACAAAAGAATGGGTAATATAAAGTCCTAAGTGAACCATATATGATATCATAACAATGAATATGATTTTGTAATAAGTCAATGACATTATTTAAATCATTATACAAGATGTTCAGATACATACAAATCATATTGAACATAAGGTAAGGGATAATTATTCCAATCTTTCTCTTATCCGAGATTGTTTATTCGTAAGTATTTACTGGGGTTATATTTATCATCCATGTCCATTCTTTCTAAAAAATATTTTCATACAATGTTTATTATTCTTCCATGTATTTTTAAAGTCATTTTTACCATTTTTTTACTTTTACCACATTGTATTGAAGGAATATTTCCTTTGTTTACCATATAAAGTACTTTTGACTTTTCCGGAAAAAGTACGAGAAGAATGTTTTTTTAACTTATACGGCATGAATAGATTTTTTTTACGGTTTCCTAATGCCTAATTTTCATGATTATTCCTCTACAATATTTCATGATTATTTTCAAAAAAATCCTTTTCTTTTAAAATTGAATTTCATTTTGTGAAAATAAAATTATTTTGAAGAAGAAAGGATATTTTCCTCAAGAATTCATTTCAAGTGTTTTGTCAAAACTATTTTCCATATAAGATGACACTATTTAGTATGATTTTGTTTCAAGTATAATTTCTCTATTATTTTCATGGTTTGATTCTTCTTATGATGAAATTATATCCATTTGTTTTATATAGATTACGTTATGATGGGATGGTGTTTATGAAACCCATTTTATTCATTGGGTTATGCTGAATGATTTATGTTTATTTTGTGACATAAGTAAGAATGATTTCATAATGAAATGGGTGGGACCTATATATCCCTCCAATTAATGGGGTAAATATTTATATCTCATGGGATAGACATGGATGGAATGGAAAGTTAATCTAGTTTAGTGATACAGGACTGGAATGAGGAGTGAACTCGATTCAGTAAGGGACTTAGTCCACTAAGATGGTCTTAGCAGTAATGCCTTGGCTAATATGGAAATAATAACATGTGCTTAATGGATTCCACAATTACATGTTTTATTCCCATTCTATTTTATCATGATTAATGTTCCTATATGATCTATGCCTTATGTACTGCAAGGTTTTATGTCATTGATCAAGATTTTGATGTTTAGATTTTATGTTCATGTTTTTACATTCAAATGTTTATGGATTGTTTTATATTCTCTATGTTGACCCTTACTGATCATTTGAGCTCACCCTTTTTATGTTTTCTTTTCCCCAGAATATAAAGAAAGGTTTTAGGTAAGAAAAAAAAAGGTGAAGATCATTATGGGAGATGTTGAAGATCTTTCACCATGATTAGAAGATTATATCATGAGTTTCCAAAGACACTAAACTATTACAATCCTTGCGTGTCTATTTTTGTTATGTATTCAGTATTCTACAAAAGTAATGTAATGTCCATGTATGTCAATTTTGGATCTCTACATGAATCCTAATCAATAATCATTATACTTTGACTCAAATGAAACCATCAGGGAGAGTTAGTGACTCATAAGGAAGATAATATATTAACATGGAAGATGTTGTTCCCTAATGTGTGTTCTCTTGATAGTTCTTTGTGTTGATTGTGGTAGCGATTTGTCGGGGTTTTATGGAGATTGAGATGGTTGTGTGGTTGTGAGGTGATGTGGTTGTGTGGAAAGGAGGTGTTTGTGGAGGGTATTAGATGTGTAGTTTTGTGTCTAGTGAGAGTTGTGATGTGGTTTGGTGCTGATGAGAATTCATGGGATGTTTCATGGAGTTTTCTGTCAGTGTATTCAATTAGTGGTGTTTTAGGTGGAGTGATATCCTTGAGAGGTATCTCAATGGGTGGTTTTCTGAACACCTTTATTTTTAGGCTTGGTTTTGATTCTTAGGGGAGAGTATAATTTGAGATGTATCTAATGTAAAATTTTGTGATATCACATCATGTTACATTGCTATTTTTGGTATTTAGAGGAGTTTCATAGGAGGCTGGAGGAGAATACTATAGAGTTTAAGCTTTTGGAGTACTGCAGTAGGTACTTCACATTATTAGCCTGGTTTTTGTCATGAGTTAGTGATTTGTAGCATGTGTTGCTACCAAATTCATGGATTTTGTTCAACATAGGAATGAAGTTTTAAATGGATTCACATCATGAAAGGGTAATTCAAGGCATGTTGTTAAATCAAGATAAGGTGATGTGAATTTTGGATGACAAATAAAATATGGGGGAATCATAACCTAATTCCATTGTATGGAATGTAATTCATGGGTCTTGTAGAATTCACATCATGAATCAGTTATTCATGGAACAAAAGGGTGGGTTATTGGTAGTAAATAAGATTTTTTCGCTTATTCTATCCCATTAATCCATTTTCTCTTCCTCTCACTTTGTGGAAAACCCAATGTGATTTTGATGGATATTCTAGACCTCCTTCTAATTCGATCCATGGGTTTTAGTGGTCATGTTTTGGAGTCTAATGTTGGTTTTTCTCTATTTTCCCTATTGTTTTTTTGTTTTTATCTGAGAGTTTTTCTATGGTATAATTGTATTGGTTTGGGGTGTGTTTGGGATATGTTTCATATAACCCTTTGATTGGTTGAAGGTTAGTTTTCAAGTTTCTTGTGTGTTTTTGGGTTCGTAGACTATATGTTCTTCCCCCTACACTGCATAGTGAGATCAGAAACCTTGTTTGAGGTAGAGGTTTCTTGTTCTCACCTATTTGCAAATAATTTTTGATATCTATGTGATTTTTTTACCTTGGGTTGGATAGTAAGGGTCGGCATAATAATGATATAAAATTGGAAAACCTAAAATTGATGGGTATAGGTAGATATTTCTTGTTTTGGTTTATTTGATATTGTTGTTTCTAATAGGTTTATTCCATGTCAATACCTTAATGAAAATAATGTTTTTTTGGTAGACTTTTTAGCATAGTAAATCATATTAGTTGAGAACATTGTTATGTTGTTGTGAGATCTCACCCCGAATAAAAGGTTAAAGAATGTATATTTAATAGAACAATTTATTGCTCATAGAACCTCATTTGTGTGAAAATTCCCATTCTAAATAAAGAGTTATTATTATAAAATAATCTAAATAAATTATGGAAGTTAGTGTGTGTTGTTTTTGTGTGTGTTTGTTTGTATTGTGTTACCCCATGTGGTTTAGGTGAGTTTTTGTATGGGGATGGAGGTGACCAGCCGAGAATTGCAAGGTGTGGGTTTGTGATATGGTTTTTAGTTGGAATTGATGTGACATGGGTAGTGGTATGAGGTGTTGTGAAGTGGTTCTAGTGTATAGTGGAGATTATGTGTGGTAGTGTTGTGTGACATTGTTATAATGTGTGGTTTGGCTAGGATGTCCAGTGATGTTGTGTAGTGGAGAGTGGATATTGTGCAATGGTTGTGGTTGTGTGGTAGTGATAGTGTGTGGTGGATGAGACTTGTGATTTTTAAGGTGAGATGGCATGGGTGATGTGGAATGGTGAGGATGATGGATGCATGGTGTTTTGGGGATGGTTTTATGATTTGGTCTGGTAATGGTGTTATGTGGTTGTTTTTGTTACTTGGTTAACCATGGAATAAATTTTTTTGATTAAAAAATTAAATAGTATTTTAAATAAATAAGATGGTCTATAAATGGAAGTGTGGTAAATAAATTGCTTAGATTAATTGAAATAATGAATGGGTTGTGTAATGTGAAATGGAATAGATTAATAAATAAAATTGGTGGAGTGTGTAATTTAAATTGTAATTTAGTGTCTTGTGTGAAGATTGTGTGATTTGTTTCATATATCAGTGGTAGTGGTTGGGACTTTTGTTTTGTAGTATGATGGTGGTGATGTGGTGTGCACTTGTACAGTTTTTTTGAGCCCATAGGTTTGGTATTGGGTTTAATATATATCATTTATATTTGGGTTATTTTTATACATTACCCACCCAAGTTGGATTACCTTTCCAGTTCTCAGAGGTTCTAGGTTCTGGTTGTTTTCCCCATCATCCAGGATAGCGGAGATATAGATGGATTACTACAGCCTCTTCCCCTCTCTTCCATTAGAAGCAGTGATGATACGAGTTGGTTTTGGAGATTACCCTATGGTGTTGTCCCATGTGTCTTTTGGAAAGATGTGATAGGATGAGGAATTGATGAAATGTGATATGTAGTGGGGGACATGTGTGTTCATAGAAGGTCACTAAGTTTATGCCATTCACATTCATGATACTCTACTGCATTGGTTATGTGATGAGATTAGATGTGATGGCCTTAGTATCTTCTAGTGAGAAGTGGTGTGGTAAAGCCTGATACTACCAAAGGATTCTAAACCATGTGAGGGTGGGTTGGTGGGGATGTGTCTCAGCCCAAATTAGAGATGTCACATGATTATTTAGGTTATATGTGATGTTATGTTATGTTATGTGTATGAAAGGGATGGGAGCATAGGATGTTTGATATTGGGTGGTGAGAAAAGTAAATCAGTGTGTGAATAGTATCAGGGTTCCATACTTATTAATATCGTAATTATATATTATTATATTGAATGTGTGATTTGTTAATTGAGTCATAAAAAGGTTGTGATGACTATTTGACCTATTTAAGTGCTTTTTGGTTCAGTTGTTTGTTTACGAGTGCATTACCATGATCCTTTCACATGGGAATATAAGTCCTTTGTTATATCCCTAATGAGTATATTTTTTTTGCTCAACCAACATATATAAACTATTTTTAGTCTTCTAGGATTAAATTAATGACCGATCTTGGAATTACTAGATAGGGTTGGAGATATTGTTGAGTCACTACATGGACTTATCTTTTGGTATATTTGGAGACTTTTATATGTATTTGTTTACTTTATTCATGTATTTTGAGATGGTTTTTGGAATACATTTATTTTTTCTGCTAGAGTTTCTTATTTATTTTTTATCCTATCTCCTAATACTATTTTATATTATAGAGGGTAATGCCTCTCATTTATAAGATCTCTACCCCCTCAGTTCTAGTCACCAATCCAGGTCCTAATAGAGGTGGGACTTGGGGGGTTATTATATCTCTCCCTTCTTTACAGAATCTTTTGTGGGAGGGGTTGTGGTAAAAAAAATTCATCTCATGAAGATAGGTAATATCTATCTTCAGATGAGTTACACAGTATCCTTATTACTTATTAAATGAGAAAGACACTAGCCTTAAAGAAAAAATTGAAAGATAAAAAATATTTTGAAAGGAATGAGAAAACTAAATACGAAGCAAATAGACCTAGAAACTTCTATGAGTTTGATTTTGATGTTATTGATAATAAAACCAATATAATCATGTCACATATCTCTATAAATTTCTGAATAGTCAAGGGAAAACATAACAGAAAAATAACCTTGAAATGATTCAAATGATGAGGTATGACACTCTTTGATTTCAGATATACTATGATTAATAACTTTGTTTGATGTGGATGATCAAGATAAAAACCCACAAAACAAAAAATGGATATAAAACTCAAGATAAATGGATAGTTTTTGTGAATTAAAGAATAAATTTCCAAGAATAAAGGAAATACATTTGATGTGTAGAGAGAAAGTTTAAGGAACTTATGCTAACAGTAAATCAGAGCATAAAGTACCTGAAAAATCAAAACATTAATGGCACATGTAGAAAGGAAAGAAACATCCTCATTTATTTTAAATGAAGGTGGTGAAGAAGAATATAACAAATAACATGCTCAGATCTGATTTCGAATCTTATCTTGAGAAAAATACAATGTTGATGAAGGAAGTTAAAACCTTTAAGAATGATAATGAGAAAAAAGTTAAGAAAATGAAGTATAACTAAAAAGTGAGGTTGAACTCATTGAATAGCCAAATAAATCAATTCTAAATGCTATTGATTAGGAAAATATCAAGATTTTTATTGAAGGAAAACACATGTTGAAAGAAGAAGAGATGATCAATATAGAACCCATACACCTTATAGAAAAATATGAGTTTAAAAGTGGAATATATGAATTTAAAAATTCTATTAAATTAAAGGCTCAATAATATAAAATATATAATATCGGTTATATATCAATTTATTTTTAACCAATGTCTAAAATTACTCAATAAATTTATCCCTTTTACATAACAGTGTAAGACCTAATTAAAATTGTATACAAGTATGGGGCTTAAATATGATAGAAAACTCTATTATAATCAATAATAATGAAAGAAAAATTATCCACATTAAAAAAATAAAAATAAAATAAAATTTATATAGAAAAATAAATAATATCAAATTCAACTTTATATATATAAATATGGATTTAAAAAAGATTCAGATTCAGTGGTTACTGTTGGTGTTGTGGTATTTTTTCCCAAAATTATTACTTATGCTGGAAAAAAATTTCCTTTCATATAATAAATAAGTAATAAGTGAGGTGGAATCTATTTAGATAAAAATAATGATTCTATAAAGAAAATTGGTGTGAACAATTTTTCCAAAAGCCTTCCTACTCAGAATATGTTTGAAAATTTTAAGGATTTTATTGGAAAATATGAGTGTCCATGGAACTATATAGAGAAATTTATGATTAATATCCCTAAATATTTATCATAAAATATAAAGGTTAAATATTTTTAAAATAAAAATAAATAAGAAAATTAATTTTTCATTGAAGTACCATTAAATGAAAGTATGAGAGGAAGATCATGGTTCCTTGATAGTGGGTGTTCTTCCCACAAGACTGGAGACACAAAAATTATTTAAGGCATGAAAAAAATGAGGGTGGATAATTACATTAATAATTGATAGTTACATGATTATTTAAGTTATAGGTATAACACCCCAAGATTTTATGATCTATTGTTCTTTAAATAAATTTTATTTCTTTGATAGTTCTCTCTCAAATAATACTGAGCTCAAACGAACTGTGATATACAATTAAAATATTATTACATAATGTTTCAGTTATCACCAAATATTTTAATTGGAGGATATGAATATAACTAACTAAATTAGGAAACAATAGTTTGTTAAACATTTAAAAAATTAATCCATTGGTTTTCAATTTGTTAGAAATGAAAATAAAATCAATTAAAGGTAAAACAGATATGTTTTTCTAAAAAATTGTTTTTATGACTAGAATGTTTTTTATATTAACAAATTAAGTTAATATATATTTATCAATGATTTTATTGAAAGTTTTATATAATATATTTAATATAATATTTTAACATTCATCCAATAGTTTTAACATGGCATGGAATGAATATAGACATTGTTTTTTGCTTAAAAATGAATTTTTCTAAAAAAGAGTTTTCATTGCATATTACATGATTATTTTAATATGAATTTATACCACTAATTGAAAAATAAGATTTTAAAATGGATTAATTATTTTCAATAATAATAATTAATATAATATAATATGTTAAACTTAATTTTTGGTCATAATGTATAGTAAAAATGGTAAAAATGTGATAACAAAGTTGAGATTAAAATGAGTTTACCAAGCGGTTAACCTAAGAGATAGGGTTTAAAATATCACAAAAAAACTAAATTTAATTTTATTGAATGATTATATTTTTACCTTAAAACTGATATTTTAGAATATTTTTCATTTTGGGTCCACTTTTATTGAGTAATACATTATTATAATATAAGATTTTGGAAAATTACAAGTCTTTCCTCTCCCACCCTTATTAAAAGATACCACTTGTCCTTTATTCCTCACATTTCATGTCCCTTATAGATCTAAAAATACATACTCTAATTACTTCCTAAAACCCCTTTCCACATCCTTGGTCCCCTAGTTTTATCAAAATAAATTATTTTCAATGATTAAGGAGTAATCTGAAAGTGGTTACTCAACGAAGAGGTATAACTCTTAACCGAGTACATTAAATTTTATTTTTGACTATAAATACTATAAATATACGGTAACCTTTATAAAATAATTAATTTTTATCTTAAAAATACTAAATTTTTATTATTATGATATATCAACCATTATCGTCTTCCTTTCCATCAAATGGGAAATAGATGTATCACTCACGAATGCATGTGGACTATAGCCTCCACATAGCGATATAATCCATTTTCCATCACCATAAATAATAGTTAGTTATTATGATGAATTAATTTTTTATATATGATATTTATAGAATAATTATGCTTCTATAATTGTAATATCTTATCTACCTTCTTAATATTCAATTCATTAGAAAATGATAATGTCATGCTATGATGTGATTTGTTTTTCATCACCACATTATATTAATAATTATAAAATTGTATTTGATGTATAAATATCATAATTATTTTATGATTAATATTATATATATTATCAAAATATGAATAGGGTAAAATCATCAGAACCATTGACTTGAAACATGCATGGAAAACATACAAATTTTCTTCCAGATGTTTGTTTTAATGAATGAATTATTAATAAAAGGGGAATTGTAAATTATAATACAGTGATACATAATTTGTTTTTTATGAATGTGGATCTATAATATATTAATAATAAATTTATATTTATTATAAATGAAATTTTAACATGTACAATGGAAGATAGAAATTTAGATGAGGGATTTATGTTTCAATTTAATTTTATAATGGTGTAAAATGAATTTTTTATTTTATTATATATGGAATGAATATTTTTCTTATTATCATGAATATTCTATTCTTTGAAGCTTATTTTACAAGTTTCCTTATTTATTTTTGATGAAATTTTTTTTGTTAAGATTATCATAATTTTTTAGTTAAAATTTTATCAAAATATAAGGATATTTTATCATGTTTTCAAAGAAACATTCAAATGATTTTTTAAGGGTATTTTCCATCTTTTTCAACATCCATTAAATATTTTTAAGATTCAGTAGGTATATGATCATATTACACCATTCACTTTGTTTCTATAGATGTATTATGATGAATTTTATTTAAGGATGATTCTATGAAACCCATTTTTCCCTTGGGTTAATTAAGTTATGATGAAACCATTTTGAAACATATTTATTCTAATGGGTTATTATGATGAACTAATGGAAGTTTTTTAAACATTTTTCCTTTATAAGGGTTATCATACAATGATATTATTAAAGTGTTATGATATTTTTTTCACACATATGTATGATTTTTATTATGAGATGGGTGGAAAAAAATTATACAGTCCTCAAATTCATTGGGTAAAGATGTATTTATCATGAGATGAAAATAAATGGAATGGGGTGTGAATCTAGTTTAGTAAGGGAATCAAACCAAAAATATAGTCTTATTATTGAACCTTGAATAAGGAAATGATGGAATGGGGAATGAACCCAATCCACTCTGACAGTCTTGGAAGTTATACATGGCTATGTAAATAAATTTGTGTGCTTATGTGTATGAAACAAACTTATGTATTATTCTTATGATATGTTCTCATGGATAAAGATTTATTAATGATGATTATACACACTTAAAACTTTTATATGTATGTATGAATAATCCTTATTCCATGATTTATAATTAATGACAATTGACTGATAGGGAATGTTTTTTTTAATTTATGATTATGTTCTCATACACTTGTGATTATTTTATGGTCATTTGGGATCAATGATTGAAACATATATTTTTTACCCTTACAGAGCAAATGATCTCAGCTTTTATTATGTTTTCTTCCCCCATGTTATAAAGAAATGTTTTAACTATGGTATGTCAAATAAGTGTGCTATGTGAGAAGATCTTTGTGGGAGATGTTTAAGATATTTCATTAAATAAGATGATTTATGTTTCTAGTCTAAAAATACTCTACACCATTATGGTTCTGGGGAATGTTTTTTCATGAGATGTATAGAATATTCATCTAAAATAATGTAATTTATATTTGTGTAATTCTTGGGACGACATAATTGGTATTAGTGAAAGGTTTAGTTATTTTTTGAAATTATAGTTACAAAACATCTATGAAAACCCTATGGATAAAACTAAGTATAAGAATACATCATAAAGAATTGGTGAAGGTTAGATGATGTGTTTCTCCTAGAAAATACACCCATTTATAGATATTGGATAGTTGGTACAGTTATGAAATAGATGCACATTGGGATAAAAACTATAAAAGTGACAGATTGGGTATTAACTCAATCCTCACTATTGCATGATTAGTGGCTCTAAGACTACAAGCCTTGCTAGACATTCCCAAGGGGTATGCCTAGGTTAATTAATATTTTCATTATGAACAATTATAATTTATCTTAATTGAATATGATCATGGATGACCTAGTTTAAACCAAAGGTTTCATAGATATAAAATAATTTGTCATGATTTTCACATTATATGAATCATTTTTCATGATTATATGATTTATTTCTATGATTTTTGATTCTCTAGAAAATCAAGTCGGTATTAGTTAAGAAATAAAGATAGAAGGATAATGTGGATGTGGTGATAGTCACACTCAAATATTTAATTATAATGTTTTGATCATAGTTATATGAATTCATTTATATAATGAAGATTTTATAATAATGTAAATTCATATCCTAAATTATTAGATATTGAGTAGGTAGTAAAAAATAATAATGGTATGATGATGAAATCTCGAGTTTATACCTCCTCTGTGATAGACTTTGTTAGGAATATGCTTTTTTATGTCTTATAATTCTACCTTATGTTGAATTCGATGTAATTTTGGGTATGGATTAGCTCTTTCTATATAGATCCCATATCAATTTTCAAGTAAGGGAAGTAATTTTTTATATTTCAAATCAACCAATGATCATCTTTGGATGCGAGGATGAATATGAAATTCCAATGAATGTAACTTCTGTTATATGGGTCTTAATACCTATTCATAATGGATATTTATCTCAAATTTTTGGGAAAAAACTCAACATAGAAGATATACCAATTATTTGGGCATAGGATGTTTTATTTCCTACTGTTCCCATGAATCATGAAGTTGTGTTTCCAACAGAACTCATACCTGGTGTTGCTCCTATTTTAAAAACTCAATATAGAATGGCCTCGATTGAGTTGTGGGAATTAAAGAGAAAACTCTAGGAGAATCTTGATATGTGATTCATACTCACTAGTTAATTACTATGGGGTGAACATATTTTTTTTTAAGAATTAATATGTTACAATGAATCATTGCATTTATTATAAAGAACATAACAAGATAACTATCAAGAACAACTATCATATACCTTGTATAGATGATAAGTTTTTTCAATTATGTGGAGCAAAATATTTTTATAAGATTGATATTCTATCTAGATATCATCAACTAAGGGTCAAGAAAGAATATATGTACAAGATATCCTTCTTTAAGAGGTGTGTCCATTATGAATTTATTTTAATTCCATTTGAAATTACCAATTCATATGCTATCTTCATTGAACAAATAAATAGAGTCTTCAGTTATTACCCTGATTAGCTAGAGGTAGAATTTATAAATGATATTCTTATATATTCAAAGAGAATAGAAGAGCATGAATATAATTTAAGGATTGTGATAAATATATATAGGAAGTATAATTTTATTCTAAATTTAAACGGTGTGAATTTTGGCTATATAAAGTCACATTAATGGGTCATATAATCTCAGGTGAGGATATATTGATGGATCCTTCAATAATGGATGTTATTGAACAATGGACAAAATAAACCCTAGTAACTGAGATCCATATTTTTTTAGGATGGTAGGATACTAAAAACACTTTTAAAGAGATTTCTTATTTATTTCTAATCTAATAACAAAGTTTACTCTAAAGGGATCCATTTACCTTAGATAGATAAATGGAAGCAAAATTTCTAAGTCATTAAAAACAAGGTTTGTAATCACACATGTACAGTAGTGGATAAGGGTATATAATAATTAGTGAGGAATATAATATGTCAAATGGATGAATCCTCACATATAATGATATAGTGATAGCTTATACCTTATGCTAATTGAAAATCCATTTACAAAATTACCCTACTCATGATATAGAGTTAACCGTAGTAATTTTGACACTAACAAATATTAATGCATTATCTTGATATTTAATTGTGTGATATATATTCTAATAATAAAATATAGAAGTTTATATTCATGTTGAAAGATACGAATTTTTTTCAGTCGGGGTGGAAGTAATTGATTAAAGATAATGACTTCCCAATACACTACCACCCTAGGAAGGGGAACAAGGTGGGTGATTCTCTAAGTCAAAAAGAAAAAATTAGTTTACCCATGATCAAGATTTAGAGAGATCCAATATTTATGTATTTATAGAATATTAATCTTGAAACCATGAGTAAAGGAGACAGATCACATCCTTTTCTTAGATGAACATTCAACCATACATCAATGTTAGGATTAGAGAGTCATAGAAGGTGGACGCGTTACTACATATTAAGGTGGGAAATCTACCTGATTTAAACCATGATTGTGATGAAATGGTATTGTTTAGGAATACAGTATGAATCCCTTCAATACCATAACTTAAGAATTATATATTATATGAAGCTTGTAGTTCATCATTATCTAATCATCTTGGAATTATGGAGATGTATGGAGATATAAAAGATTATTTCTTATGGGATAACATAAAAAGGGATACTACAGAGCATATATCTTGAAGTCTGGTATATAAAATAGGTAAGGATGTGAGAAAAAATTCTAAGGTGATGTTACAACCATTACCCATAAAATAATGTAAATGGAAAAATTACCATGGATTATGTCATTAATATCCCCAAAACATCTTAAGGTCACAATGATATCTTGGTTATAGTCAATAACCCTATGAAATAGTCACATTTCATTACCATAAAAGATGATTTATCTCTAGTTCATATTTTCTTGATATAAATTAAATAAGTGGAAAGGTTTTATGGAGTACCATATTCTATTATATCTGATCAAGGTCTAAGTATTACCTATATGTTCTATATAATATATCATTAGATTTTGGATATAGATTTAAATTTCAATACTACATATCATCCTTATATAGATAGTTAATCTAATAGGACCATTAAAAATCTAGAATACATGTTGATATATTATTATATGGTTTTATAAGGTGATTGATATCAAAACCTTCTTTTGGTATAATTTTTTTACTATATTAGCTTCCACTTGAGTATTCATATGTCTCCTTATGAATCTCTCTATGGAAGGAAGTGCAGAAATCCAACATGTTGGGATGAATTTAGAGAAATAGAAATATTGGGACTCGAGTTAGTAGAGGTAATGGAAGAGAATTTTAGGTCCATTTTGAAATAAATCTAAGCAAGTAAGAGTCAATAGAAGTGTTATATGGATAATTGTCAGTGACATCTATAATTTAATGTTTATGAGATGGTATTTGTGTATATATGTCCTTCAAAGAAGGTTATGAGATTTTTAAAGGAGGTAAAGTTGAGTCCTTGATATATTGGTCCTTCCAAAAAAATTGAATGTATCAGAATAGTTTCTTACCACTAATAACTTATGCTAAATCTATCTCATGTTCACATTGTTTCTCACATATCTCTCCTTGTAAATTACATACCTAATCCTTCACAAGCACTGAACTCAATGGCCATACCATTAGAGCATGATATCTTTTTTGAGGAACAACCAATAGATATTATGGATTAAATAGGTAGATTTCTTGGAAATAATACCACTCACTTGGTCAAATTTTGTTTCAAACCCATAAATTTGAGGATGCTATGTGGCAACCCGAAGATTTGAAGAGGTAGAATTTTCCTCAGTTATTTTTTTCTAAGTAGAAAAATTTTTAGGTTGAGATTATTATAAGGGTTAGATTGTAACACCCTATGATTTTATGATATATTTATGTTTCAATAAATTTTATTTCATTGATTTATTACTTTATATTTAACACTGATTTTAAATGAAATACAATACACTTTTAAAATATTATTATTTAATGTGGAATTTATCGCCTAGCCGCTGAATTATTGGGTATAGTTAATAACCTAGCCTTAAACATTATATAATAAAGCTATTTAAACTATAATTCACTTCCATACATTCCAAAATATCTTTTAGGTTTATGTTTTTAGAAAATTAGGTCATAACCTCAAACATTGAAACTCAAATATTACAAAGTAATCACTTCTACCAAAAAAACCATTTTTCACAATATGAAACATTTAAAATAAAACATGCTTTCTTTAAATAAAAAAAATCACAACATTAAAATTTAATTCTTATTTTCCTTTAACGATATAGAAACCCTATAAAAAATAGAACCTGGGATGAGAAAAAAATCTCAATAAGGGTCATAGAAAGGAAGAAAGAAACCATTAGTCCATGAATGAAAACATTTTCAAAAAGTTATAACTTTTACACATAAAATGTAATCTCATTATATTGCCTTATAATATCATAAGTTTCTTATAAAACCATAAAAAGCATAAAAAAATCATAAAGGTAAATTTTTGAATCATTTACATATCGCTATAACATATAATGTAACCCTCCCAACTATATTGGTTGTAATCATCCCTATTATGCTTGGAATAACCATCACAGTATATCCCTATAATCTCTTAGGAGAAACCAATCTTGTTAACTCTATCCCTTTAACCAATGAATTGGATAGATATAATGGGCTCACCCCACCTTGTTTTATCATGGAAACTCTGGTCATCATAAAAAATTACCAATAAACATAACATGATCATAAAACATAAATATTTCAAAAAATAAACATTTTTTAGGGAAATAAATTTTCCATTTTGAAATCACTTATCATTTTTATGAAGTCAAACACTTATAAACATAACCTTTTTATTTGAAAATAAACTTTTCAACATGTAAATGAAACATCAAACCAATATGGTTCTATGAAAGCATAAAAATACACTTATTCTATATCAGTAAAAAAATCTTTAATTGAAATAGTTGTAACTTGAGAAGAGGATTTTTTAAAAGAAACTCCCTTACCTTATCCAAAAGCATTATTCACTAGTACTTAATGTACTAAATAATCTAAATATGTTCCTTAGTTACTTAATTTAAATAATTTTACACATATATTTTATCTATTAACATTTTATTATGTTAATTTATGGCATTTATATGAGTTATATATTTTTATTTCATCATTTTGGGAGTGTCTATTTCATGGTTCTAATGTTGGTTGCCTTGACTATAATTATGAGAGTTCTTTGTAAAATGGAAGAAAACCCCAAAATTAGAAATAAATGTTAATAATATTATTACATAATTTTAAATGTTCCCATATATCATTTTTCTGATATAAGGATGATTCCTTAGAAAAAATATTTATGATAAATGATTTTTTGTTTGTGGAATTATTTTCAACCATCACAAACTAGTTTCATTTTATTTAATATTATTGCTATAAATTATTTCTAGAAAATTAATTAATTTATAATATAAAAATTAAAAACTGTTTTAACGATAATAAAGGTTTTATTACCAGACTTGAAGGCAGTAAATTAAACGGAAAACTCATCATCCATGAATGTGGTGAATCGATACGTCACAGACTATGTTTTCATTTTTTTGAATAAGAGGAGAAGAGAAGAGGTTTGATGATGGATATTACATTAACATAATTAAATTTTAGTATATATAATATACTAGATTTATCATTACATTTTGGATAGGGGTGGTGAGGATAAGGTTTAAAAAATAACAAAAAGAAATATTTTAGGATTTTACCTCTCTAAGGTTGTCCCCTTGAGAACCTCATTAAGGAACTTGGTTTTTGTCTTTTTGTGAGACTATAATGTATTAGATGTGGGTAAATGGACTGGGAAGTTAATTAGGCATAATATAAATAATATTCAAGGCTTTTGAGGTGTGAGGAGAATAGGTGGTGATCGGTGGTATTTATAGGGAGAGAGGTGGGGTATTTTTTATTGTTTTGTTCATTTTTTTATTATTTTGGGTCAATGATATAAATAGTTTTGAATATTGTTACTACTTAAAGTAACTAGTTCATATAATTTTGAAATAATGGGTGCTTACATAATCAATACATCTTCAATGACTCAATATTTCATTTATTTAATTATAATGTAAATTATTGTATTTTACTATTCATAAAAATCAACTATATTAGGAAAATATCAAAAAATCAACCTAACCATATTTATATTTATAGAATTAATAAATGGACTCCATTTTTTGAAAATAATTTACTAAATATGATAAATTTAGTTTTTTAATTAAAATCATTATTTATATGAAAAATATTAATTTTAATATTACAACTGATTTTATGAAACTTTTAAAAATTAAATAAGGTCTCATAAAATGATCTTATAATTAAAATAAATTAAAATATTATTTTATGAATCTATTTTATGAAAATAAATTTTATCTTAAATCATTATATTAATTATGGAATTTTAAATGAACATTTACATTTCATAAAATTACCAACACTTAATTTTTCATTTTTAAAACATTTATTTACTTATTACATGACCAAAATATATCATGTTTTCACTTATAAGATACATAAATTTTAATTATAATTTTATAGGTGAGCTTATTATTATATTATTATATATTCCTTGATTTCTACCAATTATTTCATTGTACATTTATAATGAATTTAACTAATTAATTCCAGAATGAAAATAAATTATTCTATATGTATCTTGGTTATTACATTCTCCCCCACCCCTTTAATAAATTGTGTCCACTACTGGAAAAATGGTCTATACCCATGGTTCAAAACCGTGGGTATAGCCTCAAAAACCATGTGTATAGGCTATACCCACGGTTTTGTGAACCGTGGGCTGGAGTGGCGTCGGTATAGGTCACAGACCTATACCCACGGTTTACCAAACTGTGGGGATAGATTTTTTGCCACGCAGTCAAATCCTTTCCATGCTGTCAAAGAGTAATGCCCCCGGTTGTAAAATTGTGGGGATAATTTTTTAAAAAAAAAAATTCAGCAGGTTTCGAACCCGCGACGTCAGGCAATCTACACCTCTAAGGCGAAGCATCCTCACCGCTTCAGCTACGTTACTTCTGCTTTCATACTTATAAATTTTTATTAATATATTATATATGTGAGAATTAGATAAAATTAAGCAGCGGGTTTCGGAAAAAAGAGGCCAGTGAGTTTCGAACCTGGGTTTTCCCCAACTAAGATAGTGTGCTTCTCCAACTAACCTACACAGCTTTTGGATTTATTTATTTGTATCTACATAAATATATGAAACCAAACCGTGGGTATAGGCCGGAAAACCGTGGGTATAGGTTTTCCCGCCAATTTTTTTGTCTCCCGCAGATTTTTTTCACCGCCATAACGCGGGAAAGTTATACCCACGGTTTTACAAAACCATGGGTATAGGTCTTCGGAAAAAACCCTATACCCACGGTTTGGCCAAAACCGTGGGTATAGACCTTGAAAAAAACCACTTATACCCACGGTTTTACCCAAAACCGTGGGTATAGGTGTTTTTTTCCCCACGGTTTTCTAAAACTGTGGGAATAGGTCGTCAAAAAAACATATACCCATGGTTTTGGGTAAAACCGTGGGTATAGGTGACCTATACCCATGGTTTTCCAAAACCGTGGGTATAGGTTCCCATACTATCTCTATACCCACGGTTTTCCAAAACCGTGGGTATAGTGACATCCTATACCCACAGTTTTGCCTAAAACCGTGGGTATAGGGCTATTTTCCAGTAGTGGTCCTCATATTTTTATTCACTTATTAAACAAGTGAGGATACGATTACCTCATATTATTTTCAGATTCCAATATTTTTTCTTCAACCATGTGATTTCTTCACAAAACCTTAACCTAATGAATTGATTATTCTATAATAATTTCATTTTATGATCAAAAATCTAAACAGGAGTTTCCTTATGTGAAAGATTATCTTCTAACTAAACAATATTAGGTTTCATAACATGAGATGAATCTAGAACATACTTTTTTAACATAAAAACATGAAAAACATTGAGTACCTGAGACAAACTCAGAGGAAAATCCTATCATTAGGCAACTAATCCATATTTTTTTAGGATTTAAAAGTGTCCAATGAACTGTGGAATCAAGTTCCCCTTCTTCCCAAAATGTATCCCATTTTTTCATGGGGAAACTATAAGAAAGACATGATCATCTGGATATAAAAAAAATATCCTTCCTCCAGTTATATATATAACATTTTTTTATTCTATGAACTTTCTTCAAGTATCACTGAATCAACTGAACTTTCTTAATCATTTCCTCTACCAATTCTGGTCTTATCAACATTATTCCACCTAATTATTCTTAAAATTATGGAGTTCGACACCACTTTCCATATAATACTTCAAGAAGTTCCATTGGTATACTAGAATGATAAAAATTATTATAATAAGACTCAACCAAAGAAATATGTTGATCCTAACATACCTAGTAATCAATTGAACAATCTCAATGCATATCCTCCAATGTCTAAATTCTTCTATATCACTATCCATCATATTGGGGATGAAAAGCAGTTATAAAATTTAATTTAGTTCCCAATGACTTCAAAATCCCATTCCAAAAGTTAAAAGTGAACCAGGGATCACGATTTTTTACAATAGAGATAGGAACTCTATGTAACCTTACTATCACATTTAGGTACATTTGAGAAAGTTGATATAAATACATAGTATCTAGAATATGAAGAAAATATCATAATTTAGTAATTCGATAAAAAAATAATGAAAATCACATTGTTAACATGAGATGTTTTGAGTAATCCCACTACAAAATAAATGAATATATTTTCCCATTTTCACTCTAGCACTAGAAAAGGATTAGGAATCCACTTCTGTAACATTCATTCTACTTTTACCTATTTAAAATTCAAACATCTCATGGTATAGTAAGCCATTTATATTATCATTCCATCCCACCAGTAATACTCCCGAAGGTCTCTGTACATCATAGTGCTTCTAAGATGAACAGATAACAGAGAAATAGAAGCTTCACTTAATAAATATTTCTTCGACTATGAATCATAAGGCACACATAATCTCTTCCAAAATAAGAAAACAAAATCTTTATCAATGTTAAATGTTTGAAACATATCTTTTTTAACCAATCCTGCCTTTTTCTAAAAATTACGGTCTTTCTTTCATGCTTTCTTAATTTTGTATGATAGAGACGGTTTCACAAAAACCTGAAACAATACTGAGGAATTCCCTACACCAATAAATTCCAATCCAAAATTCATCAAATCATTAAACAAGGGGTCATGTTCAAAATGTAACATGGTTAGTGTAGAATAACGTTTTCTACTCAAGGCATCTGCCGCTTTGTTTGCTTTTCCAGGATGGTAATTGATCATTCAATCATAATCCTTTATTAGTTCCATATATATTATTTTCCTCAGGTTCCATTTCTTCTGAGTAAATATATAATTCAAAATTTTATGATTAGTATATATTTCACATTTGGACCAATTTAAATGATGTCTCTGAATTTTTAAATAAAATAACACTATTGTTAATTCCAAATCATGTGTTGGATAATTTAACTCATGAGGATTAAATTTTTGTGAAGTGTAGGTAATTATCTGATCATTTTATATCATAACAAAACCAAGTTCATTTAATGATGAATCATTATAAATGAAAAATTCTCCACTTTTATAAGGTAGGGGAAAAACTATAGCATTCACCAATATTTTTTTAGTTTCTGAAAAAAAAATACATCACATTATTCTATCCAAATAAATTTAACCCCATTCTGTGTTGACATAGTTAGCAGGCTAGATAACTATGAAAAGTTTTTAACAAACCATTTGTAACAGCATAATAATACAATAAAACTATGAATCTTAGTAACAGTTTTAGCAATTTTCCATTCATAAACCACTTTTTTTGTGAGATCAACTATTAATATATACGTATATTCAATATTCCCAAGAATAGAAATCTATTATAACTAAAAATTATATTTTCTAAATTTATCATATAACTCATTTTCTATTAGTATTTTCAAAAAAATCCTAATTTTTTTTCATGATCCTTGTAACTTTTTTAATACACCAAAATATCATCAATAAAAACAACAACAAACTTATCTAAATATTCATGGAAGATTGTGTTCAAAAGATACATAAATATAATATGAGGATTTGTCAAACAAAAGGGAATAACTACAAACTCATAAGGCTCATATCTATTCTGGTATAAATTTTTCATAATTTCATCCTCCTTCACCTTTAGTTGATGGTACCCAAATCTCATGTAAATCTTGGAAAAATATTTATCTCACAAAATTTTGTTAAACAAGTCATTGATATGAGGAAAATGGTACTTATTCTTAATAGGTATGTTATTAAATGATTTATAATAAATAAAAATACTCATATAACCATATTTATTTTTAAAAAACAAGATTGGGGCACCCCAAAGATAAGTACTCAGATAAAGGAAGCATTTATCTAGAAACTCCTGTAACTGCTTTTTCAATTCTAGAAGTTCAGAATGATCTATTCGATAAGGGGGTTTTGAAATAGGTTTATAATTAGGGACTAAATAAATAGTAAAATAAACCTCCCAATCATCTATAATATCACTAAACTCATTAAAAATATCTAGATACTCATTTAATAGTGTAAAATCATTAGTCTAAACAATTCCTTATTTTTATAAATATGTGGATGGTAAGATTCATTTCCATGTTTTATCAATTTCTCATATCCCCGATATTTATCAATGGTATGTTTTCATTCTTGTAAAAAAATAGATAATATTTCTGTAAAACATATTCTTTAGCTCTATAATAAATCATAGAATTGTAAAAATAAATCCAATCTATATGTGGAATAACATAAAACTCTACCAGGGGAAAGACAATAAGGTTTGTAGGTAAATTTTTTACACAGAATGTGTACACCCTGAATTAAACAAGAAATTATCAAAATTTATGTAAGAAAAAAATTTACCTAATACCACTTCATTGGATATCCCAACATCTTCTGAAGTAGTTATAATGGATTTCATCACAACTTTAAGAGTACAGTATGGCTACTTTCTATCAATTTAGTTCCTCTTCAGACACTCGTTTTCGTAATGACCAATCTCATTACATTTAAAAAAATTACAAAATTTATATAAAAATTGTTCTTACCACTACCATGATGTTTTTTATTACAATTATAATCCATATTCCAAAACTTACTACCTCAATAACAATTACCAGACTTTAAAAGGCACTCCCAAGTGTGTTTTTACCATAATTATCACAAATGGAAAGATTAATTTTTCATCCATAAAACTTATTTGATGCATTATTTAGTTTTTCATTCCACCTTGAATTATGTTTTTAATGGTTTTAAAATAAATAATGTTAATTATAAAATTCAATTTACACCTTCTCTACATATAGAACACGTTTTTTATAACTTTTGAATTCATGAGAAGAAAATTCACTTCGATATTTTGGCATCAATACTGAGTAAAAATGATTGATTTTACTATCAAGATCCCTGATAAAATTTGGAGAATACCTTTATAATTGAGTAAATTTTATTCTTATGCATCCAATGAATCCTCCTCTTATCTAAATTCCAATAATTTGTTTTTCATCCTATGTCAATTTGCATTAGGAAACTATTTTTCACGGAAAAATTTTTTGAATGCATCACATTCTAGGGCATCAGTATCTTTGTTATCCCTAATATTCTTAACCATTGACCTCCACATTTTAGATTCACCTTCATAAAGATAAATATAGAGACTATCATTTTGATGGTATGAATACTCCATGATGTAAAAAATATTTTCTAGGGTCTTAATCCACCCTTCAGCTACCTATTGGTTGGAAGATTCACTAAATGTAAGAGGGAGTAGCCTCATAAAATGTTCCACCACTAATATATTCCACTAAGGTTGATCATTATGATATTGTGTGCAGATGTCACCTCCATTTTTAACCCCATTCAACTCATCAATTACCATCACAAACTACTCAGTTCTAATTTCAACCATTCTAGGTTGTGGATTTTAAAGGATATCATCCTCTTGATGCCTTCCTAATTTAACTTCCCAATTTCTTCTATGGAAAACCATTCTAAACAGACATATCATAGACAAAGTAATATGGTAATATTTAAATTATATATCATTACAACTAAATGATAAATTAAAAATCATTTAAGATTATTCAATTAACATTATCCTAACCCTTAAATTTATCTAAACCTCACTCTAATACCAACTTTAATAACCCAGCCATAAACATTACGTAATCTTGTTATCTCAACTAGAATTAACTTTCATACATTTTTAAGGATCTTATAGGTTTATAGTATTAGATAATTAGTTTATAAAATCATATATAGAAACTCATATATTACAAAGTAGACACTTTTACCCAAAAATTTATTTTTCACATTATGAAACATTTATAATAAAAGATGATTTATTTCCATATCAAAACATCACAACTTTTAACATGAATTATTAGTTTAATTTAACCATCTATAAACCTTGTGAAAAATAGTTAAAAACTTCATATGAGAAAAACTCTCAGTAAGGGACATTGATAGAAATAAATAAACTATTAGTCTATGAATGAAAACATTTTCAAAAAGTTATAACTTTTACTCATAAAACATAATCAATTTCGATTACCTTATAAAATCAAAAGTTTTAGGAAAAACCACAGAACGAATACATAAATCATAATGGAATATTTTGGAATCATTTTCATATCAATATTACATATAAATTATCACTTTCTATTATACATTGAGTAACAATCCTGATTATGCTTGGAATAACAATCACAGTATATTCCCATAATCTCTTAGGAGAAACCTAACTGATTAACTCAGTCTATTTACACAATGAATTAGATATATATAATGGGCTCACTCACCCTTGGTTTTATCATGGAATCACCCTTCATCATATCAATTACCAAGAACCATAGCATGATCGTAACACATAAATCTTTAACAAAAGAAACATTCTTTAGAAAAATTAATTTTCCATTATGAAATCACTTTTCATTTTTAAGAACACACACAATTATAAATTAAAACTTTTTATTTTAAAATAAAATTTTCAATATTTAAATGAAACACCAAATCAATAAGGTTTAACTAAAGAGGGAAAGTTTGTCTATGTCATATAAGTAAACAAATCTTTAATAAACATATTTTTATCTTAAAAATATGATTTTTAAAAATAAAGTCCCTTACCTTATGTCTGAAAGCGTCTTGAACTTGTAAATAATATACAAGATAATTAAATTAGATTCATTAATTACTTAATTATGAACCTTTAACACATATATTTTATTTATTAATATTTTATTAAGTTCATTTATAGCTATTTCAATGAGTTATGGAGTTTAATTTTTTTATTTTGAGAGTGTTCGTTTCGTGGTTTTATGGTTGATTCCCTTCAGTATAATTATGGGAGTTCTTTGTCAAATGGATTAAAAACTCCATAAGTTGAATGAAATGGTATTTATATGCATTAAAAACTTAAATTATCCCATATATAATTTTTTCGAATATAAATTTGATTCATTAGATAAAATTTTATGATTAATGTTTGGTTTTTTTATGGTTCTTCCAACCATCACAAACTAGTTTCATTTTTTTAATATTGTGTCTATAAATTTATTCAAGAACATTAAAAAAGTTATAATATACATGATAGAATATTTTATAACCATAATAATGGTTTCCTGACCATTCTTGAAGGAAGAAATGTAAAATTAAAAATTGACATCCATGACGGCGGTGAATCGACAAGTCACAGATGATGTTTTCATTTTTTAAGAATAAGAGGACAATAGAAGAGGTTTGATAATAGATATTACATTAATATAATAATATTATAGAATACATATTATAATGGATTTATCATTCTATTTTGGATATGGGAGGTGAGGATAAGAAAGAAGGAAATAAAGAATAAAATAAAAAAGTTAAATGAGAAAGAAGAGAGGATTTTACCTCTCTGTTGTTGTCTCCTTGAGAACGTCCTTAAGGAACTTTTTTTTGGACTTTTGGTGAGACCAGTAGATTTTGGACATGTTTAATAGGTTTGGGAAGGTAATTGGGTAGAATTGAAACAAGATTCTGGACTTTGGTGGTGTGAGTATAATAGGTGGTGATGGGTGATTTTTATAGGGATAGGTGAGAGGTGTTTTTGATTATTTTCTTCATTTTGTTATTTTTTTTGCTCAAGACTATCAATATTGTTGATTATAGTGAATAATTAAAGTAAATAATTCACTTTATATCAAAATAATTGGTTCTTACCTCATCAATAAATCATCCATGACTCAATAATTCATTTATTTAATTATAACATAAATTATCGTACTTCACTATTTGCCAAAAATTCAACTACTTTAGAAAAAATACCAAAAATTCATCCTAAATTTTTTTTTATTTTTAGAATTAAAAAATGGATGCCATTTCTTGAAAATAATTTAATTAATATTATATAAATAATTTTTAATTAAAATCATTATTTATTCGAAAAATACCGATTTTAATATTATAACTCGTTTTATGACACTTTGAAAAATTAAATAAGGGCACATAAAATTATCTTGTAATGAAAATAAAACAAAATATTAATTTATGAATATATTTTATGAAAATAAATTCTCTCTTAAATCATTATATTAATTATAAAATTGTAAATAAACATTTAGATTTCACAAAAATAACTACACTTAATTTATCATTTTTAAAACATTTACTTATTCCATGATATAAATATATCTCATTTTCACTCATAAGACACATAAATTTCATTTATACATTAATCGGGGAGGTTACTATTCTAATATTATAGATTCCTTAATTTCATAATACCGCGTATTTCATTATATATTTATAATGAATTTGACTAGCCCTCAGGGTGAGGCTCAGTGGTAGCTTCCCCTATGGGTCTCGTTGAGGTCTCGAATTCAAGTATCACCAGGTACATACCTTTATTGTATGTTTCATGATTTTATTAGTAATATATCGCCTTTTCGTGGATAAAATGAGGCTTTAGGGTCAACTTTTATAATGAATTTCACTATTTAATTTTAGAATGAAAAAAAATTATTCTCTAAGTAATTAATTTGTTATAGTATGAATAGTAACAAATAAATTATGAAAATTTAATTTTTTAAACATTTATAAAATGAATTTATTCATTATCAATTGGTTAGTAATTAAAATAAAATAACTTGAAGTAAAAAATGATATGTTTTTCTAGAAAAACGTATATGTATAATGTGTTTTCTCTTACAAAGTAAATTAATTTATATTTGTGAATTATTTTAATGAAATTATTATACAATATATTTAATAATATATTTAAAAATTCATCTAATAGTTTTTACATTTTTAGGAATAAATGTAAACTCATTTTTATGTTTAAAAATTCATTTTTTTGAAAACTATTTTCATCATATTTTATAAACTTATTTTAAAATGAATTTCTACCACTTATAGAAATTGAATCACATATATTTTATTCCATATTTAGAATCCTAATAATTAATATAATTTAATAAGTTCAACATCATTTTTTTCATAATAAATTGTAAAAACAGTAAATCTATGTTACCATGGTTAATGTTAAAATAAAATTATCAAGGGTTAACCTAAAATAAAAGGCTTAAAATATTGAAAAAAACATACTTAATTTTAATTGGATGGTTTTATTTCGACCATATACTTTCAATTTGAAAATATTTTAAATTTTTGAGCCACTTTACTTTACTAACACATTATTATGTTATAATCTTTGGAAATATTCCAAGCTTTCTGTCTCTCTCCCTTATAAAGGGATAACAACTCTCCTATATTCCTAAAACCTAATATTCATTTTAGATCACAGTATTCCTACCATAATACCTTAATAAAATCCCTTCCAATGTCATTTAGTACCTACATTAATCATAATTCCATCCTTGTAAGCCAAATGAGGTTTCTCGACAAAGAGGCATAATACTTAGCAGAGAACTTTAAATTTCAGTTCTTCTTATACATCCTCTAAATAGGTGGTATCCATTATTAAATAATTAATTAATTTAATTAAAAAAATAAATTTTTATTAGGATTATGGATCAACTATTCCCCACATCCATTTAATAAAATGGTGAATTAAATTATCGCATACATGTAGACGACCACCTTCGCATAGTGATATGATTTATTTTCCATCGTCGTCATTATTTATTGGTTATTAAGTTTTAGTTAGTATCTAAATATTATATTTGTGAAATAATTATTAATTTTTAATTATAATACATTATCTAACTTCTTACCTTTCAATTATTTGTAAAACAATAATGTTGCTCATGTGTAAGTGTGGACTACCACCTCTATACAAAGACTTGATTTGATTTTCTTCACCGCTTTATATGAATAATTTTAATTGTGTTTGGAATGTATAAATATTATAATTATTTCATTATTAATATTCTATATATGGTGAAACCATTACCAAGTTTCAAGTATTAGAACCATAAAACTGAATCATGCATGGAAAATACAAGTATTCACAAGGATGTTAATTTTAATGAAGAAAATTAATAATTAATGGATAATTGGAAATTATAAAGGAATGAGACATACAAATGTATTTATGAATATGGTTCTAGAATATATATATATATATTATAATATTTATTATACCAAATATTTGAATGAGTATGAAGTGAGACAGAACTTGAGATAAAAAATTTATATTTCATTATCATTTTAATATGGATTGTTTATGCTTGAATTTCAATTATGAGAAATTATATAGATAATATACTTTAAACCAAATATGTTTTCTTTAACTATGGTAATTTATATTTTTTTATGCATTAATTCTATTTTTCTCTCTTTGGTTCTTAAAATGTCCAAGACAAAAATTTATGTAAATTTGATCTTATCTCCTGTTTAGTTGGAGAACTTTTTATTCCATGTCCAAACACTTCAAAATTGTATTATAAAAGTTCTTTACTATAATTTAAATATTTTAAAATGTTAATTTTAATCAAATTTGACTTTATGTGCAATGTTTTAATAATCAATATTTTCTAATAATTTTTTTGAGCAATTCATTCTTGACTCTTTACAATGGTTTGAAAGGAATGTTTTATTTAAATGTATATGACTTGAATAGTTTTTTCTGCTATTATGACCATTATTTACATTGAAGTATCCATTATCAGTTTCCTATTTTATCTTCAAAGAGAAGTATTTTATCATTATTTTTTGAATTTTTTTTTAAATTTGTTTTTTTTAAATAATATTTTTTCATGTTTTCATAGAAAGGTTAAAATTATATTTTAAATGTATTTTTCATATATGAATATATCATTTTAAATATTTTTTTAATTCACTATGGATATGATCTTGTGATACCCCTAACTTTTTATCTCAATATTACTTATGATAAGAATTATTTAAGGTTGATTCTATAAAACCCATTTTATTCCCATGGGTTAATTAATTTATAATGAAACCTTTATGAAACAAGTTTCTTTTCCCGGGGTTATGTTATGATGAAATTATAAAATATTTCTCAAACTTATTTTCTTTATATAGGTTATGATATGATGATATGATAAATTTTTTAAGATATTGTATCCCACATATGTATGATTTTAATTATTATATGGGTGGGCTCAGAATTATATATACCTCCAATGAATTGAGTAAAGATAGATATCTCCAGAGATAAAAAGAATTTGAATGGGGAGGAAACCCAACTCATTAATGTAATATTCCCAAAAATATAGTCATGGGAGTGAACCTTGACTAATTAAATGATGGAATGGTGAGTGAATCTAATCCACCGTGACAGTCTTAGTAGTGATCCTTGGTTAAAGAAATAATTTTATATACTTATGTGTATGCTATAAAATTATTTATTATGATTATGAAATTTTTTCATAGCTCATGATTTATTATTTATTTTTTCACACACTTGTGACTTATATCATTTTTTATGAAAAATCCTTAATCCATGATTTATGATTAATGATCTTTGAATTTGGGTATGATTTTTATAATTTATGATCTTGTTCTAATACCCTTATAATTATTTTATGATCACTTGTGATAATTTATTGATATCTATTATGTTTACCCTTAATGAGAATCTATGATCATCCTTTATAAAGATTATTTTTCCAAGGTTATGAATAAATGTTTTAAGTATGGCATGTCTAAGAAGTTTACTATATGACAACACCATTGTGGTCGATGCTAAAGATATTTCATGGAATTAGATGATGTATGAATCTAGTCTCCAATGACTCTAAACTATAATGGTTCATGTCCATGTTCTATAATTATATGTATTGAATATTCATATAAAATTACAAAATATAGATAAGAAATGCTTGGGTTTCCCCAATAAGAACTACTAAAATAGTGCCTAAAGGACAAAAATGAAATTATGTTTTGTTTTTTTGAAGGGTTAAAACATAAAATTCTTAGTATTATCCAATTGTGTGAATATATTTTTAAAAATAACTCGTATATAATCATAAATTAAAATTGTGTGAAATTCATTAATAGAGGTGATAGTGAAAGTATGAACTTGTTTCAAATTAGTGACCCTTCCAACAAATCCTACATGAGTTCCAAGAATGAAAATAATCTATAACAAAGTGTAATTGGCATTATTTTCCATAAAAATATGAGAAATATTTCCAAATATGATTTGTTGATAGTCCTTCCCAATCTAGAAACGGATGGAGATTCAGTTTTTGGAACATGCCTAAAATGGAATATAGTTCAAGGGATATATAAGAAAGTGTAAATTTAGTGGATGAGACCATTAGAACTCATATATTTAGATATGTGTGGTTATATGTGAAAAAAAATCATCTATATTTATATTTTTTATTATATTTATTGATGAATACATATGAAAGTCCAATTTACAATTTATAAAAAACAAATAAAAGGATCAGCATATGTTTAAAATTTCTAGAAAAAAAATTGAGGAAGAATGTGGTGTCCCTATCAATATGGTGATATTTGATAATAGAAATATGTAAAAATCCCATTATTTTTAGAGATATGTACTAAATTAATGAATAAAGAATCAATATATGACACAAACACTCCCTAAAAAATATTGTGGGTGAGAAGAAAAGTATGATCATTGGGGACATGGGAATAATTATCTTAGCTGAAAGAAAGCACCAATGTTTCTTTTGGAGAGGGGTTGTGTAACTTTTTGTGCACATTTAGAATAGATTTTTATTGATTTTTGAGACACACAAGACACTATATGAAATGTGGTATAAAAAATACAAATATAAAATACTTTAATGAATTTTAAATCCCTTGTTACATGAAGATAAAGAATAAAAAACTAGGAATATTTGAAGAAAGAGATAAAGAAAGAATTTTTTTGGGATACATTTCCAATTGATGTGGGTAAAAAAACTAGAGAAAAATAAATATAAGATGTTAGAGTGTTCTGATGTCAAAATTATTTAAAATATGTACAAAATATATTTGTTTATCAAGACTAAAGATAAAACTATTGATGCTATAAAATTCATATTCCTAAAATAGAATGCATAAAAGGTTGTAAATGAGAAATCTATAGTTAATGTTGACTTAGATGTGACCAATGAAGAAGAATAATTTGATGATAAAGGTAATAGTAATTTATGTCTAAAGAAACATGATGATTACTATAATTTTATAGTTCAATGTGATTCACCTATCAAAATAATAAGAAGGTTAATACTTGAGGACCAAAATGATCTTATCTCTCAAGATGATACTTAAATTATTTTAGAAGTAATTTAACACAAATAATGGTGTATTGATATAAATAATTAACTTAATCAAATAGAAAATGACTATACTTTAGAGTTGGTATCTGGTCCTAAGAATAAAAACATTATTAAAAATATTTGTGTTTTTAGAAATGAACCAAATGGTTAAGGTGAAGTCAAAATGAATAAAGAACGGTTTTTTTAAGGGTAATTATCATATTGAAGGATTTTATTTTTAATATATCATTGCACTAGTGGAAATAATTTATACTATTAATATGTTTCTTGTTGTGGTTTCTCACAAAAATTATAGAATTTAAAAAATGGATAAGATTTATGACTTCCTAAATGGCGATCTTGAAGAAGTGGTTTACAATAAATAAAACAAAAATAAAGATTGGAACATGATTCATAGGATTAAGAAAGATTTTTATAGATAAATACATTACCCTAGATACTAGTATGCCAATATGGGTAGATGATTGATAATTATAAACTTTTCAAAATGAAAATTAGATAGTAATGTCTTTGAGAAAGAGATGCCTATAGGTAATCTAATTATCATAGTATATGTGGATAATATAATTTTTTTGGGTGATAATGGTATGTTTTTAATTATTTATCTATGGTAATGAAGATATATTTTTATTTTTCCTTATTGGATGAGATTTTGTTATTTTTTAGGATTGAAAATCATTCAATGGTATGATGATACTTTCTATCCCATGAAAATTACTCTATAGAATTTTTTATGATTTTAGAAATGGAGGAATGTAAAGGGATTTATAATCTTATAGTTATTAGAACTAAATTAATAAAATATAATGATATAAATAATGTGAATCCAAGGAATTTACAAAACAATGATTGGCAACCTTCTATACCTATCATCTTCCAACATTGAAATTCATTCTATAATGACATTATGTGATTGATTTCAGAGTGATCCCACGGTTTATCACATGTTTTAAGCCAATAGGATTCTGATATATATCAAAAAATTAATGATATCTATATATCTATAACAAAAAAAATTCATTATATGTTTGTGAGATATAAAAATACTGATTAGGGAGGATATTTCAACGATAAGAAGACCCCAGTAGGTATAGAAATCTTATTAGTAAATTTTTTAAGGTGTATATTAGTAAGAATAAAATTTTAGTGGCATTTAGAATTGATAAATATGAGTACATATCATATATGAATTCTTTTATAATGATGATATGGATACAAGTTAAACTAGTTTACTTGATAGTTGAGGATGAGAAGCTACTATACATTACCTATGAAAAAAAGTTTTATATATCCTTTAATGAATCCAGTTAAACACTCTATATCAAATCACATTTATCTTATATATCATTTCATTAAATATAAGGATGTAGAAGGTGATATTAATCTTGAGTTTTTTAGAAACAAGGAATAAGTTTTACATATTTTTTATGAAGCCTTACCAAAGTATAGGTTCTCTAACATAAGGATGAAAATTTATGTTAATCCTTCCCCCATCTCTTAAAAAGTGTGTAATTATACCCCTATAAGGATTTGGATTATATTTTCAAATTGATAGGAAAAAATGTCATGATTCCTTTCTTATAGATTGTCATAGGGTGAAAATATTATCAAAAGTTATTGTGAAATTATTTTTAATCCAGAGATTTGGTTATTACATAAAGGTTAGAATTTTTGATGAGTTAAAGTAGATCATTTGGAGAAATAATTTGAATCACTTATCCAATACTTTATTTTCATCAAGGGATATAATTCACTCAAATATAATATATTATTCTATAGTTTGGTGTCAAGATTCATCTCACTTAGGATAGAATATGATTTAATTATTTTTAAAAGAGGTTATTGAAATTAGTGATTAATTTGACTATCTTGATAGAGAGTTGAAAAAGGGTTGATGAAAAATAAAAAGGAATAGATTGAAGAATCCTTTATATTGGAGGAGTTATGGAAAGATTTTTTATTGTTAAATTTCTTGTAAACCATGTTATTAAAGTATTGTTAAGCTAATTATGAGTGATTGATATGTTTTTTATGTTTTGTTTCTTTATTTCTAATCTTATATTGAATTATAATAGAAATCAGTATTGTGTGTATGAAGTTTCATTGATAAACATATGTATTTTTCTTTGAGTATAAGACTTTATAATACCATCATATACAAATTTATGCCTCTTAATACATAAGATACTCCATCTTATGACATGAATAAATTTTGTATAAATTCCCTTCATTTTTAATGACTTTATAGATATTTTCATATAAATTTTTTGATATATTTCATCCTAATTTATACATTTTGTAAGAAATAAAAGTCATATGAAATTTGTTTTATTGGAAAACATATGACATTTCAGTTGGGTCAATATGAATCTATATTTTCATGTGACATGAATTCCATATAAAAGGATTTTCTTATATAGTGTATTAATTAAATACATAGATAAATTTTTATGAAATCTATTGAATGAAAAATTATATTTTCTATAACAATTAATATTATGAGAAAATAAAACTAGGTGATGTAAGAGTTGTTCCTCAATGATCAAAAAGTCACATAAAAAATATAATTAAATAATTTTGAAGAATCTATGATCCCAATATCCTAAAAGATAAGATTCTTAACTGGTATAAGTGAATAAAGTATAACTGAATTATGAAAAAATATATTTGTTCTATTTTCATGATTAATATAGGTGTTAAGTGCGTAAATTCTTTACAAATTTTTAGGTATACAATCACTTGAAAACATAACAATGATTCAAGATGTGTTTTTTAATGTATGTGACATTTTTTCAAGTAGTTTTTTGAGGTATATTTCCCGGAAAAATACTAATTTATGTCATGAGCGTTGGGAAGCTACTGAAATTAAGTATTAGTTTAGTGAAATAAAAATAGAATTATTGATAGGTGTTTGTGAAATTCAAAACTTAATTTTTATTTAATTTTTCTATTTGGAGGATGAATCTTGGATGAACTAGATGGTTTTATAATCAGTTAATAAAGAAAATTTTAGTTTCTTAAATTCTCTATAAAAATAAATCATAGGATATTGATCTATGAGATGGTCTTAGTTAAAAGTATATAAAATATTTTGTGTTCTAAAAATAAAAATTTTATTATTGTGCTATTTGGATGTAGGATCAATACATATTTTGATATACCAATTAGGGTAAATGAAAATTAGATCAAAAGCTAATGTTCCACCAATATAGAAAATAGTTCTTTCATGAAGAGAGAGAATATTTCCTCTTTGAAATATTGAGGCTGGTGAAACATTTATAGAGAAGTAAAAAAAATTATGATCTTATTGTTATACATAAAAAAAGAAGTGGGGAGACTGAGAAAAATATTTAAAAAAATAAATATTATATGAAGTTTTGGTTGTGTGAGCTATGAAAGGTGGATTTTCAAAAATCAATAAAAAAATGAAGGCCTTCGGGCCATTGGATGGATTGTTGTGTGAGCTATGTAAAAATCTGTATACTTGATCTTTTTAAGTTGTGAAGATTAAAAATAAAGAGGAGATCATATATCCAAGGTGGTGGTAATCTAAAAAATATATTCTACCTGAGCTTATAGTGATGAATATGAGATAATAAAAAGAAATATATATATAGGGTACTGTATATAGTGAGTTGAAAGGTACTTTATCATTAGGGTTTATTCCCCGTGTATATTCTTGAGTGGTTGTTCTTGAATATGGTGAGTTTTATTCACTGGATATTATCTCATTTTTTCAGTGGCTATGTTTTTTCATTATCTTTTTTAAAAACTTGTATTCAAAGATGAAATTTCACTTATAGGGATAATTTTAATTCATTGTATCTATTATGAGATAATGGAACCTATGGGAGGTAGTTTATATACTAGGAATCATAGGATTGAGATAATAACTTCCCCATAAACTTGTATTTACTTAAATATATTAATGAAAAATCAATATCCTAGGATAACAGCCTATTGTAGTACGGGGTAGGCTCTCACATTGATGTTTATCCTTTTTCAAAATTATGTGTGACTTGTTATTATTTATCATCAATTACACTTGGTTGAGTCAAAGATTTATACTTTTAAGGTTCCTATCTTAACTGACCACAAGCATTTATTTCAATGAATGAAATTATAAAAAGAATGATACACCGATTCACCACTCATTGTATCCATTTAACTCACATTGAATTTAAATATAGATATAAATTCATTCATATATACATACATATATACAAAACTATATACATACATATATAGATACATATATTTTTATAATCAAAGATGCCACAGTTTGAATTGGGGGGAATGACGAAACCATTAGAGTAAATTTCTAGTAGCTATTTAGAGTGTTGTTTTTATTGGAAATGGAATCTATTATAGTTTTTTTAACAAGATGATAAAATGGTAGAAAATTCATGTGATTATGTGAGAAATTATTCTTATGATAAAAAATTTAATCATGGAATAATAGTGGTGACCACATCATAGTTGAATAAGGGTAGGGGAAAGTTGGTATATGAGATGGTTAATCGCATTGTAGTGAATTTAGTCATTCTATAATGAAGTTATCCATGTCATAATAACTACCTTATGAAAATTTGTAGAGAACTAGTTAGTCATCAATGGTGTGTCATGAAAAAACATGTTTCGTCACACTACAATATGTGTTGTGCACTATTAATTAATTTTTTGGTGTATCAATTATGGGGAGTTTCCATGATGTGACATAAGGAAATGAAAATTCTATGTGGCACTAGCTAAGATTTGAATAGTGTATCACACTAAAACAAAGATGGAATCATAATGAGTTAACCATTTGAGGAGGTATTAGAGGATTGTGCTGAAATTATCAAGGAATTTAAAATTATATTTTATATAGAATTTATTTATCTATATTTGGTAAAGTATGACACCATAATGGGAAATATCACAATACAATGTGGTTAACTTGACTAAATCACACTCTAATTATGGATATCACTTTGTGATGTGGTTGTTTCTAGGATTTTTTTTAGAATTATAATTTTTCTCATATTTTGTGGGATATTATTTTACATTATAAAATTACAATAGAGGATTATGGAAATTTTTGTTTTTCAATCTGGTGGTGACCAATAAAATTTTAAAAGGGAAAATTTAAAATGGTCAATTCGAGATATTAGATGGATTTTTGAAAATTTAAGACATAATAAACAATTAAAGAGAGAATTAAAACACCTTGAATTCGATTATAAACTATTATCATTGGAGTAATTAATTTAATATTTTTATTTAATAGGGAAAATGTGATAATAACAAAAAAACCTTGTTGTTTGATGTTAATATTGTCTATGAAGATTCATGCGAGTAACCATTATGTCAATTATTTCCTTATATCTATTTCTTAATGAAAAGAGTGAATATAGATAAAAAGGGAGTGACTTTAGGATTAATAGTGCACCCTTATTATACTTTATAATCGCTTATTTTGATATAGTCATATCCTCGGGTACATTTACACATCATCAATGAATGATCCTTGGAGTATTGCTCAGGGGTGAATAAAGTTAAAATCTCTAAATCCCAAACCTTTTACTCAAGGTTAATATTTTCACACTACTCTTTCCAATTCATGTAAAAGATCCAATTATGGGTTAAAATACATACAGACCCCAATTCACCCCCTATAAGGTAGTGGTGGGATATTATGTTTATAATAAGTTCTTTTTTAGAAATAAGGATTAATTTGGAGAATAATTCTATATAAGATCTATGAAATGGATAACATAGTGAATGTAACATGAGTTTTTCTAATTAATTTTTTACCACTATTAGATATGGTATAATTGGATGTGATCCCATATATGTACTCTTGTAATGTATTTCTATTCAACTATAATTCATAGAATACATTTGAGTAGTTTTTTGATGTTTTAAATGACTAATGAAAACATAAATTTTCTCAATGTTGATAGAAAGGAAAAAAATTACTTATCAAGATCCAAATCAATCAACATTTATATGAAGGGAGTGAGTTATAAAAATTCCAATTCTATTTGGAATAATCCATCCAACATCTATAAGGGAGATCACAAGGTTCATGATATGATGTTACAAGTGTAAACAAAATAGGGTTGATTATTTAAAGATGATATTAAATAAAAACATAGATGGTTTCTTCAACTATTTAATTGAGGTTAATTGAGTTATTCATATTCTTGGTGATGAAATTAATTTTTTTGATATCATGAAGAAACATTTTCAAATAATATAACCATTATAAAATATATAGTTTTTGGAACATATAGAAGGAACTATTGAAAAGATTTATCTGGAAAAACAATATAGTGAACTCCCCATAAATAAAACTTAAAATCTAGTAAATCATCTGGAAATATGTTTTAGTGGAACATTCTAGTGCATATTATAAAGAATCTGTAATATTATTTTAAGAATGTGAAACCAAATTTATTTCACATGTGGAGGATGTAATGATTGAAATGGTAGAGATTGAATAAGAATGAACTAACAAAGAAGATCAATTGAAATGTTTTATTGACCTAATAGTGAAAAATGAAGGAGCATTTAAAGATTTAGATTTTGGTAAAAATTTATGAAGATCATTAGACCACTGAAATAATCCTTAGACTATATTAACTAACTCAAATATGAAATTATTCTATTAGAGAGGGTTTTAAAAGAATATATAAATTCTCAATAATTTTCCAATGGAACTACAGATTTCAAGAAAAATATTAAAAAAATACAATGATATTAATGAACCTAATTCATTATTAAGGTGAAAGTATGAATAATAAAATCCTCAGAAGAAGAATAAGACACTCTGAGAATAAAACTTAAACCTCAAACAAAATAAGATTGTGGAATGAATACGTTAGACTTTAGAATATTTTTTTGATTAAGGGATAAGATAGAGATAAAAGAAGAATAAATGTATTGAATAAATATTGAATGATTAAAGATATAACTATATGGGTGAAAGTGGACTTTTATTAGAATATAAAACATCAAAATCTAGGATATAAATAGAATAGTGAAAAGAGAAGTGGATAGTTCATGGTACTCCTAAATCATCAAGTGTATACCAATAACCAAGAAGTAATTTTAGATATGGAATCGTGTGGAGAGATGAATATGGAAAAATATTTCCCTTGATAATGTATTGATTTTAGGTCTACCTTGTCCATATATTGACCTATTATAAGGAGATGGAAATCAATTTGAAAGGTACAAACATAAATGATTGAAATAGAGGGTGAGTATAAATCCCATGTCTCAAAAAAATAAACCATTTTTTGGATATTCTTTTATTTTTTCTATCATTTGTCACAAATCTATTGATTAAAGGTTTATAATAAGTGTAAATTATATCCACAGAAGTCAAATAAGGATTGATAAATTATAACCAAACATATTTCTATTAGGAATAGAATTTCTCCATTATAAAAAGAATAAATTAACTATGATGATTACATTGAAGATATTAGTAAGAGAATACCACATGTATCAACTCAAATACTAATTTATCGTAAGTAAAGTAAGAATAAATATGTGGTTATTATAATATATATTTCTTTCAAGTATATGGATAATAGAATATATATATATATATATTCAAGATAGTGGGTTCTCATCCCATGTGACTAGTAAAATGAACCTACTGAATAATTTAAAAGGACATGTAATTAGTATGACTTGTTTTGACAATGGTGGTTCTTTAGATATAAAAGGAATAGGAAAAAATAATAATATCTTGATTTTAATTAATAAATACTAAACTTATATATGTGGAATATCTTTGGAAAACTTTTTCAGTGTAATCCAACTATGTGACTCAGAAATTGATGTAATATTTGACCAGAAGGGATTCCTAATGAAATAAAATTTTAGAAACTCCTTAATTAAATTATAGAGGAAAAATATCAACTTATATGAAGTTTATATTAAGGATAATAGTATTAAATTTATGGTAAACTGTGAGACAAACATATGGAATACGAGTATAGGCTACATTCATCAACAAAGATTTATGTTTTTATCCAACCTAAAGGTTGTAGTTTGTAATGAACAATGATATTTAGACATATATAGATGAACATACATTAAATTACACAAACACATGCATAGATATCATAAATATATATTTCATTTATAAACATAGAAACATAAACAACTAGCTCATAGGTTAACTACATCATCTCCCGCTATATTCTGCACAACCAACACCCTTATTAGATAAATCAGACTTAATATACTTCTTCATAACATTGGGAAAAGAAACAAAAGATATGGTGATATTATATGCTCATTAAGGTTAAACAAGGGAGATATATAAACATAACATGATTTTAAGGGTATGAGAATAAGAAAATCAAATTTAAAAACCATATCCTACATATCAAATATCATAATATTGGGTCATGGTAGAAATATTGGAATTTTTTGAAACATAAATCATAAGGTAATCAAATAACATGATTCATGATAGCATAAAATTTACATAAGACATGAAATTATGGAATAAATATAAGAAGAGAAAATAATTTCCATAGTAGTCAAGGATTATTTACAAGTCTATCATTGTGGAATGTTTTAACTCCCCAAACCATCATTGTATTCAAGGATCACTCCCAAGATTAACATAATGGATGATTCCATTAAAAAATTGGGCTAACTCCCCATTACAATCCTATTTATCAGATGATATTTTAATCATTTCCTAATGAATTGGATAGATATATAGGTCTCACACATCACATAACAAAAATAATAAAAATTTGTTCCATAAGATCATACAAAAATTCATCATATTAGAACACATTAAAAGAATTGAGTTTCATAAGAATTATATAATAACATAACCCATGGAAATGGAATGGTTTCCTATACAATTTTTCATAACATACCCCACTGAAAAGAAATGTATTCATAAAAATCTCTACATAGTTATCATAAAATATCTCTAGAAAGAATTATTATTGAAAAATGATATCATTTCCTTAGTAAAACATAACTAATGACAAAAAAAAATTCATTGATGAATATAAATACCCTAAAACCCATTATAACATTTTGGAGGAGAATATCCATTCAATTTTCAAAAGAAGATATTTAAATATAAAAATAGAACAAACATTAAATAATTCATTTTATTTGAAAATATTCATGGAAAATTATAATGTAATATTAAAAACATTTAGTGTTCATGGGGATATAAATAAGGTTCGTGTCGTACACTATTAAACAAAGATTTATTTCTCATTTTTTGAAAAAGTCAAAAGAACCTCATTTAGAAAATGAAAAGAACAGTCATTTTTAAAAAAATTAAAATGAAATAAATAGTATAAATTACATTAAATAATCTTTTGGAATCTATGACAAACATATTTAAAACATATTTTTTAATACATTTATATATAAGAAAAATCATTTTTGATAGAATAGAGAAATGAAGGCAAGTTTTCATAAAAAAAATTCTTTTGAACTATTTAGTACAAAAAGATAAGAAAATGATGAAAAAACATGTATTATCATAAAATTACAAGATGATAAGAAAATTATTGAGTTTCTTGAGAGATTTATCATAAGATTTCATCATTAGAAACATAATCATAAACAAGTTTGATAAATAATGAAATTTTAATAAAAAAACATTACCACTTTAGTATCTTTGGAATCATAAGAACTATTAAATATTAAATTAAAATAAAAAACAAAATATCATTAAAATAATTATATTCATTTTTATTCATTTAAAATAGAAGTATATAAACCTCAAAAAATAAGATAGGTTAATAACATATCTTATGTTTCAAATAATGATATTTGAGACAAAAATCTCTCATCATAAGCCTCTACATCCCATGTACACATTAAAAACTCCAATATAATAAATATAATTTTATTAGAAATATATTAAAGACCATACTCATATTTATCATACCATATATGATATATGTTTTACATTTTATTACCTATTTAACAATAATTCTTTTTTTAAATCATATTTCAGGCAATAACTGCTTCATTTTATTTATATGTTTTAGTTTGTTATGTTTTATAATTTTCATTTATCCGAGTTAAATAATACACAAAATATTAACCATGATGTAAATATCAAATATATTCATCATATATGTATTTATATTAATACATAAAAGTTATAGATATAAAATGAAATACATCGTTCTTGAAGACGGTGGGTCAGATGTATGTATGAACATTGTTTCCATATTTTAACAGATGAATAAAAAGAAAGTTAAATAATATAATACATTTATTGATTAATTTTTATGTCTCATATATCACATATATTTATTAATTTTATATTTATTAACTTCCATTAAAATATTTATTGAAAACGAATCACATCACTTCGTGAGGTGGTAAATTTTCGTACACGCGAACGATGTTATCATATTATCTAAAAAATTCAAATTAAGAAGTTATATATGATATTATAATTTCAGAAGTATTATTATATCATTAATATCATATATAAATATTATATAAATAATTACATCCATTCTTGAGAAGCAGTGATTAAAAATGAATTTTGTCAGTCCTTAAGGAAGTAGATCGTCTTATACACGATAAACGGTTTCATTTCTCATTTGATGAAGTAGAAGATGAATGTAGGTTATCCCATTATCCTAAAAAATATAAGAATATTTAACACACTAAGTTTATTATATCATAATGGTTTTATAATATTTTAATTATGTGGAGGAAGAAATAAATTAAAATGCTCGGTTAAAGATATTACCACTTCTTCATATAACTTCTTTTTGTTTGCAAGAAAATCCTTCCTAGGATGGATTTTTGACCAAATTTGGATTCTAGGATGAATTAATAGAATTATTGATGTGATTTAGGAATGGAATGTACTAACCAATTGGTTTTGGAATCTTGTAAAGAAGAATATATGGGTGGCCTTTTATAAGTGTGGGAGAGGACACGTGTAGAATTTTTTAAAAGAAAGAATTCCACCCATATTTGTTTCTAGACACAAGGACCCAAAATGGATCATTTTAGAACTATATAATATATAACATATAGATATGACCAAAAATTAGTAATTAAAAAATCTTTGGGTAATTTTAACAATTATCTTATTAGTTTAACCCCTCGATAAACATGTTTTGACCTTAACCACGGTAAATATTTTTTACTATTTTTTCTATTAATTATAGAAAAATATTAATTTTATTTTACTACATAATATTAATTATTATTATGACAAATAAATAATTAATTTTTAAAAATTACATAGACAAATACTTCCAAATTTAATTTAAAATTAATCCCATAGACACGATGAAGAAGTAGTTTTCCAAAGGGAAACTTTTTAAAAGTTTAAGTTTTTATATCAAGAATAAATAGGAAATTAATTTAAATTACATATGTTGGAATAATTAAAATATAATTGAACTAAATTTTAATTTTTAAATCCATTTTAAAACAAATTTTACCATATAAATTCATTAAACAATATGCTATTTTTTAATAACTGTGAGTATTTTTCACTATTAATCAAAAAATTATTTTTTTTAGAAAAATAAAAAAATTTCACCCAAATATAATTTTAAATTTTTTATTAAAAATATAAAGTTATATTTTTCAAATAAATTTTTTAATACTTTCAAAAATTACTTTTATTATTTTTTTTCAAAAAAATCCATAATATAATTTTTTGAGAAAACAGTATTTGTGAAACATATAGACTATAAAAAATTAACTAATTTTTGTTAATAAGTTTTATTTATATAAAACCATTATACTTAATATTTAAATTTTTTTATTCTTATTCATACATCCATGTTTAATGGATAGTTCATAATGGTCATGTAAAATAGTAATATAAATATTATATTACAGTTTGTTAGAACTCGATATTGAATGTAGAGAAAGCTATCGAAAAAATTAAATTTAATAAAATATAAATTAATAAAATATAGTGCTGTTACATTCTACCCCCCTTAAAATGAATTTCTTCCTCAAAATTATATCATTTTGGAAATAAAATCTATGGACATTTCTACCTAATTATACCCTCAGGTTCCCACATAGTTTCCTCAAACTGGTGGTTTCACCATAAAACATTGACCAAATGAGTGTATTTATTTCTTAGAACATTATCTATATAATCTAGTATCGCCACCATTTTTTCCTCATAAGAAATTTCATTCTCCAGTAGTAAAACCTCTGAGTTTATTTTATGTGATGGGTTACTTATGTACTTCCTTAGGAGAGATATGTGGAACACATCATGAACATGATAGAGGTTTGGTAGAATCTCCAACCCATAGGCTACCATCCCAATAAGATAACAAATTTAAAATGGGCCAATATCCCAAGGTCTTAGTTTCCCTTTATTATCATATCATATAACATTCTTCCATGGAGAAATTCTTAGAAACACCTTGTGGACAACTTCAAATTCTGGATCATACTTGTGAAAATCTACATGACTTTTCAATTGAATTTGTACTACCCTTATGTGTCTTAAAATGGATCTAATATTCATTGAAATTTATTTATATATATAAGGTCCTAATATATTTCTTTCATCCAACTTTATTCCACAACATTGGATCTTTACACTTTATTCTGTGAAGGGATTTATATTGAGCCATTAGAATATTATTGTGAAATCTGTTACTATATGAAATCTGAACTTAATGAAGGAATTATCCCGAAACCTTTTAAATAAAAAGAAAATTATATCAACATATCTTCTAGGGTTTTAATTTTTCTCTTAGAATCACCATCATTATAAGTATGATACATATTTCTAAAACACACCTCTATATCAAGATCTTACAGAAGACTAAACCAGAACTTCTAGGTAAACATCGAATCCCAATTAGACACAATGGAATTTGGTACACCATGTAACCTAAGAACTTCCTTGATATATATCCTGACAATATGATCCATATGGAAATATTATTTGATGAAAATAAATTGTGCAGAATTTTTTAGGTGACCAACTAAAACCCATATAACATTGTACCATTTAGATGTTTTTGGGAGTCTGATGAAAAAATACATGGTGGTGTTTTCCTATTTCCATTCTGGTATAGGTAATGGATTTAACATCCACATAGAATTTTTTATCTCATACTTAACATGTAGACATACCATGAATTGATATACAAACTATGTTATATCTCTCTTTATGAATTCCTACCATAAATAATTCTTCCAATATTTATATGTATACATATTTCTTGGATGAATAAAGGGAATAGAAATATGAGACTCCTCTAACAAATCATTCAAATATAGTATGTGGGTAAAACATAAAAGGTTCCTGAACCTTATCATTCCACCATAATCAATTTTAAAATCAATAACATTTCTCTCCTTCTTTTATAACTCTATATCGCCCATACACACCTATTTAATCTTCACTTGGATAGATAGTTGAACATTAATTTGAGAAAGATAATATCTCTCCCCTTATGTTAGGAATTATGAGTATATAATTTACAAATCTATAAATAATGGATCTTTTGTCATCCTCATCATAGATAATCCAGAATAATTCTTTTGACTTGGAGAATCTTCCACTCTCTTTCCCAGGGTGTTAATGTATTGAGAATTCAAAATATTTAATCAACTCAAACTATCTTTTCTAGTTCATGTTCAACTCCTTATGTGTCAATATATATATTAATATTTTTTTATCAGTATATACATCAAAATTTTCTTATTAAATATAATGTCTTCATATATTTAATGACAAAAATACCATTGCTTAGTCCAAATCATGAGTTGCGTAATTTTTCTAATGAACCTTCAATTTTCATGAGGAATAATATATAAACATATAATTATGTATAAGAAAACATAACAATCCATTATTGTTTGAATAAGTAAAGATTAAAAACCCATCTCCTCTATAGTGTAATATATTTATAGCTGCATTGACTAATATTCTATTCAGTTCCTTGAAATTTTAGTCACATTCATTTATTTTAAGGAACTTGTCTTCATTTGGAGTTAACTTAGTGAGTGTATTAGATAGTCATGAGAAATGTTTCATAAACCATCAATAATATATATATACATATTAATAAAACATAACATTTCAGTCATTTTGGATTGTTTGGGACAACATTAAATAGCCTTTATCTTTGATGGATCCACTGATATACCTTCTCTTTAGATATTATGTCCAGAAAATGAAACATTTTTAGAAAAAATTCACACTTTCAAAAAAAATTATACAACTTATCCTTCCCCAGGATCATTATTATAATTCTCAAGTGATATTAATTCTTTTAATTTCTATACTAATAGATAAGATTATAATTTATAAATCCTACCAAAAACTAATCAAGGTAATCTTTAAATACACTATTAATTAAATCTATGAATATACTTAGGGAATTAAAATGACCAAATGGAATCACTATCTACTTATAGTGTGCATACCTTGTATGGAATGTTGTATTTGGTATATCCTCCATCTTGAAACTCAGTTGATAATATCCAGAATAAAGGTATATTGTAGAAAATAATTGACTGTCACAATGTTGAACAAACAAGTAATCAATATGGGGTAGAGGATAATTGTTCTTTATTGTCATATTTTTTAGCTCCTGATAATCGATGAAAACTCACATCATTCTATCTTTATTTTTTACAAAGATAATAGGAACACCCCAAGGTTACACACTTTAACAAATAAATCCCTTTTCAATATTCCCCTTAAGTTTCTTCTTAAATTCACAGAACACAATCATTTCCATTTTATAGGGGATCTTTGAAATAGTTGTGGCACTAGGTATGAGTTATATTGAAAAACTAACATCACAATTTGGTGGAATACTATGATACTCTTTCAAAGATACATCAAAAAACTCACACATAATTTTAATATCATCTATATTCATTTTCTCCCCAACCATTTGATATAAATGTCTCTTTTTAATAGGAATCAAAACTCATAAAATGGATGTGATTTCCATTGTATGTTTATTTTTATCATCACACAAATAGATGATCATAAGTTGGTTTAGAATATCAAACATGAATTCTCTTCCCTAAAAATTTATTTCATATTTATATGGAGAAATCTAATCCATGACTAATATAACATAAAATTAAACTATAAGAATAATGAAAATATTTACAGAAATCACATTCTCAAAAATTTAAATCAGGGAGGAATCGTATTCTTGAGATGTGATCAGTGTTCCATTAGGCATTTTCACTACTAATTCTACATCTAAACATTTTTCTATAATATTGATACCCTTATAAAATTATTCAAATATAAAAGAATTGGTAGATCTAGAGTAAAGTGATACATTATTTGTTCTATAGTAGATTGTAAGTGTACCTTTCACTACATCATTTTCTCACCACTCATAAAAAATAGTAATCACATGAGCTTTACCACTTTCCCTTGACTTACAATTTGTTCTCATCGATCATCATTATTAACCATTATATTTGGCCCCTAGTTAGTATAGTTCATATACTCCTTTCATTTGAAATACTAGAGTGTGGTTGGTTTATTCTATGTATCTTTCTATATAATTTATTCATTATTTAACTTGCTCCTTTTAATTTGGTATTAGATTGATTTATAACCTTACCTTCCACACATAAAACAAATAGTAGTCCTATTAAGATGGTTTCCTCTATACTTCCTACCTTAATTTGAGCATAAAAGAAATATCATCTTCTTCTATCCATGATTATTTTTGTTTCCCTTGAACTTCATCTTTCTTATCTTATGAAAACCATGTGATTTATGGGTATCTCCAATCTCCATTTCCACCTTGAGAGCACATAGAATGATTTTTTTCATACACACTAAAGTCCCTTACAGATAAATCCTTTCAATGACATGGTCTTAATCCACTGAAAAATTGATTAACATTACTTTTATATTTTATTAAAATTCCAAAATCATACCTCCCTAGTCTTGTAAAATTTCCCTCATAGGAACCAATGGATTCATCATACTTCTACTTTATAGAAAGAAAATCATTCCCAATTATCATAGAAATAATATGAGGGGTGTACTTATTGAAAAATAATCTCTTAATCTCATCCCACTCCATGGATTAAATTTTATCTTATTACATCATATTCATGATTAGATTCAACCATTGATCCACTTCTCCTTCCAAAGAGTAGAAATCCAAAATGAATTATTCATGTTCTGAACACTAGAGAATGGAAAATATCTTTTTAGTAACATAGATAAGTTTCTCAAAAATTAAAGGATTAGTGTAACCACTATGAAATAGAGGCAGTTTCCTCATGAAGGAATCAATAGAATTTTGTTCCCTCCTTTGATCGTTTTTAAGTTCTGCATGATTCATAGATTAAGAAAGTTTTGTGAGCTTGGTAATGATATTTTTTATTTCCGATCACATAAAATTTGGTTTTTAAACAAGAAAATATTTCCATCTTCCACCTCATTAATCATTAACATGGTTATTTAAAGTTCTATCCATCAATTAAAACCAAAAAAAAATATAGCTTGAGCAATAATAGTCAGAGTGGGAAAACGCAAAGTCCTGAAAAACAATTTAGAGGATATCTAAATCAAGACACCTTCATTTAATTACTAAAACCTAAAGTTTAACCTATGTTATTCATTATCATCATCTATTCAAATCTTTTATGATGTTTCATAAATAAAATGGTAATCAACCAAATGATACTTCATGATTTTTTTGCATTAACATTTTTTTTGAAAAAACTAATTTTTGAAAAAAAATATTGTTTTTTGTAAATAAAGAGAAATATTTTTAAATAAAATTTTATAACTAGTTTTATGAGAAGTTACTAAAAATATGGATAAATAAGTTGTTTTCATTAAGTTAATGATTGGAAACTCGATCGGACAGTCCATCAAACAGAGTCCATCAGATTAAGTGTTTAATGGAAAGTCATAAGTTTCTAAAAATTGGATTTAGAAAGTTTTCTATGTTATTGAGACTTCAAAATATGGAAAGTTTAATAAATTTCCATAATAATTTAGATGATTCTTTGTTATTATTTCATTTTTTTAAAACTTTATGAAGAACTCATGATACAAGATGGAGTTAGTTGAAGAAGAAGAAAATTAAAATTTTAGAGTGTCCAAATTTGAAGTCTTTTGAATATTGATCATCAAACTAAGATGCACTAGGTGTATAAGTAGTTGAAATACTAGATGTATGAATTTGATAAAGTTTAAAGAAATAAAAAATTTCTGATCAGATAGAGTTCATCATATACTATTCATTGGACACACCTGATTAGATACAAATCATCAGATGATTCATTTATCATGAATTGTGGATTTTTTTGTTTTTTGATTTATAAGTAATTGTGATGTTGAAACTAAGAAATATATATCAAAAGTATCATGATATCAGATTTTTAATATTATAGAAAATAAAAAGTGGGAGATCATCTTTTATATCATCCAAAAATTTGAATAAGTTTGAAGTTTCATCACCATAAAAATTGATTAGATAAAGATGTTATTGGAAGATATAATGTTTTGAGTGTTCTTTTAGAAATATATGATCAGATATGATGCATTTTATGAGTTTTGAATAAGGAAAGTGTGGATTAAAGTCTTTATATGTAGACCATCGAACGAAATTTTTTTTAAAAGGATGTAAGTGTTGTGGTTGTTGAGATCATGCTATTTTTATAAAGGTGAAAAAAGTAGAAAGCCTATATGATATTGGATAATCTAACGATATGATGATGTAGACTCACAAAAATTACCATTAATATCAATCCATCAGATGAGATTTTGAAATAGATCCATCGAATGAGATTTTTAATATGAAAATTCATCAAATGTTGAGTTCCATCAGATACAGTATGATCAGAATACAGAGAAGATGATTAGTATGATCAAATGGAGAAAGTGGAAGAAAATTTGATACATAATGAAGCTGATACCAAACATTTTTTATAGGTTTCTAATGTCTTAACATTTTTCAATAATGTAGTCAATCATTTGAAATTGGATCGATGTATTAGAGTGGTCAATAATTTATTTTTTACAGTGTATCAAGGGGGAAAATGTGATTTATTTCAATTAGGTTAAGTGTATCTAATAGTTGAATACAGAATTAATAATTTATGAAGTTTTAAGGATTTCCATCAGATAGAATTTTCTTACAATTTTTCAGCTAAGAAACATTGATTGAACTGAATAAAGATTATTTATTTTAAATTGTCTCAAGAGAACCAGAATGATCAATTGAGTTTTCCCTTAGTTTTCTAGAAATAAGTTCTTAACTGATGTAGTGAAATTAAAGAGTATTTTTTATGACTCAAGAAGTTTTGAAAAGTACCTGGAAATATAATATTATTTTAAGTGGTCTAAATGATACTCAAATTAATGTTAAATTTGAAGTTCTAAAATTTGAGGGAGTGGGAAAATGAAATATTTTTCCCACCCTTTTCTCAACTGGAGAACCTATAAATATAATTGTATAGTACATTGTACTTTGTTACTATTTTGGGTGAAATAAAAAGCTAAATTTATGAATCATTTGTTTCATAAGAGTTTCTCTTAATAGATTCATTGGTTATAATAACAAATTGTATTACGTTTTGATTACCGGATCGAGGTGATTCCGACAGGGTGTTTGAGTAAAAGTTTTAAAAGATCAATTTTGTTAAAGCAGCATATCTGTATTTTTCTTACAGTAGTAGACTGAAAAAGGTGTATCAAACTGAGTTAATCAAACTAAAGACATCATATGTAGATGCATCATACCATGTCTCTAAAAAGATCTCTTATGAAGCATAAAGTTTCAAAGTTATTCATTTTTTGTGGCTCAATTTTTTTAATAAAAAATTTATAAAATTATAGGAGTCAGTATAATCATTCCTATTAGGATATAGAAGGTGTTTTATGGGAGTCGAAACAATTTTTATTTACTCCTTCATTATAGTAAATTTACCTATACCCATGGTAGTGTCTATGGAAAGTATTTAGGTTCTCACACTAATGTCGAACCATGTAAATCATCAATGTCTTGTCTTCTTTTCTATTTTCCACACACTTTAGTTTACTAAAATTGATATGTAATAAACTCTAATAGGTTTTAGGGGTAAAATTTACTAAAGATGCAAATTTTAACAAGCCAATAACCTATTAACCCTCCCCCCCCCCCCCCCCGCATTTATTTCTATGACCCTTTTGGAACTAAAAATAGTATTATAGGGATGGTTCCCCTATAAAATCCTTATCATGTAAAATATCAATTCCATCAACATCATATAGATTCCTATATTTTATGGAAAAAAATTATTATGGTTTAAAAAATATATTGGTTCCACATATTATATCTCATGGCATGGAAGTTATTGATGCTCCTACAATTGGTTTTCCACCCATTGATAAATATTCTCTTATATGTTTTACTAATAATATAAATATTGAAGTGGATAGAAAATTTGTGAATTCCATTCTTATGTCTCTATCATAAAATGTTTATATGGATGTGATGGGTATAAAAACAACAAAGATTATGTGGGATTAGCTTAAAATAATTTTCATATGGAATAATAATGTGAAGTAAGAAAAGTTATAAATATGGTGTATCATGTTTGGAGACATTATAATGGGAGATAAAGAAACTATTGATGATTACATCATGAGAGAAAATGATGTTTTTTGCAACATCATAGGTTATAGAGAATTATTGGATGATTCTACAATTGTGAAGAAACACATTAGAAACTTTTTAGATAGGTTTGATTGTAAATTTTCTACATTATAATATAAATATGATTTATCTCTTGGAGAATGACATAAATTTCATGTTTCTTGTAAAATGTGAAGTTCTCTAGTTTTCAAAAGGAATAGAGAAGATGAAAGGGATTTTGCAGCTATAAGAAAGATAAAAAATCAATATGTAGAAGATGCTGATCCTTATTATTCTGAAGATAAGAAAAATGAATAGTTAAATGAAAAAAATCAAGTCTCTTATATCCAAAAAATATCAAAGAGGAAGGAGAAATTATGGAGTAAAAATTCCTCTCAAATGTTTTTAGTGTGGTGGAATCAAGAATTTTTCTCATATATAACACCATGATTACAAATGTAAATGTGTTTCATACCTAGAGTATGAAAAAATATAAAGGTGTTTTAAGAAAGTTGTTGTGTAATTTATGGGAATTCAAAGGTGTTGTGTAAGAAAGGTGTTTCATGCTCAGAGTATGATAAAATAGAAAGAAGATCAGAACCTAAAAAAATTATATAGAGAAATATCTTATTTATATAAAACACCAAGATTCAAAGATTTTTTTTGGTGTTGTGTAATTCATGGTAAAAAATATTATAACTATTTCCACAACATGTCTCTTACTAGGAATAGGTGTGAATTAAGGGGTAGAACCAATGGAATAAGAATGAGTAACATTTATAAAACCTAGAAAGTTAAAAAGTGACATATCAAGCAATAAAAAACCTTCCAAAAAACAAATTTGAATGTCGAGAAGTAGTTTGTGGAATATGTGACAAGTTTAGAATTCAAGTCAAAGAATGTATGGAAACACTTTCAAGAAAAATTCATTTTTCTAAAAAAGAAAAGGACGATGTAAGGAATAAAGTTGAGGAACTTTATTTTATTTTTGAGACATCCTTAAATGAAACTAAAAGAAGAAACCCATAGATACTTATTAGTTTTTTTCATTACATGTGAATAGTTAGTTGAAAATAATTAAAAATATTAAAAAATGATATAGGATTTATTACCATTTTGAATGATAAATCATTTAAAATCAAAGGAATTGGAACTAATGAAATTGAAGTAGAAATGTTGAAATATAAGTAAGTTCTATTTGTTGATTGAAAAAACATAACATACTTAGTGTAAGAAAAATCTTAGAAAATATTTTTGTATCATCAAAAGTGTGTAATATGGAAAAGTTGTTAAGAGATGACAAAACCCTAGTGGAAATATTTTTCAGATTAGACAGCTTGATAACTCCTATTATCTACGTGCTAAAGATGAGTATAAGTTGTAGAATCGTAGAATCGATCACCATAATAATAAATTTATGAACATAATTTCATAGTTTAATGTTATTCTATATTTTCTAGATTAAAAAATATAACATGATATTTGAATAACTTTTTAGAAAGAGAACATGACTATTAAAAGACATTTGAAAGTTAATATCTTGTATTCTAGGACTATTGAACTTATTCATATAGATATTTTTGTCCTGATGAGACCTCAATCAATGAAAGGGAATTTATTATTTATCACTTTCATGGATGATTTTTCATGGATGACCAACATCATGTTTTTGAAATAAAAGTTAGAGGCAATTGAAATGTTCAGATTTTTCAAAAAAAAGATGTTGGTAGGGAAATTGTGTTTTATATAACGAAGTTGAGAATAGATTATGGTTCATATTTCACATGAAATTATTTTTAATCTTATTGGAGGAATCATGGAATCAATAATAATTATAGTTATCCCTACACCCCATAAAAAATGGAGTAGCAGAAAGGAAAAATATAAGTTTGGTGGAAATGGAAAAAAGCATGTTATGAGAATAAAAACATTCTATATTCTATTAGAGTGAAGATATTAGTAATTTTAAACTTGTAAAAAATTGTTTTTTTAGGTTTTAATCCTACGTGAATTTTAATGAAATGTGTAATAAAAAAATTCATTTAAATACTTAAATTTTTTTGGAAGTCCATATTTATTAAAAATAATAAATCCAGATCTTGAAAAGTTTAATGAAAAATATAAGTAAGGAACTTTAATATGACATTCATCAGATGAATAAGTTGTAAATTTTTTAACAAACAATTTCAAATTTTGGTAGACCTATGAGATGTGAAAGTAATAGAAAATATGAAACCCAAAATTAATTTTTTTTGAAAATTTTGAGTATATAAAAACTGAATATTTCTAAAAAAAGTGAATGTGAGTCAAAAAAGACTTATAAAGATTCAAAATAATCATGTGATAAGGAAAGTGAAGCTGGAATAGAAATTTTTAAGTTTCCTAATTTACATAGACATGTTAAAACTAAAAATAATCAGATTAATTAGAAATCTCCATTTCAGAAAAGAAAAAGTTTGAGATTAGAAAATTAGACACCACTCATTTCAAAAATTGAAATGGAATTGGCATCCGATGTAGTTGAACACAAATAATTGGTTGATTCAATGAATGTAGAGTTGGATTATATTGAAAAAAACAACACATGGGAACATTTTCCACATCTAGTAAATAAAAATTTTATTTCAACAAAATGGGTGTACTGAGACAAGTTGAAAAAACATGGAGTAGTTTCAAGAAACAAAGTAATACATTTTTATAAAGGCTATATACTAGTGGAAGGGGTATATTTTGAAGAAATGGTTTCCCCCATTTTAAGGTTATAAATTATTATAATATTTCTAGTATTGGATGCATAAATAAATTAAAATGGTTATCAAATGGATGTACATTCATATTTCTTTAATGGTGAGATTGAAGAAGTGTATATTGAAAACCCTTATGGTTTTATAGTTGTTAAATATGGTATAAAGGATTGTAAATTGAATAAATCCTTGTATGGGTTGAAACAATACCCATGTTCTAGGTATTAAAAACATGATAGATGTATGAAAAAGTTAATTTTTTCAAAATTGAAGGTTTATATAAACATATATGTGAAAGAATTTAACTACAACACCCTGATTGTAATTGTGTATGCTGATGATATAATATTTTCTTGTGATAAAGAAAATGTTTTTAAATAATTTACTAAGGAAATGAATAACATTTAGATTTCACCATTGGGAGAATTATTATTCATTAATTGTATACATGTTCAATAAAAGGAAAAATACATTTTCATATCTCATGAAAAGTATTTAAGAGAATTTTTATAAAAAATTTCATGGTAGAATCCAAATATATTTCAACTCTTATTTCAGTAGTTATGAATATGATCAAAGAAGAATCTAGATAAAGTACAAATCAAAAAGATTTATTCAAATTAATATGATGTTTTATTTATCTAATAGATTCAAGACCTGATTTTATTTATTCTTTGTCTTTGTGGTCTAGATATCGAAGTTATCCAAAAGAATATCATAAGATTTTTTTTTTAAAATAAGGTGATGCCTTGGTCAAAGACCAAAGAAAAATTTATTGAAAATAAAAAACAAAAAGGTTACAGGAGAAAAAAATAATGGAGTTTTTTACAATCTTTATAAAAGAGCTGAAAAATATCAGGAGGAAGGTCATCTATCCAAAGCATATCCTGGTGAACTCCCTTGTTGGAAAGAGCATCAGCAAAAGCATTCGCTTCCCAAAAGGCATGGGTGGAAATATAATCAATCTCCAAGAGCGAGTTTAGACACTTTATCCAAAGGGTGGTGAGAGGCTAGGTTAGGTGAATCACCCCATTCCAAATTTCCTAGACAATGGTGGTTGAATAACTTTAGATCCAGAGTTTTCTCCATCCTTTTTGAAGGGAAAAATTAACGGCATGGATGACAACCATCATTTCATCTTCCAAAGATGAAGCTATACCACATCTGCTAAAGAAAAAACCCTGGCACTGGCTAGAAGAATCTCTAAAAATCGCCCCGCAGATGGTAGGCCCAGAATTTCCCTTTGAGGCACAATCCACATTCAATTTGATCCATCCTAGAATGGGAGCCTTCCAGAACACTTCAAAGGCACTTTTGGGTTGTTGATAGATGCCACCGAATAGGATTTTGTGCAGTATCTCCAAATCTCCAATAGAGTTGCTGCAATGGGCTTTTTGGATCGAAGCAGCCTCTCAGACCACAATGAGAATCCGTGATTTTCATTCATTGAGATTTAATGAGAATTTATTATGAATGATATCATTTCTATCATACCATATCCCATGTAGGATCTCAGCAACGCACGAGAGGAAGATGTTTTTGATTTGATGAGAAGCTTCTTGGCCAACACATTTCTTTAAAATAGAGCATATAGAGTCATGTACAAACCATCTGCAGTCAAAGATGTCAAAAATATAGTTCCATAATATAGAGGTTGTAGCACATGATAGAAAAATATGGTTAGTATCCTCTCTATGTTGGTTGCATGATGACACATAGAACAAATTTGAATACCAAAAGTTTAGAGGCAGACCTCAGTGGGCAATCTGTTGTGTGCAATATGCCAAATAAGAGTGAGTCTTGTAGGTTTGACACAAGCCTTGTTAAAATAATTCAACCATTGAAAGTTGGATTTAGTGGTATGAAAATTATGCTTGTATATGTTTTTGGAGTCAAGAATTCCATTAGGAGATGGATCCCAGACAAGAAAATCATCAGAGGTAGTAAAATGATAATTATTAATGATTTGAGAAATATGTTATGGGAGATCATTCCTGTGAGAGTAAAGAATATCCTTTATGGTGTGACAAGTGTTCTTAGGCGGAGAGTAAGGAGCAAGAATCGATATTAAAGGGGTTCCAGTCCAATTATCGAGCTAGAAATTTATGTCAGAGTCATCTCTAACCATCCATCTAGAGCTTTCCATAATGTTATGAAAAGAATGTCTAATAGAGGGCCAAATCTTGGAAGTAATATAATTAGGGTTTCCCTTATTAATTTTATTGAGAAATATGTGATTGAGGAATTCAATATCATTAGAGATATTATTGATTAATCTCCAAGTCTAGCCTGCAGGGCATCATTGAAAAATTTTATGTTTTTTATACCAAAACCCCCCATATCTAAGGGTTTACAACAGGTCTTCCAAGGGATGGTGACAAGTTTTTCTCAAAAATATTTCTCATCCAAATGAAGTTCTTGATGTAGGTATTGACGTTTTTAAAGGTGTCGATGGGACACTTATATATCATGAGTGAGTAGACCATCTTGGAGACAATGGTCGATTTGACGAGACATATTCTACCAGCCATGGAGAGGGATTTTCCTTTCCAAGAGGAGAGTTTTCTGGTGATTTGATCAAAGATGTTGGATAAATTGTAGGATTTAGGTCTTCCCTATAAGATAGTAACCCCCAGGTAGGTGAAGGGGAAGAAACCTTCTTTGACCCCAAGATTAGTAGAGATAATGTCTTTCCTTTGTGGGGGGAAATTTTTTCCAAAGAAAATATGTGATTTGTTTCAAGAAACAGATTTACCTGAAACCTCCTCATAATGAGATAGAGTTTTTTTGAGCACTTGAATATTGTTTTATTTACCTTGATGAAAAAAGATGATGTCATTATCATATAACAGGTGGGTAGGGACCTTAATATTTTTGGCAGCCTGGATGGGTTTAAGTTTATTTTGATTGACAAGTTGAGTGATGAGTCTCCTGAGGTAATCCTCAATGATAACAAAGATAATGGCCGACAGAGGGTCTCCTTGTCTAACCCCTTTTGTGCATTTGAAGTAGCCTTTGGGGGATCCATTAACCAAAATGGAGATTGAAGCAGATTTAAACAAGGCTTTTATCCTCATGAAAAAGGTATCATTGAATCCAAAAAATTTTAGGAAATTAAAAATGAAACTCCAATCTATGGTAAAGAAAGATTTTCTAATATCAAGTTTGATGGCGACATTTCCTCCCCTCGTGATTTTGTTTAAACTGTTAGTGCATTCAGAGGCAAGGAAAATGCAATCTTGAATAGACCTACCTTTAATAATACCAAATTGATTCCAAGAGACAATTTTTTTACAAATTGGGGTAAGTCTATTAGCAATGATTTTGGTAATGATTTTGTAAAGAGTGGTTATTAGGGAAATAGGTCGAAAATGGTGAATCTTAGAGGCATTGTAAATTTTGTGAATTAAAGTGAGAAATTGAGAATTTAGACCATGAGGGAGAAAACCATTGGTGAAGAATGACCTCACAAGCTTGCAAAAATCCAAGTGAATGACATCACAATGTCTTTGAAACAATCCTTTATTAAAACCATCTGGGCCAGGGGCACTATCAGGTTTTAGAGTGAAAATAGTGTCTCTAATTTCATGATCCAGATGGATGTTTAAGAGGGATGCATTGTCACTCTAATCAACCAACATAGGGATAATATCAGGCCTAAGATCAATATTGACATCCGGGCCATTTTGGAAATAGCTTCTTCTGAGTCAAGAAGTTGATCATCATGAATGTGTTTATCAAGAGGTCATAAATCTTTCCTAAATATTTGTTTACGCATATTGTCTCTGAATGTTATTAAAGCGTTGAGTTTCACTGAAATTTTTATTTTCATTTGAGAATCAAAAGTAAAAATAGAATTAGTAGTCTGAATTTACAATTGAACCAGTTTCTCCTCAAGAGAATAAATTTCGGCATCGATTTTCTTACTTTTAGATCTACACCAGCCCTTGAGGGATTTATTTAAAGTTTTAAGTTTGAGGATACAGGAAAAAGTATCATGTTGATGGTTCATATTATCCCAAAGAGTTTTGATTTATGAAACACAGTCTGTGTCTGTAGATCAAACATTGTTAAATCTAAAAGGCAGAATAGTATTATGGTTTTTAGAAAGTAGATTGACCAAAATAGGATGGTGATCAGAGTTTAATCTAGGGAGGGAGATGCTAGAGACATTGTCCCATTTATCCAAAGTCTCTATATTGGTAAATGCTCTGTCCATTTTACTGGAAACTACTTTATTATGATGTCTTCTATACCAGGCGCATTTAGCACTAGTAAGGTTTATTTCCACAAGGTTGTTATCTTCCATAAAAGTCGTAAACTCTCTTGAAGATATGGATAAGTGAGATGGACCCATTTTATCACTAGAGTTGAGAATGGAATTAAAGTCTCCCATTACAACCCAAGAATCATAAATTTTGTAAGCCAAAATAGGGAGGTCCTTCTAGAGGGATCTTCTTTCTTGGTATCTATTTTTAGCGTATATCATCTTTCAAAAAATAGGTTTGCCTTCCCAATAGAAGTCAAAAGTAAACTATCTCTCAGAACATTTGATAACATTAATTTTTTGTAAAGAAGAGTGGTAAAAAATCCACATCAAACAGACCGAGAGGAGATCTTTACATGATCCCAGAAAGTTGTAATTAAGAGAGCATATGTTCAAAGTTTTAGAGGGGAATGTGGCTTTACGTTCTGAAATAGAAAACATTTAGGTTTGTGTATTGACAAAAACCTTTTAAGGACAATTAAAGTGTCTGAGTTAGCAATACCTTGACAATTCCAAGAGATTAGATTCATTATACTTGTGTTTTGGGTTAGAACGCCTATTTTTATTTTCTTGAACCATTCTTCCTCTCTGATCTTCTAACATCCTGAGAATTGTTTGGTTTAGGTTTTTTGACCGAAGGATTAAAATTGGAGCAAGTAGAAGAATCCTTTCTCACTTCAGATTTTGAAATCTGCACAAGGGAAGGAGAAATAATAGGTTATGGGGGTGGTGAAAGACTACCCTATGTGTGAGTAGTTGGAATGTCAGCCCTATTTGGGATAGGTGTTAAATTCAGGTCAGAATTCTGCTCTAAAACCAAGTCTGTCATAGCTTCCAAAGCCGCTTCTTGGTAAGATCCAGTAGGATCTGAGATGTTAGAGGCTACCAGGGGTATAACATTCAGTTTGTTAGGTGTTTTATATAAGATAACTAAAGATCCAGAAGGAAATTTCAGATTTGAACCAGAGCTATTATCTAAAGCAGGAGTAGTAGATTTATCAGAAGAAGAATCCTGCAGTAAAACAGTATTGTTATCTAAATCAGAAAGAACAGATTTTTTAGATGCAAGAGTAGCAGATTTCCCAGTGACAGTTTGCAAGGACACATCCGAAGAGTCAAGATTTACAGTACTAGTATTTTTTAAGGAAATAGTACTAGTTTTATCCATTGTAGTAGTAGCAGATTTATCAGAATTACTCTGCATGAAAATAGTAGTATCTATGCAATTAGGGATAATAAAATCAAAGTAATGAAGTTTGGGTGTACCTGTTTTAGGTAATCATACTAGGCCTTTGTCAGGGTTAATAGGAGTATCTTCAACCAGAACGCTCCCGCATCCCAAGATCACTACCCTAGGAGAGGAAATACTCTTGTTTTCTTCAACTGGGCTGATAGAAACCTTCTTATTCCTCCATGTAACCTTTTTTATGACTGTTTTACAAGAAAAAATTTCATTAGAATTCAAGGGCAGGTCAAAAGATGGAGTGTCCTTTTTGAAATTAGTTTCATTACCATCATGATCATGAAATACCATGATGACCATCTCTTTAATTTCATTATCCAAGTAGTAATCAATGAGGAGGGATTTCTCCTCATCTATAATGTCACCCCAAGATCCACCTTCTAATGGTGCAAAGGTATTGGCTTTTTTGACCCATACATCCTGTGTTTTCCTAGAGGTCTCAGGGATGTCCAATTGTGATTTACCTTTTTTATTGAATCTGACCTCCTTCCATTCATTTAAAAATGGGGGATCCACTTGTTTCCTAACCACTCTACAATTCAAGAGGTTATGTCCTATGATTTTACAAACCTCGCAAAATGTGGGTTTTTTCTTATATTCAAGCTTAATTTCAGTTTTTTAATCAGGAGCACCAAAATTGATAACATTAGGGAGTTTTTTGTTAAGGTTTACTTAAACCATGACTCTTGAAAACAAGAATAATTCCACATTCAAAGTCCTTTGATCAATTTTGACAGGAACTCTAATGCATGAGAAAATATTATTTAATATTTTGGGATGCCAAAAAAAATTCAGATCATGGAGCCTGACCCAAATCTGTGCAATTGAGTTCATCTGCGTGTGTGGGTTAAAGGTGACATCCCAATCATAGATTCTAAGTAAGCCAGGACTAAGTTGAAGGTTTCCAGATCTCCATACATGTTCGAGCTCCTCTTGAGAGTTGAGAATGACGTGATAATAGCCCTTACCGATAGGCACCATCTTCCATTTCTGCAATCCCCAGCAGTGGGAAATTCTAGATTTGAGCTCAGTTAAATGCCAGGGATGATCAACTCTATTGTAGGAGACACGAACAAGAACTTAGAATTTTCACATCTGGGATCTTTTCTACAACGCATTCGGGTCAGCCTTGACAAATAATCCACCATCATCCATCTTTTTTAATAGAGGAGGCTTGTTCTCCTTCCCACAATTATGTTATGGGACTTTGATTTCATCGTGGAAAGAGACAGCATATTTTCGATTAGTTATTTCCTGTTTGCGTGGATTTAAGTCCAGAATTTTAGCATCCTAAGGTGATGAGTTTCCCTGGGGAGTGAGCTCCCATTTAGGATCAAAGCCAGCCATCTTTGTGCTTAGACAAAATCAATGAGAGCTAGGGTTTGCCGAAATCACCTCTGAATCACCCCACGAGTCGCTCCCATCCCCCCTACCCAAAAGAATATCATAAGATGATAAAAAATGTAATTCTGAGATATGTTAAAGGAAAAAATACATATGGGATAATATACAAAAGAATTTTTGATATGAACATTCATTGTTATACTAATCTTGATTGGGATGGAGATTATAGTGTTATAATAATAACTTCTAAAGGAACATTTTACTTGGGAAAATGTTGTGTGGATTAGAACAATAATAAATAAAGGTCATTAACTTTGATAATAGTATAATAAAAATATGTTGCAGCTACCCAATCTTGTACTAAAATGTTGTGGATGAAAGTTCTATTAGAATATTTGAATGTTACATTTTATAGACCATTGATGAAACTTTGTGATAATCATAGCACAATCGATCTTTCTAAAAATCCTATTCAATAATAAATATCAAAAACATTTATATTAAGTTTCATTTCATAAAATAAATGTTTTTTGATGGATAAGTTTTTCTATAATATATTTTAATGTAGTATAAAAATTTTGATATCTTCACAAAAGAAATCCAAAATGAGAGATTAGTGGAATTGATGCTACAAATTTATGTTCATCCACCACCAAAGACTTAATAAAAACCTTAAGTAAGGTCTCCCACTATGATTTAGATTATTTTGATAATGTGGGATAATGTTTACAACTATATCCTACAAGGTGGAGAGAATTAATTTTCTTACTTAAATGAATCTGAATTTGTGTTAATCATAATGTGGGGGAGGAAATTAAAAGTGAAATAAAAGTGAGTTTAAAAGATAAATGTAAGGGGTAGACTATCATAACATGGAAAAAAATTATTGTCACCAAGGGATACAATTTCTTAAAAACATTACTTTATTAAATAGAGTGGTTTCAGGGCACTCTCTTTTGAGAAAGGATATTCTTTGTAAAATTTTCTCAATTTGAGTCATTAAAAAATTAATTTTTAAAAATTCTTACTAATGAAAAATGAGGAGTTGAAAAAAAATAATGAGTGTTATAAACAAACCCAAAGTGGCCTATTGAAGATCATTTGTGGATTTTTTTTAACAATGTTTTGTTTTTTCTTGACAACTAATTTTTTAAAATAATGTTTTTATAAATCATGTGAGGGATATGTTTTATGAAATTTTATAAATTTTATAATGAGAATTTAATGAAAATATAGATAAATAATGTGTTTTTGAAAATTTGGTGATCAGACACTCGATTGAATGATCCATCACACACATTCAATCAGATTGAGTTTTTGATAGAATGTTAGAAGTATCTAGAAATCAAATTTTGAAAGTTTACTATGTTTCTAAGATTTGAAAATATGGGAAGTTTTAGAACATTCAAAAATAAGTCAGATGATGATTTTATGTTATTTCAATTACCATAAACATAATTAAGAAGTCATTAAACAAGATAAATTTAGAATAAGAATAAAGAAATGAAAATTTCTAGAGTTTCCAAAGTTTAAGTATTCTGGATGATTGTCATCAAATCAGGAAGCACTAGATAAAAAAGTAGTCATAATATTGGAAGTATTAATTTGATGAAGTTTGATGAAATTAAATGTTACTGATCAGACATATTTCATTAGATATTGGTCCCCAGACACACCTAATTCGATGTGAATCATCAGATGTTTCTTTTGCTCAAAATTTTGGATTTGTAGTTTCTATGTTCTGAGTTGTTGTAGTGCTACAAATATGAAATAAATATGAAAAAGGGGAAGTTTTTATATTTTGACTATCTAAGAAAAGAAGGGGAAGATAAACTTTCTATCAACTCAAAATATGAAGCATTTTGATGTTTCTTATCCACAAAAGATGATTGGATGAAAAATTGTTTAAATATAGAAAGGTTTAAGTTTACTATCAGATAAATTTTATTGGACAGAAGTTAGTTTATATGTATTCACAAATGGTAGTTCTGATGAAATGTATCAAACATAGACCATCTGACAAATAATTTTTCAAAAATCTAGAAGTGTTTTGGTTTCTTAGATCATTCAGTTTTGATAAAGGTGAAAGGATTAAAAAGTTAATATAATGTTGATTCATTAGAAAAGCTATTGATTCTAATTCATTAGATGTGCTATTAATACCGATCCATTTAATGAGATTTTCATACTAATCCATTAGATGATATTATTATACTGATAAGAAATCGAATGTTGAGTTCCGTTAAACATGGTATGATTAGACTGGAGAGAAGATGATTGGAAAGATCTAATGGAGAACTGGAAAAAAAATGTGAGACATATTGAATTTTATACCCGAAATGTTTTTCAAGTTTCATATGTCTTTTGAGGTTTCAGCGATGTAGTCAGCCATTTTCAATAGGCCAGGAGAGTTTGAGTGATCAATATTTTTTTAGAAGATAGAGGGAAAAGGATTTCAGTTATTTCAATTGGGTAAAGTATATCTGATATAGTAATTCTTAATAAAAAAAGTTGTGAAGTTCAAAGGATTTATATTGGAAAAAATATGTTTACAAAGTTTGAGCTGAGAAACAATTATCAAAAAAAATAAGTGTTCTATATTTTAAATTGGTTCAAGAGAACCAAAATGATAAATAGAATTTCAGACTGATTTTTCAAGAAAATAATTTACAAACTGATGTTGTGAAATTAGAGAAGAGTTTTTTATATTTAAGATGTTTTGAGAATTCACTAGATAGTTGATATGATTTAAAGCAGTCAAAATGAAGCTCAAATGAACATGAAATTCAGAGTTCTAAAATTTGATTGAGTAGGAAAATAGAATTAGTTTCCCACCCTTTTCTCAACCAGAGAACCTATAAATATAAGTGAATATTAAATCATACTTTTTTCTTTCTAGAGTGAGACAAAAATCTGAATTTCTCAATCATTTGTGTCATAATAGTTTTTCTAAACAGAAGATTATATCAGAAAATCATATTATAGAATGTTTTTCTTATCAGATCAAGGTGAGTCAGAATGAGTGTTTGAGAAGAATTTTAAGAAGAATTTTTTATTAAACAGTGATATTAATATGTTTTTTAATAGGTGCACATTGAAAAAGTTGTTTCAATCTAGGTTCAACAGATGTAGTTACATCAGACCAAGTCTCTAGACAGATCTTTTGTGAAGCAAAAATTTTGAATGTTCATCAATTTTGTATGGATTATTTTTTGTAATAAAAGATTATTAAACTGATATGAATTATTATAATCACTACTATTTTTAGATAAATGTTTTCTAATGAGATTTTACACAATTTTTATTCACTTCTTCATAATAGTGAATTTCAATAGATCCATGGTAGTGGATATGGAAAGTATGTAGGTTCTCACACTAAGGTTCATCCTTGTAAATCATATATTCCTTGTTATATTTTCTGTTTATAAATTCACATTAGCCTACTAAAATTCATAAGGAAGAATCTATAACAAGTTTTAGGGGTTAAATTTACTAAATAAAAACTTGTAAAAATGAAACAACTGATTCAACCCCCCTCCCCAATCTCAATTATTTTACGATCCTTTAGAACTACAATATCCCCTGGGAGTGTCAAACTAGTTGTGAATTAAGGCTCATTGTCATGTACCAGGTAATTATCGATTCATAACAAACATTCCATTCTTATATTTTTACCCCTAGGTATATCTATTCTAGAACCACATCCACTTGTATTTTTGATATAGGGATGTATTTCTAGGGAAACAACATAATATATTCTTTACCAAAACATTAATATATTATCTTATACAAGGGCATACCCTAAGGGTTTTCAAAAAATGTTTCTCATCCTAGTTTCCAAAGGATAAGTAAACCTATCATGTAATACCAACTGTAACAACCTATGATTTTCATACATAGATATTACATCTTTTTTATGAATATTAATTACATTACACAAACTCATGTTTGAGGATTGTAAAGTTTTAATGCCTTTGGAAACATAGAAACATAAAAAACTATTCTATAGGTGAACTTAATCATCTCCCACTATGTTATTCATAACTATAACCCTTCATAGACAAATCATACTTAATAAATTTCTCCATAACCTGGGTAAATGAAGCATAAGATATGGTGAGCTAAGATGCTCAGTAAGGGTAAACAAGGGATATATGTAACTATAACAATAGTTGAAGGGTTTTAGAACAGGATTATAACATTTTAAATCAATGCCCTATATATTTAAGATCATAATCTTGGGTCATGGAATAAATATTGATAGTTCAGAAGACATGAAATATAAGTGAATCAATGAACATGGTCCATGAGAGTATAACAATTACATAAGACATGGAATTTGGGAATACACATAAGCACCAAAAATAATTTCCATAGTAGTCAAGGATCATTTCCAAGTATATCATAGTGGAATGGATTCACTCTCCAAACCATCATAGTAGTCAAGGTTCACTATCGAGACTATCATAGTGGACAAATCCCCTTAGGTAATTGGCTTCACTCCCTATTTGAGTCTCAATTATCTCAGGATATTTCAATCTTTATGTGATACATTGGATAGAGATATAGGTATCACTAATCAAATAATGAATATAATTCAAATATGTTCCATAAGATCATAAAACATTAATCATATCAGAACCCATGAAAATAAGTGGGTATCATAAGAATTACATCATAACATAGCCCATATAAAGTAAATGGGATTCACATAAATTTCATCATATCATATCCTAGGGAAAAGAAACATTTTCATAAAAATCTCTTCATCATAGTCATAAACCATCTGAATCAATAATAAGGATATTACAACTGGATCATATCCTTAGTAAAATATATGAAATACTAAAGTCTTCTTCATTGATGAATAAAAATTCCATTAAAAACATTAACAATTCTTGAGTAAAATATCATTTTCATTTTGAAAAAAAAAATATTCAAAATATAAAAACATCAAAAATATTAAAGATAAAAATTCCTTTCAAAATAATCTTCAAAGAATTTAATGGATGATTTAAAAAATTGAGTAGTCCTGAGCCTAGAAAATGTTTTACTTTTTGTACAAGTTAAAACAACGATTCCTTTCACATTTTTTATAAAAGATAGAAACACCTCATTTTGAAAATGAAAAGAATATTCCTTTTAAAAAAAGAAAAATTCAAAAAAGGGTAGAAAAGAAATTAAAAAATCATATGGGATTTTTAAAAAAAGGTATTTGAAATATATATTTTTTTCTTTTTTGAAAACATGTGTAGGGAAGAAATATAATTTTAGGATAAAGAGCGAAATAAAGATAATTTTTCATTGAAAATTTATTTCAAAATCATGAATTCATAAATAGAATAAAATGAAGGGAAAACATGTATTCTTATAAAATGACTATAGGACAATAAAATTTCTAAGTTCCTTGAGATATGGATCATAATATTTCATCATCAAAAACATAATCTATCACACCCTAACCCATCACCTCTCTTTTAATATATTAATTTTTTGTCTTATTTTATTAGGTAATTGAGCAATCATGTGTTCCTATTGTTGGAGGGCCAAAAATTAAATTTTAGGAGGTGTTCAAGCATTTTCAGGGTCATCCTCCATGGTTAGTTGTAATCATTTGGTGCGCATGCAGGTTTCCCATGTGGGTTAGTGATGTGTCACATGACTTGCATAATGTTTATTAAACTGTATAGGAATAATGTGGTTTGGCTTTGTGAGTTGACAGTGTCAAGTGACATGGTTTTAGAATGGTTTTCTAATCAATGTGTCTACCCATGGGTAGTCGTGTGAGGTTGTCTAGCCTAGGCAGTGGTCAATGCACGATCTTTTCATGTCTTGGTTTACCATATACAAACTATGTAGGTTTCCTTGGTTTTAAAAATGAATGTTTGTTTTTCTTTTTTTTCTTTCCTCCCTCTTATTTCATTCCCCTCTACCTCTATAGAATTTTTTGAATTCCTCATGGTCGAAACCCCATGGTGTGTGACCCCTCCCTCCTCACATCCTCCTCTGATCCTAGGGTGATGGTTGACCAAAATTTTGACCATTTATTTTGTGGTTGGGGCTGGCAGTGGATTGCTCGGGTTAGCTCACTTTGTGTTTTGGCATCCTCCACTGAAGGTTAAGTGTTTTGGTTTTTTTTAGTTTTCCCACCATCATTTGAGGTTGGTATATTCTTCCCTCTTATTTTGTTCCTATTTTTTTGGGTTATTTTGGTGATTTTGGTCTCCTAGTATTTTTGTAGTGCATCTTGGTTGTTTTTTATGAGATTTTAAGTCGACAGAGTCAAAACAATCTTACGGGTGTATGTATAGGTAGGAATGTATATATTTAAGTTCCCCCTTTATATATATTCACTCCTGGAATTGTGAACATATACATTGGTTCTAGGTGTGCCTATGTGTATATGTGAAAAATGAATACGCGTGTAAGTGTAAAGGGGTATATGAAAGTATAATCATATATTTAAGGATCACCTTGTATATATTTGGCCATGAAAATATGTACATAGGGTATAGGTGTTCATATATATATATGTCAATGTGTATATGAATGTAATCAAAAAGGGATGATTCGAGTTTCTATCAGTAATAGTAGTGTTCCTTGAGTTTAAGGTAGGTTCCCTATTCATAACCCATTAATTTTAATTCCATAAATTATTTATTATTTTAAAAACAATTTTTTATTTTTATATAATGTATATATTCTATGAAAATAGGTTAAGCCTCTTGGAATTGATTTCATTTATTTACATAATTTTCCTAAGCCTGTTTAAAAGCTTTCTCTTAAATGTGAAGTATCTTAAATGATTAAATTTTTTTTCAAAATGATCTGTTACATGTGATGTGTGGTTTTGGAACTCAAAATGTTTGGTCAAGTGTGTTTTATAATTTAGATGTATTTATTTAAATAATTAAGTCTTGTTTGGCACCATTAAAATGTTTTTGGAAGTGGAAACCCCCTCTTAAGTCATTCCCATTGTTTTAGAATTATGATATATGTGTTAAATGTGTAATTTGTGATATTTTCCTAGTGAAGAGGCTTGTGAATTATTGTGTGTCTTGAAAAATTGGATTTTCTTAATGATGGAGATTGGTGGTGAGGATTTGGGTGGATTTTGGGAAAAGGAAATGATATGTATGTATATGATAGCTTGATAAAAATTCACCACCCATTTTAAAAACATTGCATGGGAACCCGAGTACCAAAGGGGGGAAATAAGGTCTAGTATACTAGGTGGATCGGTAGGGAAACAACCTCTTTACCCTAGAAAGATTGATGTTATAACACTAACAGAGCATATGAGGATGATCAGATACTAATATAACATTGTATTGACTAATGTATATTAGATCATGCATGAGGACTCTGTGGTTATTGGGTTACTTTCATTACTAAGGTATGAGGATCCTAGGTCCCCACTAACCCTAGCTAATAAGGTATTTCCCATGATAATTTTTATCATTTAAATTTGTTTTAATATGGTACTTCTTTAACAAGTTCTCAATTCTTAGTTTTTCTTTCATGTCAAAAGTAGGAGAAGACATGTTTTACTTACCCATGTTTTGTAGCTCCTGATACACAGCTTTATTTTTTTAAAAATACTATGCAAGTTTTGAAAATTGTTTTGGAAATATAATGGAAAATGGTTTTTCTTGGGAATTGAAGATTTTTTACTTGTATTTGAAAAGAATAGAAAACCCTTATCTTTATACCTCTTATTTCCCAATAGGTTTTACTAGTTTTATTTTAAATGTAAGGTATAGGTAATAGTTTGTTCTCGCAGGCCAAATCTGTTTTAAAACTCATTCCTATAGTTATATCTTTGTTTTAGCTTATTATTCAGTTCCCATATCAGACTCAGTAGTTGTGGGGAGACATTATTTTTGTTTTCAGTGATAACCCATAGGGTCACATAGAGGTATGTGCAGTTTTATTTATTTCTACTAATAGTGTTTTTATTATTCATATTATATTTATTTTTAATTTTCTTTACGATTTAAATAATTCCTAATTGATCCATTTTGATGTCTCTCACTAGTTTCTAGCCCGAGAGGATTGAGAATTCCATTTAGACCTTGTTTAGGGCCAGCTCAGGTGACCGGTTTGGGGTCGACCTTGGTTGGTTCATGAAAAAATCGTATCAAAGTAGTCCCTTGTTGTTTAGATTGAAAGGTAGATCATAGAAATGATTGTTGGGTCTAAGGAGGTAGGTCATGGGTCGGTGCTAGATCACTACCACAAGTGATGAGACCAAATTCACCAGAGGTAGTTAGTTTTTGAGTCTTTATTTTTGGTGTTGGGTTATTTTGTTAGTGTTTATTTAGTTCAATGAGATTTTGTATATTGGGGGATGATAGTGGAAGTGAGATGGTGATACCAGGTGAGTTTACATGGCATAGTGAACCATGTGGGGCTCACGTACATGGTTCAATATGCTTCCAATGGTTTGTTCATACATAGTTCATATTTTGGTAAACCATGTGGTCAGGGTATGCATAAACACTAGTTCTATATTTCAGTTATTTGGTATGGGTGATGCTTTGGCCTGAATTTGGTTAGTTTGACTGGATTTTGAAAGGAAAATTGTTTTTCCAAAGGGTTTCTGTAGTGACAATTGTGTTTTTTAAAAATGGGGAAAACTATTTTTCTAATGGTATTTTTAGTTTAAAAGGGGAAGTGGAGAATGATTTTAATTTTGAATGGCTCTGAAAAATTTGGAATGATAAGTTAATTGAAAATGATTGGTTTTGATGGAAAGATGGTATGTATGACCCTTGTTATTCCTTATAGACATTCACATATATGTGTGTGTATAGAAATTTTATGTTGATATGTATGTGTGTATGATATTATTATAAGTGGGATGAACACATATGTGATAGTTCATAGGATGTAGTGGGTGAGTATTTTTAATCAATGATTTGAATCTACTTTTTCAAAGTTGTTTCTTGGAAAGGAAAATTCTTTCCATTAAAAAGGGGATTATTTTCTAATGTAATTTTTAGTTTTAAAGTAAAATTTGAGGTTGTGTTTATAATTTAAAAGTGGATGTGATAAAATGATTTGGGAAATGGAAAATTATTTTTATTTTGAAAGGGGTAATTGAATTAGATAATTAGTGAATTTGGGAATGGTTGTTTCTAAAAGAGGGTTCTTGACTTATTTTGTGATGCTTTTTTGTTTTAATTAAATTGATATTCGAGTTGGATTTGATTTGGTTTGTGATATGTTAGTTTATCATCCTAGTGTTTGGTTTAAAATGTTAATTGGTCATGTTTTGGTTTGTATTTATTTGGTTTTTTTTCATTAAAATGTTTAGATAATTCTACCTAGAAAGACCCAGAAGGTTTCAGAGTATTCACATCCAATTGTTGAACCTTACAAGAATCCCAATGGAGTTGTTGAGCTGAGATTATCCTAATAAATTCTTGTTTTCTACAGTCATCAATGTCAGTTAGAGGTTGTTGAGTGGCTTGGGGAAATTGAGAGTGTCTTCATGTTTTTAGGGACTCCAGATCTTGTGAGAGTGCCAGCTGTCTTGGATATGTTTGAAGGACTGGGACAGGACTAGTGGAAGACGATCATTCCATACTCATTATGAGATGGAATGTATTAGTATATCTTCAAGACCACTTTAATCTAGTGGTTTATTCTTTGGGAAGTGAAAGAGAATAATTTTACAGATCTCATAGATGCTCGATAAGGTCAAAAAATGTTGAAGGGGAATATTGACAATTTTAATGAGTTGGTTTCCTTTTCTCTAATGATAGAGTTAAGAGATAAATTAGTATCTATTATTTTTGTGTAGGGTCTTTGTCCAAGAAACAAGGATCGCGTTCTTTCATTTTGGAAAGTCCTAGAGGGTATCCTATGGTAGTTTGAGGTTTCCCAACTAGTGAGAAGTGTTAACTGGAGGAATATGTTCCAGAAAAGTCTACGTTTGTTCCTGCCTTTCATTTATCAAAATACTCACTTAATTTCTTCTAGTGTGGTCAATTTGGGAACTCTAATACATCATTACATTATCCTCTTAAGTCTTATTGATGGTGTGGTCATGGAAACATTCTATAAGTTTTGTTTCAAGAAGAGGAAGCCTCGGTCGGAGGTTTCGTGTTCCCTACTATGGGGTATCAGAAGCCTCAAGACATCAAGGATGCATCCATAGGTACCTGAGTGAATGTTTTCACACTATTGTGTAATTACCAAGTGTGAGGGATTTATATCTAACATGTTGTCTCCCATGTTGGAGTGGTGACCATTAAATTTTTCCCATGTTGTGATTTTCTATCCTTACGAACCTTTCATCAAACTATTTTTTTATCAAATAAAATAACATTATGTTTAAGAGATAATTGAACAATAAAATAAAAACCCAATAAAAAACAAAAAATTATCCGTAAACCAAGTATGAAATCCAAAATATCACAAAAATCTACCTCGGGTCGTGAACTCCTGAAAGCCAATCGCCACCTTCGTCCATGAGAAACATAACAGAAGTTGTCAATCCATGAACCCCTAATACGCAAGAATAGTTTCATCATCACATCAGGCTACATTTTCTAGAAAACACCACCATAATTGAGACTAACAAACCATCACTGCTGATGACCCCACCCAATGAGGAGGCACGACCGCCATGATGGACATTCCCACTAACAAATTCCATACCACCACAAATGTCCCATCCAAAAACCACAGAAGGAACACTATATCAAGTTAGAATAACTACACCAAACCATCCAAGGAAATTAATCCAGGAAGCACAATAATATTTAGGATCAAATATATAGTAGAACCCAAAAAACTATAAGGGAATCGATTGAAGGCGTTGAGGAGGCTGCAGCCAGACCACCCATCGAGCTACCGTGATTAATTCCACCAATCCAATAGAAAATTGTAATATATCTACATACATTGAAGCCTAAAACACCATCCAAAACATCTTGTAATCCTTAACACCTAACCAAAATGGGTTTTTCCTGATGGAATGTGAAAAAATGTAAAAGTAACCCATGGAGAAGCATATCTATCTGGGCACAATATCAGATTGCAATGGGACCAAAAACAGTAATCAATACCTGAAAAAACCATCGGAGGATAGTGAACAATGATGAAGGACTCATTTATAGTGATCCAGAACATAGAACCATATGACTGAGAACTGAGAGGTATCCCATGTAGAATAGCCACCAAACAGAACTGTGGACGGAGCCATTGGAGCTTGACCAAAAAATAGGTAAGGTTGTAGTAGGGGTAAGGGAAAAGACTGTAAACTGGTTTTTTAGATGAGGGGTTACAAAAATGGTGTAAAAGAGCTCCAAAGGACATTTCAATCTATGAAACTATGGGAGAGTTTAAATTAACACCACTCTATGAAATCAATGCCTCATGACGTGACCCTTGACTTCACTATGCGTTGGAGATAAGAAGGTAAGGGAGAAGGCAAGAAGGGGGGAAGGGAAGAACAAGTAGCAGTTGGGAAACCCTAGACCACTAATGTAGATACCTCTCAACTACATCCCTTTTACCTTGGTAACCTTTCATTTTTATGATCTTAGTGGCCTCTTTCAAGAAATTTTTGTGGTTTTACTGTATGCAGTTGAACTCATAAATGGTTAGTATTACTTTGAATAATTCTTATTCCTTGAGTGGTAATCATTTTGAGATTCATGTTTATTAAAGAATTATAAATTTTGGATTTTCCAAGTGCCTTGTTTGAGTCTCTATAATTGAACCCTTTTCGTGTCATTGGGTGGTTTCATTGAGTGTTCCACTTAGTTTAACTGTTGTGCTAAATAGTTTCTAAAATGGTTGGGAGATCTCCCTCTATTTCCTCCCATGTATCTCCTAGTAGTTTTCTCTAGAATTGGTCAGGTGTGACTTGAGGTTTTGAAATGTCACATAGGGTTTTAAAGTTTCATTTTTTCTTTATTAGTTTTGATTCATAGTTTTATTCCATGTTTGGATGGGTAACTCTATAGAGGAAGAAAGTGTTACTGGTTTGGATAATTGTCACACCCCATCTCATCATATCTCTCTAATTTTACTTATTTTTTGTAATATTTTATCTTTTGATTGAGAGAGGGTGATTTCTGGAAGTTGTCGGTCCAAAATTTAATATTTCTAGGGAATTCTAGTAGTTTCACGGTTATCCCGCACGGTTAGTAGAAATTGTGAGGGTGCCCAGGTGGGTATGTGATATAGAACAGTGCTTGTGTACAGATTATTAAACTGTATGGAAAGTGTGTAGTTTGGAATTGTGACTTTATAGTGCTGAGTGGAATGCTTTGAGCATGTTTTTCTTAATTGTGCATCTACCTAGGGATAAATATGTGAGTTTGCCTAACTTAGGTAGCGGCCAGTGCACGATTGATGCATGGTTTGGTAAACCATTAAAAACCCATGTGGGTTTCCTAGGTTTAAAATATTTTGGTTGTTATTTTTTCCTTTTTTATTCTTTCTTTTTCTTTCCCCTCTCATGTTTCTTTCCCCCTCCTCCTCCTTGTCATTTCACAAATCCCCCATAGTTGAACCCCCTAAGGCAAGTGGCCCCTCCCTCCTTACAACCTCCTCTGGTGTGATGAATCAACTAGATTTCTTGAGGTTTCTTGGTCAATTCTCTGAGATAATATCTACTCTACCTTACACTATTAATTTCACAAACATTTCATACATCATGTGTCTCCCTCAATTTGGGAGAACCATATATTGAGGGTTGACAGAAATTTTGACCATTTCTTTTGAGTCTGGGGTTTACAGTGAGTCTCTTGAATCATCTTTGTATGTTTTTTGGCATCCACCACCAAAGGCAAAGTGTTTTGATTCATTTCAGTTCTCCCACAATCATTTGAGGTTGGATTCATCTTCTCTTTTGTTTTTTCCATTTTTTGGGTTCTTTTGGGGACTACAGGCTCCTAGTGTTTTTGTAGTGTGTCTTGGTCGTTGTTTAAGTGGTTTCAAGTCTTCATAGTCTATGGAGGATTATATGAATATTCATAGGTATAAATGTATATATAAAAGTTTCCCATTTATATATATTCACTCATAGTTGTGAAAATATATATATTTGGGCTGGGTGTGTTTATGTATATATGTGAAAGATGCATAGGTGTGTATGTGTAATGGGGTATATGCAAGATTAAGCATATATGTTAGGATCACCTTATACAAATTTGTCCATGAAAATATTCACATAGGGAATAGGTGTACTTGTGTGTGTGTGTGTGTGAACATTCATATGCATGCAAGAGGAAAGGGAAGATTCGAGTTGTCATCATCAAAATTAGTATACCTTGATTTTGAGGTATCTTCCCTATGTCTAACCCTTTAATTTTAATTTCATAATTGATTAATTATTTTGAAAGTATTTTTTCAATATTATTTAATGTTTATATGTTATGAAAATTGTTTTCACATCTTGTAAGTGAATTCATTTATTTACATAATTTTTCTAAACTTGTCTACAACCTTAAATTTAAATTTAATGTATACTAAATGATTCAAATGGTTTTCTAAATGATTTAAAACATGTGAAGTATAGCTTTAGAAATAAAAATATTTGGTCAAGTGTGTTCTCTAAAATGGAATTTTTTCTCTAACGTGTTAAGGCCCAGTTTCCACATTGTAAATGTATTGTGGAAGTGGAAACCCCATATTAAGGCATGTCCCTAGTTTTAGAAATATAATTCGTGTGTTAAATGTGTGATTTTTTTGATATGTTTCTAGTGAAGATTCATATGCATTATTGTGTGGCTTGAAAAAGGGGCTGCACTTAAGGAGTAATATTGGTGGTGAGTAGTTGGGTGGGTTTTGGTTAATGAAAATAATATGCATGTATATGATAGATTTATAAAATCCCACCACCCTTTTTAAAAAGAGCATATGGGAACCTGGGTATGTAGGGTGGAGACAATGTATAATATTCTTGGAGGATTGGCAGGGCTATGACCTAGTTCCCCCAATCTGTATTGACGTTGAAACAATAACTAAACATATGATAATGATTTGAGACAACTAAAACTTTATATTTACTCATATATAGTGGGTTGTGTAAGAGGACACTTTGGGTTTTGGGTTACCTTCATTACCGAGGTACGAGGATCCTAGGTCCCCACTAACCCTAGCTACTTATTAATTTCCCATGGAACTTACTATCATTTACCTTTTTCCAATGGAAATGCTTTATCAAGTGCTTAATGTTCAGTTTTCCTTTCATTTTAATAGTAATTTAAAGCATGTTTTACTTACCCATGTCTTGTAGCACTATATATGAAGCTTTATTTTTAAAAAAGGTTTATACGTGTTTTGGAAATTGTTTTGTAAATATAATGGAAAATGATTTTTATTGAGAATGGAAGCTTATTACATGTATTTTAAAATAATGTAAAACCTTTATTTTTTATGTATTATTTACAAAGGGGCATTTCTTGGTTTTCTTTTAAAGTTAAGGCATGGATAATAGTTTATCCAGGCACTCCTACTGTGTTTTAATACTCATGCCTATATTTCTATATTTTTTTAACTTTTAGTGTGGTTTCCAACTCAGACTTAGACATCATGGGGTGGTGTTCATTTAATGGTAAGTGGTGACCTATAGGGTCACTTGGAGGTATGTATAGTTTTATTTTATTTTTTTGTTTCTAATTTCTGTTTTTATTTTTCAGATTATATTTTTTTTGTCATTTTTTATGGGATAAATATTTTAAAATATCACTATTTTGATAGCCGACACAAGTTTACATCCTATGAGGATTGGTAATTCCTCTTGGACCTTATTGAAGTCTAGTTCGTCTAATTGGTTCAGGTTTGGACCAGGTTAGTTCATGACATAATCCCAAACAATCTTAGTAAAGTATGAGATTGTAACAGAAAATATTTACAACATTGGTATCTTTTAAATTGTAAGAACCATTAAATTTTAACATCATATAAAACTTTAAATATAATTAAAATAATTATATTCATGAGATAATATATCAAAGGGTAGTTTATACACCTCATAAATGATGATAGGTTCATAACATATCTTATGTCTCAAAGAAGGAAATATGAGACAAAAATACCTTACCTTAATCCTTGACTTCATTTATACATGTTTAAACCTCCTATAAATTTAATTTAATTTTATTATACATATATTAAAAAACCATTATCATATTTATCATACCATATATGATTTAATTGTGACTTTTAATTACAATTTTATCAATAATTTCTTATTAAAATCATTATTCGGGTAACAACTATTTTTTTTCATGTATGTTTTGGTGTGGTATTTTCAATAATTTTACATTGATCATAGTTCCATAATCACTAGATTTTTTAAAATTATAAAAATATTATATATATTTAGTATATAATGTTTTAGATTAATCCATAAAAGTTGGAGATATTAAATTAAATACACCATTCATTTGAAATTTGTTGGTCAATTTAATCAATATCGGTTTAGTTTAACCACTGAGTAAACCCATTTTTACCTTTACTCCAGTAATTAATTTTTATTATTTTTACTATAAATTATGGTAAAACATTAAGTTGATATTATTAGATAATATTTATTATACTAATTCAAAATATGTAATTTATTTTTCTAAATTCCATGTATATAAGTTCCAAAATTTAATTTAAAATTAAACCCATCTAGGAGACGAAATACGGTTTTCCAAAGAAAAAACGTTTCAAATGTATAAAAAGTTTTTATATACAAATTAAATATTAAATTTACTAAAATGAATTATATTGGTTTAATTATATTATAATTTAACTGATATTAATTTTATTACCATTTTAAAATAAAATTCAACCTTATATATGCTTTAAATGAAAAGGCAATTTTCAATAAGAACAAATATTTTTAAATATTCATCAAAAAAGTAATCTTACTAGAAGAATCACAAAAATTCCCCCTAAGATAACATTGACATGTTGATTCCTAAAATTAATTTAATTTTTTAGAATAATTTTTTTTTGTTTCATAAATTACTTTTATTATTAGTTCACAAAAAGTAATAAAATTATTTTTTTAGAAAATAGTATATTTGAAACATATAAAGGATTTACCAAAAAATGAGTACTTTTTTATAAATATATTTTATTTATATAAAAACATTATACTTAATATTTATAATGTGGTTATTCTTATTCATTCATCTAATTTTAACATCAAGGTCATAATGGCATTGTAAATAGTAATATAAATAGTATATTGTGGTTCTCTAGAACTCGGTGTTTCATGTTGAACAAGCTATTGAAGAAATTAGATTTAATAGAAGAAAATCATAAAATACCATAGTTTCACATGGTTGAAATTCCTAACTTGAATAAATATATAGAGAATACATGTTATATTTTTATTAGAGTGAAGATGGTGATAAATCCCTAGTGACCAAATAAGAAAAGGGTAACTAACATGTTGGATCTAATTCACAATAATGTTTGTGGTCCGATGAAAATTACTTAAACACAAGATTAAAGGTATTTTATTTTTTATCATTGATAATTATAGTATAATAGGATATATAATATTCATTTATAACAAGAATAAATTTATATATTGTTTTAATTTTCTTCAAAGGTGAGTTAAAAATGTAATCAGAGTATCATTTAAGGTTCTAGGATCAGAAAATGGCATAGTGTAAAACTTGTTTGAAGTGTAAAAATACATGGAGATGCATGGAATAAATCATTAAGATTCATAAATCAGGAATCTATAATAATGTATCATTGTGGAAATGTGGAAAAATATTGTGAATATTATGCAAAGGTGACCACTAATAGATAGTTGTAACTCGAATCATTACTAGAATTAAGTTGTGAAAGTGGTTATTTATACTCAAAATTAGGATTTTCTAAGTATTATATAGGTGAGGACATTAAAAAATATGTTTCATGTAAGGATGTTATCACTTAAACACTTTTAAGTGTTTGTAATAAAGTATTATATTTGAAAAAAAGAGTGTAACCAAGGTAAATATAGTTATTGTAATGATTAATGCATTTTCCTAGGCTTCTCAACCAAGAGTAAGACCTATAAATGCATCAAAATGAGGTTTAAAAAAATCATACAAAGAAATGATGTGAAGTTTACTAAATTGAATGATTTATATTAATTAAGAAATTAATATTTAAGTGAATTTTTTGATGATGAATAAGATTCTCACTCAAATTATAGTGATCATTAAGGTCTAATACAATAAGAGGATTCAAATATTGATTCTAAAGAAGAAAAATTTATTGAATAGAGTTGAATAGTGACTCAAAGAATAAATAGAAAATTTGTGTTCAATGAATCAAAAATAATAGATGAAAATTTGAATTCAATATAATCCTATAGGATGAAGAGTCTATAGAACACTTATATATTGTCATAGGCTGATCCAACAATTTCTGAAGAATTGGAAATGGATGAATCATAGGGGAAACCCATAAATTAGAAGTTTAAATAAATAAAAATTAGTAAAACATAGTATCTTCGTAAACATTTAAGGTTAATAATATCATTGTTAAAAAATATGTGTTCAAGGAAAAAAATGAAAAACATGTGAAGGTGATTTTGAATAAGAAAATATTTGGGTTTAAGGGTGTTGAAAAATTCAAAAGTGTTGATGTGGGAGAAATTGTTTCACTAGAATCAATACATGAGTAAATAAGACACTTCTTGGTGGTTATAAATCAAATAGGCCTTAAATTACTTCAAATAGGTATGTAGAAAAATAATTAAAAGATTTATCATGGAATAATATTATTTTTAGAATCCATTGGTATTTCTAATTGGTGATAATGAATCAACAGTGTGTTAGTTGATGAAGGTGAACAAGAATAATGAGCTATGTATTCTTGACTAAAAATTTATATGATGAAGATATATTTCAATATAGGTGGTTTCAATAGCATCCTATATATATAATCAACTAAGGATGTGTATTTAAGAATTCTTATTTATGTTGAAGATATCATATTTGTTTGAAATAAGAAGAAATTTGTGAAGGATTTTTATAAAATAATGAGTTAAGAGTTTAAATTTCACTAATTTGGGGTATCAAATACTTCATCAGGCCAAATATAATGTTTGAAATAGAAATATACAATTATTTATCAAACAAAATTTATAAGGAATATTATAAATAATTTAAAAATACAAGAAAAAAACAAGTTTCGACATTTCTTTTAATTGTAATTAAATTCAGAAATCATGAGGAAGGGAGAGTTATTGAAATTACTCCATACTGGGGATTGATTCTATGATTTTTTACCTAATGTAAATGAGGTAGGATATCTATTATGTTACATGATTTATTACAAAATTTCATATTAGTCTAAAGGAAAAGCACCTCAAGACTATAAAAATAATTATGAGGTATATCCAAGGAATACACAATTATGTTTTAGCATGTTATGAAATGAATGGTCAACATTTCATGCATATTCATATTTGGATTGGGATAGAGATATTATGGGGGAAATCCGTAAATAGAGGAGAATTAATTGTCATAATAATATTTTTATTATGGATTATTGACAAATAATATACTTTATCTCTTAACATAGCAGAAACAGAGTACATTTCATATAGAAAGTAATATACCTGATTTTTATAGATAAAGTAGTGATTAAGGGACCTTGTTTAAGATATTATAATTCCTTCAATGATTTATTATGATAATAAGTGTTTTATTGAGTTAATAATGAATCTATTATAACATTCATGCATGAATCATGTTTTTATTTGGTAGAACATTATTAAATAGAAGGTGGAAAAGGAATCATTTAGATTCTACATGTTTTAAATACTCAATAAGTGGAATATATTTTCAAAATAACTTTGGGAACACCAGCATTTGAAAAGAATTCGTTGAACCTTGGTTTTTAGCCACCTTCCTCGGAATAAGGTTGTTCAAAAATACCCTCTACCCCTATGTTTTAATATTTGAAATGAATACTCATGTTTTGATAAGAAATTAAGATTTGGGGTTATTTTTAAAAGTTATAAAGTAATTAAATTTAGAGTAAATGGTTAGAGGTTTGTTTTACAACTAAAATTCTACCTCATTATCAATGGTGGGAATTATTAAAGATCTTTGATACCAAAAAATGTAGTCAGTTCAGTGTGAATTCTCATGTTAAGGGGGATTTTACTTTGAGGGTGAACTTATGGTGAAATTAATAAGAGAGATAAAATCCTATGGGATAATCTTAAATGGGATAAACATAATTAAATATAGTGGATTATTAATTGATGTTTTATAGGAAGAGAGAATATTTCGACAAATGGTATCTAAATCTGAAGTTCATAGGTGTGTATATAGTTCTCCATCACATCAGGATCCTATAAAATTTGTTATAGTATGATACATATAGATTTAGAGATCTTAAAATCTTAGTGGGATGGAAATAAGGATACTAATCACTTTTATTCAAAAGTTGATTAGGTAGTAATGATTAAAAAAAATTTAAACTTATGTTCATTACATGTGCCCTGTTTTAATATTATCCAAGGGAATTCCCTTAGTCTCGATTACTTCTAGCCCCTCTAAAAAAAATTTCCCCTATTTTTTCCCCTCAATATTTTCTCCTTGCATAATGAAGATTCAATTTTCATCCAGACATATAGCTCTATTCAGATATCTTATTATATGCACTAATTATTTCCCACATAGGCTTAGTGAGATGGAAATGTAATTCAATTAAACTTATGGTTTTTCAATTTTGAATTTATTTAGATATATCTTTTTCTTCTAATAAATACAATGGGGTGGATTTTGGAATCAGGGATTTTAGAATTTGAATATGGGGTAAAGTTGGAACCATTGGAGTAGAATTATATAGGTTGTTTCGTGTGTTTTGTTTTTCTTGGAATCGTATCTATTAGATGTTTTTATGATTATAATAAAGTGATTGAAAAGTTTGGGGATGATTTGAGGTGGTGTTCCAATGAAGGAATATTTAATCATGGTACAATAAGGGTTATTAATTAATCTAGGAAGTTATGTAAGGGGAAATCAGAATTATATGTGGTTCTTTATATCATGGTGACTGGTTACACCATAGAAAATTTGTTCACATTATAATAACGGTCATGTGAAAATCCAATGTACCTTTGGTCAACTATGAATGATGTATCACCATATAATAGTTTTCATTATACTACAATACGTGTTATATATTATTAAGAAATTTGGTAGAATATGATTTATGGAGAGTTAACATAGTCTAACACAAAACCATGAAAATTTGGTGAAACACTACTTAAGGTTAGAATAGTGTATCATAGAGAAGTATATATGGACAAATCATAATGGGTAAATTATTTAAAGATATTTGTGAGGATAAATCCAAAAAATTAATGTAATTTAAAATGAGATTTTAATCAGATTTTATAGAACTATGATTGATAAAGCATCATAGAACACTAGGAAATATCATGGCCCAAAGTGGTTAATTAAAAGTAAATTATATGGAAATTAATTAATTCATGTCATGATGTTATTGTTTCCTTATATTTTTTAAGAATTTTCAAATTTTTAAAATTTAATGGGATTTACTTTGAATTTGAAAGTTTTCATTTCCGGACTATAGATGGTTTTCTGTCCAATCAAAGGGTAGAAATTGGAAAATTCAAAGGTGTGAATTTTTAGGGTTCAAATTGAAATAATAGATTAATTTTTGAAAATAAAATATATACTTATAAATTATAAAGATCATTGAAACACCTAAATAGAAAGAGAAACGTATATTGTGGGAGGAATTCATTGAAGATCTATATTTAATAAAAGAAATGTGAGTATAATGAAAACACCCTTGTTTATTGGTGTTAATGTTTTCTATAAATATTTTTTTGAGTTGTTATCGTGACAAATATTTCTTTATAACTATTCCATAAATTATTTAGTGAATAAGGAGGTAGGAATATTAACCCTAGTATTGGTAGTACACCTTTCCTAAACATCATAATCAAATGCACTAAATTATAGATATATAGTTACCAATGATTTTTATACATAGATATTATATTATTTTTTTATGATAATTAATTAAATTCAATTAACACACACCTTAGGACCGTAATATTTTAGTCCCCTTAGAAACTATTTAACATAAAAACAAGTCTATAAGTGAGCTACATCATCTCCCACTATGTTCAAAACTATCACCCTTCTTAGAAATTTCCTACATAATACATATATTTATATATTGGGGAAATAAAACATAATAAAGGGTGATCTCAGATTCTCAATAAGGGTAAAAATGATATATGTAAGCATAACATGATCATAAGTGTATGGTAACATGAGAATAAAATTTGATAACCATACCCTGCAAATCAAATATCATAATACTGAGTTATTCCACAAATTTTTGTAGTTCATAATATATGATTCATAACAAGATAAAAGAACATGAGACATTAGATCATAACATTAGTATAAGATATGGAACTTATGGAATACACATGATCATATAAAATCATTAATATATTATTCAAGTCTCACTGGTAAGACAATAATAGAATACATAGTCCTTTACCGAATAAGGTTCACTCAATATTACAACCCTTTCTTATTGAACCAGGTTCACTCTTTATTTTATCCCTATCTTACTAAACTAGGTTCAGTTCCCATTTTAGATATTTCTATCTAAGGAGATATAAATCTTGACCAAATTCATTAGTGGGAGATATAGGTCCCACCCTTCACATAAAGAAAACAATATTTATGTGTGTCATAATATCATAAACATTATTCATATCATAACCAACGAAATTAAAGGGGAATCATAATCATTTCGTTGTATCATAACCTTTGGAAAAGAGACAGGTTTCATAATCATTTTATCATAGTATAACCCATGAAAAGAAGATGGTTTCATAAGAATTTTCTCAGAGTATAACCCATGGGAAGAGAAATAAGTTTCATAAACATCATTCCATAAAAACATAAACCATTAAGACAGATAATATGAATGGTATACTTTGATCATATCCTAAATAAATCATAGGTAACACCATTGGATTTTGTCTTAGATGGAAAATAATTCTGAAAGGATTATCTAAATCATTTCTAGAGGAAAATATCATTTCCTCTTTGAAGAACTCTTTTTAAAATATAAAACAAAATTTGAAATCCTATTTCATTTAAAATAAACTTTAAAATTTATAATGGAATCATTGAATAAATGATTAGCCATGGAATTAGAAAATTGTGTTCATTCTATACACATTAAAATGAAGATTCCTTTCACATTTTCGGTAAAACAAAAATATGAATTATTTTGGAAAAACACATGAATATTACATTAAAAAAATTATAAATATTTATAAATGGGAAAAAATATATTTTTAAAAATAATAAGATATTAATAAAATATGTTTGAAAAAAAATAGAAAACATGATTTTTGATGAAAACAAATTTATGTTTCGAGAGGGAAATAAAGTTGGATTTTCTTAAAAACATTTTATTAATAATATTAAGTACTAAAGAGTAGAAAAATGGTACCATTACTTAAAGATATCATGAATAAACAAAGTAGAATAAAATTAGTGAGAATTATTGAGTTCTATATAATTAGATATCAATATTGGATACTTAATCATAAACAATGCTGATAAGCGAAGTGATTGTAACTTAAAATATTTACAACTTTGGTAACATTGGATCACAATACTAATGAATAAATAACATAAAATGGAAATTAAAATTTCATGAGGATAAATATATACATTATATTATATTTCAATGTGTTTGTATATAATCCTCATAATGAAATGTAGGTTAATAACATAATATACGTCTCAAGGAAGGAAATTGAGAAAAAAATCCCTTACTTTAAGTCTTGAATTACTTTGTAATCATTAAAACCTCCTATGAAATAAATATATGTTATTTATAAATTTATTATATAACCATATTCATATACATAATACCATATATTATTTTTTTTATGTCATTTTATTACCTATTTATTTATAATTCCTTATTAGAGTTATGTTTCAGGACAAAATTGTTTTCTTTGTATAAGTTTTATTTTTTTTAAATTTTCGCCCTCTTAATTTCATAATGGTTACATAATATACATAATTATAAAAATTTTATAAATATCATATATATTCAGTATATATTTTTCTATAGTAATCTATAAAATTTAGTGATAGAAAACAAAATCCATCATTCATGGAGACGGTACGTCGTACGTACGCATGAATATTGTTATTCATTTTTTATTGGGATGAATGAATGAAAATTAAATGATATATATTATCATACCATAATCATAATAATGTCATATATATCACCTATTTTTATTAAACCCATCATTAATACATTACATTTAAATTGTGAACAAGTCACATTGTTTTGCAAGGTATTAGTCCGTCATACACACGAACAATGTTATCGTATTACCAAAAAATGGAAATCATGAAGGTATGTGTGATATTATAATTAAATAATCATAATTAAATCATATAAATCATATATATATTATATAAACTATTAATCCATCATTACAACCATCCTTGAGAGGTGGTAATGGAAAAATGAATGACATCTGTTCATGAGGTAGTAGTCTATCATAGAAATGAATAATGATTTCATAGCCCATTTGATAGAAGTGTGTATGATTTTAGGTAATAATATTAATATAAAAACATGTAAGTATATTTAATATGCCTTTTTTAGTACGTAATTATGATATAAAAATAATTTAAGTGGTTCAATGAATAAATAAAATAAAAACACTCATTGTCCAAATTTACCTCTTCTTAAGGTATCCTCTTTATGATTTACATAAAAGAATTCCTATGATAGATTTTTACCCAAAATAATTCTTATAGGATGATGGGAGTGAATTTTGGAATTTATTTGGTTATTTATTGCCCAAAACAAAGATTTTTAAAGGCTTAAAGAAGAGAGGATGAGGTGGCCTTTTATAAGTGGGAAGGGGACACACATGGTATTTTTGAAAATAAATAAGTGATCCCTTGTTTTTCACTTATAAAAGGGTCCAAATTATTACATTTTAAATCATTTAATATGTAATGGTATAAATATGTCCATAAAATATTTTTTAGATATGTTTATTGGTCATTTTCACCCAAATATTTTTAGTTTAATGATAAAACACATTTTTATGGAATATTGTATTGATAATAAATGATAAAATTTCTTCACATTATGTTAAATATTTTTATTTATAAATTATTTGGGATTAGATCATTCATTTGAAAATTTAATGGAAATTCCAGTTTTACCCTTTATAGTGCACTGTAGTATTTCGAAGATAACTATTTTAATATTTATTATTTGAACTTAAATTTTGTAAATGTGTTCCTAACTTAATGGGTTACGACTTTTGTTCAGGAAATTAGAGCTAAAATGTTTATTTGGTTGGACTAAATGTACCATGAAGTCAAATGTGGTCTAGACCCGCCAGATTGGGCATTGGTTCTGTATTTGGGCCATAAATTATTCATATGCGCTTATATTGGGCCCATATTTGAAAGGATCTCTCCAAATATATTATAAACAAATCTTTATTCTATAATAATAGTTGTTTCACTAATTTTTGAGGACAAATGGGCGGTGCAAGTTGGATAAAAATATTTGGTCGAGATTCCTCATTTACACTAGAAACATTCTTAAACCTAGCCTCCCCTACACTCTATAAATTAGTGTTTTCTAATTTATAGGGGTTTGGGACGTGAATTAGGAGATTGGGAGTAGATTATAAGTGGTCATACACAATTTCAATTCTCAATTGGAGGAGGGAATCTACCAAGCTAGGATCTCCTCCAAAATGCTCATCTTTTTTTCTTTTTTTGTTGTAATGTTGTTATGATTTCAATAAACTCTTAATTTATATTCGACTTATTATATTATTTTCAATTTTCTTTTTATATTAATATTCCTCTTTGGGCTGGAATTCAAGAGTAGAAACAAGATTGGGTTATACCCTTTAAACCTTTTCACTTGCATTACATTTCTACGATGACTACACCGCCCATGGAAGAGTAGTTTTTTTAGTAATTGATCGACCTCTATCCTTCTTCATTTATTTATTTTTAATAAATTATATACTGTACTTCACATAATATGATCAATTAATTCAGTTTTTAATTTAATTGAATCTATCAAAGAAATTGAACAATTAACACAAAAACACATGAGGATGAGATTTTGTGTAAATTGTGAAAGTGTGAACTTAATCAGTAATACAAAACCATAAGGGATCAATTTGTAGTGTTCAAATATAATCCATAAACTCAATTAATTCTAATTTCCATAGAATAAATGTGCCTTAATTTACCACTGACCATAAGCTAACCTTAAAACATCAATCAAAGCAGGGTGCTGTGATTGCATGTTTCGAAGTTGGACTCGGGTAAAATTCACTTCATATTTATTGTAATGTTAATACTTGTAGGGTTTGGGATTTAAAAAATTAAGTGATCATAATTAAGTGAATGTTAATTTAAATGATAATGATAAATAATTGAGTGAAGAGGTAGATTTATATCTATTATGCCTTTTGAAATATTTTCTAAAAAAATATATTCTTGTTGGGTATTTTTAATCGAACTTCATTTCAAAAATAAAAACAAAAAAAAATACAATCTTCTTCCAAAAATATTATTTTAAATTTATAAACAATTAAAAACTCCCATACTTTTAATTAGCTTTCTTTTTTCATTTTGTTTTATTTTCAAAATACCTTAAAATGTTGTCAAATTTACTTCCTCCTTTGAGAGATGGCCTTGGTCAGCCACTCTGTTGCACCTAAGTATTCAACAATCACATATCATTTGAAAGCGCCCACAATAGTGCCTTTCAAATTGGAATCATTGATGGGGAGGAAAGTAATTATTTTATCCATTTAGAGGTATTTATTTTATTTTAAATTTTATTATCTTCTTCTCTTCTTTCTTCCTTCTTTACCCAATCTGAATTTTTCTTCTTCTTTTGTTTTCTTCTTCTTCTTTTTGGACCTTCAACTCAAACTTCTAATCATTTATTTTATGATGGTATACTTTTCACCTTTTCATATTTAATTTCTTTATGACATGAACTAATCCCAAAGATCTCTTATATATTGATCCTAAGATTGAATGTATCCTTTGGTCTTGAATCAGACATTCTCAGTCTACAGGAAGTTTCAACATTCAACCAGTTGGATAATTCCTATACTCTCAGAACATTGAAATTGGAAGTAATTCAAATTCAACCATAAAACAAGAACCAATGGGTTGAAATAATGGAAATGAACTTAATATAACCATTTGATAATTGGATGAACCTGATATTAATTATCAACCAAATTGCTTGGCATACCCGAATCTCGAATCAGACTTTGAACTGAAACCTAAGATAATCCACCAACTTACAAAATTTCATTTCCTCTCTAGTGAGGATCCCAATAAAAATTTAAAAGAATTTAATGTGGTTTTTTCAACCTTAAAACCAAGAAATGTTTCTTAAGTTCAAATAAAACTAAGATCATTCCCATTCTCACTTTATAGAGTTGCAAAAGATTAGATGTATTACTTAAAACCTGAAGATGTAACTTGTTGGAACGATTTGAAACATCTTCTATTGCAAAGATTTTGTCCATCATCAAGGACCACTTCCATTCATAAGGATGTCTTGGGGATCTTGAAATCCCAAGGGGAGTCAATGTATGATTACTGGGAGCGATTCAATAAGTTGTGTGCAATATGCCCACATCACCAAATCAGTGAGAAACTCCTCATCTAGTAATTCTATGAAGGACTCACACGTATGGAGAGGAGAATGGTGGATGCTTCAACTGTAGGATCATTGGTCGACAAAACACAAGCAGATGTACATGCATTTATGGACAAGATGGAAAAAAACTCCCAACAATTTTGTGATCAAGGTGCCCCACATGTCAGGGGAGTACATCAGATAAGTCCATCTTCTCTTGAAAGTCATTTGATTGATACCAAGTTGGAAGAATTGAAAACTATGGTGATACATATTACTTTGGCTCAAAAGTCATCTCAGCTCCCTCTTTTAATGCCTTGTGTAATTTTCACTGAGACAAGCCACCCAACTGATTGTTTCCCCCAACTACAAGAAACAGAATATTGTGTAGCAGTGTTTCTTGGGAGACCATATCAGCAACAGTAACAACCATATCCCCAAAAGAAGTTTGATTCCATTGATCCAACATACAACCATGGGGGAAGTGTTAATCGAACATGAGGTATGCCTCTGGACAACATCAAATTCCCCCCTTTCAAAAAAACTTCCAGCTGCCTCCACCTTACTAACAGGTTTCCAACAACCCCAAAGGTGATTTGAAGCTCAAAAATCAATAAGTCAAAAACAAGGTACTTTTTCAGCCAAAGGTATATTCTAATACTTAAGGTCTTTTGAAACAAATTGTTCTTAATCAACAGAATGAGTTGAAGAGTCAAGGTTCAGAGCTAAGGGAGTTAAAAACTCAAATGAGTTATATTTCCACTGCCCTCTATGAACTGGTAAGTAAGAATTCTATAAATCCACCTTCACAACCTACTCCAAATTCAAAGGGGAATGTCGGTGACATCACTTTGAGAATTTAGATTCAAATGAATGATACATCTGTACCTTCCATTCCACCAGGATTCACCTCAACTCCGAAGAATCCCCATTGAAAACTGGCTGATAAGCAACCCAAGGAGAAAGATAAAGGTAACAAAGAGATTAATGATGTTCCTTTTAAAACCTGTTCTTTTCTAAATAGGGTTGTTCAAACCTACATGATAACTAAATAGGCAATGAAAAGGGTGGCTTTGGACACCATCAAGCATGTAGAGATAAACACCCCCTTATTGAGGTCATTAAGAAAATCCCAAGGTAAGATAAATTCTTAAAATAACTTTGTACCAATCGAATAGGGCTCAAGGGAAATGATAGGATCAATCATGGAAGAAATTTTTCAGCACTAATTACACCAAATATAGTGATTCCAACAAAGTTCAAGGATCCAGGTACATTCACCATCCCATGCACCATAGGGGAGTTACACTTTTTTATGCTTTATGTGATTTAGGAGCTTCCATAAATGTGATGCCTCACTCTATATTCTCTTCATTATTGGTTGGTGAGTTGAAGTTGAAAAGAGTGGTGGTACAGTTGGAGAATAGAGCTATAACATATCTGGTGGGATTCCTTGAGCATGTACTTGTCTGGTAAGAGACATGATCTTTCCAGTATATTTCTATGTGCTTAACATGAAGGATGACCAGGTAAGTTCTCATTCTCCCATTAACTTAGGTAGACCCTTCCCCAAACCTGAAAAAAAACTATCATAAATTTCAATGAGGGAACACGTTCCATGGAGTTTGGAGATGAAGTTGTGATATTTAATGTTATGGACTCCAATAAGTACCCCTCATAGGACCATTCTGCTTTTGATATCTCCCATTTTGAACCACCAAATAAAAACCCCATGGAATTTGATTTTCCTATTCTTAGGGAGACTATGAGTATTGGTTCTAGTTTTTTGTCTAAGAGTACTTCCACACCTTTTTCTAATGCACAGACCTCTCTTGGATTTTATTTTTAAATGAATTCATATTATGATTTTGATAAATATAACTCTGATTATGACATGGTGGTTGATTATGTTGATGGATTTGATTCTTTATTATTTGATTTTGATGATGTCTATTTTGATACTGATGTTCTTTGTGCACATATTTCAGTTCCTTCACTATCTCCATCCATACAGCACCCCCTACATTGGAATTCAAGCCATTACCACCAAATCTAAAATACTCATACTTGTTAAATAGTGAGAAATTACCTGTTATAATTGCTAACAATATCCCTTTTGAACATGAAGAAAAACTTTTGAAACTTTTGAGGGAGAACATTATGGAAATCGAGGGGACCGTGGCTCACATATTAGGTATTATCCCCTCCATTTTCATGCATAGGATTCTGTTGGAGGATGAGGCTAAACTGGTTAGGCAGCCACAAAGGAGACTCAATCCAACCCTTCTCGAAGTTGTTAAAAAGAGGTTGAAAATTGATCAAGGAAGGTATAATTTATCCCATTTCAGATTCTCAGTGGGTGAGTCCTCTTCAGGTTGTGCCTAAGAAAATTGATGTTGCAGTTGTTAAAAATTAGAAAGATGATTTAGTTCCAATGAGGGTGCAAAACAGTTGGTGTGGGTGTATTGATTATCGAAAACTAAATCAAACCACTCGCAAGGACCATTTCCCCTACCATTTATTGATCTCATGATTGAGAGACTAGTTGGGAAGACACATTATTGTTTCTTGGATGGATTTTATAGATATTTTCAGGTTCCTATATCTTTGGAGGATCAAGATAATACAACATTCACTTATCCATTTGGCACATTTTCCTACCGGGGGATTCCATTTGGAATTTGCAATGCCTCGGGTACCTTACAGAGATGCATGGTGAGTATTTTTTCAGATTTTATTGAGACCTTCATTGATATATTTATGGATGAATTTACTATATATGGATGCTCATTTGATGAATGTCTATGTAGTTTGGGAAAGGTGTTGAATTTTTATATTGAGAAGAATTTGGTCTTGAACTTTGAAAAGTGTCATTTTATGTTAGGGCATGGTATTGTATTAGGGAATGTAGTATCAAAACCAAGTATAGAGGTAGATAGATCTAAGGAAGATATTATCTCATCCTTACCATATCCTTCATTTGTGCGTGATGTTAGATATTTCCTAGGGAATGCTGGAATTTATCGACATTTCATCAAATATTTTAGTAAGATTGCTCTTCATATGTCATGATTACTTCAAAAGGATTATGATTTTGTGTGTGATGATTCTTGTAGGACTTCATTTGATGAGATAAAGAAGTGTCTGACCACTCCATCGATCATATAGCCCCATGGTGGGAGCTTCCTTTTGAGCTTATGTGTGACTCCTACAACTTTGCGGTGAGAGATTTCTTATTGCAGAGGGTGGAGGGACGTTCACATGTGATTGCATATGCATCAAGGACATTGGATTCATCCCAATCAAACTAAACAACCACATAAAAGGATTTTCTTGCTATTATATTTTCTTTAGATAAATTCTATTCATATTTATTGGAATCTAAAGTAGTTGTTTTTTCAAACCAGGAAGCTCTGATGTACCTATTAAAGAAGTCAGATGGAAAGCCCAGGCTAATCCAATGGATGCTCCATCTTTAGGAATTTGACATTGAGATAAAGGATAATAAGGGGTCAGAAAACCTAGTGGTAGACCACATTAGTAGGATTACTCACACACTAGATGATAACACCTTGGATCGGGTACAAATTTGGGACACTTTCACTAATGAGAATCTTTATTCCATCTCAGGTACGCATCCTTGGTATACTGATTTAGTGAACTACCTTGTTGCATATGAAATTCCATCAAATTTAAAGAAACGTCAAATAAAAAATTAAAAGTGTCAATCTAGATTTTATGTGTGGGATGATCCCTACTTATGGCACATGTTTAGTGACCATGTTATTAGGAGATGTGTTCTGGATCATGGGTTTGAGTCTGTTCTGTAATTTTGTCATACACATTCTTGTAGTGGAAACATTAGACTCCAATGGATAGCTAGGAATGTTTTGGACACTGGATTGTATTGTCCTAGTTTATTCCATGATTCTCATCTATTTTGTAAGTTTTTCTCACATTTCCAACACACTGGTAATATTTATAGGTGACTCGAGATTCCCCAACAACGCATATTATTCTATGATATTTTTGATGTATGGGGAATTGATTTTATGGGTCTTTTTCCTAGTTCATTTGGTTTCCTATATATTTTGGTTATCATTGATTATGTGAGAAAATGGGTGGAGGATAAGGCCACCAATACTGATGATTCTCATGTTGTTGTGGACTTTGTCAAAGCACGGATTTTTGGTAGGTTTGGAGTACTAAAGGCCATCATCAGTGACCAATGGACACACTTTTGTAATCAAAATTTATCTCCCCTTCATTTAATGTATGGGGTGACTCACAAAACATCAACACCATACCACCCACAAATAAATGTCCAGGATGAGGTTTCAAATAGGGAGTTGAAACAAATTTTGGTGAAAATTGTGCATCCAAATAGGAAGGATTATAGAAAGTTCTTGGATGATGCGCTTTGGGATTATAGGATGGAATAAAAACTCCTATCAGTATGTCCCCATTTCGGACTATTTTTTGTAAATCTTGTCATATTCCTGTGGAAGTCAAGCATCATGCTTATTGGGATATAATGAAATATAACATGGATTTGGCCCAAGATAGAATCCAAAGTATGTTTCAAATTCAAGATCTTGAGGTGATTCCATTATCTTCATATAAGAACTCAAGGCTCTACAATGAAAGATGAAATCACCTCATGAAAAATTATCCAGAAAAAATAATTTCAAGTTAGAGATAAATTCTTGGTCTATAGTTCATGACTGAAGCTGATTCCTGGTAAGTTGTGTTCAAGGTGGTTAGGTCCTTATTTTTTGACTAATTTTTTTCCTTATGGTGAAGCGGAGATCACACAAGAGGACATGGGAAGGAGCTTTACAGTCAATGGGTAATGTTTGAAGAAATACATTAAGGGACTTCCTACTGATGTAGTGTATTTCATCACACTGAATGACCCCATAATCACATGATCATGTTAGGTTGTTCTTAACCCTTTCAATTTTATATTATTTTTCCAATTTAAAAATTATACATTTCATGTGCATATATAATCTCATAGGTTCAAATTTAAGAAAATGAAATATTTTAAGTGTGGGGGAGGGGAAAACATTTTGGATTAGATATTTAGGATTTTCATTTGTGTGTTTTATGTGAATTTTATATTAAGTTTTAGGTTAAAATTTACAAAAAAATCAATAAAAAATAAACAAATATATCATGTAACATTGTCTTGTGGAATATATGGAAAATGCATGTTTTCAAAATTCATTGGTAGAAATATAATCATGAGTAATATTTCATCATCAAGGGTTGACTTTTATAAAAATTGAATTCATTAATGATATGAATAGTTGTGTCATTATAAAACCATTTAGATTTTGACATAATTATTTGTGATATTTTTTCATGGTAAATTGTGTCATTAATTTCTCAACATAATTTTTCACAAAATCATAACTTGTGATTTTCTCTTGCCTAATTGAATATATATTCAGGGTAAGTAATCCTTTTTATCTTATAACATGGTCTTTACATACTTTTTTTTCTCTTCTGATCATTTCCATCATTGTACCAGATTGACCTATGTGTGTGTACTTAATATCTAACTATTTTATTCCCTCTAAAAATAATTCAAAAAAATTTAAAAAACAAAAAAAAACAATCAATAATTAGGGGAGTGAAGAAATGTACAACATTTAGGGATATTTAGGTCGGTAGATCATGGTTTGACTTCTCGGAATGCTTAAATGAGTGGGTTTTGGAATTTGATTTTAAAGGATGCTGAACAGGTTTGGTGGGATAGAATCAGGTAAGAATAAATGTTTTTATTGACCTGAATATACTAGATAAAGGGTGAATATATAAGCTTGTAATGGTTAGAACACACACACATGGAGAATTAGTGGCATGGCAGACCCATGACTTGTTTCTCTATGATTAGTGTTATGAATCTCACTGGATTTTATTTTGATACCATTTATGAGACAATGAATTTAAAATTTACAGATATTTACTCTTTATGGTATTCTTACATTGCCTATATTTTCACTGTGGATTGAGAAATATGAATGTGCATATCTTGTCACAATTTTTTAGAATACATGATATGAGGTTTTTCCCATAAGTGAAAAAGGGTAAGTGTGGGGGAGTTGAAAAAATACATTTTTATTGAATATTTTCTTGATAATAAATGATAAATTTTCCTTTTATTGTGTTAAATATGTTTATTTATAATGTATTTTGGATTAGATCATTCATTTTAAAATTTGATGGAAATACCAGTTTTACCCTTTATAGTGAACTATAGTATTTAGAAGATAAAAATGTTAATATTTATTATTTGAACTTTAAAGTTTTTAAATGTTTTCTTGACTTAATGAGATACAACTTTTTTCCAAAATATTGGAGCTAAAACGTGCATTTGGTTGGACTAATTGGACCATGAAGTCAAATATGGGCTGGACCCACCAGATTGGACATTGGTTCTATATTTGGGTCATAAATTATTCATCTGAGATTATATTGGTCCCAAATATTGAGAGGATCTCACCAACACAATTGTTAACAAATAATTATTCTATAATAATAGTTGGTTCATGAGTTTTGGTGGCCAAATGGGTTGTGTAAGTTGGATTAAAATATTTGGACAATATTCCCCATTCACACTTAAAAACTCTTTAAACCTAGCCTCCCCTCCACTCTGTAAATTAGTGTTTTTTATCATTTTTATGGGTATGTTACATTAATTTGGAGATCTAGAGCATAGGATAAGTGGTTTTACCCCATTTCAATTCACAATTGGAGGAGGGAACTACCAATCTAGGATCTCCTCCAAAATACTCTTATTTTCTTCTTTTTTTGTTGTCCTGTTGTTGGGATTTCAATAAACTCTTAGTTTCTCTTCCACTCCTTCTGTTATTTTCAATTTTCTTCTTCTCTTAATCTTCCTCTTTGGTATATAATTCAATACTAGAAAAAATATTGGGTTATACACTTTCTAAAACTTTTCACTTGCATAACATTTCTACGATGACAACACCGCCCATGGAAGAGTAGTTTTTTTAGTAATCGATTGACCTCTATCCTTCTTCATTCATTTATTTTGAATCAATGATATAATTATATTCACATAGTATGATAAATTAATTTAATTTTTAATTTAATTAAAACTAATCAAGAAATTGAATAATTAATTCAAAAACACGCAAGGACGAGATTTTGTGTAAATTGTGAGAGTGTGAACTTAATCGGTAATACAAAACCATACAGGATCAATTTTAAGTGTTCAAATATAATCCCTAAACTCTATTAATTCTAATTTCCAGAGAGGAAATGGAACTTAATTTACCATTTACCATAATTTAACCTTATAACATCAATCAAATCAGGGTGTTGCGATTGCGTGTTCCAAATTTGGCCGATGGTTAAATTCACTTCATCATTGTGGTAATGTTTATTCTCATAGGGTTCGGTATTTAACAAATTAAGGGATCATAATAGAGTAAATGTTAATTTAAATTGAAATGATAAATAATTTAGTGAATAGGTAGAGTTAGATTTATTATGCCTTTTAAAATATTTTCGAAAAAGACATCTTCTTGTTATGTATTTTTATTGTAATTCATTTCAAAAATAAAAACAAAAAAAATACAATCCTCTTCCAGAAAACATCATTTAAATTTATAAAAGATAAAAACTCTCGTACTTTTAATTATTTTTCTTATTTCCTTCTATTTTATTTTCAAAATACCTTTAATATGTTGTTAAATTTACTTCCTCCTTTGAGAGACGACCTTGGCCAGCCACTCTGTTGCACCTAAGTACTCAACAATCACATATTATTTGAAAGCTCCCATGGCAGCACCTTTCATTTAACCTCCAGGTAAACCCATTTTTACATTTATCATGATAGTTAATTTTTACTACATTTACTATTAATTTTGGTTAAAAATTAAGTTAAACTTGTTAGATATTATAAATTATTCTGATTCCAAATATGTAATCAATTTGTTGTAATTAAATTCAAAGATTTAGAAAAATAATAATTTAATAGTAATTCTGCAGGCATGATGAGAAAGAGTGTTTTTAAAGTGAAATGGTTAAAAAGTTGATAAAGTTTTTATATCATATTTAAATATTAAATATATTCCAATGACCTAAATTTGTTTAATGAATTTAAAATTTAACTAAATATATATTAAAATAAATTTTAAATATAATTATATTTTTAAATAAATTAAACAAAAAGATAGTTTTCAATTAAACTTTTAGAAGAGATTAATCTCTATTGGTGAGGAATCAACAAGTGAATCAAAGAAACCCAAGATCAAATATGGGTGGAGACATATTTCTGGGGGTATTGTAGCAGTATTGTAGCAGTTACTGTTGCATGCACTACTATAGGGACATTTTAGTACAGTAGCAGTTGGAAATACTCATCAATTTGGGCATTTGGATCACCGGTTTGATCCTTGAGTCCTTAAAGGCATTTAGGCCTCCCAAGACCTTCAGTCGAGTAAGTAATTTGGACCACCTCAAGGCCTTTGGGCCACTTGATACAATGCTTAAATAAACCAGACAAACTCTACAAGGAGTGGGCTCCAGATGAGGATTCAGAGAAAAGTGAATTCACCAGAGCAGGGCTAATTGAATTGGAAAAATTGGAGGGTATGGAAATTTCCAACAGGACTAGAATGTTAATGCACAAGAATCCTAGACAAACCACCATACGAAGGTGGAGAGCTTACATAATGATGTAGATGCTTGGGAGGAGCAGTTCCAAGTAGTTATATTCTGGATAATTTCCTCTAACACCTTCAGGTCATGTAATGTCATAAAGCCTATGGGATATTTAAGGGTTCCCCTTAAACCCTTAAAATTTAAATTATCAAAAATGAATAAAAAATAAAATGCATTCAGGCCATTCAGAGCAATTAAACTTCATTATATCTCACTATTCATTAAAAAATGAAACTTTTTTGAAAAACCCAAAAAATTCACCATAAGATAATTTTGACATTATTAATTCAAAAATGAAATTTATTTTACCAAATTAATTTTATAAAAATTTTAAAAATTAATTTAATTATTGTTCAAAAAACGACATAAGATGTGCTTTTCTGAGAAAATAATTTTTTGAAACATATAAAGACCTTACTAAAAATTATGTATTTTATTATCAATAGGTTTCCTTTATATAAAACCTTTATACATAATATTTAGAAAATATTTATTACTATTCATATCCCTAATTTTAATGGATATTTTATAATGTTTGTGTTTAAATAAATATATTAGTAATCTAACCCTGAACTTCTCCCTCTGTTCCCATAGGGTTTACTAGGTCTGAAGGTGCTTGAGATTTAACAAGCATGACCTAACCTTCCACTATCAATTTTTGAGTTAAAATAATCTTATTTTATTCTTAATCAAACACTGATTAATCACTTTTTGTAGTGGATTCCTTTAGTGGACACCTTTGATAGGTTTTTTTTCGGATCTTGGGATTTATAGGATATGGCTACTATAGGTTTACATGATAATAGGAATATAAGGATTCTGTTTCAGTTGGAGGAAGACATGATTAAAGCTTGGTCACCTACACCTCGCAAATGTAATGGTTCCTATTTTTATCTACATATATGGGCTTACAATTTCCATATGAAACACGATTATCCCTCGGTGGTTATTTGGGTGAGTTTTTTCAATCTTCCTTTTAAATTTAAAAATCCTTCAATAATTAGGATTCTTGGGAACATGGTCAATAGTTATTTGTGTTCTAATAACAAAACTGAATCGGTATGTCACCCTATGAATCCACGTCTTTGTGTGGAATTCAATTTTTAAAGAGATTTGTCTGACTTCATTTGGATTATAGTAGGAGATTAATATCACTATAAGCTGTATGTGGTTTATGAGTCGTGGGTTGATTTATTTCCTGGTTGAAAGTGGTCGGGTCATGCATCGGTGAACTTTAAATGTGGGTCTCACCAAATTGACAAGATAAAGGCTTTTAGTATTGGTGGAATCAAGGATATTGTTCCTAACACTATAGATGATCCTGATGGTAAGGGGAAAGAGTGTGTGGAGACTGAGACAAAGGAATGACATAATGAACCGTAGGAGAATCCCTTAGAGGAATATGTTTTACGCAGGTTAAGAAAGGATTATGCCATGTCTATGGAGGTCCCCTTGTAGAAGAGGCGATTGGAGAGATATTTGGAACCTATGTTACTTGAGGACCCCAAGGCGGTAGTGGGCTTGTGGAAGGAGGTTACAAAATCGGTGCAACATATGCTAAAGTGGTGTGTGTCAGGAGTGGTAATAATGAAAATGTATAATAAGATAAGATACTAAGGGATGCTCATATAGGAAGTAATTCTTTGAGTATTGGTTCAGATGGTGTGGTTTTGATCAGGGTAAGTCCCAAATAAAGTTTGATACTATAGTGTTAGTAAACCATTTTTCACAGCTACCGAATGAGATGCCAAAGGATGGCTCAGTTAGGGTAGTCATGGATGGGCTAGAGGTTTTTGTAAATAAACCCAATGATGGATGATTTTCTACAGTTTATTCATAGGATGGGGTACCAGGTGATCATCTCCCAAGCCTAATGATGAGAAAGAGTAATAGGGCAAACCGTAAAGAGAGGAAGGACATCTCTTACCTACTTATATCGATGGTGACCCAATCAGAAAAGAATATTAAAGAAAATAAAACTATCAACAATACCCAATATTTCTCCAAGGATTCTTTCTAGAAGCAAGATTCTGATGCTATACCTGAATAGTCTTTGGAACTACTCATGAGTTCAGAAGTAGTAATTGACTAAACTATTCTGAAAATTAATGCTCCTGATGAAGAGGATAAATTAATGATGGAAAGTTCCATAAGGGTGACTCATAATGAGAAACAAGGTACATGGATTGATATGTAGGATCTCTTTATAATAAGGGGTTTAATAAATTAAAAATCATCATTGAGGTGTACATCCAATTTTGGGACAAGTTCGCATCATGGATTGAAGATCTTCTGATGGAGGAACCTAACACTCCAGTAAGATATATCTCATGGAAAATTTTTAGGGATATTGATACTGGAGGTTCAAATTCCATTTTAATGTCTTAGTTATTTCCTTTTGTGTGTGAACTGTGGCTTTAAATTTTTCCTTAAAAGTGTTAGATAATAAATAAAAAATTAATTTTGAGTTACTATATTTGTAATATATCATTGTTTTTTTAAAACGCAGTGTTCCATGTAACACATGTTATGCTAGTGTTTCATGTAGTGAATGATTAATTTGGTGTTGAATACAAAAGAAATATTTACTTGGTGTAGTGTGAAACTCAATCCATCAAATAAATTTAATTTACTTGAGAAAATAACAATTTATAAAAACTCAAGGTGTTACATTCTACCCCCCATAAAATGAATGTTTCCCTAGAAATTAATCATTATGATATAAAAAATGAGGATATTTATACTTCATCATATCCTTAGGTTCACACATAGATTCCTTGAACTTGTGGTTTCACTAAAAAACTTTGACCAGGTGAGTGGTCTTGTTTTATAGAACTTTTTTTGTATGATCCAGAATATCCACTAGTTGTTCCTCATAAGAAATATAAGGATATAGAGGTATAACCTCTTAGTTTTATACATGTGAAGGGTTAGGTATATACTTACTTAGGAGAGTTACATGGAACACGTCGTGCACTTATGGTAGGTTTGTTGGAAGCACTAAGAGATAGACTATTATCTCGATACCATCATGAATTTTAAAGAGAACGATATACCTAGATATTTTTTCCTTTTTTTCTTGAATCTCATACCCTTTTCCATGGAGAAATCCTTAAAAAAAACTTATCATCCACTTCAAATTATAGTTTACACCAATAATTTACATCAAACCATTTCTACTGAATTCATGTGGCCTCCATGTATTTCTGAATGGAATTAACATTCTCAATAATTTATTCAGCTATCATATGTCCTGATATCTTTCTTTTCTCAACTTCATTCGAGCACGTTGGAGATATAAATTTTATTCCATAGAGGGATTCATAAGGAGCCATCTGAATTCTTGTTTGAATGTTATTATTGTAAGAAAGATCGTCTAGATGAAGTTGTTGATCCCAACTACCATTGAAATCCAAAGAACAAGATCTCAACATATCCTCTTGGGTTTGAGTTTTTCTTTCAAAATGACCATATGTATGAGGATCATACACATTGTTAAAACCCAACTCTGTATCAAGATCTTATTAAACACTTCTCTAGAACATTGAGGTAATCCTTGGATCCTAATTAGATATAATGTAATATGGTACTCCATGAAACCTTACCACCCACTTAATTTATATCCCTGAAAATTTATCTCAAGAGAAGTCTTCTCTGATAGTGATGAAGTGTGATGAATTAGTAGGAAGATTGAATACCACCCATATAGAATTATTCCCTTTAGAGGTTTCTGGGATTCAAACAAAAAAATCCATGGTGATGTTTTCTCATTTCCAATATAGTATGGTTAATAGATGTGACATCCCCTTAGAATTTTTTCTTTCAGTCTTAAATTTTTGGAATAACAAGCACCAAGATAAAACCTCTATGATATCTTTCTTCATGACATCCCACCAGAAGTACTCTTCCAAATCTCTATACATCTTCATAATTACAGGATGAATATATAATGATGAACTATGAACTTACTGTAAAAAATCCTTATTCAAATATGTTATGAACAAAAAACATACATAGTTATGGGACCTTATCATTACTTCATGATCAAGTTTAAACTCAGGATAATTTCTAACATTCTTTTTTAGCTCTATATCTTCCTTCTTCACCTCTTTAATCTTCATTAGGATATATGTTTGAAAATTTAATTATGAAACATAATATTTTTCCTCTTCATTCAGAATATCCAAATCCATCATTTTCAAATTTAGAAATATTGGATCTTTTGTGATCTTCATCATGGATAAGCTAGCATGATCCTTTCAAATTAAATAATTAGTTACCTTGTTCACTTTCACAATGTGGTAATGTATTGGGAATTCATAATCATTAATAAAATCTAGCCATATCCTTTGGTTCATGTTTAACTCCTTTTGTGTGAATATATACTTTAAAAATTTTTTATCAGTACATATATCACACTTTTCCACATAAAAATAATGCCTCCATATCTTTACTGAAAACCTTTTCCATTAAAGGGTAATGTAAGCACAGGTGTGGTGACAATTATTCTCTTCCATTCCTTGAAATTTTCCTCACATCCATTTGTCCAGACAAACTTTTATCCCTCCAATATTATCTTGATTACACTATTATATGGTCATGATAAATTTATCAAAAACCATTGATAATATCCAGATAATCCAAGAAAACTAAGGATCTCAGTCAAATTAGTTTATCTAGGCCAACATTCAATAGCATATATCATTGGTGGATTTACTAATATACCTTATCCTATGATTATGTAACCCCATTATGAAACCTTTTTCTGCCAAAATTCACACTTTTTAAATTTTTCTTGTATTTTCTCCTTCCTTAGGGTCTCTAATACAATTATCAAGTGTTTTTAATGCTCTTTTTTATCTTTGAGTAGATAAGAATATTATCTATAAAGACTACCACAAACTAATCAAGGTGATCTCTAAAGTCTCTATTCATTAAATTCATAATGATAGTTGGGGAATTTTTTAGACTAAATGGTATTAATATATATTCATAGAGTCCATACATTAGATGGAATTTCTTCATGGGTATATCCTACTTCCTTACCCTTAATTGATGATATACAGAACGAAGGTCAATTTTGGAAAAGTATTGATATCCACATATTTGATCAAACAAGTCATTAATATGGGGAAAGGGATACTTGTTTTTTATTTTTATCTTGTTCATCTCCCAATAATCAATTCAGATTATCATAGATCCATATTTTTTTTACAAAAAGAACATGTGAAACCCAAGGTGACACACTTGGATGAATGAATCCCCTACCAAGGTTTTCTTGGAGTTTCTTCTTCAATTCCTATAACTCAATCTGGTTCATTCTATAAGGAGTCTTTGAAATTTTTGTGGAATCAGGTATGAGTTCTATTGAAAACTAAATATAAAATTTTAGTGTAAGCCTATGCAACTCATTCAAAAATACATCAAAAATTTCCCATACAATTATAATATCATTGGTGTTGAATTTCTCCCTAACCATTTGAGATAAACAACCCTTTTATGGTAATTAAGACCCATACAATAGATATAATCTCCATTAGAAGTCAATAAGTATCGTCACATTGATTGATAGTTATAGTTTGGTTTGAAATATAAAACATGAATTACCTTCCCCAAAAATTGATGGGGAATTTATGCAGAGAATATAAATCCATTCATAAGATGACATAAAATTCCACAAAAGGAAGAATGGAAACATTTTTAGGAATCACATTCCAAAAAAATGTCAACTAGAAAGGAATCATACACTTGAGATGTGATCATCATACCATTATGGGTTTTCACTACTAACTATACATCTAATCATTTGGGTGGAATCTTGATACCCTTATAAATTTATTAATATATGAAATAATGGGTAGATTCATATTCAAATAACACATTAACATTTCTATATTGGATGGTAAGTGTAACTTTCACCATGTTGCTATTGCACCCCTCAATAGAAACTATGATCGCATGAGATTTCCTCTTCTCCCTCATATTAAGAGTTTATTGTCATCGATCATCATCATTAACCCTCATTTTTTATCACTAATTAGAATAATTCCCATTATCCTTACACTTGAAGCATTGATGTGTGGGAGGTGAATTTTTTATAGCTTTCTCTCTATTCACATTATTTGATAACTTCTTCTCATCACATAAAAAATCAATTTTCTAATAACATTTTCTTCAACACTTAAAATATCTACTATTTCCCTAAAACAATTTTTTCCATGCTTCTTCCAACACTTTTAGCATAAAGGAAATCTCATCTTTATATCTCCATGGTTTTTGGATTTTCCTTTGAAATCTATATTCTATTTCTTTTCAAAACCATGATATTGATATATCACTTCAACCTCTATTTACACCTTGATATAATATAAAACAATATCTTCATAGATGATGAAGTATCTTATGGATAATTCCATTTTGATAATTGGTTTTAACCCACTAAAGAATAAATCAACCTTATTTTCAGGTTCAATGATAATAACCATAGTTTACCTCTCAAGTCTTATAAAATTTTCCTCATAGGTACTGATAGATTCAACATCATTTTACTTTAACACCGATAACTTTTCCTCCATATTTTTATGATTAATATGAGGGATGTACTTATTGAATAGTAATTTATTAAATTCACCACAATCCATGGAGTCAATTTCATCTTATTGAATCATATTTATGTTTAGTGTCCACCATCTATCCACATCACCTTCTAAATGGTAGATATCCAAAATGAATATTTAATGTTCCTAACACTTTATAATGGAAAATATCTTTTTAGTGGTATTGATTAATTCATTAGAAACTAGTGTATAATTGGTTCCACTTATAGAAACCTGGTTTTTGACTTGTAATACTTTGAAATATTTCAATATATGTTTCCAGAGTTGGGTGATGAGACAACATTCAATTATGAGGCCAGGTGTGCCTGGAATTAATTTTATAAAAATATTAAGTATATTTTATACTATGCATGAAAGGGAAATGAGTTAACTCTTACATGGTAATTCAGATCAAAAATATAATTCCACAGTTGAGTCCATAATGTGGTGTTTACCCCAGGTGACGAATAACTTTCATCGATATAGGACTTATTTGGAAAACACCACCAAGGGTAAAATGGTAATTATAATAATTAAATTTAATTATTTTACATTTGACACCGAATCAAAAATAAAATCTTGAGGTTTTGGAATGGAAATTTGAGACCACTGTTGAGTTCTAAAAGGGGGGTTTTACTTAGGCGCAATATAAAATGAGCAAGAATGAAAGTTTTGGATTTTGCGATCGTTAGTGGATTCTGATGTTTTTATATAAATGGAAAATTAAGGGGTGAGGATTAGAGTTATCCCCTAATATCTATACCCCTCCACCAAACTTTCTCTCCCTTCCGTTCATCATCAACTTGAGGAGTTAATTGATCGGAATGTCAGAAATTCGCAACGGAAGCAATACACCCGCATCACCAACGGCGAATGATCGATTTCATGGTAGGTTCCTTCAAATTTATCTCAGTTTGATGTTTTTAATTTAGATATAAACTCTTTATGTTTGTTTCTTCGACTTAATTATCAATCATTGATGGCCTCACTGACACGTCCATTGTTCCATGTTTACAGCCTTAATTCTTCAATATTATTCATCATTCTACATGGCGTTATTTGTTAACTTTTCAAAATGCATCAAGACACAAATAGATCATTGAGTAAGGCTGGAATCTATAAAGAGCTCGATCCAAGGATCCCAGAACATCTTTTGGATAGTTTTTTAAATTTTTGGTGATGAAAAGGTGGTCCTCGAAAGGGACCATCGGAGTAGGGTCGGCTTGTAGCGGCCGACGGTAGCACATGGTGGCCATGGAGGGCAGCACGGTGGAGAAGCCATGGTAGGACATTGGTGTGATGGGTGAGGCGGCAGAGCGAAAATATGAGTGAGGTCGGTGAGCAGGTTCACAACTTGGTGCGATATGGTCAGATGGTGAAGAAGGAGGGTTGTGCAGTTCAGGGGTGTTGGGCATAGTCGGAATATGGTAGCATCGCAGTCTGGCGGGGGATCTAGAGGAGCGGAGTTCACAGTGTGCAACCCCAGGCTGTAGTGACCCATGAGACCTATGGGGTACCGCGTTGACACATAGTAGTGGGGGGCACCGAAGCATGGTCGGGTCCAGACTGGGCTCATGGTTGGTGGGTGGGGCAGGCAGTTGGGATGTTGACCAACAAGTCGAACCGAACTGGTCGGGTCAGGCCTGCCCAGGTGGAGGGGTCCGGCCATATTGGGCTGGATCGGCCGAAATTGATCCAAGGCCCTTTAAATGCCTTTTTTTCTAAATCGGGAGTCTAATTGATGCACCATCTGGGGCTATGGATCCCTCTCATTGAGATGGATCTTTTTAGACTGGTTTGGGAATTTTATAACTCGGTTTTAGGGCTCAGTTCCATGAAACACATCAGTTTAATAATATTATTATTATTATTCGGGTTTCTTGTTTTGGAAGTGGTACCTAAATGCAGTGTCTGATTAATTCCCTGTCAGCGGTGGCATGATCCTTTTCCTTGGTAAAAATTTTCACGATGACCTTTGGGTTTTTAATCTAAAGTTGAGGTGTGGGACCCATGGGGCCCGGTTCGCACGCATTGTAGTGAAATCAAACTTTTTCACCAATTATCCATTTTGTACAATCGAGTATTCTATCTCGTGTTTTTTTTCGAGAGGATAAAAATGGTGTAATCTGTATAATTAATTTCGGGATTGAGATATTGTCCCCAATAGACACATTTTGAGCATAATGTGGTGTTGTGAAACTTTTTCATCTGAAGTCCATTTAGAGCGAGTGGATAGTCTACCTCACATGTTGTTTCACAAGGATCACAATGGTGTGATCTATTTGTTTTTGAAAAGCCTTATTTTTGATCTCATTAAATATAGAAACATGAAAGGAATATTGATAGGGGATCCTTTTGATTTGTTTAAAGAGTGGAATCCCCCATCATCAGGGGCATGGGTATTCTATCAGCTACTTCCGAGTGGAATCCACCTGATGCACTAGGGTGTGGGTCCAAGAAGAACAAGAGTAGAATAACCCTAACACATTAGGGAATAGGTCCCCCGTAACGAATATTATAGTAGAATCCATCATCGGTATGGGGATGGGTACTCTACCAGCTATATCCAAGTGGAATCCCCCTGACACACTAGGGAGTGGGTCCTAGATAACTATTAGAGTGGAAACCCCCTAACATAATAGTGTGTGGATCCTCAACTTTGAGTTTTCATCATCCAACTTTTCAGATTAGTGGTGAGAAATACTTTGACATTACCCTGGGCTCTTAAGTAAGAAGGGTGTTTTCCCTTCCAAGACACATCTTTGTGACATGACCTAAAACCGTGTGTATGAGACAAGCCCTCCCAAAGTAGATAGTAATGAGGTGTGGTGTTTGTGCCAATTTGACTTGCAATTTAGGGAAGATGTGAGGAATGTTTGGTATCAATGGTGGTTACTTCTATGATTATTGGTAACTCTTTTTGTTTTCTAATCTATGAGATGGAGATCCCCCAACTCTCTTGTTTTTGCTTCTTTGACTGAGCATATATATATACACACCCAATTTTAATACCAACTCCTTGGGTTCTAGTTACTCTCTTTCTAGGAGAGGTGATGATGTGTTGGTTATGACACGTGCTTTTTGTGTCTATATTTTCATGGTTGGAGAGTTTACTCTCCTACTATAGGTATCTAAGACTCAAAGAGAAGTTAACCTTCTCACTATTTCTAGCTCATAGTGTTTGGATGAGCTTACTTCACTCTCTTTTTGGGATGAGTTGCACTCATTTAATTTACATTGTTCCATCTACTATGCTTATTTTACTTTTTTATCTCTTACTACTCCCCATTATTTATAGGGAATCCTACTAAGTATGTTTATAATCACCCATGCATGGGACTTTTCCACACGTATCGTGCCTTATGTAAATGATGCACAGTTTTGATAATGACTCCAAAGTATCTTAGGGATACAGGTGTTTGGATCACGTGTGATGTTCACAGTTGGGGATTCAAGAGTAGGGATTCATTTCTAGATTTTATTTTCTTAGTTTCCTGTCATGTTGAGACACATTTCAGTTGGGTGTTTATTTATTCCCTTTTTCCTTCCAGCTTACATTACTATATATGTAATATTTAGTGGTCCATGAATGTATGTTTTATTTGACAATAGGCTGCATCTTTTACTTCTTTCCCTCTTCACATTTCATTGAGTTGGTTTTGTGTGTGTCTACATAGGTACTTTGTAAAATGCCTCCCTAAGTTGTTGTGCCTTCGGTACTTGTCGCCACCCCCTGGCCTATGGAGGCGGTCTTGGAGTAGTTACGACTTGAGACTCGGCACGGTTCGGGTCGTGAAAAGGTGGTATCAGATCATGTTCATTCCTTTGGATATTTTTCAGATGATTACCCTTAAGAGGATTTGTTGGGTATATGACAACAATGTTGATGTGACTCAAGATAGGATCTTAGTCTAGGGAGTCTAGTGATGGTGTGGTGGCTGACATCACCATTCACGAGCACCCTGATTCCCCACTTTTAAACTCATCGTTCTAAGACACTTGTTATAGCAATCAATAGTGCATGAATTATATTGGATTGAGTCTTTGAATATCCTTGTTGAGTAATATCCTCTTTGTTGTTATTGTTGTTATATATATATGTGCATCTAACTATAGTACTCCTTGATAAATTTTAGGATACCTCCATGATGACAGCCAACTAGGATACCCACTCCATTTCATGAAGACAATCTCATGAGTGATGAGGCCTTAGTACAAGTCCCATCATGTGATCTCATTCCTCTGGGTGGGCCAGTGGTAGCACCTCCACTTGTGGGGTAAAAGTTAGTACCGACAAAAATGCCAAGGATGAGTACAGGCTAAGAGCACTTCATGAGTTCCATTGCAAGAGGTCATTGAGGTTTCATGGTGAGCTAGACCCTCAAGAGGTAGAGGACTGGTTTGAGTTGGTGGTCCGTCTTTTTAGGCTACTGCAAACACTGGCAGAACAGATGGTGGATTTGGTATCCAGCCTTTTTCTCAGGCCAAATTGGAACTGGTGGGGTTTAGTTACCTAGATACACAATGAGATGACACTCTTGTGGGATGAGTTTTAGCAGCTTTTTTTAGCGGATTAATTCCCCTCATGATTTTTTTTCATCAGGTTTTGGGAGCTTATAGAGCTGAAGAAGGTATCCATGATATATTATGAATACACTATTAGGTTTATTTAACTTACATGCTACTCCCGAGATATGATCTATGGTGGTTACATCCCGGAATAGATGTTTGATTACAGTCTCTACGGAGAGATGTGTGTTAGTGTAGTGCCACTATGCATCCCTACTTATGCTGGGGTGCTAGATTGGGTGATTGTGATGGATATTTTCCTATTAGAGGGACATCATTTAGCTGGGCCTTGTAGAGGTCACTTCAGATTATAGACGTCCACGGTAGATGGAAGACATCAGGTAGCAGGGTCATGATTCCCGAGGCCTCCCCATGATCGGGATAAGGCACATGATCTGGTGGCAGCTAGGCCGCGTAGGACTCTAGGTCATCCTGTAGAGGGTTTGTGCTACACTTGTGATGGGAAATGTTATATGGAATGAGATTTCCTGACTAGGCGAGCTGAGCATCCCAGGAAGGCAGTTGGTGGAAAACCATGACCGAGACAATGTTTTGATCAGGGTGGTCCCTAGGGAGGTGGTGTTGGTAGAGGGTCAGGAGGATCAGGAAGATTATGAGGATCATATGGTTGGCGATGACACTATTAGATCCTCCCACCACCACCATCGGTCATCCCGCATCAGTCTCAGGGATTTGGCGGCCATAAATGTAGACAGTTATAGGATATGGATGTCTTCGATCCTCTATTGTAAGAGATGATCTAAGGTGCACTCTGTGTTTATTATACTCTTTATTCATTATTATTAGAAAGAGGATCTAGTCACTCTTTTATCTCATTACTCTTGGTATAGGAGTTGGATATCCTAGTATAGGTGCTATCACAACAGCTTTGTCTCAAGGTTCCTTTAAGAATCACCTCTTTAGTATCTTTTATCTTCTGGTAGTACATTAATTTTTTGGAGTAGAATGGTTTACATGGGACCTACTGGTCATCAAAATGGAAGCTTATGATGTCATATTTTTCCTAGATTAGCTTTCTGTGGTTCGATCCTAGATTGATTATCGCCATAGGCTAGTCAGATGCATGTACACTAATGGGATGGGGTCTAGATTTATTAGTGAACGAGGCCCCGTAGCCGGGAAAGCGAGTGTTGTGAGAAAGAGACTACAACTTTTTTCCCATCAGCTAGAGAGTGTGACCCTTGGTGAAGTTGACTCTTCAGCCACTTGGGTTTTTTCATTTTTGGAGGATTACATTTACTTCTTCCCCCAAAGATGTCGTGAGACTACCACTAAGGTAGTAGTTGGAGTTTTTCATTGATTTTCAACCATGGACTACCTTGATATCTTCTGTAACATATCAGATGGAACCCACTGAGCTTCAAGAGCTACATTTACAGCTAGAGGACCTTTGTGAGAATGGTTTCATCAAACCCAGTGTGTCCCCCTGGGCAGCTCCAGTTCTTTTCATGAAAAGTAAGGTGGGAGTTTTTGGATTAGTGTAGATTATCATTGCCTGAATTAGGCCACCATAAAGAAAATATACCCCTTATCAAGGATATAGGACCTCCTAGACCAGTTGCAAGGTGGTTATCCATGATTGATCTAAGATCTGACTACCACCAGCTACAGGTTCACGAGGATGATATTATGAAGTTGGTCTTCTAATGTCACTATTGGCATTATGAGTTTCCGGTAATGCACTTTGGCATGATGAATTCCCATTCCATTTTCATGACTTTCATGAACCAGATATTCCATCCTTATCTGGACTGGTTTTTGTTTTCTTCATTGATGACATAATCATTGACTCTGAGTTAGAGGAGGATCATGCATAGCACTTGATGATAGTTCTTGATTTACTTAGAGAGAACCAGCTTCATGGAAATATCTAGAAGTGTCAATTCTAGATACATGATTTTCACTTTCTGTGGAATCTCATCTTTGAAGAGGTTTTATCCATGGATCCCATGAAGTTGAGGCAGTTCTTTCTTGGGATCCACCCAAGAGTGTGATGGATGTTCTAAGCTTCCTTGTTTTGGCAGGGTACTACCATAGATTTGTGGAAGACTTCTCTAGGATTTCAACCCCTATGAATGATTTGATGAAGAAGATATAGTTGTTTACCTGGTCTGAATATTATTAGAGGTCCTTAGAGGATTTGAGGTATATGCTGACGAGCACTCTAATTTTAAGACTACCAGAGGAGGGAATTGAGTTCGTTGTGTGCTGTAATGCCTCGGGAGATGGGCTAGGTTTCCTGTTGATGCAGCAGTAGGTAGTTATCGCATATGGTTCAAGGCAGTTGAGACCCCCTGAGTCAAACGATGAAACTCATGACTTAGAGCTAGTAGTGGTGGTATCCACTCTGAGGATGTGGAGACACTACCTTTTGGGTGAGAAATTTGTGGTTTACTAAGACCACCACTGTCTCAGGTACATCTTCACTTAGAGAGATCTGAATCTGAGACATTGACACTGGTTAGAGTTCCTGCAAGACTATGACTTCGAGATAGTCTATATTCTTGGGAAGGTAAATGTTGTAGTAGATTCCCTTAGAAGTAAGTCCTAGGCTCTCCTAGTATAGGAATATTCATATTAGTTATCTTCCCTGTAGTCGGCCCTATGGGAGCAGGAGGGTAAAATTTTCCTACAATCGATGGTATTGACTCTCCACTCCTTGAGCATATGAGAGATTCCCAGCTGAGATACACTGACTGTGAAGTTTTCCATGACTCTATATCCATAGGTGATGCACCTGATTGGTATTATGAAGGAGGGAATCACGAGATCTTGTTCCAAGGGAAAATGGTGATTCTAGTCTCAATGCGGGAATAGGTGATTCAGGAGTTACATACATATCCCTTAGTTGTACATCACAGTGTAGGAATGATGTACATGGATCTTTAGTGGCAGTTTTTATGGTCTGGCATGAGACAAAGCATAGCCAAGTTCATCTCATAATGCCTTACCTATTAGTGGGTTAAGGCTAAGCATCAATTTCTTGTGTGTTTGTTGCAGCCTCTTGACATCCCGGAGTGGAATTTAGATGTCATATCAATGTATTTCTTTATAGGGATTCCACAGATGATGAAGGTCCAGGACTCTATTTGGGTTATAGTGGACCGACTCATAAAGTTGGCACAATTTCTTACTATTAGGGAGCAGAGTTCGGTGGAAATTTTGGGGTAGTTGTATGTACGGAAGATCATCCACCTTAATGGGTTACCCATGACTATTGTCTCTGATAGTGACACATAGTTTATGTCACGATTGTTTATTGGATTTCAAGAGGAATTCAGGACCTAGTTGAGGATGAGTAAATCTTTCTACCCCCATGATGATGTCAAAACTGACTGCACTATCTTGGTACAAGAGGATACGTTGAGGTCTTGCATGCTAGATTTTGTCCAGATCTGGGAGAAACACCTGCCTTTGATAGAGTTTTCATACAACAACAGCTACCACTCTACCATCAGTATGACGCCTTTTTAGTCTTTATACGAGAGAACCTTTATGTCACCTCTTTGTTGTAAAGAGGTTGGAGAGTCATCCCTCATGGTCCCAGAGTTGGTGTGAGCCATGAAGGAGAAACAGCAAGTCATCCAGGAATGGATGAAGATGGCCCATAGCAGACATAAATCATACGCAGACCATTGTCATAGGCCCTGAGAGTTTTATTAGGGAGACCACTTCTTCTTGAGAGTCTGCCCACGATGTGGAATACAGAGGTTCATTCGGGGAGGTATGATATCTCCGAGGTTCATCAGGACATTTAAGATTGTTCTAAGGGTTGGTTAGGTTGTCTATAACCTTACCCTACCCCCATAGCTAGAGCAGCTGCACAACGTCTTTCATCTATTGCAGCTAAGGAAATACATGCATGATCCTACACAAGTCATCAACTGGGTTGAGCTAGGCATTGAAGATGGATCAAACTTTGAAATGCACCCATTGGTGATCGAGGATCGTCATTAGTGAACCTTATGAGTATGGGCCAACCCCTTGGTTCGCATGATGTGGCATAATGGAAACATGCAGGAGAGTTATTGTGAATGGGAGATCCACATGAAATCTCAGTATCCCGAGTTGTTTTCATACGTTTTTCTTTTCAAAGATGAAACATTTTAAGGAGGGAATGATGTAGAGATATATTTTTTCAATATAATACTTTTAAATATTTCTATATATGTTTCCAGAGTCGTTTATTGATAAGGTATGAAATTCTGAGGCCCAGTGTGCCCGATATTAATTTTATAAAAATATTAAGTATATTTTATACTATGCACACAAATAAAATGGGATAACTCTTAAATAGTAACTCAGATCAAAAATCCAAGACCATGGTTGAGTCTGGAACAGGGATCTTATCTTAGGAGTTCCATAACTTTCTTCGGAATAGGACTTTTGTGGAGAACACCACCCAAGGAAAAAAATGGTAATTAAAATAATAAAAACTTAATTAATTTACCCTTGATATCGAATCAAATAAAATAATATTGGGGTCTTAGATTAAAAATATGATACCACTGTTGAGTTAGAAGTGGCGTATTTTACCTGGGAGAAATATAAAATGATAGGGCGCAAAAGTTTTGGATTTCGTTTCCATTGGTGGGAACCGACATTTTTCTATAAATGGGAAATTAAAAGGTGAGTATTAGGGTTATCCCCTAATCTATATCTCTCCATAAAACCCACTCTCTCTCTTTTGTTCATCTTCAAATCAAGGATTTATTCAATATAAATGTTGGAGGATCGCAACAGAAGTAAGGAACCCACATCTCTAATTAAGAACGGATGATTTCAATGCAGGATCCTTTAAATTTATCTTCATTTGAAGTTTTTATTTGAGAAATCAACACTTTTTGTTCATTTATTCACTATGATTTTCAATCACTGGTGGCCACACTATCACGACCATTCATCCATGTTCAAAGCCTTAATTCATTCATGTTCTTTATCATTATTCATGGCGTTCTTCATTAATTTTATTCAATGAATCAAAACACCAACAAATCATTGGTAAATACTTACGTCTATATAGAGCTTGATCCAAGGATCCCGTAATAGATTCTGAATAATCTTTCATATTTTTTAAAGATGTAGTGGTCCTTAGAAAGGGCCATCGGATCAAGGCTGGTTGGCAGCGGCCAATGGTGGCAGTACATGACAGCCATAGAGGGAAACAGAACATAGTGGTCATATTAGGTCGGTGGGTGCATTGGGCGAGGCGGCGGAGCAGAACCAAAGGCGAGCCTAGTGAGTGAACCAGTACAAAAACACTTTTTTAAATCAGTTTTTTTATCTTTTTAATGTCAGTTTTGAGGTGATTTATTTGCGAGAAACATTAAAAATATTATTTTTAACATCAATTATTTAATAATTGATTTTAAAATGGTTTTTTATGGTTTTTCACATCATTTTTTAAAAAACTAACGTGAAATACCATCTAGAAATGATGTTAAAATTCATTTTTAATATCGTTTTTTAAAAATCCTCATAAAAAATTTATTTCAGCTTTTAAATAATTTTCTATGATTATATTTGATAGGTCGTAGATCTCAAATGGATTTATGGATCAAAATTTATGACCATCATATTTTGATATATTTTTTTTGAGGAAAGATTGAATGAGCTAACTATAGATTCATCTTATAAGTAATTTTAGATTCCAAAGGATAATTTGTAGTTTTACCATGATACAAAGTGTTATTCATCATTATAATAAAATAAGAATCATTAAATGGTATATCAATTAAGAAATATACTCATAAAAAAATATAAATCAAAGAAAAATAATTACAAATACCTTGACGAGATCGTCAGAACAACAAATAGTGGATTCATGTCGAAGATCAAATGGGTCAAGTCATTGGAAAGATGATGCTTAATAGAAATGATCATGAAATGGTATATCAATGAAGAAAACTAATCATAAAAAACATAAATCATGGATAAATAATTACAAATATTTTGACAAGATCATGGAAAGAAGAAATAATTGATTAACATTAAAGATCAAATGAGTCGAGTTGGGGAATAATGATGGTTAAAAGAAATGATCATTAAATTATGATATGTGTATAATGAAAATATAATTGAGATGATAAAATAAAACTCACTATTAAAAAATTTAGGCGACAATTGGAAATTTCTAAGTCATAATGTAAAAAATTAAAATTTTTCATTTGTGGGATATTAAAATTATCATTCACATCAGTTTTATAATAAATATCATGAAAAGATATTAATATGTTCTCTGATTTTTTACATCATTTATATAATAACTGATGTAAAAAAACAATTTTCATGACTTTTTCAGATCGTTTATTAAATTACCGACATGAAAACTCAATTTTTCACCTCAGTTATTTAATAACTGAAATAAAAAGGTATTTATCATTTTAGTTATTAAATAACCAATGTGAAATTTTTTACGAGCACGTAGATTATCTCCCATGCATATATTTGAAAGGTATCAGGGATCAAAAGGAGTTACGGATCAAAAGTTATGGCCATCGAAATTTGGCCTTCTATAAGACTTTGTTTTGATATGATCAACTTTCGGTGACCAAAACTTTTGATCTGTAACTCTGTTTGTGCTCCATGACCTATCAAATAGAAGTGTGGAAAATGAGCTACATGTTTGTAAATTTTATTCACATTATTTATTCAATAAAAAATGATGAAAAGTCATGAAAATTGATTTTTATCATCGGTTCTTATATAATTGACATCAAAAATCATCAAAAATGGATTTTCATGTCAGTTATATAATAATCGAGGTAAAAATAAATTTTTCAGAGATTTTCATGTTGGTTCTAAAAAACTGACATGAAAAAATGTGACATTAAAAATAGATTTTGTACTAGTGGTGGGATGGTGGCTGGCTGCGAGGTGGTTAGCTGGTGAAGCAGTAGGGTGGTGAAGTTCAGGGGCGCTGGGTGGAGCCAGCATCTAGTGGCATCACGGTCAGGTGGGGGACTGAGGGGTGAGGTGGTATCGGTGTGTGTCCCCAGGTGGTTGTGACCTATGAGACACACAGGGTGCGGTGTTGACATAGAGTGTAGAGGGGGGCACTGAGGCAGGGTTCCAGTAGGGTGAGTCTGGTTCTGGGTTGGGCTAGCTGCAAGCGGTCCTGGCCTGCGGTCGGGCCGCAGCCTCGTGAGTTGGACTGGACCGACCAGGGCAGGCCAACCCAATCGGAGGGGTCTATCCAGATTATGTTGGGTGAGCCTAAATTGGTAAAAGACCCTTTGAATTCCAATTTTTCCTAAACTGGGACAGATCCCTCTCTTCGAAAAGAAACTTTTTAGACCGCTTTGAAAATTTTAGAACTCAGTTTCATGGCTCGATTCTAAGAAATGATTGAGTTTAATAATAATAATAATATTATTATTATTATTATTATTATTATTATTCAAGCTTATTGTTTCGGACAAGGCACCTACATATGATTTCTGGTTAACATATTGTTAGTGGAAGTGCGATTATTATCCTTGGGATAACTTTTCAAGATTTATTTCTGGTTTTTAAACTAAATTCAATGTTCATGCCCCATGGGGCCCTGTTCACACACTTTGTGGCGAAATGAATGTTTTTCACCAGTTATCTGCTTTGGATAATCTAGTAGTTTATCACATGTTTTTTATGGGAGGATCGCAATGGTTCGATCCATATAATTAATTTCAGGACTGAGACATGGGACCCACGAGATGCCTTTTGAGTATAATGTTTCATTGTGTAACTTTTTCATATGATCACCATTTGGAGTGAGTGGATAGTCTACCTTTTGTGTTTTTTTGCAAGGATCACAATGGTGTGATCTTTTTCGATGTGTGGTGCCTTATTTGTGATCTTATTAAATGTTGAAACATGAAATGAATATTGTTAGAAGATCCTTTTGATGTGTTTGAAGAGTGGAATCCCCTATCAGCATGGGCATGGGTCCTCTATCAGCTAATTTCAAGTGGAATACCCCTGATGCACTAGGGTATGGGTCCTCGAAGAACAAGAATTGAATCACCCTAATGCATTTGGGCATGGGTCCTCTACAAAGACTATTAGAGTGGAATCCCCCATTAGAATGTGCATGGGTCCTCTACCAGCTACTTCCGAGTGGAATCCCAAAGACAAACTATGGAGTGGGTCCTCAATGACTGTTAGAGTTGAATCCCCCTAACGTTTTAGGTCATGGGTCCTCTATTTCGATCTAACATCATCTGGATTTTCATATCAATTGTGAGACAAACTTTGATGTTACCTTGGGCTCATGAGTAAGAGGGGTGATTTCCCCACCAAGACACATCCTTTTTCCTAGACTTAAAACCCATAGGGGTGGGACAGAACTACCCCAATGGATAGTGTCAACGTGTGGTGTTTGCACCCCTTTGGCTTGTAGTTTAGGGTAGAAAAAAGAAATATTGGGTATCGATGGTGGTTACTTCTGGGATTTTCAGTGACTCTTTTCCTATACTGAGATGTGAGATGGAGATCACATTACTCTCTCCTTTGGGCTTCTTTGACTGAGCATATATATATATATACCCTATTTCAGTGCCCACTCCTTGGGTTCTGGTTACTCTTCTTCTAGGAGAGACAAAGATGCACGGGGTATGACACGTGCTTTTTGTCTCTAGATTCTTGTGGTTGGATGAGTATTACATCCTATTATAGGTAACAAAGACTCGACAACAAGTTCACATTCTCACCATTTATTACTCCTTGTGTTTGGATGATCTTACTTCACTCTCTTTTTGGGTTAAGCTACACTTGTTTAATGTACTTTATTCCATCTACTATAATTCTTTTCCCCTTGTATCACTTACTGCCCCCCTTCTTTTTGGGTCATCCTACTGAGTATTTTTATACTGGCCCCTACATGGTATTTTCCCAAATTTATCTCTCATTATGAAGAATATTCACATGTTTTATCATAACTCCAAAGGAGCTCAGGGATACCGGAGCTTAGACTATTTATGGTGGTCATAGCTAGGGGTTCAAAATAGGGGATTCCTTAATATATTTACTTTAATCAGTTTTCAGTCAGGTTGAGACACATCTCAATTTGGCGTATATTTTTTCCTTTATTCCTTTCAACTTACTATATTGTATCTGTACTGTTTAGTGTTCAATGAATGTATGGTTTCTTTTACAGTAGGTTGCATCTTTTACTCCTTTCCCTCTACACTTTTCATCAAGTTGGATGTGTGTGTGTCCACAGGTACTTAGGAGAAGGCCTCAATGAGTTTTTGTGCCCTATTTGGTTATCGTTACCCCCTAGCCTATGAAGGTTGGTAGGGATAGTTATGGATCGAGCCCCACCATGGGTCCGATCATGACACAACTAAAGTAAGGTGTACATTTCCTCATGAAGGACTCAACATGATGATTTTCCTTCTCTTATTTGTTTGGAATTATTGCATGATTCATAGCTTGAGAAATTTGTGTGAACATAGCAATGAGAATTTCATTCCATCTCCCATAACATTTGGATTATCAGGTGGGAAATAATTTTATTTACCATATCACTCAGCATTAACATGGTTCCTTTGGTTTCAATCCATTTACTAAAACCAAAAATCCTAATGTAAGAAATAATAATCATGATGGGGGACCACATAATCAAGAAAAATCACTTATATGATATATAATACATGACATATTATTCTTAAATCTATAAAAACTTAGGTTTATCATAGGTTATTAATAGTCACAATCTATTTAAATAATTCAATATGGTTCATAAAGTTTTTAAATTTCCAAATTGTATCCCCTAGGAGTGTCAAAATAAGTGTGCATCAAGGCCTATTTTCGTACACCAGTTCTCGATAAAGTCTATCTCAATACAGTGTTTTTGAGGTTGTTAAACCTAGGTATTTGTTCCAAATACACATCCAATTATAATATCTAGACATATATGTTTTTATAGGAAACCACTCACTCCATCCTTTATCAAAATTCTCAGACATTTTCCTATACTTTGACTCAACCTTAGACTTATCCTTAGACATGTCCTTAGGTATCTCACTAAGGTTTTCTCATCTGAGTTTCCAAATGTTAACTAAAATTTTTATATAATACCAACTATATAATCCTAATACTTTCATACATAGATATTTCATCATTTTTTATGATTATTCATTACATTACATAAAAAAACATTTTATGAACATAATATTTTAGTGCCTTTAGAAACATGGAAACATAAACATTGGTTCATAACTATGCTACATCATATCCCAATACATTATTATAAACTATAACCCTTATTATACATATCATATATAATACATATCTTCATATCCTTGTGAAATTATAAATAATAAAGGGTGATATTAGATTCTCAAAAGTGGTAAAAGGGGATATATGTAAGTATAATATAAACATAAGGGTATGATAACAAGAGCATGACATTTCAAAACCATATCCTTCCTATCAAAGATCATAATCAGGAGTTAGGTAATAAATATTGGATGTTCATTATACATAATTCATAAGAAGATCAAAGAAAAAGGTCCATAAGATCATACTATTTTCATAAGATGTGGAACTTTTGGCATACACATAAGCATAGAAAATATTTTCCATATTCGTCAAGGGTTACTGTCAAGACCATTATAGTGGAAAAAGTCCTTAATTGAACCATGTATACTCTCAATTCCATCAATATCTTATTGAATAGATTTTACTACCTATTACAACCTTGTCTTACTGAACCAAGTTTAGTCCCCATTCTATCCATTTCTATCTCATGATATATAAATCTTTACCTAATGAATTGGAGGGAGATATAATTCCCATCCATCACATAATAAAAATCATATTTATGTGTGCCAAAAGATCATAAAAATTCATTATATCATAACTCCTGAAATGAAATGGATATTATAAACATTCATCATATTATAACTTGTGGAAAAGAGACAAGTTTCTTAGTTATTTCATCCTAGGATATACCATGAAAAGAGGAGGGTTTCATAAGCATTTCCTCATGGTATAATCCATGGAAGAGAAACTAGTTTCATATAAATCATTACATTAAAATATAAAACCAATATGATAAATAATATTAATGGTATCCTTGGATCATATCCATTGTAAGTCATATTTAACACCAACGGATGTCATCTCAGATGGAAAATAATTTTTAAAGGATCATTAACATTATTTTATGAGGAAAATATCATTTCATATTTGAAGAAATATTGTTAAAACAAAAAACATTTTTGAAAACATTTTTCTTTGAACATAACCTTGAAAACATATAAAGTAATATTTGAAGCAATTATTGGTCATGATTTTGGAAAATTATATTCATGTCATACATGTTAAAATGATGTTTCCTTTCATATTTTTGGGAAAATCCAAATGAGAATTGTTTTTGAAAACATGATGAATATTCCTATCAAAACATTTTTTAAAAATAAAAATTTGGGTAAAAATTTATTTTTTTAAAATAATATGAGGTAAATTAAATAGTTTTTAAAACATTTTTATAAAACATGGTTTGTAAGAAAACAAATTTCCACCTGGAGAGAAAAATAAAGTCTGGTTTTCTTAAATACATTTTCTTCATAATATTAAGTACCAAAGAGTAGGAAAATTTTTCCATTACTTGAATATATCATGAATAAAAATAGGAAAAGAAAATTCATGATAATTATTGAGAGTTATATCATGAGATATTTATATTGTATACTTAATCATAAATGATGTGATTGTAACATAAAATCATTACTATATTGGTAACATTGGATCATAATCCCAAAAAAGGAATGAAAAAAATGGAAATTAAAATATCATAAAGATAAATAAATTCATGATATCACATGTAAAATGGGTTATATATACACCTCATAATGTAATATAGGTTTATAACATAACGTACATCTCAAAGAAGGAAAATTGAGACAAAATTCTCTTACCTTAAGTCTTGATTTCCTTCAAACTCATCCAAACCACTTGTATAATAAATATAAGTTAATTGTAAATATATTAAATAATAATATTAATATATAAAATACCTTATATTATTTTATTATGACCTTTTATTAACCGTTTATTAACAAGTCCATGACAAAGATATGTTTCGGGTAATAACCACTTTGCTTTTCATATAAGTTTTAATTTGTTATAATTTTGGTCTTATTACTGTGATCATGGTACCAGAATCTCAAAAATGATAAAAATGATATAAATATAATATATATTCATTATAAATTTATTTATATTAATCCATAAATTTTAGTTATAGAAAATTAAATACATTATACGTGGAGACGGTAGGTCGTACATACGCATGAACACAGTTTTTCATTTTTTTGTTGGGTTGAAAAAAAGGAAAGGAAATGATATATATTATAATTGTAGAACCAATTTTATTTAATATATATCACAAATTATTATTGAACTAATCCTTAATACATTCCATTTAAACTGTGAATGAATCACATCGCTTCATGAGGCGGCAGTCTTCCATACATAAGAACGACATTATCATATTCACAAAAAATAAAAAGAACAATTTTATGTGTCTTATAAGAATTAAAGAATCATAATAACATAATAAATATCATAAATATCATATATAAACTATAAATAAATCATTAGAACAAGCCCTGATAAGTGGTAATGGAAAAGTAAACAACATTGGTTCGTGGGGTGATAGTATTTCAAACACACGAATGATGATTTTATAACCCATTTTATGGAAGTATGTGTGTTTTTAGTTCATACCCTTAATATAAAAATATCTAATTATATTTAAGATGATCATTTTATTACATAATCAAGATATAAAAAAATTAAGGGATTTGAGGAAGAAATAAAACAAAACACTTGTTAATGAACATTACATATTCTTCGGGTGTCCTCCTTAAGTCTTCACTAAAAGCATTCTGATGATGTATTTTTGAAAAAAATGAGGATTATAATATTAGGATGTGGGATTTTGGAAGTTATTTAGGTGTTTATTGGTGTAACCAAATAGTTTTGAAGATGTTAATAAGAGATGAGAGTGGTGACCTTTTATAAATGGGGGCACACTTTGTATTTTTTAAAATAAATAAGTTAACCAATGTTTTCATACGTAAAAAGGGTCCAAATTAGGTAAATATTGTAAATTATAGGTTTAATGTTCTAAATATTTCCATCCAATATTTTTTAGATAATTTTATAGTTTATTTTTACCCTTGTTATTTTAGTTTATCCCTTTGGTAAACCCCTTGATCGCATCACAATTCACTGCTTCATTTCACCCCTACAACACTGTTTTAAACGAGTTTTGTATTTAAAATTACAAATATTAAATAAAATTGTAAATCTCATTTGATTAAATTATTAAATGTTTATCACTGTTAAAAAGGACAATTATTCTTGTTTTGGTGATTCCTTTATAGGAGGAGGTGACTTGGAGGGTCGGAGATGATCCAAAAGAGAAATGGGCCAAACTACAAGGAAGCCCAATGACATATGTACACTATTTTGCTTATTTATCAAACTACGTGCCTCCAAATGGGATGATATTTTGTGGACCAATCAAAATAGTCTGGGGATACAACTCATCTCAAGGATCTTAATCCCAATTCGTTCTTTAAGGGGTCTAGTTTCACCAATATGTCCAGGGGATAGAATCTGCATGAATTCAATGATTTGGTTTTGTATTTCGACCATATCTCGTGCTTTCATTCTCTATTAGCCACCAAATTTGACATGGATATATTCACAATGATGTCCTAAATCTTTTATATGTTTTTAACTCGAGATAATTTCATTTACCAACTTCAAACCGATATGCAAGTGGTATCTTAAAAACTGGGTGCCCAAAACCACTCCCCATTTTGGCTATAAATTGACACATTGGGCTCCCCATTTCGAAGTTCAAACAAGGAGTGAAGTGATGTAATTTTTGAGTTATATAGGATTAATCTCACAAAATTATAGTTTTTTTAACTACCTATACTTATAAGGGGATATCATGAAGAAAGGATCCCTTCCTCAAATCCTTCCTCTCTTTCTGGTTTTGTGATATTTATGTTTGCATAATAAACTTCTTTTTTTCTCTAATATTTCTTATATTTTCTTCTTTATTACCATGTTTTCCTCTGTTTCATTCATATTTAATCTTCTTAATTGGGCTCCAATCAAGAGTATAAATGAGATTGGGTTTTACCCTTTCTAATCCTTTGCATATGCAAAACATTTCTATAATGACTACACCGCCCATGGAAGTGTAGTTATTTTTTGTAATCAATATACCTCTAAGCTTCTTCATTAATTTATTTTGAATCAATGAGATATTTTAATTAACATAATATGATCTATGAATTGAGTTTTTAAATTAGAAGAAACTAAGTAAGCAATTGAAAAATTAACACAAAAACACGCGAGGTCGAGAATTTGTATAAATTGTGAGAGCACAAACTTAATCAATAAAACAAAACCACATGGGATAAATTTGTAGAGTTGATATATTATCTCTAATCTCAATTCATCCTCATTTTATATAATGGACATTTGCCTTAATTTACCACTGACCATAATCTATCCTTAAAATATCAATCACAGTAGGGTGCTACGATTGCATGTTCCGAAGATAGCTTAGGGCTTAATTCTCATCATCTTTGTGGTAAAGTTAATTATCGTAGGGTTTGGGGGTTAAAAATTAGGGGATCATAATTAAGTGGATATTAATTTAAATTATAATTATTAATAATTAAATGAATATGTAGAGTTATATAGATTACACATTTTAAATATTGTCAAAAAAACATCTTCTTATTGTCTCTTTTTAATCGTACTTCATTTCAAAAATAAAAACAAAAATATTATACAATCTTCTTCCAACAAACTTCTTATAGTTTTATGAATGGAAAAAGGCCCACACATCCTTTCAAGTATTGTTATTATTACCTTTTATTTTATTTTTAAAATTACATTTAATAAGTTGTCAAATTTACTTCCTCCTTTGAGAGATGACCTTGGTCAGCCACTCTACTGCATCTAAGTACCAAAAAAATCACTAATCATTTGAGGGAGCCCATGATAGCACCATTAAAATTGGTGCCATTTCTGAGGAGGCAAGTAATTATTTCATCTAATTAGAGGTATTTATTTTATTTTACATTTTATTCTCTTCTTCTCTTTTTTCTTCCTTCTTTATCCAATCTGAATTGTTTTTTCTCTTCTTCTTTTATTTTCTTCTTCTTTTTGGACCATCAACTCAAACTTCTCATTTTTATTATGGTCTACTTTTCTTATTTTTATTTTTATTTGATTTATGACATGAAATAATCCCGGTGATATTTTAGATCTTGACCCTAATATTGAATGTAGCCTTCAGGCTCAAATCAGACATTCTTAGTCTACGGAAAGTTTCAACATTCAAACAGTTGGAGAATTTATCCACTCCAAGAACATTGAAATTGGAAACACTTAAAATTTAAACTAAAAACAAGAAAAAATGGATGAAAATAATGGAAATTAACTTAATATAACCATTTGAGAATTGTATGCACCTGATATTAATTACAACCAAATTGCATTGCATACCCAAATCTCAAATCATACTTTTAACTGAAATCTGGGTTAATTCACCTACTTTCAAAATTTCATGGCATCTTTGGTGAGGATCCCAATAAATACCTTCAAGAATTTAATGTGGTTTGTTCAACCCTAAAACTAAGAAATGTATCTGAAGACCAAATCAATGTAAGATCATTTGCATTGTAACACCCCAAGCTTCCACGTTACATTTCCCTTTGAATAATGCAGTAGCTTGCATTGTTCGCAACGTGGAGTTTTAACACACCATGACCAATCACACTAGCTGTTATGTATATTAATACCCAATTTTTGAAATTTTATAAATTTTATTTTTTAAAATGGTCTTCATTTTTGGAATCATAATATCAAAATTATCTTAGGGTGAATTTTTGGTATTTTTCTGAAAACTTTCAATTTTTGATTAATAATGAAAAACATTGCGTTATTATTTAAAACTGAATTTTTATTTAAATAATTAGTTATTTTATTTTATTTTATTTTAGGTAAAAATATATGCATAATACATAAATATTTTCAATGTAATTCATTGGAGTAATTTAATAATAAGTTTAGATATATAAAATTTTATTGAACTTTTTACCGCCTTTTACCCACCTTCTAGGAGCACTTGAAAAATTGCATAAAACATAATTTTACCGCTTCTGTGAGTTGAATTTCAAAAAATTCAGAGACACGTTTAATATAAGTAAGTAAAATTTGGTTCAATAAGATGAAAATAATTTTTGGTGAATAGTAACTTTGGACTTTTTTTACGACGGTAAAAAGTAAATATGGTAATTAAAGGTAAAAATGATATTATAATTACCCTAACACATGTCCTAATTCTATTGGATAAGTATAATTTGACCAAAAACATCCTTAGTAATATAATATTATCCTTTTTGTCTGCTTGTATTAGATTAGGACATTTATTATTATTTTATTTAAAGAAGAATTAAAAGTGTTAAATTCAAAGTTTCATAACTAAACCATTTTTAATATAAGGTACATAATATAAATTCAAATATAAATATTAATTAGAAATATAAAAATATTTCCTACATAATTTTATTTTATTTATAATTTTTAGACTTTAAATAATTAAATTTATATATGACACAATGATGATGCAGTAATTACCTTATTAATCAATGATTAAAATAATTCATATTATAAATATCCAAATAAATATAATTTGATACTATTGATGAATTACACTAATTTTCTAGGTTAATATGGCATGTTTGGGTTTGTTAAAGATTTTTTTTTTTCGAAGTAGTCATTTTTTTAGGATTTTCAAAAAAACCAAATACTAAATAATGTCAAAATTGACATAATTGAGTTTTTAAAACAAATACTAAATTATTAATTGATATAATATTACTAAAAATATAAGGTTCGTCCAAAGGACTTAGATAAGGTTATATATATTAATATTTAACCACTTGGGGTTCTCTTGGTAGTTTATATAATGTTTATTAACCATATAATATAAAAATACAAAGAGACTTGGCAAATGTCAAACTATTTAACTAAGAGTTAAATCTAAAACATATGGTTAATATGGTGACCTAAACCTATCTAAAACCTATTTGTTGAGAGTTTTTCGATCCTTACCTACCTTATCCTCTAAATAAATCATTTTTTGTCCATTATAAACCGAAAATTATATTATTATAAAATAATATTTCACGATTTTATTAAAATGACCCTCACCTCTCTTATAAAAGGGTACTTCCCCTTCTCTTAACTTCACACATTCAAAGCCATTTTTCTTAGCCAAAACCTAACCAAATATCCTCACAACATCCCTCACATCAACTTAAATTCCTTACTTGGATCATAAAGCCAACCTAAGGATCCCTTTTGATCAACTCAAAAGGAAACACCCGAAGAAGAGGTAATAAGTTCACCCTCCTCTTTCAAGTTGTTTTCTTCTTCCACTTTCTCTTTCTTTGATTCCATGCCAAAATAATAAATCCAGGGCCTTATATATACTTTTATGTTATTATAAAGATGTTACAACAAAATTATTTATTTTATTTATCCTATAAATGACAAAGTCACCATACGTGCGTACGTACGGCTTACCGTCTCCACATCGTGGTGTAGTTTGTTATTCAAACAATTCATTATTTTTTATGGGTATAATAATGAGTATAACTGATGTAAATAATAAATATAACATGTTAATAATTCTTTATATATGATATACATTCCAATTACTTATGATTTCACCATCAATATAATGATATTTTCCCTCATGCGTACGTACGGATTACCGTCTCCACGAACACGAGGAGATTCATTCCCCATCATAATCATTCAAGAATAATTTTCATTTTATGATAAAAAATAATGTTTTTGAACTTAATATCATTATTTATATGAATAAAATTCATCCTATCCATAACAAACATGTCTTACATAACCAATCATGTAAAAGAAAACGAATCAGTTAACACCTGAAATGATGAAACTACTGAAATATTATTAACAAAGCAATATTAGAGGATCATATATGATATCATATTTATGTATATAGTTCTTTTATAATTTAATAACATTGTTTTTACGATTATAAAAATGTTTAACATACCATCGACTATGTAAAAGTACAAGGTAAGGGTTAATTGCACAATCTCTTTATTATCTCATGTTGTTTTTACGTAAGTATCTACTGGGACTTCTTTATCATTCACATCCACGTTTTCTTAAAAATGTAATTCAAAACATTTTTACTATTTACTAGAATATGGTTTAAAATAAATTATACCCTTATTTTACCATATATGTTTTTAAAGGAGTCTTTTCGTCGTTTTTCAAACAATTTACTTTTTGACCTTTTCGACAAAATTAAGGTAAGAATGTCTTTTTTTCACTTATATGGTGGGTGTGGCTATTTTCCGCTGTTATAACATCGTCAAAGCTACCCATGAAAGATTATAAGAATATTTTCAAAATAAATGTTTTCTTTTATAATTATATGACTTTTAAATGCTTTCATAATAGAAAGACATATTTCTCTAAAAAAATTGATTTCATCTATTTCAACATCCTTTGATGGATTTTAAGCTTGTTTGAAGTTGATTTATTATGATACAAAACTTCCATATTGTATTGAAGGTTCTTTGATATTTTTTACTGTGGATGTGTTATTTTTACACCATTCATGGTTTATGAATAAAGTATTGATATTTCATATGCTATTTTTAATATGAATGTTTATGTTATGTTTAAACCCTTTCATATGAAGAATGCATTGGACTTATTAAGTGATGGGTGGAGCCCTCTATAGCTCCTCGATGCATCGGTAGGTCTCATGATACAAACTAGTGACTTGGAATAAATCCTTGACAAAATATTATTTGTAGTCTTGGAAGAAGGCCTTGACTATGTGGTTATGGGGTCTGGCATTATGCATTCCATCATTATGAAATTGGCTATTGATATTTCATGTGATTATTCGACTAGTAGAATATCCATGTGAATATGTAAATGGAATTATTTTATTTATATTGGCCATATTATATAGAAGTTTATTTTTAAAAGTCTTATTATTTAGTCTTATACATTTCCTTAAATGTTTGTGTTTATTTATGAAATTTTTCGCTATATTGTTATCCTTACTGAACATCTGAGCTCACCCCTTTCAATGTTTTATTTTTTTGAGGATGTGAAGAAGTATATTATGACTGACCTGCAGGGATAGTCTAAGGGATAATCTAAGGGATATTAATGTGGTCAATGGAAACATTGTTGTTTTTGTTTTTTATTTTACAATGTAATGTAAAACTAATGAATGTATCTAGTACTTACAAGGCTACTAAACTGTTCGGTATTTTGGGATTTGATCCCTTGTGATCATGTCAATGTTATGTAATAATGCATTGAATCTATGTAACTGGGGTCGGGACATTACACCCATTCTCACTTTATGGAGCTGCAAAAGATTGGTTGTATTATTTAAAACCTGAAGATGTAACTTGTTGGAATGATTTGAAACATCTTTTTTTCATAGTTTTTTTCTAGCATCAAGGACCACTTCTATTCATAAGGAGATCTATGGGATAAAGCAACCCCAAGGGGAGTCAATGTATGAGTACTAGTAGCGATTCAAGAAGTAGTGTGCAAGCTTCCCACATCACCAAATCAGTAAGAAACTCCTCATCCAGTACTTCTATGAAGGACTCAAACCTATGGAGAGAAGCATGGTGGATGTCACGGCTGGAGGAGAGTTGGTGGACAAGACACCAGTAGTTTCACGTTCATCGATCGACAAGATGGCACAAAACTCCCAAAAATTTGGTGATTAGGGTACACCATATGTTCGAGGAGTACATCAGGTAAGTCCTTATTCCCTTGAAATTCATTTGATTGATACCAAGTTGGAAGAATTGAAAACTATGGTGAGATAGATTTCTTTTTCTTAAAAGACATCTCAACCCCCACCTTCAAGGCCTTGTGGAATTTTCACTCATACAAGCCACCCAACTGACTGTTTCCCACAACTACAAGAGACAGAGGATTGTGCAGCAGTATTCCCTGGGAGACCATATCAGCAACAACAATAGGCATATACCCAAAAGAATTTTCATTCATTTTCTAAAACAAACAACCAATGGTGGAAGGATCAATCGAACATGAGGTATGGCTCTGGACAACAAAAAAGGCCCCCTTTTCAACCAAACTTCCTGCAGCCTTCACCTTACCAATAGGGTTTCCAACAACTCCAAAGGGTATTTGAATCCCAAGCATCAACAAGACAAAAACAAGGGAATCCCCCACCTAAGGTAGATTCTAACGTTGATGAACTTTTGAAGAAATTTGTTATTAATCAATAGAATGAGCTGAAGAGTCAAGGATCGGAGTTGAGGGAGTTGAAGACACAAATGAGCCAGATTTCCACTGCCCTCCAAGAACTAGTAATTAAGAACACTGGAAATCTTCTTTCCCAACCTACTCCAAATCCCATGGGGAATGTTATTTCCATAACATTGAGATGTGGGAAGTAAACAACTGATACATTTGCACATATCATTCCAATATGATTCACTTCAACTCCAGAAAATCCTCATTCCACACCAAGTGTTGAGAAACCCAATGAGAAAGATAAAGGTAAGGAAAATATTGATGATGTTCCTCCTAAACCCCTTCCATTTCCAAATAGAGTTGTACAAACCAAGAAGATGGCTGAATAGGCAATACAGAAAGAAGTTTTGGACACATTCAAGCTTGTGGATATCAACATCCCTTTACTTGAATTCATTAATAAAATCCCAAGGTTTGACAAATTTTTAAAATAACATTGTACCAATAGAAGAAGGCTCAAGGGAAATGGGAGGACCAATCTTGGAAAGAATGTGTCAGCACTCATTACACCAAATCTAGTAATTCCATCAAAGTGAAAGGATCCAAGGACATTTAATATCCCATGAACCATAGGGGAGTTTCACTTTTATGATGCTCTTTGTGATTTGGGAGCTTCCATAAATGTAATTCCTCACTCTGTATTATCTTCATTGCAGGTTGGTGAGTTAAAACTGAGGAGAGTAGTGGTGCAATTAGAAAATAGAGCTATAACATAACCAGCGGGAGTCCTTGGGGATGTACTTGTCTGGGTAAGAGACATGATCTTCCTAGCATATTTCTATGTTCTTAACATGGAGGAAGATCAGGTAAGTTCACATTCTCTCATTATATTAGGTAGTCCCTTCCTCAAAACTGAAAAAACTATCATAAATGTCAATGAGGGTACACTTTCCATGGAATTTGGATATTAATTTGTGATATTTAATGTCATGAAATCCATGAATTACCCCTCATAGGACCATTTTTCGTTTGTTATCTCCCATTTTGAACCACCAAGTAAAAACCCCATGGATTTTTATTTTCCTATGCTTAGGGATATTATGAGCATTGGCTCTAGTTTGATGTCTAAGGGTACTTCAACACCAATTTATAATGCACAAAACTCTCTTAGATTTGATTTTGAAATGGATTCATATTTTTATTTTTATCATGTTCAATCTGATTATGACATGGTTGTGGAGTTTGATGATGGATTTGATGCTTTATTCTCTAATGTTGATGATGTGTATTCTGATACTGATGTTCATTGTACACATATTTTAGTTCCTTCAATTTCTCCATCCATACATCACCCCCCTACATTGGAACTCAAGCCATTACCACCAAATCTAAAATACTCATACTTGTTAAGTGGTTAGAAATTACATGTTATCATTGTTAACAGTCTCCCTTTTGAACATCAAGAAAAACTTTTGAATCTTTTAAGGGAGAACATTAAGGCAATCGGGTGGACCTTGGATGACATATCAGGTATTTTCCCATCCATTTTCGTGAATATCATTATTTTAGAGGATGGGGATCAACCGGTTAAGTAGCCACAAAGGTGAATCAATCCCACACTTTTGGAGGTTGTTAAAAAAGAGGATGAAATTTTTCTCGAGGTAGGTATAATCTATAATATTTCAGATTCCCAGTGGGTGAGTCCTATTCAAGTTGTGATATGAACAGTGTTGTTACTATTTTTAAAACTGGGAAAGATGAGTTAGTTCTAATGAGGGTGAAAAACAGCTGGTGTGTGTGTATTTATTATAGGAAACTAAATCAGTCCACTCGCAAAGACCATTTCCCCTCCCATTTATTGATCAGATGCTTGAGATACTAGCTGGGAAAACACGCTACTTTTTCTTGGATTGATTTTCTAGATATTTTCAGGTTCCTATTGCTCTGGAGGATCATGAGAATACAACATTCACTTGTATATTAGGTACATTTTCCTACTGAATGATGTCATTTGGACTTTACAATGCCCCAGGTACCTTTCAAAGATGCATGGTGAATATTTTTTCTGATTTTTTTAGACCTGCATAGAGGTATTCATGGATGATATTACAGTGTATGGGTCTTTATTTGATGATTGTATCTCAAGTTTGGGAAATGTTTTGAATCATTGTATTGAGAAGAATACGGTCTTGAACTTTGAAAAGTGTCATTTCATGGTAGATCATGGCATTGTCTTAGGGAATGTAGTGCCAAAACATGTGATAGAGGTTTATAGATCTAAGATAGAAATTATTTCATCCTTACCCTATCCTTCATGTGTGTGTTATGTTAGATCTTTCCTAGGTAATGGTGGATTTTATCAGGGCTTCATCAATGATCTTTGTAATATTTCTCTTCCTCTATCGCGATTACTTCAAAAGGTTTCTGATTTTGTGTTTGATGATTCATGTAGGGTAGCATTTGATGAGATGAAGAAGTGTCTGACCACTACACCGATCATACAACCCCCACAATGGGACATTCCTTTTGAGCTTTTGTGTGATGCCTCCAACTTTTTGGTTGGATTTGTCTTGTCTCAGAGGGTGGAGGGACATTCACATGTGATTGCCTATGCCTCGAGGACGCTAGATTCGGCCCAATAAGACTACACAACCATAGAAAATGAGTTTCTTGTTTGTATATTTACTTTAGATAAATTCTATTCATATTTATTGGGCTCTAAAGTAGTTTTTTTTCTGACTATGCAGCTCTAAGGTACCTATTGATGAATCTTGATACAAATCCCAGGCTAATCCAATGGATGCTCCTTCTTCAGGAATTTGAAATTTAGATAAAGGAAAAGAAGGGGTCAGAAAATATAGTGGTGGACCAAATGATTTTTCTTACTCACACACTAGAGGATGACACCTAGGACTAGGTACCACTTTGGGACACTTTCCCTGATTATCATCTTTATTCCATCTCAGGTACGCATTCTTGGTATGCTGATTTAGTTAACTACCTTGTTGCCTCTGAAATACCATCAAATTTAAAGAAACATAAAATCCAAAAGTTAAAAGTGAGTCAAGATTTTATTTTTGGGATGATCCATACCTATGGTGCATGTGTAGTGACCAAGTTATTAGTAGGTGTGTTTCTGATCATGAGATGGAGTCTATTTTACATTTTTATCATAAACCATCTTGTGGTGGATACTTTGGACCCTAACAGACGGCTAGGAAAGTTTTGGACTCTGGATTATATTGGCCTAGCTTATTCCATGATTCCCATATGTTTTGTAAGTTATGCTCTTGTTGCCAACACACTGGGAACTTTTCTAGAAAACATGAGATGCCCTAAAAACACATACTATTCTATAAGATATTTGATATATGTGGCATCTATTTTAGTGTTCCTTTTCCTAGTTCCTTTGGTTTTTTGTATATTTTGGTTGTTGTTGATTACGTGAGTAAATGGGTGGAGGCTAAGGCCACCCGGACTGATGATTTGCATGTTCTAGTGGAATTTGTCAAAGAACAAATATTTTGTAGGTTTGGAGTACCGAAGGATGTCATTAGTGACCAAGGGACACACTTTTGCAATCGGAATTTGGCTTCCCTATTTTGGATGTATAGGGTGACACACAAAACATCAACATCATAGCACCCTCAAACCAATGACCAAGTTGAGGTTTTAAATAGGGAGTTGAAACAAATTTTGGAGAAAATTTTGCAGCCGAATAGGAAAGATTGGAGCAAGAGCATGGATGATGTACTTTGGGATTATAAGATATCATACGAGACACCAATTGGTATTTCCCCATTTCGGGTTGTTTTTGGGAAAGCATTTCATCTCCCAGTGGAAGTTGAGCATTGGGCTTATTTGGATATAAAGAAATGCAACATGGATTTTTCACAAGCTGGAATCCAAATGAAGTTGCAAATTCAAGAGCTTGAGGAGATTCAATTGTCTTAACATGATAACTCAAGGCTCTATAAGGAAATATCAAAAGTATCTCATGATAGAATGATCCAAAAAAGGAGATTCGTGTTGGAGATAAAGTCCTTCTCTACAGTTCATGACTAATGTTGATGCCTGGTAAGTTGTGTTCTAGATGGTTAGGTCCTTATGTTGTGACTAATCATTTTCCATATGGTGCAGTGGAGATCAAACAAGAGGACACAAGAATAATCTTTACAGTCAATGCACAACGTTTGAAGAAATACATAGAGGAACTTCCTATCGATGTAGTATATTTCATCACACTGCATGACCCCATCATCACTTGAGCATATCAGGTTGTTCCTAAATATTTCACTTCTTTATTATTTTTCCTATTTAAAATTATACATTTCATGGGAACATAACATCTCATGGGTTCACATTGAGAACAATGAAATATTTTAAGTATGTGTGAGGGAACCTTTTAGTTTAGTAATTTCAATTGTTTTCCTTTTTTCAATGTTTTTCAAAAACAAATTGCGTGTTTTTCAAATTTTATGTGTTTATTTTTCAATTTTTTGCATGTTTTGACAATTTTGAGCTGAAATGGTTCTCATAATGATTTTTAAATCCATATCAACAAGTGAAACAATTTATCCCATGAAACTAAGCATAAATAAATGATGAAAATGACTTTGTTTCAAGTTCAAATCTTAAGTAATGTCATGAAAATTACTCTGAATTTTGATTCCCATGCCACATATCACTATCTTTATATTTGAAATAACTTTCATGTGAGGCTTATGAAGCATTCTTATCATATTCTTTACATTTACCTCACTTCTTGAGAGAACCAAACCATGCTTGATTTAACCATAATTTGATTTATTCCTATCAAAACATGAGGGTTTGAGGTACTTATTTTTTAAATGATTGAGTGATTTTTTTGGTATTAAATCCCCTATTTCAATGAATCCTTTTTATAATGGCCTACCTTGATCATTTAATCCTTATAACACTTATAATCCATGAACAAACTGTTAGGTTAGCCACATTACAAGCCAATTTTCCCTATCCAATCTACTCTTGAAGTGAAATTGCATAATCTAGTCAAACATAAGTGTGGGGGAAGTTGTCTTGTGTTGTGCTACCACATTCTATGATACTTTGGGTGGAAAATATAATTCTGAAGAAATGTGTATGCTGCTGAAGAAAATCATTATATTGGAAGTTCTGCCTTATCTGGAGATTTAATTATAAGGGAAGTTGTGCTTTTCTAGAGATTCTAATAGAGGGAGAAAGTAGTTCCTATTAGGAGCTTTCAAGAAAATCATGTATGAGAAGATTGACATTTTTACTGCTAAAATTTTGAATGGTGTGCACATTCCTTTATTTTTCGTGATGATGAACATGAATTGATGCTATGGGGATTGAGTAGGAGACCATATTTAAGTGAAAATCAGATTAATGCAATTTTTCTTCTAAAGGAGTCAATCCCTCCTCATTAAGCCTTAGAATTTTTCACATCTAAATCCTACCAACCAAAATCCACAGAACAACCCAGAAAAGACCTCATGATAAACATATGTCCTTGACTCACATCGGGTGGTGATGTAAGAATTTATCAAGCCTATGGTGACCCTTGTATGAGTTTGGATGAGAAGGACATTGCTGAAAAATTGACATTTTTTTTATAATAGAAAATTCAAGTGAGTAAATTTTTTTGTGAATTGGATGATAAATGAAGTGGAAATATATTAAATGATATAAATGGAGAACTTGAAATAATTTTTTTTATGCGGCATGTTATCTTTTGTTTCTTGTTGTGGAATTTTTAGATCTCAAAGATATATGTTTTAAAAAAAATTGATTTGATATTGATGTTTACTCGTTACAATTTTCTGGAATATATGATATGGGGTTTTTCCTAGGAGTTCAAAAGGGTAAGTGTTGGGGAGTGATCGCATCACAATTCACTACTTTATTTCACCCCTACATCACTGTTTTAAACTATTTTTGTATTTAAAATTACAAATATTATCTCAAATTTCACATCCCATTTGATTCAATTATTAAATTCTTATCACTGTTAAAAGGCGAAATTATTATTGTTATGGTGAATTCTTTATAATAGGAGGTGACTTGGAGGGTTGGAGATGATCCAAAAGGGAAATGGGCCAAACTGCATGGAACCCCAAAGACATATGTAAATATTTTGCTAATTTCTCAAAATACATGCCTCCAAATGGGATGAAATTTTGTGAGCCACTACAAAACATACTGGTATATAACTCATATCAAGAATCCTAAGACCAATTCATTCATTAATGGGTCTAGATTAGCTAATATATCCAGGGGATAGAATATACTTGAAGTCAATGATTTGGTTCTGTATTTCTGACATATCTTACGTTTTAATCCTCCATTAGCCTTAAAATTTGACATGGAGATAGTAAATATTCTGGCCTAAAGCTTTTATATTTTTTCAAACTTGAGATAATTCCATTTACCAACTCCAAAACGATACACAAATGGTATCTCGAAAACTGGGTGCCCAAAACCATGCCCCATTTTGGCTATAAATTAACACATTGGTCACCCCATTTGGAAGTTCAGCCAAGGAGTGTAGTGCTACCATTTTAGTGTTATAGAGGAGTCCTAAAACGACCTTATACATTCTGGAACTCCCTATACTTTTATGGGGAGCTCTTGAAGAAAGGATCTCTTCATCGAAGCATTCCCCTCTTTTTTGCTTTGTAATATTTATGTTTTCATAATAAACTTCTTTGTTCCTCTTCTATTTCTTATATTTTATTCTTTATTCACCTGTTTTCCTCTATTTTATTCTTCTTTAATCTTATTAATTAGTCTGGAATCAAGAGTAAAAATGAGATTGGGTTTTACCCTTTCTAAACCTTTGCACATGAAAAATGATCTACAATTATTACACCGCCCATGGAAGCATAGCTCTTTTCAGTAATCGATTTAACTGTAATATTTTTCATTAATTTATTTTGAATCAATGAGCTATTATAATTCACTTAATATGATCTATAAATTTTATTTTTAAACTAGAAAAAAACTAAGTAAGTAATTGAATAATTAAAACAAAAATATGTAAGGTCTAATATTTGTGTAAATTGTGAGAGTGAAAACTTAATCAGTAAAATATGACCACATGGGATAAATTTATAGAGTTAAAATACTATCCCTAAACTCAAATCATCCCCATTTTCCATAATGGACATGTGCCTTAATTTACCACTGACCATAAGCTATCCTTAGAACATCAATCAAAGAAGGGTGTTTTGATTTCATGTTTTGAAGATATCATAAGGCTTAATTCTCTTCATCATTGTGGTAAAGTTAATTCTTGTAGGGTTCAAGGGTTAAAAAACTAGGGTATCATAATTAAGTGGATAATTTTTTAACGGATAATGATTAATAATTAAATTAATAGGTAGAGTTATATCAATTACGCCTCTTAAATATTGTCAAAAAAAATCTTCTTATGGTGTCTTTTTAATCAAACTTCATTTCAAAAATAAAAACAAAAATATTATACAATATTCTTACAGAAAACTTCTTATAGTTTTATGAATGGTAAAAACCCCCCACATCCTTTTAAGTAGTGTTATTATTCCCTTTTATGTTTTTTTTAAATACCTTTAATAAGTGGTCAAATTTACTTCCTCCTTTGAGAGATGACCTTGTTCGGCCACTCTTCTACACCTAAGTACCCAAAAATCACTAATAAATTGTGGGCTCCCAAGACTGTGCCTTTCACCCATTTTTACCTCATCTGTGGTAATTATTTTAAACTACATTCACTATTAATTTTAGTCAAAAATAAAATTTACCTTTTTAGAAATTATTAATAATGTTTATTAAAAATATATAATCCATTTTTCCAAATTAAATTCACATAATTGAAAAAATAATAATTTAATATTAATCATGCAGATGTCAAGAAAAAAGAGGGTTTTTAAAGTGAAAAAGTTCTAAAGTTGAAAAAACTTTTATATCCAATATCATAATAAAATTGATTCAAATGAACTAAATTGGTTAAATGTATTTATAATTAAACTGATTACACTTTAAAAACACTTTATGATATAATTTAATTTTATAAATAAATTAAACGAAAAGGTAGTTTTCAATTAAAATTCTATATTTTTCACTATTCATCAAAAAAAATTACTTTTTAGACAAATCCTAAAATTAAACCTAAGATAATTTTAACATCATGAATTCAAAAATAATGTTTAATTTAAAAAATTAATTTTCAAAAATTTTCCAAATTTAATTTTATTATTATTCACAAAAATGCATAAAAATTAGTTTTTTGATAAATTATTATTTTTAAAACATATAAAGACTTTATAAAAAATTATTTATTTTATTATCAATATGTTTCATTAATATAAAACTGTTATAATTAATATTTAAAAATTATTTATTACTATTCACATCACTATGTTTAATGGGTAGGTTATAACGGTCTCATTTAAATAACTATATTAATAATATATCATGGTTTTGTTAAAACTTTTTGTTGTGAGTAATAAAAGCTAAGAAAGTGTTGTGTGTCGTGAAATATTAACTTGGTTTTTTGTATAATGTAATATTAACTTTGTGTAGCATGAAATTCAAACCATTAATGAAATTTAATTTATTCAAAATAATAATTATTCATAAAAAATCAGTATGTTACAAGATATCCCATAGTTCATTAACACATCATCAGTGTATGATCCTTATAGAATCCCTTAGGAGTGAACCAAGTGAAAATAATTTTTATTTACATTCAATTTATTTATATGGTTTTTGTGAATGTGTACTCTTGGTTGATAGGTTCATATTGTTCTTACCCACATGAGAAAATGATCTCATTATTGGTGAAAAGACATACACTCCGGAATTCTCCCACCTCCTTTTAGAGTGTGTTAGAAAATTTTGGTTGAAACATACATACATATATATATATATATCCTCACAAACATACATATATAAATAATTTTAAAAAATATTTTATGGAATATTTTTCAGGGAAAAAACCACATCGTTAGTTGGGTTCATCCCTCATGAATATCAACCCAATATAGTTGGCCTTATTTCACACTCTTCCACCACATAGTGATGAAGGGGATCATTATAGATGAATCAATCAAGGTCTAAGATATATATTATCACCCATAATTATTTTCTTCTTCACTAAAATTTTAAATTGACTACATTATAAACCTACCTTAAAATATGTGAAATCCCATTCCACTGCACACCAGCCTCTCACTAGTTCATGGAGAACCACCAAACATCTACTTCCTCCTTTTATGTAGGGTTTTTTCACAAACCATTATTAACCTTTCCACTTTATCATCCCTATAACTGCCCTACTTCATCAATTGTATTTAGGGCCTCCTTTGACCCACTTCCTCATTGAACCCGATCACCTTCTCCATATCTGGAACCCTAACCAATACCCCTCTGATTCTACTGCACTATTTTGCACAAAAATTGTGTCACCAAAGCCCTAAATACCACCACCTTCACTAGAAAAAAAACTAGTATCCACTTATAAAAATTTATAATAAATAACTCATGACTCAAGAAATAATTAATGCACCCCATTTTTTCAATATCCACCTCATCCATCGACCAATATCTTATAACCATGAATTCAAAATATAGCATCAAAAAAACAATGTAATTAGTTTTATATTATCTAGGCCCTTTGGAGATAACCAAATTTGATCTTCAAGTTTACAATTTCATAAATTAACTTATATTCGTACTGTATGGATTTTCTAGCTAAAAACCCCACTACTAGTCCCAATGGATTCTCTATTACTATCAGTTGGCACCACCATCTCTGGTAGTGACTCAATTTTTTGGAGATTAAAGTAATATCCCATGGACTATTATGGATTTTCATTTAAATTACTAGAACTATCTAGTCAAAAATTTAGTTAAAACTCTATAATTTGATGAATAGTAGTCACAAAATAATTAACATATTTATAATTATATTTTATTTCAAAAATAAATTTTCCAAACAATAAAACTAAACCACATCAATTTAAAAAAATTGGGTACAACCGCGAAAGAAGCACACACGCAAGGAATAAAATTACATGTAAATCGCAAGCCCGGGGACTTCACCACGCGGCATGCCCCTTACCCCCCCAAGCCCTTACCACCCCACCACCAATGGTGGGGAAAACCACATCAATTTAAAACATAAACAAGATTATAGAGGGTGTTCATGATTCTACCTTGGGGGTTATAACTTTGGTTGATTAATTGAGATGTAATTCCATAACTTGGATCCTCAATAAATGTTAATAATGATCCAAGTAAAGATAAAGTTGATATATAAATACAAAAATAGACTCAAGTCAATCCAAAAACTTAAAATGAACATTTGGGTTAAATAAAAAATAATTTTCCTAAGTAATACAATGTTGAAGAGTTCTGAATATAGATTATGGTTTGAATAATTTCATTTTTCCAAAAAACTAAAAATTGGGACACATGATGTTAATTAGTTAATTAAATAAATAAAATGTAGAAAATATTAGTTCTTACAATCCATGTCAAATATCTAATTAAAGGTAAACACAACATTCCATGATCAATGGAACTATCATAAAATATTTCCATGGTTTTCCAAATACTCGTGAAAATTTATAATCTATAAAAATAAAAAATTTGGGCCATTCTAATATATAAGGCTTTAAAACTTTTCAACCATTAAAATTGTGAATTTTTATTACAACCTAAGATCCCCAAATGTATGTTCTTTCAAAAGTCTACCAAATAAACTTTTTTAGAAGATACACTTTCAAAAAGTGTCAATCCGTAATTTAACACACGAGTCTCAATATAAGATAAAACTTAAAAGATATAGATTAATAATTCAGGAAAGAAAAAATAAAACACTATAAGAAGGAAAAATCTCCAACTCACTTGATAATTTAGTAAAACCACCTCACCATTATTTTTTATAAATATAAAAATTTAAATCATACAAACTAGGGAATCACATCCTCGTCTAGACATTCCACTTTCAAGTTCTAACCTTTACATTATAACCCCCCAGGTTTTAGGAATCATTTTATTTAATTAAACTATGAGTTTATAATTCAAAAAAATTATTTTTACTCCTTCAAAAATAATTTAACATGAGTAGAAAATAGTTCCAAAAATATATGAATCAAACTAGTTACACTTTACTCATTAATAATGGAACATTAAAACAAAAGTACATAAATCAAATTATTACATACTATAGATTATTAAATAACATGGATGATCAAATACCTTAAAAGTGAATAAATTAAAATGGGACAATAATTAGAAAAGTATACTAATTTCATAGCTATAAATTCCCATGGATCATATTCATCCTTAAAAATAAACATTATTAAAAAAACTACTATTACAAAAAACACCATGGAAGAAGAAATAATTTCATAAAATAATAAATTTAAATTAAAGGAATTATAATTTTAATTTGTGAAGTTATAATGGAATTAATGTATAGGATATAATGGTGGAAAAATATCCATTATATGTTCGTTATACAAGTATATATCATCATTGGGTATAATAATAATAAAAATCTTACAAATTTGGAATTACCAGTATATAGTTAAATTACAAAAAGATTATTTATATGTTAAAATTTTTAGAATTTTATTATAAATAATTTATTTTATAGAAATTAAATTATTTTTTAATAGAATAAAATATACTAACCCATTTTTTAAATTATACTTTATTCTGAAGAAAAAAATTATAAATTATGAATTTTTGTAAAACTTGTTTCTTTTAAAGAATGATTTTCATAAAATTGATTGATAAAAATTAATGATTAGTAAATTAAATAAATATCATCCTTTAAATAATGTAGTAACTATAAATAATATTAATTTTATTATTCATGGACAATGAAATTTGATTTATTTTAAAATTTTGGTATATTATATAATATTTTTTATCTAAAAGTTAAATTTATTTTATTTATAGAAAAAAATTTAATGAAATTTCTTTTATATATATATATAAATTAATAAACATTATTTAATGACTCTTAATTAGTTAGTAATAATGATAAAATCAATTTAATAAAAGCCTTATTTTTTAAAGAATTATTCTTCCAATGTAGTGTTTTTATTATCATAGTAAATTATATTGATCACTTTTAAAGGTCTATTATAATAATATTCTTCAGTGTATGGAAGAATTTATTACAACTCATTTAATTATTAACTTATATGGAATAATATTAAGATCAATTTATGTCTAAAAATTCATTTAAAAGATATATTTTCTGTATATTTTATGTTTTTATTTTAATGGTAAATTTATCATTTACAAAAGTTAAGTTATATAAAATGGGTTTAAAATTTATAATAATTGTATTGAAATTATTTATGATGTTTAATTTTATTTTTTGAAATAATAATAATTTACCAAGGTAAAAATTGAGTTACTATGGTAAGGGTAAAATAAGGTAAAAAGGGGGTAAACAATGTAACAAAGGCTTATTATATTTTGAAAACCTATAAATAAATTGGTTAGATGTAGGGATTCACTACCAATATCCATTATTTTCCTCTTTTCACAACTTTAATTTTAAAATTTTAACCTTATACATTAAGGAATTAATTTTTATAGAAATTCCACTAAATAAATAACCTCCAAAAGGAACCATCATATTATCATTCTAAACCTATATTTTTCATTAGTTATCTCTTTAATATCATAAAATTATACCTATCCCAAAAACTTATTCAAATTTTGGTAGCTTATAGTTCCAATAAGGAAGCTTAAATCCTTTATTCTAAAGGAACCCGTTTCAAGGAGATAATTCCTGGAAATACCATGTTCTTCACCATATTTTTCAATTAAATTCTCATATCCACTCTTTTTTAATATTTTTAATCAATATAATGATGTTATATTAAAATAATTATACTTATAATAAAAATATATTACTATTATATAAATTTATAATCTTACATATTAATTAGTATCACATGTTCTTATTTTGGGTCCATTTATCCACCAACATGATCAATATTATAAAAAATTCATGGTTTTAATTATAAAGGAGTATAAAGACATCTATTCTTGAAATATGTGATATTAATTACTTATTTATGTTTTAAAATATTTTTTTTATAAGGGTGATTGATAAAAATGAATGATCATCATAATATAACTTGTTATTATCAACAAGTTATCGAAACATTAAAAGAGAAACTTTCAAAATCAAATGGCTTTCTCAGAGAGATAGAAACACTAAATTTTTTAATACACTCCAAAGTATTATAAGAATAATAATACCTTTATATATTATCAAATATGTTGATCCTATCCTTGATGAAAGTCAAGATCTCCCAATGAACATTATCTCATTATGTCCATATCTCTTCAATTGGCCACCAAAGAACTCACCTATCAAATAAGGTATCATTTACAGGATGGTCACTAAAGAGGATAACACAATTATTACCTCCATTCCCCTAGATTTCTAAATCAATAAAGCAATCTTTTTCCTCTAAAAAATGTGATCCTGGACCGAATAGATTCACAAACCATTTCTTTCAGTTTTATTGGGAAGTAATCCAGAAAGATGGTTGCAATTCGGTTAATCATTTTTTTAGAGGTGGATCCTTTAAACAAGCCTTAAATTCCCAATATATTAGCTTGATCCCAAAATTGGATAATTATAGTGACATCTCAAAATTCAGGCATGTTTCTTTTCTTAACACTATTCACGAAGTGGCCACAAAAATCCTTGCCCATAGACTTTCCAATATTGTTGATAGTTATATTTCATGGAAAAAGTATGGTTTTCTTAAATGTAGACATATATAGGATTCCTTTCTCACTAACTTTGAATGTTTAAACCTATTAAGGAATCCCACTATGGGAGGAAACATTTCTCTCAAGCTTGATATGAAGAAGGCATTTGATATAATTGATTAGGGTTTCATTGGTGATGTCCTCTGCATCTTTGGATTTAATTTGAGATTTATCTAGTGTACTAAAGAATTACTTGGTTCAGTGAACATATCAATTCTTATCAATGGGTCCCTGGAAGGATATTTCAAGTTCTCAAGGGGAGTAAGGAAAGGAGATACCCCATTTACCATCATATTTTCCATTGTAGAAGACTATCTCAGTAGGCTTTTCCTTCACATGGTGGAAAAGGGTGATATCTCAACCATCAGGGTGAAAAAAGGAAATTCTTCTCCTACACATTGATTTTTGGCTAATTATATCATCATATTTACATAGGGATTCAAGAAGAATATTATCAACATCAAGGATTCTCTCTTCCATTATGCAATCATGTTAGGACAGGAAATAGGCTAGAACAAGTCCTTCATTTTATTTGGAAAACACATTCCAGCTTCAACAAAAAATTACATCATCAATGACCTAGGGGTAATAGAGAGGTATTCCCATTTACCTATCATGGAGTCACATTATTTTGGGGAAAGACACATGCCTCTCATTTCAATGATATTTTGATCCAAATAAGAAGAACCCTCAAAATGTGTAAAGGAAAGTATTTATTGTTGGAAGGAAAGATATGTCTTATAAAGCACACGGTCATCTCAAAGATAGTCTATTAATTCATGGTTTATTCATTCCATGCTTAAATGATTAAAACCATAAATTATCTAATGAGAAACTTTGTCTGGAGTAGGACAATATTGGAGAATAATTCCATAGCATCCCCTTGGAAAAAGTTCTTCTTGCCCTAGTTTTGGTGGTCTTGGCATAAAAACATGGACTTTTTCAACCAATTCCTCTTTTCCAAGTTCTTGTGGAGGTTAATCAATACCCATTTAGAGTCAATAGGGTTTTCGAGGTCCATATTTCTTTCAAAACTCCTTTTAGGGAAGCCTGAGTTACATGGACTCATCTATTTGGCCTGGTCTAATGAAAATATTTAAAAAAACACACTCAATCTCACTGGATTACTAGAAGGAACTCTAGTTTGAAATTATGTAATGATAATTGGATGGGGGTCCCCATTGATTGAGATATTTAATTACCATGAACAGGATATCTGTCACATCATTTTGATCAAGGATCATATGGACAGCGTGGATATAATGCCTGATTATATTTTTGTAGTAGTTTCTAATTATGCTTTCCTAAATCAAGATGACATGCTAATCTTGGATTCAGAACCTAATGGAATCTTCAACTCAAATAACTTCTATATTTATCTAGTACATTTAATAAGGTAATGGATTAGAGACTTCAATAATAAATGGATTCTTCCATCATGATTCACACTCCTTTGGAGATGTTATCTCAACAAGGTACCGGTTGTTGTAAATTTATAGACTATTGGAATATCCATATGATAAAGGTGTTTCTTATTCCACCATCATAGGGAGGAAATTTTCCATTTAATTTTGTGCTTCAACATAGAATCCTCCCTCTAGAAACTGTGTTTGAAATTTTGGAGCCTCGTCCCTTGAAATCTACCTCCATACAAGAGTTCCTATGTGATGTTCTCGACCTGTAATTATCTTCACAGGTCACACTAATTTTTTGAACTTCATGTGCCAAGATACTTCATGGAAATTGGAGAGTCTGAAATAATGAAATCCCTAAATAGAAAGTAATCAATTCTATGCTCGTTGCTACTTAAACAATGGATGCAACTAGAAATTCAAACATGTAGCATATAGCGCGGTGCAACAACATAGCGTAGGATTACAACATCCTTAGAAGACTAAAAATTTCAGTGAATTTTCCCAATACATGTGGCACACTTGAATTATTTTGGTCCCCCACTCCCTTCCATAGATGGCTTAAATGTAATACTGATGGGGCATCTAGGGGAAATTCGGGGCATGTGGGGTATGGGGCCATTTTTAGATACCACAACGATGATGTGGCGGAAATCCTCCATGGTCCATGTGGTCATACCAATGCCCTTAAATTTGAAATGACTAGTTTAATAAAAGTTTTATTCTTTGTACACCAATGGAACTAGAACAACATATGGTTTTAGTGCAACTCCACCACCATTTTCCAAGCTGTCCAAATGGAAGTTGTGCATCTTTCATAGAAGATAATAGCAGGGTGGGTGAATTGTCTGGATGTGCTCTCATCCATGAATTATATCATCACGGACACCTTTATTTAGGTTAATTACCTTGTAGATATTATTTCCAATAGAGTAGTAAATGATACAGTATGTCATCACTCTAGATCTCTCCCTAGTGAAATGCTTCTCTTTTTTCATTGAGACAAGTGTAAAATACCCTCTTTCAGACTTGTGTTATGATTTTCTTCTATTATAAAAGATACTTTGAACTCAATTTTCTCAAAAATAATCTCATTATACAATTTCTATCTCCTTATATGAATGATTATATATACTCTTGTCATTTAAAAAAATCATAAAAAATTAAGTCACAAAAAAATGAAGAACTTTGAAAATTTATACTCCAAAAAGATCTATTTGGAGATTCAGTCTGATGTACTAGTTTATGATGGACTCAGTCTGATGAACCCAGTTTAATACACCTTTTTCAATATATGTATTTTATAAAACTTACTGGTTTTCCTATTTAATAAAAAAACTCTTCCCTAATTTTTGTTTATAAACTCAGTTTGATACACCTTAGTCTGGTAATAAAAACATTATACAATCTGATCTTTTGACTAAAGATTTTATTCACAAAAACTATTATAACACAAAAGATTCATCAATTCAGATTTTTTATCACTCTTAAATAGAAACAAAGTATGAAGTATTTTTCAAATTTTTTTATAGGTGATTTAGATGAGAAAATGGAGAGAAACCAATTTCTATTTCATGCTCACTCAAATTCAAAAATCAGTATTTTTTAGAAATTTAAACTCTATTTCAAATGATTTTCTAATCTTCTCAACTCTTCTAAAATCTTCTTAGCTCTTTTGGTGTCTTCTCAAATCTTCTTGAATTCTCCAAACTTCAAAATTCTCAACCTTACTTCAATAAAAACATTATAAATGATCTATCTAGAAATTGATAGTCTGAAACATCTTAATCTGTAATGTTTTTCATCATTAAGATTCCCTTGACACACTTATATTTTTCTCTTAACCCATTGAAAACAAATAAAAAAAAATATTTATCACTCTGATGACCGAATCCAATTTAAAATGATTGACTATATTTTTTCAACTTCTAAATACATTAGAAACCTACAATGATTATCCAATAGAAACTTCCATATGTCGCACTTCTTGTATTCACTTTATTTGTATGATCATACTACTCATTTTCTATTTAGTTTGATCATAATGTGTCTGATAGATCTCAACATCTGATGACTTAATAGTTCCAAAACCTCATATTATGGAATGGTGTCAAAAGATCATTTGATGGATCAATGTCAAAAGATATTTTAATGGTTCAGTATCAAAAAATCATCTTATATATCGGTTTTAAAAGCATGTATGATGAATCAGAATTATCAACTCATCCAATGACTCAGTATCTGATGACTTTGATAAAAAAAATCTATTTCTGTAAACTCAGAAACTCCCTCTTGTCTGATCAGATATGTCTAATAGCAAACATGAATTTTTATAACTTTCAACAGAATCTTCATCTGATCAACTTCTATGGTGAATCAACTTATAACTTCTATATATTTTTGTTTTATAAAAAAGTTTATCACCTACATTTCCTTTTATTAGATATTAAAATCTTAATTCTTGAGCCTCTTTATATTCCTTTTACATTTGCAACACTGTAAAAACTCATAACTTGAAAACCACAAATCTAAATTTCTTACAAAATAAATTTCTGATGATTCATGTATGATCAGGTGCATTCGGTCACCTTCATCTGATGAACCATGTCTGATCAGAAAATTTTCATTTCTTCAACCTTCATCAACTTTAAACTTATAGTCTTGTTTTTTTGGTGATTCTATGTCCGATAAGTTTCATCTAGAAAGATTCAAATTTTGGATACTCTAAAAATTAAAATTTCTCTTTTATTATTCTAACATGGTATTGTATCATGACTTATTCATGATGTTTCAGTAATTTTCAAGAACATAAAAGCATCATCTAACATTAGAAAATATTCTTAATCTAATTTATATCATCTTTTGACTTCCCATAAAAAACATAATCTGATTGAAAGTGTCTGATGTATTGTCTGATCAAGAATCTAATCTACAGCATTGAAAACAAAATTATTTATTTTTATTTTTAGTACATATCACCAACGTAGACCCTTGCTTTTTTTTCTTTTCAAAACATTGGAACACATTGGATTTTCTAATTTGCACATTGGATTATTGAATTCACTGCACATTCTGTTTCGATTTTCATGAGAGGATGAATATTATAGATTTTGGACCCGAGGTTCCTAGTCTTTTGGGGGTTGAGGTATAAAAGTTCGTAAATGGTCCCCAGACTTCTGCCTGGATTCTGAGCCCCCTGTCATTTCTCTCTGGCTTGGGTTCCTGAACTTTCCCTTACACCTTTTCAAACAGAAGGCCTTGGTTTCCATTGATGGTTTGTTCGGTCAACCCATAAAGATTGATTCCTCCACCTTAAACCTCACCCTCCCCTCTGTCACTAGGATTTTCATTGAGTATTATATTTCTAAAAGTTTATCTTCATAATTATGGATTCAAAATGGGGATAATGGATTCATATAGGAGGTTGTCTTTGATAATATCCCAACATTCTGCAAAAAAATTATCATGTATTGGTCATTCTTTGAATGAGTATGAGAACCAATATAATGATCCTCTACCTCCCCCCATCTTCAAATCGATTTGGGTGGAAAAGGAAGTCTCAAAAAAACCCCATGTGTCTCATACAGAACACACTACTGACCACAATAACATCTTGCACTCTTTAGGATGCGCTAGGACTCTACCCACCAACCTTTGTCCTGAGACCCTACACACACTTAAGCCCTATAAAAAAGAAAAACAAGATCTCTATAATATGGAATAATCCACTCTGGAGGAAAGAAAATCTTTAGAAAGAGAGATAGAAACTGGGCAATCTGACCTGTAAGAAACCTTGCAAGTTGACCTTGACAAACCATGCCAATTTGAAGAAGAGTTCCTTAAATCAAGAGCTAGAAATGGGAAGAAAGAAATAATTTACTCTGAAGACTTCATTTATCCATGTTCTAGGAACACTTGGAAATGAAGGGATAATATCAATATAGAAATAAAAAAATTTACAGGTTCCATAGCTGCAATCATGAAGGAACAAAACACAATTCCCCAACAACCATCCCTTACAGAGAATGTGTCTGCCCACTCAACTGATTCAGTGAATTCCTATGATTATTCGGACTCCGAAGGGTCATCCAGAGAGGATGATGAAAATGATCCTACGTATAGGGACTCCTATGTAATTCCATAAAAATTGGATTTTCCAAATGACCTCAACTCATGGATGGAAGATAATGATAGAACTGAATTTAGGCAGTATAAAAATGGGGAGATGACAGCGGATGCCTATCTTGATCTCAAAAAGAGAATGTTTATCAAGGTGGTTAAAGAATTTAAAAAGGATCCAAGCTTCAACTTTAAATATATTGAATTTCAATTAATCTTTAGGATTATTTTGGGTCTATGGAGGTTCTTGTATGCCTCCCCACACTTTATTTTGGATTTTGTTGTCTATGAAACCCCCTGCTCAGTTTACACAGACTGTTTTCTCCTAGAAGCAGACCTTCTATTAGGGATGCCACTGTTTATTGGTTTTTTTCCTGGATGAGGCTATTATGGTCTTCTTGAGTGTGGGGAGAAGCAACTCGGACTATTCTCCTAGAAGTGGGTTTATCATGGCCTTCTTTTTTCTTAGTGCGGAAATGAAGCAGCAAACAGCTTGTTCTTCTGGTATGCATAGGCATGAGTCTCCATCAGTTCGGCATCACCACTTCGTTTGGGTGTCCCCCTTGTTGGAATTCTTATTTCTCTTATAGTAGATAATTCTATCCTTTTTTTCAAGAATTATTTCCCCTTTATGAGTATTATTTTACATTTATGATATGGCATTCAACCCTGGTTTTTGTTACTTATGGATCAGTAAATGTAGTTCACCAGGAATTTGTGAAGATGTTTTCCTCTCCTTTGTGATCCTTGAATCGGATGGAGGGGGTTTTGATGACTCATTCTGTCAATATTCCCTCTAGATATGAATATACCTGCTGGATTCATAGACCCCTCCATGCAACTGCTTTTGGAGTTCATGGACTGGATGATGACAGGTCTTCTCGATCATTTTTATACTTGAGAGTCTTGGTTTTCTGGAACTGTATTGTCATAATTCTATACTGGTGCAAGCTCTTTTCACCTCATGTTTGAACTTATACAAGTTTTTTTTTAATAAATTTATTTGGGGCATTAATTGGGTAACCAATTTATGTCACCACTTTTATAAAAAAAAGATTACCAAAAAACCAAACAATTTGTAAACATTCAACATCACATCTTTCACCTGATTAAGAACAAAATTCTTTTAAAAAATGTTAGTTGTCAATAAAAACAAAATATTTTCTAACAAAAACATCAAAACAGATCTTCAATCTCCCATTTTGGATTTGTTAACAACTCTTGTTGATAAATTTTTCAACTCATCATTTTTCAACACTCGGATTTTTTATTAACTCATTTTTTAACAACTCAAATTGTAAACAATTTCTAAAATAGATCATTTCTCAAAAGAGAGTGTCCGGGCACCACACTACTTTATAAAGTAATGCTTTTTATGGAATTCCATCTCTTAGTGATAAGAAAATTTTCACCCATGTAAAGATAACCCCCACCCCCACCCCCTACTTTTATCTTTTAATCCCACTTCCTCTTAATTTTTTTCTCTCTCCCATTTTATGATAACCACATCTTCATATTCATTTAATTAAGAAAATTTCTTCTATCCCCCATAAAAGATAAATTTTTACAAATTCTCCCCCTTTTTCAACATAATCCAAAGCATGATGGGGGAGTTTCTTAATATTTTTAGGAATTATTTGGTGTAGGATGAACATAAAGTTGTATCATCAATTCCACAAATCTATCTTTCAGAATTTATTTTGTGAAGACATCAGTAATTTGATAGTTTGTTGAAATATCTTCCATAAAGACATATCCACTAGAAACATTTTCTTCTATAAAATGAAAATTAATATCAATGTGTTTTGATCTTTAATGTTAGATAGTATTTTTTGAAATATCAATTTCACTCGGATTATCACAAAGTATCTTCAATGGTTTGAAAACATCAACTTTAAAATCTTACAACTAAACTTTCACCCATAACATTTTTAGTACAAGCCTGTGTAGCTACAACATATTCTGATTCTATTGTGGTCAATGTTACTAAACTCTATTTCTTACTATACCAACTCATATAACATTCTCCAAAGTAAAATGTTCCTCCTGAAGTTGATTTTCTATCATTGTAATCTCTAGAAAAATCAGCATCAGTATGACTATGGAATATCATTTCATAACTTTGTTTATATAATATCCCATATGAATCTGTTCCTTTAATATATTTAATAATTCTATTTACTAACAACATATGATATTATTCTGAATATCTTTAATATCAGGCACATAATGTTACGACACAAACAATATATGGTCTTGAAGTTATTATATAATCCAAAATTTTGATCAATTTATGATATTATTTATTATTCACACTTTTATAACTTTATATTTTCTCATCTTCATCCCAAATGAAATAAGAGTATAAAATTATTTTGATTCCTTCATACCAAATTTTTTTGATAATTCCCAGGAATACATTTTTGGAGATAGGAAAATGTATTTTTTCTTTTTCTGAACTTTTAATGCAAGGAAGAATGTTAATTCTCCCAATATTGAAATCACAAAGTTATTCTTTATTTCCTCAGAAAAGTTTTCAAAAAAATTTCCATTATCTCTATCAAAAAGTATATCATCAACTTAAATAATTACATTCAATGTATTCAAGTTAAATTCAATCTCATATATGTTGTAATAAACCTTCCCTTAAAAAACAAAATTTTCAAAAAAAATAAATTTTTAAATACTAGGAATGTGAGTATTGATTCAACCCATACAAGGTTATCATCAATTTACAAACCTTTCTTTAATTATTATCATGTATAAAACCATAATTTTTATTAATGTAAACTTATTCTTTGATATCATCCTTAAAGAAAGATAAAATTAAATCCATTTGATAAACATTTTAGTTTTGATGTGGAACTGCTACTAGAAACATTATAATAGTTTCTAATCTTGTAATGAGGGAAACAGTTTCATAAATATAAGAATCTTCCACCTATGCAAAGCCTTTAAAAATATGTATTTCATTATTTCAAGAAACTTCTTCATTTTCATTCAATTTATTTCTATACACTCATTTTTTTCTAATAACATTTTTATTTGTGATATGTGAAACAAGTTACCAATGTTTTTTTCAATATGATCCAACTCTTTATTCAATTCATCATCCCATTCTTTGTGTTCAAATTATTTTGAAAAAATTATAGTTTAATTTTTGAAATGAGTGTTGTTTGATTTTATAAAATCAACCTTCTTCTTATCTGAACTAGATCTTTTTGATTACCAATAATTCTTTCAGCTTAAACATGTTTTTTTATAGTAGGAGATTTCTAATTTTCTTCTTTAGCTTCGCATTCCTCATCACATGATTCCTCTGATTTTTTATATATCTATTTTGACTCACTTTCACTTTCATTAGAAATATTAATCCTGTATTCCTCAACATTTTCAACATTATTTATTAAGTATTTAATATTTTTAATAACTTCAACATCATATAATTCCAACAAATTTTTTAAATTCTTATTACAACATTTGTAATGTCTTCTTTTGGGTGAATATCCCATGAAAATTCTTTCTTCTTCTTTATCAACAAATTTTCCAAGATCATGGTTTTTGACATTTAGTAAACATGAAATTTAAAAAACATTAAAGTACTTCAATCATGGTTATTTGTTATACCATATTTCATAGGAAGATATGTTGGATTCTAGAATTACAAAAACATCTATTTTGTACATATATTATAGTACTAAAATCATCTCTCCAATAGAACTTAAAAAGTTTGTGTTATTCTAACATGATTATTTTCATTTCTAATACACTTATGTTTTTTTCTACTACTATATTTTCTAAGGGTTTTATGGAGAATAATATTGATGTTTAATTCCATGTTTATTCAAATATGATTTTAAGGAATTTCATGTGTATTACTTTTAAATATCAGTTCTCAACTTCATTATGTGAACACTCATTTCTTTCTCAACTTATCTTTTGAAAACTCTGAACCTTTCTACTACCTCTGACTTTTACTTCATAAATTAAATGATGATAATCCAGGTGAAATAATCAATAAAATTGATAATGTACAAATATCCTTTCGTTGATTGTTGTATCATCATCCCACAATGACCTGAATGAATAATTTTAAGAGGTATTGTAGACTAAATCTAAAAATTCATATAGATTTTACTAACCTAACCATATTTCATTTCTAAAAAATTATATATAAATCATCTTCTCTTCATTTAAAAGTTAGAAAATTTAAAACAATATAAACTTTATAATATTTTTTATGCTTATATTACCAATATTCCAAATTCTATGATGCCATAAATTATTTTAATACTCCACACATAGATAACATGAGTTATTAAGTCTTCCAATATGAAAAATATTTCCACTAGTTCTTTCTCCTCCCATAACAACTTTACCATATTCCATACTTGTGATTATAAAATAATATTTTCTAAATATCACTTATTTTCCATTATCAAATAGTGGACTCACACTATGTAAGTTTTCTTAGATCCCATTAACAAAGAGAGCTTCCTTATACATTAGTTTTTGAGGTTCTATTTTAGTAATCCATATTCCTCTGAATTTCATGGAATTATAATTTAAAAAAATAATTACTCCTTTATCATTATTTTCAAAAAATTTAAATATGTTTATATCTCTATTTATGTGTGATTAATAACCACTATAATGATTCCATGGTTTTTTCTTTTTTATAGCTTTCAAAGTTGTCTAAAAAAAAAGATATTTCCTTAAACTTCTTCTTTCTAGATTCCTTTTATTTTATAGAATAAGAAATTTCCCCTCAAAGAGTTTTCATACATTCATCAATATGACATAAAACCAGGTCATATCTTCCACAAAATTATTCCAAAAATTAAAATTTGTTTTCTCTTGGATGTTTTTTAACAGCTTGATATCTCACTTTTCTAACTTCCTCCGTTTTAGTAATATAACTCATTATTATTTTGTTGTTTCTCCCCCTTAATTCATCCCAATTCCTGGGTAGAGACATGTTGTGCCAAAAATTATAATATTTTTTCCATTAATTCCATATCACCAACAGAAACCATTGAATCAAGGTATTTTATAGAAGTTAGATCCTTATCTATAGAAATTTTGTTGAGGATCATAACTTCTTTCTATTCTATCATACTCTGGCCATGCAACACCTTTCTTATAGAGATAATTTTCAACTTTTCGGAATATCATAGATTTTTCACAACCCATATAAACCTATGATTTCACAACACTTTTCTTTACACCTTAAATGTTAGAAATATCAGATGAAACATTAATTTTGGAAGGTGGATAATTCACTTGATTCTTGGAATGTTTTTTCCTATTTCTTTAGATGATTCATATTGAACTTTTGAAGCCTTTTTAAAATTTTCATTCAACTTTATTAAAATATTTAATGTATAAATAATTTTTTATTGAGACATGTTAAATTCATCTTCCATAGATTACTTATAATTATTGGGATATTCAATCATCATTCAATATTCATAAATTCCTAGTTTGTAACCTATGATCTATTGGATTTATACTAAATCCTATTTAGAAACATATCTTGTTCCTTCAAACACATTTCCACTATCTTTACTCAATAATATAATTTCTTTCTTGAGAGTTATTTTTGTATAAAGACACAAAATATGTTTTTATCTAAGCTTATACTCTCTATAATAATATTTACCTACTTATTCTTCGCAATTTGATGAATCTTATTTTTTCTAAAAAATTTAAAAGAATGTTCCAATTCATTTGGAATTTTAATCTTCTAATGAATCAATCTCATCTATGTTAGATTATAATTTCTTAATTAGAATAATTATTTAGTTTCTAGTAAAGTAATTATTTCTACTAAAGTTATTATTTAATTTCTTGGGATCTTTTAAAGACTCCTTCAGCTGAGGTTTCTCTTCAAAATGATTTTCAGATTCACCAACATTGTTTTGGGTGAAATTTATAGAAAAATTTCCTATTCCACCAAACTAAAAACATTTGAGAGGAATTTTTCCTCCATAATTTCATATTACTCTCCAAAATATCATTGAGAGAAGATGCATGAATTTTTCATTTAACCCATCATTCTACTTTTCTTAAGAATCACAAGGATCAACATCTTCAACATCTTGAATCTTCATCTTTCTCATATCTTCAAAATATATTTCATCTTTCATCTACTTTTTGAAAACTGTCGATTTTAAAATTTCATAAGAAACAATAATGTTATACAATTCATAAAAAGAAAAATCATCTTCTCCTAAATCATAAATTTTAGAATCAAATATGTATGTAAACTTTATCATGATTTTACTCACAGTTATATAATATTCCATAAAATTTCTAAAACTTATGATATTGAAAATAAAATCATTTACTCTAGAAAAGTACTCATCAATAGTTTCTTTATCTCTCATTATAATGTCTTCAAACTAACTATACCAGATTTATAGCTTCTCTTCCTTCACTTTGGTTTTCCCTTTGAAAATACTTTTGATCATGTACTTCATAATCTTTACTGTTTATAGAACCATCACCTTCATATAAACATTTTCTAAAAGGTACATAATAATATAATTTCTATCTTTTCCATCATCTTAAATATTTTCCTTTTCATCAAAATTCATAAGATCATGTTTCTCAATAGGTGGAAAACCAAATGTATTTGTATCAAAAACTTCCAAGCCAAGAGATAGAAGATAGTGATTCATTCTATTTTTCAAACTATAATAATTTTTTCCATCAAAAATTGGAATCCCTCTTCTATTAACAGAATTTATATTTTTTATGATAAGAACATAACAGGGTAAACTTCCCTATGATACTAATTAAAGTTCCAAAGATTCATAAAAACAATTGAAAAGGTGGTTGAATTAGTTGTTTCCTTTATATAAATTTTGAATTTAGAAAATTTATCCACTACAACATATTAGATTTTCCTATTTATCAATTTTATTAAACTCATGTTCATTATGAAATAAAAAATAAAACAAGGAACACATGATTTAAAAGGTTTTTTCATAGTGTGAGAACATACATCCTTAACATAGCCACTCCTGTGGGTCTATGGAAATTCATTCCTGAATCATATTATTTTACAAAAAATCTTACAAGAATTGAGCCATAAAAAAATAAAGAACATTGAAACTTTCTTATCCATTAAATATATATCTAGAAACTAGGTATGATGTACCTGAATCTAATGGACTTAGTTTGATGAACCCATCCTTATACACATTTTTCAATCTGCAACTATTATAGAACTTACTGATCTACCTTTTAAATATAATTACTCCTCTAAAAATTATACTCAAAAACTCAATCTAATAAACCCTAGTCCAGTAAAAAAAACTTTCTACAATCTGTTATTTTGAGAAAACATCTATTCATAAACCTATTCAAATACAAAAGATTTAGTGCTTAAACATTTTATCTCACCCTTAAATAGTAACAAAATATGATGTATTGTTCACTTCTATTTATATATTCTTTAGAAAATAAAAATGGTGAGAAACAAATTTCTATTTCCTGCTCACTCAAATTCATAAATCCAATTTTTTTGAAAATTTGAACTCCATTTCAAATTATTCTATGATCTTCTCAACTCTTATCATCTCTTCTAGTGTATTCTCGAATCTTCTTGAATTCTCTATAAATTTAACAATCTCGTCCTTACTTGAATAAGAAATTTCCAAATACTCTATCTGAAAATTGATAGTATAGAATATCTCAATCTAAAATTATGTTCATAATTTTTATTATCTTGACCAACTATAAATAATTCAAATGCTTTTATCCAGACACATTTTAAAAAAAATGAAACCAAAGATTACTCACTACGATTCTCAAATATAACTAAAAATGGTTGACTATATTTTTGAAACTTCTAAAAACTTTAGAAACCTAGAATGAATATCCTTTAAAAACATCAATATGTCAAACATTTTTTATCAACTTTATTCATCTGATCATACTACTCAATTTCTCTATAGTCCAATCATATTGTGTCAAATGGAACTCTATATATGAGGAATTATCGGTGACAAACTATCATCTGATGGATCAGTGACAAAATCTCATCAAATAATTTGGGGTAAAAATAAAATACATTCTGTCAATATTATCATCTCTTCCAAGGAATCGACATATTATTCCTTTGATTAAAACATCCCTATATATAAACTAAAAACTAACTTCTGTTCAATCAAATATAACTGATAAAAAACTTGAATTTTTCTATCTTTCACTAACTTCTTCATCTAATCAAATTTTATGGTGAAGTAACTTCTAACATATTCAAATTTATGGTTGATTTCAAAGAACATATCCTCCATTTTATTTGATCAAATATTCAAAACATATATCTCAATATTCTTCATATTCCTTTTATAATTGCAACACCACAAAATATCACAAATCATAAACTGCAAAGATGAAATTTCTAAAAAATGAAACATACGATGATTCACATATGATCAATTTCATTTAATGACTTGTATCTGATGAGCCATGTCCAATAAGAAACTTTTCATTTCTTTAATCTTCATCAAATTTATACTTATAGGATTTTACGTCTGATTCTTATAGATCTGATTATCTTCATCTATAGAAATTCAAAATTTGAAAATTTTATAATTTCTCATTTCTCTTTTCATCTTCTAATTCGAGATTTTATCATTTATTATTCATGATTTTTCAGAAAACTAAAAGAAAATTAAATCATCATCTGACTTTTTTAAACATTTTGAATCTAATTTTCATTAACTTCTGACTTTCCATCAAAAACATAATCTGATGGATTGTGTCGGATGGATCATCTGATCGATCACCTGATCTCCAAATTTGAAAAAAATATCATTATCCTTATTTTATTAGATTATTAGGAAACATGTTATAAAATTTCAGCAAAAAATCTGTCACCTTATTTATGATAACATTCTTTTAAAAATAGTTAGTTATCAACAAAAACAAAACATTTTATAAACAAAAACATTACAAAAGGTAATATAAATGAATAAGTTTATTAAATACAAGATTATGATTTGTATTTCTATCATACAATAGGTTAAAGTTCTTTCATTTAATTTGTGAGTAAAGGTAAGGGTTTCTATTCATAATTTTTCTTTTCATTGAGATATTTCCATATTAACCACATATCTTATTTTTAGTGGTGTATATACTGATACATGAATTTTTTAATTATAATTTTCATAAAAATCATGGGATTTAAATATCCATCTAGGGTTCTCACTTTCAAGGTCTTTTTATCCAATGGTTACCAAATCCATAAGGGTTTCTTTACCAATATCATTTTGAAATTGAGATTGATTATAATTGAACTTTTATCCAAGGAATTGTATGTTAATTTTCTATTTAACCCCATATATTTTATAATAATATAATTATTTTTTTGGATTATAGTTATTATTACCATTTTACCTCCATTTCATTCACAATCCATCTGAAATAATGCTCATTAATGGGATTGACCATAGTTCTTTTTTTTATGTGAATACTTATCCTACATGTCCATATAAATTATAATGTTTTATAGATGTTATTATATTTAAATATTTGATATATTATGTTCTTTTCAAATAGACTATAATTTCTTCAAAAAAATTATTCATCTTTTAACGTTTTTGGTAAATTAGTTTTCCTCCAACTTTTACTTTCTTTAAAAAGGTGTGAATAAAATATATATTTTAAAAAAATATAAGGAAACAAATTTTCCCTGAATATTCATTAGTTTTCTTTAAGAAACATCCTATCCAACTTTTCATGGTTTTATAAATTAATTTCAATTCCCATTTTTTAAAAAATTAATTTATTTAAGAAAAATAAAAATTAAAGGATATTTCTTCTTAATTTTCAAAGTAATTTTATAATTTTCTTGTAGAAGTTTTTTTCATCTTTCTCAAAATATTTTAATGTTCCTTATGATTATGTAGGGATATTATATAATGATTCCATCCACCTTATTTATCTATACAGTTAATGATAATATCATATTGATGTTTTCATGAAACACTTTTACTTAATTAGAAAATGGGTGGGTCTCATAAAACCCTAAAATTAATTAGGTAAATCATTTTATTTCATGAGATAATGATTCTTTTCATGGATATGTTTGTGGGGAGATTTTTTCACTAGTCTATGTATGGATGTAGCTATGGGTATCTTTTTCATATGTTTCAACATAGACATTATTTCTAGTGTATTTATTTACAATTATATGCATATAAAATACTGTGGAATTTTTTTCACAATTTTAGGAATGTACATAATTTTTGGAAGCTTTGTTCACAAGTTTTTTCATGAATATGATTATGGGTAGATTTATTCCAAAAAAAAATCACTGACATGATTACAAGTACCTTTGTTCACATATTTGTGTATGTAAATGTTTATAGTTATATATGTTCATAATGTTATGATTTTTTATGCTTATGTTTATTCCACATTTATATGTTATTCCACATAACTATTTTATGATCCATGGGTCATAATTATTTCTTAATTACTCCACATTCGTGTGCCATTATGATCCTTTGAGGTTATATATATTTTAATCATACCTTATAGAAAACTATTATCATTTTTTGTTATTCTTAATTAGATATTTCTCCTATGGTAATGTTTTCTCACATGATTATGATATAACCCTTTATGAATCATTGAGATGTATTTCCATTACATATCATTTGGGATCAACATTTATTATATTTCTATTCTAAATATAATAAATAAGGGTATTAAGTATAATGTGTCTTGAAGGAAGGAATGTGAGAAAGATATTTTTGCGAGATTTTGAAGAAATAAGACACTCATATAGCTTTTACAAAAGGAAAATAAGCCTTTAAGGTCATAGATTTTTTATATATTAATGATATGTAATAAATAATTATTTAAAATGATATAAAATATTAACATACTATGTTTAGGAAATCTCAATTTATATCCAAGAATGTGTGTAAAGTTTTTATTTTCATAATTGTTATTTTAATTTAGGTATAGATTTATTTATATGATTATAATTCTCCGAAACATTTAAACCAAAGAAAATAATCCATCCATTACAAAAAATGTTTAATATTCTTCCATATGATTCCATTGTTCTATTCTCAAACTTGATAAACCTCCAAGGTTTTAATAATATCAAAGAAAAATAAACTTATTATAAAACATCCACTCCACCCTTGGAGTAAAATCGACATTTTGATCTAATATGAACATTAGAATATCCCCAAACAACCCATTATATCAACCAAATGAATTCTTTATAATACAAAAATACACAATACATAATACTTGATAACTCATACTTCTATTTTAGTAAATTGAACACTAATTAAAATATAAAAATATTGCAACAGTGTTTTTATATAATATTAATTTATCTTAAAATTATCACATAAAATATTCTTCCAATATTTTATATCCTATTTGGAGGTGAATTATATTTCAATTAAATAGAATTTTATCGGTCAAAATTATGTTCACTAGGATTTTTTTCATCAGAAGATGGGTTCGATGGGAGAAACCAAAATATGCAGTAATACTTCTCCATGGGTAGAAGGATAGTAATAAGTACACTTATAGTGATATATCTATGATGGATCATTGGATTTATGATAGTTAAAAAATACTATGGGATCACAGAGTTAGAAATCAAATTGAGAGAATCAGACATAGTTATCTGTGATCTCAAGGGAGGTAGTTTAACTAGATGACCAATTGGAACTTAATATATAAGTTTGTGGGAACTCAGTGATTTTTTAAGGAGTATTTGAATAAATGATTAATTGTATGGTTAAGATCTTGATTAATTAATTTATCTTCGTAATTTATAAAACATGTAATCTAATATTTTTTTAGTGGTAATCGAAATAGTAAAAGTGTTGTCTCTCCTATGCACATAGGACTCATTATCTGAAGAACATTAAATTTATTATCCATTTTCTTTCTTTATATAGTACCATTTTGTGTATTTCTATTTTCATTGAATTTTTATGACTTTTTATGTGCAGGTGATCAAGGATGACAACATATAGTAATTAGGGTTCTAGGTATACCTAATTTTGGTACACTTAGTAAAATGAAGCTTCCAAATTATTGGTTTTCTTTTGTGCTATTGTGTGATAGATTCAAATGGATCAACATGAAGAGTTTTTGTGGGTTTATCAGAAGTATGGATCAGTGTTTTTATCATAATAAGTGGTATCATATATTGGTCTAGGAAGCTATTGTTATCTCCATTGTTCAATGATTATTCAATTTAGTGGGAGTTATTTAATTATTGAAATGGAATTAGAAGATATCATGTTTAGGGTTAAAGGTTTTAATGAAATGGGTTTTGGCTTCTAGAGGATGTAGATGAAAGATAATCTAATTTAGAAGAACTTTGATACTCCACTTATCAGTGTTTATCTGAAGAAGATGGAGAAGGAGTAATGAGATCACTTGGATAGAAAGGTGCTAACAATGGTGAGGGTGTATCTATAATGGAAAGTTTTTTCAATATTCATGAATATTAAACTATAATATGTGTATTTATGGTATTATAATACAAATATGAGAATCCTATATATTTGAACACTATATTCATTATGTGAAGGCCACTTAGTTTAAGGTTATCAAAAGGAAGACCAATGGTGGATCATGTGAATGAATTCAGCATAATCCATAGGAATATCAAATTGGTTGTCACGATCCCTCCCCTAGGGCCCATATCGTGACTACCTTAAGCCCGCCTTCCATAGGCTAGGGGCTGGCGACTAGCACCAAAGGCATAAATCCATAAACTGGGAAGGCATTGCCTTTAAAAACTGAAAACACACACAACAGAGTACGTGCTGGAAGTAAAACACTAAACAACGATGTATACAAAAGAGTGCTGAAAAGTAAAGGGGCCAGAAATACATGCACAATAGGAAAGTACAACAGAACTAAATTGCATGTACAACTGAAAACAAAAAGTAAAGTAGATATTGGATCATCCTCTGGGGTTCTTACCTGAAGGGTAGGTACAGATGGCGTCCTCAGCACTCCATGTTCGTCCTTCCACTCCGAGCGCCGTCACACTGAGTGGTCTACCTCCAGGTACCATCCATTCCTACTAATCTCTGCCTCAGTCAGCGTTGTATGTCGTCTGCAACCAACACAACGAGGTGCGGGCATAGCCCTTGCAGGGGTGAGTATAACGATACTCATTAGCGATCCCAAGAACCTCAAGGTCTCACAAAACCCAACAAGGTTAAACCGTAAGGTATGAGATCAACGGATAACCATTACTTAAGTATATGCCCATAAATATACCTAAGTTATCTAGTAACCCATATCAATCATGAGAAAAAAACAAAAATTCATTGACTCAGCTCTATCCAGGATTTTATTCTAGGGGCAGTATCAAGTAACAACCCCAGTCCCACTGTTGGAACCTCAGCAGATGGTGTACTCCTCCTCTATCAAGTACAGTGGGCCTGCCGCGTCACACAGAGGAGCTTCCCACTATCCTTGTACTGATGAGGTACTCTTCCTATCGACTACCGTGGGTATGCTGTGTTACACAGAGGCGCTCCCCACCACGGGTCTGTTGTGCTCACACAGAGGCGCTCCCCCTCATAGCCTGCTGAGGAACTACTCCTGTCGTGTACCATGGGTCTGATGCGCTCACACAGAGGTGCTCCCCACCGTAGGTCTGCCACGCTCACACAGAGGAGCTCCCCATTGGTCCAGTCGAGTCACTCCAAGTCGAATCGGTCAAGCAGTCATCAGGTCTCATCTAGCTACTAGGTCTCTATACTCTGTCTTCTCGCTCCTGGAAGGATCTGCTCAATGAGGTACTGGTTGATACTTAAACTGTCATGAAATCCCATGTATAAGTATCTCAATAGTATGCCTCATCATAGGGGTCTCAACACAATAGATGGCGCGTCAATCGGACGCTCAGTCTGTAAGTTATTGGCATTTCCGTCCCGGAGGCCCGGTTGGATTTTATGTTAAAACAAACCACATCATACCCCAACTGTGTCGAAACATCAATTGGCATATTCCAAAAGAACCGTCTTGCTCTAAGATTTATGTTGTCGCAGACAGTTCGTCAATCGGACACCTGTAGCCCAAGTTATGGGCAAAAAGTTGTATTCAGGTCAAACGGGTTCGGACTGGGGTCTCACCTGGTCCGGGGGTCCGACCCTGTCCACGAGTCAGACCCTGTCCGCGGGTACGACCCGGTCCTCTGGTCCCACCCGGCCCGAGGGGGTGGCCTGGCCCGAGGGGGTGTCCCGGCCCGAGGGCGACTCGGCCCGAGGGGGCGGCCCGGCCCGACCACATCCATGGGGGAGGCGCGTGCCCCCTGTTCTCTCGAACGGTTGAACCGTTCGAGTGGGGACCAAACCAGTGCTATGTGGTGTCGGTCCATCTCACGAGGGACCCAGTAGGGTCTCACTTCTTCCGGTTGGCCGAGCGGCCAGCGGCTCCGCACCGCCATTGGCCAGCCTAACACCATCCACCTCAGCTCTTTCGTTTTGGCCCGCCCTGGCCGTGGTTCTGCTTCACCGCGCAGCGCGACGGAGTCACGCCCTTCCAAAGACTCGGCGACCTTATGCCACCGGTTTTCTTCGCGTTCAGCCCGTCGTCGGCCGCCATTTCTCCATCTCCATCTAATCGTCTGGCGGTGCCATTGCGCCACCGTCGTCGTCAACAAATGAGGAGAAATTAAGGGGGGAGGTTCGGGCTGTGTTTTTGCGGCCCGAGCCTTCCATGTTATGGTGATATCAATTGACAAAACACAAACCAAGATTTGTGCATTGAAGGACGGAAATAATTTCAAACGTAAAATCCCCTACCTCATATAGTTTTTTGTTGACGATGTTGCGGAAAGGTGGATGTCATTCCGTTGACATCGAAAAGAAGACGAAAAAGTCGAGGACAACGTCGTCGATGTTCTTCAAGGATGGTGCTTCCCTTTCTTGCCCCGGTTGAATATTGTTCTTTGTTGGTGGAAGAGGTGTTCTTCATTGGCGGAAGAGGCATTCTTCATTGGTAGAATTAGTTCCTCCAAGCTCTTCCAACCCCTCTCCCCAAACGCTCCACTAAATGAATATGCCAACCAAAAATAATGGGTTAATCTAACCCATTATTTAATTTTTGGCCAAAATATTCAAAAGATTTCAAAATAATTAATTAATGTTCCATTAATTAATTTGAGTGAATTGGCACATTTATGAGGAAAGTTCAAGGGTCCCCCCCACCCACATATGGAGAGTTCAAGGGGGTTTAAAGCCCGTGTGGTCCCCACCTCTTAAATTGATAAGAGGTGTTTAGACCTCAGGTGGGCCCCACCACCATAACCTCCCATGGGAGGTTATGGTGTGGTGGCCCCAACCTCTAACCTCCCCTAACCATCAAATAAAAATAAGCTACATGCTTATTTTTATTTAAATTTTATTCTCAAAATCTCTAAAAACTAACTTTCATTCTCGATCAACCGTCATCGAGGTGAAAATCATCTTAAGTGAATATTGGTGCTGCGAGTTCAATGGTGCCCTCTAATTTTAGTTCTATGCACCGGGTCAAAAGTTATAAAATACCACTCTCATATTTACTGAACGTACCTGAACAAAACTTTAGAAATTGATTCCGGGCACACTGGGCCTCTGAATCAAGCGTCGTAAATTTTCACGGACTCGTAAAAATCCCATGTATTAAAAAACAATTCCATGGAATTTTTAGGTCTTTACATTCTCCCCACCTTAGGTATTTACATCTCTGTAAGCTACAACTCAAACTAAGGGAACAAATGGGGGTACTAAGCACGCATCTGAGCCTCCCACTCCCATGTGCTCTCCTAGAGGTTCCTGTTCTGCCAGCAAACGCGTACTAAAGGTATCGACCGTCCATACAGAACCCGCTCCTGTTGATCCTCAATCTCCACAGGAACCTCTGTGAAAGTCGCCCCATCATCGAAGTCTAGCTCTCCATGGTAGATTATGTGGGATGGGTCATGCATGTATCTCCTCAACTGAGATACGTGGAAGAAATCGTGCACCTAGTGCAACTGAGGTGGAAGAGCTAAGCGGTAAGCCACCTCACCTACTCTGCTGAGGACCTGAAAAGGTCCGATGAATTGTGGAGATAACTTTCCGCCTTGGCCAAATCTCTGTAGACCTCATCGAGGTGAGACCCATATAAAGATGTGGTCACCATCCTCAAACTCCAAAGGTCTCTGTCTTCTGTCAGCATATGACTTCTATCTGCTCTGTGCAGTCTTAATCCGCTCCTGGATGATCTGCACCTTCTCCGTGGTAGCTCGTACCATCTCTGGTCCCACCAGTGCTGACTCTCCAGGGTCTTTCCAGCACAAGGGTGATCTTCAGGGTTTTTCGTACAAGTCCTCAAAAGGTTTCATACCGATGGTGGAGTGATAGTTGTTGTTGTAGGCAAACTCTACCAACGGTAAGTGATCCTCCCAACTGCGACCAAAGTCGAGGACACCGGCTCGGAGTACGTCCTCAAAGGTCTGAATGGTCCTCTCAGTCTAACCATCTGTTTGAGGATGGAAGGTCGTTCTCAGGCGAAGCTGTGTCCCAAAAGCCTCCTGCAACCCCTTCCATAGCCAGGAAATAAACCGTGTGTCACGATCAGAGACAATAGAATAAGGTAATCCATATAAACACATAATCTCCTACACATAGAGGTGTCCCAAGCTCTCTACTAAGTCATTCTCTCTGATCGGTAGGAAGTGGGTTGACTTGGTGAGTCGGTCAATGATCACCCATATCGAATCGTGACTCCTAGATGTACGTGGAAGACCCGTCACAAAGTCTATGGATATCTCATCCCACTTTTACTCTGGGACCTCTAAGGGCTGAACCAAGCCTGGTGGTACCTGGTGCTCTGCTTTCACTTGCTGACAAGTGAGGCACCGAGAGACAAACTTTACTACCGCCTTCTTAATACCTGGCCACCAGGGCTGTCGTCGAAGGTCCTGGTACATCTTCACCACTCCTAGATGTACTGCAAGAGGGGAAGTGTGGAACTCCCTCAACACTTCCTCCTAAAGTGAAACTGGTACCAAGTTACGTCCTCTGAATAGGATGAAGTTCTCCCCACCTTCTAAAAATCCATCAGGTGCCTCCCCTATGGATATTTGAGAACGTCGTGTCTCACAGTTAGCGTCTCCACTCTGTGCCTCCCTGACTCACTGAATAAGTGGAGGAGTGACTGTAAGAGACTGAAGGAAATATCCTCTATCTCAGTCCACATAAGAAATCTTTAAAGCAGCCAGCTGCTCTGTTGCCTCTCCTAGCAGCTATATACCTGATCTCCTACTGAGTGCATCCGCAACAACGTTCACCTTCCCAGGAGTATAGACTATCTCGATGTCATAGTCCTGGAGGAACTCAATCCAATTCCACTGTCTCAGGTTCAATTCCTTCAGGGAGAAGATATACCTGAGACTCTTATGATCAGAGTAGACAGTGAAACGCTCACCCATCAGATAGTGCCTCCACATCTTCAAGGCAAAGACCACTGCTACTAACTCCAAGTCATGGGTAGCATAGTTTTTTTCATGATGTATCAGCTACCGAGAACCATACGCTATTATAGCTCACTCTTGTATCAGGAAACACCCGAGTTCAGTCCCTAATGCGTCGCAGTAGACTGCGTACCCTACCCCTTCCTTTGGAAGCCTCAAGATGGGGGGAACTATTCAGCCTTTTCCTCAGATCCTAAAAGCTCTACTAGAATATCTCCGACCACACGAAGGGTTTCCCCTTCTTCATCAAGACTGATAGTGGTGATATAACTCCAGAGAAGTCTGGAACAAATCTATGGTAGTATCCAGCCAAGCCCAGGAAACTTTGTACCTCCATCACACTCCTGGGTGGATCCCAAGAAAGTAACACCTCAATCTTTACTGGATCTACTATAACTCCAGCCTCCGAGATGACATGTCCCAAGAAGTGAACCTCTCGAATCCAAAACTGAAACTTCAAGAGCTTACCATAAATCTGGTGCTCTTTGAGTGTGTCCATTACTACCTGCAAACGGTAGGCATGCTCCTCCTCAGTAGTCGAGTAGATCAGAATGTCATTGATGAAGACCATGAAAAATCGATCAAGGTAAGGCTGTAAGATCATGTTTATCAGACTCATGAACACTGCTGGATCGTTGGTTTTGCCGAAGGGCATAACCAAGAACTCGTAGTGGTCGTATCGACACCTGAAGGTCATCTTCTACACATCCTTATCTCGAACTCTGGGCTGGTGATAGCCTGATATGAGGCCTATATTCGAGAACCATCGTGCTCCATTCATCTGATCAAAGAGGTCATCAATCCTCAGGAGTGGGTACCTGTTCTTCATGGTCACCTGGTTCAGGTGACGGCAGTCGACACAAATCCTCAATCTCCCATCCTCCTTCTTGGCGAACCGAATCGGGGTTGCCCAGGGAGAAACACTGGGCTGGATGAATCCCTTCCCCTATAAGTCCTCCAGCTATACCCGCATCTCATGAAGCTTAGTTGGATCCATCCGATATGTTGGAGTAGATATCGGTGTCGTCTCAGGGTACTGGTAAATGTATAAGTCCACCTCTCTGTGAGGAGGTAGTCCTGGAACATCATTAGGGAAAACATCCGTGTACTAGTCCACCACTACAGGATAACTCAAACTCTCCACATCAACTGCTCCGAGGGTAAAGCAGGCCAAATGATGAGCGATCGGCTGTACCCTCCTCCTAGTAAGTCTGTCCTGTGTTGCAAAGGTTTCCTTCTCACCAGTGAAGGTGAACCTGGTCCCATTCGTGTGTACACACTATACTTTGTGCCTAATACAGTCAATCTGAGCAGGGACTGTAGATAACCATTCCATACCCAAGATGATGCCGTAAGGCCTCAACACATACCAGTTGAAGCTCTCGCCTCCTAGAGTAAGCTCACACTGCCGGCACCAGTGTGTAATCATCGAGTCTGCTCCTGTAGGAGTCTCTAGCCATAAGGATAGAGCCAATGGCTCCGTTGGAATCTCCGAGCTCCAAACGAGGGTAGTGGAAATTAAAGAATGATTGTCACCTGTGTCTATAAGAACTATAGCTAAGGTGGAGTATACATAGATCATACCTCAAATCATATTCGGAGCACCATGGTCGTATGCCTCAACTGCCTGAATCTGAGCTTTCCCCTATCCACCTGCTCCCTATGGTTGGGGTGGTCCTCCTGGTGGTGGTGGCGGTAGCACCACGTAACTTCGTCCACCGCCAACTACTCGACCAGCTCCTCTTCCATGTTCGTTTTCACCCTGCGGACTGCCTCGATCGAACCTCAGCCTCTGCCTGGGAGGTCCTTCAACTTTCTGCTGATCATCTGAACGGCGGGTCAGACAGTCACGATCCATGTGACCCTACCCACCACATGAGTAACACTACCTGCTCTTGGCAGGTGAGTCACTACCCCAGGTGCCCCGCACAATAGATCCTGAGTCCTGTGGTCTCCCACCCGTGGGTATGGTCCTCTTGGACCTCTACATCATCTGTCTACTTCCAGTTTCTGAAGACTCTGCTACATGTCGACTAGTAGTGGGTCTCGCTGCTGGTGGATGCTCAGTAAGGAAACTCTCCACTAGGATGGCTCTCTCTAACACCCCCACCTGTTTTGGGATGCTGAGGGAGATCATCGATGCCCTGATCTCTCGCCTGAGCCCCTGCTCGATGGTCCGGGCCCTAAGGAATGGGTCCCACACTATATTCGTGGAGTAGAGGGAGAGGTCGGTGAACCTCGCTAAGTACTATGACATTGTCATGCTACCCTGCTGTAGATGTAATAGCTCCTGTATCTGTACTACTCATAGGGTCTCTAGAACAAAATCTGCCTGGAACAGGCTCTCGAACTCTTCCTAGAGAAGTGTCGCCTCGTCGTGGAACATTAATTAATTATTTTGAAATATTTTGAATATTTTGGCCAAAAATTAAATAATGGGTTAGCTTAACCCATTATGTTTGGTTGGCATATTCATTTGGTGGATCATTTGGGAATAGGGGTTGGAAGAGCTTGGAGGAACTAATTCCGCCAACGAAGAACGCCTCTTCCGCCAACGAAGAATGCCTCTTCCACCAATGAAGAACGATCTTCAACTGAGGTAAGAAAGGGAAGCGTCTTCCTTGAAGAACATTAGCGAAATCATCCTCGACTTCTTCATCTTCTTTTCGATGTCAATGGAATGACATCTGCCTTTCCACAACATCGTCAACGAACAACTATACATTGTAGGGGATTCTATATTTGAAATTGTTTTCGTCCTTCAACGCACAAATCTTGGTTTGTGTTTTTCCAACTGATATCACCATAACATGGAAGGATCGGGCCGCACGAACACGGCGTGACCCTCCCCCTTCGTTTCTCCTCGTCTGTTGACGACGGCGGTGGCGCAACAGCGCCGAAGGAAGATTGGACCGCGGTGGAGCAACGGTGGCCAGCGACGGGCCAGTCATAATGAAAACTAGCACTGCAAGGCCACCGGGTCGCCGGAAGGGTGTGGTGTCGTCACGTCGCATAGGGGAGGAGAGTCGCGGGTAGTACGGGCTGCGGTGGAAGGGCGCGGTGCCATCGATCTGCGCAGAGAAGCAGAACCGCAGCCAGGGCGGGCCCCGGTGGAGGATTCGAGGCGGCCAGCGTCGGGTCAGCCACCGGCGGTGCGGAGCGGCTGGCAGCTCGTCCATCCAGGAGAAGAGGGACCCCTCTGGGGCCCACGTGAGCTAGACCAGCACCACCTCACACCGGTTTGGTACCCACCCGAACGGTTCCACCGTTCGGGAGACCAGGGGGCGTGCGCCTCCCCCTAGACACAGCTAGGGTGGGCCCCGAAGGGTGCCGCTGGCCAGCCAGGCCACGTGGGCCGCTGGGCCGCCCCCTCAGTCTGGACTACCTTCGGTTCGGGCCACCCTCGGGCCGGGTCGGACCTGTGGACTGGGTCGTACCCCAGTCTGAACCCGTTTCACCAGAATACACCTTTTCGCCCGTAACATGGGCTACGGGTGTCCAATCAACGAACCGTCTGCGGCGACGGAAAGCTTAGAGCAAGATGGTTCTTTTGGAATACCCTAATTGAGGTTTTGACACAGTTGGGGTACAATCGGGTTGGTTTGTACCTAAAATCCAACCAGGGCCCCGGGACAGAAATGTCAATAACTCATAGACCGGACGTCTGATTGACGCGTCGTCTATTGCGTTGATACCCCTATGACGAGATGGACCTTTGAGATAATTCTACATGGGATTTCGTGACAGTTGAAGTTTCGACCATTAGCTCATGGAGCGGATCCTTCCAGGAGTGAGAAGACAGAGTACGGAGACATAATAGCTGGTTGAGACCTAACGACTGCTTGACCAATTTGACTTGGAGTGACTCAACTGGCCCAGTGAGGAGCGCCTCTGTGTGAGAATGGTAGAACTATGGTGGTTAGTGCCTCTGTGTGAGTGTAGGATACCCACGGTACTTGACAGGAGGAGTACCTCAGCAGGCTATGAGGGGGAGCGCCTCTGTGTGAGCGCGGCAGACCCGTGGTGGGGAGCACCTCTGTGTGACGCAGCAGACCCACAGTACAGGACAGGAGGAGTACCTCAGTTGTCCAAGGATAGTGGGAAGCGCCTCTATGTGACATGGAAGACCCACTGCACTTGATATAGGAGGATTACACCATCAGTCAAGGTTCTGACAGTGTGACTGGGGTTGTTACTTGATACTACCCCCTAGAAGAAAATCCTGGTTAGAGCTGAGTCAATGAATTTTTTTGTTTTCCTCATGATTGAGATGGGTTACTAGATAACTTAGGTATATTTATGGGAATATACCTAAGTAATGGTTATCCGTTGATTTCATACTGTGTGGTTTAACCTTTTTGGGTTTTGTGAGACCTTGAGGGTCTCGGGGTCCCTACTGAGTATCGTTATACTCACCCATGCACGGGCTATGCCCGCACCTCGTTCTGTTGGTTGTAGACGATGGACAGCACTGACTGAGGCAGAGAGTAGCAGGACTGGATGGTACCTGGAGGTGGACCACTTGGCGTGACGGTGCTCGGAGTGGACGGAAGGACATGGAGTGTTGAGGAGGCCATCTGTACCTACCCTTCAGGTAGGAACCCCAGAGGATGACCCAGTAGTTGCTTTAATTTTCTTCAGTTGTACTTGAATTTCAGTTGTGTTGTACTTTCCTGTTGGGATTGTATTTTCAGCCCCTTTACTTTTCAGCACTCTTTTGTATACAAATTTGTTTAGTGTTTTACTTCCAACACGTACTCTCTTGTGTTTTTTTCAGTTTTTAAAGGCAATGTCTTCCCAGTTTAGGGATTTACGGCTTTGGTGCTAGTCACCAGCCTCTGGCCTATGGAAGGCAGGCTTGGGGTAGTCACGATACGGGCCCCGGGGGATGGGTCGTGAAAAATTGGTATTAAAGGAGTTAGTTCTACCACAAAACTTAGGACTCTGATCATTATTTTCTATGAATCAATAGTGTTAAGGGTATTAAGTGTGGTTTTCAGTTCAGGGAGTCCAGTGTTGGTATGGTAAACCGACGTATCCATACACCCGGACCCTGACTACTAATTTCCGACTTAGTGCATGAAAAAACTGATTGTGTGCGTGTTTCCAAAAGTTTTCTTTAAGTCAACTCAACCAGGTCAGCTTACCAGGTATAATATTTTGATTGTGTCTCATCTGTTTCTTTCAGGATGCCTCCCTATAGATCCCCAGGAGTTGTACGCTCTGACAGCCCATTGAGTGATGAGGCCTTGGTGTGGGACCATTTACCAGCAGAGGTACCAGTGGTACCACTTACCATTGGGCCACCGATGCCACCATCCCCAGCAGCAAATGATGTGCACCGCTTGAGCGCATTGCATGAGTTTCAGCACCAGAGGTCACCCAGGTTCTGGGGATAGATGGACCTACAGGTGGATGAGGATTGGCTAGAGGTTGTGGTGAGATTCTTTAGGCTAGTAGGGACACCAGAAGACTACATGGTGATCCTTGTCGTGAGTCTCCTTCAGGCATGTGGGTGGACCCTTGGGTGGGGACCACATGTCTGCAGGGCAACTGGTGGTACCTGGAGGGCCAGGACCCGACTTCCATGTTATGGTGGGGTGGTTGTGCTGTCACTAGGACCCATTTGTTACATCGGTGAAGGTAAAATTTGTGTATTATGTGTGGTAAGTCCTATTATTTTCATCATTATTAGAGATTTTGGATGTGATGGTCACTATGGTGAGTAACTCTTAAAAAATAGACTTGGTGTTTGATGATATCTCTAATTTGATACTCAATATGGAATTTCATAAAAGGTAAGTCCAAGAACCATATATTAATTCTCTAAATTCTGATGGATGAGGATATTCACCTAAATTAAAGCAATTATATTAGAACAATTCAGTGGAAAATAATTAATGGGAGAAGATCTGAGGAACTTTGGTCGATCTCGATCCAACCTGTTGGAAGTGTGGTATGAAAGGACATATCAAGAAGGACTAAAAGAGTAAAAATGAAACCTATGGAATACCATAAACTTCTAGAGGCTCAAATTCCATTAGAAAAATGGAAATAGGTAGGAAATTATTGCTCAGTTTAAATATTTTGGTTGAGTCATGGATAGTTGACTCGGTCGCATCATTCCATTAAATGGGATAACATATATGTATTGAAATTTATGTATCTAGATATATTAGCAAAGTATATTAAGTGAATAATAAAGATATAAATATCATTAGGAAAGGATATGTGAATATCTGATTGAAGAATGATGTATTCTTGAAACTAAATAATGTTATACATATCTTAGAGAAGAAAAAGAACTTATTTTTAATTGGAAAACTAAATGAGGTAGGGTGTAGAACTATGATTTCCAAAAATTTCTAGAAGGTTACTTGAGGGTCCATGGAAGTTGAAAAATGAGTAAAGGTTTGAAATATTCACATTATTGGAAGCTTTGATAGAATACGAATGGTTATAATTACAATAATCGATGATCTATAATATTTGTATTATAGGATAGGATATCTCAATGAGAAGAATAAAAAGGTTTTAACGGAAAAAATAATATTTATGCTTGATCATTTAGAAATATAAAGTTATTAAAGTTGTGTGTTGGTGAAGTAAATGAGGGTGTCCTTTGATTTATATGGATGTTATCCCAGAGATAAGAAGTTAAAACTTGTTCATACTAATGTTTGGGGTCCTTCCTCTATTAAATCCTTCCTAGATTATTATAAATCTATACATTTAATTTATAATGAAACAATATAGGTTTTGGTTTAATTTTCAATGAATAGCTATACTATTTTACAAGAATTAATTCAATGGAAGTCCATGGTGGAAAGGGAGTAAAACTAGCAATTGAAATGTCTATGGTCCAACAATTGGGTTGAGTACACCAGATTAAACTTTTGAAACTTATATAAGAAGAAGTAGATTATTCGTTTGAATATGGTTCTTATAAATCCATTTTAGAATGGATTGGATGAAATAATGAATAAAATTTTTATAGATAAGGCTATAATAATGAGGTTACAATATAAAATGCCTAAAGGAATTTGGGTTAAATCTCTCGACACAATGGCGTATCTAGTTGGAATAACTCCAACATTGATAGTTTGTGTATGAAATAACATAGGAGTTATTGATTGAAAATTGATTGGAAGTTAAACACCCTATATTCTTTAACAGCTTGGAATACATTCATATTGATGCTAAGGATGGAAAAAATATTGAGGCTAAGTAAAAAATATTTTTTTCATTATTTATGGTGATGAGAAAATAAATTGTCGGTTTTAGGATAAGGAAAATAGACAAGTCATCAAAAGGTAAGATGATATATTCACTAAAGGGGTTACATAGAAGAGACAAAAACTGAAAAAAAAATAGAATTAATTAACAAATAAACTATTAAATTCCTATTTGATCTAAGTAAAAACATTGGATGTTTGAAAAAATCATATAACTCAAATGAAATTACTTCAAGTCAATTGGTGTGACCAGTAGAATATTAGGCAAAAAGGTTAAATAATTATAAATTTCAAATGGGATCACTTGAAGATGGGTCTCCCAAAGTCAGAGTAATAAAAATTATGGTATTGGAATAAAGAGAAAATATAGGCAGTGTATAATAACCAATGATATTAATAATATCAACTAAAGTTATAAATATTGTTTAGATATTTGGGGATAACATGAATTTTCTACATTCAATGGATATAGGAGAACCCAGGTGCATGAAATAAGAGACAACCCCCTAATTAATAAAAGTAATGTAAGTAAAAATGGATGAAGAAATGGTTTCATTTTTGTTTAGAAAAAACACTAGAATTTTTTAGCATACCAGAAGGGAAAAGGGAGAACTTGATAATAAATCGGTTTACTCGATAAAGGAATAAGATTATGGAAAGAATCTCTACAAAGTGTGGATGATAGTGAAGGGGTTTAAATATAAGGAAGGTGTTGGATTAATAGAAATATTTTCACCCATAGTAAATCATGACACTCTCTAGATAGTGTTGAGAATAGTAGCATAAAAATATTTTTTCCTTAAATATATGGATATAAAAATAAAAAATATTCTAGATGATTTAGAGGAGTAGAACTACATGAAATAACTGATTAGTTTACCATTATAAAGAAACATTAAATTTTCTTGAAAGCTAAATAATAGTCATTATGGGTTAAATAAATCCCCGCGATAATCAAATTGGATATTTTATTTGTTCACATTAGAAGAAAGATTTAGTTGGATAAATGTGGATCATTGTTATTATCAAAAGCAATGGAATTAAGGGTTTTTCATTATATTTATTTTTGTATATTGATGAATTTTTTTTGGTTGGACTGGATAGTGGTAGAATCTAGAATTTGAATTGTGATTTTTTCAAAATCTTCAAGATAAATGATATCGAGAAAAAAAGGAGAAGTTGGAGGTTATGATCTAGATAGATATAAAAGTAGGGACATTTATTCTATCACATATGGATTATATTTGGAATATCATTTCTAGGTTTGTTATGTGAATAAGTAATCCATTATCTACCCCTAGATACTCACTTAAAATTATCTAAATCACAAGAACCATTAATGAAAGTATAGAATCAGTACATGGAGAATGTATTGTATGATTCAATATTAGGAAGTCTGATGTATGCTATAATTTTCATGCTACTTGAAATTTCCCAGGTAGTGAGAGTTTTGAGTTGTTATATGGAAATGTTGAGAAAAATACATAGGGATGATTTGAAGTTGATCCTTCCATACATGAATTAAATGGAAGCTACAATATTATACTATGGAATGGATGATCCATTATAATTTTTTTTAGAATAAAACTTTATTTATGGTAGCCAAAGTTTAATCCACTTGGCTAATAATTTAGTGTTCCATACTTTGACTATTCACATTAACCTGATGTATCATTTCATCATAAATTTACTAGAGGATAAGGATATAGAGATATAAAGGATGAAAAGAATACAAAATCTAGAAGTTATGTATAACAAGGTGGTATCTCAAGAAATTATGAGGCAATAATATGCCTCAGTAGTTCATGGGTGAATTGAAGGAGAGAAACAGAGAATAATATTATATACCTAAGTATAGAGTGTTTTTAGGATCTCTGAAACAAGTCTTAAATAGGATATTTTTTATGAGGTTATTTCTATTTCAGTTCTCCATAAGTTCATTCATCTGAATTACATTCACCCAAATTTTATGAAGTTGATGATCTGTTATATGAGAAGTTCAAAAATGGAATGGGTTATAGGATCATTGGAAGTACACATACCCATGGATATATGATGGATTTATAGAGGTTTGGTAGTTCATAATGGCTGGAGGCTCACCATGTTGGTAATCAATTTGTAGGGGTGATTAATTATAGGTCAAAGAGCTTGAATAATTACTTATACTTAGTAAATTTTAAATCTTGTAATATATTGTTTTTTTATACTAATGTAAATGGATATAGTGATGTTTCTCTCTTGCACGTATGACTGATTGTCTGAAGCACATTAAATTTTTTGTCCCTTTTCTTTCTTCCTATTTTACTATTGTATGTATTCTATTTTCCTTTCAGTTTACTTGTGTGTTCAATCAGGGAAAAAATTGTGTGGTGGGTAGGGTGATAAGTATACCTACATTTGATACACTTAGTCAAAGTTTAATTATAAAAGTTTGGATTTTTTTTGTGATACTACATACATACTTATAGTGTATTTATGTTCAAAGTTATGATGGGTTTATTAGAAAAAAGTGTCAAAGTTTCATTCCCAATAGCTTCAACTTAAAGGGAAGTCCCCTAAAATGATACAATATATTTTTATACCATTTTACTATAATCAATAGACAATGTTTTCTAGTATAGTATATATTTTTCTTCAACTTAATTTTATGGAAGGTAATGTCATTAAATTCCTTGATTACAAATCATAATGATTAATAAAATAATCATAATTGGTCACATTGATTGTTTCATTGATTCCTCTCAACCCCTCAATCACTTACTACTCATTTCATAACTTATTACATAAGCTAGTAACCAGAGTCCATTTAATCCTTTTTTATTCAAAAATTTCATTTTTAGGACTCATGGCACTACCTTATAACACATGAGGGTTCCAAAAAAACATCATCATTAGTTAACTTAATATAATCATCAGTTTTCTATACTTTAAAATTTATTAACATTCTAAAATGAGATGGAAAATAAATTATACTCAATAAAATTTTAATTTTTTCATTTCATCTATATAAATTCACCATTAATTACCAATAATAGTCATTCTATTATCTTGATTTCTCCATAAATTTACATTACATCGATAGTTACATCATAGTCCAAGTTGATGTATCATATAAAAAAATAACTTTTATTATCTCAATATATACTAATAAAACTCAAAATAAATATGGTTTAATCATCATCACTTATCTCAAGGAAGTGACTGTAAAGAAATATTAAAAATTTGATCAGAAGACTTTTGAAAATCTCACCACACATATGTTCCTAATCTATTTAAGTGTTCATCCAACTAGGGACCCATAATACAAAAAACCAAAATATACAAGGTCATGGTAACATTAAACTTCTAAAACTATTTACATAAAATATTATTGAACGACATGAATAAGTATAAAACTCTAATAATTATTGAATAAATATTCTTTCATTCTAGTCCTTCATTGTCGAAATAACTTTGATAATTTCATCAAGGAAATATCCACCTATATACACTGATGATAATATAATAAATATTTCCTTTAATTTCAATCACTCATAATAATTATGTGATGGTTTAAACCCAAAATTTCAAACCTTAGGTGTACTAACATTCATAAAGAGTAAGTTTAAATTTACATATCTCATAAGGTAATTTTCCTCTCACAATAATTTTATCATATATTCTGATCTAAGAGGACTACTAGAAGATCTATTTTCACATAATCCAACATAAAAAATGTGTATACAAGTGTAATGAAAATATAAACCATGCCTTACTGAATTTATCTCAATCCATATTATATATCATGTAACATCATCATTTAATCTCCCTCAATAATCAATACTTCCATCAATTAGTACCCCTAATATTTTCACTTGAAAAATCATGATATTTGAAGTTCCTCACATAAAAATTTATAATTTATACCTATAAAAGGTTAAATCATAAATCGTAATCAACCAATATTGTAGGCCTTATCGCAGGTCTAGCCAAATATTATTTATAAAACTTTTAGATTGTTGCCTTATGGCTAGCCAGGTTCATCTCAATAGAACCATTCCAAACAATAATCATTATTTAGTTATCAATGGTTTATATTTTATTCATTATTATGGATGAAAATTGTGATATCATGGGTTTTTTGTGGTGTGTGAATATATAATACAAATAAATAAATGTAAATTTTTAGTGACATAAAACTAATGGTGATACATTGGGTGGATTGATACTTCATCTCACCACTTCCCCCAATTATGAGGACTCTAAAATCACAATTTATGAGTGAGAATATTCAAAACCTCACTTGTGTTTTTGTTGATTTGATGACTTAATTCCAATAAACTATGACTATAGTGTATGAACCCTTATTTCAGGTTTGAGTGACAGAGATACAAAGAAAATTCTAATTATCTCATAATACCCCCAGGATCACTATAAAGAAAACACCCAACTGATATAAATTATATCCAGTTTTAGTGAGGCCCCTAATATATTATTTCTACTCACATTAATGTAACATCATTGAATTTTACTGACTAGCTAATAAATTTAAATTCTATATGTAATGAGTTGGATAGAGTTAATAATGATATAAAATATACAACTAGAATCACAGGGAAAATAGTACAAAATATGATAACTTCTTAAATATCATTCACTCTAACCATAATAAATCTCGAATAGAGGCAATAAGAGGAATAATTTCATTAAAAACAAGGGATCAAGGAAAACTTTAGTTCTCCCCAATCAAATCAACCACTATTTTGGTGTTAATTATACATGAATATGATAATATAAATGGAGACGCTAAGAAATAAAATTAAATAATAAATTAAACTAATCTATTTCTAAAATGGATGAGTTCATAATCCCACCTCTCTTTACCTTCTTCTCCCTTTTATATATTGTGTACTCCCCAAGGTGCATACCATGTAGAAAATAATGTTTATAATGATTATTCTATTTGAGTTGTTTTCCTAGAACTAACTAACTTTTTACTTTTTTTATTACCGTATTATTAATAAATATCTTATCATAGGATTTGTGTTCTTATATAAACATTAAGGCGATAATTACCTTAGAGTGTTTTTCATGTTGAAAGGTTATAAAATTTTCCCACAATGAGAAGAGAAATATTCTTTGAATATATTTTTAAACATATTTAATATGGTCAATATTAAATTTATCTGAAAAGACACAAATAATGATTGACTATATTGTGTTGGAGGCTCATAATACATTGAGAATTATTCTCACGAATTTCCCACTTGGTGGCCTCCAAATAGAAAGATCATAAGGTCATGCCCACGTATAATAATTCAAAATCGTTTATTTTCCATTGGATATTCCTATATGTTAATGTGTTTATTTTTCTTTATATGTTAGGTTAATGTTCCCTTGTACTTATTGATGAAGTTGTCTATTTGTTTGGATTTTTTATCAACTATGATTAATTATCAGTGGATGTGTTTGATATATTATTAAGATGGGTGGAAAGGTTTGGATTTTTCCAAGAGATATTTTAGATTCATTTATAAAATATGTAAAAACTAATAAAATTGAAAAAGTAATGATGTTAATGATTCTACACTAAGCGTATGTCTTTAATATCTAATCATGTGACTTTGTGCCTCTAGGTGTATGTATTTATAGTTGATTGTATGGAATCAAGTATCTCATCATAATACTTTTATGCACCAAATTTAATTCTTTTATCCAATATATGTAAATAATTGTAAGATTTCACTTGGAATAATACTTTGATTTCCCATAATTATGTTTCAAGACTTAGAAAAATTTAAAGTTTATACTGGTTGCAAAATTGAGTTTCTAGAAATTGATTTTTTTTTTTGAAACTAAACCTGATAGTGTATAAACTATTATTAAATGGATAAAAAATCACATATATAATGTGATTCATGATAAAAATGAAATATATAAACTGGTGATTATTATTCTTATCTTTTTTAATTTCTAATCTAGAAAAACTAAAAAACTATGAGATGCTCATTGTTAATGTTTTTCAAGAAGAAACTTTTTATATTAAACATGTAATATCATTTTGATGATACTATACTGGTATTAAGATCCTAAGTCACTCATATATCTTGAAGAGATGCAAGTTAAATTTTTTAGGTGAGTTTTGAAATAAAATTTGAGAAATCTTGTTTATACGGTGAGATTTTTAAAATAAAATGGAACATTGAAACTGATCTAGTTGAGACAATAAGAAAAAAAACTAAAGAATAATGGTTTTTTAGATAGTATTGTTTTATCTAGAGTAATAAGAATAATTTATTTCATGGGATATCTATATTAAATGGCCTTTTTTTCATATGAGTTAAATAAATTTGAATATTGAGTTCACATTGGTTTATTTATTTAGAAGCATAAAGAAATTAGTTGGAAACCAAAAATATGAATTCTATCTTTATTATTTTTTACAAAAAACTTAAAGACTTCTTGTTTTTCCTTTTATTGATACTATGTTTTATGTGATCCACTTAATTATCTTTAATAGAATGACTTTTTTTAAGATTTATGTTGATATTATTGCAAGATATTGGAAGAAGAAAATATGTTTCATGATTTTAAAAAAAATACATGAATAAAGATAGAGTAATAGAGTTTTTAAAAATAAATAAGAAGTGATTCTCATAGGAAAAGTTAAAATCATATAATTTGTGTCTTTTTTATCTATAAAAATTTTATTGATTGAGAATTGAGATATATATCTACATTATATATTATAATAAGTTATCATGTTTTCCTAGATATTATAAAGGATTGTGGAGAAATAATAATATATAATAAAATAAACACATTATTCAAGTGATTTATCCCATCTATTATGATTCATTGTTACTATAGGGATGTTGTGTATAGCCTATGTTATAATATCTATTAGTATCATTGAAATTATATGAATCTATAATTTATGAATGATTCCTCACTACCCAATATAAAGTAGTGGTTGACATATAGTGGAGAATCTATAGGGAGATAAAAACCTACTACATTATGGAATGGTCTCACACAACATGGTAAAACCTTGTAAAAATCATTGTATCCTTTGTTCTATTTAGTTTTTTCATTATCATTCATAGTTGGGATCACAATATTCAATGAGAAAGTCATCATCCAACCATCATTAGAGGTTTATTTCAAGGATAATAAGAAATTATAAAATGTAAATTATATAATTATTCAACCCTCCCCATTTAGTGAAGTAATATTATCTATTAGATCTAACAATTTGTATCATATCCATGGTTCCATTTTTTAATACTCTCTTTGTGAATATAATAATTAAAAACATTAACTCTATAAATAGTAGAGGAGTGATAATTTTTGATGGAAAAAAAATATAATGGCTATAAAAAAAAGGATGATTCCTTATTTTTTCACTTAGACTATAATTTATTTATGTAGTCACAGTCAGTTTTCTACCCATTAAAATAGGCTATCATATGAACTTAAATGATAAGAGAAATCATGAAGTCAATGGAAAAGTATCGAATGTTATTCTTACATCTCTTTTTAAAAAATTATTCAACAATATAATGGGTTTAAAAATATACAAGTATATATGAGAAAATATTGAAATCATCAATGAAGAGAATGTAAAATTTAATGTGGAAAGGCTAAAAATATAGATAAGTGAGTTCAAAGATATAAATATAGATGAGGATGGATCCATTGAAAACTATTTCACCAAAGTTAATGAAATAGTGAGTAACACCATAGGGTTTGGTGAGAATGTGGATGATAATACCATTATAAAGAAACTCATGAGAAATTTATAATTTGTTTTACCCCAAAATTTATTCTCTGGAAGATAGGTAAGATCTCTCTCTTGATTAGTTTCATAATATCCTCATTTTCTATGAAATGAAAAAGATACCCACATTTAAAAATAATGTTAAATATGAGATGGCATTTGAAACCATGATAAATTTGAATACAAACAATAATATCTTGGACCTTAATGTAAATCAGATAGTTATGATGAGATAGATAAATATGGATAAACAATCATTTCTCTTATCTATTGGAAATTCAAAAAAACAAATAGAAATTATAAGGTTAAACATCCCTTGAAATTCTTCAAGTATGATGGAATCATAAGTTTTCTATAAATTTTCATATGAAAAAGAATCTTGGATATGAGGTAATGAAAATAATGAAAATCCCAAGAATATAAAGAGCTGGAAGTACACTAAAGATGGAAAAAACAATGAGTTCAAGATGATTCTTCCAAGAAGAGGATAATTCTTAATAAGAAAAGAAGAAGATAAAGATGTATCATATTGTAGTCAATATGATAATGATGGGAAAGGAAAGTTAAAAATCATTATTTCACATGTGTTGAAAGAATAAATGTTATTTAGCTATAAATATAAAGGTGGTGGAGAAACTTATATCAAACATATTCTCATCTTTGACTTGTAATCTTTCCTAGAGAAAAACACAAATCTCAAAATAAAATTATATTCTCTAAATAAAGTAGTTGGGAAGAAGGTTAAGTCAAATAAATAATTTCTAATGAAAGAAATTTAACTCATTGAGGAACTCAATAAGTAAAAGTTAAATGTTTTTGAGAATGAAAATATTCTAAAATATCTATAAGTTAAATCAGTTTCTAGGAAAGAGTTGCAAAGAAAGTTGGAATCAAAATATCTTGTAATTAAAACTGAGCTGAAAAAATCATTAAGGAATTAAATAAATATGATTAACTTAAGTATGAAACATAAATAATTGTTGAGAATTAAAGTAAATCATTTTAGGATGAACTAATACCTAAAAATTATAAAAATGGTCAATCTCTGTTACCTAATATTGAAGGTCTCAATTCAAAATAATGACAATATTAGGCTATTAATAATTTTAATAAATAATATTTTATATCTATGGAAGAGAGTAGAATATAGATTAAATCAACCCCCTTAATGAAAAAGTAAGTTCATTGGATATTTATATTGTAAAGATAAGATTTAGGAATAAATTTTTTAGATCATGAATATTATTATAACAAATTAATGAGATTCAGTATCTATTGTTAGTGTTGTGGGATTTATGTTTACAAGGCTTTCACATGTTAGCATAATATGTCTCTATATGAAAGGAGTTATAAATTAATAGGAGTTAGTTCTAAGATGAAAATATGTGATTCACCATCGGAGAAAGAAATAGACAAAGTCTTATAAAATATTTCCATGCCAATCAAGTTTGAATGTTTGAAATAAATGTGTAGTATATATGAGAATCCTAGAAACTGTGGGGAAAATACCTGAAAATTAGCCGGGATAGATATCCTACTATGAAAAGGGAAAGGGAGTACAATAAAGATTAATATTAGAATTCAATCTTTATAGATTTTTCCTTAAAGTAAAGTAAGAAAGGATTACCTTAGATACTTGATAGTGGGATATCATTACATATGACTGGAGACACTAAAATCCTAAAAGGTATTGATAAATATGAAGGTGGGAAGTTAATTTCGGCAATAATTGTTCACTAAAGATCTGAGTTATTGGAACCAGTAAGATTTTGTCTAAAGGACTCAGGTGTGAATATTAATTTTTTGTGTAAGGTCTAAAATATAATTTACTTAGTGGCATCCAACTGTGTGATGAAGTAAAATATGTTTTCTTTAAAAATAACTCATGTGTTGTCAGAAATTATAAGGACATAAGAATTGTGACAAGATGTGAAATAAGTAGGGGTAAATTATTTCAGATTTTAGACCCATCCAACTTATGCTACAAGAGTGAAAATTATGAAAATATACTTTTCCATAGGATACTTGGTCACTTTTTCCAATGAAACATGACCAAAATTTCAAAACATGATGTTCTAAAATAACTTCCCAAACTCAAGAGGGAAAAATTAGTTCTATATAAATCATTTTAGAAGTGAAATATGACTCCAAAATACTCAATAATAGGAACATTTAATCCACCTACCCATTGAAACTAATACACTTAGATGTATATGGTCACATGAGTAACAATTCAACCAAGGTTGAAATTTATTTCATTACATTCATAGATTATTTAACATAAATATTCAATTTTTTATTCATGTTTCATAAGTCTAAAGCTCTCTAAAGTTTCAAACTCTCAAAGAGATTGGTTGATAAGGAGCTTGGTGTTTATATAAATAGTATTTTTTTAAAAAAATGGGAAATAATACACAAGTCATGATTTTTTTGAACTATTTAAAAAACCATGGGATGAAAAATAAATATATCAAACCATACACTTCTTAATAGAATGGTGTGGATGAAATAATTAATTGATGTATTATAGAAATAGGCTAAGAACATGCTTTTAATGTTCCCTTATAGATAATTTTTATGTACCATTGTGCATATTAAAAATAGGATATTGTTAATACTAGATACTCATAAAACTCTCTATAAGATGTGTGATAACAAAAAATCAACCATAAAATAATTTAAATTTTTATGAATCCTCTATTACATGGAGATAAAAATCAATTATCTAGATATGTTTTAAGAAAAGGAAAAATAATGAAACTTTATGGTGTATATTTCAATGGATATAGTTACAATTACTAGAGAAAAACCTCACATAAGGTGACGGAATGTTTAGATACTAAAATAACTAAAAAATAGTACAAAACAAATGTGCTCATTGGGACAGGTGATTAGTCTACTAGGGCTGAAAACAAAAATAATTCTAAAAAATATATTAGTTAGGAATCATTATAAAAGAAGGTTGTGGTTGATATTGACTCCAGTGTTACCATTGATAAATTAAAGAATAAGGGTTAGTGGGAGTGAAATCCATGGATGAGGAAGCATATTTACTTTAAGAATATTATTGGATAATAGGGTACAATTATCTATATATGAGGAAGGATAACATTAGATAACCAAACTCAGCATGTTTTACATATTGATCCCATTTAGTTTTTGAGGTAGTTAAGTGTGAATGGTGGATTTTTAAAATAAATGAATATCATATTCAAATTGATAATAACTTCACTTGGTAGCTTTCCCCAAGGATAAAAAATAATAATGTTATTATAACTAAGGGGGTTTTTAGAAAAAAAAATCAATGAGAATGGATAGATGTCAATAAAAAAACCTAACTTATTTTTAAGGGATACTCTCAAATAGAGGGAATTAACTTTGAAGAAATGTTTTTTATAGTTTCAAGGTTTTAATACATGAGGATGTTGTTTATAGTGTCATATCCTAGAAAAAATATAGTTTACCTAATGGATATAAAGTTTTTTTCCTTAATAGGGATCTTGAGGATAATTTTTTGATTTAGAATCATAAGGGGTTCATCCTTGATAAATATGGAATCATGGTATTCAAATTGAAGAAATAATTATATAGCCTAAAATAGGATCCAAGGGTCTAGTACTCTAAGTTGGATGGATTCATGAAAAATATAAAATTTTCAAAAGTAAAAGTTTATAGAAACTTATATGTGAAATAGACTATCATAATTAATTTCATTTTCCTGATCTATGTTGATGATATAATATTTTCAGGTGATCAGGAGTATCTTTGTGGAGATTTTTCAAAACTAATAATGTATAATACTGAGATGTCTCTTCTAGGAGTGATGAGTTGTCACGAACCATCCCGGGTCGACCTTGAACTAGTCACCCGAGCCGGTCCGTGACAAGTCCCGAGGGGCTTCCCCGATCCCCCCAGGATGGAAACTAGTGTCGGGCATCTAGTTTTAATCATTGGGAACGATTTATCCCAAAAAAACCACGATCCATAAAAGAAAAAACTAAACAAAACAGACAACACTAACAACATAATCAAAAAACTACACAACAAACGTACCTCCATGTGACCTCGTGGATCACCATCCAACAAAAAACCAACGTTGCTCCAACACCGAGCGACTCAAACCAGAAAACCTGAACAAAGGGAAACCTGCAACTGGAATGGTAAATGATAGGCGTGAGTACAAAAAATACTCAGTAGGAAATCCAAGATTAACCAACGCCCTATGACCTTAACTTTAAAAAGAAAACCAGTCATGCTAGTTTGAAAATAAGGCCCATTTAAAATAATTTTTTCAGCTTTTTCAAATTCAAATAACAGGATTTTACTTTTAAGGAAAACATTTCATTTCCCATACATTTTCAAGGTAGAATTCCAACTTACTTTGAAAATTCAAATTGAAAGGAAAACAATTTACTTCATGGTATGGTTTTCACAAAAGAGGGAAACATGCATTAAACCTCTGAAAAGAAAATCACTCCACAAATACCAAAAACATTAGCAAGCACCATAGTCAAAACCCTTAAGGTTCATCTAGCTTGTGTGGGGCCCTTGAACCTCACGTCTCAGTGTAAGAGTAACCATAACAAATATATGTTCTCATGCACGAGCCACTAGTAGGATATCATCCATAACTTAGTGGTCCCCATCATCATCACGTGTTTAGTTAGTGTTGTTCGTCAATCCAGCTAAGTGAAACTGGGCCAGAGCCACTCCCGTATCACTAGCACGCTAGTCTAGTCCACCCACCTAGATACCCCAGGTTTTCCATGTGCCCTTTTTCAAATGTTGGTGAGGTTTTATCAAAAGAACAAAAATGAATATAACACTTTCTTTATCCAAAGCTCACTCAATCTCTCACCACTGTTCTCCATCCTTAAGAACATTCCCCTTTTTTACCATGTAACACATCTCACAAAAAACACACTCATATTTATTAAATTAAAGGGGATGTATAAAGTGGGGTTTTCTATTTTAGCAAACCAGTTTCAAAGTGCCAAACAGGCCTCATCACTTTACAAGGAATTTTAACATTTTTTTTAAAAAAAACACTATTTCACAACACCTTTTAGTTTCAAAAATCAATTAGAATAATACTTGTACAACCAAGGTATTTCATGTTTAAATAATGCTTAAATCCACACTTAAAATGAAGAAATCTTTTTAAGAAAATCAAACCATCGTCAAAACCCTTTTTTTGAAAAACATAAAAAAAACATGTCGTTACAATTTTATAACAAACCGGTCGAAAGACCACACGCCTTTTGAAATACTCATTTCACATTCAAAAAGTCTAAGAAACCAATTTTCAAGAATCACAACAATTTATTCACAACATATATATACATATATATATACATATGTATACATTGTATATGGATTAAATATAAAGGCAGAATACACTTTAAAAAAACAAGTAGTAATGGAAATTGTAATTAAAGGTCAGGGCATAGGGAACCTACCTTGATTCGCAAACTGAACCCGATGATGCCACACACATCGCGCAGGTGCGTACACGTGCGCCAGATGAAGACCTCTGCGTTGTGGAATTGTCCTGCCAACGTGCTACAACAACACCAAAACACAACAGAGACAACCAAAACACTGATATAAAGAAAAACTCAAACAAAAACATGCCACATAAACTACCTTGGCACAGACGTGCTCGACCACCGGGGTCGCGCGCCAGTCAAAGGGGCGGCGCACACTGGTAGGGAGACCATCGGAGGTCGCGCGCAGATTACCGGGTGCGCCGCTTCCCGGCGCAAGATGGTGGCGGCTGGCCGGACCATGGAAAGCCAGAAAGCGGCCGGTCGAAGGTGTGGCGGAGCCGAACGGAGGACCGGAAAAGGCCGGGGGACGCCGGCAGGGCAGGGGATGCCGAAAGGTGGTTTTGGAGCGAATCAGGGGTGTCGACAGGGCTGGGGAACACTGGCGGGGTCGCCGGAGGGCAGGGCGGCGCGGCGGGGTTGCTGGAGGGCAGGGCAGCGCGGGATCTGGGCACCGGGGTGGAGGCCAGATAGCGGGCAGGCGGGGAGCGGTGGCGACGAGAGACCGGGACGAGGCCAGGGAGCCGAGCGCGGTGGTCGGGATCATCGGAGGTGAGAGTAGGGCACCGGACGGAGGCCGGGTGTGGGAGCGGGGGACGCCGGAGATCGCGTGGGCAGGCGTGGAGCGGCGGAGCGATGGGGAGCGGGGCGCCGGATGGAGGTCGGGTGCAAGAGTGGGGGATTCCGGAGGTCATGCGGGCAGGCGGGGATTGGCGGAGCGGCGGAGCGGCGGGGAGCGGGGCGCCGGACGGAGGTCGGGCACGGGTAGCGGGCGCGCCTGGGGAGGAGAGAGGCCGGAGGTGAGGGGAAAGCACGGGAGGGGGGCGGCATGCTCAAGGTGGGGTAAGGGGGGAGTAGAATTAGGGTTTTAATATATATATATATATATATAATATGATAATAATAATAATAATAATAATAATAACCATACTAATAATAATAATAATAAAAAAATAATAACAATAAAAAAATAATAATAAAAAAGAAAAAAATAAAGGGCAAATGCACAACACCTGGGCCAACCATGCGGTGTCCGCCAACTGTGCGGTGACCGCGCACGGGTTCGAAACCCAGTAAAGGTACTAAACGACAAAAATTTTAACCCAGGGCTCGGCCCGGACCTCGGAACTAAGAAAAATAAAATAAAATAAAAAAATAAAAACAAATTAAATAAAAAAAGGCGGGTGTGACAATTCTCTCCACCATAAGCACTTTCTGCCCCCATAAAGTCACCAAAAAGAATGATAGATGAAACTTGAATCAATGCCCGATTGAAAGCAAAAGGATCCACAACACGAGAGGATGGGAGAACATGGGAGGGTTCTCCCCACCACAAGAACTCAACTAGTGTGGAAATTTAACACTCGACCATACCACCTCGGGAATGGGGGGGTGATGTTGGAACTCCCAAACTAACCTTTATAGCCTGATCGAAACAAATCTTCCACTAAAACTTGGAATTCTTGACCTATACCAAAACCCCGAACACTAGGGAAAAAGAAAACTCTGAGAAGACTTAACCCACGAAGTAAACCCAAGCATTCTCATAACGTCGTTTCTCCCAAAGACACTTACATCCCCAAACGAACACAGTCAAACTGAGATCAACTCACGCAAGATCCAAACACACCTTTAAGAAAAACACACGATCTAAAACACCATAATTAGACAAAAGAGACTGTTTGGATTACAAACGAACACACTCATCCCAACTTCACGATGACACAATGAACCTACGACAACGCCAAAACTTTAACAGTGGAAGAAAGAGAATGGAAGGACCTTTAATGCTTTGTTTCCAACACCGAAAAAAAGCATGAACCAAGGATTCACACCCCCGTGAACTCCTGACTATGCGCGAGCTTCACCCCGAGACCTGTGGCTGGGGATCTGATGGCTGAAGCATCTCCTGCCTCACAGTCAGGCACTGACTTTCTCCGATCCCAGTGTCCTCTTCAAGTGACGCTTCCTAAAAAACTTCTCTAGATGATCCAGACAACTGCAATGATGACACGTCATTGAAGGGGTGTGACATGACGGTTTTGTATACCCTAAACATCCATACTGATGGTACACCATTAGATGGTCCGACAAACTAAAAGTCAGAGCCACTGCAGAGGAATCTTTGGGAACAAATCCATCTGACACACTCTGCTCTTCAGATGGGAGACCTTCACGAGCAACTGGATATGGTGGATTTCCAACCTTCTGCGCTCTGGAGACCAACTCAGCTAAAACACCTCATGCACCAACTTCTCAAAAGTGATTCTCCAAAAAAGGAAATATTCTCTCTTTGATCTCTGGACAAAGGCCCCTGATAATGAGGGAAGTCTTCATCAAATACTATGATTCTATCTACGGAGAAAAGGACACAAGCTCCTTGAAATGTTCAACATATGTCTTCACCATCCATTGGCCTTGTTGAATACTCTCAAACTCTTCCCTTTTCTTCATCTTCACTTCTTCAGGTATAAACCATCAGACAAGGACAGATTTAAAGAAAACCCATGTTATCCCAACTTGCAGTGATGGCGGGGCGAACAACTCATACTCATCCAGAGTTGGACCTTCGAACAGACCCAAAACGGAATGCACTCGGACAGCTTCTGGAGTTCCCAATACCCTGAAGACGCACTCGACCTCTTCAAGCCATTGTGTTGTCTCTAACAGACTCCAATCACCATGAAGGACAGACAACGTCCGAGAAGGACCAAAAACTGGGCATGACTCATCAAAAACAATGCGGACCTTTCTGGGATGCATTTCTGAACAACATATAAAACACCAATTGAAACCGATAACATTCGAAGAAACATCAATAAAACACCCTCATCCAACAATAACCAGCTCAAATCCAAACAAAACAAACACAACCCCAAAATAAATCCCCTTTTTAGAATCCCCATTTCATTTTAGTTTTCAAAACCACTTTCTTTCAAGACCACCTTCCAAATACTAATCCACTTCCAAACCAAAATCACTTTCCAAAACCATTTCCCCTTTAAAAAACAATTCAGAAAACAAGGTCAAACCTCTTATTTCAAATACACACCCAGGTAATCCCATGAACCGTTGTACATGTCTTCATCTGCTTTCCATTCATATGCACACCAACACACACTTCCCATGCATTCTCACACATGTGAAAACGTTCATAAAGAGATCCTGAGGTTTCACCCCAATCCATTTTCGACCAAAACCAAGAAAACAATGGATTTCCAAATCAAGAGATTTTAGTTTTTAAAACTATTTCATACATTTAAAATACTTTAAAAGAAATCAGTCCCATTTTCAAAAACCCTTTTTTCTATTTCCAAAAATTCACTTACACCAACCAGAACAAAAACAACACTTAAATTGCATAAAACACCGGAGTGAGGGACTAGTATTCATGCTTAACCTGGCGACATGGTAGTGGGTCATGTCCCAAGTAGGCGTCGACCACTAGGAGGAATTCAAACTGTGTACCTGGACTCCACATGGGCCACTACTCCATGTGAAATCACGATGTAACATCGTCTTTCCTCTGTTGTCATCCCTCAATTCAAAACAAATCAGGACGAGACAAAGACTCAATTCCCAGACTACCCCTGGCGAATCAAGGTGTAGAACGGAAAAGGGTTCATGAAGTCCTTCTCGTACCTACCTCTCAAGTCAAGAAAGTCCTAATCTCCACCTACCAAACAACCCAAATAACAAGGGCCTCCTCTGACACCATTTTGTCATAAACCATCCCGGGTCGACCCTGAACCGGTCACCCGAGCCGGTCCGCGGCAAGTCCCGAGGGGCGTTCCCGATCCCCCTGGGATGACAACTAGTTCCAGGCATCAAGTTTTAATCGTTGGGAATGATTTTTCCCAAAAAAACCAGGATCCGTAAAAGAAAACAACTAAACAAAATAGACAACACTAACAACATAAGCAAAAAAAACTACACAACAAATTTACCTCCATGTGACCTCGCGGGTCACCATCCAACGAAAAACCAACATCACTCCAAGACTGAGCGACTCAATCCAGAAAACATGAACAAAGGGAAACCTGCAACTGGAATGGTAAATGATAGGCGTGAGTACAAAAAATACTTAGTAGGAAAGCCAAGAGTAACCAATGCCCTATGCCCTTAACTTTAAAAAGAAAACCAGTCATGCTAGTTTGAAAATAAGACTCATTTAAAATAATTTTTTTAGATTTTTCAAATTCAAATAATAGGATTTTACTTTTAAGGAAATCATTTCATTTCCCATACATTTTCGTGGTATAATTCTAACTTACTTTGACATTTCAAATTGAAAGGAAAACAATTTACTTCAAGGTATGGTTTTCACAAAAGAGGGAAACATGCATTAAACCACTGAAAATAAAATCACTCCACAAATACCAAAAACATTATCAAGCACTATGGTAAAAACCCCTAAGGTTCATCTAGATCATGTGGGGCCCTAAAACCTCACGTCTCGGTGTAAGTATAACCATAAAAAATATTTGTTCTTGTGCACGAGCCACTAGTATGAGATCATCCATAACCTAGTGGTCCCCATCATCATCACATGTTTAGTTAGTGTTGTTGAGTCAATCCAGATAAGTGAAACTAGGTCAGAGCCACTCCTGTATCACTAGCACACTAGTCTAGTCCTCCCACCTAGATACCCCGGGTTTTCCATGTGCCCTTTTTCAAATGGTGGTGAGGTTTTATCAAAAGAACAAAAATGAATATAACACTTTCTTTATCCAAATCTCACTCAATCTCTCACCACCATTCTCCCTCCTTAAGCACATTCCCCTTTTTTTCACCACGTAACACATCTCACGAATAACACACTAACACACACATCATATTTCTTAAATTAAAGGGGATGTCTCAAGTGGGGTTTTCCATTTTAGCGAACCAATTTCAAAGTTCCAAACATGCCTCATCACTTTACAAGGAATTTTAACATTTTTTAAAAAAATAGTTTTTCTCAACACCTTTTAGTTTCAAAAATCAATTAGAAGCATACTTGTACAACCAAGGTAGTGCATGTTTAAATAATGCTTAAATCCACACTTAAAATGAATAAATATTTTTAATAAAATCAAACCATCGTTAAAACCCTTTTTTTGAAAAACACAAAAAAAAACATGTCGTTACAATTTTATAACAAACCGATCGAAAGACCACATGCATTTTGAAATACTCATTTCACATTCAAAAAGTCTAAGAAACCAATTTTCAAGAATCACAACAATTTATTCACAACATATATATACATATAAATATACATATATATACATTGCATATGGATTAAATATAGAGGCAGAATACACTTTAAAAAAATACCAAGTAGTAATGGAAATTCTAATCAAAGGTCAGGGCATAGGGAACCTACCTCGATTCACAAACTGAACCTAATGACGCAACACACCTCATGCAGGCACGTATGCGCGCGCAAGACAAAGACCTCTGCGTTGCGGAATTATCCCGCCAATGCACTGCAACAACACCAAAACACAACAGAGACAACCAAAACACTGATATAAAGAAAAACTCAAACAGAAACACGCCACATAAACTACCTCAGTGCAGACGTGCTCGACCGCCGGGGTCGCGCGCCAGTCAAAGGGGTGGAGCGCACTGGAAGGGAGACAATCAGAGGTCGCGCACTGATTACCGAGTGCGCCGCCGCCCGGCCCAAGACAGTGGCGGCTAGCTGGCCCACGGAAAGTCGGTACGCGGCCGGCCGAAGGTGTGGTGGAGTCGGCCAGAGTTCCGGAAATGGTTGGGGGACGTCGGCAGGGTGGGGGAAACCAGAAGGCGGTGTTGGAGTAGAGAAGGGGTGCCGGTAGGGCTGGGGAATGTCGGCGGGGTCGCCGGAGGGCAGGGCGGTGCGGCGGGGTTGCCGGAGGGAAGGGCGGCGCGGCGGGGTTGTCGGAGGGTAGGGCGGCGCGGGAGATGGGCGCCGGACGGAGGTTGGGTGCGGGAGCGGGGGACGCTGGAGGTCATGCGGGTAGGCAGGGAGTGTCGGAGTGGCAGGGAGCGGGGCGCCAGACGAAGTCCGGGCACGGGCCCGCCTGGGGCGGAGTGAGGCCGGAGGGGAGGGGAAAGCGCAGGAGGGGGGCGCTCAAGGTGGGGGAAGGGGGAGTAGAATTAGGGTTTTAATATATATATATATATATATATATATATTATGATAATAATAATAATAACCATACTAATAATAATAATAATAACATAAAAATAACAATAATAAAATAATAATAAAAAAGAAAAAAAGAAAGGGCAATTGCCCGACACCTGGGCCGACCACGTGGTGTCCGCCAACTATGTGGTGAACACGCATGGGTCTGAAACCCAGTAAAGGTACTAAATTACAAAAAATTTAACCCGGGGCTCGGCCCAGACCTCAGAACTAAGAAAAAAAATAAAAAAAATAAATTAAAACAAATTAAATAAAAAAAGGCGGGTGTGACATAAGTTACTTTCTGGGATTAAAAATTATTTAAGGATTTAATTTTATATTTTTGTCTCAAGAGAAATATTCTAGAGGGATATTAATGATATTTGTAATGAAATATTCCAAAGAGGATTTCACTTCTGATGTTATTGGAACAAAGTTAACTAAATATGAAAATATAAAGGGATTCAATCAAAAGGGTTTATGAAGAATTATTAATAGTTTTCTCTATATCATTTCATCATGTCCAAACATTTTGTTTGTTATGAATCTATAAGTGCAATTCTAGAGTCATCCAAAATAATCCTATATGATGGAAGGAAATAGGATTCTGAGATATCTCAAGGGTACACTCAAATTAGGTCTATTGAATAGAATATCATATCTAAACCTAAAAACGTATATTGATGTTGATTGGGAAATAAATTGTACTGATAAAAATTCTATATCCAATGGATTATTATGTATGCTAAAATTGTATTAAGTAACAGCCAGTAGATATAATTACATCTAGAACCAAGTACATCGCAGATAAACATTACTGTACACAAATGTAGTGGATGAAAATGCTTCTGACCAAATTGAAATTGAATGTTAAAAAAACATTACATCTTGACTATGATAAAAGGAGTACCATTGATATCTCAAATAATCACGTGCATTACTCACAGTAAAAACATATATACATCATGTACCATTTCATCAAATAATGAGTGGCATGTTTTAATTTAAATATTTATTATATTTACACCAAGAATCAAATTATATATATTTTTATGAATTAAATTCCATAGAAGATATTTTAAGATCTAAATATGAAACATAATTTTTTGACTTCCCCTATTTCCTGATATTTGGTTAAAAGAAACAACCACACTTTTCTTTGGATTACGTGCACAAAGGGGGTGAAATGGTTTTGCAACTATTTGTTATTGTTGGAGAGAATTATTATTGGGGGTGTTCATTCCTATTTATACACTAAAATTTCATCTAAATATATGGATGTTGGAATATGGAGTGGATGGATGACAACGATAAATGGATTAATTCACTTATAGGAAATTTATTTAAGCTACTTAGCCAAAAATTCTTATCACTGGTGGATGAAATTATCTAAAAACATCACTTTATATGATGTTATAGTGTGATACAATTTTCATTTGAGAAACGTTGTGATTTTATGGTTCCCATTAAATATTATGTGTTCTAAGAAAAATATAAGTTTCATATAATTATTTTAATGGAGTTTCCAAAACATATAATAGGGGGATATTAAATTACATTTGGACTTGTTAGTGAAGTTTCCTATTTGATTGAATTTGTGATAAACCTGTATTACATATCAATGGAAGTGTTTGCGATATTATAGAGATGGGTCTAAAGTGATAAAGGCATCCTGGAGAAAATTTAGAGTAATTCTTGGAGTATAGATAATGTGGGAAAAATTTAAAGTAGTGAGTGTAAATCGTATGCACTGAGCATAAGACATTGATAGTTGATCATAAGACTTTGAGAATCCAATCATAAGTATCGTCACTAATCGTAATTCATCAAGTATTTCTGCTTATAAAATTGAATTAACGAATGAATTAATTTGATCCAATATATGTACTTCATCATAATCCTTCATTGGGCATAAGATATTGACTATCCAGTGTGAAGATTTAGAGCTTATAAAAATTATTATTTTTTGTTTGGTAAAAAATAAAGTTTCTAGAAATTGAATTTTTGGATGAAATTAGACTCGATGATACGAAAACAATTTTTAAATAGAAAAAATCTTCACACCTAATACATGATTCAAGCTAAAATAATTGAAATTTATAAAATTGAGATTATTGTTCTTATCTATTTGATGTTTTTAGCTAGAATGTATAAAAAATTATGAGTTTCTCAAAGATGAAGTTATTTAAGAAGAATCTCCATATATTAAAACATTAATGTTATTATGATTATTATGTGTTATAATTAAGATCATAAATCACCCTTTGATATATAAATAATGCCACATGAGTTTTTGATATAATTTTTTTAAAAAACTAAGTAATCTTGTTTATGGTGTTGTATATTTAAAAGAAAATAGAATATTGATACTGATCCAATTGAGTCAATAAGTGACAACTGATGAATTTTCATTTTCAGCTTCTATTATTATATCTAGAGAAATATGAAAAAATCTTAATATTGGATATCTTTATTTAATGGAATTTTTTGTCATTTGGTTTAAATAAATATAAAAAATAGGATTGTGGTGTTTTCTTTATTAGTTAGAGGAAAAAATGTAATGGGAAACCAAAAATGGGTAATCTATAATAGTGATTTTTCTTAGAAACATGGAATTCTTCTTGGTTTTCCTTTTATGGATACTAAGTTTGATGGGAGCTATATACTTCTTTTTAATGGATCTAATTTTGAGAATATGAATGATAAAAAGATTCAAAGATGGTGGAATAAGAAAATATATTTCATGATTTATCCAAATATATGAATTAATATAAAGTGGGGGAGTTTAAAAAAATAAAAATAAGTGAGTGTTTAATAAAAAAATAAAATCTTATAATCTCTAATTGTTTAATATATAAGTAGTATGATGATTGAGTTTTCATATTGAGATTTTAGAAGTATATCTACATTAGATATTTCAACAAGTGATCATATGGTCTTTAATATTTTGATGGCCCATGAATAAGATCATCATCTATTCCCAAAGAAACCTGGTCTTTAAATAATCTATCTCATCTAGTAAAACTAATTATTACCAGTTGTATTTTTTATATGACTAGTTGGATATTGTGTATTAGTATCAGTGGGATATTGTGAATCTTTATTTTAAGGGTGATTCCTCCATACCAATTATAAGTTGGTAATTGACTTATATTAGATAATATGTATCCAAGAAAACTAGACGAATCATGGAATAGGCTCACACAATGTAGTCAAACCTTATAGAAATAATTGTGTACATTATTATATTTATTTAAGAAAGGCTGAGAGAATTATATTCAATGAGAGATTCATGCTCTAACCAGTTATAGAGGTTTATTTTAATATCAAGTAAACATTGTAAAATGAAATTTCTACACTAATTCACCCCTCCTCTCTTAGTATATTCATATGATCTAATATCACTAATAGAGATTATTAGTATGTATCTCATAAATCTCAAAATTTTATGTATGGGTAAAAACTATCATAACATGTTCTCACAGAGTGGTAAAATATATTAGGTGTATCATAAGTGGCATCAAATTAATTTAATACTATAATAAATAATTTGTCCCTTTCGAGTTAATGGAATAAGATTCCTTTTCCTTTGATTAAATAGGAACTGAATGGTTAAATTCGTGGCCCTGGTAATTCATCATCGATTTCATCTCAGAATTTCAAAGAAAGATCAATAAATCATGTAGGTAAATGAAACAAATATGAATCATACTTTATGAGATATTGATACCAAGATATTATATTACACAATAGAATTCCTATAAAGTTTATTGTCATTGAGACAAAAACTTATTTGTCTATGGGTTCATTGACCTGTTGATAAACACTAATATTGGGATTTAGGTAAATTCATATAATGTCGTTGAGAAAGAGTCCTAGAGTTCTACACAGTTAGTGTATCCAGAATCTCATTAAACTATATTTAATTTAATATTAAGAATACATTTTATTCTTGTCTTGTGGAAGAATAATTATTCAAGTAAAGTTGATCAAATAAATTCCCTCCTGATATATTCATGTTTAGAATATGTTAGTTTAATTTTAACTCTTTTTTATTATTCACAAGGTAATAAAAAAATAATTACTTATTTAACTTTTCAATGAATAGATTAATATAAATAGTTATTTACTTACATGAATATTAAATTATTTATTTATTCAAGAGTTTAGAGAATATAATATTAATTTATTTATTGAAATAATACTATTAATATGATTAAATATTTTATTATTCAAGATTCAATAAATTTAATGGATAATTAACGGACCGATTCAGGGCTCTTTGGAAGTGATATATTAAATTTTAATACCATTTAAATAAATATTAATTTGTTTTTTTAACAAATAATATTTAAATAAATTCATTCCATATGAATTATTATTATTATTATTATTATTATTATAAGAACATAGATTTCACCATCACTGACATGGATTAATGTCAATGCCAATGGATTGTCTCTGGGTGCCCCTAGATAGGCTGGATATAGGGGTGTTTTTAGAACATGTTATAGAATCATTAGAGAATCATTCTTCAAACATTTGGGAAAATTTGACATATTTGAGTCATAGCTTTGGGAATTCATAGTTGAAATTAAGTATGAAAAGTATCATGTATAAAATAGGATTTTTATTGAATGTTAATTCTTAATGGTGGTCAAAATTATCAATAAATTACTTTATGTTGTCCTATGAAAAAATTACACTAATTGGGTGGACTGTCTCAAATTATTGGGTGAATTTCATTTTTAGGTGACACACATGTCAATGAACTCTCAAGACTCACATCTAAGGAAAGAGTTTCATTATAGTTTTTTAAACTTATTGATGGATTTATACATGTTCACATTTCAAACATTATAGTAGATGTTTATACCAACCTCTTCCACTATCTGTTATAATCATTTTTTATATATTAATAAATTTTGGGGGTGAAGACCAACATCCCCCTCATTTTCATTGATTATTATAAATGGGGAATAACATAGAATAATTTTTTAAGAGTACTATTAAATAATTATTAAATATTAACACTAATTATATATTTCTTCTTATATAATTTGAGAGGATTAGATTTTTTTCACCATAGAAAAACTCTAGAGAATTATTTTGATCCCTAGAGTGAAAAAAAATCATCTAACATCCCTCTCTATAATATATAGTGAACAAGATAACCCCTTTTGTGATAAATAATGAACAATATTAAGGTTTATGTTCCTATATGATAGCACTCTGATTATTGAGAATGTTTTTTGGGGATTCGTGGAGCACATATGGATACAACTATAGGATTCCTCTCTTAGATTCTCAGTTACATTAATAACAAAAGAAGAGAGGAATTAAAATTTATCAATAATAAATACAAAATTCAAAATAAATATTGTATTAAATTAATAATAAAAATAATCTAAAATATAATCTATTTTATATTTTAGATTTTTTCATTAAGTTTTTTGAATTTATCCATAGAAATAAATGAAAACCCAAATTTAGGAATTATCACACCACTTCCACTACACCTTGAAACCTACAAGTGGAATCAAAGTGATACCATTATAATTTATAATTATTTTTATGATTAATTTCAACATTTTTTTTTAGTTTTCATTTCTTTAATTTCATTCTTAACACAAAAGTTGAGATAATGTGTCCGTCTAAATTGGTATGACCAAGAACCGTCCAACATATGTGAAGAACATTAGAATATCACATATGGAGGTTCCCAGGTGATTGGTTTCATAATTATTAATGGTAAACTACATGTCCTATATAAATGGTCAATCACACAAGGTTAGGGTTTTGACATTCACAAAATGTCATGTGGATTAGTATGCATCATTATTCACATTGTATATTAATTGTATGCATAGTCTGATATGGATTACATGGTATATATCAAGAAGACATTCTATATATCCCTACAATGTTTTAACCTTGTATAAATCATGGTATGTCTTATAGTCAACTATATGAGGTCATTAGATATCGCATATTGACTTCCAGTAAAAAGAGGTAGACAGACTCATATTGTATAGAGTCTAGTTATTTATACACATTGTGTAACATGTGATAAATCACATAAGTTACATGTCAAGACTAGCATATTTTTTTGGTAACATGAAGCTAATTAATGTGAGAAACAAACTACACGTAATGTATATGGAAGAAAAATCTATGTGATAAGTATTATTCTACGATAGGTAAAAGTTGATTGATTTTTGGTAAGTCGTGTGGATTTAAGTGATTAATAATTATTTTCCATTTAAATTCTAAAATTATACACCTTTTATCAGTTTTCATACATTTTTTTACTCCACAAAATTTTCTAGTGGTACACATCAGGTATATTTATAGCATTCTAGTTATTCATATATTTCATATAGACTTTTTTTTACCCATATAACTACGCATCATGTATATCAGAACACATTATGTGTATATATTGGTCATACAAGTACAGAATTTACCACAAGGACCATTCAAAACATGAGTCACATGACATGTCAAGTGAAAGTACACATTGTGTAAATAATTAAATCTAGAAATGGATTTAATATGAAATGGAAGGTATACACTGTGTCACCTTTACCATACACATTGTCTCTATTAAATTCTATAATATTATTTAATCTAATAAAGAATGTACTTGTTGTGCGGCCAAATTAATAATCAAAATGAACTAAATTATTTTAAATTAAATTTAAATTTAATAACTTTATTTAAAATAATACAGTATATGAATCATATCATTTCTCAAGAACAATTTGGGTAGAATATTAACATAAATAATAAATTGATTTAATAATATATAAAATAATTAATTATATAAATTTATTTTTATTAGATTGAATTTAAATTAATGGTAAAAATATAAATGAGTAATCATTACATGTTGTAATTAATCATGAGCTTGACTGACCTTTGTATGTGTTGGATATATTTAATTTAATTTTTTCCATTATTTTATATGATAATTTATTATTAAAATCAATATTATGATCTGTGTATCATACCTCCCACATTTATTGTGTGTGGGTTTTCATGTCCAATGAATATTTTATATAACCCTAAACCCCCAGTACTTATCACCTATGAGTGAATAAATATATGTAAAGGATAAAACTCCAAGTGATAGGAGACAGTTTAGGACCCAATCTAGGTTGAATCCAACCAAGTAGATACACAAGAGTATGGAGAAATATTGTAACTCATTACAAGGATGGGATCAATATGTTATTTCCCCAGAGGTCAAGGTTGGTATATCTCTACTCAATAAACCAACCAATGGAAAAAAAACACATGATCTTATCTCATATATATTTAGTTTTTTATTTCATATCTATTTATTTATTAATTATTTCAAATATTAATTGGAACATTATATGTGATCATAAGAAGTAAATAAATTAAAAAGTATTGTAAGATGAAATAAAATAAAATCATTATACATAAAACATTTAACCAGACATGGTTAGTGAATTATGTATGTTCAATATAATATATACAATCATGTGAAGAATAAAACAAAGAATATTTATACATAAGTTAAAAAATAACTCAATTAAAATATAAATTAAGAAAAGTTTTCCATAATTTGAGTTAAAATGAAACCATAAATCAAAGTATTAGTATGGCCTTCATCGGGATACTTTCATTTATCATGGAGTTTAGAAAAAATCTTAGGCTGAATTAAACAAGTTACCATCAAGATTAGTTACTTACTCATGACTTGGGGTAACTTGTATAAAAGAGTTGTTGAATCCAAGGTTAGGATTTTAAAATTGGGGATTTCACTAAATAGATCAATGAGATATGATTTAATGAAGTTGGAAAAAACTCCTACCTAAATACCTTCAAATAATTTGATAAGGCCTCTATATAGATTATTTTAATGTAAATATGGATACTTTCCACTAGAATTTCGAAGCAATGGGATATTTCAAATACAATGGTGAGGTATTTTGAGATTAAATAAAATAGTGGGAGACTAATAAGATTAATTTATTACATCATAACTGATAATCAATCAAAATAACTAAAATATAATTTTATTCATTGTATAAAAATGGTAGGAAAACCTAGATAAATGTTATGATAATTCCTAGAAAATGAAATTTTCCCCACCAAAAAAATCTATGATTGGTATAACATCTTATACATTTCACTTCTATGGTGAAAGTTTCATTATGTTATAGAATTCCTTATTCCTGATCATCAACCTCAGTGAGCGATCCAAGGGGAATAGGATTCCTATAAGAGATAAATAGAGGATGCTTTAGATGTCTATTTCATCATGTCATTAGCTATGTACATAGATCTAAAGATGAAAAATAAATACATGGATTCATATATAATGACGACTCATCTCTTAGAATTGAAAAAGGAAGATAGAATAAAGATAACAGAGAATTATGTAACATTATACAAGTTTAAATTTAAATATGGGTACCTATCTAGTGATATTGATTTCAAGATGTTTAATTATATAGATTTGTTAGAAATTTTAGTCTTCTATATAGCTAATAAATTATCCTTTAATATCATATTATCATTATTACTACCTATATTATTTATATTCATTACGAATTAGAAAATGAAAATTATAGAGAAGCTTCATGGGAATATTTTGACTATTCTTCACCAAGCTAATATGGATTAGTGGGAACATAGTTAATCACTCCGTATAGTGAACAAAATTAAAGAAATGGTTTAAAATACTTTGATATTGGATCCTTTTCAACATCCTTCAATGAAAAAAAAATTAAGGGAGGGAATTAAATAGAGAACTATATAATTCACATATGGAAGGAAAGGTCATTGGAAGAGGAACTTAAATGAATTAAATAATAAGAAGAATAATAAATTAGAAACATTAACTTCAGGTATATTAATCATTGCAATTAAAAAAATTATTTATGTTTTATGTATTAAATATAATATGTAACTCGCATATTTTTATCCAAATATAAGAACTAAGTAAGTTCATAAATATTGAAATAAGTAAGGTGAACATTCTAAATAGTTTAAATTAGGGTTATTCATAAGTATTTTAAGATATGTCCTCAACTTCACATCACCATGTGGATTTATTCTTAAAAAGATATTTTTTTAATTCTACCAAAACATTTATCTCGGTGCTTGGTTATATATATAGTGAGATCTTGTTTCATATTTTAAATGAATTTTATTATCATATATCATACGTAATTAATAGTTTGATGATACATTAATCACATATGTCCAATATCAGTAATTAATGATGTATATAAGATATAACACTCAAATAATACCCAGTTGTTACAAGATAGTTTATGGTCAAGTAATACAAGATGTAAATGTAATAGATATACCTAGAAGAGTGTTTAGTAACTTTGGAGCTAAAAAACTTATTTTTTTATGAAATTACTTATTATGTGTTAAGATAAGGAAACCTTTAAATATTAAAGATCATAAATAATAAAAATTATATATTTTATTTTTTATAATATGTGTCAACTATTATTAGAAGAATATAGATCTAAAGTCATATACATTATGATAATCCTTTAAGAGATTTTAAGAATGTAAATTGAAGTAATTAATATAATTAGTAAAAGATATAATATCCTCAAGTTGGGTTAGTATAATAATATCCTAACAAATAATTCATTGATCATTTAATTTTAAAGTTAATATATTCCTAAACTCACATTACCTTATACAAATCAAAGTGATGATGGTAGTTAAAATAGGATATATGTTTAATGTTATAAGTATTAAAAGTCTTCCATAATACTTTCAAGATATGTTTCCCAAATAAAATTTTAATAATTAACCATATACCAAAAATAATTACTAATTTATACCGTTATGTTATAATATTAAATGAATCTATTATGTCACAACTTTATGTGTCTTTATGAGTGTTTTTTGTAAAAACTATTCTTAGTAGAAAACTTACATCAAGACAACATTTTGTTAAACAAATTTAAATATCCTAAAAGGTAAATAGGATATAAATATCTATAATATAAAAAGGTATTAGTCAAGTAACTGATTGTATATTTACAAGAGGAAATAATTTCTATTTTTATATTGTAACATAAATCTAGACTTCAATGAAGTCAGGGATTTAGATTCACAATAGTTGTCACAGTAATACTAAACTCTACAAAACATTGTGGGAGGAGTTACTCTAGAGATCCATACTTTGTAGGAAATATTAAACCAAAGAGGAAGTGTTATACTCACCATATTAGGTGATATATTATTTTTTTAGAATAATGAATAATACTAGGAAATAATAAATGGAAATAAGGTAATAATTAAAAATTCATTAGAATTTAGGATTGGATTTCATGTTCTAAAATATATTTTTTATTTTTTTGGTTTCACTAATTGTTTTAAATTAATTTTTGAGTATTCAAGTAGAAATTAAAAATAGATTGTAAAGTAAAAACCTATATAGTATTTTTGGTTATTGAAGGATTCAAGTGATGTATAGTAAAAGCCTATGACAAAAACAAATTTTTATAATAAAATTCAGTAGACTGTAACATATCATGGTAACCCTATGTGATCATAATATTTAAAAATTGGATTTTAATACCTCGTTCTTTAATGTAAACCTTTTTTAAGATATCTATATGATATAACTAGAAAGGTTTGGTGACATTAAATAATTCTAATAAGGTCTGAAAGGTGCATATATCTATTTATGGGTTTAAGTAAGAATCTAAATCGTGGAATATTAATTTTAATGAAGCCATAAAAAAATTTGGTTTTGTTAATAATGAATTTAATCCTTGTTTCAATAATATTTTAGTGGGACCACTATAGTTTTCCATGAGAAATATATTGATAAAATATTGAAAATAATTGTTTATTCTTAAAATTAGTTATGACTAAGATAAAGGATATTTCTCCAACAATGACTTAAAGTAGAAAACAAAGTTTTATAGAATTATATCTCATGAAATAGATTCATTGGGTTTATTAAATCAAAGTACTTAAATTAAAAAGGTATTAAAAAATAAAACCTAGAACAATTCAAGGGTGAGTTTTTTCCTTTTTCATGTGGCATAAAATCTCTCCAAGATGACGTTTTAAGACACAATATGAGAATAATACGATGAATAGAATTTCATATGCTTTATTTTTTTAATCTATCACATATTCCATGTTATGTAAAAATATCTAATATTGGATATGAATAGAGTGTAGTGGGTAAATATCAAACATTACCAGGTGAATTACAATATCTAGTGGTTATAACTATCCTATTGTACTAGAGAAATTTTAATGGATAGGTTCCTATTAATTGGATAAATTGGAATACTTGTTATTAAGGGATATAAAAATAGTCTTATTAGAAATAAATTATATCTTATATATCACAATAATTCTAAGGAAATAAGTAAGAGAATATTTTTAGGTCTATTAGTATATTTATTAATATAGACCAAGTATGTTGAATATATGATGCATCTTATGAAGGTGTTTGTGTGATAAATTTTTCTAATTATTGGAATTAAATCCAGAAATAATAATAAAATCACAATATATATTCTGATAATATTTTAAAATAAATTTTATCCAATAAGTTAATTTAAATATAGAGGAAAAAATATGGTACCTAGTGATATCACCTATTTAGGGATTTTTCCAAAAGGGTGAAGTTGCAAGAAGAAATGTAGTCACAGAAGATCATGGAAGGACAAAATGATATATTCATATGTCAGTACAATAATATTTATCATGTGAAAGATAATATGTTAGTTATAAGTTAGATCTAGTGAAAGTGTGAGTCTATTGAAGTTATTTCCCTAGAACCATCTAAATATATACTTTTTATTACTAGAATATTAATAAATATATTATCACATTATGTGTGTTTTGTTTTGTAACAATAATGTGACAATGTTGTTGGAGTATTTCGGTATCATAAGGTTAGAGAAGTTTATTGTTATAATGATAACCTTAAGACACTATGAAAATATTATTAAACATATCCTATGGTCAATATATCATCTATATGATGGGACACATATTTTATTTTAATATCATGTGTGGGAGGCTCATAAGACATTGAGACTTCTTCTCATGAAGTTCTCACTTGGTGATCTTCAAGTATTGAGTTCATGAGCATAAATACACTATTTATAATTCAACATGTTTTATGTTTCATTGAATATTTCTATATTTTAATGTGTGTACTAGTCCTTATGTTAGATTTTGTTCTTAAGAACCACATTACATTATAATTTCAATTAAAAAAATATAAATATTAATTAATATCTTATCATATGATGATATTTATTCTACATAACATTAATGTTGTAATGATATTAGATTATCTATCACATTGAAATGTTATATTAGTTCCCCTCTATAATTAGAACCTTAAATTTCTTTGGAAATAATCTTAAACATATGTTAATGGTCAATATGACATCTTTCTAACAAGTCACAGATGATGTTTTACTATTTATTGCTAAATTCTAAAAGTGGCTAACACATATTCTTAAAAAGTATGTAACTATTAATATTCAATATAAGAGGTTATTATGATAGATCCACTCATAGGAATTTCAAATGTAATGAGTTTAATTAGATATTTATATTTCTATTCATCCTTGAACTTTATATTATTATCAATATATATCATGAATTGTGTGATTTTATGTATTAATGGAAATCATGATGACATATGATTATAGTGAGGTAGGATACATTGGGTGTGTAATAGGTGATATGGAATTAATTGAGTAATTCAATAAAGGATTTTTCTATTCAAATTTAATAGACGATGATATTTATTTCCCTTTTATTGTAATAGATCTGTTAGATTAAATACATGTCCATGGTACTTCATCAAATATTTCATTCCATATAGTAAAAAAAAGATAAATCAAAAATATTGGTTGATGACACAAGTACATGGCATGTTTGATGATATATAAATATAAAGGGACTATATTACATAGTTAGCATTTGTATGAGGTTATATTCATTGAAAAATTAACTTTTTTCTTTATGGGTTCCTCGACATGTTTCTAGATAATGATCATGGACTTTAGGAATTTTTTCCCATCTTCATTAATTAAGAGTCATCATGATCTCACAATGAGTGTATCAATAATATATGTTCAATTCTATTCGAATTTAATATGAAGATTAAATAAAACACTAAATTTTTTGAATAATAATTATTCTAGTTAATTTGATCACAATAATTCAATTACTAGTTATTCAAGTTTATAATATATGTTAGTTGAGTATTAAGTAGGCATGGAAGTTTAACTAACCTCATCTCTAGATCAAGACAAACGCCTTGTTGGTTGTTAATATGATTAAACATAGGTCATGTAATGTCCCTTAGAAAATATAATCCACATTGAATAATTTCAAATCACATATATGGAGGATGTATATTCTTGTTTCTCATATGTACTGTGAAGCTAACATGGTGGTATATACTATTGTTTAGAAGGTGGTGGAGGATCATGACTCTTTTTGGTCTTTTTGGCTTCTGTGACCAGCTTCTTCCTTTAGATTTTTCAAATGTTGTGAGGGATGTATTATCCCACATTACCTAGCTTTCTCATGTTCTTTACACCTCATTATCTTTATTTTATTGATTGGGACAAGGTCACTTCGGTCCATCACCCACACGGTTTCTGATTACTCACATGGTAATAAATAAAAATTTATTTATCCACCATTTTAGATAATATATTAATATAAATATTTATTTAGTTACATAAATTTTAAAAAAAAATTGTATTTTCAATTTTAGAAAATATAATATTTATTTATTTATTTAATGAATAATATAATGATTTTAATTTACTTTAATTATTTCTTATTATTCAAGGTTTGAAAAATGTTGATGAGGATTGATGGGTTGAGTAAAGGGTCTGATGGAAATGATTTATTAATTCATGAGTTTAGCGCATGAAATGAAAATATATTATTATTATTATCATTATTATTATTTTGTTTTTTTGTTGTTGTTATTTGAGCACCACCATTAGTGTTGGGGTTATTTAGATTTGGAGGTGTGCAGTACAGGAAGTGTGGTCAATTTCCCATACATATATGTTTAGTGGAACTTATTTCCTTGCATTATCTTCTATGGTGGTAGATATAATCAGGCTTATATTATTATTGTTTTACATGAGGTTTACATAGAACAAAAAATAAAATAATGTTATTTTTCATAATTATTAATTTTTTAACCATAATTATATAATATGATTTATATCATTTTAGTGATAATTGAATTTTTGTACAAAATGAATTATTTCCAGAGTATTCCCATAAACATGGTAGAAAAATCATTCTCCTCCCTCTCAAGAATGAGAGAATAATAGATAATAATTATTGGGATCAGTGGTGAATGGTGTAAGATGCTTGGTTCCTCTATGATTGCACCTGGATTACTAATGGTGGTGTTTTGATATTTGTAGAGTATATGTGGATACAACTAGAGAGATCCTAGTTTGGATTCTCCATTGCAATGACAAAAATATGAGAAATACTACTAAATTGATCTATAATATAATGAATTATCATGTCAATGTAATTATGGTTTAAATTAATTATAAGTTAAATGTAAAAAGAAAATCTCTATAAAGATCTGGGGGATTTTTTTTGTTATTCAGGTTTTATATTTTGAAACTAATGACATACATTGTTTGGAATCACCTCGACAACTTCACTAATGCCATGAAACATTAATGTTTAATTATATCAGTCACATTATAACTTATAATTATTTATTTTTTATTGGATTGATTTTCATTTTTATTATCAAGATTTAGTTTCTAGTTCAATATTTTTTAAATCTAGAAGTTGACATATTCCATTCATTTGAATTCATATAACCAAGAACAATCCTAAAATAGAATAAGAATTCTCAAAGAACTAATATAGAGGTTTTGGTGATGCTAGATAAAATACATGGTTACAGAGTTTGTAATTGAAATTACATGTTGTGTACCTTTGGTAAACCGCATAGGCATGGCCCATGATAATCATAGTACACTATGTGCAGTTCGGTATGAAGCATCAATAAATGTTTCATATTGACCGCTAGTTTGTACATGACTAGAAAGGGAGTACACACTGTATAGCTGGTTTACACACTATGTAAACACATAATGTTATGACCCTATATAAATCACAATATCCATGTGGTTAAAGTAAAAAATGTCATTATACACTATGTATTGAATGCTATCCAAGAGGCAGGACATCACAAAAATTACACAGTGTGTATCTAGTTATACATGTTATGTAACACATTATAATATACACAACATACATGTTGAGTCCCTAGGTATAAAGTGAGGGCAGCCAGTAAAAGATTACAAAGTGTGTAACTTGATGTATATGTCATTTAACTCAAGTTAACACATGCAAGGAACATGATGAGATAGACATATCATGTGAGTCAAACAAGTGTAAAATGAAAGCATGAACAAATTTCATGAGGTGTAGATGGCTATACATTTTATGTGATATGTATTTACTACACCCGACACACATAGAGTTATTTTCAGTGGGTTGTGTGAAATTAATTACTTTAATAAATATTTTTCATATAATTCTATAAATACATGTTGTGTATGGTCATCATACATGCCATGTACTATAAGGGAATATCCAGTGGTACATGTCGTGTATATTCATATCATGTTATGTGTTCATACACACCATGAAAACTATGTGGCTTGACCCATATAATAACGCTCCATGTAATATCACATGATGTGGAAGTACTCATAACACAATAATAATCATACACGATACTAGACACATGTCATTTGGAGTGACATTGCACATCATGTAAGTGTTACACTCTAGAAATTGGTTTAATCTGACATAGAAGGGTACACGTAGTGTTTCCATTAATATATTATATGAAAATTAAATTCCAAACCAAATTTAATTTGACCAGTATGGTACACATCATGTTCCTAGTTAGTATATTCCACAAAGCTAGAAAATTTTAATTTAAATTAATTCATTTAATTTATTTAAAATTATATATGGTGATAATTTTAATTATTTTTTAATATATAATTAAGAATAATTACTTAATTAATTAATAATATAATTAATGTAATGAACTGGTCTATGTTGTCCCTCCAACGGATACATGAACCAGCCCGCTACTGACCCAAAGGGCATTCCTAATACCCATGGGATAGAAACATGGGCCTTGGAATCATAGGAACATGCTTGTAATCATTTTTACCCAATAATCAAAATAATATACCCACCAAATATATGGAAATACCTTAGTAAAATTATTTATAAAATTATAGTTTGAACATAAATCATAAAGTAGTTATACAATTGATTTATAAAACTAAATCACAAGAATACTTTTAAATAATGATCCTCTTTACAAAACAAAAACAAGAACTCTTATAATATTTTATGAAACCATTAAAGAGAGGAAAAACAAACCAAATAACTTTTATATTTTTACAATATCCCATGAAAATCCCATTTTCATAAACCATTTCAAAGAAAAACTAATTTCTTTAAAACTCATAAGTGAATACCGAAATTATTTTCCTTTACAATTCACTTTTGAAAACAACCATCACATGGTTTAAAATTTTCAAAGGAATTTATAATAAAAACTATCACTTTGAAATCAAGAGTATTATCATAAGGAGAACCATAATATAAAGGATCCATCATAAAATAACTAACATGTCAAAAGATTCATAATATAATAGGTAACTAACATGCTCAATATAGAATAAATAATGTATAACATACCAAATATATCATAAGAAAACACATGAGGGACTAATGGAACAAGCACAGGACACCCAAGGTGGACCAACCACTAACAGTTTGGCAGTCACACATCACTCATTCAAATCACTCTAACCCATGTCTCATTGGTGACCCTCCTACTATACAAGTATTATGTGAAACTTGGGGTCACTATCGAGTGTGTAATCTCAACTATCCTAGAAACATCCATGACTTCCCACTTAGTAGATTGGGGTTCCTCGTGGAATAAATAGCGAAGGCATGCCATGATTAAAACAAATGTCATATCATGAAAATAGAAAATCCCAAAGGCTAACACCAAAATAATGTTCTTCTTACCTCCTACATTTCCATTAAATGGTTCTCCAATACATAAGAACATCATGAATCGCAACACAAGCATCCATAATATGTATATAAATAACATCATCATAAATAAAAAAGGGATCAATAAGGAAATAATTAATAAAATAAATAATATCAATCAAACACCACTTTACAAAGTTCCAATTAGGCCTTTCACTTTTCACTTTATTTATATATACATGTGAATTTCAAAAATCATTTCCAATTAAATATCATCAAGTTCCAATTCACCTTGGACACATATCCACATATACACCTTTATATATATATATATATATATATATATATATATATATACCTTGCTTCAATTCACATATACAAACAACCTTATATGGATATGTACAAAGGGGATACCCATATATATATTCATATATGTATATCTATATAAGTTACATTTAAAAGTGAAGGGAATTTGAAGACCAAACATAAATCTAAGGGAATCCATCATCAACATAAAACATAATTAAAACATATCAATGAAATAGGTATTTCATTTCAATAATGGGAACCCCTCACTTATTATAAAATAGACATTTAAAAACAAGTACTCTCATTTAAAAAATGGAACTGTCATTTAGAACACTTTTAAAAATATTTAAAACCCATTTAATAAATCTAAATGAAATTTAAAGAACACTTGGAATGTAACCTAGATCCATGCCAATTCATTAAACCATATAAAATACAACTAAAGCCTATAAATGCATGTAATTAACTTTTAACTTCATAATAAAATATTCCAAATGATTGAAATAATTTTAAAAGAGCCTTTCAGGCAATTTTTCAAGAACTTTTCATGAGGACTAGGTCCAGGTCAAGCACAAAACTAGTTGAAACACCAAAATAAGAATATTGTATCTTATTAAAAGATTTTAAAACTATAAGAAACTCTTCAAAATGAAAAATAAATTTATAACATGAATTACATGGGGGTTTTATGGGAAAACCCTCAAATGGTGACAGATAAGCTGAAATGGTCTGAAATGCATCACCTTCAGTGTCAGATGCCCAATAATGCACAAAGAGACTCATACAACCCCTAAAATTAAGAACTAGTGGTATAATTAGATAACAAAAAACCATTAGGATTTGGTTAATTTCACACTTAAATAAGGTAAGAGAAGATTATGGGGGAAATGAGGGAGTATGGAATAAGAGACCTCTCTATAATATTCAACCAAGAACTCGTGACGAAATCACCACAATGAGGGATATCAAAGGATGAGAGATAAAAATCTAGGGTTTCTTAGATATGGGGGTGTTAGGTGAGAGGGAGAATGGATGTTGTGAGGGATTAGGGCCACTTCCAAGGGGGTTCTTGTATAGGGGGAGGTTACTGGTAGTGGCAGGTCACACAAGGGGAGTTCATGCAAATGTTTCAGCTAGGGAGGGAGGTGTTTGCGGCATCATGTGACATAAGGGATATGGGTATAAAGGGATAAAAACCCTTAACCCACCTGAGGATATTTTTTATAAGGAAAAAATAAAAAACAATTGTATAAGGTGTGTCTTTTTAAAAACCTTATGCCAGCCATGTTATCCCTACTAGACAAACACGAGGCACCCACACAGTTACCCCTAGGAAAGTTTCACAGATGAGCTAACCATACACAAATCATGTGAATCTACACTAAATAAGATATAACCCTCACTCACAGTTGGTGTATGGTTACTCCAAACCATTTTCCAACTATGTGCATCACCTATTCGCTTAAAATTTTTAAAATTCTAGGCCAAAACTCTCCAGAATCCACAACGCCTCAAAATTAATTAAATTAATTAATTAATTAACATCACCGTGAAATAGAGGGTGTCATAATTAATTTATTAATTCATTAAATTTAACTTAGTAAATAACATATTTTAATTAATTATTTCATGATTAATGAATAGGAAATTCATTTTTTGAATGGTCATGATATTGAGCAGCTTGTGTATGCATTAGGTTTCTATTTAATTTAATAATTTATTACATGGTTTTTGTGATAAATTTATTTTTAAATTAAATATAATTATTTTATAATCATCCATTTCTATTTATTATTTTGGGTAATAATTTCCATGGATTATATTTTATAACCCTAAACCCACGGTTCCCATCACTCGTGAGTGAGTAAGCACATGTATAAGGGAAAATCTCCCAATGAGAGGATATGGTTTAGGTTCCAATAAAAAGTGAAACCAACCAATGAGATAAACCTAAAAATGGAGTAATTTTAAAAATTGATATAGGTATTGACCCATTGAGTTATTTCCCCTTGGGTATAGGTCGTTCTAGAATTCGCTTGATAAACTAACAAGTACTTTACAAAACCTAATCATAACACTTATTTATTATATTTATAAATTCATGGTTATTTATTTATATGATAATTGTTTTTTTTATGATTAAATGTGATAAAATAATTTAAATAAATAAAAATAATTAAAGATGATACAAATAAAATATTATTTATAAATTATTTTCCTAGACCTGGTTAATTAATTAATTAAAATACACATAATATTAACAAACATGTAAAAACAATAAAGAATATTTATGTATAAAGATAAACAAAATCCCTTAAGAAAAATGTTAAGTTATTCATTTAATTCCATTACATGTGTTAAAATAAAACCATATATAAAATTATTGGTTTGATCCTCAATAAGAAACTTTCATTTATTAAGGAGTTTTAATTAATATTTTCAATTAACTTAATAAAGTAAGATTAAAGTGTAGTTTCCCTCACAAGAATTGGTGTTACTTAGAGGAAATTGTTAACAGGATTTCAAGATTGGTTATTTCACTAAAAATATCAAGTGATTAAAAGTTAATGCAGTTGACATGATCTCCTTGATAAATACCATTGAATAATTTTACCAAGACCATGTTTGGTTTATTAGATGGGAAATATGGATCATTTCCACTAGAATATCCATACAATGGGATATTTACTAATCAAATGGTGAGGGATATTGGGATCTAATAAAATAGTGGGAGAATAATAATATTAATTTATTTATTATATCACACATGGTAATCAAAATTAAGTAATAATATATACTTTTATTATAGAAAAATAGAATGTAAAACCAATGGAAAAATATTTGCATTCCTAGAAAAATAATAGGGCATCAACATCATAAATGTCAAAAAGTGATAAAGTCAAATTTATGTTACACTTCTATAAGAAATTTTTTATTACCTATTAGAATCTCTTATTCATTATTAGCCACATCAGTGATTGAGTGAAGGTGAAAATAATTCATATAAGATATATGTGAAGGATGATTAAATGTATTTTTGAACATGTAATCATCTATTTCTAGAGAGTTGAAAATTTAATACATGTAAAAAGATATATATACCATGATAAATAATTTATTATAAATTCAAAAGTGAAAATAATGGCGTAAGATATATGAGAATGTCACTGCATCGTATAAGTGTAAACTAGAAAAAGGGTACCTGAATAATGATCATTCCTTTAAGATATTGATGTATATTGATTAGTTAGTGAAGTTTGGATTCCATATGCATAAATTTTTTCCCATTTATCTTATATTACCATCCTTACTACAAATATTCTCATTTTTCATTAATAACTATATGATTAACAGTATTGAGAATTCACTCTGGAATATTTTAACTATGTTTCACCAAGTACATACGGATCGGTGGGAACGTGGTTATTTTCCCATTATTTTAAATGGATTGAATGAAAATTTTATAAATACCATGAAATGATCAAAGTAAATAGATCATTTACAACTTCTTTCAAATAGAAAACATATTCATAGGGGGATTAGTGAAAATGAGGCTATCAGCTTCATATATGATATGAAATTTCATTGGAATAATAACTAAAATGAATTTAAGTATAAGAATGTAATGGATTTTACTTTAGGTATATTCATCATTACATGTAATATTTATATTTTGATTATTGGGTATTAAATACAACATGAAATTAATATATTTTTATTCAAATATAGGAACCGAGAAAGTTCATAAATATTACAAGAAGTATGGTAAACTCTATAAGATGATAAGAAATAGTTATGCTTAAGTCTATAAAGACCAGAACATGACTTCATATTTTTAAGTGGATTAATTCTAGATAACCTATTGTTTGGTATTGAGTATTACCAAAAAAATTCCTCTTTTTCTAGTTCTAGACACAATGATTTATTATTTCTTGTTTGAAAAGAATATTGTTATGGTATTTCATACTTAACAAATAGTTCAATAATACTTGAATCATATATATCTATTACTACAAAGTAAGGGTGAATATAAAATATAATACTAATACCCATTTATCATAAGATAATTCTTGGTCAAATAAAAATATAAGTAATTATAGTTTATATACCTAGAATAGTGTTTAGACTCTTAGGAGATAAAACTTTTAAGTAATTTTGACACACATTTATTGTCATTTTTTAGTTATAGAAATATTTAGAGATAAAGGAGTAACCACAAAGCTTCTATAGTTATTTTATAAGGACACATGTGAACTGTTGTAAGGAAAAACTAGAGGTAAGTTCATATACTTTATGAGATTCCATTAGATATTTTTAGAATATAAATTGAATGTAATGAATGGACTTATAAAAGATATAAGATCCTTCAGGAATGCTAGTTAGAGAATATACTAACAAAGTATTCATCTATCATTTAAATATAGATTAGAGTTATTATTGAACTAATATATCCTCCTACACAACAAAGTGGTTATGGTAGTACAACTAGGATCTATGCGGAGTTTTATATGTATTGAAATATTTCTATAATTCCATTCAATACATGTTTTGAAAATAGTAGTGCAATAGTTAACTATATACCAAATATTTTTTAAAAAATAATGTCATATGATATAAAATAAAATAGAAATCAATTATTTCATATCTTCAAGTGATTTTATGACAACTTTTGGTACAAAACAAACTTACATTAAAGAAAAAAACACAAAGTGAACTTCAGTTAATTATCTTATAGTTACTTAGGATATTACTAACACTAATATAGAAATCTATTAGTCAGTATTTACTATATTTATATAAGTTAGAATCACATATATTTAGAGATATAGGAAAAATAAATAATTTAGTAAATTCAAGGATCCAAATACCCATGAGTTTTCATAGGAACACTAAAATCCATAAGATTTAGTGGGAGGAATTAATCCGTAAACACAAACTATATAAGAAAATTAACTAAATAAGTAGTTTTATATTCACCAATATAGAATATATATTATTTGAAAAGGATAATGAATCCTATAAAGATGACATAAATTTAATTTATCTTTGATTTGAAAGTTCATATGAATTTAGAGATAGATTCCATGTACAAAAATATAGTTTTTTATTTTGGTAGTTTCTCCAAATGATATAAATTTGTTGGTGGGTATTCTAGAAGAAACTATAAATTTATGTTAAAAGTTGTTACCAATAAGGATTTATTGGTTATATAACATTTAAAGTGATGTCTATACATAGTCAATATTAAAACCTTTTTTAAAAAATCATAATAAAATTCATTAGAATTTTACTTTTCATAGAAACCTTATATGATCATTATATTGGGAAATTGGATGTTAAGATCACCTTTATTTATGGAAACCATGTAAAATATGTCAATATCAAGTAACTATAAGGGTTTATGGAACTAAATAAATCTAGTAAGGTATAGGGGTTTTAGAGATCCATTTATTTATTGAAGCAAGAATCATGATCATGGAATTTTCGTTTAAAATAATCCACCAGGGATTTTAGTGTTATTAAAAATTCTATGAGTCTAAAATTGGTAAGTGGCAGCACTATAGTTTTTCAATTCAAATATATGGATAACATATAGAAAATAGATGTTAAGTCTTACAGTTCTATAAGACTATAGAAAATATACTTCTCTAACTATGAAATAAAGTAATATCTAGGTTCTAGGGAACAAGATCTTATGAAATTTCATAGATCTATTCATAGTACATATATTTGAAATCTATTGGAAGGTATAAAATGGGAAACTTCAAGGCAAATTTTTTTCCAATGAAATGTGGTATGAAATTCATACAAAATGATGTGTTTAGGCATAGTGGTGATTATCATGATGAATAGTTTTCTATAAACCTAACTATATAAATCTAAAACATATGTTTAAGTGTTTTTAATCTATTATATATTCCATTTAATGAAATAAAATTTGATATTTATTATTTATAAATAATATTGGGAAAATATCAATCAAAATTAGGAGAACTATATAAGCTTTTAGATAGTACTATGCAATAGTACTTGATAAAGTGCATATCATAAGTTCATGGTACTTAGCGAAGTGGTAATACTAGTTATCATGGGGATATAAAACTAGTTATACTATTGATCAATTTGATTTAATATCATAATAAGGATAAGTTAATGATCTATAAAAAACTTAATACAACTAGTGGTTTCTATATCTATATAGTTTGTGTACATTATAGATTCTAATGTAGCTTAAAAATTAGTTTATCAATGATTCGTTCTTGATTTTGGAATTTTACCAATATATAATCATGGTATATATGTTATGATAAACATAAATATAGTATTATCCATAATTTTGAGTTTTTAGTGAAGGGAAAAAGGTAAATACTACATGATATCACCTCTTTATGTATTTTCTTAAAATAGTGAAGTTGTGAAAACTAAAAAATCCAAAAGAAAACATGTAAATCCCAATAGTTATATTCATGCCTCAGAATAATCATGTTTATCATGTGAAAAATAACATGTCCTTTATAATTTGGATCTAGTGAAAGTGGTACTTTTATTTATTTGGTGGTTTAGAACCAACTACCTTTATACTTTGGATTACCAAAATATTAATATTAATTAAAATATTATCATGTGATATTTTTTCATCTATATAATATTAATGTGATAATTTCCATAAGATTATATATCACATAAAAAGGTTATATTATTTCAATACTATAATGAGAGGCATGAAGTGATATGTATGTATTCTTAAACATATATCATATGGTTTATATGATATCTATCTAATGAGACATAGATGATGTTTGACTATCAGTTGATGGATTCTCAAGAGTGGTTAAGAGTTATTCTCATGAAGTTCATACTTGATAATATTCAAGAGAAGAATATTTGATTACATACCAGCCAATAATAATTCCACATGTTGTGTAATTGGATATTTCAATCTTTAGATATGTTTATTGGTTTATATACTTGAGATTATTATTAATGTATATCAAGAATCATGTATGATGATAAATTGATAAAAATAATGATGTCATATTCTCATTATGATGTTGGATGCATTTGGTCATCATAAGTGGTTTTTCATTAATTGAATAATTTAAGAAAGGATTTCCCATTTTTGAGTTGATGGAAGGTGATATATCTATCCCATTGATTAAAATGAAACTATCTAATTAAATCCATGGAAATGGTAGTTAATGGAAAAGTTAATTTTAGAGATTCAAAGAATGATAAATCTATCATATATGTTGATGACATATTTATGAAACCCACATGATGAGATAATGAGATAAAAGGATTATATTACATAATAAGCATTCATATGTGGTTGTTATCATTGTAAAATTAACTTTTTTATCTACAAATGCTTTGAATACATTTATAGAGGTCATCACAGTATTCTAAATGTAATTTATACTGCTACACTATCATAGTAGTGAAGGGTCAAACCTAAGTGAATAAAGGTGATTGTTCTAAGGCTTGACCTAATTTTAACTAATGAAACTAGTGAAAGGGTTGGTGAATGATGCGGTAGTGAGCATAATTGAAATAAAAAGTTCAAACAGTTAAAAAGACACAATGTATGGGTTAGAAAAATGATTATGTAAAGATTTAATGATGTTGGGGGATACAAGGTTGTTGGAACCTATAAAAATACAGTTTCACTTCAAAAAAATCATACTATAATGAGTTTAGATAGAACTTAAATTTGGTAGATAACCCATTTGAGTTTCCAAAATTTGAATTTTTATTAAACTCTCCTTTGTCAAGTGAGAGAAATAAAGCATATATAACTAAATAATTAATGTTTTGTTCATCACCCAAGTCATATTTTCATATATAATTATGGTATTTTCAATGTTCATTCACCTAAAAATTATATCAAAACATTTGGTAAATAATAAATCCTTTAAAATGATAAAATAAATTATATTAAAGTATTCATTTAGAAGAAACATAAAATGATAAACTATAAGAACCTAACCTATCATTAAATTCTTAAGTTGAAATAAAACAATAACAAAATCATGTTTATCTTGAATTGAACTAATCATTTTATTATAAATAAAATACGAATGAAGAAAAAGATATTACAAATGCAAGAACTTGAATTCCCCAGGAGGAAATTAATGGGAATTCATGTTTTAATGAATAAAAAGTAGTAATTCATAGAACTTGTTTGATATGAGAATTGATAGAATATGGAATTGATTTTAATAAAGGGATATGTATTTCTATAAAGAGCAGCTTAAAATCCCTCAAACCTACCTCAAATCCCCATAGATGTTATGACTAGAGTTCATCGGCTATTAGTCTAGATAAGTGTCACAGAAATTAAGTCAAGAATCCCTAATTTAAAGAATTATTGAATATCTTCCCTTATTATATGCCTCCTTTTTTAACCAATGTGTACACTGACTTAACATTCCCATGTTTTTTCTCTTAATTTCATAGCACTCAACTACCCTAGATTCTTATACATGACTCAGCCACAATGCCCAACTAGATCACTCAACACAATAAACCTTCTCCTTTGAGACAATTAATTGAACACATGCCAAAGACAACAAAATTTACACCAACCAATGATTTTAATGTCTCACCCTTCCCATTAATATGTAATCATAACTGATGATGTAGAGTCTTGTCATTCCCAGATTGGAATCTCCCTCAATCCTAGATTTAGAGATCATATTCATAAGACCTAATTCAACTAATTGAAGAAATATGAACCAATCCTTCATCTTTCTAGTTATGGTGGCTATCTCTTTGTGGAAAACACTAGGAGTGCACTAAAAATTTATCATCACAAACCTATATTTACTCTGACCACATTCCTTTCTCTTTAGTCTTTTACAACATATCTTTGTGCATGGTATAAATCTTCGACAGTGAATGCCTAAACTCAGACCAGTAGTATTACTACTTGTAATTATAAGATAGAACATGAGAATATAGTGTATTAGTCCATGGATAAGCAGTTTTCATTGGTTTTAAACATTATATAGGCTTAACTTAAGATCCAATAATGTGCACCAGCCCGAACATGAACCTATAAGTCCTGCTCTCTCCTATGTTTCTAGATCTACTCAACTTCCATTAGTAGGACCTACTAAGAGTGAATTGAATCATGTGGAAGCCTTGAGCCCTTGGTCTCTAGTGTATTAACCAACAATGATGTATTTATGTAAAATAACTAATTCAGACTTACCTTTTGAAAAATTTCCTCTTCCATTTTTACAAATTATTTAAATGATCTACAAAAAAGAAGATCACAACAAATGGTTGATAAAATTCCAAAAAAAAAAATTCTTTAATTCCATTATAGGAAGCCATATAAAAACCATGTATTTAAATTCTTTAAAAACTAATTTCAAATAAATAAATTTCCATTATTAAAAAAACTAATTAAATTAAAAACATTTAACTAATCAAACTATTTCAACTCAAATTATATTTTCTAAAAAATCTCAATTCCCTCAACACAAAATTCAACACCCATTTTCTAAAATATATTTTCATAATTCATTACCAAAAATTAGCATAAGGGATGTTCCAGCCTTTATCAGTGCTAAGAAAAATGCACTCATAAAAGTGAGACCTTTATCAGTGCTAGCTAAAAGTGCTGATATTTCTACCCTTTATCAGTTCTTTTTTTAGCACTAATAAAAGATTATAAAAAAATATTAGTAATTTATATAAATTTATTATATTTATATTCAAAAATAATGTTTATTTAAACACATTAAATAAAAAAACATGTTTATAATTAATATATTTTTTTTAATAATTCAAATATATATATATATATATAATGTTTAAAAAAAGTATTTAGAAGATTATAAATATATATTTAAATAATTATATGATTATAATAAATTTTAATATATAATAAATATATTTATTATATTTATAATTATTTATTTATAATTATATATAAATATTTTTAAATATATATAATTATAAATATAATTATAAATAAATATAAATATAAAAATATATATATTTAAATAAATATACGTTTCTAATGAATTTGGTCAATGAATATATTGATGCATGAGTATAATTAGTGTGCACATGTTATGTATTCATCAGGATTTAATGTACATTTATACATTACACCATTTTTTTTATTATTCATATTGTTCATATGTGATGCATAAATTTTTATTATTTATAAACTTTACTTGGAATATGATTCATTCATGTTATACCCGTGAATCTATTCTCATCAATAATTAAAAAATTACCAAAAATATATTTAAATAATAAATATATTTTTTATATTTATATTTTTTTAATTTTTAATTATATATAAATACTTTTTAAATATATTTATTTATAATTATAATTATAATTATATATATATAGTTAAATAATTATAAAATTACAATAGATACATCTATTATAATTATATATATTTATATTTATAATTATATACAAATATTTATAAATTCTCATGGATGATGAGGGATTTCAAATGGTCCCTCCTCAGAAAACCAAGTCAATTTATAAAAATGTTCATTCCGTTTATGACTCGACAGAGGATGATCAGGCAGTTTCTAAACCTATTTTCCTTATGGAGGACATCCTCTTAGATGTTGGTTCAGTAAAGGATAACCTGGATGTTGAGAAACAAGAACCAGAAGGAGGTTGGCAATAAAAAACCTAGAGACAAGGAAGACATCCAAAAAGTTTTGGATGGGGATGTGGGTGTGATGATTAGACTGCAGCACGGGGGGGTGTGATGTGTCCACCAGGTCTTCCAGGACTCAAACACACTAGAGCAGGAAAGGCTTAAGAATATGTATTATTCACTTCTCAATGAAATAAAATCACAGTCTGAATGGAAATAGGGTTATGAGGGTGATGGATTTGATTATGATCATGGGGATTATCCTTTTTCTCTGTAGTTTTTTTTCTTGGATGAGGGCTTATCTGGGTGTTTGACCCCATCCTACAGCTTTCCTGTTTGTTAATTTTTCTTTTATCTTTAATAAATGGTCAGAGGCTTCTTATTCTAACTAAACCCTTTTAGTATAAGTATAATAAATATATTAATTACATATATTTATAAAATTATTACTATAATAAAAGCAGTTATTATAATTTTATAATTATATATATATATATAATTATAACTATAAATAAATATATATTTATTATAATTTTTTAAATTATATTTTTATTATATTTATAATATTATAAATATATATAATTAATATATTAATTATATATATTTAATAAATCATAATATAATAAATACTATTATTATAATTTTATAATTATTTATATATTTATTTATTTATTTATACTTATAAATATAAATAAATATATATTTATAATTATATATAATATATATATTTATTATATATATTTATTATATATAATTATAAATATAATAAATATATTTATTATAATTTAAAATATATATATATATATTAATAATATTTATAATATTTGAAATATATATAATTATATAAATATATTTAGTATATATATAAATATAAATATTTATTTATTTATTTATAGTTATAATTATAAATATTTATTTATTTATTTATCAAATATATAATTTTATAAATTAATATAGTAATATAAATAAATCATTAAAATTGTAGATTTATTAGGGCCTTTTTAACACCGGTGAAGATACGCTTTTATCAACGCTAAAAAATTGATGATGAAGGCATGTTTCATCAGTGGTTTCAATTTTAACATTGATAAAACATTCATTTACCATCGCTTTTTAACTAGCACTGACAAACGATTTACCCAATTTTAAAAATGAATCCTAGCAGTCATCTTCTTCTCTCGCACGCCTCAAGATCTTAGGGAAGCTGACCTCTACCGTCACTGACCCCTCCTCTGTCGTGTTGAGTCAATAAGGTTTTCCTTATGACTTTTTCCATTCCTTCTTGTTTTGAAAATCAGAAACACCTTATTCTTAAGCAATTCTATATCTTACTTCCATAAGAAAAATTTCATTCTCAAAGGAATTTACCACTACCATATTTACATTACTCATATCAATATTTTTCTTAAGTATAAAAATCGGATTCACACCTAAAACCTCATAATCATATAATACTTAGACAAGAGGCATTATGTTTTAGGATCTGAATTATGGATACGAACTCTAATGAAGTTCCACTCTGAATTCTGGATACGAACTCTAATGAAGTTCCATTCCGAATTCTAGATATGAACTCTAATGAAGTTCAACTCTGAATTCTGGATACGAACTCTCATGTAGTTCGACTCCGAATTATGGATACAAACTCTCATATTGTTCGACTCTAAATTCTGGATACGAACTCTCATGTAGTTCAACTCAGAATTATGGATACGAACTCTCATAGAGTTCGACTCTAAATTCTGATTACGAACATATCTAAGTTCTGACTCTGAGTTCTTTGAATTCAGAATCCAAACTCTTATGATTTTTGACTCTGAATTCCCATGAACTCTGACTCCGAACTTTGTAAGTTATGGTTCCGAATTCTAGGGAAACCAGAATCTGAATTTCCTTGAAATTCATACTCTGGATTTCTACAGAATTCGGGTTCCGAATTCCTACAAAACAGAATCCAAATATCTCTTTATTATAGACTCTGAATTCCATTTTTTGGTTAGACTCCGAACTCTTATTTGCTTACATTCTGAACTTTAGTTTTGCTTATACTTGTTTCATTACAAAACAATGTTGTGCTTTCATTTATTGACTAACAGTTGCTTGAGTGACACATGTACAGCTCCCTCCAAAATTCAAGGAGAAATATGAGCGTTGGAGGAGGGAGCTGACGGTTGGAGCTTCACCTATAAATAGGAGCTCATTTAAAAAGAAAAAAAAACTTTGACACATCTCTTGACATCTGTGCTTACATGCTGCTTAAGTGATTTCTAGAGAGAGAGGCTCTTATCAACTCTCAAAGCTTCATGCAGAAAGTTTGAATAGCGTGTTCAAACTTTTCTTCGTGCAGACTTGCTTTGTGTGACTCTGATTATTGATGATTACAATCAAGGGATTTCGGGGATAGTAAGACAGAGGTTCCAACACCTTGAAGTTGAGGGATTCCTTGCTGAGGAAGATAGAGGTGCCAACTACTTTATAGTTTAGGTCTTACGGGGATAGCAAGACAGACTCCAATTTTCATATCGAGGGCCTACCCTGGTGTGGGTAAGACAGACTTTCTTGAAAGTATAAATCAAGGGACCTTTATCCTAGGTTGTTGGATACCCTTCTCTTTGGGTTAAAAGAGTTATTGTTTGTTACTTGTAGTTTTTACTATTTTTTTCCACTGCATTCTGTATTGTTAAGGAAAGTATAACTTTCTTATACTTCTTTATATGTACTCTGATATAGTTAGATTTTATACGCTTTAAGGTAGAATCTTAATCTTTGTAACTTTTGTTAAGTTCCATTTTCAGAATCACTATTCCGGAATCTAGAAATTCTTTAGTACACATAGAGGTTTTGTGAGTTATCTTGTTTAACCTTATTAAAAATAACCAACCTAAAATTTCCTAAAGGAATTTTTAAAAGGGTACAATTCACCCCCCCCCCCTTGTATCTGAGAATCTCATTCTTATTTTTATCCTACGTTTGGTATTATACAGTATATCATACTCAGAGTCATACCATCCTAACAATTGGTATTATAGGATTTGGTTCAATCTGAATTAATCTCACTATTAGATTCAGAAGATAATTCTCGAAATTGCTTTTTCGGATCCACATTTTCATATTCACACTTCCGGATTCATACTTTTCGGAATCTATTTTTCGGAATCATAGTTCGGATTCACTTTTTTCTTAGAGATACAATTTTTCTTGCATAGAATATTATCTCTTGTTTACAAACTTGTACTACTAACAAGTTTGTGTGCCAAATATTTTCTTAAGGATGGCAGGTTTAAATTTTGGTTCTATCAACAACCTAAATCCTACTTGACCACCTATCTTTGATGTAATGATTACAAATATTGGAGAGATTGTATGAAGACTTTCATTATCAATACTGGTGTAGATAACTTTTTCATTCTTACTAGAGGGTATAAAATTCCTCACAAGGAAGTAAGTGCTTTTACTAATCAAGAAAAGCATGAATACCAACTCAACTATAAGGTATGAAATACTTTGCTTTGTTCAATGACTAGGAACATATATATCCAAATCTCTTCTTGTGAAACAGCTAATTTTATATGGAAGAAACTTGAAGTTATACATTTTTGTACATCTAAAGTGATTGAGACTAGAAGATCCGTGCTCAGAGCTGAGTATCATGGTTTTAATTTTCCTTATGGAGAACCAATTTGCAAGGTGCAACAGAGATTCATGACTATCATGAATAGCTAACAATCTATGGGAGAGAAAGGTCTAGATGATGAAGCTCTTGTTGACAAGATCATAGATATCATGTCGAATTAGTGGAAATAAAAAATAACTGTTATTGATGAAAATAGAAAGGTTACTCAAATTTCTATTGATGAACTATTTGGAACTCTTCTTCAACATGAAACTAGAATAAAGAGAGATGCTGACAACATAAAGAAGAAGAATGGGAATGGTAGTGTTGATTTTACTACAACTTCAAATCATATGAAAGCTAAGACTCTTGGGAGAGTTACTCAATATAAATCTAAGAAGGTTATTATCCAATCTGAATCTAGTGAGAGTGAAGTCTCAGAAAATGAGTTAGCTAATCTTGCTTGAAGGATGAACAAGATAGCTGGACAGAGAAATTTCCAATCCAAGTATAAGAAGAAGGAAAGGAAAGATAAGAAAGATTCAGAGGTCACATGCTATGAATGAAAGAGAGATGGACACATAAGACCTGATTGCCCTATGATCAAGAGAAAAGAGAGAGAAAATAAAGGCATTCTAAAAGGAACATAAAGAATTATTGCAAGTCCAAAGATAAGAAAGTTCTGAAAGCTAATAACACCTGGAGTGCCAATGGTGGTAACTCTTTAGATGAAAATTCTGATTATGAATCTTCTGGACAGAAGAATCTTGGTCTTATAGCCAGACTACCTATTGATAATCATTGATTTATAGCTAAGGTACACAATGCTGAATCCTTGACCAACGTTTCTTTAAATGCTAATAATAGTAAATATTATAACTCTTCTGATGAAGAATCTTCTTCTGATGAAGAAAATACTTTACCTACCAATGAAGAAGTTTCTAGGTTTTCTAAACTTCTTGAGATTGAGAAATCAAAACTCATGAAAAATCTAGATAAGTAAAACTCTAGGAATATTATTCTTACTAAGGAAAAATCATATCTTTCTAAATATCTTGATAAGAAAAATGCTGATTTTAAAATTATTTCAAAAAAAAACTTGAGGAAGTAAGTTCTGATAAGAACAAACTTTCAAAAGAACTTAAAAATGTAATTTCTAAGAAAAATGTTTTCGAGCCTAGATCTAGTTCAAATGTTTTTGAAGAAAATAACTTAGTTATCAAACTCAAATCCGAAATATTTTCCTTGAGGAAGTGTTTGTCAAATTTTACCCATGGTAAGGAAAATTTTGATAAAATGTATTCACAAATCCAACCTCGAAGGAAAACTTCTGGTTTTAGTTACACTAGTTCTAAACCGATTTTTAGTAACAAATACTTTGTTCCTCAAAGTGCCTCATTCTGAACAAAGTGTCAATGTGGTGGTCACTGGGAAAAGAATTGTTCTTTAAGAAAAACTCAATCTTTAGGATTTCATAAGGCTTATTTTTTTAAGAATATGTGGGTACACAAAATTTTACTTTCTGAAATTTCCGAATCCAAGCAAGTCTGGATTCCGAAAACCTAACTTTTTCTTATTTTCAGGAAAATAGGGAAATTACCAACAGAAATACATGGTACATGTATAGTGGATGTTCCCGGCATATGACTTGTAACAAAAACTATTTTTAAAAGATTATCAAGACGAAGGGAGGAAAAGTAACTTTCAGAGATGATGCTCAAGGAGAAATTATTGGAATAGGTAACATTGTTATTCTTGGAAAAACCTTGATTTCAAATGTTTTATTTGTTAAAGGTCTTAAGAACAACCTCATCAGCATAAGTCAATTATGTGATGAAGGATACCTTGTGAATTTTAGGAATGATAAGTGCTTAGTATGCAATTCCAAGGAATAGTTTATTCTTTCTTCCCATAGGCAAGAGAATGTTTACACACTAAACTTAGAAGACCTTAGGAGCCAAGACTTACCTTGCCTTAGTGCAATGGAATATCATTATTGGTTATGGAATAGAAGGTTAAAAAACTGTAATATTAGGAACTTATGTAAACTTTCTAAGAAAGGTTTAGTTAAGGATATACCAGAGCTTAGATTTTATTCTTCAAAAGTTCTTGAACCTTGTCAATATGGAAAGCAACATAAATCAAGTTTTAAATCAATCGGTGAAGTCTCAACTACTGATTCACTGCAGTTGGTTCACATGGATATTTTTAGACCTACACAAACTAGAAGCATTGGGGGAAAGTATTATGTATTTGTATTAGTTGATGATTACACTAGATTTATATGGGTCTATTTTCTATCAAAGAAGTCTAAAGATTTTTCTTATTTTAAAGGTTTTAGAGTCTAAGTTAAAAATGAGAAAAACCTTCCATTGAAAACTATTCATAGTGATCATGGAGGAGAATTTCAAAATTCTGATTTTGAAACATTTTATAGTAGAAAAGGTATTACTCACAACTTCTCAGCACCCAGAACACCTCAACAAAATGGGGTTTTTGAAAAAAGAAATAGAATTCTTCAAGAGATAGCTAGAACCATGTTGAGTGAGTATTCTATTGCCAAACATTTTTGGGCTGAAGCTGTAAGTACTGCTTTCTATACTATAAATCGAGTTTTAATTAGACCTTTTCTTAATAAAACTTCTTATGAGTTATGGAATGGTATAAAACCTAGACTTTCCTACTTTAAGGTTTTTGGTTTCAAAGTATTCATTATGAATACTAAATATAACCTACACAAATTTTCACCAAAATCTGATGAAGGAATTTTCTTAGGCTACTCCATAACTTCTAAGGCTTATAGAGTTTTTAACAAAAACACTTGCACTGTTGAAGAGACAGTACATGTCAAATTTGATGAAACTGGTCCGTTTTTTTCAAACAACCCCAACCTACATCTTCAGATGTGTTTTCAAAAACTGATTATCAACCTTTGATAGAAAATCCTTCTGATAAGGAAAATGTTCAATAAGATGCTTCTGAAACATTTACCCTAGAAAATTTCCTACCCTATATTGATGAAAAGGTTTTATAAAACCCAAATCAGTCATTTCTAAAGAATCATCCTAGTGATAGTATCATTGGTGATGTGAATCAACCTGTAAGGACTAGAAGTTCCTTAAGAAATGAAGTAGAACATCTTGCATTCCTTTCCCAATTAGAACCAAAAATCAGTGATGAAGCTTTAGGTGATGAAGATTGGATTAAAGCCATGCAAGATGAACTAAATGAATTCGAAAGGAATAAATTCTGGAACTTGGTTGAAAGACCTAAGGAAACTTCTGTTATTGGAGTAAAATGGGTCTTCCGAAATAAGTGTGATGAAAATGGAATCACTGTAAGAAATAAAACTAGATTAGTTGCTAAAGGCTATAACCAAAAAGAAGGAATAGACTATGAAGAAACCTATGCTCCAGTATCTAAACTTGAATCTATTCATATTCTACTTTCCTTTGCAGCATTCTTCAATTTCAAACTTTTTCAAATGGATGTGAAATGTGCTTTCCCTAATGGTTATGTTCAAGAGGAAGTTTTTGTTGAACAACCTCCTAGCTTTGAAGATACAAAACATCCTGATCATGTTTTTAGACTTATCAAAGCTTTATATGGCCTTAAACAAGCCCCACGAGCTTGGTATGATAGACTTACAGGATTTTTGCTTCAAAATAACTATGTTAAGGGAAATGAAGATCCAACCCTTTTCATAAATAAAGATAAGAAAAATGTTTTGATTGTTCAAATTTATGTTGATGACATTATATTTGGTTCAACTCAGTAATCTTTAACTGATTCCTTTGCGGATCTAATGAAATTTGAGTTTGAAATGAGTATGATGGGTGAGTTAACATTTTTCCTTGGTTTTCAAATTTCTCAAAAAACAGAAGGAATCTACATATCCAAACATAAGTATATTAAATATCTTCTTAAAAAATATGGGTATGACAACACTAAGAGTATAAGTACTCCTATTGGTGCCTCAAACACACTTGATCTTGATGAAGCTAAGAAACCAATAGATCAAACATCTTTTAGAGGTATGATAGGAAGTCTACTTTACTTGACAGCTAGTCGACCAGACTTGATGTTTTAAGTATGCTTATGTGCAAGATATCAATCCAATCCTAAGGAATATCATTTAAAGGCAGTGAAAATAATTTTTCACTACTTAAAGGGAACCATGGATCTAGGACTATTTTATACTTCTGGAAATGATTTTGTTTTAAAAATATTTTCAGATGCTGACTTTGGTGGGTGTAGAATGGATAGAAAGAGTACATCCGGAACTTGTCATTTCTTAGGAGATTAATTAGTTTCTTGTTCATACAAGAAGCAACATTCTATAGCACTCTCCACTACAGAAGTGAAATATGTAGCAACTGGAAGTTGTTGTGCTCAAATGTTATGGATGCAACACACACTCATAGATTATGGCTTGATTTTTACTAAGACTCAAATTTTGTGTGATAACACAAGTGCCATTGCTCTTAGTAAAAACCATGCACACCACTCCCATGAAAAACACATAGATATTAGGCATCATTTTCTTAAGGATCACACACAAAAATGATATATCATTCTTCAGTTTATCAGAATGCAAGATCAACTTGCTGACATTTTCAAAAAATATTTACCTTCTGATAGATTTGAATATGTTAAAAAAAATTAGGAATGATAATCATGAGGTAATATTCCTTTACTAACTTCTTGTTAAACCATTCTACTTATAGTAATAAACTCCTTTTCATAGGGGTAGTACATTTTTTTATTTAGCCTTTCAAAAAATTTCATAATGAGCTCTTTAAAAAAAATTCGTAATGAAGTTTTCGTACTGGAAATTTTCATAATGAAGTTTTCATACTAGAAATTTTCTTAATGAAGTTTTCATATTGGAAATTTTCGTAATGAATTTATCGTACTGGAAATTTTCATAATGAAGTTTTCATACTGGAAATTTAAATAATGATGTTTTCATACTGAAAATTTTCGTAATGAAGTTTTCATACTAGAAATTTTCATAATGAAGTTTTTGTACTGGAAATTTTCGTAATGAATTTTTTGTAATAGGAATTTTCGTAATGAGAATTTTTGTAATGGGAATTTCCGTACTCATACCTTTCGTACTAGAGTTTTGGTAATCAAATCTTTTATAATAATCTTTTCGACTTTAATTTTTTTTGTAATGATTTTTTTGTAGTCAGTTTTTCATAGTTAAATTTCCTTCAAAAATAATATCACCTATTAGGAATAAACTTTCTAGCCAATCCAAAAGGTATGACTTCCTTACTTAAGTTTTCGTAATCATTTTTAGTTGTTGGTAGTTTCTTTTTCTTATAAAATTTATCAGATTCATTTCTTCTTAAATCTGAATGTTTTTAAAACCTCAAAAGATCGGAATCAATATTTCCTTGCGGGTATGATTTCAACCGTCAGATCAAATCAGAGAAATTTTTAACAGTTGATTGGTTCTGGAAGTTCAAAGGTTAGCTCCATCGCCTATATAAAGGGCACCCTCATTTGTGTCCCACATCGATCTCCAAGATCTCAAGTCCTGAAGCTCTGCCTCAGTTCCTAAAGGTCGTTCTGAATTTCTCAGAACTCCTCCATTCCGAATGTCTGTAGAAGCCACTTCCCAAGATATGTATTCTACGAATCCAATGTCAAAATGGTTAGTCTATAGGGAAAGGTTAGTCCATCCGGACATTTTCGAGTATGATTCTTTAATTACCAAGAATATCAAACTCAATGGTTGGGAATATTTCTACGTATCGAAACTAGGGGATCAGCATGCTGTTTATATGGATTTTCTTGTAGAATTCTATGAGACTATTTCCTTCTATGAATAAGATGGTAGAGACAATTTTTCCTTTAAGAGCTATGGTAAGACTTACAAGCTCTCCTACATCAAGGCTGCACACTTGGTTGGCTTATCATACGTTAGCGAAACAGAATTTTGTTCACATAAGCTACCGTATATGCAAGGTAGTTTCAGAAAAGTGAAGGAAATGAAATGCCTTGGGCTCAAAGACAATAAAACAGCTAAGATTTCCCATCTCTCCACCAACAACCAGATTCTGCAGTTGTGGGTACAATGGTTTTTCATTTCGAGAAGAGGTGATAAGGATAACCTAAAGAAGAGTGATATCTACATCTTAGATTTCTTGGTAAATATAAGAAAGATTAATCTGATGAGGAATATTCTTATTACAGTTCAGAACATCGAGAATGGCAATTTGAAAGCTCAAATAATTATATACCCTGATCTTCTATCCAAGCTTATTATTCGGTGTCTTGATTCTTTTAAGGTTGCTTGCACCTATAAGGCAAGAATTTGTAAGGTGATGCTAATAAGTGATGACACTTTAAAGATAATGAAAGATGTTTTTTCAAAAGAGTCAGGTGAGTTTTATGATCTGCCAGAGGAGGAGGTAGAAGCCATTCCAGAAAAGGTAGAGAAAGCAGAACCATCTAAGAATGTAGGTAAGAAGAGGAAGTTGAAGCAAGTTGTGGCTGAAGAAAAGATTCTGAAAGCTAAGGAAACCAAATCTGCACCTCCCAAGATGAAGAAACAGAAAGCATATCCAGATGAGGTGGCTGCTAAGTGGAGGTAAGATAAATAGAAAAGGAAAGAAGAGGACCCTCAGTTCGGATTGGACCCGGCTGAAGCTAAATCCTTAAGGGAGAAGACAGCTTAATACCTTGAGAAGGTAGAAAAATAGAAGAAGATGAAGAAGAATTTGTCTGAAGCTGAAGTTGTTCAATCTCTGTTGAGAGATACAGAAGTAGCTTCTGAGAAGATTCTCTTTCTGGAATCTTTTGATGTCCAACCATTACCAGAGACCCCTGTAAATAACTAATTCACTCTGGAAAAGTCTAAAGGGAAATAGGTTGTTGAAGGAGTAGAGAAAAGAGCTGGTGAAGAAGTAGAGGAAGAAGTTGTTGAAAGAGTAGAAGAAGAAGAGCAAGAAGAGGAAGTAGAAGAAGTAGAAGAAGGAAGTTTTTATCTAGATGACTTGATTAAAAAGGTTGAGGATTATCAAGAGAAGTCAAGCCTATCATAAAAACTACCAATTCAAACTTCTGAGGCCGAATCCTCAAATTTGTTCACTCCAAGAAAGGGAGATGACAAAGATGATAAGCAAGATGATGACAAGGAAGAAGAGAAAGAAAATGAATTATCTGAGGAGGAAATCTATGATAAGCATTTTCTTGAAGAAGGAGAAGAGAAGGAGAAACCAGATGAAGATAAGATTATTCAAGTATCTGAAAGCGAGGAAGAATCTCTTGATGAGACAGTTCTGAAAGTTGATAAGGGGAAGCAATTGCTTATGTACACCCAAAAAAAAGATATCATAAGGAAGAAAGATGTTGTTGGCTCTTCTAAAAGAAATCTGGTGGAAATTTAAGAAGAAAAATCCGTGATTAAGGTGTCTGATTCAGAATCATCAGCACTGGGTCATGACTTTGTTGTTGAGTCTTTGAAGAAATCAGTGGACACAATTCTGATCTTTCCCACTATAGACTCCAGGTGCCAGATGCTTTAACACAACCTAAATCAGAAGTCAGAGTCCTTATCCATGATAATGGATAAGTGTGTGAAGATTGAGGCTGATCATAGAAATTTCTTTATCAATTATGATGTTCACAAAAAATCGTGAATCAAAATAACTCTATGGTCAAAGAAAGTCGATGATGACTAGGTTGAGTTTGATCATTTTCAGAATGATGTAAAAGATACTTTTGATATCGAGGATTCCAAGATTAAGAATCTTCAGGATAAGCTGACCCTTGAGAAAAATTCTCGTAATCAACAGGTGAGGGATTTGAATGGAAAGCTTAACTTGGTTACTCAAAACTGGAAAGGGGAAAGAGATTTCCAGATTGAGTTTGAAGAGAAGCTGGAAAAGCAGAATGAATTACTGAAGATGCAGGAAGAGGCCATGAAGGCTCAGGCAGAGGTCTTGAAAGCTCAACAAGAAAGGATCATAGCTTTGGAGAAGCAAGCTGAGGAGGATCAGAAAGATTTGAATAATTTGAAAACCCTCTTGAAGAAGCTAATCCCAAAGGAAAAGGAAGACAAATAGACTCAATCTGATCTTTTGTTGCATTTGATCTTCCTTGTAAAAATTCTTCCAATTATAATAGAACTATGGTTGCTTGTTTTCCTTGCATGTCTTTACTAATATTTCAGGTACCATATTTGTTTTCCATTCTCTTAAATTATTTTTGAAAATCAAAAAGGGGTAGAAGGAAAAAGAACTACTCAAAAGGGGGATAAGGAATAATATAAAATGGAGAAGAAATATTTCTAAGTGAAGAACTATCCTTAAGTAAGGGGGATTTTCTAAATACGAATTTTTTCATCCCTATGATAATGAAAACTCTATTCTGGAAATCCAGAATACAATCTTTAGAGTTCCTAAGCCTAAGGGAGAGTTAGTTGTATTCACCATCATCCATGAACAAAGGGAGATCAGTTTTAATTTCAAAGCCTAAAGAAATTTTTCAAAGACCTTATATTCTTTTTCGAAGGGTTGTTTTTGATTTCCAAAAAGGGGGAGATTGTTGATTCAATAAGGTTTTCCTTATGAATTTTCCATTCCTTCTTGTTTTGAAAATAACAAACACCTTATACTTGAGAAATTATATATTTTAATTCTATAAGAAAAATTTCCTTCTCAAAGGAATTTACCCCTACCATATTTACATTACTCATATCAATATTTTTCTTAAGTATAAAAATTAGATTCACACCTAAAACCTCAGAATCATATAATACTTAGACAAGAGGCATTCTGTTTTAGGATATGAATTCTGGATAAGAACTCTAATGAAGTTCCACTCTGAATTCTGGATATGAACTCTAATGAAGTTCCATTCTAAATTCTGGATACAAACTCTAATGAATTTCCACTCCTAATTCTGGATAAGAACTCTCATGTAGTTCGACTCCGAATTCTAGATACGAACTCTCATATATTTCAACTCTGAATTCTGGATACGAAATCTCATGTAGTTTGACTTCTAATTATGGATACGAACTCTCATATAGTTCGACTCTAAATTATGATTACAAAATTATCTATGTTCTGACTCTGAGTTCTCTGAATTTAGACTCCGAAATCTTATGATTTCTGACTCCGAATTCCCATGAACTCTGACTCCGAAATTTGTATGTTCTGGTTCCGAATTCTAGTTAGACCAGACTTTGAATTTCTTTGAAATTTAGACTCTGGATTTCTAAAGAATTCAGGTTTCGAATTCCTATAAAACATAATCTTAATATATCTTTATTATAGAATCTGAATTCCATTTTTTGTTTAGACTCCAAACTCTTATTTTCTTACATTCTGAACTTTAGTTTTTCTTATACTTACACTTGTTTCATTACAAAACGATGTTGTGCTTTCAGTTATTGACTATCCATTGGTTGAGTGACACGTGAACAGATCCCTCTGAAATTCAAGGAGAAATATGATTGTTAGAGGAGGGAGCTGACTGTTGGAGCTTCGCCTATAAATAGGAGCTCATTTGAAAAGAAAAAAAAACTTTGACACATCTCTTCACATTTGTGCTTACATGTTGTTGAAGTGATTTCTAGAGAGAGAGGCTCTTATCAACTCTCAAAGCTTCATGCAGAAAGTTTGAATAGCTTGTTCAAACTTTTCTTCTTGCAGACTTGCTTCGTGTGACTCCGATTGTTGCTAATTACAATCAAGGGATTCTGGGGATAGGAAGACAGAGGTTCCAACACTATGAAGTTGAGGGCTTCCTTGCTGAGGAAGACAGAGGTTCTGACTACCTGATAGTTGAGGGCTTGTGGGGATAGCAATACAGACTCCGATTTTCATATCGAGGGCTCACCCTGGTGTGGGTAAGACAGACTTTCTTGAAAGTATAAATCAAGAGACCTTTATCTAAGGTTGTTGTATTCCCTTCTCTTCGGGTTAAAAGAGTTATTGTTTGTTACTTGTATTTTTTACTACTTTGTTTTTCCTCTTCATTCTGTATTGTTAAGGAAAGTATAACTTTCTTATACTTCTTTACTTGTACTCTGATACAGTTAGATTCTATACACTTTAAGTTAGAATCTTAATATTTGTAACTTTTATTAAGTTCCATTTTCAAAATCACTATTCCAGAATCTAGAAAGTCTTTAGTACACATAGAGGTTTTGTGAATTATCTTGTTTAACCATGTTAAACATAACCAACCTAAAATTTCCTAAAGGAGTTTTTAAAAGGGTACAATTCACCCCCCCCCCCTCTTGTATCTGAGAATCTCATTCTTATTTCAATCCTACGTTTGGTATTACAGAGTATATCATACTCAGAGTCATACCATCCTAACATGTCGCTGCTGACCCCTCCTCTACCATTGACCCCTACTCTACCTCGACCCCTCCTCTTCCACCATGAATCCATCCTCCAGTGCCATGAATCTATCCTCCGCCATGAACCCCACCTCCGCCGTGAACCCCACCTCTACCATGAGCTAAACCCCTCCTCTACAAAAAACCCCTCCTCCACCACAAACTCACCTCTATAGTGAACCCCACCTCTACTGCCGAACCCAGACTCCACCGCTAAACTCTCCTACACCATGAACCCACCTCCACCACAAACCCCACCTCTACTATGAACCCCTTTGCGGCCTCTTCCACCACTGTTGTTGCCTCCTCTCCCAACTCCACTACTACCAGACCCTAATATTGTCATCGATCCTCCAAATATAAGGTATGTTCTTATTTGATTTAGAATTCTTAGATAGTGAAAGTTTAATTATTCAGTTTTAGTGTTCAAAATATTTTTTATTTATGAATTATGTGTTTTGTTTGATTCATTGCGGTAAGACAATTTTTTTTATTAGTAAAGTGTTTGATTATTTTTTTGGGAATATTATATGAAACTTTTGATAATTGTATTTGTATAGTTGTCTCAGACTTTGGTACAATTAAAATTGCAGAATTTGGATTGATCTAAATGTGATAATATGTTTTTATGAGGTGGTTTGATATATTAGAAACATTATAGGGATTTTTTAGGTGAAAAGTATCATGATTGGTATTATAATTGAGTGATTTTGGTGAGTATTTTGGATAAAATATAATTTTTTCAATGGATAAATATGAAAAAACACTTTTGATTTGGAACTTATAGTGAAAGTGGGATCTGTGTTTGGGTTTTGATTAACATTTTGATAACTGATTTGGAATGAATCGAGGTGTTTTCTATGTGTGGTTTTCTAATATATATTTTAAATTTTATGATGTTTAAATATGGGTGTTTATGTTTAAGTGGATGCGTCAATGGATGTAATACCATTTGACATGATAGTTTTATAAATTTTTTTCATTGATTATTAGATTTGGGATTTTAGAGAAACATCATGGGAGTATTTAGGTAGAGATTGGGGAATTCTAGATAAATGAGTGATAATATTATAGTAACACATTTATAGTACCCATATCTTAGGTCTCACACCCACTACTAGAATTTTCTTCATGATGAGTCCATTAATGGTGGGTTGATTGTGTTTAATTTGTATTGAAAATTTATTCTAGTGTGATGATTACCTTTATTGTTTAACATAGATTATCTCCTTAGGCCTTTGGTAGGTACCCCTTAATGGTAGATGCTTGATATTTTTTTATTATTTTATCTTATGGTTGTGTCTTGGAAAATTATATTTTATTTAAAAGAAAAATATATGTTTTGTTATATCTATTTACTTAACCCTATGTAATAAAAATATTTTCTTTATTTTCTCTAAAACTAGAATTTTTTTGTTTGTCTTAAAAAATGAATGATATAGAATCTTTGATGATATCCTACTAAGATCTTTTCTCACACCATACATATACAAAATAGTGCGTATATAGACTTAGTTGTCTATGATATAGGTAATAGGAAAGGGTCATACTTTTATAGTGGTGTTCCATAGTCACTTGTTAAAGATATAATGATAATGGGATGTAGAGGTCATCATAGGGCATAAAGAGAAAATATTCATTTTTTGTTATTTTAATATCTTTACTATAAATTACCTCTCTTGAATATGTATTTATTTTTATTTTACCTTTATATTTTAGATCATGTGTAAACCTTTTGTAGCTTAATATTTTATAAAATGTTGGTTATTTTTTATTCATCTGTCTTTTATAAAGTGCCTCTATTGGGATTTATGTCTTTATGAAAATGCCTAATTGGATCTTTTAAAACAATTCAACTATTTTTAAATGTTTATTAAAAAATTATAAGTGTTCAACATACCCTTTTTTGGTTTTAAATAGATTTAAAATGATTTAAACACTGTGCATGGACTTAGGTTTCATGCCAAGTGTTTTTTAACTCACCTGATTAAATTTCATAAAGGTATTTAAATGCTTTGAAAGCATATTTAATGTTGGTTTCATTTTAAAAAGGGGTGTGTGAAGTTTTAAATGAAAATTTGTAAAATATAGAGGGGTTTCACTCATTTTAAATGATTAAGACTATTGGTTCATAAAGTTTCCTTGAATACTTTCAAAAAAATGAATTGTGGTTTTATGAAAGAGTGCTTGGAATTGATTTGTTTATTTTAAAAAGGGATTGTTATTTTAAAGAGGAATTTGTGTAAATTGTTGTTTTTTAATGGGATTTCATGTGTGGTTTTATAAATAGTATTCAAAGGACATCTAAAATGTATTTTTTCCATAATATTTTAAGTTTGTATTTTTATATAATTAGGATAATCATTACAATATATAGGGAAGACAAGTAGATTAATAATAACACCATGTAAATGCCATATCACTAAATCTTTCCAGCCCATAAGATATCCATCATGACCTCACAACCATAAAAAGGTGAATTAATTTATAATCTCATTGCAACTCCTAAACCTACTTTTCATCCAACATCACCTTTATGGTTTAAATTAGGGGAGTTCTCTACAATTTTAAATTCTTTCTAGTTTGGTGTTTTCTTCTAATGGGATGAGTCTCATGCCACAAAATGAAATAATAACTATCATTCAAATGTTGAGTTCCCCTTATTTGAAAGACCACTTTTGTGTATTTATTTTATTAAATATTAATATTACCGAATCAAATAGGATGTATATGTATAAATAATGGATGGATGTCAATCATTTGATGAAAGAGTATCAAGAAGGAGTGAAAGAGTTCATCAAGTTTTCAAAATATCATTCATATCACCCTTCTCAAATACTTTTTCCATGTTTATGATGTTGTTATTCAAAACTAATTAGTCTAGAGGAGTTTTAAGAACATTTGATATGTCATGGAATAAATCAAAGTTATAAATGTTGGAATAAACATGGGGGAAAAGAGAATGTAGCTACTGGATGGGATGACATTGTGTTTTATGGATGGGTTTGGGACTATATTTTTAAGGAGATGTATGAAAATCTAGATTCAATTTTAGAATGACTTCAATGTATATCCAGAGGACCATGTGTATATGTATTATCTTATAATGGTTATGTAATTACTAGTTATATGTTCTATACAAATGAACATGATGATGACAGTACCATCTGAAACAATGGTTATGTAATTACTAGTTATATGTTCTATAAAAATGACCATGATAAAGACAGTACCATACAAAACAATAGAGTTACACTTGTGGTAGAAGCGATGAATGTTTCTAATACTAAGGACATAAAGACAATTTAATTTTAATAAGTCATACTTTTGCATCATCAAAAAAATATGGGAGTTGGATTATACAAAATTCCATGTATAGATTATTCAATGCAAGTTGGTTGATAACAGGAGTGCTGTTAAAATAGATGAATTGGGATTTGTGAAAGTTGATTTCAGTAAGGAAGGGTAAAAACAAGACCCATTTATAATGGCATCAAAGATACTACAAGCATTTTATGTTCGAGATTCCAAAAACTGAAAGTGGTCAGTTTTTCTATTATTGACCAAAACCAATGAAGAGTCAGATGAAAATTCAACTAAGGATGACCCTTTTATTGGGATGTTGCAATCATTACGCAGCATTCCCAATGTAGGTGGCCTTTTGTATGTTATAGGAGACCATAATGAAGGTACTTGTATAGTCTATAGAGGGGTAAAATCCCTTCATCCTTTAAAAAAAGAAGAGTTCAATAATATGAGTATTTTTTTAATATACATCATGTTCCCTTGTGTTATTATTCATTTGGTACTGCATTTATATACTCTAAATTAAATGTTAAACCATTTATGCAGATAATGAATCCTACGCGTGTTGGTGCTCCCAATACTAAGGAATAATAGGTCTCTCAACCTGATGTTTCTCGCAGTGGAGATGAACAAAAACATTCTGCACTTTTTAGTTCTCCTAGTCCTAAGGAACAATGGTTTGGTAAACCAGTTGTTACTCACAGTGCATAGGTACAATGAAAATCTACCCACGTCGATGATACTTCTCTAGAGGAACACATTGACAATGTTGAATCTAATTAAATGTTAGTTGATGAATGACCGATGATGCAAAAAAAACAAGATCACCATAGTTTAACGATGTTAGATAAAATCATTAAGGTGAAAATCAAATTCATAAAATATGAGATCAGATGGAATGCACGGGGCCATCATTTTAACCCCAACAAGGCCATGTTCAGTATTTACATTGGAATCTTCACTCAGTAATTCATGTCGATTGATGTAAATTCTTGGCATGATGTTGTGGTTGGGCTTACAATACTGATGTGGGAATAGAATATGGTAACATTATGATATTATTTCTTTATTTTAATAAAAATAAAATAATTAATCATTGAATTATCTTCATCATCCATTATAGAGCTCATTTATAGTAGATGAATCACACCCACCACATATATATGAACACGTGATAACCCAAGAAGCATGGGATTCATTTATTGTCTTCCATGTGGATGTGTCTTTTCAAGTATATTGTGTCTAGAAATAAGTTGTTTGATAATACTTGAATTCATCAATTTGATTGAAAATTTTTTATTTAAGAAATAGTAACTAAGTGTTGAAAATATGGAATTGGAAGAGAAACCAACATACCCCTACTATAATTCAAGGATGGGGTATGTTTCACTTGAAAAAAAATTGGAATGTATTTTAAATCTACCGTAATACTTTTATGTGACATGAAACAACAACGTAATTATGTTCATCTATTTAAATGCAGATCAATGACTCCAAATCCAAATCCACTTCCATTCCACGCCATGTGCTATGTAAGGAGACATGTCTAAATAAATATGGTAAACTAATATATGGAAACAAACAAAAAGTGTGGGAAACATGTGTAAGTATGAAATAAAAAAATATTTAAATCGCTATTACATAAAAATGATTACTTATTTTCCAATATTTTCTATCTGACATAATCATATGAATCAGAAACACCTGTACCAGATGACCACCTACTATTCGTGACCTTGAAGTGGCTAGAATAGTATGACTTTGGTGGAGGTGGGGGTTTTTGGGTGACACCCCAAACATATTTTGATAAAAAACAAGAGGAGAATAAAAGTGAAGAAATGAAACATATGAGAGAAAAAATAGATACCATTGAAGAAAAATTACAATGGAAGAGATAGTTGATAAAAACTTTTATCAGGGGTAACAAAGAGAATAAGAAACTCAAGAACAACTATCATGTAAAGATCTCACCCCCACCACCCACCAGCTTTTAGTTGAGTCATTCCCCTCAAAAAATTGTCATAGTTGAGGTAATCAATGTTATAATAATTATTTCTATGAAATGTTAACTAGATGGACATTTATACCTTTCCTATACTAATATTATTCATGGTGATAATGACAATGATTTATATCTATTAAAAACCACCCATATCCTTGTAGCAAGGGCTAAGGTGATCAATATTCAAAAGGACATGCTAAACAGTAGACCACTTCTAACATGTCATGTGAGAGTGTCAGTTAGCTTATCCCATGAGTCAAGAACCAAGATACCAATTTCATTTGATGAGGAAGATATTCATAAGTCCAAACAAACTATTTGAACATTCATCTCATGGTCATCACATCTGGTAAAAAAATATTTCCACAAGGTGGTATTCATTTCATATTTATTTTTTAAGATAAACCTTTAACAATTAATGAAAATAGGTTTGAACCGATGAATGTTATTACAGATGAACAAAGGTAAGGGGTGAAATAAAAGACTAACTCAAAACCATCTAAAGGATCGACTAACCAATATAAAATATCTACTAAAATCACCTTCCCCCTGCCTGTTTTATATCTGCATTTACTATGAATGAAGGTTCATGTGGATACAAAGTTAAAAAATTTAGTAATCAAATAGTTTATTTTGAATTAAATATGTATGGAGAAGAAGTAAAAGACTTCATTAGTTTTGATAATGTAAGTGAAATCCTCGACTATGATTGGCTAGGCACTTAAGTTGTAATTTTATACATAAGGTATGTTTTTGTGATTTGATGTTCCAAAATCTAATATACTATGTTAATTATGACTAAATACATTTCTAATTTTTGGTAGATGAATATTTCAAAAAACAATTGATGTGATTTCCCCATAAATTTTTTTTGGACTCATTAGTCCTCCAATCTCCTCTATAGAACAACCAAAAATAGATTACAACAAAAAGGATGAAATAGTGGAAGGCCTGGTAAAATTGTTTAAATAGAAACTTTCAGCTGATAGGCTCTTCTTAAAACCAATGATTCTGGGGTAAAACTATACTATTAAATCATATAAAATATATTTTCATTTCATTCCTTACTTATTCCTTTTTATATTTTTAGGAAACATTGGATGCTCATTACAGGAAATTTGGATACTCCAAATATTTATTTCTTGTATTCAATGCACAGATATCCAACAAATCGACCACACATGATGGAGTTTGTAAATTTTTAAAATAGTACATCCAGAATTTTATAACTAAATATCAATTTATTTAATTTATATTATGTTTTAATGAGGATTTTTTTATGATAGTGTTGTGCATCAATATCGTGAAAAACAGGGAATGAGGCCAGGGGCTAAGCATAAGGGCCATGAAAACTTCTATAACTAGATAAGTATAAAGGTATATATAATAATATTTCATTGTCAAAACACATATAAAAAATTAATTATTATCCTCAATGTTTCTGCAGTGTTCGAAACAAACAAATGGAAGATATTATGGTTATTATGTTTGTAAATTTATAAGAGAGATAATATTCCATCAACAAACTAGCATCCCCAATAATCTATTTTTGAAAATAATTACTATTTTATTTAAAATATTTATTAATCCTTTGTGTATTTTTATTTTTCCAGTACTACTATGACTGTTGAAAAGACTCATATTCACAAGACGGTATAGATTTTCTTAGAAATGAATGGGCAACATACCTGATGGAATAATGTACACAAATAGAATGAATATGTGACTTCTATAGAAGTATTGGATTGTTTCATATTTTTTTAATTTAATTATTTTTAGTATTACTCACATAATAATTATTTTCTTATATAGGTCGATTAATTTTTTTAAGTCGAGGTGGGTTTTTCAAAAATTCTCACGCTCATGAAAGATAGGACTTCGAGGCTGAAACTCAAAATTCAATGAGAAGGTAATTTTTTTAAAATATACTATGTTTTTCCTAAAAATTTTATATGTTCTCTACTACATAAACATAATCTATGTGCTTCTTTTTATTTAAAATTAACATTAATTTTAGTAAAAAATACAATTGACATACTCAAAACTTAGAAAACACATTAGGATTGTTTTGATACTTTAGTAAAACAATATATAAGTCATTTTTGATGTGTAGGAATTATACACACCTCAATATAATTCATTATGTGGCTAGTATAACTCAAAGTGACTATTTTAATTTAAAATTGTCATTAATTTTAATAAAAAGAACAAGTGACATACCAAAAACTGAGCAAACACATTTTGATTGTTTGGATAATTTAGTACAACAATCCATGATTCACTTTTGATGTCCATGATTCAATATCACCTCAATAAAATGAACAGTTTGATAGGTAAGACTCCAAGTGTGCCTTTTTATTTAAAATTGACATTAATTTAAGAAAAAAGAACAAGTGACATACTGAAAACTGAGAAAACACATTCATATTATTTTGATAGTTTAGGAAATTGATCTATTAGTCATTTTAGATGTTTAGTAATCAATCCCACCTCAGTATAATGCATGGTGTGACCAGTATGACTAAAATTGAATGTTACTAATTTAGAATTGACATTTTAGTTCAAAATGTATCACTCACTAAAAAAAGAAAACATGATCTGATTATCTTGGTAATTTAAGAAAGATATTCATAATTCATTTGTGACATTTATAAATCACTCTCACATAAAACCAAGAAATGATGCAAACATTGTGACTCAAAATGCACATTTCCAGTTTGAAATGACATTTTAGTAAAAAAAATATGTACATACTTAAAAATAAGAAAACACATTCATATTGTTTTTATACTTTATAAAAACAATCCATGAGTCATTTGTGATGTGTATGAGTCAACCTCACCTCAATATGATGCACGGTGTGACTGGTATGACTTCAATTGTGTATTTTTATTTAAAATTAACATTAATTTAAGTAAAAATAATAAGGGACATACTAAAAACCAAGAAAATACATTAATATTTTTTTTATACTTTAGGACAATGATCCATGAGTCATTTTTGACATGTTGGAATAAACCCCACCTCAATCTGATGCACGGTGTGATCGTTATGAATAAAAGTGATTGTTATCAGTTTAAAATTAACATTTTAGTTCAAAATTTATCATATAATAAAAACCACTAAAATGCACTCAAATTGTATTGATAAATTAGGAAAAATATTCATAAGTCATTTTTGACATGTAGGAAGTAGTCTCATATCAAAACGATTCATGATGCAACTAGTATGAATCAAAATGTGTGTTTCCAATTTGAAATGACATTTTAGTAAAAAAACACAACTGGCATATTGAAAATTGAGAAAACATATTTTGGATTGTTTTTATAATTTGGTAAAAATGATCTATGAGACATTTTTATCATGTATGAATCAACCAAACCTCAATTCTATGCATGGTATGAATAGTATAACTCCAAGTGTGTCTTTTTATTTAAAATTGACAATATTTTTTGTAAAAATAAAAAGTGACATATTAAAACTAAGAAAACATATTCGTATTGTTTTAATACTTTACGAAAAAGATACATGAGTCATTTTTGACATGTAGTAATCAACCACACCTTAATCTGATACACGTTGTGACTGGTATAACTCCAAATGTGTCTTTTTTATTAAATATTGACATTTAATTAATGTATTATTTCATATTAATGTTTAATTTATTTATTTATAGTATTACTAACATAATATTAGGTTTTTTATATAGTAAGAATCTTTTTCTCATGTTGAGATGATTTGTTCAGGAACGGATACCAAGGGCGGACATTTTTGTGAGGTGATCAACGACATCAAAATATGAAACATTAATGTTTTTAAATGTTTGTGGGATAATTGTAAATGTAATTATATAAAAAATTTCTTGAATGTATATAGTGTTTTTTTATATTCCTTGGGAAGAAAAGTTTGTATTCATGGAGTCATGTTAAATGTATCTATCATTGATTGAAATTATAGGTTTTTGTTGGGTGTGTTGTTATACTAACGGCACAATGCAACCAGCTAGGCCTTTATCAACACTATTTTTAGCACTAATAAAGGTCCCCCTTTATTAGTGCTACAATATTGCTAATAAATGGGGCCTTTATTAGTGATAAAAATAGCAGTGATAAAGGGTTTCCTTTATAAGCACTAAAATAGAGTTGATAAAGGTGTTCCTTTATCATCTTTTTTCAGCGTGGATAAAGGACCCCTTTTATCAGTGATTGTGTAGCACTGATAAAGGGGAACCCCCCCCCCCATCATCACTAAGATTAACAGTGCTTTTTTAGCACTGTTAAAATCCATTTTTCACATTGTTAAGTTGAATATCTATAGTAGTGATCAATTAAAATTCTTGTTCTAACATTCTATTACACTAAAAGTGGATTTCTAATTTCAAATCTTAATCATTGTAAGTAAGTAATTTAAAATAAAAAAAATTAAAACAAATACTTTTTAAAAATTCATTGCGATAATGATCAATTTCAAATAATAATTCATTTATGAACATAAAATGATCATAATATATCTAAAATTTGAAAACAAGTAACATTTTACACCAAATGACTAGGTTTCAAATAAAATTTCAAATATTATCAAATTCTAGAGTAACAATATGACACACATGTTATTATTCAATTAGATCCAATTTCTAATCAAAATATACCAATAAAATAATAAAAATACATGTGAAAACAATATAAAATAATGACCACATCAAATTTACCCACACTTAAGATATTTATTATCCTTAAGAAATCAATTAATCAAATTCAATTAAAGTCATTTCATCCTAAAAATTAATATGTGTATTACTAATTAAGAAGTGATTTGGAAAAAAAGGAAGTTCCTTCAATGTACTCTTCAAAGTGAGTAATAATGATTCCTCACTAAAAAGAAAAAAATTTGGCCCAAAGTAAATTTCTAGTTTTAAAATGATGGTTGAACTTGAAAATTTATAAATTTCTTAGACAAACATCACTTTTCATTTAAATGTACCTCCGAAATTCTCTTTTTTTCCTTGATGAACCGACTCACATAATTAGTATCTCATCATAGTTAGACTCTAATTATTTGTATGAGGAGATTTTATAATTAATAAGAAAACATAATTAACTCATCCAGTAGTTTTGAAAGAAAAATAAAAGGTTAATAAGGATCAGGACTTCATTTTAAAGACCATTTAAATTATAATTCTTGTAAGTTAAAATCTAATCAATAAATTTAAAACCGATAAATATTTCATATCTTAATTACAAAATTTGATAAAAAAAATTAAAATAGAGTAATGAAAATGATGTTATAAGATTGAGCCTATGTAAGAACAAAAATAATTAATCACTTAAAGGGTAAAATATTCCTTAATTCCAATAAAAATTTAGATCCACAAAAAATAAAAATTGATGATTGAAAATAGTCAATTTCACAAATTTTTAGTGGAATTTTTTATGTGTTCTCAATGAAATGTAGTTAAGAACATTTGAAGAATCCTCCCCTATACTTTAAACTCAATATTGTCCACAAATTTCAACCTTAAATTAATGAATTTATATAAGCAATTTAGTTCAAGTTGGTTTTTAATTGAGTAGTGAAATAAAATATGCATAGGGTCATAAGAAGCCTCACAGGGAGCAACTTTCATACCACAAATTATCAGTCCCTCAAAAAATCTAAGAAATTGGAATAATTCATAGTGATAATTCAACATGTATTATACAATGTGCATGCTTTTTTCAATAAAATATCACCTAATTTTTAAAATAAACCATATTGTAACTTGTGAAGAACTTATATCACCTTTTAAGCCAGAGTCAACCGGTATCAAACATGTTTCTTAGTAGTAATAGAAATACATAGATTCAAGGTTAAGAAATAATGTTTCCAATTATTATACAAATGGTGTTCAATTAATAATAGAACTTTATTAATTTCAATTATTTTAAGGCATTAATATCATATAAAACATCAATTGATATTAATAGTATAGATTTCTAATTTTAATATTATAATTGTATTTAATAATAACTGGAAAAAATATTCACATGATCACATTATCATTTAGAAATTTTTAATAACTATACAACCATAATAAGAAGAATCTAGTTTCCATAATTTAATTTGAAATAAAATTTATAAAATAATAGTAGAAAGTGAAAAAAAAACCCTAAAAATACATCTTTGACCTCCAAGTTGAGTCAACAACGTCATCAACTATGATCGTGAAATAAGAAACTTAGTTTCTTTCTTTAAAGAACCTTCACAACTAATATCATTGAAAATATAAATTGAAACATTTATAATTCAAATAAGAGAATACAACTTGGTTAAAATTTAATAGAGGAAAGTGAATCCAATAAAATATAAATTTTCCAAAATGATCTCATTTGTAACTTGTAATTTATTATTCATGGTGGGATACTAAAAAAATAGTTAGAATGTGAGGCCAATGTCATGAGACTCATATTATTAAGCCTACTAGATTAGCCTACATCTTCACTATCCAACCACATAAATCCTTCACTACATTATTGATCTGGGAACCATAGAGTTTGATTAATCCTATTACACTACAAATTCATGTTTCAAATATGATTGAAATATTTTTTAAGAAACACAAAACTAATCATTGATTATCCCTTAACGAAACTATAGTTCTCCACCATGAAAACATCAGGCTTAGACCAACAATCACTTTTTCCACACCAACATATTCATCTCCCTTTCTAGAAAATAAGACTAGTAAAGAAGTCCTAATCACATATTATCAATATCTCTTGAAATTTTGATCCTCACTAGCTCAAATTTGTGCCTCTCCATATCACCCAAGATTCTATGTCATGATATATAAACCAAAAAATCATCAGTGTCTCATATTATACTAAGTATATATATTAGAATAGGTCCCCCAAGTCTTTAGCTCAAAAAATGTTTACTTCCTTATTCAATAGATCTCATAGCACTAAATTTTTCTATGATATGGAGTAGTTTATCATATGAAAAAAAATATAACATGCATAGTTTAATAAAAACTCAAAATGATTTCCAACTGGTCTTAAAAATATAATGTAGAACAACTCTTTTTTATTAGGAAAAGAGACCAAAAAAATAAGTATATTACATGGTAAATTACATGAAATAAAATAATATAACAACTAAACAATTTTTCAAAAACTATCAATCCCTTTTCCACATAAAATAGCATATAAATCACTATTTAAATCCAACAAACATAATCATTAAAGAATAAAATTGAAATATCACTAGTGAAAAACATGCATGGATTACTATATAAGGATAACATGTAAAGGGCAATAAAAAAAGTATTTCCTATAGAAGAATCAACATCAGCAGTCCATTAGTGAATTTTTTTTAAATGGACATAAAAATATAATGGAAATATTAAAATTACTCCCCTAAATGGAATGATTTTGTCCCATGAAACTAGACTCCTTAATCATAGTGGAAATACTGGTGGATGACAGTTAATAACAAGTTATATCTTCCTAAATTTCACCCTTTTTAATATTTCTGGTTGATATAATGAATTCCTATAAAGAAAAATAAATGAATGCATTAGTTTCCAACATGATACACAAAATCACCATTACCTACTAAGAATTTGAAATGTTTTTTAATTATCAGATAATTCCAGGGGATTTCATTTTGAAACAGTGGGAAAAAAGAGCTAAAATAGAATTAAATTCAGGGCTAAGTGTAACAGCCTAGAAATTATAAACTTAGTTTTATTAAAAAAAATATTAAATGGATTTTTTTTATAATTAAAACCAACTACTAATATTTTTGATATGTTTTTCTTTGAAAATAATATTAGAAATTAAGTGTTTTAATTAACTTAATTATCATACTTAAAATTAATTATACATATTATTTATATTTACGAATTTATTTTTAATTAGATTTTCTAAAAAATATTGTTTTATGGAAATATTTATATATATATATATATTAATATGAATATATGTATTTGAGTAACTTTATAAAAAATTTAATATCTATTTTAATTATAAATATAATAAAAATACTAAATTATGTTGATTATATTCAATATAAATATTTATATATTAATAATTATTTTATTTTAAATAATTTCATTAAAATAAAAAATTAAATAATTTGATTTTATAAAATTTGAATTTTGAAAATATGATATGAATATGTGTGTATGTGTGTGTGTTTCAGATAAGATTATATTATAAAAATTATTTTGTATAAATATAACATGATAAAATTATTATTTCAATTTTTTGTTTTAGAATAAATGAAAAACATTTAAAAAAGAGAAATAAAGATATGAAATCGAGAGTAAGGGGAGTCTATGAATCATACTCGGCCTAGGGAGAGGGATCCCGACTAGAGGGTCTCTGAGGTTGAGTCGACACTGAGGGTGACACCGCAACAGAGCTGAGGTATTTTTAGGGTAGTTTCAAGCGATCTTTATTAGCCGGTGAGGGTTGTCCAAGCATCAAATATGTTTTTCAAGTGGTCGGAGCAGCGTCATGGGTGAGATGTCTCAACGTAGATGAGTGTATCGAGCTCGGGTTAGGGTTTCGATTGATTGAACTTAAGCACAGATAGGGATTCAATTTCTGTTTTTCTTCAGCCTATTGAGGTAGGTGTTCTTTTTTCTAAATACCTTTTGGTCTTTTCCAAAATAGTGTTTAGTATGTCGGTTTCACGTTTTCTCCATTGAAATCGTTGTCATTTGACTGTTTAATTATTCTATGTGATGTGATTTTTGTTTTCTATTCTGAATTTGGATTATGAATATAGAATGAATGATTTTGGTCTGTTGATAGAAATATGTTTGAATAATACATATTGTTTTGTTCATTTTATAATGAATCTTTCAATGTTTCTAGCATTGGTCTTGTGTCATTTTTTACCAGATGAATATTAAAAGACAAATAAGGGATTTATTCGGGTTGATCTATAATGCTTATTGTATCGATGTATGAACAATAGTGTTAAGGTATATAAAAACCATATATCATTGCACAGATATATTCTTGGGGATGATTAATTTTTCTGTTTGGAGGGTTTGAGTTAGAGGCTGAAGCACAAATGATTTTTTTCTTTCCTAAAAAATCAAGTAAGGGTTAAATTATATTTTTAATTATAGTTTTTAATTTTCAAATTAGTAATGGGTTGAATTTATCATGGTTTTGTTCTACTGTAAGGATTTATTTTCAAGTTACAAGTTATGTTTTATTTAAGGTTTTGTAAGGGATTTCTTTTATTTTCAAACTTATAGCAAGTGATATGTTAATTTTATTCTATGGTTTTTTGTTCTTTATTATACTGAATCATGTAAGGGATATATTGTGATATTTTATTATTATTATTTATTTTAGAATTCGTTTTTTAAGAGTTTAATTTATGGGTGAGTTTGAGTTGGATTTATAAATAGCATGTATATATATTCTCAAATCTGTAAGGGATCATTTTATTTACTAATCTAAAAATAAGTTTTTAAAAACTAATGTAAGGGGTATTACATATTTTATTGTACAGATTTTGTTTAATTTATTTATCAAGTAATATAATTTATGTTTTATTTTCAAGGGTGTATATACATATACATATATATATATATATAAATGTATATTCATTCAGTTATGTTAAATTATTTTTCAGAACAAATATTGTAATAGAGTATATTTTTTTGTTTACATTTAATTTATTTTTTGTATAATGGGTTGTTTCATTAAAGACCTAATTATTCTTAATGATTATTAATCCTAAGTATGTATCCAAAACCATTATTCCACTTATATATATATATATATCCCATTTTAAGTTTTAATTTGATTTCATATTAATTTTATTAATAGATATTTTCATTTATCGATGTTTTTATCAAACATGAATTTATTCTATGATGATGAGGGTTATAAATTCAGTGTCAATTATATATATATATATATATATATATATATACATATATGGAATATTTATAGTCATGTTTATAATTTTATTATCATGCTTTAAAAAATGTGCATAACATTTCATCATTGTATATCAAAATTAAGGGTGTTGCATCAGCATATACTCATGGCCATGTGTTTATGAATTAAATCGACATTCGTTGCATTTATAAAAAATTCATGGTTTCAATTTAAACATTAAGGTTTGATTCCAAAATTAACAAGTAAATGAACAGCATTTAAAGTTTCATTATTTTAAATATTTCTTTTAAAATTTTATATACAGAACATAATTAATTATTATGATTATTTTAGGAAGATCTGCTTTTTATAAGACCATGAAGGCAATTCATGAAAGGAATTATAAATATGTGGATAGTTCATGAAAAGGCTATATGGTAAGAGATTTTGTGGTTACCAAACTCTTAAGTGATATGCAGTGGAAGTTCATATACATATATATATAAATATAAGAGTGAATGGGTATATTAGTGCATTGACATGATTTTAAAATTAAAAACTCTAGTAAAAGTATATATTAGTATAGAAATATTAAAATGTTTTCAGAAAATTCGGCATTTGAACATTGTAAATATAGAAGTTAATTGGGGAGTGAACCCATTCCTTCAATAGGTGGGTAGGCCCAGAATCTTAAGTGATATGAAGTGTAAGTTCATATAAATATATATATAAATATAATAGTGAATGTGTATCTTAGTGCATTGACATGATTTCAAAATTAAAAACTCCAGTAAAAGTATATATAAGTATAGAAAGATTAAAATGTTTTCAGGAAATCTGGAACTGGAACGGTGTAAATATAGAAGTGAATTGGGGATTGAACACATTCATTTAATAATTGGGTAGTCCTAATATAGCCTTCAATGGTTTTAAGTAGCCTTGTAGTAGTGTTTTGTTTTTATAAGCTTGAGAATGTTTTTCAAAAAAACACTAGAATATGTTTTAAGTGATTTTGAGCGTGATTAATTTTTAAAGAAACACATTATTATTTTAACACATAATTAATTTCATATGATATTTCCAAAGGATACTTATAAATTTATTTTATTGATATTATTTTCAAAAGAGTAATTTAAAAAGGATTTATCAATTATTTTTAAACCCCTTACTGGGAAATTTAATGCTCACCTATTGTTTTAAAATTATTTTTTTAAAGGTTCAGTAGATTTTCTTTAAGGTGTTCACTTCACTTAAAAAGTTAGTGCACACTTTTCATTTTTTTCATTTTATTTTATTCTTGTACATCTTTGATAAAAATTTAAGGTTTTTTCATTCTCCAAAACCAAGACTGGTAAAGGTACTTGTTTGTGTAGTGTGTTGTGTGATTTTTTAGTTTCTTTTTATAAAAAAATAAACAACATATTTTAGCACTAGCTCTGGGAAACTGGGGTTGGGTGTTATTATAGAGACCCAAAGCTTGACATACATGGACATTACATTACTTTTTTTGGAATACTTAATACATAAAAAAAACAGAAACACAAGGATCGTAATAGTTAAGTGTCTTTGGAAACTCGGAATATAATCTTCTAATCGTGGTGAAAGATCTTCAACATCTCCCATAAAGATCTTCCCCTTTTGTTTTCTTACCTAAAACCTTTCTCTAAATCATGGGGAAAAGAAAACATATAAAGGGTGAGATCAAATGCTCAGTAAGGGTAAGCATGGAGAAAATAAAATAAATCATATATATTTGAACTTAAAAAAACCTGAAAATAATGTTTAAACATAAAAATCTTGATCAATCACATAAAACATGGAAGTACGTAAGGCATAGATCATAAAGTAACATTAATCATGATAAAATAGCATGGGATTAAAACATGTAATTGTGGAAAACCATTAATCACATGATATGATTTCCATAGTATCCAAGGCATTGCTGCCAAGACTATCTTAGTGGACAAAGTCCCTTTCTAAATCGAGTTCACTCCATGTTCCAGTCATGAATCACTGAACCGGATTAACTTGTCATTCCAGCCATGTCTATCCCATGAGATATAAATCTTTACCCAATACATTAGAGGGAGATATATGTCCCACCCATCTCATAATTAAATCATTCTTACGTGTGCCACAACATAAACATAAATCATTCATCATAACCCAAAGAATAAAATGGGTTTTATAAACATCATCCCATCATAACATAATCTATATAGAATAAATTAATATCATTTAATCATAATAAAAATGAAACCATGTAAATCATAGAGACATTATACATGAAGCATACACATACGAAATAATTTCATCTTATATGGAAAATGGTTTTGATAAAACACTTGAAAAGAATTCTTGAGGAAAATATCCTTTCTTATTCAAAATCATTTTCTTTTAACAAAATTCCATGAAATTTTAAAAGAAAAATATTTTATTGAAAATAATAATGAAATATTGTAGAGGAATATTCATGAAAATAAGGCATTAGGAAACCATAAAAATCCGTTCATGTCATATAAGTTAAAAAACATTCTCCTCGTACTTTTAACAGAAAAGTCAAAAAGAACCACATATGGTAAAAAAAAGAAATATTCCTTCCATAACACAAAATAAAAGTCAAATAGGGGTAAACATGACTTCAAACATACATGGAAGAATATTAAACACTTTATTAAAAACATTTTTTATGGACATGGATGAAAAATATAACCCTATTAAATACTTATGAATAAACAATCTCGGATAAGAATGAGATTGGAATAGTCATCCCTTACCTTAGGTCTGATATGCTTCGTACGTATCTAAACCTCCTGTATAATGATTTAAATAATGTCATTTACTTATTACATAATCATATTCATTGTTATGATATCATATATGGTTCACTTATGACTTTATATTACCCGTTCTTTTGTAAATTCCATGTTAAAGCAGTGTTTTGGGTAAAATCGTTTTATTTGTCGTACGTGTTTGGAATTGTTGTTCTTGATATTATTATAACTTATATCATGATTTACCTACTTCCAGAATGTAAAACATGATTTATATATCATTTATATTCAGTATATATATATATATATATAATAGATAGATAAATGAAATGAAAAACACCGTTCATGGAGACGGTAGGTTGTACGTACGCATGAACGATGTTTTCCTTTCCTTATTGACTTGAATCGAAGTAAGTAGATGAAATATATATATATACATAAATCCAGTAGAATAATTATGTTATATATACCATTATTATTCATTATATATTCTTTATAATCATTCTTGAATGGTTAACTTGGTGAATGAATCTCATTGCATCGTGGAGACGGTAATCCGTACGTACGCACGAGTGATGATATCGTTCCCATAAATATTTAATGGAATTTTAGTGGATGATATAATATCTCATAATCATTATTATGTTATAATAAACATATATAGATATTATTTACACCATTATACCCATCCAAGTAAGGTGGTGGTGGAAAAACAGATTACACCACGGCGTGGAGATGGTATTCCGTACGTACTCAGGCGCGATGATTTCATTTTCCATAGGATGGATAGAATGTGAAATGGGGTTGTTTCATATTTATAATAACATATCAGGATATTATTTATACTGATTTTATTACTTTATAATTAAACAACTAAGGAATAAGAAGTTGAAGAAGAAAGAAACTTGAAAGAATCGGTAGAAGAGATTACCTCTTCTTCAATGCGCCTCCTCTTAACCTCCTCTTAGGGCACTAGAGTTGGTTTTTGAGGACACCAGAACCTCTATAATGTTTCTAGGGAAGTTGATAATGGAAATGGGCAGGGTTTGGGCGAGATTTAAGGCTCAAAATTGTGTAAAGAGGAGAGGGAGGAGGTTCCCTTTTATAAGGGAGGAGAGGGGCACCTTAGAAAAAACTTAAAATATTATTTTATAATAAAGTCATATTCGGTTTTTAATATCTAAAAATTGATTTATTTCGAAGATAAAGTGGGGATGGTTCTAAATCCTCTCAACCAATAGGTTTTAGACAAGTTTATTTTAATATTTTAACCTTCTCATTTATATTTAACACTAAGTTAAATAATTTAACTTTTACAGTGTCTTCTTGTTTTCTTACACCATATGGTTAATAAACTTACTATAACAAGCCAAACGAGCCCCAAGTGGTTCATTATTAATATATATAACCTTATCTAAGTCATTTGGTCGAACCTTATATTTTTAGGAATATAATAACAATTAATAATATAATATTTGTTTTAAAAACTATTTTATGTCAATTTTGACACTATTAGGTAATTGATTTTTGTAAAAATCATAACAGAATTATTAGTTAGAAAAAAGTTAACTAAATAAATACTGACATGTAATATTAACCTATAAAATTAGTTTAATTCATAAAAAGTCTCAAAATTACATTAATTTGGGTATTTATAATATCAATTATGTTAATATTTCATTAATAAGGTAATTACTGCATCATCATTGTGTCATAAATAAATTAAATTATTTAATGTCTAAAAATTATAAATAAACTACCATTATGTAGGAAATATTTTCAGATTTATAATGAATATTTATAGTCGAATTTATCTTATGTATAACCCTACATTAAAAATGTTTTAGTTATTAAACTTTGATTTTAACTATTTTAACTCTTCTTTAAATAAAATAATAATAAATGTCCTAATCTAATCCAAGTGGACCTAAAGGGTAATATTTCATTCCAAAGGTTTTTTTTGGTCGAATTAAACTTATCCAATATAATTAGGACATGTGTTAGGGTAATAAAAATATCATTTTTACAATTAATTACCCTATTTACTTTTAACCGTGGTAAATAAAAGTAAAATGTTACTATTCACCAAAAATTATTTTTATCTTATTGAACCAAATTTTACTCCTTGATATTAATCGTGTCTCTTGGATTTTTGAAATTCCACTCATAGAAGCAGTAAAATTATGTTTTATGTAAATTTTCAAATTCTCTTAGGAGGTGGGTAAAAGACGGTGAAAAGTTCAATAAACTTTTGATATATCTAAAATTTTTATAAAATGACTCTAATGAATTGCATTGAACTTATATAGGTATTATGTATCAATTTTGAACTAAAATAAATTTAAATAAAATAAATAATTATTTATATAAAAAGTCTGTTTTTAAATAGTAACCCAGTGTATTCACTATTCATCAAAAATTCCAAGTTTTCAGAAAAATACCAAAATTTCACCCTAGTCTAATTTTGATATTCAGAATCTAAAAATGAATTCCCTTTTGAAAGATAAAATTTATAAAATTTCAAAAATTGGGTATTACTATTCATAATGGAAAGTTTATATAATATTTTAATAACATATCGTTGTTTAGTGAAACTCGGTATTGCGTACAACACACGCTATCGTGGAAGGTCACGATTGTGTGTAAAGGAAGCCAAGTCAGGGTTGTGTGTAGTGCAAGATTCCTTTGTTATTGTGTATAATAGAATCCAACCATATTTCATTTATACATTGAATATATATATATATATATACACTCAATGTTGCGTAAAATAACTTCTATCAAACGAACTTGAAATTTTGTGTAACATGATCCAAGAATAGTGTTGTGTATACTGAAAGCACAAGATAATTTTGGTGTAGCATACAACACAAGACATAAATGAAATTAAAAATAATAATTCTCATAAAATCTCAGGTTGTTACATTCTACCCCCCTTAAAATGAATTTCGCCCTCGAAATTCATCGGGGTTATAAATGGTTTACTAATTGAAAGTTTCTTTCATAGAAACCCACATCATAAAAAGGAATACTAAAACTTAATTTTAAAAAGTGAAGTATGAAACATAACGGTTACCCAAATTAACTCATCACTGGGTTTCCACGTAGGAGAACATAGGTGAAAATATGGATATGGAAGAGAAATCTAACCATCAAGTTCTGATGGAGAGTGGTAGAGAACATGGCTATGAAAAATCCAACAATCACAAATTCATAAATTTGTGATGATCTAAGGTATCATCTGATTCATCAGATATAAGAGCACTAGGACAACATTTTTGGTTTTCAATATCATTTCCCTAAAGTTGAAATTTTTGAATTAGAAGAAATACTTACTTGATTTTGGTACAATATCACTATTGTTTGTGCCTTGAACAATTTCCACTTCATCTCTTAAAGAAATAAAGTTGAATTTGTCTTCCGTGAAGTGTTAGAATATCATGTGATCGAATGATAGTTCATTCCATCTGTCTCAAACATAAGGTTAGAAAAAGTTATATACATAAGTCCATCTATGGTGAGATTAATCGTATATGGTTCCTAAAATGGACTTATAGTTCATCTATCATACCTCTTAATAAAATAAAACTAGTTTCTACTAACCAGGGACTTCTTGTAGGCCAGTGGTAGGTGATAAAGGCATGTCACACTTCGGTTGTGGGTTCAATTCCCTCAGCCTTGTCTGACGCGACGGGTTGTCGCCCGTCCTGCAGGTTGTCCCTTTTTCTAAAACTACATTATTATAACATTCCTGCAATAATATCGAAAAAAGTTTGAGACTTAAACAATACTATATTATGTCTAACTTAATTCATTCCAATCTTTAGGGTTATCCAAAATACTTCTGTCCAAGCTCATAGTATAAAGAAAACAATTACTAGAAATGTCATCTACCATCATTTATCCCCGATATATTTTGTTGGTCACATTCCAATCATGTGAATACCTTAATCATGTATTCTCCTGAAAAATTAATACCCATTGAACCTTAGTGAAAACATGAATGTTGTCAAAAGTTAACTCTTTCCACATACCAAAATCCCAAAATTTCTATATTCTCAAACCATGATATAACTTTGCCCTTATATCAGTCAGGAGCTCATTTCATTTTTTCTTTATCCCGCATATCATCTTCTTTCCAAAAATATTTCAATCACTTTTTATGGTTATCGATACCATATAATTATTGAAAACCAATACATAGATTTTCCAAAATTCCATGATACCATAAATGAGATTCCATGATACTATTTTGAAATCCCATTACATAAACACTTAATAATTACACAACATCATTTTCATACTCAACATCACAAATAGTGATCACATGTGACTTCCCTTTATCCTTTGACTTAAAATGTTTCTCACATTGATCATAATTAACCCTTGGATTAGGGCATTTATTACCATAATGCCCCATTTCCTTACACTTGAAGCATTGAAGTGTTGGTGGAGCGTTCTCTGTAGTCTTTTCTCTATTCACATAATTAGCTACCTTTTTCCCATTACTTAGACACTCAACTACTCAATGACCATCTTTTCCACACTTAAAACATTTTCTAGTACCTTTTAGGCAATCTCTACAATGCTTCTTTCCACACTTTGAGCATAAATAAACATTCATCTTCTTTTCACCATTGTTTTGAGATTTCTCCTTGAACTCCATCTTTCGTTTCTTGTCAAAACCATGAGATGGATATGTAACACCAACTTCCATTTCTACCTTGATATCACAACTCACAATTTCTTCATAGATACTGAAGTCTCTTATATCTAATTCCATTCGAAGACTAGGTTTTAAGCCACTGAAGAATCGATCAACTTTACTTTCAGGTTGGATGATAAAGCCAGATGCATACCTTGCAAGCATTGTAAAATTCACTTCGTATCTACCAACAGATTCATCATCATTTTGATTAAGATCAAGGAACTCCTTTTCCATCTTTGTTCGAAGAATACGAGGGAAGTACTTATTGAAAAACAAGTTCTTGAACTCGTCCCATTCCATTGATTCAATTTCATCTTGGGGCCTTGTATTCTTAATTAGAGTCCACCACTGGTCTGCTTCACTTTCTAAATAGTAAACATCTAGAATGACTTTTTTATGTTCTGAATAGTGAAGTATGGAAAATATCTTTTCAATAGTATTGATCCATTGTTCAGCAACAAGTGGATCAGAAGACCCATTTAAAGAAGGTGGATGTTGCCTCATGAAGGACTCAATACTTCTCTACTCATTTGCCAGTCTAGAATGATTCATAGCTAGTGTGAGTATAGAAATAATATTTTGCACTCCATATCCCATAACGTTGGTTTTTTCAGGAGTAAAATCATTGCATCGTCCATTACATTGATCAACACGGTTCCTTCGGGTTCCATCCATCGTCTAAAACCCAAAAATAATAGTGAGAGAGGCAAAAATCATGCTAGGGAAAACAAAATAATAAAGGGGGAGTACCTTTGATATCTAACATCTTAGGTTTAATTCTAATACCATTACCATAATTCTAGGACTGTAACCTATACTTATACTTAACCTTAGGGACATCCCTAGACATACCTTAGAAATATCTCTAGGAATCTAACTAAAGTTTTCGCATCCTAGTTTCCAAAGGTTAACTAAACCTTTCCTCTAATACCAACTATAGAGACTCAAAGCTTGAAGTGCATGGAAATTACATTACTTTTTGCGGAATACTTAATACATAACAAAAACCAACACAAAAGTACTGTAATAGTTTAGTGTCTTTGGAAACTCGGAATATAATCTTCTAATCGTGGTGAAAGATCTTCAACGTCTCCCATAAAGATATTCCCCTTTTTTTCTTACCTAAAACCTTTCTTTAAATCCTAGGGAAAAGAAAACATATAAAGGGTGATCAAAAATGCTCATTAAGGGTAATCATGGAGAAAATAAAACAAATCATATACATTTGAACTTAAAAAAACATGAACATAATGTTTAAACATCAAAATCTTGAGCAATGACATAAAACATGGCAGTACGTAAGGCATAGATCATAAAGAAACATTAATCATGATAAAATAACATGGGAATAAAATCTGCAATTATGGAAAACCATTAAGTACATGATATGATTTCCATAGTAGCCAAGGCATTGCTTCCAAGACCATCTTAGTGGACAAAGTCCCTTTCTAAATCGAGTTCACTCCTTGTTCCAGTCCTGTATCACTGAACCGGATTAACTTGTCGTTCCAGCCATGTCTATCTCATGAGATATAAATCTTTACCCAATGCATTGGATGGAGATATAGGTCCCACACATCTCATAATGAAATCATTCTTACGTGTGCCACAACATAAACATAAATCATTCATCATAACCCAAAGAATAAAATGGGTTTTATAAACATCATCCCATCATAACATAATCCATATAGAATAAATGAATATCATTTCATCATAAGAAAAATGAAACCATTTAAATCATAGAGACATTATACTTGAAACATACACATATGAAATAATGTCATCTTAGATGGAAAATGGTTTTGATAAAACACTTGAAATGAATTCTTGAGGAAAATATCCTTTCTTATTCAAAATCATTTTCTTTTCACAAAATCCCATGAAATTCTAAAAGAAAAGTATTTTATTGAAAATAATCATGAAATATTGTATATAATTCTTAATGAAAATAAGGTGGTAGGAAATCGTAAAAATCCGTTCATGTCGTATAATTTAAAAAAACATTCTCCTAGTACTTTTAACGGAAAAGTCAAAAAGTACCACATATGGTAACTAAAAGAAAGATTCCTTCCATAAAAAAAATAAAAGTCAAAGAGGGGTAAAAATGACTTTAAACATAAATGGAATAATATTAAACACTTTATGAAAAACATTTTTTATGGACATGGATGAAAAATATAACCCCATTAAATACTTACGAATAAACAATCTCGGATAAGAATGAGATTGGAATAGTTATCCCTTACCTTAGGTCTGATATGCTTTGTATGTATCCGAACCTCCTGTATAATGATATAAATAATGTCATTGAATTATTATAGAATCATATTCATTGTTATGATATCATATATTATTCACTTATGACTTTATATTACCCGTTCTTTTGTAAATTCCATGTTAAAGCAGCATTTTGGGTAAAATCGTTTTATTTATCGTACCTGTTTGGACTTGTTGTTCTTGATATTATTATTACTTATATCATGATTTACTTACTTCAAGAATGTAAAAAATGATTTATATATCATATATATTCAGTATATATATATATAATAGATAGATAAATGAAATGAAAAACACCGTTCATGGAGACGGTAGGTCATACGTACGCCTGAACGTTGTTTTCCTTTCCTTATTGACTTTAATCGAAGTAAGTAGATGACATATATATATATATATACATAAATCAATTAGCATAATTATGTTATATATACCATTATTATTCATTATATATACTTTATAATCATTCTTGAATGGTTAACTTGGAGAATGAATCTCATCGCGTTGTGGAGACGGTAATCCGTACGTACGCACGAGTAATGATATCGTTCCCATAATTATTGAATGGAATTGTAGTGGATGATATAATATCTCATAATCAGTATGATGTTATAATAACCATATATAGATATTCTTTACACCATTATACCCATCCAAGTAAGGTGGTGGTGGAAAAAAAAGATTACACGACGGCGTGGAGATGGTATTCCGTACGTACGCATGCGCGGTGATTTCATTTTCCATAGGATGGATAGAAGGTGAAATGGGGTTGTTTCATATTTATAATGATATATCAGTATATTAGTGATACTGATGTTATTACTTTATAATGAAACAACTAAAGAAGAAGAAGTTGAAGAAGAAAGAAACTTGAAAGAATCGATAGAAGAGATTACCTCTTCTTCGACGCGCCACCTCTTAACCTCCTCTTAGGGCACTAGAGTTGGTCTTTTGAGGAGACCAGAACCTCTATAATGTTTCTAGGGATGTTGATAAGGGAAATGGGCAGGGTTTGGCCGAGCTTTAAGGCTAAAAATTGTGTAAAGAGGAGAGGGATGAGGTGCCCTTTTATAAGGGAGGAGAGGGGCACCTTAGGAAATACTTAAAATATTATTTTATAATAAAGTCATATTTGGTTTTTAATATCTAAAAATTGATTTATTTAGAATCTAATGTGGGGATGGGTCTAAATCCTCTCAACCAATAGGTTTTAGATAAGTTTAGGTTACTATTTTAACCTTATCATTTAGATTTAACCCTAAGTTAAATAATTTAACTTTTACCGTGTCTTCTTGTTTTCTTATACCATATGGTTAATAAACTTACTATAACAAGACAAACAAACCCCAAATGATTAATTATAAATATATATAACCTTATCTAATTCATTTTCCCAAGCCTCAGATTTTTAGGAATATAATAACAATTAATAATATAATATTTGTTTTAAAAACTATTTTATGTCAATTTTAACACTATTTGGTAATTTATTTTTCTAAAAATAATAACATCATTATTATTTAGAAAAAAGTTAATTAAATAAATATTAACATGTCATATTAACCTATAAAATTATTTTAATTAATAAAAAGTTTCAAATTACATTTATTTGGGTATTTATAATATCAATTATGATAATATTTCATTAATAAGGTAATTACTGCATCATCATTGTGTACTAAATAAATTAAATTATTTAATGTCTAAAAATTATAAATAAAATACCATTATATAGGAAATTTTTCTATATTTCTAATGAATATTTATATTTGAATTTATCTTATGTATAACCCTACATTAAAAATGTTTTATTTATTAAACTTTGATTTTAACTATTTTAACTCTTCTTTAAATAAAATAATAATAAATGTCTTAATATAATCCAAGTGTACCTAAAGGTTAATATTTTATTCCTAAGGTTTTTTTTGGTCTAATTACACTTATCCAATAGAATTAGGACATGTTTTAGGGTAATAATAATATCATTTTTATCCTTAATTACCCTATTTACTTTTAACCGTGGTAAATAAAAGTAAAAAGTTACTATTCAACAAAAATTATTTTTATCTTATTGAACCGAATTTTACTCCTTGATATTAACTATGTCTCTCAGAGTTTTGAAATTCCACTCACAGAAGCGGTAAAATTAAGTTTTATGTAAATTTTCAAATTCTCCTAGGAGGTGGGTAATAGACGGTGAAGTGTTCAATAAAATTTTTATATATCTAAAATTAATATAAAATGACTCCAATGAATTACATTGAACTTATATAGGTATTATGTATCAATTTTGACCTAAAATAAATTTAAATAAAATAAATAATTATTTATTTAAAAAGTCTATTTTTAAATAGTAACCTAGTGTTTTCATTATTCATCAAAAATTGAAAGTTTTCAGAGAAACACCAAAATTTCACCCTAGGCTAATTTCAATATTCCGAATCCAAAAATGAAGTCCATTTTGAAAGATAAAATTTATAAAATTTCAAAAAGTTGGTATTACTATTCATAACGGCTAGTTTATATAATATTTTAGTAACATATCATTGTTTAGTGAAACTCAGTATTGCATACAACACACGCTATCGTGGAAGGTCGTGATTATGTGTAAAGCAATCCAAGTCAGAGTTGCGTGTAGTGCAAGATTCCTTTGTTGTTGTGTATAATAGAATCCAACCATATTTCATTTATACATTGAATATATATATATATACACTCAGTGTTGTGTAGAATAACTTCTATCAAACAAACTTGAAATTTTTTGTAACATGATCTAAGAATAGTGTTGCATATACTGCAAGCACAAGCTAATTTTGGTGTAGCATACAACACAAGACATCAATGAAATTAAAAAGAATAATTCTCATAATATCTCGGGTTGTTACAGTTATAATTGGTATCAGAGGAATGGTCAATACAATTTTGGAGATTATATTTTTTCATCTAAGCAGTAGAATTTAGGAGTTTAGCGGTTCAAGTGTTTCTTAATTCTAAAGATGGAAATTCATAATTTTTTAGTCTATCGAAATGAATTGAGATGACACAATTCTATTGAGGGGGAAATAATATAACGGCCCATAAATTCTAAACATAGTTTTATTAAAAATGTATTTTTTTAAATGTATTTTTTTATTATTAAAAACAACTAATAATATTTTTAAGTTGTTTTTATTTGAAAATAATATGAGAAAATAAGTATTTTAATTAAATTAATTATAATATGTAAAATTAATTATACATGTTATTTATAGTTTATAATTTTATTTTTAATTTAATATTCTATAAACAAATTTGGTTTTACAGAATTATATATATATATATATTAATATGAATATATGTATTTGATTAAAATTATAAAAATTTGAATAACTATTAAAATTATAAATATAATAAAAATACTAAATTATGTTGAGTATATTCAATATAAATATTAATATGATAATTATTATTTCATTCGAAATAATTATATTAAAATATAAATATAAATAATTTTATTTTATAAAATTTGACTTTCAAAAATATGATATTAATATACATGTGTGTGTGTGTGTGTTTCAAATAAGATTATATGATAAAAATTATTTTGTATAAATTTATCGTGATAAAATTATTATTTCAATTTTCATTTTAGAATAAATGAAAAACGTTTTTAAAAAAAGAGATAAATGAAGAGTTAAAACCAAGAGAAGGGGGTATGTGAGTCGTGCTTAGTCAACAGAGAGGGATCCCAAGAAGAGGGTCTCTGAGGTTGAGTTGATGTTGAGGGAGAGTCCGCAACCGAGCTAAGGTCTTCATAGTGGAGTTCTAGTGAGCTGTGGTTGCTGATTAGAGTGCTCCAATCATTAGATTTGTTCATCGAGTGGTCCAAGTGGCATCGTGGGTGATATGTCTCGATGCAGATGAGTAGATCAAGCTCAGGTTAGGGTTTTGATCGACAAGAAATGGGCACGGTTAGGGATTCAATTTATGATTTTCTTTAACCTACCAAGGTAGGTGTTCTTGTTTCTAAGTTCCTTTTTGTCTTCACCTAAATAGTGTTTACTATGTCGGTTTCCATTTTCTCCACTAAAATAGTTTTCATTTTACTATTTGATGATTCTATGTGATGGTATTGTTGTTTAATATTTTTTTTTTGGATTATGAACCTAGCATGAATGATTTTGGCCCATTGATAGAAATATATATGAATCATACATATGGTTTTGGTCAATTTATAATTAACCTGTCAATGTTTCCATGAATAATCCTGTGTCATTTTTGTTCGGATGACTATGAATACACAAATATGGGATTTATTCGGCTTGCTCTGCAATCCTCATTGTTTCATTATATTAATAATAGTTTTAAGGGCAATAAAAACTTATATTAGTGTGTGAATATATTCGTGGGGGGTAACAAATTTTTCTGTCTGGAGGGTATGAGTTAGAGGCTGATGCAAAAATGATTTTTTTCTTGCCTAAAAAATCAAGTAAGGGTAAAAATTATATTTTCATTTATGGTTTTCAATTTTAAAATTTTTAATGAGTTAAATTTATCAAAATTGTGTTCTTCCATAAAGATTTATTTTTATTTTACAGGTCATGTTTTATTTAAGGTTGTTTAAAGGATTTATTTTATTTTTAAACTTATAAAAAGTGATATGTTAATTTTATTCTCTGGTTTTTTTCTTTATTCTATTGAATCATGTAATGGAGATATTGTTATCTTTTATTTTTATTCTTGATTTCGGAATTCATTTTGTAAGAGTTTAATTTATGGGTCAGTTTGAGTTGTATTTATAAACTGCATGTATATATATTCTCAAATCCTTAAGGGATCATTTTATTTACTTATTTAAAAATAAGTTCAGAAAATATAATGTAAGGGGGATTACATATTTTATTATACATATTTTGTTCAATTTATTCATCAAGTTATACAAATTATGTTTTATTTTCAAGGGTGTATATAAATATACAAATATATGTATATATATATTTATATATATTTATATCCATCCTATTATGTTTAATTATTTTTTAGAACTAATATTGTAATATATTATATTTATTTTGTTTAAATTTAATTTATTTTGGTATGACGGGTTGTTTCATTAAAGACCTGATTATTATCAGGGATTATTAATCATAAGTATGACTCAAAAACCATTATTCCACTTATATATATGTATATAACCAAGTTTATGTTTTAATTTGAATTCATATTAATTCTGTTAATGGATATTCTCATTAATCGATGTTTTTCTCAAACATGAATTTATTCTGTGATGGTGAGAAATATAAATTCAATGTTAATTATATATATGTATATATATATATATGGAATGGTTATATTCATGTTTATAATTTTGTTTTCATGTTTCAAAAAATTTGTATAATAGGTCATCATTGTATATTAAAATTAAGGCCGTTGCATTAGCATATACTCATGCTTATGCATTTATGCATTACATTGACATCTGTTGCATTTATAACAAATTCATGGTTTCGATTTAAATTTTAAGGTTTAATTACAAAATTAATAAGTACATGAAAATCATTGAAAGTGTTGTTATTTTAAATATTACTTTTAAAATTTTTTGTACAGAACATAATTTATTATTATGATTATTTTAAGAAGATCAACTTTTTATAAGAGGGTAATTCATGAAAGGAATTATGAATACATGGATAGTTTATGAAATGGCTATGTGGTAAAATATTTTTTGGTCACTAAACTCATAAGTGTTGTGCAGTGGAAGTTCATGTACATATATATATATATAAGAGTGAATTAGTATCTTAATTCATTGAAATGTTTTCGAAATTAAAAACTCCAGTGAATTTATATATAATTATAGAAAGATTAAAATGTTTTCATAAAATCTGGTACTTGAGGGTTGTAAATAGGGAAGTGAATTGGGGAGTGAACCCATTCATTCAGCAAGTGTGTAGGCCCAAGATATCCTTTAATATTTTCAACTAGCCTTAGAATAGTGTTTTTTTAGAAGCTTTTGTATTATTTTTAGAAAAAATATTGGAATATGTTTTAATAAATTTTGAGTTTAATTAATTTTCAAAGTAACGCGTTATTATTTTTAAGGAGTAATTAATTTAAAATGTTTTTTCCAAAGGATACTTCAAAATGTATTTTCTTGGTAGTATTTTCAAAAGAGTTTTTTAAAAAGGATTTATCAATGATATTTAAACCCCTTAATGGGAAATTTAATACTCACCCCTTGTTTTAAAATTATTTTTTCATAGTTTCAGTAGAGTTTCTAGAAGGAGTTCACTTCGCTTACAGATTTAGCACACACATTTCCATTTTTTCATTTTATTTTATTCTTGTACAGCTCTGATAAAAATGTAATGTTTTTTTATTCTCCAAAACCTAGACCATTAAAGGTCATTGTCTGTGTGGTGTGTTTTGTGATTTTATAGTTTTTTTATAAAAAAATTACACAGTATATTTTAGCACTGGATCTAGGAAAATGGTGGTGGGGCATTATACTAAGAATTTTTTATTATAAAAAAATCTTCGAACCAAGGATCCATAAATTCATCTTCATGTTTTCTATTTAATTACAAAAAGAAATCAACAATATGATCACACTAAAAAAATTCAAGAATCATTTTATATAGTGGGGAAGAGTTTCTTGTTACCACTATAGCTTAAGAGTATTTCAATTAAAGATGATTCATATTTCAAAAAAAATTAAAGTGTTCAAAAATATATATTGTGATGAACATGTGTATCACTCTAATGTTTATCTCTATTTTCAAAAAAAATAGAACATTTTCTAAATTAAATACTATGATATTAGTTTTCATTTTAAATTTAGAAACTAGGAGATTTAACAAAAAATGATGTGTATCAACATGTATTATTAGCATGCCAGGTACCAAATAATTCTTGGAATACCAAACCAAATTAAGTTATATTGTTTTTAGTAATTATATTATTTAATAAATATATCACAAGTGAATAATATACATTATTAAATACAAATCAAACAAGTAAAAGGATTTCCAAAAAATAATAGCCTGGATGGAATGCTCTCAAAAGAATAAGAAAAAAATAAATCTATTATAATACTCCCTTATAGTGGGATGATGTGGTATTATTTTATAGAATCATTTATCCAATAAAATTTTAATTTACACTAAACTTGATTTCTCTCATTAATTTTCCTGTAAAAGAAACAAAATCAACATTAGATTCAAATATTTAAGTTCAATAAAAATAAAACCAGACCAATGGTAAGAAAATAGTTCCCATCAATCTCCAATTAATTTATATTTTATATAGTTAATAAAGGAAAGACATATATCACTTCCTACACACCATCGGAAGTTAAGGAAAAAAAATCTGTGAGATGGGTTTGTTTTCAGATTATTGAATTTAAAACAAGATCATTTTTTATATAAAGCTCATAAATATTACCCTTGAAAGTAATGAAAGATCATGGGTTTCCTATCATACAACACTAGTTTTAAATTCCCCAATCGTATTCTCCTAAGATAAATTGATGGTAACTATGAGGATTTGCTTTCCTTGTTAAGAACCACCACATGTGTGCATCCCATTCATTTTTATGTGGGAATTTAGTTATTATGGCATTAAAACTACTTGGGAAACCTCAAAATCTAAGATCCCTATAAATATATCCCAAAAAAACCATTAACACATGTGGAAAGATTGCTACCCACTTATTTTTTTTATTTGATGAAATTGAAGCCTCCTTGAAAGGGAGGCATAAAATGGTGTGTTTATAAGGTTCTCTAAGGACTCCAAAAGCTCTATTCCTCATTTTAGGGCATCATATCATCAAAATGAAAGATTAACAAGGCTAAATTTAGGGGAAAAAGATTCAAAAAACAACATTTTAGGCCACTTTATAAAAATTTTAAATCATTAGAAATGAAAAAGGATTCCACTTCTAGGTTATTCATAGATTCTAAGTGGATTTCATCACAAAAATCAGTTCAGGGATACAATAAATAATATGTTATAATTGATTTGTGTTCTCATTTATGTTTTGGTTTTACCAAATTTTTATTTTTCCAAAATTACATTATCTGAAAATAGAAAATCATCAATCATTTCTTTCAAAAAAAATTAATTCTTATCAAACTAACTAGTGCGTGATTAAAATTTACTTCCACTTAAACTTCCAAATCATTTAAACCAATGTTATAAATATTAATAAAATTCTCCTCAAAAACCTCAAATTTCAAATCATTTTCAACACTCACCACTTTTGAAAAACTACTTGTGTAGAAGTCAAAAACATTATGATCAACCACAAGTTCAATTTCATACTCAAACATTTCATCATCTATATAAAGAGTGATATCATTTGAGCAGTAATTTGGAGATTAAGAATATTTCTCCCAAAATAAACAACACTATTATCCATTTTTTAAGTAGGACTTAGTAGAAATCAAAGGTGGGAGGATCATGAAATGGTTATTCAATAATTAATCTTTATTCAAAGTGAACCACCTCATCCTTAACAACCAAAACTAAGGGAAAACTTCTTGGGTTAAATTTATCAAAATAGGAAATATCACTATTCAAATCAGGTTAAAAAATTATAGAATTCAAATTTTTCCCATTTAATATATTCTTGTACAAAATTTCCAATATTAACCTCTATTTATTCATTAAAAAATTTTGAAAATTTTTTGAGGATTTGTTAAAAAAATGTGTTACCATTATCAAATTATTCTTAAATATCTTCCAATTTCTCCTCAAAAAGCATAAGAAGTTGTTTGTGTAATTTTAGAATAAATTCTTGATTATCCTTATTAATTTGATTTTGTGATAGCTTCTGTGGATAATTGCAGGTGCACTTCCAGGAAGTATACCCATAACAAGCACAACATACACAATAAATCTGACCATTTTCATTCTAGCTCTAAAATGGATCCATTATCAAACTAGAAATAAATACACAATTTTTCTTTAAAAAGGAAACAATTAAAAAATTGCTTCAAACCCTTATAATGTTAAAAATTCAATCACAACATGTTGAAAAATATTTTTTAGAAGTATGCTAAGCATAAGTGAATAATATTTAAAAATAATCACACACTAAATAAAACATATTTTAAAATTTCACCCATAGTATCATATTATAAAGAACATAATTTTTTATTCTGATTTTTATTTTTTCAAGCTTGTACCCTCAAATCGAAATGAATGATTTTGAGTGTTTTGGGGATGGACCTACTAATAAAAAAATGTAGTAAAAGGGTTGATGATTTATGTGGTAGTGATCAGAATTAAAATGAAATGTTTACAAAGTTAAAAAGACAAATATTGGGGGTTGTAAATTTTATCATGTCATGATTTAATTATTTTGGGTGATACAAGTTCAATGTAGCCTATAAAAAATATTCTTTTACTTCTAAAGATTCAACCTACAAAGACCTAAACAAATACTTAAATTGGTGAACAAACCCTATTGAGTTTTCCCATGTGAATATTAAGTAGACTCATCTCTATCAAGTGAGAGTAATAATGTATAGATAATTAAACAATTAATTTTTTTGTCACCAAAAATGTCATAATGTCATATAACATGGTGGGTTTTTCCAAGTTTATTCACCTGTAATTTTTTTCAACACTTTCAAGAAATAATAATGCCTCTAAAATGATAGAAATAATTGGATCTAAGTATTCATTTAAAATAAACATAAAATGATAAACTATAAGAACCCAACCTTCCATTTAATTTTTAAATTGAACTCAAATAGTAAAAAAATCAAGTTCATTTTGAATTTAATAAATCATTTCATTATAGAGAAAAGATAAATAAAGTAAGAGAGATTAGTAATACAAGGACATGAATTCCCTAGGTGAAAGTTAACGAAAAATAAAGTTTGAATGAATACTAAGAATAAATTTATATCACATGTTTGATACAAGAATCATTATAATATATAATTTATTTTAAGAAAGAGATAAGTACTTACCTAAAGAGAATATTTAGATCCCTCAAACATTCCATAACTCTTATACTAAACTCTCTTATATGTTTTTAATGATCACAAACACCTTTTATTGTTATAATATTTTTAATTGGAAGAATTTTATTATTTATGTTTTATCATGGGGATAGGTTATCTATAGAGTAATAAAATTATTCCAAGTTAATGAAGAATACCAAAGGAGGATCTCATATAGCCAGTTACTATCAGTTACCCAGTGGGGTGTCACCGGCCAACTGATTCCATTGGATTGAACCTCTAGATCAAAGAGTATCTCACCAGGTAACCATTGGTAGAAATCAGATATCTAGGGGAGTATTTAATATCCCAATATGTATATATCATGACAACAGACTAGATGGTGGTATTAAAAGGCTAACTAGTGGCATCGGGTGACAAGTCGATGGTGTCAAGTCAACATGTCAAACGACACATTGATGGTATTATCCAACTGCTCCCTTAACCCATTAACACCTATATCTTCACCCCTTAGACCCCTATAAGCTATAAATACAACCCATGAAAGGCTTATAAAGCTATAATCTTGAATTATAATGATCCATATCAATCTACAAAAATCATCAGTTATAATTTTTCTCTCATTTTACTTCCTGTTGAATCTCTTTGTACTCCTTTCTCTAAACTCTTTGATATCCCATATTACTCTCTATAATTCAATAAATTTATAATTATATATAGTCTAAAAGAATTTAGAGATTTTACTCAAAGGGTTTTCACCTAAGAAAATATCATTTTTTATCTCTCTTTAGGTTCTTGTAAACATGTTATAACTAAGGGATATTTCTCTTCAGGTTCTTGGAAAACTACTAAAACCAAGTTTCATTTTATGGGTTTATTAGTAACCTAAAAAACCAAGTGATTGTTTTCTTTATAGGCTTCTTGGAAACCACTAAATTCAAGGTCAACATATTCATAAATACTCAATCCATTGGTGTAGGAGATGTAGGGACTCTTACTGAGCTGTTGATGAACTTCCTTAATATTTTGGGTTCCTTGTTTAATTTCCACTTATTTTAATTATTAATAATTTTCAATAAATTAATAAATAAATTTATCAATCTATCAATCACATAATATCTTAAAATTAATCTCTCTCATTTTTGATATTTTGTTTATGATACACTTTTATATTTTAATTTCAAAATTCTTTTTATTTTATTATTCTTACTTTTATTAATTTAATTTATCTCTCAATTTCTATTTGTATCTATATTTTAAAACAAATTAAAGGAATTTAACCCCTTCCCCCACTCATAGTAAACCAACCTGGGATACCACATGATTGGAACCTAGACCACCTCTCCACAACTCCCAAAGGAAATTCCTGGTCCCCATAAGCTAGAAACTAGTTCTTGTGCATCACAGGAAACTCATTGGGAATGATTTCACCCTTAATTTAGAGATAAAAAATAGTAGAACATCTACTGAGAGTCTAAAATGGACCCCCTTACATTGGAAATTTATATAATATCAAATAAACATCACCAGCAATAAGATATCATAACAAACATGTCATAACTAACATCAATGTTTCAACCAATATACATAAATTATAAACATCATCTATAAGAAAAACAATACAGGACACATAATTAGATGCAAAACATATAACTGGAATTAGCTACAAGGATGGCCTTCTTAACTGATATAACACTAAGAAAATATAATAAAAACTTAAAAAAACTCAATCCAATCTTGAAATCAATTATATGAAACATCAAGTTTACCACCACCTCCCAACTCACCCAATGTCGGCCTTAAGAACAAAACTCGAATCCAGCTAAAAACCCAGAACAATAAATTATAGATGCAAGCTTCATATCCCAGTATGTCTCCATGCACCGAGACTATGTAATACATTTCATAAGGTAATTCATAAATTCTATTTTGAATATATATGTTGAAATAAGAATTTTCAAGAATAGTCTCATAAAAATAAAAACATATCTACAACCACTTTTCAAAATGTTCCATTTTTATTTCTTAAAATGAAAACATGTTCCTTGAAAATGTTCCACTAAAAAATGAAAATATGTTCCTTGAAAACATTCCACCGAACTAAGATATTTTCACTGAACTGAAACATCCATTTTTAGATCCAATTTAAAAACCCAAACACTAGTTTTTAAATTAAAAATAGGTTTCCCAGATACCTTTTAAAATCCATTTAAAATAAAATAACCCCAAACATGATGGGTCAACCATACACACAATGTAGACACCACAAGTCCAAATATAATCATAGAAGATGAATAAGATAAAGGTTCCATAATAATATAAGTAGGGGAAATAAAATCATGTGCAAGATAGGTATCTACTATATAAACCAACAGTCAAAGAATAAATGTTTCATGGGCTCTACCCTAGGATTCTAATGTTAGACACATCTAACTTTATCAATTACCCACTGACCAACTATCGGTATATAATGATTCCAATAAACATGAAATCCAACTATCCCACTCAATATTCATTAAAAATAAAACACCCCTAATAGACCTATGATGAGCATGACTAGAAGGACACTAGCTACATGTGAACAAACTTTTGTAGCATAATTATTGACCTCTCACTTAGTACATAGGTTCTCATGACCAATAGAAAAGTATAGTGAGTGAAAATGAAATCCTAGGTTAACACACAAGGAATAAGCAATAACTCTACCACACCTACACCACCCTCACAATGAATAGCCCCAAATATAATATCCATGGAATAAATAAGCACATTTCCATAAAAGGGGATAAATAAGAATCATAATGGTATAACAACCCACATAAGGTGAAAACAAGAATCACATAGTGATAAACACCTACATAAGATGAAACAAGGATCATATAGTGATAAAAAACCCATTCAAGGGGTATCAAAGATCACATAGTGATAAACAAACCACACAAGTGGGAATGCACTCCAAGTGATAAATGAAGAGGGTATCATAAGAATTAAAAATATTATTTATAAGGTTTCAACCGGTACTTCACCATAAAACATGAATCTGAATTCCAAGACTTTTCTATTTCATGGAACACCACTTCACATATCCTTTGGAAATCCATGAATACCAAACACACCATTAAAATTTTTTGAAGCCACCCTTTAAAACATGGGTCTTCTTATTTGAAATCCAAATCATGGATAAGGGACATCCATTTCCATAGAAACATTTTAAATAGCCATTAATGAATTTTAAAATGGGGGAAACAATGTGCTCATTTCAAACCAACAATTTAAATATAACAAAGAAACCATTTAGAAATTGTTTTGAGGTCAAGACCTCATTATAAAACAAATAACTCTTTTAAAACATCATTTTCACTCTTTAAAATCCCAAACTAGATAAAAATACAATTAATTTCATGAAAAAGATTTCAAAAGCCTCATATGAAATTAACAAATACTTACCACAAAAAAACATTCCATTTCAATCTTGAAAACATGGAACTTAAAATAAAAAACATCTATACCAAGATCAAAAATTATAGAAATGATTTAGAAACACAATATGGATATCATATATTCATAAATTCAATAAAAAGATATTTAAAAGGCTCAATAACACTTTGAATTCAAAAATAAAACATTAACATAGAAACAAAAACTTGGAATAATAAAAAACCAAGCCAAAATGTGTCTCCTTAAATAGTGACTACCCGAAAAAGTAATAAGAAATTTTTTTTAAATCCTATACACCAAAAACCCCAACATTTAGAATACTTAAAACCCAAAATCAACCATCGAGTCTACTAGGGATCATGGTAGGAACCAAAACCAATAAAAATTGATATGGAAGGAATAAAGAGATAAAAAGTTGAAGTTTCACTGTAGAATCACTACTACAAAACCCACCTATAACAGCACTGGAATTTATAAGTGATCGGAAAATTCGCTGATAAATTTCATCTTTATCAGCACTAAAAAAAGCGCTGATAAAATTCATCCATTAACAGTATTTCTTTTTTAGTGCTGATAAAAGTTAACCATTATCAGTGCTTTATTTTAGCGCAAATAAAGGAAACCTATATCAGTGCTTCATTTATAGTGCTGATAAACGTGTCCTTTATCAGCATTTTTTTAGCACTTATAAAAGTTTCCCTTCAACAGGGATTTTTAATCATTGATAAAGGTCCAGAATAAAATTAAAAATTAAAAAAATTAAAAAAACAGTAAATTAAAAAAAATCAAACATTTTATTAATTAGATATTTATTGATAAAAATGAATAAATTTAATATACATATATATAGATCATAAATATCAATAAATAGTATATGTTAAATATAGATATATAAAATGAATAAGTATAATATATAAAAAATTTTAATTAAAAACATATTAATATCTTATTCATTTTTAATTTTGTTTAATTTTTCAATTTAATCTATATTAAAGATTGTGTGTTTCATTTATTTCATGTATATATATATATATATATATTAATGTATTTTTACACACAAATGTGAACAAACATATATCTACATAATATATAAAAACACATACACCTAATATTTATGTAATTTATTCAAATTTTATTATATTTTAGAATTTCATTATAACAAGATACATTTAATATATATTATGTTTTTAATCGGTCAATTTTATTTATTTATTTTAATACTACAGTTAGGGTATTCCTTTTTTAACGTTTTATATTTTTTATTTTATTTTTGAATTTGATCATTTTTTATTATTTATTTAAATATATTTGTTTATTATGTTTCAGTATTTTCAATATATATTCATCCACTTAAATATATATATATATACATATATAAATCCATATGTTTATAATAACTCATATTTAATTAATAAAACTTATCCATTTTTTCAATACTTTTAAAGTCTAATCATTTTGAATTATTAATTTCACTCATTTTTAAAATGCATGTATTTAACATTATATTTCCATTAATATTGTTAAAAATATATTTGTAAATAAATATTTAAAAATAAATAATAAATTTATATTTACTGTATTAATAATTATTATAAATAAATTATTATTATTTTTAAATAAGTATTTATATAAATATAAATAAATAATTATATATATTTAAATAAGTATAAAATTATAATAAAGTTATTTAAATAATTATAATTACAAAAAATTTAACTACTCTTTTGTAGCGCTGATAAAAAACAATCTTTATCAGAACTAATTAAGTACTCTTAAAATATATATTTATCGGCGGTAAAACTTTAGAACTAATAAATATGTCTCTAATTAGTGATTTTTGAGCACTGATAAAGCTCAAGATTTATCAGCGCTGATAAAATAAATATTTATCAACACTTGTAAATTTAGTGCTGATAAAAGGGATCTTTATCGTCACTTTTTTTAAAAGCGATGTTAATGGTGCCCCGGTCTATTTAAAAAAACCATAACCATGACTCAGTCACTCATAATTCTCAAGATCTCACAGAACTCCTCTAATTTCAGCATGAATACTCTATATTCCCCTAGATTAATCAAGTCTATAATCCAATTTATGTTATTTTATACTCTTCCTCTATCATTGTTTGATGTTTTGGGTTCCTATTTTTGTGTTTTTTTACTATTCATAAACATGAAAAACCCTACATCTCTTCTCTTCACTACTGAAATATAATGATTGTGGTTCTATTTCATTATTTTTTTCCTTTTATATGTATTTGACTATCCATTCCATTTTTTCCTAGATATACACATAGAATATTTACTCTTCTCTCTACATTAATTGGGAGACCTCTCATCCCCCCTCAGTTTTCTCTTTATTTGATTAATATAGGGTTCCAAAATCTAGGTAGTTTATCAAATTAAATCCAACTTATATACTATATTATAGATTATAAAGGCTTAATTATGAGGGTTTTTAAGGATAAGGGACTTCCAAGTTGTGGCCCTCATTTATGGGTGATGAACATATATATACCAAGGTAAGTGTAAAAATCATTAAAACATGTTTTATGGATTTTTCGTATTCATGTAAATTTCTAAACCATGAAATGGGTTATTTAGATTTATGATTTTGATGAATAATATTTTATTTAACTCAAAAAAAATTGAATTAATTAGTCATGTTCTAGAAATTATTTTAGTGGTTCATGTTGTGATAGTTTTTTTAAAATTAATTAAATATTATTATTAAACGTTAACCATGGGTTACAAAGAGTGATGGGGAATTTCTTCAGTGAGAAAAGTATTCTCAAAAAAAAATTTAAAATTTTGTAGATTGGATATAGTTGATAAATCATTGGCTAAATGGACATAGAAATACACAAAAACATATAAAGAGTGTATTTCCCAAAAGTAAGTGAGTTGTCCATGGTTGTATAGTTGATCAGGAAGACTATGAGATGTCATTTACTAATAGATTTACTAATCAAAATATAGAGAAAATTAACTTATAGGATAGAAAACAATTTGAAAATATATCTAACATGGTGAATAACTATAGATAGAACAAAAATTGATAAAAATATACTTTTGATGGTTTGGATCTTTATGTCCTATAAGTCATGGTAATTTGTTATCCATGTCCAAAATGAAAAAAAAATAGAGATATGATACCCCTATTGTAATTAACCATTGGTTTCATTCCATATCCAAACCTCCCTTCTTATTTGATCACTATTTATCACTAGGTTAAGGCGCAAGCACTCCTTCAATGATCGAGGGTCCTCAAGAATATTTCTATGATTGATGGCTAGTGTAATCTCCTCAAAGGATAGAATACTTTGTTTTCTGATTTAGTGTTATAAATAAAACATATTCCATTGAATCCTAAATATGGATTCCACTAATACTATATTACAAGTATGACATATGTTTTTTATTTGTTTACATTCAAATTTATCCTTGAGATAAATTGGCCCTTTTAGGTTTTTTATCCCTCTAATGATAATAGGATGATGCCCTAAAACTCATAAGAGGTATAAGGGACTTGTTATTCAAGAAAAAAATGTATTAATATATTAGTTTTTCAAATAAATAAATGTAGTATTTTATTATATAAATATCATATATTATGATATGAAGGATTTCTTTGTTCAGCCATAGTATCTGGCTATTAAATATCAATTTAGGAGACTTTTTGAGTGATTCCGTTAGTTTTGGTTACTAGGAAACTTTAATCCTTAGATGCTTGATTGTCTTCCATCTCTTCATGATATATTGGACTCCCTATTTAAAACTATCCTTCCTCCCATCATCAAGATATGGAAGGAAATCAAGTGTATGAGGATGGATTAAATAAAGGTAATGAAGGTTAGTTGTAATGTAGTATTGAAGTATTATATCTCTATTCAATATTTCATGCAAGATGCATACAATTGTGTAATTTTATGCAAAGAATGTATTTCATTGTTTTTATTCAAGGAAAATTAAATGTTTGACTACTCATGCAAACAATGGCTTCTGAACATGATGATGTTGGAAATCTCGAGTAAGAAAAAACTGTTGATGATGAAACTATGGAATTATTTGGGGATCAAAAATATTTTGATGAAAAAATGAAAAAAAAAACAACGACGTAGCATCATAGTTTTGAATAAAATTATCAATGCAATAAGTCAGTGTATAAAATTTTAGGTTTGTTGGAATCAACACATCCAACCTATTGACCTCAACAAGTAAACTTTCATTAGTTATCTTGGGGTCGCAACAAGGATGAATGTGCCAATTTATATTGACTCATGGCACTACATCAAACCTGTAATAAATGAAATCCTTTGGGAAGATATAATGGTAATGTTATAATATACTTTCTCTATTTTAATGAAAAATTATATAATTAAATGTTGATTTATTTTCCATTATTCCTTGAATACTTCATTTATTTTAGAATATTTTCATAAGAAATTTTTCCTAATGGCTGCTGGTAAAGCCCATAGAGGCTTCTGAACTCTTCTAATGAAGTTACATCTTAGATATGTTGAGGGGAAAATAAATCCCCACCCACCACTTTATTATGCATACATTTTAAATCAGGAAACATGGAATGATTTCAGCAATCATTGCAATGAGAAATCATTTTAGGTTCATTGCAATCGATAATATATTATTTGAAATTATTTATTTTATTCAACTTGATTCAAAATTGTTAATTTATGAAATAGAAAAATGGTTTTGAAAATAAAGAACGTGCATCAAAACCATCATACCCCTATCATAAAGGAAGGATGGGGTACGCTTCCTTAGAGAATAAATTGGTATGTATTTTAAATAAACAATAAAATTTTAATTATGAAATATGAAACAAAATATGTTCCTTTGTTTATATGAACATTAATGAATCAAAATATAAATCCATTTCCATCCCACATCATGTACTATAGAAGGAGTCTCATTTAAATAAGGATGGTAAATCCGTTGATGAAAACACAAAAGAATTATGGGAAGCAAGATTAAGTATGAAATAACTGTAATTCATTATGATTTATAACAATATAACATAAAATAAATATGTTCATATTTTTTTATATGGTTTATACATAAGAATCGGCAATGGTTGTACCATAAGAAAAGATAATTTCTATAGCTATGATGTAGCCTGAACAATATGGTCGCGTTAGAGGACTAGGTTTTAGAGTCTCTCCTCAAACATATTTCAAGAAGATAAAACCACATGAAGATACATATAATATCATGAGATTAATGTAGACATAAATAGACTCACTAAAAAATATTATTTTGTGGTCTGGTTTGGCAGACCAATGTATAAGAAAAGATCAAAGAGAATTGGTGGAGTAAAGATCCTCACATGATCTAAATTGCCCCACTGGAATTGAGGATAGTAATTCTCCCCAAACCATACCCAGGGTAATCAATTTTTTCATTACTCTTTCTCCTAAATTTGAATCAAATAACTTCTAATAACTTTATATTACTAAAATTATATAGGGTGTAATTGTATGAGATATTTTTTTTCTGTCAACAACCACATACCACCGTGTTGTGAGGGGTACAGTGTATAATATCCTGAGTGACCAGCTAAATAATAAAACCCTCCCAAAATATAACATGATAGAAGGGATTGGGGTAGCTTATGATCTGAATGTTGAGTTTCATGTTCCACTTGATAATCCAAATATTACAATGGTTGAAGCTACTATTGGATATTTCATAGCATGGTCATGTAATATTATAAAGATACATGAGGTACATCTTTTACAAATTTTTTTCATAGTAAAAACATGTAATAGTTGATGATAAAATTTCTAAAGTGATGTATGGTATTATAGATGGATAAAGCAGTGGAGAAATGAAAGGTCGAATCAAGAAAATATAGTGAATTGACCAAGAAGACAGAACAAACTTTTGAGAGTACCCTCTCTCTACCAGTTCCATAGCAACATTTATTAATATTACAACTTCATGTAGAGAGAAAATTTAAAGATTAATATATGTCTTATATTCACTATGAAGAAGAAATATTTGGATCTTCCATTACATACAGAATTATTCTTGAGTCTCTAATTGAGATTCTCAAGCATGAATGGTTGGGCATCTCAATTGTGAATGAATACAGAAGGTACATTTTCATAATACATTTGTCTAAATAGTGAGCTAAATATGTTTATTAAATTTAATAAGTATTCATATTTTGTACAGGTTTTTATATTACAACTATATGAATGGAATATCGTATGAAGAATTATTTGGATTCATTAATACCAGTATCATTTCTATGATAAAAATTATTTTAGAAAACAAAGAAATAGAGAAGAATAAAAGATGAGTTACTTGAGGCTTTTAATAAAAAACATCATACTACAAACTCTCTTTGATTCCTATAATGTAAGAGTAAAACTATATGATCTAATAACATAAAATATATTTTTAATTTTTTCATTACTTAATTGTTTTTGTTTTTTTAGGAAGCACTCGATGCTGATAATAGTCAACATAGACACCCTAAACATTTATTTTTTGGATTCAATGCATGTATTTCCAACCAACTGACCACACATGATGTTCATTGTGAAATATTAATACACTAAAATCCACATTTTATAGATAAACTTTTAATTATATGTTTAGTCGATGTTTTAATAAGAATTTTGTTATGATGTGGTGGTCCCTAAATACAGGCTAAATCACGGAATGACATCAGTGTATGAAAAGATAAATCTAGCAGATTACTACAAATGGAAATAAATTAATGTATATATAGAAAAATTTAATTATAAAACCATTTCAAAACAATTTACTTATTTTGGTTAACATTTATGAAGTGTTTGAAACATGATAATGCAATCGATTTTGGATATTATTTTTTCAAATTTATGAGAGAAATCATACAGTATGAAAAGACCAGCATCCCCCAACAGGTAATTTCCAAGGGTAATAATAATGTCCTTAAATATATTTTATAATAATTTTTTTGTTTATATTTTCTTAATACTATGAAGATTTTTGACAAAATAATTACACAAAAGAAGAAATCATTTTTTAGAGATGAGTGGGAAGCGTAATTTTTATCAAAATATATGTTGACAACAAATTTAGGTGATTAAATTATATGTTTATGATCTAGTATGAGTTATGACCTTTGAAATATTTTTTGGGTGTGAATAATTTGTGTCCGAATGATTATATATTATTTTTGATCTATTTCTCAAGGAGAAGATTAATGGAGGAAATCAAATTTTTTAGAAGTGATGACCTACAAACAATAAAAAAATTTTTAAAATGTGGAGGAAGAGGTGGAGGAAGAGGTGAAGGAAGAGGTGGAGGTAGAGGAAGAGTTGGAGTCGTAGACTGATGTGAAGGAGGAAGCAGAGGTGGAGACCAAGGTGGAGACCAAGGCGGAGGAGGATAAGAAGCGCTAACTTGAAAACAATAAAATTGTTGGGAAATGAGGTTGAATAAGGATCATTCAATAATTTTTTTTTTGACAATGATTGCTTAAAAGTTCACACAATACTTTTCACTTAATATAAGATCCATTGTGCATCTTTCTAGTTTAAAATTACATTTTAGTAAAAAACACATGTGGTGTACTCAAAATCAATCAAAAACATTTGTATTGTTTTGTTACTTTAGGAAAATGATTCATCCTCATTTGTGACATGTAGGGATTATTTGAACCTCAATTTGATGCACTGTGTGACTAGTATGACTCTAATTGTATCTTTTTTATTCAAAAGTGAAATTAATTCTAGTAAAAAAACAACTTACATTCTCAAAACCAAGAAAATTAATTTGGATTATTTTGGTACTTTAGGACAATGATACATACATCATTTTTGATGTGTAGGGATTATATGAGCATCAATATGATGCACTGTGTGACCGATATGACTCCAATAGAATCTTTTTATTCAAAACTAACATTAAATTTAATCAAAAAAACAAATTACATACTCAAAACTGATAAAACACATTCCTATTGTTTTGATAATTTTATAAAACTATCCATATGTCATTTGGGATGTGTATCATTCAGCTACACCTCAATCCAATGAATATTGTGACTCCAAGTGTGTGTTTTTTATTCAAAATTGACATTAATTTTAGTGAAAAAACAACATACATACTCAAAAGTAAGAAAATGCATTATTATTTTTTTGATACTTTAGAAAAATGATCCATATATAATTTTTGATGTTTAGGGATCAACCACACCTCTATTAGACACACAGTGTCACCAGTATGACTCCAACTGCGTATTTTTTATTCAAAAGTGGAATTAATGTTAATAAAAAAATTGACATACTCAAACCCAATAAAATTCATTCCAATTATATTGATACTTTAGAAAAATTATCCATGAGTCATTTGGGACGTGTATCATTCAGCCTCACCTCAATCTGACACACGGTGTGACCAGTATAACTCCAAATGCATCTTTTTTATTCAAAAATGACATTAATTTTAGTAAAAAAACAATTGAAATACTAAAAACTAAGAAAAAAATTATGATTGTTTTGGTACTTTAGAAAAATGATCCATATGCCATTTGTGACATATAGGGATCACCTGCACCTCAATCCAATGCACGATGTGACCGGTATGACTCCGAGTGCGTCTTTTTATTCAAAACTGATATTAATTTTAATAATAAAAACAACTGACATATTCAAAGATGAGAAAATGAATTCTGATTGTTTTGATACATAAGGAAAATGACCCATGAATAATTTGGGACATTTAGCATTCAGTTGTGCCTAAATATGATGCACGGTGTGACCGGTTTGACTCCACATGTGTCTTTTTTATTCAAAACTAGCATTAATTTTAATCAAAAAAATAACTAACATACTTTATAATAGTGTTTTCTTTTTATTTCATTTCTGTTATAAATTTTAGTTCATTTAAAATCAGTATTTCTATCTTATTTTGGTATTTTTTTTGTTTTTTTACTGATGTAGTGTGTTGTTGCAGCACGCTGCACTTGTTTCTGGTGATGCAGTGTGTTGCAGCATCGCAGTGCAGTTTTCACCTTTATCAATGCTTTTAGAAGCACTGATAAAGGATTCCTTTACTGGTGCTTATATAGGTGCAGATAAATTCTGTCTATTTCTTTTCATTAAAAAGTGTTGAGAAATCATACTTTTATGAGTGCAAATAAAAGATCTGATAAAAGACGCAATTTCTTAATGCTTTTAAAAGTGCTAATAATGGTACAATTTATCAGTGCTATATAAACATGCTGATAAATGGGGTCTTTTATCATTTCTTTTAAAAGAACTGATTAATGTATGATTTATTAGTGCTTTTATTTTCATTGATAAATATACCCTTTATCAGTATTTTTTAGAGCTGATAAAAGTGATGGACTTTTAACTGTGCTAAGTTTATCAGCACTTTTCAAGCATTGATAATGGGTGATTCAAGCACTATTAAAAGCATGTTTTTTGGTATTTAATCACTTGGAAACAACCAAAGTAGGCCGAATATTGAATATTGGTTGAGGATGGAGTTCCTATTTGGGATCCCATGGTTCTTCCAATGCATATGGGTGAAGAAAGTGATGAAACCCCCCATAATTCAAAGAGGGGAAAAAGTTAAAATCTCACTTTAAGTGATTTTGGGTAGGCTTCATGGTTTGGCCATATGATTTAATAAACCATGCACTGACTTTTTTTAGGCCACTGCATTACCAAAAACTATCTACATGGTTTTTGGAAAACTATACATGGTTTAATAAACTGTAGAGACTGTAAAAACCCTAATTTCCCCCCTCACAGTACACTCTGCATGGGATATATAGGGTTATCCCTAACCATGTGTGTAAACCCTAAAATTCCCATAAAACCTATAATACTCTAAATTTCAAACCTGAAAAACTTCAAGGCACACAGATACCCAATATAACCTAAGATAAAGAAAATTAATCACTATAGTGACATGTGGGTGTCACAATTATCCCCTCCATACCACTTTTTAGCCCTATAAATTCTATGATAAAAAATAGAATGTGATATTAAATAAAAGATCCAAAGAGGACCTAACAAAATAGAACTACTCAACACGATCCAACCTCTAAGATAACCCACAAATATCCTCAAAAATTATTGAACTAAAAATAAAAAATATTTTCAAACATCTCCACACACATTAGAAATAATAACCTTAAACAAGAAGTCCTAAGAAGGAAAATGATACCTAGAATGGTCTCTGTACTATATAGAACTCCTCTGATATGGGGGAACCTAAGAAAACTACTTAGAGACGCATCCTAAAAACAACCAAACAATATCGAGATAAACTTTATATCAATAAAAATAATTTAAAAACTCAAAAGGGGAAGAAAAACCCAAAATCAACCACAAAAGAATAACATGAGACCTTAAATTGAGTCACAATGTATACAGATAACCTAGGGTCACAAATAGGATCACCCTCACATAGTGTATCCCAAACGGTTCAAGCTAAATATCAGATAGTGCATCAACTAAATTGGTGACCCACCCTAGTTATCCAATCATGCAACCAAGGCCTTTTCTTATTTCCATCCAATGATCACCTCAAGATCTCCACACGAAAAACTGATTCAACCACATCTATCAAGAGAGGTTAACACTACTCATTCATAATGCATGTTTGAAGCTACTCCATGTCATTTTGAGAGTTCTGAATAAGGCTATTCATGACTATAAAATATTCAATTTCGAGCTCACTACTGCTGAAATTAATGATTCAGTTTGAAATGAAAATTCACTAGATACTATGTAGTGTAGAAACATAGTGCAGAACCTCATTATTCTAACAATATTTAGAATCTCTAGAAATTTTCCCAATCTACATGCCACATTTGATGTTTTCTGGTCTCCTCCCTTCCATAGATGGATCAAATGTAACATTGATGGGGCATCGAGGGGAAATATGGGGTCTTCTGTATATGGGGCCATTTTCAGAGACCACAATGGTGATGTGGTGGAAGTACTCCATGGTCCCTATGGTCATGCCAATGCTCTTGAAGCTGAAATGACTAGATTAATTAGATATTTTTTTATTCGCAGGTAAATGGAATTGGAACAATATGTGGTTCTAGTGTGACTCTAGAACCATTGTTCAAGTAGTTTGGATGGGAGTGGTGCATCTTTCATGGATGCTAACAGTGGTATGGGAGAACTTTCTGGGTATGCTCTCCTCTATGACCTTCATTATCACGTGAACCTTTCATGAATCGAATTACCTTATGGATGGTCTTTCCAATAAGGGAGTGATCGATATAGTGTTTCACCACTCTAACTCTATCCCTAGTGAAATGATTTCCATCTTTTGTCAGCATAAATGTAAAATTACCTCTTTCATAATCTTGTAATTTCTTTCTTCTATTATCCAAGAGCCTCTGTGCTAACTTTTCTTTAAAAAAATAAGGGATTTCCCAAAAAATTAACATATACTAGATTCTAAAAATAGCATAATGAATGGATCCCAAAGTCTTAATAGAATACAACCAAAAAGGGAAATTTTATAAAACAACTTATCCACAAAAAGATTAAACTACATACCTCTTTTGAAAACCCATCATACCAAACTTCTGAAGATGGACCAAACAACCATAATGGAGGAAAACTCTAAGATCTTTAAAACATTAAATATTCTAATGCCTTGAATCCCACACTAAAATAACACAAGATGTTTTTTCTAATAAGAAATTCCCTTTTCCTCTAGCCTTGTCTCATCCTATTTTTTCTCCTCACCCATGGGTTTACCCTTATTCCCATCAGATGTAACCAAGGCATCACCAGCCATAGGTTTTTGATACGGTTCATCTTCAACCTAAATGGTATCATTAACAACCTCCTAAAAATATGTTATGAAAAATGCATGTATAGCTGGACCAAAATCTAGGTAAAGACCACCTCCAAATAAATAATCTTTCTCAGAATTGTTTATGAATAAATCTGGAGAGAAGATAGTTAACTTTATAAAGTGATTGACATACTACCTCATCGACCACACACAATGATGAAGGAACAAGGATAAAAGTTCTCTCTAAACTTTCATGAACTTCTTAAATAACTACTTTATAAACACCATCCAAAAAAATTACCAAGTCATATCATCATATAGCTGATAAAGTACTAATACTCCCACTAAACTCAGCTAAAACTAACCAGAAAGGTCGTAAAAACTCTCACCCTTGAAGATTTAGGTGTTTTGAGAGAGTTTAGAATCACCTTAATCATTTATAACCACCTTAAATATCACATTAAATCTTGATAACATCCAAAAAAATGTGTATTGTGATTCAATAAGTCTTAGACGGGGCCTGAGAGTAGAGAAGATCCCAAGTCCACCATTCTACTTGGAGTCTTGGTGGTTTCTTGAACCCAAGAAACTCTTTAAACCATTCGGGGAGGCATACTATAAACAACCCAAGACACAAAAAACATCATTACATGCCTCAAACCATAAACAAAATATTCCTACCATATGTTTTGGATCAAATCAAAAACATAAATCATTGAATCAAGGCACATCACTTTCACACCAAGAAAATAAACCTTTCTTCAAAATTACCAACATTCACCAAGTAATTTTTAAAACCCCATATACTATGGAATAAAATTTAAAACCAAGCCAAACCCACTATTTGAAAACCATTAAACCTTGGTGGAACACAAATCACCCAAACAAAACATATCACAAAATTCATTTCAAATTCCCATCTTGTTTTGAAAACCAAAGCATCTAACAAATTCTCATCAAAACACACTTCCCTTTTTAAAACAACATCAAAACTTGGTTCCCCAATAAAATCCACTTTTTAATCTTCAAACACTTCTAAAACTCCCTTATTAAATCATTCACATTTTTTAATACAAAAAAAAGAAAAAAAATTAAATATCACACTTTCCCCTTCAAATTATTTTTGAAACACTGCAATGGGAACAACCATTTTATAAAACATTTCATAAAAACAAAGGGGGTTTCTTCTTTCCAATGATCCATTAAACTATGTTTTGAATTTTAAATTTTCATAAAATTTCACAAATTTTTCAAAAAAAATATTTATATTAAAGTGCAACCAAATCTCTATAAAAACTTTTAAATATGTTCAAAAGAACTGCATCCAAGAAGCATTAAAACACTGCTTAATTCATCTTAAAAAAGTGATAATTGAAATAGGAGTAATACAAAATGAATTAGATTCATAAAAAATCAACCAATTAAGAAATATTGTTTTGTATGGTTTGGCCTCATAGGTTGGGAAACCTTTTGACAACTGTGAAAAATGATCTGCGAAGGTGATAGACCCAAACTGCATGATCACTGCACCATTTCATAGGTTATGTAATCTAAACTTGTAGCTCAATTTCACTTCAATTTTCATCCTGATTTGAATTAAATACCTATTAAATCATATAAACACTCAATGTGGATCAAAAAAACATCAACCCACATCAATATACATTAGAAAAAACTAGAAACAAACTCTAATTAACAATTTGAAACGTAGCTTTCTCGGGCATCTCGAGGCTCGAGAAGAGAAAGTGATATCTAGACTATCCCCACCATTACCTCTCAAGACCTGACTACATTAATCCACTTTCTACCTTAATATACCCAAATATTCATGAAATATATACTCTTAACAAATAAATCTTTCTTTGATATCATTTTGTATCAAACCAGCCCGATCTTACACTAACTTGACACCCAAATCAGCTTTCCACAAGGCCCAAATGGTGTTCCTAATCCATACGAGTTGGAAACTAGTTATTAGGAATCACATGAAAATACATTGGAATTATTTAATCCTTAAATCAAAGATAAAATACAATAAAACATCTTCTAAGAGTCTAAAATAAACATTCCTTACATTGGATGTCTATGAAATATCAAATAAACATAACCAACAATAAGAGAACATAGAAAATAGGCCATAACCAACATCAATAATTAAACCCATTTTCATAAATTCCAAACACATTATATAAGAAAATAAATACATAAAACATAATCAGATATAATAAAAATATCTAAAAGTAGTTATAAGGATGGCCTTCTTTGTTTATACATCACTAACCAAAAATAGAAAAAGGTTAACAAAACTCAATCCAATATTGAATCCACCTCTATAAAACCTCTAGTTTCTCATCACATTTCAAATCAAATGAAATCATCCTCAATAAAAAAACCTAAATCCATATGAAAATATAGATCCTTCAATATATTAGCGTGATTTAAACAAGCCAATAGTTCTCCACCCACTAAGAATATGAAATACATTTCATATGGAAATTCATAAATTTTAGTTTGAAAATTATTATTTTCAAACATAAACTCATGAGAAACCAAACCAAGTCCACCAAAAATTTCAATATGTTCCATTTTGTGTTTTTAAAATGAAAACTTGCACATTTACAATGATCCAATGGCCTGATCCATTTTCATTGAACTGAGACACCCATTTTGAAATACACTTTAAAAACCCACACAAGAGTCTTTAAATTAAAAATATGTGTCCGAGATACATTTTAAAAACTATTTAAAAGTAAAAAAACCCAAAAATTTAGTGTGGACCATACACGCAAAGAAGGAACCATAATTACAAAGATAAATTAATAATATGAACAAGATAAAGGTTAAACAATAATATAAGCAGGGGAAATACAAGAAATTACAAGATATGTATCCCCTATATAAGATACCAATCAAGGAATAAATGTATCATGGGATCTACCCAAGGATGATAATGGTAGAGGAATCAAAATGTATCAATTTCAAATGGTTCAATGATCTTCATATGATAATTCAAAACTACAATCCATCCAACTGTCCCATAAACACCTCATTGCAAATGGCACACCCCTTCTAGATCTAGTACCTAGTACAACTGGAGGTACACTAGCAGCATGTGAACCAACTAGTGTAACATAATAATAGACTTCCCACATAGTACCTCAATTACCATGACCAATAAACAAGTTATGTGGGATAACATACAATCCAAGATCAACACACAAGGCATAACAAATAACTCCCAATCACTTACACCACCCTCACAATGAATATCCACAAACACTTCAAACATACATGGAATAAATAATCACATTTTGACACAATTGGAGAAATAAGAATCACATGGGGATAACAACCCATAAAATGGGGAAAATCATTTCAGAGTGATAAAAACCCCATAAAAAGAGAAGCAAGGATTAAATAGTGATAAACAACCCACACAAGGGATAGCAAGGGTCATATAGTGATAAACTACCAACACAAAGGTTAACACACACTGGGAAGAAAATCAAGAGATTTTCATTGACTTTAAATAATGCCCTTTATAAGGTTCTAATTGGTCCTTTACTAGAAATCATGTCTATTAATTCCATTCCCATTCCATTTTATGAAAAACAACTTCACATATCCATTGTAAATAGATTATAACCACAAAAACCACTAAAACTTTTCACATCCACACTTTAAAACATGGTTCTTTCACTTTGAAATACTAAATAAGACCATGGGTGATGCATTTCCATCTAAACATTTTAAAGATACATTAATTCATTTTCAAAAGTGAAAAATAGCACACTCATTTCAAACCAACATTTAAAATACATCAAAGTTCCCTTTAGAAATAATTTCATTATCAACACCTCATTATGAAACAAATATCTCTTTAAAACATCTTTTTTACTTTTTGAAAACCTAAACTAGATAAAAATAAAATGAACACCATAAAAACTTTTTCAAAATATTAATTGGAACTTCACAAGGATAATCGCATAAAAATATTCTATTTTAAACATGAAAACGTCTAATTCAAAATAAAAACCCTTTATTCCAAGCTCAAACTTCATTGAAACAATTTCAAAACACAAGATGGATATCACATATATGAATAAATTCCATAAAAATAGATTTAAAAGTCCGAATAAAACATTGAATTACAAAATGAACCAATTTAATAAAAACACATACTTGGAAGGATTGGAAATAAAGTTGAAACATGTCACCTTCAATGATGACCACCATAATAAGAAAGAAGAGGGTGTCTATAAACTATAAACATCAAAAATCCTAACATTTGGTCTTCCTCGAACCCTAAATTGTCTGACAATACCACTAGGGTTTTCTGGAGGATCCAAAACAAAACAAAAGAGATAATAAAATTATAAATATATAAAAAGATGAATATTCACCTTAGAAACACTTGGAAACCACAAAATAATGACCAAGATTGAAAAGGTTAGGAGTATGTGGAACCCTCTCAGGCCCCCAGGGTTTAACCAATGCATATGGGGGAAGAAAGGGGTGAAATTAACTTTAATTCCAATAGGGAAAAAGATCAAATCACACTTTATGTGATTCTAGACAGGCTATATAGTTTGGTTGCACTGTTTACTAAACTATGTTCCAATTATGTGTAGGTCACTACCTTGAAGAAAACCACCTATAAGGTTTCTATAAATCTCTTCATATTTTAACAAATTGCATGGATACCATGAAAAATCTCATTATAACCATGATAGTACCCTCCACATGGGTGTCACATGGTTACCCCTAACCATGTAGGTAAATAGTGCACCACCTAGAAAACATAAAAACTATAAATTTCTCACTCAAAAAAATATAGGGGCCATGATGACCAAAGATTACATTAGATAAAGAAAATTAATCATTATAGTGACATGTTGGTTTCACACCACCTCTTTTTGTTTTACTTCGACCAACAATTATTATTATAGGGTACCTTCTTTTCTAAAATTTTCTTAGCACTTGTTTTCAAAAAAAAAATTTGAAATGTTAATCAATTTTAATAAATGATCGTTAAAAAATATCCTTGACCTATAACACCCATGGTGATCCTGAATCACACTCAATGGGTCTTTACACTTTCATTAATGAAACTGGTTATAGTTGTTGTAAAAATAGAATGTATATTTTTCTAGTAATCATATGTAATGTTATTTAGAATATTTTCATGCATGGTTACAAAACCCCTAATTAATTAGAAAAAAATGGACTCCCAATGACATATACACTATTCAACTAGATAAAAATTCCAAAATTTCTCTTCATTTTGGTTTGGATAGAAATGAATTTAATCATGTTTATACTTGAAAAAATGCACATGAAATATGGAAATTAATCTAAGTTACTTCTGCAGGTACTAATAAAGTTAAAGATAATATACTTAATATGTATAGACAATATTTTTTAAGGTTTTAGTATGAATTCCAATGAATCCATTTAGGATATGTTTACTCGATTCATAGACATTTTCAATGGTATAAAATCTCTTAGTAATAGAATTTCTATATAAACTCTTGTAAAGAATATACTTTGGGTTTTTCAACATTCTTGGAAACCTGACTTAATAACAATTCATGAAGAAAAAATACATTAAGAAAAATAAATTTTAGGACATTATTAGTTATCTCAAGCCCTATGAGAATACCATGAAGCGGTAAGCCAAAAAAGAAGAAAATGAGATGAAGGAAAAGAAAAAAATGAATTTAAAACAATTTTTTATAATGCATTAGTAAGTGAGGATAATATAGAAAATCTGTCCAAGAATGTTAAAAAATACATGAGGAAGAATAAATCCTTTTACCATGATAAAAAAGGAAAATAAATTAAAATAATATGACCTAGCTTGTCATCATTACAACAAAAAAGGTCACATAAAGCTATATTTCCCTTTTATCAAAAAGTAAAATAAAAAAGGTAAAAAATTCTTGATATTTCTTTTTGGAGTGTAAGTGATGATTTTATCTCCCTATATGACACATTTGATGGAAGTTCCAAATGTCTTATCACTGAAATTAAGGTATACAATGAAGTTAATTACCCTACTTCTTATACTTCTAATTATTCCAACATTTATTATTATGTAGTCTAATTATATTATGAATAATTAGAAAATTTATTTTGTGAACTTATCATAAAATTAATTCAAATAAATAAGGATTATAATCAAGCTATTTTTGAACATAATAAACTTTCTAAAGAAAATAAAGATTTATCATTGAAATTAAAGTAGACACCTAATATAGAGAAACTTGAATAAATTATTAAGCATCTCAAAAATTATCTTTAAAAAATATCCCAAGTTGAAAAATATTTAAATAAAATTTTTGGTTCTAAATGATATAAAAAAATAGTTTTTATTTTGTTTTTCAAAAAAAGAAAAAACCTCAAAAAATAATACTACTTTTGTAATAGGGAACTTGCAAGATAAATTTTGAAATTATTGGGGAAAAATAGGGCATCTTATTTTTTAATGTGATTTTAAAAATTCATATTATGGTAGTTATAATTCAATTCATGTCTTGTATAATACTTCTTTTAGGAATTATTATGGAAAATCAAATTCTAAACAAGTATGGATTCCAAAATCACTTTTGGATAACATGAATGTTCCAAAATTGTGGGTACCAAAATATTTAGACTTTTGATTATTTTGTAGGAAAATTGTCTCAAGTGAAAAATAAAAAGAGATATATGGAACTTAGAGAGTGGTTTCTTGAGACACAAGTGTGGTGACTACTCCTAGTTCAATAATCTTGAAAAGTTTAGTGGTGGCCATGTCGTTTTTGGTAATGACATAAGGAGTAAGATTATTGATATAGTTAATATTGTTTTTTCAAAATTTTCTATTATTAAATATTTTTTATATGTTTAAGGTTTAAAATAAATTTTCTAATTATTATCTTATTATGTGATAATGGTTTTAAGATCTCTTTTGAACATGATTTTTGTAATGTTTTTTATTCCATAGGAAAATTTTATTTTTAACTTCTCGTTTTCATAATTATTATTTTATTGATTTTAAATATCTTTTAAGTCAAAATTTTAAATTTTTATGTGAATGAGATAGTGATTCATGGATTTTTAATAGGAACCTTGGTCATTATATCACATATACGCTCATCAAACTTAATAAAAATCATATAGTATGATATTTACCTAAATTTCAATTCCAAAATAGCATTGTTTGTGAACCTTTACAACTCTATATAAAATATTAAAGTTTCATTAAATCAAAAAAGTATACACCTTTAATTCCATTTTCCTTATTCATATTGATATTTTTTGGACCAACCCAGGTTGTAGGTATGTGAGGTAAATCTTACACTTTTGTAATTATCAATGATTATACGAGATTTTAATGGGTTTTTTCTTCTCTCATATAAATGAGTCTTGTAATTCCTTTATTTGATATTTTGAAAATGTTGAAAATAAAAAATGTTATAAGATCATATCAATTTTGGTTGATCATGGGAAGAGTTTGATAATAAATATTTTGATGTAAATTTTACTTCACAAGGTTATAATCATTATTTTTCCACACAAAGGATCCCATAAAAATGGGGTTATTATGACATAGAATCGAACTACTCAACAATATTATATACCTCTATAAAATTAATTTAAACAACCTCAATATTTTTTTTATGAAATGTTTAATATCACTATTTATACCTTGAACTCTGTTTTTATAAGACCCTTTATTAAAAATAACCCCTTCGATATTTGAAAAAAATCCCTAATGTGTAATTTATTAATGTTGTTTCGGTGTGAATATTATATCATTAACACCAAATACCAGCTAGGAAATTTTAACACCAAATAATTTGAAGTTGTTTTTCTTGGGTAATCTAACTCAAGTAAATCATACTGAGTATTTAATTAAAGGGAAAAGACCTTAAAATAATCATTTCACATCAAATTTAATGAGATTTTTCCAAAAACTCATCCCCAAATCAAATATGTTGATATTGATCTAGAAATTTGACCATAAATAATCCACCTATTTCCAAGTAAATTGATGTTGTGGAAGAACCACCATCTATTCCTTAACCTAAGTCAGGGTAAAATCTAAATACCATCCCTTATAAAACATTATCATTGATTTGAAAACTAGTACTCCTATTGGAAGTTTGGTTATAAATGAGGCTTAAATCGTTCTTTTGTTTCACACCTAGAACCTTGAAATTTTGATTATTCCATTAATGATGAGACTTTGGTTCTTACAATTCAATAGGGGATAATTCAATTTCCAAGGAATACTATTTAGACTCTCATTTAAAGACATGATGATTATCCCTTTATTGGTACTAAATAGGTTTTTAGAAATAAATTAAATGAGAAAGGTGACATCACTCGTAACAAATATATACACATATAAAAAGGATATAAGTAAGAAGAAGAAATTGATTACAGTGGGAAATTTTCACCTATTGGTAGGTTATAATCCATTGTAATCTTATTGAAATTCATGGCTCATTTAAAATTTAAACATTTTAAAGTGGACGTTAAAAGTGATTTTTTAAATTGTTTTATTTTTTAAAAGGTTTTTTTCAAAAACCTCATAGTTTTGAAGATTAAATTTTTCCAAAACATGTTTTTAATTTATCCAACACTCTTTATGGTTTAAAACAATTCCCTTGGGCTTGGTATTAATGTTTGACTAAAATTCTCTTAGAAAATGATTTTAAAATGGGAAATTTGATTCTAATTTGTTTTTAAAATCTATTTCAAATGATTTATTAACTATTTAAATTTATGTTTAGGATGTTATTTTCAGTTCTACTAAAGAATTTCTCTATAATTATTTTTCTGATTTAATGAGAAGATAATTTGAAAATACTTTTATGGGAGAACTAAAAAAATTCTTAGTTTTAAAATTTCCCAAAATAAATATCGAATTTTTCTTTGTCAAAGAAAATATACTAATGAAATATTAAAACATTTTCTCATGGATCATGTAAATAAAATAAGTACACATATAGGTACTTATTACAAGATAATATTGTATGAAGATGGTAAATCAGTTGACGAAAATCTTTATAGAGATATAATTGGGTGTCTTCTTTACCTTACTATGATCTAACTAATCATCATGTTTAGTGTATTACTTTGTTATCATTTTCAATAAAATCCTAAATAATCTCATTTGAAATATATTAAAATAATTTTTTGATATTTAAAGGTACTAAAAATTTTGGTTTGTTTTACCCAAAGGACACCTATTTTAAACTTATAAGATTTTACAGTACCGAATTTAGAAGATCACAACTAGATATGAAAATTAAAAGTGGTACTTTTCACCCACATGGAAAACTCATGTCTCCTAAAATAGTAAGAAAAATAATTTTTTTCTCTTTCTACAGTTGAAGAAGAATATATAGCCACTAAGAGTTATTACGCCTAGATTATTTGCATGAAACGCACTCTCTTTGATTTTGGGCTATATTAAAATCATGTCCCTATTAATTGTGACAAAACTAGCGCCATTAGTATTTCTAGACATATTATTAAACACTATATCACTAAAAACATTGACATTAGATACCAATTTTTGAGTGATAACTTCCAAAAAGGTGATATCCTACTTGAGTTCATTGGTACTAAATTTTCAATTAGATGATATCTTTACAAATCCCATTACACTTGATTATTTTGATTTTATTAAATGTAATTTTGATATGGTTAACTTGTGACACTTATTATTTAACTTTGGTTGGATTATGATTTTTCAAATGATTTAAATATTTTAAACTCTTTAAAAATTTGTTTTTTAAAATTATAATACTTTATATCATTCAAAAACATTAAATTTGGAAAATTGACTATAAAATTACTATAAAATAAATTAATGTATAGATATAAAAAGGTGGATGTGGTTTTAATACAGATTAACCTAGAGGTCATAACCTTAAAAAGGGCAGTTTGTATTTTTAATCCAATCTTCACCATGGGCATAAGATATGGATCTTTGCTGAACACCTATTTTTTCACTCCCATAGAATATTCTTTGCATAATTAACAAAAAACATATAAACCATAATTATGGATTGGAAAATTTTCTTGATTTCAAATATTTTATGTTTTTTTATCTCTTGAATTTCATTATTTGTGGCTCCCATTATTTATTTTTAATGCATAAATTTAGGGGGATATTATCTTGTTAATACTAAAATGCTTATATTGGAGACAATATATTTCAATCTTGAATTTATTTTTTTTTTAAAAAATTCAATGTTTCAGTTTCATCTTGATTTTATTAATAATAAAGTTTCAAATATTATAATACTTTGATAATGCATCGGTTTTTCTATTTTTAATAATTAGAAGTTTTTAATTTTAAAAAATATATTCAATTTTTAAAATTTTGTTTTCTCTCTTTAAGGACCATTCCTAATGAGTAATAGAACTTATTTTTATTTATTATTTATTTAAACCTATTTATGTGTTCTTTTTTGAAAATCAAAAAGGGTGAGAAATTAATTATTTTAACCGCTTTTAAATTTGTTTGAGAAATAGAGAAACTTCTCATAAAGGAACTTTATGATATTAATACTTTTTTTCTTACTTTAAATCTCTTTTAAATATAGTTTTTTTCGAATGTGTATTGTGTTTAATCCTTTTAAAATCAAATTTTTTTTAATCACTTATTGAAAATGTATTGACATCTCATTTTAATTTCATTATAAAATATTGAAATTATATTTGATACTATCTTTGGTTTATTCCATGTGTTTGTGACTATAAACAAGGGTGATATTATTGTACATCACTCTCTTAGATGTGTTTGAATCATTACCAATGCTTTTCGGTCCTCTAACATTTTCAATTTAGTGTATTTCAAAATTCATGTTAGATTATGAATATGGGTTCTCTATAGACCAATCGAATGATTTAAAGTTAATGAACAAGACCAAAGGACGATCCCTCATAGCATGTTACCACTATATACCTGGTGGGGTATCAGTAGCCATACATTGGCACTAATAAAAACATCAAATCCATTGGAAGCCCACCAGCTACCTGATCGAGTGTCACTGGCCATCTAGTGGCACTGGATGGAACCTCCAGATCTGTAGGTAGCTCACTAGATACACAGTGTTATCCAGCAGCTCTATTATTTCATGTGATTCCAAATCTATTTTCTTTCCTTGAGCACGGACCACCTAGTTGTGAAATGATATTAATCTAACATTATCCCCAATATCTAGTGCATTATTCAATGGTGATATCTTTATGAAAAAGCCCTATCTTGTACTGCCCCTTTGAAAAATTCACTCTTCCATTTCTCAAATTATTTGCACAACTAAAAAAATAAGAGTAGATCAAATGGTCAATAACATTCCTGTAAGAAATATCCTATAATTACATTATATATGTCCACTTAAAATTCATGTATTTCAATTCTTTAAAACCCAATTTCAAATTATAAATTTTCAATATTAAAAAAAAATATCCGATTAAAAAAAATTAACTACTCAAATTGTTTTGATTCAAATAATATTTTCCCAAAAATTATCAATTCCATAAATAGTAAATTTATAGAATATATTTTAGTCAATTAATGATTCTAATTGTAACATGTCATTACTCTAATAATTTATTTCTAATTTCAAAGATTAATTATTAAAACCATGTCATTTAAAATCAATGAAATTATAAAGCCAAACAGTTTTCAAAAATTAGTGTGATAATGATCAATTTATAAATAATAAATCATTTAAAAATATAAAATGATCACAAGATATAAAATATTTTCAAAATAAGAATATAAATTGGAACCAAATGACTAGGTTTCACACATAATTTCAAATATTATCAAATTCTAGTAAACAATATGAATCACGTGGGTTTATTCAATTAGTGCCCATTTTCCGTCAAAATATAGTCATAAAATAAAATAAATTCATGTGAAAACTATATCAAATAATAACCATATCACTTTTCATGTTTTCTAGATGTTTATCTTATAAATTTAGCAAGTTCATCTAATTCCATTGAGAAATATATTTAAAGGGCCTCACGCTAAGTGTATCTATAACCTCAGTTAAAATCCATTTTAATTTAATTTTAAGATTAAATATTATTCTCAATTTATGGAATAATAATTATTCATGTTAATTTGATCATATTAATTCAATCACTATTTATTCATATATAGAATATATATGAATTGAATATTAAATATATATTTATTCTCAAGTTAGTGAATATAATACTTGTTCATCTCTTGTTTACAATTAACAAGTTAATAAATAAATATTTATTAATTCGTGAGTTTAGTGAATCGATTAATTTAAATAATTATTTATTTATATGAATATTAAAATAAATTTTTATTCACAGTTTTATCGAATATAATATTTATTAATTTATTGAATAATATAATTATATTTTTTATTTAAATATTTATTTATTTTTCAAGGTTTGATAAATGTTAAGGATGATCGATAGGTTAAAGGGTAAATGAAAATGATTTATTAACAAGTGAGTTTAATGAATCTCATGCGAATGTAATAGATAAATTATTGTTATTATTTAACATGAGATTTACTTTGAATAAATAATTAGATAGATATAATTTCTATAATTTCAAATTGTCTAACCATAAGTATATAATCTGATTTATTTCATTTTATAGACAAGGGAATTATTGTGCATAATGAATTATCTCCCTATAACTTCTTCAAGAATAAGAGGATAATCGTCATTCCTTCACTCAAAAATGAGAGCACAAGAGATAATATTTTTTGCAATCAATCATGAAAAAATTAAGATGCTTGGTTTATTATGGATAGCACATGAAATACTGGTGTTTTCATTCTAAGATTAATAGAGTTTGTGTGGATATTGATAGATTGAGCCATGTTTGGATTCTCAATAGTACAAAATCTATTTATAACGTTGCCTTTTTCTTGTCAGTTATTTATATCTGAAATCAAAATTTGTGAAAATTTATTTTTTATATTAGTTCTTATATAATGTATGTGAAAAATAAATTTTCACAGATTTTTCATGTCAGTTCTAAATAACCGATGAGAAAAATTATTTTTTTCATGTATATTATTAAATAACTGATGTGGAAAATTAATCTTGATGTATTTATCATGTTGTTTATTTAATAAAAGACATTATATACCATTTAAAATTTTGTGAATTATCAATGGAATCATTTTGAGGTCTTCTATTCTCACAACAATAGCTCTCATTTCTCTTGAACAGGTGCCCTAAATCTTCCATTTCATCGATTTGGATTACTTCAATCTCTCATTATGATCTTCATACACCCTCAGGGTTCATTGGCCTCATATTTTCTCATTGAAGATAGATATTCTCATCTCTCTAGTAAGTGTCACACATTGTCATTTCTCTCTTTTTGGTTTTTCCTTAGCATGGAATCCCTAACCGTTGTTTGTTTGATTCGGTGGACTCCATTTTCACAATATCATCTTCATACACCCTCAAGTTCCATCAGCCTCATCATTATTCATTCAAATATAGACCTTATCATCTCTAGATAGTTAACCTAAAGGTTTGAATATCTTTTAGAAAGTATATTATTTTCATTAATTTTAGATTCAATATTTTTTGTAAAGGAATTGGATTAAGAACATGAATTTACCTCTATATTGATCTTAAAATTTTCAAAATGTATATTTTTTTATAAAATATTTTTTCTTGATCACCTTTAATGATTCAGTTTTATTGATCATTTTATACCCAATACATAATCATATTGAAAACATAAGATTTTAAACTCTTGATGAATCTATACACCCTTATTAGACAATTTTCTATGGAAATAATTGAATAATAATTAAATTTTCAGAACTGATATTATTGATTATTATATTTTATATTTATCCTTTATTATCATGTATTACTAAACTACTAGTTGAGTATGAGACATAATAAATAATATTCATCCCAAAATGAAATAATATCTCAATATGTTCAATGGAAAACTGAGAATAATTTTTTGATACTACTTTATAGTAATCATTAGTTCAACTAGAATAAATCAACTTGGATAAAAGAATGATATGTTCTTCTCACTATTAACACAAGAATCACCCTTCTTCAAATATATGGAGAAAAAACCTTACTTTTTCAAAGGTTTCTGAAGATACATGGATACATTATTCATATACTAATGTCAGTCATAGAAAAAATGTATCTAACATCCAAATGATAAATATAAATATTGGATACAATGATTAATTTCCATGAAGTTTAATATTTTTCATGATTACAGTTCAATTAAATGTAGTTTTTCTTTAATTAAACTTTCTTCAATATGTGAAGCAAATAACATCATGTTTGATGTTATCCATATTTAGCATTGGTTTCATAGAAAGATAGTATAGGAGATCCATTTATGTAGGAATATTCATGGGATTTTTAACCATACATTTCAATTTTTCCCTTATAATAACAAATTTATTAACCTTATTTATGTTCTTATCAATATGTAGAACCTCTCTCAAAAGATATTAATGATGTTTCTCTATACTATTTATTATTTAATCATAAATGAAGCTAGAGTAACTAGGTGATAAGGATGAGAATAATGGGATTTATTGAAATATCTTGTTTTGTATTTTAGTTTACATAGGTAATTGTAACATTTTTATTTTTATATCTCATCTTAGAATTTTTCATCCCCAATTTTAAGAACAAAAATTAATTGTTTCATGTATATTGACCCTTTTTAATATCAGTTTTTCAAATAAGAATCATTATCCTCCATGTTTATATTATATATATTGTTTTATGGATATCATTGTATATATTTTTCTAATTTCATAAGGTTGTATTAATTTATTTTTACTTTAGAAATGTTTAAAATGAATATATTTTTTAATTCCTTCTGTATGAATGAATATTATCATAAAATTTTTTTATTTTCCTTATAATGTTTACCTTTATCATTTTCTATCTTTTTCAACTTCATTTATAATCTCAATATTTTACAAATTAATCTCTATGTAATAAAGGTTAATAAAAATTTTAAATTTAATCTTCTAATTTTTCAATGAAATTTTATAATTCTATTATAATGTAATCTTTATCTACATCAACACCATTTAATGTTTCTTATTCTATACTTGATATATACTCTAATAAAACCACCCAACTTATTTTTTATTATGTATTATGATAAAATTTTTGGAAATCCTTTTTAATTCAATTTAGTTATCATGTGTTCAATATGATATGTTAGGATTAGGATTATTTTCTCATTTATATTCTACAAAAATGTAACTTTAATAATTATTTGATGGTTGGATTTATTATATACCTCTAAATTATTGTAAATATATTATCATATTTAACACCCTATTTTCTTTAATATGGATTCAAAATTTTACTTCGTATTATATTAATAGCTTGATTATCATTGAAATAATATAATATTTCTCCCTCTAACCCACTTTTATCACCGCTATATTATTTTGAAAAGATATTTGTTTTTTATATTTATTTTTGATATTTGATATAGAGAATAATGAGTCAAATTTGGATTATTACACTTCAAATAAGTGATGAATATGATGAAGGTGTTGATTATTTTTTTGAATTTTCTAAATGTAATGTTTCAAATAATGCCATTATTTTCTATCCATTTCTAAAATGATTAAATATGAATAATTTGAAAATAAAATAGATTGAATATAATTTATTTTTTCAGTGTTTTAATCTGATTTACAGCCCTTGGATTTGGCATGGTAAAACTGGAAAGAATTTCAGATCTACTGATGATGATGCTTTGTAAGATGTTCATTATAAAGAAATTGATGAAATGATTCATGGTATTTAAGTAGATACAATTAAGAAAGAATCAACAATTGAGCATCTATATGGTCATGCTAAAAACCTATTGTATCTGGGTTGTAAGGAATTTAAGGTTTTATCATTGGTGTTAAGATTGATTAACTTGAAGGCGAAACATGGTTGTAGTGACAAAATTTTACTTATTTAATAAATTTTTTGAAATATATTCTTCCTAAAGACAATGATATTCCTAATTCACATTATAAATAGAAGAAAATACTATGGTCAATGGGATTATGGTAGAAAAAAATACATGCCTACATGAATGAATGTGTGATGTATAGGAAGTAATATGAATTATATCAAGGTGTTTTAAATGTGGGATGTCACGGTATAATTTGAAAGAAAAATTACATGCTAATTTAGTAGTTACATCACCACTACTAAGGAATTTGGGTATATTCCTATAATTCATCATTTAAAATGTTTATTTTCAAATTCACATGATACAAAAAAGATTAATATGGCATGAAAATGAGTGGATATGTAATGGAAAATTACAACATCTAGCTAATTGTCCATAGTGGAAGAAAATTGATCAACAATTTCCTATATTCGGAAATGAAGTTATAAATATCAGACTTGGATTGTGCACAGATGGAATGAATCCATATCGAAGACTTAGTAGCACACATAGTTCATGGACTATTTTATTGGTAATTTACAACTTATCTCCTAAATTTTGTATAAAGCGAAATCAAGTCATGTTGAGTATAATGATCTCTAAACTAAAACAGCCTGAAAATGATATTGATGTTTTCTTTTCACCATTAATTAATGATTTGAAACTCTTATGGGGTGATGGTATTGGGGTGCATGATTCTTATAAAATGAAATATTTTCATCTAAGTGAAATAATTATGTTCATTATAAATTAATTTTCATTATATGGAAATTTTTCTGGATAATGTGTTTAGGGGAATAACATGTGTCCAATTTGTAAACAACAGACTTCATATTATCAAATGTATCATGGTTGAAAAATAGTATAAATGGGTCATCAAAAGTTTTTATATATAGATCACTCTTATAGAAGATTAAAAAAGTTATTTAATGGATCAAAATAATTTTATATTTAGTCAAAACAATTATCTACTAATCATTTGTTTGAGAGGGTGAAAAAAAAATGATGTGAGATTCGCAAAGACACATAAATCTGGTAATAATAGAAATAAATGAAAGAAACGATCACTATTTTTTGAGATACCATATTGGAGATATCATGAGGTCAAACATAACATTTATTTCATGTATGTAGAGCAGAATATTTGTGACATCTTGATTGGAACATTTTTAGATATTAAAGGAAAGACTAAAGATGGGTTGAATGAGATATTGGACTAACTCTCAATGGGAATATGTTTGGAGTTAGCTCCTATTCCTGATGGAAGGAGAACATTAATACCCCCAGCTTTTTATACATTATCCAAGAGGGATAAAATTAGTTTTTTTCATTGTCTTCATTATATCAAAGTGTCATAGGGTTATTATTCAAATGTAAAACAAATTTTTCCTTTAAAGTATTTAAAGTTAACAGGTATGAAATATCATGATTGTCATGTCATGATTTAAAAACTCCTCACGGTTTAATTGCATGGAATATTTTCTATCCATGTTAGAATTACTATCATGAATGTGTGTTATTTTTTCAATCTTATTTTTCATAAGCTGGTTGATCTAAATGATTTTAACAATTTGGAGAACGAAGTGATTTCTATACTTTGTCAATTAGAAATTTATTTTCCTCCATCTTTTTTTGATATCATGGTGCATTCAATGGTTAATTTTGTGTGAGAAATAACGATTTGTGGATTTGTATATCAACATTGGATGTATCCTTTCAAAAGGTATATGAAGATATTGAAGGGGGATGTTAAGAATCCATATCGACCTGAAGCCTCCATTATTGAGAAGTGTATTTCTGAGGAGATTGTGGAGTTTTGTACAAGATAATTTTCTGTAGTGGAGCACATTGGTTTGCCTCTATCTATTTATAAACAATTTAATTATGGGGGAATGGGGATAAATGACTTGAAAGTCAAATCATTGATAGGTGAATAGATAAAGAAGCTAAATTTATACATATTGAATAACATATATGATTATCAACCATATATACCATAAAATATTAATGTTTTGAAACAATGTTATCCAAAGAATAAATATGTGTGGATTTTTAATAATCATAACAAAACTTTTTTCCATCATTAAAAAATACTATGATTGGTAGATCATATGCATCAAAAACATTGATATTGTTAGTGGGTGATCCAAGTTTAAATTTGATAACATAGTCTATTAGAGTTGGTGTCCTAGAACCAATTTTTTTTACTTTGATTACATGTATATTTAATGTATTTAAATATTAAACATTTTATTACATATTTTTCATTGTTCTTCATGACTACGATGTAATAATGTCCTAGAGTATTTTTTGTATTGATAAGGTCATGGAAGTTCCCTTCTATGATGAGAACCTTGAAATACTATAACAATATTATTAAATATAGTTCTGTTGTTGGATGACATAATATTATGGGATACGTAGTATACAGACCCTTAGGTGTGAGTACTTATAAGCATATGAGACTTCCTCTCATGAAATTTTCACTTGGTAATCTCCAAGATAGGAGATTATGAGAAAAGACCCGCCAGTAGGAATTCCACATGTTTTGGTGTCATTGGATATTCCTATTTGAGAGCATGTGTAATAGTCCTTAGACATTAATATTGTCATTAATACATGTCATGACTCACGCACTTTGATTTACTGACGAAAATGGTCACGCCATATGTTGGTGGGAAGTAGGGTGTGTTGGGTGCGTCACGAGTGGCGTGTTGTTAATGGATAGGTTGAGGAAGGATTTGTCCCTTCAATTTATGGAAGTTGATATCTCATCCCTTTTATTGAAATAGAACTATCACACAAAATTACACAGTCATAGTGTAACAACGAGTTTATTTCAGGTAGTCAAAGAATGATGTATCAAGAATAAAGGTTGATGAAACTATCATGAAACTTGATTGATGAGATATTGAGACAAAGGGATTATATTACACAGTGAGAATTCATATTCGGAAGTCATTTTTTCAACTTTAGGTTCTTTTTCTTGGGTTCCTTGACCCATTTCTAGATATTACTATTGGACTTTAGGTAAGACCGCCTAATTCCAATGATAAATAATCTTAGAGGGTCACACACTAAGTGTTTTTGGTGGTCTCGGTTAAATTATATTTAATTTAATTAATGAAAAAAAATATTATTCTCAAGACTATGGAATAATTTTATTCATGTTAAAATGATCGCATAAATTAAATAAATTTTATTCACCGAATTTTGAGTAAAATATATTTATTTATTTTATTGAACATTTATTAAATATTTATTTACTAGTTTGTAAATAAAATATTTATTTAAGAGAATAAATTGTTTGTTTATTTATTCGGGTGTTAAATAAATGGAAGTAGAGTTAGAGCAGACCAAGACCGGTCTGGTAGTAAAATAATTATTTTCAAGAAGGTAAATAATTATTTAACTAGTCTTCCTAAGTTAAAATAATAATAACACTATTATTATTTTGTGACATGGATTTTTATTTTTAATTCTGTTTTGTGCAAGTTGGTGCACCATAAATAATGATGCGGTATTATTATTAAGATCATGGGTTTTCTAAAAGGTTAAGAATATATTTAATTATTGTTACGCAATAAAATATTTTAACTAAAGCCACGTGTTTATAAATAGAAAAGTACATCTATTATTCCATTTAACTAACTACATGCCCAGTGAATTGAGAAGTGTTTAGATAAAAAATTTATCTCTCAAATCCTCTTCTCTCCCCTCTCAAGAATGAGATATGTTCTTCAAGAATGGAGAACAAGGGATCAAGAACAAATGACATAAGACACTTGATTCATCATACTAGTACCCAGAGAATGAGTGGTGTCGATCGGAGTCCATCAGAGAATGTGTGGATCACCGCTAGTGGGATTCTGGTTTGGATCCTCTCAAATATAACGATACAATTCAGAAGGGTCATTCTGGATGATCAATATCATCAATGAAGAAAGTATCAAAGATCCATGTATTCTTTTCTTTATGAAATTGGTTAAATTAATTATAAATATGATGTGTAAGAGTCTTTCTCTCTTGGATTTGGAGCCTTTCTTCTTTTGTCTAAATCTTTGATTTTAATCTATGGATATTGGTGTTCATTGTCATGTTGATCTCGAATTGGTCATCGAATATGGTAAAGGAAAAGTTGGGGCCCACCCAACACTGCACTTCTACTGCGTCTGGATCCTACAAGTGGTATCAAAGGGAGGCCATCATCATTTATAATTATTTAATTATCATTGATGATTTATGCTTTAATAATTTAGTTTGTCGATTAAAGGTTTAATCGTTCTTGTAATCTGAAATTTTGAGATATGTTATTCATTTTTTCATTTCTCATAGATTTGACAGAGACAAATAATTATTTGATTAAAATTAAAACGAGGAACTCATAAGGAGGAACCGATGATTATTCCTTGGTGACACGAAATTACACGCCATGTGTTCGGACCTACATGTCATGTTCTCTACCATACAAACTGTGTAATCTGGACTACACGTCGTGTAGTTGTCTTCAGTGCATCAGGAGTAATTTAAAAATTACTCAAGCCATGTGAATTTATTACATGCAGTATAATTAATTTTACACCTCGTGTTGACCAGGATAGATAGGCACACACTTACCAGATTACACACCGTGTGGCCCACTTCACATGGAATATAGTCTCTTTAGGTTAGGGGAAAAGCTATGAATCTCGTACATGGATTGAGCTAACTGATAACCATGTAACGCGGAGACAACACAATGTGTATCCCACTATAAATGTTGTGTAATCTGAAGTTTCCTAAGTATTCCTCACATGTCGAGTCCCTAGGCATGTACTTCAGGAAAGAAGGTGAAGGTAGTACACGTCGTGTAGTCTGAACTACACATTGTGTACTTTACCAAATTACACAAAGTTAAAACTTTAATGTTTGTGTAATGTTCAAAACTACTTATCATGTATAAATTGTACTATAGTTTGTTACTATATACATTAAAGAATATATTTTTCCATATTTCATAAGAGTAAAATAGTATATGAATATAATACATGTTGGGTAGATTCGAACAGGTATTCACCAGGTTACCTCTAAGGTGAATTTATGTACAAGGATGATAATCTCAAGAAAATTCAGAAAAGGATTAAGATAAAAGGATTTATTAATTAGAGATAATAATTAATTAATTTGAGATTGATTTATCTTAATAATAATGAATAAATAATTTAATTATAGTTTTATTAAATGCATAACTCATTTCATATTTATGGATGATCATGAGCTAGACCAGACCTTATATGTGATTGGTTTCTCTTTTAATTTATTTGTTAAATTGATTGTTGGCCAGCATGTCGGTATGTGTGCCCGTAGTTTCTTTTATGTAAACCCCTTTTTCCCTTCACCTACATGTGACTTAAAAAGAATATGTAATGGATGGATCTCTCAAGATGGTGGAGGTAGTTCAATTTGGAGCCAAGACAAAACCCATCCTAGGAGATACAAAGGTGGATAGGTGTAAAGTTGTAAACAAGAACCCAAAAGGTTTAAGGTGTTTCTCCCCTATGTCGGGGTTAGTTTATCAACTTCTAGATAAACTAATCATTATAAAATATCATAATCATTACATTTAATTTATTTTATTTCTATCATTTGCATGGTTTTTTTAGTGTGGATGTGTTGTTGTGATCACATAATTAATGAACTAACAAACATGCAAGATAGAACTAAAATAAACCAGGATTATACATAAATATTATCAAGATGTTTTTAATCACTTAAGTAAGTTCCACTTAATATTAACAAGAATTTGATAAAGATAATAATCAATTTAAGCATAAGAGATAAAAATACCACAATAAAATATTAATTCTAACTAAGAATTTTGTTACTTGATTAAGGGAAAGACTCAAAAAACTGTGTGTTTAACCAACCCTTGTTGGGACACTTTCTTTTATACATGAATCACTTATGAAAGGTTTCAGGTTGACTTTCCCATATTGAATCAATAGGATTATCCCTTAATAGACTTAGTGTAATATTGGAGGTAAGAATTGAGGAAATCCAAGTCATGATTTCAGGATTGGGGAGTCCACTCAATAGATCAAAGAGATGCAAGCCCACAGTTGGAAAATACCTTCCTACCTAAATACATTCAAATAGAATTTCCAACTCTTTTGGGGGTTATGTGAAGGGTAATATGGATCATTTCCACTAGAATCTCCTAGAAATTTTATATTCTGAATTTAATGGTGAGGGCCATTGAGACATGATAAAATAGAGGGAGACTTAATAAAATTAATTTATTATTTCCCATAAAATGTAATCAATAAAGTACTAATTATTTTACATTTTAATTGTAGAATAAAATTATAAGCTTGTCGACCACACTATCCCTGTGATCAATTTTGGATAGAGACAACATCCTTACCAGCAGTAAATTCTAGGAATGTTTTAGACGCCTTCAGGTTATTCTACACCATGAACGAAATTCTTACATTCTATATTCATCATTACCTAATCTACCTACCCAAGAGGTGAGTGATCAAGATTTCCTTATCTATGATAAACATATGAACGACGTGGTCGATGTTCAATGTTTGATATTATCATAAATGTTTAGTGATCTCATGAAGTCTCACAAAAACATGGATTACTATAGCATGCTCGAGCACCTTCATGGTCTTTACCAGGAGAGAGAAATATATGAAAGGTTTGAGATATCCAAGGCACTCTTTCAGATTAAGATTGGAGAGGGTTCCCCTGTTAAGCCTCATGTAGTCAAGATCATTGGCTGCATTGAGCTCCTGGAGGTTCTAGGGTTTAAACTTCCCAAAGAATTGGGAACCGATCTCATTCTTGCATCACTCCCTCAGAGCTTCTCCAGATTTTTTGTTGATTTCAATATGAATAACATTGATAAGTCTTTATCTAATCTTCTAATCCTCATTTTCTAAGTGGAAAAAGATATAAATCATGATAAGTCTTATGTCCTTATGCTGAATAAGGGGAAAGGGAAAAAAGAGATTTAAGCCCAAAGATTTTTCATTCCCTTCCAATAAAAAGAAGATAAAATAGGAGGCAAGGGAACAAGAGGTAATTTGTTTCTCATGTGGCAAAAAGGGCTACAGGAAGAAAAACTACACCCATCCAAAGAAGAAAGGGGAAGCTTCAAGTGCATTTTTTATCAAGTGAAATTTATTTATTTCTACAAATTGGGTATTGTATATAGCTTTTGGTTCTCACATATGTATTCAAATATAGGAATCATGTAGATTCAGGAAAAATTGACTGAGGGGAGGTAGATCTACGAGCATCCAACAGAGCCAGACTTGCTGTTGTAACTGTTAGGGATTACCACCTCATATTACCAATTGGGATGATATTAGTGTTAAAGGGTTGTTTTTTTGTGAATTATGTAACCAAAAACATTATTTATGTATCCATACTAGATACAGGTGTATTTTTTTCATGTTTGGAAATGAGTGTTGCTTATTTTACAAAGATATCATTTGTTTTGGTAGGGCACATTTATACAATGGTCTTTATGTGTTGGATTACACAAACCAAGTAATGGCAATCGATAAAAAATATAATTCACATGACTCATACCACACCCAATTTTAGCATCATAGGATAGGTCCTATAAGTGAAAAACACTTGACAAAGTTACATAAAGATGGATATTTAGATTCTTTTGAACTAAAATTACTTGGCGTATGTCATGCATGTTTACAAGGAAAAATGGACAAATCCCCATTTAGTGGGAATGGCGTAAGGTCCAAAGAGCTTATTGAATTGGTTTATACCAATATGTGTAGACCATTTCCAATTGAATCAAGGGTTGGGTACTCATACTTCATAACTTTTACTGATGATTTTTTTAGATATGGATATATCTACTTAATGAGGTATAAGTTGGATTCTTTTGAAAAGTTCAAAGAATACTAGAATGATGTTGAGAACCATTTTGGGAAGAAGATAAAGAATCTCCTCTCAGAAAGAGTTTGAGAGTATCTTAATAAAGACTTCATTAGTTACTTAGGGGGGTTTGGGATCTTATCCCAACTCACTCCTCCTTACACGCCTTAGTGGAATGGCATAAGTGAAAGGAGGAACCACGCCTTATTGGAAATGGTGAGATCAATGATGAGTCATGCAAGTATTCCATTATCCTTTTGGGGATATGTGTTATAAACAGCGGCACACATACTAAACCAAGTACCATCTAAATTAATAAATGGTATTCCATACAATCTTTTGAGTGGAAGAAAATCCATGTTATCGAATTTACTTGTGTGGGGTAGCGAAGCATTTGTTAAGGCCTCATCAAGTAATAAACTTACACCCTGAGGAACAAGATGTACCTTTATAGGATACCCCAAGGAGACAAGGGGATATTACCTATAAAATATTTCAGAAAAAATGGCTATAGTGTAAAGAAACACCATATTCCTTGAGAGGGAACACATCTCCAAAAGAGATAGTGGGAGAGAGATAGACTTCGATGAAGTAGAGGCTCAAGGTATACAAGAGTTGGTGCAGGAACAAATTCCACAAAGCCTTGTGGAAGAAGAATATGTTCCAGAGACACAAGTAATGTGTAGGAGTACAATAGATGTTAGAGAATCGGAACAATACGTTTTTATAGTTACCAAGGATGGTGACTCATTATTGATTGATAATAATGATCATCTAACCTACAAGGAATAAGTAAGTGGAACAGACGTTTCCAAGTAGCAAGAATCCATGAATTCTAAAATAGATTCCATGTACCAAAACCAAAACTGGATTTTGGTAGATCCTCTAGTTGATTTAAAGCCTGTTTGTTGCAAATGGGTATTCAAGAAGAAACTAGACATGGAAGGATAACTCACTATCTATAAGGCACAACAAGTTGAAAAAGGGTTTAAACAGCATCAAGGAATTGAATACGATGAAACATTTTCACCAGTTGTGATGGTGAAATCCATAAAAAATCTATTATCCATTACTGGTTACCATGACTATGATATTTGAAAAATGTATGTCAAAACAGTCTTCCTTAACAGCAACCTTTAGGATGATGTCTACATGACACAACCTAAAGAGTTTGTGACTCAAAAGGATACCAATAAGGTATGAAAGTTGCAAAAATCCATTTATGGATTAAAGAAAGAATCAAAGTCATGGAATATTCATTTTTATGAATCCATAATATAATTTGGTTTTATTAAGAATGAATGTGATCTATGGGTCTAAAAATAGTTTAGTGGGAGTGCGGTTGTTTTCCTAATAGTATATTTTGAGGACATATTACTTATTGTAAACGAGATACCAGTCTTATAGTCTGTTAAGGCATGGTTGAATACATTCTTCTACATGAAGGACTTGGGTGAGGCAGCATATATTATTGGGATCAAGATCCATCATGATATATCCAAGAGATTTCTAGGACTAAGTCAAAGTACATACATTTACAAGATACTAAAGAGATTTAGTATGGAATAATCCAAGAGGGGATTGTTGTCAGTGTCACATGGCATTCATATTTCTAAGAAAATTTTTCCTCAAACACATGAGTAAAAAGATAGAATGTAAAGGACTTCATATGCATCAGCTATTGGGTCATTCATGTATGTCATGCAATATTCTAGGATAGTTGTTGCCTATGCATTGAGTGTGGTAGGAAGATATCAAGCTGACCCAGGTGACTGCCATTGGATGGAAGTCAAGACTATCCTTAAGTATTTGAGGTGTACTAAGGACATGTTACAAGTTTATAGAGGAGATGAGGAATTAGTCATCAAAGGATATGAAGATGCTAGTTTCTAGACAGATCAGGATGACATGAAGTCACAAACAGGATGCATCTTCACTTTAAATGGAGGTGTTATGAGATGGAAGAGCTCAAAGTAGAGTGCAGTCACAGATTCTACAATGGATTCCAAGTATATAGTAGCTTATGAGGTAGCTAAAGAATCATTTTGGATGCGAATATTTGTCCAGTAGTTGGATGTGGTACCTAGTAGTAAAGATCCCATCACACTCTATTGTGATAATACAGCAGTGGTGGATCTTGAGGGATTTTTCTAAGAGAGGTGAAGTTCCAGTGAGCAGTATTTCCACAGAAGTCAATGTAGCAGACCCCTTGACTAAATCCTTGACCCAGTAGAAACATGATCATCATGTGAGGTCTAGTGGACTAAAATTCGCAGGCAGTTGGCTCTAGTCCAAGTTGTAGTTTTTTAGAGTTGGTATTTTAGAACTAACTGTTTTTACTTTTATTACATGGATATTTAATTTATTTAAATATTAAACATCTTATTACATACTGTTCATTGTTCTGCATGACTATGATGTAATAATTTCCTAGAGTATTTGTTTTATTGATAAGGTCATGGAAGTTCCCCACTATGATGAGAACCTTGAAATACTACAACAATATTATTAAATATAGTTTTGCAGTTGGATGACATACTATGATGGGATACATTGTATACAGACCGTCAGGTGTGAGTACTCGTAATCAGATGAAACTTCATCTCATGAAGTTCACACTTGGTAATCTCCAAGATGGGAGATTATGAGAACAGACTAGCCAGTATAAATTCTATATATTTTGGTGTTATTGTAAATTCCTATCTGTGAGCATGTGTAATGGCCCTTAGACTTTAATATTATCATTAATACATGTCATAACTTGCACACTTTGATTTACTGATGAAAATTGGCATGCCATATGTTGTCGGGAAGTAGGGTATTTTGGGTGAGTCATGAATGGCATGTTATTAATGGATTAGTCGAGGAATGATTTTTCCCTTCCATTTATGGAAGTTTATATCTTGTCTATTTGATTGAAATATAACTTTAACATTAAATTCCATGTCCATGGTGTAACGATGAGTTTATTTCAAGTTATCAAAGAATGGCCTACCAAGAACAATGGTTGATGACACTATAATTAAACCCGCTTAATGAGATATTGAGACAAAGGGGTTATATTACATAGTGAGAATTAGTATGTGGATATCATTTTTATGACTTTAATTTATTTCTCTTGGGTTCCTTGACTTGTTTCTAGATATTACTCTTGGACTTTAGACAAGCTCTCCTAATGCCAACGAGAAAAAATCCTAGAGGGTTGCACGCTAAGTATTTTTTGTGGTCTTAGTTAAATTCTCTTTGAATTTAATTAATGAAATAAATATTATTCTCATTAATGTGGAATAATTTTATTCAAGTTAAAATGATCACATAAATTAAATAAATTTTATTCACCAGATTGTGAGTGAAATATATTTATTTATTTTATTGAACATTTAATAAATAATTATTTACTAGTTTGTAAACAAAATATTTATTTAAGAGAATAAATTATTTATTTATTTATTTAGGTGTTCAATAAATGGAAGTGGAGTTCAAGTGGACCAAGGCTAGTCCAGTAGTAAAATAAATATTTTCAATATGGTAAATAATTATTTAACTAGTTGGCACAAGTTAAAATAATAATAACAATGATATTATTTTGTGATGCAGAATTTTATTTATAATTCCATTTTTCGCAAATTGGAACACCATAAATAATGACATGGTATTATTATTAAGAGAATGGGTTTTCTCTAAGGTTATGAATGTATTTAATTTCTATTATGAAATTAAATATTTTAACTGAATCCCCATGTTGATCAATAGACAAGTACTTCTATTGTGTCGTGTACAAAACTATATTCCTAGTGAATTTATAATTATTGAGACAAATAATTTCTCCCTCGAATCCTCTTCCCTACCCTCTTAATAATGAGATACATTCTTTAATACTGAAGAACAAGTGATCAAGAACGATTAAAACAAGATACTCGCTTCGCCGCTCTAGCACCCAAAGAATGAGTGGTATCGATCGGAGGTCATCAGAACACGTATGGATTGCCGCTAGAGGGATTTTGTTTTGGATCCTCACAAGCACAATGAGACAATATAAAAGGGTCATAATGTATGATCAACATCATCAATGAAGAAATTAACAAATATTTAGGTATTATTTTCTTTATAAAATTAATTAAATTAATTATAAAACTAATTTGCAAGATCCTTTCCCTCTTGGATCCAGCACCTTTCTTATTTTATCTAATTTTTTATTTTAATCCATCGATACTGGATTTAATCGTCATATTAATCCCTAATTGGTCATCGATTATGGAAAAGGCAAAGTTGGTCCCCACCCAACACTACACTTTTGCTGTATCTGGATCCTACATAGTCTGGGTATGACATTAATGGTTATACATTTTATATTAAAGATCGAGATAACATAATTTCAATTCATAATAGTAGTGTATTTTTGTTCTTATAAGTAATTAATTTTATGAGTGTTAAAGATAAAAACCCAACTTCTATATCAAGTGCATATTACGGATTCATTCAATAAATTTGGGAGGTTGATTACATTAAATTTCAAGTTCCAGTGTTTAATTTAAAATGGTTTATCAATAACAACAGTGTCAGACACAATGAATTTAGAATGAAACTAGTTAATATAAATAGATTGGAATACACATTTGATCATTTTATAATGGAAACACATGCAAAAAAAAATTTATGTCCTTGATCAATCTGATATGAAGTGTTCTATCATTTTATAAGGAAAAAATAGTATGTCGGTGATGATAAACTTGATGAAGATGTTGATTTATGTGAGATACCTACTTCCATGTAAAGATTAACAAATAATATCGATGACCACGCCATAGACATGTTTTGTACCATACGGAACAATCATGGTGAAGGAATTTGGGAAAACAATCATTTAATACATTCCTATATTACATGTAATATATGTTTATTTCTCATTTACTTTTTACAATTTCATAAAATGTTATATATTTTAATTTTATTTTATTTATTAAAACACATATTATAACTAATAAGTTAAATTTTTTGTTTATATTAGTTTAGTTTTGTGTAGTTTACCATGTTTAACCTTACATTACAAATATATTAATTGAGTTTTTAGAAAAAAAAAATATTTTAAATATAATATGTTAAATAAAAATAAAAATATTTTATGAGAGTATATCAAAAAAATATTATTTTTGGTGTAAGAAATGATTTATTAGGTTGGAGTATTTTTACTATTCATATGCCATTTTTGTATTTGTTTTCATTCATTTATATGAAATTTTATATATCATTACTGTTGTTAGAATTTTAGTTAACTATAAAAAATATGAATAAAAAAGTAGTAATTTTAATTTAGTTTACTTTTTTCTTTGATAATTTTTCAGTTTTTATTAAAATTAATATTATAATAGTTGAAATTGTATATTTTTTTACTAATTATTTGTTGCTTTGGTTTGTAGGATAATGATAAAACAATCATCTAATCCAATACATACTTCTAGAGATGGTCGTAATCATACCACTAGAGAGAAACATACACATTCTCCTATTGATGAGTCTCATCCTTCTTTACAATAGACATCTACTCCCATAAGGCCAAAGAAGAGTTCGAGGGTTGATAAATGTGGCATCACAATTTTACAAAAATTATCAGTTGCCTATATCCAGGACTATAGGATACAAGTAGATCTTAATGATAATGCTATTCCAAGAGGTCCAAATTCAAAACAATTCAATACTTTTATATCTGTTTTGGCTAAAATAAAAGTCAGTATTTTGATTGATTATTGGAGAAGTGTTAACAAATTGACACTATCTCGCTTTTGGGAGACCATTTTGGTAAGCTTTTTTGTTATTATTTTACTTATTTTTAAATGTTTATAGTAATATATGTTTTCCCTATTCTAATCAAATGACATATTATATACCTTATACTAGAGGAGTTATGAGGAAATATTTATCATTGGATATTAGAAGATTGAGGGATTTCAAATCAAACCTCACATCAAATTTCATTTTTGGGAATTGGAAACATTATAATCCATGTGATATATTTCCCTTTATATATGAAGATATATGGAATAAATTTGTTGAAAGTACAAGACAAAAATCATTTTTGGTAATTGAAATGTAACTTTTATAAGTTTTTTATATTAATGATTTTATTAATGATTTTTTAATGATTTTTTAATGATTTTTTAATTATTTAATTATTATTAATTTACAGAAATTGAGGATATCTCATTAAGAGATCCAATTTATAAAAGTATACCCTCATACTTTATCTTGGGGAGGGCATGCATTATTAAAAGAAAAAATGATGGCTGAAAATTTTCAAAAACCAAGATCTGAGTCTTCAGGATCTACAGAGGTTTCCCCTTCATTGCCCCTGCTAGACATGAAAAATGGAAGAGGGCTTGGATGAGGGAAAAAACGAAAATATCTTACAGAAGATTTAAGGGTTGTATCTGAGAGGATTATAATATGTTTACTTTATTTATTTATTTATTTAAGTTAATTCAATTTTTTATATATTTTGATTCATTAATAATTTTTTATAATATTTCATATAGGATTATTTTGAGTAATAGAGCACATGGGGGACTTTTTACCAGAGGGTAGGCAAGATATTTTAGCAACAGTATTGGGAAAGCCTGAACACCCAGGTCGTGTATGAGGATACATGGAGGGTGTTTCAATGAAAAAAAGTGTTTTCATTTTCTAAAAATTATTCAGTGGAGGGGGTTTATAAAAATATATAATCTTTGGAAGATGAATTTCAGGATATTTTCATGATGATGGAGGATGGAATCAAAGCTTCAGTATGGTCATTGTTTGCATACATGTATAGACAATTTCAGACTACAGCTCTCACTCCTCCACCTCTACCAGCAACTCCAAATCCTCTACCTCAGTCTACAGACCCCATTCCTTATCATAATCTTATAACCCCTCCTCCACATATTCCCAATTATTTTTATTTATATATTGATGATCCCCAACATCATATTGTTGCATATGGGGTGATATTTTATATCGGAGATACCATTCATCATCAACACATATAGATAGAGCATCATATGGTCACTATACATAATATTATAAATAGATAAACTAGAGTACCATTACCTACAGATGAGGTGATTATAGTTGAAAAAATTATTAAACACTTTTTAGTTTGTTCATCTAGACTTCTACAACATATTACCATAGAGGTATGTATATATTTTATCTTTTATTTCATTTTGGTATTAAATTTTTTTTAACATTTAAAAGTTCATATATTTATCTATTTTTTACAAGAATAATTTAAAGGTAAATAAATGTTGTATTGATAAGAACAAATACAAAGTTATATGACATCAAATACAAATTCTAGTAGTCATGATAGATTGTTAAAATATTGAAAAACTTTATTGGATGTTTATGAGATTCCGATTAAAGCTACTATTTGTGTGAATGCAATTACTATGGAGATTTTTAAAAATGATATCATGGATCTAGTGACTATAGATCCATTGGGCATTAGCATGGTTCATGTTTTTTCCATAAAAGTGTTAACATAAATCTTTTTGTATGTTTAATTTATTTAAAATTTATACTCAAGTTTGTTTTTTATTAGGAATATTTATACAATGTGTAAGGATCATTATGAGATAAATTTATATAGATTTATAGACCCTTAATTTATTTCATCTATATTGATGAAAATGACAGTAGTATAAAGAACAGTTTCTATTGCAGCAATATTATAAAAGGATGCAATTATTCAGTGTTGGGTGTTTCCTTGTCTTCAAAAGTATGAAACCTATATCTCACAAAGTGTTATATATATTTTAATATAACAATCACTAAAATTAAATTTTCCTTTATATCGATGCCCAGTGGATTTTAGGTGTTTTTCTTCCAAGGGATAAGACACTTTAATGGTTATGTTATTTCCATGGTGAAGTGTGATAAAATTCTAAGAATGGATTGCACATAAATATTTGATTTTTTTAATACATTTTTATATTATAATGAATTTTAAATTTATTTCATTCATATTATTTTCAAACAATACATTGAATTTATTTGTAGAAACCACAATAAAGAAGAGTTATAAAATAAAATATGTAAAATAAAAGTTAAATTTTTATTTATAATCAGTAACTTTTGGATATATTACATAATAGTGTTATTTTGAATTGAAAAACTCATTTAAACAATGTTTTCATAAACAAGAAGGTGTAAAAGAATTTAAATATTATGTGTTAAGATTTATATATGAATAATTTCAACTAGGATAGTTATGAAGTTCCACTAGGTTATATTTATTTATAAACTTTTCCTTCGTATTTCATTCATTTTTTTCATAATAAATGTTAAATTATTTTCATTTAAATTATATCTTTTTGATGACCCTTAGACGTATAGTGAATAGGATCTGAGACACTTTCAAATTGAATGGTAAAATCATTTTATAGTTGTTTTGGGATTTTAGTTTTTTTATACTATAAACTGTAATTTTGAAAGTTGTAATTGTAAATGGGTTTTGTTGGTTGTTTTTCTCCTACTTCTACTACTTGGTTTATGCTGGTTTTTATGATTGTTTCTCTTCCTATTTGCAGTGGAGAGGAGGGATGAAAATAAAATTATAAAAAAAATTAGTTTTTTACATCGGTTATTTTATAACTGATGTGGAAAAACCCATTACGAATGGTTTTTCATGTCAGTTATTGGTTAACCAATGTAAAAGACCCTTAATATGGATAGTTTTTCACATTAGTTGTTATATGAATGATGTAAAACCCCCCATTAAAAAGGGTCTTTTACATCATTTATGTGATAACATATGTAAAAGAACCTTAATCATGATGGTTTTTCATGTTTTTTATGTAATAACCGGTATGAAAAACCATAAAATAAACATTTTTCAGGTCGTTTATTTAATAAACAATGTGAAAAATACATTTATATATGTTTTTCACATTAGTTATATAATAAACAATATGAAAAATCAATGCAATTTACATTTAAAATGTATGTTTTTTTAATTGACTTGAAAATTTTATTTACAACATTGCCTGCAATAACGCCGCGTACTAACCGGCATGAAAAAGCAAGAAAACCCGATGTGAAAACCCACTTTCTATACTAGTGTCTCTATCATAATGATGAGACTATAAGATCAGTTATCAAATTAATCATTGACCTGAATAATTAACAAGTTGAGATATTTTTTATTTAAATTAATTATAAATTAAATGTGAAATGATTCTCTATATTAAGATTCTAGGATTATTTCTCCATGTTCTTTGGTTTTTTCTATTGAAACTGATGAAAAACATTACTGAGCATTGCTCCAACCACTTCTGCTATGTCCTAAAAGCTCCACATTAGACATGATATTATTATTAATATATATCATGAATTGCATAATTTGACTTATGGATGAAATATATGATGATATACACTTGTGTTGAGGTAGCATATGTTGAGTGTGACATAAATGATAAGATATTAATTGAATAAGTCAAGAAAGGATATTTCCATTTTGATTAAATGGAAATTTATTTTATTGGTATGTTCATTAAAATGGGACCATCTAATTAAATCCATAGTTATGGTATTTCATTAATAAGTTCATTTTAGAAAGTTAAATAAAGATAAATCAAGCAGGTAGGGTGATGAAAAAAACATGCATCCCACTTGATAAGATATCGAGACAAAAATATTATATTATAAAACAACATTTGTTGTAAGGTTGTTATTGTTGTGAAATGAACTTATTTCTTTATGGGTGTCTTGATATGTTGCTAGATGTTGATCATGGACTTTAGGTAAGTTCAGAAAATTCCATTGAGAAATAGTCTTAGAGGGTCACATGCTATGTGTATCCATAATCTCATTAAATTATACAGAATTTAATGTTAAGAATAAAAATTATTCTTATCTTGTGTAATAATAATTATTCAAGTAAATTTGATCACCTAATTTCAATAACTAGATATCTAAGTTAATAATATGTGAGTTGAATTTTATCTCATGCTTATTTTTCACAGTGTAATAAATAAATATTTATTTATTCACCAGTTTAGTGAATAGATCAATAAAAATATTTATTTATTTACCTTAATATTAAAATAAATATTTATTCAAAAATTTACTGAATAAAATATTTATTTATTTATTAAACGAATAATTTTTATTTGATTTAATATTTTATTATTAAAGTTTTGATAAATTTCATAAATAATTAATTGTTTGAGTTAAGGGATCAATGAAAATGATATAATTTATTTAATATTATTCAGAAAAAATTAATTTATTAATTTATCAAGTGATATTTAAATAAAAACATGTCATGGGAAATAATAAAAATATTACTGTATATTATTATTAGAAATGGGAATAACTTAGAATAAGTGTTTGATAAAATATCATTATGAAATTATCAAATATTAACTCTATGTATATATTTTAACTTATATCATCTTAGAGGATTATATTTTTGTGCACAATAGTGAAACTCTAGAGAATTATCTCGATCCCTAATGAGAAAAAATCATCCACCGTCCATATCAAGAACACATAGTGGACAAGAAAATCCCTTGTTGTGAACAATGATGAAGGGTGTGAGGCTTTAGGTTATTCTATGAAATCACTTTAAAAACAAATAACATTGTTTGTACATTTATCAAATGCGTGTGGATAAAAAAATAGACGATGACTCACTAGGATTCTTAATCATAATGAAAACAAAAAAAATAGAGACATCAAAATTAATCGATAAAAATTATTGCATTCAAGGTCATTCTTATTTAAAAATTGTTAATTATTATGTTTGATGTAATTTTGGGTTTTTATTCCTTAATTTCATCATATTTATCCATTGAAACCATTGAAAAACCAAAATCAGGCATCAACCAACCACTTTTTCTATGCCCCCAAACCTTCACGTTAGAGAATTATTGAGGTTATTCCATTATAATGTAATATTTAAGTGAGTTTTACCACTATTATATTCATCTATTTCAAGGATTGGACTCCACGTTTCCTTCTATAAAAACATCACTAAATTTTAGAAAAGTAATTTTTTTAGAAAGATAATATCATCCTCATACATTAACCCCATGTGTAATCTAGAGTAAATTGGTGGGTTTCACTTAATTTGAAATCTCACTCATATAATGGTTTTAATCCTTAGTTTTAGAGTCTTCTATGGGTATAGTTTTCTCAAAAATTAATTGATTTTATTATTTCAATCTTATTTCATATCGGGATAGGATCTAATGATATGAACTTTTCATTTACAAAAACATCCATTTTCTTAATGATGTGTTATTCCACCCTTTATGATATGGGATATCGTATTTATCAATAATATGCATGAATGTGATATGATGAAAGCGATGTAGAAAATTAGTATAGAAGGAACTATATTTTATTTTCTCTAGTTTCCAGGTATTGAGTAAACTGAATCTCAATATACAATGGTCTTGACAACTTATTGGTTGTAGTTTGTATTTATCACCTTTCATTATTTTATGTTATATTGACCATTATCACTGTGTCACAACCACTGATTTTCTATTATTTATTTATAATAAAAAAATTACATGGAATAAGTGAATGTATTATTTTCATTTTAAATTGCATGGAATATTTTCCATGTAGGATTCATGTTGTATCTCCCTTTATCCCATATGAAAACTCATGTAATTTTCTACAACTCTTACCACAACAGTGGAATCACATATTGTATCCATTGAGAACATAGATAATTTCAATAGATTTTTTCATTTATAATGATATAACATTCCTATCATCTAAATTCCCATTTCCATTGATCACATCCTTAGATATCACACAATCACATCCAAAGAAACTGAAGGTGGATTTTTTAGAAACAAATAGACGGAGATGTAGATGCAGATGTAGATCAATTGAGGTGAATAAAGGAAAAAATTATAGCAGGATTGACATAGAGAACTAGAATTTATTTTTTCAATATCGAATATATTGAACCACTTACAATACCACTCTATTTATTGGTATAAAAATACATATAAATCAAACAATGAAAAAATAAACATAGATAAAAGTTTGTAAAGTTTTTTGAGTAGGTTCCACCTAAGTATCTATTACCAAACACATCGAGATATCAAAAATTTAAGACTTTGATCCTCCCTTATATTAGTGAAGTTTTTATTGTATATAATAAAAAATATATTTTTTTCAAAATCCCCGCATAAACTTGTTTTTCTTACATACCAAGAATTTTTTTCATCCTTGTTAAACATTCTTCACATATCTAGGTGGTTGATCAATATATATTTCCTCTTTTAAAAAACTATTTATAAATGTCGACTTCAAATATAGCTGATGGATATTTCATTTGTTTTGTGAATCTATTGAGATAAATAATCAAATCATCTTCACCCTTTCAACGATTGAAAAAACTTCAACTTAATCAATACTTTCCTTTTATATTATAGCCTTTAGCAATGACTCTTTCTTTGTATCCGTATATTTCTCCTTAAGAATTAATTTTGGTTTTAAACACCCACCTCACTCTAATTATTTTTCACCCTTCTAGATGTTTTGTTAAGTCCTGTGTTTTTTTCTCCTTGATGGAATGTATTTCTTCATCCATCACTTTCCTCCAAGTTTTATTGGATTTATCTTCTTCAAATATAGTTGGATCATAATTCACCTATAGGAAATATGATTTCACATAATCCTATATTAGTTCAGTGCATTTAAATATTTTTTAAATACATTTAACATTTTGGGTCTATATATCATAAATTTATTATCCCATGCCTTCTTATGTGGAAGTATGTGATTATTGTTTTATTGGTTATTTAACTCTCTGTTCCTCAATTTTTATTTCTTCAATGTTTTCTTATTCTTCTAAAGAGAGTTGTACCACTCATAAATATTCATCATGATTCAATTTCCAAGAATATTTTTCTTCAAAGATAACATCTATGTTGAATATAATCTTCTTATCGATGAGCTTATACAAGTGATATCCCATTACTCGATCTCCATATCCCATAAGGACACACTTCCCTCCTTTGTCATCAAGTTTTGTTCATTTTTCCTCTAAGATCCTTATATAGGAAATAAAAAAAACAATAAATGAATTACATTGGTCTTGTGAGTAATCCATGCTTCATACAATGACTTTGATTCAAAAAAAAATTATTGAGAAACTATTGAGTAGATATGCTACACAAAAAACCACTTTATCATAAAAAACATGGGCACTCCTTTGTCTTTCAACATGATTCTTTCCATATTGAGAATGATTCAGTTTTTTCTTTCATATACTCCATTGAGTTAGGGTTTGTAAGCCAACATCAACTGGTATTTAATTCCATATTGATTAAGGTACCCCTGAAAAACATCATAGGTGTACTCCCCACCTTGATTACATTACAATGTTTTTATGTGATAGTTGCTCTAATATTCCACCAGCGCCTTGAAATATTGGAAGATATTAAACACTTCCAACTTCCTATTGAAAATTATATCCATTTTTCCTGCTATAATTGTCAATAAATTTTATAAAGTTCCTTTTTTCTATTTTACTTTGGATTAAATATATTTTACACATTAGTGTGGACTAACATGAGTGGCACAAGAGGTTTTTAATTTTCCTTCTTCATAATTTTATTTTCAATATTTCTTTCTTAGAACAGAGATTTTTCATATTTTATTAGGATTTCTAACACTAAGATGAAAATTCACCGTATTCTTACTTCTTAATAGTCTTAAATAGTCAATGTTTAAATTTCCAAACTTGCTATTCCATAGCCAGTCTTTATCATCAAGTACCATAATCAACCATCATGGTACATCAGGGTGGATCATAAGACGAGAAACACAATTCTTCATCATGGAAACTTTTTTACCATCCTTTAACAGAAAAATTCATCATTTTTTATTTTATTGGATTATGTGAAATAATTTATCCACCAAATTCCTGATATTTAAGATGATGGTCTCCATGTTGGGTACATATAAGACATCAGATATGAATGCTTGATTTACATCTATTTTCTTAATCTGAATCTCTCCTCTTCCTTAGAAATATTTTTTTTAGATCACTAAATGAAATCTCACCTCAAACCCTCTCATCTAATTTTGTAAATAAGTGATTATGGATTATCATGAATTTACTAGATCCAGATTCAAGATACCACATACCTTGATTATGTGTTTATGTTTTTTTCCATATATGCAACAAACTAACTTGGGATGTCCATATAGTGAACACCTAAGCCAACCATCCACATACCCTAAGACTGCCATTGATCCCCCTGGTCTAATGAAAAGTGTCCAGGGTATCAAACATAATCATTGGGGAATTTTTCAACCTAAAGAAACCAAATGAAATTTATAATAATTGTGTAATGAATAATAGACAAAGATACATTCCAAGGACATAACATAAAAATAAACTTTTAAAATTGATTACAAAACTACTACCAAAGTTGAAATAAAAAAAATGAATACTAAAGAAGCTGACCAAGATTCAAAACAACCTGTTGCATGAAATCAATGGTTTTAACACCATATCCATGTGACTCAAAATTCACCACCATGATCCTGAAAACCATCTGCTTCCCAAAGGATACAACACTAGATCCAACCCGAGAGCTCAGACCTGAAGAAACCTACACAAGACATAAATACTATAGACCGCCAACATGAGTATCTTGGTTGTGATATGAATCAATTATAATACCACCATAAGTCTATTTAATTACTTTTATAAAATAATTCAGGTTTTCTAGTTTTAAAATAATGTAAAGTTTTCATTTCCTTCTTAAATAATATATAAACAAACTAAACATGGAACGTGCACTTTCTCAAGGAATGTTATTTGAAAAATATTCCATGAATAGTTTTTTCCAAAAACCATGCCAGTTAAAAACCACTCCTTTCTCTTTAAAAAATCACCCTCTTGAAAATAAATCCACACATGGTTTAAAATATTTCAAAATCATTTCCAAAAAAACTAGAAATTTTAATCCATTTACCCTTTTTCCTTTAAAATATTTTACACACTCAACACTAAGGTAATTAAGGAAACAAGTGAAATAATAATATATCACAACCATATAAGTTTATAAATAATGAAAATAAGTGGAAGGGACAAAACTAGTTGATATCCAGATTAATCCATAAGATAATCAACACATCGAGCAAGTCCATCCAAACCAAAATCATCCATCATGCCAATATAAATATGTGTGTGTGTGTGTGTGAAAAAAAGGCATAACATATGATAGATAGCATAAGGAATCACCACAGGGACTAACGGTACAACACATGACACTTAAAGGTGGACCTAATACTGGCATGTTAATAGTCACACATCCATCAACTGAATCACTCTCACCAGTCTCCTTAGTGACCAACCCATTAGCTAGGTGTTATATACAACTAGGGGGACTAACCAATGTGTAATATCAACTAGACTAACATTGTCTCCATACTTTACACTTATTATCCTCTATATCACCATGGAATAATAAAGGAGGTGGTCCATGAACAAACAATGTCTTGTCATGACAATAATAAGGCCCTCAAAGCCTAACACCACAATCATTTCCTTCCCACCTCACATACTACACTTATAAAGATCCCAAATCCTTGAGCCCCACATGAATAATATAACAAAGAATCCATCACATGGATATGTATAAACATCATTAACAACAGAAGGGGGGTCACAAGGGCATAATCAAAATTGATTCACAAAGTTCCAATCTGGCCTTCAATTATCACATATATCATATACATTTAGAAATACCTTTTTAAAACAATTTGGAATCCAAACATAATTCTAAATAAAATCATGATTAAAACCAATCACAAATAAATAACTCAAGGGAAACTCCATTTTATTTCATAAGACACACCACCCCTTTGGAAATTATGAAAACCCCTTAAACCCAAAGGGGAAACAACTTTGAAAATCTCTTTTGGCTTAAAACCTAGTCAATAAGTGTTTTTATAAAAGAAAACCATGTTTGGGATTTTTTTTAAAACATGTATAATTCATAAAATACCATTTTACATAAAATTATAATTTTAACATGAAATTCGAACCAATAAGACACATGAAAACCAAGAAAAGTTACAGAAAACTTTCACAAATGAAACCTAGATAACCTATGTCACAATTTTCTAGTTTAAAAATGAATTTAGAAAGCCAAGAACTTATGGAACTCTTAAATAAAAATAACTAAAATGGAAACACCTACCACAAGTATTGGAATTATTTTACCTTTGATGAAAACCACTAGATTTGAGGAGGGGTCCTCACACACCTAATCCACTAGGAAACTAACTAAAACCACATCAATAACTAAATATTTGGACAAAGGGAAACCTAGGGTTACACTATTCCATGGAAAAGTAAGAATAAAGGTTTAAGAGGGGAAGAGAAGGAGAAACCATGATGAAATCAAGTTTACCTTGAGAGAAATCACTGAGGGAGTCAAGAGATCCACCATGGATCCAAGAGAAGAAGCTCCCACTCCTAAGGGGAGGGATTCACGTGTTTAAGGATAAATAGAGGCCAATATGAGTTAAATACATCAATGTAAAATGGTAAATTCACACAATTTTAATAACCTAGACATGATCCATGGTTTGGATGCATGGTTGGGAAAACTATGTGGGGGCCAGTATCTCCTTAGGACTAAGGCCACACAGTTTCCCCTTAATCCTTTCATTGTTTTCCAAGCTGTAATTAATCCATTAAAATGACATTGTCCCAATACCCATAGATTTTATGGCTCTCTCATATAGTTTCCTTAACCATGTGTAAAATATATTCTTCCCTCTTTCCACCACTACAAGGGTGCATAGTTTCTACTTCATGGTTTCCAAATTATGCTTCTTAATCATAAACCCCTATAAAAGCTCCCAAAACCCATGATTTTAAACCTAGAACACACCAAACACAAGGGAAAAAAATGAACACGATATTACTACCAATAAAGTGACACCTCAGAGTATAAAAAACTCCCCATCATTCCACTTTCTACCCTCTAAAGTCCCACTCAATATAGAAGTATAACTGAAAACTTAAGTGGTCACAATGAAGAAACTCATGAGAAATTATGATTCATCTGAACTGAACAACTAAATTCATAAGGATACTAAATGCCTCCAATTGAAACACAACCACAGTCACTGGTGAAATACCTAAAAGGAAATGGAGACTAGGTATGGGTCTCCCCACCATTTAGAAATCTCCTAAATGGTGTGGAAAAAGAGAACCCCTAACAAGGATATCCACTATGTGGAAGCATCTCAAAAAATCTCTAAGAACACTTAGAGTCATATCTCACTTCCTAAAAAACTATCCTCAAACAACTCAAAACCCATAAGTTCGATCCATCAATAAGATTAACACAAAACTCCAAAATGGATAAATTTCAAGTAATATCATAATTAGAAATGAAATGGGATCATGACCCTGGTCATCGTACTCTATGGGTAAATTATTCCCTCAATTTGGAACATCGTCCCTTGATGAACCCCACAAACTATCACCATTGAGTGCTCAAAATAACAAATAAAACATCCATCCTAATTACTCACATACTGACTCAAAGGTCACATATTACCTCATAAATAAGAAACTAACCTTATAACAGGTCATGACATATGAAAATATGGGAGGATTCAAAATAAGGAAACTAAAACAATGAGGCATGCACCCAAGCTCAATACCCAAGTCATCACACAAGCCAGATGATAATCACACAAACCATGTGAATTAAAAATCCAAAACACACACAAGCATTTCAAAAAATCACTCCCATTTAACAAAAACAAACAAATGATTTCTAAATAATTTCCTCAATCCAATTTTAAAGTGAACTATGACACCACTCACTGATTCCATGTATGAAAACACCAAAAGTTTTACTTTTCCATATTTGAAGTTCTACTTCAAACCATTATTTCAAAACTAAGAACTTGAAATCCATTTTTAAAAACATATTCCAATTGAGTGTTTCAAAACCCCAAAGAATAAAAATTTCAAAAACTAAATAATTTCCCTTTAATACCCTTAGTGAACATAAAACACTACTTTAAAATTTCACAACAAGACCCAATAAGGGTTGAAACATTTTTAAATATAAAACTCTTTTTAAAATACTTTTCCAACTATTTCCAAAGCACTTTAATCTTTAAATCCCCACTTGAATCACCCAAAAATGTCCTTTATAAGTTGAAAACCACACCTCCCATTTCATTTGATGACACAAACAAAGTCAAAATCCATTTAAAATGACAAATCTAATTTTAATTCAACCTTTAAAATGTACCCCTAATTTTCATTTCAAGTCCCACTTGAAATTAAAAGTGAAAACCATTTTTCAAAAAAAATCACCTTGAACCCATTAAAAACCCAAACCACTCAACATTAAAGGGTTAAATATTAACATTAGAGATTTTGAAACTATCGATCACTCAAGGCATGACATAACACCTACCCTCGGTTCAACACTAACTCAGGTTAGATTACATTGCCTAACAATAGAGAATGACTGAAAAAGCCTCAAGGGATCCTCTAAATCTTCTTAAACTTTAGGTGATATCAATAATAGAAAAGGTAAAATCCCAAAAAATGGAATGGAACCGTCAAAGGATATTTTCTAGGACAACACTCTCTCTTCCATCAAGACATTTTGGGGAGGAACTAAGAAACTAACACAAGACAAGATCAAAACCACCCACACTCCTCAAATAAAAAAAGTGGACTCATGACCAAGAGAACCAAGAAAAACACCATTTCAAATTATCCTTTTAAAAAAATTCAAACTACTTTGAAAATATCCTTTTAAAAGCTCAACTATTTTCCACCACTCTTTTCTCTAAACCTCAAACCATTACCGACAACTACCAGTCTCAAATTTCATTTAAACCAACGATCAACACCCATATCTTTTAAAATCATCACCTGAAATTTCATAAAAAGTGAAATCACACACTAATTCCCAAAACAACTTCAAAAATCCTCTTTGAAATAAAAAATCTAAATAAAAAACATTCATAAACCAATTATTGAAACACCCACTTTAATAATTAAAATGTTTCACAAAATTCCACTTGTTGGACTAAAACAATTTTTCAATCAAATTTTTTTCTTTAGATCTATCTAAAAAATACAATTGGTTTTAAAACTTCTATAAAATGGGATTTTAAAAATAAAACATCTTTTCCACTATAAAAATAAATTTTACACTTCACAAAATAAAGTTCCCATGGGAAAAAACCAAGAACACTCGAACACATATCATATAAAACCACATTAAATCACATCACTTTCAATAAAAATACCAATTAAAAAACCTTATTGGATGTTATGCCAATAGCATACTCTATTAGAGTCAATTCAGGAAGGCAGGGATGATAAAAAAATTATGAAGGAAAAATTATATTGTTCATGGTTTGGCTACATGTATTAGGTATTTTTATGGTTATATAACCATGCCACACGAGAAACACATGGTTTACCAGACCATGCATGCTAACCGTGAAACCCTAGCTTGGTCACCATTTTCATCTCTAAAACTCAGACCGACCACCGAAATCATTTATACAGTCAATGGGGATCAAAAGAATCATCTCAACATATTTAAAATCATTAAAAACATCCAAATATAAACATAAGATCATGACTCAAGCCCGATACACCTATGGAAACACGAGATTGAGTGCAATGAAGAGTTAGCTAGGCCCTTTTCTGTACACTCCACCTAAGATCTAACAACACTCCTAGTCTCTAGACTACCCAGAAACATCCAAAGAACAAAGAGTGTTTCTCTAATACCATTTTAAAATGAACCAACATTGGATTTCCATCAAGGAGATTTCTGATATGACCCTCTAAATACCCGAAGAGCACCCCCAATCCCCCCTGGTTGAAAACAATAATCAAGGGCATAAAACATAATTATTGGGAATGGATTCACCCTCAAGAAACCTAATAAAACATACATGAATTGTATAATTAATAAAGAGAAAAATATGCATTCCAAGTATATATCATAAAAATTAAACATTGAATACAAATTAAAAAACTACAACAGAAGTTGAAAAAATGAAAACGAATACTAAAGAAGCTGAACAAGACCTGAACCAACTAGTTTCTTGCAACTAAAAGACTGAATAATATATCTATATGAATTACAAGTCACCACAAAAACCATAAAACCATATACTTATAAAAGGATTCAATATCATATCCAACCCAAGAGATTAAACCTAAAAAAACTATCATAATACATGAAGACTATATACCCACTAACGTGAGTATTTTAGGTGTGAGATAAATCCATTCAAATACCACCATAAGTTTTTTTTATTCCTTTTATAAAAGAAACCATGTTTTATAGTTTGAAAATTAATTAAACAAATAGATTTTTATTTTCATATTACATAATATAGTAAAAAAATAAACCTGGAACATAAAATTTCTCAAATAATTCCCTTTGAAAAAGAATCCATGAAAATGTTTTAACTAAAACCATGACACTTAAAAACCACTCCTTTCTCTTTTAAACATCATACTCCTGAAAACAAACTCATGCATGGTTTAAAACGTTTCAAAATCATTTCCAACAAACTAGAACATTCAAAAAAAATCCCCCTTTCTTCTTTAATTTATTTTACACATCAAACAATAAGGTTAGTAAGGAAATAAGAGAAATTTTAACAAAACACAACCATAAAAGAACAAAAATAATTATAATATGCTAATAAAACAAAAATAAGTGATATCATGAATAAACAATAAGAGAATCAACACATCAAGAAATTTCATCCAAACCATAATCATACCTCATGCCAATATATATATATATAAGGCATAATATATGATACATAGAATGAGGAAGAACCTTAGGTAATAATGGGATAACATAGGACACATAAAGGTAGACCTACTACCATTAGGATAATGGTCACACATATATCAACCAAATCATTCTAACAAGTCTCCTCAATGAACAACCCATTATCCAGGTTTTACATACAACTAGGGGGACTAGCCAGTGCATAATCTCAATTATCCTAACCCTAGGCAAATAATTCCCACTTAGTATCCTCAGTATCCCCATGGAATAATAAAAGATGTTTTCCTTGAACAAACAACATCATATCATGATAGTAACAAATCTACAAGGGCTAACACCATAATCAAGTCCTTCCCACCTCACATAATACCTTTAAAAATATCCCCAATCCATGATCACAATATGAATCACATAAAAAAGAATACATCACCTGGATAGGTATAAAAATCATTAACAACAGAAGGGGAGCTCAACAAGGGCATAGTCAACCTCAATTTTCAAATTGCCAACCAAGCCTTCACTTATAATATATAGCATATACATTTGGAAATAGATTTTTAAAATAATTTGGAATCTAAACAAAATATCAAAGTAAAACATGATCAACACCAATCAAAACCAAATAACTCAAGAGAAACTCCATTTTATTTCATAAAACACACCACCCTTTTGAAATCATAAAAACTCCTTAAACCCAAAGGGTAACCCACTTTGAAAACCCTTTTTCATTAAAACCAAATGAACAAGTGTTATTATCAATTAAAACCATGTTTGGAATTTTATCAATAATGTAGAATGCATAAAATGACATTTTACATCAAATTCCCATTTTAGTATGAAATCCCAACCAATAAGCCACATGAAAACTATGTGAATTATAGAAACTTTCCCAAATAAAACCTATATATCCTATGTCACAATTATCTAGTTTGAAAATGAATTTAAAAATCCTATAACTTGTGTAACTCTTTAATAAAAGGAAATGAAATGGAAAAACCTACCTCAAGGGTTGTAATCATCTTTCCTTCGACAAAAACCACTATATTTGAGAAGGAGGGTTCCTCACACACCTTATCCACAAAAAAAACCAAAGACCTCGTCAGAAACCCTATATTTATCCAAATGGAAATCAATGGTTCCACTATTTCATGTAAAATTAATAAAAAAGTATAATAGGGGAATAGAAGTAGAAACCTTGATGAAATCGAGATTACCTTAAGAGAAATTACCAAGGGAGGTATGAGATCTACCATGGATCCAAGAGGAGTAGTTCTCATTCTAAATGGGAGGTATGAACATGTTTGGGGAGAAATAGGGGGCCAAGAGGAGTTAAATATATCAAGGTAATATGGTAAATTTCAATATTTTTAATTACCAGGATAAACTATATGGTTTGGATTCACAATTAGGAAAACTACGCACCAACCATGTGAGAGACACTATATACCCAAGGCCAGGGATGCTATATTTCCCCTAAATCCTCACATGATTTTCCAAAACACACTTTATATGTGAAAATAGAACTATCCAAACACCCATAGGCCACATGGTTTTCTCACAATGTTTTCTTAACCGTGTGTAGAACATGTGCTTCCCTCTGTCCACTACTACAGGGGAACACAATTTCTACTACATAGTTTCCAAATCATGATCCTTAACTTACACCCCGATAAAATATCCTAAAACCCAATATTTTTATCCTAGAACACCTCAATCCCAAGTGAAAACAACCACAATATTATTACCAGGAAAGTGACACCTCGGTGTGTCACAATCTATATAAAGGAATATCTAGTAACATCCCTTTCTCTGGTGATATTGGCCTCCTTAGTGACATCATTCATGGGTTTCTTACTCCAATGTTCATTGATATAATTTCTATATTTAAGAAAATTATATCATTGAGTGTTTCTCATGTATATTGGTTGGTTATTGTTAGATCATCCCCTTATTACTTGTACTCAACCTCATGGATTATAATTTTGATATCCCCAGCCACCTTGATTTGGTATTCTTCTACCTTATCCTTCTCTCCTTGGATTAATTTTTTGGCTCTAAAATCCACTGCCTTGGGCTCTTTGAAATGTTTCCCTTTGAAATTTTTCCCCTTGATCCATTCTAGTGTTGTTGAGAAATAGATTTGATTTTAGGGAATGATCAAATCTTTTTCTATCACTCCGCTAATTCACCTTTATTTTTTGGGATTATAGATATCCCATGAGATATTTTATAGAAATAAACTATAGGTATTTAGTTTCTACCATGGAAATGACTATGTACTCAAATTTTTGATAAAAGGATCATAAAATTTTTACAAACTCACATGTCATCAATATTTTATTCATTTATTTATAATTATTTCACCAATATCATTACATGAATATGATACTCATAAATAGTTTTATAATATTTCATAAAAAGGGATTTGAACTCACCTTGTAGAAATTAAAGTTGTATCTGCATCAGTTTGTTGACACCTTTGAATGAATTTTGAATATTGTCTCAAATATCATTTGATGTTTTTCATGAAGATATTATCTCAAACATCAATTCATCAAGGCCTTTATAGATTATATATTTTTCCTTATAGTCTCTCTTATATTCCATCCAAAAAAATCATTTTTCTTATCTTGGAGAGTAGCCTCCACTTCTTTGGAACCTAGCTTGGTGTATTTATATTCTATGATTTCCAGGACATATTGGGTTCCAAGAAGAACTCAAATTTGAATGAACCAATTATCAAAGTTTTCCTTTATCAATTTTTGAATCAAATATTGGGAGGTAATATTTTCCATGAATATTTAAGAAAAAATTGATTTCTAAATAGAGATAAAAAATGGACGGTGAAATATATATATATATAAAGTACCGATAGTGGGGGATTTTTTTAAGTAAGTGAAAGACTAAGGTGAAAATGGTTTCTGATTTTTTTTAACAATATTAGTCAAAAGTGTATGTGTTTTGTGAGATTGTGGATGGAAGAAAACAAATGGGGTGTCCTTTGTAGTGATAGTCATAGAAAATAGAGGGAGTACATTTCATTTAAAAATCTGTAATGGGTGAATCATGATAAAAAAAATAGTGGGAGTAAAATATAAAACAATTTTTCTAACTTTAAAATCACTATTTTAAAAATAGAGTGTCAATAAATATAAGTATGAAAAAAATAATGGAAATGTGTAGGGAATTAATGTTGGAATAAACCTCAAATGTTCATAATATTCTTCCTTATGATGTTATGGTTAATTGGTATTAGATCAAATATTTCTCTCCCAACATATAAAAATCACTTCAAATGCTCTGATACCACTAAAGGTAGATATTTCATAAATAAAGATACGGTGATGAAGATACAGATGCAAATCACTGGAGGTGATCACAGGGAAAACAATTATAGCATGATTGAAACAAAGAACCAGATTTTATTTACTCAATTTGGAATATATTTAAATGGATACAAAAACCCCTATTTATAAGGATAACATAACACATAAATCAAACTAAAAGTAGTGATAATGACTTGATGACATCTAACATTTTATTGGAGATATCAAACAATAGACCGTGAAAATGGCATGTCATTGCCATGGCTTGGTCATGTTGCGTGCATGGGGAAGTAAAAAGTGATGATATAAATATCCTAACACCTATTTTTATGGAATTATTGCTAAAATTCATGAGTTTAGTGGAGTATGGTTGAACTCATGTGTTTCATTAGTCATGAGATCAGGTTTTTAGATATATAACTGGCTGAGCTGGCTTGAAAAATATGGTAGGGAATTTATTGTACTTGGTTTTTTAATTCGTTTAAAATCCTTGAGTTTTCATTAAAATATAAGTACTTGGGTTGCACTTTAACATGAATCCATTATTGGTCATCATGTCGGTTTTCAATGCCACAGCTGCCAGAAACTAGTAGTGTAGATTTTGAATTCTGAATTGGTGTTGTATCCTAGGTACCTAATATGGACTATGTCAATATTGCATCATCTATACTTTGAAGAAAAAATGGTTAAAATATTGAATCACCACTTAGGTTTATAATAGTTGTAGTAAAAAAATCTAACAAACAACATCACTAGGATAGGAACATGTAAAAAACTTAATATGACTATCGAACTCGGTTACAATTACGAAACTCCTAAAAAATAACTCTACTAGAGACACTTAAATATGTGTGGTGGGGGGAAGTTGGTGGGTTTTTGAAATGGTGGGTGAAAAGGCTTTTATAGATAGGGGTACATGTGAATGTGGTGGGTGCCCATGATTAACTCCAACCATCATGCCTTAATCATAGCACCTAAAAATCATCAAGTTGTGCCTTCTATTAAAGACTTCTTGATGATTTTGGGTTCATCACATATGAATAAGAATAGTTTTATATGTGTTGTTTCATGTTTTAACACCATGTAATTATTATTTTTCATCAGTTGGGTTATGAAATAGATATTTTAAACATTCCATTATTGTTGAAATTCACCCCTAGGGTCCTACATCATGTCGGTGGATAGTGTCACCCACTTGATGCTAAATGGTGAAGCATCACAAGGTTTCAAAAGTGTTTGTGGGTTATTCCATTCCAAGATAATCAGTCCTACCTAAAATATCATATATGTATCAAATTATTTTAATGATGAACCAATGAATACATTATTAGCAAGATCCATAGTGAAAGTGTCAATGTCATCAAAAATAATATCTTCTAAAATTGACTCTCAATCTAATTGCTTCTCCTCCAGAAATTTGACATCTTATATCATGTCTATATTATTTTCCTATATATCATAGATAAAAAATTCTCCATCCTCAATGAAGACCTTTAAACCACTCTCATTAAGCTGGCTCAAACTAAAAATGTTTCTATAGAATCATAGTATAAAATATACCCCACCTAGCACCCTATACTCCTCATTTTTAAATGGAAAATAACATAACCTTTTTTGAAAATATCTAAAGTATAACTATATATAAATTTTAATTTTACTTTAATTGAATCATCCATTGACACAAACATATTTTTTGATCTGATCATATAGTTTTTAGTACCTTTTTTAAGGTACCAAATGTTGTTTACATCATCTATTGGGAATACATTCTACTTATTGAGGATCAATGTATGTGGTGTTTCAGCATCTACCTGGGTAATAATGGAGTGTTCATCCATTAAAATTATAAATTTTTAATCTTCTTTGAATGTCAAGTTCACAGCTTCCTTTCATTCACATCGTGGTTTGCAACACTCTTTTATGTAGTGCCCAATTTTTTTTTAATCGTAACACTTGACCTTATTCATGTACCGACCACCTCCAGATGTTGTAATTTATTTATCATCATCATTTTCATTGACTCTATGAAAACTAAATATTACCTTACTATATTCCATCCTCTTAATAGAGATAGGAAAAAAAATATTCCTTGGAGGAAAAATGAAATTGAAATTTCTGACTACCTGCATGAGACTGGTGAGGTATGTAACATCCTATTACCAATATGATAGGTATGTCATTAACCTTGTCATGGTTTTTCCTTTTCTTTGATAGGGTAGTATTGATAATAATCTGGGAGGATACCTTTAATGGTGAATTCGCAGATTTTTTAGACTCTTAGCTTTAACCAACTTTTTCTACAGGCTGCTGGAGGCTTACACGCTGTGTAACTAGGATACACAATGTGTAAGGATTTCTGGATGCAATTCATGAAAGGCTTTAAGCTGTTAAGGTTACATGTCCTTACTATACTTTACTCATCATGAGTTAAGTGATGGAAGGTTTTTAATTCTAGGCGATGTGTTTTTTGGATGTTTTAAATATTAACTATTTCATGATGTGAAATTTCATTACACATCATGAAATACCCCGAATGTATTTTTTTTAAAACAGGAAACACGGCTGAGATCCTTTCTTTCCTCAACTCGATTTTCAACTACCTTAACCCAAATATTTCCTCATCTGATATTTAAGCTCTCCAACACTTCTGGATCCTTTATTTTGAATTTCAATCATTGTTTCCCTTGTGGTGTGATTCCTAGGTAAGCATTCTTCTTCATTCATCATATTTATCTCCTTTTCCACATTTGGGATTTCAATAGATTGTCATGAAGTTGATTCATATTCACCTCATCATATTTATCTCATTTCTTGGTTGAGTTTCTAGGTCTTTTACACCTTCATTGTTTTTGACGAGTTCCATTGAGAGTGTTTCATTTCAGGAAAAGGTAAGTGGTTTTTTCCTGATTATCCAAATTGATTAACCTTATGTTTCTTGATTTATTTCAACTATTTATTTAAACTCAATTGCACAAACATTATTTAGATTAACAATAGAAAACCTAATTCTAGTGAATTGGGATATTTTAAATGGAATTGGCACAAAAATTGGGAAAACTCCCCAATTTCATTTAATTGGGGTGTGTTTATGGGAATTGGTTGATTTAAATAGTGGATTTGGTGGAAATGGTTCCAATTAAATTGTTGGATTTAATTGTGTAATTGAATTTTAAAATAGATGGAATTGGTTTTTAATTGATTTCAAACATGTTAAAATGGATTAAGAAGTTTTGATAGAAACTCAATGGTTTTATCTTATGGTAGAGGCATGTTTTTTATTAAAACATGTTTTAGTTTTAAATGGAAAATTGACATTTCGAATTGATAGAATTGGATTTAATTTAATTTTAAGTATTTTTAAAATAAATTTCCCATTTTTGATTATATAATAGTGAATGAAACCCTTAGGTGGTTGGTTATTTATTTGGACACACTATATGCAATTATAACGTTTTAAAACATACATGCAATGGGTCACATCCCCAATGGGAGGGTGACAAGTCACCACTGATCAGTGTCAAGGAGACGTGTGTATACAAATATTATTGAGATCACTTAGAGCATATGGGGTCCTATAGTCGAAAATACTATCGTACCTATTCGTTAGATGACCATGTTTCTCACTTGTTACTTATATTTGAGATATAAATGTATTCCAATGTTGTAAAATTTCTTTACGTGCCTTCTAAATTTATATAAACTATTTTATATAAATGTTTTATTTAAGCCATCTTTTTATAAATATTCCACCATTTTTAATGACTTTTATTAAATTAATTTCTATCATTTTAATTGTATAGAGTGATTTGTTTAAATGTTCTTTAAATTGTGAAATCTATTTACTTTTAAAATTAAAAGCATTATTTTGGTTAATCTATATTTGGAAACAATTATAAAATCCTTTGTGAGACCCTAATGGTATTTTTATCTCACACCCTAATTGTTTCATCATGTGATTGTAGATTATCTATTTCCAGGTTCAAGTAAGGGGAAAGGATCACATGGAGGTGGATCTAGTTGTTGAACTTTGGAATTGGTGAGTTATGTCCTTAGGTACATGGGGTGGTTTTCTTCTGTTTTGGTACTTGGGTTGTAGTAATTTAGGATTTAATTCTTTGTTGACTTCTGGTACATTACTCCTAGTGGAGTTTCTTTTGTTATACATATTGGATTATTTATTTTTCTTCTACATTTTTTGTGGAAAATTAGTTCCCAATTTCATGTTTTATGGTGCTAGGTACTAGTTGTCGACCCGTGGGGATGGGAACACACTTTGGGCTATGTTAGGTTCAGCTCAGTTATTGGGTTACCAGGGTACTCAAGATGGTTTATGACAAAGTGGTATTATAGGGTATTTGTTGAGATTTTTTTTAATGTTAGTATGCAATTGATTAATCTTGTCGGGAATTAGGAGGTATTTGTGATTGAGTGCATGGCCAACTCTCACCGAAATAAACCTTAAGTCACTAGGGGTGGTTAGGTAAATACATCTTGTGGATTAGTTCTAGTCTTTTCCCTATTTTTATTTGGATAAAGTGGAATAAAAATTTATTTGTTCTTTCTATTAGGAATAATTTTCCCTTACTACCCAATTTGAGTATTAGTCTGATGTCTTCCTTATTGTCTGCTGATGTTGTGTAGCATCATGCCTCTGAGAAGATGTGTGAATCAGATCCAGGAAGTGGCTACTACTGAACCTCATCATGAAAATCCTGTTGTGGGTCCAAATCTAGTCTAGGTGATTGTATGAACTATCCAATATCTTGGATAGGCACCAACTTTGGTCCCCATTCATCCTCTGGTTGTGCATCCTTAGGGGGCTGTTCTTAAAAATCATTATCAAGATTTTATTCACTAGAAGCCACCAGTTTTCAAAGGCTCCACTAATCCTCAACATGCTGAGGAATAGTTGGGAAGGATAGAATCTCTATTTAAGTTCTTAGAGACATTGGAATAGATCAAGGTAAAGTGTGCCACCTTCATACTAGAGGGACTAAGTAGGAGATGGTGGGATATGATGGTGATGGAACAGAAACTTGAGTTCTTAGAGCGAAAGGACTTCAAGGTTCTTTTTACTGGCCAGTTCTGTCCATAGTCAATGGTGTTGGACAAGTATGTGAAGTTTTTTAAGCTTAATCAAGCTAAAAAAACCATGATTGGGTATTCAAATCACTTGGTTGAGCTGGTGCAGTCTACACCTAAGATTGTATCTAATGAGAAGGTAAAGGATTAAAGGATCAATTTGGGACTTCGATCAGATATCTATTCTCGAGTTTTCTTTCTAAATCTGCCCACATATGCTGATGTGCTAGATAGGGCGATGATGGTTGAGATGGACCTGGATTTCAAGTTAGGGTTATCAGGATTTTATTTCTCTCCTGGTGGTACTGTGAGTTCCTTTAAGGGAAAATAGAATCATGATGATTCTCGTGGTAGTTCTCAGTGGAATATTCATTCTATAACTCCTACATCACCAAGAGGAAGTCCTTTGATTTGCTATCAGTGTGTAAAGACAGTACATTCTAATAGGGTGTACACTAAGGCACCCAAAAACTGTAGCTCTTGCGGATGTTCTGGGAATTTACAATGATTCTTCATAACATTTCTACTCCATGTAGTGGGACAAGATCATTATATCCTCATAAAACTGCAAGGAAATCAGATGCTTCATGTTTAAAAGGGTTCCAGCCATAGGTATCTAGAACGAAGCTACTTCACACAGTGGAAGAGTCTCCAGAGGAACCAGATGGGGGTCCAATGATTGTGATAGATACCATTACTATAGCTCTGTCATTTGTGACTACTCTATTTGACACTAGTGCATCTCATTCATTTATTTCAACTCGTATCGTTAATCTGATTAATCTTCCTATGGAGATTTTATCTTGTGCAATGGATTTTTCTACACCCCTTAGTACAAAGAGATATCAAGATCTCTATAGTCCTTCATGTGTTTTATCTTTATCTGATTTATAGATATATTGGAGTTTTCTGGTCCTCAACATGAAATATATTGATGCCATATATATTCGAGATTGATTGACTCATTGCTAATAAAACATGAATTGATTGTTATCATCAGTGAGTCTACATGACTACACCCAATGGTGTGTCTCTTGTCTTTCAAGGAGAATGGGAACCAAGGTAAAGTAGGTCTAGATATTCTTATCTAGATTTGGGGAAAGTAATATCAGTGTTTTATTTTGATCTATAGTGGTAATATTTAAGTAGTGATCTCCCTCCAGTTGTTGTCAATTTTTTCGATGTGTTTACTTTTGATTTCTCTGGTCTTCCACTGGTAAGGGAAGTTGAGTTTTTCATTTACTTAGTACCTAATACTCAACCAGTTTCAATTCTCTCATACTTCATGGAACCAATTGAAATGAAAGATATGAAGTCCCATTTTTGTGATCTTATTGAGAAAGGATTTATACACCCAATTATGTCTCCATGGGTAGCCCTGGTTCTCTTATCTAAAAATGATGATGGTTCTCTTCACTTATGTGTTGATTATTGAGAGTTTAATTGAGTTATAGTAAAGAAAAAGTATCTATTTCCATGGATTGATGATATTTTTGATCATTTGAAAGGGGTGAAGTGGTTTTCAAAGATCGACCTCCAATCTGGTTACCTTCAACTGAGGATAAAAGAATATGGCATTCACAAAACTGTCGTTCAAAGAAGGTATGAACATTATGAGTACCTTATTATTCCCTTTGGTCAGATAAATTCTCTTGCAATTTTCATGGATCTAATGAATAGGATTTTCCATGAGTATATGGATAACTTTTTGGTAGTATTTTTGGATGACATCCCCATTTACTCTAAATCTGATGAGGATCATGTGAATCATCTGAGAATATTTCTAAGTCTACTGATAAATCACCAAATCTACACCAAGTTTTCAATGTATGACTTCTATATTTGAGAAGTGAAATTATTTTGACACGTAGTGTCTAAATAGGGTATATCAGTTGATCCTAAAGATTTGAAGGTTGTTATGACTTGAGAACAACCATGAACTGTCTTCAATATTTAAATCTCCTTGGTCTTAGCTGGATATTATCATTGGTTTGTGAAGGACTTATCATAGTTGTCTTCTCTTATTACTGATCTAACTCATAGGGGGTGATGTTTTCTTGGATTGATAAATGTTAGAGTTCTTTTTTTGATCTGAAGAGTATTTTTACTACTTCACCGGTGTTGACTCTTCCAGAGGTTGTGCAGGGCTATGTGGTCTTTTGTGATACATTGGGTTCAGGTATGGGTTGTGTTCTTATTAAGGGTGATCATGTAGTTGCTAATGGATCTCATCAGATTAGGCCACATGAGTGGAATTATCCTACCCATGACCTTGAATATTCAAATGTGATTCATGCGCTTAAAGTCGGTGGCACTACCTTTTTGGAGAGAAGTTTTTTGTGTATTCAGACCACAAAAGTTTGAGTTATATATTCTCTCAAAAATATTTGAATCTTCACCAACGACATTGGGTGGATTACATTCAATCTTTCAAATTTTACATCACCTTCACCCTAGGTAAAGGGAGTGTTATTATAGATGAATTGAGTAGGAAACTTCCACACAAGGTAGTGAAAGAATCTTTAGAAGAGTGGAACTTGATGGATCTCTTTTTATAGTTTAATATTGGAGTTTAGGATAAAGTGGATGAATTTTATTTGGCCAGCATTCAGTTTAAATACACTATTCTTGAGTTGATTCTTCAGTATCAATTGCTTGATGATGAATTCCATAGCATTATATACTCTCTTTATGGTGGTGAGATAGTTTCATGATGGTCATTCTCTGAAGAGGGTGTTCTATTCTATCAGAGTTGCTTCATTATACCGTTAGTGGAAAGGATGGTTGTAATGGGGGATTTTCATAATTCCCAATGGGTCATGAAACCAAGAACCACTCATATGTTCTTTGACATGTGGTGGTAGTTCTATTGGTAAAGAATGTGATGGGTCATTTATGAGTTTATTTCTCATTTTTATACAAGCAGGTGAAATCCGAACACCAGAAACCTTCAAGTTTACTTCAGCCACATACAGTACCTACTTGGAAGTGGAATGAAATCTTTATGGACTTTTTGGTTGGGTTGCCTCATACTAGAGAAAGAAGAATTTGATATGGGTTGTGATCAATAGGATGACCAAGTCATATAACTTCATATCCATTTGTGATACAGCCAATACTGAGGAGTTGGGAAGTCTCTATATGAAAGATATTGTTCGTTTTCATAGAGTTCAATCTATTATAGTTTTTTATAGGGTTCATTGGTTCACTTCTCACTTTTGGAGAGTCCTTCAAGATCCACTAGGATCTTAGGTCCATTTGAGCATGGCCTACCATCCACAGTCGAATGGCTAGATAGAGAGAGATATATATATTCTTGAGTACATTCTTCGCTCTTGTGTTATCGACTTCAGTGGGGCTTGGGATGATCATTTGGGGCTGGTTGATTTTTCTTATGACAATAGTTATCATTTTGTGATTAGGATATAACATTTTTAGTCCTTGTATGGTCTTCCTTGTAAATCTCTATTGTGTTGGTTGGAGATTGGTGAAAGCTAATTGGTTGGACCAAGCCTGGTGCAAGAGATGAAAAAAAAATTAAGTTAATTCATTAGATAATGTTGACATTACAGAGTAGATATAAGTATTATTATGATCATTTCCATAGACCATTGGAGTTCTTATTTGGTGACTAGGTGTTCTTGAAAGTTTCACCCTGGTTGGGTTATCGATGGCTTGGGAAGAAAGGGAAGATTGCTCCTCATTTTGTGGGACCTTTTGAGATTGTTGATCAGGTGGGGGAAGTTGAATACCATTTAGCACTACCACCATAGCTAACATCAATACATAACATATTCCATGTATCACAACTGATAATTTATCTCTCTGATCATATCATGTTTTTATCTGGAGTGATCTTGAAATTGAACCTGATTTATCTTTAACTGAGTGGCTAGTTAGGATAGTTGATTCTGAGACCAAGGTACTTCATGGGAGGATGATACATTTGGTATGCGTGCTATGGAAGCATGGTTCTAAAAATAATGAGATGTGGGAAAGTGAGGAACTTATGAGAGAGAAGTGGACTCATCTTTTTGGAATGGAAGCTTCTTCATAGGCCCTCTGGGGACAGAATGCTTTTATGGTGGGGAGGTTGTAACACCTTGTTACTGATCTAATAGATTTTCCTTTAACCTTGTCATGGTTTTTCCTTTTCTTTGATGAGTTAGGGTTGAGAATGAGTTGGTAGGATACCTTTAATGGTTAAGTAAGATATTTTTTGGACTCTCAGCTTTAACCAACATTTTTTGTAGGTAGTAGGAGGGTTACGTGATGTGTAAGGATTTCAGGATGCAAATCATGAAAGGATTCATGCTGTGAAGGTTACACATCATTAATAGCTTTTACACATTGTGAGATATTTAATGGATGTTTTTTAATTCAAGGAAATGTGCTTTTTAGAGTTTTCATATATTAACTATTTCACGATGTGAAATTGAATTACACATCATGAAATACCCTTACTGTGTTTTTTAATGGGAAGTATGGATGATATATTTTCTTTCCTATCCTATAGTTTCAACTCCCTTGACCCAAATCCTTCCCCAGGTGATATTGAAGCTCTATAACCCTTCAAAATCCTTTCTTTTGACGTTCCATTTTCATTTCACTTGTGGTGTGATTCCCAGGTAAGTGTTCTCCTTCATTCTTCATCTTTATATCCTTTTACACCTTGGTGAATTCAATAGATCATCATTGATTTAATGGATCTATACCTTGTAATGTTGGATCTCATTTATAGGTTGAGTTTAAGGGTCTTCTGCACCTTTTTTTCACATTTATAGTTATTGTTATGAGTGTTGTGTTTTGGGAAAAGGTAGATGGTTATGTCCCAATTAGAAAAATTAATTAACATTATATTCCTTGATTTATTTCAACTCTTGATTTAAACTCAATTTCTCAAACTTTCTTTCAATTGACAAGATAAAACCCAATTCTAGTAAATTTGGATATTTGAAATGGTTTTAGCATAGAAATTGGGAAAACCCCCAATTCAATTGAATTGGGGTGTGTATAGTAAATTCATTAATTTAAATGTGGATTTGATAGAAATTATTTCAATTAAATTGCTTCATTTAATTGTGGAATTGAATTTTGAAATGGATGGAATTGGTTTTGAATTGATTTCATACTTGTGAAAATGTATTAATAAGTTTTGATAGAAACCTAGTGGTTTTATCTTGTGAAAGAGACATGTTTTTTTATTATAAACTTTTTTGGTTTTAAATGGAAAATTGGAATTTTGAAATGGGTGAATGGGATTTAATTCTATTTTAAGAATTATTAAAATAAGTTTCCCATCATTTATTATGTAAGAGAGTATGTAATCCTTATTTATTTTGTGAGTTATTAGTACACACTCCACACTATTACAATGTTCTAAAACATACATGCAGCGGGACACATCCCTGGTGGGAGGGTGAAAAGTCACCTCTTTATAGTGTTAGGGGGATGTGTGTATACACATATTTCATAGATAACATAGAGAGTGTGGAGTCATATAACAGGAAATACTATCTTACCTATTTGGAAGATGAGCATGTTTCTCACTTGTTATGTATATTAGAGATATAAAGGTATGCCAATGTTGTAAAACTGATTTAGGTGCCTTCTAAATTTATATAAACTATTTTATATAAATGTTTTATTTAAGACATTATTTTAGAAATATTCTACCATTTTTAAATCCTTTTCTTAAATTACATTCCATCATTTGAATTGTATAGCATGATTTTTTTAAATATTCCTTAAAATGACAAACCTATATGCTTTTAAAATTGAAAGCATTGTTTTGGTTAATCTATATTTGGAAACTGTTATGGAATCCTTGGTGAGACCCTACTGGGATTTTTATCTCACACCCTATTTGTGACTTTAGGTTTTTGTAGATTATATCCTTCCAAGTTCAAGCAAGGGGAAAGGATCACTTGTAGGTGGATCCATATTTTTAAATTTTGACTTATTGAGTTATGTAATTAGGGACTTGGGGTGTTTTTCCTCTATTTTGGTACTTGGGTTGTATTAATTAGGGATTTAATTTCTTTTTTACTTCTGGTACATTACTTCGAGTGGAGTTTCATTTGTTATGCATACTACCTTGTTTCTTTTGCTTCCACATTGTTTGTGGAAAATTCATTCCCATGTACATGTTGTATGGTTCCAAGTGCTAGTCATCGACCCATGGGGATCGGGACCGACCTTCGGGTTATCTTAGGGTCAGCTCGGTTATTGGGTTACCAGGGTACCCGGGCTGGTTCGTGACAAGGCATATAAAAAAATCATGATTTTCTTGTTATATTTGAACAAGATATATTTGAAATCAGCATGTAAAATCTGTGCTTTTTCCTTGAGAATGAACTTATAACCCATCCACATGGTCTTCAAATAATCCCATATCTACCTATCCATTTAATTTATATCAAACATTTCTAGAATCTCATACATCACAACATGAAGAATGATAGATAATTTTATTCAATTATCCTGGTTATTAGAATAACCAAGGTTGATCGCTTCCTAGATTCCTTATGCCTAGATATTGACTCTCATCAAGAGAACCTAATCATAGTAGTTTTTTCATATAAATATAGGGTAGATATTCATGCATCCCATATCCTTCACCACCTTCTTTACCACAACATTATGGCTATTGTTTTCAATTTTGATACTACCATCACTATATATATCTGGTGCAGGTGAGGATTTTAAAGATTCATCTAATCCATAATTTTTTATCATGAAAAAAATGTAGATGGCTTTGATAAAAAATGTAGGAATAGAAATCAAAATGCACAACAAACACATAGTATTATAAGGACAAGAACTGTAAAAACAACTTAATTTTAATTTTGAACTCAATTATAAATACAAAACTCGTAAATAACTACTCTAATAGAGACACATAAATATGAATCATTAACATTTACTAAATAATTGATTAAAAGTTTGTGTGTGGGGGTAGTTATTGTATAGTGGAAGTGGTGGGTAAATTTTTTAGTGGAGATAGGGGAACATGAGATCATGTGTGGGGGGTCCCATGATTTACATGAAGGGTAGTTCAGCCTTCATCAATGCATGGGGAGGGAATATGAAGTTCCAAAGTATCGAATAAAAACAGAGAGGTGGTGAATTAGTTGTTCACTTTTTATAAGATTAAATATTTTTAAAACTTAACTCCTTTAACCTATTAAAGTTTATATCCTTATCATCCTTTAATAAATACCCATTTATGAAAAATTAGGAAATCAAGTAATGCACACAATATTTACAAGGTTCGGCCTTAGTGTGAGAAGCTACATCCTTTCCATAGCTACTATCATGGGTCAATGGAAATTCACTATATTGAGGAAGTTAATAAAATTTGTGCTAAATTCTATTAGACACCTTCTATATCTTGATAAGAATTATTTTACTTACTCCTATCATTTTATAGAGTTTTCTTAAAAAAAATAATCCACAACAAAAGAATAAAGATGTGTTCAAATTTCTCCACAAAAGTTCCTGGGTCCAATCTCCTCAGTCTGGTAAAAAAAAATTAGGTGTCTGACCTTCTTCTAAGATCTTAATTTGGAAAGAAAACTTGACAATAATTATGAAGCACTCTTCCTTTTCCATACTCAAGAAAAGTTGAAAAGTACAAAATGTAATCTTTATCTATATATAAGAAATTTGGAATATAAAAGGTGGGAAACTAAAAAACTTTTCTCACTTAATCAAATTTCAAAACTTTGAAAATCACTCTGATTTAAAAAATCAAATTTGACTACTTCAAATCTTCTATATATTTCTCCAAAATTAGTATTCTATAATATACTAACTTTTCTTCAGTTCGATGTAACTTCCCCAGATTTAATATGATGTAACTTTCTCAGATCACCACAATATGACTTTATTCCTCTTATCATTATGATCTGATTATATTTCTCATCTCATCATGATCTAACTATCTTTCTTTGATCATTATGATCTAACTTTCATCCCCTACTCCTTATGATCAGGCTTTTTAATATAAACTATATCTGATGTATCGTTGTCTTCCACTGGTCTGATAGAACTTCCTCAGCTCATTCTGAATTACTTTCTTCATTTTTAAAAATTTATTATTATGATGGAAAACTCATTATAAGGTTTTTTATCCAATTATAACTCCACTCAAGAACGTTGAAATTATTCAAACTTCAATAGATTTACACATTTAGACTTTTGAAAACTTATGTTTCGGGTACCTCTAGATCCGATATTTTGTGTCTGGGTTTCTAGAACCAATACAAACTATTCAGAGACCTTAAACAACCTCCATTATTCAAAAGCTTTTATCATGAGACTTTATCATGATCTATGAGAACTTTATAGATAAAAATCATCATCTGATTTAAGTTTATAAATATTAATAACATTATAATTTCTAAAATAATTGTCTTTATACAACCTATTCAGTAATATTATAACTTTCTAAAATAGAAACTTATTTCTATCTCTGATTATGGTAAATACAAACTTATAGAAATCAAAAAATTCTGCCTCTGATTCTTTTGGATATTATTATCTGTATATTTGATTTATCTGTCTAATTGAAAACCAGCATCTTTGAATTCTCAATTTTCTTTACAATGATGAATTTAAAACTCTTTAAATAAAATATTCTACTTGTATCATTACTATATCATGATGTTGATAACTTTTGATAAAAACATAGTATCTTATGAATCACATAGAAAAGTATTATGACTTCTTGTACTCTTTAATTTCTAACTTTATAACCAAAGTCAGATCTGATGAATCTTTAACTTCATGAATATAGATCTTATTCTGATGGTACATTTGATCATAAAATCTATAATACTTCCATATTCTATCTCCCTTACACCTTCTGTGTTTAATATTGTTTAATCCAAAAACCTGTGTCCGGAAACCTATGTTTAGAAAACAACTTTCTGAAAGATAAAAACTTTTCTCTTCCTTTGTGTTTGGATTCAAATATTCAACAACTTTCATATTTCTTACAAAAACTCATTTTTATGTACTTGGTTTGATCCTAAAGAATAAAAATTTTCTTTTATAAAAAGGTAAGTTGTCATAAAATAAAAAAACTTTGTTAAAATAAAAAAATCACAAAGGTTCTTGAATCTCCCCCTTTGTATTTGTTTAAAACACTCATTAAAAACATTTTCAACCCCCGCAAATTTTTCACAACTCAATTTTTTACTTTTACCAACACACAACCATTCTCAAAAGAAAGTTTCTCGATACCACACTACCAGATAAAGTAATATTTTTAAAGCAATTCTATCACTCAGTGAGAAGAAAATTTTCTTTACAAGTTAAGATAAACTCCCCCTCATTTTTATATTTTTTTAATTTTCTTTTTCTAACACTTTTATTTTCCTCTCCCCCATTATCGGATAACCAAAACTTCATATTCATAAAATACATATAAGTAAAAACTTCTTACAGTTGTTAATTTGTCTCCCCCTTTTTCAATATAATCCAAATAATGGAGGGGGACTTTGTTATGGGATTTAGGAATTCATTGGAGGGTGATTAACATGAAGTTGATGCCTCAACTAAACAAACAATTTTTTGGAATTGATTTTTGTGAAGATATCAAAAAATTTATACTTCATTGAGATATATTCCAGCAAAACATATATATCATCAACTTTATCTTTTATAAAGTGAAACTTCATATCAATTTGTTTTGATCTTTAATGTTGGAAAGAATTTTTAGAAAGATCAATTTCACTATGATTATCACAAAGTATCATCAATGGTTTATAAACTTTTACTTTCAAATATTCCAATTGAACTTTCATCCACAACATCCGAGTATAAGACTGAGTAGCTACAACATATTTTGATTCCACTTTTCTTAAAGTTACTGAACTTTGTTTTATACTATTTCAACTCACACAACATTCACTCAAGAAAAATGTTCCTCCTAATGTTTATTCTCTATAATTACAATATCCAACCCAATCGGAATCAATATAACCATGAAACTTCATCACACAATTTATTTTGTGTAACAACCCATGTGAAGTTGTTCCTTTGAAATATCTCAGAATTATCTTTTCTTCCAACATATGTGATTCTTTCAGATTACTTTGATACTTGTCACACAAAGTCACAACATAAAAAATATCATGCCGTGAGGATGTTAAGTATATTTGACTTCTTATCAGATTCCTAAATTCATTTTAATTCACACTTTTTCTAAAATCATATTTACTCAACGTTGTGATCATAGATATTTTTTCATCCAAAACATATTTAACAATTCCCTGGTATACTTTTCGTGAGATAAAAAAATGTACTTTTATTTTTATTAAACTTGTAATCTAAGGAAGAAATTTAATTCTCCCAATATTGACATTTCAAACAAATTCTTAATTTCTTCATAAAATTATTTATAAACATATTCTTCATCCCCAACAAAAACTATATCAATCTCATAAATAATTACAATTAGAGTTCCAGATTCAACATTTTTCACATATAAGATTCTATCAACTTTTCCTTTATAAAAATTGAACATTATAAAACAAAAATAAAGTTTTCAATACCTAGAATGTGGGGCTTGTGTCAACCCATAAAAGGATTTATTCAATCTACAAACCTTATTTTCATCATTATCAAGCTGAAAACCACAAGTTTTTTCAATGTAAATTTCTTCCTCAATATCACCATTTAAGAAAATTAATTATACATCCATCTGATTAACTTTTTAATTTCTACATAATACCACTAATATAAATGTTATAATAGTTTATAATCTTGAAAATGGGAAAAAGTTACTTCAAAAGACACACCTTCTATATGTTCATAACCTTTACAAATAAGTATTACTTTGTTTTTTGAAACTTCATCATGCTCTTTAAATTTTTTCTGTAAACCCACATTGTTCCGATAACATTTTTATTTGATAGATATGGAAAAAGTTCCCATGTTTCATTTTTCTCAATCTGATCTAACTCTTCAGTCATAGTATCCACCCATTTTTTGTGTTTAATGGCTTCTAAAACTAATTCTGGTTCAACTTTTGAGATAAGTGAAGTATTATTTTTTAATCTCAACTTTCTTATAGTCTTAATAGGATCCTTCTAATTTTCAATAATATTTTTGGACTCAACATGTTTTTATAAGGTAGTAAATTTCAAAGTTTATCTTCTAGTAGAACTTTCCTCATCACATGATTCTCTTGTATCTTGGTAAGGATGTTTTGAATCAATTTAACTATCATTGGATATCTCCAGTCTTTCATCCTCTACATTCTCAACAAATTTTATTGATGAATTTTTATTTTCAATTACTTTCACATCATACGATTCCAAAAACCATTGTAATTTTTTGTTCTAACTTTTTTTAACTTATTTTGTTAGGTGAATAACCCATATAATTTTCTTCCTAAACTTTTTCATCAAACTTTTCCAGAATTTTTTGTTTATTTTAAGTAAACATGGACTTCCAAAAACATTAAAGTACTTCAATGAAGGTTTTTTGTTATTCTGTATTAAATAATAAGTCTTGTTGGTTTTTAGTCTAAATAAAAAGGTATTTTGAATATATATAGTAGTAATAATATCTTCTCTATAATATAAATTTCAAATTTTGTATTCTTCCAACATACTTCTTTCCATTTCCATTAAACTTCTATTCTTTCCTTATGATACTCCATTTTTTTGTGGAGTATAAGGAGAAATATACTGATGTTTAATACCATGATTTCTTAGATAAGTTTCAAAATTATTTCCTGTGAATTTGGTACAATTATCTATTTTCAAATTCTTTATATAAACCATCATTTCTTTCTCAACTTCTTTTATGAAAAACATGAACATTTCCATAGTATCTAACATATGTTTCATAAACATGATGTTTTTCATCCAAGTGTAATCATCAATAAAAGTGATTAAGTATAAATATTCTTTTGTTGACTGATGTCTCATCAGCCCACATAAATTGGAATCAATAAGTTCAAGATGTTTGGTAGACTGAATATCAACTCTCTTATGAATTTTGTCAGTCATCTTCTCTTTTTCAAAAGTAACACAAATATCCTCATATCTTCCTTTCAATTATAGGAAATAATTAACAACATAATATTTAGAAAGTTTGTTCATTTTTTTCTTATCCAAGGTACTCAATTATTTGGTGCCATAATTTTTTTTCATCTTCAGCACTCTAGTAATGGGAGTTATTAAACTCTCTAAGTTGAAACGGATTAAAAATAATTATTTCTCCTTTTGTGATAACTTTTCCATATTTCATAATTTTTATGATATATGAATATTTTATGAAAAAAACTTATTTTCTATCATCAAAAGGCTTACTTACACTAAGTAAGTTATGTCTTATCCCATCAAAAAATAAACTTCTTTAAATTGAAACTTTTCTGCTTCAATCTCAGTCATTCTGATTCCTCTAATTTTTAAGGAACTATCATTACCAAAGGTAACTACTTCTCCATTTGCGACTTTAAACATGTTTAAATATTTTGATATCACCTATCATATGTGAAGAAAAAACACTATCATGTATCTATGGTTTGTTCTTTTCACTTTCTTTAAATGTTGTCTCAACAAAAAAATCTGATTCAACTTTCTTCTTTCTGGCTTCCTTTTATTTTATTCCAATGAAAATTATTCCGTAAGGAGTGTCATACATATTTCAGCATGATGAATAGAATGATCACATATTCCACAAACTTCTTCTAGACATTAAAATTGATTTTTTGTTTTAATGTTTCTAACATCTTGAGTTTTTTCTTTTCTAACTTTCAGTGGATTAGGAAAGTTACTCATCCTTATTCCACCATTAAATTATCTTTGTTCAAACATTCTTTCAGGAAGTGATAAGTTATACCAAAAATTATAAGCTTTGTTCCCATAGATTCCACAACACCAACAATAACCATAAAATCTTGATTTTCTAATGAGTTGAGATCTTTTTTTGTATAAACTTTGTTGAGTTTGAAAACTTCTTTCTGCTCTATCATAATCGAGACATTGACCAAATTTTCTACTGATGAATTTTTCAATTTTTTTAGATGTGATAGGTTTATCACATCCATTTTCATTCCAAATATCACCATCATATTTCTTATCACCTAAAATTTTAGAAAGATCATATGAAACATTATTTTTAAGGGGTGATAATTTCACATGATTCTTGATTTGAGTTTTCTCAACAACTTTTGAAGTCTCAGATTTTACATCTAAGGATTTATTGAAGTTTTCATTCATATTCCTCAAGGTACTTTCGAAATCAATAAGTTTTGATTGAAACTTGTTAAATTCTTCTTTATTTATCTTCTAGCTTATTACTGTGATCATAAACCATATTTAACTATTCAAAAATTATTATTTTGTAACTTAAGATCTCTTGGATGTATTCTTCTTATTTCTTGACAACATATTTTTCACTTTTATAAATTTTCCACTATCTTTCTTTATCATTCTTACTTCTTTCTTAAGAGATTTGTTTTGCTCAAGACATGTAGGAAGTTTTGTTCTGATTTAATACTCTCTATAAGATGTTTCATATTCTTCTTCTTCACTATTTGAGGAGAATTATATTTTCTCAAATTTTTCATTGAATGTTTTAACCTTTTCTAAACATTCATCTTTTTGAAGAATTTTTTTTGGTTGAGTCCAATTCAACTTTCTTACTCAATATACTTCCTCTTGTTCGTAGTAAACTTCTTCTAATATTTTTTTGATAACTTTTCTTCTTTATCATTTTTTCCACTTCTTCCATCGAGGTTTTTCATCAGAATCATCTCAATATTCATCAACTTTATTCATGGGGAAATTCATATCAAAGTTCATGATTCTGCCACACTCAAAAAATTTGATAGTAAGTTTACCTCCATACTTTTCTCTCCCTATTCAATAGTTATTTGATATAAGAGACATGATTTTTTCATTTAACTCATAATCCACTTTATCTTTAGAGTCATAAGGATCAACATCTTTAGTATCTTGTATTTTTATTTTTTATCATGGCTTTAAAATCAATTTTATCTTTCATCTTCTTTTTGAACATTGGAGTTTTTCTCATGTCATAAGAAACAAGAAATTTATGCAACTTATCAAGAGATAAATCATTTATATCTTCAAAAAAAACAAAGTTTAGAATCAAACTTGTTTGGAAAATTATACATAATTTTCTTCACAATCTTAGAATTTTCTAGGATATAACTGAATCCTATGATGTTGCAAAAAAATTCATTTACTCTAGTGAAGTATTCATCAATATTATATTCATATCTCATTATAATTTCTTTATAATTACTATTCCATATTTGTATCTTTTCTTCCTTCACCTTAGTATTCCCTTTGAAAATAATTTCCATCTTATCCCACATAATCATTGAAGTTTTGAGACCCATCACCTTCATATAAACATTTTCTAATAGGGACATAAGGATAGAATTTCTAGATTTTCCATCAACTTAAATATTTCTCTTATCAGCAAAAGTCATCAAGGAATCCTTCTCAATAGGTGGAAACACAATTGTAGTAGTATCCACAACTTCCAGGACAAGAGATAGAAGATGAGGAATCATCCTATTTTTCCATCCATAATAATTTTTTCCATAAAATGTAGGAATTACTATACTATTGAGAGAATTTATATCATCCATGATAAGGATTCAATAATGAACATTTGCTATGATGCCAATTAAATTTCCAAATGACCAAATAAATACTGAAAAGGAGGTGGGTTGAATCAGTTGTTCACTTTTTATAAGTTTCAATACTTTTAAAACTTAACCCCAAAAACCTATTAAATTTCATATACTTATCATCTTTTAGAAAATACTCATGCATGAAAAAATAGAAAATAGATTAAAGGAGATGATATTCACAAGGTTTGAACTCAGTGTGAGAACCTGTATCTTTTCCATGGACACTCTCATGGGTCTATGGGAATTCTCTATAATGAATAAGTGAATAAAACTTGTTCCAAGTCCCATTAGACACCTTCTATCTCCTTATAGGATTGATTATACTAACTCCCATTAGTTTAAAAAGTTTTCTTACAAAATAATTAAGCCACAAAAAAAAGAATAAATTATTTATTCAAACTAATTCAAAAAAAAATCTTGGGTTCGATGACCATGAGTAATATAGCCTTTAGTCTGATTGAATCATTATGATGAACCTTTTTTCAAAATTATATTCTCAAAATCTACTCAATTGCTCAGTATGATCTTCCTTAGTCTGATCTTCTAATTCTGGTAAACAAAACTTTCAGGTTTCTAACCTTCTTCTAAGATCTCAATCTTGAAAGAAAACAAGAAAAAAAATATGCAGCACTCCACCTTTTCTGCACTCGTAAAAAGTTTCAAAGTATTAATGTTCTCTACTTATATTTATAGGAAACTCATAATAGAAAATGTGGTAAACTGAAAAAGATTTCCTGCTTACTCAAATTTCAAAACTCCAAAAATAACTCTCATTTGAAACTTCAACTTCGATTGCTTTAACCCTTATCAATATTTCTCTGAAATCAATCTTCTAGAACATACTATGTTTTCTTCAGTCTGATGTAACTTCCTCATCTTGAATACAATGTAACTTTCTAAAATCACTATGATCTGACTTTATTACTCTACTCACTATGATATAATTATCTTCCTCTTCTCATTATGATCTAAATATCTTCCTCTTCTCATTACGATCTGACTTTATTTCTCTGCTCATTAGGATTTGAATTTCTTATAAAAACTGTATCTGATGTATCAGTGTCTACCCCTAGCCTGATAGATCATCCTCAGCTCATTCTGACTAACTTTACTCATTATGAAAATTTTATCATTATGATGGAAAACTAATTAATATGTTCTTCATCTAATGATAGATACACTCAACAACTTTGAAATTCATCAAACTTCATCATCATTACACATTCATACTTCTGAAAACTTCTGTATCTGGTACCTCTAGATCCAATATTTGGTGTTTGTGTTTTTGGAACCAATAAAAACTAATCAGAGACCTTATAAAAACCGCCATTATTCAAAATCTTTTATCATGATACTTTATAATGATTTATGAGAAATCCATGACTAGAAAAGCATCATTTGATTTAAGTTTATAATGTTTAGTAACTTTCTAACTCCTAACATCCCTATCTTCATACAACCTCTTCAGCAACATTCTGACTTTCTTACTCAAAAAATTATTTATTTATTTGATTATGGTAAAGAAAAACATCCACCAATCAATAATTTATTCTTGTGATTCTTTTGGATCTAATGATATAAATATATTATTTATCAGTCTAACTAAAAATAAGTATCTTCGAATTATCATGTTTCTTCACAAATATGAATTCATAACTCTTCAAACACAAACTCCTGCTTGTATCATGACTATCACATGTTGTTGAGAACTATTGATATCATCATAGAATCATATGAATCAGATAGGAAATTATTATGAATTCCCATACTCCCTAACTTATGAATTTTTAACAAATGTCGAGTCCGATGAATCCTGAATATCAGGTTGATGGATCTGAGTCTGATGGTGCGTCCGATCAAAAACTCTACAATACTTCCTACTTCCATATTCCTTACACCTTCTGCATCTAGTATTACTCAATCTAAAAACCTATTTCTAGAAACCTATGTATAAAAAACAAAATTCTATAAGATTAAAACATTTCTCCCACTTTTTGTTTGGCTTCAAACATTTAGAAACTTTCATAATTCTTATAAAAACTCATTATGATGAATTGGGTCCGATCCTAAAGAACAAGGGCATTATTTTACAAAAAATGTAAGTTTTCTATGAATAAAAAACATTTTTAAAAAAACATTACAAAGGTTCTTCAGAATCATAATAGAAAATATATTTTTTAAAGTAGCTATAATGTATGGTTTTGTATATGTTGTATGGACTTCAAATGAACAAGATATAGATTTACAATGTGGAAAGATGACAGGGTGGGGACTATGATAATGTTCTGGAAATATGAAATATAGAGAGAGCCTTGGTAAAAATTTCATTTAATTAGTTGGACATATAAAGATTTCATGAATCTATAACATTTCCATTAGTGATTGGTCTTTATGATGGATAATGATAACTTTATGAGAAACTGGAAACTAAGTGCCCAATTTTTGGAAATTCATGTGGATGATTGCATGGTTAAGGGTTTATTGTATGTAATGAATCAATTGTATTTGGATAGTTAAAGGTAGATTCATGTGGCTAAATGTTTCAATAGGTTTCCATTTTTAAGGGTCAGGGAAATGATCATCATGGTCGGTTGCATGACACCCACTGATTATAGTATTTTTCTGAGGTAATTTTACCACCTTACAATTTACCTTGGTGGTTGTTCAGTGAAGTGTGGGACCTACAGTTTTACCCTACTCTTCATGGATCACTTTTGAAACCTCAGTTATGGTACTCACTCTCTTAGGTTAAGCCTATATAGGGAAGAGCATGATTTTTATTGGGATTGGAAATTTAGTAAAAAAATTAAAAAAAATAAATGGGTTTCCAATTCAGTTAGAGTTTGTGAAATGAATCCATGAATGGTTTTAGTATGATACAAATTGAAATTCATTGTGTTTAAAAGATTTTTTGCGCTTAATATGGGTTTTTTGTAGCTTTTTCATAGTTAATATCCAAAATACATCAGTAAAGGAAATTAATATCACAGATATCACCACTTTACTTTTATAAAATCTAGTTGAGAAAAGCATTAAAAAATTTAATAATTTCCATGAAAAATGACTAAAATGAATTATTATTTATAATATATAAAAATATATATTCCAATATAGAGATTATATATTTAATAAAACACACAAAAACATGAACAATATTAACATAGAAACCCAACAAAACCAATTTATTGATCCACCTACACTTATGAAATTACTTGTTTGCAAGTAATTCCTCTTAAAAAATGCCTCACCAATAATTTAGGTCATCTCATGTCCAATCCTTAGGTCAAATAATGTTAATTATTGAGGAATTAATTTAATCTTGATGATAAAATAAACACAACTTATCAAATTTCTATGCTTCAAGTTTCTCATCCTAATATCCAATTTTACCTAATTAAATATTTATAACTATGAAACTATATAAATACATTCATTTACCTCTGATTCATTTTGGTTCAATTTTCACCTTCCCTTCAAACTCTTTTAATGACTTGGAACATTATTTACATTTTTTAAATCAATTTATTATACATTTCATTTATTTAAAATTTATGTATAACATGTTCAAAACTAAACCATTAAAATTAGTAGGCATCCTGGAAGGTTATTATTGAAAACTATGGTAAGAAAGATATGTTGGATAGCTAAATATCAAATGGTTATTTTCTCTTATTTGTGTATTTTTTCACACACAAAAAATGTTCCAAATTATCTCAAGTGACTTTAGTTTGGTTCCCAAATAATCAAAATACTACAATTTAAATGAATTTATCTAACTAGTTATTTAGTATTGAATCATTGAGGGGTTACTCATGTACAAATAACAATTGAGACAGATTCAAATTCATCAATCCAATGAAAGATTCCAAATTTTGATTCACCCAAATCCTATTCAATTTCCATTAATTTCCAATGTATTAAAAAAATAGATTCAATGTTTTCAATGTAAGTCTTTCTCTTTGATTTTAATGGAATGATTTATATAAATTATGTTTATGGACACACACAACACATTACACACCCACCACACTTGTTTCTTTATTATATGATAAATATATTCTCAAACAATGATATTTATTGAAATATTTAACAATGAATAAATGCATGGATAATATGAGATATGGGGGAAGGTATAATATTACCCTTCATTTATTTATCTTTTCTTAAAGTGTGTGTGAAACACTCATTAAAATTTTCTCTAGCCCTTCTAACCTAGTGAGATTACTGTAAAAAAATTAGTAATGTACTTAGTGGGGTGAAATGGATTTATTAAAAAAACTAAGAAAATAGAAAATAAGGGACCCCTAATGGGGGTTGTATTTTTTACTTTCCATATTTGGATAGTTTATGTTTCATCCCCTATTATTAGGGGATTCAAATTTCATGGTAGGAACCCCCACACTATTTTTAATCCAAATATCTTTATACACATATTATATATGCCCCTTTATGAAATGTTTTCCTTCTATGTCCTTTTTCTTATGGAAAACTCTTAATAAAGTGGGGGTGGGAACATGATATAGGGGGGGCCTCCTTTTCCTCTATTTCATTTTAATGAAATGTGTTTTCCACAAGATGTATATAATTTTATCCTATTAGTGGTTCCTCTACTTCTAGGTGGTCATTTTGTTCTTATTAATTCTTCTCCTCAATACTATCTATTTCATAAAACTGATTGAGTCTTTCATCCAACTCCACCCTATTTTCCTCAAATATAAAAGTCTCTCCTGTGTCTATTTTAACTTTATATCTCATGGCTTATGATATTTGTGTTAAATTTTTAATAAAAATATAAGTGAGATAAAAATTAAATTCATTTTCAATGAAGTGTTAATGAAATAAAGGTAAAGGAGAATTAAATTCCTCATAAGTTTTGGCATGGATTTCTTTTTCATCATGAAAAATAGCTAAAAATCCATCATCTAGGTTAGGAAATGGGAACAAAATCATTTCTTAAATGTTTTCTAACTCCTCTATGGATTATTCACTCTCATCTAGGGAAAAATTAAATGGTGTTTTTTTACCAATTAATAATAAGGGATATTATAATATCATATGTGATCAAAAAAATTATAATGAATTAACTCAAAGTATATAAGTCCCCCTCAAACATTTTAAAATGTTATTTTTCTCTACTCAAAATTCTTCTAGATGGATTTATATAATTAGTGGTTTATCTATTATCGGTTCTTCCTCTACCTTCATAGTTAAGAATATAAGAGGCCCCAATACATATTCTTCTTCTAATACTTTCTAATAATCCTCTTCTTTTTCTCTCGTCGTAATTTAAAGATTATAAGTGAGTTTTTTTACCTTTTCAACATCTCTAGCATCTCCTATGATGTGTATTCTCCAGCTTCATGTTTTTTCCTACAACGATGGGAAAGTGTAGTCTATATTGTTTTGTGTATAGAGTGGAAAAACCAACCCTTTAAGCTCATCCCTATAAGTTTTATGTGATAGAGACACACTCTCAAATTCCATGTTGGATTGTATAGTACTTACTCAATAAATATATATGATAAATGATTGAAAGAAAAAAAATAAACATACTATTTATAATGTGATTGAGAAAGAATGAAGTGAATAGCTTTGATCCCCAAAAATAGAGCCAAATTTGATGAAGGCCTTTCCACAAGGCCTATCAAATATCTATTATAATATTGTTGACCATAAAATAGGCTTAATTTCAAGAGTTTTAGTAATTTCATTGTATAGTCCATGTGATAATGATATGACCCAACCACAACATACATACACATTAAATCATTTTACATGAATACACATTACAACTCACAATAAATCACACCCCAAAACCTATAGATTTAGTTTCATTTGAGATTAGATACCTAATCAACTTATTTTAAAAACATTTTTCAATATATCCTACATATATTCTTCACACATGATACCCTTATATACATGTTATACATAATAATCTTTGTAACAACCCAGGAAATGGAAATATAAGAAAGGGTGAGATCAAATATCCAATAGGGGTAAACATAAGTGATAAAAATAAAAGATCATAAGTGATCACGACATGAACCTATGAGTATGAGAACATAATAAAGTTACATGGACATAAAATAGGAGAATCGAACACTATAAAAAATAGATCCTAAAATATGAGTCATGGCATAAGGATTTTTTCATAACATAAGACAAGAATCATAAGAGTGTGGGAACATGAATCAATAATCGTGATCCATGAAAACATAACATAGGTTTGTTGAAAAACACTGATATATTGCATAAGAATTTGAAGCATACATAGGTATATAAAATTCGTTCCTTTTTCAAAGTTCACTACCAATACCATCATCACATTATGGACAGATTCCCTTAGTAGATTTGGTTCACTCTCTATTCCATTTTAAGTCATATCATAAGATATAAATCCGTACTCATTGAATTGGAGGGATATATAGTTTTTTTATCACCCATAACATATATGAAAACCATATATATATATTCAACATGAACATGAAAAAATTTACAATTCCATCATAACATAATTAATTTATCAGAAAGAAATTGGATTCATGAGAATTTCTACAAGACATGATTATAAGCCATCCGAAGAATGAAGGTGGATGGTTTAATTAAATAATATCCCTATTGAATCATAAGAAACATTAAAAGGTGTTTATATATGTGAAAGACAATTTTATAAGAAAATTAAAAACATTCTTGAAAAGTAACTGTACATTTTTTAACTTTTATTTTAAAATAAAATAATTTATAAAACAAATTAATTAGAAATTACTTTGGAAAATCATAGGAACATGTAGAGGAGGATTCGTAAAGAAGAAATAGAAAAAAAATGGGAAAATATTTTCACATGAAAAATGTTAAAAAATATTCCTTTCTCCCTTTTGTAAAGAAACTCAAAGACAATAAAAAACAACCCTTGTGGTAAATGGTAAAAATATATTCCTTTAATTTTTAATAAATAAATTAAAGGAAAATAGAAAATGACCTTAATAAATCCTATAATTATATACAAATAATTTTATAAAACAAAATAAATAATATGTTCTTAGAGGAGAAAGATTTATGACCAAATAGAAGAGATAAAGTCGACTCTTCTTACAAGCCTCTTTTCAATTGAATTATAAATAAAAGAAAAATGAAATGATAGAAAGAAATGTAAAAACCTGAAAATAACCATATGATAAAAAAATATTGCATTTTACATATAATAAATAAAAAAATTCTCCAAGTAGAAATTTAACACAAAAAACCTCAATTTCAAAGTTAGATAGGAAAATAAACCCTTACCAAGAACTTTCACTTTGTCAAAAGTCTTATAACTGCTTATATAGTAAATTTAGGTTTTTTATTCATATTTATAAGAATCATAATCACAAATATTTCACTTAATACCATTCATTTTTTATTCCTTATTACCCACATATTAATTTTTTTGTTAAAATTAATATATGGGTGTTACTTATTTTGTTTTCCATGCACACTTTATTTTTGGGATTTTGATCCTTGGTCCTTGATCATGGGTTCATCTCCTTGAAAATTTTCATAATGATATATTAAATTTTCTTGATATAGGTTTGGAGTTTCATGGTCATTTCATGGAACTTATAGTGATGGTTCACATGGAATACTTAAAAATCTCCTTTTAGTGATTATTGAATTAACAAAATAATTGAATTAATTGGGGAATGTACATTGGTATATTACCATTAAATAATTGTTAAAACATATTAAATTAATATTTATTGCATCATATTACCATCATTTATGTTTTATTAGTCATTCATTGTGTTAACATTGTAACATTGTTCATGTTGGTTGTAAAACCAACCAAAACAAGATAACATTATAACAATTGAATGGGTGAGAACATGTTTTTTGTATTTTAATAATATAACATTTACATAATATTAAAGGTTTTAAAAATATGTTATTAAATTTATAAATTATACTCAATAATATTTTTATGAAGAATATAAAGATGAATTATTAAGGAGAAGATAACATTTGTGTTGAAGACTTGAATCTCCTCTTTGAGAACCTCTTGGAAATGAGGGATTTGAGACTCCTTCTTGTGAACAGAGGTTCCCAAATATGAGATGGTATTATAAGGGATATAATATGGGTATATATTAAATATAAATTATAAGTAATTTTTTTGGTTTATGTGGGTGTATGAGGGGTCCTTTTATAGGTGATCACGAGTAGCACTTTTGAAAATACGCATTACTTAATATATGAAGTTACCATTTTAAAAAGTAAAGTGGTCATAAGTGAAAAAATAATAGATAAGGGATGATGGTATATTGATAATTTCCTCATCCATCCAATTAAAGATAATTTTTTCTGATATTTTGGGTCTTAACCTCTTATTTAAACCCTTTTATCTTATTTTAGCATTTACCATGGTGGCTAACTTTTATCTTGGTAACTTATTTTTATACCTAAAAATTAAATTGATCTTATTACCTAATTTTAATATACAAATTCCAAATATGAAATACATTTTTATTAGATTCAATTTATAAAATTGTTAAAAGGTAATTTTAAAATAATAAATGTATAACACATAAAAAAATGTTTTAGAAAATAAATTTTAAGTCAAAAAATAGATTTATTCTTAATGAAAATAAATTATTTAATCATTATCTCTTTTAAAGCTAAATGAATTTAATTTAATCCCATTATTTATCGTCTAACCACTCAATTTCATCAACCCATTAGTATTAAATTCATTCTTCTAATGCATCAAACCATTCGTCAAAAATAATGTATATCAAATAAAGAAAACTATTTTTAGAATACAATATTATAACCTTTTTATTTATTTCTAGAATTGTTTACTATATATGAATTGAATTATTTTTAATTTATTTCCAATATTTATACTACTTCAATGTACCAATTGGATATGATTATATCTAATAAATATATATCTAACGGTTTCATATACAATGACTATAAGTCCAATGAACATATGTATAAGAGTCATATGTATAACAATCATATGACATTCTTATATGTATTCATGCATGCTTACCAAAATTCACTCATTCGGTTCATTTACATCATTCTAAAAATATATATAATGTTTCTAATGTTTTACCTTCTTTCAATAGTTATAATTGGAGGTATTATCTTCAATGAAAACAATGAGGAAAGGATTTCATGTACATGGTCTTTTTATTTATTTGAAGTTTTATTCCTCTTATAGTTTTCTTAATGATGTTTCATATTGCATTATCATATTTAATTAATGGTTATATTACATTGTAATATTTCATCTCAATAAAATATGTCATGGTTTGTTTTAGTTTAGTGTTGCATGTATTATAAGCTATTGAACACACTGTATTTTTAAAGGGAAATGCGTACTAATATCAAGGGGTGTTAAAAGAAAGGCTTCCATAAATGTGTCCATCAACAATATTAAGAATCTAACTATAGTTAAAACAATAATACTTATATCTCTAGATTAATATACTCATCTCCTAGGTATAAATGATCATCATTCACAACCTACTTTCCAACCATAAAACAAGATCATCGAGTGAAAAAGAATCATGAGAATCGATGTCCTTGTTAGGGAAAAGAAAATTCCAATCTCATACAATCAAGGCTCTACTACATGACATCAGAGTTGTACTACATGACATCAGACTCATCCCACATCAGTTGCATCAAGTAATGAATATTTTACAATTCTTCATCAACAAAATTTTCCTCATCCCTAAAAATGACCTCTATAGTGAACATAATCTCCAATATGGAAATAGGTGTAGGCCCCACCTACCTGAGTCCCTAGATGAAGACTTCATCATTATTATGATTAATTATTAGTAACACTAAGATAGGTGTAGTCTTAGTCATTCTTAACTTATAAATTCACATGTAATCTTTCCAAATTAAATGATAACATTTTAAAAAGAAACTACAGGTCATGATAGGTTGGTAGTATAACAAACTGAGAATTTAAAAAATATCATCGAACTTTCTAATTGTCCATCCCAAAATACTTCCCTAGTCATAAGAAAATAAACATAGATCATTCCCTAACCATTGTATTATACATGTACCAACGTAATCATACTATAATGACACGTATGTCATTGAACACATGCAAATTTAACTATTTATAACTCATATAAAAAACTTGTATAGTAATGAGTAGGGTGTCGAAAGGACGGTGAAATTGTGTAGACCTAGAAAGAGAACTAAAAACAAAAATAGTGAAAGATGATTTATTTTAAAAAATGATTTATGAAAAACAACAAATGATAAAGGTGAAATGTGAATTTAGTGATGCAATAAAAATATTTAGGAAGGTGGGGAGAGTAGTAACAACAGTGGGGAAGAGTGAAGGGAATTTCAAATTCTTAGTTTAAAATAAATTCTTCTTTCATGAAAAGTTAAATGCATGAACATCCACAAATTGATTAGGTGAATAACTTTCACAAAGAGATTTACCTATAGAGGGATGATTCTTAAAGATCACTACTTCCGAGATTCATCCAACCATGAGAAGTTTGAAGAAATCAATATCTGTAAAATATTCTGATGTTTTGAAAATCAATTAATAGAGGCATAAACAATTTTATAAAGAAATGAAATGAATAATCAGAAGGATGAAACCAAGGAATCTAATTCCCCAAGAATAATTTAGCCACAAAACATTTTCAGTTAAAGATTGTCGAAAGATAAATTACAAACGAAGAACAGCAAAAACAAAGAAGAAGACAAGCAATATTCCCTTAATCTTTTGCTTCTGAAAAAGCTCCTTCATTACTTGCTACTTATTCCCTAGCTCCACTCGAGAAGTATTCACTAGATTGTGTCCATCTTAGAATGGTTGATTCTCCTTTTTTTTTTTTGTAAATGGCTCTTTCTTTAAAAAGAATTGATTCCACCGACTTATGTTTGCTAACCCCATAGGTTAGTGTCACCCTTCCTGCTCGAATCTGCATTCGAGGTTAGATCTGAGATCTTCAGAAATTCTTCAACAAACTCGAGTTCATCCGCAATTGGTTTTGATGGGTTGTCTTCTTCCTTGGAATCCTTCATTGGTGGGGAGCTCTCCTTTATCGAACTTCAACCGGAGCTTGAACATGAATAAGTGAGGTCCAATTTCCATGGCTTAGTTTTATTTCTGTAATCCCAGTTCCGCATTCGAATTCCTTCAACAAAAAACACTAACAGAGAACTCTATAATCGCTCCAGTGCCTTCATCCAATTGATTCATTCCTTCTACAGGCCACATTTGAGCAGAAAACCATACCCGTTTCAACTTGAAAACTCCCACACCACTGATTTTGGGGAAATCCAGGATCTTTAATCGGTTTCCTTCTCAGTAGAAACCCGACTTCAATCTGACTTATTTGTCTTTGTTTCACCCAGAAAACCCAAGCTCATCATCCTCGGCGAATCGGTATGGGTCTTCCTTCGAATCATCAGATTCATTCGGCCTCGGGCGCTCTTCCTCGGACATCTTAGATTCTGAGCTCCCCGCTTCAGATTAGGCATTCAGTTTGGGGTTCAAGTGCGGGCTCAATTTTCACGGTCCCCTCTTTGGTTTTCCCTTCCATGGGTCATAAATCGGGTCGGGTAATTTATACTACATGACCCGAAAATCTCTTATGTGGGCAGTACATCAAATATATCTTATGGGATTTATCTCACAAGATATGTAAGATTTATCTTACTCCTGCCAACAAATTCACCTGCAGATTCTTCTAGGGGGAACCAAAAAATCTCCAACAATGAAAAACTAACTTTTCTTATGTTGGCGTCATTCCAATTCACTTAGGTGGAAGGAAAATCTCACTTACGGACCCGCTAAAATCATGGATGCTGATTTCAACCAAAACCCATAATTTTTTTTTAAAAAAAAAATCTCTTACTCGGTGCAACATATGAAATAAAATTGTAAAACATTTGCAGAAAAAAATATTTTCTAAAAAAACTAGATTTTGCTACAATTGATTTAAAAAATATCTAGATTAAACACTCAACAAACAAGATAAAATAAATTCCAAAAAAAGTATTTAAATTCAGATCTTAAAATCCATCCATACACTGTGAATAAAATTTCAAATAAAATTTCACACAATGAAAAAAAAACAATTCCACTCCCTTCACGCGTTCTTAAAAAATTATCATTTCAATTTAAAAATCCTTGAGCAAGAAAATATTTGATCCTAAAATATTAAAAAAATACAAAGGATTATTTAAACATTTAAGTAGCTAAAACATTTTAAATCAATAAAATATTCAAAGAATAAATACCTTCAACATAGAAACGGTTAGGCAGCCGCTGATTGCAGCTGAATCTTTCAACAGAGGTGGGCTGACCACCCCCACCAATCCCCTTAGCACTGCCTATAAAGGCAGTGCAACCCTCCCCGAGAGAGAAATCGGGCGATACAGATGAAGCTCTGTGATCATCAATAAAACTATCCGTCTTCCTTCTCTATTCATCTTTTTTTGTTATTCTAATTTTTTTCATTTCAAAATTTGTTTTCTCAACACATTATCAGCTCGAATGCTCAAAAAGGAGAAATGTGTTTTTTATTTTTATTCTCACCACCTAGTTGGACAATTCTAATTATTTATTATTTTTATCTTAAATTTACCGCTAGATTAGATGGTTGATGTGGTTTATTTTAATTATCGCCATAAAGGTCAATTTGCCTCATGTTCGGACGGTTTAAATTTATTTATTTTACTCCACCTAATTGGACGGTATAATTAATAAATCAGTACACGCAATAAAGTTTTAAACGAGTAATGCGATATATTGATATATTTATTTTAAAATCCACAAGTGAAAGATTTATCAATCGATTAGAGTGATATATATATATATATAATATTAAATGATAATATTAACCTGATTTTAGTGTTTTCTGTAAATTAATTTTATTTATTTTAGGATCTTTGAAATATGTGATTATCACATAGATAAACAAAATTCAAAAGAAGATAAGACATACCTGGATCCATTAGATCTTCTTTATTTTAATCTCCTTGATTTTATCCCACTTAAAAGGTTTCTATCATTTGCTTCCTTTCTCTTCGACACCAAGATTGATGTAACGTACTAGAATTTAATTGAGACATAATTGGCAAGGACAAGACCCTTTAAATAGGTATAAAACAATTATTCATGGGTGGTTATTTAATTAACTGTCAAAGTCCATCAATTTGACAATTATATCCCTTATTATCTCATTAAAAAATATTAAACAAATATGACGTGAGTTAATTCAACATTCTCTCACTTAACTCATGTGATATTACTTTATGATGTTTAATATTCAATCAGTCATTATGCGTATTTATATTTATTCTATCATGTATACAACATTCATTATAATAAATGCTAATGTCCATATGAGTCATGACAGTTGTATATTCTCTATTATTATACTCCCTTCCATGTGCTACAATATTGAAATTTTCCCTATCATAATTAAAATGAGATATATATAATTGGTCCAACGATAATGTCTTTATTTAAGACTGCCTATTATCATTATCCAATTCAATCATGTATACTTATTGAAAAAATAGGCAACATGATCAAAACAATTACAAGTCCAAGTGTCAACTGTAATAATCATAACAATCAATACATACAATGAAACCTACTCAGTGACAGTGCCCATACTTTCAACATATCCAATAAATGTCTTGGGCGGCAACCTTTTCATCAAAGGATCGACAATCATAAGATTTGTGCTAATATGTTTAATTGACACCTTACGTTTTTGAACTTCCTCCTTAACCGCAAAGTACTTTAATTCCATGTGTTTACCACCTTTGGAATATCAGTCATTCTTGGAAAAGAATATTGTTGCGGTATTGTCACAATAAATTTTCAAGGGCTTGGTGATACTGTCGACAATTCCAAGTCCTGAAATAAAGTTCCGCAACCACGTACCTTGAATTACAGCTTCAAAGCATGCTACAAATTCAGCTTCCATGGTTGAAGTAGCTATAACCGATTGCTTTGCACTTTTCCATTGTCACGACCCGACCCTACCCGGGCTCGAGCCGCAACTACCCCAAGCCCGCCTCCATAGGCCAGGGGCTGGCGACCAGTGCCGAACGCACAACAACTCGGGGAGGCCTTTGTCTAAGTACCTGTACACACACACGCAGCCCACTCAATGCAGAAGTGCAGAGTAAAAGAAAAGACAAGTAAAGAAAAGGGCAACTGCTATATATGAACCACAAATGTGCATCGACCTCTAATCAGTACAAGCAAGTGTTGAAGGTAAACTGAAAAAAGGGGCAAACACGCGCCCAACCAGAAAAGTGCCACAACCCGACAATAGGTAAACAAAAGAAAAACAGCTGGAAGGGTCTCCCACCTGGAACCCGACTCCGACCACCGCACGCGGTCCAAGCTCCCAAACTCCTAAGCTCCGCTAAAGTCACGACCAACATGTCCGTCGTCTGCAAGGGCACACCAAGTGTGGGCAAAGCCCAAGCAGGGGTGAGTATAAAAATACTCAGTAGGATACCCCAAAGGCTCGAGGGAGTAACAAATGAGGTACCGAAGGGTGAGCAGTAGATCGAACAAGGAATAGTAAAGGAGTACAACAGAGAGTGCAGTAAAGAGTACAACTCAACCCAACAAGAGGTGGGAAGTAGACGCATCCAAACACAAGGAGCTAGAAGCGTTGAGAAGGTGAACTTCTCATCGAGTCTTCGCTACCTATATCAGGAGAGTAGACTCGTCCAACCACGAGAAGCTAGACACGGAAAACACGTGGCATACCCCGCGCGTCTTCGCCTCTCTTGGAAGGAGAGTAACCAAAACCCAAGGAGTGGGTACTGGAACCAGGTATACATATATATATGTTCTAACAAGAAACCCAAACAAGATCGTAAGGGGATCTTTGTCCCGTAGCTCATCCCAGGAAAGCGAGTAGCCAACAGTCCCAGAAGTAAACATCATCGATGCCCAGCATCCCACACGTCTACCCCGAACTGCAAGCCAAGAGGCTCAAATCACCACACCTTGATACTATCCGATTTGGGTGACACTGACTCGTCTGCACGGTTTTAGGTCGTGTCACAAGGACGCGTCTCGGTGGGGAAAGCGCCCCTCGTACTTGAGAGTTCCGGGTTAAGTCAAACCACACCTTGTCACTATCATACAGCCGAGAGATCTGCTCAAAGGCAAAGCTGTCACATCACAAACCCGTACAACCAAGGGTCCCGCTCCGGTAGTCACGGAGAAAAGTCACCGACTAGCCTCATAAGAAGGGATGAGTCTGAAATGCCAACGGGTGACCCACTACCCAGCCCTACTGGAGGGTAAGATCATAATAAGATATCGGGCGACCCACTGCCCAGCCCTGCTGGAGGGTAGACCTGGAATAAGTCGACATACGACCCACTACCCAGCCCTGCTGGAGGGTAGACCTGGAAGAAGTCGACGGGTGACCCACTGCCCAACCCTGCTGGAGCGTAGATCTGGAAGAAGTCGACGGGCGACCCACTGCCCAGCCCTGCTGGAGGGTAAACCTGAAACAAGATGACGAGCGACCCACTGCCCAGCCCTGCTGGAGGGTAAACCTGAAACACGACGACGGGCAACCCACTGCCCAGCCCTCCTGGAGGGTAAACCTGAAACAAGACGACAGGCGACCCACTGCCCAACTCTGCTGGAGGGTAGACCCTCAAGAGTCGTCGGGTGACCCACTGCCTAGTCTCTGTTAGAGGGTAAACCCTAAGAAGTCAATGAGCAACCCACTGCCCAGCCCCGCTGGAGGGTAAAGCTGAAACTGCTCTGGCCATCTCTACTGGACGGTACAACACTGGCCAACCGAACACGGAGTGGGTATCGCGCAACCACCCAATTCCGGAACAAGTCACCCAGTAGAGGTTCAGCGCCCACCATCATTGGGTGTCACTAGCACCACTACCGTGCATAGGTTCGGAGTACGTCAAATGAAGCCTCTGACCAACGCCCTTTCATATTTCCACATTTAATAAGATCACGTAAGAGGCTCCGCTCACCTGAACAGATTACACCGTTGTAATCCTCGTGCAAAAACGCGTGAGATAGAATACTTACTCACCTGAAACGGTCAACCGGTGAATATGGTACTATTCACTATAGCCACCCCATGTGGGGCCCACACCAAGATCCTGAAACTGAACAAATGGATCACACCACTGCGATCCCCTCAGAAAAACACACGGGATTGACTACTCAATCGCCCAAAACAGACACCCGGTGAAAAAGGTACTATTCACCGTAGCCAACCCGGGTGGGACCCACACCACTATCCCGAAAAAGGTCGGGCGAACTGCGCCATCGTGAAGCTCTCAGAAAAACACGTCAAAACGACTTTTCATCCGCCCGAACGGACGTCTGATGGAAAAGTCGCAATACGCTGCACACAGCTCAAAAGACGGCCTGTGGGGCCCACGCCTCAACTCTGGCTTCATCGCCTGAAACAACCCTGGTCAACCTCGTCTCGATGCTAGGGCCACGACGCCACTGACGACGCCTAAAACGAACTCAGGATGTAGAAGTTGTCACTCCCCGCGTTATACGCAAACGGGGCCCTGTGGGGCCCACACCTCAAGCCCGAATCTAGGCGGGCGGATTGCGCTGTTGCAATCCCCTCTGGAAAAACACACTGAATGCAGTGCTCAAACACCCCAAACAGATGTCGGGAGGAAAAATGACATTTCATCGTAAAACGTGCGAACTAGGCCCTATGGGGCCCGTACCCTGTCTCCAACCCGATCACTTCAGAAAGTGTCTCAAAAAGTCCGCACGAGGACTGGGGTCACGCTGCCGCTAACGGCGCGTCAATCGGACATTCCAAACAGGAGTTAGGTCCGACACAACAATTAATTAATTACTCGCATTTGGCGTTTCGTGCCACCGAGCAATGAAACCAACCCGTAAAGGTTCCGAACCAACTTTGGAAGGACCGTCACAGCTCCATTGCCACCGCGCCTCTGACGGCATGTCAAACGGACATCCGGCTCGCGAGCCACGTCCGTTGCAACTTTAATAATAATTTATTATTATTAAATTAATGCGTTTTGGATCACTCGCCTTTGGGCACGGAACCCAAAAACCCCGGGACTCATCTTAAAAAGGGCGCCTTGCCGATACGATTTCCTAGCCGCATACGGCGCGTCAAACGGACGCGCCGTTTGGAAATTACGGCCCCCCGAATATAGGGGTGGGCCAACCGGTCCGGTCCGGTCCTGGACTGTCGGCCCGCGGCCCAGCCGTGGGTCCGGTCCAACATGCCGCGGCCCGCTGGCCACGGCCCGCCTCAAGCCACCGGAACCGAGCGGGTCCAGTTCTTCCCAACTGACCGGCCAGTTGGCCAGTCCTCGTTGACACCCAGCAGGACCCGCGCGGCGCGGGTCCTGGTTTGCTGCTCAGCCCCCGAGGTCAGCGCCTCGGGGCTACCTCCTCCGACCGCGACAGGCGCCCTCGGTGCCTCCGCCTCCCGCAGCCGACACCGCCTCGCCATCCCGGCCCTGCACCGCCACTGACGCCCGACCTCGCACCGACTCCTCTCGGACGTTTGTGCTCGACCGCGAGCCGCCTCGCCCGGAAGACCGCCGCTGCCCGACCTTAGGAGCCCCGCCGCGTCGCCAAGCCGCCGTGCCGGCCTGCTGCCACCGCCCGACCGCGACGCTGACCCCCGCTCGACCTCACCCTCACCGACGCCTGCTGAAGCCGCCCCGGACCGCCACTGAGCCAGCTCGCCTGAACCCTCGTCGGACCGCCTTGGTCCACCGGAAAACACCAAACCCGCAAACTTCGACGTGTGATTGCGATCTCCTCTGATATCGGATTTCAATTTCGAAAAGAGCGATGGAAAGCTTATAAAATATACTACATGATTATGGGATTTTCTCGAATAAATAGCAACAATTCGACACTAGAAATTGGGATCAAAGTTGGTGTAGGAATTAAAAACTCAAAACGAAAACTCCTACCTGTTGGGCGTAGCCCGGAGCTGCGTCGGCGATCCTCCGGAGCTGCCGTGCCCCGCCGGAGCTGTCGCGCCTCGCCGGAGAGGTGGAGGAGGAGGGATTGAGGAGAAGCTTCTAGTTTGGGAGCATTCTCCAGATGAGGGGAGGAGGAGAAGGTGTGTGGGGGAGAGAGGTTATAAATAAAATTAATTAAAATGTTTAATTAATTTAAACCCCTCAAATGACCCGCATCTGAAACCTCCGTCGCGGTCAAGATTAAGCCTCCCCTAGGGTAAAAACCACCTCCCAAGTACAATGGAGGTCTCAGAATTTTAATCCGAGGTCCCGTTCAAAAGTTATAAAACTCAACGCCCGTGCCCGCCAAATTATGAAAACGCCCCCCGGGGCCATTTTTCACTGACGGCCCGCGCCCGCAAAACATATACCCCTCCTAGGGTAAAAGACACATTACGGACTCAACGGTGCCATCCGTTTCCCAATCAGAGCCACCGTTTAAGAGATACTTGAGTTTAACCATTAAACGGATAAATTAATTATTTAATTTATCCGTTTCACGTTCCGAAAGCGAGCGAGGGGTCCAAATGTCCCGCGCCGACATGTTTTATGTCGTTACTAGGTTAAAAACCCCATTACGGACTCATCCGTACACTCGGATTTAGGATCTGAAGCACCGTTTAGGAGTTATCCCATTTATTTTGCATTCCCAGTGTGAACGCACTGAAAACTTAATTCCGGCCACACCGGGGCTCAGAATCGCATGCCGTCTGAAGGCGCTGCTCTGGAATAATATCAATAATATTCCAAAGTCTTTTATAGAAAAACCAGATTCTTACATCATTCCCTCCTTCAAGATTTTTGTCCCCAAAAAGAAAAACCAGGGAACAACTTAGGGTACTGAGCCCACACCTGGCTCTCCCGTACCCATAAGAACTCTTGCACAGTCCCGCGTCACCGCACACAGACCAAAGGGTTTGATATGTTCACACAAGCTCTGCCCTTGCTGATGGCGTGCATAGGAGCACACACACGTCTCCTCAGGTAAGCCACACAGGAGATGTCATGCACCCACTCTAGACTTTGGGGTTAGGACAAGGCGATAGGGAACCTCGCCATCCCTTCGCATGGTCTCAAATGACATGACAGCTCTCGGGGGTAGCTCACCTCCCCGACCGAACCCCTACGTTGCATGCCATGACTGGAATCACCACCCGCACCTGGGACAAGGCCCGGTGATTCCCTCCTTCAAAATATCCATATGGTGAAACACCCAAGGATATCTGGTCATGCATGGTTTCACAATCAATGTCCCACAACCAAGACCCTCTTACATGCTCGGAAGTGAAAGAGTCAACACCATCGACTAAAGAGAGAGGTCCTACGCCTTTTACTTCACCAACACAGGGTTACACCGATGCCCCGTGCCACCCTGGTAACAACTCAAACAAGGAGCAGGGAGAAAAGAATTTCACTCACAGAGTCTAACAATTCTACTGCAAAAATTAGAAGAGCTGTAGAGAGTATCTCTTACCACCTCATGCTCTGTAGGATCGTAGACATCCAAAGCTCGCGGCTATCCACGGTACCAACTGTCAGCTCTTGGATCCTGACGTGGACCGCCTAGTGGTGATGGGAAGACCTCGTAAAGTCGTCCCCCACTACCAGCTACTCCCGCTCCTCTGCTAGCACCACCTCTCTGGGTACTACTCCGATCACGGCGCTGCCTCCATCGTGGTGGTGCACCTGCTACCTGCACGAAGCTCTCCGCATGCCTGGTCGTGCAGTCTCGTGCCAGGTGACCTCACCCATCGCAAGCAGAGCACCGACTCTCTTCGGGCTACACTGGTGACCTCCGATGCCACTGTGGTGTACGACCACACTCCTAAGTCCAGTTGTCAGAAAGCCACCTGTGTCGAGGTTCTTCTTGCCGACACCCACTAGCTGCGGCATACGTCTTGGTTCTAATGTGCCTGCTGCCACCACCAACTCTAGAACGTGACAGGAAGCTCTCTGTCACTAGCACCTGCTCTAGCACCCTGACATTTGTGGAAACGCCCAAGGGTACTATGACAACACAAATCTCTCGGCGGAGACCCTGCTCAAACTTACGCGCTCGGAATTTATCATCATGGACCAAGTCCAGGTAAAAGCGTGCACGGTCTGTGACACTAGCCGCGTACTCGGCCACCAACATCCCTCCCTGCTGAAACTATAGGAGCTCCTGAATCCGAACGGAGTGCAATCAGGAGGGGAAAAACTCCTCATGGAACAACAATTGAAATTCGCCCCACGAAAGCGATGAATCGTCAAAAAAATGAGTCACCAGACTCCACCAACGCCAAGATGCTCCACGAAAAAGGTTGGCTGACAAAGCCACTCTCTGATCTGTCGGTGTCTGCACAAGCCTGAAAAGGCGAACCAATACCTCTAGCCAAACCTCTACTGCCTGAGGTTATGACTCACCACTGAACCTTAGCGCTCTCTGCCACTAGAACTCACGGAGCGCGCTCAACCTACACTCAAGCTCAGTCTGCTCTGCTGAAGCTGTCTGCTGCTCAACAGGTGGGGGTGCTGCTACCGACCCACCCGGAGAAAGGGGCTCGCATGATGGGTTCTAGACTGAGGCCTCGTAGCTCACAAGGTCATCGTTACGAACCAAAGATGGTATCCTGGATGGCTGTCTTCGTAGAGACATCCTGAATATTATCAAGGAGTGTCACGGTCAGATGAGCATATATGTATATAACAGTCACAACAATGGGGAGCTGACTCAAGAAGGACATTCAAAGACTCAATCCTATGTGATGCACAAACCAATTTTCCTTGCAACAAGTGTCTCAGCATGCCGAGTCGACAAGCGGGTTATCAGGGTCCTGGTGAATGGATATGTCGGCCGCCACACCATCACTGGACTCCCTGGCCTGAGAGCCGCTCTCGAGACACGTTGACACTGTTGCCCTGAATCCCAACCAATTCCTTTTTAGGGACGTCCGAACAACATCCCAAGGAATGAACCACCTTTGATACCACTTTGTCACGACCCGACCCTACCCGGGCTCGAGCCGCAACTACCCCAAGCCCGCCTCCATAGGCTAGGGGATGGCGACCAGCGTCGAAGGCACAACAACTCGGGGAGGCCTTTGCCTAAGTACTTGTACACACACACACAGCCCACTCAATGCAGAAGTGCAGAGTAAAAGAAAAGACAAGTAAAGAAAAGGGAAACTTCTATATATGAACCACAAATGTGCATTGACCTCTAATTAGTACAAGCAAGTGCTGAAGGTAAACTGAAAAAAAGGGGCAAACACGCGCCCAACTAGAAAAGTGCCACAACCCGACAACAGGTAAATAAAAGAAAAACAGCTGGAAGGGTCCCTCACCAGGAACCCGACTCCGACCACCGCACACGGTCTAAGATCCTGAACTCCTAAGCTCCACTGAAGTCACGACCAACCTATCCATCTTCTGCAAGGGCACACCAAGTGCGGGAAAATCCCAAGCAGGGGTGAGTATAAAAATACTCAGTAGGATACCCTGAAGGCTCGAGGGAGCAACAAAGGAGGTAACGAAGGGTGAGAAGTAGATCGAACATGGAATATTAAAGGAGTACAACAAAGAGTGCAGTAAAGAGTACAACTCAACCCAACAAGAGGTGGGAAGTAGACTCATCCAAACACAAGGAGCTAGAAGCGGTGAGAAGGTGAACTTATCATCGAGTCTTCGCTACCTATAGCACGAGAGTAGACTCATCGAACCACGAGAAGCAAGATACGGAAAGCACGTGGCATACCCCGCGCGTATTCGCCTCTCTTGGAAGGAGAGTAACCAAAACCCAAGGAGTGGGTACTAGAACCAGGTATACATATATATATGCTCTGACAAGAAACCCAAACAAGATCGTAAGGGGATCTACGTCCCGTAGCTCAGCCCCAGAAAACGAGTAGCCAACAGTCCCAGAAGTAAACATCATCGATGCCCAGCATCCCACACGTCTACCTCGAACTGCAAGCCAAGTGGCTCAAATCACTGCACCTTGACACTATCCTCTTTGGGCGTCACTGACTCACCCGCACGGTTTTAGGTCGCGTCACAAGGACGCATCTTGGTGGGGAAAGAACCCCTCATACTTGAGAGTTCCGGGTTAAGTCAAACCACACCTCATCACTGTCACACACCCGAGAGATTTTCTCAAAGGCAAAGCTGTCACATCACTGACCCATACAACCAAGGGTCCCGCTCCGGTAGTCACGGAGAAAAGTCACCGACTAGCCTCATAAGAAGGGCTGAGTCTGAAATGCCAACGTGTGACCCATTGCCCAGCCCTGCTGGAGGGTAAGATCATAATAAGATATCAGGTGACCCACTGCCTAGCCCTGCTGGAGGGTAGACCTGGAATAAGTCGACAGACGATCCACTGCCCAGCCCTGCTGGAGGGTAGAAGTGGAAGAAGTCGACGTGTGACCCACTGTCCATCCCTGCTGGAGGGTAGACCTGGAATAAGTCGACGGGTGACCCACTGCCCATCCCTGCTGGAGGGTACACCTGAAACAAGACGACAAGTGACCCACTGCCCAACCCAGCTAGAGGGTAAGCTTGAAATAAGACGACATGAGACCCACTGCCCAGCCCTGCTGGAGGGTAAACCTGAAACAAGACGACGAGTGACCCACTACCCAGCCCTACTGGAGGGTAGACCCTCAAGAGTCATCGGGTGACCCACTTCCTAGTCTCTGCTAGAGGTTAAACCCCGAGAAGTCAATGAACAACCCACTGCCCAGCCCTGCTGGAGGGTAAACCTGAAACTGCTCTAGCTATCTCTACTGGATGGTATAACACTGGCCAACCAAACACGGAGTGGGTATCATTCAACCACCCAATTCTGGAACAAGTCACCCAGTAGAGGTTCAGCGCCCACCATCATTGGGTGTCACTAAAACCGCTACGGTGCATAGGTTCGAAGTACGTCAAATGAAGCCTCTAACCAACGCCCTTTTATATTTCCACATTTAATAAGATCATGTAAGAGGCTCCGCTCGCCTGAATAGATTATACCATTGTAATCCTCATGGAAAAACGCGCGAGATAGAATACTTACTCGCTTGAAACGGCCAACCAGTGAATATGCTACTATTCACTGTAGCCACCCCATGTGGGGCCCACACCAAGATCCTGAAACTGAACAAAAGGATCACACCACTGCGATCCCCTCGGAAAAACACACGGGATTGACTACTCAATCGCCCAAAACAGACACCCGGTGAAAAATGTACTATTCACCGTAGCTAACCTGGGTGGGACCCACACCACTATCCTGAAAAAGGTCGGGCGAACTGCGCCATCATGAAGCTCTCGGAAAAAAATGTCAAAACGACTATTCATCTGCCCGAACGGACGTCTGATGGAAAAGTTGCAATACGCTGCACACAACTCAAAAGACGGCCTGTGGGGCCCATGCCTCAACTCTGGCTTCATTGCCTGAAACCACCCTGGTCGACCTCGTCTCGATGCCAGGGCCACGACGCCGCTGACGACATCTAAAACGAACTCCGGATGTAGAAGCTGTCACTCCCCGCGTTATATGCAAACGGGGCCCTATGGGGCCCACACCTCAAGCCTGAATCTAGGCGGGTGGATTGCGCCATTGCAATCCCCTCAGAAAAAACACACTGAATGCAGTGCTCAAACACCCCAAACGGATGTCGGGTGGAAAACGACATTTCATCAAAAAACGTGCGAACTAGGCCCTATGCGGCCTGCACCCTGTCTCCAACCCGATCACTTCACAAAGTGTCTCAAAAAGTCCGCACGAGGACTGGGGTCACGCTGCCGCTGACGGCGCGTCAATCAGACATCCCAAACAGGAGTTAGGTCCGACGCAACAATTAATTAATTAATTAAATAATTAATTAATTACTCACATTTTGCGTTTCGTGCCACCGAGCAATGAAACCAACCCGCAAAGGTTCCAGACCAACTTTGGAAGGACCGTCACAGCTCCGGAGCCACCGTGCCTTTGACGGCACGTCAAACAGACGTTCGGCTTGCGAGCCACGTCCGTCGCAACTTTAATAATAATTTATTATTATTAAATTAATGCGTTTCGGATCACTCTCCTTTGGGAATGGAACCCAAAAACCTCAGGACTCATCTTAAAAAGGGCGCCTTGTCGATACGATTCTGCAGCCGCAGACGGCGCGTCAAACGGACGCGCTGTTTGGAAATTACGGTCCCCCAAATATAGGGGTGGGCCAACCGGGCCGGTCCGGACCGGCCGGCCCAGTCCTGGACTGCCGGCCCACGGCCCAGCCGCGGGTCCGGTCCAACATGCCGCGGCCCGCTGTCCGTGGCCCGCCTCAAGCCAATGGCCCTGAGCGGATCCGGTTCTTCCCAACCGACCGGCCAGTTGGCCAGTCCTCGTCGACACCCAGCAGGACCAACGCGACGCGAGTCCTGGTTTGCTGCTCCGCCCCCGAGGTCAGCGCCTCGGGGCTACCTCCACCGACCGCGATAGGCGCCCTCGGTGTCTTCGCCTCCCACAGATGACAACGCCTCGCCGTCCCAGCCCTGCACCGCCACAGACGCCTGACCTCGCACCGGCTCCCCTGCGACGTTTGCGCTCGACCGCGAGCCGCCTTGCCCGGAAGACCGTCGCTGCCCGACCATAGGAGCTCCTCCGCGTCGCTGAGCCGCCGTACCGGCCTGCTGCCACCGCCCGACCGCGACGACGATCCCCACTCGGCCTCCCCCTCACCGACGCCTGCTGAAGCGGCCCCGGACCGCCGCTGAGCCGGCTCGCCTGAACCCTCACCAGACCGCCTTGGTCCACCGGAAAACACCAAACCCGCAAACTTCGACGTGTGATTGCGATCTCCTCCGATATTGGATTTCAATTCCAAAAAGAGCGATGGAAAGATCATAAAATATACTACACGATTATGGAATTTTCTTGAAGAAATAGCAACAATTCGATGCTAGAAATTGGGATCAAAGTTGGTGCAGGAATTAAAAACTCAAAATGAAAACTCCTACCTGTTGGGCGTAGCCCGGAGTTTCGTCGACGATCCTACGGAGCTGCCGCGCCCCGCCGGAGCTGTCGCACCTCGCCGGAGAGGTGAAGGAGGAGGGATTGAGGAGAATCACCTTGATTGGGAGCATTCGCCAGAGGAGGGTAGGAGGAGAAGGGGGGGGGGTGAAGAGAGGTTATAAATAAAATTAATTAAAATGTTTAATTAATTTAAACCCCTCAAATGACCCGCATCTGAAACCTCCGATGCGGTCAAGATTAAGCCTCCACTAGGGTAAACACCACCTCCCGAGTACAATGAAAGTCTCATAATTTTAATCCGAGGCCCCGTTCAAAAGTTATAAAACTCAATGCCCATTCCTGCCAAATTATGAAAACGCCCCCCCGGGGCCATTTTTCACTGACAGCCTGCGCCCACGAAACTTATACCCCTCCTAGGGTAAACGAAACATTACAGACTCAACGATGACCTCAGTTTCCCAATCAGATCCACCGTTTAAGAGATACTTGAGTTTAACCATTAAACGAATAAATTAATTATTTAATTTATCCATTTCACGTTCCGAAAGCGAGCGAGGGGTCCAAACGTCCCACACCGACATGTTTTATGTCGTTCCTAGGGTAAAAATCCCATTCCGGACCCATCTGTACACTCAGATTTATGATCCAAAGCACTGTTTAGGAGTTATCCCATTTATTTGGCATTTCCGGTGTGAACGCACTGAAAACTTAATTCCTGCCACACCGGGGCTCAAAATCGCACGCCGTCTGAAGGCGCTACTCTGGAATAATGTCAAGAATATTCAAAAGTCTTTTATAGAAAAAACCGGGTTCATACATCCATGATATTTCTCCTTAGGCTAGAAGATACACATTACCAAAAGCGCACTTTCTTGCATCAACACAAACAACATAGTCTGAATCTGAATATCCAATCGCCTCAAGATCATTGGATCTTTTATAAGTAAGCATGTTATCCTTTTCTCTTTGCAAATATTGCAAAACTTTCTTCCCATCTCTCCAATGATCGAGTCCAGGATTACTTTGGTATCTTCCTAACATACCAACTACAAAGATAATATATGGCCTTGTACATGTTTGAGCATACATCAAGCTTCCAACAACATATGCATAAGGAATTTATTCCATATGTTTTTGTTCCAAAACATTTTTGGGACATTGATTGAGATTAAATTTATCTCATTTTTGAATTGTAACCGGTTATGTTGAACATTTTTCCATCCTAAACCCCTCTAAAATCTTATTGATGTATGACTTTTGAGATAAGCCCAATATACCTTGAGTTTTATTACAAAATATTTCTATTCCAATCACATAATTGTCTTCTCCCATTTCCTTCATTAAAAAATTATTAGAGGGGAATTTGTTGGTCTCATATAATAGATCAAGATCATTTGAAGCAAGCAATATGTCATCAACATATAGAATCAAGAATATAAATTTACTCCCACTAATCTTCTGATATATACACCAATCATCGATGTTTTCCTTAAATCCAAAAGATACAATGGTATCATTAAACCTAATATACCATTGTCAGAAAGCTTATTTAAGTCCATATATTAACTTCTTTAATTTACATACCATGTGTTACTTTCCTTCAAGGGAAAACCCATTGGTTGATCCATGTATACATGTTCCTCTAAGTTTCCATTTAGAAAGTTTGTTTTAACATCCATTTGATGTAACTCTAAATCATACTGAGCTACCAATGCCATAATAATACTAAAAGAATATTTCTTAGAAATTACTAAGAAGGTTTCCTTATAGTCTATACCATCCTTTTGAGTGAATCCTTTAGAAACAAGTATGGCCTTGCAATGTCCAAGGTTACTAAGAGAGTCATATTTGGTTTTAAAGACCCATTTACATATAACTCTATTGCATCCTTCAAATAATTCCATAAGTTCCAACACTTTATTTTGTTCCATGGAATTCAACTCACATTTCATGGAAGCTAACCATTTATCAGAATTATCACACTTGATGGCTTGAGAATATGAAACTGGATCATTATTAATGCCAATATCATTTTCTATTTCATGTAGATATACCAAATAATTATAAAAAATAGATGACCTTATTTCTATTTGGGATCTTCTTAACAATATTTCTTGTGGTTCTTCAACCATTTATTTATTGTGAATTTGGGAAACATTCTGTTGTTGTTCTATTTGATTATTTTGTGATGCAATAATTTGAGGAACAACAACATGTGAAGTTGGAATACAAGAAAATGGAACTTGAATTTTAACTTCTTCAATTTCAAAATTTTGTGGAACTTCACTCCCACTGGATTCACCATTCTCGATAAATCTAGCATTTCTAGTTTGAACAATTCTCATACTATGATTAGGAAAATAAAATCTACATCCCTTTGATTTCTCTAGATAACCAATGAAATATCCACTGATTGTTCTTGCATCCATTTTTCTTTGTTATGGATTATATGACTTTATTTCTTCCTAACAACCCCATATATGTAGGTGTCTTAAACTAGGTTTCATACCGGTCCAAAATTCAAAAGGAGTCTTTGGAACTGCTTAACTGGGAACTCTATTCAATAAATACACATCAGTTTTTAAGCATAAATCCACAAAGATAAGGGTAAAGAAGAATTACTTAACATACTTCTAACCATATCCATTAATGTTCTATTACACATTTCATCCACACCATTTTGTTGTGGTGTACCTAGCATAGTGTATTGTGTACATATTCCATGAATTTCTAGAAACTTTGCAAATGGACTAGGGTTTTTTCCACTTTCATCAAATCTTCCATAGTATTCACCACCCCTATCAGACCTTATGACCTTCACCTTTCTGTCTAATTGCCTCTCAACTTCATTTATATAAATTTCCAAGGCATTTATTTCTTGATATTTCTCATGCAATAAATAGACACATCCATAACGTGAAAAATCATCAATAAAGGTGATAAAGTATTTTTCTTTACTGAAATAATTGACATCAAAAGGTCCACATATATTGGTATGTATGATCTCAAGTAGTTGAGTACTTATTATGGCGCATTTCTTTGTGTTTTTTGTTTGTTCTCCTTTAATACAATCCACACAAATGTTTAGATCGGTAAAATCTAATTTTGGAAGGATTTCAAACTTAATCAGTCTCTCCAATATGTCTTTGGAAATATGACCTAAATGTTTATCCCATAAGTAAGAAGATTTTTCATTTACTAAACCACATTTAGTACCAGAATTATGATGCAAGGTCATAAGTGTTTCAACATACATATTATCAATATTTAGTTTATATAAACCATCATACAATAAACCAGATCCAATCATGCGTGTATGCTTAAACAAACTAAAATATCCATTCCCAAAATTAAAAAAGTATCCAACGTCATAAATTTTTAATAAAGAAACCAAATTACAATATATACTAGGTACATAAAAGGTTTCACATAATTCCAAACTATATCCACTATCAAGGATTAAACGGTAAGTCCCAAAAGCTTCAACTGGAACCTTCACTCTATTCCCCATTAAGATGAACTTATCGGTTGGGCTTGTGATTTGGGTTAAAAGGAATCCCTGCATTGTATTAGAAACATGAGTCATACAACTAGAATCAATCCACTATGTATTACGTGGACATTCAACTAAGTTTTATTCATAACATGTATAATCATTTTTCTTACCTTTCTTTTCAAACTAAGCCTTACGTTTTAGATAATACTTTTGTAAATGTCCAACTTTCCCACAAAAATGAAATTTATCTTTAGTTTTGTTCTTTTGGTTCTTTTTAAAATACTCATTAACCTTCAATGGTCCCTTTTCCATGCTTCTTTATACCATTATTCTTTCCTCCTTGATGATACACATAATTGATGGAGTGGATTCATTGACCTTTTAAATGTGTTTCCTCTTGAACTAGTATACTATGAAATTCATGCACATTCCATTTATATTTCATGGTGTTGTAGTTCATTTTGAATGGTCCATACTCAGACGGTAATGATTTTAGGAAAAGCTGTACAAGGAAACTTTCATCCAATTCCATTCCTAAAGACTTAAGTCTTGCTGCAATATTTTTCATTTTAGTGACATGCTCATGCATAATACCAGAACCATAAAACTTCATGGTGGAAGAATACAAGAAAAATCCCGACTTCAATTTTAGAGATATTCCCTGGGAATGATCTTTTCTGTTACTTGTTTTCTTTGTTTGAGGTTACTGGAAAATGATGCTATTGTTTCTGTTGGATTGTTGAGAGATAAAGTTCTGCAGGCTTGGACGTACCCATGGCCAGTAGGACTAGTTGATAAAACTTCAGTTTTTTTTCTTTGTTTCTTCTCTGATGGATCTTTTGGTGTGGAAAGACTTCCTCTGTTGGGTTCTATTTTTTGAGATGAATTTTCTTGAAACATTCTAGACTCAGTCTGCTGGTTTCCTGCTACTATGGTTTTGCTGAAGTCTGGGATTAGAGGATAGGATTCACTCAGTTCTAACCTGCTGTTGCTGTTTCTTTGACTGAGGTTGAATGATTGAAAAGTGAGGTTCTCCCTGCTGATTTCTCGCCACTTGGTCTGGTTTTTCTGAACCTATAGCTGGTTCTTGCCTGAACACTGGTTGATTTAGAAGATTTATATTATGCTTCAAAGGCTGGACTTAAGATTCGGATTTCTTGATTTGTTTTGATTGCCTTCTGTCTATTGGATGGATATAGTAGGGATACTTTGGCCGCAATATGGTTTCTCTATCATCTTTCCATCTACTCCACATGGTGATGATGCTGACTGCAGGGGAGACAGGTTCGGACCGACCTGTTTTCTTCAATTGGACAGCTTGCTGATTTTTTTTGGATGGTCTACATTTTCGAAGTTACAACTTTGCAACATTTAAAAGGTGACTTCTCTGGGATACCTTAAAGAACTGGTTTATTTGTTTTGGATTGAGTATTTTATGTAACCCATTGAATTCCTGCTGGTGTAAGTCATTTACACCTCAAGGTTGTACTGTTCTTTTTTGATTTTAATAGATTCCATAGGCGACATGAATTGGGAAACCAACTCATGTCACCAATTTTCTCAAAAAAAATCATAATAGTATAAATTTTTTGAGCAATCAATATATATCATTTTAAAATAATTTTTATTTTTTTAACTTTATGATTTTACCACTTTGGTGATTAAAAAATCTCATGAAATAATGTTCCAAATATAAAACATTATAATTATAACATAGTTATAAATACAAATAAATTTAATAAACATAAATCCAAATTTTGTTTACTCTTTATTTAATTTGTTTTTGCATCAAATTTAAAACTCTAATAATTATTTCAAATAATGACAAATCATTTTTATAATTTTTTTTTGAGGTTTGAAAACCCATGAAAAAAAGATGATAAATAAAAAAATTCCAACACATCACCTTTAAAACCATTTTTTGTAAATGTGGGAAACCTTATCAATTTTTTTAAACATTAAAACAATTTTAAATATAAAATTCATTCTATTATCAAATATAATAAATAAATAAGAGAGATTTCAAAATTTAAAGTCAAGGAGAAGAGGCAGAATATTGAGATTCCCAAAAAATAAGCACTTCATATTTGGGAAGAGAAAAAAATGCATAGTGGATTCATAATTTAAATAATAATAATAATAATTTCACAATGATTATTAAATAATTAAACAATGCTAAAAAACACCCCTTGATTGAAGATAAAGGCAGAATATTCTGATTTAATAAAAACAATTTAAATCATATTCGGGTTTTAGAAAATTCCACCACATACTATTATTATTAATATTAACAACCATTTAAAATATTAAGAAAATAATTCATATTTAACGCAACACATTGCTTGCAGAAAGTAATACAGATTTTTGATTCTTATTTTAACACAACACATAATAAATTTATACATGAAAAAACACAAATTTCATAACCCTCCTCTAATACCACATGTAAATTAATTTTATTTATTTTAGAATCATTGAAATCTTTGATTATTACATAGATAAAAAAATTCAAAATAAGATAAGATATACCTTGATCCATTGGATATTCTTTATTTGAATCTCCTTGATTTTATCCCACTTAAAAGGATTTCTATCCTTTTCCTCATTTCTCTTCCATAGAAAAATTGATGTATTGTACTAGAATTTAATTGATACTTAATTATCAAGGACACAACCCTTTAAATAGGGAAAAAACAGTTATTCATGGGTGGTTATTTAATTAACTATCAAATTCCACCAAATTGACAATTATATCCCTTATTATCCCATTAAATAATATTAAAAAAATATGAGGTGATTTAATTCAACATTTTCTAGTTATCATCTTGTAAAATCTCACAAAGCTCGAATTCACCGCTCTTGACATTATCGAAATTAATTACATGTCGTGGATGATGGATGTGGAAATACATCTCAAATCGATGGATCTCACATAAACAATTAAAGAAAATAATTTACAAACCCTCCAAAATAAATCAAAGGTGATGATCTTCCTCTAAAGACATCTCGATGAGGGTTTGAAATGTGAATACCTCACAGAAAGATATCCATGCGAGCTCTAGAAGAGTTTGAAATAGAGGTGTGATCATCCAAAAGAGGTTTTTCTTCCAGAAACCTATGATGAATGGAATGTTTTACACTTCCAATACTTTAAAAGGGTCAATGATTACAATTTTTCCATGTATAGAATTATATCATAGCTAAAGTATTGTAGTATCAGGATTAAAAATGCTAATATGCTTGAAAAGACATATACAACATTTCATGCATCCCGCATCACCCTGTAACAACAACATATCTTGAGATGGTATTTATAATATTTAGATCTCATATCATCATTACTTTTAGCAGAGAAGAATAGTTAAATTTTTATTAAAATCATTAGTCTCGTCCTACTGGTTCAACAGTAGAATTTCCTGAAGAAAATGCTATATTTCATGAAAATAATCAATAAAGAAGTCAGGTATGTGATTCTCATGGTAGACATGGTTTTGGAGGCAGACACAGTCGAGAATGTGACCGTAACCATGGGCCTGCTCAAAATGAATATCAGAATAAAATAAAAATCAGCTCAAACAATTTAAGGAATTCTAAAGATTCCTGCTATAGGTGTGCTTCTAAGGGACATCGGTCTCAAGTGTGCCGAACCCCATAGAATCTTTGTAAGCTCTATAAAGAATCATTTGAAGCAAAGATTAATGAACCACACTTTTCTGAGACATCCCATAAATAGAGATAAAAGGAAGTGAATTTTACTAAGAATCAAGAGTCATCAAATATTGATTTCACTTTCCACAAAGTATGTGATTTTACTTGTGAATTTGATGAGATTATAGGTGAAAATAATTCAGAAAAATTACAGTAGTTATGATATATGATATTACGTTTTGTTTAGTATGTTTTATATTTTAGATGTTGTATTATTTGAATATCACAAGGTGTTTCTTATAATATTATTCTCTTTAATTTGAAGCAATGAAATGGATTTCTTAAATGGGACAGATATTTCCATACTGTATAGTGGAACAACACACAAAATTATTAAGAATAAAGAATATTTTTCAGATCTCAAATCAACAATACCAATTGTGAATACTATATTAGGTCATACAGATATGATATAAGGTACTGGTAAAGTAAGTTTTTCTTTATCCAAAATTATCATCTGGAATGTATTATACATATATAAGTCCAATCGAACCACATATGGTTGTAAAGAATGGACCAAAAATCGTTAATTTGTGGCATTAATAATTAGGTTGTCCTAGTTCAGGAATTATTTGAAAAATAATTCTCATAGACATTCATTAAAGGTCCAATATATCTCTCCACTAAGAAAAATTCTATGTGAGGGTTGTTCGCTTAGAAAGCTGATTGCGAGACCATCTCCAGCTAAAATTAAGGCCGAAATGACAGCCTTTCTTGAATGAATTCAAGGGGATATATGTAGACCAATTCATCTATCATGCATACCATTTAAATATTTTATGGTATTAATTGATGCATCTAGTAGATGGTCACATGTATTTTTTCTCTCAACTCGTAATGTTTCATTTTCACATTTTCTTTCCCAAATAATTTAATTGAGAGAACAATTCCATGATAATTTCATTAAGAAAGTAATGCTTGATAATGCTAAAGAGTTTACCTATAAAGCTTTAAATGATTATTGTATGGTAATGAGAATCATTGTGGAGAATCTAGTCACCCATGTGCATACACAAAATGGTTCAACTGAATCACTAATAAAACACCTCCAAATTATTTTTAGACCATTAATAATGAGAACAAAGTTATTGATCTCCGTATGGGGTCATGAAATATTGAATTGCCCGACATTAATTCGCATAATACCAAGTGAATATCATAAATACTCTCCACTCCAATTTGATTTTGGATAAGATCCTAACATCTCCCACTTAAGAATCTTTGGTTTTGCAGTATATGTACCAATTTCTCCCCCACAACATACAAATATGGGACCTCAAAGGTGGGTGAAGATATATGTAGGATATAAATTCCCATCCATCATCAGATATATTGAACCGAAAACTGGTGATGTATTTATAACATGTATTGATGATTATCACTTCAATGAATAAGTATTCCCATCATTAGGGGAGAAAAAAAACAAAGGGAGGAGATTTCCTAGAATGTGAAAACGTTATCTTTTCTTGATCCTCCCACCTATTAGTGTGAGATGGAAGTGAAAAAGATTTTACATTTTCAAGAAGTAGAAAATCAATTACCTGATGAATTTACTAATTCAAAGGGAATGACTAAATCAAATATACCGTCTGTAAATGAATCGACTAGAATTGATGTCCTAAAGACACAATTACATAATGATGTTACAAAAATCTCAAAAACATGACTGAAGCATGGAAGACCAATTGGATCTAAGGATAGAAATCCTCAGAAAAGAAAAGGGATGGGTATAATTGAAAACCCTATTATGGAGGTTTGTGTTCCATAAGAAACACATAATTTAAGTGTTCTTAAAGAAACACATGATGAGGATCATAAAGAGAATTCACAGGATATAGAAAACCCTGAAGGTTTAGAAAATAATGAAATATCTCTTAATTATACCACTATAGGTGATATATGGAATCAGAGTAATATGAAAAATATTAAAGAAATATTTTAATAATCTATGTCACATGATATAGAAAATGAAGACCTTGAACCAAGGTCTGTTTTGGAATGTAAAAAACAAACTAATTGGAATAAATGGAAATACACAATGCAAGTTGAACTAAATTCACTTAATAGGTGAAGAGTTTTTGGACATATCATGCTCAAACCAGAAGATATTATGATTTTTGGATATAAATGGGGTTTTTTTTTGCATAATCATAATGATAAAAACAATATTGTAATATATAAATATTATTTTGTCACACAAGGTTATTCTCGGAGACCCATAATTGATAATGAAGAGACATATTATCCTGTTATGGATTCCATAACTTTTTGATATATAATCATCCTTACAGTAGCTTATAAGGCTCATATGCATCTTATGGATGTTTTTATAACTTATTTATATGGTTCCCCTGATATTAGTATATATATGAGAATCCCATAAGGATTCAAAATACTTGAATTATTGAAATCAAAACCCAAAGACCTATATTCAATTAAATTTAATAAGTCCCTATATGAATTAAAACAATTTGGGAGTATCTGGTATAATATTTTGAGCTAATATTTGTTAAATAAAGGGTATGTCAATAACCCCATAAGCCCCTATGTTTTTATTAACCAAGTAACATTTGGATATGCAATCATTTCTATTTATATTATTGATTTAAATATCATCCAAACTCTAGAAGAGATCAATGAAGCAATGATGAACTTAAAGGATGAATTTGAAATGAAAGACCTGGGAGAAACCAAGTATTGTCTTGGATTAAAAATAGACCATATGCCAAGTGGTATATTTTTCATCAGTTAAATTTCACTAAAAAGTTCTTAAAATGATTTAATATAAATAAAGATAATCCTTTAAGTACGCCAATGGTTGTTCAGTCTTTAAATACTAAGAAAGATCAATTTTCACCATGTGAAGAAAATGAGGAGTTGGTTGGTCCAGAAGTACCATACCTAAGTGCTATCAGATCACTAATGTATCTTGTTAATTGTACACATCCTGATATATATTTTTCTACTAATTAATTGGAAAGATTTATTTTATTCCCACCACAAAGACATTGGAATGGTATTAAATATATTTTTCATTATCTTTATGGAACTATTGATTTGGGTTTATTCTATTCTAACAAATTAGAAAGGAAGATGGACAATTTTGCAGATGTAGGTTATTTATCTGATCTGCATAATGTGTGATCACAAATTGGTTATGTGTTCACAGTAAGAGTTACTTCAATTTCTTAGAGATCAAAAAAGAAGACACTCATCACAACATCTTCAAATCATGCAGAAGTGATATCATTACATGACACATGTTAAGAATATGTTTGGTTATAGTCTATGACTCAACACATTTGAGTGGAAAGTATATTTCCTATAAATAGTGGTCGAACAATTTTATTCCAAGATAATACTACGTACATCACATAATTGAAGGAAGGATTCATTAATAGTGATCAAACAAAACACATAACCCTATAATTTTTCTCCTTCACACAAGAGTTAATGAATAATGGAGATATCAACATGAAATATGTCTAATCCAGCCACAATGTTATATATTTATTTACAAAGGCACTACAAACCATTATCTTTATAAAGTTTGTAAATAATACAGGGATGTGTAGATTTCAAAATTTGTAATGTAATGTAACTTTCAGTGGATTCTACGCGACTATACTCTTTTCCTTATTCCGATTTTTATCCCATTAGAGTTTTTCTAGAAAATGGTTTTTAATGAGGCAGTATCAAAACACGTATGACATTGGTAGGGGTGTGCATCCCGAGAGGGAGTGTTAGGAAGCCGCTGACTACAGTTGCATCTTTAAATGGGGGTGGGCTTCCCACCCCCACCAATCCCCTTAACACTGCCTATAAAAGGAAGTGAAACCCTCCCCCAAAGATAGAAATTAGCTGATAGAGAGTAAATTTTTTGATCATCAATAAAAATATCTATCTTCCTTTTCTATTCATCTTTATTATCTATTCTAATTTTTCTCAATTTAGTTTTTTTTCTCAACAGAATCATCATTTTAATTAATTAAGTCATTTATAAAAAGAAAATAAATAAATAATGACTGAAAGTATTTGGTGAATGTATATAAAAATAAAGCTACATTAAATTCCCCGACACTTAAACATTTCTTATTCTTAATAAATTATTTAGTCGTTTTTTGTAGAAAATAATAAATATTAAGTGTGAAAAAATATAATTCCACAAAAATAAGTTTTCAAATAAATTTTCCCCCATGGACTCTCTGAAGTTGAAAATGTGATTGACCCCTTAAAATTTAATAGTTTTGGTACAAAATCATTTTAATGTTTTACAAAAAGTGATTAAAATTAAAAATTATGAAAAGAGTTAAATATACTTCAATTTGAATCCAACTTTAACTTCCAAACTTTTCTTTACCTCTAAGGAAACCGAGACACATAATTAAAATGAAAAATAAATAGACACACTGTTTGGATGAGAAAACTTAACAATTAACAGACAATATAAATAACTCATCCAATAACTTAAATAATTAAAAATGAAATAATAGATTCTCAACCTATATTAATATTTCCATTTCATAGCACATTTGGATGCATATATTATGAGTTTAATTAATGAAAAAAAGTTCAAATCCATTAATAGATGTATAACATTCATCCAAACTTTTACCAACAATAATTTATTATTAGGGGAAAATAAAAATTATTAAATAAGTTTAAATTCATTAGTTAATATGGATTAACCTCATCAAAGTGTAATCCCCACCTTCAAACTCAAGATAAATTTTTATCCAATGAAAATGAAAGTAAAATCTTGAGAAATTACTAAATTTAAAAAATTTTATGGGCTGTTAACATGTATTGAAGTGATTAAAACTCAACACAATAAATACCCCCTCTTTCATATATAAAATCCAACATTGTCCCCAAAGTTGAATTATAGATTGAAACAAATAATGGAAAATAATTATAGTTCAAAATAATATGAAATTGTGATTACAAGGAATGATTAATATATGCAATAAAATTCTCACAACATGCCGCCATAATTTTAAAATGAGTTATTAAGGTTGAATTTAAAATGTATTTTCATTTTTTCCTATATTCAAAAACAATAAATTTTCAATTATTCTCAAGATACAACATGTCAAGTATTTTCTCCAGCAAACACCATCTTTGTGAAAAGTTCCCTAGTTGTTCAAATATTTTTAAACGGGGTGTTAAAATGGTTTTCAATATAAGATCAAAATAAAGTTCAATGATAAATAATCAAGCTAGAACCAATACCCATATATTAGGAATCCAAAACACTCTTAACATTTTCTAAAATCAGATGAAATTACCCTATAATTAATTTTAAAATTTGAGTATATTTTAACATAATAACATTATAAAAAAAGTATTTAAGAAGATTCATAAAAAAATTATTCAAGGGAAAATAAAAAATAAAACTCCCTTTATATTTATGCTTTAACAACAAAAAATCATACAAAAACTCCCCTTAATGCTTTAAGTAAAGTTCCCTGGTCAGTAGTTGCATCTCCTTTAAAATGAAAATGTAAAAGTGAAACTATTTAATTTAGAGTCTAGGAAAGAAAATAACCTGATAAAATGTTTAGGGAAGTTTAATCATGGAATATCTAACTAGAATCTCTTCTTGATAATGAAAATTATTGGAATTACTCTCTAATAGTTTGAAAGTATTTTCCATGGGGTACTTTAATTGAATTTTAATCCTTAATTAGAATATAAAAGAACAAGTGAAACCAAGGAAGATATGAAAGTATATTTATTATTATTAAAAACAATATAAAAAAACAAAATAACCTTGGGTTGCCTCCCATATAATACTAAATTTATAGTCTTTAGCCAGACTCAACAGTCTCTTAATTTTTAAGAACAAAGATGGAAGCCAAGCCTTTTGTATTCCATTCAAAATAATGTTTATTCTTCTATCCATTAACCAACCTTGGTCTATTTTCTTCTCAAATAATTTCAACAACTCAATTTTTAAGAACTCTGTGAATGGTTAAAGGTCAAGACCACTTAGATTTTAATTTTACAAGAAAGAGTTTAAGTCTAGAATTTAATAGAATAACCTTATAAATATCCTTGAATTCCCTATTTTTAATGAATAATCATGAAAAACTAATTTATCTCTTTAAAAATCCTTGAATTTTTATAAGAATATCCAAGTTTCATGTAACTCACTATGCCAAAATTTTATTCTCTCTTCATCAGTCTTAAAATAAAAGTTCAAAGCCTTCACAACTAAGTATGACTTGTGTTTCAAATCCATAGACAAATGAAAATATTTTCCAAATAATAACCTATATGGAGACTTACCAATTAAGGATTTAAATATAGTTTTTTATTCCCATAATGCTTCATCTAGTTTCAAGGTCCAATCCTTCCTAGAGTTAGAGACATTTTTCTCTAAAGTTTGTTTAAAATGCCAATTTGAAATTTATACATATCCACTAGATTATATATGGTAATAAGTTCCTATTCTATGGACACAACCATACTTATCCATCAATTATTTGAATTTAAAATTCTTGAAATGGATTCTATTATTAGTAATGAATGATTTGGGCACCCCAAATCTTGAGAATATTTTATTTTTACTGAATTTTATAACACCATTATCTAGATTGTTGGGAAATTCCACTGTCTCAAACCACTTATAAACATTATCAAAAACAACCAAAATATACTCATTACCATGTGATGATGTAAATGGTCCCATAAAATATAATCCACATACATCAAAAATTTCAACCTCTAAAATACCTTTTTGATTAAGATCATGCTTCCTCACAACATTTAATATCCTTTAGTATTTATCACAACCAATAACTAAACTCCTATAATCCTTAAACAATGTATTATAAAAAAATCCACCCCGAAGGAATTTTTGGGATGTTCTCTCTCCTTCATGATGACCTCCCCAAGGTGAGGAGTGAAAACTTTACAAAATAGGCAACATATCGTCCTCTAGTAGACACCTCCTCATGATTCCATTTTTACACCTCCTAAAAAACAAATTATTATCCCATATATAGTACATAAGTTCAGAAATTAACTTCTTCCATTTATTATATAATAAATCTTTGGAATAACTCTTACTGCTAAGAAATTGGAAAACATATGCATACTAAGAATATTACTTAACTAAAACAGTGAGTAAAATTTAATAAATAAATATAGAATTAATCTCCCTAGGATATTCATATGGAGTACTAAAAAACCCAGATATACAATCTATAATAACCCTCTCATAACCTTATTTATCTATAATATCCAAATAAAACTCCTATAATAAAAGTATCCACTTATTGAGTTTAGGATTGGCCTCTTTCTTTTATAGTAGATACTTAAAGGTAGTGTGTTCTGTAAAGATCAAGACTTCAAAAACTAAAATATTCCACCTAAACTTTTCCTTAGAAAAACAAAAACATCCAAAAACTCTTTATTATTAGTGGTTTAGTTCATTTGATCATCATCTAGTAGTCTACTAGAACAATACACCACATGAAATCTCATATATTTTCTTTTTCCTAAAACATCTCTAATAATAACATCACTAGAAATACACATAATTTCAAAAGGAAATTTCCAATTAGGTGAAGTGATGATGGGTTAAGTGAGTTTTTATTTAAGAAAGTTAAAATTATCCAAACAATTTTCATCAAATAGGAAGGGTGAATCTTTAACCAATAATGAAAAGAAGGTATTTTTAATTTATGAAAAGTCTTTAATAAACCTTCAGTAAAAACTGGTATGCCCTAAAAATATCCTAATTCCATTGACATTTTCAAGAGGTTCAATTTATGAATTAATTATATTTTTAATGATCAACCCCAATTCCCCTCTTAGATAATTTATATCCTAACACAATTCCTTATGTGGCCATAAAATGGAATTTCTCCTAGTTGAGAAATAATTTGGTATCTTGACACCATTTTAAAACCAATTCCATATTTTCTAAACAACTATCAAAAGTTCTCCCAAAAATAGAAAATTAATCCCTAAACACCTTTATGAACCTCTCTATCATGTCTAAAAATACAGACATCATTCAACTTTTAAAGGTGGTTGGGGAACCACATAAAAAAATGGAATTAACCAATAGGAAAATGTTCTAAATGGGAATGTGAAAGTTGTTTTTTCTTGGTCTTATGGGGCTATAAGAATCTTTTTGTAACCAAAATAACCATCCAAAAAATAAAAGAACACATTCCCTTCATGACTCTAAAACATTTTATCTTAAAATGAAATAGGAAAAATGATATTTTCTACTTGTATAATTTAGATTTATATAATCTATACAAACTCTCCACATTATAGCTTTATTAACATGAATTTGTTTGTTTTTGTCACTAGTCACAACTGTGAAACCTCTATTCTCAGGGACTACTTATACTGGACTAACCCATGTACTATAAAAAATAGTAAAAATTATTCCAATATCAAGTATTTTAATTACTTCCTCTCTAACTACCTATTTCATGTTTGTATTTAATCTTTTTTGAACCTTGAATATAAGATTATGATTAGGATCCATTGGTATTTTAAACATGAAATAAGATAGAACCATTCCCTTAATATTAGTTATATACTATCCAATAAAATATTTAAAATTCCTTATAATGGATAATAAACTCTCTTCTTGACTCACAACTAACATAGATAAGATAATGATATCTAGGGTAGAACTTTTACCCAGAAAATATTATTTAATATGAGAAGTAAGATGATTTGGCTCTAAAGTGGGTGATTGTTAACTAGAAGGAACATAAATGGGACTATAAGGTCCAAGGTTATCAATATGCTTCTTGAAAAATTAATGGGAGTTAAATAAAACCTAAGCCTCACTACATTACACTTTATAAAAATAATTAGAATCTATTTCAAGTTTTTTTAAAATGTTTTCTATAGTAAATTGATCAATATTTTCTAAAAAAAATCACCCTCATAAACATAAATTTTCCCTACCTTATTACTAGAAAAAATTTCAATGGAAGTTTTAGTCTATCTGGTGTTACTATTTATTTCATTAATCATCCTAAAAAAGTATTCTTATTATTCATCAAAATGTTATTAATATTCATGCATCTTATCACTATATAAGTTTCTATTTTGTGGTGAAATATTACTTTTTATAAATATTAAACTCTTCACCTTTCTCTCATAGATTGAAAATCAATTTTCATTTAGAAACATTTATTATAACTCATACAGTGGTAATGAAGGACCTTACAAGAATGATAGGTACTTCCTTGTCACAATCCATATCAAGTATAATAAAACTAGTAGGTAATTATTTTTTCCCAACCCCTATATTCAAATCATCAACTCAAAATATGGGGTGGGTGATAGATCTATCAGCCAACTGCAAGACACCGGTGGTGGGAAACATATATCCCAATCTTAACTGCATGAACAATGAGTAATGGATAAGGTTAATACTATCTCCCATATGAAAAAGGTAGTTAGAATATCAACTATTTGCGAAGGTACACAAAATCTAAAAACTACCAGGATCATTGAACTTAGGTGGTATCCTATTATTAACTACAACACTATACTCTATTGTAAGTATATAAGTGGAAAACTCATAAAGGGTTTTCTTATTTTATAATTTTTTTTAATCATTTTCAAATATTAAGTAACTTGAACTAAATATTATAGGAATTGGATATTAATGTGAAGCTTTTTAAACAACTTAATAAATTTTTGAATCTTGGGTTCATGATTATTCTTATTAATTATCTTTGGAAAAGGAATGTTTAGAGAAAAATTCATTAAAACTATAGGAATACATTTTTGTTTTTTATTAATATTTTATTTCACTTTATTTTTCATGATTTTCATCTCTTTAAATTCTTGATTAATAGGTTTTATAGAATTTTTTTTAGATATTTCAATGGGGCTGTCAATATTTCTAGTTTTAGAGAATTATTTATTTTGGTTATCATTCACTTCCAAAATTTCATTTATAGTAGGTTTAGGATTCCTATGGGATTCTTAGTGAGTATGAAGACCACTACTAGTAGTGATATAAAAGATATTCTCCCTAGGGTTGAATTCAGTAGTACTTTATTATTTCCCTTTTTCTCTTTGATTCATTCCGCAAACAAGTTTCCCCATTTCAATTTCCAAATTTTTCATCCTAACATCAGACTAAGTTTTATTTGAATCATATTAGATTTTTTGTTTACCAAAATGAGTCTTGAAATTTTCATCTTTATAATCTACCCTATTCAAAATTTAGTCCATCATTGAAAACATTTAGCCCTCAATGTTCCTTTGAGAACTAGAAGGCTCTACTCTTGGTTGGTTTTGGTATGGATGCCTAGGTTGTTGTTAGAAACCATGGGGAATAGTAGGTCTAAACACCCCTTGATCTCTCCAAGAAATATTATGATTATTTTCATACCCATGATTGTAGTTAGTTGATAAAGGATCATCCTTTGGTAGTATCCTAGTTCCATAACAAGAAAAGTTGGCATTTTTAAGAGGCTTGGAAGGCATATCAATAGTAGGGAGACAAGGGTTGGAATGACCATACATTACATAGTGGTTCCATTGATTCCTAAGTGAGTTTTGATTAATATAATTATAATACATTATAGTATTGAATTCATCTTGTTGAATAAAGTTATTCTATTTTATAACTACTATTCATCTCCATGAACACTTATATTGAGAGTTCTATGAAAGTGTGTTGAATATTTTCTTCAATTATTCAACAGTCTTGCAACTAAAATCCCCTAAAAATGATTGATCATAAAGGGTATGGTGGTATGAAGTGAGGGTACTGTGAAAGGTGTTTATGAGAAAATATAGAGTAAACTAGTGATTATATCACTATCTAAGAAGTACCCTAAATCTTCCCAATTACTGGTGGGATATCTTGCCCCCATCTTTCAATAATCTAGAGATTTTATACTTAATATCAACTATCATTCTTATTTGATAAAATTTCATCACACATGAATTAAAAATTTGATCCCAAGTGTCAAATTATTCCTTATAAAAATATTGAAACTATTTCCTATAATTTCCATTTATATAGAAAGGTATAACTTTAATTTTTAACCATTATTCACTCAACCCTCTTAAAGGCAGTTATTACACCACACAATAAAATTCCTAGATGAATTCTAAAGATACTTCATTAGGAAGTATATTGTATGATGGAATCATGGACAAATGGAATTTCTTAATCTCATAGTTTCATCCCCTAAGGGTGTGCCTACTAAAATATGCATTAGTAGAGATGTTGGGAACCTGAATATCCCTATGGAATACTCCCTCAACCAATTCATTTCTATGTGTATGTGGATTTAAATTTAAATTTTTATTATTATTCATATTTTATATATTCTGTTTTATTTTTTTCATTTCCATTATTTTATTTTAGAGAACTAATGTGTTTGTAAATCTCATCAATGAAATGCTATAGATTATAACTAGAAAAACCAGTTAACATATACATAGAGTGATTTTTTTGATATATTTTTGAAATTTTTTTAATTTTTTTTTTAAATTTCTTTAATGTTTTTAATATTTTATTTTTTTAGCTTTCTTGAAATTGTTTAAAAATAATTTTCCCTTTTTCACTTGTAATTTCCCCAACAATGACACCAAAAACACGACACACATGTCATTGAACACATAAAAATTTATTTATTTTTAAATCCTTTAAAAAAATTGTATGGTCTTGAGTAGGGTGTTGAACTAACAATGAAGGTGAAATTGTGGATACATAGAAAGAAAACTCAAAGTAACAACAGTGATGGATGATATTTCTTTAAAAAAATTGATTTATTATAAATAAGAAATGATAGAGGTGTAACTTGAATATATTTATTTATGAAAAATATTTAGGAAGGTGGTAATAATAGTAAAAAAAGTGAGGAATATTAAGGGGGATTTTAACTGATTGGTTTAAAATAAATTTATTCTTTCATGAAAAGTTAATTTCATGCACATCCATAAATTGATTAGTTCAATATTCAACACCAAGAGATTAAACCACTAAAGGAAAATTCTTATAGCTCACCACATCTAATATTCATTCAATTAAGATAATTTTGAATAAATTATGATCAGAAGAATATCACAAAAAGATTATAACATTTTTAAAATCAATATCTATAGGAATGATCAATTTTATAAATAAATTATGCAAATAATCAAAAATATGAAACCAAAAAATTTAATTCCACAATTATAATTTAGCAGAAAACATTTCCAATTCAAAATTATGAAAATAAAACTTATAGGGAAAGGAAAAAAATTAATTAAGGAGAAGAATATGAGAAGTCTTACCTTGATCTTTTTCTCCTGAACAAGATCTTTCACTACCTACTGCTTCTTCCCTATCTTTTCTCTGAATTTTTCCAGTAAATTGTGTCCACCTCTGAATGGGGGTTGTTTCTATTTTTTCTAAATTTTACTCTCCTTAAAAATAATTGATTCCACTAACTTATGTTTTCTAACCACATAGGTTAGTGCCAATTCCATACCAAAGGTTTTATTTTTTAAACAAAAACATTCTAGAACTGAATTGTAACTGTAGTAAAATTATTCAACCAACTTTGGACACATGAAAAATACAAAAAAACCCTGTAGCTTCAATTATTTAAAATTTGACCTCATCCTACCTCCAAAGTTTGTTTTTTCCTACCTTGACTTCATCTTGGTTCCATGTCAAATAAAAAATTCAAAGATTTTATCAGTAATAAAATCTAACATATTTTGTGCATACCAAAACAACAGATCGACCATAGAAATCAGAGAACCTGAGGTCCCCATCATCTTCTAAAATCCAAACCCATAACATGATAAATCACACCAATGATCAGAAAATTCTCAATCACCATCTTGGGTCACTATCATTCCTAACTTTAGGAAAACATAGTCATCTTATTATACTTTGGGTTCGATGAGAAGGAGGTAGCATTGTGTTTCTTGGGTCGTTATATTGTTCGATCATCTTCAGCCTATGGTCTTGGTTGACCCACGTTTGGGTAGACCCCCATTCATAGAGACATAATGAAAATCAATAACCCCCAACTTCGAACCCCATTCCTTCCATATTTTGTATTCAAGGTCAGATCTGAAGGCATCATAAATTCTTCAAAAAACTTAGGTTCATCCATATTTGGGTTTTATGGGTTGTATTTTTCCTTGGAATACTTTATTATTAGTGATATATCTTTTATTGAACTTCAATTGATGCTTGAACATGAATAGAAAATTTCCAATTTCAATGGATCGATTTTATTTAGATAATCCCAATTCCATAATCGAATTCCTTTAACAAAAAACCCTAATAAATATCTTTGTTTCCTTCTTCTAATTGATTCATTCCTTCTTTATATTTCAATTTAATATAAAATACTACCCATTTAAACTTAAAATCTCTCACAATATTGACAACTCGACTTCATCAACCCCGGATCATCAAAATCAGTGGCTTCGACTATGGATTCATCTCAGGTGGAAACAAGTACAACTCATGAAATGAAATCATCTTCATAAGGGTTTAAGAAGAGCTTAGTGAAAACTAGGATCTTAAATTGGTTTACTTATCAATAAAAACTCAACCTCGATCTAACTTCTTTATTGATGTTTCTCCCAAAAAACCCAAGCTCATAATCCTCATTTAATCGACATAGGACTTCCTTCGAATCTTCATATTTAGTAATCTTTAGGCATTCTTATTAATAATCTATGGATAATATTTTGATCTCCCAACTTCAAATTCAATCAATAGTTAAGAAATCATTTTGGGGTTCAATCACGGGCTTAATTTCAATGGTCTCATCTTTGGTTTCCCCATCCATGGGTCATAAATCACGTAGGATAAATTATCCTATGTGATATTTTCTTATACATAAACCCAAAAATATATTATGTGGGTACTACCTAAAATTTATCATATGGGGTCATAGGAATTTATCTCATAAGAAATGGACTATTTATCTTAAACCCTACAACCAATTATCCTATGCATATTATTTTATAGGGAACCAAAAATTCTCTAATAATGAAAATCAAAATTCTCTTATTTGGACATCATTATAATTTCCTTATGTTTTAGGGAAAAATATCTTATAGATACACTAAAACCTTTCATGTTAACTTCAACCAAAACCATTAAAAAATCTACTACGAGGTGCTATATGTGAAATAAAATTGTAAAACATTGTAGAAAAACATATTTTCTAAAAAAACAAGATTTGGATGTAATTGATTTGAAAAATATCAAGATTAAAAACTATAAAAACAAGACATAAAAAATTATAAAAAGAATATTTAAATTCATATTTTAAAATCCATAAACACCATGAGAATAAAATTTCAATTAAAATTTCTCACAATGATAAAAATAAATTTCATCCCCTTCATGTTTTCTTAAAAAATTGTCATTTCAATTTTAAAATCAACTAGAAATAAAATATTTGATCATAAAATATAAAAAAAATAAATCCAAGGATAATTTAAACATTTATGTACCAAAAAATAGTAAATTAATAAAATAGTCAAATAATTAATACCTTTGATACAAAATCATCAATTTTACTTAATTAACTCATTTAGACACAAAGAATCATCAAATAATGACTGAAATTTTGTGGTGAACATATATAAAAATAGAACCACATCACCTATAATCAATTATCTATGTACTCAAGTTAGTTAATAAATAATAATATTAATTACATAATAATGTGTTGGTTGATGTTCCATATGTTTAATTGTTTATATTTTTAGATTTAATCTCTAACACAATTTCCATAGTCTTTCCAAACCAACTAAAAACTATAATGTGTCAAAATAAGAACTCTAACCAAGACCTTAACTAAATGATCTAATAAAACTCAGTAAAAACCTGACTCCACTAAGACCCCACCTAGTCAATGAAAAAAACTAAGATAAATCTTACCTCCAATTGAACACTAATTATCGACCAACATCGAGGGTATAAATCTCATAAATTTGAATAATTAACCACTAGAGAACATATTGAAAGGGCAAAATGTAAAATGAAAACAAAAAAATAGAGTCATCAGGAATCAATGATCAACCAATATCATAAACTCCATATAATTCATGAATTTCAAAAAATTTAACTAGGCATGAAAAAAATATAATTGTGGTAAAACCACTACTAACCCTCAATATACAGAAAATATGAACAACCCATATACCATATTTGTACATGAAATGATCCCCAAATACCATGATCATTTTATTATATCTGGTCATTGAGTTAACACCACTTGATAACTCCACTAATAAAATCATTTAACCATATTTATAAAACCATTGGTTAGTATATCTAGATAATAAATAGTCTATATATCATAATAATCAAAGTAGTAAATTAATTGTAGTAAATTCATAATATATATCCATATACTCATGAACCAGAACCACCCAGATGTTTATTAGGTTTGCTGACCTATGATACTTAAGAACTCATATTGTTCGATAGGATGGGATATCAGACTCATCACACCCTTTTGGGGGGAATTATTATCTACTATGGGACTCTCTTATAGATTTAATATTCATGAATCCTTATTAATTTACCCAGTATAATGTGGGTTTCACTTGAAATTTGAAATCAATTATTAGCATGTATGGAATTTAGAATCATCCATATGGATTATAGGTTCTTCATTAATGGATATATCCATATGTATTCAAGGTTCTCCATCAATGGTATCCTCTCATATACTACTTAGAGATTATTTTACCTGTTGTTACAATGATGCTAGTTTTTAAGCCACTCAGTAGGACACTCTAGAATTTATGGTCATCCAGGTAGACAAGAGTTGTTTTGATGTTGGGATCATACCCATAAATGGGCTACCTATGTATCCTTGTGAAAGGAATCAAATCCCTCATAGTTCGATTCTACTTAATGGTACACATCATAACATTTAAGGTTATGTGATAAGGACCTAACCGTACAGTTTAATGTCACGTGGTAAGGACATCTTAGACGAAAGATGTCTAGTCAAATCTTGGTGTGGGACTTAAGCCTAAGCATACTAAGGAACTTGGAAGGGATATAAGTTTACAAGTTGGATTATACCCTACTGGTAATGTATCCTAGAAAGAATAGGTTTGATTTAAAGTGTTGGGTTTGAACTTTAGGGAGGCTTCCTACATATCCCACATGGATGGGAATCAAATCCCATGTAGTTCAGTATGTCTCACAAGAGAATATATCCTTTTTAGAGAAATAAATTGGGGCTTAGTCCTAAATATTACTCCCATGTAACAGGGTCCATGAGAGATGTCTTAAATCATAGATATTTTTTGGGAATTAATTCGAGGTTTACTTCCAAGAAGGATGTATAGATTAAGGGAGTTAGGGTGGGACTCCCGAGGAGTATGTCCAATGATCTCAAGCCCAGGGTGAAGGCTTCATATGTATCCAAATTATGGTGGGAATCAAAGTTATTCTAGTTAAATATGTGAGGTGGATTGTACAAATGTTGTGATCATCACAAATATTTAATCCCACTTGAGTCATGTTCGTTGTGAGAGATAAGAAGATGTGAAATATTCAACAAACCACACACTTTCTCCTCCACTAATGGAAGAGGTTGGGCCTATGATGAAAGAAACCTAGGAGGAAGTGGGAGAGGGTGTGGAGCAATGAACCCTTAAATATGAAATGAAAGTGAATTTAGTTGGGTCTGTCCTGAGAGGCTAGGGGATTACTCCATGATGGATTCCCTAAAATTGATCTCGGTAGAGGAGGGATACTTTTTGTTTGTTGAAAATAAAAGCAGGTGTGAACTGTACCTTCCCTACTAGGGAACTAAGGTTCTGAGTCTTACAGACGAGAAGGGGGGACATGTCCTGAACCCTAATCCTCAAAATTGGGAACTTCCCAACACTATCTCTGGGGTAAGTGTAACGTCCCAACCCGGATGCCATTGAACGGTGCCCCAAGCTGGTCGGTCACAAGCCCTCAAGCTTGCCTCCTTGCACGCTAGAGGGCGATGACTAGTAGTGAGGGTATGGTAAGTAATTAATGGGGAGACTATACCATCTTTTATCAAAGTAAAACAACAACAGAATCAAATAACAATAAAAAGCATGGAATCATATAAATAACCAGAACAATAACAAGTCACATGATATTCAAAATAGGAAATACAATACTCAACTAAAAAGGGAAAACATGCTATGAAAATTCAAGTGTCAAGTGTCTACAATTAAACTAAAAACTAAAGACACAATGACTCCCAAGATGGTCCCAAACCACATCCAGTTCCCTCACCCATGCTCTATTCCCAAACAGAAACCTATCTCAGGGACTTCCCTTATCCTATCCTGCAACAACAAAGGCTGCTTGGATGCCGATCAGGCAGCCTGAATAGGGTGTGAGTACAACTCAGTAGGGCACCACCAATGATGTCTAAAACAAGTCCAGTCAAAATATAGCATATACAATTTTATGAAGAAATAAATAAAATGAACAATTAAAAAACTATCACATTGTCATTTATTCGTTAATCATCACATTAGACCTGGTTTCAATTCACGTCTTGCACTTAGATCATAATTCATTATTTTCATTCAATTGGTGTTGAATGCCATGTTAAGAACCCTAAATCTCATCCGGTGTTTAACTCTATTTAAAGCACCCCAAATATCATTTGGTGTAGATTGCAATGTCTAACACCCCAAAACACAAGCATCTAGTTAACTATTGGGGAGGAATGCCATGTCCAAGTCTCAACTTCTAAATTGGTCTAGAATGCCATTTCTAGCACCCACATTATAAATCATTTAAATCATTCATTAATTCACAAGAATTAACCACATCATTCCCTTACTAATCCAAAAATTAGTTAAACATATCAAAGTCCACTAGTCAACCAAACAATTAACTAAGTACACAACCCATTAATTAATTCATCATTTAATTAATCAATCAACATTAATCTCATTCCATAATTAATTATTCCCAATTAATTATCCAGTCTAAATCTCAACTTGTCAAAATTAATATCACAATTAATTATCTTAATTAACATCATGGAACATAATTAATTCACCATTAATTATCTCACATATCCAAATATCATCTCATAATTAATTCCCCATGATTAATTATCTCAAACCCAACCAAATTAAATATATCTATTACAATATATCAAACCATAAACAAAATTCCCCAAATCAATTATATATTTGGGAATCCCCTTAGTTCCATGATTAAATCATCAATTAATCATCTATACAACCACAATTCAATTACACATTCCCAATTACTCCAATTTAGGAAATCAATTATCAAGGGAAGCTAGAAAATCAATAATCTCACATAAAAATATCAAATACTTGATTATGGGAGTTCGATTTAAACCACCTACCTCAGTTTGCTGATGAATGTTAGCCCAAAAGAAATCCCCAAAATCCAAGTTCCCAATGATGTCGATCAAGCTCCAGATCTAAATCCCTAAACCCAAAATTAAGATAAAAAGCATCAGGATCTTGCAAATCAGGATCTAGATCCACAATCCTAGATCTAGATCTCAACTCATAGGTTTAGATCCATGGAAATAATGGATATATTCCATGAAAGGACCAAGGGAAGATAGAGGGAAGAACAAGATAAGCATTGATATGAAATCCAATTACTAGGAAGAGATATGATCTTCAATCCAGGCTTTAGATTTCAAAGAAGGGTGATTGAATATCCTTGGAATCCCTCTATAAGTCTTTGAGATCACCTAGAATTCATCAAGCTCGAGCCTTGGTTGAAATAGAGGGTTTTTGGGGGTTCATGTGATTTAAAAACTAATTTTAGTATAATTAAAATCTACACGCATGGTTTCTTGGGCAGGGGCGCACAGTTAGGGTAAAACATGCACTAACCGTGCGGACCTCTATATCTATGTTTGCACAGTTCACACGGTTACCTAGGTTTAGACGCATAGTTTGTCAAACCGTGTGAAAAACATGAACAACCCTCTATCTATTAATTTTTTTTCTTAAAAAATCACCCAATCGTACCACAAACCACAACTTCATGGTCAAACTCAAACCACAACTTCATGACTCTAGAAAAAGGTTGGGATCTTACAATCTCCCCACCTTATAAGAGCTCATCCTTTATCTACACTCCCAAAATTCCCTAAGATTCCAAGACAAAAATATTGGTCCATTGAGCCCTTATGTCTACTTCATATTCCCAAGTTTCCTCTTAAACACCTTCATGTTTCCATAACACATAAACTAATGAAACAATCTTTCCCCGCAACACTTTCTCACTACGACCCAACACACATATCGAATTCTCTTCAAAGGATGAATCTATCTCATGGTCAAACTCATCCAAATTTATTACATGATAAAGTTCAAGGTGATACTACCGTAGTTGTGATACATGGAAAACATCATGCCTAGCACTGTATCTCTGTGGAAGAGCCAATCGGTATGCCACCGACCTGATTATCTCCACTACCTCAAACGGTCCTACAAACCTGTGTGCCAACTTGCCCTGCCTCTGTATCCTACAGTGAGCCAACCTAGGAGACAACTGAAGGAATACATGATCACCATCTATAAAATCTAGGGGTTGTCTCTGTTTATCAGCATACAAATTCTGTCTACTCTAAGCCGTAGCCATACGTTTTTGAATCAAATGCACCAGCTCCAACATCTCCTGGATGAGACTCGGTCCCAACTTCTCTAACTCACCCACCTCTAACCATCATATAATTGATCTAAAAGGCTTACAATAATGTTCCTCATATGGTTCCATCTGTATAGTTTCCTGATAACTATTGTTATAGGTGAACTCCACTAAAGCCATGTGCTTCTCCCAAGAACCAACAAAGTCAAGCACACATGCCCACAACATATCCTCTAGCACATATATGGTATGATATGACTACCCATATATCTATGGGTGTAAATCCATACTTAACAAAACCTGTGTGGCAATATTTTTATGCCAGCCCTACTAAAAGAATGAAGTAAAGTGAAAATCACAATATGAAACTATAGTCCATGGAACCCCATGTAAACAGAATATCTACCAAACATAAAACTCTCCCAACTATTATTCTATGAAGGTTTCCCACAAAATCCATAGTCATGTCATACCACTTCCATTCTGGAATAGGAAATGACTACAATAGACCTCCAGGTCATTGATGCTCTGCCTTCACCTACCGACAGGTGAAACATCTTGTCATGAAAACTGCTATTTCCTTTTTCATTCCTGATCACCAAAACTATCATCATAGGTCATGGTACATTTTGGTCACATCTGGATGTACCAACCACTTCGAGGCATGAAATTCTTGCATGAGTTCCGCTCACATACTCGTAGGCACCACAACCTGATTCTTCACATAGATGACCTCATCCTCATCTATCAACTAGTCTGAAGGTGTCTCCCCACCTTCAAGGCTTTCCCTTAATTCTAAATACACTATATCCTCATACTTCATGTCCTTAATCCATCTCAAAAGTGTAGACTCCACTACAACTAAAACTAGATTCATTTTCTCCTGACTCTCCTGAACCACAACATGAATTTCATCCAGAAAAGTCATCATCTTCCACTCTACACTCTACTCATGAACCAATTGAGTCTGAGTTTTCCTACTCAAGGAATCAGCCACACTATTCCCCTTTCCAGGTGTATATTATAGTTCAAAATCAAAGAACTGCATATACTCTACCCATCATTGCTACCAAATATTTAAGTCGTGTTGTGAAAAGATATACTTCAAGCTTTTGTGATATGGAAAAATTTTAAAATTTTCACCCAAAAGATAGTGTTTCCAACACTTAAGAGAATAAACCACATCCTCCAACTTGAGGTTGTGTGTAGGGTAATTCTGTTCATGTTGCCTCAATTTCCAAGACCCATAAGCTAAAACTCGATCCCCTTGCATCAACACATCTCTGAGTTCGATCCCAAAAGCATTACAGTACACCATGTAATCCTCAACTATCTCAGTCAAGACCAATATTGGTACTAATTTCAAGTGATTCTTCAAATTATAGAAATCATTCTTGCATACTTACTCCTATTCAAACTTTAACCCTTTATTTTTAAAACTTGAAAGCAGCACTGAAAATCAGAAAAAGTCATAGGTGAACCTCATGTAACATCCAACTAATCCCAAAAGCTTCAGATATCAAAGAAATTCTTATGATGCCCCCAAGAAACCACTGTATGAACTTTCTTTGGGTCCACTACCACACCTTCTTCTAAGATGATGTGCCCTAAAATGTGTACCCTATCAATCCAAAACTAACACTTAGATAGGTTGGAATATAACTGGTTCTCTCTAAGTGTACTCAAGATGATGTCAAGATGTTGGGCACGATCGTCATAAGTATTAGAGTTCACTAAGATGTCTTCCACAAACTATATGACCCTGGGACACCCTGAGAGGGGAGGGGTGAATCCGACTGTCAACTTTTTCTTCTAAACTGATGGATCTTGTTCCCAAGTTGGTAGGAACTAGTTCAACCTGTATGATGAATATGAGAAGAAATAAAAAATTCACATGCAAAGAGATGACACAACACTTTTTACTTGGTTCACCACTAAGGGATACGTCTAAGGATCATACGCCAACAGGTTGTTGGTCATACCAAATTCCACTATTCTTCACTAGTTGTGGATTACAAAGGTTCGGGAACAATCACTCTATTCCAGGCTCACTACCTTTAAAACTGTTCAGGGATAGCCCACTGCGTCCCTCGGGTCACTCTCGTTGACTCCCCCTAGCTCACTACCTTTGATGAAGTCTTAGTCAGTTTATAGATGTAAAGGTCTCTTCAATAGATTCACATTGAAGTCTTTTCCTCTGCTTGGCATGAGACTCTGCTTGCATCGAAGTCCTAAAACGATTCTCTTGAACACACTAAACCACTTATCCGGATAATCAGAAAGTGCAAATAGGATACATGGATGATTTCACGCAACACCTACCCTTTGTGCGAAAGTTCACACTTTTGCATGCAATACATGATTTTCACGTGGAAAAATATTTCTCGCAACTTCATCTTTTTACGCGCAACCCGAAATATTTCACACAGCTCAGAATTTTTCACGCAGCTCGAACTTTTTCACACAGCTCAGCCTTTTTCACACAACTCGGAACTTTTAGTGCACCTGCCTTTATGAAAACATTTTATGCGCATCAGCACTCGAATATTATCTAAGTATTCAGCCATACAGAATGAGGGGGGTCACCTCTTATTTATAGGCATCTCTGACCCCCACGTGAAAAACCCCCTGTGGCGTGAAAAACCTCTCATTTGGCACGTAATATTTCACACAGGTACCGTTTTTCATGCACATCTCCATATTTTTCACGTAGCCCATGCCTTTGCCATTTTTTGATGTTATGATTCTGAAAAACTATTTGTGTAAAAAACCTCACTCCACTATTTCGCACACCACGCTGTTTTTTGTGCACAACTCAAATATTTCGCACACAACCCACCTTTTTTGCGCACCACTTCCTCTCTGCACGCACCTCCTTTTACCAACAATCCATGTCTTCATTTTCCGATTTTGAGTCCCAAAAATTTGGAAAACACTGGGAAACAATGCCACCTTCAATATTGTTATTTACTTGAACTGTATGATCACTTTATTGGCACACATTCTGAACTTCCACTGAGGATTAACAACAAACACAAACCATACTCTAAATCATGCATAGAATAGCCATGGTTCAAACACAAACACCACTACAAACTGATCCTGGTACTATGAAATATCCTATTCATCAAGGCCATAAAAACTATTGGAGAGTTTTTCAACCCAAATGGAATTATGGGAAACTCATAAAGGCCATACCTACTTATAAAAGCAGTTCTTGGTATATGAAAAGTCCAAAGTCTCACCTGATGATACCTTGATCTCAAATCGATCTTTGAGAACACACAATCCCCCTTCTGCTAGCCAAATAGATCATTAATACATGGGATAGGATATCAGTTCTTCACAGCCATTTTATTCAACTTATGGTAATCAACACACAAACATAAACCCCCATCATCCTTCTTTGAAAACAATACATGTGATCCCCAAGGTGACATACTTGGATGGATAAACCCCTTATCCTTCAGTTCCTCCAATGAAGTCTTGATCTCTTAAAGCTTAGTTTGTGCCATTCTGTAAGGTGAAATATATACTGGATCAACCCCTGACATGAACTTAATAATGAATTCCATATTTCTCTCAGGTGGAAACCCTGAGAAGTCTTCGATAAAGACATCTCAGAACTATTCCACAACTAGTGGAAGGATGTCTTTCCTACCACCCCCATCATATAGAAAAATACTAGCAACATGGGTTGTGAGCTCTCATAGTTTCTGAGTAATTGTCATAGCTCTGCTTGCATGGATATCCCACTCTCCATGATGAACATACTGGTCACCCTTAGGAGACACAAAGGTTACTCTCATGAGGTAACAATTTATGTGGGATTGGTATGAGACTAACTAGTCCATACCCATAATCAAGTTAAAGCCCATCATATCAAGGACATAGAGATCCCAAATAAAATGATACTCTTCGATCTACAGTGAACATCCCTTATATAAACAAATATCTCTAGACCGCGTTCCCAACGGTATATCGATATTCATCACTCCGCTTAAAGACTCCACCTCTAGGTTCAAACCATAAATAAGATTTGTAGATATAAAGGAATGAGAGGCACCGATATCAAACAAGGCACTAGATAAAGTAGAAGATACTATAATAGTACCTCTCACTATCAATGGCCTAACCTCACTTTCCACAAGTCCAGGCTGCACTATATGTAACTGTCCTACCCCTCTTCCTTATGGTGTCATTTGACTCCCCTGAGTAGCACCACTCTATTGATACGGGCTCTTATACCCTGATGCACCACATCCACTGACTCTATTGCATATACCAATATAACTCTAGCTTCCATACCTATAAGGTGTAGAAAACCCCCTTCCCACACTCTGACTCTATGCAGCTGCTCCCTTAGCACCAGCCTGTCACTGCTTCCTAAAGAACTTCTGTAGGTGCCCCATATTTCCAAAAAATAGGCACTCCACTGGTGGTCGAGGAAAATGTGTGAGATAGTGTCCCAACCTACCACATTAGTGGAAAAGAACATGAGTAATATCCTATGAAACTATTCCTCCTGATTGTCCACCTTTCTTTCCACTGTCCTGACTAAGGTTCTCATAACGATGCTTCATACTCTCAGAAGTCACCCTCACTAATCATCCAGTGACAACTACCTATCTAGTACTAGAAGACTCCTTTAGATTCCCCTCCAAAATGATATCCCGATTCACCACTTCTGAGAACTTTTTCATCCTAAAGATATTCACCTAGGACTTAAATCTCACACTTAATTCTGTCATGAAATCGTTTTGATAAAGAAGACTCATCTACCACTAAAAATGGAGAAAAACATTATAAATTGATGAAACGTTCAGCATAATCCATTATGGACATACTTCCCTTGGTTAGATACATAAACTCTGAAGCCTTATCTTGTCTTAGTGTCTCTATATAGAAGTAATCCAAGAACTTCTCTAGAAATTCCTTCCATAACATATCATAAGTCTATCCAGATCATACCTGAATGTCCCACCAACACTTCGCTGACCCCTGTAGCATATAAGTATCCAAATTGACCCTCCTCTCATCCAGAGTCTCCAAATGGTCAAGTATCATCTCTATCGATTCAATCTCGAATTCAACTCCCTCAGGTCCACACTATTCAGTAAAATTAGAAGGGTGCTGTAGCTGAAACTCCCTTGTCAACTCATACATTATTTTTAGAAGCTTCCCTAGGTATCTCTCTATGAATTTCATGAAACAAACAAATTTATCTTGGAACTACTCTCCTACCTCCTCTGCTTACACTAACAGTGCCTAAAGTTCCCTGTCCAGAAGTTTGTTCCGATCCATGCACCTCGGTCTCCCTCTCAACAAGCGTCATGGAAGAATATATCTACAAAGCCAAACAAGCATCTTAGGTCTCACAAAACAACCTTATAACCTTTACATAAGAGGAGAATGAAACATGACAAGTTTTAAAATGTCCTTTCTCCCTTTCTCTCCATACGGTCAACACCGAGGCCTTATCACTACCCTTAACCACCCTACTCCAAGGTCTTGGTTAAAAAGGGTAAGCACATTTTCATTAACAAGTTTCTAATTTAGAAACCTACTTTTTCTCATTTTGCATCATTATTTTAATCCCACAAAAAGGAAAAATAGTTCAAGTTCAACAACTTACCCATAACCCATTTTCCTGTGAGTGCCTAAAATGACGCGTGTCATAATAACCTCGAGTGACTAGAATGATGCATGAAGACTCAAATCTAGTGACTCTTTAGGACATGAATAAAAGTTAAAAAATTTTCAAAAAAATATCACATCACACCACAAGTGTGTCACCTAAGGTGAAATAATATCCAACTGTAACAACAAACAACAATCACAAAAATCCACCCTAAGTACCCGGATTTCCCCCCGTACATGGGTTTGCAACTCCCATGCATGAGCTCATTACCAAGCCCCGACTCTTCCTAGTCTCCCGTATACCTTTTCCAAATCAGTAAGAGAATAGAATAAGAAATAAAGAAAAAAAACTCCTCTGATACTACTTTGTAATGTACCGAACCAGGTGCCACTGAACGGTGCCCTGAGATGGTATGTCACATACCCCCAAGCATGCCTCCCCATACACTAGAGGGTTCAAACTAGTAGAGAGGGTCTGGTAAGTCAGTCAAGGGGAGACTATACCCTCTTTTATCAAAGTAAAACACTAATAGAAGCAAATAAAAACAACAAGTGTGGAAGCATATAAATAACCATAATAATAACAAGTCACATGATAGTCAAAACAGGAAATACAATACTCAACTAAAAAGGTAAAACATGCAATGACAATGTAAGTTTCAAGTGTCTACAATGAAACTAAAAAATAAAGACACAACGACTCCCAAGTGGGTCCTGAACCAAATTCGGTTCCCTCACCCATGCTCTATTCCCAAATAGAAACCTATCCTAATACATTACCCATATCCTTTCCTGTAACAAAAAAGTTTGCTCAGGTGCTAATCAGGTGGCCCAAATAGGGTGTGAGTAAAACACAGTAGTCCACCAGCAACGATGTCTAAAATAAGTCTAGTTAAAAGACAGTGTATACAATTATATGAATAAATAAATACAATTCATAATTAAACATCTATCAAATTGTCATTTATTCTTTAATCATCACATTAGACCTGGTTTCAATTCATGTCTCACATTTAAATAATAATTAATTATTGTAATATATTTGGTTTTGAAAACCATGCCAAGCACCCCAAATCTCATTCAGTGTAGATCTCCATGTATAACACCCCAAAACTCAAGCTCTTGGTTTACTATTGGGGAGGAACTCCATATCCAAGTCCCAACTTCTAAATTGGTCTAGAACTCCATGTCTAACACCCACATTATCAATCATTTAAATTATTCATTAATTCACAATAATTAACCAAATCATTCCCTTAATAATCCAATTATTAGTTAAAAATATCAAATTCTATTAGTTAACCCAACAATTAACTAAGTACACAAACCATTAATTAATTCATCAATTAATCAATCAATCAACATTAATCTCATTCCAAAATTAATTCTTCAAAATTAATTATCCAGTCTAAATCTCAACTTGTCATAATTAATCTTAGAATTAATTATCTTAATTAACATCATGGAACATAATTAATTCATCATTAATTATCTCACATAGCCAAATATCATATCATAATTAATTCCCCCTAATTAATTTTCTTGAACCCAACCAAATTCTATATCTCTATTACAATATCTCAACCCATAAACAAAATTCCCCAAATCATTATCTATTTGGGAAGCCCCTTAGTTCCATGATTAAATCATCAATTAATCATCTATACAACCACAATTCAATTTCACATTCCTAATTACTCCAATTTTGGAAATCAATTATCAAGGAAAGATAGAAAATCAATAATCTCACATACAAATATCAAATCCATAACTATGGGAGTTTGATTTAGACCACTTACCTTGGTTTATTGACGAATGTCAGCTCAACAGAAATCCCCAAAATCCATGCGGCACAATAACGTTGATCAAGCTTCAGATCTAAATCCATAAACCCAAAATTAAGATTAAAGAATCAAGATCTTGAAAATATATATGAAGATCCAAAATCCTAGATCTTGATCTCAACTCATAGGTTTAGATCCATATAAATAGTGGAGATCTTCCATGAAAGGATCAAGTGAATATATAATAAATAACGAGAGAAGCATCGAGATGAAATTCAAATATTCGGAAGATAGTTGATCTTTAATCCGGGCTTTTGATCTTGAAGAACGGTGTTCAAATCACCTTGGAATCCCTACGGAAGGATCTAGGATCACCTAAAATTCATCAATCATGATACTTGGTTGAAATAGAGGGGTTTTAGGGGTTTGTATGATTTAAAAACTAATTTTAGGACAATTGAAACCCATGCATACGGTTTCCTGGGTTGGGGCACACAGTTAGGGTAAACTGTACGCCAACCGTGTAGACCTCTCTATCAAGGTTTTCACGGTTCACACAGTTACCTGGGTTTAGGTGCACAGTTTTTTAAACCATTCACAAATCATGAAAATACTATATTCGTTAATTTGTTTTCTTAAAACTTCACTCAAATGCACCTCAAATCCCAACTGTAAAGAAAAGGTAATTAAAAAACGCAAACGTACTTGAAAAATGAGCCCGAGATGACTCCAGAAAAAGGCCAATATCTTACAGTAAGGGTCCATGTTACTGTAGATATACAAACCTATAGACACCCTAAGGATTCTGAATCCCTTATAAGACAACTGTGGGAAACCTTAGACTGGAGAAATACAAACCCAAATGGGAGACATGCTGATGTGTCTTTCCCAAAGGTTTGATAAGTCAGGATGTTTTGGTGGAGGTTTCAACATGGTCCATTTCAGAAAAGGGATCTGAGGAAAGAGAGGCCCCTCCTCCATAGGAATATTAGAAAAGGCCTTAAAATATGGATTTTATAGGTGGTCCATGCAGATCTTCCACGTAGGTATGCTGTATAGGTGTATCGCCTAGGTCCTAGGAGAAACTAAAAAAATGCTTAACATAGGAAGTATAAGCCTATGAGAGCTTGATATGACTTGTTAAATGTATTCATAACAACAACACATATGTTAGGGTTTAACTTAAGCACCCCAGGTGTCCCCTGATGTCCTTGGATGCATCCCGCATAGGTCTTTACTTAAGGAACGAAAGTTGTGCAGATGACTTCTCCTTATGGAAGGAGGATACTTAATTAGATGTTTTGTACTTAAAACTATGAAAGGAATTTTATATTTCTTATAACATATAATTATCTCTTCTCTTGTGGTTTAGAGAGAAACCTGAGAAAATTTGGGGGACTTAGGTGAAGGAGATATGCAATGGGAGCTTCAGGTGTTCTTCCAACTTTTTCAGTTATTCAAATGGGGAGACCAAGGGTCATATTTATAGGAAAGGAGGGGGGCTTGTTTAAAGGAGTTTGTTCATGTAGGTATTAGGAATATCACTAGATAATATGTTCCCCATGTAGGGGTGCATAAATTCTATTGTCACGTAGGTCCTAGGTAGAGGTCCTCACCGTAGGTCCTTGGCATAGATGGGATGCACATTATGCTACATGGGTAAGACCTGCACTGGATTCTTGATGTGTAGGTGTGCTGCATAGATCCCTTAAACTATATTTATTTACTTCCTTTATCTTTCTTAAATACTTTTAAATATCCTAAGCACTTCTTCATAATATTTTTTCCTTCATAAGGAGTTTTAACAAAAGCCCCCCCCCCTCAGGATTGGATCTGATTGGAAAGAGGGTCTAGTCCCGAGGAATGATTATGGGGAAACGATTACGGAGAGTTATGTTTTGGACCATGTAGATCTTCCATGTAGTTAAGTTTCATAGGTATGAGGCATAGGTCAGAAGTGTAGGTAAGTGGAATAGGTCGGTGATGCCTATAAATACCCCCGTTCCTTTGTCATTTTATTCACCCACATTCTTAGATTTCTGCTCTAGTTGTGTATCTCATTCATTCATATCTCCCACATTGTGCTCTCACATAGGTCCCTTGAAAATTTATCAAGGTATAACTGTCTGAGTGATAGAGATACATGGATTTACTTAATTTAAGGAGCTGCACAAAATGATTTTGTCGAAGGACCCACATTGGGTACATTGTCGAAGGACCTATGTGGGTGACCTCGTCAAAGGAGATGCAAGGAAATTTTCCTTTGCCAAATTTTTTGAATTCATTTATGTTAAAATTTTAACTTACATAATTAAATATTATAATTTAATGAGAAAAATTTGGTAATTATCTTTATAGGAAATGGCTTACTTGATGATCACGAATGAGGAAGCTAAAGTTAGTCAAAACGAAATGATGAAAATCATTATACTGGACTATTACAATGTTGTTGAGAGTACCCTTCCCTGGTTTCTAAAAGGCTTGATTCCATACCATCTTGAATATCCACAAATCTACTATCTGCCTATGTATGGGCATGGGATTTTTCAATATTCCCACATTCTAGATTATAAGAGATATTTTCCAAAGACTTGGTTTGTCCAACACTTTAACTATCATTTCATGAATATTACTTTGAAGGGTATTCCGGTTCATGAGGGAAAATTTCCTATTGGATGCATCCTATATCATAGTTCTTGTACTCCTAATATGAGGGATCATGTTTTAGATCCAAGTAAGTATTTCTATGATTCAACATTTTATGCTTAAAAAACAAATCAGTCTAATGGCTGGAATGAAGATTGGGACCTTCTTTCTGGGGGAGGAGTCAAGCCTGAATGGATGTGGGCATTTTGGTTATGCCAGACTTGTGAAGAGTTCAGGAAAGATCTGATGTATGTTCATATTTATGAACCTATCTGGATAGGACAAACTTACGTTTACAAAAACGACTTCATTCCTGAATTACTGAGTTGATGGAGTCCACAAATTTTTTTTTTCCATCTGATGCATAGTGAGGTTGACATCAATTTATGGGATATATACCAAATATATGGGGTTCTTATTCTTGGGGAGATGTATGAAAAATTCATTCCTCCAATAATAACACAGGGTGATGTTAAGAGGATGCCACCATTGGACCACAAACTATTCAAATTAGTAAAGAAGCTACTGAAATAAAATAAAGATCTTCGCACTAGGGCTGATATTCAATAAAGAGTGTGGATAGAATATTTTTTAGAACCAATGAAAGAGAAGGGTCCTACTTGCATACATCCTACCATTTGACCAACTATGGATAATCGAGGTGCTATAGGCATGTACTAGTCCACATTGGAGAAAGGTGATTACAATAATTGGGGTTACAAAGTTATGCCCGAGATTGATGCAAAGGTACGATTACCTGGATTCCTTTCCATGTGGCTAAGCATTTATTTGCTTCCATTCCATGAGTTCGGTGGTAGTGTAAGACTAGATAATTTTGTTATTGTAGCCAAGTTGGTATAGGGGAAATATATTAGGTTGGATACCCTTGTATTAGAAAGAATCTATCATTACTTGTTGCATTTATACAATGGGAAGGATCTATTTAGACTTGTAGGACCATTTCAAATATTGTAGGGCTATATTGCAACACATTTTTGTTCATATTTGGTTTTTAATTTAGTTAGAGTTCTCAATGGTAAATTTACTACATTTTTTCAAAAAGTTTCCAAGATCCAGCCATTGAACCTGAATCCTAATGAAGTGTTGAAGGCACTTAATGCATCATGAGAATTTAGCTTCTTTCCTTTTGGTAACCCACCAACTGGAACATTTTTTGATGATGGTAAAGAAGAAAATTATGAGCTGAGGGATTACATGATGGAATTCAGGGATAGTGTATTATCAACCAAAATTGATGGTGAAATTATCTGTGAGTCTTATGTCCCTTACAAGTTTTCTCCCCAATTTAAATGCCTTCAATAATCTAGCACCTTTCCTCCCACCTATGTTAGGCATGAGAAGCACCCGATGGTAGCTCGATAATTATAGATTCTAATGGCTCTAAATACATTAAAAAGTTTGATTATTCTACCTCTATCAGATGCAAAAATTGGATTAATGTTGGATATACTAAATCTTGGGTTTCTTCATACCCTTTGGGAGATTTAACAAAAGGAACATATCGATTAGTGGCCATGACAAATGTTTTCCGTAGAAACCATGGTAGAAGGTATAAATCCAAAGATAATGCAGAGGTTTCAGAAGCTTGAAAACCTTCAAAACATCCTCGTAGAAAATCCACCAATAAGAATAAGTTTAGGGAAACAACACCACTAGCATCGAGGAAATCTAGTCGCCATCATCAAAAAGAGGTTACCATCCCATCTGCTGATTCTTTTGAAGAAGAAGGGAGGATTCAAGAGGCCTTCCAATCAGAGGGTGTTGAGTTTTCTCCATAGAAAACCATATAAAATCTGGATTATTTGTGGACTTTAACAATCCTATACTGGGAAAACATGACTCATGAAATCAGGGATGCATGGTCATTTCTTCAATATGGCCATTGAATACCGGATGAGGGTGATATTAGAGAACCTTTTTATTGTCATCTGGATAGTAATATGGCTAAAGTATCAAAGCATATCGTGGAGCTAGCGACCTTTATATATGAAAATTATGACCAATTCCTAGTCTCAAAACGATTTTCTGATATGATGTATTAAGGGATATGTGAAGGGGTAATTGTTCACCCTGAAGAGGAATGGGAAATTTATGTTAATACTCTATCATCCACCATCATTAATCTCTATGGGATTTTTTTTAGCTTGAAATTAGAGAAGTAACCTCAATAAAGGTTCTCGAGTCACTAAAATACGAACCCACGGGAACCCCCATCAACACATTAGATGAAACCCTCAGGTATCCAAGACTTTCTCTAAGAGGGAAGGCCATGATTGTGGTAATGGAAACATAAAATACTTAGCCACTACCTTAGGTCTCTATTTCTAAGATGATTATTTCAATCTCTCAATGGACTTTTGAAAAGAAATACAAGAGATCATTGAAATTGATCCGAAGTGTACATCGAAGAAGTGAGTATTCACACTATCCTATAGTATTATGATTTTCTTGATACAACTTGGTGACCATGCCCATATTTTCATAGGGTATGAATCCCTTTATTCTATTAAGGGATTAGAAATTGGTCCTTCTAGTATTGAGAAGGATACTCTAGGTTAATTACAAATTATTACTGATGAATCTGTTACCTGAATAGATGAAGTGTTAGGGGATGTGGCTACATCGGCTCTTGTTTATACAGTGAGAGAAAAGGGTCAAGGTAGTATCATATGCATTTATTATGGGTATCAAAAGTTGTTTCTAACATTATTTTATCCATAATATTTCAGATCCATTTCCTATGCCAGAGGACTATCCAACAATCAATGCTGATATTATCGTGGCTCCAGAATGAAGGAGCGAGGATCCTGGAAAACCTAAGGTAGGTACTGGTGCTGATCCTAATTTATCAAAGCCTAATAATATTGCACCAGTTGAGGAGATGATGGAATAAAATTTCAGTGAATCCAATTTGGGAATCAATCAACATTTTTTGGATACCCTAAATGGTGAGGATGCTATAATATACACAACTTTATACACAGAAGTGATGGACACTATTAATCCAGACATTGATATTACAGGTTCCATCAAGGAGTTTGGGGATTTCAATGAGGAACTGAAAGGACGTAAGTTATAATTCTTTAATTTTCCATAAATAATTGTTATTTTATATGATATTTCATATTAAATCCCAATTCATACAACTTTTTCTATAGATAATGTTGCAAAGGCCTCTTAATAACAAAGTATCCCACTTCATCCTTATTCCATTGATGCTAAAGAAGTACCAATTGAGAATCTAGCGTTGGGGGATTCTCCAGAACCTATGGTTATGATGACTGAGAAAGCTCATGAAAATTATCCTCTCTAATAATTACTTTCTCAAAATACTAAAGCTAGGAATATTGGGGAGGAATCTACTCAAGTAGTCAACTTATTACTGGGTAAATGTCATTGAATGTCTTGATAATTATTTGTTCTTGATATAATTTTAGAGATAAAAATCTTTATAATTAACCATTTAGGGCTATCATCTCCCATAGTTGGGTCTGAAGGTGAATCTCCTATGTTGGCTCAACCAACAGTGGAAGATGGAGAACCTACTACTTAAAAAGGAATAGATCCAAGCACCTCCTTGAGTGATCTAATTTTAGAATATGTCTCTCATGGTAGTGATTATGATTTAGACTTAGATTTGTAGTTTTCTCTCAGTATTATGCAGAAGAAAACACATAGAAATATTTGGGATATAATCTCTAAAAAACCTTTGGATGAGATGCCTTCATACTTTGGCCAACTTACAACACTTTTTAGCATACTAGGATTTTGGGGATTTTATTATCATCCAATTTATAATGAATTGAAAGAAATCATTCGCCAGTGGGAGAAGGATGAAAAATTGCAGAAAGATCTTTCAAAGGACAAACTTATCACCAATATTGAGAGTGTCTGAGCTACAATATATGAGGCAGAATCCAACCATATTAAAAAGTTGATGGAATTAAATCAGCAAATTAAGGTGACAATGAATGAAATGGTACATCTTCAATAATAAATGGATGTTATTCAACATAGGATTGATAAAATAAACCAATCATTGGGAGATTCCCAATTAGAAGGGGTAAATACCATTTCAACTTCCAAAGATGCACTTTGTCAGGCTAAGGAGGCTAAAGTTGCTCAACTGACTGATCTTCAGCAAGAGGTTTCTAGGTCCTAGGAGGCTATTCAATTAGTAAATAGCTATGTTGAAAGATTTTTGTAATATATGATAGAGAGACTCCATTATGTGAATGTTACTCTAATTTTTACATGTAAATGATAAAGAATTTGTCTCCAATTATATATATACATCTTCATTCCTTATTTATTTCTGCAATTACAATATCAAAGCTAATTTTCACAACATGACATCATTATGTCAGATAATCATAATTACACTAATAGGGGTGATGATTCTTTAACTTTTACCTAATACATGAAACTTAGTAAGTTCAATTTGACTATTTCTAGGGTTATATGGACAACCCTACAAACTTTATGCATTTTGGATCTTTTTTTATTACTTGATATTTCCTAGACCATATTGTCACGACCCATCCTTGGGGCCCGTGCCGTGACTACCCCAATCCCACCTTCCATAGGCCAGGGGCTAGCGACTAGCACCAAAGGCTTAAATCCCAATAAAAGGGAAGGAATTGCCCTTATAATAGTAAACAATATAACAGAGTACGCAACAGATGTAAGCACAAAGTGATACTAAATACAAAAGTAAGTGCTGAAAGGTAAATGGGCCAGAATATAAACCCAACTAAAAGTACAGTACAACTGAAAAACTAGTACAATTGCAGTAAAGTAAAACAACAACCACCGAGTTGTCCTCTGGTAATCCCACCTGAAGGGTGGGTACAGATAGTCTCCCCAACACCACAGGTCTGTCCGTCTGCTCCATGTACGTCTCACCAAGTGGTCCACCTCTGGGTACCATCCAGCTCTACAACCCTCTACCACGATCAGCGTTGTCCGTCATCTGCATCCAACACAACGTAGTGAGGGAATTTCCTGTGCAGGGGTGAGTATAACGATACTAAGTAGGGACCCCGAGACCCCCGAAGGTCTCCCAGAATCCACGAAGGATAAACCACAAAGAAAAGATACAATCACGAAGTATCAAACATCTCTACTTAGGTATATGCCCATAAATATACCTAAGTCATCAATCCCAGTTCGACTCCAACTCTCGAGCCCAAGTACAACCCAGTCCACACAGGAAAGAAGTCAATCAAATCGATGACAATGATTGAAAATCAAGACTCAGCTCACACAGGTATACATCTTTCGTAAAGTGATAAAGATGATTAGATGCAGTCACTGATTCATCTAAGATGTCAGACCCACGTAGGATTCTAGACCAGCTACTCTGTTGGACCCACGTAGGATACTAGAACAGAAGCCAAACTGCCAGACCCACGTAGGATACAAGAACAGTAATCATCACCATCGAACCCACGAAGGATTCCAGTACAGTAGTCATCATCGTCGAACCCACAGAGGATTCCAGTACGGTAGTTGTCATCGCCGAACCCACGGAGGATTCCAGTATGGTAGTCGTCGCAGTTGCAGCCAGCTCTAGGGTTCCCGCACACAGCATGCTCGATTCCGGGAGGGTCCGCTCCTTGAGCCAAGGGGTCGATACATAAAATTTCACAAAGTACAAAGTTGATGTGTCCCGAAGTTCTGCCTCGTCAAAAGGAACCCAACGTGACAAACAGTGTGTCAATCAGACACCTGGTCTGAGAGTTATTACCATTTTTGCTCTGGGGGCTCGGTTGGAAATACACTAGTTCCAAACCCAGCCATTTTCCAAAGTTTCCTAAAACTCACTTAGAGTATCACAAAAGGACCACCACGTCATGAGGGCCCTGGTGCCGTAGAAAGCATGTCGATCGGACACGCGGTCTTCAAGTTATTCACCTTTAAGTGAAAACAGGCCCGACCCGTTAAGCCCAGTGGGATGGTGGGTCGGGTCAACCCAGTTTTGGCGGGTCCGACTAGGCAGAGGGTCAGACTGGCCTGGTGAATCGTGTGGCCCGGTCCGAGGGGCGCGGCTCGGCCCGGAGAGGCCGAGCGGTCTGGGGGGGTGCTTTCCCAAACCGGCGGCGCCGCTCTCCCAACTGGTCGGCCTTCCTGGCGCAAGCGGCCCGCATGGGCGGGCCGTGGTCTCCCTGCGTGGTACCATGGGTGCCGCGGCCTTCATCCACCCAGCCGTCTGACGAGCCAGCCGGTTCTTCCACTGTAACGGCCCACCCTATGCGGGCCGTGGTCCTCCGCAGTGCGGCGCTGTGGTTCCTCTAGCCCGGCCGGCTTCGGCCGGCCGGTTCTTCTTCAGCCGAGCGGCCCGCAGATGCGGTCCATGGTTCCTCTCCACACAGCCGGTATACGGCCGCTGATTTCTTCGGTCACCGTCATCCCTTTCGTTACCGTCACCATCAAAATATCCAAGAACCATCAGAGGTTTGTCAATCCATGTTTGTTAGGCCCACACCCTCCGCGTTATGTGATAACATAAGGCCGATGAAAATCCAGAAAATTCAATGAAGAACAGGTACAAAATATTCCCTTAAAAATTGTACAAACCCCCACCTCAGTTTCAAGAGCGGAGTCGTGGAAATAGGATTTGTAGACGATGTCGGGGTGCATCCGAGGAGGAAGCAACATCTACTCACTTGTTGCGGAGAAAAGAAAGGAAGGAACACCGTCGTTCTTCGTGGAATCGGCGTTCTTCGTCGAAGAGGGTGTCGTTCTTCATGGAAGGATGAAGCTCTCTTCTAATTCCAAAGGTTCCACCAAAATATTTTCCCAGAAAATATTAAAATGAGGCTTTACCCTATTCTAAAAAGATTTTCCAACCAATTCAAATTGATTCAAAACTAGATTAATTAATTAAAGAAGTCTTTAATTAAAAGAGTTGGCACAAATTAATGGGTGAGAGGGGTGGTGAAGAGATTACACCATTAAGAGGGAGTTTTCAAATTAATTAAAGGGGAGATTAATGGGGAGTTGAGGGGAGGTGAAAGGTTAAGGCTCGTGTGGGCCCCACCTCACAAATATCCTCTCATGGAAGGTCATGTGGGTGTGGGACCCACCAATAACTTTCCCATGTAGGATTTAACTACCCAAGATAAATAAAATTGTTCATAACAATTTTATTTAACTTTTTTATTAAACCCCAAAAATTAACTTTCAACCCGCATAAAATAAAACTGCGGTAAATGTCTCCTTAAGCGAATACCGGTGCTGCAAGTTCATCGATGTCCTTAGATTTCAATTCCAAGCACCGGTTCAAAAGATAGAAAAACCCACACGTACGTTTACTGAACGTACCTGAAAAAAACATCAGAAACTGATTCTGGGCACACTGAGCCTCGGAATCAAGTGCTGTCAGAAACCGAAGACTCGTAAAATTCCAAAGTATTTAAGAAAAAAAATTTACTTGAAATTTTTGGGTCTTTAAATTACTCGCACCTCAGGGATTTACGTCCCTGTAAAGCTACAACACACACTAGGGAAACAAATGGGGGTACTGAGCTTGCATCTGAGCCTCCCGCTCCCAAGTGCTCTCCTAGAGGTTCCCGTGCTGCCAGCGAATGCGCAACAGAGGTATCGACCGTCCACATAGGACCTGCTCTTGTTGATCCTAAATCTCCACCAAGACCTCCATTAATGTCGCCCCGTCATCGATGTACAGCTCCCCATGGTCGATGATGTGGGTCGGGTCGTGCACATATCTCCTCAGCTGAGATACGTGGAAGATGTCATGTACTCGGTGCAACTGAGGTGGAAGGGCCAGGCAGTAAGCCACCTCACCTACTCTACTGAGGACCTAGAAAGGTCCGATGAATCATAGAGATAACTTGCCACCCCTGCCAAATCTCCATAGACCTCGTCGAGGTGAGACCCATAGGAAAACGTGGTCACCATCCTCAAACTCCAGTGGTATCTGTCTTCTATCAGCATGAGACTTCTGTCTGCTCTGTGCAGTCTTCATCTGCTCCTGGATGATATGCACCTTCTCCGTCGTAGCTTGAACCATCTATGGTATTACAAGTGCTGACTACCTAGGGTCAGTCCAGCACAGAGGTGATCTGCAAGGTCGGCCATACAGTGCCTTGTAAGGGGTCATCCCGATGGTGGAGTAGTAACTATTGTTGTACGCAAACTCCACCAAGGGTAAGTGGTACTCCCAGCTGTGACCAAAGTCGAGTACACATGCATGGAGCATGTCCTTGAGAGTCTGAATAGTCTTCTCAGTCTGACTGTCTGTCTGAGGATTGAAGGCGGTGCTCAAGCGAAGCTGTGTCCCAAAGGCCTCCTGCAACCCCTTCCAAAGTCGGGAAGTGAATCAAGCATCCCAATTGGAAACGATAGTCTATAGCACATCGTGAAGCCGTATGATCTTCTGAATGTAGAGGCATCCCAAGCTCTCTACTGAGCCCTACTCTCTGATCAGTAAGAAGTGGTCCGACTTGGTGAGTCAATCTACGATCACCCAGATAGAGTCATGTCCTCTGGATGTACGTGGAAGCCCCGTCATGAAATCCATGGATATCCCATCCCACTTCCACTCTGGGACCTCTGAAGGCTGTACTAAGCCTGCTAGTACCTGGTGCTTCTCCTTCACTTGCTGACAAGTGAGGCATCATGAAACGAACTTTGCTACAACCATCTTCATACTCGGCCACCAGTGCTATCGTCTGAGGTCCTGGTACATCTTCTCCACTCCTGGATGTACCTCTAGAGGGGAAGTGTGAAACTCACTCATAAATTCCTCTTGTAGTGCAACTGGTACCATAGGAGGTCCCCAGAAGAGGATGACTGTAATGGCCCGGACCTCTCCGGCCCATTCCTTTATCAAAAAGAAGGCCACAAAGTGTTCTGGAGGGTAAAATGGACTTTTCCAACACTTTCTAGAATTATGAAACTACACACCGTGTAGTTTGAGTACACGCTGTGTACCCTCTTTCCGGGTATACCACGTGTGGATGGCCATGTCTTTACCGCGTGAAGAAGATAGGTACACACCGTGCATCCAATCTACATGCCGTGTAGTCCTTCCCCGCGTACGCGTTACCGTGTGTTGACCAGTCGTCGGTCGTGTGCCGCATTGGAGCCGTGTCCTTGCCGTGTTCAATAAATGGGTATACACCGTGTGTCCAATCTACACGCCGTGTAGTCCTTCCCCGCGTATGCGTTACCTTCAAACCGTGTGTTGACCAGGCAACGGCCGCGGATCCGCGTTGGAGGCCGCGTGGAGACCGTGTGAAAATGGCCGAGTACACACCATGTACCATAAATACATGCCGTGTACTTTTGATTTTCATGCCTATAAAAGGAGGGGTCCCCTCCTCCTTTCAACTCACACCTCTCCTCCCCTCTCCTCTGAGTAGAGCTCTCTCAAGAGACTTGAAGGATCTTTCTTCCATAACTTTTTCGTCCGAGCTCCGATTTACGATCTGTCAGCGGCCACGGGATCGTAACGATGAGGCGGAACTTCTGAACATGGGTCCATTGTCTTTCCTTTGGCTTTTCCTCTCTGAATTCCACCCAAGGAGGTTTTTCCGGGACGCCGACGAACGTCTTCTAAAGTTGTTCCGGGGGAGCGTTGTGACCAGAACCTGTTGAGGTAGGGATTTTACCTTCGTCTCTCTAATTTGTGCATCATGAGGGGTGGGTATCCTTTTTGTTTTCATGAGAAATAGTTGAATCTTTAAATAAAGATAATAACTGGTTAAAGAACGGGGATGGGAAGTTTGTGATTTCTGTTACTTTACTTTTTTTTTATATATAACCTGTGATATTATGTTGTGAAATGAATAGGCTAATGCCTACTGAAAATCACGGTTGTTGGGGGCCTTTTCTTGCGCAATTAAATGTTGCCCTATCTTTCTAGACCATTTTTGTGAGTGGAACCTTGTTGAATGTGGAAATTGGATAATCACGTAAAGTTGGCTGATTAAATAAAAATCTGGAACCCTTTTGTGATCACCCCGGTTAAAAAAATGGAATAATGAACATGTGGGTCTTGGCTTGGTTACATGGCATGTGATGGGGGTGTTTTGTGGGCTGTTGTGGTTTGGGTGAGCAGCGGGGCTGCGGTTGACTTGGTTGTGGGAAGGTGTGAATGTTTAATGGTGATGGGCAGCGGGGCTGTAATAAATGGTATTAAAGGGATAACGATGTGTGATGTGGTTATGGTGGTTGGCAGTGGGGCTGCAGGGATGGGTTTAAATGTGAACAGACTTTGGGTTGTGTTTGATAAATAATAAATGTGGAAGAGTTAATGAATGATGGGTCTTGGTAATGAAACTAAAATAATAATCAATGGGTTGGTTGGTTGTTAAGAAGGGTTTTTTTGTGTTGTTGTGTTTTCCTAACTTGCTTTGTGGATGGCAGGGATATGTTTTATGAACGTTTGAAGTGGTTGGTTTTGGTTAGTTGCCCAGTAGTTAAGGAACTAAATAAGCTAATTTCTGCTGAAATGTGAAAACCTTAATGGGGTTGGGGTTGTTTGTTGTATGCATGTTTCGTGGTAGCAGTGCCGAGGCACGGGCTCAGTTTCTCTTTTTAGAAGCCATAGGTTGGGCTGAGTGGTTGCTATATATATATATGTATCTTTTGTGTTTTATCGCACCACACCCATGTTGAGCACATAGTGCCGAACACTCCCATTTCATGGGAGAGGGTGTTTTCCCATAGTTACTAGCTCATTATTACTCCTTCTCCCCTAGGCTGTGATGGCTTGAGGCGACCTTACAGCCAAGACTCTTCGGGTAGGTTTCGATTGGGGTGATTAGGCCCAAGACTCTTCGGGCAGGCTTATAGGCTGTGATGGCTTGAGGCGACCTTACACCTAAGACTCTTCAGGTAGGTTTTGATTTCAGCCCCAGGTGTCTTTGGGCAAGAGTTATGTTACTATTACTGTTCCCAAGAATCTTCGGGATGAGGCCCAGGTGTCTTCGTGTGGGGATATGGTTGTGGTAGTGAGGCCCAGGTGTGTGCGGGTGGGATACGTGGTGGTGAGGCCCAGGTGTGTGCGGGCAGGATGTGTAGTTGTGAGGCCCAGGTGTGTGCGGGCGGGATGTGTAGTTGTGAGGCCCAGGTGTGTGCGGGCGGGGAGAGTGTGACAGTGTCAGGACGTTCAACTAACTATTGGGAAATGGTGCGGGGTACCCAATACTCTTGTTCTTATACTACTACTACCTATTGTGATTGTGTTTTGGTGAGTGTGGCTGGTGAGGTTGGGTGGATAGATTCCCTTTTTAGGTTTCTTCTGTTGTTCTCATGGGACATTAGGATGTCTCCCCACTTGTGCACGAGAGATTTAGGTTTCCCTACTGAGTATACTTGTATGCTCACCCTACGTTTACTTTCAGGTTTCCAGGAGGACTACCAGGGCCATGGGGGACCCTACTAGTCAGACAGTTGGAGTTGTTGCAGTTTCCGTTCTCTTGTTTTCTTTTGGTATTGTACTTTTGAGCATTCCTGTACTTGTACCTTGTTATAAAATTGTTTAAACATGCATGTGGGCTTGGTTTGGGTTTATTTATATACACTTGTTCTTTTCCCTTTTTGGTGGTTGACTTGTCATATTTCCCGATCCGAAATAATAAAAAAAGGGTAATGCCTCCCATATTTGTGAAAACTCATACCCTTGGTGCTAGTCTCCACCCCGGGGCCTACTGGAGGCGGGACTCGGGGGTCATTATCTCCCTTTCACCATTGTCATCTCAGGAGGGGCATCTTTGGTGGGAGGGGGTCATGACAGAATGGTATCAGAGGTGATGGTTGAGGGATAGGATGGAGTCTGGAGTTAGGCATAGTAAGGATTGAATGGGATGGTAGGGAAACAGTGTTAGTTAATCTTGGTGCATGACATAGGCCAGGGAAGACCGGCTAGGACACGAGATTTTAGGGCCCCCCGTGATCCGATGCAAGGACTCTGAGCCTATCGAACGACCAAGTGAGACTACATTGATTGTAGGGTAGAGACCCTAGGAAAGGTACATGCATCATCATGTTTGTGTTTTACTTGATTTGGGTGTTCTGGGAAAGAAATTGAAATAAAATGATAATTAAAACTTTGAGAAATTTCCTTACTACTTGGGCTTAGGTGACCCTTGTTTACCATACAGCTATGGAACCTGGACGTCGTCCCCGGGTGGCTCAGACGGCCGAGGCCCAACATATTCAGGCGGTCGATCAGTTGAGGATTGACCGAGAGGAGGAAGATAGCCAATGGAAAATGACTCTCCGTTCTTTCCAGCGGTAGACCCTCAAGAAGTACAGGGGTAGTACTTCAGATACGGAGACAGAGGGGTGGCTTGAGGAGCTAGGGATCACTTTCACCTTGATCCGTGCTCCGAGGGAGTACTGGGTTCCCCTAGTAGTCAGTTAGCTGAGAGGTGCGGCGCGATAGTGGTGGACGCTCTACCTCAGAGAGAGGATAGAGGCAGAGGTTCCATGGGCTGACTTTGAGAAGGAATTCCGAGAGGAATTCCTTTCTTCCATGATCAAGGCAGAGAAGCGGAAAGAGTTACTCTCCCTTCAGCAGGGAAGTATGATGGTACAAGAGCTGGGGATCAAGTTCAAAGATCTCCTGCGCTTTTCTCCGGATCTCTTTCCGGATGAGGAATCTTGGGCGAGACGTTTTGAGGAGGTGCTTCGTCCTTCGCTCCAGTATGCTGTCACCCCCTTCACCCTTCCGACGTACGTGGCAGTACAAAATAAGGCAGAGGTCGTAGAGAGGATGCACTCGCTGGGAGGTGCACCGCGTGAGGTGTTTCAGCCAGGTTCGTCGAAGGGGAATGCAGTCAGCAGTAGGTCTCCTGCAACAGGACCTTCTAGGTTCATGCTAGTGGGGAGCAGGCCCCAGCAGTTCCAGTTCAGATCTTCAGATCCTTGTCCCTTTTCCACGAGCCCAGGACCGAGGTGTTTTTCTTGTAGAGGTTTCAGGCACGTTCAGAGTCAGTTCCCGAACTGAGCTCCGTACAGTGGAGGTGGGCAGGTTCAGCGCCCACCGCAGCAGCACCAGTTGCTGGCAAGGCCCTTCCAGTAGTAGCAGGACCATGCTCCTCCGAGGGCAGACTTTGCGGGAGGAGGCCGACCTCAGGGTGCTCCTCAGGGACCTCGACCAGGGAGTGTTCGGGGAAGTGGATGACATCAGAGAGGCTGAGGAGCTGGGCGTGGACAGTTGCATGCAGCAGAGTTGGAAGCTCCAGCGGGACCAGAGGTGGTACGAGGTACGATTTGTTTGTTCAGCACTCTTGTTTCTGATTTGTTCTATTTGGGAGACTCGCACTCCTTTGTTGCACCTAGTCTAGTCCATACTTTGGGATTAGACGTAGAGAGACTTTCCTTGCCACTGGTACTGAGTACACCAGTTGGGGGCCAGACCAGGGTATCTTGTGTTTGACGGGGATGTGGGCTGATTTTGGGACCACATCGATCTAGTGGAGACCTTCTTCTGTTACAGATTCATCCATACGATGTCATCCTAGGCATCGACTGGTTGTTTTCTGTTAGAGACGTTATCGACTGATTCCAGAGAAGATTCATGTTCTCCGACGTGAATGGTCAGCGCGTATCTTTTGTTGGCGAGAGGAGCTATCAGGCGGGAAGCCGACATGTGGAGCCTCTCTTTTCCTTGTTGAGCGGGTTATCAGTGGTTCTAGCTGATACAGAGATGATGGATGTCCCAGAGGTTGTTGGGGAGTTCCTTGATGTTTTTCCTGAGGAGGTTGTAACTCTACCCCCCCCAACATGACGTTGAGTTCAGGATAGACTTACAGCCTGGTGCCCGTCCGATTTCGATGGCCCCTTATCGAATGGCACCTTCGGAGTTGCGGGAGTTGCGGATTCAGATTGACGATCTGATGGAGAAGGGTTTTGTTCGACCCAGCGTGTTGCCATGGGGTGCTCCAGTTTTGTTCGTGGAGAAGGAAGATGGTGGTCTCAGGCTATGCATAGACTACTGAAGGCTGAACCAGGTAACGGTCAAGAACCGTTACCCCCTTCCAAGAATAGATGATCTCTTAGACCAGCTGAGGGGAGCAGGTTGGTTTTCTAAGATTGATCTACGATCGGGATATCATCAGCTGAGGGTGAAGGACAATGACATCTCGAAGACAGCTTTCAGGTGCAGGTATGGGCACTTCGAGTTTGTAGTGATGCCGTTTGGAGTTACGAATTCACCAGCTATGTTCATGGGACTTATGAACTTTGTCTTCCGAGAGTTTCTGGACTAGTTTGTCGTTGTGTTTATCGATGAAATCCTGATCTACTCAAGATCAGAGGAGGAGCACGTTGAGCATCTCAGGGCAGTCTTGGAAGTCCTTCTACACCACCATCTTTATGGGAAATTGTCGAAGTGTAAGTTCTTGACACAAGAAGTACACTTCCTTGGGCACGTGGTATCTCAACATGGAGTATCGGTGGACCCGTCAAATGTGGAGGCAGTTGTTTCTTGGGAAGCACCCAAGAGTGTGGCAGAAGTTCGTAGTTTCCTGGGCTTGGCAGGTTACTATCAGAGGTTCGTTTTGGACTTCTCTCGAGTTGCTTCTCCATTGACAGCTTTGACTAGGAAGAATCAGGTCTTCCTATGAAGCGATCAGTGCCAGAAAGCTTTTGAATACCTAAAGAAGAAGTTGGTCAGTGCTCCCGTACTCAGGTTTCCAGAGGAAGGGTTGTTGTATGAAGTGTTTTGTGATTCTTCTGGACTTGGTCTGGGGTGCGTGTTGATGCAGAAGAAGGGAGTGATTTGTTATGGGTCTAGGAAGTTGCGCCCTCACGAGCGTAACTATGTCACCCATGACCTGTAGCTTGTAGCAGTAGTGTTTGCATTGAAGTTGTGGAAACATTACCTCTTTGGGGAGTGCTTTGTGGTCTTCTCAGATCACAAGAGCCTGCGTTATATCTTCTCCCAACATGACCTGAACTTACGACAGCGGAGATGGGTCGAGTTTCTCCAAGACTATGACTTCAAGATATCTTACACTGAAGGTAAAGGCAACGTTGTGGCTGATGCCCTGAGCAGGAAGTCACATAAGGAAGTGGTTTGGGAATCCGCCGATGCTTGGAAGGCAATGGGAGAGTTGGCTGCCCTGCACTTAGATGCAAGGGAAGAAGGTGTTAGAGGCTGTTTGTTCCAGATGACGATGCAGTCCTCCTTGTTACAGTAGGTGGAAGAGTCTCAGTGGGGGGACTCCGAGGTAGAGGTGATGCGAGATCGTGTCGATCAGGGGAATGCTCCAAAGGGATGGTCAGAGGACAGCCGACATCAGATGCTTTTCCATGGAAGGTTGTTTGTCCCAGAGGCGATGCGTGAGGGAGTTATCCGTGAGTTCCATAGCTCAGCCTTGGTGGTACATCCAGGAGTTTCAAAAATGTACCGAGGCCTGAGGGAACAGTTTTGGTGTCCTGGGGTGAAACGGGCAGTGGCGGAGTTTGTGGCTAAGTGCCTAGTGTGTCAGCAAGTGAAGGCTGAACACCGTGTTCCCAGTGGTTTGTTGCATCCTTTAGATGTCCTCGAGTGGAAGTGGGATGACATCTCAATGGACTTCGTCACGAGACTACCCAGAGCTCAGGGAGGTTATGATGCTATCTGGGTAGTGGTGGATCGACTGATGAAATCAGCTCACTTCTTAGCAATCAAGGAGTCGGGCCCGGTGAGTACCTTAGCACAGAGGTACGTAGATGAGGTAGTATGTTTGCATGGAGTTCCGAGGACTATCGTCTCAGACCAGGATACTCGGTTTACCTCACGAGTCTGGATGGGGTTACAACATGCTTTTGGCACCCAACTACGCCTTAGCACTGCTTTCCACCCCCAGAATGATGGGCAGACAGAGCGGACTATCCGGACGTTAGAGGACATGCTGCGAGCATGCGTTCTGGATTTCGGAGGATCATGGGTACGACACTTTCCTTTAGTAGAGTTTTCCTACAACAACAACTTCCACTCTACTATTGGCATGGCACCATTTGAGGCTTTGTATGGAAGGCCATGTTGTTCACCCATTTGCTGGGCAGAGGTTGGTGAGACAGGTGCTCTTGGGCCAGAGGTAGTGCAGAGCACCACGGATAAAGTCCAACTTGTATGTGAGAGGATGAAGGCGGCTCAGGACCGACATAAGTCTTATGCTGATCGTCGGAGGAGGCCCTTGGAGTTCGAGGTGGGAGACCATGTGTTCTTGAAGGTTTCCCCTCGATGGGGGCAGCGGAGGTTTGGGAAAGGGAGCAAGCTCTCACCTAGGTTCATCGGACCTTTTGAGGTGCTGAGGTGAGTTGGCGAGGTGGAATATCAGCTGGCCCTGCCACCTCATATGTAGAAAGTCCATGACGTCTTCCACGTCTCCCAGCTTCGTCGGTACTTACACGATGAATCCCACGTTATCGACTGGGGAGAGTTAGATATGGGAGACGACGCGACCTTCGAGTAACGACCAGTCAGAATCAAGGATCGTAAAGAGAAGGTGCTCCGTGGATGAACCATTCCCTTGGTTCATGTGTTGTGGAGTCATGGTGGCCTCGAGGAGAGAACTTGGGAGCGGGAGACCCAGATGCACGCTCAGTACCCGGAGTTGTTTTGACTTGTGTTCCCTTGTTCTTCTGAGCTTTGTGTTGATGTTGTACTATATACCTTTGATATATGGAATTCTTGGCTTGTCAGTTGTGAGACCTTTTTTGTTTTCTTGTTCCCTGGTAATGTGTAACATGTCCGGATGCGTGGGAAAGGGGAAAAACCTAACCCTTAATCGAGACGCATTAATGTGGATGCGATTGAACCCGTGCGGGCGAGTCAGTGCCGCCTAAAGCGGATAATATCTCGACATAGGTGAATAAATTTTCCCAAACCCATGTGTTCGGGCAGTGTGTTGGTTGTGTGGTGCTGGGGTTAGTGTGAGTTGAAAAAAATCCAAATGCATGAAAGTGGGAAGACCCAATTCTTAATCGAGACGCATTAATGGGGATGCGATTAAACCCGTGCGGGCGAGTTAGTGCCGCCTAAAGCAGATAATATCTCGACATAGGAGAAGTAATTCCTAACACTTATGATTAGGGTTGTTGGTTGGGTTCTTGTTATAACGAGAACCCTAAGAGGTATCTTGTTGGGTTCCTCTGGGTTGGTTTTTGAATTCTTGGGGACGAGAATGTTTTAAGAGGTATCTGATGTAATGGCCCAGACCTCTCCGGCCCATTCCTTTGTCAAAAAGAAGGCCACGAAGTGTTCTGGAGGGTAAAATGGACTTTTCCCACACTTTCCAGAATTATGAAACTACACGCCATGTAGTTTGAGTACACGCAGTGTACCCTCTTACCGGGTATACCCCGTGTGGATGGACGTGTCTTTGCCTCATGAAGAAGATAGGTACACACCGTGCGTCCAATCTACACGCAGTGTAGTCCTTCCCCGCGTACGCGTTACCGTGTGTTGACCAGTCGTCAGTCGTGTGCCGCGTTGGAGCCATGTCCTTGCCATGTGCAATAAATGGGTATATGCTGTGTGTCCAATCTACACGCTGTGTAGTCCTTCCCCGCGTATGCGTTACCTTCAAACCGTGTGTTGACCAGGCAACGGCCGCAGAGCCGCGTTGGAGGCCGCGTGGAGACCGTGTGAAAATGGCCGAGTACACGCCGTGTACCATAAATACATGCCGTGTACTTTTTCTTTTCACGCCTATAAAAGGATGGGTCCCCTCCTCCTTTCAACTCACACCTCTCCTCCCCTCTCCTCTGAGCAGAGCTATCTCAAGAGACTCGAAGGATCTTTCTTCCATAAATTTTTCGTCCGAGCTCCGATTTATGATCCGTCAGCAGCCACAGGATCGTAACAACGAGGTGGAACTTCCGAGCCTAGGTCTGTTGTATTTAATTTGACTTTTCCTCTCCGACTTCCACCCGAGGAGGTTTTGCCGGGACGCCGACGAACATGTTCTAAAGTTGTTCCGGGGGAGCGTTGTGACCAGAACCTATTGAGGTAGGGATTTTACCTTCGTCTCTCTAATTTGTGCATCATGCGGGGCAGGTATCCTTTTTTGTTTTCATGAGAAATAGTTGAACCTTTAAATAAAGATAATAATTGGTTAAAGAACGGGGATGAGAAGTTTGTGATTGCTGTTACTTTACTTTTTTTATATATATCCTGTGATATTATGTTGTGAAATGAATAGGATAATTCCTACTGAAAATCACGGTCGTTGGGGGCCTTTGCTTGTGCAATTAAATGTTGCCCTATCTTTCTAGACCGTTTTTGTGAGTGGAACCTTGTTGAATGTGGAAATTGGATAATCACGTAAAGTTGGATGATTAAATAAAAATCTGGAACCCTTGTGTGATCACCCCAGTTAAACAAAATGGAATAATGAACATGTGGGTGTTGGCTTGGTTACGTGGCATGTGATGGGGGTGTTTTGTGGGCTGTTGTGGTTTGGGTGAGCAGCGGGGCTGCGGTTGACTTGGTTGTGGGAAGGTGTGAATGTTTAATGGTGATGGGCAGCGGGGCTGCAATAAATGGTATTAAAGGGATAACGATGTGTTATGTGGTTATGGTGGTTGGCAGCGGGGCTGCAGGGATGGGTTTAAATGTGAACGAACTTTGGGTTGTGTTTGATAAATAATAAATGTGGAAGAGTTAATGAATGATGGGGCTTGGTAATGAAACATAAATAATAATCAATGGGTTGGTTGGTTGTTAAGAAGGGTTTTGTTGTGTTGCTGTGTTTTCCTAAGTTGCTTTGTGGATGGCAGGGATATGTTTTACGAACGTTTGAAGTGGTTGGTTGTGGTTAGTTGCCCAGTAGTTAAGGAACTAAATAAGCTAATTTCTGCTGAAACGTGAAAACCTTAATGGGGTTGGGGTTGTTTGTTGTATGCATGCTTCGTGGTAGCAGTGCTGAGGAACGTGCTCAGTTTCTCTTTTTAGAAGCCACAGGTTGGGCTGAGTGGTTGCTATATATATATATATATCTGTATCTTTTGTGTTTTATCGCACCGCACCCATGTTGAGCACATAGTTCCGAACACTCCCATTTCATGGGAGAGGGTGTTCTCCCATAGTTACTAGCTCATTCCAGCTCCTTCTCCCCTAGGCTGTGATGGCTTGAGGAGACCTTACACCCAAGACTCTTCGGGTAGGTTTCTATTGGGGTGATTAGGCCCAAGACTCTTCGGGCAGGATTATAGGCTGTGATGGCTTGAGGCGACCTTAAACCTAAGACTCTTCAGGTAGGTTTCGATTTCAGGCCCAGGTGTCTTCGAGCAAGAGTTCTGTTACTATTACTGTTCCCAAGAATCTTCAGGATGAGGCCCAGGTGTCTTCGGGTGGGGATATGGTTGTGGTAGTGAGGCCCAGGTGTGTGCGGGCAGGATACGTTGTGGTGAGGCCCAGGTGTGTGCGGGCGGGATGTGTAGTTGTGAGGCCCAGGTGTGTGCGGGCGGGATGTGTAGTTGTGAGGCCCAGGTGTGTGCGGGCGGGGAGAGTGTGATAGTGTCAGGACATTCAACTAACTATTGGGAAATGGTGCGGGGTACCCAATACTCTTGTTCATATACTACTACTACCTGTTGTGATTTTGTTTTGGTGAGTGTGGCTGGTGAGGTTGGGTGGATAGATTCCCTTGTTAGGTTTCTTATGTTGTTCTCACGGGACATTAGGATGTCTCCCCGCTTATGCACGAGAGCTTTAGGTTTCCCTACTGAGTATACTTGTATGCTCACCCTACGTTTACTTTCAGGATTCCAGGAGGACTACCAGGGCCGTGCGGGACCCTACTAGTCAGATAGTTGGAGTTTTTGCAGTTGCCGTTCTCTTGTTTTATTTTGGTATCGTACTTTTGAGCTTTCTTGTACTTTTACCTTGTTATAAAATTGTTTAAACATGCATGTGGGCTTGGTTTGGGTTTATTTATATACACTTGTTCTTTTCCCTTTTTGGTGGTTGACTTGTACTATTTCTCGATCCGAAATAATAAAAAAGGGTAATGCCTCCCATATTTGTGAAAACTCATACCCTTGGTGCTAGTCACCACCCCAGGGCCTACTGGAGGCGGGACTCGGGGGTCATTATCTCCCTTTCACCATTGACAGCTCAGGAGGGGCATCTTTGGTGGGAGGGGGTCGTGACAATGACGTGATCCCCTCCTTCAAAAAATCCATCAGGCGCCTACCCTATAGATATCTGAGCACGTCACGTCTCACAGTCAATGTCCCCATGTTGTGCCTCTCTGGCTCGCTAAAGGAGTGGAGGAGTGACTGTGACAGACTGTAGAAAGGATGCTCCATCTCTATCCACAAAGGATATCTGCAACACAGATATCTGCTCCATCACCTATCCTAGTAGATGAATGCCCGATCTCCTGCTGAGAGCATCGGCTACAACATTCCCCTTCCTAGGAGTATAGACTATCTCAAAGTCATAGTCCTGGAGGAACTCGATCCATCACCGCTGTCTCAGGTTCAGGTCCTTCTGCGAGAATATGTACCTGAGACTCTGGTGGTCAGAGTAGACTGTAAAGCGCTCGCCCATCAGATAGTGTCTCCACATCTTCAAGGCGAAGACCACTGCTACTAACTACAGGTCATGGGTAGCATATTTCTGCTCATGCTGTCTCAACTACCATGAACCACATGCGATCACTGCTCACTCCTGCATCAGGACACACCCATGTCCGGTCCCTGTTGCGTCGTAGTAAACTACGTACCCAACGCCCTCCTCTGGCAACCTCAAGATGGGTGCACTAGTCAACCTCTGCCTCAGCTTTTGAAAGCTCTCCTGACATATATCTAACCACACGAAGGGTTTCCCCTTCTTTGTCAATGCTGAAAGTAGTGATGAAACTCTGGAGAAGTCTGGCACAAATCTCTGATAGTACCCAGCCAGACCTAGGAAACTCCGCACCTCCGTCACGCTCTTGGGTGGCTCCCAAGCAAGAACTACCTCGATCTTTGCTGGATCCACTGCAACTCCCGCCTCCAAGATGATGTGTCCCAAGAAGTGTACCTCTAATATCCAAAATTGACACTTCAAGATATTTCCATGAAGCTGGTGCTCTCGGAGTGTATCCAGTACAACCCACAAGTGGTAGGCGTGCTCCTCCTCAGTAGTTGAGTAAATTAGTATGCCGTCGATGAAGACTACGACAAAACAATCGAGGTAAGGCTGGAAGATCCTGTTCATGAGACTCATGAACACTGCTAGAGCATTGGTTACGCCAAAGGGCATAACCAAGAACTCATAGTGGCCATACCGACACCTGAAGGCCGTCTTCTGCACATCCTCATCTCGAACTCTGAGCTGGTGATAGCCTGACCTGAGGTCTATCTTCGAGAACCAAAGTGCTCCCTTGAGTTGATCAAAGAGGTCGTCAATCCTCGAGAGTTGGTAATTGTTCTTTACAGTCACCTGATTCAGGTGACGGTAGTCGAAACACAGTCTCAAGCTCCCATCCGCCTTTTTGGAGAAGAAAATCGGAGAAGCCCAGGGTGAAACACTAGGTCGGATGAATCCCTTTTCCTGCATGTCCTCCAGCTATACCTGTAGCTCACGAAGCTCAGCGGGAGCCATCCGATATGCTGGAGTAGATATCAGTGTTGTCCCAGGGTATAGGTCAATATAGAAGTCTACCTCTCTACAAGGAGGTAGTCCTGGAACGTCATCAATAAAAACGTCCGCATACTGATCCACCACAAAAGGAAAATTCGGACTCCGCACATCAACTTATCTAAGGATGAGACTAGCCAACTGATGTGTGATCGGTTTACCTCTCCTCTGTGAAATTCCATCATGCACTGCAAAGGCTCCCTTCTTGCTGGTGAAGGTGAACCTGATCCCATCCATGCAGACACACCGCACCTTGCGCCTAATGCAGTCGATCTGAGCATGGACTGTAGACAACCAGTCCATACCCAAGATGACGTCGTAAGGCCTCAACACCGCTACAAGAAGATCCCAGCCAAATCTCTTGCCTCCTAGAGTAGGCTCACACTATAGGTACCAGTGCGTAATCGTTGAGTCTACTCCCTTAGGAGTCTCTAACCATAAGGATCAAGCCAATGGCTCCGTCGGAATCTCCGAGCTCCAAACAAGGGCAGCGGCAATGAAAGAATGACTTGCACCTGTGTCTATAAGTACTGCAGCAAGGGTGGAGTAGACACATATAGTACATCAAATCATATCAGGTGCACTGTGGTCCTAATCCTCTATTTCTTTGAGCTGAGCCTGCCTATGTCCGCCAGCTCCCTGTAGTCGGGGTGGACCTTCTAGTGGTAGTGGTGGTAGAGCCTCAAAACGTCGTCCACCACCCACTGCTTGGCCAGCTCCTCTGCCTCGTCCGCCTGATCCCTGCAGACCGCCACGGTCGAACCTATGCCTCTGCCTGGGAGGTCCCTCCAATGTCTGCTACTCATCTGCATGGCGGGTTGGGAAGTCTCGAGCTATGTGACCCTACCCTCCACATGCATAGAACTACCTGCTCCTCGTATAGCTAGCTCTATTTCGGGTTCCCCGCACAACCGAACCTGTATCCTGAGGTCGCTCTCCTAATGGCCTGGTCCGCTTGGACCTTTGCGACATCTGTCTACTATTGGCTGCAGAAGACTCCACTACGTGCCACACTGTGGTGGGTCTCACTGCTGGTGTTGGCTCAGCAAGAAATCTCTCCACAAGAAGGGGTCGCTCCAACACTCCCGCCTACGTCGGAATGCTGAGGGAGATCATCTAAACCCTGATCTTGTGCCTTACTCCCTGCTCAAAGGTCTGGGACCTGAAGAATGGGTCCCGTACCATGTCTGTGGAGTAGCACGAGAGGTCATTAAACCTCGCTGAGTACTGATCTAATATCATGCTTCCCTGCCATAGGTGAAGTAACTCTTAAATCCGCACCACACGAAGGGTGGTTGGAACAAAATCTGAGTAGAAGAGACTCTCAAAGTCTATACAAAGTAGATATGACTCGTTGTGCACCTGGAGAATTAAGCTCCACCATCTACCTGCTACTGCATGTAGGAGACTCGCGGTAAGGATCACCATAAGGTCGGCTGGTGTCTCTACCAATCTGAAGACTCTGACGATAGCCTCCAGAAAATCCTCGGCTACCTGAGGGTCCGTCTCTCCGTGGAACCTGTGCAGCCTCTATCACTAAAACTCATGAAACGCACTCAGGTGGTGTGCACTCTCTACTGCTGGGGTTGGTAGTATCGGTGGATTAGTGGATAGTGGTACCACTAGTGCCTCTGCTGTGATGGGGCCCTACACCAAGGCCTCATTGCTCGGTGGGCTGCCATCTCGTACGCGACTCGGAACCCTAGCTGGCTGCCTTCGTGGGGCTATCCTAAAAAGAAACAGGCGCGCCATGGTAAAAATAGTATACCTAGTGAGCTGACACGAAGTAATCACAAAGAAAACTTTTGAAACACACATGCAATTAGTGTTTTCATGCACTGAGTCGGAAATCAAGGGTCAGGGTCCTGGTGTATGGATACGTCAGCCGCCACACCAACATTGGACTCCCTGGACTGAAAACCACACTCAATACTCTTAACAATATTGATTCACATAAAGGAATGATCAGAGTCCCGAGTTCTGCGGTAGAACCTCCCTTTGATACCAATTTGTCATGACCCGTCCTCAGGGCCCATGCCGTGACTACCCCAAGCCCGCCTTCCATAGGCTAGGGGCTGGTGACTAGCACTAAAGGCGTAAATCCCAATAAAAGGGAAGGAATTTCCTTTATAATAGTAAACAATACAACAGAGTACATAACAAATGTAAGCACAAAGTGATACTGAATACAAAAGCAAGTGCTGAAAGGTAAATGGGACAGAATACATACCCAACTGAAAGTAAATTACAACTGAAAAACTAGTACAACTGTAGTAAAGTAAAACAGCAACCACCGAGTCATCCTCCGGGAATCCCAGCTGAAGGGTGGGTACAGATAGTCTCCCCAACACCATGGGTCCGTCCGTCTGCTCCGTGTACGTCTCACCAAGTTGTCCATCTCTGGGTACCATCCAGCTCTACAAGCCTCTACCATGATCAGTGATGTCCGTCATTTGCATCCAACACAATGTAGTGCGGGCATTGCCCATGCAGGGGTGAGTATAAAGATACTCAGTAGGGACCCCGAGACCCCTGAAGGTCTCCCAGAATCCACGAAGGATAAACCACAAAGAAAAGATACAATCACGAAGTATCAACCATCTCTACTTAGGCATATGCCCATACATATACCTAAGTCATCAATCCCAGTTCGGGTCCAACTCTCGAGCCCAAGTACAACCCAGTCCACACAAGAAAGAAGTCAATCACATCGATGATAATGATTGAAAATCAAGACTCAGCTCACACAGGTATACATATCTCGTAAAGTGATAAAGATGATCAGATGCAGTCACTGATTCATCTTAGCTATCGGACCCATGTAGGATACTAGACCAGCTAAGCTGTCGGACCCACGTAGGATTCTATAACAGATACTCTTTCAGACCCACGTATGATACTAGAACAGAAGACAAACTGTCGGACCCACGTAGGATACAAGAACAGTAATCATCGCCATCGAACCCACAGAGGATTCTAGTATGGTAGTCGTTGTCGCCGAACCCACAAAGGATTCCAGTACAGTAGTTGTCGTCACCGAACCCACAAAGGATTCCAGTACGGTAGTCATCACAGTCGCAGCCAGCTCTAGGGTTCCTATACACAGCACGCTCGATTCCGGGAGGGTCCCCTCCTTGAGACAAGGGGTCGATACATCAACTGTCACAAAGTCTAGAGTTGATGTATCCCGAAGTTCCGCCTCATCAAAAGGAACCCAACACGACAGACGGCACGTCAATCAGATGCCCGGTCTGAGAGTTATTAGCATTTTTGCTCCAGGGGCCCGGTTTGAAATACACTCATTCCAAACCTGACCATTTTCCAAAGTTGTCCAAAACTCACTTAGAGTATTGCAAAAGGACCTCCACGTCACGAGGGTCCCGATGCCGCAAACGGTGCGTCGATCAGATGCGCGATCTTCAAGTTATTCACCTTTAAGTGAAAACAGGCCCAACCCGTTAAGCCCAGTGGGCTGGCGGGTCGGGTCAACCCAGTTTTAGCGGGTCCGACCCAGTAGAGGGTTGGACCAGCCCATTGAATCGCCCAGCCCGGCCCGGCGCGGTGTGACTCGGCTGGCCGCGGCTCGGCCGGTGGGCCAAGCTGTCTGAGGGTGGGGGGGGGGGGGCTCTTTCCCAAACCAGCGGCGCTGAGCGGCACCACCCTCCCAACCGGCCGGCCGAAGCCGGCCGACCTTCCTGGTTCAAGCGGCCCGCATGGGCGGGCCGCGGTCTCCCTACGCAGCACCATAGGTGCCGCGACCTTCATGCGCCCGGCCGGCCGACGAGCCGGACGGTTCTTCTGCCAAAGCGGCCCGCCCTGTGCAGGCCACAGTCCTCCACAGCGCGGCACCATGGGGCGCCGTGGTTCCTCCAGCCCGTCCGGCTTCGGCCGACCGGTTCTTCTTCGGGCGAGCGGACCGTGGATGCAGGCCGTGATTCCTCTCCACACGGCCAACATACAACCGCCGCTTTCTCCGGTCGCCATCATCCCTTCCATCACTGTTTCCATAAAAATATCCAAGAACTATTGGAGGGTTATCAGGACTTGTTCGTTTGGCACACGCCCTCCGTGTTAGGTGATAACATAAGGCCGATGAAAATACAGAAAATTCAATAAAGAACGGGTACAAAATATTCACTTAAAAATTGTACAAACCCCTACCTTGGTTTCAAGATCGGAGTCATGGAAAGAGGATTTGTAGATGACGTCGGGGTGCATCCGAGGAGGAAGTGGCGTCTCCTCACTTGTTGCGGAGAAGAGAAAGGAAGGCACGTCGTCGTTCTTCATGGAATCAACATTATTTTTCGAAGAGGGTGTCATTCTTCATGGAAGGATGAAGCTCTCTTCTAATTCCAAAGGTTCCACCAAAATATTTGCCCAGCAAATATTAAAATGAGGCTTTCTCCTATTATAAAAAGATTTGACAACCAAATCAAATTGATTCAAAACTAGATTAATTAATTAAAGAAGTCTTTAATTAAAAGAGTTGACACAAATTAATGGGTGATAGGGGAGGTGAAGAGATTACACTATTAAGGGGGAGTTGACAAATTAATTGAAGGGGAAATTAATGGGGAGTTGAGGGGAGGTGAAAGGTTAAGGCTCATGTGGGCCCCAACTCACAAATATCCTCTCATGGGAGGTTATGTGGGTATGGGCCCCACCAATAACTTCCCCATGTAGGATTTAACTACCCAAGATAAATAAAATTGTTCACAACAATTTTATTTAACTTTTTTATTAAACCCCAAAAATTAACTTTCAACCCGCATAAAATGAAACTACGGTAAAGGTCCCCTTAAGCGAATACCGGGGATGCGAGTTCATCTGTGTCCTCATATTTAAATTCCAAGCACTAGTTCAAAAGATAGAAAAACCCACACGTACATTTACTGAATGTACCCGAACAAAACTTCAGAAATTGATTTCGGGCACACCGGGCCTCGGAATCAAGTGCCGTCAGAAACCGCAGACTCGTAAAATTCCAATGTATTTAAGAAAAAAATTTTCCTTGAAATTTACAGGTCTTTACACATATAGAGTATAAATCTAGCAAGATGAGACTCAGATTTTATCTAGAATTCCCTTTGCATGTTTTCAATCTAGCGAGTATCATGTCACTTTTGGTTGGAAGTATAAAGTCATGCATGTCTGACTAATAAAGCTAGTGTTTTAGGTTTAATAGCTTTGACCATGAATTCTGAGCTTATAATTTAAACAAATCTTGATGTCTAGGAATGTACCAATATTTTCTTAGATACTTCCAAGTGGCATCTTGAGTCATGATTTCATTTTTTTATGGTCAAAAAATCTAAAATTTGAAGTATCAGAATAGAGGATCTCTCTTTTGAGAATAATTTTACCACTATTTGACAAACCCATTATGGGGGCTGTATTATGCAGGGCCAACTAGGGAATGTTCTACATAGATGAATAGTGGAATATTTTGTCTGACATGCCTGTTATGTGGGAGACTCATGTAAGGACAAATAGGGGCATGTACTGCATTTTCAAGAAAAAGAGTTCTCAAGAATTCTGATGTTCTATTATTGATAAACAAAGGGGTTTAAAAATTGGATGCCTCAAGACCACAATGGGTGGATTTTTCAAGGAAAGGTATTTGAAAATAAAAAAGGGTCATTTCTACTGATGTAGGCCTATGAATGAGAAACCATTCCTACATGATTTTGATGTGTGAAGGAAGGTATGTTTTTCAAAAAGGAAACTTTTGATATTTTATTGTGCAGTTTTAAGTCATCGAACAAGAGAATTAAGGGGATGCGTAGTTTAAAGTCATGCAACAAGGACATTAGAGGGATGTGCAATTTAAATTCATACATCAAGGACATTATAGGGATTTAATTTAATATCTTTAGCTTTAACCAGAGGTTTATGAGTCTCTAATTTCTTGGTAATTTTTCTAGAAATGTGATAACATATTCATGCATGGAAAGGAAGAGTTGTAAACTGTGATTTGGGAATTTTCGGATCCGAATAATGATATGGGAAAATGGATAATGGCATTAGAGGGGGTCTCTTCCATGAATGAGGTTACTAATATTTGAAAAAACCGTTATGGGGGCTGTATTATGCAGGTCTAGCTAGGGCATATGATGTATAGCCAAATAGTGGTATCCTTATGATTGACAGACCCATTATTTAGGAAAATCATGCAAGGACACTAGGGGCATGTACTATATTGTCAAGAAAAATGAATTCTCAAAAATGCGACATTCTATTTCTAAAAGTCGATGAAAGTTTATGGAAATTTCGATTTTCCTAAGCATAGAGTTTTGTTTATAGAGAAAAATACCTGAATATAGAGGGGATATTTCCAGTCATCATTTTCAAAGAATTGGGGGAATAAGATCTATATGAAGGTTTGAACCAAACATATGAAATATGGCATCAATAGTTTTAGATCACATGACTAGGACCATAATATCATGGAAACAATGGATTATATGTGGTCAAATGATCAAGGTTATTTCAATATTCTTTGAACACATAGAGAGGGAAAATGTTTAAACCATGGTTTTGGAGGCTTTCAGGTTGAGAGAAAGGATATGGGAAAAATATATAATGGATGACCACTTTAAAATATGGGTTCATATATATAATCATCAAAGTTTTAAGGGGATATAAGAGGCTTATACCAATAACAAAGTTACCGTTGTTTGAAATACCATTATGGGGGTTATATTATGTAGGTCCAGATAGGGCATATACTACATAGCCAAATAGTGGCATCCTTTTGCTGACATTCCTGTTATGTAGGTGAATTTTATGTAAGGCCACCTAGGGGTATGTACTGCATAGTGAGGAAAAATAATTCTCAAGTATTAGAAACTCTTCCACCATAAACTGAATAATGATTAAGAATATTTGAAAGTATTCAATATTAAGAGTGTGAAATGTGAAAAGGGTGATGTTCAATGCACAAGAAAAATATTTGAATCACTATTGTCCATGAGTTTGGAGTCCCTTACATATATCTCAATCATATGTATAGTGGGGATATCTTTTGTTTCCTTAGTGGGATATCTAAGTAGAGGACCCAAAATAAAAGGGATCCTACAAATATTTTTAATTTTATATGGGATATGGGGAATTATATTTTATCCTACAGCTGGAACTAAGATCTAAGTCCTAGTTTTCACTACCTATCTCAATAGGATAAGAATCAATCCATACATAGTTGTTTATATACCATGAAGTTGAAATTCTTGTGGAAATGACATTAGGGTCTTCTATATAAATAGCATTTGAATCTACTCATGTATATCTAACTCATACATGAGAGAGAAGAGGATTTTTCACATCATGCTACAGTTGGGCCTGAGATTGAAAGTCTGGATGTCACTACGTATCTTATATAATTGAGAATCAAGCCACTTACCATGCAGTTTAACATATTGCAGTGAGGATAAAGGTGAATTGATGTTAAATGAGTATATATCTCATAAAAATTAGAATCATGACACAATAGTTTTTTTAAGAAGATCATATAGTTTATCATCATGTAATGAGGACATCTGCTGTTTCTTTTAAGGTCTTATATCTAGGACCATTGATAACCCCAAATAGGAATTGAGATACCTTATTTATGTAGAGAATCTCTTTACCCAATTCCTAATCCCACATGAGATGTGCTCGGTGTGAGAAACAAGGGTTGGTAAAAGGTATCTTCTACAACACAAAGGTATAACAAGTGAAGAATAAGGGTATAATAATTATATAGTGGATGAGCAAGGTTATAGGACCAGGGAATCACTATGCATCTTGTTGAAGTAATAATCAAGCGACATGTAGTTCTTGATATTTTTCCCCATATCAATCAAGTTTTGATGTGGGGAAGAGGTATTTTTATTTAATTTATAGGATAATGGTTGGGACTAAAGCAGAAAGTCTAGGAATTACCATTTATCTCATTAAAATAAGAATCAACTTACACGTCTTGGAATAAGTCCCTATAGAAATTTGATTTGTGCCTAGGTAAAAGAAATAGGGTTTTATTTCATGAAATTGTGATTGGACCCAAGATTGGAGATTTGTGTGTCACTATGTATCTCATATGGATGAGAATCAATCCACACGTAGTTCTTGAAAAATTCCCTATAAAGGTTTAATTCATATAGATAGGGAATAAAGAGTCTTTTTTTTCATGGCTGGGCCCAAGATTGGATATCTAGGCATCTCTATACATCCCATTAAAATGAGAATCAATCCAAATGTAGTTCTTGAAAAGATCATTCCCTACACCAATTGAGTTTCATGTGATAGATATGGGATTTTAATACATTCCAGAATAATAGTTAAAATTAAGACACAAGATGGTATGAAGATCAAAACATGTATTCTGGAAGAGTGCTTTGTATAGATTTGATTCATATAAAGGTGGAAAATGGGAAATAAATTTCTTTATGGTTGTGTCTAGGCCCAAGATTGGATATCTGGGCATCACTATGTATCTCATATAGATGAGAATCAATCCATACGTAGTTCTTGAAAATAGTATTCCCTATACATATCAGACTCATAAACACAAGGAATGGGGGAATTTTTATTTTGTTGTGGATGAGACCAATATTAGAGATCTGGGTTTCTCTACATATATCATTGGAATGATAATCAAGCCATATTTAGTTATTGAAAAGGGATCTCTATGCAGATCTGATTCAAACATAGGGAGAAATGGGACTCATGTACCACTAAAGAGTAGCAATGATGTGAGAAATTCTTGTTCATGGAAACTACTCATTTTGTAAAGAACCATAAGGAATGCCTATTTGAGGTATCTTGGGGAATTTATTAATGTCAAATGAATGAGATGTTAACTATATAGTTTAATGTTGTGTAGCAAGGACAAATGATGTCGTGCAGTTTGAAATCATGTGATAAGGACAAAGATGCTATGCATTCTAACATCATGCAACATGGACGCATATGGTTGTTATGGGATTTAATGTATTGCAACTAGGACATTAATCTGTGTGATTAGACAAATTACTTATTCAAGAATATTTCATTGGTTAGAGTTTTGATAAGTTCTCCATCCATTTAGATTATGGAATAAGCTCCCTTAGAGTAGACCTTATGTACGAAATAAGGTCCTTCTAACTTTGGCTCAAGATTTGGAGGCTTTTTTTCCTGGTATCATCAAAGTCCTAAAGAATAATACCAATTATCCTTGAAGAAATGAGCGGAGGCGAACATTCTTGTTAAAATATCATTCTATTCTGTTCTAATAGACTTCCAAATGATGGAAATTATGTAATATATATTCATCCAATCATTATATCTCATCAAATCAATTATGATACCATTCATATGTAGATAATTGGTCACAGATGGAAACTCAGAGTGAAGGCAATTGAATTTCAATAGTCATAACTTCTTTTATTCCATACACCAATGAATATGGGGTTGACCATGTTGCGGTATGAGTAGTAGTCCAATAATCCCACAAATCATGTAAGAGATTATTAGGATGAGACATTTTATCTTTAGACACCATATTTTGGAGTATATTCGATAGGGTCTTGTTGAAATCCTCTATTTGTCCATTGGCTACTGCATAGTAGTGAGATGAATGGTTAGATTTGATATTGTGCTTCTAATATAGCTTTTTTAACTCACCAGAACAAAAAATGGTGTCGTTTTTCATCAATATGGTATGAGGGACACCAAATATGGTAATGAAATTAGCTTTGAAAAAGCTAACAATAATTTTGGCCTCGACTTCTCTGAGAGGTATTGCCTCATCCCATTTAGAGAATAAATCGATTACAATAATAATATAATTGAAATACATAGCTGTAGCTAGAGGATAAGGTCATACTATATCCATTCCCCATATAGAAAATACCCAGGAGTATTTAGCTATATGTAGTAACCTTGGGGTTGATGAATAAAGTTGTCATGTATCTGGAAGGGATGAAACTTCATAGTGAAATCTATGCACTCTTGTTTCATCAAAGTCCAAAAGTATGCAAGCCTAGATTTGATTAGAAAGCCTATGCCTAGACTAGTGAGAACCACCAGATCCTATATGTACTTCTTTTTTGACAACCATAGTTTCATCCCCATCAATGCATATGAGAATAATTTCATCAAATCCTTGTCTATAAAGAATCTTCTGATGATCTTGGACATCATAAAGAGTGAAATTAACTACTCATCGCCGAATCTATTCTCTTTTAATTCTATCTAGTGGAAGTACCCCATTTTGGAGATATTCCATGATGGGTGTTATCCATCTTATGGTATGACCATATGGATTAGAAATGGGACTTATTTCATTGATTTCCTCTATTTTTATTTAAACGAAAGGTGAAACCACTCAATGATGAGCAATGATAATGATTGTTTTGTCTTTATTTGGATCTTACAAGGTTTTGGATGCATTTTCCAATGCATCATCTTGGGAATTTTGTAATCATGGGACGTAATAGAATGTTGGATCTGAGGGGAATTCTTACATTAAACCTTGAACATAATCACATTGGGGAATTATTTCTTCTTTTCTTATGGAGTAATCCTCATTGATTTGTTTGATTACCAATTCTAAATCACCTTTCACCTCCAGGTAATCCATTAGTACTTGTAGTGGTAATTCTAGGCCTGTAATGAAATCATGATATTCTAGTTCATTGTTAGTACAACCATATAATAATAGAAAAGAATATGAAAAAACTACCTTATTTGGGTGATAAACACAATTCCTAACCCAAATTTGTTAAGTTTAGGGTTTTTCATTCTATTACTTGTTGGAATTTTAGAAGCACCATCAAAGTAAATTTCCCATATTCAAGGACTTTCTTGAATAGAGAAGATTTCTTCATCAGGAAATTCAATATTCAATGACGTATCTTATGCAGACAGGTGCTCAATAAGGAAATATACTAAATCATGGATTTTTATTTATTTATGAGGTACAAACTATATATCAAACTATTGCAGGATAACGTCCCACCGTGCCAGATGTCCTGCAAGCATAGAACAAATGAGGATAAATTTGAGCGGGTTATTGTGAGATACCAAGTGGACCTCGTGATGATGCAAATAGTGTCTCAATTTTTTAACTGCAAAGATTAATTCTAGGCATCATTTATCAATATCTGAATATTGAGTCTCTACGTTGAGAATGGTTTTACTGAGATATTAAAGGATGTTTTCATTCCCAAAATCATTATTTTGTGAAAGGAAGGCACTTGGTGATCACTCTAAGGATATCACATAAAGAATGAGAGGATTTCCTTCACAGGTGGCATCAATACTGGTGGGATTAAGAGGTATTTCTTGAGGATGTCAAATGATTCTTGGTAGTCATTGGTCCATTGATATGTGACCCGTTTCTTCATCAATTTGGTAAAGGGAAACACCTATATGCCAAATCAGCTATGAAGCACCGGATATAGGCTAAGTGTCCTTGAATCCACTCAATTATTTCAAGTTTTGAGGAGGTGACATGCCAAGGATAGCCTTATTCTTCTCAGGGTTCACTTTGATGCTGTGATGGCGTACAAAAAAATCGATAAATTTCCTCAAGGTTACCCCGAAAGAAAATTTCAAGGGGTTCATCTTCAAATTATGTTACTGATGCTTGCTGAATATGGTTTCCAGATCTACCAAATGATCAGAATGTTGTCTGAACTTAACCACCAAAATCATCCAAATAACATTTAATGAATTTCCCCAAGAAAGGTTTGAAAATATGGTGCATTTCATGTTGATATGTCGCACCATCATTCTTCAAGACAAAGAGAATTACCCAATAGAAAAATATGCCTTAAGGGGATCTAAAATATGTAGATTAATCATCTTCTAGGGCCATTCAGATTTGGTTATACCCAGATCAACCTTCCATGAAGGATAAATCTTCATAGCCAGCGGTTTCATCAATCAAAAGTTTTTTGATTTGAATTGGAAAGTCATCTTTGGGATAATGTCAGTTAAGATCTCTGAAATCAAGGCAAAATATGATTTTACCATTCTTATTTTTCAATAGGAAAATGTTGGCCATCCATTTGGGATATTTCACCTCCCTTATAAAGTTATATTCGATAATCTTTTCGACTTCAACTTCAATTTTTGAGGCATGTGTTGGGTTTTTTCTTCTTTCTGCTTACTTAAATCCCTAATTCTCTTCTAGAAAACCCTAATGATGAGTGGACACTTCGGGGTCAAGGCCTGGAATTTCTATATAATTACAAGAAAATATATCTTAGTTTTTATTTATAAATGAATTATACACATATTTATCTTTAGAAGTCATGGACACACTAGTTAGAGTGGGGTGTGGATCTTCCTCTGTACCCAAATTTATTTCTCTGAGCTCATCTACAGTGGTGGAAATTCCTTCCTCAAATATCAGAGGGCCATCCCTGAGATATTCCTCTTTTTCCTCTTCATCATGTGTCACTTATTCTATTTCTTCTATAATGGTGGGTGATGAATCAAGACACTTAGAACTAGGAGAGGAGTCAGTATTTGGACATCCTAGAGAAGAAGAAACCATTTATGACCCTAATAATGATGAAGGGTCTTTTAGGAGTATTGTAGTTAAAATGATAGGTTGGGAATCCGTATCCTTGTCTTTATCTATTAATTAAACAAATTATTATATCATGGCTGATGAATAAAGGACTTTCTGAAGTTTGGTGGATGGAATGATGACATCTCTATTTAAGCTTTCACTAATGTTTGGTAAATCAACAGTTTCTATCATGTTGTTAGGCTCGATTTCCATAATTGAAATTATGGAAGTCACTGGATGAGTACTTGGATTTGGGTATACCCTTTCAATTTTATTGATAGGAAACACATAATCTTCACTAAGATTCTTGAATGGGTTATCCAGGGCCTTTTCTAGACCATTCAGAGCATTGATTCTTATTATATCTTTTACCACAGACTTTGTTCACTTTGTGTGATAGAACTCTTACTCAATATACTAAGATTCACAAGTTTTGAATGGGGCCTTCTCACTATGCAATGTACCAATTTTACCATTGAATCAATACTTGAGACATTGGTGGTATGATGAAGGAATGGCTGCATGTTGATGTAGCTAAGGCCTTCCAAGAAGAATGTTGAAAGGTGTATCCTACCAAAAAATCATGAAATATGAATTAGATACAAGATATATAAACTGAGTTCTGAGTGTAATATCACCTAGAGGTTCTTGTTAGTTCTTTTCATAACCATGAAACATCATATTGGAGGGAGATAAGTCAGATTCAGTGAGACCTAACCGATGAAGTGTATATATGGGAATGAGGTGGCTTCTGATCCATTATCAATGAAGGCTCATCAGATGTATGTATCATTAAAATTTCTAGATAAATACAAGGGCCTTATATGTCCATGTAAAACATAATCCTCATCTTGGTCTGTAAAAGATATAACTATGTTAGGTCCACTAGGCTAGATACCCTTAGGGGGGGGGGGGTGAATCAGGGTATGAAAAATTAAAACAATTGCCCCTTTTCATATTTATCTGTTGTTAGAAAAAACTATCTCCTCTCTCTCATTCCAATTATAGAGTATGAATGAACCATAAAGAATGCACATGACACATCAATTTTACTTTTTTCACCCTCACTAGGCTACATCCAAGGAGAATACACCAGCAATGTGCCGATGTACCAAATCCACTATAAGCGCACTGATGTTCACAAGTTCAAAGTGGACTCACTATCCCTCCTAGTTTACAACCAATCACACTATGAAAGCTCACTACTCTCTCAACTGAAGTGTGCTCACTACCTATTCAGAAGATCAAATCACAGTTTATAGACTTATAGTTCCCTTCATTTTCACTAATGAATTCATCCTCCACTGTATGTAGATGCTCTATTGAGGTCTCACTTTCATCCATTGATGAATACCACTTTACCAAAGTACTACTGGGCAACTATAAATCTTTCGTGAAACCCTTACCATGTCTTGCACTCAATTTTATTGCCTTGCATGCAAGATTCCACTTTTGTCACAAAAAACCCCTTTCATGTAACTTCAATATTACATGCAACTGAAATATTACACACAACTTTCTTAGCTTGCGTTTAACTCAAAATATTTTACGCAACTCCCTTTGCATTAAATTATTACGTGATCCAGAGCTCAGATTCTCTCTAAGTGTTGAGATATCCATATGAGGGGGGTCACCTCTTATTTTTAGGTGCTGCTGACCCCTACATGGAAGATTCATTTTTTTTCATGAAAGATCCTCCTCGAGCACGCAAAACCCCATTTGACATCGGATTGGGCATGCAAGTCTCTTTCACGCAACCTCATCTTTCGCTCTTATTTACAAATATTTCACTCACTTCATTCCTTTTCCATTTTTCAATGTTCTGATCCCAAACCATGCCTTCTTCACAAGTTTACAAGTCACCTTAGATCTTGCACACAACTTCCTTTTCCAAAAAAATGTTTCCCCATTTTTTGATTTTGAGGCCCAAAAATTTGGAAAACACTGGAAAAGGGTTCCACCTTATATTTTCTCTTTTTGTACCACCTCCAAATCGACCATTAATTTATCACGGTTCTTTGTCAACATAGACTATCAACAATATATCTGAAACTCAACAACTCACCATGGAGACCCTCTTTGTCAACAAACAAACCCACTTTTTCAGCAAACACAATCACCTTAAAAATACATCAATAATACCTTGAGTGATTTTTTCCCAACAATATCCCCATTTGGGTTTGTTGAAAACTCTTATCATAATGATTCATCACAATTTGATACCTCATTAAATCTTATTCCAACATCTTCCAGTATTCACCTCTTGCGAATCAGATAGCGATCAAAGATTTACTCAACACATACTCTAAGACCACATGAGCAATGCTCGGAGTGAGAAACAAGAGTAGTATGAAAATTTCATGAATGAATCACTTCATTTATGACATCTATCTTTGATACTATACTGATATGAATAAGCTTCTTTCATCATGAACCCCATCTATCGTGATATCTAATCTTTGATCGATCACTTCAAGCATTGTCAGATTTAATACTCTCCCTTTATTTCATTGATCCCCCCATATCACTGCTCCACCTATCAGCTTCTCCTCGTGTTTTGACATAAGAAATTTTCTCTTAGAAAATACACACTTTATCCCCCTTTTCAATGAAACCAAAGGTCACTCCTTTGCGGTCTGCAATAGGGTAAGAAATCAGATTAAAACATTAAGGAAAAACAAACCATACCTCGGGGGGGGGGGGGGGGGGGGGAGGGGTCCATAGCCACACTTTTTCAAGTGCGGGGAGTTGAATGAACTCCCAGAGCTAGTCGATGCCTCTCAAAATATTCCTTGGTTAAGGCCTTTATCAGAATTTTTGCAACCTGTAGTTCTATAGGAACATATTCCAACTTCACAGTTCCCTGCTCAACCTTATCCTTGATAAAATGATACTTTATATCAATGTGATTTTTCCTTGAGTGATGAATGGTATTCTTGCTGAGATTTATATCACTTGAGTTATCACACTATATTCTGATTAGAGACTTCACTTAAACACCCATATCATCATGATGCTACTTCATCCACAATAACTGAATGCATGCTTTAGTGGATGAAATATACTCAGATTTCGCAGTGCTCAATGAAATAAAATCTTGCTTCTTTATTAGCCAAAAAATACACAATCCAATAAGATATAAATCACCTCCTGACATTGATTTACTATCATCCACTGAACTGGCCTAATCTGCATCTGTATATCCCAACAACTCTTGCTGAGATTTATCATTATACATCAAACCAAAATCCACAGTTCCTTTGATATAATGAAGTATTATTTTCATTGAAATAATGTGTATTTCCTTGGTATTAATTTGATATCTCACTACTTGGAATGTGAAGAAACAATATCAGGTCTCATCACAATTAGGTATAGTAAACTCCCAATAATCTTCCTATATTCTGTGATATTAACTACCTTTCCATCTTCATCTTTCGATAATTTCATCCAGGTAGCAACCAGAGTCTTCATATCCTTAGAATTTTCCATTCCAAATCTTCTCAAAACCTCCTTAGCATATTTGGATTGAGAAATGAAAGTGTCATTCCTTCCTTGTGACACCTGTAAACCAAGGAAAAATTTCAGCTCTCCAATAATTGACATTTCTAACTAATATTTAATGAATTCAGAAAACTATCTGCAGTGAGCTTCATATGATATGCCAAATATTATGTCATCGACATAGACCAGCACCACAATTCTTTGATTACTTTTGTTGTTGAAATAGATATTGTAATCAAATCCACAGAACTAGAAACTAAGATTCTTTAAATACTGATCAACACTTGAGTACTATGCTCTTGGTGCTTGTTTCAGACCATATAATGCCTTCTACAGCTAACACACCTTGTTCTCATCTTCATGAATGAGAGAACCATTTGGATGCTCGATATAAACTTCTTCCTCCAGAACCCCATTCAAGAATGCAGATTTGACATCCATCTGGAACACTTTGAACTTTCGTTGCACTATAATGGATATAAATAATTTGATTGTATCCAGTCTTGCAACTGGTGAAAATGTCTCATCAACATATATTCCCTTTATTTGGGAGTATCCTTTGCACACTAGTCATGCCTTGTTTCAAATCACTATAACATCTTCATTCATCTAGTTGTGATAGAACCATTTAGTCATTATGACATTCTTATCTACTGGCCTTGAAACAATCTCCCACGTCTGGTTCTTATCAATCTGATATAGCTCTTCATTCATAGCCTGAACCTAGTTTTCATCTTCAGCTGCATCAGTAGAGCATTTAGGATCTACCTGAGATAGGAAATATGTATACTATAGTGATTTAATTCTTCTTGTATGAACTGGAGCTGACTGATCACCAATGATATTCTGCCTGTCAATTTCATCTCGACTCTATGGCTTCTGTGTAGATACATATTTTACTTCCTTATTCTCATTATCAATATCTTCTTTTGAATCAGCATCGACCACTTCTTCTCCTCCTTTTTTACTTTTATCTTCATCACTTTCATCAATAAACTATTCACTGCACTATTGAGTATTCTCTTCATTTTCCACAACAGTGGAATCATCGATCTCATCTACTTTTCCCAGCCTCTTATTAAAGCATTTGTATGCTTTTATTTTTCCTGAGTAGCCAATAAATATCCCCTCATCTCTATGAGACTCAAATTTCCTATGTTTCTCCTTATTGAGGATAAAACACTTACTTACAAAGATTTTAAAGTACTTCACCATTTTATTCTTTCCATACCACATCTCATACAGAGTCTTTCCTTCCTTCAAACACAATAGATCTCTGTTAGAAATGTAGACCGATGTCAACACTGCTTCCTTCTAGAACTTCTCTTGTAGGTCTTTTTCTATAAGCATCATTTTGGCCATATTGTTGATGATCCGATTTATCCTTTCAAACACTCCATTATATTGTGGAGTTATCACTAAGGAAACTTGATTCCTTATCCCTTGTTTCTCGATATAATTTTCCACCTAACTGTTTGTGAATTCTGCACCTTTATCAGTATGAAACTTCAGAATTTTCTGTCCAAGAATCCTTTCAAACTCCCTATGGTACTGATTTAAGCAGATAAACACATAAAACTTATGGGAAATAACAAATACCCATGCCATTATTCTATATTCATTAATAAAAATAAAATAATACATATTTCTGTCAATTTCTCTTGGTGTGATAGGCCCAAAAACATCAGCATTCACCAATTCGATCACTCTTGTTGACTTCTTTTCATTTTCCTTATATGTATTTCTAATGAGATTCCCTTGTTGGAATGCATCACATGTATGAGTACGATCCCGTGATAGATTAGGGAGGTCTCTAGCTACATCAAACTTTACCAATTCTTCCAGGGATGGATGGCATAGATGACCAAGTTGTTTATGCCACAACTTTCTTTCTTCCTCTTTGGATAAAAAACACTTATCTTCTTATCCACTTACTAGGTAGAGATTCCCCTTTTTTCTTTTTTCCTATAGGATCACTACACCAAATCTTCCCTTTATGGAACACATCTTATTGGTGAACCTTATTGAATTCCCTGAATCACACAGTTGACTGACGCTGAGCAAATTTTGACTGAGACCTTCTACAACCAAGGCATTAACACGTCTTATTTCTTTTTCCCCAAACCTGGCCTTTCCCGATCCAATTATCTTCATGATTTCATTGTTTCAAAACTTGAAAAATCCTTATTTTTCATATTTTATGCTTGTAACCAGATCCTTATTTCCTATCATGTGAGATGTGAAACCACTATCAAAGATCCATACACCAGAACTGTCTGATGATTTAAGGGAAATTTCAGAAACCACTGCCTTCTCTGCTCTCTTCTTCTTGGTCCATATTTTTGCCTTCACACTCACCATAGATTGAGACTTTTGATCTTTCTCAGAGTATGATGGAATGACTTCATCTTGAAAAACTAAAAATCTGTTTTTTCATTTTCAACTCACCTATTGGTTCATTGATCTACTACTTGCGAACATTTTGATTATGCTTTGGCACATACCTCTATATGGTCGATGTGAAGTATCTAGCCATGTGCCCAAATCCTCCTCACAAAAAATTGTGTCCTTCAAAATATGTTCTAGAGAACTGTTATCTGTTTGGATGCCACCTCTGTTCTTGCACCCTTCAGTATATCCAGGCTATAGAACACACATTTTGTGAGTGTCCCATATTTCCATAATAATAACACCTGATGAAAGGTGCATTCCTACATGTCACTTATATGCTCCCAGTTGTCCCTTGGGTTCTTTGAATTTCTTGATTCTTCATTGTACCTACATCAATTTTCATCCTTGGAATGGGAGATTGTGGTCTGACTTCAACCCTGAATACTTTATATTTTTGATCGAGCCCCAAATCAGCCTTAACATCTGAGCTCGATTGCTGCTTATTTCCTACTGAACTACTAGGCTACTCTTTCATCTTTTTAGTCTTCTGAATTATATGATTTCCCAATAACATGCAGGGAATTATATGTTTTTCTTGGTCCTTAACTTTTTGTTGTGGACCAAAAATTTACTCTTCAAGATCTTCTATATGCTTAACGTGAACTTTCAATGTGTTATTCAAGCCATCAATCTCCCTCTTCTTCTCTTCCACCTTGATTTTATACTCACTTACCAATTCTGATTTCTTTGGTTCTGATGACTTGAGTTTCTCAATTTATTCCATTAGCTCATAATTTTATTCTTCTTTCTGCTGTATGTATAGTTTGGAATCATAGACAACTTTGTTGGATTTATTTGTTTTGTCTCTTCAAACATCTATCTCTTCAAGAGAGGCTTCTAACTCATCTTACATATCAATTCTTCCTTCAACTTATTATTCTTCATCAATTTCAGCTTCTTCCTTTTCCTAAGCACTACCAACAATATCCACCATATCATTTTCTACATGTTCTTTGGAGTTTTAAATCTCCTAAACCTCTTCAACCTTAGACTCATCTAAACTATCAAATTCTTGTGAAAGAAGATTTTTCTTCTTGAATAAATTTCTCTTGAACTGTTTCTTCCCTTTCACATAGGCTGAAGACTTATTCTTGGGAATTTCAACTTCATCATCATCATTATCATCATCTTGAAACTTTTTGGGGAACATTTCCGCAAGATGACCAATATTTCCACATCTAAAGCATTCTAGTTGAAGTTTCCCTTTAAAAATTCCTTTTGCTCTTTGAATATTTGAAGAAAGGAATGACATCACCTCATCCATATCTTCTTCTTCCTAAGTATCTTCAATAGTGATCTTCTTTATGGCCTTGAATGCCACCTATTTAGATTTCCCCTTTTCCACATACTTTTTATTATCATTCCTCATTTCATATGAAACCAAGGTACTATGAAAATTGTCCAATGTTAGCTCTTTTGGATCTTTATCTTCCAGTATTGAAACTTTCATATTGAAATGAGGTGGAAATTTTCTCAAGATGCGCTTCACAATTTTTATGTCTTCAATGACTTCTCCAAGACATCACATATCTTCCACAATAATATTTACCCTATCAAATAATTTATCAACAGACTCATTCGGTTTCATTTTCATATCTTCGTACTTATTCCACAACACTTACAACTTTGCCTCTATGACCTTTGTATCTCCTTCATATATGTTCAAAAACATTTCCCACATAGCATGTGATGTTTTTCATGACATCACCTTCATATAAATAGAATTGTATAGATCTCCCCATAAAGTGTTAATTCCATTGGCGCCATCATCCAATTCTCTTCTCTCATCTTCTGATAAAGCACCACTATTGATGCCAACAGAGATACCATGAATTGCTTCTATAAACATGTCCATTCACAAAGATCAGAAGTAATGTTTCATTAAATTCTTCCATAGCTGAAAATTATTTCCATCAAAGATCAGAATTCACTTGTGATTGGTGACCTACATCAAGAGAGAAACAATGGTATCAAAATTTCCCTCTTATAACAATTGTTAGGTCCATTAGGCTAGAAACCATGGGGTGGGGGGGGGGGGGGGGGTGAATCAGGGTACGAAAAATTAAAACAATTTCCCCTTTTGATCTTGTTTTGTTGTTAGAAAAAAATCTCCTCTCTCTCTCATTCCCATTACAGAGTATGAACGAAACTTAAATCATGAACATGACACAAAAATTTTACATGGTTCACCCTCACTGGGCTATATCCAAGGAGTATACACTGACGATGTTCTGATGTACCAAATCCACTATAAGTGCATTGATGCTTATAATTTTTAAGTGGACTCACTATCCCTCCTGGTTTACAACCAATCACATTATGAAAGCTCACTACCCTCTCAACTGAAGAGTTCTCACTACTTCTTCATAAGATCAACTAATATTTTATAGACTTGTAGGTCCCTTCATTATTACTAATTAATGCATCCTCCACTATATGTAGATGCTCTATTGAGGTCTCACTTTCATCCACCGATGAATAACACTTTGCCACATAACTATTGGGCAACTCCAAATCTTTCATGCAACCCTTACTACGTATTGCATGCAACTTTATTTCCTTACATGCAAGATTCCACTTTTTTTTGAAAAAACCCCCTTGCGCATAACTTCAATCTTATGTGCAACTAAAATCTTACGCGCAACTTTATTAGCTTGCGCACAACTCAAAATATTTCATACAACTCCCTTTGCATGAAATTATTACATGATCCAGAGCTCAAATTCTCTCTATGTGTTTAGCTATCCAAATGAGGGGGGTCACCTCTTATTTATAGGTGTTGATGACCCATTTGTGGAAGATTAATTTCTTGTCATGCAAGATCCTCCTTGAGCGTGAAAAACCCCATTTGACGTCGCATTGGGCGCACAAGTCTCTTTCGCGCAACCTCATCTTTTCCACCCATTTACAAATATTTCGTACACTTCATACCTTTATCATTTTTCAACATTTTGATCCCAAACCATGCCTTGCATGAAAGTTTCCAATTCACCTTCAATATTGTGTGAAACTTCCTTTTCCAAAAACATGTTTCCCCATTTTCAAATTTTGAGGCCAATTTTTTTTGCAAACACTAGAAAACAACACCACGTTATATCTATTCTTTTTGTACCACCTCTAGATCAACCATTCCTTTTTCATGGTTCTTTTTCAACATAGGCTGTCAACAATATCTCTAAAACTTGAAAACTCACCATAGAGACCCACTTTGTCAAAAAACAAACCCGCTTTGTCAACAAACACAATCACCTAAAAAATATGACAATGATACCTTAAGGGATTTATTTCCAACAAACCGCATGACATTTTTCAAGATTATTATCTATACTGTAGACCTCAGCAGCATCAACCTAAGTTTCAAACTCTTTAGGACTTAAAAAATCTTCAATAAGTGATTCTTGAAGATATTTTGAAAGATTCAGAGAATCCAGGATTGATAACTTTTCCCATACTTTTGCTAGTTGCTTTAAAACTTCATACTTCTAGTCCAAAGGTTTGTGTTTTCCAGCATGGAGATTCAGTTTTTCAGGTGCCTTGGAAGTTTATGCTCCTGATGTATATGGACCATGTGTCGAGGAAAAATCTCAAAATACTTCTACTCTTAATGGGTTAGGCTGACTAAGTCTGCCCACCTACTGAGAGAGTGGTGGTATAACCTCTAATCTGTATTCCAAAATAATCATGTCAGGGCTAATCCTATCATGTGTGGGAGAGTTTCCTTGTTCTTTCTTAGCCCGATAAAGGGCTCTCCAATGGGTTTTTTCTGTATAAATGGTTCGAGTAGAGGTGTAATTAAAATAGTGTCTTCTAGCATACCCATGTATTCCCATATATACTTGACCTTGAATTATTCCCCAAGTTTCCCAATCAAGTACAGGGAATTCAGGTTCATAACCAGAAGCATCATTTTCACAGGGGTCTGTTAATTGGATAACATTAACAGAACCAAATATCAACTCCTCATATGATGAAGATTATGTTTGACAGGTCAGTTCTTGTTGTGTCATTTGGCGGGGAAGTGCTTGTGCTTTTGAGATAGTTGGCATGAAATATTCTAATGTCAAAGGAAACTTTGGCCTTGACCTATGCTCATATTCTTCTGACTAATCTTTATCCTTCTGACCATGTCACTTCTTTGAGGATTAGACTTTGGAGGAAGGATCTTTTGATAGAGATGGCTTAGTTGCAGCGAAAGTGGCAGGAGGCACATTCGATTATTTCAACTGTGTTTGTAGAATGGCATGAGTTCTATTGATCATTTTCTTGACCATCCAATTATCAAACTTCTACAGATTCTTGTTTTTAACTTTCTTCCATTCACATTCCTCCTATGGATCAGTAACAGTAACACATGCTACCTGGGCTGATGAAATTTTTAGTTCCACTTGTTCAGAGTCCACCATATTTTGTAGGATATATTTGAAAAAAACACTTCTGGATGGGGTGAACCAGAATTTGATGGAAGGTAAAATAGTTTGGGAGGTCCTCATATCCATATTTTTTTATGTTTCTTGGGTCTTGTTAGCTGGACTAAGTTGTTTTCCAAGGCTGAAATGAAGTAACTAGGAACCTGTTCATTTGAGAAAGAGTATACTTTGTTCTTTAACTCCTTAATCTATCTTCGCCTTTGATCTTTTTTATCATCATGACATGGTGGTTATTTTTGATGATTCTCAATAAGAGGAGCCATAAAATATGATGAGGTATTTTAAGTATATGTAGGTATAGGTGCTTTCATGAGTGTAACTTTGGCAGCCTCTGATTTTACTGTTCTCCTCCCTAGAGTTGATGTGATTACATGAGACTTTGGTTTGGTTTTTGTGATGGAATTATATACTTTTTGGGCTATTGAAGCAAGGTCCTGAAACCATCCTATGTATTTCATAGGGATTAGTGGTGTGTGAAACTCATCCTAGATATTTTCCATACAGATTGGCAGTAAATCTTCTTGAGGGAGTGGTACATTTAAGAAATATGTTAGTCATTTCCATAGGGAAATTAAATCTGAAACTATTTCATTCTCTATTTGTTTTCATTTCGTAAGATCAAATATTGTTGTATTCTACACCATTTATCTAAACTAGAAAGGAATTTATAATTTATGTCTTCCCATTTAGTAATTGATCGTGACTATAAACTTGTATACCAAACAAAGGCCAGCCCCTATAGTGATTTCACAAAACATCTAAGATTTACTGCTTCTTGTTGTTTAGGGGTCCCCATCATGGGATCATAGTGAAAAAAATATGTTAAGTGCTGCTCCAGATCTCTTGAACCATTAAATATTGGAAATTTTATATTCACAAAGTTTGGTGGTAAAGGAATCAGATCTACCCACTCAGGGTAAGCCTTCTTTTCTGATTGTACTAGTGTTCTCCATTCTTACATAGATTTTAATCAAGTAATTAATTACTCAATGGTATTCATAATCATTTAAGGAATATCTAGATGAGATAAGACCTGTATAGGTATAGAAGCTAGAGCCTGAACTGGTTCGACGACTGGAAAATCCACTGATGGTGGTGCTGTTGGTATTTGTCTTGGATAACCAATGTGGACAGGCCTGTAAGGATGTGCTTGACCCTGTTCTAGATGTGTACCCAATGTAGGTAATTAATTATCCACATCAGTAGTTTCAACAACCCCTCTTTTCTGAGGATTTCCTATTGGAATCATAAACTGAGAATCTGCTTGCAGAGAATGTCTGGCCGGAATGCTGCTTCAGAGTAACTCTGCATTGAGTCTTCTCAAATCCTTTATCTATTCCTTCTACTTGGAAAATATTTCTTCAATTGAAAGAGATTGAACATTTATAGTGGAAAATTTAGACATGATCCTACCTTTAACCTTCCCCTTGTTAGGTTCCTTTTGAAGAGGTGGAAGTTTTTTATTCGAGGGAATACCTATATTTTGGGTAATCCTCTGATTTCAGGTATGCACACCTCCTTAATTTGCTTTGGTGTGTACCAAATTATGAATAAGAAAATTATCCTCTAACTCCCATGAACTTAAATCATTTTCTGGAGGATCTTCTATAATGGAATTAATGACATTTACTGACGCATAATGCATTAATGATATTCTATCAGTATCTTTGTAAGATCACCTTATTTTTCTTCCTCCATGAGACTTTTTTATCCTATTTGTTGGTTTCCCAGAATAGTTTGATGGTTAGTAATCTTAAGGTAATACTTAGATAGTTTAGTATTACTTTCACTTTGTGGCTTCTTCCTTAATTGGGAGAAAAATTACTTCCACTGAGGAGGGAATTATAGATTTGAAAAATACCCCAGCCCTATAGGCTTGGGCTGTTCCTATTCTTATTCCTCAACCCTTTGGGCTCTGCATGTTGACTCTAAAAGATGGGTTAAAAAATCCCCCAGACCTATGGGCTATGGTGGTTCTTGAACCACTATGGATAATATCAGTGAAGCTATTCTTCAGATTTTATGAATTCTAGTCTGAACATTGGCTAGGTGAATTATACGACACCCACTTAAATCACCTGTTTTAGAAGACCATTGTACTATTTTAGACATTTAAACAATCCAATGGAAGAAAACCTCTAAGTAGGAAGCCTTCTCAATGTTTTCAGATGCTTTATGCATAAGCATCTCAATATATTTCTCTATTTGGGTCTGACTTTTATGAAAAATAGTTGAGGATTTCTCATACTGAGCATTTCTTTGATCATGAGCAGAATTTGTTTGTTGTATCCAACCTAGGGAAATAACATTGCATGAGACCACTTTTGGAGGGCTTTGTTGATTTTAGAGAATAGTGAAATGAAATGCTCCTTGTGCACTCCTTCCTCTAATATGAATAATAGATGTGGTTTCTATGATCAATTGTCAAAACCTCTTTAATATATTGAGGCATGCACTTTGAAGGGCCTCCTATTGCTTCTTGATCTTTGGATGTCAAGAAACCTAGAGAGATTCCCAATAAATTTGGTGTTGCAACCATTCTATTACCTTGACATGACTTTGATATTCATCATATGATAATACTTTTATTTTTAAATTATGAATATTCTTCCATAGATTGAGGAAGATATCATGAATGAAATATTCTACCAAAATTATAGGAATGTTGTATTGAGAGGCTTCCAAAGTCCAAAACATGACTGGTATTTCACTATTATCTAGTTGTTTTCTCATATTCAATATATCCTCTTCATATTTTTCTAGACTTTTCTCAACTTGGTCTGACCAAAGTGGATGTTTCTTGATTTCTTTATCACAAGAAATTGGATCAGTTGATGTTTCTTCTACTATCTTAGAAGGCAAATGACCCAAAGGAGGTTCACAGAATGACCATCGCATTGGGTAGTCTTCTAGCTGAGAAATTATTTCACCTGCCAGTAACAAGGAATCAGACATAACTAGCCTTATGTTTTCAAGTGCCTCAAGATAAGAGGGATTTATCATCACTACATTTTCAGTTGGAGATTTTTTTTGACAATGCAAAACACTACTACATAGAGGACTTTTGCAGTGAAATCCATCATGAGGAGGACAACCTTAGTGGATTACAATAAAGGATAAATCCTATTTCTCCTTGGTCTTATGGCCACATTGAGGGTTATCATGGATCTCATCCAGAGATAGGTTATCTAAATTGACCTAATTGTCATAAAACAATCCTTCATGATGAAGTGTTCGATGAGGAACTTCAGAATTACTACTACTACTCCCATAATTTGGTAATGGGGGGGGGGGGGGTAGGATCTTGAGCTGCAAAAAAATAAATGTCTGAGGGATTCAAGAACTCCAGCATTAAGAGGAGCCAGATAACAAATCTAATCTCGATTCTCCAATTATTCTTGGTGAGATTTATTCTTAGATTCTATATTACACATAGTTAGGGATACTTTCCAAGAAAATTGGTTATTATGAGAAGGCACCTGTGCTTACTTTAGAGTAGATGTTAGAACAGATCGATTATCTCCAATTGGAATGGGTGTATGTGCCTAATCTAGTTTTCCATATGATATGGGGGAGTGTTACCCGTAACCCCTGGATTGGAATAGAGGTATATATCTACTCCCAGATGGCATGCTTATGAGTCATCCATGGTATAGGGACAAAATTATGTGTCCATACCTTTTGTACTACTGAAGTTACTGTTATGATATTCTGAAAAGATTCTAGGATATGGGAAGGAATTTTTATCTACCCTTTCACCATTTATAGAATGTGTTTAGTGACTTCAGTAGCTATAATAGGAATATACATCCATTCCTTATTTGGAGTAGGTGTATGTACTTACTTCTATCCTCCCTTTCCAATCAGTGGATATTGAAAGTACTTGTGCATGGGGGTAGAGAGTTGGGTCTACCCCAAGTTTGTTGTTGGATATTTCCAACTAACTTCTCCAAATGATGCCAAATAAAGATTTTGGAAGAGTTGATGGATGCTAGAAGGTATATGTTCCTGTTTGAAAATTGCCTTCATATTTGGTTGGTGAGATTTCTTGAATGCAGTCAGACGATTATATTGACTAGCTGATAGATTGTATGCAGTTGTATGTTCCTGCTCATGGTACTCCACTAAATTTGAATGGTGAGATTGGTTAGACACCTCCAAATGAGTCTAATGGCCGAAAAATTTAAGGTAGATAGGTGTATATGCCCATTCAATATTTTCCATCACATTGGGTTGATGGACTTATCCAGAGGGGGAAAAGGTAGGAACCTACTCCCTGTTGGTCGGTTGTTGTCCCCAGTGGTTTGTATTGCATTCCTGAGTTTGAGGGACCTGGGACAGACAATCAAAGATAACACTCATCATATTGAGGGTTTACTACCACATGGTGTTGGTGATGATGATTGTTGGTAGGATCCCTCGGGAGGGACCCCTGTGTCTTCAGGATGAGGCCATGGATGACCTCTTGGTCAACCTATCTAGAATAGAGGAGTGATTGGTGATTTCATTCTAGGGATAAAATCCCAAAATGGTTGAAGATGGTGGTTGGCACCATCTACTTCTGAACCACTGGTCATCGTTGACCAAACGACCGAGGGTTATTCTTGATTTGGAGGGTTCATTGGGAACCCTCTAAGGTCAGGATAGTACCATTTTGATGGTATTATCAGACCAATGCATTGGAGACCCAGTGTTGAAGATGCTGAGTTGGTGATGATGTCCTTCAAACATATGGTGATCCAGCTTGAGAAAAATCTATGGCATTCACTGGTGAAAACTTTAAGGAATCCATTTGGAATAAAGAGAGTTCTTGGAAATAAAGTGCATGTATATATGACAAATAAAAACAATGAACTCCAGCAAAGTAGTATCTTTTAGATGAACACATGAATTATTGATTCCCTTTTATGGACCTCTTTTATCAATTGATATGGACTAATAGATGGGTAACACTATCATCTTGGTTAAGGATTCATGTCGGGTTCACCATTTTTTGTTTGTCTATAGGTGACAAAATGGACTGATGGAGAATAACCAACCATCTATTTTATAGTGTTTTCATCAGGTAACCTATTAACTTGGTTATGGATTTACATCGGGTTCACCATTTTTTGTTTCCACTGAAACGTGTGTTCTGATTAAGAATCACTACTTCCAGATGGTTTCTATTGGATTTATTTATGGAACCAAAAACATCCAACAATTATGTATCCAAAGGGACCTTCTTTCCAAAGGTAGGTGTTCATTAGGTTTTTTTGACCTACGATACTAAAGAACTCACATTGGTCAAGAGGATGGGAGTTCAGTCTCATCACACCCTTTTAGGGGGAATTATTTCCTACTATAGGACTCTCTTATAGATTTAAGATTCATGAATCCTCATTAATTTACCAAGTGTAATGTAGGTTTCCCTTGAAATTTGCAATCAACTATTATCTTGTTTCTAATTTAGAATCATCTGTATGTATTATAGGTTCTTCATTAATGGATATATCCATATGTATTTGAGGTTCTCCATCAATGGAATCCTCTCATATACTACATAGAGATTCTTTTAACCATTTTTATGATGATGTTTATTTTTAATCCACTCAGTGAGGAACTCTGGAATTTATAGTCATCCTGGTGGACAAGAGTTGTTTTGATGTTGGGATCATACCCATAAATGGTCTACCTACATATCCTCATGAAAGGAATCATAACCCTTGTAGTTCAGTGCCGCTTAATGGGACACATCATACCTTTTAAGATTGTGTGATAAGGACCTAAATATATAATTTAATGTCATGTGGTAAGGAAATATTATAAGGAAGATTTCTAGTCAAAGCTTGGTGTGAGACTTAAGCCTAAGCATCCCAAGGAACTTGGAAAGAATATTGGTTTCCAAGTTGGATTAGACCCTACTAGGAATATAGCCCAGAAAGAATAGGGATTATTTGGAGTGTTGGGTTCAAACCTTAGGTAGGATTACTATGTATCCCACTTGAATGGGAATCAAATCCCACATAGTTCAGTAAGTCTTACAGGTGAATATGGACCTTTGAGAGAAATAGTTTTGGGCTTACTCCTAAAGAGGATTCCCTTATAACAGGGTCCATGAGAGATGTCTTAACTCTTGGAGATTTAGGGGGGATTAATTTGGGGATTACTTCGAAGGAGGATTCCCAAATTAATAGAGTTAGGGTTGGACTCCCGAGGAGGATTTACAGTGAGCTCGAGCCTTGGGTGAAGGTTTCTTAGTTATCCCAATTATGGTGGGAACCAGATTTCTCATAGTTCAAGTTGTGAGGTGGATTGTGAAGATGTTTTGCTCATCACAAATATCTAATCCCACATGATTCATGCTTGGTGTGAGAAACAATAGGATGTGAAATATTCAACAATCCACACGCTTTCTCCTCTTCTAATGGAAGAGGTTGGGCCTACGAAGAAAGAAGCTGAGGCGATAGTGGGTGAGGGTGCATAATAATTAACCCTTCAATATGAAGGGAAAGTGAATGTCATTGGGTCTGGCCCTAAAGTATAGGGTTTTCTAAAATTGATCTTGATAGGTAAGGGATACTTTTCTTTTGTCAAAAAGAAAATCAAGTGTGAACAGTACCTTACCTACTGAGGAATTGAGGTTCCAAGTCTTAGAGATGAGAAGGGTAAGACATGGCCCAAAAATTAATCCTCCAAAATGGGAACTTCCCAACACTATCTCTAGGGTAAGGGTCCATGTGAATATATATATACAAACCAATAGACACCCCAAGGATCCTGAATCCCTTATAAGACAACTATAGGAAACCTTTAACTGTAGAAATAAAAACCCCAATGGGAGACACGCTGATGTGTCTTTCCTAAAGGTTTGGTAAGTCAGGAGGTTTTGGTGGAGGTTTCAACTTGTACCCTTTTAGAAAAGGGATCCAAGGAAAGAGAGGCCCCTCCTCCATAGGTTGATTATAAGAGGCCTTCAATGATGGATCTCATAGGTGGTCCACGCAGATCTTCCGCATAGGAATACTGCACAGGTGTACCATGTAGGTGTACTGCACATGTCCTAGGAGGAACTGAAAAAATGATTAAAACAATAAATATAAGCATTTGAGAGCTTTATATTCCTTGGGAAATGGATTTGGAACAATAAAACTTAGGTGAGGCTTTAACCTAAGCACCCCAGGTGTCCCTTTAAGTCCTTAGAAGCATCCTGTATAGGTCTTTTCTTAAGGAATGACCTTGCATAGATGAATTATCCTTATAGAAGGAGGGTACTTAATCAATTTTTTTACTTAAAACTCTGAAAGGACTTTGATCTTTCTAATCCCATCCAATTCACTCTTCTCTTGTGGTTTAGAGAGATACCAGAGAAAATTTGGGGGACATGGGTGAAGGAGCTACGCAATGGGAGCTTCGGGAGTTCTTCCAACTTTTTCAGTTCTTCAAATGGGGAGCCCAATGGTCCTATTTATAGGTAAGAAGGGGGGATGGTCGAAAGGAGTTTGTTCGCATAGGTCATAGGCGTAGCTCTAGAGAATAGGTTTCCCACACATGGGTGCATAAATTCTACTGTCGTGTAGGTCCCTGGAGGAGGTCCTCAATGTAGGTCCTCAGCGTAGATGGGCTACACATTGTGATGTATGGGTACGACCTGCACTGGATTCTTGATGTGTAGGTTTTCCACGTATCTCCCTTAAACTATATTTCTTTACTTCCTTTAAATTTCTTTGATACTTTGAATTATCCAAAGTGCTTCTTCATAATCATTTTTTCCTTCCTAAGGAGTGTCAAGAGTGATAGTTAGTGGACTATCTTATTCTAAAATACTCACAAGATACCATACCCAATTCTATCCAATTTTGATATTGAATACATTAATATATAAATATATATAATCCTTTCTCATTAGAATATTACATTACTAATCCTACTATAAGTATTACTCATAAAATACCATAATATATATAGTATAATTTGTGCTATACAAATATAAAAGAGCCCATGTAAACCAACTCCCACTAGCTAGTAACCTATAATCATATAATTCTTAACATCTTATGACTAACCCAATATTGTAATTACACCACATTAAGTTGTAACACATGAAATGAATCCATAATCAGATCAAATATAGTTTCTATACAAGGATTGAATCCATATCAAATCTAAACCAACAAGTGGGGAGTGAGAGAGGGTTTACTAAGATAACTATTCATATTCTATCTATGAACTCAGTGTCGGGTTGTACCTAAGAAAATTACATTAGGTGGTTAGTTTCCTAGATAATGGTACCCCCTCATCATTGAAATAATTCCAAAATTAAATAGGCAATAGATCTCACACTAGTCCCTATGACTACTAATAAACCAGGTTGGTGAGTTCACATGGATTTCCAATCATCTAAGTCAACTAGTTCACATGGATATCCAATAAACAATGTTAACTAGTCCTCATGAATATCTAATCATACATCTTAACTAAACCACATGACTACCCAATGAGTATCTCAATTATTACACATGACTAACTGTATACCAAATAGGTATGTCAACTAGTCTTCAAAATGTTCCATATCACCATCTCCTACCAACTTATAGCTATTATAAATTCAAGTTAATCCTTTCAATAATTATGAAACTACACTCCACTAAGGAAAATACCTTTAGGGAGAAATATAAACATGTATTCGAAATAATTAATCTATATCAAAATCATTCCAACATGCATCCTAAAGAATAAAACTCTCTAGTTTAATCTTTTATAGTAAAACAAACAAGTCAATAAAAAATAAATCTTAGCTCATTCACAAGTTAGTTCCATCATGGTTGTACAATTAACCATTGGATAACTCCCCACCTATTAAGGAACCACATACTCTATTTATACTAACCTATTATGATATAGAAAAATAGTGAAATATGAATAAAAAAATCCATTATTACATAAAAAACCAATAACTATGTAATGTTTCTAAGTTATACTACATCATATTTTGATTAAACATCACAATAAATCAAATTCAAAATCATAACTTTGTCAAGTACCCTTCATTACCTTGAAAGGTCTAAATTTTCATTAAAATAAGAATATATGTATTGATCCATCAATTATTCATATTAACTGCACAAAAAATATCTATTTCTATATGATTATTTATTGACACAATAAACCACCAAAGGTTTATCAGTGCTTTAAATTATGAAAACATCATTAATCCATCATGTTATTCTAAATCACTAGTTAATGTGAGTAATTATAATTATTCTCATGATTTCGAGTTCCACTTGATTCTTCTAATAAATCATAGTTTTCTTAATAATTATCATACTTTCTACACATAAAATCATATCAAAATATTAATATATTGATTTTGTGATTATAGGATCCCTAAATAACTTCATAGATGAAACAATTGTGATTTAATCATGAAAATGAGTAAAATAAGAACATTTGAATTTTTTATGGGTCACATCACCAATAATTTCATTATCCAATATTATATATTACAAAAAAACCAATAAATGATATGCGTTGGTCTCTAAAGATTTATTATTGTCATTTATGTGGAATATGAGAAAGATCAATTATTTACTTGTTGGATTAAGACTAGGGTAAAGTCACCCTAAAATTCTGCATACGACTAGACTTCAAATAATGGATGCATCCTTGGGGGGAGGGAGTTTCAAGGGGCATTTAGGGATAATGATAGAGGTGGTGAAACATGTAGGGGAGCTATCACAGAAACATGTTAATGCAATGGTGATTTTATAAGGAGGGCCTTTAGGCCAAGAAGGGGAAAGAGGCACACCATTCCCCGTGAAGCTAGTCCTTGAAACCATTATCATTAGGGTATTTGGTCCAGGAATGTGGGCCCTTTGGGACATTAAATGTTGGGCCTTTGGTCTAGATAAGTAGTAATGTACTGACTATAGAGTGCGATAATCCTTGAAGGGGGGATATGGCTTGTCTATTCCAGCCCATAGATGTGTGACTTATTTTGTTTTCTTATAACCTCAAAGACCTTAAATAGATTATTATTTACATTAATAGTAATCTAATATTAATATGATATGTTAATACAAATATATTAATAGATATTTAATTAATCACTTTCATCCTAAGTTTTGATATTTATTTTCTAATACAGAAAAACACACATGTAAATAAAAACACACATGTAATATTAAAAGGATATTACCCACACACATAAATAATTAAAAAAATAGAGGATGGAAGACCCTTTTTGGGATAAAGACCATAAAGAAGCTATGTTTACCCATCACCAATCATCAACCCATTATGGGTAGCCCTGCTTCCCCATCTAACATAATATAGTGGCAATAGGGCTCCTCATAGATGACTTGATCAAAGATTGAGTCCCTGGAAATGCACCCTCCCCATATTATCCATTCCCTAAATTTTTATCCAAATATATAGAAAAAATAACTGGTGGCATCTGAAACCCCACAACACCACACACCAATATCCCATCTTAATCCTCATATTCCACTTCACTTTCTTTTTTCCTTGATCTAGTGGTATCTACCTTCCCATTTTTATTTGGTTTTCATCCTCTTTAGATTGGACCTATTCAATTCCAAACCCCTATTCCCATCCGACTAGGTCCTCCATGCATGAACTCATGTTAGTGAGGTGCATCAGTTTATTTGGTGGATTGGGATTGTTCTATTGGGTCAATTTAGTATGGTTCTATCTTTGGTCATGATTATGCTCTAGTGTCACCTGACTAGTGGTTTTTGGGAATTCATATTTTTAGATTGCACCCATCTCCCCTCTAGAGGCATCACTACAACAAAACCAATTTTCCGCAGTGCCACCCTTTAACAATGCTAAAAAAAGTGTTGATAAAGGGGGGTACCTTTATCAGCGCTAAAAAAAGTGCTGATAAAGGGTACTTTTAACAGTGCTAAAAAAAACACTGTAAAAAATACCCATTTATTAATATACATTTACATTTAATATATAATTTTTTTTAGTGAAAACGTCTTAAAAATATTTTAAAAAATATTATTAATCAATAATTTTCTAATTATACATATGAATATACAAATAAAGTATATTTCTTAATATATGAGGGGATATTTTTGCCCTTTTTCAGTGGGGACTGAATTTATTCTGAGGGATTATATTAATATTGATATTATGGATTTGAAATTTTATCATTTTTCACAATTTAATGTTATTTATAATAAAATATATAATAATATATACATATTTTTATGTATTCACAAATAAAAATTTAATTTTATAAATAAATAATTAAACATATTTACATATAAAGTGTATTTCTCATTATATAAGCCTTATAATATCAATTTTATTTAAAATACAAATATATGTATATTTATATACCTATGTAATGTGTGTATGTGTGTATTAGTGTGTGTTTGTATTAAAAAACGGATATATATTATCTATATATTTTAACATATGAATATACATATGAATATACATATAAATATATAATATATGTAAATATATATAAATATGTATAATTATACTTACAAATACACACATATATAAAATATATACAGGTGTATGTATGTTGTATATACGTATGTATGTATTTATTTATAAACACATAAAAAAAATATATTTTATAAATTTATTTAAAAATAATATTATAAATATATATTAATATATGAATAAATATACATATAAAAAAATATAACTATATATATATATATTAATATAACTAAATATACATATATAATAATATAAATCTATATTAATATATGAATAAATATAAGTAAATATATATATATATATAAATATAAATAGATATATCAGTAAATGGAGAATAAAGAAACATGGGGGGGGGGGTGTTAAAGGGTCCATGCGCGTAGGGGAGAGGTCTCGAGTTCAAATCTTGGGGGAGGTAGAGGTGCGCGTGCAGGTGTAAGGGGGGGATAACGCTATTAAAGGGGGGGGGGGGTGTAGCGGGGTTGTGAGTGGGTGAAGGTGTGGGATAGTGCTGTTAAATAGGGGGGTTGAGTGATTTTAAAAGGGTGGATCCGATTCAAATATTTTTTTTTGACTTTTATCAGTGCTAAAAAAACACCGATAAAAGACCCTTTTATTTGCGCTTTTTTTAGTAGTGATAAAAGACCCCTTTTATTAGTGATTTTTTAGTGCTGATAAAAGGGACATTTATCATCACTTTTTTGAGCACTGATAAAAGGGACCCCATTTATCTTCTCTAAGATTAATAATGATTTTTTAGTGTTGTAAATGCCCTTTTCTAGCACTTTTAAATGTCATATTTATAGTAGTGTATGGATTATCTAGAATCCTTCGATGTTCAGTGGTGTGTCAATTCCAAGGCATGATAATGTGATGGGTGCTTGAGGATCATGTGGTGCATTGATGGGATTGATGTTTGGTGTCATGTACATGATTTCCGAGGTGTTAGTTTGGTAGGAATATCTGCGTTCTCTCATTTTTACAGTGCTGGGTTGTCTTACGAGGCATGCACCTCAAGATCAGTAACAACCTCCTTACCCTTGGTGGTATATCTGGTTCTATGGATTCTCCCATATCCCTTTAACATGGGGGGTTCATGTATAACACCCCAACCTTAGACCTTGGACTGGTGTCTTGGATGGAGATCTACTAGGACCTCAAGCATTCCTCTCCATACACTAGAGGATGCTAACTAGAAAAAAGGATCTAGGGTGTTTTCATGGGGAGAAAATGACCCCATATCAGAGTTTACAATAATCGAGAAATAACCAAACACCATCCATAATAAATAATCACCCATTAGAGAACACTAAATAAATAAAACATTAATCAATAATAATTAAATCTAAAATAAAATAGAATGTAATATGAAGTCATACCGAAACATGGTCATGTCATTGTGAAACAATTGATCTCCCACTAGGATGTACACATATAAAAATAAATAAATAAAAATACATGCATGTAAGGATTTACATCCATCTCAGATTCATACCTCAAAATTAGTATCCAAAATCAATCTAATCTATCCCGATGAATCATGAAACATAGTAACTCTTTCCAACTGAACATGGAAATAGAAAAAAATACTCAGGTACCCAAGTGTCATGGCCACCCAAGGAGGTTATGAGTATTTCTCAGTAGGGAACCACCAATGTGGTCCAATACATAACCAATAAATGTAGTGTATATGTATGTGACATGCTTAGTTGAATAAATAAATAAAATTACTATAGTGAAAAATAGTAAATAAAATAATTGTTATCATTACTACAATTAAAATATGACATCAAGGATCTACCATACCTTCTTTGACCAGTGAAAAAGCGTCTATGCGTGTCACAATACCATACCAACCAATACTATACCCATATCCATAAAGTGGTAGGTTCATGCACCGATTCATAGTGGGATAAACCAAGGAAATCCAATAGTATTAGGAACAAAACTAATATCTATGGGGATAACACTATGAAATATAGAAGTATCAGGCCCATGACTGATTCCTAGTAAAATTACTAAAGAATCTATTTCCAGAAATACAACCGATTCAAGGTGAACGTCCAAAAAAATCCTATAGACCCAAATGATGAATCCTCGCATCCTGAGCATTCTATATCAACCTGAAGACCAAATCCAAGGGGATTTTCCATGGTATTTGTAAAGTATAAGGATCATAAATTGGATCCTATGCACATGTCCTAGGAATCCAATAGAATCTGGATGAATGACTGATTCCTAAGAGACCAGTTCTAGGCATTCTATTTAGAAAAAATAACCAAATCCTCATAATTACACTTAAAGTATCAAGGATAGTGTGTCCCTCCAATAATACATCACATAATACATCTCACAAGAGTTTACTATCAAACCAAAACCATCTCACATAATCAAGGACAACCTCTCCAACGCATGACCTACCATTATCACTATATCCCTCCTAGGATCAAATTATTGATTTGGGTTCTAAGGAGACTTAAACAATCATCCATACTAAATACCACATGAACCCTCTCTTAGGTCAAAATCTCACTAGGGAAGCCTTCTAGATCCCCTAGGTCACATCATAAAATTTTCACCCCATTAGGGCTCCTATATTTCAAACTTAATCACTCAGGATAAACTCGTCACTCAAAGGGAATAATGTTCCTCCACTTCTTCATAACCATATTACGACATTATTGGCATCACGGGCCATTCCTTTCTAGAATTACTACTGAATTATGGAACATTTCCAATATTATATCTCAAGTCATCCTAGGTTATTAAAGCACCCAACCTATCATAAAATACAAAGGGATTTCCCACCCAGGTACTCACTTCTCAGTGGGGGAGGAACACTCACCTCATTCTCATCTTAAAAAACCCAAAGGCTTTCTGGCATCTCAAGGTTCCATAATGACCTAATTGGGTAAATTATTATTAGTATGATGGTAACCCCTATAAAGAGGCATCAAGGGATCCTATAATAATGTCCATTTTATCTCACTCAATTTTATAACAATCACCCTTCATGGGGTTTATTTACCTCATGGAATAAAATTATAATTATACTCTCATCCATCCATGGACGATATGTCTAGACAGTGTATGATGATCCATTGTGTACCTTGACACTTTGATCATTTAAATCATAGGAATTCATTTTAAATTAAAAAAATTACTTAATTTTAAAAGGTCAATTTCCCAAGGAGGTGAGACCCCACATATCAAATGTCACATGAATCATACATAAACCATAGGGGTATACTTAAGGAACACATACCTAAATTAAAATTTATTCCCTTTTTAAGAATGACCTAAAAACTCTCACCTGATCTCATCCACGTCTCAGATTATCTCCTGAGAACATATATCAAGCCAAAATTTTAATAATTAATTATAAAAACTTTTTAATTAATTATTTAATTTAATTAAAACATTTTCTAATTTATTTCAATTTAAATAAAATATGAATAATTACAAAAAAATAATTGATCAACCACATTACATTGAAACCAAAACCAACCACTCATAAAATATCCATTGAATACCCCTGATTCTATCCCGAGTAAAATCCCTAACATCTGACAAAAAACCCCCCATCAATTTCATGAAAATTTAAAATTTTAAAAATTTAAATTGGAATCCATATAAATATAAACATGATGACATTTCTTCAATGAAACAGTCTGCGGTGACATTTTTTTTATAGTCTTTGGATGTTCTCTAGCTATTCTGAGTAAAATATACACCATCTTAGATAATTTCCACCATGCTCTAGTGGAAATAATTTCCAAACTATAATTTTTTTGAAAAAAGTAAGTGGTGATGAAGGGAAACCAGAAACATATGAAAATAGAGGAAGAGAGGAAGATAAAATACCTTAAATGTCAAATAACTACAAATAAATCAACCACATTTCGAAGGGGATCTGGAGATAAGAGAGGGGGATTGATCTCCTTTTCATGAAATCAAGTGAGGGAGAAGAAAAATCGGGGACGAAGTTTAATAAAAACAAGGGGAATGACTCCATTTTAAATAATAGAAAAGGGCTATCCACAATGTGGTTCTCTGGACCATAGTGGGTAGAACCTCCCTCGACTGACCTATGAGCCCTCGATACACATATGATAATGGAGAGGGATACTCCCTATCAATATTTTTCATATGGGATCCTCCCTCACACCACAAAATACACAATGATTTGGTGATCCCCATAGTCCATTAAAACACCCAAAAATGTTGGGCCATGAAATATTGGGTCTGAGCGTTTCCCAAAGGGGAACCCCCTTGGAAAAAACACCCACAAACATTTTCCATGCTCAAACTACATGATCTACATTTTGGACAGGGATCCCTCCCATGTACCATAGTTGGGATCTACAGTGTGGAAAATGTTCCTCCATTATTTCATGGAACCACAGACACCACCATAGTCATTTCGATCTCCCCATTTTTTATAGGTTACTTTACTATTCACCACACCCTCCTAGTTGTTTCACCCTACACCATGGTGTAGTGTCTCCCCAAGGGAAGTCGGGCCTTGTTGTCCCTTGAGTATCCACTATTGTGGATACCCTTGGTATTAGTGTGATATTTAATCTATAATACCATCACGAATAAACACTTGGGTTTCGGATTGGCCACCTTCCTCATAGAAAAATTCATAAAGGCCATAACTTAGGCTACACCACAACATCTGGGGATGTGGTTTGGTCCGCTCACCACCCAACTCACCCTAAAACTTATCCATTGTTTACCATAAAATATAAAACACGTATATAGACTCATTAAATGTCTAAAAATACCACTTAGATATGTTTAAAAAATTAAAATTTCAATCGGAATCCCAATTCATGAAATAAACCCCTCACTGAAATTAAAAAAAATTCAAACTTCTGATTTTTATTAACTTGTAAGAAATAGATCTTTAGAGCCTCCCCAACATAAAACTTCTCATCCTAGAGAATCCTCTATAGTCTTTCAAACATCAATACAAAAATTTCACAAATTTTAATTCATAACCATATCATTAAATTCTACTCCAAAATAATAATCGTGATTCTGATATACAAACCTAAACCCGAGTCACACTTTTCATAAAAAATCAATTCACTTCTTGTCACCACCACTAAAACATTGAGACAATGCTCAAATGAACCCATATATCATGAGAAATCATTCATCTATAGGATTATGTAACTACCCACAAAAAGTCTCAATATAGAAGGGTCAATTCCAAACTCCCCCCATTGAAATATCCTACTGAAACGCATTATTAGTAGTCCAATGACATGCCTAGTGTGATTTTATTCTCATAGAATGCAAATCCACATAAAAACACTATTTAGTCCTACTTTGTTTGAATCAACCTAAAAAAAACTAATTCACTCACTGATGTTCTATCTCATCACTGGATCATGATGCCTAAATCCTTGGAGGAACCACAAGATCATCCAAACTTTGACCCCAAAGTCCAAACCCATATCTAAGTGTAATTACATAGTTGGATCCTTAACCAACCATACCAACTACCGTGCTATAATCCAGATCACCATCACTCTATCAAGCTAACCCACCCTTAGATCATATTAAAACCACCATGATCCCAATTCTAATCCAAAAACATTGTCTAATATTGTATCCAACCCATAAATATAGTTTTCACCAAGGAACCAAATAGAATCAGATTCATATACTAACCGATATCTTAATGCCACCTTAACCATCCAATAACCGGTATTATTGCACCCACAACCCTACCAAAATAAGGATCATTTCTATATATACCATGCTATGTCCATTGTCAGGCATAATTACTGGACATGGTCATCCAGCTCATACCCAAGTGATAACATGAAAATTCAATCACCAACTATTCTAGACTCATCATGAACATCGTACTCAACATCCAATGAAATTTTATCTACGAAAAGGATCACACCCTAAAATATCCAATGGTACACTCACCACTATATAGATTTACTTCCACTACTCATCAAGTGAAACCTCAATGGGTTCCATCATCCCACGTGTGTCACTCCTCTTGATCACCCTTGATACTTCTCTTAAAAATAGATCATTTCACCTATTCCATAGTCAGCCACAAGACCATCCACTAACTATATTAATTTATAAAATCACAAGAATTTACCCATGTCATCACCATGCTCCTAAAAACTATATCTAGAATAAAAAAGTCTAGGAAATCGACTAGTCCTTCCCTCCAAAACCCAACCTTGATACCAAATCACTAACACTAAGGGATCTTCCCCAAAAATCCATGTCATAACCATGAATATACCATATATCTAGAAGCACCTAATGTGCACCGATATCATAAACCAAATCATATACCAATTATTCCCATATCTAAGGAACTCACAAGTCTAGGCTAATCAATTTATTAGTTTACCCTCATACATAACCCCTAACTCACCAATATATTGAACCATATATTAATATCACTAAGATCTACCACCTAGCCCATAAACCACATATCAGATCATGGGAAGCCTCTCTTATCCCTTCTCAATAATTACACAAAAACTAACATGCCCAAATCCACTCTAGGATCCTCAAATATAATCACATATAAGTCATCACATTCCAAGTCACTTGCCTACTAGGGAATTGATCCTAATTAGGAACATGTATATGAGACTACCCACTCAAGGAATATGATATCATATTAGTTCACACACACACACACGTAATGGTATTGTTCTATAATGATCTATGTTGAGTAAACCATAGTCACATGGTCTAGTTATGTAGAATTAAACAAATAAGCTCTATTGGAAAACAATATATAGGTTATTATAGACACTTTAAATAATACAACCTATTTTTTTTGATCTAGTATAAAATCCACCCATAAGGGGTTAATTACAAAGGAATATAATGCCTATATTAACCTAATAAAGGTCAATATGAATCCCTTAAACCAAGGGACTGTATATTCATCATTATATATAATCCCTCCATATAATCCACATGGACTATAATTAGAAGAAAATATACCATGGTCCAGTTGAGTTGAATTTCACCAAAAAGTTATATAAGAAAACTATATATAAGTTATTATTGGTACATTAAATATTTTAACTATTTATTGATAGTGATATCAATCATAGGAAGGAACACATATGTTATGTGAATCCTACATATAAAATATGACCCATGAAGACATGTATCTTATCAATTGGCCAAGATCAAAAACATATAACTCATTAATCAATAAAACCAAAAATACAAGTATGTAATTCTAGGAGAAATCATATAACCATAAAAGAGAGAACCAAGAATAAAAAACACATATACTAGGTAAACTAGACTTCTCATAAAAAATGTGTTCAAGAAGCACCAATCTGAGGTCTATCACAAGATCCAATACATTCCTATATCACTTTTCTACCACCTCACCAAATAGTTCAAGAAAATAAAAATGTTATGATAAAACTTTGTAAAACATTGGTGTCAAACCACATATTAGTTTCCTATCCATAGAGCTACTAGAACCTTAGGCATGCTACCCTGAACACTAGTGTCTTCTGAGACTAGTAGTAAGGGTCGAGGTTATTATCATGGGTAAACTATACCTCCATATCAGAGTGTGGAATAACAAAACTTACTAAAAAACATACATAATAAATAAAAACCCATCAAAGTATGTAGAATAAATAAAACATGAATAAATAATAAATAAATGTAAAGTAAAATAAAATACAACATGAAGTCATACAAACATGTGATCATGTTAGAATATAATAACTGATCATCTATTAGGATGGTCATATATATAGATAAAAAAATTCACACAAGGATATATTATTATAATCATGCCATACCTAAAACTTAGTCTCCAAACTCAATCCTCACTATCCCACTCAATCATGATTAAACGATCCTCTAACCAAATGAACCTTTGAATAGTGAATACTTCTCAAGTACCAACATTAAGATGAATAAATAAATATAATAAATATAGTGAATATGAATAAATAAATTAACCAATTTTGATACTCAGGTTCTAACATGACACCCAAAATCAACTATACTTGCTTAGTCTAGTTCAACAATATCTTTGAGCATATCACAATACTGTTCCTACCAATACTAGCCCCATGAATTTAAAATAGGATGTGAAAGAACTGATTCCTAGGGGGATAACTCTAGAAAATCTAATATTATCATACATACAACTGATCCTTAAGAGGATGAACCTAAGAAATCTAGTAATATTAGGCTCACTAAAAATTACAAGGATAAAGTTATTAACAATCATGTTCTGGGTATATAGATGATTTTAATGAAATAGTACAAGGCAATCATATAGACCCAAAAGTGAAATCCCAACATCATGGGCATTCCATACTGACCTGAAGGATGAATCCAAGGGGATTCCCCAAGGAATTAATATAGTGTCAGGATCAACATATGAATCCTAGGAACATGTCCTATGAATCAAATAATATTAGGCTTAATGATTGAATCCTAAGTGATAATCCCCAGAAATTCTATTTATATCAAATGAATGAATCCCAGGTAACCACTTGAGCATTACATATAAAGTATAGATGGAAATTCATCCCTCCTATGATATCTCATACAATACATCTCACAAGGATTTTCCATCCTCCTAAACTCAATTCACATAATCAAGGATGGATACTCCAACACAAGACCTATCACCATCACTATAGCCCTCTTAGGCTCGCATCATCAATTATTTTTCTAAGGTAACACCCACAATCATCTATACTCATTAACTCAAACACACTATATTTGTTTAATGCTCATTAGGGAACCCCCTAGGTCACCCAGGTCATATCATATCCTGGGCACACATTTTGGGATCCTAGATCTGAATCTCAATCTCTCAGGCTTATCCTATCACACAGAGGGAATAACATACCTCATAATCATTACAAACATATTGCAACCTCACTATACTCATAGGATAATCCCTAGTGTATCACTACTAGAATATGGCACAATTCCCATATCATATCCTAGGTTATCCTAGGTTAGTCCATCACCCAACCTATCATAAAATACCTAGGTATTACCCACCCAGGAACTCACATCATAGTGGGGGAGGAATGGTTTCCCCATTATCATATCAACTATAACCTAAATTCTCAATGGATATTATGGTTAGATCATATCCTAATAAATCCAATAATTCATATTATAACACTCACCTTTACAAGGAGGCATCAAAAAGTACCTATATTACATGCCACTACATCCCACACATTTTATTTAATAGAAACCCTTTATGGGGTTCATGTACCTCAAGGTATAAAATTACACTCATATTATTGGCCATTGGTGGGAAAGGAATTTATTCAGTACAAAATGGTTGATCATGGCCCTTGGAATTATATTCATTTCATTCATAGGAATTAATTTTAAATTAAAAAATTTACATAATTTAAAATATTCAATTGTATAAGGTGACAATACCTCACATATCACATGCCACATAAATCATTTATAAAACATAGGGGTATTCTTATGGACCACCAACATCAGTTTAATGTTATTTTACTTTTATGAATAGCTTGGAAACACTCACATGAACTTGTCCAAGTCTCATATCATCTCCTGAATACCTATCTTAAAGCCACAATTCCAAATTTATTAATTATAATGAATTTATAAAAAAATATTCAATTTAATTACAATAATTCATAATTTATTTCAATTTAAATAAAATAAGAATAATTTCTTTAAACTCCCTGGTCAGCCTTATCCCACTGAAACCATGACTAACCACCTATAGGAGGTCTATAACATACCCCCAATGCCACTCCTAGAAAAAATCTCTAACATTTAGCTCTAATTCCACCATAAATTTCATCCAATTTCAATAATTTATATTTAAATCCCTATAAAATCCATAGATAGGAATACATTCAAAGAAATGCTATGTGGAAACATGAATTTTTCATCATTTGATACTATCTTGCTATGATGATCAAAATCACCATCATCTTAGATAAAATTCACCTTTTTCCTATGGAAATCATCACCAAACCCTATCTAGTTCTCACCAAATCATCAATGATGAAGGGAAAACAAAAATTTATTATAATGGAGGAATAATAGAAGATAAATCAACTTAAATTAAAAATAATCGATAAGAAATACAATTTTTTTGAATGGGATTGATAGAGAATAGTTGGGGAGAGACCCCCTCAACTTGGCCACATATGAAGTATAAGAGAAAGGGGGAGGGTGTTTAAAACAATGATGGGAATACCTACTATTTAAAGTCTAGGAAAGGGCTCTCCATGGTATGGTTCCTTGGATAGAGGAGTGGAAGATCTCCTACAAGAGACCTATGATCCCATGAAACAATAAGGAACATAACAAGGTATAATCCCTATTATTATTTCTTATAGAGGATCCTTCATTAGACCAAAACACACACCACAATTTGGTGCTACCTGTAGTCCACCAAAATCCCCACAAAGGATTTTCCATAGTGTGTTGTGTCTAGGGATTTTCTATATGGGAATTCCATTACTCAAAATACCCAATGAAACACTCCATGATCACCCTCCCTGCTCATAATTTTACATATAGAGTCCTCTCATGCACCATGACTAGGATCCATGGTGTGGTGGAGTTTCCATCATTGTTTCCAAGAACCAAGATCTCTTACACAATCATTTTGGCCTACTCATTTTTGATAGGTTTCTATCCAAGGCACCACACCCAACCTAGGAACCAATCCCACCAACACTAGCCATTTCAGCCTCTACCATGGTGTAATGTCTTCCCAGTGGTAGTCTAGCCATGCTACCCCCTGCGCACTCACCACTGCACAACCCCTAGGCCATGGTGTGGTCCTTCCTCTACGACACCACCATGATACGACCCTTGGGATATATCATGGATTCCTTACAAATGAAAAAAATATAAAAAATACATAACCCAAACAACACAAAAATTCCTAGAGATAAGGTATATTTTATAGCCTCTAGCCACAAATCAACACTTCAGTCACTCGAAACTTCTCCAATGTTCTTCTGAGCACTTGAAACACCTATCAAGGTTCATTATCTGTCCAAAATCATCTAATTTATATTTTTAAATACTATAAATTTCAATCCGAATCCAGGTTCATGAAATGAATCCCTCACCAACATTAAAAAATTAAAACTTCCCTTAATTTTTCACAACCTTTAAGACACATGTATTTATAGCACATGAGTTACCACAAAACTTAATTTTTATGCTAGATCATGTATGGTTTATTATAAACCTTTTTAAAAGGGGGATATTTGAGAATATAAAAAAATGGATTAGAGGGAAATACCCCCATTCAACCTTTCCATATCACTACCCCTTTGTCTTTCCTAGTCCATCCACTATATATAGTGTATATATTTCACATTTTCCTCATCGAAAAAGGTCACCTCAACCAAATTTGAAATCCTATCCTCCATACCTATCATTCTAGTTTATTATAATTTACCAGGGATATTTTATTGAGGCCTTAAATATTCCCATCGTCACCTGATCAAAAGCATTATTTACTTCACTTTATCCAAAACATAAGACATATAGCTTAGATAAACCCATAAAAATACCCATAGTTCAATCCTCATCTCATTTTTTGACTAACTCCTAATAAACATGACCACAAAACAAAACACTAGTTAGAATCCAACAATCGATGTCTTTTCAGCTATATCTTTTTTAAAATTAGATATGATCTTAATGTTTATGGTTTCATTAATTTCCCTAAAATTTTTCATCATGGGGATTTTGGTAAAAAATTACTCTATTATCCTTAGTGGATCCTTTATTACTATCAACCAGCATCACTAACAATGGAATTGACTTGATTCTTTGGCATTGAATGTCCTATCCCAAGGGATAATATGACTATTCACAATAATGATTGGAAACATTCATCCATGGATCTATTAACAATACTAAAAGATGAATAATTATTACCAAAAAATAAATTAATTCTATGTATTTTTTTTCAATTTTAAAAGTTTAGAACTACACATTATAAATGAATTTAATCAATTTAATACATAAAAAAATAAGCATGGGTGTTACTAGTAATACCTTAAGGGACCACCATTACTCAAATATTAGAGATAAAATTAAAATCATAGGTACCATAATTAATATAAAAACTATCAAACTAATTAGAAACTCGATATTTAAAGGCTAAAATAGGCTAAAGTCAATCCTAGAACCCAAAATGAAGTAATGTTAGTTTTAAATGAGGCAACATATCATGATTAATTTTATGTTAATGGTTTCTTAACCCAATATGTGATTTGATAGATATTATTTTTTTCCTTTAAAATTTTAAAATGAGATCATGTGACCCTAATTAATTAATTAACTACTTAATTAAATTTTTAAAATTAAAAAATAATCTGATCTGTGATAAAATTTCACCCCAAGGTAAAAACCAAATTATAAGAAAAATAATAATGAAAAAATTTAAATATCAATTACTTGGTTAAAATTACTACTTAAAAAATTCTATAACTCCAAACCTAAAATGTTCAAACCTTTACAGTAGATACACCTTAAAATATTTCCATCCTAAAAAATACCAACTTTTACTTGAAACCTCAAATCCTAAATTTATGCACTTTTATTGATATATGGAATGGACTTCTATAAAATATGAACCTTAAAATAGGATCAAGACATAATTAAACACATGGGTAATAATAAAATATACACCTTTAAAAATAATGTGTTGTAATTTAAGAAGACAACCAAAAAACACCTACAAAGGTAATGATATCTAACTCACATAATTAATCATAAACACTGCATCATCCTCTCTAGACCGAGTAACCTCTACCAGATCCATAACCATAGCCACCATACCTCTTATTTTGGACTATAAAATCACACTAAGGATGTTTCACATAATCCCAAAATGAATCCATTTTCTTTAGAACTAATATTTTAACTATATCCCTAGCTATAAAACAAAGAACTCATGGCTTGGTAAAGCATAGAAACCCCTTACCTAGTTTGATCCTTAACTCATTCATTGATCAATTCATGATAATGATGGAAAAAAATCAACACCAGTTAGACTGCATCTATTTAGGCATATTATTATATTATTTTAAAGAAAACAATATTTGATTTTCATGATTGTTATTTCATAAATTATTTTAGATTTTTACTATGTAAGGATTTTGATTGGATAACCCTCTCTTATCCCTAATAGATTATTCATTATTTATTTTCCGAACCAATAGTGTATTAATACCCATCATTATGGGTCAGTGGAACTAGAGAAATTTTAAAATTTCTAGAATTTGGTGACTGAGGACAAATTTAATCAACAATTAAATTGTAATAAAGAGTTATTTGGACTTGTTTATGATATTTAACATGGATTTTTGAAGGTGGAAAAGTGTGTAAAAAATATTTAAGTAAAACCTCAAGTGTTGTATAAGTTATAAAGGATATGGGTTTAACACACTACTCATTTTTAGGCAAAAATTAATTTTAATTTTCAATAGATAATGTGTATTTTGATGATTTTTTATTGTTAGAGGTGTTGTTAGAGGCTCCAGAGTTGTTATTAAAGATATTTTCTTAGTGTGAGACATCTCTCATTAATGATAGATGACATAACATACCAAATGGAATGATATTGGGTACCAAATTTTTCTAGATATAGTGGGATGGTTCTAGATGGATCATCGACCACCCAATGTCCCTAAGGAGGGTACCAGATAGGACACCAAGGAAGTAGTGAAGGGTGGATGGTTATCTAGTGCATATAAGGGTTATTTTTAAATTTTAATAATTTTAATTAAAATTTCAAATTTTATAAAATATCCCACCCTCCTCTATTTCTCCTCACCCAGCCGTATACTCTCCCTTACCTCTCCTATCACCATATTATTTATTTCTCCACCAAGGATGTATTTCCTCTATTGATTGTAAGAATTATTTACCACTTATTCTAGTGGATCACATAGGGTAGGAACATAACTATAATTGTTTCTATTATCTATTTCCCTTGTTGTTTTTTTATCACTCACCCATTATTCCCTAATTTGGGGGTTTATTCTATGTTTTTTTTATTTCTTTTGTCTAAGTTCAAATCATTTGATGATATCCAATTGGAGGATGATTCTAAGTCTAGGTAGGTGGCCCCAAATATTTCTCTTAAGTTTTTATTGTTTTGTCATGTTTTGCATGATATGAATGAATCTCCATATAACACCCCAATATTTTAGGATATTTCTCTTTTTAATGTTAACCTTTTCTAAAACGTAAGTTTCACGTAATGCCTGACTTTAATGAATAATGAAATACTATTATAACCTAGCCGTTAAATTGGTGGGAATGAATAGTATTAAAAAAATTATGAAATTTATATATTATATATTTAATAAAATGTTTTTAAATTCATATAAATGATTTTATAGGCATATGTTAAGAATGAATCCAATTTTATGCATTCAAAGAGTGTATTTTTTCTAAAGATAGTTTTACCGCTTTTTGATGACGTACTCATTTTAAATCCAGTTTTTGAAAATTTTAAAAATTATATATAACAAAATAAAATTATTATTTTAAATATGAATATAAAAATTAATTTTTTTTAATTTTTTTTATTTTTAGGTTAAGTTTCATGTTGCGATGAATAGTGAAAACATATTGAATTTTAATTGAAAATGGTTTTTTGTCTAAATAATTTATAGTGTTAAATTATATTTTTTATTTATTTTAAATTATAATTATATCAATTTTTTATCATTAAATATAATTTTGGTAAATGGAAGAAATTTCAAAATGAATTTTGATATAAAAATATTTCAATCTTTTGAACATTTTCACCTAAAAAACAAGATTTCTTATTCCGTCAATGAGATTACTTTTAAATTAATTAATAAATAACTTATATTTTGATTTTTAAAAATGGATTAAATATTTTTAATTATTGGGTCTAAATTATGTAAATTTTTTCCTTTTATTTTTTTACATTATTAATTGTAACTTTATTAATTTTTTAATTAACATGGTAAAAGGTAAATCGAGTAATTATGGGAAAAAACTAATATTATAAATATTAATAAATTACCATAAAAATTGTACTAATTTTATTGTATAAGTTATGGTTGACCAAAAAAAACCTAGGGCTAATTTTATGGGCTCTTGGATCCACTTGTATGCCTTTATTCTTTTTTTAGTATTTTACTCTAAGGAAAGTCCAATATGTCATACTCATGTTTTTAATAAGTATTATATTTTTTATTTGTGGTTATTTAGAAGATATATTAGACTATAAATATTAATTTTAAAGATAAAATGTTTATATTGATCATGATATTTTTTTTAATTTTTAGGGAATAAATAAATAAATTAAAGGATTTCACAATGATTTAGTAATTGTTTAATTAACGGACATATCAAATAAATTATATTAAAAATATTAAAATAAATATAATTTGAGATAATTAATGTCATAATTTTTTTATAGATTAAATAGATATATTAGGAATGTATTAAAGGGTTTTTTAAAATTTATATTATTTTTATGATATTTTTAAAAAGTCATGTAATTAATAGTGTTAAAAATTGAAACTTATGGTATTTTAAAATGAATAATATTTTATTAAATGATAAAAAATTCATAAAAATATAAAATTTGGAATACATATTGGGATAAGGTTAAATATATCATAAATGATAAATTTATCGGTTTTTTTTTCATTTTATATTAACTATATTAACCCTTAATTAATAAAAACACATGTTGTCATGGTAAGAGTTAAAGGGATTAAATAAGGCTTAAATCCAAAAGATAAGGGTAGTAATATGACCTAAACTTGTCTAAAAATATTGTATGATAGTATATAGTCAAATAATTATATTATATTATAAATATTTACTTTGGATCCATTTTTAATTTAAAATTAATTTATATTAATTTAATATTGCGAGAGTTTCTAAAAGTGCCCCTTACCTCAATTATAAAAGGGAACATCCTCCCTCACTCCTTAGCACCAATTTGAGCCTTATAAATCATCCAAAAATAGACCAAATAATCTTCCAACTTCCCTAAGATCATCCTAAAATCCTCCCTTTTTGAATTAATTCCAACTAAGGAAGTCTTTTTGTATAAACCAAAAGCAGTTACCTAAAAACGAGGTAACATTCTTCAATGACCACTTATATTTTATTTCTTTATCAAACCATTTAGTAATTCTTATTAAATGTTTATATAATAACCTAGTTATATTAAATATAATTATATTTTTTTATTCTAAGATTTTTACCTATACTTTCATACACATCCATAAAATGGGTTAAGAAATCATCATTCGTGTGTACAATGGACTACCGCCTCGCGAACCGATGTCGTTTGTTCTTGCATTTACCACCTTTTAAGGTTTGAAATAATCATGAATTTATAGTTAAAATTTTATATATATTATATTTATGATGTGTGTATGATTCTTTAATTTTTACATAACACATAACTTTATGATTTCCATTCTGTGGTAATACGATAACTTCATTTGTGGATGTGTGGACTACCACCTCCTCAGAGCGATTGATTCATTCACACTATACATGGAATATATTAAGGATGATTTTTATAACCATATGTGAAATATATGAAATAAATATGATACTATAATTATAATATACATATATATCATTTATTTTTCATTCTTTTTATATATAAAAGAAATGGAAGTAGCGTTCATGCGTACGTATGACCTACTGTCTCTATGAACAATGCAGTTCATTTCCTATCTCCAAATTTTATGGATTATTATAAATACATATATAATGAATATATATGGTATTTAATTAATTATTTTCATTCTATATAATATGAAATCATGATCTAATTAATAATAAAAACAATTAACAAGTCAAAATATACTCGAAAAACTAGGCAATTAACACCTAAAATAGTGAAAATAATAAAAGGTTGTTAAAAAATGGGTAATAATATATTATAAGAAGTTAATATATTATTTAATAAATATTATTATGGGTTTTTTATAATTTAATAAAATTATTAAAACCATTATAAAGGAGGTTAAATTATGCTCACCCAAAAGGAAACATAAGGTAAGAGATTTGCATCTCACTTTTTACATCTGTGAGATAAATATGATATTCACCACTTATTTATTCTTGTGTGCTATATATACTACCCATTTTTATATATTATATCATGAATATACTTATTCTTATGATATTATAAGTTTCAATTAATGTCATTCTTTCTTGGGGTATATGAATCAAATGTTTTAAAGTGGTATGAGACACTTTGGAATGTTTAATGATTATTTTCCTCAAGAATGTTTTAATGAACATTAAATGGTATTTACATTAATCAATATCAAAAAACATATTTTTTAATTATCCTCCATATAGTATTTATTGATAAATCCATATTATTTATTTAATATGGACACTTTATGATACAACACATTTTTTTAAATAAATCATTTATTCGATATACGAGGAATGCTTTGGACTGGTAGACACAGGTAGAGCCCTTTTATAGATATACCCTAGATGATTTAGTAGTCTCATGAGATGAATTAGTTGAAAAAATTAGAGTAGTTTAAACTATTTTTATAATATATCTTGATGGTAAAGCGGTTTATGTTCCAGATAATGACATCCAATATTCAAGAATTGATTTTATTCATATTTATTTTCAGTTATTATCCAAAGGATTTTCACTATGAAAAAAATCTATGGTTGAATTTAATTTTCAGAATATTTATTAAATGACATATGTTTCAATTATTTACCTTTCCATATTGTTTATGCCTTATCTAGTTATTTGAATGACATGTGTTCTTGGTTATTTACCTTTCCATGTTGATTTATTCTCACTGATTCATGATATATTCCCTTATAATCAAACCTTATTGAGAAATTGAGATCAACCTTATTTTTTTTCCTTTCACCATGTTATAAAGAATAGATATTTGAATGATTTTCAAGGATGCAGTTTATTATAATTTTTTATGTTTTATGTTTTTTCATGTGTTCCCAATGTAAATTGGGCATCATGTATGTATATGGTTTCAAAAACTACTAAAATATTTGGTACTTTGGGATTTAATTCCTTATAATCTTGCCAATGTAATAAAATAATGCACCGAATCTAGGATTATAGGGTTGGGGTGTTATAGTTGGTATAAAAGGATGTTTATTAGAAACCTTAGAAACTAGATTTAGGAAATATATATTAGGGAACATAACCCTCTAATAGATTTTGAAAACAATTATAGAAGAATATCCCAAAGAAACCATGTTTATAATTTCGAGATTAAATACACATAAAATTTTCAATTTATATTAAGTATCTCACTAGTTTTGGGATTATACATTATGATTCATTATATTATGATCTAATATAGTGTATGTAATTTTTTATAAATGGAACCTAGAAGGAAGAATGGTATCAATACTCATGGATAATGTAGAGGTTTCCCTATATAGAGATCCAATATAATTGGTACTATAACTAAGCATGTTATGAATATATTAGGATAACTTAATCAGGTTATGAAAAATAACATTTCTTGGATAGATAAACGAGTTCCCCAACAAGATTATCTGATGTTAGACCACTTTATTCAATAGAGGCCACTATCATTTAATGAGACTACTAATCCAATAGATGTTGAGAAATGTATTAAGTATTTAGAGAAGATATTTATGGCATTAAGATGCGGGGAAAAAGAAAATATTACACTTACAGTGTATTATCTCAATGGAGATTCTGACCAATGGTGGTCATTCATATTGAATAATAGAAAGGAAGAGGAAATATAACTCATGGAATGGAAATATTTTAAGGAAACATTCTTTGAAAAATATTTCCCTCATGAGAAACAAACTAAGATAAAGAGAAAGTTCCTTAGATTAAAGAAAAATGAGGAAGAAAGTGTTATAGAGTATGAAGATTCCTTTACAAGGTTATAAAGGTATGCTATGAATTTCATACACAACATATAATGAAATATTGACCATTTCTTTTAAGGAAATAAGCTAATTCTCCAAAGGGCATTGGTGCCTCAAAATTTTCCTTCATATAATGAAATAATTTTATGTGATATCAAGATAGAGAAATAATTCTCCAATTCCTATGGATTTTAAGGTATGAAATAAAATAATAGGATAATATATTAAATTATAGATAAAGGGAATAAGGGAAAGAACAATTTTACCATATGTGATAACTATGTAAAGAATCACCCCAGTAAATGCTTTAAGGGAATGAGAGTTTGTTATAAGTGTAGAGATAAGGGTCACCATGACAAATAATTATAATGGAAGAATAAAAAGGCTACTATTTAGTGTTAAATATGAAAGGAGAAGGGGAACTATACAAATGAATGCCCAAAGAATCAAGAGAATATACCTTAGAATAAGATAAGGGATCAAGGTTAAGTTTATGCTAATTTTCTATTGTAATTGGATCCTTGAATAATGTTGAAAAATTATGTTACTGAAGATATCCTAGATATAAGAATTATGGAATTTATAAGGATTATACTTCATTATGTTTTCAACAAGGATATAAAATCTTTTATTTATTAGTATGGGTAACCAGAAAATTTGATTAAGTAGCAAGTTGAACTTTTTACAGAACACATGGTTTAAGAAAAGATAAGCCTTAATATATTTCTAGTGATGATTTAATGAAATTTGGAAAAAGAGATGATTCATATGGATATAGTAAATTAGGAACTACTAACTACCTTGTAAATGATTCTAAGGATTTAAATCATAATATTTTGGAATGTTTAACCATTTAATAAATCGTTTAAGTTGATATTTAGACAAGGTTTTAGAGGTTAATGTATTAATTCACTTTATAATGCATCTTGTTATAAGAGATAAATTAGAAAATAGTTCAACGAAAAATCAAAGGAAAATATTATGTTTATAGAAAAATATATTTAATTATATTATTAGAGAGTTAAATAATTTCTAAACTCTATGAAAAGTGTATTGAAACAAAAAAGTTTTCCTGTTGTCATCATTTTTTATGATATCAATGACCTTCTTCACAAATCTAGATTATGACTTTGTGGTCACCAATATTTAGTTGAACATGTTATCCATCAATCTCCATTAAAACTTGATAGTTTTATTTTTCATCCATGTCCATGTTTTCACGAATAATATTCTATTTTAAATCATAGTTTTGTGGTAACCTTTTCATTTCCCTTTCCCTATTATTAGGAGTATGTTTTATTAATCCTATTTTTGACGTGGATTTCCTACAAAGGAATTTTCAAGTATCAAACCTTAATTTTTGAAGTTAAATTTCAAATTGAAAGGACAAAATTTATTAAAGGAGTATAGAATGTAATATCCCAATATTTTATGTTATATCTCTTTTTAATGTTAACCTTTTCTAAAACTTATGTTGCATGCAATGCCCGACTTGAATGAACATTGAAATATTATTATAACCTAGCCATTAAATTGGTGAGAATAAATTTTATTAAAAAAATTAGGAAATTTATATATTATATATTTGATTAATTTTTTTAAATTCATAAAAATGATTTTATAAGAATAATATAAGAATGAATTCAATTTTACGCATTAAAAGACTATATTTTTCTAAAGACAGTTTTACTACCTTTTAATGGTGTACTTGTTTGAAATATAGTTTTTGAAAATTTTATAAATTTTATTTAATAAAATAAACCTATTATTTTAAAGAGTAATATCAATATCTATTTTGATTTAATTTTTGGTATTTTTGTGATAATTTTCATGTTGTGATCAATAGTGAAAAAATACTGAATTTTAATTGAAAACAATTTTTACATGTAAATAGTTTATAGTGTTAAATTATATTTTTGATTGGTTTTAAAGTTTAATTAGATAAATTTTTTATCATTTAATATTTTTTTCCTTTTAATCAATTTTTCATTTAATCTGGATATAAAAACATTTAAATCCATTGAACATTTTCACTTAAAAAACACATTTTCTCATTCTTTCAATGATATTAATTTTAAATTAATTACTAAAACTTATGTGTTTTTAATTTTTAAAATTGTATTAAATATTTGGAATAATTAGTTCTAAATTATGTAAATAGGTTCCTTTTATTTTTGAACATTATGAATAGTAGCTTTATTAATTTTTTTATTAACATGGTTAAAGGTAAATTAAGTAATTAAGGGAAAAAACAAAATTATAAATATTAGAAACAAACTCTAACACTTGTACTAATTTTATTAGATGAGTTATTTTCGACAAAAATCTTCCTTGGGATGATTTTATGGCCTCTTGGAGCCACTTGGATGACTTTATGCCGTTTTTACTATTTTATTCTAAGGAAAGTCCAATATGTCATACTCATGTTTTTAATAAGTATTTCATTTTTATATGTAGTTATTCAGAATATATATTCAACTATAAATGTAAATTTGTAATATAAATTTTTTTATCTTCATAAAGATAAATTATTTTTAATTTTTAGGAAATAAATAATTAAATTAAAGGCTTGTACATTGATGATGCAATGATTGTTTAATTAATAGACATATCAAATAAATGATATTAAATTTTTTAAAATAAATATAATTTGAGATAATTAATGTCATACATGATTTTTTAGATTACATATACATATTATGGATATATTAAATGTTTTTTATAAGTTATATTATTTTTATGATATTTTTAAAAAGTGAATTAATGAATTGTGTTAAAATTGACACTAATGATATTTTAAATTATATAATATTTTATTAAATGATATAAAATTCATAAAATTATAAAATTCGGAAAAATTATTGTGATAAGGTTAAATATTTTATCAATGATCCATTTATGGTTAATTATTCATTTTAGAGTAACTATAATAACCCATAATGAATAAAAACACATGTTGTCATGGTAAAAGTTAAAGGGATTAAATAAGGGTTAAAGCCAAAAAATAAGGGTAATAATATGGCCTAAACTTGTCTAAAAAATATTTTATGAGATTATTTAGATACGTAATAATATTATATTATAAATAACTCACTTTATATAAATTTATAATTAAACATTAATTTATATTAATTTAATATTATGAGAGTTTCCAAAAGTGCCCCTTAACTCAATTACAAAAGGGCACCTACACCCTCACTTCCTCAAGTCACTTTCAGACTTATATATCATAAAAAAACTTTACAAATAATCTCAAAACATCCATCCCTTAATCATATAAGCATAAAGTTTGGAATAAATCCAACCAAGGAAGTCTTTTGGTGTAAACCAAAAGGAGTTACCTGAAAATGAGGTAACATTCTTCAACGACCACATTCATTTTATTTATTTCTAAAACCATTAAATTTTTTATTACATGTTTATATAATAACCTAAGTATATTAAATATACTTAGATGTTTTTATGATAATATTTATAATTAAAATTTCACACACATCCATAAAATTGGATACGCAATCATCGTTCTTGTGCACGGAACACTACTTCCTCATGAAATGATGTCATTCATTCTTCCATTTAAAACCTTTAAAGGTTTGAAATAATGATAGATTTATAGTTTATATTATATATATATATATGATATTTATTATTTATTTATTATTCTATAATTTTTATATAAAACATACCTTTATTCTTTCCATTTTGTGGGAATACAATAACTTCGTTTGTGGACGTGCGGACTACCACCTCCTCAAAGTGATGCCATTCGTTCACACTATACGTGGAATGTATTAAAGATTATTTTAATAAAAATATGTCACATATATGACATAAATAGGATTATATAATTATAATATACATATATATCATTTACTATTCATTATTTTAGTATGACAACAAAATGGAAGTAGCGTTCATGCGTACGTATGACCTATCATCTTCATTAATGGTGCATTTCATTTCCAGTCTCCAAATTTTATGGATTATTATAAATACATATATACTGAATATATATGATATTTAAATAATGTTTTACATTTTTTATATTATGAAATAATTATCTAATTAATAATAACAACAAGTAACAAGTCAAAACATACTCGGAAAACTAGGCATTTAACACCTGAAACAGTGAAAATAATGAAAGGTTGTTAAAAATGGGAAATGAGATATTATAAGAAGTTAATATATGATATTATAAATATTATTATGGTTATTTTATAATTTAATAAAAGTTTTAAAACCATTATACCTGAAGTTAAAGTATGTTCTCCCTAAAGTAAATGCAAGGTAAGAGATTTTCATCTCACCTTTTACATTTATGAGATAAATGTCATATTCACCTGTTATTTATTTTTGTGTGGTGTATTTTCTGACCCTTTTAATATATTATATCATGAATCTAATTATTATCATTATATTATAAGTTTCATTTAATTTTATTCCTTTATGGAGTTTATGATTCAAATGTTTCAAAGCGGTATGCGACACTTTGGATTATTTAAAGATAATTTTCCTCGAGAATATTTTAATGACATTTCAATGGTATTTCCATTCATTAAAATAAAAAACCCTCATTGTTACTTATAATCCATTTAGTAATTATTGATAAATCCATATTATTTATTCAATATGGATATTTTATGATAAGGCACATTGTTTTTTAATTAAATCATTTATTTGATATATGAGGAATGCTTTGGACTAGTAGACACGGGTGGGGCCTGATTATAGATTGCCACTTGATGCATTGGTAGTCTCATGGGATGAATTGGTTGGAAAAATCAGAGTTGTTTAAAATATATTGAGAATATATTTTTATGGTAAAGTGGTTCATGTTCCAGATACATGATGTCCAATATTAAATCACTGCTTTCATTAAAAATTCATTTAGTTATTATCTAGAGGATTTTCAGTTTTATTAAATCTATTAATGAATTTAATTTTAAAAATATTTATTAAATGGAACGTGTTTTAGTAATTACCTTGGAATATTTTTATACCTTATCTAGTTATTTTAATGTCTTGTGTTCTCATTTATTTACCTTACCATATTGATTTATTCTCATTGATTCCTGATAACTTCTGTTTTACTTAACCCTTACCGAGAAATTAAGGTCACTCTTATTTTTTTCCTTACCTTAGGTTATGAATAATATATCTTTGAATGAGTTTTCAAGGATTCAGTTTATTAGAATTTGTTATCATTTATGTTTTACCTTATTTTCCAAATATAAAATGGGTATCATGTATGTATCTAGTTTCCAAAGATGCTAAAGTTTTTGGTTCTTTGAGAATTGATTCCTTGAAATCAAGACAATGTAATAAAGTAATGCACCAGCTCTGAGATTATAGGGTCGTGGAATTACACATCGCCCATGTTAGAATATGATAAAATTGTTTTAAACTATTTCAAGGTCTCTAATATTGTGAGTGAGATCAATTGGGGCTATTAGTGGTCCTCTATGAGATATATAATGGTAGAATGGGCACTTATAACCATGAACCCCATTCAAGTGGTTAGGTAAGTGTGACTTAGAACCCATGAAGGGTTTCAATGCCTGAGATATGGCTTTGGAAGACTTTTGAGGTGTCCTAAACCATTCCTCAATTAGGGAAATTTTAATCATGAGTTTCTCTAGTAATGAACTATCCTATAAGTGAAACTTTTTCATGGGTAAGTGGGCATGAAGGAATTGGAATTAGGGTGGTTACTTATTCACAAGATTTTACATGTTGGTAAAAGTATCATTAAATGAAAATTTTGTGATGGTGTAACTTTATGAACCCATAGGGGTTCTGTGTTAGTGGTGAATATTTATTCCTCAGAGGGTATGTGATGTGATGGTGTTATGTCATCCTCATGGAGGAGGTCTGGGGGTGGTATGTTCTCCACCTAGAGGATGAGTGATGGTGATGTGTCATTTATTTAGAGGAGGTATGATGAATATATTTCATTCACCTAGGAGATATGTGGTGGGGATATGTCATTATTTAGAGATTAGGTGTTGGTGATGTATCATTCATGGGGGTTATGAGTTGGTGATGTATCATTTACTTGGGCTAGGACTTGGTCATTTATATTTCACTATGGGGATTTTATTTGTTGATGTATACCAGAGAGTTTTAGTTGGGGCGATGATTCATTCACCATGTTTATGATATGATATGTGATAAATCATTCACCCTTGAGGTGTGTTCTTACCATCAAAGTATCATCCCATATTCAACTCATCAAAATTAGGTATAGCCATAAGGCATTTTGTTTTCAATCACCCCATTATGTGAAAAATTTATTTAATTTTTTGTTAAGTTATTATTTTAAATAAAGAATGACCTTGTATTTACTATATTTTTAGGGACACCATTGGTTGTGTCATATTAAGTTTTTCTCATACCCTGTATAGGAATATCAATGCGTGTGAAAACTTCAAGATTCGAGATGTAGGTAAGGTAAATGGATTATTTATTGGTGGATGATTTTTATAGTTGATATAAGTGAGAGAAAAGATTGAACTGTGACATAGATATAGTTTTTGGTGTAATATATCCTTAATTTTATACTTTTCAATAGTTTATGTATATGATCAGCTCTGAGTGATCTCAATTTTGATGTATGATCCTTTTAAATTATGGTACAATTTATTTTTTTATTGAAAGTGTTGATTACTTATCCATGGTTAGTCCATAGTTGTAATTTCCATGTTATGATACACAATGTGATTGATTGTTGTTATTACTTATAATATCGTTTATGGTTACCTATGCCTCAGGTTATAGAATCCCAACTCTTCAAATATCCAGCCTCCCAACTTGTCAATAGCCTCAAGTATCTAAGGTGGTATACCTAAGGTTACATGGCTCCACTGATCCAATACTTTTTGGTTGAGCCAAGCTAAAATGTTACAAAGTGGTATTAGGGAATTGTTTCTTTTTATATTAATATTTGGGATATAGTAACTAAAGGTAAGATATTCTTGGTATGGTTTTGGATGTTTTGGTTGAGATATCATTGGTATCATAGGAGGCATAACTTGAGGTTTTTCTCATTTTTTTATTTATGTTTCCATGTTCCTTTAGAGGTGATAGTTCTTTTAAACTACATCCATTACATTTAGATTTTTTTTGAGATCACAATGCTTCTTAACCTATAATCCTTTATATTATAAAGTTTTTCAATATTTTATCATTTTGATCTACTTTAAGGGTAGTTTCTCAGTGGATTAAAATGAGGATCTACAGTATAAAAAGGTTACACGTCTAACATGGTTGAAACCTTTTAAAGGGTAGAAACAATGATTTGGTGGTGGTGTGGAATGTGGTTTCAAAATAATTATGGATCTGCGTGCACTAGACCGATAGATATTGTAGGTTCATGTTTGTACACTACTTTTTCAATGTCTCTAGTAGTTATTTTTCTTCTTCTTAGATTCTAGTGTTTTGTTGTGATGGAGTTTTATTTTTAGATTGATTCATTTATTGGTAATGTTATAGATGATGGATTTTATTGATATTCATTCAATTATAAGGTGTTTATATAGTATATTGATGTTTTTAGTGATTTATTTAGGTGTTATTGGTATCGGTATGTTCCTCCTTATTTTGGATAGAGATAGTGGTTCTGGTTTTATTTGTGTTGATAATAATGATAATGATATGATCATTGGTGGGATGCTTCAATACTACTCCTAGATGGTGACCAATGAGTACTTCATAGGGATCCATGTAAGTTTCCCCTCTAAGTAGGTGATTTGAGATTGGGTGATGTTGTTGGGTTTAAGAAACAACCACCTCTATCCTATATTTTTTTTGTATTTTTTTAATTTGGAATATTTAATTTTGAAATTTTGTGGTTGGTTGGATAGTTTTACTTTGTTTATTTAGTGGATCTAGTTTTGGTTGGTGTTAGTGGATCTCAACATCAACCCATAAAGGTGGTTATTTGAAAAAAAAAGACTTATAAAGAATGATATTTTGGTTATGATGTGAAGTTTGGTTATTTAAAGTATCAACAAAATCTTATATAGAGTTTTATTATATGAATTCTTGGTGGAACTATATATAATCAAACTGTGGTCACTAGGTTTTCATTTCTACATATAATGATTGTCCATGTGAACCTATGAGTGGAAATACCTGACCAGAGAGTGGTTAGGTTAGGCTATACTATAGTTGAGGTTAAAAAACACTTATATTATAGGGTGTGTATATATAAAGTAGTAGTGTGTGTTGCCTTTTACTATTTTCCCTAAATGGTGATATCATGATATGTGATATCTATGTTATTAATAATGAATTTGGAGTAATTGAAATATTACACCATGATGGAATCTTGTTGAGTTACATGGGGTCTTGTTCCACCATGTGCATGTGATTTTAATCGATCAATATCCTCCATAGAGCATAATTAAAATTTTATAGTTTATGGATCATTAGGTGCTAATATATAAGTCGTTTATGTAAAAAGTTACAAGTGATTTCATTTTTAGGATCCACATATTTCTAATGGATAGGGTGGAACATCAACTATTGAGTTTTGGATTGAGTCTCTGCAGAACATATTTTATTACACCCCAAGAAAATTGGATGAAGCTTATTGACTATATTCTTAATGGAATACCCAAGAACTAATGATATTCCATTGTTTAGTGTTATAATCAGACGGGTCTATATAGGAAGAATTCATAGCCTTGGTTATTCAAAAAGTTTTTCCTTGAGACTCTGATGGAATATTGGGCTATAAGGTTCATATATCTTGTCCTAGGAGGCATTTTAGTTATGGAATTTACCTCTTTTTTTTACTAATATATTTCATTTCACACCCATATTAGAATATAATGAAATGGATTGATCCACGAGTTTTAATTATGGATAGAGGGATTTTATTTAATCATAGATTAAAATTTTATACGTGAAATAATATTTTGATTTTATGAATTAGGGCCTCATTATTGAGAGGATCCTGATTGAGACTAGGATATTATGGAAAATTTCTTCTTCTATAGAGGCATAAATGTCTTTTCAGGAAGTAGGAAATAGAGGTATGATAATTCAAACCATGGTGGAAGTTGAAAAGATATCCAAGATAGGGGTTTATCTCTTCAAATGAGAGGGAATGCTTTTATCGAGTGATACCATTATGGGTATCCATGGTATATGTGACCCAAATACAATAGACCTCTATAGGGGTATCATTACTAAGGTGATTTGGGAGACCTAGAATGGTTCTAGGGTATTTCTTCATGAACATATCAAGGGTGTAGTTTTAATTAGACTCAATAATTTAGACTAGGGTTAGGAGAACTATAGTGATTAGTAGTTCAGTTTCATTTGGCTATTCAGATCATGGAGGAGGACATGGTGATTAGGGGAAGTGGAAACAACACCAGTGGGTGATACACATTAGGGGAGTCAGGTGATAAGATCTCATGTTTGAGGTATAGTACAACTTCATGCCATTGAAAAAACAACTTCTTATCATAGTGAGGGGTCATCAGCTGATCAATATATGATTATAGTTTCTTCCACCTTATCATTTACTTTTTTGATACATGTGTGTTATATTTTTTTTATAAAAACTATTTTCTATTGATTTGGGTTTGGTAATAGAGTTCTTGTATGGGGTGATCCATACCGATATACCATTAGGGGTGTGATATGAGGTTATCCATAGGTATTAAGAGTGAACTAATATTATAAATAAATATATATTCCTGTTATATTTCTTCATTTTTGAGATGCAATGTTTTTATTTGATCCAAAAGATGGACTGTTTAACTTATTATCCATCACACATCAAATTATGTCCCATATGGGTTTCCTTCACATCTACTAAGTGTGATTGTTATATCCATGTCATGGAATGGTATTTTTAGTTAGTACATTCACGACCAAACCATTTACAGTTAGGGGTGATATTGATCCAGTTGTCTAGCATAGTTTTCAGAGTTGATGGGATTCAAAATATGATATTTCTTTTTGATGTTGATTTATTTCAGTATATTTAAAATAATTATTTCTTTGGGTTTCCACCTAAGAGATAGATATGTGTTTTACCACTCTCTATCATGGTATTTTAATGATCACAAACACTCACCTATGTTTCTAACATTTTTATTTTAGTGAATTTCAATGCTTCATTTGAGTATATTTTAGTGGAATTAAATGGAATATTAAATTATTATTGAACCCTTAATAAAGGATTGGATATATCTCTTTCCATACTTTAAGTAATTAAAAAAAAATTAGAAGATCTAATGAATTATTTAGGTGGAAGTAGAGATGGATACACTTAAAGGTGGTGGTACGAAGACAACAACCGCTCACCAGTGTAGGGAACCAACTAACTAGTGCCATATTGGCAGCAACCTAGGTTTACTATGTAATGGGCTAGAACCTCATGGCCCATCCCTTTTCCAAATTCCGGATCATAATGGTGGCACCTCGGTGGTTCGATCGGTGTGTCTCCGATCGGTGTGGCGGATCGGTGCGTCACCGATCGGTGCGACCGATCGGTGTGTCACCGGTCGGTGCGACCGACCGGGGTGTCGCTGATCGGTACGACGGATTGGTGTATCGCCGATTGGTGCAACCGATCAGTGTGTCGTCGATTAGTGCAGCCGATCGGTGTGGCCGATCAGTGTGTCACCGATCGGTGCGACCGATCGGTGTCACACAGCCTTGTAGAGTTTTTCTTCTATAGCTTTTCTCATAATGCCACTTTTAAGACATTTTTACCTTTTGGGAAGTGGTTCAAGGATGTTTTTATCCCCATAATCAATATTTGAATTCCTAAGAGTGAGGCGACCCTCAACGGACTCATCTGTGTGTCCGCATAACGTTTCCCCACTGTTTATATAAAATCCTTCAAATTCACAGCTGTTACCACTTTTTCTGATGGTAATCATTAAATAAAAATTAATTCCATCATGTGAAACTACCCAACCGTGTGGAGAACCATGATCCAACTTTAAAGCCGTTCAAATTCTCATATCCCATAACAATGGGATCTCATCCTTATATTGCACAAGAATTTCTTCTTATTATTCCTCTTTTCCTCTCCTTTCTTCCTAGTGTGTTTGGAGGTCCCCTTCCCAAGGCAAGTGGTGAGCCTGTGCCAAAGCTTTTCTGCTCACCCTTGGAGTCCCCGACGTTCCTCCCCTGCAAGTCGCGCATCCCCCGTTCTTGGTGCGTGGAGAAGAGCTTCGATCCTTGGTCATCCAAGTAGGGATTTCTCCTTCATCTCTCCTTACTGTGTATCATGCGGTGTGGGTACGCTACTATTTCTATGGGGATGGACAAAGCCAAACCTTAACAAAGATAATAAATAGACTATTAAAGAATGATGGGGTGTGTTTGACAATTATTCTGTACTTTTTATAATTTCTATATGTTGTGAACTGTATGGGCTCTGCTCACTGAAAATATTGGCTGTTGGTGGTATTTCCTTGATCACTAATGAACCCTTGTATTCTGTGATAATTTAATGGATCCAACATGGGAATTTGGTTAATCACATAAACTCAACTGATTAAATGAATGACCAGGGAACAAAAAACCTTGTGTGATCACCCTGGTTAACCAAACCAAAAGAAGAAAACTTAGTGAATGATGTGCTTGAACCTAGAAGTTTACCTACTGTGTTTTGGTAGTAGGTGTGCTGTACTGTTTGATGCTTGTGGGGTGATGTGGGTGAGGATGGGATCTTCTGTTGTGGCACAGTTGTTGGTTGTGAATCTGAAGCAGTGTGGGGCTGTATCTCGAGGCTTGGTTTGATTCCAGTACTTTGAGGGATCTCACTGATCCCTTTGTTGTTGTGACTTTACAAGATAACTAAGTGTGAATGCTTAAATTGCGGTTTGGCTATTTCTCCTTCCCTGGCTTGTGGTTATGCCTGTTAGTTTCCTAGTAGTGTATAATTCACCTAAATGGGATCACTTAACATGAAATCAAGAATGGTTAAAATGGGGAACTGGTTTTGGGAATGAGTTGTGACTTGGCATGAGTGTTGTGACTTATTTTTATGAATGAATAGTAACAAGGGTGTGGTGCTTATGTTGGCTTTGGAAACCCTAGGTTGAGACGAGTTCTTGTTACTTATACATATATCTGTAGTTTTTTTGTTTCTTATTTGCGCTCCACCCAAGTTGACCACTTAGTGCCGAACACCCCCATTTCATGGGGGAGGGTGTTTTTCCCAACACTCCTATGAGTGGCTGGTTATTAGATCCTTTTCTCCTCCCTTTTCCGAATAGCCCAAGACTCTTCAGGAAAGCTATGACGGCCTGAGGTCCGTTATAGACCAAGATTCTTCGGGCATGGTAGTTTTGGTGGTTGGCCCAGGTGTGTGCGGGTAGGTTGTTTCCCAAGAATCTTCGGGATGAGGCCTAGGTGTCTTCGGGCATGGCAGTAGTTGTTTTGGCCCAGGTGTTTGTGGGCGTGGTTACACATGGTGGTTGTGGCCCAAGTGTTTGCGGCCAGGATGGTGGTTGTGGCCTAGGTGTTTGCAGGCGGGATGTGTGGTTGTGGCCTAGGTGTGTGCGGGTGGGTGTGGCAATGGGACTACGGTGAGAATGGAGGGATTGGTTCGATTCATAGGATGTCTTCAATAAATAGTGGGAAAGTGGCGCAGGGTACCTAGACATCGATGTGCTATTACTATAAATTACTTGACTTGCATTATTTGGGGAGTGTGCCTTGGTGAGGCTTGGGTGGATAGTTTTCCTTGCTAGGTGATTCAGTTATTTCTTTTCCCACAGGGCATTAGAATGCCTCCCCACTTGTGCACAAGATTCTTTGGTTTTCCCATTTGAGTATACTTGTATGCTCACCCTATGTATATAAAATTGCTTTCAGGTTTCCAGGAGGACTTCAAGGGTCGTGCGAGACCATACTATCTCGAATGTTGGGACAATTGCAGTTTCTTTTTTTATTTTCCTTGGTACTTTACCTTTGTAGTCTCCTTGTACTTTGCGGTATTTACTTTTGTAACATGCATACGGGAATGGTTTTCTTTTGGCTTTACTTTTACCCCCAGTTTTGGTGTTGTTGGGATTTACTATCTTATCTCATGATGCTATTAAAGAAAAAGGGTAATGCCTTCCATCATGTGTATGATTATATACCCTTGGTGCTAGTCACCACTCCGGGACCTATTGAAGGCGGGTCTCAGGGGTCATTATCTCTCCTTCAACTTGAAGAAGGAAGGGTATGGCAATCTGCTGTCCCTTCCCTCATCTTGGTGAAGGTGGGTCGTGATAGAATGGTATCAAAGGAATAGGTTAAGAGATAGGATGGGGTATGGAGTTAGGAATAGTGAGGATTGCATGGGATGATAGGGTGACAGTGTTGGGTGATCTTGGTGCGTGAATTAGGTCAGGAAAGACCGGCTAGGACACGATATTTTAGGCCCCCCCGTGATCCGATGCAAGGACTCTAGGCCTACCAAATGACCAAGTGAGGCTGCACTGATTGCAGGGTAGAGACCCTAGGGAAGGTACATGCATCATAATGACTTGTGTTCTTGTGTTTCATGGGTATTTTTGGAATTTAAAATGAGAAACAAGTCTAAGAAAATTTTGAGAACAATATTCTACACTACTCGGGCTTAGGCATTCCTTGTTTACCTTGCAACTATGGCGTCTGGGAGATGACCACGAGTGGTGTGGGAGATCGAGGCCCAAGAGGTTGACTTGGATTATTGATAGAGGGATGACCGAGAGGAGGAGGATGATCAGTGGCAGAAGACGCTTTGATCCTTTCAGCGGTAGACCCTTGGGAAGTACGAGGGCAACATCTCAGACATGGAGACAGAGGGTTGGCTAGAGGAGCTGGTGATATCTTTCAGCTTGATCCGGGCTCTAATGGAGTACTGGGTTCCTCTGGATGTGATCCAAATTCATGGAGCAGCACGTCAGTGGTGGAAGCTTTATCTTGGGGAGAAGAGGGAGGCTGAGGTCACATGGGCTGACTTCGAGAAGGAGTTCCGGGCGGAATTCCTCTCTTCCACGATGAAGGCTGAAAAGAGGTAGGAAATACTCTCCCTCTAGTAGGGGATTATGTCAGTGAGAGATTTGGGAATCAAGTTCAAGGATCTCCTTCACATTGCTCCCGACCTCTTCCCGGATGAGGAGTATCGAGTGAGACGTTTGGAGGATGCACTTAGGCCTTCTCTCTAGTATGCTGTTACTCCCTTTAACTTACCGACCTACTTGGAGGTCCAGAAGAAGGCTGAAGTGGTGGAGAGGATGCACACACTGGGAGGTGTATCATGAGAGGGAATCTAGTTGGGCTTATCGAAGGGGAAGGCCGTCAGCAGTAGGCCTCCGACATCAGGGCCCTCTAGGTTTCGACAAGCAGGAAGAAGGCCTCAGCAGTTCTGGTTCCGATCTCCCGGCCCTCGCCCATTTCTTTCAGGCCCAGGGCTGAGATGCTTCATCTGTGGAAGCCATGGGCACCTTCAGAATCAGTGCACAGACAAAGTGCAGTACGACGGTGGTGGGCAGGATCAACACCCACCTCAGCAGCAACAGTTTCCAGCTAGACCCTTTCAGAAGCAGCAGTAGGGGCAGCAAGCTCCCGCTCCTCCGAGGGTAGGTGTCATAGGAGGAGGCCGACCTCAGGCGCTCCTCAAGGAACTCGACCAAGGAATGGTTGGGGAGGTGGCCGACAACTGAGAGGCAGAGGAAATGGGCATGGGAAGTTGCACGCCACAGAGGCAGCAGTTCTAGCAGGGTCAGAAGTTGTTCTAGGTACGATCAGATTGTTTAATACTCTTGCATATGACTTGTTCGATACAGGAGCTTCACACTCTTTTTTTTTCACCCAGTCTAGCCCGTGCTATGGGTTTAGATTTTGAGAGACTTCTAGTTCCCCTGGTTCTAAGCACACCAGTCGGAGGTCAGACCGACTTGTTTTATGTTTGCTGAGGGTGTAAACTGATGATAGGGCCACATCAGTCTATTAGGGATCTTCTACTATTGCAGATAAAACCTTATGATGTCATCCTATGCATTGAATGACAGTTATCTGTATGTGCCGTCATTTAATTCTTCTGAGGAAAGGTCGTGTTTTCAGATTTGTACGGCCGACATGTAACTTTCATCGGCGAGTGGGGTTACCAGAAAAGCAGTAGGAAAGAGGAGCCCCTCCTTTCCTTGTTAGTTGAAATATCAGTGGAGTCGGTGGATGCAGAAATGGTGGAAGTTACATTGATTGTCAGTGAGTTTATGGACGTCTTCCCTGAGGAGGTGGTAACTCTACGCCCTCGGTGTGATGTTGAGTTTGGGATAAACTTGCAACCTGGTGCCCATCCGATTTCAATGGCTCCCTACCGGATGGCTCCATCTAAGTTACAGGAGTTTCAGATTCAGATTGATGATATGATGAAGAAGGGTTTTGTTTGACCAAGTGCATTTCCCTGAGGTGCCCCAGTCTTATTCGTAAAAAAGGTAGATGGTGGTCTCAGGATTTTCATAGACTACCAGAGACTGAATCAGGTAACGGTCAAGAACCGTTACCCTCTCCCGAGGATAGACGACCTTTTTGACTAGTTAAAAGGGGTAGGGTGGTTCTGCAAGATTGACATGCGGTCAGGATATCACCAGCTGAGGGTGAATGAGGGTGACATCTCGAAGACTTCCTTCAGATGCAGATATGGGAACTTTGAGTTTGTGGTCATGCCTTTCAACATTACAAATTCTCCAACTGTGTTCATGGGGATCATGAACTACTTCTTTCGGGAATACCTGGATCGGTTCATAGTCGTGTTTATTGATGACATCCTGATCTACTCAGGATTAGAGGAGGATCATGCTGAGCACCTGAGAACGGTTTTAGAGGTCCTCTGACAACACCAACTCTATGGGAAGTTTTCCAAGTGCAAGTTCTGGACGCGAGAAGTGCACTTTCTTGGGCACATGGTGTCCGATAAAGGAATATAAGTGGACCCATCGATGGTCGAGGCGGTTGTTTCTTGGGTATCACCCAAGAATGTGGCAGAGGTTCGTAGTTTCCTTGGACTGGCAGGTTACTATCGGAGGTTCATGCCCAACTTCTCCCGAGTTGCAGCACCTTTGACAGTTTTGACCAAGAAGGACCAGGCTTTCATGTGGAATGGTAAATGTGAGGCAGCCTTTATCTATCTGAAGGAGAAGTTGGTAAGTGCCCCAGTGCTGAGGTTTCTATAAGAAGGGGAAATGTATGAAGTATTCTGTGATGCTTTAGGACAAGGCTTCGGGTGTGTGCTGATGCAACGACAAGGAGTGATCTCTTATGGGTCTATAAAATTATGTCCTCATGAGATTAATTATTCCACCCACCACCTAGAGCTTGCGATGATCATTTTTTCACTAAAGTTGTGGCGGCATTACCTCATCGGGGAGCGCTTCATGGTCTTCACGGATCACAAAAGCTTGAAGTACATCTTCTCCCAGTGGGACCTGAACTTATGGAAGTGAAGGTGGATGGGTTTCCTTTAGGACTAAAACTTCAATATTTCCTACACCTTAGGAAAAGGGATTGTGGTGGCTGATGCATTGAGCATGAAGTCGCAGAAGGATGTGGTTCAAGAGTCGGAAGATGCTTGGAAGGCGATGGAGGAGTTGGCTGTCCTGCACCTAGATGTGAGGGAGGATGGTGGTAGAGGTTGTCTGTTTTAGATGACGGTGCAATCCTCTCTACTGTGGCAGGTGGAGGAGTCTCAGTGGGGAGACATAGAGAGTGAAGTGATGCATGACCGGGTTAACCAAGGTGATGCTCCGAAAGGGTGGACAGAGGATGGTCAGAATTAGATTCTTTTATGAGGAAAGATGTTTGTCCCATAGGCGATGCGCGGAAGGGTTCTTGTTGAGTTCCAAAACCCACCCCTAGAAGTGCACCCAAGAGTTTCCAAGATGTACCAGGGTCTGAGGAGTCAGTTTTGGTGGCCCGGGGTAAAGCGGGCTGTGGCAGAGTTTGTGGCCAGGTGCCTATTGTGTTAGCAGGTGAAGGCTGAACATCGTGTTCCGGGCGTCTTGTTGCAGCCTTTAGACGTCCCCGAGTGGAAGCGGGATGACATCTCGATGGATTTCGTCACAGGGCTACCCAAGGTTCAAGGAGGCTACAACGCTATCTGGGTAGTTGTGGACCGGTTGACGAAATCAGCTCACTTTATAGCGATCAAGGAGTCAGGTGTAGTGGATACCTTAGCACAAAGATACATGGATGGGGTGGTGTGATTACATGGAGTTCCAAGGTCCATAGTCTCGAATAGGGATGCACGGTTTACCTCACGATTCTGGAGAGGATTGCAACTTGCTTTTGGCACCCAGCTATGTCTTAGCACTGCTTTCCACCCCCAGACAGATGGACAGATAGAGCACACCATCCAAACAATGGAGGACATGCTACGGGCATGTATTATGGATTTTGGGGGATCGTGGGTGCGACACTTACCTCTGGTAGAGTTTTCCTACAATAATAACTATCACACTACCATTGTCATGGATCCATTTGAAGCCTTTTACGGAAGGCCATGTCGCTCATCCGTGTGCTAGACCGAGGTTGGGACAACAGGTGTTCTTGGCCCGGAGGTGGTGCATAGCATGATAGAGAAGATTCAGCTTATACGGGAGAGGATGAAGGCGGATCAGGATCGACAGAAGTCATATGCCGATAATAGGAGGAGACCCTTGGAGTTTGAGGTCAGGGACCATGTATTCTTGAAGTTCTCCCCTCGGCGTGGACAATGAAGGTTTGACAGGGGGAGTGAGATTTCTCCAAGGTTCATCGGACCCTTCGAAGTGTTGCAGCAGGTCGGAGAATTGGATTATCAGCTAGCGCTACCACCGCCACTACTGAGAATACATGACGTCTTCCATGTTTCACAACTCCAACGGTATCTGCACGATGATTCACACGTCCTCAACTAGGTAAAGCTGGATATCGAGGACGACGTGAATTTTGTGGAAAGACCAGTGAGGATCGAGGATCGTGAGAAGAAGGTGCTCCATGGATGAACCATTCCTTTGGTTTGTGTGTTGTGGAGGCATGGCGGGCTCGAAGAGAGTACCTGGGAATGGGAGGCATAGATGCGCGCCCAATACCCAGAGCTGTTTTGAGTTTTGTTCTGTTATACTTGTTTGTGATGGAACACTTTACCTTGTTAACTATGGAATGTATGGTTTTCCTTATTCTCTAGATTCATGTGAAAAGTCCTAACTATGAGGAGGGGAGGACCTGATCCCTAATCAAGACGTATTAAGGTGTATGCGATTAAACCCGTGCAGGTGAGTCAGTGCCGCCCAAAGCGGATAGTATCTTGACATGGAGGAATAAACTCCTTGAACCATATGACTGGACAACCTGACCCTTTAATATTGCATGGTTTCTTAAGGGGGGGGGGGTGTTCCTATATGTCAGAGAGGTTCACTCCTGAGAGGTATCTTTCATGGTGGTTGTTCGGACCCCCTCTTTCCTTCGGGTCTGGTTTTGATTCTCGAGGTCAAGAATAGATTGAGAGGTATCTGATGTAATGGCCCATTCCTTTTCCAAATTCCAGATCCTAATGGTGTTGCCTTGGTGGTAGGGTGTCATTACGGTGTGCGGCCGATCGGTGTGTCGCCGATCGGTGCGGCCGATCGGTTTGTCACCGATCGGTGCGGCCAATCAGTGTGTCGCCGATCGGTGTGGCCAATTGGTGTGTCACCGATCAGTGCGACTGATCGGTGTGTTGTCGATCGGTGCGACCGATCGGTGTGTCGCCAATCGGTGCGACCGATCGGTGTGTTGCCGATTGGTGCCACAGATCGATGTGTCACCGATCGGTGCGACCGATCGATGTGTCGCCGATCGGTGTATCGCTGATCGGTGGGACTGATCAGTGTGTCGCCGATCGGTGAGACCGATTGGTGTGTCACCGATCGGTGTGACCGATCAGTGTTCCACAGCCTTGTTGAGTTTTTCTTCTGTAGCTTTTCACATAACGCCACTTTTAATCCCTTTTTACCTTTTGAGAAGTGGTTCAAAGCCATTTTTAGCCCCATATTCAATATTTGAATTCCAAAGAGTGGGGAGACCCTCAATGGACCCAGCTGTGTGTCCGCATAACGTTTCCCCTCTGTTTATATAAAATCCTTCAAAGTCATAGCTGTTACCACATTTTCCGATGGGAATCATTAAATAAAAATTAATTCCATCATGTGAAACTGCCCAACCACGTGGAGAACCACGATCCGACTTTGAAGCAATTCAAATTCCCATATCCCATAACAACGGGATCTCATCGTTATATCACACGAGAATTTCTTCTTCTTCTTCCTCCTTTTGTCTCCTTTCTTCCTGGTGTGTTTGGTGTTTCCCTTCCCGAGGCAAGTGTTGCGCCTGTGACAAAGCTTTTCTACTCACCCTTGGAGTCCCTGACATTCCTCCCCAGCAAGTCATGCATCCCCCGTTCTTGGTGCTTGGAGAAGAACTTTGATCCTTGATCATCCAAGTAGGGATTTTTCCTTCGTCTCTTCTTACTGTGTATCATACGGGGTGGGTACGCTACTATTTCTATGGGGATGGATGAATCCAGACCTTAACAAAGATAATAAACAGAATATTAAAGAATGATGGGGTGCGTTTGATAATTCTTCTATACTTTTTATAATTTCTATATGTTGTGAACTGTATGGGCTCTGCTCACTGAAAATCTTTGCCGTTGGTGGTCTTTCCTTTCTCACTAACGAACCCTTGTCTTTTGTGATAATTGAATAGCTCCAACATGGGAATTTGGTTAATCACATAAACACAGCTGATTAAATTAATGACCAGTGAACAACCAACCTTGTGTGATCACCCCAATTAACCAAACAGAAAGAGGAAAACTTAGTGAATGATGTGCTTGAACCTGGAATCTTCCCTACTGTGTTTTGGTAGTAGGTGTGTTGTACTATTTGATGCTTGTGGGGTGATGTGGGTGAGGATGGGATCCTCTATTGTGGAACGGTTGTTGGTTGTGAATATGAAGTGGTGTGGGGCTGTATCTCGAGGCTTGGTTTGGTTCTAGTACTTTGAGGGATCTGACTGATACCTTTGTTGTTGTGACTTTACAAGAGAACTAGGTTTGAATGCTTAAATTGTTGTTTGGCTGTTTCTCCTTCCCTGGCTTGTGGTTATGCCTGTTAGTTTCCCAGTAGTTTATATTTCACCTAAATGGGATCACTTAACATGAAAACAAGAATGGTTAAAATGGGGAACTGGTTTTGGGAATGAGTTGTGACTTGGCGTGAGTGATGTGCCTTCTTTTATAAATGAATAGTAATAAGGGTGTTGTGCTTAGGTTGGATTTGGAAACCCTTGGTTGGGACGAGTGGTTTTTACTTATACATATATCTTTAGTTTTTATGTTTCTTATTCACACCCCTCCCAAGTTGATCACCTAGTGCCGAACACCCCCATTTCATGTGGGAGTGTGTTTTTCCCAACACTCCTATGAGTTTCTAGTTATTAGATCCTTTTCTGCTCCCTTTCCTGAATAGCCCAAGACTCTTTGGGTAGGCTGTGATGGCCTGAGGTCCATTATATCCCAAGATTCTTTGGGTAGGGTAGTTGTGGTGGTTAGCCGAGGTGTGTGTGGGCAGGTTGTTTCCCAAGAATCTTCAGGATGAGGCCCAGGTGTCTTCGGGCGTGGCAGTAGTTGTTCTTGCCCAGGTGTTTGCGGGCGTGGTTAAGTGTGGTGGTTGTGGCCCAGGTTTTTGTGGGCGGGATGGTGGTTGTGGCCCAGATGTTTGTGGGTGGGATGTGTGGTTGTGGCCCAGTTGTGTGCAGGCGGGTGTGGCAGTGGGACTGCGGTGAGAATGGCAGGATTGGTTCGATGCGTAGGATGTCTTCAATAACCAGTGGGAAAGTGGCGCGGGGTACCCAGACATCGATGTGATATTATTATATGTTACTTGACTTGTGTTATTTGGGGAGTGTGCCTTGGCGAGTCTTGGGTGGATAGTTTTCATTCCTAGGTTCTTTGGTAATTTCTTTTCTCACAGGGCATTAGAATGCCTCCCCACTTGTGCATGAGAGTCTTTGGTTTTCCCTACTAAGTATACTTGTATGCTCACCCTACGTATATAAAACTAATTTCAAGTTTCCAGGAGGACTTCAGGGATCATACGGGGCTGTACTAGCTCGGACGTTTGGATATTTGTAGTTGTTGTTTTTCTTTTCCTTGGTACTTTACCTTTGTAGTCTCCTTGTACTTTGAGGTATTTACTTTTTTGACATGTATATGGGAATGGTTTTCTTTTGGCTTTACTTTTACCCTCAGTTTTGGTGTTGTTGGGATTTACTATCTTATCTCCTGATCCTATTAAAGAAAAAGGGCAATGCCTTCCATCTTGTGTATGATTATTTACCCTTGGTGCTAGTCGCCACTCCGGGACCTATTGAAGGAGGGTCTTAGGGGTCATTATATCTCATTAAACTTGAAGATGGAAGGGTCTGGAAATCTGCTGTCCCTTCCCTCATCTTAGTGAAGGCGGGTCGTGACATAATGTAGGACCATCGACTACCTGGTGGAGGAGATCCATCCCATCATTGACTCATCTAGTGAAGACCAATTTTTCTAAAAGTACACTGATCAGCCCATGTCTAGTAAAAGCTAGATGGTGTTAATCCAGTATCTCCCAGATCCGAGCATCCCATCTACTACCAATTTTTTTTGACACTTTTACCGGGGTGCGCATCATCGTTCTACGACACACTGGCTATTTCACTACATTACCGCTTTCCAAATGTGGGTGGCATCCATCAATTCTTCAGGGACATTTTATACTTGATCGAAATGGGATGAGGGGATGTAGGTCTCTCCTTCCGTGGATTCCTCCTCAGAATTCGTCTCTTAGTCTGGGTATCCCTCATAGATTTGAGTTATGGTTTGTAAAACCTGTTCTCGATGCCATATATTTGTGGATTATATTTAATTACGCTACTTATGTCAAGATATTCTAAGGGTTATTGATTGGGTATCAAACTTTGGTCAGAGTAGATGGTAAAATCAGGCATGTCAGGGAATCTCTAGATGCATGGACATTGGGGAACCTGTATTCTTCCTCATAAGAGGGAACCTCGAGGGAACATAACCCAAGGTATCGCACGTCGATCATGAGAATTCTTATGCCAAAATAATTTATCTGTGGTTTTCCTCATCTTCCCATGTTTAACATGGGGTATACCATGAGTTTAACGTCTTGAGGATATGGCTACGCCAAAGGTGTAGTTTCTGAGGTTTTCTTTAGACATCCCATGTTCAACATGGGGTATACCATGGGTTTAACATCCTGCGGAGATGGAATGAGAGTGACCAGAATACCCCATGGAGGTGGATCATATTGGTACATCCCTATGAGGGAGAAGCTAGTGTGTTTAATAGGTGGATGGATCAGAATGCTCAATAAGAGTGGACCTAGGAAGGTGTGTCCCATAAATAGTTGATATCACACTGTGAAGTATGATCTGGACACCACATAGGGTAGATCAGGGAGAGTTTTCCCAGAAAGGTGGACACAAGATGGATGGATCAGAATGCTCAATAAGAGTAGACCCAGGATGGTGTGTCCCATAAAAGGAAGTTATCACACCGTGAAGTCTGATATAGACACCACTAAGGGAATATCAGGGAGAGTTCTCCCTAGAAAGGTGGACACCAGATGGATGGATTAGAAAACTCAATGAGAGGAGACCCAGGGTGCTGTGTCCTATAAAGGGAAGATATCACACAGTGAAGTCCGATCTAGACACCACTGAGGGAGGATCGTGGAAAATAAACCCCAGAAAAGGGAACACCAGGGTTCACCATTGGCTGGGATTGAACCTTAGGGAGGTTTCCTATGTACCCTGTATAGAAGATAGGGATCAAAACCCACATAGTTAAAATGTGTGAATCATGTGATCAGGGTTTACATGATGGAAAACAACCTAAATTCATGTTGGGGCTTATGCATGGTTAGCATCTTGGGTGCTTCTAGGAGTAGCGAGGAATTGGATGACACGATCTTAACAATGATGTGGCGACCCAGGTAAAAATAGGATGGATGATGGATGGTTTTTTGACATGGATCAGATGAATGGGATGGAACTGATGTGAAGATGATAGTGGTGTTGGGCTTGAACTGTAGGGAGGATTCCTACATTTCCCTGTGGGTGGGAATTAAAGTCCATGTAATTTTGTGGGGTGATGAGTCACCTGAGGAGGTGGATCATGAGAATGGATGCATGGATGGGACATGAAGGAAGTATAACCTATGGGTTGTGGCATGATCTTCCCAAGACACAGAGGCTTGAGGGAGAGACCAAGATGGGACATGATAGATAGGATTGAACCTCAGGGAGGTTTCCTATAAATCCCTATGGTAGGACCAAATCAAAACAAATGGACAAGGAAATCTCTAAACTTGAGAAGGAACTTAATCAAATACAAAATTTCAACACTCACTCTGATTTCTCTTCTGATCCCCAAAATGAAATAAATATCTCTATAAAACTTAATTCTATCCTAGTTCTTAAGAACAAAATTCAGAAACAAGTTTTCAAAACTAAGTGTCTTTCTAATGGTGACCGAAACACTAAATTCTAAAATTCCCTTCAAAGAATTAGAAAAGTCTACAGACCTCTCTCTTTTATTAGGGACAACGACTTTATTCTTGATTCTGAGGTGGCCATTTCTGATCATGTGGTTTCCTACTTCACCAATATTTTTAATGGGCCAAATATTAACAAAGACCTCCTCCCCGAGATCATTTCGATTATGGTTCATAATGACGATAATCACTCTCTTTTAAGCATCCCTCTTGATCATGGAATCAAAGACACTGTATTTTGTATCAACCCTGATAGTGCCCTGGGACCTAATGGTTTCAACAATGGTTTTTTTCAACAATTTTGAGAGATCATCCACATTGATGTTTGTAAACTGGTCAAGTCCTTCTTCTCAAATGGTTTTCTCCATCATGGTATTAATGCTCAATTTCTCACTCTCATTGATAAATTGGATAATTCCTATGAAATTTATCTTTTACAACCCATCAATCTCATCAAATCTATTTATAAAATTATTACTAAACTTATTGCGAAAAGACTTTCTCCTATATGAAATAAAATAATATCTTGGAATCAATTTGGTTTTATCAAAGGTAGATCTATAAAGGAATGAATTTTCCTTTCCTCAGAATGCACCAATTCACTTAATAAAGTGTCTAGAGGAGGAAACATTGCTATTAAACTTAACATCAATAAAGCCTTTGACACTATTGACTGGAGCTTCATTTTCAAAGTTCTCCAAATATTTGGCTTCAATGATACTTTTGTAAGTAGTATTAACTCCTTATTCAATTCGGCCTCTATTTCTATCCTGGTTAATGGATCCCCAAAAGGCTACTTTAAATGCACTAAAGGAGTGAGACAAGGTGACCCCTTATCTTACATTATTTTTGATATTGTGGAAGATTATCTTAGCAGACTGCTCACCCACCTGGTTGATCAAAACAAACTCAAACCCATATAGGCAGCTAGAAGCCTCAAGGTTCCTATGCATCTTCTATATGCTAATGATATTATTCTATTTATAAACGGTGAAAAAAGAAATATCCAAAATTAAAAAAATGCACTGACTCATTATGAGGAGATTTCTGGTCAAATTATTAGTTGAAACAAATCTTTTGTGTTCTTCGGAAAAAGTTTCTCTCTTAGTTGGAAAACGAGCATTATAAATAGCCTAGGAATCAAAGAAGGATTTCCCCTTCCCCTATTTGGGAGTTCCATTCTTCTAGGGAAGACTAAAATCTATATATTTTAATGCTACTGTGGACTAGGTTATCGATCAACTATCCTCCTGGAAAGGTAAATCCTTCTCCATGGCTGATAGGATTATGTTGGTGAAATCTAAAATTGTCTCTAAATTGGTATACTTGATGATGATTTATAAATGGCCTACCGACCTTATTAAGAAAATTAATGTTTACATAAAAAACTTTGTTTGGACTGGTAGCATTCTTGAGAGGAATCTTGTTACCATACCTTGGTCTAAATGTTGCAAACCCCTAGAGGAAGGTGGTCTTGGCATTAAAAATCTCAAACTCTTTAATGAATCCCTAAAATCCAGACTCACTTGGAGATTTTTTAATAGTAACTTGGATTCCATTGATTTTATAAAAGAAATATTTCTCATGAAACTCAAGAAGGGTAATTTGATCTATATGAACTCCTCCATATGACCATCCATTAAGTAATCCTCTTCCAATATTATGAATAACTCTAGATGGATGGTTAACTCAGACTCCTCCATGAAATTTTGGATGGACAACTGGACTGGCTCTCCCCTATTATCTATGCTCTCTCCCAATTCCCATATAGAAAACATCAATTGTACTATTAAGGATGTGATTCAATCTAGAAATTTTAATCTCCCTGATAATATCATGCATATTATTGATAATTATAATTTCTCTAATATTGGCGATTTTCTTATCTAGGAGCCTACCCACAATGAGGTGCTTGATTCGAAAAGTTTTTACAATCACAATTTCACTAATTCAGACTCTAGTTTCGGTTGGTTGAAATTTTTTGATAAGTCCTAGATCAAAACCTCAAGGCTCAACCTTGTTTGGCACATTTATCACAACCGTATTCCTACCAAGGTTTGTCTTCAATCTTTTTGTATCCAACACTACTCAAAGTTCCATTTCTGTCACCAACATAGAGAGGATACTAACCATCTATTTTTGTCTTGTGATATGACTTATTCCCTCTGGAATTATATAACTGAAATTTTTTATTACATATGGGTTTTACTTGACTCTATCCCCTTACAATTAAAACATTATGTGGAACATGACACTTCAAAACAAATCAAGAATATATTCTTATCTGTCGTTGATGAGCTCTTTCACGTGATCTAGTATGATATAAATGACATTATTCACAACAACTACTCATTCAATCTTTATGCAGTCCGAATGCAGATTCTCATTTCCATTAAAGATGCAGCCTCGATCCAGAAATCCCACTGTAATAACACTATTGAAGACTATGTGATCCTGCGTCATCTTCAAATTGATGGCATCTACAGACCACCGAGGCACACCTTTGAGGTGTTCTGGCACTCCCCGCTCCTAGGATGGATCAAAATTAATGTTGATGGATCTTCCAAAGGCAACTCGGGACCTACGGGATGTGGTGCTATCTTCAGAGACTCCCTTGGCCATTGTCAAGGATGCTTCTTTGGCAGCTGTAGTGTTGCCTATGCTTTAGAAGTGGAAATGATGTCTGTGATCCTTACGATTGACTTTGTCAAACAAAAGGGGTGGAATAACATATGGATTTAAAGTAACTCTACCACTATTTTCCAAGCCATATGGAATGGTATGATGCACCTTGCTTGGCCTCTTACCACTCACTGGATAATCTGACTTGCTTCGCTTATGGAGATCAGATACATTGCCACTCATGCTTTATGCAAAGCGAACATGGTTACTGATGGTCTCGCCAATAAGGGAATCAATCAGGGTATCACTTGGTTGGATGATCTTCTGGATGATTTTGTCCCTCTTTATGAAAATTATTGTAATAAAATTACCTCTTTCAGACATTTTTAATGGTTTTTATTGAATAAATTGTGTCTTGGTCTTTGACCGAGGCACCACCTTTCTAAAAAAAACAACCCAGAGACATGCTGGGGATTACGCATGGTTAGAAACCCATTGCAAGAGGGAAACTCTTGGTTTGAGGAGTATGTATTGAGGGCGAGGCCTATGCATGGTTAGCTGCATGGGTATTTGGTCTGACACCACTATAGGGTGGACCAAGGATATGGGTCCCAACAAAGTGAAAGCCGAAGTTTACCATTGTTTTGGGTTGAACCATAGGGAGGCTTCCTATGTACCCTATCTAAGATATAGGGATAAAAACTCATGTAGTTCAAAAGATTATAATTTAACATCATTTCGGACAAAAGGGGAATATAGTTTAACGTCATGAGGGATGAGGGTGAACCGACATAATGTAGTTGGGATTGATGGGTGATCGGCTTAATCCCCATGGAGGATTCCTACATACCATGTTTTGAAAAGGGAAAGGATAAAAGTCCATGTAGTTCCACAAAAGGGGCATAGGACTTACATACTAAGGTATCACAAAGAGGATGTCACAGTCACTGTTTATTCTAAGATCACATGAGTCATGCTTGGTGTGAGAAACAAGAGGCAACAACAGACCTGATTATCGTGGTGCAAAGGTTCATCCAATAAGGGTGGTGAATGGGGATTACACTTAGAAGATTCCCAAGGTGCCGCTATGGAGTGGTAATAGTGTATGGGGCTTACGCATGGAAGCTGCCCAAGTGCCACTAAGGAGTGGTAATGGTGAAAGAGGATTACACATGGACGCTACCCGAGTGCCGCTATGGAGTGACAATAGTGAAAGGGGCTTACACATGGATGTTTCTCGGGTGCCACTAAGGAGCAGAAATGCTGAATAGGGATTATGCCTGGAAGATTCCTAGGTACCACTATAGAGCAACAATGGTGAATGGGGATCATGAATGGATGCTCCCCATGTTCTACTAATGAGAGGCAATGGTGAAAGGGGCTTACTCATGGACTCTACCCTGGTGCCACAATGGAGCAACAATGGTGAAAGGGGCTTATGTATGGATGTTGTCTGGGTTCCACTAAGGAGAAAGAATGTTGAATGGGGATTACACAAGGAATCTGCCCGGGTGACACTAAGGAGAGGTGATGGTGAATGTGGATTATTCATGGAATCTACCTATGTGTCGCTAAAGAGTAGAAATGGTGAAAGGGTATTACACATGGACACTTCCCGGGTGCTTCTAAGGAGCGGAAATGGTGAATGGGGCTTACGTAAGGACGTTTCCCTGGTGTCGCTAAGGAGTCAAAAAACTGAATGGGGATTATGCATGGAAGCTTCCTAGGTGCCACTAAGGAGGAACAGTGGTGAAAGGGGATTATGCTTGGATTCTTCTCGGGTGCCACTAAGGAGTGACAATGGTGAATGGAGCTTACACAAGTACACTTCCTGGGAGCCACTAATGAGAGGCAATGATGAATGGGGATTATGCATGGAAGCTTCCCATAATGTCTTCCTCATGTATGTCCATGAGGGAATCCCAACTCATCGGTGGGTTGAGGCATATAATTGAGGTCTACACCTATGTTCTAGTGCACAAGCGAGATAATGCCAAGGGTATTGGAATCAGTCCAAACAAAGGTAAATGAGGAGTGTGAATCACATTCCCAACATTCAGAACACAATGGGGGTGACATGAATAAGGGAGATAACTGCTGACCATATTCAAATCATAGCATCCACATCGAGTTAGCCTAAGATGGAAGAAAAAAAATGAGGGCCAACCACTGACTATATTCAAAACACAGAGTCAAACTCGAAGTGTTTTCCAAAGTCTTTTGGGGATTTGGCCAAAAATGGTAGGTGAGCTAAAGCGGTATGGGACTAGGCCGTTAGGGGTCCCTTCATACATGAAAGAGGATAAAGATCTGAATGAAGGACACACGAAGCATGAGGTGGAGTGATGAAATTCTTAAACAGACTCCAATGATCTTGGAACTATGAAACTTTAATCATGGAATTAGGCATCTTATGCTTGTCACCTAAGTCATATCTTATTTGGAACAAGAGTAATACTATTATTAAATTATAGGTCATGCTATAGTTTAAAGTCATGTAATGAGGAGTATTGGCATCTTATGCTTGGTGCATAAGGAATCTCTTATTCGGAAGAAGAGGAATCCTATATTCATCACATAGTCCGTACTATAGTTTATAGTCATAAAGAGAGGACTATCTGAATCTTATTCCTGGCACATAAGGCATCTCTTATTCAGAACAAGAGGCATCCTATATTTTTCATATAGGGTATACTACAATTTATAGTCATGTAGAGAAGACTATTGGAATCTTATGCTTGGTGCATAAGGAATCTCTTATTTAGAACAAGAGGAATCCTATATTTTTAATACAGGGTATACTATAGTTTATTTTCATGTAGAGAGGACTATTAGGCATAAGGCTCCTAACAATAACTAGTGTTAGGACTTATGCAAGAGCGACCTTTCTAGTTCAACCTGGCATAAGAGTCAAATGATTGGGTTTGGAAGAGTTTCTTAAGGAATGGTTCGACTTAAGGTACTCAGGGAATTAAAGATGAGAATATCAACTCATGACATGTGAAAGGGAACAAGAGGAATATGTCAACTCAATTTATTTCATGGAGTGTGGAGGAGTATCTCGAATCATGGTATTCCATAGGTGGATGCGCATAAGGGAACAATAGAAAATGTCAACGTCCCGACCTGAAAAGTTCATGGTGAGACTCTCTATTTTTCATGGGGGTTAGTGACAGTAGAAAAGGGACCGGCCCAGAGGGCCGGGACCATAGCCCAGCACTAAACCCAAGTGGGGGTGTGGGGGTGTAACCCCCTTAGTATGGACCAGTGGGAAAGAAGGTAAGAGCTTCACGAATGACAGGGCTTCACAATGGAATGGGGTTCGCAAAGCTTAGGGTCTCATGAAGAATAGATATTTTTGGAACTTAGGGCCTCGCAGATCATGGGGATTTTCAGAGCTCAAGGTCTCATAGATTGTGTACTTCATGAAACTTAGGGCCTCATGGAGCATGGGGCTCATGAAGCTCAGGGTCTCGTGGAGCATGGGGATTCACGGAGGACAAGGTCTCGCGAAGAAGCTTCGTGAAGGAAAGGTGATCACAGATTATGGAATCACCTTATCATAAGACACATTATTAGGAGAGTGCTCTGCAAAGGTTTAATGCTTCATAGAGCCTCAAGAAACCTGAATGGGGAACCCTCTTTCACAAAGGGCGGGCGCCTTCGCAGTGCTCGGGAGCACCGCAAAATGGGAGATGAACCGCCAAAGGAGAGGCATAACCATTCCTATAAGGGGGGGGGGGGGGGGTTGAGCTAGCTATTTATAAGAGATAGAGGTCAGCAGAGTTCTCCACAGAGATCAAATGTGAAACATGAAGAGAAAATGAGGTGAAAAAGGAAATCATGCTCCGAAACCGGAGGTTGTTCCCTCAAGTTTATCAGTGTCATGGAGGCTACCGTCATGGCCTTTACAGTGCTCGCAGAGGCTTAGATAAAGTTACTTGGACTGATAGAGGCTTTCTTCATAGCCTTCACGGTGCTTGTGGAGGCTTCGGTCAAGTTCCTCTACTCCGTGATCGCAAAGGGAGCTCTGTAAATGGGCTATGCGAACTAGTTTTCTAACCCAACTTTGAATTTCCATAACTCCTAATTCGTAACTCCATTCAGGCTATATGATGAGTCAAATCGAAGCTTGAAAATAGGCTATTCTCTTGGATCATTTATGGAAGCATTTGGAATATCTTGTAGATGCGTTATCTAGTGCCAACAATAATGAAGTCTACTAAGTATCTGGTGGAATTGATCAGGCTTTAGTGAGGTTGCATTTACTATGTTAAAAAAGACCACAAATGTTTTCTTAAATAGCTTCATGAATCCTAATTATTTTATGATGCTTTCTAGTTCTATTAGGGGACATAAAAGGACTCCCTTAGTTCCTTGAATATTAACTATGTGATCCTTTCTCAAAATTTTATGCTCTCAAAGAAAATATTTATATAGAATCTCTATAATTATAAATTACTTGTAAAAGCCTTCCAAAGTTATAAATATCTCAAGGATCTCAACCATCCACTAAAATATCTCATTATATATTATACTTCATCAATCAAAGTTATTTTTGAGTGGATTTTAATTAGTTGTACTAAATAAATCCTCTCTCTCCACAACCTTTATTCTCCAATGGTTCTGTAAAGACCATGACCTAGTAGCCCAAAGTCAGTGGTTACATTATTACATTGACACTAGATACAAGAAACCACATCCCAAAGTACTGAATAGTTTATTAATCTTGGTAAACTATATACATACTTGAATATGACATTACAATTGAAAACATAACATACAAAAAAGAGTGATAGTAAATATTCTACATCCTTGATCTCATTCAAATATTCCTTCTTTATATCAAAGGGAAAAGAAAGAAAGGGTGATCTTAGTTGATCATTAAGGGTTACATAAAACTAACACTATCATGAGAAAACAAGGCATAATCATTTTGGAAAGTTATATAACTGAAAAAACATTCCATTTCACTAATAACTTAATCATTAAGAATAATATGGAAGGAGTAAATGAATATAAAATAATTACATTTAAATAATCACATGGTCTTGAAACTTATCTATGGATATTATTAAAAATAATTACATGGAAATTAATAATTGATTTCATAATGATGTAATGCATAATGCTGGACATTTTAATCTTACTGTAAAGTCTTATAGCTAAGAAATTTTAAATTATATGTCTAAATACACAAAAAACTCATTCAATAAGGATATCAAATTGATTTGACTCATGATACATATCAATGCATCAAGGGGGTATGTAATTAGAAGACCCACCCATCACTTAATAAATCCAATGCATTCATCATATGAATAAAAAATACAACTTAACAAAAAAAAACAATAATTGTTTGTATTTGAATAACTAGCACATGGAATGCCAATACTTCCACTAGAAAAGATTAACATAATCCATACATAAAAATATGAAGGATGGTATCTTTCAAGAATATCTGAATTAAAGTATAAGATTAAATAAAGGATGTTGAAATAGGTGAAAATTCTTTAAAAATATCACTAATTGTTTTTGAGGAAAATACCCATTTTCACTTTGAAATCACTTATTTAAATTCTAAAAATTTCCAAAATATTAAGGAAAAATTTTCCTTTGAAAATAACTTTATAAAAATATAAATTAATCTTAAGAATATTGATCAGTCATGATGGTGTAAAATTCTATTTGATCCATCTGAGTTAAAAGAATATTCCTTTCATACTTTTTTAAGAAAAGTAAACAAGTACATCATTCAAAAATAGAGAGGATGATTCCATTTAAAACCATTTTTTAAAGGTCAAACATGGGTAAAAATTTATTTAAAAAATATTTGGATAATAGTAAACATATTTTCAAAAAAATTTAAGTAAAATATGGATGTGGAAGAAAAAGAATCCTAATCAATTATAAAAACAAGGCCAGTTTTCCTTAAAAACATGATTTAGGTATCTTGAGAAATTAAAGAGTGAAAAATGAAAGTAAAACATATAATTCATACAAATAGAAAGAGTATAATAAAATATATTGGGTTATATATATAAATATCAAATAATTACCCAATATATACTTTAACATAAACAATCTGAAATAATGATTAGATTGTCAAATAAACCCTTACCACTTTGGTAAAATTTAAATCTTAACTCCCATTTAAGAAACAAATTAAAATGAAACATTAAATACCATGAATACAAAGAGATTAATTATATAACATGTAAAAGGGGTAGTGGATACACCTCATAAAGAAAGATTGGTATATAACATAACATATGTCCCAAAGAAGACGATTTGAGATGAAGAACCCTTACCTCAGGTCCAACCTCCTTCATATGTGTTCAAGAATACTATATAATAAATATATATTTATTATACATATATTAAAAAACCATAATAATATATATCATACCATATGTTATCTACTTATAACATTTTATCACCCATTTACTAAAAATATCTTCTTAAAACAACTCTTCTGGGTGATAATTGCTTCATTTTTCATATATGTTTTGGTTCGATAGTTTCGGTCCTTGTAATTTTATCATGATTCAATAATATTAAGAATGTTAAAAATTATATAAATATCCTATATATTCATTATTTATATATATATATTTATAATAATCCATAAAGGTATATATGAAAAAATGAATTAGACTGTTCATGGATACAATAGGCCGTATATATGCATGAATATTGTTTTCAATTATCAATGAATGGAAAAACATAAAGATATATAATAATTCACCTTTACCGGATAATTTTTATATCATATATATCTTATATAATCATTAAATCCATCCTTAATATCATCTATATAATATGAAAACAAAAAATGAATCACATTGCTTTGTGCAGGTGGTAGTCCACACATACACACAAGTGACATTATTGTTTTCCAACAGATTGGAAGGTAAGAAGATAGATATTATATTATTATTAAATAATAATAATTATTAAATTATTATTATATATAAAAATAAAACACATAATAATACCCATATACAAATTATGGTGTTGGAAAATGAATTGTATTGCTATGTGGAGATGGTAAGTCATACTTCCCATTTAATGGAAAAGTATGTGGATAAAAATGGTTACATAATCATAATAAATTATTATTATATTTAGGATAATTAATTTATTTATTATAAAAAATATATTTATAGGAGGTAAAATAAGAAGTAAAAAAATAAAGTGACTGGTTAAGGTGATTACCTCTTATTTGAAAGAACTCAATTAGATATCCTCTTAAGGATCCTATGGTTGGTATTTTGGGGTTAAAAAAATATCCATAAATTCTATAAGTATTTTTTAAATTTTTTTTAGGGCTTGGTAAATCTATTTTTATAATGGTATTATAAAGAAAAGAGGGAAGATGTGTCCTTTTATAAGTGATGGGAGGGACACTTGTGGAATTTCTTAAAAGATTAAAAATATAATATAGTTATTCTCAAGAAAAATGCTTTCAAATGGACATAACTTAATTATAAGTTATGATATTTTTGTAATATCATCAAAAAAATAAAATTTTTATAGGTTTAGGTGTTATTTTAGACCTTATATTTGGGTTTAACCCCTTAGTTAACATATTTTAACCTTATTCACAGTAATACCCTTTTCACTCTTAAAGGTTTATAATTTTAATTATATGATAACAATTGGAATATAAATGGACATGGTATTATATTTTAGACCGTATATTATCCTAATTTTAATATTTCAATATTTTTATCATTTTTAAACAATTTAATAATATATTATTTTCATAAATTATCAATAATGTCATTTTTTAACACTATTCATTTAATTTGACTTTAAGGAAATCAAGAAAAATATGTAATTTGAATATAGAATTTGAACACATATAAAATATCTCATATATATCTAAAAAATTAATGGGAAACTATAACTCACCCATAAAATATTACTTTTAGAGTTTTTAAAATAATTTATTTATTTTTTCAATAAATTGAATAAATACTGCATCAGCATTGGATAAGAATTTAAGCTAATTATTCCATCACTATAAACTTAAAACAAATTAACATGATAAAAAATCATTTATCCCTAAAAAAATTTATAACAGAACATAAGTTTATTTTATATTTATCACAAAATATTATAGATATTAAAAGCAAGAAAGTGACAATTTTGATTTTATCTTTTATATAAATATTATAATGGTCAAAATCAAAGAAATATGGAACCAATATTCAATATTTTTAAAACGATTATGTAAATGGACAAACTAAACTCATAAAATAGGATAATAGAATGTTTTAGGGTAATTTTTAGTCCTTATCATATTATTTTTATCATTAATTACCTGATTTCCCTTATTACGGTGACAATTAATTACCATAGTTACTATTATTAATGATAAAAGGCTACTATTTAAAAAATTTGGAACTATTAATTAAAAATATTTAATCCATAATTCAAGATTTAATTTATATAAGTCTAAGAAATAAATTTAAGATTAAAATGCAAAACGCAATGAAAAACAATTTTTCAGAAAAATGCCTCTTTAGGTATAGAAATGTTTTTATACTAAATTAAAAAATAAAATTGATGCTAATTAACTTAATTCAATTATTAATAATGTAGTACAATTAATTTTACCTTTAAAACATTTTAAAACAAAATATAACTTTGTAAATACTTAAAACAGAAATACACTTGAATAAAAATAGTATTTTTCACTATTCACTGGAAAATCTATCTTTTCAGACATATCCAGAAATAACTCTAATATAATTTTGAATTTTTTATTAAAAAATGATATTATTTTTACTAAATAAAATTTATAAAATTTCATTAAATTAATATTAATATTCTCTCACAAAAATAAATAAAAACCATTTTTAAAGAAAACATATTTTGAAGAATAAAATGAATATATTAAAAATTGAGTGCTATTTTACAAAAAATCAATCAAAAAATTTCTACTAAGTAGGTACTTAACATATATTTCATAATATGGTTAATCCTATTCATACCCTCGAATTAAAAGTCTAGGTTATCATAATCATATAGAAATATTTTATAGTGCATTAAATCTTGATGTTGCGTGTTGGATACACTATAGAACATAATATATTTTTTAAAATATTAGGGTGTTACATTCTATCCCATTAAATAAATTGAATCCTCACAATTTCAAGTTTTCCTCAGTAAAAAAATGTTTAAAATTTGATTTTGGAAAACCCACATCATAAAAAGGGTTAATAAAACTTTCACTTAAATAGAGGGAAAGGGGAATACAAAGGACACCTAGAATAACACAAAAATAGGTTTAAAAATATTATAATATTAGTGGGAAGTGAAAATATAGAAATAGACGAGAAAAATAACACCCGAGGACTAATAGATAGTGATAGAGAATATGGTTAGGATAAATTTAATGAAAGAAAAACCAAAAAATCTATGATGGGTGATAATACCAATGATTCTGAAAAAATAAAGGTAAAAGTATAATTTTTTTATTTAAAAATACTTTTGAAAACGTTTATGTATTATTTTACTATAGATATATTGAACACTATAAAATATACTTACTTTATATCTTTCAATTTCATAATCACAATTTTATATTTTGGTTGTGCTTCGATCAATTTCCACTTAACCTCTTACTCCAAGAAATTAATTTCTATGATTTATTTTTTTATTCATTAAGCACTAAAATTAACATTAAATATATCATAAGATCCATAAAAGAATGAAAAGTATTTTCAAATATCTCTAAATATTTACCAAAACCAAAAATGGTTAGCATAAGTTATCAAATATAAAAAATTAATCTCTAAAACATCAACTATAACACCCAAAGTTCAACTTAATCAATTCTATAAATAATGAACCTTATGACCCTTTCAAAATATGAATGGAAAAATTAAAAATCCCAAAAAATATATATGTAATGTCGCTAGATTTATATAAAATTAGTTCCCCAAACAATGTAAAGTATCTCTTAATGTCACATACAAAATATATGAAATCCTTGATCATATATTCTTTTAAAACATGGCAATAACCTGAATCACCATAAATAATTAAGGAAAACATGCATGTTTACAAAAATTAACTCTCTCATTATTCCTAAAATAAAATTTCAAAATTATCAAGTCTATTCATAAATCTAAAAAATACAGTAAATATCAATAAAGATAGTATTAAATAACTAATTATTTTAAAGGTCTCTAATATTATCCTATATACTTTATCAACATTAGTTATCTATTTAACTCAATAATAAATTATTATCTCAACATTAGAATGCATTAAGTTTTATATTTCCCTCAATCATGTTTTTTTCTATCACCTTACCATTAAATAATTTTTCAAAGTTTTTAGTACCATTCAATGTGCTTTAAAATCCTTAAAAGAAAAACTAACATGGAAAAATACTTAGATGTTTCATGATTCTTATAACAAAATTATCACTGATATAAAACTTCTACAATATAATTCTCAAATCCAAATATATAAACACTTCAATGTCTTCACTTTAATGATTAATATAAAACATGTTCTTCCTTGGTCATGGAGTTTAATATTGGATTAGGTAAATGTATTGGATATTCCCATGTTCCCCACACATGATACATTAAACTATAAATAGTATTATAGGATGAAATTTATTTCTATCCATCACACTCTTAATTTTTTGTTGAAAATTTATTGATTTATTCCCTTAATTTTCACATATAAAACATTTTATTATTCCTTTGATATATTATTTATGGTGTATCTTTAAAAACAATTTACATGAAGAAAATTGAAACTTATTTCCTCCATAGAATCCACTACCTAAAATCTCAAAAAACTATATCCTTATCTTATTTAGTGATTTTGAGATTTGGTTAAGGTGAATGTTTTTAATCATATATCATGATAACTGATTAGGCATATCACATAATCTATCAATCCATTCATAATACCATTTAGTTTCTCATAATCACCACATTGTCCATCACATTCAATGTTAACATGGTTACTTTTTTTTTATCCATTGAATGAAACCAAAAAGGAATATTATGGGAAACAATAATCATAAAAGGAAACCAAATAATCATGAAAATTACTTATAGGATGTCTAAATCATGACAATTTCTTTTAAATCTATGACACCTTAGTTTTAACCTAGTTAATTCATGGTTATCATTTATTCAAATCCTTCATAACAGTTTGTAATTAAAATGTGAGTTGATCTATGAATATCGCTCGAGAGTTTCAAACTAGGTTAATTTTAAGGGAACACTCACCATGAACTAAAATGATGGCTGTGATATACTCAATAATCTCTTTTTAGGGTTTTTACCCCTAGATGCATCTATGCCAAAACCATTTTCACTTGCAGTATTCAGACAAAGATGTATTTCTAGGAAAACCTCATAATATATACCTTAAAAAAAATTATGATGTTATCTTATACTTAAACTTATATTCAAATTAAATCATAGGGCTATGTTCCATAATCTATGTTTTCATTATTCTAGTTCCAAAGTTTTCCACTAAACTTCCTATGATATAAACTATAAATACCTTGACCCTAGTCACTTAGAGTTAATGATCACTTAATTACATTGTAACTTGATATAAGGAATATAACCCCAAAGTTTGAAAAAGTTTAGTAGTACTGGTTGAATTGATACATAATTTAATATCACATTACAATTGAAAACATAAAATAAAAAATGTAGTTAAAGTAGATCTTATGAATCCTTGAACTCATTTGAAGATTCCTTCTTCATATCCTAAGAAATGGATGAAATAAGGTTGATATCCAATGATAAATAAGGGGTTTTTACAATATAAGATAACATGACTAAAAAATTAATAATCAATAACCTGAACATGAAGAATAACATGGAAGGAGTAAATGAAGATCAAATGATTCCATCTAAATAATCACATGAGCTTGAAAATTATATATGGATATTATTCAAAATAATCACATGGACATCAATAACTTATTTCATAATGATGAAATGTATAATACTGGGCATCTGAAACTAACTTCCAAGGCCTTATGCCAATACAGTTTAAACTATGGGTAGTTATACACCAAAACCCCATTTAATAAGGCTATCTAACTGATTTTTTATCACAATAAATAATGATAAATATAGGGAATATGTAATTCTAGGCTCAAACCATCACTCAATAGTAAAATTTGTTCATTATATTAATAAATAATACAACTTAATAAATATGACTTAAAAATAAATAACTTTCTGAATTGGAAGTACTAGTATTCATAATGTCAATACTTCTCTCAGAAAAGATAAAAATAAACCATCCATAAAAATATGGTGGGTGGTATATTTAGAGTAAAACCTTAGTAAAGTGTAATATTTAATAAAGGATGTTGACATAAATGAAAACACTTTAAAAAGATCATTGGAAAACTTCTTGAGGAAAATACCTCTTTTCATTTTGAAATCACATATTTAAAATCTAATTTTTTTCCAAATATTAAGGAAACAATTTTCTTTGGAAATAATCATGTAAAATTTCAAAGTATTCTTAAAAAAATTAATTTTCTTGATTATTGAAAATTCCATTCATGCCATATAATTTTTAAAAAAATTCTTTTCACAATTTTGTAAGAAAAGTCATAAAGTACCTCATTCGAATAAAGATAAGTTGATACCTTTTAAAACCATTTTTTAAAATTCGAAAATGGGTAAAAAATTCTTTAATAAATAATTATATAATAGTATTTTTTTAAAAAAAGTTTAAGTAAAATATGGATGTTGAAGAAAAATATTCCCGATTAAGTAAAAAAACAAAGTCTGTTTTTGTTAAAAACATGATTTAAGTATATTGAGTACTTAAATAGTGTAAAATGAAAGGAAAAATTTCAATTTCTAGAAATAAAAATATGATAATAAAATATATTGTTTTTAATAAAAAATGATCAAACAATTCCCCCAGTAGAGACTTTAACATTAACAATCTCAAAGAATGATGACATTGTAAAATAAACCCTTACCACTTTGGTAAATTTCAAATAATAACTACCATAAAAGAAATAAATTCAAATGGAACATTAAATAAAATTAAAATAAATAGATTAATTATATAACATTTCAAAGGGGTAGTGGATACACCTCATAAAATAATATAGGTTTATAACATAACAAATGTCCCAAAGATTAAAATTTGAGACAAAGAATCTTTACCTCAGGTCTGAATTCCTTCTTATGTGTTCGAACCTCCTTTATAATAAATAAATAATCAATATAAATATATTTCAGAAACATACATATACATATACATATAAATATACATATACATATACATATACATATACATATACATATACATATACATATACATATACATATACATATACATATACATATACATATACATATACATATACATATACATATATATATACATATACATATACATATATATATCAATACATATGTTGTTTACTCATAACATTTTATCACCCATTTTTTAACAATTCTTTATTAAAACCATTATCCCGGGTGATAACTACTTCGTTTTTAATGTATGTTTTGGTTTGGAAGTTTTGGTCATTGTACTTTTATCATGGTTCCATAATATTTAGAATGTTAATATTGATATAAATATCTCATATATTCATTATATATATAATCATTAATAAATGTTATATATAGAAAAATGACTTACACCACTCATAGAGACGGCAGGCCGTACGTACGCATGAACACTATCTTCACTTCTTGAAGGAAGGAATGAAAGAAAGGTAAATAATAATTAACCTTTAAAAGATCATGTTTATATTCTATATATATTATATACTCATTAAATTCATCCTTATTACCATCTATATAAAATGTAAATGCAAAATGAATCACATCGCTTCATGGAGGTGATAGTCCACACGTATGCACGAGCGACGTTATCATTTTCCAACATAATGTAAGGTAAGAATGTACATATGATATTATAATTCCAGAAGCATAATTATATCATAATTATATTATATAAACAATAAAACCATCATAATACCCTTCTTTAATTGATGGTGAAGACAAATGAATTGTATCACTACACGGAGACGGTATGCTGTATGCACGAACGAGCAATACCTTCACTTACCATTTGATGGAAAAGTTGGTGGATAATGGCGGTTTAATAATCATAATAAAATTTTAGAATATTTTGGATATTTAATTTATTATTTTAAGATAAATACCATATATTTAGAGGAGGTAAAATAAGAATTAAAAAATAAAGTGATTAGTTAAAGTGATTACCTCTTCTTTGAATGAACTCTTTTAGATATCCTCTTAAGGACCCTAGGGTTGGCATTTTGGGAATCCAAACACCTCCATAACTTATATAAGTATTTTTAGAAGAGAAATGTTAATTTATTTCTCTATATAGGTTGCTCAAGGTAGTGTAAATAAAATGGGGAAGGTGTGTCGTTTTATTAGTGATGGGAGGAGAACTTTTGGTTTTCATAAAAGATTAAAAATATAATAAGTTTATTATCAATCCAAATGAATATAAATGGACATATATTAAAATATAAGGTTTTATATGGTTTAAATATTTTCAGGAAATAAAATTTTAAAATGTTTATGTTGTATTTTAAACTTTTTTTTTGGTTTAACCCCTTAGTTAACCTATTTTAACCTTATTCGTGGTAATGCATTTTTTACTCTTTATGGGTTATAATTTTAATTATATTGTAGAAATTTTCCCATATATTTCCAAGTGATGATATTTTCAATCCTATATTTCCTAATTTTTCTATTTTAATATTTTTATGATTTTTAAATAATTTCATAAAATATATTTTTCTTAAAATATCAATAATGTCATTTTTGACACTATTCATTTAATATGACTTTAAAGATATCAAGATAAACATTTTATTTGAATATAGGTTTTTAATAAATCTAAAATATTTCATAAATATATATAAAATTCTTTGGTCACTAAAAACCACACAAAAATATTACTTTTAGAGTTTTTAAAATAATTTATTTTATTTTTATATTAATTGAATAAATACCGTGCCAACGTTGTGTAAGCATTTTACCTAATTATTACATCAATGATAATTTTAAAAAATAAAAAATGATAAAAAAAAATTATTTACCCCTAAAATAATTTTTTTAAATAAAACATAAGTTTTTTATCTCTATCACAAAAATATTGTAGATATTAAAACCAAGAAAGTGACATTTTTGACATTATATTTTACTTAAATATTATAAAGATCAAAATAAATGAAATGTGGCACCAAGTTTCCATATTTTTAAAACATGGTTAGAAATGATGTAAATCCAGTAATAAAATAGGATAAATTAAAGTGTTAGTATCATTTTTAGTCCTTATAATATTATTTTTAACCTTAATTATCTGATTTACTCTTACTTTGGTAATAATTATTTACCATGGTTACAATTCATATTGATCAGAAATAAAAGAGGTCTATTTAAAAAACATAAAACTAATAGTTATAAATATTTAATACATTTTTAAATATTCAATTTATATATGTGATATAAATCAATTTAATATTAAAATTCAAAAGGCAACAAAAACAATTTTTTTGGAAAAATGCCTTTTTAAGTATAAAACTATTTTTATACTAAATTAAACCATAAAATTGATTCCAATGAATTAATTGTATTATTAATAAAATAATATTACTAATTTTAATTTTAAAATTTAAAACAAAATGTAACTTTGTAAAATATTGAAACAAAAATACAATTTTCAATAAAATCAATATTTTTCACTATTCACTAGAAAATTAGCCTTTTTAGAAAAATCCAAAAAATTCACTCTAAGATAAAATTTAAATTAGGATTATAATTTATTTATAGTTTATAAAATAAAATTTCTAAAATTTATTTAAATTAATTATACTATTTTCTCCTAAAAATAAATAAACAACATTTTTGAAGAAAACATATTTTGAAGAATAAAATGTCTACTAAAAATTAAGTGCTTATTTTCTAAGAATTAATAAAAAAATTTATATTTATTTGTTTGTTTATATATATATATTTCATAATATCGTTAATAGTATCCATACCCTCCAATTCAATGTCTAGGTTATAATGGTCATATAATAATATTTTCTGGTTCATTTACACTCCATGTTGCATGTTGTATACATTAACCAACATAGTGTTCTTTTAAAATATAAGGTTGTTACATGTTCACACTCTGAGAAAGTTTGGGATGGGTTATTGGGCTACCATAGAATCTTAGGATGGTACTCTCTATTCCTAATTATGAGGGATTAGTTTAGTGATCACCATTGAGATTAAGGGATTTATACAATAGACCTATCGAGTCAGGTGGTAGAGATGTAGGGAGTATCATCTAGCATTAGACGAACTCCTTATCAATTGTTTTTGTAATATATTTAATTTTATATGTTTTACCTTTTTTACATTTACTTTCAGACTTTCATAAATTCAGTTCAATTATTCCCATGCTTAAAATACTTTAATTTTACCTTTATAATATCAAATCAAATTTATCAACTATCACACATTTGATTTCCCACTTTACTATTTCTTAAATTCTTCTATTTTGAATTATCCTTTTATTTTAGATTTAATTTTTTAAAAGGGAAATTCACCCACCCCCTCTTTCCATAATCTCCAACCAATAATTGGTATCAAATGAGTGATTTTCTTTTTTATAAATAATCTGTTGTCATCAAAACTGTTTTTTAATTTTTTTAAAATCTTAACCAATTTTAAATATAGATTTTAATGGAATTTAATTCTAATTTTCATGATCTTATTTGTTTTATGAAATAGACTATTACATTTGGAAGGATCAGATGCCAAATTTTCTTTGTATTATTTATTATCCCATATGGAAAAAGTTAATGCAAGATTATGTTCCCACTAAATAATATAAAGAAAAATATACTCCTAAAGATATTAGATTTTTGAATTATTCAACAAAAATATAAATGTCTTGCACTATGGTCGGGATAAAACTTAGTTCAATCAAGTAACTCCTTGAAAAACTTCTTATGAGATTTTGAAATTATAAGAAGTCACACTTTAAGGAAAAAAATTAATGGACACTAGATTAGATACGTACAATCAAGATTTTGAAAGTTCTACTATACATTATAATGATTCTATTACAAACATATTTATCATATTTACTAACACCTATAATGGTAGAAAGTCCCTCAATGATAAATTATCAATAGAATCACTCATAAAGAAAATACTTTGGGGTTTACCTATCTCCTAGTCTCCCAAAATTATATCCATTAAAAAAGCTAAATATGTGAAAAAGGTGGTGTTTTAGGAACTCATAGATTCTCTTATGACATATGAAATCATGATGTGACAAATATATAAGCAGAAAAATGAGGCTAAATAATTAAAGAAAATTTCCACCTTCAAAGATGATAATGATAAACCATATGAAGGTGAGTTTATTGGCCATACTTTTCTTACTGAAAATATGTTCAATTGCTTCTAGAAGAATAAATTCCACAAGGTATCCAAATATTCAAATTAAAAGGTGGAAATAAAAATGTCATTCTACTAATTTAAAAAGAAAGGTCACATTAAATTGGAGTATGTATTATACAAGAAAAATATTACAGAAATAAAACAAGGCAAAAGGATTTCAAATTCATTCCATAGAGTAAAAGTGATGACTCCATAGATTCAACATCAGTATCCACTTAAAGTGATTCAATACCAAGGTGCCTTATGGAAAATTTTGATGAAGACAATGAGGTTAGTAACCCTCTTTATATTTAATCCTATTATTCAACTTTTCCTCATTCTTATCCTCTCTCTTCCTCTTATTTCACCACAATTCACTTAATTTATGAAGACTTAAAATATAATCAAGATCAAACTGAAAATGGATATCAGTAACTCGATTAGTTATATTTATAATATGAAAAGAAATATAATCAAGTGGTTCATGAAAAAAATCTCTAAAAATAAAAGGATATTATTTTACAATAAAAGGAAGATCTCTCTATGAAAATAAAAAATAAACTGGATATCTATATACTCAAATCAAACATTAAATACCTTGAAAATTACCTTTCCAAATTAACCCAAGGAAAAAGAAAACTTAAATAAAATATTTGACTCTCAAAATCTTGGAAAATATTGGGTCAACTTTGGTTACTACAATCATGAAATATCATATAAAGATAAATCAAAAAACCATATTTCTAAAGGTTTTTCAAAAGATAAATTATATTATTATTGAAGAAGGATTAATAATTTAATTTATGAACGTGATTGAAAAAACATGCAACATGGAATACCAAATTAAATACACATTTCTTCCATTTTTTCCAAAATAAAACCCTCTAAGAAAATTTAGATTCTAAAATATTTATCGGCTAATATTAGTGGATTTGTGTTTGTGTGGGTACCAAAACCATTAATCTTTTAAATTTTTTTGGAAAATCATATCCTCTGAGAAAACCATAAGAAATTTTGGTACCAAGATATTGGTTTATTAAGACACATGTGTGGTGAACTCTCTGAATTCAATGAAATCGATAAACCTGAAGGAGGAAATTTCACCATTGTTGAAAATTCTAGGTGTAAGATAATTGGTGAAGGTACCATCAATTTTTCTAAATCAAATTTAATTAAAAAAGTTTTATTCATAAATGTATTGAAATATAATTTACTAAGTATTGTTCAATTATGTGATTGTAGTTTTAAAATATATTTTAAAAATTATTTTTTAAATAATCTAATTCAAATGGAAATATCTTATTTACCTCTTTATGATTTCAAAATGTTTATAAAATTAATTTAAAATATCTTTCTATCCAAAAAATAAAATGTTTGAGTGAAAAAGTGAATGATACTTGTTTTTTTCATAGAAACCTTTTTCATTTTAGCTCACATTATCTTATCAAACTCAACCATTATTAACTGGTATGAGATCTTACAAAATTTAATTTCAAAAATGACATGGTTTTTTAATAATTACAATATGGTAAGAAACAAAAATACTATTTTAAATCTAAAAAAGGAAAATTTTCCTTCAGATTCTCTAGAATTAATTTATCATGAAATTTTTGGCCCTTATAAAATTTAAAATATAAGAGTAAAATACTTTACTCTCATTAATTTTTATAAATTTACAAGGTTCACATAGTCTTATTTATAAACTTATAAAAGTGAAACTTGCAAAGTGGTTATCATGTTTCTGAAAATCTTGAAAATTAAAAGGTTTTAAAATTATTTCAATTCGAAGTGATCATAATGAATAATTTGATAATAAGGAATTTAATGATTTATTTTTTTATGAAGGATATAAATTTTAGTCACCTTAAACCCCTAAAAAAATGGGGTAGTAGAGGGAAAAAAATAAAACTATAAAAGAAATCACTTGAACTCATTTAAATTAATTTTATATTCGAAAATATTTTTGGGATGATTCCATGAGTACAATAAGATATATCATCCATAATTTTATCCTTATGACTTTAATTAAGAAAACCACATATAAACATTGGTTTAATGAAAACCCTATGTCATGTTTTTCAAAAACATTGGTTTAAAATGTTTTATTTTAAACACCAAATAAAATCATCGAAAATTACATTATACATCTGATTTGGGAATATTTCTTGGTAATACAACTCAAGAAAAGCTTACCATGTCTTTAATAAAAGGGCTAAAATGGTGGAATAATCAATCCATGTTGTTTTTATGAAAATTTTCCAAAATCCTCTTCTCAAAATGTTTTTGAAAATAATTCTTTGGTTGAAACTTTTTAAACTAAACAAGTTTAATAATAATTATAATATCATTCAAATTCTCTTCCTAATGTTTTCAAAAAATTAATAGACCGTCCCCTTGAAAATGTCATCAGATATTTAGAAGTTGGAACTCATTTTCATAGATCGATCTTAAATGAGGTTGAACACCTAGCCTTTGTCCCTCACCTTAAACCCCAAAAACTTTATGATGTCCTTAATAATGAAAATTAGGTACTTTATCTGTAATAAGAAATAAATAATTTCACTCAAAATGATTTATGGACACTCATGTAAAGGATTAATTATCACCAAGTTAATGGATCTAAATGGGTGTTAATAAATACACTACTTGAATCTAGAAATAATACCAGAAACAAATATCACTTCGTTGATAAAATTTATAACCAATAAAAAGTAGTTGACTATGGTGAATCCTTTGTGCACATATCTCTATTATAATCTATTATAATCTTCTTGTAATTCTTATCTAATACAATTTTAAACTATTTGAAATGAATTTTAGAAGGGATTTCCTAAATGGTTTTATTTTTGAATGTGTTTTTGTGTAACAACCACCTTGTTTTGAAAATACACATTTCCAAAGTGTATTTTCAATATATCCTTGCCTCATTATGGTTTTAAAAAATCCCCTTGGGATTGTTGTGAATATATTTTGGTTTATCTTCTTTCAAATGGTTTTAAAATATGAAAATCCAATTCAAATATCTTTTTAAAACACATCTCAAATGATTTTCTACTCAATCTAATTTACATTGATGATGTGATTTTAGGCTCTACCAATGGAAACTTTTTTTTTGAATTTTATTATTTAATAAAAATTGAATTTGAGATGAGATTTATGGGTCGAGACAAATTATTTATTGGTTTTAAAATTTATCAAATAAATGAGGGTATATTTTTAAAATAAAAAATCATTCTAATGAAATATTAAAATGAGTCAGAATGGATCATACTAAGGAAATGAGAACTCCAATTAGTACAAAATGTATTTTAACATTGGAATAAGATAGTAAAATGATTGACTATAATCTTTATAGAAGTATTATTTGTAGTCTACATCACCTTATTATGAATTGGTCTGATGAAATGTTCAATGTTTATCTCTTTTATCATTTTTAGTATAATCCAAAAGAATCTCATTTCAAATATATCAAAAAGATTATTTATAATTTAAAAGGATCCATGATTATTAATTTGTTTTATCCCAAAGGAACCTATTTTGAAATAACTTTTTTTCCTATGATGATTCTAAAGGATTCAAACTAGATAAAGAAATTACTATTGGAATATGTCATCTGCTTTGAAAATTCCTCTTCTCTTAGTGTAGTAATAAGAATAATTCACTTTAACTTTCTATATCTGAAGAAAAATATATAGTTGTTGGTCGTTTTTGTGCTCAAATTCCATGCATGCAACACACTATCTTAGAATATGGAATAACATTTTACCATATCCCTATAAAGTGTTACAATACCAGTGCTGTAAATATCACTAAAAATTCTATCCTTCATTCTCTCACCAAACACATTGATCATTGATAACATTTAATAAGAAAACACTTCCAAAAAGGTGATATCTTATTGGAATTTATCACAAAAAATATCCACCAGCTGATATTTTCACCAAACTATTATCCCTTGATCATTTCAAATTAATTATACTTGAATTAGAAATGTTTCTATTGTTAAATTTTTTATTCAAAATATTTATATTTTGAGTTCTTTTTAAAATCATATTTCAAATCATCTTTAAACTTGAATTTCTTGTTTTATTTTTTTCTTTTTTATATTGGATATGATACCTTTATCTCACATATGTTATCATTTGAGGGGGAGTCTTTTATATTTTACTTCTTAAATTTTCATTATGATAGATATTTTGTTTTCAAAATTAAATAACTAATAATTTTTGAGAAGTTTTTATTATTTTCAAAATTTCAAAACCATATTTCTAAATTATTAAGTACTTTTTATGATATTGATATTAATTTTAAAAATAAACTTTGAGAACATTTACTATAAAAATTGTTTCACAATTACTTTTAATATATAAAAGTATTTAAGTATATATAAATATATTAATTTTTAAATAAAAATGGTTATTTTATTTTCTCTCAAAGAAGATTAATTACGATTAATATTTAATCTTATATACTTGACTCTATAATGTTTGGTTCTTGAGTTGTCTTTTATGAGATGCCAATTAAAGGAATATTTAAAGGTACGATTTAAATTTAGAGGACCTTACTCCTTTAATCACTTTCCAAGGAAAAATCAATCAATGGAGGTGAATTCATTCCTTGAGGAAAAGTACTATTGTGGAAATGTATTAAAAGTTTTAATTTTAATTTTATTATTTTTCAATATTTTCTATTTTCTATTTATCTTTCTTTATTATTCTTTTCATCATTTATTATATTTTTTTCCGTTAATTATCCTTTATTATTTTCTTCCTTTTAACATTATAATATATCTATATAATTATTATAATATTTGGGAGTTTGGAAGTTAAAAAGTTTTTTTTCAAAATCTCTTATTTATATTTTATCATTATCTATTTTTCTTTCACTTTATTATCTATATATCTCTCTCTATATCTAAAATTATAAATATAATTGGAGACTTTGTAAGTTAAAACGAATTTTCTAATATTATTCTTATTTTTAAAATATTTTTATCTATTAAAACTTCTGTTTTAAAATTATTTTTTATTTTTCATATCTCCCTTGATTTTTTCTTAAAAATATATCTTATTTTTCTCCTTTATATTTTTTGTTTTTATATTTTATATGTTTAATTTTTTTATAATAACAAAGTGGGATAAATTCCATAGTAAGGGGGTAAATTTCTTAAAAAGATTATTTTAAAAGGTGGGGAGAAACTTTCAAAATTTATTTTCACAAAGGGGGATTAGTTCTTAGAATTATCTAAATTATTTTAACTCTTATACAATGATTATTTTTTAAAAAAAGGGGGAGCTTTGGAATTATTTTTGTTAATAAAATGAATTATGTATTAGCTTCTTAATCTTTTTCAATATCCTTTATATAAATTTTGATCTATCTAATAAGCATGTTAAATATCATGATATCTAATACCTTCAATTTTATTTACTATCATGAATCTATTTTACTATTTATTTATGTTTAATTTATCTTTTTTATGTTAAGTGTTTATGATCATAAAAAGGGGGATATTGTTTTACATCTCTCTCATAGTGTTTTCATGATCACAAACACCCACCTATGTTTCTAACATTTTTATTTTACTTAATTTTAGTGCTTAATTTGAATTTACTTTAGTGGAATTTAATAGAATCTTAAAGTATCATTGAATACTTGATAAATTCTTGGAAATATATCTTAAAATCCTTTAAGACCTTGGAAACAACCTTAAATATTAAATAAAGTTTTATTTTTAAGTGGAGGTGGCCACACTTGAAGGTGGTGGTGTGCATATAGAACATGCTTGCTGGTGTAGGGAACTGGATTCCTGGGGCCGTATTTAGAGTAGCGCAGGTGTGATGTAGGACTACCAGCTACCCATTGGAGGAGCACCAGCCATAAGGTGGAACATCAAGTGAACATTGATTCTTCATGACGATCAATGGTCTTCCATTGGCTAGTAATGAATAGCTGGTGGAGTTCATTTAATAGCTCATGGCTCAAGGAATCCCATCAGATACCCAATGAAGTCTACGAGGTATCTGGTGGCATCGGGAAGGTGCTGGTATGGTTTAATTTAATTTGGTAAAAAAGACCATAAATTCAGTCTTCAATAGCTTCATGAATCCCAATTATTTTTGGATGTGTCTCATTCCTTTTGGAGGATATAAAAGAACCCCCTTAGTTCCTTGATGATTAACCCTATGATCCTTTCTCCCAAAAATATGCTCTCAAATATTAAATTGATAATGAAGCTCTGAAACAATAAATTACACTCAAGAGGCTTATAAATTTTTAAATATATCAAGGATCTAAACTTTACTCTCAAATATCTCATTATCTATTATACTTCATCCATCAAAGTAATTTTTGAGTGGCTTGTAATAGGTTTTCCTAATGTAAACATATATGTCTTAAAACTACATTCTCGAATGGTACACACTATACAAAAGTGTAGGAAAATTTAATTAGATATTGACAAAACACAAGAGGGTTCTCAATTTTTTTTTGCAAGGGATGGGTTTTTTGATTAATTTTGAGATCATGGGAATTATAAAATAGAACTCTTGAGTAAAGGGATGGAGATGTAGGGATCAGGTGTAACTTTAGACAAACTCCTTATCAGTTGTGCTTGAACTCTATTAAATTTTCCACATTTAATTTTTACTTCAAATCATATACTTGCATAAATTTTGTTTCATAATTTATATTATTAAATCAATTTGATTTTATCTTTATAAAATTTAATTGAATTGATACACTATTGGGCATTCAATTTCTCACTTTATTATTTATTAACTTATTTAGTCTCAAATTATCCATTTATTTTTGGTTTAATTTTTAAAATACAAATTCACCCCGTCTTATTATAACCAATAAAAAACTATTTCTAAGATTTAATTAATTTCAGGAATAGTGCCCATATCCATTCCACCATGTGGGATGACTTCTGAAGATCATAAATAACTGAAGGTTCAACTAGAGAAACTTGTGCCAAAAGGGTTCATAAAATTAAGCACATACCCTTGTAATTATCCCATGTTTTCACTAATAAGGATAATGGTTCAGTGAGATTATGTATTATAACACCCCAAGAGTTTACGGTATGTATCTTCTTAAATAAATTCAATCTCTTCTATATCATTTGTTACACAAAACACTGAGCATATAAAAATGATTAAATATTATTATTTAATTTTGATAGTTACCACCTAGCCATCGAAATTATGAGGATGAATGAGAATAACTAAATTGTGAAAATATTGTTTAAAAATGTTTATAAAATTAATTTATTGGTTCCAAATTAATTTGAAATGATAATAAAAGTCAATTGAACTTAAATGATGTGTTTTTTATAAAGAACTGTTTTTATTCCCCCAATGGTATTTTATCTTAATAAAATAAATTAATCAATATTAGTGAAATATATTAATTAAATTTATATGTTATATATTCAATATTATTTTAAATTCATCCATTAATTTTTGTAGGCTTAAGATAAGAATAAATCCAATTTTTAGCATAAAAATTAATATTTTTATAAAGGTAGTTTTACTGCATTTTAATGGCGCACTTTTTTTAAAACCAAAATTTGAAACTTTTATAAGTTTTATTTGAACAAATAAAACCTTATTTTTTAAATCAAGATATAAAAAATTATATTATGGTTATGTTTTGGTATTTTTCTGATAAGTTTCAATTGTTGATGAATAATGAAAAAATTGAATTTTAATTGAAAACAAATTTTTATTATAATTTATTTATATAGTTAAATTATAATTTAAATAGATTTTAAAGTATAATTATATCAATTATACATCAATAAGACCAATTTAGGCCATTTTAATCAGTTTCACATTGAAATTGGAAATAAAAACATTTCAAACTATTGAATTTTTCACTTTAAAAACCCACTTTTTCGTTGTGTTTGCAGGATTATTTTTAAATATATTTTTTCCAATTATGTGAATTGAATTTGGTAAAATAGATTTAATATTTTTAATAAAAATTTAAAAATTAGGTTTTAAGTTAATTTTTATTTTTATAGATAAAAAATTCATCGTGGTAAAAAAATTATTTACCACTGTAAATGTAAAATAATGGAAAGGGTTAAAGTTAAAAGGTAAAAGATTAAAATACCTCAAAAATACAAATTTTAATGGGTATTTGAGGTATTTATAGACCGTAACCAGACTAAAAAATATTAATTAAAAATATAATTCTTTGTAATTAATTCCACCTCAATGTGGTTTTCTTTAATTATAAAATATTAATTATTTAATCACTTAAACCCACCTCTCCTCAAGCATAAATACCACTCCTCACCTGCCCATTTCGACCCAAAGGATTTGAATATCATTACATATCTACCCAAAACTCTCCTACTCACTCTAACCATGTACAATTTATTATGTTATTGATAAAATACCAAATCCATGGTTCTCAAGGGTCTCTTAAGGAGGTGATATTCAAGAAGTATTTTTTGCAAAACACCTCTTTGTTTTTTTATTTTCTTCTTATACTTTATACTTACCTAATTAATACATAATGAAATAATAATTAAATAATAATGTAAAAACTATAGATCTATGTTTTTAATGAAACATATTATATCCATAATTTTTATTATCTCTTCTTTTCTAAATAAACAAAACTATTGTTCAAGTTATACCGGTAAATCTCCTCTGTGAAAAAATGTTTTTGTTTTTTCCTTTACCACCTTCTTTGATGGTCATAAAAACTTATTCCAGTTAAATAATATTTTAATAATTATATTATAACCTATTTCATGTTCTGTAACTAATATATAATCATAATAGTAAATAAAATGAAAGTAGTTTGCGATGTTTAGAGAAAATACTAAAATAAACTAAACATTTATCATTAACATTTTATCTAATTAATCATCATTATGTAAGTAATAAAAATTATATATGGGACCATTCATAATTTTTAAGTTCATTAATACTATTCTATTAAACTTATGGATTTCTAATCCCATTTTATATGAACATTCATAATTCTACACAAATGAACCAATCATGAAACCATGAAATGAACACACCCAAAACCATGAAAATAATGAAATATTATTAATTAATGGGTCATAATATGTTATAAAATCATCACATAAGGTATTTTAAATATTAATATAGTTCTTTAAGGATTTAATAACATTATTTAAACTATTTTATAAGATATTAATGAACTCTATAGTAAAGGGAAGCATGAGGTAAGTGTATTATCATCTCACTTTTACTTTTGTGAGACATATGCCTTAGTCACCAATTATTTCTTATGTGTAGTGTATGTATACTTACCTTTGATATAACATATCATTAATCTCATTATCTTCAAGGTATTCAATGTATCATTTTATAATTATTGCTTTTATAGGGAATATGATTCGAGTAATTACATATGGTATGGTATTTATTAACTCAAATTTGATTCATTAGGTTAAACTTTTATTTCATTGATTATGTCATGATAAAAATACGTGTGAAATGAATTTTGATGACCTCATTTTTTATTCACACTTTTTGTATGTTTATTTATAGATAATACACATAATCGATCCATTTTGTTATCGAAACTATCTTTTTAAGGGACTTCGTCTCAATCTCCTTTCATTGAGGCATATTTTGATGTTATACACCCACATTATTTTATGAGGTGTATATACACACCCTTTGACATATCATATCATTAATATCATTATATTCATGGTATTGAAATTTTTCAATGTGGAATTAGACACATTGATTTAAAAACATATTTTTAAATCGATTATTCAATATATAATGAATGTTATGGACATGTAGACATGAGTAGGGCCCGGTTATAAATAACCCCTCAATTCATTGGTACTCTCATGAGATGATAATGTTGGCCAAATTAAATGGTTTTTTACCCACAATTATTAAAAAATATTGTGAAAGGTCCTCACTGTAGAGGTACCATGATGCCTGAGATCATGGCATCTAAATTATTAAGCATTTATTTCACTCAACTTTCAGTTATTATTATTTAGGAGATTTTCACTATGAAAAAATCAATTGGTGAATTTTTATTCTCAGTTTATTGATTACATGGAATGTGTGTTCATTTATTTAACTTTAAATATTTATTATTCTCATTGATTCATTATTTCTTCCATTATACTTAACCCTTATTAAGTAATTGAGTTCACTCTTATTTTGTTTCCTTTCTTTAGGATTTCAAGGCATTTATTATGATTGATATGTAGGGTTACACTATAGGGGATAATGGTGTTCTAAAATAGAATAATTTTTTGTATTTTATTTCTAAAATGTAATTTGAATTTAAATTTGTATCTAGTTTACCAATAATACCAAACTATTCAGTCCTTTGGGATGATATTACTTGATTCTTTGCCAATATAATAATTTAAGACACTGACTTTGGGCTATTGGGGCCGGGGTCACTATAGTTGGCATCATAAGAATTTTAGTAGAAACCCTGGGAACAAGATTTATAAAATAAAAAAATAGGAAACATAAAACTAAGATAGACTTTGAGGATAAATAGAGAAGAACATCCCAAATAATCCTTGTTTTTTATTATGAGATTAGATATGCATGAAATTTTCATTTTGTGCTAAGAATTTTACTAGTTTTCATATTATACACTATGTTCTATATTATTTTGATATAATACAGTGTATTACACTATTTTTAAATGGATCCTTGCATAATTAATTTAAACCATATAAATTCATGCAATCCTTGTAGGGATTTCCCTCCTAGGCATGATAATGGTGTTGAAGCTGGAGATGGAGCTGTTGCTGGAGCTAAAAAAATTATAACTATATTGGGACAACTGACTCATGTTATGAGAAATAACCTTTCCCATATAGACCAACCTGATCCACAAATAATGTGTCAAAATGTTAGACTTATTAATTTGAAAACAACCTCCATCATTTAATAGGACTAAAAATCCATTTGTTGCTAAGCAATGGATAAGTTATTTAGAGAATATATTTCTCTCTTTGGGGAGTAATGAAATAGATAAGGTTTTCATGGTAGTTTGTTGTCTATTTGGAGATGTAGATCAAAGATGTTCATTGATTCAAAACACTAAGCAGGATAAGAAAATAGAAAAAATGGAATGGAAGGATTTTAAGGATCTTTTATTTGAAAAATACTTTCCTCATGAACAATGAGAAGATCTGGAGAGACAATTCATTAGTCTGATACAAAAGTATGAGATAATGTTTCTTTGTATGAAGTCAACATTATTAAATTAGAAAGTCTTTATGTGGACTACATATGTAACCCAAGGATAAAGGATGATAGTTTCTTTGATCGGTTAAATTCATTCCTCTAAAGGGAGACAATTTCCCAAAATTTATCATTATTTGAAGGTATATTCTCATGTGCTATCAAGAAAGATAAATAATTATCTAAGTCATATGATTTTAAGGGAAAGTAAGAGAATAAGTAAAAAATGGATCAAGATATGGATAAATGGAAAAAGGGAAAGAATTATTTTTTCATATGTGATAATTTTGGAAAGAAACACCCCAGTACTTTCCTGAAGGGAAATGGATGTTTTTTATAAGTGTTTAGAGAAAGGTCACCATGATCGTGATTGAAATGGAAAGGAAGAAGCTATAAATACACCATGTTTCAACTATAAGGTTATGGGGAACTATGAAAACAAATTCCCAGAGTGTCAATGGAATATAACTCATAAGAATCAATGGGAAGAAGGTCAATCTTATGACATTACTACAATAGAAGTGCAATAATTAATGTATTTGGGTGTTTTGGATTCAAGAATTATATTGTAAAAGTATTTTTTCAATGAGATTCATGTTATAAAAGTCATGAAATATATAAAAATTGTACAATATCAATTATTATTTAAGGATTTGTAAAAAATAATGTTTACATTAATGTTTTAAGGTAATCAAGATATTCATATATTTGGTATGTGACAATAATAGTAACATTATTTTGTTTTGGGAATCCAATGTTATGTTGAGTTTATAAATTTACTGGCCTTCCTTCTAAATTTTTGTTCTTCGAATTTGGAAATACTTATTTTGAATGAGTCTAAAAAATATCTACTTATGGAATGGATTAATTTAAACTTTGGATGAGGTTTAAATATTACTGTGTTTTTTCATATTGGATAAATTGTACCAACTATATTGGTTTTGGAAAATAGTTGAGACAAAAGGAATTTTTTTTCTCACTATGGATCTTACAATCAATTAAAATTAAATTTTATTACTTTAGGCATAAAAAAAAAATCATTTTTGGATATTTATTTCTTGGATTAAGGGATAAAATCACTATGGAATTTTTCACTGATTTACAAAAGACTCCTAAAAATAATAATGCATTATGGGAATGAAAAATGAAATATATGAGATAAAAGTTAAGGTTAAAACACTTTTTTAATGATGTTTATATTAATGTTATTTTTTTTATTGTTTTGAGAACTATATTAATATATTTTTTGAAAAAATAAAACCCAGAGGTTGAAAAAGAATCCATAACATCTGGAAACGCCGCAAGAATTGAACCCACAACCGAATGGTGACAAGGGTTCATCGCCTACCACTGACCTATATGATGTCCTCATTAGTAAAAATTAGTTTTATTTATTTAATAGGTATGATATATAAATTATAAGTTCATTTTTAGAACCCTATATGATTAAGATAAATAGAATATTTTGTAATTTTATTGAGGAATAAACTTTGAAATTTTGTTCTGAGGAAAAGATATGTTTTTTTGTGGAGTTTGTTTAAAGGATGAAGCTCTACCTAGAAAGCAAGCATATTCCCTTATGTTATTAATCTAGGAAGTAAAATAATTCCTCAACTCTAAGAAAATTATTTTAGAATAAAAATGTTATTCATTTAATTTTATTACTGAGAAGTCAGGGGCTTCTTTAACCCATCACAAATTTATGATTTTTTAATGGTAGACATTCTGATGACTATGTTCTCTATCACTCTCCATTATAAATTAATAGATTTATTTCCCTTCCATTTAAATTTTTTCACTTTTCACTAATGATTCTAAATCCTAATTTTTTGGTAACATTCACATTTCCCTTTCCCTTTTATTAAGGGTATGTTTTATTAACCCTATTTATAAAGTGGGATTTCGACAAAGGTATTTTCAAGTATCAAACTTTGATTTTTGAAGTGAAATTTCAAATTGTGAGGAAGAAATTTATTGAAGGAGGGGAGAATGTAACAACCCAAGATTTTATGGTATGTCACTTCTTATATAAATTTAATTTCTTTGATAGCGTATGTTACATAGAACATTGAGCTTAAAAAATGATTAAATATTATTATTTAATTGTAATAGTTATCATCTTGCCATTAGAATGGGGAGAATGAATGAGAATAACTAAATAATGAAAGTATAATTTAAAAATATTTATAAAACTAATTCATTGGAAACCAATTAATTATAAGTGAAAATAAAATCCAATTGAACTTAAAGGATGTGTTTTTATAAAAAACTATTTTTATGCCCATAATGGTATTTTATCTTAATAAAATAAATTAATAACTATTATAGAAAATAATAATTAAATTTATATGTTATATAATAAATCAAATATTTTTAAATTCATCTAATAATATTTATATTCTTAATATAATAATAAATCCAATTTTAAGCATAAAAAGATATATTTTTCTCAAGGTAGTTTTGCCGCCTTTTAATGTCGCACCTATTTTTAAAACCATAATTTTAAAACTTTATAAGTTTTATTAGAAAAAATAAAATTCATTCTTTAAATCTTGACATCAAAATTATATTAGGGTGATTTTTTTTTATTTTTTGGAGAAAGTTAATTTTTTATGAATTGTGAAAAATATTGAATTTTAATTAAAAACTAATTTTTATTATAATTTATTTATATAGATAAATTATATTTTAAATTGTGTTTAAAATATAATTATTTCAATTATACATTAATAAAACCAATTTAGTTCATTGTAATAAATTTCACATTGAAATTGGATATAAAAACAATTAAAACTTTTGAATTATTCACTTTAAAAACTTTCTTTTTTGCTGTGTTTGTGGGATTAATTTTAAATCTATTCTTTTCAATTTAGTGAATTAAATTTAGTAAAATAGATTCAATATTTGGAATTTTAAGTTAATAACTATGTTTTATGTTTATTTTCACTTTTATTCATAAAAAATTTACAATGGTAAAAAAATTATTTACCGTAGTATAGGTAAAATAATGAAAATGGTTAAAGTTAAAAGGTAAAAGAATAAACTAAATAAGAAATAAAAATTTTAATGGGTGGTTGAGTTATTTATAAACCCTAAATAGAATAATAAATATTAATTAAAAATATAATTTTTTGAAATTAATTCCACCTTAACGTGGTTGGATTTAATTATAAAATATCTATTATTTAATCACTTAAACCCACCTCTCCTCAAGTAAAAATATCACCGCTCACCTACCCATTTCAACCCAAAATACTTAAATATCCTCAAATATCTGATAAAACCTCTCCTCCTCACCATCCCCATGTCCAAGTGCTACTGGTATCTCCAAAATACCAAATCCAAGGTCCTCAAGGGTCTCTAAAAGATGTGATATTCAAGAGGTAATTTTCTCAAAACACCTATCTTTTCTTCTTTTCCTATTTTACTTTCCCATCACAACCTTCATAAATCATGAAATAATAATTATAGAATAATTTAAAGACTTTAATTTTATGTTTATAATTAAAGATATTATATCCATACCTTTAATTACCTCCTCTTATTCAAAGAAATGAAACTATTGTTCAAGTTATGCTGGTTAATCTTCTCTGTGAACAATGTTTTTGTTTGTTTTACATTACCTCCATTCTTACTGGTTATAAAAATATTATTCTACTTAAATAATATTTTATTATGTATATTATATCCTATTTGATGTTCTATAAGTAATATATACTCATAATAGTAAATAAAATAACACTGGTTTGTGATGTTCGGAAAAACCGCTAAAATAATCTAAAAATTTATCATTAAAATTTTATCTAATGAATAAATAAGAAATTAATATTATATGTGTAACCATTAATAAATATTTAATTTAATTAATACTATTCCATTCAAAATTTATATTTTTAATCCCATTTTATAAGAACACCCATTACTTTACACAAATGAACCGATCATGAAACAATGAAACAAACACACCCAAAACCATAAAAATAATGAAATATTATTTATTAATGGGTCATAATATGTTATAAAATAATCAAAAAAGGTATTATAAATATTAATATAGTTATGTTTTTAGTTAATAACATTATTTAAACCATTACATGTGGGGTTAAATAACACTACACTAAAGGGAAGCGTGAGGTAAAGGTTTCCTCATCCCACTTTTACTTCTGTGAGATATATGCCTTATTAACCACATATTTTTTGTGTATGGTTTATGTATACTTACCTTTGATATATAATATCATTAATATAATTATCTTCATGGTACTAAATTTTTCATTTTATCATGATTACTTTTATGGGGCATATGATTTGACTGATTACACATGGTAAGAAATTTATTAACTCAATTTTCATTCATTGGGTTAAAATTATATTTAATTGATTATTTCATGAAAATTTTATGTGTGAAATGAATTTTTATTATCTAATATTTTCTTTAAATTTTTTTTATATGGATTTATATTGAATACAGATAATCAATCCATTTGATTAAAAAATGATCTTATTGTACTTCGTCTCAATCTCCTTTCTTTAAGGAATATTTTGATGTTATACACCCACATTATTTTATGAGGTGTATATACAGAACATTTGATATTTCATATCATTAATCTTATTATATTCATGGTATTAAAATTTTATAAAATAGTTTGGGACACTTCTATTAAAAAATCTATTTTTAAACCGATTATTCGATATATAATGAATGTTATGGACATACAGAACTGGGTGGGGCCTAGTTATAGATATCCCATAAATGAATAAGTAGTATTATGATATGAAAAAATTGACCAAATAAAATGGTTTTTTTACCCACAATGATGAAAACATCTTTTTAAAGTCTTGGCAGTATAGGTACCTTGATGCGAGATATCATGGCATCCAAATTATTAAGAATTTCTTTCATTCAAATTTTAGTTATTATTAACTATGATATTTTCAATATGAAAGAATATATGGATGGATTTTCATTATTAGTTTATTGATTAAATTTCATGTGATTTTAGTTATTTAACTTTCCATATTGATTATTCTCATTGATTCATTATTTATTCCACTTTACTTAACCCTTACTAAGCATTTGAGATCACCCTTATTTTGTTTCCTTTCCACAGGTTATCAAGAAGTTTGTTATGATTGATATTAAAGGTTATAAAAAGTGTGATAATTATATTCTCAAATAAAATACTTATTTTATTTTATTTTGTGTCTAAAATTAAATTTTAATTTCAAATATGTATCTAGTTTACCAAAACAAATAAACTATTCTATCCTTTTGGATGTGATTCATTGAATCTATGCCAATTTAATAACGTAAGGTACCGGCTCTGGGATACTTTGGTTAAGGTCGTTACATGTATGGAATGCGTTGAATTAAACTAACTAATAGTATATAAAATATATAATCTTCCTCATATAGATGATTTGATCGATTAGTTTAGGGGAGGCAAGTGGTTCCCTAAGATCAACAAGTAGTATGTACATCACCATTTATTAGTAAGGACATATGATATTACTTATAATACTTTCAGAAAGAGGTATGGTTGGGTTGAGTATTTCATGATTGTATTCAGTTTAAAGAATGTTCTTGTTGTGTTAAAGACCCTGATAAATATTGTATTCCATCCTTATTTGGACTCATTAATAGTCATCTTTAACAATGATATTTTGGTATAGTCTTAGTCATGGGAGGACTATGATATCCATATATAGACTATACTAAGAACACTAGGAGAGAACTAGAAAACTTCCTGACTCTTGATGATTTAGTTCTATATTAGTGAGGTCCAATTATTGGGGAATATTATATTAGATACAAAAATATCTATAGGCCTTGGGAAGGTTAATGTTATAGTTTCATAGGACCGACACATTAAAAATTTCTATAGTTGATAATCCTTAGTATTAAATGGATACTATATGAGATTCATTATAGAATTATCCTAGTTGGTATAATTGATGAAATATTTGACCAAGAAGGTGGTAATATTTGTGTGGTAACATTCTTGTGAATGTTACTTTTAAGAGTTGAAAGGAAGATAAAATTATACAATGATTCTATCCTTAACCAAGTTGGGTAAGGAGTATACATAGTACTATCATGCATCTGGGGTTTGAATCACGTGGTCTTGATGCAAGATTGGAAACTGGTCACTTATGGGTCTAGAAAGATGAGGTCTCTTGAGTAGAAACACCCAACACATGGTCTTGATCAGGTCACGGTGGTGAAAGCACTAAAATGTTAGAATCACTACCTATTAGGTGAGAGGTTTATGGTGTATAACAACTATAGGATCCTGAAGTATGAATTCTCACAACATAATATGAACCAAAAATAGTATTTTTGTGTCAGATATCACTAGTTATTTAATATTGAGATGGTATATACCTCTTGGAAGGGGAACATCATTATTGATACACTGAGTATAAATGATCAAATATCATATGATAAAAGAGGGTAATAGTGATTCATATATAATGATCCATTTCTCTAAGAGAAACCATAATGTCCATGAGTCCCAAGGTAGGGTTATTCTCAGTACCTTGATCAAAACCTATTCACTCCTTGATAGAATAAATGAGAGTCAGTTATTTTATTTGTATTTTCTAGTAACAAGGGACAATATATATGGTGGGGTTCCACCACTTGATTGGTCCTTGAATTATAATGGGATATTTTATATATGAGGTTGTGTAGTTGTCCCTATAAGGTTTCATGGATAACTAATGTGGGATTAATATCCCTCAAGATGGACTATTCACTTTGGGTATACCAAGATACAAATTGACATCCGTAGGTAGTATTGGTATCCCAAGATGAAGAAAGACAAAACAAGGTTTGTTTATTTTTTGCTTCACCAGTCAATGGGTAAAGTTTAGGATTATTAACCCACTAAAATTATTTATTCTCTATGAATTCCTAAGTGGAAATACTATAACATAATGATAAAATTTATGATGGGAAAAATATGGTCACCTCATGGTAAGGATATGGTATGTATAATTATTTTTTGGTTGATGAAGGTTGTCCTACTGATCACAAAGACTTATTCCATAAACAAACTTGGATGGGTTTTTATTCAGGAGACAATATTTATTTATTATGTTCTAAAGAGTATTATATATATTCATGATACTCTATTTTCATCATAATTCTTGTAGGTATTAAAAAAGGAATTGGTTTCCCATGTGTATTTGAGTATGAAAAACCTTATGTATTCCGATGGTTAGTTTAAGTGCACTATCCCGGTATTAAAGGAAATTATTTTAACATGTGCCTTTGAATTCAGAAATTATTTGGAGAATAATATATAACTTATAGATTTAACTGATAATAATATTTAATAGGTATCTATTTATATGGAACCATTTGAGAATTTATATGGAAGACCCTGTCGATCACCACTATACTAGCTTGTGGTGAGGGAGTCTTCTATTGTAAATATTACTCTTGTATAAGAAATGTTAGAGTCTATAAATATAAATTTTAAGTTATTAATAAATAATTAGAGAATATAGTTATTGTATCCCAACTAGTTATGTCTTCCTCTATAATTTAAATTGGGTGGTAATGTATTCTTAAAGGTTTTACCTCATATAGGGCACTAGTGAATTTTGAGGTAGGGGAACTTAGAACCTAGGTTCATGGGTTCATTCAATTTTATTTAACGATTCAATAATGTGGAAGACCTATTGTCACTTTATTATATATAAAATGCGTTTCATGATATATTTCTTGTATCTAAGCATCAAATATATAGTCTTGACCCATCTCATGTGATTAACATCGAAGACGTCAAGCATGATTCAGATGAATTGTTTAAAAAATTACCAATTTTAATAGCGAATTTAAGAAATAAGTGTAGTATATATTCCATAAATACTTAAACACATATGATGAGTTTTGAATATATCATCTATTACTATGTGATCAAGTCGTAAATCAGGAAATATAGATTTCCTAGCAATGTCTTAACCAATCATACTATATGAATGAGATAAATCGTATGGTAGTTGTGTGAGTTTAACTCACATGGTATGATATAATATAACATCCTATACTATATTTTGAAGAAAAATGATAAGTGTTTTCATTTTTTTATTATTCCATATTAGCTATCACAATCACATGCATTTCATAATATGAAATGAATGGGTGAATTAACTGTTTATTTTTATGGAAAATTCATGTACAGTCGAGGCATTAATTTATACATTTCATAACATATGAGTAAATTTACATGAACTCAAGTAGAATCCTTGAGGGAAATATATGTGAGCCACTACCATTATGGTGTTGTGGTTTTTTCTGTGCCAAATCACTGACTAATTATCCTTACCCTGAAGATCTTTTCTTCTTCCTTCCATACCATGAGAGGTACCAACATAACTTTTAGAGAAGAATAATCCCTCCTGAGCATCACCTAATTCATATCAACCCATGAATAAACCATATAGGAATAATTACATTAACTGTTTCTTATAGATCCTAATCAAGAATTATAATTTTAGGAGTAATTTCCATAGAGGGTGCAAGTTAAATATTGTTCATTCATTATCTATTTATACATGGTTTTATTTTCAAGAATGGTTGATCTTAGGATGAGGATTCTAAAGACCTCCAATACCTTTAATGAGTTTTGTTCAATCACTAGAAAACCTTAACTGGTATCAAATCTTCACAATGAGTTTTTATTCATAAAATGAAGTTAATATATGAATAAAATTCATATTGTCTTAATATTTCATTTAATATCATTAAAATCAGTATGGTATTTTTCTATAGATGATACGTTATGTGACAAAACCATATGTGTGGGGTAATTCCATAGGATATGGGATTTAGTATTCTATGATACACTAAAATTATTTGGTTTTTATAATATCATAATGTATAATATGTAGTGTCATACCAAATGATTACAAAATTCCATGTGTGAAAAATAGAGCCTCGCATCATCGAGGCGATATCGAATATACGATTAAATATGATTCCTTATACCGAAGCATGATATAATAACCACCAATTATCAATCATAAAATATTATTAATAATATACAATTCTGTAAGATATGATATAATAGATATCATAAAATATGAAATATGTAGAAAAAATTTTATTTTGATATATTTCAATTATGAATTGATTTTAATAATTTTTTACTTTTTTTATAAAGTATAACTCAACATATTTTGGGATATTAATTTATTTTATAAAGTGTTTGTTAATTAATTAATTATAAAATGTTTATAATTAATTATTAGGTGTTTGTGAAACATTTATTAAATAAAAATTCCATAATATTAATTTTTAATATTAAAATAATTTTATCAAATTACATTGAACAAATTATTGTTTAGATATAAAATTTTTATATAGAAATTATAAGTGTAATTTATAAAGTGTTAATAAATTATAAAAATTGGAAAAATATAAAATGAGTTTATATTTAAAATTATGAATTGATCAAGTTTAATAATTAGAATTATTCAAATTAAAATTCCATTTTTGAATAAAATATTTAAACAATATCAAAATAATTTTTATAATTGATAACACCAATATTTAAATAATACTAAATTTATAATATTCTAAATATTTATAAAATATATCAATATTTAATATATAATATTTATCTTCTAGATATCTTACATTTAAAGTAAATTCCATATAAAGTATACTATGAATGAGTTCATATTAAAAGTTAATAAAAAGTTTATTTATTTATTTAATAATGAAATATTCATTACTCATGGATAAATTATAAATTTTTTATAATTATTTGTATTTATGAATTGTTAGTTAATAGTTTATATCATATTAAAATATATAAAATGTTCAATTATTTAATTATTCAATTATATATTATTCATGAATATATTTGTTATATTATGAATGGATGTATACTTTGTTTAAATTTAAACTGCTTCTATATATTATTATATATGCATCTAAGGTGGTTTATATAAGGTGTGATAATTTATGTAGTTTTCTTCCACCTTGAATTTTTATTTAAGTAGGATATAAGATTCAATTAATAAGTTAATTATAGTTTATATATACTAGGCGTTATAATTATCATGGAATTTAGGTATCTCTAAAGTAAAGTATGCTTGGGTAGATGGATCTTAGGTTAGACAGATCACTATCCTGAAGGTTTATGCCTTGTCTAGAAAAGTGGGGGTTGAATATATATATATCACTTCAATCTTACTCTTCTAGGGATTTTTTATTTCATATGATTCCAATCCTTTACATGAAAGGTTTACATGTACCTTATTCACGGGATGCATTTGAATGTGTAAATATAGTTGGATTTTAATTTTGGCTAGTAACATAATACATGAGTTGTATAAAGAGATACACATCAATATGGTTTGAACATATAGATTTAATGGATGGAATGGGATTCCATACTCAGTTTCTAAAAGTATGCATACATTTAATGGGAATGCATGAGATAATATGGTGAGATTAAATCCCTTTTTAAAATACCATGATTTATATTCTATTCAAAGTATACAATTTTCAAGACCTTTATCATCCAAATAGGTAAATAATCCCAAAAATGGGTTCCCATAGATCATATTTTGTAAGAAAAAAAGTAATGGGTGAACCCAATTTGTTAAAGTGACTATTTTTGGAATTTTAATTATATTAAACTTACTTAGGAGAGCCTAATAGGTTTTGGTTACTAGATGAATTGAGTTTATTTGGTTTATATGATATATTAGGAAAAGAGTTTTCCACTCAACTATGAATGAGTCATATATGAAATGATCGAGATGAATCCATTCCTAAATAAATAAGTAGTTAGAGAAATGAAAAAGAAGACTCATTACTTAGTGAAATATTGATGCTGGCCCATTAATGGATATGATGATTTAAAATGGTCCATAATTTTAGTGAGATAAATTAAATAAAATTCCTTATTAAATATATATAAATCATAACACTCATCTGATAAAATAATCTCTTATAGATAAATTAGAACCATTAATATCAATATTTTCATTACGATCGATTTTAGAGAAAGAAGGATCTTAATGTAATAAAAATTATTATACTAATACAAATCTTATAAAATGTTCTTACGTGAGTTAGAAAATGTAATGAGTTAGGGAAACCCATTCTTGATTATTCAGTAGCTGAAATTATTCAACATGTGAATCTAGATTCTTATGTGTGGAATACAATAATTTACTTGAGTTTTAAAAGGAATCAGATGAAATATGACTAAAGGAACTTTAGTATCTATACAAATATTTAATAGGATTGGATATGTTAATGGATTAGAGAGGCTGAAGGTTTACTTTAATAATTTCACTATTTTTGAAACTCATTTTAGTAATTATAATATAAAATATTCCAAAAATATGAACAAGTTCAAGAAATTTTTACCTTTTTTTCTAAAAGTGTTAAGGATAGATGAACTGGACATGTGATGTTCATATTCTTGTATAGTTTTAACATTAAATGTGGGTAAATGTTCAAAATAGAAGAATAAAATATAATTAGAGAGTCCAATTACATTTCTTCCAATAGACATTCAAGATTATTTAAATATTAAGGTAGATTTAGAAAGGAAAATGATTTTATAAAATGGAATTGTCTATAATACATGATGGGGTTTGATAAACCCCATTAAGATTCAATACAAGTACCAATGATATAGAAATAAATTATTTAATTTTATAGTGTATATGATACCAAATTTAAACCATAAAATTGTTCTAAATATAATGGAGTTTAATATAAAAATAATAATTGATAGATCTTGTAAATTTTATCCAATTATAGTAGAAAATACTTATATTAAGTAAAGAAATATATCAACCTTAGTTGGGTAAAAATAAAGAATGTACATTTTCATCATGAATTATATTATATGATAAGGTAATTTATTTATTAAAAAGGTATCGTTATGAAAAATATGATATGTTACACATGGTTTATGATTCATCAGATTCTATAACATGCTTTAAATAGTGATATGGAAAAAAGTAAATTTATCTAAGAAAAAATAATTTATCTATATGTTTGTTAAAATATAAAGGATTTCATCCCACTATTTTTGGCATATTTTAAAAAACAAAGTCTTTTTTAGAGTAACTCATTGATTACATAGAGTTCCATATATGATTTGGATATAATGATTTTTTGTTAAATATTTCTCACAAAAGGAAATGAGAGTTATTTACTAAAAAAAGAAGAGTTTTTGTATCTTTTTATGATATTATGAATATAATACATTGTCTAAGAGGATAGTGAGAGTATATCTGGAATTAAAGTTGTTCAAAGATAAGAAATAAAATATTATACCTATCAATATACAATGTAAATTCCACCTAATATCTTAAATGGTTTTGGTTATATTGTGAATGGTTAATGCAAAGAGTTACATTATTTACCAAAATATTTCAAGGGAAAATGTTTATGGAAAATTTCTATAAATGATGATGATGATGAACATAGATAGAGATCTTAGTATACAAAAAAATTTATTCATATTGTAATATTTTATGTTGTGAAGTAAAAGAGTTTGAATACTTTGTTCAAATAATTTATCATTATTAATATGATTCCTATGCCTTTACATTATTAAAATTGGAATAATTCATAGGTATTACTCATGAAATAGTTTATTGGTATGGTTTTATTAGATTGTCACATGTATATATGTTGGGAATTACATTTAGATGTAACGAGTTAACAAAACCTAAATTGTTGTGAACATAAGGCTAATCTGGTAATATTCCATATGTGATAAAATTAGACTGGGGCTTATGAATGGTTTTTTAAAATATATTTAATGTAGTTTATTAATATAAAATTTATCATGTTAAATAAAATATAGTCTCCCCACTGCTATTCTTTCACATTGGTTGTATATATTATATAATGTGAAATGATAATTTACCTCTCAAAGTATAACTTTGAGTTATACCTAATCAATTTTTATCATCAAGTGTTATAAGTTGTGATGAAATGTAAGGGTTATTGTGAGTGGGATCCTTATATCTAGATAAAAAATATTCTATTATGTTGGAAAATGGGTCCTGTGTGCTAGATGAACCATGATGTATATCACATAGAGTTTCGTATTGTATTTATTTGGTATACTAGTGGTTCATGGATCAAATTTAGATTTCCCTAGTACTTGAGGTTAGTGAGATACTTATCATTAAAACCATAATTCTTTGATAAATTTCTTATGAAAGTATCAAGGCTCATCTAATTAGGGTGTGGTTGGGTGTTACCTTGATCATGTCATTGGTTGGAGCCTAAACAAAATCATATTTTCCTTTCATATTATGAGGATGATATATAGAACCTCAATTGAGATAGACTTAGGGAGTGTATGACCATAAAATGATAAGATATATGATGTTATTATCTATTTAGGTGAGGGGAATGTGACATGCTCATCTGTAAAGGTGACTGACGTTATGTATTCATTAACATAGTTTGTCTATACTCAAATAATCAAGAAAATATGAGGATTCTATTTAGAACTAACATACTCTAACTTCCATGGTCAAATGATTTATTAAATTATGGTATCATATGAAAATGAATTCTTTCATATGATTCTTCTAGTGGACACAAGTATAGAGATACATATGTTAGATGGAGATCATACTAGATTCCTTTATAGCTTGAGTTTCACTGATTCTTTTCTAGAGGTAACACATTTATTACATTTATGAATTCTAGAATTCACAATTTTTTTCAATTATATAATGGATTATGGGGTCAAAATTTTTGGTTAACTAAATGAGGATAGAGTTTTTACTTAAATAGATTCTATAAAAGTGTTTTAGAGTTTATCTAAAAGGAGTTTTAGATGGGTATTCACATGGTATTTCATATTAAGTGATACAGGATGAATTTAATGATAGATAAATAAAAGTGTTTTGAAATATATCCAAAATTATTTTTGGATATGATTTCACGAGTTATAATATATGATACAATATAAGGTAAAACAATAATAAGTTTATAAGGATTTAGTGCAGGTGAGAGATTGAAGGATATATGACCTAAATTATTAAAAACATTTGATTAGTTTAGGCTATATCATTTGGTGTGATGTTTCAATGTCTTAAGCCATGAAATATATATTTTGTGCCACTATCTTATCCAATTTTACCATACAAGTTAGCTGAATCATATAGAAGTGTTGTGAGTAGAATCATATGGCATGATACACTCAAATATACTATGATATATTGGGATTTCAAATGATTAAATTTATTACTCAATTATTCTTCTATGTTTCCTATAATAATTTTTGGGTTTCTTAATATAAAATAGATGTGATAAAGAACTATTTATTTTTATGGAAAATGAGTGAACGACTGAGGTACTCACTCATACGTTTTGTGATGTATAAGTTAATACATGATCACTCAAGTAACATCCTAAAGTGATATAAAATATACCCACTTCCATCATGATGATGTATATTTTCATGTTCCTAATATCCTATTAATTAACCCCTGCTCAAAGATATATTCTTCATCCTTAATTACTTAGATAGATACTTTTATGATATGGAGAGAAAAAGAATCCCACATAAGCATCAAATGATTCTTATCAACTTGTGGAAACACTACAATGGAGGGAGTTTTTTAGTTTTATTTCATCTAAATTCCTTAATAATTATGATTAAATAAGGATAATTTTCCATTAATGGTGTAAGGTACACATAGTTTCTTTATTATCTATTTATACATGGTTTCAGTTTTAAGTATAGTTGATATTGGTAATAAGTTTTCTAATTGATTTTTATTCATTGAAAATGTGTCATTATATCCCAATAAATACATCAAGGCGATCCTTTAAGGGAATGATTTTACTATGGTATGAATGTAGTAGTATCAATGGAATATTAAATAGGTCCTGTGGGAGTGAGAGGTTGATATACATGCTTAGTGGTTTTGAATTTTCACTAGTGATTGTCAGTGAAAAAACATAAGTATGATAATATATATGGTGATGATATTGTAACACCCCACTAATTTTAGGTGTGAATTCATTGGAATTTTCCCAAAGCCATCTGTATTTGGATGGATTTTTTTTTATGGATGTATTGGTGGAAACTCAATGGGGGGGGGGCTTGTTCGGTAAGTTGGTCCCAATGTGACATATCTTCCATTGATGAAAAACACAACAAGGAACCTAGTGGATTTTATTGATACTTAGTGGCCACTGGTTGAGGGTGGTGGTTTTAAATGGGGAATCAACTACCTAGTGTCACTAGGGTGGGTAACCAATAGGGAACTAGGTACTCAGTGAAGCGTGATAGGGTACCCAATGCCCTAGTCACTTTTTTAAAAATTAAATATTTTAATCAAAATGTTAAATTTTATAAAATTCCATACCCCTCCTCATTTTATCCTCACCCATTTACACTCTACCTCACCTCTTCCTTATTCATTTCTCATTTATTCCCCAATCAAGGTTGATTATCCTATATTCAAAGTTAGAATTTCAAATAGTATATTCTAGGGGATCACCACGAGTAAGACCATCATTCATCTTGTGTCTATTCTCTATTTCCCATAATATTTAACTTTATATTTCATGTTATTCCATAATTTGATGTTTTATGCTAGGTTTTTTATTTCTTCATTATAAGTCCAAATAGCTCAACAAAATCTAACAGGAAGGGTCCTGCTAACCCTAGGTAGGTGGTTTATAATATTTCCCTTTGATTTTTATTATTTTCACATATTTCATATAATATGGGGGAAGAATCAACCATGTTTTCATGCCCTAGAATAATTTTTAAACAATTTCTTGAACTCAAATAGTTAGAGTGATATTAATTAGGGAATAAGTGTTCCTTTATGATCTATGAAATGACACAGTTGTCATCGATGTCCATGCAACCTATTCAAGAGATTAGGAAAGGATGACTTAGAACCCATAAAGGGTGTCTATGCCTAATATGTGACTTTAGGATCCTTATGGTGTGTACTAAACAATTAGTTTATGATTTAACGTTTTATAATGAGTTTAAAAGGGAGCTAAATACCCATCAAATGAAATTAATTAATGGGTAAGTGGAATTGGAAACCTTGACATTGTAGTAATGACTTGTTCATCCATTTTTACAGGCATGGTAATGCACCATTCTTCAAAATTTATTCCATTGTATTGTTTCATCCACACATTGGGGTTATGTTTTGGTGGAAAATAATTCTCGCTTAGATGGTATGTGATGCGATAGTGTTATGTAACCCACCAATTTGAGCTATTATGGTGATATACCATCCACCTAAAGGAGGTGTCATGGTGATATATGTTTCCACCTTGAGGAAGTGTTATGGTGATGTGTATCTCACCTATAGGAGGTGTGATAGAGATATTTTTTTCACCTATTGGGGATGTGATGGTCAACTTTTATTCACCAGGGAACATGTGTTGGTGATGTGCCATTTACCAAAGTGATAATTTGGTAATACATTGTTCACTATGGCTTTGAGTTTGAGATGTATAATTCATCAAGGGGTTATACATTAGAGATTTATCATCCACTAGAAGATTATGGATATAATGATAACTTGTTCACCCTTTTTATATGATGTGGAGTGATATATGAATCAATATTGAGGTGTGTTCAATCTATGGGTATATCATACCATCTTGGAACTATCCAAAATAGGTATTGTAACATGTGGTTTGGAGGATGAGTACTCCCTAATGTGATGGGTTTATTTTATTACATGATAAATTAACATTTCATATCGATCATAAAAAATTATTTACTAGATTCATTTAGGAATACCATTGGTTGTGAATTAATTTATTAAACTCACACCTTTTATGATCATCTTGATGATTTTGTAGACTTTATGATTTATGATACATGTAAGTGTCAAGGCCCAAATGTTTATGGGTTAGATGAATGGATGGTCTTAGTAAGAAACAATACCAATATAGGACTTGGATATTTTTTTTGGTTTCATATATCATTTATTTTGTACTTTTGGACAATATATATATATATATATGATTTACCCACAAGAGATCATACATTTGATGTATACTCATGTGAAATTATAGTATAGTTTATTTTCTATAGAATGTGTTGACTATTTATCTATGTTTATCCCATTATTGTAAGGTATATGATATTCTTCTCATTACGATTAATATTTATTATTACTTTGACTATTGTTTATGATTACCTATGCCTGTGGATATTATCTCCACACTCATAATACAATGAACCTCACCATCAGTTGGAAGGCTCTGGTATATAAGGAGGTATGCCTAACATTACGTGGTACCACTAGAAAATCCATCATTCAGATGAGTTGGGATGGGATGACACATCAGGGTGGTAGATTTTGGCCATAAAAATCCAAGGTACGCCTAACATTACGTGGTACCACTAGAAAATCCATCATTCAGATGAGTTGGGATGGGATGACACATCAGGGTGGTAGATTTTGGCCATAAAAATCCAAGTGGTTGTCCATTGGAAGTGTAGTGATAGGACACCATATTTCTAGTGGCCTCCTTGTTGCAACTTAATACATTTTAATAGGGGATGAGTGAATAAGGGAATCAACATTTTCTTTTGATTTTTACTATATTATCCCCACATTGGAAGGAACTTCTAAAACATTTTAGATTGAATTTCACATTCACTATGATTACAAAAAATAAAAAATTAAAACAACAAAAAATAAATTATTACTCGGTTAACAACTAAGGTGTAGTATAATGAGTATATGCTAATGATGCATTAGTAATACCAAAAAATGATAAGGTTCCCTAGTTTTAGTAGAATAAAATCATTTTTCAATGGTATCTCTATTCCAAGCTCACTACCTTTTAAATTTATTCAAGGATAAAAAACTACCTCCCTTAGATCACCATTATCATATTCTCCTTGATCATTATTTTAGATGAAGTATTCGTTAGTTTAATATAATGAAGGAAAAACACAAATTAGTATGAATGAGGTTTGATAATTTCATTATTAAAGTCCAATTTTGATATTGGAATATACCTTACAATATTCTATAAGTATTGATTGCATTCCCATATCCACTTTTCCTAGGTATTGCTGGTTCACCCTGGTCGCTTCACCCAATCATGTTCACTCAGGTCTATGCCTTTCACCCAAGTATATTTCCCATAAGAATGTTTTTTAACTATGAACTTTACTTAGTTATGATTTAATATGATATGCTTCACATAAGTTGTAACATCTTGACCTGACTAATCAGTAAACTGATAGTCGGGCCGGTTGGCTACATTACCTCAAGCACATCTCCCCAAACGGTAGAGGTTGCTGACTAGTAGTGAGGGCCTTGAACATGTCTGTGGGGAGACTATTCACTCATAGATCCTGTACACGCAATGGTAAAAAATATAAAAGAAGTAGAAGAAACATATTGATACAAGTAGATAGTAAAGAAAGTAAAGGAATAAGTATAAAAGTATTAGTAAAAAAATAGAGGAAGCTTATAATCAATAATAATCATGGTATGTCATGATTCTATAAAAATGAGAGTGCAAGGGGAAAGGGGTGAAATCATATACTACATGCTATAAAAAACTTCAAAAGAAATAAAAAAACTACTATAGAGCATCTCAAGCATAGGCTCAGTACTATAACACCAAATCTCCATCCTAAATAGTAAAGAAATCAAGCATCCGGAGCATCACACATACCTTTATCCATATCTATGATCATAATGTATACTCAGGAACCAGATAGTTCCTGATCAGTGTGTGAGATATAATCTCAGTAGGTTGGTATGCACGGTGTTTAGACCTTTCCATTTAATTTTCTAAATAGATAATAGTGTTCTAGATATAGTAAATGAGGATCAATAAATAAATTAGCATATAAAACATGGTATAGGTTTCTAATTGGACACCCATCCCATACCACTTACTTTGGCCTATGATGGAAGTCTGAGAAGAGTACCTATGCAAGGCATAATATATATATACAAGGCTAAAAGTAAACAAGGTAAAACAAGGAAATCATACACCCAAAATTGTGCTATGGTTTTGGGTTTAATCATTATTTACTCACATAAGTATGCTAATAAGAAAGAGAGAAATTTGAAATGTGCATGATCTAATATAATTGAAGAAATAAGTATAACACAAGAAATTTAACTGATATATCAATCAATGCAATTCAATTAGTCTTTCAAATCAGGTGGTGGAGTCCCGTGCCTATACAAGGTGATCTAAAAAGGATCCCAAGTATCACAATGTGAACATATGATGTAATCCAATACCTTCGAGCCCATACAAGGTGACCCATAAGGCATCATAAGTATTACTCATGGAATGGTAACTCTGAGCCCATCCTAGGTATCATATGTAGGGGAATGAGTATCACCCAAGGCAGGACGTAACCATATTTCCAATGAGTCCATTCATGGTTTCTCCCCTAGAGAACTGATATCACTCAGGAGTATAATAAACTATTTAGGAATCCCTTTTCTGGAAAGACAAATCATTTCACCTGATGTGTTCGGTCATAACCCATCAAGCACAAAGAGTCAATCCATGAGTCCTTAATACAGAACCCATTTTCTCTCCCAGCCATTGTCAAGTGAACCAAGTAGCCAAGCACATCACAAGTAAGACAAATGTCAAAGAATGTATTTATAATTTCAATCCATTTAATCAAAAATCTCATACCACATGCTTCTATTAAATATATTTAGGCAATACAATACACGACTATTTTCACAATTCATATGGTTAGAAAATAAGCCTTAAATAAGAGAAAGCATGGAATGAGGCATACAAAATTTTATAAGCTCTAAATAATTAAATATAATCATAAGCACCTTCTATTATCCTTCCTCTTACCATATTTCCTCAATGAAATATTAATATCTCAAGCTATCAAGATTGGAAAGAAATTTTTACCATTCAATCCAACCAATTGGAATAAGTAACAAGAATTATCAATGAATAAGTATATGGATCATGGAATGACATAAATGCAATAAAATCCATATAACATGAAGTATTACATTGAATAAACTTTCATAAGCATTAAAAATAAGTCATAAATGTATTATTACTTGAATGAGAAATATGATATATGGATTATTACATTTTTCAAGGAAACCTAAAATATTCCAAGGCATATGGAATTACAAATAGGTCAAATTATAATAATTAGGCATAATAATTGACAAAAATGGTTGGACTGATGATTCATTATTCCTATTAAATAAATATATCAATTAAAACCTTAAACATAGTGAAACACATACCAAGGCATATGGAAAAGTAGACTAAAGAGGGTGGAACACACAAATTGGTGGCTAATTGGCAAGGATAACACCCTTTGAATGGGTTTCTCCATAATCTATGGTCATTACCGACATGAAAATTCATCCCGATTAAATTAATATGAAAAAATAAGGATTTTCTAGTGGGTTCCGGCTAGAGGCACAAAAATGGAATGATTCCAAAAATTCAAATAAATGATCGGAAAAAGAATAGAATCCCTAAATCATGGTCTTAGTACTCCACACATCCAGTAATAAGGCTTTATTCAACCTAAAATGGATGACATCAAGAGATTTATAAAAAAAAATCCATTATAGGGAAAACTCTATCGCATGATGATAACACAACAGATAGAGAGGGAACCAAGGAATATAGGAGTGCAGAAGAAAGAGAATACTAATACAAGTATGTAGCTTCCAACAGTTATTAAAATAGAGGAGATTTGGAGGAGAAATAATAAAATTTCCATTGAGGGAGAAGGATCCACCACACACGTCTGGAGGGAAAATGAAAATTAGGTAGAGTAAATGGGGAGGAATGAAATGTGGTTTGAACATTAATGAAGGGAAAACTAGTAATTTCACCCTAATTTTTCACTACACATGGTTTTTCCATATGGTTAGGCCAAACCGTGCACCGATAGCGTGCATGGTTCTACTTCACTAGGCATACTACATGGGCAAGGTGCATGGTTTGACTAACCATGTACAAACCGTGCATTTCTCCACTATCCAAGACTTGCAATAGCCTACATGGGCATGCAACCTGGGTAGACGGTTGTAGAAAAACTGTGTGGCCCAACCTATTTTCCCCATTTTCAGTGATCTTAGCTTCAAATGAGCCTCAGATGCCCCCAATACCTCCTTTAACATCCTAGCATTCATTTTGAGGGCCATTTTAAGTAATTAAACCAAAAAATTAATTGTATGTACCTTTGGATAAATCCTAGATGTTACACAAGTGAGTTATCTTATGTATCATCATCTCAATTTCATTCATGCAACTACATTCAATCAAGGAAGGTTTTTGAAACTCTTTCACTCAGGTACCACTTCACACAACTTCTATATTCAAGTGATTATTAAAACAACTCCCACACTCAACATATGTTCATGCTACCTTCTTCATGATGATACTTATCCTAGATAGATTTCTCAAGACCATTTTTTAAAGGTTATAGTGCTTAGGTATTCCTTATATGCTGAGAGGGTCCTTAATCCATATCCTAGTCATTATTAACTATGAATGAGTGGTTATCCCAACATTTATAAGGAAAACCCCATTTTTCATTCAACCCTTATCCTCTAAGTTTCACGATTCATCTTTCACGGGACTCCACCTATGTTTAGATCCATGAATTACCTAATACCCAACTAGAATGAAACTAGAACATGACATCCTTTTACAATAAAATACATGAGTTTCACATGACTTCCAAATCGACCAAGGCATGACTGCTACCTAGACTAGAATGCGGCTAGACTAGTGTTAAGATAATTTGACTAGATGAAAATACATTCCCTTTCTCTGGAATGAACTTTGAATGTTAATCCATTTTATCACACAAAAAAATATGGGGAATACTATTTTTTTCATTTCATTTAAACCATATACATTAGTCTTTAAACTCATTCATCAACCTAGTGATGGATTGAAAAAACAACAACATCAATATTCAACATACATCACCTTGGTTCCAACACTCATATTTTTTAAAAAAAATTAATTTATTATTTTAAATATTTTTTTTAAAAAATATCAACTTATTATCCAAAAAAAATTCCCCCAATAGTTTCCTAATTTATCTCTTCTTCCTCCCCTATAATTTAGTTTCTAAACTCTCTATCTATTATCTAGGAATAATTCAGTTTAAAGAAATTAGTATCTCTTGAAGAAGACATGGAAAGACCTAGGTTTTATCTTGGTAGTTATCTCATATCCCTACTATTCAAGAATTTTTTTTAGGAACTATTTGTCTTATTTATAAATTTAATGAGAGAATAGTCAAATCAATGATGATTATAGATGAGATAACTCCATTATGAACACGGTAGGTGGTACATTTAATATTAAGAAATGTGTTTCATGTATTATGTGTGTTGTGTGTGTGTTGGTGGATTGGGGTTGGGAAATATAATTACGGATAAATTGAGTTATAAATTATGAATTGGGTTATGGAAATTACATTTATGAGTGAAGTGGTTTTACCATACATGGTTTGATAATTTTAGAGACACATAGTTACTATGTATACAATTGGTGTGACCACTAGTTTTTTTGAAGGTACTATAGTGGAACATAGTGCATGTATTTAAATTAAAATTTAATATCATAAACTATAGTAGGTTGGTTAAATTAATTTTATGTTGTCACTCCTTAGGTAGTGGTTACAATTTTTGATGAAGCTTGGTAATTATTTAGGAAAGGGTATGGTTGTGGACTGTGGATCTTGAAACTCCTTATATTGGGGTATATAATTTGGAACATGGATATTAAACTATGAATAAACTTCTATGTTGAATGTTTACTTTTACTTAGTTATTTATAATGGTTCACAGGTAACCACATCTCATATATGTTCATAGTGTAACATGGAGAGAAAAAATGGGGTGTTATATTTATCTTAGTCTTAAAAATATATTTTATATTTGACTTCTAGATATGTTAAGTCATGTTTATATAATATGAATTACACTTTTCCTATTTTAGTATAGTGAACCAAGACTCTTATACATGTTATTACATGTTTTTTAAAATAAATAATAAATAAACACAACCCAAAGATCCATATGACTTATTTCATTGGGATACTAGGTTTATAAAACACCAAAATTAATCTAAAATATGGAATATTTATTTTACACTCAATAATTTTCTCCTGGATCCCTTTGATCTTCTAAAATTTCATATGAAAACCTAAGGAATACATTAACAAATGAGGTGTGATATAAATCCCAGTAAGGGAATAAACATGACAAAAAAGTATAACATATGAGTCAAATGGAATAACATAATATCATTAAAGACAAGGATCAGGAATAATATTATAAAATAAAGACATAAAGAATATTTCATCATAATATCATGGAATCAAAGGAATGTGGCAGCAAAACAAAACATGACATAAATATAAACCAAAGATAACCACTAACACAACATAACATAGTGGACAAAGTCCCATAGTGGATTAGGTTTACTCCATAACACTATACATGTAATATCATGAGATAAAAACATTACCCAAATCATTAGAGTGCTATATGGGTACACCCATCATAACATGTACATGAACATGTGTTCCACATAAGGGAAAAACATAATTCAAAATCATAAGAAATACTTATGGAAAGTAATGGGATACATAATCTTTCTTTAAAGAAAAATAAAATAAATTATCATACAATTCCAAATAGAATAAGGAATTAATTATTTTATATTTATATATTTTAATAAATAATAATATTTCTCAAATATGGAGTTCATTTGAAAAATTCATGAGAAAAGGCAGTGAATTGGGTATATAAATGAACCTTTAAAATAGTGTTTTGAAGAACCAATAAAGAACTTTTAAAGACAAGAATATGGTATTTTAATTAAAAATAGAGGTAAACCAAAAAGGTTTACCCTAAAATATATATCATTTTATAAAATAATTATTGGGTTAAATACTTTATAATATTTCCAAATTAAAGGATTACGGTATAGAAAATTTCCTTAATCGGGTTTGATTTTAAAGAAGGTATTGAGAAATGAACACAGGTTGTGTAGAACCCCATCAAATAAAGGGATAATAAGATAGGTAAATATATAAGATACATATATAAATAATTTAAAATCATTATATAACATTATAAGGAGATATATTTTAGGTAGAGAGAAATAAGGTATATCCCAATGAAAATATTGTTTTTCAGAGAGTTCCCTTACCTCAGGTCCGGATTCATTCTGCATTTTCTTTTAACATTATAAATGATCAAACTATATCTATTAAAAAATTATTGAAAAATTAATTCAGATATATTTTATTTATTATAAAATTTTATTTTATTTTAGTGTCATTTAATAGAGTTATAATTATTATATTTACTATTCCAAGGTCATTCATTTCATGGTTCTAAGGTCAGATTAATTTGTAGGTAATTATGGGAGTTCTTATGGAATGGTTACATAACTCCAAAATTTTAATGGTATGGATGAAATATTTCTTAGAAATTATAAAAGGTTCTTAATATCCAATATTAATCATAAATTCCCTGAAATAGAGTGTATAGTTTTTATTTTCATATGGTTAACTCATTTAGGTGGGTTTTCTGACCCTAAAGAACTTACTTGGTTTTATTTAACATTAAGAGTATTTTAAAAAAATTAGAATAATAGAAAATATAATTACTAATATAAAATTTTACAATAATAATTGAATTTAAACTAGATATGAATGTGATACTAGAAAATGAAATTCTTCATTCAAGGTGGAGGTGAACTGACTATACTATAAACAATGTTTTCATTTTAGAGTCAATTAAGTGTAGGGTAGAAAATGGATATTACACCATTATAATAATATATAAATATATTTAGGATAATTATGTTATTATTAAAAGATAGATGGAATTCATATATGGGAGGTAGATGAACAAAATTATCGAAAGAGACTTAGTTGAGAATTTTACCTCTTCCTTTGGGAGTCACCTCTTAGCTTTGCCTCAAGGCTCCATAGAATGGTCTTTGGTTAGAAAATCACATGGTGTTCATGAAGGAGAGGGTTGGGGAGAAAAATGGTAGTTTTTTTGGAAATATCCAAGTCTTAGAAGGTTTAATGAGAAAGGGTGGTGAGGGGTGGTATTTATAAGGGGGGATAGGGGAGTTTTATTAATATAATATTCATTTTTTTTATTTTAGACAATGATTATAAATATATATCAATATTGTGACTATATAGAATACTTTTTTCAACCGAGTTCAATATAATGGCTATTAACATTTGATATGACTCAGTTGTTCATGAATTTAATTTATAATGTTAAATAATGTATTTTGTTTTATTTCAATATTCCCTAAAAATTCAACTATTATAGAAAAATAAAAAAAATCCTTAAATAAGTTTTCCACATTTAGATTCTGGAAACTAAATACATTTTAATAAAATTATTTTCTAAATATGAGAAACTATTTTTTTGATAAAATCAATATTTCATTAAAAAATACAAATTTTAATATTATGATCATTTTTAACCTTTGAAAAATCACTTATGGTCTTATAAAATTATATTATAATTATTCTACAACTTATGATTATTTTATAAACCTATTTTTGAAAATAAAATTTCTTTTAAATTTTTATATTTATCATAGAATTATAAATAAATCATATGTGTTTTACAAAAATACAAACACATATTTTATCATTTTTTAAATATTTTTTATATTTTTATGATTATATAAACTTGCTATATTTTCATTTTATAAGATAAAATAATATTATTTTACAATTAAATAGATGAGGTTACTATTCCAATTGCCAATTTATTATTTCTAATGGTTATATTACTATTCCAAAATTTAGATTACTATTCCAAAATAAATTTTTGATAGTCATATGGGGTTCCAACATTCTATAAATACCTCACATTTCATTCATTATTCATTCACTTATATTTTATCTCAAATTTATATATTTTCATTTTCAAAATGAATGTTTATTTCTAATATTTTATTTATTTATACAGTCTTGTTTGTGAGTATGATCATCCTAGGGGATTGAGAATATCCATATTCTCATATTATAGTTACATTATTTTCTATTTTTTCTCCCATTGTATTATTAGGAATTTTATTGAGTATATTTGTACTCTAAATTTAATGTTCAAGTCAATATAATAAAATTTTATTGGTACTATCATGTGGTTCTTGTGATTTATATAATATTACATCACTAAATATGAAAAAAATATAAATTCAGAAGGGGAATTCCATTGATAAGATTTTGGGTTGTTATATTTATTTTTTATGATCATACCACATATAGGTTTATTGAGTCATTTGTTATGTTTTTTGGGATCTTCAAATTATATAGATTATTTAAATGATTGAAAAGCTGTCTTTTGAGTGTTTTTTCATCTAATAATGTTTTCCTTCCGAGTTTGTATATGAGGGGAAATCAAAGAAAGGTCCTTGAGGCCTTATGAGAGTTATTTTCATGTATATTTGATTCAAATATTTTGTTCATCCAAGTATAATCAAAGAATGATGATTAACATAATGATATGGGACTATGGGATAAAAAATTTCCAGGTTTTGGTGTTAGATATAGGTTATGTTTAGATGATGGGGTATAGTGAGATGAGTCAAGATGGGTTACACTTAGATTAATTATTTCATTATCCTTTAGTGGAGTTATAGGTATGGTTTGATGAATATATGAGATTTATGATATAAGAAATGTATTCCATTAATTACTTTACTTCATCCTGATTATATTGATCTATCATAGCTATAGATGGACCTACTAGTTAGATTGATCCTTATTGTTTTGAGGGGATTACTGGATGTTGTGATGTGATCCCTAGATGCTCATATACACTAATCTACATATTTTATGTCTTTAATAAATGAATATCCTATAAATGGGTTTGTATATGTTATGAATTTCCTAGATGTATTTGAAATATATGGGTTTGCCTATATTTCACCTTTCCTAGATGTATTTCCTATACATGGTTCTGGCTATGTTATGACTTTACTAGATGCATATTCTATACTTGGGGTTGGTTATGTTATTAATTTTCCTAGATATATTTACCATATATATTTTTATCTATATTGTTTCATTCTTACTTAAATTCTTATATAATATTATTTTGATAAACATGATACACCTGTAATGGCTAATGTTAGTGGGGTTAGGAATTATGGTGGTCTGGTTAGCATGAAATAATCAAATGCAATTGCTTACGTAAAACATGTTATTATTTAATATATTTTATTTATTTATACACACACACTCACACATTAGATGTCATAGAGTATATAAGTAATTCCATTTATAGTGTAATATTATGTTGTGTACTCACATATTGAATGATAAACTTGTTGGATGTGAAATTCCTTTGTCTTCATTGCAGTTTTATGCACCAGTTATATAGTTATTCTAGTTGGTGGGGCAAGAGGGGTTTAGAGATATGACTGAGGACCTACTTGAATTCAACTATAACATGTAATTTTAATTTTTTGTCCTTTTTTTGTATATGATTAACCCAATGGGAGATCCTTTTAATGTATGCATATTTGATCCACATGAGTCAATTTTGTTAAAAAATGTTAATGGCCATATATTAATAATAGTTAAATATTATCTATAAATCCATGTGTGTACTCTAAAATTATTTACATTTCTATAATTTTATAGATATTTAATGTTGTGAAACCAAGACTATAGTCTCCTTGATATCATTTATATAATTTTACCTTTAGTTGGAAACCTCTAGCATATAGAGAGGCATTTATGAGTCCATATGGTTCCATTAGCTCAATCATTATTCAAGTTACCTTAGATAGAGCATTAAAAAGTGGTATCGAACACTTTTTTCCATTGTGTTACTCTTTGGGACTTAGTAGTTAGAGATAATGATGGATGTAATTTTGGGTGTACACTATCCTTATTCACTGAGAACACTTGTATGGTATATGACTAAGTCACCAAGGGTATGGGATTATTGTTCTCACATTTTTCTATTATAGTTGATATGTTTATTAAAATATGGTGTACTAGTTTATGGATTATATTTTATTATTTAACTCTTAGCCTGGGGTGATAATAGAGTGTGTGTTCATGAATCATACTTGTCCCATAAGAGTACACAACAAGTGAGTAGATTTTTATGATTAGAAACAGGTTTTTAAAAGGAAATTACTGTGTAAAAAGTAACTTTTAGGAAATAAATTTTATGGTAAAAAATTTATTGAAAGTGGTTTTGGATAATTAAAATATAAAAAATACATTATTCAGTGTTCTCTTGAATAACCTATTAGGGGAGAGTTAATTAATTAAAACTTTTTTGGTGGTTTTTACATGGTGTTACATTGATATGATTTTATTACAATCAATGTCATAAGTTAAATGATATTCATATAGTAGGTAATATTTGTCATTGTATGCCTTATTTATTTCCTAGTAATGGAAAGGTGTGACTATGTTATTGGTTATTATTAGCATGGTGGCTTCATTTTTTTAGAGAACCTTTAAAGGGATGAAAAAGTGTGTGATGTTTCCTTGAGTTTTCGAGATGTGAATCTCCATGTTATGAGTTTTGGTGGTATCATGGTAATGTTAGTTTCAGTTTAAGTTAGTTAATTTATCATAGGTTGTTTATTAAGTAGTTTATATGCTTCTTAGTTTCCATGGAAGTAAGTGAGATGATATTTCTTATTAATTTAGGTGTGTAGGATAATATTCCTTGAATTTACTTGTGAAGAATTGATAGTTAGTTGATAGAATTTATTGCATTGATTTTATCTTCATTTGACATGATAATTTATGTATTGTAATGGTGTGACCATTATATCATATAATATGATGCCAGATCAATATTCGTTAATAGATAATTTATTAGAGATAGTGGGGATCCTTCCAGGAGTTTATGTATAGGTGGATATTCCCTTTATAGTTTGAATATTGTGAGATCTTGGAGCTTTTGGACAAAGTCATACAAAGGAAGAAGTTAGGTATTCCCATTCCATCCATGAGTCTCAAGAGAATAATTTTGTAGTTTTTAATGGGAACATGAGGTCACAGGATGTGGAGAGTTGATTAGATAACATTAAATTTATGTTTGACTAGATTGGTACTCTAGGGTAGAATTAGGTGTAGTTAGCTATTTTTAAATTTTAAGATTAGGATCTTGTATGGTGGAATACCTTTTGGTTAAAAGGAAAAATTGATGAGTTGTTATGGATAGATTTATATTATCTCTTTTATAAGAAATTATACCCATAATAAATTAATCAATATATGTCTAATATATTTATAATAATATTACATTATAAAAGAATAGTGGTGGATTATTCCACTAAATTCAAGATGTTGTTTCATTATATATTAATCATGAAGGGAAATGAGTTTTTTAAGGGTCACTAATTTGATAAATGGATTAATTATTCCTTATTAGTGTGTGTTATCCCTTATTTCTTAGATACATACTCATTGACTATCAAGTGATATTTAACTATTGAGTCTAAGGCCTTATTTCCTTAAGAAGTTGTTATAAGCTAAGAGGATTTTATCATATGTGAATGTTGGATGAAGAGAATAAGGATTCTGCTAAGAATGAAATATAATGGAATAGTTTATCACCTAAATAACAAAATAAGAAGTGGGTTTTGTATTGTTAACAATGAAAATGGCCATGGAACATACTCTCTAAGTTCCTGAACGAAATAAAGGAGTGTAATTTCTCTGGTAGGATGAGGCACCTATCATATTTTTATAGGTGGATCATAACATCCCAATATTTTATGATATAGTTCTATATAAATAGTTTTTACCTTTAATATCCTGCATTATACTCAATACCGAGTTTAAATAAATGTCAATATACAATTAAAATAATATTATTTAACATGACAGTTATTACCCAACAGTTGGATTGGAAGGTATGAATAGGTCTAACTAAATTATTAAAAATTTATGGTTTAAATATCCATAAAATGAATTAATTTTTTATCAGTTAATTATAAATTAAAACAAAAATCATTTTAAAATAAAGGATATGTTTTTTTTGAAGAACTGTTATTATGCACAAAAAGTGTTTTTTATCTTAATAAATTAAATTAATCACTATTTGTGAATTATTTTAATGAAATATATATATTATATATTAGATAAAAAAAATTAACTTTCACCTATGATTTTTTCTAGGAATGAGATTGGAATATATATCTAGTTTTTTTCTCAAAAATTTAATTCTCAGAAAATGATTTTTATCGTGTTTTGTGGATTTATTTTAATCTAAATTTCTACCACTTATAATGATTGAATCTTGAAAATGGATTCTATGTTTAGAATTAGGTGGATCAAATTTGTTAAATATTTCCCTTTTATTTTTCCTCAATATGAATAGCAACTATAGTATATTATTGTCAACCCAATAAGGGTAAAACATGTAAAACATGGTTAAAACATTATGATAAGGATTTAAAATTTATCTAACACTTTATTTTATCCTATTGTATGAGTGTAATTTTTTCATTTAAATCCTATATATGATAACTTGGTTCCATATTTCATTGATTGTGTTCTCTATATTAATTTTATCAAAGCATAAATAAAAAATGCCACTCTCTTGACATTAATATCTCTAATTTTTTTACATAACTGTTAAAATAGGGTAAGCTCAGTTTGAAATTAATATTTGAAGGATTTTTTTTTCTATTACAGTAATTTATTTATAATTTTTATTAGTCAAATAATTCTCTTAAACTACTACGCCACACTAACAACGTATTTATTTAATTAATAAAAAAATAAAATATTTTTTTTAAACATATTAAAAGTTATAAAATTTAAGTTAATTATTATGTTCTTTGAATTTTGTATATAAATATGAGATATTAGGGATGTGTGAAAATATCATATTCAAATTCTATCATTTTATTAGTATATTTAAAGTTAAATTAAATGAATAGTTCCTAAATTGACATTAATGATATTTTATAATAAAAAATATTTTATTAAATTATTTAAATTCATAAAAATATCACCTTTAACTAATTAAATGAATTATGGTTAAAAATATCAACCATGGTATATTTATGAATCACTTTTCCATTTATGGTAACATTTTTAACCTCTTTGGATTGAAATAGTTGTTTCTGTGGTTAAGGTAAAAAATTGTTAATAAAGTGGTTAATAAAAAAGAGAAGGATTAAAATGACATAAAAAATAGTCAAAATTTAATTTGATGACATTATTTAGACTTTATCGTATTTTTATTTTAATTCATGTCCATTTGTAAGCATTTTTCCTAATAATAACTTTATTATATTTTAAACTTTTAAGAAATTCCAAGTGCGTCCGCTCCCGCCCTTATAAAAGGACACCCCTCCTTTATCTTCTTTACACCACTTTGAGAATTATATATTATCCATAAACTACCAAATTCACTTATAAACTTACATATACACTTAATATAGGTGTTTTTATCCCAAAAAGTTCAATCCTATGGTCCTTAAGAGGATATCTGAAGGAGTTATTTTAAGGAATAGACAATGGCCCTAACCAATAACTATTTTTTACTTCTTCTTTAACCTACTATAATTTTGTGGTATTATCATAAAATAATAAATTAAGTATTACAAATGTAATTAAATTTTGTTAATATTATGTAACCACTATTATACACCCATTTCCCCATCAATGGGGAAGTGAATGTATTGCTCGCGTGTACGTACGACTTACCATCTCCACTTAGCGATGCAATTCATTTTTCATAAAATATTTCATAATTATATTTCATCACAATATTTTATGTTTATATATTATATCTATGAAATAATTATTATTATGTAATTATGATATCATATCTAACTTCTTACCTTCCAATCCATTGAAAAAAGATAACGTCGCTCATGTGTATGTGTGGACTACCACCTCTACGAAGTGATGGGATTGATTTTTTCATTTACACTTTACATGGATGATAATAAGGATGGATTTGATAAATATATATGATTTATATGATATAATATTTATTTTTAAAGTTGAATTTTTATTTATCTTTATTTCATTCCAACCATCATAATTGTGAAAACAACGTTGATGTGTACGTATGACCCATCATCTTTATGACCAGTGTAATTCATTTTTCTATCTCTATATTTGTGTATGACTCTAAATATATATTAATATTGAATATATATGAAATTTATATCATGATTAATATTTTTGAGATGATTGAAACATTATCAATGTGCATGGGCCAAAACTGTTGAACCAAAACATATATGAATATTGAATGAGTTGTCACCCAAAACCATGATTTTAATAAAAAATTGGTAATAAACAGGTGATAAATGGTTATAATTAAATCATATATGGTATTCTATATATTATTATTATTTTATAATATATTTTTAATTAATAAATATTTATTATACATGATTTTTAAACACATATAAAGGAATTCAGACCTGAGGTAAGAGTTTTATGCTACAATCTCATTATTTATTAGGATTGTTTATAATTAAGTTAAAATGATGAAATGTTATGATATAACTATAAAAAAACTCATTAATTTTATTATAATTTATTTATTTATATTATATTTTTTTTTCATTTTTCTCTCTTTAAGTACTCAAGAGATCAAAAAAAAATATTTTTAAGGAAAACCCACTTTATTTCTCTCATCAGTCAAAAATCGTTATTCTTACATATAAATTCCCACTTAAAATGTTTTCAATAATGTTTTTAATATTATACTATGATTATTTAATGTTATTTTACCCATTATTAAATTTTTTAAATTTTTTTGAAAGGAATCTTCTTATCATTTTACAAATGAGGTATGTTTTGACTTTTTTGATAAAAATGTGAAAGGAATTTTTTATTTTAACTTATTTAGTTTGAAAATAATTTCCCACTATCAGGAACTATAAACTATTTTAATCTTCCGTTACAATTTTACATGTTTATTTTTAATGATTGTTTTTCATTATATTTGGGAAATTTTTCGTTTAAAAATAAATTATTTCAATAGGAAATGGGTATTTTCCTCAGGAAACATTTCAAGTAATATTTTAAACAAAATTTTCATTTATGATAACATCCTTTGATGTTTCTTATGATTTAATAGGTATATGATCCAAATTAAACATGTTTATTCTTTATCGGGATGGTTTATGATTATGATGAAATATTTTTATAAAACACATTTATTTTCCATGGGTTATGTTATTATGAAATGATAAAATATTTATGAAATGTATTTATTCACCATAGTTTATTCTATGTTTATAAAATCTATTAAATTTTCATGGTTTATTATTTGATGAATGTTTTACAATCTTATGGAACACATATATATTATTTTCATTATGTGATAGGTGGGTATTGAATTATATATCCCTCTAATGCAATGGGTAAAGATGGATATCTCATGAGATAAACTAGATTGGAATGGGGAGTAAACCCAGTTTAGTAATGGAATCTATCAACTATGAGTCTTGTGAGTGAAACATGAATACTATAGTGTTTTGGGGAGTAAACCCAATCTACTATGATAGTTCTCAATGTGAGCCTTGACTACTAAGAAAATTATTTTCCATGATTATGTGTATTCCACAAACTTTTTTCTTATACCAAGGTTATACCCTCATGGCTCATGTTCTTTGATTACTTTATGATTCATGTCTTATGAACTATTATGTATTATTCCATTATTAAAGATTATGATCTATGATATGAAGGGTATAGTTTTCAAATATTATTACCATGTTCTCATAACCTTATTCACATGTTTTGTTGATATCTCCCTTGTTTACCCTTACCGGGGATCTAAGCTCACCCTTTCTAATTTATCATTTCACTAGGTTATGAAGAAATTTATTAAGTATTATATGTATAAGATAGGTACTAGTTATTGATAAATTTGTGGGATATTATATTATTCACTTATGAATCTATTTATATATCCATTTTTCTAAAGATACTAAACTTATACATTTACGGTGTGGATTATTGTGGGATATAATGAATATTAATCTAATAAGAGACAATATATATGCTTAAAAATTATGGGTCATTATAGTTAGTATTAGAAAAATGTTTAGTTATCTTTGGAAACTAGGATTAGAAAACTTTACAAAGAACCTTTGGGATAATTCTATGTATTGGATAATATACTAAAGTTTTAGTAATGATCATTGATAACCTAGGTTAAACCTATATTCTCAATGATTGAAAATAAGGTTTCATGATTTAGTAACCATACAAATTAATTATCATGATTATGTAGTTTCCCATAATGATTATTTTTTATCACATTATGTTTTTTTGGTTTTACTCAATGTATGGAACCTGAGGGAATCATGTTAATGTTAAATTCTACAAAAAATGCAACAATTATACTCTCGAGAAAAAAATGTTATAGGAGAATAAATGAAAATTATCATTACTATTCATAAAAAACATTCTCAAGATATGAATTCTATTGATCTATCAAACAAGAATAATATGGAACAATGTTTTTTTGATTCCTTTATAAGGAAAAACCCTTATTTTAGTGGGTCTTCTGATCAACTAGTTGTTGAGTAATGGATTAGTACCACTAAAAAGATATTTTCCATTTTATAGTGTTTGGAATATAAAAATTTGTTATGTTTTATCTTTTGGAAGGTGAAGTAGATAAATTGTGTAATATTATCAAGAACATAAGGAAATGTGAATAAATTGAATCCATGTAGTGGGAGGAGTTTAAAATATTATTATTTAATAATTACTTTCCTCATATTATTTATATGAAAATGGAGAAATGATTCCTAAATCTAAATAAGAAGGATGATGAATACCTTAGTACCTATGAGGTAAATTTTAAAATACTTGTGAGGTAAATTTCATGTATTACCATCTAGACTTAATATAAGTCTGATCAATTATTCAGTGGATTAAAACTAAATATCCAAAGAGAATTAAACATCAACAACTTCAGTGGAAATGAAGAAATTTCACAATATGCTATTATGGTGGATATGAAGATTTGAGTTACTAATTCATCTCATATATTTGATAATAAAAGGAATATAGAATGAAAAAGTAATTCTAAAAACCATGGAGAGAATAAGATGTGCTTTCTTTTATTCTTAAAGAGTGGAAGGAAACATAGAGGAAATTTTCTTAAGGGGACTGTTAAATTTTTTAAGTGTTGAAATAAAGGTAAAAAATAAATTAAAAGTTTAATTGATTGGAATAAGTTATTCAATGATGGTGAAAATCACCATAGAATGCACCATCCACACTCTAGTGCTCAAATTAATGGAATTTAAGTATTATGATAACTAGTTCTCAAACCTAATGTTTAATGATGAAAATCAATGTCATTAATATCTTAATCATAAGGAAAAAGGGAAATCTCATACGATCACTATTACTGATGTAGATTATGATAACAAAGTGGTGAAAGGTACACTTACCATCCACTCTATAACTACTAATGTATTATTTTATTCTATATTTACCCAATATTTTATATATGAGGAATTTCTTAATATTATCATACTATAACCTCATCAACTAGATATTGAATTAGTAGTGAAAAAACTAATGGTATGATGATCACGTATCAAGTCTAGTAATCTTCTCCAATTGAATTTTTCGGGAATGTATTTCCTAAAAATTTCATTATTCTCCCTCTAATTGAATTCAATGTTATTTTGGGCATGGATTGGATATATTTACATAAATCCCACACCAATTATCAAGTAAGGGAAGTAACTATAGAAATTCCAAACCAACCAATGATTGTCTATCAGTGTTTTGATGAATATGAAAAACCAATAGAAATTGAATACATTGTTTGAGTCTTGATTCATATTAAAAATGGATATTTATCTCAGATGGTTGGGGAGAAACTCAACATCGAATAAATGCCTATTCTGTGGGAATTTTTTTATGTCTATTCAGAAGAGTTTCCTAGTACTACACTAAATTGTGAATTTTAGTTCTCAATAGAAATCATACATGGTGCTACACCTATTTAAAATACTCTATATAAAATATCCCTAATTGAGTTGAATGAATTAAAGAAGAAACTATAAGAGAATATTGATAGGGGATTTATTTAGAAAAGTGGGTTACTTGGGGTGTATCTTTTATTTTTTGTTAATAATAAAGATGCATCAATACGGCTCAACATTGATTATCAAGAACTTAAAAATATCATAATAAATAATATGTATCCTCTTCTTCATATTGATGACTTGTTTGATCAATCGTGTGGAGATCAAAACTTTTCTAATATTGATATACATTATAGATGTGAATAATTGAGGGTTAAGAAGAAATATATTCCGAATACAATATTACACACAAGGTATGGACACTATCAATATATAGTGATTCCATTTAGAATATTTAATGACCCCACTATCTTCATGTATTTAATAAATATAATCTTTAGAAATCAATTTATTCAAATTTTTGTATTCATTAAAGATGAAATTATTATATATTCATAGATAAAGGATGAGAATCAAGATCACTTGAGGATTGTACAGAAGACCCTAAGGAAGGATAATATGTATGAAAATTTATAAAGTGTGAATTTTAGCTAAGAAAATTCATTTTTGTTTTATATAATATCAATATATGGTATATTTATTATTCCATAAAAGACTGAATTTATTGAATGTTAGCCAAGAAAAACCACTATGACTGAGATCCATAGTTTTATTGGTTTAGCTGGATATTATCAACACTTTGTGGAGAATTTATCACAATTATCTAATCCACCCACCAAGTTAACTCCGAAGGGATAAAATTTCACTTGGACATATGAATGTGAATAAAATTACACAGAACTAAATATCAGGTTAGTCAAAGAACCTATGCATACATTACCCTACAATATATAAGGGTTTTTGATTTGTAGTGATACATCAAATAAAGGAATGGGATGTGTTCTCATGTATAATTATATGGTGATATATTTTGCCTCATGATAATTTATAGTTCATTAGAAAAATTACCAAACTCATGATTTAGAGTCATCTATGGTAATTTTTTCATAAAATATATGTAAGAATTATCTTTATAGAGAAATGTGTGATATATATACTAATTGTAAAAATTAAAAGTACATATTCATAAATAAATAGTTCAATATACACCAGAGACAATAGTGGGAGTTGATTAAATATTATGACTTCCCAATACATTACCACCTTGGGAAAGCGAACAAGGTGGACAATGATTTGAGTCAAAAGGATCATGCAAGATTACCCATAATAAAGATCACAAAATATACAATATTTTTGGATTTAAAAGGATAAATCTATAAATCTTTAAATAAGGGGAGAAATATCATCTTGCTAAAATTAGTTTTCAACCTTATATCCATGTGATGATTAAAGAGGCGTTGAAGGAAGATGTGTAACCATAGAAGAAGGTTAAAAATGTTCCTAAGTGCAAACATGATTATTATGGATTGATAAGGTTTATTAAATATGTATGTGTTCCATATATACAATATTTTAAGGAGAAATTGGATGAGGCCCACAGTTCATCATTCTCTTTTGATCATGTAAGTATGAAGATATACAAAGATTTGAAAGATTACTTCTAGTGGGACAACAAGATGAGAGATATTTTTGAGTATTCATACCAGTGATTGGTATTTCAGAAAGTTACAACTAATAGAAATAAGTTTAATGGAATGTTACAATCATTACCCATACCATAATGGAAATTGGAAAACACCACTATGGATTTTGACATCAGACTCCCCAAAACATCTAAAGTCTATAATGCTATTTAGGTTTTAATAAATGAGATTAAAAATTAGGTACACATATTTTTTATAAAATAAGATTTATCTATTTATTACATTTACAAAATATATATTAAGGATGTTGTAAGGTTTTATGGAGTACCACATTATATTGTATCTGATCGGGATCTACGATTTTCCTAATGTTCTGGTGAAGTCTTTAGTAGGATATTGATATAGAATTGAGTTTAAATATAGTGTATCATCCTCAAAAATATGGTTAGTCTGAGATAAACATTAAAACCATAGAGTATATATTCAAATTTTTTCTATGGATTTCAAATATGGTTGGGATCAACATCTTACTCTAGTCATGTTTTCTTACAACAATAGATTTCACTCAAGCATTTTGATTTCTATTTATGAAGAACTCTATGGAAATAAGTGCATAACCCAAAAATGTTTAGATAACGTTGAAAAAATAAATATATTGGGACCTGATATAGATAAATAAATAGTATATAATGTTATAACTATTCAAAAACACATCAAGGTCACTCAGAGTCAAAAAAAGTTATTCTGATAACTGTTAGGGAGATCTGAAGTTAAAAGTTAATGATAAGGTATTTCAAAAAAATTCTCCTTGGAAGAAGGTTAAGATATTATGAAATACGGGATATATGATCACTAGATATAGTTGACCCTTTGATTTTATAGATTGAGTATGGATGGTATCTTATTGCTTGGTGCTTCCACCAAACCTCGCTCAAGTTCACGATGTCTTTTATATATTCCATCTAAGAAAGAAAATACATGATCCTTCACAAGTAAAAAACATAGAGGTATTAACATTAGAGCATGATATTTCTTATGAATAACAACTAGTAAAAATTTTGGATTTTAGAGACAAATTGCTATAGAACAGGACTACTAACGAGGTTAAAGTTCTGTAAAGAAATTAGAAATTCAAAGAAGCTACTTAGGAACCTGATGATGTAATAAAATAAGGATTTTCTCATTTTTTATATCATATTAACAAAATTTTGATGGATAAATTAATTTTAAGTGGGGTAGAATGTAACACCTTGAGATTTTATGATATATTTCTCTATAATTGTTTTTCTTTGATAGTTTTTCTTACATGAAAAACCGACTTTAAACAAAACATGATATACAATTAAAATACTATTATTTAATATGATAGTTATTTCTTAGACATTTTATTGGAGGATATGAATAGTAATAACTAAATTATTAAAAACTTATGGTTTATATATGTGTAAAATGAATTCATTTGTAATCAATTAATTAGAAATGAATATAAAAATCATTTGAAAATATAGAAGATGTTTTTCTTAAAATTTGTTTTTATGAATGCAATGTGTTTTTATCTTAAAAAATTAAATTAATCACTATTGGTGAATGATTATAATGAAATTTATATATTACATATTTAATAATATGTTTTAACATTATTATAATGCTTCTTCTAGGAATGTTATATGAATATATATAAATTATTTTATGCTAATTTTTTTATTAAAAAACAGTATTGTCACGTTTTGTGCATTTATTTTAAAATGAATTTATTCCATGTATAGAAAGTGAATATTGAAAAATAGATTTCATATTTGCAATTCGGAGGATTATATTTTTTAAATAGGAACATTTTATTTTTGGTGTATAAGAATAGTAACCAATGAATTTTTTCACCTAGGTAAGGGTCAAATAGTTAAAATATGGTTAAACTTTAAGATAAGGCTTTAAAATTTACATAAAACATTAATTTATCATATTGGTTGAGTGTATTTTCTTACTTTATATACATTTCTCCAATATATGGTCACTTTGTTCAATATTTTGTTTTATTACGGCCTTTATATTTATTTAAGAAAAGAATAAATACAAAATGTCACTCTCTTGACTTTAATATATGTAATTTTTTAGATAATTATAAAGAAAACCATAAGTTCAATTATGAATATTTATTTGAAAGATAAATCAATTTTTGATCATGTAATTTTTTTCTAATTTTTACTAATTTAATAATTTATTTAAATGTCTACGCAACACCGACACAATATTTATTTAATTTATAGAAATATAAAATAAATTATTTGAAAAACATTAAAAGTAATATAATTTAAGTTAATTATAGTCTTATATGAATTTTTTAGATAAATATTTCTTATTATGGATATTTTAAATGATTATATTAGACTTATATAATTGTCTTGGTATCTATAAAATCAAATTAAATGAATAATTCCAAAAATTGACATTAATGATATTTTATAATAATTAATATTTTATTAAATGATTTAAAATTCATAAAGTCTTATCTTTAACCATGTGAAATTAATATGGTAGAAAATATAAACCATGATCCATTTTTTTATTTAATTTTCCATTTATGGTATGATTCTGAAGCCCTTATGATAGAAATAGTTATTACCACGGTTAAGGTAAAAAATAGTCAATAAAGGGTTTAATAAAAATGATAAGGTTTCAAATGACACCATAACCTAAATAAATTTAATTGGATGATTATATTTTAAACATATAATCTTTTTATTCAAATTCCTGGAAAATTTAAAGCATATTTTTATGATAATTATTTATTATATTTTAGTATTTTAAGACATTCTCAGTGTGTCCTCTCCTTCCCTTATAATTGGAAACCCCTCATTTATCTTATTTACCCAACATCGAGCCTTATAGATTGACTAAAAAATTCCAAATTACCATATAAAATTACATTTACACATTATAGTAGTGATTTTCTCACTAAAATACCAAACCTAGGGTCTTTAAGAGGATATCTAAAGGAGTTATTTCAAATAATAGGTAATCACCCTAATCGATCACTTTCTTTTTTTACTTCTTATTTTAACTCCTCTAAATCTATGGTATTATCATAAAATAATAAAATTAGTATTATAAATATAGTAAAATTTTATTAAGGTTATGAAAACACCATTATCCACCTTCTTTCTCATTAAATGGTAAGTGAAAGTATCGCTCGTGCATACATACGACTTACCACCTCCACACAGTGATAACATTCACTTTTCATAACAATATTTTTTGGATGGGTATTATTATGGTTTAAATATTTATATAGGATATTTATGAAATAATTATTCTTATTTAATTATAATATTATATCAACATTCTTACCTTCTAATCATTTTGAAAATAATAACGTCACCCGTGCAAACGTGTGGACTACCAACTCCACGAATTGATGTGATTATTTTTTTGTTTCCTCTTTAGATGGATGGTAATGGGGGTGGATTTGATAAATATATATTATTTATATGATATAATAATTAATCTTTAAAGGAGAATTATTATTTACCTTTCTTTCGTTCAATCCATTGAGAAGTGGAAACAACGTTCATGCATACGTACGACCTACCTTGTCCATGAACGACATAATTCATTTTTCTATATCTAATTTTGTGGATAAATATACATACATATATATATATATATATATATTAAATATGTATTATTTTTATATCATTATTAACATTTTTTATATGATGGAATCATGATCAAAGTAAAAGGACCAAAACTACTAAACCCAAACATACATGGAGAATGAAGCAATTATCACTCAAAATAGTGATTTTAATAAATAATTTTTAATAAATGGATGATTAAAGTTTATAAGAAATCATATATGGTATGATATATATGATTATGGGTTTTTAATATATTTATAATAAATATATATTTATTATATTGGATTTTTGAGCACATAAGAAGGAAGTCGAACACGTGGTAAGGGTTTTTTGTTACAATATCATTGTTTACTGAGATTGTTTATGATTTTGTTCCAATGATAAAATATTATGATATACCTATAAATAAACTCATTAATTTTATTCTCCTATTTTTATTTCTATAGATTACTTTTTTCCTTTAATTTTACTCTCTTTAAGTACTCAAGAGACCAACGGAATATTTTCATGGAAAACAATCTTTATTTATCTCTTTAGTTAAAAAACATATTACCTATATTGGCTCCAAAATGGGATAAGAAGAAGAAGAAATGGAAAGCATCAAGGGGATGCTGCGCGAAGACTATTTACGGAGCCCCCAATCGCACCGTTCCCACCACAGATCAAGGAGGTGGGCCGCACCATGAATGGATTTGACGTTCGCGAGGCCACTGCGGAGAAAGGAGGCAGTAACACTCCGCGAGCGCCGTTGATGTTCGTGAGGACACTGTAGAGAAAGGAGGCAGTAATGCTCCGTGAGTGCCATTGACATTCTCAAGCCCGCTACAGAGCAAGGAGGTAGTACGCCCTGCGACCTCATTTGACGTTCATGAGCCCGCAGCGGAGAAAGCTCCGTCTTCATGCCGAGCGAGATATTCTTTTCGGCGCCTCTCCCTTATAAATACCGGCCTCCCCCCAACTCTGAGAGGCAGATCATCTGACCCTTCAACTTCCTAGCTCTCGAATCCTGAGGCGCCTTCTACTCTGCGAACCATGAGCTGTGATAGGTACTTATGCTCTGTGAAGTGCCTCCCCTTTTCCTTGTTTTAACCCCTCTTCCGAGAGGGATGCCTTTCACAGAGCCTAAGGTCCTCCTTGAAGGAAGGGGATACCCAAGGGGACCCAGGTCATCCCGAAGCATTTATGCTTCATGAAACACCCTTCATGTACACATGATCCGCATGCCAATGCAGGGTCACTGTACTTCACAAAGCACATTGCCTCACGATACCTTACTTCATGAGGCACCTTTGCTCCACAAGGTAGTGCTCTCGAAATGTCTTTACACTTCGCAAAGCACCTCTTATATGAACCTATGACCTATGATTAGGTCGAGGCGCCCCACATCACGAAGTACACCCCTTTGTAAGTACCCTCCGCCACGCGAAGCAGTAAAGTTTCACAAGCCCCCTGCCTATGAACCCCTATGCTTTGCAATTCCTTTCCTGTACGACCCTCCAGGTTTGCATGATGTGACTTCAAAATCCCTTGGATGATACTACCTATTTCATTGCTTCGCCTCATTCTTCTTTTCATAGGCACACTAACAACTATTTCTTCTTCGCATAGCCACACTAACGTGGAATCCCCAATGGTTCGCTCCATAACACACCCTAGCCACAACGTTGCCTATCCCATATCTTCACCAAGGAGCAGAGGGTACCAGTTATGTAAGTCCTAGGGGTGCGAAGAAAACCCACCTCGTCTGACCTGCAGGACGTTAAACTACCAAGCACCATCATTCTCAGCACATGACGTTAAACTGTGTCCTCTCCCCGTGCCTCGCACGCGGGGTGAACCCACCTTGGACATTCTCCACACCCATTGGTCTCCACGAGGATGAGATATTCCTTTACAGGGGATGATATTCTCCTTATCAGAGTGTCATTTTTCCGTAGGGAAAGGGCGAACATCTCGATTAAGCCCCTAGCTTTTCTTGTAGGAGGCAGCATCCTTGCTCCTCCTTTCTTCTTCGGTCCCAAGGACTAGGGGGAGGGGGAAATGGACACCAAACCCATCATTTATTTGGTACCAAGTCCCTCTCCCACTGGGCTTTGTCACCATCGGGCCTCCATCCTGGAGTAAGTACCTACCTTTTCGGGCTGCTAACCACGTATAAGCCCTTGTTTCCTCTTTGGGCTTCGATCACGTGTAAGCCCCACTTCACTTCTCACGGAGGCACCTTTCACGAAGTGATCCTTAGTTCTCTACTACCTCTTGTTTCTCACACTGATCATGACTCACGTGGGATTAGAGTAAGCACCAACAATGACATACATCTTAGGAAGCCTAGAGTGTAAGCCACACACTACCACCTGAACTATGTGGTCTTTGATCTTTTCCAAGGCAAGGTATGTGGGAAGCCTCTATGAGGTTCAATCCCACCATCCATTGGTCATCCCGACCCCCTTTATGTCGGTTCACCAACACCTTGGGCAGCCTAGAGTGTAAGCCCCACACCACCACTTGAACTATGTGGTCTTTGATCCTTGCCAAGGTAGGGTACGTAGGAATCCTCCACGAGGTTCAAGCCCACCATCCATTGGTCGTCCCGACCCCCTTTGCGTTGGTTCACCAACTCCTTGGGTAGCCTAAAGTGTAATCCCCACACTTCCACCTAAACTACGTGGTCTTTGATCCTTTCCAAGGCAGGGTACATAGGAAGCCTCCACAAGGTTCAAGCCCACCACCAATTGGTCATCTCGACCCCCTTTACATCGGTTCGTCAACAACTTGGGAAGCCTAGAGTGTAATCCCCACACCACCACCTAAACTACATGTTCTTTGATCCTTGATAAGGCAAGGTATGTAGGAAGCCTCCACGAGGTTCAAGCCCACCACCCATGGGACCCCAGGTCCTCCTTCATGTCGGTTCACCAACCCACATGAACTACACGGTCTTTGATCCTTTCTAAGGAAAGGTACGTAGGAACCCTCCACAAGGTTCAATCCCACCATCCATTGGTTGTCCCAACCACCTTCACGTCGGTTTACCAACACCTTGGTCCACCTCGGAGCATAATCTCCAAATTCCACCATCTAAACTGTGAGGTCTTTGATCCTTGCCAAGGAAAGGTATGTAGGAAGCCTCCATGAGGTTCAAGCCCAACATTCGGTCACTCTGACCATCTTCACATTGGTTCTCCCCCATCCCGCATGACGTTAAACTGTGGACCTCTTTCAGCGGTAATCCATTGTCACTCCATTCTGTGGTAAGCCGTTGTCACTCCATTCAATGGTAAGACATTGTCACGCCATTCATAGGTAAGACGTTATCACTCCATTCAGTGGTAAGCCATTGTAACACCATTCAACGGTAAGTCTTTGTCACTCCATTTAGCGGTAAACTGTTGGAACCCCAATTGGCGGTAAGCCATTGCGACCCCACCCAGCGGTAAGCCATTGAAAGCCCCAATCAGCGGTAATCCATCGTTAGATGAACTAAACGAACTTTTATTCCTTTCCACAAGGATACATAGGAAGCCTCTTCAAGGATCAAGCCTAAAACCATCATCATCCTCATGGAAGTTCCATCCCATTCGCCATCTACTTAATGCAACCGCTCCATTATCCATCCGGATTCTTACCCGAGCCGCCAGATCCCAGTGGGATCATGCCGCCTCATACCCCATTCCCCTCGATAGTATCTGGGATTTCAACCATGCATTGTCCCCAACATCAGTGTTCCCTATGGGGTTCGCACTCATCTGATCCACTCTAATCAGTGTTCTGATTAGTCTGATCCATCTCCACTGGATGTTAAAATTACGGAATACCCTGTTTTAAACATGGGAAGCTGAGGAAAACCTTAGATACATGCCCATGGAATATGATTCCCCACGTATGATTTGGGATTACTCGGGCTTCTGTACCCTCGAAAAGACCTATAATAAGGGATATAAGACATACGCGCTAGTGTCCCAGCGTCCAGACACGACAGTGATGTCCAACATGACTACTCCCCTGACCGAAGGTTGCTTCCCTGACTGGACCCCTTGGAATGTCCTGACAGAAGAAGTGTAATTAAGTGGTGTCCATGAAGATATGGCCCTAGGAAGAGTTTCACGAAAACATATTAAATAAATAAGGGAGACCCGAACAAGGTAATGAGTTCCAAGGAGGAATCCAAGGAAGGAAGAACCGAAATCCCATCATCTTGTTTCGATCAAGAAGCAGACATACCTGAATAAGGAGCGGATGCTGTCTACCTTTAGAAAGTGGGAATGTGGGGTAACAGACAACACTGCCGCCCCCCCCCAAAATAGATGGACGCTCGCGCACTGATGAAAGCATCAGAAACAAAAATGGTAAACCTGGTGTGAAGTTATTCTACTCAATATGAAGATTAGTAGCACTCAAGGCATCAATGGATTGATGTGTCACTGGATCTAGTTATCTGGTGCTGGGTCCCACCAAGGAAATAGTGGGCCTGGCGTGAAAGTCACCGGAAGTTGGGGCAATAGAATGTTAGACATCCCGTTCTATGATGTTGTTAGCGTGGAACCCTCTTACCGGCTATGGAAGATGGGATGGAGCTGGGGCATTGGTCTTTTATTCCTTTTTCTTTTAGCACTGACGAGTTAAACTCCCTGCTCTCAAGAATCAAGTTCCTACTTCAAGGATGCGATCACCGCCTTCCCATCGATGTAGGGGCAGAGGCAGCGCCAACATGGTCATTCCACATGGCTTTACCTCTCCCACGACGGCCTCTACATCTATGACCATGGGGAGACCACACCCCCTCTACCCATCCGAGGTCATCTAAAAAAGGGTGATCAATGACCTCTTGCGTTGTTATGAGGAGGAGGGCATAATCTCAACCTGGGATATTGCCCACCTAGATCTAGATGCGTCTACGCCTCATCTCCAATTCCACCCCTGAGGCCCATGAAGGGAGTCATTTATCCCCACCCTGACATACAACCTTTTCAGGAGCCTGTCCCTGGAAGGCTTTGACAACTCCCTACCTTAAGCTGACGAGGTAGGTGACATCCGGGCCAACCCTGTCAGAGTCTCATTCCAGGGGATCCCAGCGAGGGCTCTCACTCAACCGCGTCAACGCCGCCACCCAGTCTTGTTGGATGAGGTGTAGGTAAGCTACATACCTGCACCACTGACCCCGGTTCATCCGACCCGATGCCAGCGTCGGGCACAAGCTGAGGAGGACGCCCGCCAAGGGACGTCATCATCGACGGCTACTGTGGCCCAAGCAACCACCGACGCATATCATCAGTTCCATGCATACACTGAGCAGGGGCACTTATACGCCCGACCAGGATCGAGTCCCCAACCACCCCACGGGTAGGCTGGGTTGACTCTCTTGGTCGCTGTCACAAGCAGTGGCCGCCGTGAACCAAGCCACTGTGATCCCACCCCGAATGGAGGTACTCCCCGTACCACTACCACAGAAAGCGCGGGCCTTCCACGCTTCGAGGATCGACATGGAAGTACGCCCTGTGCCACCCCCAATCCGAATGAAGGCCTTCCCCACGGTGGTGATAATCGGCACATAAGCCTCTACTGTGCCCATTACACTGGGTATGGAGTCCTTCTTCCTACCCCCGACCACCAGGGTAGGGACATTGCCTATCCGGTCTCTCTTTAACGTGGGGATCCTCCCCATGTCCTCTCAGCAGCTGGTGAAGGTCCTCATAACCTCGGCAACCAGATGGGTGAGGGCCAGCCTTTCTCTACCAGTACCCATCATGGAGGTCCTACCTGTGTTTATCTAGACCTGTACAAGGACCCTCCTCGTACTGAGGTCACCAGGGAAAACAAGCATGGAGGTCATCCCCATGCTTCTTCCAGTTCCAGCAGAGGGCTTGCCCACTCTAGTGCTACCCATGGAGGTCCTCCCCATGTCCCCTTTCACATCTGTCCTGGTGCTCATCACAGCCCAGATTTCTCAGGTGGAAACCCTCTTCGCCCCAGCACCAGTGCGGCTGAAGGACCTCATTTCAGAAATTTACCCTGTCCCGAGGATCCACCTAGGGGTAGAAAGGTGGGTCGTAGCCACCATAAGAGGAATTCCAGGATGGTCCAGATAGAGATCAGACCATTCCACTTCTCATACTCCTAGGAAGAGTACGACTCAGCATGGGAACCTTCCTCTTGCTCATCCGAGTCAAGGGTCAGGGCAGGGATGAGGCGCATCAGCCTGGTGCTCCCAGAATGTGAGGTCTATCAGATTCTTGACTCCCTCTGCAGGTATATCTAGGAGGATGAAAATTTGGAAACCCCACAGGTTACGGTCGTGAAATCACCACCATCATCACCGGAAGTTCTCTTTACCTCCACGAGAGATCACATAGAGCTATTCTGGGGGCCATTGGCGGGAAAGAATCATCACGGCCTATCACCAATAGCCCTAGACCCTGAAATAGGAATTGCGGCCATCGGCCCATCTTATCGCAACATGGAGGCCATGTCTCTATTCTCTTCAGAGGATAACCCAAGATTCGGTGGCCAGTCAACCCGTTCGTCGTACTCTCCACCGGCCAGCCTGCCATCCCAACGATCTGCCTCAGTACCACTGCCAGTTCCTCAGCCTCCCCTAGTTGAAAAGCGGGGTAATCAAGGGCCAAAAACTGAATCTGAGCTGAGGAGTTTATGGAACATACTTGTTTTGGGCCACATCCTCGAGAAGTTATGGCCCGTGGCAGCACTGAATTTAGGCATACCAGAAACCCTCACCCTGGAGGAAGTTGAGTGTTTCCACCACATCCTCTGGGTGATGCATTTTAGTCTTCATCATCGGCGAGTGGTTTATCTGAGGATCCAAACACATTTCGAAGAGATCATTAAGCAATTCTGTTTGGTCGATTTGGCTGCACTCCCTATGGCCCAGTGCCATGAGTCACCAGGTCACTATGAGGCCCTCCAGTAGCAATGCATTTAGAGTATCAAGGTACTCTGAAAAATTATTAAGGAGGATACCCCCCACGTGTAAATTTGTGGCTGGGGGAAGTATGCTTCCCTCCTCTTCAGTCCTATCCAGTGGCAGCCCGACTTGCTTGGCGACATCGAAGACATGCCCCCAGGAAGGTTCATGGTCAACATGGCCGATATAGTGGACAGGGAGGGCGAGTTGGAGCTTATCGATGGAGACTTACCCCCCAAGGGAGTGACAATACTATTGGACCCATCGGGAAGGATTACTCATTATTAGAGGAACCTACTTGGTCTCCCTGCGCCCACTGAGGCACTGGTACTTAGCCAGAATTCTGGTAAGGGAAAAGAGCACGTCAGAGCTTCCAAGCACTCCAACCCATCCGCTTTAGTACAGAAGACGGAGGAAGACCCTGAGAAGGCCACATTATGCCGAGAACTTTCTGAGAAGATGAAGTTGGTTGAAGAACTCATGGATGAATGTGCTCTAGAGCAACGACCCGACTACGACAATACTAGGCCAGTACAGCAGGGGCAGGAACAACTTCCACTCAGCGAGCTTCCCCTAGGTAACCCCAATCATGATGCTCCCGCGGGAAAGGCTGGATCTAGAGATCAAGGAAAGAGGGCATAGTATGTCTCACCAAACCATCCTAAATGGCGCGAAAATCCAAGGAATCCAGCCCAGACTCCCCCAGCTGGCCCGCAAGTCGCTCCACCAGCCACTCCATGAGCTTCTGAGCCTATTTACCATGTTGAAGAACCCGCCAACACGATCGTAGTTGGGGATCCCCATCAAGATAGGGACCCCGCCCAGATGATCCTATTGCAATGCTCATAGCCTTCCATGAGGTGTTGGAAACGCAGCAGGTGGCAATCCTACCTGATGGGAAGCCATATTCAGCATGGGTGGATGATATGTTGGCACCTCTGGGTTTTAGGAATTCCACCTTCTCGCTCTTTAACGGGATAGGGGACCTGCCGATGCACCTGTCCCACTTAAACTCAAGGTGTGGGCCCATGTTAGGGACTCCAGCGCAGAAGGAGGCTTCTAAGATCTGCTATTTTATTCAGCCATTGGAGGGGACAACATTCGTCTGGTACAACCAGATCCCTATCGGATCCGTAACCAGCTGGGAGGACCTTCGCATGAAATTACTCTACTAGTTCAGTTCCACCACCTGGAAAACTAGCATCACAGACATCTTCAAGTGCAAATAAAGGCCTGATGAGTGATTCATAGACTTTATCGCCCAGTGGAAGGGGCTCACATACTCCCTTGACATGACACTAACTCAGGAGAAATTACTGATGATGTGTGTGGGAAATTTCAAGACAGAGCTTCTTCCCTCTCTAATAACCCAGAACTACCTCATAGGATTCCGAGATTTCTCCGATAAGGCCCAGCACCTGGAGGAAGCCCTGCAACAAGCTAGCCAGGCACATCTGTTGCCTCCTGTAATTCCCATAAAGAGGGCTGTCAGAGCCGATCCCGCCGTGGTGGCCCAAATAGAGGCCCCCAGATAGGTGTAGTTATTACTAGTAGAGTCACCTCTATAGCCTTGTAGAGGCCCTCCACCTCAGGCGCGACCTCCGACTCCACAGTGTCCACCTCAAAATCAGCAAGCACCTCTGTGGAATGCGCCGCCACCACCCAGGTGGGACAATTAGGGTCCGCATCCTTGATAGGATCCTCTAGCCCCTCGTCAGGGCCAGGCTCCAATGCCCCTTCCTATAAAGAAGAAATTGGACCTACTCGTTCAACTAGAATCAGGTTCCAGGCTATTTCAAAAGTGCCTTGGAACAAGGGATCGTGCTTTTTCCTGAGTGCAGAAGGCCAGAGGAGGCGAACCTCACTAATCGCCCCAAATACTGCCCCTATCATCGGATCCTAGGGTACACCCTCAAGAAGTGCTATGTGTTCAAAGACTGGATTCAAGACTAGGTCGATAACAACATAGTTCGGTTGGGCCCAGCCCCCACACAAGTGGCATGCTTAGTCATAAGTACAAACAATAACAGTGATGACGAAGGCGAGTGGCAGCAGGTCTCAAACCATGAGTCAGAGAAGTATGATGACGGGATGGCTCGCAGAATGGTTTCTCATGCCCATGGTATCATTCATGCATGCTTGAATTAGATGGAGCCTTTAGAATCCACATCCACCACTTCTACATCATCATCTTAGCCAACCTCTTCCCAGAAGAAAAATCATCAGCGACACAAGGGAAAACAACACACCCCGCCAATGCCATCATCGTCCCACACTCTCGATGAATTCATGGTCCATGAGATGGGGATTCCTCCCAGAATCCGTCCAGAAGTGGATGACTCTTCAAGTGATATTCAAGGGTAGACTTTGGTTAATACTATGGAGTTGGTAAACCCCTATATGACTCCCGACGATGGGGAGCGCCCGATGAACCTACCCAATGTCCCCAGCTGATGCCAACATCGGCAGAGCCGCGACCTTATGTGTCATCGGGGAACATCGGTTGGAACCTCCAGCCAGGCCGTGCATGCCACTGGGACCATACAGCAGGCCCAACGCAGAACTCAACATGGCCAGCCTTTTCATCCGGTGTCATCAGGACCGCCTCCACCACCATTTGTGATATTGGATTAGGCAGAGATACCTTGACCATGCCGTGACTAGACTCACCCTACTACATGCTGATCTCAGTCGTCCAGTGCTCATCCGACAGCTACTCTCCGGGCTTTGACTAGTGAACAGTGGGACATGCCCAGCACCAGCTAGCAGTCGGTCTAGTCAGCAAGGCTCGCCATGCCTCCTATCACAGAGCGACCTCCTATAAGCAGAAGTTTGCACCTGGCTCGATAATATGATGTCCTCAAACACCTTTTTGGCATCCCATTGAGGATTTCCATCCTCGATGCCCTTCACCTGTCATTAGATATGCACGAGGCCCTCATTGAGGCTTGGAGAAGCTCCCTCCAGTTTGAGACAGAGGTAGCTGCTGCGGAAGCCTTTCATAATGAAGAAGTTGAGAACACCGAATGTTAGGCCATCATTTCGTTCTCTGGAGAAGATGAAGGCTCTCCCATACAGGGGAATATCCACATAATGTACATCACCGAACAATTTAATGGAGTGGAGGTTTTCCACTTTCTTATTGACACCAGCTCCCAGATTAACCTTATCCCGACGCGGACACTGCGGAATATGGGGTTATCCGAAGATGACCTGACTCCCGCCGATTTACGAATCCAAGGATATGAAGGGATAGAGAAAACCCTGGTCGGTAAGATCTGTTTTAAGACCCAGTTCGGTGGCCTAGTTTCTAGCACTGAGTTTATGGTTGTCTCCTAGGACACCGCGTACAATGCATTGATGGGAAGACCATGGATCCACCTACATGCGGCGGTCTCCTCATCATATCACTAGTGCCTTAAGTAATCCCTTAATGGTAGAGTAGGAAAACTCCAAGGTGATGCATCTCCATTCGCCTCCTATGAATCCCACTACCTGGATTCCAAATATTACAAGAGCAAGGATAAACAGATTCAGGCAAGTGAGGTTGAGCCTGCCATGGTCGCAACTGACCCTTGGGCAGGTCTGGATGAGGCCTAATTCTTCCCAATCCATCGATTGGAGACCACAACCCCCGACATGGGGCAATGTTTTGTTGTCTCCGGTAGAAGAGGTAATAATATTCCCAAGTCCAAGCGACGACGAAAAATCACATCGTACTCCTAAATAAACTAGGCTCAGGTGATCCCGGAGCCTCCTACCCCAGTACGATATCGGGATGTCCATCCCATGGCAACGACAGTATGTCATACATCTCTGTTTTACTGGGATGGGATTAACCGGCTTAAGCTGGCGCGCCACCACTGCTTTAATATCATCAAGAGTGGCCGCTTAGGCTGAAGGCAAGATGGGATCCGGTCAACTGCCTTCATTGCTATGGTTTTAGCAGCACGTGAATCTCCCGATATGCTGTCCACTGCTATTCGGGCTGGTACCAGCCTCCCGTCATGATCTGCCGACCTAGAGGAAGCTTCTCCCACTAGGAATCCCTCCTCCTCAAGAGAAGAAGAAGATCTGGATGATGCTCCCCAACCTTTGAAGAAGGCATCTCCACCATGTTGATGAACTAGTACAGGTGAACCTTGGTAGCGAGGCAGATCCGAGACCCACATTCATCAGTGCCTCCATGTCCCTTGAGGAGCATTAGTGGTACATATATTTCCTGATGCAGTATCGTGATTTATTATCCTAGAGCTATGACCAGATGCCAAGACTAGATCCTCAGGTATCCATCCACCACCTTGGCCTCCCTGCAAATCATCATTGGTTCAAGCATCCTCCTAAAAAGATGCACCCTTCTCACGGTTCCATGGTCGAGGCCAAAGTTGACAATATTATCAGAGCCAAATTCATCAAGGAGGTCCAGTACCTCAATTTTCTAGCCAACATTGTGCCATCCAGGAAGAAGAATGAACAGATCAGGGTCTGCATCGACTTCTGAGATCTCAACTGTCACTATCCAAAGGATGATTTTCCCCTTCCGATGACAGAATTGTTGATCAATGCTACGACTGGGTTCCAAGCCCTCTCCTTCATGGATGGTTACTCCAGATACAACCAGATCTGAATGGCCCCCGAGGATGTAGAGTCCATAGCTTTCAGGGCACCCCAAGGTACTTTCTATATATAGGTTATGCCCTTCGACTTGAAGAATTCAGGTGCCACCTATTAATGGGACACACACCTCATATTAAAGAAAATCCTTAGGACATTGGTGGAATTATATGTGGATGATCTAGTGGTCAAATCTCGCCAGCGCTAGGACCATCTCAAGGACCTTGATAAATTGTTCAGCTTCCTCCGTTCCCACCACCTGAAGATGAACCCGTTGAGGTGTGCCTTCAGGGTCACCTCTAGGAAGTTCCTTGGCTTTGTTGTCAAGTACCGGAGCATCTAGATAGACCCAAAGAAGATCAAGACCATCAGCCAGATGCCTCCCCCAAGAAATATTCAAGAGCTTAGAGGTTTCCAAGGACACTTTGCCTACATATGTCGATTCATTGTGAATCTGGCCGGCAAGTGTAAGAACTTTTCTCGGCTCATAAAGAAAGGCTCCACCTATGAGTGGGACAAAGAGTTCCAGACTGTATTCGAGTAAATCAAGTAGTATCTTCTTTAGCCTCCAGTCCTGATGCCACCCATCTCTGGGAAGCCACTTATCTTGTATGCGACTACCATGGAATAGTCTCTTAGCGACCTTCTCACCCAGAAGAACAATGAGGGGGCGGAAAACAACCTATACTACCTCAGCCGCATGCTCCTTGATACGGAGACCTGATACTACCCCATCGAGAAGAGCTACCTTGTGCTGGTATTCACAGTACATAAATTGTGACACTACTTGAAACACTATGAGGTACAACTGGTGTCTCAGGTAGACCCACTAAAGTACATTCTGAACCGCCCCATGTTAACCGGCCATATAGCATGAGGATAGTAATCTATCAACAGTTCGACATCAGGTTCGTTCCTTAGAAGGCTATCAAGGGACAAGAATTGAAAGATTTTCTAGTATCCCATCCAACCCCTACAGACCAGTCCCTAGACCTGGATTTTTCCAATGAGGCAATCCTCTCGATAGCTCATGCCATCCCATGTTGGCAGATGCACTTTGATGGTGCTTCCCGGAGCCCCACCGGCAGGAGACTCAATGATCCCGGGCTCAATAGAGTAGGCCTGGGTATTGTCTTTATTACCCCGACACAAGCCATTCTGCCATATTCATTCCTATTTTCAGAAGGCTGCACCAACAACTTGGCAGAGTATCAGGCTCTTATCACTGGCCTTGAGCTGGCCCTCGAGATCGATGTGCCCCATCTACATGTGAAGGTGGATTCTAAACTGGTCATCAAGAAAATAAACGGTGGCTACATTGCCAGAAAGCCAAAGCTCGTACCATTATTAGAGCTCACCCTCAAGCTAATGGCCCAGTTTCTATCTCAGTCGGATTTTACTCATGTCCCTCGATCTCAGAACGGTCGAGCCGATGCCCTGGCCAACCTGGCTGCATCACTTGCAGAACCCGAGCATGATGAAATAATTATAAATGTGGCATATCAGAGATTCATTTCTCCTGTCACCCCAGATGATGACGACAACCTACGAGTAAGCCATATTACCACTAGAGCCTCCACTTCAGGATCCCCAGGTCCCTCAGATGCAGTGGTTGAAGTGACCCCCGACTGGAGAGCCCCCTTTTTCGAGTATCTCCAAAATGGTTACCTCTTGGATGATCGGGCCGAGCGTGAGCGAATCCAATGCTACACACTGTAGTTTACCCTATAGAGTGGTCCCAGTCTTGAGTAGACCCTCTACAAGCATGGGTTCGATGGTGTTCTCCTCCGTTGAATTCAAGGAGTCAAGATTTTTTAGCTTATGTAGGAGGTTCACGCCAGTTCCTGTGGGGCTCACCAGACTGGGCCGAAGCTATCTCACTAGATCCAGAGACTGGGTTAATTCTATCCCTCCATGATCCATGATTGCATCGAGTTCACCAAGAGATGTCATGCGTTCCAAATTCATGCTAACTTCTTGCATCGGCCGACAGAACCTCTCCACTCCACCAAGTACTCTTGGACGTTCGCAGTGTGAGGACTCGATGTCATGGGACCATATCAACCAGTGATAGCTCGTCAGTGGAGGTTCATCCTAAACGGCACAAATTTTTTTCCAAGTGGGAAGAGGTAGTTCTGCTAAAAAAGGTTAGGGCCCGTTCAATCATTGACTTCGTGAGCTCCAATATCATCTACTGGTTTGGAGTCCCTTATGCTATCCTCACTGATAATGAAACCATCTTTCGAGCAGTTGAGTTGAAGAAGTTGTATGACAAGCACAATAGCCCTTCTAACCATACCTCCTGCTACCATGTTCAATAAAATGGGCAGATCGAGGCGTTCAATAAGACCCTCTCTAACATCTGGAAAAAATGGTTGGTCAGAATAAGAAGAGTTGTCCGAACAACCTCCCCAACTCCCTCTGGACCTATCAGACGACGACTTATAATTCTACCCAAGTGACCCCATATTCCCTGATGTATGGAGCTAAGGCCGTACTACCCATCTAGATCCAGCTACCTTCATTACGCACAGCAGTCTATGACCAGCAAACTCCAGATATGGTATCCGAAATTCGTCTGGATGAATTGGAATCACTTGACGAGAATAGGCTTCGTGCCCTGCAAAATCTGGAAAGGCATTAGAATAAGATATCTAGAGCCATCAGCAGGAAGGTTTGTTCGCACTCTTTCCTACAAGGCGACTTGGTATTGGCCCTCCAGACACCAATGATCCCTGGTAGGAAACCACCCAAGTTGGATCCCAAATGGGAAGGACCTTACCTAATTCACAGGGTTTATCCCAATGGTGCATACTCCCTGGTGACCATGGATGGTGAGCATATAACTTCTCCCACCAATTCCAAGTTCCTCAAGAAATACTTTTCCTGAGCCTTATGGTCCTACACGACCCTAAAATGCATGATGGTCCCATATGACCCTAAACTGCATGATGGTCCTGCATGACCTTAAACTGCATGATGGTCCCATATAACCCTAAACTGCATGATGGTCCTGCACGACCTTAAACTGGATGGTCCTGCATGACCCTAAAATGCATGATGGTCCTACACGACCTTAAACTGCATGATGATCCCTCATGAACCTAAACTACATGATGGTCCTACACGACCTTAAACTGGATGGTCCCGCATGACCCTAAACTGCATGATGGTCCTGCACAACCATAAACTGCATGATGGTCCCACATGACCCTAAACTCCATGATGGTCCTACATGACCTTAAACTGGATGGTCCCTCATGACCCTAAACTGCATGATGGTCCTTCACGACCTTAAACTGGATGGTCCCACATGACCCTAAACTGTATAATGGTCCTGTACAACCTTAAACTAGATGGTCCCACATGACCCTAAAATGCATGATGGTCCTGTACGACCTTAAACTGTATGATGGTCCCACATGAACCTAAACTGCATGATGTTCCTACAAGAACTTAAACTGCATGATGGTCCCGCATGACTCTAAACTGTATGATGGTCCTGCACGACCTTAAACTAGATGGTCCTGCATGACCCTAAACTTCATGATGGTCCTACACGACCTTAAACTACATGATGGTCCTGCATGAACCTAAACTGAATGATGGTCCTGCACGACCTTAAATTGAATGGTCCTGCATGACCCTAAACTGCATGATGGTCCTGCAGGACCTTAAACTGCATGATGGTCCCGCATGACCCTAAATTGCATGATGGTCCTGCACGACCTTAAGCTGCATGATGGTCCTGCATGACCCTAAACTGCATGATGGTCCTACAAGACCTTAAATTGGATGGTCTCGAATGACCCTAAAATGCATGATGGTCTTGTATTAACTTAATCTAGATTGTCCCGCATGACCCTAAACTACATGATGGCCCTGCACGACCTTAAACTGGATAGACCTGCATGACTCTAAACTGCATGATGGTCTATCACGACCTTAAACTGTCATGTCCTACATGACTTTAAACTATGCATCATCCTGCATGACATTAAACTGCATCTTGAGAACTATTTATTTCTTGATTTCCATCCCCATGGGATACATAGGAACGCTCAAGCGTTTCATCTTGAGCCCAGTCCCCAAACTCTTCTCTTCGACTATCCCCCCTGGGTATAGTTCTCTCGGGGGATCCTTGCATGATATGGTGTAGGCTTCCTTAGCCCCACTCATGCCAGGATTATAATGGTCGCACCATGTTCCTGCTCCCCATTCTTCTATCCAACCACGTCCTCACCGCATAACATTAAACTAATGGCCTTAAATAATTACGTACGACTTGATTCCCATCCACATGGGATACGTAGGAACGCCCAGACATTTCATCTGTTGGCCCAGCCCAAATGCTATAATCTCCCCTCTGGTCAAGACATATGGTGTGGTGCAAGTTTTTGCCTCAATACACATCGATCTCATCTCGATTCCACCGTATGTCCCACTCCCCAGAGGTGTCTGACTCTTTCACCGCCCTTCTTGACTTTAGAATGTATGGGTACAGTTATGCTTCACCCACTCCTTTGATTGGGACTCCATCATCCTTACCATCTAGAAGGTCCCCTTAACGACAGAGATGCTAAGCCCAAGGTCTCTCCTACCACTTCAAGATAACTCCCTCGAGGATGTTGAGCAATAAACCGATACAAGTCCCGCGTTGCGAATATGGTCAGCGGTCGATGTTCATTTTTTGTTCCTATTCCAGGTCACTATAAGGACATTGTGTTTCGAACATGGTCAACAGCTATCCTTTGTCATCAGGACCACCCCAAGATGTCCCAAACATTGAGTGAAGTGGTTCATTCTTCCCCATTGTATATCCAAGTGATGAACTCCCATCGGGCGATGCCAGCCACTAGACCCCTATATGGCAGGGAGAACCGAATCCGGCTCCTTGTTTTCCACACCAAGCACTACTCACATGGGATTAGGAGCTATGATGAGGCAGAAATCGCACAAGAGGTCATATGGGTACCGTTGGTCGAGACGCCCGACCTCAGGCCCCTTGGCCCTTTCCAGCCCCTTGGCCTTTTCTGGCCCCTAGCCCAAGTTCTCATTTAGGGTTGTGTGGTGTGGACTGGACTTATGTCCTCATTCTCATTGGGATATTTCTTCATGCCACACATATCCCCTTGAGACATCCTTCCCTTCATTTATTGTCCATACCACGAGCACATGCCCTATCATGCTTCGCGTGCCCAGTTTTGGGCCCCTGACGTAGGATCTCTCTTATGGGATTGTACAGTGTGGTATGAGATTATGTACTCATTCATGTTGGGTTATTCGTTGTGCCGTACACCTCCCTTGTTTGGGGGTATCTTACCCCTCTATTCATCCTCACTGCAAGAAGTTAAACTACCAATTGACCGGGTCTTCCCATCCGAGGCCCAGCCTCAGGCGCCTTGGCCTTTTCAGGCCCCTGGAATAGGCTCCCTATTTAGGGTGGTATGGTGTGGTATGGTATTATGTCCTCATTCACGTTGGGTTACTCACCATGCCATACACCCCCCTCATTAGGGTTTATTACCCCTATGTGCGAGTCCATAACTACGTATGGATTGATTCTCATCTTCATGGGATACATAGGACCGCCCAAGAATCTCGTCTTCAGGTCCAGACCCATCTTGGCCCCTTGGCCCGCATTCCCCCAGAGAGAGGAATATATGGTGTGGTATGGGATTATGCTCTCACTCACATCGGGTGTTGTAACAACCATGCCATTTACCTCCTCCTTCTAAGATTTTTCCATCCTCTTGTGCTATCCTCATATTTTCAAATAATTTTCTCTCAAGATGAGCCCCTCGACCCTCTTCGGTGATTCACCAATGTGCCTAAGGGTACTCTGGTTTAGTACCTGGAATTTCGGACTCTACTCGGACATGATTTCACCCATTTTCAGGCTTTGTGTTCTCCCTCATTAGGGCTTCCATCACCTTTCACATCCAAAGGGACCCTTGAATGTCATGGATGCTCAGCACAAGGGACCTCCTACCATTACGAGCCAACGCCCTCCAGGGTTCTGGACAACAAATCGATACAAGTCCCACGTTGCGAATATGGTCAGTGGTCAGCACTCATTTGTTTGTCCCCATTTCAGGCTAATGTGATATGGATGCTGTGTTTCGAACATGGTCAATAGTTATCCTCCATCGTCACGCCAACCCCATTAAGCCCAAAATGCCGGTTACATGATTCATATCCTTCTCCACCTCATCATGTCCAAGTAGAACTTCAAAATTCTTGGTACTATTCCTCAGTGCGCATCTTCACATTATGAGGAAAAATCCACGATAAGGAAATCATTTGGGGCTCCACCGATTTCCCTTTTTCATATATTACACATATTGCAAATACCTTATCCACCCTTGTTTCCTACACTGAGTTTGACTCACGTAGGCTTAGGGATTGGGCTAAGGTCTTCCTTTACTTGGGATAGTCCCGCTTCTCCATGGTCTAAGTTATAAGACCTTAAAATAAGATCTTTTTGTATTTCCCCTTCATAGAATTATGTGTGGCTTTATTACTATCCTCATGGGATACGTAGGACTGCCCGAACTTCTAGACTTCGGGTCCAGCCCCATCTATCAGAAATCTCCCTTTCACCTTGGACCCTTGGCCTACCCATTCCTAGTGAGGGGATTATATGGTGTGGTATGGGACTATGTCCTCATTCACATCGGGTTTTTAACGACCACGCCACGTACCTCTCCCTCCTACGAGTTCTCTATACTGTATTCTACACTCATGCCTTCAAATTGGTTACTATCAAGTTGAGCACCCTCCTCGACCCTCGTCGGCGATTCACCAATCTATCTAAGAGTACTTTGGTTCAACATTTGAAGTTTCGGATTTTACGTGGACATTCTTTCGCCCATTTTTCAGGCTTCATGTTCCCCTTCATTTGGGCTTCCATAATCTTCTACACCCGAAGGGACCCCAAAATGGAATGGATTCTAGGCCTAAGGGATCCCCTACCGTCACATGCCAACATCCTCGAATGTTTCCAACAAAAAATCGATACAAGTCCCGCATTACGAATATGGTCAGCAACTGACACTTATTTTTTTGTCCTCATTACAGGCTAATGCGATATAGATGCTGTGTTTCGAACACGGTCAACAATCATCCTCCATCATCATGCCAACCCCTTTAATCCTTGAATGTTGGTTACATGATTCACATCATTTTCCACCCCATTATTTCCAAGTGGAATTTTGACACTCCTGACAATATCCCTCAGTGTGCATTTTCATGTTAGGAGGACAAATTCGGGGTAAACGTGTCATTTGAGGCTCCACACTGACTACCCTACTCCATTGTACAAGCTCTAAGACCATAAACTAGGATCTCTTTTAGAACTATGTGTGGCTTGATTCCCATCCTCATGGGATACGTAGGAACACCTAGACGTCTCATTTTTGGGTCCAACTCAATTGGGAGCAAGTTTCTCCTACCCCTTACCCTCTTACCTCTATTTTGTCCCCTTGGCCCAAGGTTTATTTCATGGAATCGCTTATAGTGTGGTATGGGATTATTCCCTCATTCACATCGGGTATGTTTTATTGCACCGTGCACATTCCCCTTTTAGCGTCATCTCTACTACGTCTATGCCACATGACGTTAAAATGCATGCCTGTTCCCATCCCATGACCCTAAAATATGAAATTATCATCTTGGCCGCACGAAGAAAAAAAAATCGCGTCGTGTTGTCCTCACTCAAGGAGACACCATGTTTGGTATCAATCACACACCATGCCATTTGTCATCGCCTGCATACAACTTGATTATTGTGGTGATGCTGGGACTTGCTATCCTAGGCCTATCGCTTAAAAAAACCACTCTCCTTAAAGGAAAAAAACAAGATACATCAAATAACACTTCTTTTAGTGTGAGGACCACACCTGCATGCCCCTTTTATCCCTGGCACTGGTACCTTTCCGTGCCACCCCTTAGAACTACGTACGACTAGATTCTCATTCTAATGAGATACGTAGGAATGCCTGGTCACTTTTATAGCATCCCGCCTTTTTATGACATAAACTTTCATTACATTTTACAAAACCGAGGATCTTTAAGGTTTAATGTCTTGGAAACCAGGAACTTAAAACATAAAAACATAAAACATTATTCTTAAACACTTGAAAGGCTTATCCTCAAGTTCATCCTAGGTTCATTATTGCATCTCATAACCTGGGGACATACATCAAAAGAAAGGGTGAGCAGAAGGCCTAGTAAGGGAAACCAGAGAAACATTTAACATGTGAACTTGAGATACATCAACTATGTCATGAAAAAGAACTTTAAGGCATGAGAAAGAAATCATGAGGCATATCATAATAAAAATAACATTTTTCATAACTTGAAGATGTGGCTGAATCATTTAATATAGACAATCATGAACATATCACCAAGGTCCATCCCCAAGGTGTCATTTGAAAATTACCAAGGTTATTCACCAAGATATCGTGAAAATTGTAATCTCTAGTGGTTACATCATTACCCAATGCATTGGAGCGCTATCAGGGTGAACCATTAAATTTGACTTTATTATCATGTGAGCCACATATATCATCATCAAATATTTCATAAATAACCCATATAGCATAAAATAAATGGGTTTCATTTCATAATCATAACGTTTTAAAAACTGCTTTAAAGACATGATGTTTACGTCACTTTAAACCCACAGAAGGGGAGAGCGGGTCTCATGTATGTAAATCCTAGAATTTAAAATAGGAAATTTTGATATATATGTGAATACCCTTGTAGAAATAAGTGCTTTTAGTATTCACTTTATAATATAAAATAATTTTGAGAAAATATAGAGACATTTTGAGACGAAAATTCTGCAGCATAACGGCTATGTTACAAGGTTTTAGAAAACATTGAAAAGAGATGGGACATGGGTCACCCACTCATAAATGATCCATAAAACAGTAGGGGGACATAATATAAGGGATTTAAGAACATGGTATTGAAATTTTAAAGATATACCATATGAAATGAAAAACATGGAAGTGAGACAAAAAATAAGATTTCACTTATGAAAATTCGGCAGCCTAACGACGTCACTTAAACTTCAATAAAAAATTGATTTGACAAGATCAAATAGGGTATCTCATCATATGATCATAATAGATCAGTATTATAGATATAGAGATCATACCCCAACATAATAAAAAGGAACTTGAAAGACTTGACATGAAAATCGAACTTGAAAAATGAGAAGGGTGAAAGAATCCCATAAAAATTCGACAGCCTAACGGCGTCACTTAAACTTCAACAAAAATGAATTGATGAGATCAAATAGGGTCTCTCATCATATGAAAATAAAATATCAGTATGATAGATATAGGGATCATACCCCAATATAACAAAAAGTAACTTGAAAGAATTGACATGAAAGTAGAACTTCAAAACGAGAAGGGTGAAGAACCACTTAAAAATCCGGCAGCCTAACGGCGCCACTTAAAACTTCAAAATACTGAATTGAAGAGATAAAATGGGGTATCTCATCATATGAACATAAATTATCAGTATGATAAATATAGAGATCATACCCCAACATAATAAAAATTAACTTGAAAGACTTGACATGAAATTAGAACTTTGAAAAATGAGAAAGGTGAACGAATCCCTTAAAAATTCGGCAGCCTAACGGCGCCACTTAAACATTCTTAAAACGAAATGATGAGAGTAAGAGGGGGTATCTCATCATATGAACATAAAAATGAAAGTATAATGAATATAAAATAACCTCCTCCAACATAAGAACATGGAGCATAAAAGAATGACATAAAAGAGATCACCTGAAAAGAAAGAGAGGGGTCAGATCCCTTATCTTAAAACGTAACTCTTAAAACTCAAAGGTTAGGACCTTGAGGGCTTGGAGGCACCTTGGGAGGACTTCTTGGGAGTTAAGGAGACCCGAACTTCGATGAGGATGGTTTTGGAGTCGAAAGGATGAGAGGGCTTTGTATTTATAGGGAAAGTGAGGGGACAAGGCATTAATGGCCAAGGGACACCTCACAGGTGCTTTTCTCAAAACCATGTGCTCTCCCATGATATTTCCCATTGAGTTAGGCCACATGGTGCCCCACATACAATAATTCAACAAATTTTGTCGAACATACCTTAAAATATCTCATGGAATCATAATGACACAGTTATGATGTCATTAAACATACCGAAACCCTAAAACTGTATTTTTACCATTCACTAAAAATTTAACTTTCTCAGAAAGATCCAAAATTTTAACCTTAACCAAATATCAATGCTCTGATTTCAAAAATAAACTCCATTTAATAAAAATAATTTTCTAAATATTTTTAATTTATTTTTTTAAATAAATACACTATTCACCGAAAATTCATTTTTTCAGAAAAAACCTCAAAAATTACCATAACATAATATCGGTGCTCTGAGTTCAAAAATGAAATCCATTTTATAAAAATAATTTTTTAAATATTTTTAATTTAATTTTTAATTAAAAAACACTATTCACTCAAAAAAACTAATACTTGAATAATAATTTATGAAATCGTTATTTAACCATTTTATTGAATCACATTACTTAATCAAGGTGCCTAGATTATATTAATACTTTTTTTTAAGTGAGATTACTAATCCATTTATAAACATTACTAATCCTAATCATAAAATCACTATTCATAATTTACTATTCATCAAAAATTAAGTTGATCTTATTAGACTCTAAATTTCGTACTGAATATAATTGTAGAAGACCATTTTTTGAATATCATTACACATTTTTAATTATTTAAGATTTACATAAACATTTTTAAAATATCCTTTTTCTAAAATTCATCAAATATATGCATACTATATTTATCCGGTCATTTGAAAATTCATAAACTTCACCATAAGAAGAAATCAAAATTTTTATTTAAAACAAAGGATTACACAAGGTAGTTACGATCTCCTTACATAGCCCCTTATCACACCAGCATAGGACCCAAGAGTAAGGTGTGCTAAGGTGAGAGAATCTGAGGGAGGCTCGACTAACATCGCACGAGTAGTAATTTCTATCAGTTTGAACTTCTCGCAAAGGCGATTCCGTTCTATCTTCACACGATGAAGTTCCGCTTGGGTTTGGTCCAGAGCAAAGACCAGTGGTGCTACCTCCTACCCAAGTTCTGTTAGATGGGATTCGATCGGTCCAAGACTACTGGGTGAGGCCATAAAATGTTCTTTCTATAATAATTAACCAAGATTACTTGTATTTAGAGACAATAATCAAAACGTTTAGTTTACAGCGGTCATATTGACCAATGGTCATATAACAGTCAAAACACAATTGTCTCATTTTAATTATACTAATGTTATCAAATGAAACATTTTTTTGAGTATAAAAATAAAATAGAATAACACACAAAATTAGGAAACAAGATTTATTAAAAATTTCGGGTCGTTACAATCTTCCCCCCTTAAGAAATTGCGTCCTCGCAATTTTTAAAATTGGGTTTTGAAATTTCATTGAAAGTCCCACATCGGAAAAGGAGTCAGTAAAAATATTACTTTAAAAGAAAGAAAGGGAAGTACAAAGGTCACCCGAGTTAACCCACACTAGGATTCCATGTAGGAAAACATGGACATGGAGGAGAAAACAAAAGGGTTAAGTTCTGAGGGAGAGTGATAGAGAACATGATTAAGAGAAAGTTAACCATAAAAAAATACCAAACTTATGATGTGTATAAACGGTATTTGATTACCTAGTAGGAAACGTAAACCAACAACGTTTTTTTTACGTTTCTTTTCATAATTTTGAGGAATTCATTACTACATAAAAAAAACATAAGAAAATATACCTACCTTCATGTAGAGTTTCATCCTTTAATAAGTTTCTACACAAAGCTAATCTTTTCTCCAAACGATGAGCATTCAAAAACACTTGGTCTCATCAAAAAACAAGAATCATCTTCTTGAGAGTCACTTAATCCACAAAAGATTAACTATCAAATTCTTCTACCTTTAAACATTATCCCAAAAACCGAAAGGGTGAGATAAAACAAATCTTCAAAAAAGAAAGAATCCCATATGAAGGGAAACTACTTTTAAATCATCAAAGATCCATGGTACTACCCAAAGTTCATCATAGACCATTCCATAAATAACTGTTCTTAAAATTCCTCAAAATAAACCAAACTAAGATTAAAACCCAAATACAAGAAGGATTTGATAACATAGTCTTCCAAAATAAACTTCATTGTTCATCTCCAAACAACATCAACCACTCATAACATCTTATAACAAAAGTATCTGACCTAAACATATTTTACCCAAGATAGGTTAATAATTCCCATAAATAACCTAAATTACTATAAGTCCACCTTAAATTCATCGATTCTTCAAAATATAAGTCAACCTTACTCCTCAATGAAAATACTGTAGTAATATATTTACCTCGATCATATAGGGCCCCCAAAATAGTGAACGTCTTCCAAAATAATAACCATCTTTTAATCCCTTAATCATCTCTATCATATTAATACGACAATCGTCTCATTTACTATCACATTTGTTGTTATGACATGTTCTTCCATTTCCCACCATTAACTAAGAAGAGAAAGTACAATTAGAGGCTCAAATACTTAACCAATAATCATGAAAAGGAGATTAAAGCATATAAGGATAACTTGTAGAAGAAAAGTATACCCTAACTTGTGATCCCCTAGGTTTCAATCTAGGTTATCCATGATTATATATTCTTATGTGAATCTTTATTTTGTTTTATCCTTGTTCCTTTAATAATGGTTCATACTAAGCTTATGAATTTACCAGAGCATATCCCCTGGGAGTGTCGTAACCAAGAGTGCAGCAAGACCCGTTTTCATGTACCAGTTCTCATTCGAGTCTAGCTCAAAGTGGTGTTTTCGGGTTTTACCCCTATGTACATCTGTGCCAGAGCGACCTCTACCTGCTCGTATCCAGACAGGGATGTATTTGCTTTGCAACCCCTTACTCAATACTCACCAAAATACTAGGAAGATTTACTATATTTAAACTTTTCTATAGGGTTCTTCCTAGAGTTTTCATATCCTAATTTCCACAAATAACTAAACAATCCTTTGATACCAACTATAGAATCCCGCCTTTTTATGATATAAACTTTCATTACATTTTACAAAACCGAGGATCTTTAAGGTTTAATGTCTTGGAAACCAGGAACTTAAAACATAAAAACATAAAACATTCTTCTTAAACACTTGAAAGGATTATCCTCATGTTCATCCTAGGTTCATTACTGTATCTCATAACCTGGGGACATACATCAAAAGAAAGGGTTAGCAGAAGGCCCAGTAAGGGAAACCATAGAAACATTTAACATGTGAACTTGAGATACATCAAATATGTCATGAAAAAGAACTTTAAGGCATGAGAAAGAAATCATGAGGCATATCATAATAAAAATAACATTTTTCATAACTTGAATATGTGGCTGAAACATTTAATATAGACAATCGTGAACATATCACCAAGGTCCATCCCCAAGGTGTCATTTGAAAATTACCAAGGTTATTCACCAAGATATCGTGAAAATTGTAATATCTAGTGGTTACATCATTACCCAATGCATTGGAGCGCTATCAGGGCGCACCCTTAAATTTGCCTTTATTATCATGTGATCCACATATATCATCATCAAACATTTCATAAATAACCCATATAGCATAAAATAAATGGGCTTCATTTCATAATCATAACGTTTTAAAAACTGCTTTAAAGACATGATCTTTACGTCACTTTAAACCCACGGAAGGGGAGAGCGGGTCTCATGTATGTAAATCCCAGAATTTAAAATTGAAAATTTTGATATATATGTGAATACCCTTGTAGAAATAAGAGCTTTGAGTATTCACTTTATAACATAAAATAATTTTGAGAAAAGAGAGAGGCATTTTGAGACGAAAATTCTGCAGCATAACGACTATGTTATAAGGTTTTAGAAAACATTGAAAAGAGAGGGGACATGGGTCACCCACTCATAAATGATCCATAAAACAGTAGGGGGACAGAATATAAGGGATTTAAGAACATGGTAATGAAATTTGAAAGATATACCATATGAAATGAAAAACATGTAAGTGAGACAAAAAATAAGATTTCTCTTATGAAAATTCGGCAGCCTAACGGCGTCACTTAAACTTCAATAAAAAATTGCTTTGACAAGATAAAATAGGGCATCTCATCATATGATCATAAGAGATCAGTATTATAGATATAGAGATCATACACCAACATAATAAAAAGGAACTTGAAAGACTTGACATGAAAATCGAACTTGAAAAACGAGAAGGGTGAAAGAATCCCTTAAAAATTCGACAGCCTAACGACGTCACTTAAACTTCAACAAAAATGAATTGATGAGATCAAATAGGGTCTCTCATAATATGAACATAAAATATCAGTATGATAGATATAGGTATCATACCCCAATATAACAAAAAGGAACTTGAAATAATTGACATGAAAGTAGAACTTCAAAACGAGAAGGGTGAAGAACCACTTAAAAATCCGGCAGCCTAACGGCGCCACTTAAAACTTCAAAATACTGAATTGAAGAGATCAAGTGGGGTATATAATCATATGAACATAAATTATCAGTATGATAAATATAGAGATCATACCCCAACATAATAAAAAGGAACTTGAATGACTTGACATGAAAGTAGAACTTTGAAAAATGAGAAAGGTGAACAAATCCCTTGAAAATTCGGCAGCCTAACGGCGCCACTTAAACATTCTTAAAAAGAAATGATGAGAGTAAGAGGGGGTCTCTCATCATATGAACATAAAAATGAAAGTATAATGAATATAAAATAACCTCCTCCAACATAAGAACATGGAGCATAAAAGAATGACATAAAAGAGGTCACTTGAAAAGAAAGAGAGGGGTCAGATCCCTTACCTTAAAACGTAACTCTTAAAACTAAAAGGTTAGGACCTTGAGGGATTGGAGGCACCTTGGGAGGAATTCTTGGGAGGTAAGGAGACCCAAACTTAGTTGAGGATGGTTTTGGAGTCGAAAGGATGAGAGGAGGGCTTGGTATTTATAGGGAAAGTGAGGGGACAAGGCATTAATGGCCAAGGGACACCTCACATGTGTTTTTCTCAAAACCATGTGCTCTCCCATGATATTTCCCATGGAGTTAGGCCACATGGTGCACCACATACAATAATTCAACACCTTTTGTCGACCATCCCTTAAAATATCTCATGGAATCATCATGACACGGTTATGATGTCATTAAACATACCGAAACCCTAAAACTGTATTTTTACTATTCACTGAAAATTTAACTTTCTCAGAAAGATCCCAAAATTTCACCTTAACCAAATATTAATGCTCTGATTTAAAAAATGAACTCCATTTAATAAAAATAATTTTCTAAATATTTTTAATTTATTTTTTTAAATAAATACACTATTCACTGAAAATTCATTTTTTCAGAAAAAACCCCAAAATTTACCATAACATAATATCGATGCTGTGAGTTCAAAAATGAAATCCATTTTATAAAAATAATTTTTTAAATATTTTTAATTTAATTTTTAATTAAAAAACACTATTCACTCAAAAAAACTAATACTTGAATAATAATTTATGAAATCGTTATTTAACCATTTTATTGAATCACATTACTTAATCAAGGTGCCTAGATTATATTAATACTTTTTTTAAGTGAGATTACTAATCCATTTGGACACATTACTAATCCTAATCATAAAATCACTATTCATAATTTACTATTCATCAAAAATTAAGTTGATCTTATTAGACTCTAAATTTCGTACTGAACATAATTGTAGAAGACCATTTTTTGAATATCATTACACATTTTTAATTATTTAAGATTTACATAAACATTTTTAAAATATCCTTTTTCTAAAATTCATCAAAAATATGCATACTATATTTATCCGGTCATTTGAAAATTCATAAACTTCATCATAAGAAGAAATCAAAATTTTTATTTAAAACAAAGGATTACACAAGGCAGTTACGGTCTCCTTACATAGCCCCTTATCACACCATCATAGGACCTAAGAGTAAGGTGTGCTAAGGTGAGAGAATCTGAGGGAGGCTCGGCTAACATCGCACGAGTAGTAATTTCTATCAGTTTGAACTTCTCGCAAAGGTGATTCTGTTCTATCTTCACACGATGAAGTTCCGCTTGGGTTTGGTCCAGAGCAAAGCCCAGTGGTGCTACCTCCTTCCCAAGTTCTGTTAGATGGGCTTCGATCGGTCCAAGACTACTGGGTGAGGCCATCGAATCTTCTTTCTATAATAATTAACCAAGATTACTTGTATTTAGAGACAATAATTGAAACGTTTAGTTTACAGCGGTCATATTGACCAATGGTCATATAATAGTCAAGACCCAATGGTCTCATTTTAATTATACTAATGTTATCAAATGAAACATTTTTTTGAGTATAAAAATAAAATAGAATAACACAAAAAATTAAGAAACAAGATTTATTAAAAATTTCGGGTCGTTACAACTTTTCCGTGGGCCCAACCTAACTTTCGTGTCCTGTCCCTTGACCTAAAAACTTCCCCAAGGAACACATGGTAATCCAGAATTTGGGTCCTCATTCACATTGGGTTTTATAATTACCCCACCAGGTGTCTCCCGCATTTCCTACCATCCATGGTCCGAGCTCTATGACTATAAACTAAGACCAATCTGTGTCCTTACTGCAAGATGTTAAACTACACGACATCTTCCAGAAATATGTATGGCTTGATTCCCTTCCTCATGGGATACATAGAGACACCCAAGCATTTCACCTTGGGTCCTGCCCTAGGAATCATAAATCCTATTCCTCTTCATTTCTGGCCCCCTTGCCTGATCCCTTGTGGGGAACCACGTAACTGTAGCTTTACCCTGAACAAGTTCAGGATGCCCCATGATGACATTGGGAAGTGACAACTCCCTTGCCAGAGAGGTGTTGTCTAAAAGAAGGAATGAACCATGATCAAACCGATGTGCCCATATAATGTGCTTCCACCACAGTGGCGTAATTTTGAGAGTGATGCATTCTGTTCGAACAAAACATCACTCCACATTCCACACTTTGTGTGCCCCTTATTCGGATCCTCGTCCTCTTTCATGTCTAAGGGAACCCCCTAACAGTATGGATGCTCGGCCTATGAACCGCCTATTATCCTGGTCCAATGTTCCAGAAGACTAATTTATGACATTTTGAGTTAGGCCCCATGTTTCAAATGCGGTCAGTGGTCGACCCTCATTTTCTATCCCCATTCTAGGCTAACACAATAAGGATACTGTGTTTCGAATGTGTTCAATAGTTATTCATTATTGTCACGCCACCCCACAATGTTCTGAATACTGGGTATCATGATTCACATCTTCCAATCTATTCAGACTGATTCCAACGCCCTTGGCATTAACCCATTCATGCACAAGAGCACAATGGGAAAACAGTAATTTGGTTGTTCTGAGAACTTCATTCTACAGTCAGGTGTCTCCCATTTCCTCCTAGAAATCTGGGTTGGTTGTTCAAACATCGGATGCCCGAAGCTTTGATTGCACTCCTACATTTGGATGGGGGTGATAAGGTGGTCATCCCTTGTTTCTCACATCGGGCCCGACCCACATGAGTTTAGGGAATGATCGCTGGATGCTCCACAAATATCATAAGAATGTAATAAACCAATAAAAATAACAGAACTCATGCAGGATATGACATCAAACAATCAAATCATGAAAGTAAATTTGAGGGTTAGTAATCATTACAGTACCTGAGGGTCGTTTCCCCCCATGGAAAAATTAACCTTGTCAAAAGAGCATAGCAACTCTGCCACCCTCTAGCCGGTGGCGTCCAGGAGTTGCTGCTGCCTGTTCAGCTGCCGCTCCTCCTTGGTAGCGATGGGGCGCAATTCATCAACTGCAATCTGGGACCACTCTACATCAGTCTGATGATGGTCATCTCCTCAAAGGCTCACTTCATGCCCTCTTTGGCCTCCACCATCTGGGCTTTCAGCCGCGATACGAGCTCTGATTACGCTTCAAGGGAATAAGAATGGTCATCTGCCCAAGCCTGTAGCCATTGAACCAAATCTTCAGCCTCCTGGATCCTCTTGATGTTTAACGCTTTCCTCTACTACCATCCCACATCGATTCCACGATCATACTCTTGAATCATTCCCGCCATAAGATCTCGGATGATCATGTGGAGAGGCTGGGCATCCACTCCCCCAGCACACAGTTCGCACAGTCACGAGAAAAGTCTATCCATCTCATCCAACCATAGTTCGTGGGGGTGTCATCAATGAAGCGCTTGATCGGCTTCCACGATCGACGATGGACTGTCTTACTATCCTCTTCGTTAGAGGCTGTCTCGTCCTAGTCAGCGCGATTGGAAAGCTCATACATGGGGAATTACCTCAGGGACTCTTCAACAGGGTCCACGTCTGGTGTTTGATCAGGCATGGTGGGACCTGGACTATCTGATCGATCCTTATCATTGGATCCTACAATAATGATCTCGGGTTCAACCCCAATGACGGTCCCACCAGTGATCGGGAGCACTGCCGCTTGGTCGGTTTGGTGCTCCGCCTCCACGATCATCGGCATTCCCCTGGGAAGGACACTGCAAGAAGCCCCGACCAACCTCTCCAAGGCTTCCCATGCCATTTGAAGAACTGTACGTGCCAAAAAAGGACATGGACGTCAGTAAACATGGTAAGGGGATGAAATTCAGAAAATTGGTAGAGGATACTTACATAGATTGAATTCATGGTCTCGTCCTTGGGTTGATGTCATTAGGACCCCGAAGGTGTCCCCCGTATATGGTCAGAAGGTATGAAAACTCTGGAGGGGTCACCTCAGGTATCCTAGCCCCGCTGGATGCAAAAATAGATGTGGTGGCAGGTGTAGATCCCGAAGGTCCCACATCAGTATCCATTGAGGGACGGGAATGAGTTCTATATATAAGACTCTCTTACATGGTTAAGATGTTAACAAGGAGTCCAGAATGACCTCAAAGCGAGTCTTAGAGAAGGGGTTTTAGATTTTTTACCTCAAGGGTTTCTGCGAACTCTTCAAGATCCGAGTCTTGATCTCCAACTTCACCCTCCTCCAACGGGCTCCCATTACCGAACTCATCTCCCTAGGAGAACTCTTCCGATTCTTCCAACAGAGGGAAGCGCTCTCTTAAATCAGCATTCGAAAACTGCGGGGGACTAGTGCGGTTTAACAGAACCTTGACACAATCCGTCATTGGATGAGGGGAACCCTGGGAATGCACATAGCCCTCTAGCTCTGCCAGGTACTGCTCCACCTCCGCCTAGGGAACCGCAAAGCCAGACCGAATAAGGCCTATCCCCTGTAAATCTATCCCAAGACGGTTCAGGTGTTGGCATAACTCGGCGGGGATGAGGTATTACCTGTTGATTTCGCAGATGTCCCGGGCCTCTGGGAAGAAAACATTCTCCGGCATGTCGATATGGCGTAGCCGCTTCCCTGGAGCCTGGGTGGGTATCATGTAGAATCCTCTTGGTGGCCTCCCCTCTGGAGGGCTATATTCTTCTGGAACCACCAGGTCCGCTACCACTTCTGGATCTATGGTTGCTGCCTCACCCTCAACTAGTGCGGGCCTCACTTCCATGGTAGCCCCGCCACCACGAGATTCCCTTGCTGCCTTCCGGTCCCGACCCTTAGGTCATGAAGGTTCGCCATCACCGACCCAAATGGTTGGTTGCTTCAACATCTCCCCTGGATAAGATGCCTCCCAGCTTATGGCATACTCCTTCACCAGCCCAAAGATGATGGTAGGTGGAGGTAGTTCATTCCGCATCTTCCCGTATTCCTGTGTGAACATGAGACACATCTACCTCATCACACATGGGTGTTCCTCGTGGCACACCTCCAAATAGACCCGCGGGGTTAGTCACTGCATGCACCATAATTTCCTTGCAAACCGGAATGGGGTGTACGACTTATAGAGGGGCTCACAGTCCACTATTTCAACCAAGACTCCTCCTCGAAAGGCCAGGAGATATGCCCGATGCTCTTCTATTCCCCAACCATCATCAGTGAATACCCCCGTCGGTAACAGAAACAGGTGAAAATTAAAATATTCCAACTTCAACACCCGATTCTATATAAATGGTGTGGTCAACTTGGCTGGAAATCTCCCCGTGGTGTTCAGGATTGATGGGAGGAAGTTTGAGCCTGAAGGAGAGATAGGGTTCAGGTATTTGTAAACCCCCCCGATATATACTTCTATCCACCCATACAGGAGGTGGAATGGCCAACATACCCTCTGCGACCTCTTCCCCTCACTGATATGCCACAACATCTTGTACAGTTTGGCGAGCATCAAGATTCCTAGGTTGACCCGCCCTCCTATCGCCAATGTGGATGCCATAATAAATGTTCTTGGGCGTACTACCATGTTGGTATCCCTCACCTATAGGATCCAACCACAGATAAGAGTCATGATAAATGATGCCAGCCTGACTATTGGCTGCTACTCAGTGCTAATGCTAAACCCTCAGGTCTTCCACTAGCTGTCCTCCAAGAGTCACTAGTACAAGTGCTCCTTTCCCCATTGAGCCCCCTTCGGGAAAGTCCGAGGACTCGCTGGAAACCATCGATCTTCTAGGAAATTCAAGAACTGCATGAACCAACACTTAAAGTGGACATCTCTAACTACTTCTTTGTCCTCTCCTAGAACCAGCTCCATCAATTCCATTGCCAGCTGCGGCATCTACTATGGATCCTCCCATGCACTCATGACAGGGAGGAATTCATCGTACAGAGCCCCGAATATCAGAACCCCTGAAATCTGGTGGACATCCCACAAGCTAATACCAACCTCCCCATGGTGTAAGTGGAAGGTATTGATCCTCAATGACCATATACTCAATAGCCCCAGCATTAGCTTTTTCGGTCGATAGATGTGGAATTGGGAGGCCCAAGATGCCTCATACAAACCCACTCTCCTCAGCTCAGCCCCAAACTCCTCACACGAGGTGCCTACCCAGTAGGCCTAGGCCTAATCGTCTGTGAAGTTGCCACCCTAGCGTAGGTCCCACTCATCAGACCACCCCTTCCTCAGGTTCCTCAAAATTGCCTTCAGCATCGTTTGGTACAGATGAGGAGACATCTCCGGTTGTAATGCCTTCTCGTTGACGTTATTCAAGTGGTTGTATAGGTAGTCAGCAAGGATGGGTGTTAAGTCTTCCTGGGCATGGTCGTCAGTCGCCCTGAACCGTTGGCACTGGTACGACATACTCCTGAACCAGTAAGATGATTCGTCCCTACTTGCTTCGGGGATGAAGACGTCATCCCTCAGCCCTAAGCCATACAAAGGCAGCCTCTTACATAGTGGGTAGTTATTCTGGTTCTCCGACAATAGCTCCACAAATGAATCATGGTCAGAGTGGCTCCAGACTAACTCCCGTTGTAACATCCCAGGTAAATAAAGAATAAAGAATTTTCATATTTATTAATATTTATGAATTAAATATTAATTTTATTTTAAAGGGGTTGCTATGTTCGATAGCGTACCCGATACACAACGATGCGTTTCTTTGAAACAAACGTAGCACACTAGTAATAAAATAATATTATTTTAAATGTTAGTTAACAAGTAGCCGTTGTACTGGAGGGAATGGATAGAAATAACTAAAATATGATTATATATGTTTTTAAATGTTTATACATTTACCCAATAAAAGATAAAGGCTTAAAATACGGAAAGAGTTCAATTTTAGGGCAAATATACTCTAATTTTCACTAAAGGTTCACTTATCACATTTTGACGGCGAACCGTCATTAAATATAGTTTTTATCACTCTTTTACATTATTTTGGACCAAATATAACTCTTCTTTAGAATCGGGACATCAAAATTTACTTTGTGTAAATTTTTGGTACCTTTCTGATAAAGTTCATTTTTTTATGAATAGTGTAAAAGGTTGTATTTTAATTCAAAACCTCTTTTTAATCTAATTTATTTATATTATTAGATTATCTTTTGAATTGGTTTTAAAGTGAAATTAGAAAATATTTTTACCATTAAATCCAATAGTGGTCGTTGGATTTAATTTCACTTTGAAATCGGACTTAAACCAGTGTCAATCTTTTGATACTTATTGTTTCACAAAAACACGCTATTTGTCATGACAACGGGAATTAATTATTAAATTAATTAATTTGACTTATATGTTTTGAATTTTGTAAAATGGACTTCATTTTTGAATTCAGAATATCAAATATAGCTTAGGGTGAATTTTTGGTAATTTTCTGAAAAACTTCAATTTTTGATGAATAGTGAAACCACTAAGTGGTAATCAAGCAAACTGATTTTTCAGTTAAATGAAAGTTTACCACTAATGTGTATTGAATTTTGAAAATCCGACATACATGGTTGTCATTAAGAAGTAAAATGTGGTTCAATGAGATTAAAATAAATTTTTGGTGAATAGTAATTTTTTTTCATTAATCACGATTAGAGGTAATTAGTGTAGTTTAAGGTACGAATGGTATTATAAGAATGTGAAAACACCATGACACTTGTCCTACACCTATTGGGTGAGTCATGGCCGATCAAGACAAGCCATGGGCCATCTTGGGGACCCCATGGAGCCACTTTAGTTGGAAAATGACATTAATATATTTTTATTTAATGTTAAAGTGAAAATGACACTAACATAAATTGTTTTACTAAATTAATTTTTTAGTGGGGTTATACAAGTCCAAATTTTGATTATAAATATTAATTGGAAATCTAAAAATATTTTCTACATCATAGTATTTTTTTTATAATTTTTAGACATTAAATAAATTAAATTATATGTGACATAATAATGATGCAGCGATGACATCATTATTTGACGATTTAAATAAAATGGAAAGATAATGAAAAATATAAAACCTACACATGTCCAAAACCAATTGGATGAGTGGATTTAGAACCCTTATCACCTTATCCACGAATTATATCAATGTGGGACCTTTTGAAACCGAAACACATTTTCAAATAAAGTAATATTTCTTTACTTTCCAAAAGTGCCCCTCCTCTCCTCTTATAAAAGGCCCCCACCTCTACCTCATTTCACACACTTCTCAAGCCTTTGCCTCGGCCAACCCCTGCCCAATTACTCTCTACACATCCCTCTCCTCATCCTAGAGGATTTCCTTTGGGCAGAATCCTTTCAATGGAAGCCTTTAGGCTCAAATCAAAAGGGAGTTACACTTTTAAAGGTAATTCATTCTCTCTTGTTCATTTGTATTATTTTGCTTCTCCAACCCTCTAAACTCTTTTTATTTACTTCTTTTGTAACAAAACCAGTATCTTCAATATACTAGGATGTTGTTATAATATTTATTTGAGCTACACTCTCACACAACTACATCAAATGGTTAAAGAACATACGGTTTCCGTGGATGGCGAAATTCTGCCTCCCGAAACGATGATTGTTCAATACTCATTTAACACCTTCAAGGGTGGCCATTATGATGTCACTATTTTTATATATGATATATAATATGTTTATGTTTTCTTTAAACTTCTGTATTTTTCATTTTTGTCATACCTTTATGGTTTCCATTATGGGTAAACACGATATCTTCATTTAAGGAAGTGCGGACTACCGCCCCCTAAAAGTGATGTGATTCGTTAATGCCATATGTGGGACGTGTAAAGGATGGATTTAAAGTTATTATATATGATGTTATACTGGAATTATAATATACCTCTATATCATTATTATTTCTTTCCATTAAAGTATGAGATAGAAATGAAAGTAGCGTTCATGCGTACGTACGGCTTACCGTCTCCATGAACAGTGCATTTCATTTCTTATCCCCAAATGTAATGTACTATTAAAATTACATGTATATAATGTATATATATAATTAATGATATATCTAAATGATGAATATAATTCTGGAATTAAAATATACATACCTCTCATTTAGTTTTAATTCCACTAATATGACAAAGAAATGAAAGTAGCATTCATGCGTACGTACACCTTACCGTCTCCATGAACGGTGCATTTCATTTCTTACCTCTAAATGATTATGTAATATTATAAATACATGTATATGCTGGATATATATGATACATATTATATCCAAATCGGGAATTTCATTCTGGATATAAAGAACTTTTGACCACATGAACAACATGTAATTGTAAGAAGTCAACTTTCGACTTAAGAACCAAATATTGAAAAAACAAACATTATTAACTTAAATGGTTACATAATGTTTATAACATGGAAATAAGTGATATAAAAAGAATAATGAACTTTAAAAATGTTCTTAATCAAGTATAAATTAACTCAAGTTTATTATTCAGGATGTTAAAGAACGATCGAGTCAAGTCGAACCCAAGGTAATGGACTTCGTCTCAATCTCCTTTCATTGAGGCATATTTCGTTTTATACACAACTTTCTTTTATACGGTGTATAAAATCCTTTGACTTTTACTTTTATACAAAAGGAATCTTTTTCTACGAAGCGTTTTACTAAACGACAAAAAGGAATGTTTTTTTTAACGTACGCGGTGACAACGACCTTTTCTGCCACCGCAAGTATTATTTGGTCTTTGGCTTTCTCAACAAGCCGTAATGTTTTTTAAAATAAAATAAATACCATATACTCTTTTATGTATTTTGGTATTGAAAATGGTTTTGAAAAAGGATTCTATTATGTCAATATATTTATGATATATTGTGATTGAAATGTTGAAATGTTATCATTCCTTTATATTGGTTTTATGTTTTATGATTTTATATTGGTACTTGGACATTTAACGGGTGGTTACGTTATAAACCATATGACGGGTGGTGCCGTGAATACCAGGACGGGTGGTTACATTATAACCTCCAATGCATTGGGTATGGAAGTCGGCCGTATGGCTATTCCATTAAGTATGTATGGAAATTGGCCGTATGGATATTCCATTAAGTGATATGTGTGGAAGTCAACCGTATGGTTATTCCACTTAAGTATGTTTATGTCCCAAGTTACCTTTATATATTCTATGTGTTCTTTATATGGGTTTTATGGTAATCCTTTGGTTACAAAAAGGTAAGTAATGATACTTTATTCAGTGAAGATTTTTTTTACTACTTCATGAAGGTGAAGGTATTACTTTGATATAGTATACATGGTTTACTTGATGTTTGAAAAACTAATAGTTTTCATTCTTTTTGTATCCCTTACTGAGCTTTTTATGCTCACCCCAAGTTTTTCGAAATGTTTTTCACAGGACTTAAAGTGGAATAAGGTCAAGGATGGGATCAAGGGAATTTCATGCTATCTAAAACATGGAATCTAGACATCTTTCTTTTTAAGAGTTTTTATTTTATGGAGACTTAGTAGAAGTGTCTACTTTGTAATCTTTTAAGATGTAATAGTTATGTTCTAATTCTCTAAAACTCTAAACCTGAAAATATCCTCAATGTGAATTATTCATTTAATTAAATATTAAGTAAGGTTTAAGGATGGGGCCTTATAGTTGGTATCAAAGGTCGGTTTAGACAACTTTAGGAGTTAGAAAAGTGTTAAATTATAATATAATTGAAATGATATAGCATTTACAGATTACCATGTTGCTTCGCCTAAGATATTTCTGTGTTCAGAATGGTTTTCCGCAGAGGAAACAAAGCAGCTATGTTGGGACGACATCAGGAGAAAGATAACCTTCCAAATCAGCAACCTGAGATGGTCGGAATCGGAACTGAACAGTTTGTTGCAGTGATGGCACAGTTGACTCAGGCTATAAATGGTGGTGGTATCCATGCACGAGATCAGCCAGATCAACCGCAGAGGAACATGTCAGTGGTGGAACATTTCATGAGGCAACGTCCCCCATCATTCAGAGGATCATCTGACCCTGTGCAAGCTGAAGGGTGGATTAAAGCACTGGAGAAGATTTTTGATGTCATGGGGTGTTCAGAACATCAAAAGGTTAGTCTTGCTGTTTACCGTTTTGAAGGTGAAGCTGATCAGTGGTGGTCGAATGTGAAAAATATCAGGGATAGTGATGAGATTGAGGATCTTCACTGGGACGAATTCAAAGGTATGTTTCTTGAGAAATATTTTCCTAAGGTGGTTCGTCTTAGGATGGAAAAACAGTTCCTAGAATTGAGGCAGGAGGATGATTCAGTGGCTACTTATGAAGAAAAGTTCACTCGATTGGCAAGGTATGCTCCAAACTTCATACGAGATCTTGATAGTAAAATAAACCGTTTTTACTCAGGGTTAAAGCCAAAGTATCGAAGGGCTTTAGCTTCTCGTGAGTTCAAAAGTTATGAAAAACTTGTTCGATGTGCGGAGAAGGTGGAAATGGAGTTTGCCGATGATCAGGTGTTCTATGACAAACAACAGAATAAGAGATCTAGTTGGCAGGAAAAGGGGAAGAATTCATCAAAGAAGCAAGGAGGTAAGAAAACCAAATATCCATCCTGTGAGAAGTGTGGTAAAATTCATCCTGGAGAATGTTTATCCAAGTCTGGTAAGTGCTTTCGGTGTGGTAAGTCTGGTCATATTGCTCGTAACTGTAAGGAAGATGATCAAACAGGAAATGAAAAGCCAATGGTAAGATGTTTTAAGTGTAATGAAATGGGTCATTATGCAAATGAGTGTCCAACGAAGAACTCAACTGGGGGAATGCAGCTAGACTACAAGCAGAAAGGGGTGGTAAAATCATTTGCAACAACTTCAGCAGATGTTGGGCCATCGAATGAAGTGGTATCAGCTCCAGGGAGCTTAGTATTTTTCGAAGATTGACTTGAGGTCGAGGTACCATCAGTTGAAAGTAAAAGAAACAGACGTTTTGAAGACTGCGTATGGCCATTATGAATTTGTAGTTATTCCTTTTGGGTTAACCAATGCACCTGCTGTATTCATGGAACTTATGAATAAAATTTTCCATGAGTTCTTGGATAAGTTTTAGTTTGTGTTTTGAGGTTTGTGAAGAGGTTATGTGTGCCTTGTGATTCACAGTTGAAGAATGAGTTGTTTTTTCATCCTGGCAGTACCAAGATGTACAGAGGTATGCGAGAGTATTACTGGTGGGATGGAATGAAAAGAGACATTGATGATTTTACTGTGAAGTGTTTGACATATCAACAGGTTAAAGCAGAGCAACAGTTATCGAAAGGGATGCTTAAACCTTTACCAGTGCCAGAGTGGAAATGGGAAAACATATCCATGGACTTTGTTGTGGGATTACTGAGGTCATCTCGAGGTAATAATGCAATCTGGGTTATTGTTGATCGCTTGACCAAATCTGATCATTTCCTTTCTATACGAGATACTTTCAACTTTCCCGTTTGTATCTTAAAGAGATAGTCAGGTTACATGGAGTTCCTCTCTCCATTGTATCGGATCGTGATCCCAGGTTTACTTCTAACTTTTGGAAAGGCCTTCCGAAGTCATTGGGTACTGAATTAAATTTTAGTACAGCTTTTCATCCTCAATCAGATGGCAGTCAGAACGAATAATTCAGACCTTGGAGGATATGCTACGAGCTTGTTCGATGGATTATTAGGGAAGTTTTGACCAACATCTTTCTTTGGTTGAGTTTTCTTATAATAACAGCTTTCATTCCAGTATACAGATGGCACCGTTTGAGGCATTATATGGGAAGCGGTGTCGAACTCCAGCATTATGGGATGAAGTGGGTGAAAGGAAGTTGATGGGACCAGAATTGGTAGAAGAGATGGCAGAAAAAGTTCAGTTGATTCATAAGCACATGAGAACAGCTCAGAGCAGGCAGAAGAGTTATGCGGACAACAGGATGAAGGATCTCTCTTTTGAGGTATGTGATCATGTTTTTCTCAAAGTTTCTCCTTGGAAAAGTGTGATGAGATTTGGTAAGAAAGGAAAGTTGAGTCCAAGGTTTATTGGACCATATGAAATTCTGGAGAGAGTTGGATCAGTTGCATACCGGGTGGCTTTACCTCTGAGGTTATCTCAGGTACACAATGTTTTTCATGTTTCGATGTTGAGAAAGTATATGCCAGATCCATCTCATGTTTTGAGCCCAGAGGTAGTTTAGCTAGAAGAGAACCTATCTTATGAGGTACAACCGGTCCAGATTCTTGACCACAGGGAGCAAGTGTTACGGAATAAGGTGATTCATCAGGTAAAGGTTTTGTGGAAAAACCATGTGATTGAAGAGGCAACGTGGGAATCTGAAAATGCTATGAGGGATAAATACCCCCACTTATTTTGATAAGTGAATAAAATTACGAGGACGCAATTCCCAAAAGGGGGGAAGGATGTAACATCCCAGGTAAATAAAGAATAAATAATTTTCATATTTATTAATATTTACGAATTAAATATTAATTTTATTTTAAAGGGGTTGCTATGTTCGATAGCGTACCCGATATGCAACGATGCGTTTCTTTGAAACAAACGTAGCACACTAGTAATAAAATAATATTATTTTAAATGTTAGTTAACAAGTAGCCGTTGTACTGGCGGGAATGGATATAAATAACTAAAATATTATTAGATATGTTTTTAAAAGTTTATACATTTACCCAATAAAAGATAAAGGCTTAAAATACGGAAAGAGTTCAATTTTAGGGCATATATACTCTAATTTTCACTAAAGGTTCACTTATCACCTTTTGACGGCGAACCGTCATTAAATATAGTTTTGATCACTATTTTACATTCTTTTGGACCAAATATAACTCTTCTTTAGAATCGGGACATCAAAATTTACTTTGTGTAAATTTTTGGTACCTTTCTAATAAAGTTCATTTTTTTTATGAATAGTGTAAAAGGTTGTATTTTAATTCAAAACCTCTTTTTAATCTAATTTATTTATATTATTAGATTATCTTTTGAATTTGTTTTAAAGTGAAATTAGAAAATATTTTTACCATTAAATCCAATAGTGGTCGTTGGATTTAATTTCACTTTGAAATCGGACTTAAACCAGTGTCAATCTTTTGATACTTATTGTTTCACAAAAACACGCTATTTGTCATGACAGTGGGAATTAATTATTAAATTAATTAATTTTAATTATATGTTTTGAATTTTTTAAAATGGACTTCATTTTTGAATTCGGAATATCAAATATAGCTTAGGGTGAATTTTTGGTAATTTTCTGAAAAACTTCAATTTTTGATGAATAGTGAAACCACTAAGTGGTAATCAAGCAAAATGATTTTTCAGTTAAATGAAAGTTTACCACTAATGTGTATTGAATTTTGAAAATCCTACATACATGGTTGTCATTAAGAAGTAAAATGTGGTTCAATGAGATTAAAATAATTTTTTGGTGAATAGTAATTTTTTTTCATTAATCGCGATTAGAGGTAATTAGTGTAGTTTAAGGTAAAAATGGTATTATAAGAATGTGAAAACACCATGAAACTTGTCCTACACCTATTGGGTGAGTCATGGCAGACCAAGACAAGCCATGGGCCATCTTGGGGACCCCATGGAGCCACTTTAGTTGGAAAATGACATTAATATATTTTTATTTAATGTTAAAGTGAAAATGACACTAACATAAAATGTTTTACTAAAATAATTTTTTAGTTGGGTTATACAAGTCCAAATTTTGATTATAAATATTCATTGGAAAGCTTAGAAGAGTTCCTACATCATAGTATTTTTTTTATAATTTTTAGACATTAAATAAATTAAATTATATATGACATAATAATGATGCAGCGATGACATCATTATTTGACGATTTAAATAAAATGGAAAGATAATGAAAAATCTAAAACCTACACTTGTCCAAAACCAATTGGATGAGTGTATTTAGAACCCTTATCACCTTATCCACGAATTATATCAATGTGGGACCTTTTGAAACCGAAACACATTTTCAAATAAAGTAATATTTCTTTACTTTCCAAAAGTGCCCCTCCTCTCGTCTTATAAAAGGCCCCCACCTCTACCTCATTTCACACATTTCTCAAGCCTTTGGCTCGGCCAAACCCTGCACAATTACTCTCTCCACATCCCTCTCCTCATCCTAGAGGATTCCATTTGGTCATAATCCTTTCAAAGTAAGCCTTTAGCCTCAAATCAAAAGGGAGTTACACTTTTAAAGGTAATTCATTCTCTCTTGTTCATTTGTTTTATTTTGCTTCTCCAACCCTCTAAACTCTTTTTATTTACTTCTTTTGTAACAACAAAAGTATCTTCAATATACTAGGATGTTGTTATAATATTTATTTGAGCTAAACTCTCACACAACTACATCAAATGGTTAAATAACATACGGTTTCCGTGGATGGCGAAATTCTGCCTCCCGAAACGATGATTGTTCATTACTCATTTAACACCTTCAAGGGTGGCCATTATGATGTCACTATTTTTATATATGATATATAATATGTTTATGTTTTCTTTAAACTTATGTATTTTTCATTTTTGTCATACCTTTATGGTTTCCATTATGGGTAAACACGATATCTTCATTTAAGGAAGTGCGGACTACCGCCCCCTAAAAGTGATGTGATTCGTTAATGCCATATGTGGGACGTGTAAAGGATGGATTTAAAGTTATTATATATGATGTTATACTGGAATTATAATATACCTCTATATCATTATTATTTATTTCCATTAAAGTATGAGATAGAAATGAAAGTAGCGTTCATGCGTACGTACGGCTTACCGTCTCCATGAACGGTGCATTTCATTTCTTATCCCCAAATGTAATGTACTATTAAAATTACATGTATATAATGTATATATATAATTAATGATATATCTAAATGATGAATATAATTCTGGAATTAAAATATACATACCTCTCATTTAGTTTTAATTCCACTAATATGACAAAGAAATGAAAGTAGCGTTCATGCGTACGTACGGCTTACCGTCTCCATGAACGATGCATTTCATTTCTTACCTATAAATGATTATGTAATATTATAAATACATGTATATGCTGGATATATATGATACATATTATATCCAAATCGGGAATTTCATTCTGGATATAAAGAACTTTTGACCACATGAACAACATGTAATTGTAAGAAGTCAACTTTCGACTTAAGAACCAAATATTGAAAAAACAAACATTATTAACTTAAATAGTTACATAATGTTTATAACATGGAAATAAGTGATATAAAAAGAATAATGAACTTTAAAAAGGTTCTTAATCAAGTATAAATTAACTCAAGTTTATTATTCAGGATGTTAAAGAACGATCGAGTCAAGTCGAACCCAAGGTAATGGACTTCGTCTCAATCTCCTTTCATTGAGGCATATTTCTTTTTATACACAACTTTCTTTTATACGGTGTATAAACTCCTTTTACTTTTACTTTTATACAAAAGGAATCTTTTTCTACGAAGCGTTTTACTAAACGACAAAAAGGAATGTTTTTTAACGTACGCGGTGACAACGACCTTTTCCGCCGCCGCAAGTATTATTTGGTCTTTGACTTTCTCAACAAGCCGTAATGTTTTTTAAAATAAAATAAATACCATATACTCTTTATGTATTTTGGTATTGAAAATGGTTTTGAAAAAGGATTCTATCATGTCAATATATTTATGATATATTGTGATTGAAATGTGGAAATGTTATCATTCATTTATATTGGTTTTATGTTTTATGATTTTATATTGGTACTTGGACATTTAACGGGTGGTTACGTTATAAACCATATGACGGGTGGTGCCGTGAATACCAGGATGGGTGGTTACGTTATAACCACTAATGCATTGGGTATGGAAGTCGGCCGTATGGCTATTCCATTAAGTATGTATGGAAATTGGCCGTATGGCTATTCCATTAAGTGATATGTGTGGAAGTCAACCATATGGTTATTCCACTTAAGTATGTTTATGTCCCAAGTTACCTTTATATATTCTATGTGTTCTTTATATGGGTTTTATGGTAATCCTTTGGTTACAAAAAGGTAAGTAATGATACTTTATTCAGTGAATATTTTTTTTACTACTTCATGAAGGTGAAGGTATTACTTTGATATAGTATACATGGTTTACTTGATGTTTGAAAAACTAACAGTTTTCATTCTTTTTGTATCCCTTACTGAGCTTTTTATGCTCACCCAAAGTTTTTTGAAATGTTTTTCATAGGACTTAAAGTGGAATAAGGTCAAGGATGGGATCAAGGGAATTTCATGCTATCTAAAACATGGAATCTAGACATCTTTCTTTTTAAGAGTTTTTATTTTATAGAGACTTAGTAGAAGTGTCTACTTTGTAATCTTTTAAGATGTAATAGTTATGTTCTAATTCTCTAAAACTCTAAACCTGAAAAGATCCTCAATGTGAATTATTCATTTAATTCAATATTAAGTAAGGTTTAAGGCTGGGGCCTTATACCCGTAGACCCAGAGTGTTCTCTATCTCACCCCTCCTGGTGGAATCCACAAGAACCCCCTCGACATCTTCTTAATGATCCATTCAGTTTTAGAACTTGGACGATTTTCGAGTTGGTTCGTGAAGCTCATTCTCGGAGAGCATTTGCGAAGCCTTTTCATGGAGTCTTGCCTATGCCTTCAAGCGTAGGATCACAAAGCGCTGTTGCGGAGTCAAAAATTCGCTGTGTGCCATGAAGCGAAGACCCGATTCATGGAGAGTAATCATGGAGTATGTAGAGCTTTGTGAATCGAGAGTGAAAAAAGACAATTTAGTGGAGAGGGGAAAGTACAAAAGAGAGGTCATATCCCCTTTATATAGGTGATGACCTTGGAGCTTTGAAGCACGTCCATTTTGCACCGAGCTTCGTGGCTCGCTCGACCTGCGCATCACCTATCCACCTCACGAGCCCTCTTCATGATAAACTTCACGAATGACTGAGGATTTTAGTGATTGACCCTCATACTTCAACCCTAGATTTCTCCATTTCTCCAAGTCTTAGGGGATGATTTTTTTGGCACCAAAATGGGAGAAGAAGACGAAGAAACGGAAAGCCTCAAGGGGCTACCGCGCTAAGACCATTCACGGAGCCCCCAAACACACCGCGCCCGCCACGGAGCAAGAAGGCAGGACACTCCCTGAACAGATTTGATGTTTGTGAGGTCGCCACGGTGCAAGGAGGTAGTAATGCTCCACAAGAGCCGTTGACGTCCGTGAGGCTGCCGCAAAGCAAGGAGGTGGTAATGCTTCGCAAGCACCATTGACGTTCACGCGCCTACCGCAGATCAAGGAGGCAATACCCTCCACGACCACATTTGACGTTCGTGAGCCCGCCGTGGAGTAAGATCCATCTTCTTACTGAGCGAGCTCTACTTTTTGACATCTATTACTTATAAATACCAGCCTCTCCCAAAGTCCCAGATGTGGATCATCCGACCTTTCAACTTCCTAGCTCCCTAATAGCGAAGCACCTTCTGCTATGCGAACCATGAGCTATGCGAGGTACTTCTGCTCTGCGAAGTGCCTCCCCTTTTCCTTTTTTTAACCCCGTCTTCTGAGAGGGATGCCTTTCATGGAGCCTAAGGGCCTACGCGAAGGAAGGGGATCCCCAAGGGGACCCAGGTCATCACGGAGCATTTATGCTTCATAGAACACCCTTCATGTACACATGATCCACATGCCAAGGCAGGGTCACTGTACTTCGTGATGCACATTGGGTCACGATACCTTGCTTCGCAAGGCACCTTTGCTCCGCAAGTGCTCCGTGAATGACTTTCCACTTCATGAAGCACCTCCTATATGCACCTCTGCCCTATTCTTAGGCCGAGGAACTCCACTTCACAAAGCACACCCCTTCACAAGTACCCTTTTCCATGTGGAGCCACATAGTTTCACAAGGACCCTACCTATGAACCCCTCTGCTTTGAAATTCCTTTTCCCATGCAACCCTCCAGGTTTTCACGATGTGACTTCAAAATCCCTTGGACGATACTGCCTGTTGCATTGCTTCGCCTCATGCTTCTTCACATAGGCACACTAACATAGATCCCCCCAATGCTTCACTCCATGAAACCCCCTATCCACGACTTTGCCTATACCTTATCTTCACCAAGGAGAAGAGGGTACCAGTTATGTAAGTCCTAGGGGTGCGGAGAAAACCCACATCGTCTAAGCTGCAGGATGTTAAACTTCCAAGAACCATCATCCTCAACACATGACGTTAAACTGTGGCCTTGCCCCGTGCCTCGCACATGGGGTTCCCCCACCTTGAACATTCTCCACGCCCACTGGTCTCCATGAGGATGAGATCTTGCCTCACAGGGGATGATATCCTCCTTATCAGACTGACATTTGTCTATGGAGAAAGGTCTACCATCTCGGTGTAAGCCCCTATCTTTTCTTACAGGAGGCGGTATCCTAGCTCCTACTTTCTTCTTCGGCCCTAAGGACCAGGGGAGGGGGAAATAGACACCAGACCACTCCTTTCTTCGGTACCAATTCCCTCTCCCAATGGGCTTTGCCACCATCGGGCCTCCATCCAGGAGTAAGTCCAAACCTCTTCGGGCTGCTAACCATGCATAAGCCCCTGTTTCCTCTTTGGGCTGCGATCATGTGTAATCCCCAATTCACTTCTCACAAATGCACCTTTCGTGACGTGATCGTTAGGTCTCTGCTGCCTCTTATTTCTCACACCGAGTATGACTCACGTGGGATTAGAGTAAGCACCGACCACAACATACACCTTGGGAAGCCTAGAGTGTATGCCCCACACTACCACCTGAACTAAGTGGTCTTTGATCCTTGCTAAGGCAGGGTATGTAGGAAGCCTCCATGAGGTTCAATCCCACCATCCATTGGTCATCCCGACCCCTTTATGGGGGTTCACCAACACCTTGGTCAGCCTATAGTGTAAGCCCCACACCACCACCTGAACTACATGTTTTTTGATCCTTGACAAGGTAGGGTATGTAGGAAGCCTCCATGAGGTTCAAGCCCACCATCCATTGGTCATCCTGACCCCCTTTACGTTAGTTCACCAATTCCTTGGGAAACCTAGAGTTTAAGCCCCACACTGCCACCTGAACTACGTGGTCTTTGATCCTTGCCAAGGTAGGGTACAAAGGAAGCCTCCACGAGGTTCAATCCCACCATCCATTGGTCGTCTAGACCCCCTTTACGTAGGTTCACCAAAACCTTGGGCAAACTAAAGTATAAGCCCCACACCACCACCTAAACTACATGGTCTTTGATCCTTACTAAGGCAAGGTACGTAGGAAGCCTCCACGAGGTTCAAGCCCACCACCCATGGGACCCCAGGTCCTCCTTCACATCGGTTCACCGACCCACCTGAACTATGTGGTATTTGATCCTTTCTAAGGCAAGGTACATAGTAAGCCTCCAAGAGGTTCAAGCCCACCATCCATTGGTCATCCCGACCCCCTTAACGTTGGTTTACCAACACCTTGGGCCACCTTAGAGTGTAATCCCCAAATGCTACCATCTAAACTATGAGGTCTTTGATCCTTACCAATGTAAGGTATGTTGGAAGCCTCCCTAAGGTTCAAGCCCAACATTAGGTCGCTCTAACCATCTTCACGTTGATTCAACCCCATCCCGCATGACGTTAAACTGTGGACCTCTTTCAGCGGTAAGCCGTTGTCACTCCATTCAGTGGTAATTCATTATCACTTAATTCAGGGGTAAGCCGTTGTCAAGCCATTCAACGGTAAGCCATTGTCACTCCATTCAACGGTAAGCCATTTTCACACCATTCAACGGTATGCTGTTGTCACTCCATTTAGCGGTAAGACGTTGGAACCCCAATCGGTGGTAAGCCGTTGTGACCCCACCCAACGACAAACCGTTGAAAGCCCCAATTAGCGGTAAGCCGTCATCAGATGAACTATGTGGACTTTGATTCCCTGCCACAGGGATATGCAGGAAGCCTCTTCAAGGCTCAAGCCCAAAACCATCGTCATCCTCATAGTGGTTTCATCCCATTCTCCATCCACTTCATTCAACCACTCCATCATCCATCTTGATTCTTACCCGGGCCGCCACATCCCGATAGGATCATGCCGCCTCATACCCCATTCCCCTTAACAGTAACCGGGAGTTCAACAACGCTTTGGCCCCAACATCAGTGTTCCCTCTGGGGGTCGCACTCATCTGATCCACTCTAATCAGTGTTCTGATTAGTCTGATCAGTCTCCACTGGACGTTAAACTTGCGGCATACCCTATATTAAATAGGGGAAGCTGAGGAAAACCTCAGATACATGCCCTTGGCATATGATTCCTCGTGTTCGATGTGGGATGCCTCGGGTTTCCGCGTCCTTGAGAATCCCTATAATAAGGGACAAAAGATAGACACACCAGTGTCCCAGCATCTAGACATGCCAGTGATGCCCAACGTGACTACTCCCCAAAATGAAGGTTTCTGCCCTGACCAGACCCCTTGGAATGTCCCAATAGAAGCAGTGTAATTAACTGGTGTCCATGAAGATATGATTCTAGGAATAGTTTCACGAACAACGTATTAAATCTATAAGGGAGACCCGGACTAGGTAACGAGTTCCGAGGAGGAATCCATAGAAGGAAGAGCCGACATCCCATCATCCCGTTTCGATCAAGGAGCAGACATCCCTGAATAAGAAGAAGATGCCTCCCACCTTTGGAAAGTGGGAATGCGGGGTAGCATACAACATCGTCATCCCCCATAAAAGAGACGGACGCGCATGGCCCCATGAAAGCATCAGAAACAGCTTCCATATCCATATTTTTTGAAAAAAATAATGTTTTTAATATTCTTTTATGATTTATTAAAGAAATTATTTCCCATGATTGAAATTTTAAAAATGTTTTAAAAAGAATATTCCTATCATTTCCCAAATGAGTAACTTTTTGACTTATTTTTTTTACAAAAGTGTGAATGAAATGTTTTATTTTAACTTATATGGAATTAAAATAATTTAATACCATCATAACCACTCAATGCTTAAAATTTTCCTTTAAAAATTTGATTGGTTATTTTTAAATAATTTTTTTTCATAATTTTTAGGAAATTGTTTGATTTTAAATTAATTATTTTAAAGGGAAAATGTTATTTTCCTTATGAAATTTTCGAAGTAATATTTTTTATGAAAATTTTCATTTATGATAACATCTGTTGATGTTATTTATGATTTACTAGGTATATGATCCAAGGTTACTATGTTTATTATTTCTCTAGATGGTTTATGATTATGATGATTTTTTTATGAAAATAATTTATTCTCCATGGGATATTTTATAATGAAATAATGAAATGTTTATGAAACCCATTTATTTTTCACAGGTTCTACTATGTTTATGAAATAAATTTACTTTATTATAGTTATAATATGATTATTTTTTATGATATTGTGGTAAAATTTTATCCTTTTAATTATTTTATGGGTGTGCCTGAAATTATTTACCCTCTAATGAATTGGGTAAGTATAGATATCTCATGATATAAATAGGACTATAATGGTAAGTGAACCCAGTTTTTAAGGGAATATGTCCACAATGATAGTATTGAGAGTGAACCTTGACTATTTTGATTGTTTGTGGAGTGAACCCAAACTACTAAAATAGTCTTGGCAGTAAAATTTGACTACTAAGGAAATTATTTTCTATTATTATATATATTCCAAAAACCTATGTCTTATGCCAATGTTATACTCCCATGGATCATGTTCTTTGATTCCATTACCATTTAGGTCTTATGAAATACGAGTTTTATTCCATGATTCAAGATTATGATATATGAAATACAAGGTATAGTTTTCAAATGTTATGATCATGCTATCATAACCTTATTATCACGTTATATGGATATCTTCCTAGTTTAACCTTACTAAGCATATGAGATCACCATTTCTTATTTATCTTTTCCCCAGGTTATGAAGAAAGGCATTAAGTATGATATATCTAAGAAGGGTTTTAGTTATGAAGAAATTATTGGAAGATAATTTAGTTCAATTATTAAAAAATTGTTTATATATCAATGTTTCCAATGATACTAGACATATACGATTTTGGAATGGATCATTATGTGAAATATATAATATTCATCTTATAATATGCAATATCTATGTGTGAAAAGTATGGGTCATTATATAGACCAATCCAACTTGATGATCAATTTTAGAAGGTGATGAGGAATTAATATTTTTGAGGTATGCGTATAAAAATAATGTTATTATAGATATTAATGGTTTTTATTAATCTTCTTTAAATTATTTGGATAAATTTATTATGGAAATTTAGAAAAATTCTGGTGGTTATAATGTGGGGTCGATCTATCAAGATGTTTCAATCTAGTCTCATGAATAGTTATCCTTGTAGGATGTTATAGATATGGTATATAGATTTTAGTCATTTTATAATATGGATAATCATTTAGTGGGAAGAATTATATAGATTAATTAAGATTTAAATACTGAGTTGGGTAGGTCATTTTAATGTCATGGTTGATGTGTATAGTGAACCCATTCTATGCGTGAGTGAGGTTTATTACTATTTTTGGGATGAAACTTGTATAATTTTTTTTTCCTGAGAAATTCAATATTTTAGGATTTTTATTGAAATTTTGTGTTCTTAGTATGATTTATAGCTTATACAGGGCATGATTCGATGAATAGAACAATCCTAGATTAATGTTATTGTATTATATTGTTTTTATAGAAGTATATGGTTTTAAGCATAATCAATACAATAATAATAATACTATATAAACCATGAACTCAATTTAAATTTCGGTGGTAAATTTTTGGTTGGATTAATGCTTTTTCTTGTTTTGAGGAATTATGAATCAAGTGAGGAAGTTGGGGTTTCATCTAGCAAGCAAAATAATATCTTGGAAGAATTAAATGTGATGAAGGATTATAATCTAATTTTCAAAAATGGTTGACTGGGATAGAATATAATCAGTGTTAGATGTTTCATTTATTGGATGAATTATGAGTATAAATGAATAAAGTGGTTATTTTTAGCAAAATGTCACTTGACTGGATCTTTCATGTGGGAATTATGATGGAAATTTAAAGTAAAATTAGAGATGGTCGGTGGAATCAAAACTTAGCAGATAAATTGGAAATCCATAGATATTAATGGGTACTTATTAGGGATGATAATTCATGATGTGGAGAGTTTAGAACAACCTTACTCATTATGAATTGGTGGATATATATAAATTTATACTTTCTTGAATTTAATGAACAAGGGAAATAAGAATTGGGAATTGAATTCGAATAAATGTATATGTTCACTTGTTTAAGATATTGGACATGATGTTTTGAATACAAAAATGTGTGTATAATAAAATCAAATAAAAACCTTGTGGATCATGTAAGTAACTAAGTTTTAGGGGAGGTATTAGTAGGACACCATAAGTTTTGTGATAGGCTAATGAACTATCTATAGCCTCATGGAGTTTTTTTTAATTTTAATTAATTATTAAATTTAAAAATAATAAAAATCACCCATTAACACCCTTATTCTCCCATAACTGGATGACCCCAACCCTTTCCCCTATTTATATCTTCTCTATCCCCTCTTCTTCATGCTCTCAATTCTCTGTCCATAGTTCAATCATCAATCCATATGAAGTAGGAGGTTTTTCTCAACAAGGTAATGGAAATCCATAGGTTTTCTCTTAATATTTGTTTTGTCTCATAATATTCAAGCATGGATCCTATTTTGGGGAAATTTATCCTAAATTTTTAATTTTATCTATGCAGAGGCGAATCAAGATATAATTCCAGATGAGATAAAACCATTATGAATGAGGTAGGTGGTCCCTTTAATATTAATAAATATTTATTCTATATTATGTTAATTTTTTTTCATGTGAATTAGGTCCTTGGGTTTAGAAAATATAAATAGGTTTTTGTTGAGTTCAAAATTTTGGATTTAACTATGGACAATACTTATAGAAGTTGAATGTGTATTCTCTACATGTTTTGGGAATTTTAAAGACACTTACTTCCTATATCACCAATAGGGGTTAATACTAATTTTATGGAGAAATCATTAATAAGGACTTATCCTCTGTAATTAAATTCAAATGTATTATCTTAAATATTAGTGAGTCAGATAAAGGACATTATAGTGGTTACTTCCTTGTTTAGTGGTTATGGTTTGTAATTTCATTGATAATTATTTGGGAAAGGTTATGGTTAGGGACTATAGACCTTACAACTCTCTATAAAGGGGTAGATAATTAGGGAAATGGATAGTGAACCATGAATAACATTCTATAATAAAGGTGTTATTTTGATTGATTTTTTTAGAGTGGTTTTGAGGTTACCGTATGTCATGTATGTGCTCAGTGGAACCTAGAGAGATAAAAAGGGGTGTAATGATTCTCGTATATTTAGAACTCCCATTGATAAAAGAATTAGAAAATTCTAAGGCATGGTCCTTTAATGGTATGTCCTACACAACTTTTTTAGTGTCAGTTCTCATATGACTTATGTGTTGTTTGGGGTGTTGGTTATATTTCAAGGTGTTCCATCCAAATTAATTACACATGGGAATGGAAATATGGATTGTTAGTGTATTTTCATTGAGAAACCTTTTCCTTCTTTATTGGATATGAGGGTAAGTCTATGAAATTTCCTTTGAGGATTTATGATATATTTCCCAATGGTATTTATTATGGTTAATTAGATTATACAAGTATAACCAGAGAATTAGGATTAGTATATAGATCCATGACTATGGGATTTACTACCTTATGGGGTTGTGGTTCTAGTTGTGGGTTATGTTATATTGATCAAGTATGATGAAATGATCCAGGATAAGTTATACAAGGTTTCTTATTTCACAATACTCTATTGGAGTGATATATATGCCTAACAACTAGCTAGGATCTAATATTGATGTCATTTCCTCCATGCATTTATTTCATTAATTTTGATTATATTGATGCAATGTACTTTTATATGGAACTATTGATGAGATTGAAACTTGGAGTTTTGGGGGGAGTACTATGAATGATGACATGATCCCTAGATGATCATATATATGGATCTAGCTATGTTACATGTTTCCAAAATTTGTTTCAATATACACATTTTTGTATAAGTCTCCTTTACTAGATATGTTTCCCATACAATGTTTTAGCTCTATTTTTCCTTTTGTAGAAATATTTCCAATACATAGGTCAAGATATGTTATTTATTTCTCATATCTATTTTCTATATATAGTTATATCTATGTTATTCCTTTCCTATAGGTATTTCTTACACACAGTTCTGGTTATATAACTCCATTCCCACATGTATTTCATATTCATGGATCTAACTATACTATTTATTTCTTATATTAATTTTCAATATAATACCATTAAAAAAACACGATTCACTATAAATAGTTTAAGAAAGTGGGTTCGATTGTTGTGGTTTCCTTAATAGAACAGAATGACCCAATGATATTTCTTGTATTATGTATGTTATTGTATTATCTATTTTTATCATTCATATATACACAAAATATCATAGTGTTTTTATGGTACATTAATGGGGGATACCTACTTAGGTTTTTTCCTAAACCCTACACATTCACTTTGGTGGATATGTAGCTCTTATTTTAATATGTTTAACAAACCTAAAAAAGAAGAAAAAAGAAAAATAGAGAAAGGGTAAGGGGGAAGGGCCATTCAACCAGATGCATAGTGGATTCCCTCCCTTCTTCTATTGAGGGATCTAAGGATTATAACTCCCTCATTTAATTCCCATTTTATGTTTCATTTATCATAGGAGGTATCCTGGGGTAAGGCTAACACCAAATCTTCTATATTATTTGATATATTTTACTACTTCTCTTGAGGTATTGTGTTGTTTATAATGTTGCTCCCTAATTTCAAGGTTTTATCTAGTTTTCTAGTTTCTTCTATATTAAGCCAAATCATAGGACAATATTCAATGATCAGAAATTTATAGGTATAAGGTAGGTGGTCCCTATATTTATCATAATTATACATGTGTTATTTAATTCATAGTAAATAAGTTTTAGTGTGGTGGTTTGGGTGTGACCTATTTTGTACTGCTTTTATTTTCTATTGTCCCTAGGAGGTGTTGAAGGGTACTCAATGTGTGACATGGTGAATCTGAGCCTGATATAAAATGGTATGTGTAAAAAAAAATTCTATGAATGGTTTGGAAGGATGTTTTTGGTTTTGTGTTTTTATTAAGGTGAGACTATAGCTATGTTGGTTCTATGGGAATGTGTGGGGCATGACATATAAGGTCATGGGTGATGTTGATCCCTGATATTGGTGGTGACAGAGGTTCTCTGTAGGTGTTTCCTATGATTTTTGGTGATTGTTTCTAATCGTGTTTGGCCAATACCACCGTCAGGGTTGTGTGAACATAGGATAAGGGCCTAGTGAATTAGTTTTAACCACTCAATGTGGGTGGATGACTTTGTAGAACTAAGAGACTAGGTAATGATATGACCATAAATATTGATAAGGTTCTCACTATATAAGGCCATGTGTTATGGTGTGTGAGTCCATAAAATGGTGGATGAGGCTCATTGTGATTTTGGGGCTGATGGGCTGGGACCATGGAAGGAAGGTTATAATCCTTCCATGGGACATCAGGTTGCTGATTTGATGATTATTTAATAAGTGGAAGTCTGAGGGACTTGTGATATGTATATGGGTGTGTCCTTAGGATGATAAAATAACATAATGGGTATTCTTGGAGAAGTAGGAAGGTGTTGAAAGGATTCGTATATTGTAATGGTTGGAACATGATGTCCCATGGTATAGAAACAGACAGGAGATTGAGGGTTCTTTCATTATGATATATAGTGGATGTATTTTTATAATCCAGTTTTGGCCAAAGAAGGTAAAGGATCCATTGTGGTTTTGGAACACAATTGAAGTTGTTTATATGAAGGGTGAGTAATTTCTGATAATTTATGTTGTTCATACACTGGTATATTTATATATTTATGTTAGGAACAAATTGGTGTGATATACTATGTTAATACTCACACCCTGTACAAACCCCATAGGATGTGTGTAAACTTTATGGCTTTGAGTGTAGGGAAGGGATCAAGCACATGGTCTGTACCTTAGGGATTTGGTATGTGTCAAGGGTTCAGGGGATGGATGGAATAGTTATTTGCAGTCATACTAGGTGGATTCTTTGTACCAGGATAGAGATATCTTTGTGATTTTTCTTATGTACTTATAAAATCATCCCACATATTATCTTGAATGATTATATATGAATTTCATGACATATATATTTTATCTGGTATGTATGGTAAGTTTACTTTTGTATTGTTATTGATGTTATTTTATATTGCTTCCACTGATTCTAGTTGAATTTTTCTACAATTCTACTATTATTACCATTATTGTTATTATAACCAAAGGGTATAGTTTTCCCCCTATCACCCAATATAACTTCACTTCTGGTCGATAGCCTTTGGAATACATGGAGGTGTTTCTATTTCTATGTTTCTCTCTAGACTAGATCATAGATTGACTATCTCCTGGTTAAAGGTGTAACAACGTAGTTTCAGAGGATGGTCAATTTCAAAGTGGTAACAGTGTTTCTCTAGTTTATAAGTGGTATCAAATGAATATTTCTGAAAATGTTATATTATTTGGGATATTGTAAACTAAATCCTAGGAAAGTTTTGGAACTTGGGATGGAGGTTGTGTTTTGTGTATGTACAACCCCAATATGAACTGAAGTCCATGTTACAAAGGAAAAAGGTATTTTTGTTCTAGTTTTTGTGGTTACATATGAGTTATTTGATGTATATTATGTTGTATTTTATGTTATTTATTTTTTTGTACTCTTTGCCTGAGAGGAAAGATGATAAAATTCATGCATTATGATAGACACTTTAGCTCACATGGCGTGTGTGTGTGATTGTGTTTGTTTCTTGGAACTTGGAATAAAGGAAAGGGGTGAGCTACTTAAAGTGTCAACAATAGGATAAACAATGTTTTTCTACATATCCTATTTATTTCATTATACTCATCCATCCCAGGTATCTGGTCCATGGTTTTATTAGAATGCGATTCTATGTGTATATCATGTATGTGGTGCCTGACTCTGATAAGGGTCGGTAGGGGGCCATGAGGTTGGATGATATACGATATGGGTGTGGTAGGGAATTGTAAGGGTAGTGAGTTACGCTGCCTCTTACATCTTTCTCTATTTGTAATATATAGACCATTATTATTGGTGTTGATCTTGGTATTTTCTCCTCAACATGATTCCACCTAGATAACCTTTGGTGGAGCATATGGAGGGTGGAAATGTGGTGCCACTAGGTAATGCACGACATGAGGCCCCTTCAGGTGGTGGTGATTATAAGGAACCCACCAAGGTTTCCCTCAATCTTGGAACCCGACCCGTTCCTTTTCATACCCGAAGGGTGTTCCTGATACCCACAGGTTGGCGACAAACACCCAGTCATTGAAAAAAACAAAAAAGGGAATGATTTATCCCAACCTGATTAAACACATGGTATATATGTACTAAACAAAAAGGAAAAGTGGAAGTGTAACAAGATACATATTCTATAACTATAACAAAATAGTGGAAATAGACAATAAAAATAGTAGCTAAAAACTATAAAGGACAAGTCTAACTACAAAGTTCCCAAGCCAAACAACTACTCCTAATGATGGAAGGAATGACTCCCACTATCTTACCACCAGCTACTAAACTAGATAAAATAAACCATACCACCTCATAGAAGCGCCATGCCTTTCCCTACACTGTAAGACAAACAATGGTATACGCACCACCGATGAGGTTCACAAGGTGTGAGATAACAGGCTCAGTAGGATCGCACCCAGGTGTTCCACGACAAGCCACTTTATAGCAATTATTGTATAATCATTTTATGTAAAACATGGAATGATAATCAGTAAAAAAATTTTATAGAAAAAATGGTAAACATTTTCCTTTTTCCACATTTATAAACAATAATAGATATATCCATTTCAAATAACATTTTACATATCATTTTTTCCAAGAAGAAACATGAATATCAAGGCTAACTTATAAATCCAAGCAATAAAAAATAGAATCACAAGTATCAAAACACCAAGGAATACTATAATTATATGCTATAGACTACTCATACCACAATAATCAAGTGAAAAAACCAGTTCCTAGAACAACGTGCCAAGGAAGTAGAGGAATATCCCATGAGTAAACCCCCAACAATGTCAATATTGGTCCCCTAGAACAATGGGCCTAGGCAACAGAGGAAAGCCCCAAGAAAATACTCTTGGATAATCTGATGGAACTAATCTAAACCTTACGACTAAGTACTCACGGTAACCCATTTTCTCTTTTTTACATTTCATTTCAATGATTTGAAAACCATTTCAAAACCATTACAAATTTCATTTTAATGCTTAAAAAATACCCCTTTTACATTCCATTTATCAATAAATAGGGAAAATCCATTATTCATTGAAAAATATTCTCAACACACACACAAAACAATCCTTCCAATCTTTCATTATGAATTAGTTTTTAAAGAAAAACAACAATATCCATTATCACAAGCTAGAGACTGAACTACCTACCTCAAAACTCAGGTCGCACATGCCTATAATGGAATCCACCAACAATGAAAACCCAATGATGACAAAAAAGGACCTAGAATCCAATCCACATCACATGATTGATCCAAATATGAACAAAATGAGTTCATTAGAAAGAGAAAAACCTACATACCTCAGAAATGAATGCCCGCCGCACCACGACTGAAAAAGGAAAAAGGACTTTGGGTAGATATCACACAAAAGATATAGAAGAAACCAATATGAAACACCATATTAACCAAAAGGATCCTAAGACATCATTCAAAGGTGATATCAGGATCAAAGGTAATAAATAAGAGGATAATTCACTTACCTGGAGTGATGCACTACAACTACAATAGAGATCCAATGCCAAACAGATCGATCTAAGAGGACTGGTGTCTCCAAAAAATGCTTAGGAGAGACCCTGGGTCAAGGGTAATGGATTATGGAGAGAAAGGACCAAGAAAAAAACACTAAGAAAGTGTTTTAAAACTGGATGCGGGATATTTCACAACATGAAACTCACATTCACATCATGAATTCCACATTAGATAAGTACGCTGAAAACCCCATCGACTCTGATTCAAAATCTATTATTTAAAACAACCATTATTTTAAACCACCATTCATGACGTGTAATATTTCATAGTGTGAATCCCCTTTCACGGCTTGTACCCAGCAAAAATTATATGGCGTGTAACCCAGTTACACGGCGTGAAATCCTTCTGCATCCTGCAGAAAAATATGGTTAAAGTTGAAAGTTTGACAAATCTATGATTTAACTATTATAGGTATCCTCCCAATATCAAATTAGGGTAAAAAAACATGATGAGGTTAGGGATTTACCTAATAAAATGGTAACAGGATGTTACAAACTCCCCACTATAAATACTTTCCATCCTCGAGAAGTCATGTGGAGGATATAGTCCCTAGGAAAAGATGAGGCCATTGTTCTCACATCAATGAATCATGTTCCCAAGTATCATGAGAATCTAATCCTGGTTTCTATAGAACTATAACCAATATAATCAACTTCCCATGCAAGAATTTCTCTTGCGAGTTAACAATATCAACTGGTTTCTCTAGAATAGAAGCATATTACTCTAACACAATTTCAACCCAACTAAGAACGTGAGTAGGATCAGGGTGATACTTTTTGAGATGATATATATGGAAAAATTCATGAATACCTATCTGTTGAACTGGAAATTCTAACCAATAAGAAACCTGTCTAATCTTCTCAATGACCTCAAATGGTCCAACATTTCCTGGAGCCAACTTTCCCTATTTTCTAAGCCAATGGTGACCTAACTAAGGAGAAACATTTATGAAAATACAGTCCCCTATAGAAAAATACAAAGGTCAATTCCACTGATCTGAATATGATTTTTGTCAACTTTGGGCTGTTATCAGACATCAATGTACATCCTGAATCATTGCAGAAATCTCTTGAACCAAACTTGGTCCAACTAAAGATGTTTCACCACCTCAACCCAACAAAGAGGTGATCTACACTGATGACCATACAACACCATGAATGGATCCAGTCTTATCAATGTATGATAGTTGTTTTTTTAAATAAAATCAACTAGTCCTAGATGGTTATCCCATGATTCACCAAAATCCAAGATACTGGCATGGAGTATATCCTCTAGAATCTGAATCACACACTCTTTTTGGCCTTCTATCTGTGGATGGTAAGTTGTAATTAACTTGATCTAAGTTCCCATTTCCCATTGAAGACTCCTATATAACCTCAAGGTAAACCTAGGATCCCTATCTGAAATAATAGAATAAGGAATCCCATGTAACCTCACAATCCCTTGAACATAAATCATACCCAGATCTTCAACTTTAGTGGTGTCTTTGATCAGAATGAAATGAGAAGACTTCATTAATCGATCAAAAACCACCCAGATAACATTACTACCTTGGGGAGTCTATGGTAATCCAACAACAATATTGATGTATACCTCATCCCATTTCTAGATTGGCACTGAAAGAGGCTGAAGGAAACCAGAAGGTTTCCAGTGCTCTGCCTTTATCCATTGGCTGATGTAATAGTAAGATAAAAACTCTGAGATGTCATACTTTATAATTGGCCACCAGAATTTTCACCTCATGTCATAATACATCTTTTTCATTCCTAGATGAACAAACCATGAAGATCTGTGACAATTGAACATGAGTAATCTTCTTATATATGCTGGGATGGAAATCCTTTTCCAGAAGTGAAGCATACCATATGAAGAAAGAGATCAAAACAAAATGGTCTACCCACCATAAAGAATCTCTCAAGTATTATTAAACTCATCATCCTACTATTGAGTCCACAAAATATCCTCCATAAGAGATGACGATAAATGAACACTGGTTAGAACCATGCCTGAAATATCCTCCTGAGCATATAGGTGAAACTGATTGAAAATCCCCATATGGTTCCACTCTTGCTTCGATTCCAGAACAACCTGTGATAGTAATTTCCTATTAAGAGCATCTCCAAAGAACATTCCATTCCCTAGGGTGTATGCGATATCAAATTAAAACACCTTAAGGTATTATACCCTTCATAACTGCCTAAGATTCAAGTCCTTTTGAGAAAAGATATAACTCAGAATCTTATGATCATATAAGACTATGAAATTTTCTTAAAAAATATAGTGCTACTAATATTTGAGTTCATGAATGAATAATTAAAGGTCTAAAACATGAGTGGGGAAATTCTTCTCATGCAGTCAAATCTGACGAGATCTGTAGCTACCAGATGGTCATCTGGCATAAGCACACATCCCAAACCAACAACCAAAGCATTGAAAAAAACAATGTACCACTTATTGGGATCAGGTAAGATCATAATAGGAGAAGATTTTATAAGTCGTTTCATTTCATCAAAAGAACACTGACACTTCACATCCTATGTGAATTTCACTTACTTCTTAGTAAGAGCAGTCAAAGGTGACACCAACTTAGAGAAATACATAACAAACTGTTGGTAGTATCCATCAAGACCAATGAATATTCATATCTCAAATACATTATGTGGTTCCTTCCATGAAAAAATATCGTTTAACTTATCTGAATCTATTGATAAGCCATGTTCAAAAATCTTGTTCAACAAGAACATCACTTATGGAATCCCAAAAATACATTTTGAATGCTTTCCATACAAAAGGTAAATTCTCATTTTTTCAAGAACCAAACTCAGTCATGATCACACTCATATTTAAAATAACCTATAATATCATCCATGAAAACTACCACAAAAGTATCAATATTTTGATTGAATATATGATTCCTCAAGGACATAAGAGTTGCATGTTGGAACCATGGTATTCTATTCATGAATTGGATTGTGGTTTTTGTTTGTTGAAAATTCTCAGTGGAAGTTCATAATGTGTACCAGAAAAGTGATCATATAGTTCAAGCAGACAACAATATTGAAGGTGGCACCATTTCCCAGTGTTTTCCAAATTTTTGGGCCTGAAAATCGACAAATGGAGAAAAGTGTTTTTGATAAAGAGACTTGCGCACCGTGTACTTGAAGGAGAGGGAACCTGCATGCCTAGTGTTCTTCATGATCAGAGCCTCAAAATATGGCAAAGGAAAGAGGGTCGCACAAGTATTGGTTGGGTCGCACAAGTGAGTTGCGTGATAGAGGCTAGGGGAGATGAGCCGTGCACTGGAACCTGCGTGCCGAGAGGATACTTGCGCCCCACCGCACAGGGGGTCCAGTTTTCCTATAAATAGAGGACCACCCATCCTTAGTTATAACAAAGTTCAAGACTTAGAGATTTTTCATGCTCCCATCATGCAAGTAGTTGAGTCGCGCAAGTGGTTGTTGGGCCGCGTAGGTAGAGGATGCACGCCAGTTGTTGGCTGCATGCCCAAGGTGGTTTGTGTGAGAATGGAAGTGAGTCGCGCAAGTTTGAAGTTGAAGTAGGTGGTGTCGCGCAGGTGGTTGGTTGATACCTGTGCACCAGTTTGAACTTGTGTGCCGAATTTGTGCCATGTAGGAGACCTGCAATCTAGGTAGTGAAGAAGCGTGCTAGTGTTTTTGAGCTGCGTGAATGTTGGGAGATAGCCCGGTACCCATGAAGGGAAGTGAGTTTTGACTACGGGTGAGATTTGGACTTCAACAGAGCATCTACACATAACAGAGGATGTATTCTTTAGCGATGATGAAGAGAGATTCACGTCTACAAACTGAGTGTGACCTCACCAAGGGCTGTGAGCCAGGGGGAGTCAACAGGAGTGACCCGAGGGACGCAATGAGCTATCCCTGAACAATTGTAAAGGCAACGAGCCTGGGATAGAGTGACTGTTACTGAACCTTTCTAATCCACATCTAGTGAATTTTAGTGGAGTTAGGTACGACCGACAACCTGTCGGCGTATGCTCCTTGGACAAAGCCCTTAGTGGTGAACCAAGTAAAAAGTGACGTGTCTTCTCTACGCATGTGAATGTTTGCTTTCTGATCATATTCATCATACAGGTTCAACAAGTTCCTACCAACATGGGAACAAGATCCATCACATTGAAAGAAATTTTTTTCACCCTGATTCACCCCTCCCCTCTCAGGGTGTCCCAGGGTCCTTCACTGCAAGAGCATTAGTCAAACCAAAAATAATCACAAGATATTCATAATGTATGTACCTTCTCCTAAAGGCTGTCTTTAGTATATTAGACTCCCTAAATCTAAGTTGATGATAACCCAACTAAAGATAAATATTTTAAAAACACTTTTCCCCCTTTAACTGATCAAATAGATCATCCAAAAGAGGAAAATGATATTTTTTCTTAACCATTACTTGGTTCAACATCCGATAGTCCACAAATAACCAAAGTGAACCATATTATTTATTGGAAAATATCATATGGGATGACCGAGGAAAAACACTAGGGTGAATGAAACCTTTTTAAAATAGGTCGTACAACTAAATTGTGAGCTCTTTTAGTTCTGCTGGTGCTATAAGATAAGTAGGTATTGATATCGACTGTGTACCTAGAACCAAATCAATCCTAAAATCTACCTATCTCTCTGGAGGAAGACCAGATAAATCATCTGGGAAATCTTTAAGAAAGTATCCAACAATAAACATAAAATAAATTATAGGAGAGACATCATTAGGATCAAACACAATGACATATAGAAAACTTTAGAGCTCTGGGTGGGAAGGCCCTACATGACCTGAAATCGGGTCCCACTCCCCCTGAAACTGATGAGAGATCCCATTGACAACAAGAAACGAAACACATTGATGATAAAAATCAACCTCATCTTGATGGGTGATAAGAAAATCTATACCAATGATGACATCAAAAAAATCTAGATCAAGAAAAATAAAATACCAGACCAACTTCGCATTAGTAGTCATTAACAAACAAGGTCACCAAAACCCCTAATGTTTCCTCTTACTAAGAGGTGTTTCTAGCTCCATTTTAAAGGACATAAGTTCCATTGGAAGTTTAAGAAAATCTACTAAATTTAGAGATATAAAAGAGTGGGAGGAACCAGTATAAAATAATGTATTTAGTACTAAAGATGCAATAAGGATATTACCTCTCACTATTTCTAGACCTTCATCAACTTCCACTAGACACTTATCTACTGTGTGAAAATGCTTCACTCTGAAGGATGGTGGCTGGAGCTCTATAGTATTTAAAGATTCTGATTATGCCACAATAGCCTTTAGAGATAATGAACCCTACCATAACAAGGTGTAGTCATAGCCAGACCTAAATTCTATAAATGATCAACATTTCCGTAGTTGTTTCATATCTTTGAGAACATAGGAAAAGAATGTATTTTGTGTCCACCTTTTCCACACTAATAGTAAGTTAGAGTCACATTACCTACTAAAATGGATGGTGCAGAGGAGGTTTGCTACTGAGACCCACATCCAACACTTATATGATGATCCTTCCACTTACTTTTCCTCCCATTCACGCCACTGATGTTATCACTAGATAGAAAAGAACAGGTTTTAAAATCTACCTTTCCTGCCATATTCATCTCTTCCATCATACATCAATCCACCATCTCTGCATAGTTATAATGTTTCAACATAAACACCTATGATCTGATATCCGGTCACAAACCCTACAGGTACTTCTGAGCCTTGATTTGGTCATTCTTCACTATGTTTGGAGAAAAATGGATAAGTTTTGAAAATTGGTTGGTGTATGCTGACACTGAACACTCTCCTTATTGAAAAGATAGTAACTCCAAATAATTAGTCAACATCAACATCTCTGGGTAAAATTTATATAAGAAAAAGGTTTTGAAACCCTTCTAATCCAAGTCCACGTCTCTGTCTACATAGACCATAGAATCCCACCACTGCTTGTTGGACCCCTCAAGTCTGAACACTACACACTTTAACCTGATGTTCTCAGGTGTATCTATAAATTTGAAGATTTTATTGATCCTATACATCCATTCTTATGACTCTTGTGGTTCTATCATTCCTTTAAAGGAAGGTAGATTATCGGGAAAGAACTCCTGTGATCAATCTTGCTCTCCTTTAGCTTAGCGATATACATCAAAAACTACATTCTGATCATGTGGAACATCCTAATCAATAACAAAGACTACTTGTACGATAGTCTCAATGAGATTTTGATCTATAGGTGGCTTCCCATGAGGAGAATCAGATACAACTTCTTGATGAACTCATGGAAGACGTCTTGGAGGCATACTATGGCACACCAAAAGATAATAACGATCAAACAACAAAAAAAATATCAGTTCAAACTAGAAAAACCATAATAAAAAACTAACATTAAAAAAAAACTCAACACTAGATACACAGACCCCAATATCCTAGGGAAACTTGAGTCTCTATATGATAATAGTTAGCTAGGAACTTATTGCAACATACCTCTCTAGTCTCGACAATCCTATCTCTAGTCAAACAGATGTCCCAAGATAAGGACTGTTAGGAAATACCTCCTATGATACTAGATTGTAAGGAACCAACCCATGTTTCCCTCAAACATGGCACCCAACCCATTCCGTTACATACCCAAAGGGCATTCCCAATCCTTATGGGATGGCGAAAATCACCCGAGCATCAGACAACAAAATGGAGGGAATGATTTCACCCAACCAGATCAAACACATTGCGTATATATACTAAAAAAAGAGCAATGATAAACAAAAAAAAAATTCCATACCTATAAGAAAACAATAGAAATAGACAACAACAACAATAGCTAAAAAATCTAAATGACAAGTCCAACCACAAAGGATCCAAGCCAAAGAGCTACTCCAAATGATGGCATGGACAACTCCCACCATCTTACCACTAGCTACCCAACAATCTGACATGGACCTCGCCACCTCACAAAAGCGCCTTTACTTTACCACACTTTAAGACAAACAAAGGAATACGCACCACTGAAGATGTGTGTAGGGTGTGCGCTAATATACTTTGTAGGATCCCACCTAGGAGTTCCATAATAGGCCTCTATAAAATAATTCACGTATGATCATTTTAAGTAAAAACATTATATGATAAGAAGTAAATATTTTTTTATAGAAAACATGGTAAACATTTACAGTTTTCTATAGTTATAAAAAAAAGTTGGTATATCATTTTCAAAGCATATTTTCCATATCATTTTCCCAAGAAGAAATATGCATATCCAGGCTAGCTTATAAAGCCACGAAATACAAAAAAAATCAATGTTATCACAATACTAAGGAATACTATAGGTCCAGGCTTCAGACTACTCATACCACAATAATTAAGTGCACAAACCAATTCCTATAACAATGGTACTAGGAAGTAGAGGAATACCCCAAGAGTAAACCCCCCAAAAATGTCAATATCGATCCCCTAGAATAATGGGCTAGTAAATAAAGGAATTCCCAAAAAAAAACCACCTTGATAATTAAAAAACAGTGGATGATGGCCCCAAGATAAACCTTCCACCTAAGTACCCAAGGAAACCCATGGTATATTTTTCTTAATTAATTTTAATGTTTTGAAAACCATTTCAAAACCATTTCAAATTTCATTTTAATGCTTATAAAATACCCCTTTCTATTCCATTTATCAATAACCAAGGAAAAACCATTTTTCATTAAAAAATATTCTCAACACACACACAAAACAATCATTCTAATCTTTAATTACAAATTAGTTTTTTAAAAAAATTAACAAGATCCACTATCATAGTCTAGATATAGAACCACCTACCTCAAAACTCAGGTCGTACATGCTCATAATGGAATCCACCAACAATAAAAACCTAATGATGACAACAAAGTCCATAGAATCCAATATACATCACATGGTTGATCCAAATCTGAACACAAGGGGTCTGTGGAAAGGAAGAAACCTACATACCATAAGAAAAAATGCCTGCTGCACCATGATCGACAAAAGAAAAAGACTTTCGAAGCGAGATCACACAATAAATCATGAAGAAATCAAGAATAAACAACATATTAACCCAACAAATCCCAAGAAGTCACCCAATGGTGATATCATGATCAAAGTTAATGAAGAAGAAGAAATGTCACTTACCTGAGGAGATGCACCACAACCAAAATAGAGATCCAACATTGAATGGATCGATCTAAGTGGAGTAGTGTCTCTGAAAAATGTCTAGGAGAGACCCTAGGTTGAGGGTGAAGGAGTCTAGAAATAAAGGAACAAGAAAAACTACTAAACATGTGTTTAAAAACTAGATGTGGACCGTTTCACAACTTGAAACTCCGATTCACGTAGTGAAGTCCCTACTGGATAAGTATGATGAAAAAACCATCGCCTCAGATTAAAAATAAATTATTTAAAACATTCATGATTTGAAACCACTATTCACAGGATGTGATCTTTCCCAGTGTGAATCCCCTTACATAGATTGTACCCAACAGAAATTACATGGCATGTAACCCAGTTACACGGAATAAAATACTTATGCATCCTGCATGAAAACATGGTTAAGGTTGAAATTTCAAAAAATCTATGATTTCACCATTATAGGTATCCTACCAATCTCAAAGGAGGAGAAAAACCATGATGAGGTTTGGGGTGTACCTAATGAAACTATAACAGTATGTTACATTGGGCATGAGGTGTAATGTGAGGCTTCGAGATAGACAATACAACCATAACAGGAAGCTGAGTTTGGGACATGGATGGATAAGTATCTCAATGTGATTTTGGTGTGGTCTATTCAAATTATTGACTGAGGAGATTAGGGATTTGAGCCATCCATGTCATATCTGATGTTGGATTTTCAGTCATATCACCCCTTTATTTCAGGTTGAGGGTAGACTGTAGGTTGTAAAGTTCTAGATAGAGTATGTGCAGACTATTCTCAACTAGATTGAGACACCCCTAGGGTGGTGGGTGAATTTGGCCACTTATATCATTAGGGGACTAGTGAAGCACTGGTGATACATAAAGGTACATGTCGGTAGGCATGAGGGATTGATGTGTACGGATTTTGAGACTATGTTCATCAAGCTCGTCTTCCTTGAGAATTTGAGGGTAGATTGAGATCATGAGTTTATTAACTTATATTAGGGATAAACCTTAATCATTGATTATGATGGGAGTTTCTATATCTATTTTTTCTTTCATCAACTCTGGTAGGAGATGAAATCTCGATGGTGAGATAGTTTGAGGATAGTTTGTGTATTTTCATTAAGGTAAAGGTGAACATATTTATACTAACCTTATTCTCAGATGAATCAAACCAAGTATTGATATCCAATGGTAAATTGATGGATAGAACCTTACTGAGCTAGATGGGGGAATTAGGTTATCCAGATAGTTATTCTCTAGGTAGCTAAAAGATATTCCATGAGGAGTCTCAATTGAGAAGTCAAGTTAGAGACATGATGAGGAAACTAAGGAGTAGATTGTCGATGGTATTCTACCTGTTTGGGAAGTCATTCCACATTAGGATTTAGTGTTAGTGGACTCTAAAGGAGTTTAATTATTATGGGAATAAGGGATATTTATAAATATTTTTTCAGAAGACTCCTTATAATTTCAAGTGTCAGGTATTGGGTTAGAATTAATGATTTGAGGTAGGACCAGGGGTGGTACCAGGAGTAGGTAGCTAGGATACGACTTCATGTGAAGGTCATGGTAGGGAGAGAGTGACATGTTAGTGTGGTATGTGGAAAATATTAGGTATAAATCCATTGAGAACAATGGAATTAGGCAATTTGGATTCAGTCCAACTACACTCGGTTGAGATGAAAGGTTTAGAGAAGGCTAGGGAGTTGATGATAGTTAGAGGCACACCATGAATGTGGTTGTGTTATTCTTGTTATTGGTATGAAATAAACTTGTGAATATGGTCCAAAAAATTAATAATATTTAATGAGTAGATGTTTAATATGTGAGAATCAGGAATAGTGAATGAATAAAATGTGATGCATTAAAATTAGAGGACATTTTGAGCATCTTATATAATGCATTATCCATTGGGTAGTAGGTGGTATGTGGGAAATTCGAGCATAATATATGATGAAGGACTTTATGGGAGTCATATGTGAAACATATTTAAAATTATAATACGATGAAATGTAGGATTATTCGAATATTACATTTATTATGTGTGTGTCTTGGAGGATGGTTGGTGTGGAACCATTAGGACATTGGAAATTGGGTTAGGAAGTTACCAGGTAGGTGATTCCAAAGGTTTGAAAAATAATAAAAGGAATTATCCTATTGAGTGAGTATATAGGTTTTTCCAATATATTTCAAATGAGAAGTATATATTTGGTATCATCTCATGGTATAAAAAAGTGGAGATCGGGATGCTCGAGATGATTGAGAACTTGGGTCGCCATGTGCCTAAATAGATTGGGGATGAGCTATTGTAAGGTGGGGAGGTTGTAAGATCCCAGATCTTTTGGGACATAATTATTGGATTAATTATGTATTAAAAAGATTTATTTTTTGGTGTATTATGTGTTTTAGGGGCTATGAGTGACCCAAGGGAGGTTCTGGGGGAAACAGACAACCCAAAGGTAGAATTGGTTACATCCTGATGTCATTCATGCTATGAATATATTACACATGACCTAAATTATCCAGACAGGGGGAGAGACCCTCTTCTAGTGGTTTTTAGGGTGTGAAATACATGTTTACATCATGAATATGTCCATACATAAAAAAAAGAATAAAAAATAGGAATGGGAGTGGGGGAAAGACAATTCAACCAGAGACATACCAAATGCCATATCTTCTTCTATATAGGTATCCATGGAGTGGATTACCCACATATCTTACTTTTTTTTAGTTCCATTCATCACATGAGGTATCGTGAGGTAAGTAAAACACTTTATTTTCTATATTGTTTGATTTATTTAATTCTCTACAAATTTATTGCATCATTTATGGTATTTCATTAAATTTTAGGGTTTTTATTTGGTTTTCCTATTTAAATTTTCAAAGGTTAAATCTGAGGTAGGTATTTTATGAGAGTAAAAATTTGGGTATAAGGTAGGTGGTGCCGATATATCTTCTGATTATATGTGAGTTATGTAATGCTTAATAAATAAGTAGGAGTTAGGTGGCATGGGTGTGACTTGTATTGTAATAATTTTATTTTATACTATACTTAGGAGGTGATGAAGTGTAATCATGTGTGTGATAGGGTAAATATCAAATTGATTTGCAATGTTAGGTGCGAAAAGGGTTATGTGATTGGTTTTCTAGGATATTTCTGGTTATGATTTTTTATTAAAGCGACTCTATGGGTACATTGGTTTCATGGGAATGTGTGTGACATGGACCATGAGACATTGGGTGATGTTGATTAGAAGTATTGGAGGTGATGAATGTCTTTAAAATGCATTTCCTATGATTTTTTGTGATTTCTACTTAGCATGGTTAGATGATCGTACCATCAAGGTCATGTGCACACAGGATAAGGGCACAACGAAGTGGTTTTTTACACATAATGTGGGTAGAGGTATCCATAGATCTAGTGACTTAGGGGATGGTTATGACCATCTATATATAGAAGGTGATCACCATAGAAAGACACATGTAATGGTTTGTGAGAATATTAGATGGGAGATGAGGCTCAACGTGATGTTGGGGATGATGGGATGAGACTATGGAAGGATGTGTATCACCATGCCTTAGGATGCCAGGCTGCTGAGCCAATAGTGAATGGACAACTAGATGTCCAGTATACTTGGGATATGTCTATAGGAATGCCTTTTGGACATTATATTAAATTAAGTAGTATTCTTTGAGAAAAAGATAGGCGGAAACATGTTTTACAAGTAGTAACAATTGGAATGAGATGTTATGTGATATAGAAATAGATAAGAGACCAAGGGTTCTTCTAATATGAATGAAAGTGGATGCATTGTTCCAATCCAACATTGAAAGAAGTAGTTAAAGGATTCCTTATGGATTTCAAGCACTATTTAAGTGGGTTATGTGAAAAGTTAGTAGTTGATGATTATTTTTTTCATACAAATTATATTTATGGATGTAAGTTTGGACCATGTTAGTGGTGGCCAACTAAGTTTATACTCCCTCCCTACATGGGACCCTTGAGATGTGTGTATAAATTATGTATTTAAGTGTAGGAAAGGGATTGATTTCATGGTCTGTAAAGTAGTGATATGGGATGTGATGAGGTCACATGGGGTGGATTACATAGTTTTTGGTAGACATACCACGTTGTTCCTCTATGCCGAGCTGAAGATCTTCTTGGGATTTTTCTTACATACTTATACGTTAGGACCACAAAATATCTTTAATGATTATGTATGAATATCATGAAATCTAGATTCTATATTTAATGTATATCTAGCTTACGTTTTGGTTGTTATTGATGTTGTTTCATACTATTTCCACTGAGTCTAGTTAAACACTTTTGCAGTTCTTTTATTATTACTATTATTTTTATTATCAATGGAGGGTATAATCTCCCTAGTATCACCCAACAGATTCTCACTGCTAGTCAGTAGACTTTATCTTATGAGGAGGTTCTCCTAAGGCTATGTGTATCTATGTCCTAGATCATAGGTTTAGTGGATCCTGTGTCAATGTGTTACAACTATGGTGTAGGAGATTATCTTGGAAGACCAAAGGGAAGATATAAAAAGTGACCATAGGGACAAAATAAGTTGTGAGTGTATAATAACTAGATGGGAAGAAAATTTTATATATGTAATCATCAATTCAACGTCTATTTACAAATAATTGTTTTAGGAATTAGGAAAAGAACAAGGATTTACACATGATCCAAATTATAGGGGAATATGATATTGAGAAGAAAATGTTGATCAACTTGATCAAACTTGTATTCCATTCACAAAATTGGAGTTCATGAACATATTCACACTTTATTCCTTATTCCTATTGAGAAAAATATAAGAATCTGAACAATGGGATACCAAACCTTTTTTACTAAGGATTAGACACATTATGTCAAGAGTGAGTGAAACTTATTAAAAATATTGATACCATGCGTGTGTTTCTTGCTCTATCTAAGATTCTATAAAACCCAAAAATCTGGATCTCTTACTAAACATACATACTTTAACATATATCATGAAATAAAAATAAATACCATAATAAATTTTTTAATGTATTTGGGAATGAGTTACATAATACATCATCAACCTATAATTCTTCTATATAATTTAATCAGATTTTTCATTGAAGTAAACTTATAACTGATAAATATATTTAATACCTATGATCACCCAATGAAATTGGGAAGCATAATAAATGAGTGTTCTCAAATTATTATTAATGGGTAGAACATTAACAATGAAATATATAAGAGTTATCTATATATCATAAAAAAGTGAGATACATTTTTTTGAACTGGTTGAGGGTCATGACCTCTTTTTTAAACTAAAAAAAGAGATAACCCCTTTTGAGACTAAAAAATAATGGAACCCATAAGTTAACTCATAGGTTTAGAGTAGAATATTTCAATTAGAAAAAAGACCCAAAGGTCCTAACATGGTCCAGATGACCCAAAGACCCAATGTCACAGAACTAATGGCCTGAAGACCCATCATCATAGGTTTCCATAAACTTGTGCCAGGAACAAAACCATTAACATGACCACCAGAAGACTTGGGTATTGAATAGGTAGCATGTATCATGAAAAGTTCTAATGAAATTTTGTAGTGACCCCTCTTACAGTCATTTAACTTGTTTTTTCAGATGAATATATTGCCTCACCCACACCCTACTAATAAGTTGTTCCGTGATGGTCTAGCACAATGTGGTAGGACAACCCTCTTCCCAACAATGAAATTTGGGTAAGGTCTGGCTGATAGGTGATAGAGAAAACACTTCTATTTCAAGACACATAAAAATGTGATATACATGATCATGAGACAAATATAATGATTAATTGAATGAGATAATTAAATCATAAGAAGTAATCATAATACATAATAACGTAATCATAGATCCTGGCATAAAATCTATAAAAGTGTGATCTTTAAACTATATTATACACCATGTCATAATGATGTGAAATCATAAGGAAATAATTATAAACAATTTTTATATAAAATAGGAATGTGGAATGACATTGAAATGTGGCACATACATAAGTAAATAAAATCATAACAAATGTCAAGTATCTCTACCATGAACATATTAACATAGTAGATTGGGTTTACTACCTAGTCCCATAAATATACTTATCTCAGGAGATATAACTATTTACCCAATGAATTAGAATATTATATAATATAAGTTCCACCCATCACATATTGATATATCCATACATATTTTTTCTTCATGAATATGAAAATATTCATAATTATATCAAAATTATATATTTATTTACCCATATAAATAAAATGTGAATCCAAATAAATTGAAGTTATAGGGTATTAATAATGTAACACTAATAGGGTAGGGGTTGAATAATTTTTACCCTTTTGAAATTTCTTATGTGAAATTAATCTTTGTATCCTATCAAAATAAATATCTACTAGACTTGTAAATATCAATCTCACCTATATGCAATAAAAATAAAAAAATATAAAATCACATAATATTTTTACAATGTTATCCCCTAATTTGGATTATTATGTACTTATTGTGTTTGGGTTGAGTCTAAGATAATTATGTACTACTAATATCAAAATGTTATTACAAGATGAAAGGTATCATGTTTAACCCAAATTTGTTTCCCAACAGTAGATGTCCCCTATTTTTTTGGATCAATCTAATTTAAAAATAAATTTAAAACTAAAATAAAAATAAATCCTTTAAACCACTAGATACATCAAAACCAATAAAATATTATCTCCTTAAGAATTCAAAATCCCTAGAATTAATTCAGGATTTTTCCCATTTAATAACTTTGATGAATAGAACATCTAGTAATAGTAGTATATCATCATTATCTTCTTAACTAAATAATTATTTTTTTATCTTCTTCAAACCATTCTACTACTAATTTTTTTTTATTTTTAAATCCTTTGAAAAATAGTGAGGATATTATTTCCATATTTGGATTTTAAAAACCTCAATGAAAATCATGGAATCTTTATGTTCATATAAATATATTTTTTTCTTTTTAAAACATACTCCAAGAATAAATCAATATAAATCATCTAAAATATTAAAACATATATTTTATTAAAACCTCCTAAAATATCTTTCAAGAATCTTATCATTTAAAGATTTCAATGATCTCATCTTATCCCTTTATAAAAATTTCTATAAGACCTATTTATTTTTTTCTATGTGTGCATGATTACATGTAGAAATATAATTTTTGTTTTAATATTCTTATCATAGAAAAATGTTATTTAAATCTAAGAACCATAATATTTGGGTTCAATCATAGCATAAAAATTAGCATTGGGATATTTATTTACTAAATAATGACAAAAAATATTCATAATTAATATTATATATCATCTGATAAAATAGTATAAATCTTGTGTGACTTAAAGAATGACCATAGATGTTAGTTTAAACCACATGTTACTCTTATGTATCCTCATATATAATATTATATATACTAAAGAACATCATATTTGATCTTTCATGTCATAAAATTATTCTTATATATTCTTCGAGTTTCTATTATGTATTATCTATGAGATATTACCTATACTTTGGAGCACTAGATTAAATATTATATGAGGTATCACATTATAAGTTAGAGACTGTTCTTACATATCTTGGTACTTTTCCAAATTCCTATGTAAAATGTTAAACATTTCATTCTACATATTTTTTTCTAACACTATGATATTATATATCAGGGAAAATATAAGAGTTACTATTATATACAAGTAGGTTACTATTACATGTCAAAATATATTATCAAATTCATAAAATAACAAATAACTCGGAATTTATATAACTCAACTCCAAAATTCTCAAATTTACTCTAAAAAAATTTATCCACTATAATCCAACTCAATAACATTCTCAGTCACTTTCCATTGACTCACACACACCACATTAAGAATCTAATTCAGTCAAGGATTTCTCTAAATCCATTTAATTTAAATGACTTGATCACTATCCACCTTCACATGGCCCATTCAATCATTTTTTTGGATAATGGGAATCAAAATATTTGTAAACAATTTCCTATATTTTTCCTCCCTAATTTATAGGATCCTTAGAATATATGAAATCATGTATTCCCTTGATACCAAGGGTCACTATCCTTATAAAACTAGTGAAACTTTACCAATCATAAGAAACCCATCTTTTCCAATGTAAGTTGATACCCATAGTTCTCAAGCATTAATTCATCCTCCATGTGTCTGAATAATGATCATTAAATAAAACTAAGTTGTCGGACCATTGTAAGTCCCAACTTTTATTTGATGAATTATGTCACCCATGTGCTTATTCATCCTTATCTACTTAGTAACCAATTAATATTAGACAAACCTAATGGGTATTCAATCTATTTTAAGCCTCAAACCTACCCTCACCCATCTCATATTTTAGTTCAAACTAGAAAAGGTAACTCATGCATGAGTCCCACACTAAACCATTTCAAGGTATGTTGCACCTAGTATTCCATTCCTCATGACATTAAAATAGTTAAATAAGTTCCTGGTCAAATGAAATTAAATTAAAATACATAATGTCCTTTAATTCATGACCTAAAATGGAACTTCATTTGTCCAAGTTTCATGAGCTTAAAATTCACTTCACTAGTCTTAGATTCATGACCTAAAAAAGATTTTTTTTGTTTTGGAATATATAAACACAAAATAAACCAACATGATACTTATTAACCAACCTTAAAAGGTATAACATTACATATTAAAAGGCACAAAAATAAGTGGGTTTTAATTTTATTCACTGGGATACATAGGTAGAACTTCTTAATAGTGCAATCTTAAATCCAAAAAACCTACAACCTCTATGTGTGTTAATAAATTCTAAAGTTCCTAGTTCTATGGATTTAAACCATAACTAATGTGTGGGAAGATGGAGAAACTATCATATATATAAATTAATAACCACTAATACATAGATATGTTTACATGAGCACATGGTATAATTGATCTCTTTTAGGATAACGGGTAAATGATATTGTTTGATTTCACAAGTACATCTTAAATCTATAAGATATTCTTGTAATGGGCAATAAAATCCTTCATGGTATGGAATAACTTACCATCCACTCAATATTAACATGAAATTAGAAGCATGATTATTTTATTCAAATGACTACCCATATTTGGAAAGTAGGTCTACATCAAAATAAAAAAAGTTGATGCAGAAATTATCAGGAACATCAATTCAGAAAATGTATTGGTATAGTTCATAAGAACAAAATCAATAATGCACTCATTTTTTATAGAGTTACAATAAATAATGAATTATTTTATAATGAACATTCATTAAGGAATCACCACTTGAATGAAATAAACATATAATAAGATGATCATTAATATTATGTATAACCATTATTTAGATTTTTATACTCATCCAAAATGAAAATGAAGAAGATAATATAATATAGTTCATGTAGGTGGTTTAATCAACCTAAATAAGAACACATTAAAGTTAATAAATTATTAATAATGTAAAGTTATATAATTATAATATAGTTTTTATAGAAGAATAATGATATAAATAATATATTATTAGAGTGTTTAAAATGACTTTAGAAGAGTTTATATGCGAGGATAGATGAAAAATATAGAGAATGAAACATTACTTTGATGAAAATATAACAACTTCCTTTATAATTAAAGAATTAGGAAACTATCTTGTGGATGTAATTCTAATGAACCGGTCTTGACGTACATGGACATTACATTTCTTTTGCTGAATACTTAATACATTACACAAGTATACACCTAAAGACCGTATTAGTTTAGTGTATTTGGAAACTTCATAATATTCTAACATTGTGAAATATATTCAAAATCTCTCATAAATATCTTCCCCTTTTTTTCCTACCTAAAACCTTTCTTTTATATCCCAGGGAAAAGAAAACATAACTAGGGTGGGATCAAATGCTCAGTAAGGGTAAGCATGGAGAACATAAAGAAAATAATAAACATAAGAATGTAAAAACATGAACATAATGTTTAAATATCAAAATATTAAGTTATGAAATAAATATTTTTAGTATGTGAGGCACAAATCATAAAGGAAAGTTAACCATGATAAAATATCATTAGTATAAAATATGGAATTTTGTAAAACAAATAAGCACATAATATGTTTTTATAGTATCCAAGGCATTGCTACTAAGACCATCATAGTGGATAAAGTCCATTACTGATCCAAGTTTACTTATCATTATAGACATGTATTACAGAACTTGATTTACTTTCCATTCAAGCCCTGTATTATTGAACCAGATTTACTTACCATTGAATTCGTGTCTATCTCATGAGATATAAAAATTTACCCAGTGCATTGGAGGTAGTTATAGGTCCCACCCATATCATAGTGAAATAATTCTCATATGTTTCACAAAAACATAAATCATTAATCATAGCATAAATATTGAAATAAAATGGGTTTCTTAAACATCATTCCATCATAATCCATATAAAATAGATGGATTTCATAAAAATAATTTGATCATAAACACAATCAAATCAAAATAATAATAGGGATAACTCTATGTCATCTTTGATGTAAAATAATTTTGATAAAACACATGTCCATATTTCCTTATCACAAAAAAGGTTAGAAAAAGTTATCAAATATACATAATTCTATCAATGGTGTGATTAATCATATATGGTTTCATAGAAAGAAAATGCCACCCAATTTTCTCAAAATCATTTTCTTTTTCAAAATGACGTGAAATTTTAAAAGAAAAGTATTTAGTTGAAAATAAATTTCAAATCATGTAGAAGAAGATTCATGGAAATAAGACATGTGAATATGTAAAAATCTATTCATTCTGTATAAGATAAAAAAACATTCTTCTCGTACTCTTTCTGAAAAGGTCAAAAAGTACCTCGTATGGAAAACGAAAGAAAGATTCCTTCCATACCATTTAATAAAAATTCACCAATAGGTAAAATTTACTTTAAAAAATAGTATAAGAATAAAAATAATATTATATATTTAGGAAACATGTATGTGGATGATAACTCTACCCAAGTAAATACTTACGAATGGATAATCTCATATAATAATGAGATTGCAAAATTATCCCTTACCTTAGGTCTGATTTCTTCTGTATGTGTATTAAACACCTATATAGTGGGTTTAAACATATTATTAACTTGTAAAATAACCATAATAGTAATCCTTGATATTATATATGATTAAATTATGACTTTATATTACCCATTAATTTATCAATTCCATGTTAAAGCAACATTTTGGGTAATATTCGTTTTATTTATCGTACGTGTTTCGAATTGTTATTATTGATATTATTACTTATATAATGATTTACTTACTTAAAGAATGTAAAAAATGGTTTATATATCATAAATATTAAGTATAAAAATATATATAATAGATAGATAAACGAAATGGAATACACTATTCATGGAGACGGTAGACCGTACATACAGATGAATGTTGTTTCCAATTCCTTATTGAATTGAATAGAATAAAGTAAATGATATATATATATATATGTATAAATATAGTATAATTATTAATTCATAAATTTCATGATTATTTATTATATAAAATTTAAAATCATTATTGAATGGTTACCATGGATAATGAATCTCATCGCGTCGTGGAGACAGAAGGTTGTACGTACACACGAGCGACGATATCATTCACTTAATGGTTAAATGGTATGGAATTGGATGTTATATTAATTATAAAGAATAATTATCATGTTACATTAATTATTTAAAACCATTATTCTCATCATTATAAACATCCAAATTATGTACCGTTGAATAAAAAATTAAACCACGTCGCAGAGACGATAAGCCGTACACACACACATGGTGATATTATTATTAATAAGATGGATAAAAGGAGGAATAAGGTTTTAACATAATTATAATAACATATAATAAGGTATAAGATACTAGATTTATTACTTTATTATTGAAACAAAAAAATATGAGGAAGTAGAAGAAGAAAAGAATTTTGAAAGAGGTGATAAAATAATTATCTTTTTTTCAAGTATCTCCTTTTGATTTGAACAAAAGGTATTACTACGATGGATTTATACCAAAATTGTGTACTATAAGAGGAATGGAGGGATTTTTGGAGCTAAATTTATCATAATTTTGATGAGACATGGGGATTTAAAGGTGTGAGCAAGTGCGTATAGGTGGTGACCTTTTAAAGAGGGAGGAGGGGTACTTTAGAAAAGTATTGAAATATTATTTTATTATAAATTTATTTTTAAATTATAATAACTAAAAAGTGATATATTTCAATTATAAGATGATTATGGGTCAAAATCCTCTCACCAAATATGTTTTAGACAAGCTTTGTCTGCAAAATTAACCTTATCTTTTAGATTTAACCCTTAGTTAAAAACATTAACTCTTACCATGTCTTCTTTTATTTTCATAATATATGGTTACTATAGTTACTATAAAATTACAATAGAACCAAAAGTGGATCATTAATGAACTTTTTAACATTATATAAGTCATTTGGATGAATATTAGAATTTTAGGACAATTTTATTATTTAATAAAATAATATTTGTTTTAAAAATACATTTACGTCAATTTTGAGACTATTTAGTAATTGATTTTTGTTAAAGTAATAAGAACTTGATTACTTCAAACCAAAGACATTAAATCCTACCTAATATGTAAATTGAATCCAAAAAATTCGTTTATGGCATCAAAATGTTAAAATAAATTTATTTTAATATTTATAATATCATTTATTTGAATAATTCATTAATAAGGTAATCATTGTATCATCATTGTGTCATAAATAAATGTATTTATTTAATGTATAAAAATTATAAATAAAATAAAATTATGTAGGAAATATTTTTATCTTTATAATTACTATTTATAGTTGAAGATATAATTTGTATAAACCAATATAGAACTATATTAGTAAAAACACACATGTTTAAGTTATATTTCTCTTTATATTAAATTAATTATTATAAAAGGTCATTATCACACCAAAGTGGCACCATGGGGTCCTAAAATTGACACAAGGATGATCATGGTCAGAAATATGTCATCCAATAGGATTAGGAAACGTGTTAGGGTAGTTTTATATTATTATAATATTATTTGTTACCCTTATTTACCTAATTTACCCTTTAACCATGCTAAAATAAAAAAATTACTGAAGTTACTATTCATATTATCCAAAATTAAAAGGTGACTATTTACACAATTTGGAACTTCTGATACCAAATATGGAATCTATTTTTCAAAATTCAAAACATAGAATTGTTATATATTAATTTGTAATTAATTCCCATTGTCAAAACTAGAAAGCATATTTTTAAGAAGTAAAAATTATCAAAAGTTTGACATTTATTTATATCCGATTTAAATGTGAAATTAATCCCAATGAAAAAATTTGGATTAAATGATAAAAAAATAATCCAATTACACTTTAAAACCAATTATAAATATAATCTAACTATATAAATAAATTACATGAAAAGGCTATTTTGAATTAAAATGTAGTATTTTTCACTTTTCATTAAAATATGAATTTTTTCAGAAAAAAAACAAAAAATTAAACCAAAATTAATTTTTATGTCTTTATTCCAAAGAAGAAGTTTATTTTTTAAATAGAATATATTAAAGTGTTAAAAACTATATTTAAAATGGGTGTGCCATCAAAAGGAGGCAAAACTATATTTTTTGGAAAATACTTCTTTTAACCAAAAAATTGAATTTGTTCTTATATGCTATCTAGAAAATACATAAGATGAATTTTAATTTTATATAAAATTAAAAATGTGGTTAATAATATTCATAATGGCTAGTTTATATCCCATTAAATATTAATATTTTAAAAATATATCATTGTTTAGTGAAACTTGGTATTACGTACAACACATGCTATCGAGGAAGGTCACTATTTCATATAACGCAAGCCAATTCAGTGTTTCATGTAGTGTAATATTCATTTGGTATTATTTATAACATAATCCAAACATATTTATTTTATACATTAATAAAAATCTATACTCAGTGTTGCGTGTATCATATGCCAACTCGGTGTTGCGTGTAACATATGACACATCAGTTTAGTGTGAAAAGAATGTTTGACCCACTGAATTGCAAGATATAAATGAAAATATTAATTTATTTGAAAAAATTTCCCCTAAAAACCTAGGGGTTTACAATATACCCCCCTTAAAATGAATTTATCCCTCAAAATTCATTGGGGTTATAAAAGGTTTACTACTTGAAAATTTCTTTTATGGAAACCCACATCATAAAAAAGAATACTAAAACATCATTTTAAAAAGGAAAGTTAGAAACATAATAGTTACCCAATGTAACTCATCACTGGTTTTCCACATAGGAAAACATAGGTGGGAAGTGAAAACATGGATATTGAAGAAATTTTTTACTATCAAGTACTAATAGATAGTTATAGGGAAAAAGGTTTGAAGAAAGTTAACAACCAGAAAGCTATAAATCTATGATGATTTAAGGGACTATTTGATTAATTAGTTAAGAAGGTACTAAGATAACATTTTTGGTTTTTAAGATCCTTTCCCTAAAGTTGAATAGTTTTTTCTAAGAATAAATACTTACTGTATTTTGGTAAAATCTCACCATTTTTTGTGCCTTGAATTTTTTTTCACTTTATCTCTTATTTAAAGAAATGAAGTTGAATTTGTCATTATTGAAGTGTTAACAGATCATGTGATAGAATGATATGTCATTCCATATGTGTTAATTTTTTTAGCATAGGTAATCAAATACACACAAGTCCCCAAATAGTAATATAATACATTAATCTAAAATAAGTAAACTGGAATATAACTCATAACATCCATAAATAGATAACATTACAATCCATTCAAAAACTAAAAATATAAAACTTTAGAGAAAGGTGAAGTAAATTGACTTAAAATTTATCTCCCATATCTCATATGGTAGTTCTTGGTTTTTACATTCCAATCTTGTGAATACCTTAATCATGTATTCTCTTGAAACATGATAATAACATGAATTACTGTAAGACCTTATTGAAAACATGAATTATGTCAAAATTAACTCTTTCCACACACCAAAAATACCAAAAATTATATATACTCAAAAGCATGATATCAATTTTCTATATATTAGTCATAAGGTCATTAATACTATAAAAAATCTCATTATATCTTATCCCTCCATTATGCGCATATCATGTGATTTCAAAAAATATTTTAACCACTTTTCATGGTTACCTGTAGCATATAATTATGGAAAAAGACAATAGACTAATACCTAGATATTCTAATATTTAATAATACTATAAAATATATTCTATAACACTATTTTGGAATCCCATTACATAAATACTTAATCATTCATCCATATTGCTGTCATAATCAACATCTCTAATAGTGATCGCATGTGATTTTACTTTGTCTTTGGCCTTAAGAGGTTGTTAATGTCGATAATCATCCATAAAACTTATATTAGGGCATTGGTTATCATAATTCCTCATTTCATTGCACTCGTAACCCTGATTTTTGGGAGGTTAAATATTTGTAGCTTTTTATTTATTCCAATTACTTTAGCATTAAAATGCTCGATGACCTTCTTTATCACAATTAAAAAATTTATCAGTCCCCTTGATATAATTTTATCCATGTTTCCTTCCATAATTTTAGAAAAAAATATTCTTCTTTTCTCCATAATTTTTATAGTTTCCTTTGAATTCTATCCTTATTTTCTTATTATAACCATGAGATATATGAGAAACGACAATCTCCCTTTTTGTAAGAAGAATACGAGGAAGATACATACTGAAAAATAAGTTCTTGAACTCATCCCAATACATGGAGTCAATTTTATCTTGTTGCCTCGTATTATTGATAATGTTCCACCATAGATTCACTTTACCTTCCAAGTAATAAGTTCCCAACTTAACCTTTTCACATTATGAACAATGGAGAATGAAAAATGTCTTTTCAATGGTACAAATCATTTTCTCAGCAACTAGTGGATCAATTGTTCCACTAAAATAAGGTGGATGTTGCCTTAATAAATATTTTAGAGAACGTTGTTCCCACCTTTGGTCGTTTTGAAGCTGAGTAGGATTTGCGGTCACAGAAATAAGATTTTTTATTCTATCTCCCATAACATTTGGTTTTTTATGAGGATGGTCATTTCATTTTCCATCACATCCATCATTAACATGGTTACTTTTGGTTCCATCCATTGTCTAAAACCCAAAAAGAATAGTGTGGGAGGAAAAAGTCATACTAGGAAAACAACATAATCAAGGAGGAGTACTTTCCATCTCTAATTCATTAGGTTTAATCCTAAGTTATTCATGATAGTTACCATAAATCTATGACTGTAACCTATTGTTAGAATTACCCTTAGGGACATCCCTAGAAATACCTTAGAAATAATCCTAGGGATCTCACTAAATTTTTCGCATCCTAGTTTCCAAAGGTTAACTAAACCTTCACTCTGATACCAAATCTAACAACCAAATATTAAAATTCATGGACATTTTATTTCTTTTTTAGAATACTTAATACATTATGAAAATATAAACCCAAAGACCGTATTAGTTTAGTGTCTTGGAAAACCTGTAAGATAATATTATAACTTGGTGAAAGATCATTAACATCTCCCATGAATATCTTCCCCCTTTTTTCATACCTAAAACATTTCTTTATATCCTGGGGAAAAGAATACATAAAAAGGGTGAGATCAAATTCTCAATAAGGGTAATGGAGGATAAAATAAAACAAAACATAAACATAAGAATCCTAAAACATGAACATAAATTTTAAATATCAAAATCTTGAGTCATGAAATAAATCTAGGTATTATATAAGGCACCAATCATAAAGGAACATTAACCATGATAAAATATCATTGACATAAAACATAGAATTATAGAAAACAAATATGCACATAATATGATTTACATAGTAGCCAAGGCATTACTTACAAGACCATCATAGTCGACAAAGTCCATTAATAACCTGGTTTACATTCCGTTCCATCCATGTATTACTAAATAAGATTTACTTATCATTTCATCCAGGTATTACTGAACCATATTTACTTTCCATTCTAGATATGTATATCTCATGAGATATAAATCTTTACCTAATAAATTTGATGGAGATATATGTCCTGACCATCTCATAGTGAAATAATTCATACATGTTCTATAAAAACATAAATCAATCATCATAGAAAAACCCATGAAATAAAATGGGTTTTTAAACATCATTCAATCATAATCTATATAAAATAAATGGATGTCATAAAAATAATTCCATCCTAAACACAATCAAATCAAAGTAATAGTGGGGATAATCCTATATAATGTTAGATGGAAACTAATTTTGATAAAATACTTGTCCATCTATCTATATCACAAAAATGGTTAGCATAAGTAATCAAATTTACATAAGTCCATCTATAGTGACATTAATCCTATATGGTTCCATGGAAAGAAAATTCCGTACAATTTTCTCAAAAGCATTTTCTTTTCTCAAAATGCCATAAAATTTTAAAAGAAAATTATTTAATTGAAAATGAACTTCAAATCTTGTAGAGTAAGATTAATTGAAATAAGGAACTATGAATATGTAAAAATCCTTTCATTCTATATAAGTTAAAAAAAATTATTCATGTAATCTTGTTGGAAAAGTCAAAAAGTACCTCATATGAAAAATAAAAAAAAATCCGTTTGTACTGTTTAATAAAAATTAAACACTGGGTAAAATTGAATTTAAACAATAGTATAAGAATAAAAATAATATTATTTATTTAGGAAACATTGACACGAACGATAACTATACCCTTTTAAATACTTACGAATAAACAATCTCGGATAATAATGAGATTGAAAAATTATCCATTTCCTTAGGTCTGATTTATTCTGTATGTGCCCGAAACTCCTATATAGTGGGTTTAAACATATTATTAACTTGTAAGAGAACCATAATATTATTTATTATATCATATATGATTCAGTTATGACTTTATATTACCTATTTATTTATCAATTCCATGTTAAAGCAACGTTTTGGGAAATAATCGTTTTATTTATCGTATGTGTTTGGAATTGTTATTATTGATATTATTACATAGATCATGATTTAATTACTTCCATAATGTAAAAAATTATTTATATATCATAAATATTTAGTATATAAATATATATAATATATATAGAAATTAAATGTAATACACCATTCAAGGAGATGGTATGTCGTACGTACGCATAAACACTGTTTCTATTTCCTTATTGAATTGAATTGAAGGAATTAAATAAAAAATATAAATAAATAAATCCAGTATCATTATTATGTCATATAATTCATTATTATTTATTATATCTACTTTATAATCATTCTTGAATGGTTACTGTGGAGAATGAATCTCATTGCGTCCTAGAGACGGTAGGTCGTACGTATGCACGAGCGACAATATCAATGACTTAATGGTTAAATAGTAGAAAATTAGATGTTATATTAATTATAAAGAATAATCATCATGTTATATTCATTATTTACATCCATTATACTCATCATTATACCCATACAAATTACGTATTGTTGAATAACAAATCACACCACGACGTGGAGACGGTAATCCATACGTATACATGCATGGTCATATTGTTATTCGTAGGATGGATAAAAGGAGGTATATGGTTTTCCAATAATTATAATAACATATCAGAATGTATAATATACTGTATTTATTACTTTAGTATGAAAACAACATAATAAGAGGAAGTATAAGAAGAATATAATTTTGAAAGAGGTGATAAAACAATTACCTCTTTTTCAAGTATCTCCTTTTGATTTTCACAGAAAGTCTCCCTCGGATGGATTTCTTCCAATAGTGTGGCCTTTATGAGGAATTTAATGATGTTTTTAGCTTATTTGAGTAGAATTTGGATGATTCAAGGGGCTTGAAAGGTATCAGAAAGTGGGTAGAGGTGGTGACCTTTTATAAGAGGGATGAGGGGCACTTTAGAAAGTATTGAAATATTATTTTATTATAAATTGATTTTAGAATTATAAAAATTCAAAAGTGATATATTTTTAAGATAAGATGAGTATGGGTTGAAATAATCTAAAAAATAGGTTTTATACAAGTTTATTTTACACAATAAACCTTATCTTTTTTCTTTATCCCTTAGTAAAAAACATTAACTCTTACCATGTCTTCTTGTATTTTCATAATACATGGTTACTATAGTTACAATAAAATGAAAACGGAGCCAAACTTGGATTATTAATTACATTTTTAACATTATATAATTCATTTATCTGAATATTATATTTTTAGGACTATTATATCATTTAATAAAATAGAATTTGTTTTAAAAAATAATTTATGCCAATTTTGACACTATTTAGTAATTGATTTTTGTTAAAGTCATAAAAACTTGATTACTTCAAAAAAAAAGGACATTAAATAATCCCTATGATGTAAAAGTCATCCAAATAATTCTTTTATGGCATCTAAATGTTCAAATTACATTTATTTTAATATTTATAATATCATTTATTTGAATATTTCATTAACAAGGTAATCACTACATCATCATTGTGTCATAAATAAATGTATTTATTTAATGTCTAAATTTTTTAAATAAAATAACATTATATAGGAAATATTTTTATCTTTATAATTATAATTTATAGTCAAATATATCATTTATTTAAATGAAAATTAAATTTTTTTAGTAAAAAGATACATGTTTATGTTATATTTCCCATTACTTTAAATTAATTATTATAAAAAGTCATCATCACACCCAATTGGCTCCATGGGGTCCTAAAATTGATCCACGAATACTAATTAGCGACCATATCTCATGACATAGTATTAGGACATGTGTTAGGGTAGTTTTATATTATTATAATATTATTTGTTACCCTTATTTACCTGATTTACCCTTTAACCATGGTAAAATAAAAATAATTACTAAAGTTACTATTCATAATACCCCGAAATAAAAAGTACCTATTTAAAAACTTTGGATATTATTATTCCAATTAGAGAATCCATTTTTCTAATTTCAAAACATTCAAGTGTTGTAAATTAATTTTAAATCAATTCCCGTTGTCAAAACCATAAAGAGGGGTTTTAAGAGGAAAAAACTATCAAAAGATTGACATGTGTTTATATCCAATTTAAATATTAAATTACTCCCAACGACCAAAATTGGATTAAATTATAAAAAAATAATCTAGTTAAAAACTAATTTAAAACATAATCTAACTGTAAAAATAAACTAGATGAAAAGGTTGTTCTGAATTAAAATGCAGTATTTTTCACTATTCTTAATAATATGAATTTTATCAGAAAAATACCAAACATTAAACCAAAGTAAATTTAATATTCCCTATTAAAAAGAAAAATTTTATTCAGTCAAATATAATATATAAGAGTGTTAAAAACTAGATTAAAAATGTGGGGGCCATCCAAAGGCGGAAAAATTGGATTTTTTGAAAAATACTTCTTTTATCTAAAAATTGAATTTGTTCTTATATCATGTCTATAAAATAAATAAGATGAATTTTAATGTTATATAAAATTAAAAATGTATTTAATGATATTAATAATGGATATTTTATATCCCAATAAATAATATATTTTAATAACATATCATTGTTTAGGGAAACTCAGTATTGCGTACAAGGCAAGCTATCGAGGAAGGTCTCTCTTGCATGTAAGGCAAGCCAAGTTAGTTTTGCGTGTAGTGAAAGATTCCTTTGGTGTTACTTATAAAATAATAAAAACATAGTTATTTTATACATTGAAAAAAATATATACTTAGTGTTGCATGTATCGTACACCAACTCGGTGTTGTATGTAACATACGACAAGTCAGTTTAGTGTAAAAGTAATGTTTAACTTGGGGTACTATAAGATATAAATGAAAATTTTAATTTATTCAAAAAAATGGTCCTTAAAAACTCAAGGAGTTACAAGAATAACCTAAACATGAGATATGATTTTATAAAAAGTGATTTCAATAGATATTATTGAGGAACCGGTCAAGATATGTATATTGGAATGGGTAAAGGAGGGGTCCTTTTATAGATGAGTTTTAGTTGCATATTTGAAAATATCTATTTCTTATTAGTCAAGGAAGTTAATATTTAGTTTTAAAGTGGGCCGTAAGTGAGAAAAAACAAATGGTGGCCTTATTAGATCAATTTTTAATGTTTATTTTTATTTTTTAAAAGTTTATTTATCATTTTTCTATATATTATATTCTACTATTTTTTATATTTACCTCAATATTTCACTATTTCTCCAAGTATTTTTTTTTCACAAAAAATGAGACCATATCCATTAACTAATTTTAATGTATTTATTATTAATATTAAATCCATTTTACAAATTTTTATCACTAAATTGAGAAATATTAATTTTGAATAAAAATATATAATACTTTAGAAAAAATATTTTTTAATGAATGAAAACGATTTATTATGTAATAAATGAATTAATTTTACTTATTATCATTCATTATTTATTTAGTGGATATTAAATATTTCTTATACAAGTTTAATATATGATTTACAATGCATTATTAATTTTTAGAAAGTTATTATATTTCCAATACAATAATTTCAATATAATTATTAGCTATATGTATTCCCAATTTATATATATATAGAAAACATCTATATAAATAAAATATTATCATTTTCTATTTCTATATATAACTTAACATAATTTTAAAAAATTCGTTCATCGAACCCCTTAATTTATTTCCCAAAATTTCTACCATTTTTCTAATGCTGTTTATTCTTTGTAAACTTATACATGGAAAATTGATCTTTATGGTACACCATATGGATGAATACATCAAACATATAGTCTTTATATTTACTTGTGGTTATATTACTCTAGTAATTTTCATAATCATTTTCTATATATATTTATTATAATATTAATTTTCATTTAATATAATGTTATAATATTATAACATAGGGAAATAAAGGGTTGTTAAATTTATTATAGTACTTCTTGTGGGATAAGTTATTCAACACATTAAATAAATATTCATACAAAAATATTTATTATTACAGTCTACCTCCTTAAAAAATATTCCTAAAGAGTTTTATTTCTAAGAAAAAAATAGATGAGGTTATTTTTGTCCCATTACATCACTGGGTTCCCATGTCCCTTCATTAAAATTATGATTTCATGAGTGAAAATTTATTAGGTGAGTGTCCTTGTTTCATAATAAAATATATCTAGGACTAAATATCTCTATTGATTGTTCCTCAAAAAATAGATCATGTTATAATTGTAAATCTTCTAATTTTAATACATGTAATTGATTTGATATGTACTTCTTAAAAAATAATACATGTAACATTTTTCAGTTGTTAGAGGTTCTGTGGAAGCACCAGATGATAATATATAGTCCCCATGATATCAATAATGTTAAAGGGGTTGATGCATCCATGGATTAACTTTAATTTCTTCCCAAATCTCTAAACCCTATAATTTCATTAACCAACCTAGGTTAACCCCGAACAGTCACCTGAGCTGGCTTACGACAAGGCCCAAGAGGTGTTACCAATATTCCATGGTTTGAAACTAGTGATGGGAATCAAATATAATATACTTGGTACTGATTTTATCCCATAAATATTTTATAAATAAAAATAGACAAAGTACACATCATTAAAAAGAAAGTTTGTAAATCACTAAATGAAATATATACATAAACAGATCCAGATACAATAGAAGAATATAAAAATATAAAATTTAAAAGGAAACTAAAACCAACAGGAACCAACATGATCACCCCATGACCTATTAGACATCTCTATCCATAAGACTTGCCAACTCCACAAGAAAACCTACACAAATATTGAACATGTAAAACAACACTTTTCTACCAACACCGAGTGGTATAAGTAGGGAATGAGAATAAAACAACTCAGTAGGTAAAAAAAAATATTCCATACGTATCCTTTACCAAAATAGTACATAAAAACTAGTTTGAAAACATATTTAGGTAAATTATGGTGTTTAGCATTTAAAAAGAAAAAATCATTTTATTTTTTGAAAACTAAATTTGAAAACCAAAATCTAAATCGAAACCCATTCTAAGTAAAGCATAAAATAAAAGAGAAGTATAAACCAAGTATAAGTAGTAGAAAAAATCAACCAAAGCCAAAAATAATGGAAACAACACACCACAATTAGGAAAATACTATAAGAATAAGAAAAGGTGCTACAAAATGAAACAAAGACATAAAAATACATATCCATGGGAATTTACTAAACATACCTAGAATAAATACCTATATATACTTGGTTTGGACCCACCTACCAATGTATGGTCTACCTCTATAGTCAATAACCAACCTGGATACTATAAAATATCCTTACTAGTGGAAATTCCCACTTGTCTTATCCACTTTCCAAGGGGTTCTAATCCATTTAATCAGGACTAGAATAAAACCATCACTCAACCCTCTAGATAATATACAATAATACCATGATAATAGTATAAAGGAGAGTGTAGAGGTTAATACATGCTTGAAATTAAACATAATTCATTTATTCCACCATGTATACCTTTATCAATCCCTAACAATAACTATACAAATGACCTCTCATTGGAAGAATGACTATAGGGGTACCTTCCATATATATAACCTTTCATAATTTTCAACCAAGACTACACACAATAGGAATTTAAAACCAATTTCTAAAACATAAAAAAGTACCAATTGGACCTTAACATTGACAAACCCAAAACCATTTCCAGTGAAAATACATTTCTTCTCAAATTCATTACCAAAACCAAGGTGAAAAGATAATTCATGCTTAGAAGATTCCAAATGTGCCTTTCATGTCAAGTGGACACCTAATCTTACATCAATGTTTAAAATAGGAAAATATTTGGAAAAAACTTTTGAAAACCACATTTGAGTTCATTTCAAAAGAAAAATAAATTTAGAAAACATTAGGGGTTTTAGAAAACTTTCTGGAAGATAGAGTAGAGGAGAAAAAGGAAATGGGAGAAGTTTGTTTCGATAATAGGGGTTTCAAGATGGAAATATTTATAGTGTTACCACTTATATGTGAACCCCATTCACATATAGATATTCCCACATTCATCATCATTTATATATATATATATATATGTATATATGGATGACCATAAAAATACCTGAAGTCCAATTAAAGAATTACTAGAAACATCAAAACCAATTACATAGATCCACACATAATCCCTAAACCATGAAAAGGAACCAAAATCCATTCACAAAGCTCAATTTCACATGTCACCCAATTAACAAAGCTCAAGAAAGGCCAAAAAAAATCCCATATCACTCAATTTATTTAAAAAAAAATCTATTTATCATTTTATCAAACACCTTTTATGCATATATATAAGTATAACCAAGGATATCCTTTGAAAAACCCATTTTAAACAAATTTCCTATATAATAACTCCATATAAAATTTTAATAACACAAATAAAGAATAAAACAATTATAAATTATTTAAGAATGATCAAACTTAAAATGGAATGCTTCATAAAGGAAATGTATAAAAACACCTATCTTAATGGTGAGTGAATGCGACGAATGAAGGAAGAACTAAACATAAGAGACAAGACACATGCCCTAACATCAAAATACACAATAAAACATCATACCACTACCCCTAAGGTTTGAATAAGATGGATACAATCCCAGAAAAACAAATAAACCAAGATTGGGATAGGAGGAGAGGAGGAAAACACCAAAAAATAAAGAAGAACTCTCCTAGAAACCTTGAAGAAGCATCAATGGAGGAAGGATAGACAAAGGAAGATGGGTTTGGGTGCCTCATGGTAATCCTAGACTGAATGGAGGAGGAGGAACCTAAATTAGTTCTAAAACATAATATGGGTCAAATAGAAATTTCATGTTTTTAATAATCTAGGTATGCCAAACTATTTGGATGCACAGTTTACCAAACTGTACAATAACTATACACACCCTACTTGAAGCAAGGGAAACCATTACAATATAGTCACATAGTTTTAGAAATAGTATGCCATTTGTATAATTTAACTTTACCAAAATGATAGAATCCCTTGCATTCTTTCTGCATGGTTTCCTCTAACCATGAGAAATCCATGATCTATTTCACTAAACCACCAACAATCCACACGATTACTCCTTTTCCGCACACAGTTTCAGCCAAATGGTGAGCATAACATGAAAAAAACCATGAGATAAAAAATAAACTAGAAATTCCCACTACCTCCACTATCTACATAGTTTCTCCCAAAACCATGCACACTAACCATGCACAGAGCCAAAAACAACCCGAAACCTCGAAAACTCAAAGGATCTAATCGGAAAATCAACACAAATCTAAACCAAAAATAAAAAACACGAATGAAAAATAAATATAAAAGAAATAAAAGAAACCCAAGGCCAGGGTGTGATAATTCTCTCCACCCCTAATACGTTCCCCCCCTAGAAATTCACCCAACCAAATAAGGAAAACGAAAACTCAAAACCAAACGAGGTCAAACAAAGCCATAATCCATGGTGTGACCTTTGTACTCCACAAGTCACACCCAAAAACTTTAAAGGAAACTACAATAATATCCATGGTGGGTCTCCCCACCCTTTAAAATTCTCCCCCCATAGATCAAATCCCAGCGTGAGGGGCCCCTCAATAAAATATAAAACCAAATATCAAGACAAATGATGATTCAGAATTTCCATAAGACAAAAACATATAAAAAAATATCAAAAAACAAAACCAAAAGTTATCAAAAAAAGTTTAACCACACAAGTTTCACAATGAAAAGTTAACCCACTAATCTATAAGGAAATGAGTCCACCAATTGTTTCACAAAAAAAAGTAACTTTAAAAAACAAATAAATCTATAGCTGGAAAAATTATACCATACCCACTATAGTATTGGATGAAAAATATGGGCAAAAAAACTCACCCTCAAAAATTTTTAACAGTATGAAGAGATTCAATCTAGGGCCTATGGATGAAGTCATAGTGACTTGAAGAATATACCACTTCATAGTTAGAAGATGAAAACCTTCGACTGAGACTTAACTTTCTATAAATAATGATTGAATAGCTTCTTTAAGTGACCCAAAAGGCCAAAAAATTGGAAAATGTTTAGAGTATGATGACATGATGGCTTCTAGTTTGTAAACTGACCTCACTAGAAACACACAATTGAGATGTATGATGAAAAAGAAGTGGGAACTAACAAGGGAGACTCCCCAGAAATGGGTTCCTATTTTATACACTCCTCACTAGATGTGGAACCTTCATGATCATAAAAAGAACAAGATGAACAACAAATATAGACTGCACTCTGGGAACCAACTCATCTAGAAACACCCCATCCACTAGCTTCTCAAATATAATTTACTCGGATGATAGAACTAGATCTCTATTCTCTAAAAAATACCCCAAATAAAGAGAGGTGATTTCAGCTATTCCATTGATTATATTTGTAAATAAAACGAAGTTAGCTCTTTAAAATTATAAACATAAGACTTCACCATCTATTGACCTTTCTGAATACCCAAGAGCTTTTCCAATTACCTCACCTTCACCTCCCCATTTATAAACCATTGGATAAAATTGGTCTTAAATACTTCCCAATACATCCCAACTTGCAATGATGATGGGAATTATCACATTCTAATGATCCAAATTCAGACCCTTAAATGATCCCAAAACAGCTTGCACACTCTTCACTTTAGGAGTAACTAGATACCTCAAAACACCTTAAACATTCTCAATCCACTCCATATACTTTAACATACATTATTCACCATGAAAAATAGGAAAAAGATGAGAAGAAATTGACTTTTCTACTCCACTAGGAGGATGGATATGACCAATGACTAGAATTGAATCTCTAGAAAAACTTGAGATCTTTCTATGTGGAATACTATATATAACTTAATAAAGACAAAAATAAATCATCATCAAACTAGAGATCAACCAAAAAGGAACATTAAAAACCAAAAGTGAAAATCATAAATAAAAAAATCACAAAAAAAAAAACAAAATCCACTTTAAAAAATTTCCCATTGCATTCCAAATCAAAAAAATATTTCAAATAACAAAAATGATTTGACATTACAAAAACCAAAATCTTTTAAAAGGCCACACTCATTTAAAAAATCACTTCAATTAAAAATCCACTCAATCTAATTGAAATCAACCAATTACATTACCAAATTTAAATCCTCTAAAATGAGGAACTAGTGTATATATATAACCTAAGAACATGGTTTAGCAGACTAAGCCCTGAGAATGATATAACCACTTTAAGTATCTAGAACCATCCAATTAGGATCCATATGGGTCACTACTCTATGAAATATCACCGTGCATCATTGGTTCTCATCCATTTCCATTCCTCGAATCACAAACCCAACCTGTCCAACAAGACACGAAAAACATAATAACAAAATCAAAATTAAAGACTAAAGTCCCAGAATACCCCTATAAACTCAAGGATTAGAATGAGAAAGTGTTCACAATTCTCTTCCCAACCCTACCTATTATGTTCTGATGATCTTATCTCCAAACTACCTAATTCCAAAATTAAAAATTGGCCACTATGATACCATTTTGTCCTGAACCAACTTGGGTGAACCCCAAACTAGTCACCCAATTTGACCCATGATAAGGCCACATAGGTGTTCCCGATCCTTCATGATAGAAACCAGCTCCAGGAATAAAATATAATACACTTGGGAATGATTTTATCCCATATAGAACTAATAAATAAGAAAATATAGAGTACACAACATAAAAAAGAAAATTTGTGAATCAATAAATGAAATAAATACATGAAAAGATCCAAATACAATAGAAGTGGAAAAAATAGAAAAACTAAAAAGAAAACTAAAACCAACTAGAATTGACATGATCACCTTGTGACCTCTTGGTCACCACCATCCATAAGACTATCCTGATCTAGAGGAAAACCTACACAAAAGATGAACCTACAAAATAACCCAAGTCTATCGATGACAAGTCTCAAAATTAGGGTGAAAGCATTAAAAAATTAGTATGTAATAAATAAATAATCTATACATGTCCATTCCTGAAAAAAAATCCTTAAAATCTAGTTTGAAAATACATTTAAGGAAAATAGAGTTTTTAAGATTTAAATGAAAAAACTAATCTTTATTTATTTAAAACCAAATTTTAAAACCAAAAATCCAAATAGAAACCCATTCTAAGTAATGCATAAAATAAATGAGTGATATTAAATTTGAAAAAGTGGCAGTGAAAATCACCCACAACTAGAAATAAAGGAAACAACACACTATAAAAAAAATACTATATGAATAAGAAAATGAACTTAAAAATGAAATATGAACATACATATATGTAATCATGGGAATTTATTAAACATATCTAGAATAAATCCTATATGTACTCATTTTAGACCCACTTTCTGAAATATGGTGCACCTCCATAGTTAATAACCAACCTAGATTATCTAAACTAAACTCCCTAGTGAAAATTACCACATGGATTATCCATATTCTAGGGGGTTCTAATCCAACTAATCAAGAAAATAAAGAAACCATCAATCGACCATCTAGATGATGTCTAGGAATACCATGATAATAGTATAAAGGATAGTGAGGAGCACATCACATTCTTAACATTATACATAATTCACCAATTATATTATGCATTCCTTTCCCAATACATGACACCAACTATGAAAAGGACCTCTCATCGAAAGGATGACCATAGGGGTATATGACATACATAGAACCTTTCACAAGTGTCAACCATGCCTATACACAATATTAATTTAATTTTTTTTACAAAACATCACAAAGTACACATAGGGACTAAATATTTACAAATCCAAACAATTTATAGTGAAAAAAATTTCTTATCAAATTCATTACCAATAAATCTAAAATCATAATTTGTGGTTGGAAGATTCCAAATATGTATTTCATGCCAAGTGGTCTCCAAATAGAGCTTCAAGGTACTAATAGGGCCAAGATTTAAAAAAAACATTTAAAAACCAAACTTGAGTTCATTAAAAAACCATTTAGAAAACATTTGGAGTTTTAGAAAACCTTTTGGAAGATGGAGTGGAGGAGAGAAAGAAAATGAGAGAAGGGTGTTATAAAAACCAAGGTTTCATGTTGGATATATTTATGGTTTCACCACTTATATTCATGTTCCTATCTATATTTTCACCCCAAGAAAATATAGATTTTTCCACATTCACTAGAATATATATATAGGCGACCATAAAAATATTCAATTTCTAATTAAATAGTTACAAGATACTTCAAAACCAATCACATCGATCCACATATAAGAAATAATCCATGAAAAGGCTCCAAAACCCACATAAAAATATCACTTTAACATGTACCTAATTAAAAAATATCAAATAAGGAAAAAAGTAATCCCAAATCACTCAATTTCATTTAAAAATTCTAATCGGTATTTTATAAAAAATCATGTAGGAATATATAAAAGTATAACCAAAGAAATCATTTAAAAAACTCATTTTCAAAAACATTTCTACGTAGGAATTCTATATAAAATCATTAAAACACACCAAAATCATGAACAAAGAATCTAGAAATTATTTATAATGGTTCCAGTATCAAATGAAATGGTTTGGAAAGGAAATGGATGGAAACACCTACCTCAACAGTCTGAGAATGCAATGAATCTCCAGGAGAAGGAAGAACTAAGATGAATAGAAAAACTACACACCCTAATATCAAAATAAACATGATAAAACATCATCCCTATACCCCTATGATTTAGATAATAGGGTTTCAAGCCTAGAAAAACCAAGAAACCAAGAGAGGGAGAACATGAGAGGAGTGAAACACCCAAAACTCAATGAGAAATCACATATAAACTATTAAGAAGCATTAATGGAGGAAGGAGAGACAAGGTAAGATGGGTTTGGGATCCCCACAGGGCACCTAATCCAAATAGGGGAGGGGAAACCAAAATTAGAGAAAAATATAAGCGGATAAAAAGAGAAATTTCATGTTTTTATGAATCTGGGTAGGTCTCATAGTATGGCTGCATGGTTTACCAAACCATCCACTAACTATGAACACCCTATTAAAAGGAAGGGACACCCACACAGGCTGATCATATGGTTTGGGAAACTGTATTCCAATCATGAAAATTAGATTTTTTAAAATGGAATACTCAATCACATGCTTTATGCAGAGTTTCTTCCAACTATGTACAAGTCATGCAACATGTCACTATCACCACCAAAAATCCACATGGTCACTTATTTTCTTCACACGGTTCGAGACAAACTATGTGTAGACCATGAAAAAAACTATACAAGAACAAAATAAAATGTTAACACCCTCTGCCTCACCTATCCCCATGGTTTCTACCCAAACAGTGAACACTAACCATATATAGGGGCAAAAACTACCTAAAACCTCTAAAACTCAAAGGTTCTCACCTGAAAATCAACCCAAACCTAAACTAAAAAGATCAAACACAAATAAAAAAATAAAAATAAAAGAAATAAAATGAATCCAAGTCTAGGGTGTGACATCTACCATAGTGATATTAGATGGAATTATTTTCTCTCAAACCTCAAATTTCAAATATCATTAATAATTTTTAGTGTATATCTTTTATTAACTATGTGCCTCGTTAATATACCTTTTTCAATCAATATATTAGATTTTTGAAAAATCATTGAAGTTAGATGATGATGGATGGTTGTGAGAGATGATTCTTGTACCCAAGAGGTTGTGTGTTTCCAAGAGGTTGTAAGAAGGATTGGTTGAAAATTTACTTAGTATGGATTTTATAAAGATATAGCTTGAGTTGGAGTTGAAATTGAAGACATAGTGATGTGAAGAAGTTTAAAATTTAAGGGAGGCATACATACTAATGATATATGGGATTATTTAATAATTATTTTAATGGTATTTTGGTTTTTGAAGTGGCTTGGGATGTTTCAAAATATGTTTAGATGGATAAATATATATTATTAAGGTTTTTATGTTTCATGAAAAAATAATAATGTCAGAACAAGGATCACACTGTGAGTGAATTATACATAGTATATTTGGATGATGCATAATATCATCCAAAATTTTAAAATTTGGAAAATGAAAAAAATTCTAGTTGAAACATAAAATCTTATGGATGGTAAATAAGATCCTGAAATATAAAAAATGTATAAGGTTTTTATACATGTTATATACATGTAATATTGAGTAGACTAGGTTTGAAATTATCAAACTCCCTATAAATAAGTTTTTTCCACATGATACGTAAGGGTTCTAGATGATATGTAAGAGTATTTCCATGATTAATTGTAAAATATGATTCATAATGCATCCATCCAAGGATTATAATATTTAGTATAATGTAAAATATTATTAATAAAGTATCCAGTTATGGATGTTTTCACACCACAATGTAAAGGCCACACTGTGATTAAATGGAATGTGCCATGATGTTTAGAAAACGAAGAAAGAAAAAAGTATATGAAAGTAAATATTTAGGATGTTTTCAACATAAATTAAGGTTGTATTGTGAATATAAATATAATTCTTTAATGAAATTGGTATTTGAATAAGGAGACAACCTATCATTCCACAATGTAAGATGTTATACCATGATTGATGAAATCTTGAGAATTTGAATATAATTGATCCATCAAAGATTTTAAAAATTTTAACGATTATGGAATGAACTTAAACAACCTAAATAGAGTTCAATAGTGTAGATTTACTTGAAGACTATCAAAGAGATAAATTTAAATCAAAGGAAGTTCAAGGTCATTAACTATTTGAATTTGAATTTAAAATTTTATCTCCTTACTAGAAATAGAGGGAGATAGTTGTAATAAAAATAAGGAGAATAGTTATTTATAGAATGGATTTAGAGAAAAAATAAAGGGAATAAAGTGTTAAAAGAAGTTATAAAGAAGAATATTTATGGTGGTCATCAACATGGTATTCACTGAATATATGCATTAAAGGGGATTGTGTTGTTGCAGATTAAATTTACCTTGAAGGTCAAACTTTTAAAGTGGAATTTCTGTATATCATAATAAGATGTGTAATTATAAGAAGAAGTAGGAGGATTAAGAATATATAATAGATTATCACTTTTATATTAGGTTCATAAAGAGGACATATGATGATGTATTTTTGGTGATATTTATGATTGATTGGTTGAGGAAGAGATAATACAAAAAGAGGACTACTAATCTATAATTATTTTTATTTGTAGTTTTACTTCTATTGAGATCATTTTATTGATTCAAATATTTTAACACATAGTTTAATATACATGGTTTTAAGTAATGGATAAGAACATGGTATAAATTAAACCATCACATTTAGAATTATGATGTAGTTCACTTTACAACTACATGAAAATTATTGAGAAACCTTCATGTCAATAAAATGTGATGTGACCTACAAGAATAAAAACGGATATCTTATGTATTAGTGTACAAAGGAGGATATGAGAGTATCCCTTGGGAGGTATGGGTCTATTTCCGAAAACATTCAGTAGGCAGAGAGACTTGTTGAAGATTGACTTCCCCTAAATTATATAGGAGGCAGTCCTTGGTGAGGAGTGACTTCACCTAAATATTTTATCCACTGAATAATGAGTTTATAGTGTATTTTGGGTATACCATAAAAATGATATGTTTATGATCCTTGAATATAGCTCACTACTAGTAAATCAAGTAAAATCTTTACATGTTTTGTGTTTTACATTTCTATATGCATGCTTGAGATTTAGTAAGATCTTTTGAGAATTTAATCATGGGTTGAAATAGTTCCTTCCAAAAAAGGAATAATATCCAAGGGTATTTGTGAGTGATAATGAGTTTAAATTTAGTAAATCCCTGATTCACCGCACTCTGAGGGCTTCTCAAGTTATAATATGTGGTATTTTAGCGAGTAGGTTCTACTGTGGATTTAAATTGACATATTCAACTTGTGAAGAGTTTAATATTATATAGGATATGGATTGTAAAATGGATAACCATTTCTTTTTTAAAAAATAATTTTTATAGTTGGTATAAGGAGTTTATTTCATATTTACAAGAACATATTCGAATCCTTCATGTTATCATATTAATTGGATTTTTTTTTATAAGTTGACATGGAATTCTATTTGATATGGATCAAAGGATTTTAGTGATAGATTCATGTGTTAAGAATGTATTGAAATAGACCATGGATGTAAAGGTGAAAGAGAAGATATACCACTGTAATAATTCAAAGGATATATTGATGAAATTATTGAATTTTTATAATAATGAATCTATATCAAAAGTAGAAGTCTAGTTTCCATATACTAGTATATAATATTGATCAGTTGAATATTTGGGTATGGTTTCTATTGAATAAGAATTTCATATTTCTAAAATAAAGAAGAAGATAAATAAGAAGATGGAAACTAATAAATTGTGCACTCTATTTTAGGTGAACAAAATAGATTCCCTATATATATATGAATCTTACTTAGTAATAGATGTTAATTATAAATCTACAGATATAGATTATATATCAAATGAATGATTGGGGGATAATTCTAGAAAAGATACAACCACATATTTCATAAATCATGATATTATTCATGAAAAAATAAGAGAATATTTAATCCTTGGGGAGGGAAGTGTTGGATTCCAAGGGTGAAAAGAAAATTGTTTACACTGTAGATCTGGAGGAATAAAACAAGTTAAAATGGGAATATATGACTTCAAAGGAGTCCATTAAAATAATAAATAAGAAAATGTTGGAACATAGTGATATACTTGAAAAACATTTTCATGAGTTGAAGTTAAAAATATAAAAATAGAAACTCCCTTAATCATCAATGTCTCCCCTAAGGGATAAATGTAAAAAGAAATTGAATATTATATATAATGAAAATAATCCCTTCTTTGAGAATTTTGAAGTTCAACTAAAGGAGATGGATTTGAGGATTAATAAGAATTGAGTAGAACATTATGATATGATAAAGAAGTAAAACACTAGAGATTATAATAGGGAGACTTTGGTTGGTAAAAATAAGGGCAAAAAACTAGAATCAATAGAAATGATGAATCTAAATATAATATTTGAAATATAAACTCTTAAAGGACATTTTCAAAGAAGTATAGTTTTTGTGGAATTATTATACACACAATGGATGTGTACAAAGATAAATTAGAGATATGCAATCAATGGAAAATATTTGATAAATATCATCCACAGAAGTATATTAAAAAGTATTAATATTTTATTTGAAGAAGTTATATTTATGCTAACCATGAAACTAAAATAAAAATGGAATTTAGAAAACCATCGCGAAATTTTTTGTTTTAGTTTTTATAGCAGTGGTTTTAGAAAACCACCTCTAATTTAGAAAAGTTAATTAAAAAAATCATTGAAAACTAGTGGTGGTTTAAACCACAACTAAATTAAAAATATTATTAATCTTATTATTTTAAAAAAATTTCAATGGTTTTTTAAAAAACCGCCATGAAATTAATAATAGGTAATAATAATAATTAATTAAAATCAAAATTATCAATTAATAAGTTATAATTATTTATTAATAAATAATTATTAATAATTATTTTTGAATTAATAATTATAAATTTAATATATATGTATATATTTATATATAAATACGCACACATATATATATACACACACACATATATATATATATACATATTATTATTTTTATATAATTCTATTTGTTTACATATTTATGTATTTATATACATTTATATAAATATATTAATATTTATATATATTTAACACTGATAAAAGGTATATTTCATAATAAACACTTTATATACTATTAAATATCATATTATAGTATATATATATATTGATATAGAAATTTGTTTTTATTAAATATCATTACATAATACTAAAAATGTATTTACACATAATATATAACAAATTAAGAGAATTTTTTTTATAAAATAATCTTAAATTAATTTTAATTAAAAATTTACTAATTTTTATTGAGTGTTAGACATTTAATAATATTTTTTGGTATAAAAAATAAATAAATAAATTAATATATTAAGATAAGTTGAAAACATGACTTTAACTTCAAATGACCATAAATTTTGATCCAGGTGAAAATTTGGCTTCCATGAGAAGTCAAATCGAAGCTTTCAAAGTGATCTTAGATATTTAGTATGAGGGATTTTCACCCCATTTTATCTTGGTCAAAAATTCTTAGAAGGTATCCAAAATTGAATTTTTAGTTGGGATATCCTAATTTTTTATCATTTAATGGAATTTCATCATCATTTAAGAGGGCCTTCTTATCTATTTCCTATAGATACATTATTTATTCCCTAATGATACATTCATATGAATATTATGGTATTGAAATTTTACCATTTTTCATATTGTAGCTAGTGTTATTTTTGGATAATCCACTTTTTAACTCGGTTGAGAGGGGACATAAAATAATAGAAAATAAATCACACACATAATATTATAATATCAAAGACAATGAATAATTAATATAACTTAATAATAATAAATTGAGTCATGAAACCCCTTAATGCTTGGAAACTTTCAAATAAAATCTCCTTAGATGAAGTAAATGAATTATTAATTAAAATAACATGAATTATAAAGGATTTATGATATAATATGTAAAATTTTTAGTGTATACATTATATAAAATAAATTATCTGCATACCATTAAAATATGCCTCAATAAAAGGAAATCGAGACGAAATCCCTTACCTCAGGTCCGACTCATCATGTATGTTATATATATTTCAAAATAATGAATAAATATTAATTATTTACATTCTTAAGAACCATTTAAAGTTTATTATTCCTTTTATTTTATTTATTATCATGTTATATTTAATTACTAAATCAATTAAGTTCACATCTGATATTTTTAATGATATTCGATTCATATGTCCAAAATGAATTTGGTAGGTTGACAATAGTAAAAGTGACCATTATTTCATTATATCTAAAATATTAATCATGAAATAATTATCATTTTTTTAAAAATATTATAATTTTAAAACCATGTGTGAAATATGATCATGAATAATTAACTACATTACAATCATGGAGATTGTAGGCCGCACATACACATGAGTAACATTTCTATTTTTCAACAATTATGATGGAAAAAGGATAACTATTATTTTATCTTTATATAATGATAATTATCTCATAAATATGATATTATCAGTATAGATATACTTATATATACCATCTATGTGATTTGTTTAGAAAAAACGAATTACATTGCTTCGTGGATGTAGTAATCCACATGTACACACGTGTGACATTATCATCTTTCAATAAATGGAAAAGGGAAAAAAGATTTTATATATTAAATTTCAATAATGATTATTTTTTCATTAATTTCATATATATACATTAAATCTATCATTATAAATATCCATTAGAGGTGATGATGTAAAACGAATTATATCGGTTCGTGAGGCAGTTGTCCACAGTACACCTGAATAGTGGTTTTGTATCCCATTCGATGAAAGAGGATATGTATGTAGTTTATTCCATTAAAATAATAACATATAATTAAATTTAAGGTAATTATTTTATTTTATCATAATTTTATTATAATATTTTAAATATGTGGAAGAGGAAATAAAATAAAAATCTATCTATTAAGAACAATACCTGTTATTCGATCAACCTCTATAGGATTACACCATAATCCTTCCAAGGAGGGTTTTCTAATAAAAACAAGGAAAATATTATGTTTTAATTGAAGTAATTAAGGAATTTTTTAGGTATTGGATGATCCAAAAATCTATATAAGTGTGAAAAAATAGGTGATGAGGTTCTCATTTATAAGTGCGGGGATGGTCACTTTTGAAATTTCATAAAATATTAAATTAATATAAATTAAATTTCATTTTAAAATGGTCCCAAAATGATATCATTAGAATATAGGATGATTATATATTGAAATAATACCATAAAATAAAATTTAGAAAATTTTAGATTAGGTTTTTACAATTATATCTTTTCTTCAACCCACATTAACCTTTTTTAATAATTACCCCGATAATGATGTTTTTATGATTTAAGGGTCAATATAGTTCCTATAAATGGAAAATTTGGACATAAATGGACCATAGATGATATTTTTAAAAATATAAGAATCAATTGTTTGAATATATTATTTTTAGAAATTTTAAATCATTTAATAAAATATTATTTATTATAAAATAATATTAATATCATTTTTGATACTATTCATTCTATTAGACTTTAAGTACACCAAGAAAAATGGGTAATTAAAATATATACCTTTAACACATCACTATTATTATATATTCATCTATAATAATTATATAAAAATTATAAAACACTCAAAATATATTACATTTAATATTTTCAAAATCATTTATTTAATTTTTCTATTATTTAATGAAATAATATGCTGGCAATGAGTAAGTATTTAAGGTAATTATTTAATCACTAAAAATTAGATATAAATTACCATGATTAAAATAATTTAATTATTCTAAAAATAATAATTAAGATTAATTCAAAACTTGTTTTTGTCCCTATGTGAACAAATAAGAGATATTTAAAAGTAATAAAGTGACATTTTATATTTTTCTTTACTTAAGATATTATATAGGCCACTTTCTTGGAAAAGTGTCAAATAAACAAATAAATATAAATAATAAGGTGATTAGGGTATAAATTCTGTAATCCAATAATATTTAAGATGAAAAATATTTTCCTTATCACTTAGTTTTAACCTAGGTTAATTCTATTTACCCTTTTACCATGTTGATGTTTTTTTTACTATTTTTACTATTAAAAATGAAAAAAATTAAGTTAACCATATTAAAAAATGTTAATTATGACAATTAAAAATATTGAATCAATTTTACCAAATTAAACAACTATAAGTGTCATAAATTCATTTTATAAATATCATTTAAAGCGAGATGAAAAAATTATTTTCCGAATAAAAATTCCTTTTAAGTCTAAAAGTATTTTCATAAAAAAATCACATATAATATTGATTTATATTTAATTAATTAGAATATTTATAACTTAATGAGTCTTATATTAATTTAATATCAAATTCAAAATATTATGGGGGTTTTCTCATAAAAAAGAAATGACAGTATAACAATAATTGATAATTTTCACTATTCACTAGAAAATCAATATTTTCTGAAAAATACCAAAATTTCTCCCTAAGTTAATTTTGAAATGATTATTTTAAAAATCTAGTTAAATTTTTACAATTAAATTTATAAAATTGGCATAAATTAATTATATTAGTTTCCCACAAAAAAACAATAAAAACATTTATGATGAAACAAAATATTTTTAATGCTTGTAATGAATTCATTAAAAATTAAGTAATTACTTACCAATATTGTATATATATATATATATAATATTTAAACATAATTTAGAAAAGTGGTTATTACTATTCATACTTATAATTTTACCAGATAGGTTATAACAATCACGTTTAAATATTTCAATAGTATATCCCAGTTCATTTAAACTTGATGTTTTATGTAAGACAAACTATCTCAGTAATAAAATTTATTAAAAAAGAAATATATTATAAAATATCAAGGGGTTACAAGTAATAATCTAAAAATTGATCTCCTTACTTGAAAACACCACCCAAACTATATCCATATGCAATAGAATATACAATATAACTTTTACTTGGTTTGGAAAATGAAAGGATAGGTTCTAAAGAGAGTATGGATTTAAGCTCTAAAAAGTACTTCTAAAATTATTAAATCCATTGGAATGGAACAAATTTAATTATCAAAACATTAATTAGTGAGGAAGTATGTGAAAATTTATCAACAATGAAATGGTAATAGTCAGCTAAGATGAGATATCTATGTATCTCGAAGAAATTATTTGGAAATTACGAATAGATAAAAAAACTATATTTTTAGGATCTATCAATAAAGCATTGTTAGAAATCTCATTTCCATGTAAGTGAACTTATTTTATCTATAAGTCACACATAAATAATTTATTATAAATCTAGTTTTATCATAATATTCTTAACACAATCTCCAAGTGTTCCACATAGCCACTTTTAGTTTTGGAATACACCAGGATATCATCACAAAATATCACAACAAAGGATTTAAGGTATTTTTAGAAGATATGATTCATCAATGCCATTTAAATCGATATTTAATTTATAACACCAAAGGTTATAACAGAGTATTCATAATGTCTATAATGAATTGTAAAATATATCTTTGGAATATCCTTCTTCCAAACTCAGAGTTAGTGATACCCCAATCAAAAATAAATTATAGAGAACCACTTGGATCCCTTCAATTGATCAAATAGACCATAAATTTATAGAATAGGATATAGATCCCTTAACATAACTTAATTTAGTTTTTGATATTCAATTAAAATATAAATAGAACAATATGCCTTCTACAGAAAGAGAACTAGAGTAGCCCAAGGAGACGTACTAGGTCTTAGGAAACCTCTACCTTCCAACTCTTCAAACTAGACCTTCAATTATCTCAATTTAGTTACTACTATTCTATATGATATTAGTGACACAATATTTTTCCACAGTAGAAGATTAATAAAAAATTTCACTTCCCTTATAGGTGGAAGGAAAAATAATATTTTTGGGATAACATCAGGATATCTATATTAGATGGATGAAAAGTGTATTTTCTTGACCTCATTAACAATTTATAAAGTAAAAACTACCAAATAATTAGAGATTTACATGAAAATTGATACCAGAGGCCTTGATTTACAATTATTTATATCCTAATATCAGAAAAATATATTTACTATTCCGTATGAGGATTTAAAAAAATATTCAAAGCATAATAATTAATGTGGAAGTTGAAGGATATCAATCAATATATTCCCTTAATTAAATCAAATTTTTTCGTCTTAAGGAAATAAAAATCCCAAAAAAACTATACCCCATTAATTGTTATTGAACACACTATGCATTTTAACCCTATATAATCTCATTGTTTGATAGGTGTTCAAATTTTCATAATATGAGGCCTAATTCCCAAATATAAGACCATATGACTTATAAATCAATAAGCAATAAAATAGAGGGGTTAAACTATATCAAATAAAACATACATAAGTGTTGTTCTTTTAAGGATGGTACATCACATATTTGAAGGGCCAAACTGATCCACTGTCAATATTTTTTATGTAATAAACAACTAATTCCTAGGTCCAAAGAAATAGTCTTTTCTTCCCTATTTTTGTGGAATCAGCTATGGTGTCATGGTTTTACTTGAATCACCTTTAATCTCTTGGTTCTAGGGTTGAGAACTATTCTGATGAGACTCACCCATTAGAACATGAGAGGCTGGTGAAATGTTTGATCTATTTCCACTTGTTTTTATTTGGGTTCTTGTGTAATGATGGTTGAGTATTTCCATTTTACCACAATTTTGACTCCTCCGAGGTGATTCCATACAATAATTTTTCCTATTTCTATTGAAAAACATTATAAAAAACCTATTATAGAACTGAAATGTAGAGGAAAAGAAACCTAACTAGTTGTTGGTTCTATAGTTCAACTATTCCTTGAGAATAGGTGTCCCTTTTCCAATTATTTCCAATATTGGAGTTCACACGTCTACCCATATAGGTAAAAGTGTTATCCACACCATAGGTTCACATGATGTAATTTTATTCCACATTATCTCTAATGAACATCATTTTATAATATTATATATAGAAAGAAACCAATTTAGAGAGTATTTATAGTCTAGAACCCACCTCAAAGATGCCTTCTTTTAGGTACTCACTAGCGAAAACATCTAGATTAAATTGTGTTTTCTTCATGAACATAGCTACATACTCCAAGAAAAAAAAATTATTTTTAATGATAGTAAAGAATTTTTTCATCCACATGATCTTGAAGTTATGTGGGAAGAATTGTTTGTTGAACAATTCCTTGAACCCTTTACATGTATAGTCCTAATCTTGTTTTGTTTCTACAACTATATCCCACTATTTCCCTGTGAGATCTTTGAACATGTACACAACTAGAATTAATTTGAAATAAATAGGGGTTACAAGAAAAAATATATTCAATTAATCTTACTAATCCATTCCTCTATGTTCTCTAGTCTTGAGTCCCCCTGAAATACTAGTGGATTATACATCAGAAATTCTAATTAAGGATTCTCAAGGTGCTATTATTGAATCTCATTTCCTATATCAATAGCCTTGAATTATTGAATCTTACTATGGAAAATCTATTTATTCACCTATGTTTTAGGTTGAACAAAATTATTAGACATGTTATCCTTTTTATTTCCTGATCTTTGAACTAGTTCTATCTCTCTATAAACATGAAATTTTTTCAATTAGTCTCCAAATTATAATTAAAATAAAGGATTAGAATATTACAAATAATTATAAGAATAATCATTAAAAAAAATTTCCAAATATTTTGAAACACCACATGGATGATGTGGTCCTAATGGGAAGTATCTCTACCAATGCATTATAATCTACACTCATCAATTTAACACATGTTGATGATATGAGAACACTCCTAAAGGTGTGCATGAAAACCATTTTGTACCTGAACCATCCTAGTAACTTAAAGTTTATCATAAATAGTTTAGATATACCTTTTAATTATCTATATTTCATGTTCCAAAACATACTATCTCCATAAATTGTATTCTAATAGATAGAACAAATCAAATTAATACCATTTATAACATCCCGCAGCTGACCCATTGATTTGGGAAGATCCAGAAGTGATACTAAGCTTATGTGACATCCCCCAAACACAAAATGTTGGAAATAAATTAAAAATTATTATAAGATAGTTGTGGGATTATTTACCTTTAAACATACACAACCCTAAAGAGACAACAATACAAAAAACCATGATTCTATATGATGCATGAGTGTAAACCCTAAATATTATAATCCAAGACATAAAAAATAAGAGTAGTTGCAAAAAGAAAAATATGATATATCTAAAAAAAGATACCTTGATGAAATGACAAAAATGTGGAATCACTAAAAATATCCAACCCTAATATCTCTAATTTCCACCCACCATCACCATTCTCATAGCATCATGATGCTCTGCTAGAAAAATATGAAACCCCCTTATTTGTATCTTGTCAAACAACATCTGCATATGCACCAAAGTGCATATGTAGGGGGTTATTATATCAAATCAGTAGGTAATATTTCATAATCTTCCAAGATATGAAACTAAGACCGGAAAAACATAGAATGGTTTATATAAAATTATAAGGAGTATAAAAATAGTTGTTAAGATCATTTCATTAAAAAGTAGAAGTGAGTCATATCAAAAGAGTTTATGTCAAAAACAAAAATTTTCAATCATTTAATTATCAAAATTATTCCAAAAATAATCATTTATATAATTAATTAATCCTATATTTACTCTGGTTATACCAATTCCACATACACATACACACATTCATGCATCAATGATAATATTCCCAATACTCATGAGTGGCAACTCATCTTCTATACCAAGTTGTCACTTGGTCGTGCACCTGCATGTTCTTGTTGGAATATAAAACCGTGTCCAAATCCAAAAATCCCTTTGTAATGTAATAATGATCACATGAAATCCCATTTATTTCAAGTTATATTTTAAAAATTCCTTTAGAAACCATCACTATTACAAACATCTTATCAAACATTTAGCGAGAGTCATCCAAAAACCATTATTTTAAATATATTAAACAAATGGGTTCATCTAATATGGATTTAATAATATTTTCCATTAAAAGTAACAATAAATTTATTTTATAAATAAAATCTTTCAATTTATAGAGAATTTTAGAGAGAGATAATCCACCTACCTCTCAATAAAAACATAAATGAAGGAAGTACCACAAACAAGGTAGATCTAGTATTTCTACTTCACCAGCTCCAATAATTTCTAAAAAACCACATTAAAACATGTTCCGACCCATATAAATGACCATAAAATTTCTGATCTAGGGTTCTTCCCAAGAGTAATTGAAGAGACCAAGATGTAGAAGAAGAAACAAAAACAAACCATGATTATTTATATTTAACTAACCAAGATCTATTGAAATTTTTTCCGGATTAAATAAAATCACCAAAATGAGTAATGTAATCCTTTGGTTCATGATATTAGGATAATAGAGGAAAATAAAGTTTTCTTGAGAGTTTTTAGGCTAAAAATATTATTTTTGGATTTAATTAATTGTGTTTCATAGTTAATCTAAATAGTTTAACAAACCATGAACCCACCATACGAGCACCACTAAATTAAAATACCAAACTTGCATGGTTTGGATGTAAGGTTTGGTAAATTGTGTGTTAAACATGTGAATAAACTTTTTCTAATTTCACAAAGTTTCTTGGGTAATCCTGATGTTTTCCCCTAACCATGCTTCTACCGTGTGACTTTTTTATACTTTCTCAGCTTTCCGCACAGTTACCCAGAATATTTTCATGGTTTCCCTTAACTGTGTGTCATCTAAACTCCTTCTAAAACCCACCAAAATTTCCTAGAAACTTACCAAGACTAATAACTACCAAAATATTTCTCAAAAACATATAAAATAACATCACATACCTAAAAAAATGGTATTTTAATGTTAAAGTACATTTAGTCATCACATGAAGGGTTTGAAGGAGTGGTAAAAACTTTAGATGAAAATCAATAGGTAAGAGTTTCAAATATCAATATACACATATATATGCTTAATTTTATAGGGTGGGTGTAATATGGTTATGGAATAATGTGGATAATAAATAATAAATAATAATTAATAAATATAAAAAAATAAAATAATTTTTTTAAAATAAAAACTACCATGAAATGATCTGATAAACCTCATTCCATGAAGGTTTAAACTACCACTAAATTCCAAAAAATTAACATCATTTAATGATTTTTTTTATGTGGTGTGGTCATATGGTGAAGTAATTTTATAAAAAATTAATTGATATGCTAAGATGAGATCCCATATTACCATGAAAAGGATACATGAATAAAAGAATGATGAATTTGTTTCACTAAAAACGTGTTCAAGGCATTGGATGATTATAAAGTTATAAGGTAATTCCTCAAGTATCATTGATTAATTTCTCATAGAATTCATAATATAAAGAAAATAAGATATTCATCTATTGTGAAATGATTGGGAAAACTATATATATGTGTATAAATGTCATAATGAAAAACATTAAAATAATAACAACTATTACATATCTTCTAAAGAGTCCAAATTGACAATATGATTGCGTTGAGAGATGTTTTTTATGTTGAATATGGTTATATGGAAATATATTGTAGAATTGGAGAAATATTAAAGACAAATACTATATTTACTATGGATAAGGGAAGAAGAACTCAAAAGTTAAAATAATATTTCTCACTAGAGAACATATTCATGGATTTTGAATATATTAATGAAGGAAGGAAATTAAGAGTTCACCAAGAACCAAATGTTTTTTTATTCACACCAAATATCCTAGAAATATAATAAACATTCATGGGGAGATAATAATAATGAATAGGTTTCTTCCATAATTATCAAATATGATATGAAAGAAATATCATCACTTTCCAAGATGAAGAAGGTTTTTACTATTAAATAACCATTGGATGGATGTTCAGAGAAAATTTCCCCAAGGATAAAGAAATATGAAGCTTTTTTAATGTAATTCATGAAGGAAAAGTAATATTCATGTTTAATTGTTTTCAAAAGTATCAATATAAGTTATATAAAAAAACTAGTGTAGTGGATCTCTTATATAGACATAATCATGGAGATGGAAATATAATTATTGTAAAAAAAAGAACAATACCTAAGCTATGTTAGACACACTTCAGAAAAGGTGACCTAATTGAAAAAATTAGAGTATTTAAAATAAAAATCTTAAAAGGATGTTTGTAAAAGTGGTGAAAATAAAATAATAATCATCATGAATCCTTGGAAGAAAAATGATACCAAAGTTTTGTCTTTTCATGTCCAACCACATTTCTCTACTTGAGGATATATGAAGGTAGTCCACTCTCCATGAAATTAATTATTATATCTGATTATTGGGGCGATACAAGATTAAGTGGGAGTCAAGATACATGGGGTGTATGAATTTAAAGGAGATTAATTTATAGTAAGATATTGAGTTCATTGATACAGAAAAATGCATTTATAGTAGATAAAATGAAAAAGTGATGTTGTAATCATCCAATATGGATATAAAATTAAAAATATGAAACAACATGTGAGGTGGGATATATTGAATGGAGAATATTTCTAAATCTAGAGATACATGACATGATGAATAAAACCATGTGGTTCCATGTTAAACAAGATAAATAAATGATATCAAGAATACACAATGAAAATTCAAGAAATAAATTGGTTATAAAACTAAGATGATGAATTATAGGTGGTATAAATCCTAATTTGGAGTGAAATAGGTGTAAAAAAATATGAGTTTTAAAAATGGTATCAAGCCAATTTTTGAATTCAATATGTGGTATTAGGCCTTTATCAGGTGGTTATAGACCCTGAATAAGAGGAAATATATTTTGATACAGTAGTAGCTACATCTTTGGAGGAATAATTCTTCTATTTGTTTATGAACAAACAATGTGGTGTTATCTGGTTATTTTCTAGGATAATAATTGCTACAGGAAATGGTGGAATTATGTACAACTAGTTTTTTCCCATGATAAATAGCGTCACAATATTTTGTGTCCAAAAATAATGAAATTAAGGGGAGTTTGTGATGAAAATTCAAAAGTTTATTAGACTTATATGAGAAATGAGAATCCCTATAAATAAAGAAATATCCTGGATATCAAGTGGTATAACTATTATATCATAAAATGAGGTATAAGTTGGTTAAAAAATTGGTATTAATCACACAATTTTTATTTTTATTTCTTATACACTAAAAATATTTTATAAGTGTGATTAAGATCACATAATGTGTGATATTGCAGGAAATAAAATTATCAAGTTGTACAAGTTTAAAGATTCAAGTGGCTGACATCGAAAAAAATAAAGTTATTGACTTAGTCTCTTTCTTCCTATATAGATTTACGACTCAATAATCATAAAGTATTTTTAATGAATAATTTCTATGTGGTAAAATAACATACTATAAATTATTCATATTAATGAAGATAAAAATTAAATTGACTTGAAATTGAACTCCTAATAAAGTACGGTAGAAACAAGCATAATGGTTTTGATGAAAAATCAATAATTTATTGAAAGAGTCTATTTTTTAGGTGAATGTGAGTGGATGAAATATATAAATTCATGGGTTACCAAAGTGTATAATTTTAACACTCTAAATCTATATTTTAACTTCATGTGGTAAAAAGAGATCAAGGTTTTTTGATGTGGAGTTTTATAGAGCTCAAAATTAAATATAAAGGGGATTATAGTCTGTATAAAATTGGAGGTTCTTAGAATAATAAAATTATAATTATATCTCTTTTAAATATGGTTCGAGAATCATATTGAAAAAGGATAAGTAAAGATGAGGAGAATACCTTAGTACATTTTAGGGATAAAAGTCAACGAAGGAATGAAGTATCCAAAAAAGTATAACTCTATGAAATTTATTGATAAGGGGGAAAAATAAGTCTATAAAATCAAAATGTTTAGAGGATATTAGATTAAAATAAAATGGGGGAGATATTATATCTATCTCTTTATGGTTCATTTATTTTATGGAATAATTTTCAATTAACATCAAAGGGATGATTGTTGCAACCAGAAGGTTTTATGTCAGATTTGTTGAAAATCACTGATGGTTGATGATGATGGATGGTTGTGGGAGATGATTGTTGTTAACAAGAGTTTTTATGTTTATAAGAGGTTATAAAAAGGATTTATTGAAAATATTTGTGGTATATATTTTCTAAATACATTGTTAGTGTATGATAAAACATTGAATATATAATGATGTGATGAAGTTGAAAATATAAGGACACCATACATGGTGATGTTATATGGGAATATTTAATTAGATTATTTAAGGTATTATACTTATATAATTGGATAAGAATGTTTCAAAATAATATGATATGTCTAGATATATATTATAAAAGTTTTTAATTTATAGGACTAAATCATGGAATAAGCATAAGGATCACACCGTGAGTGAAGTATACATAATATTTTTGGATTATGCATAATAACTTCAAGAATTATAAAATACGATAAAGTAAAATCACTATAGAAATTGTATAATATATATTTTTGGTATATAAGATTCCACATTTTGGGGAAATTTTAAATGTACCATACATGAAGTATTTATACATGTTATGTAAGCATAGTCCTAAGTAGAGCATTGCTGTAATCGGTAAAGTCCCAGTAATTTTTTTGATTGATACGTAAGGGTTATAGATGATACATAATTGAAATTTAAATTATCAATCATAAAATTTAGTTGAAAATATATCTGAATAAAAATAACAATATACAATATATTATCAAATATGATAGATAATGTTTCCAGTCATCAATGATGTCATGCCGCAATACAATGGTCACAACATGATTTAAGGGAACGTGACCTGATGTTTAGATTATAATGAACAATGAAAGTCCATGAAAATTAATCTCTAGAATATTTTTCAACATAAATCAAGGTTTTAATATGGAACTCTATATTACATCGGTATGAAACTATATGTTTAAGAAAGAACCAACCTATCACATGGGATGTAATATTTTATGTCATGATTACTACAATATTGATAATTTGAATAGAATTTATCTATTTTCACTTTAAAACTATTTATAGGTTATGAAATGAACTATAACAGTCTAAATGCAGTTAAATGGTGGATATTTACATGGAGATGATATTAGATATGTATTTGAATTAGAGGAAGTTCAAGGTAGTTAACTTCTTGAGTTTGAAATTAAAATTAAAATCCCTTGATTGGAAACAAATGGAGATGGTTGGAATAAAAACAAGTAGAAAATTTCTTAATAAAAGGAATGTAGAAAAGAAAGAAAAAACATGGAGTTCTAAGAAGGGAGAAGGAAGAAGAATAATGGTGGTGAACAAGATGGGATTTGTTGAATATTTGAAATAAAGTGGATTATATTATTATTGATTTAAGTTAAATTCATGATTAGATATATAAAGGGGAATTATTTTAGATTATATAAATATGTGGAATTAAAATATGGAGAATAAATTACAAGAATCTAGGATAGTTTATCATTTCTCAATCAAGATCTTAAATAGGATGAAGCACAATGATGAATTATTAGTGATAAAAATAGTGTATTAGTTAAAGAAGAGATAATAAAATAAGATAAATCCAAATATATAATTATATTTATCTAGAGTTTTATACTATGGATATTATTTAGAATACATATCTTCAATTCTGCAGGCATGGAGTTGAAAATATTTTTATTCAATTAAGGGAGTAACACATGGTATACATTTTATCATCACATTTGAAATTTTTATTCAGCTCACTTAAGGACTACATTCATATAATGGTGTGTCCTTATGGTAAATAAATTATAATGAAACCTATAAGTATTTAAACTGAAATATTTTTGAGTAATGAAAATATCAAGAGAAGGTAGTAACCCTTGGTAGGTAGTGAGATATTCCCCAAACCATTCTACAAGGAGTTATCCTTAGTGAGGAGTTATTTGACCTAGATTGCATAGGTAACAAGTCTTGGGGAAGAGTGACTCGACCTATATATTGTATCCATAAAATATTGAGTTTATTGTGATTTTTTATTAAACTAGTGCAATTCTAAGTGTATTTTCCTTGGATGCATCCTAGTATAGGTGAACTGAGTGAAATATCTAGGTGCTGTTTATTTTAAATTTCTATATGCATGATTGAGATTCAATGCACTTGTGTGATAAATTCATCAAGGGTTAAACTATTTCCTTCTAATTAAGGAGGAATACCAAAAGGGATTTGGGACGGAGAATGAGTTTAAATTTGGTAACACCCTTATTTACCCTTCCCACCTCAGGGAGTCTTAGGTTAAAATAATAAAACTGTGTATATTGAATATTCTCCATTATTTTAGGAGTAATATCTAGTCCCAATATCTTCAAATATTCAAATACATACTAGAATGTTAGAGTTCTATATTTTTCCTATATATAGATTCATATGGTTTCATTTGAATGATTTTTGGGAAACTAATTTTGTACTTGTCGAAGATATTGATTCCAACCTCTATTAAAATCCATTAATAAAGATCTCAACATATATTACAATGTTTAAATGGTTCTTTCATATTTAACATTGGTATGAGGATGATAAGAAGAAATAAATAAAAGTTCCATATTTAATTTTAATTGAATACTTCTCCAAAACATATATTTGATCCACATATCTTGATTATATAAAAGTGAATGTGTTACTCTATAGAGACCTACCACTTCTCTCATGTGTATCTTAGCAAGTTTACCTAGTGAGAGATATTATCAAATAAAAATTAAGTGTGATGATTTTTTTTCAATATACCATAACCCAAATGGAATTTTTTCTCTTTATATATCATGGGATGACCTATGATGAAATTCATAGGGATGTTCTAAAATTTTTATATGGGTACGGATAATGATTACACCATCCCCCTAGAATTCTAAAATCCAAAATTGACTTATTGATAGACTAATAATCATGATGTATACTCTACTGTCTTTATAATCATATTGTCAAACTAGAACTTCTCCCTAAAATATCAATGCATCTTATTGACTTGTTAGTGAATAGATAATAATGAGAAGTTTTCATCATCTAACACATCACATATTTATTATATCATTAATGTGATAAATATTCATTTTCCAAATCATAGAAATCCATCATTTTCAAGGTTGAACTATGGAATATTTTAAAACATTATTTATAGATTCATATTTCCATCTGTTTTTCCTTGATATTCACATAGATATATGGATGATAAATTATTTGATAAAGGTATCAATCAATCCATTACCTAATTATTTTTATGTCTATTGATAAAAGGCCCATCATAGCGAATAATAAAATAAAAAATTATAGATCTCCTTGTGCAATAAAGTGGTTGAACTGGGTCATCTTCCAAGGATATTTTTCTAACCACTCAGTTATTCTTCACTTTTTCATGTTTTTATTATTTTTAATATTTTTAGGGAAGCAAGGTAAATATGTTTTTTTTGTGATATGGTGTGAAAACGTTAAATAAATTGAATTAACAAAGTAAAAAATATTTAGTGTTAAATAAATTTAAAACTAGGAGAGATATTGAAATTGCATAATTGTTATTAATTGCTTTTTTAGTTCTTTTAATTAGTTGATTCAATATCATTCATTGAAAAATTTCCACCACTTATTTTTTGGTAATTTTAAAGACTTCAATCCACTAAATCCCCAACTCCTCCATTCATAAGAATTCCAAATACACCTAAATTTACAATATAAATTTATACTATCCCAAATCTATCATATTTCATTTCATCTCCTCACTCATCCAAATCCATCCTACAAAGGATAATATAAGAGAAGGGTGGGATATGGTGTTTTATAGTTTAAAAAATGATTCAAGTGCAAGAGAGAATAAGGTACAAATATCTTACCTAAAAAAACATTTTCCTCCCATTATAATCTTGAACAAAAGAAAATATAATTAAGTAATAAAAATACAAGGTAACCTTATCTTTCACTGATATCATCTCCACAAAATAGTTACCCACTGTTGTGGGTATAGATAAATGGTACAATGTAAGAAAAAATGAAATAGGGGAATAAAAATAAGAAAAAAGCTATTAAAATGGGATACTGTATTTACATTGTATTAAATAAATTACATAAGTAAAGGAAAAAAATAAACATACACTAATAGAATATGAATACGGATGATGAATGGTAAATTTTATGGGAGCCCAAACCAAGTAATATTTATTTCCATATTTTAGGCATTGGAATATTTATTTGAAATCATATATAAATGGGATTTCTTCCATGTGTTGGTCAAAGGGAGAAATTTCTCTATTTACACAAGCTACAAGGTTCTTTTATTTGGTATGTTATACTCCCATGATTACTTTTTTATTTTTTTTCATGGATGAACCCTCAATGTATGAAATTTATTACATTTAGTCATGTGGATATTGTATGGAATCAAAAAAATTTGGTGTTTTGGTTGATAGGAGGAAGATGAAAGAGTTTAAGGCTATGTTCAATGGAAATAGATGACGCATCACAACTCGATAGTATGTCAAATGGAGAATAAAAAAAGGTTTTTCAGGATAAACATACTTCATGTGGACTCAAAATTATATTCTTGCACTAATACTATATTTCCTAAAAACATATATTATTTTTCATTATAAGGCTACGCTCAACCAAGTTCTCACATTGCATTGAGAGGATAGGTTCCAATGGGGCTAACAGATGATGAATTACGGGACATAGAATCTATTAGATTGAGTTAATACACTATTTTAGAGGTTGCAATTGTGCATTATAAACCCCTATAATGTAGATAAATATTAGGTGTGTGTTGGAAGAATAAAAATGGTTCCCAATGGTTTTAACATAGTATTTTATGTTTTTTCATCCCACTTCAGTTTTTTATACTCTGGGTACCCACTTCACAAAAAATAAGGACGTGGTATCCATGTCTTGATTGGAAATGTGGCACATAAATAAATATTATACCATCACATGATATTTTAATTACAATTTAACACACAAAAAATTCATGGGTTGACCCCACTCATAGATTCTAATCTTGGTCACCCAAGATGGCCCCTAGGGATATGTTGACTGTCCTTCCCATAATGGTTTGTGGTCATGGGTCTTGTCTAGATAGGATTGAGCCCATTTTTCATAGAATTTATTGGTACTAACCTATAAAAAAAGATTACTAATATTTTTATATTTTTAATTAATCAATTAATCAATTAAACATATAATAATATTTTTATCTAAAAAATTTAAAAACTAGGCCATTTTTATATTAATCTCAATATATACTCAATAAAACTAAAAAAATATTTATTTTCTATATTTAATATAATATATTTTTTATTTATAATGGAAATATATTCTAAAAATATATAATAATATGGATTAATCACTCTATAATACCTGAATAATTAATTATCTTCAAGGATTGTTTCTCAATAAAAATATTCACTTAGAATTAACTTCCACCCATGTTAAATCCTAGATAAATTAATATTTGATGTTTAAACATTTAAGTCAATCTCAATATAAACATGCAATAACTTTTTCAATTCCCATTTACTCAATATTATTATCTCATTTTCCAATTTTACAAACATTGATTCAACACTATATAATTGATTAGATAAATTCATTTCCCTCTTATTCATTCAAGTTCAATATTCACCTTACTTTATATATCTCTCTATAACCGAAAACTTATTCACAAATAGATATTGAGTCCATTTTTTCGTAGAGAATATTCAATAATTTATCATAACATATCTACAATCAAGTAATTCCAAATATTATGAATCCCCCATGGTTATTTCGGATAACCAATGAAAGAATGTAATTTTTGAACAATCAAGTGTTGGATTTTTATTTACTCTTGTTATAGATTTAAATTTTTTACGCACACTATGATTTAGAAATTTTATGAGGATGTTTTTGGATCTAAACTACTGAAACAACTCTAATTTTTTTTGAATTTATCTAATTAATCATTTAGTAATGATTCTTTAAATTGCTAATTTTGTTTATAAAGTGATTCATTCAAACATAAGTTGCTTGATCCAATGCATATATGTTAAATCATGGTCCACTTAAATCTTTTACAATTAAAATTAATTAATCATATCTTAAAAAATGGATTATATTATTCAAAAATCAACCATATATCTTATAAAAATCGAGAACATGATTTATTAAATTTAGAAAAACAATAAACACCCACAATTTCTTCGATTAAAAAACAAAAGAAGAAGAAAAAAACTAAAAAAATGTAATAGGTAAATATTCCCCACACTTGGATTTTACTAACCTCATTAAATTAGTAAAAAATAATAATATAGGTAATGAGTAACTATTGTAATAGAGAGATAAAACTATATTATTTATGTCTACTGGGTTGAGTTAATATCTTTATCCACTAGTGAACTATAACCTATATAAGAAAATAAAAACATGAGGACATTTTTCAAAGAAAATAAAGAGGGATATAAAAGAGTATTATATCATGACCTTGAGTGAGAATTATATTTTTTCTACCCTTATCTTGGAAGTTCTAGTGTGTTAAAACCAATATGAAGGTGGGTGGGGTTTGTGTAATGCAATCCACTATATGTTTTTTCTCCCAATTTCCATGTGTGAGCATAGATAGTGGAGAACCCTAGGATAGAAGAATAGTGTCCCATACCCCTTGAATGATATAATAGAATAAAGAATATAAGGGGTGGGGGATTTTATAATTCGATGACGAATACTCATCGAATTGATAACCCTTTTGATCCCGAGGAGGATGGAGATTCACTTCATGCCCCAAAATTTCTTCTTTAATAATCACCTCTCAGGTGGTTACTTATTCAAATTCTAACACCATAATTCCTTGATGGTGGGAAATTATTATTTTTCCTATTATTGTTCACTTTTCAGGGGAATTGTTGGCACTGATTCAATAAAATACAAGAAAGGGTAGTGAGAAGTATTTTTTAACAATTTGAAATTAAGAAAAAGTGAGTCCATGGTTAAGTCCCCTACCTCAAGTTGGTTAGATGCAATAATTGATTCCTCTAGGATGGCCACTAAGAGGAAATAAAATATTTAAGGGAGAGTAAGAATTAGAATTATAGCTACCACAACTTCAATGTATTATTTTAATATAGGAGGTAATAGAGGATATATTTGTTCCTAGACTATTTGTTGATAAACTTCAGGAAAGTATTCTTGGAACTCAATGTGATCAATAGCAATGGAATCTGGAAATGGTTATTCGAGGGATTCATTGAGATAATCAATGAAATATCTAAATAAAACCTTTTTGTAATTAATTATTTGAACTCCAATCACCCATTTAACTACTAGTAATATAATTTCTTCTATAGGATATTGTGACTCAATCCTTTATTTTATTTTTTATAATTTTAAAATTTAAATAAATACAAGGAAATTATTTACAGATTGAAAGTAAAAATGAATGTCTGAATAGATTCTAGAAAATTATGCTTATGATTGAAGTCTTTACATAGGTTATAATAAAATATGAATTTATAGGTATCATATTGAAACAAAATGGATAGCTAGGGTCATCTCCCAAAGATATTTTTTTATAACTTACTTATCCTTAAATTATTCATCTTTATTTTATTTTAAATATTTTTAGAGAAGAAAGGGAAATGTGTGGGTGGGTGGTTATTATGGAATGGTTTGAAAAAATAATATTAAATGAAGAGATGAAAAAATATTTAGTGGTAATGAAGTTGAAACCTAGGGGATATAATCAATTTTCATCATTTTTTTCAATTGTCTTAATTTTTTTAATAACCAATTTAATAACATTGATCAACTAACTTGCACCATTTATGTTTTGGTAATTCAATGGACATAAAATATCATTTTATCCATAAAATATGCAACTAATACATTAGTAGAAATATTAAACACACCTTAATCAATTATGTGAAGTCATCTTATCTTGAATCCATCATAATTCGTTTCATTTCCAACTCATCCAAATCAGTATTGTGAAAAAAAAGATAACATAAGGGAGGGATATATTTTTTGATAATATAAGAAAAAAGTAAAGAGAATTATATATTTAGGAATCAATAATTTACTTAACCCAATAAATTTCATTTCCCATAATGAATATGAATTAAAAAAAATATAATTAAGGACTATAAACTCAATATCACATTATCCCCCAAAATCAAATCCATGGAATAATTACCCACCATTATAGTCATAATTAGTAGTCATGGAGGAAGAAAAAACATGAAATGAGGGATGTGTATGGAGAAACAAGCTACCATAAATATAAAATGATCTTTTGTACTTAAACTATATAAATTAAATTACATAAGTAAAGGAACACTTTAAACCCATGATATTGGAAGAAGAATGAGGATGTGGAATAGTGAACTGAATAATAATCTAAATAAAGGGTTTTTTATTTAATTTTAAATAGGTATTGAAAAAAATATTCTAGAATCCTCTATAATACAGATATCTTGAACATGTTGGTTAAGGGGTGAAATTAATCCACATACAAGAGAATGATATTTTTCTATTTGGTTTGTTATTCCTCCACGCTCACTATTAGATGCTTGTTGTGGATGGAATACATATGGAACTACATTGGGTTGTTACCCAATTTAGTAAAGTAGATATAATTAAAATATTCTCTATGTATGATTTTGAAGACATGTGTCCATCTGAATCTCTAATGGTATAAGAGACTATTGATGTTTAGAATAATTGGGAAAAAGTGAGAAGATTTTGAGATTGTGTTTCATGAAGACCGATGATTTATCAAAACCTAAAAATGTGTCAGATAGATAATTGAAGTTGTGTTTCATGATGAGGATACATCGAGAGAATTTTTATTTCTACACCTAGGAACAATAATACATTATAAAGAATCATATCTTGTGTTTCATCGTGAGGGTACGATAGGAATGTGAGGAGAGGTGTATTTGGGTCTAATAGACAATGTGTTGTGAGAATGAGAATCTATTAGAGGTTTTTCATATGATATGTTGGAGGTTATCTCTGTGTTTTATAGATACGGGGCACATCACTAAAGAATAGGTATGTGGGGTAACATGAATAGTGTCACCCTACGGTGTTAGAGTTATAGTGTATGTTTGTGCATCCCATTTCAAATTTTCTCTAGTAAGTACCCTACCTGGATGGCGCAAAGACCTTCTTATTTTTATTTATTTTTGGATAACCCCCATTTCAAGGGATGAGGGGGAACCCCTACAAGTCCTGTAGGCTTAGATATTACATTTCCCATAGGCTTGGAGACATTACAGGACTCGTAGGTCTTAAGGAAATCATAGAGACTATGACTACATAAAACCACCCCTCCCCAACATTTGCATCATGATCAAATCTCCACCTTTTCATGGTTGTTCAGCTAGTTGTCCTATGCAAAGATGCACAAGGCCAATACCGATGTAAATTATAGACCCTCTCATTCTTCCAAATCCATTATCCCTGCTCTGGTGAATGCGTCGTACTTTTGAATCCTACTTTAGAGCTAGTTCCTTGTAGAATCTGTCTAGGAATCTTTATATCAGGTGGCCTAGTAACAGATACAGGAACTGATATATTACCCCACAATATTGCTATAATGCCTACTACAGTACCTGAAATTATGCCTCCTCCTGGTTTTGTACCTTGGTATCGTGTATGCACTTAAAGTGACCTCACCAACTAGGATGAGGCTCATATGCATTAGGAATTACCCAATTCTTCAAATATAAGGATACAATAACCATTTCTCGATTGATAGTGTGCCATATACATGACTAGGTTTCTAACCCATAGGCTCTGAATTACACTTGAACACACCCAAATGTCACGAGATGACCTTGCTCACCCAATTAGTCCTTGTTAAAGTATCAATCATCCTTCCCATACTTGGTACCGTAATCATATCTTGTTACCATAAAATAAGACTATTGAGTCTAGTTTTTCAGGTCCTGTTTTAGTGGAACAATGAAAGTTCCACTAGAACTTTTCCTATAAAATTGGACCGGATAGTTCAGTTTTCTAGGGTTAGTAGAGATGATAATTTTTTCCTTGATTGTCTGTGGGATTTGGTCTTGATTGGTTAGGGATGAGACTCTTTTTGGATATAATGGAATGAAATAAACCTATAAAATAACATATATATATATATATATATTTTTAAATTAGATCATTCATCAAATAAAATCATAATAATATTTTTATCACTAAAATTATCATTTTGGGCCATTTTCATATTAAGATCAGTATTTACTATAATACTAAAACACACTTATTTTCTATATTTAATATAAAATATAATTATTTATATTTGAAATATATAGTAAAAATATATTAAAATTTGGATGAAGTATCCTTCCTCTGCACGTCCATGCATATTATTCCTCTTTTAATCCTCCTCATTGTTAAGGCAGTATGATCCTTTTTACTGAGAGAATCAACTAACTTTTTCACCTTCATAGGGTGGTTATGTATTTATAAATCATAATACATGATCAAATCTAACCATATACTTTTGTGTATGTTGAACCCTTTCTATGTGAATATATACTTTTAATTTTTTGGATGTATATATATATCACAGCTCCATACATAGAGATAATTTCGACAAGTTTTTAATATAAATATTATCATTTCAAACTCACATCACGCATCTGGTACTTTGTCTCATTGATATTTCATTTAAATGAGGCTTAATATTTAACCATTTCATTTTAATTAAGAATAAAATCCAAATCCAACTTTAAATAATCATTATATATATTAAAAACCATTCTCCACTATAGGGTTGTGTGAGTATAAGTGTAACGACCAACCTCTTCTTAAGTTCCATGAATCTCTATTCACATTATTTTATCCAGCAAAACTTTACTGTCTTTAGAGTCAACATGGTTAGTGTATTTGATAATCTTGAGAAATTTCTTAAAAATAATCTATAGTATCCAATGAATTCATGAAAAATTCTATTATGTATTATAGTTTTTTTTCTTGTTCCATTGTTTAATCTATTATTCCTTTGAACTATACACAAATATACTATTGTTTGTGATTACATGATCCAATAATGATACTTTATATATCTAAAATTAACACTTGTTATATTTTAAAAATAGTTTCTCCTTCCTTAAGGCCTTCAACATAATCATCTAATAATATTCATATCCTTCCATTCTATTTTTTTGGATTTATATATGGGTAATTTTTAATTCTAAAATGTATCACCATGAATTCATAATTCTCATATCCTATATTGAAGGTTGTATTAGGTGTATATGAACTTTTATCACTTAGTTGATGATGTTTATATCAAATATACAAATTAAATAAATATTTATCCACATTAATTTGATCAAATGGTCCATTAATACAAGTTAGAAGATATTTTTTCTCTACCATGATCTTTTTAAGCTCACAATAAGTAAGGAAAAGATGCATTGATCCCTCATTTTTATCAAAAAGAAAACCAATAGAACATATGGAGAAGCACATGGTCATAAAAAACATTGAAAAAATCATTATAGTTTTTTTAAACTCATATAATTTATCATAGAACATTGTATAAATAATATTTGATAGATTGATAACATAAGATATGAGTTAAATTGACAAATCAACCTCACAAATTAAGATAAGAAAAAGAACTATTCATGAAATATATCAATATATTCACAAAAAATTAGAATCTATTAAATGTTGAGTGTAAACCCCAAAATATTAGCTAAATGTTCCTAATTATTGGGTATTAAGATACATATTAAGAAATTAGTTTCTGTAGGATATTCATAACCACCATCGTATCAGTATAAGACCATGGGATGATTTGGGCTATGAAAAGATATTTTCCTATGTTGAGAATTGATATTATCTTCATGTAGAGAGATAAAATAACTCCCAATATTCCATCACATTAAACCAAAGAGATAATCACTAGATTTATAGAAAGTATCCTCCCAAAAATATCAATTGGAGAAGAGTTATATACTTGGGTTGCCATCATTTCTCCACCATATATTTTCATTGATAATTTAATATCTAATCATTGAAGTTATAAATCAATATTCTTAGATAATATTTGATACAATAGGAGATTCATAGAATTAGATTCAAATAAAAATCTTTAATTATAGAAAGTATTATTAATATACCCATTTACATATGATTTTCATGATTATGTTTCCAATATTTTATTAAAACCAAAATATTTATTTTTAGTAATGAAGAATAATATCCAATAAAACCCACACAATCATTAGAATATAAAAATAAATCCTAAGATGTAATAAAATATTAAACCCTAATTTAAAATTATAAAATGTCAGGTTTTACTTATAACACTTTTAATTTAACAAATCATACTTTTAGTTAAACCAAAAAAACATATAGTTCAATTTAGGATGATTTAAGTTTTATCCACTTATTCATTTTCACATAATCCTTAAAACTAAAAAAACATTTATTTGATACTAATTGATATAAACCTACTATAGAAAACATATATTATAGACCATTTTACTTATTTTAAATTATAAATATATCACAAACTTAAAACCAAAATTTTTTTTTCTTTGAAGATTTTCTATATATCAATATTATTTCATCATAAAACATGGATTTATTCAAAAAATATTCTTTTGGGCTCAATACCCTTCTCAACATATCATAAAAATAAACTCTTTCACTACAAGGGTAAAAAGGAAATATAAAAAGAGGGTGAGATAAATTACTCTGTAATGGGTAAAATAAATTAGTTATTAATCGAGGAAAAATAGGTTATCATAAAGAAGATAAAAACAAATAATGTGAATAAAATAAATAGTAAAAAACATACCCAATGTATATAAAAATATCATAATAAAATCATACTCGATGAAGTAAGAACCATAAAACATAATGTGAATCATAACATAATAATGTGGCATATCATAAGTATCTAGAGAATTTATAGGTATATAAAATCATAACATATGTAATAGATCTCTACCAATACCATCATAACATAGTAGATAGATCTGCACATGTCATGTCCATTCACAACAAAGAAAAAAAATAAAAAAATATCATGTTCACGAAATACATAGTCATATCATGAGATATAAAGATTTTCCTAATGAATTACAAGGTTTTATATTTTTCTACCACCCTTATGATAATTATATGACCATACATATGTTGTTTCACATGAAAATAAAAAATCCACAAAAAATATAGCATAATTAACCCATGGAAATAATACATGTTACACAAAAATGTTCTCACACATGCTCAATCCCATATTCAACATCAATTCCATAGCTTTTTCCACACTCACATAGCTTCCCTCTCACTTCATCTATATTGGAGTCTTCACTGTGTTTCTCATTCCCATATCATCCCATTTCTTATGTATGCCAATCTAACAAGTTCTCTAGGGCCTTGTATCAGCCCAAATAATCAAAATAACTAATGGATATTATTTTTCTATCCCAGCTATCCAAAATTATCTCTCTTTTGCTATTTTTTTGGATCAACCAACCAAAAATGGCCCTTCAAACTTAATTTACAAAAGGAAACTTAGTATAATAAAGGTCCCAGGTTCTTTAACAAAGATACATTATTAATAAATGGTTTAAAAAAATAAGCAGAAAGGAAATGAAAGTATTTTTATATATTTATAGAATAAGAAAAATTTAAGTGGAATCTTCTTTAATAAAACCAATGGAACCAATAAGAGAAAGTGACAGAGGAGAAATATAAAGAAAGTGAGCTAAAAATATTCCATTCCCACAATCGTAAATAAGTTGAAATCATTGTACATATTCCTTAATCAATAATTGTGATAAATATAAAGATAAATAATATATCAATGAATTATAAATAACATGGACATGGATGAGAATGATTCCAACCAAAAATAAGAGATAAAGAAACTTTCATTAAAAAAATTATAATTGTCGAAATGATAATCACTTGGAATGGATGAGTAAAATTACTCATATATATCCAAAATTACTAAAAGATAAATATAAGTATATTTTATATAGAAATTACATAAAAACACTTTAAATAAATATATGATATAGAAAATATCAAATCAAAAGATAGACTAAAATAAAAACCATTTACTTTAATCTTGATTTTCTAAACTACTCTCTAAATACCAATATAATCAACATATACTTCTTAATTATATATTTTATAATGTTATAGATATTTATTCCATTTTATATTTGTAAACTATATTTATTTATTACACAAATATTTTTAGTGATAGTTTATTTTTATCATCAGATGTAAGATGTTTTGATTGTTTCATACTCTTTCAATATTGTGGTTTTGATCATCATTATTTGTTAATAAGTTCAATATTTATATAATTTTAAAGATACTATAATCATAAGGTTTAAACTATTTTTTAAAACCCCATGTTCATTTCACAAAATGTGTTGGTACGGTTCATAAGAACAAAAATCACAATGTACTCATTTTGGATACGTTTACTAATAATAACGAGTTATTTTACAATAAAAATTCATTTGGGTTATTCCATTATAAAGACATAAAAATACCATAGGCTACTAATTAATATCATACATGGAAATTATTTATTTTTTAGACTCATTGATATTATAAATAATGAATATTGTATAATATCAATCTTATAGGTGGTTGATCCAAACCAAACAAGAGAACATTATAAAGAATAAATGAGTGAGAGTTTGTTGTTATATGGTTTTAATATTATCCATATAGAAGTAAAATTATGTTAATAATACATTATTGGTGTGGTGAATAATATTTAATAAGATTTTATATTATAAGATAAAGAAAAATATAGAGAATAACCCATTACATTGATGAAAACCACTTCTTCTCATAATATTATCCCTCATAATGAAGGACACAATATTAAATATTTTGACTACAATATCTAAAAAATACATGTAATTTATAGAATAAATTTATTTCAAAGATTTAATTTGATACTAAAAAAGAGTTGTGGCTTGGAATCAGTATAGGAGGGGTTCATTTACAATTAATATTGAGTGGAATATTTTCAAATATACATTTCTTAATGGTTAGGGAAGGTTATTTTGAGTAGGAAAGTGGCCCATTAGTGGATAAAAAGGAATTTACAATATTAAATCAATTATTAATATGTATTTTTAATATAAAAAAGTTTATACATTATTTTTACCCCATAATATATTTTTTATTTTTTACTATTTAATAAAGTAATTCGTTATTCTCCGGGGTAAATTATTTTCTTTACAAAAAATTAAATTGATGATATTACCTATTTTCAATTTCTTGATAACAAATATGAAATCTATTTATCAAATTTAATATCTATATATGAAAAGTTTTAATTATAAATAAAAATACAAAATACTTTATACAAATAACCTTTAAGGGATAAAAAAAGGTTTATGTAATGAATGGTGATATTTTAATTATTTTCAATCCTTAGTTATTTAATGGATATTAAATATTTATTATAAATATTGAATATATGATATTTAATGATTTGTTAATTTCTAAAAAAGGATTATATGTCCATTCAAACAAGTTCAATGTACCCATTAGATGTATATATTCCCAAGGGTCACACACAAACACACATATATATCATACGACCATATAACAATAATATTACCCTTTTTATACAAATATATAACATTTTATACTTCTATAAAAATTATTTATTCTATTCATTTATTTATTTATTTATATTTATACTATATTTTTAATGTTTTTTATTCTTTCTATAGTTATAATCGATAATATGATTTTTATGGGAGTATTTAAGGATGAAAACATCAAGATTATAGTTTTTCTATTTACTTATGGTTATATTCCACTTTTAATTTTAATAATTATGACAAATATATAATTATTTTTATATAACTCTATGATTTATGGTATATATATTCTTAAATTAATTTAATTTACTCGATATATTATGTTTCATGCAACATTGAGCTTAAACAAATTATGATATACTATTAAATATTAACATGACCATTGGAATAGTAATGTGGCCATTACGAATAGTAATGTGACCATTAGAATAATAAACTCATCTAGGAAAGTATAAATAAAATTTAGGTTTCTTATAAATGAAAATTTTATATATTTATATCATGGAATATGTAAATAAATATTTTAAAAAAGATAATTTAAGTGTTGTTATTTTTGTGAAATGTAAATGTTTATTTTGAATTTTAGAATTAATATAATGATTTAAATGAAAATTTATTTTCATAAAATAGAATCATAAATTAATATGTATTTTTTCTTATTATTATAAGGTAATTTTATGAGATATTAATTAATTTTTTAAAGTTTCATAAAATCGGTTATAATTTTAAAATTGTTATTTTTAAATAAATTAAGATTTTAATTAAAAATTAAATTTATCTTATTTAGAAAATTATTTTCAAAAAAAGGATTCTATTTCTTAAATCTACACATTGAAAAAATTTTAGGGTTAATTGTTGGGATTTTTCTAAAATTGTTGAATTTTTGGTTAATAGTGATATACGATAATTTATTGTATTAGATAATGTAACACCCCGAGCTTCCACGATACGCTTCTCTTTCAATAATGCAATAGCTTGCATTGTACGCAAGTTCGAGATTCCAACGCACAACGACCAATCAAAATAGCCATTATGAATATTAATACCCAATTTTTGAAATTATATATATTTTATATTTCAAAATGGACTTCATTTGTGGATTCGGAATATCGAAATTAGCCTATGTTGAATTTTTGGTATTTTTCTGAGAACTTCCAATTTTTTATGAATAGTGAAAAATAATTAAAAACAACTTTTATAATCAAAATAAATTATAGTGGTAAATTATACTATAGAGTGGTTTTAAAGTATAATTAGAATATATTTTTACCATTTTATCCAAATAGTGGTCATTATAATTAATTTCACTTTGAAATTGGACATAAACAATTGTCAATCTTTTGATATATATTGTTTCTTAAAAACACGCTATTTGTTGTGACAGTGGGAATTAATTACAAATTAATTAATGAAAATTATATGTTTGGAATTTTTTAAAATAGACATCATTTTTGAATTCGGAATATCAATTATATCTTAGGGTGAAATTTTGGCATTGTTCTAAAAAACTTCAATTTTTGATGAATAGTGAAACCACTAAGTGGTAGTTAAAAAACTGATTTTTTGTTTAAATGAAATATTAACACTTTTGTGATTTGATTTTCAAAAATCCAACATACATGGTTGTAATTAGGAAGTAAAATGTGGTTCAATGGGATTAAAATAATTTTTTTGTGAATAGTAACTTTTAAGTTTAATTAATCGCGATTAAAGGTAATTCGTGAAATTTAAGGTAAAAATGATATTATAAAAATATGAAAATACCCTTACACTTGTCCTAACCTTATTGGATGAGTCATGAACGACCAAGAAAATCCATGGGTCAACTTGGGGACCCCATGGAGCCACTTGGGTAAGAAAATGACATTAATAACTTTTTATTTAAAGTAAAAATAAAATTGTCACAAACATGTGTTGTTTTACTAAAACAATTATTAAATGGGGTTATATAAGTTAAATTTTCGACTATAAATATTCATTGTAAATATAAAAAGATTTCCTACATCATGATATTTTTTTATAATTTTTAGACGTTAAATAAATTAAATATTTATGACACAATAATGATGCAGCGATTACCTCATTAATTAATGATTTAAATAAAATGAAAATATAATGTAAAATGTAAGGCTTACACTTGTCAAAAACCTATTGGATGAGGATATATCGAACCCTTATCACCTTATCCTCGAAATATATCATTGTGGGACCTTTATAATCCTAAAATCATTTCATAATAATGTAACATTTCAATCTTTCCAAGAGCGCCCCTCCTCTCCTCTTATAAAAGGCCCCCACCTCTACCACCTTAATCACACCTTCAAGCCATTTATCTTGGCCAAAATATACCCAAATACTCTCCCAACTTACCTCTATTACTCCTAGAAGCCTCAACTTTGGCATAAGTCTTCCCAAGGAAGCCTTTGGTTCAAATAAAAAAGAGTTACCCGATTTTAAAGTAATGTCTTCTCTTGTGTTCTCTTGTTTTATTTTGATTCTCCAACCCCATAAAATATTTTTATTACTTTATTTTGTAACAAAAACAGTATCCTAAATATAATTGGATGTTTTTATGATAAGGATTTTATTTACACTTACACACACCTTCGTCTAATGGTTAAAGAACACACTGTTTCTGTGGGTGGCGAAATACTGCCTCACGAAACAATGATTGTTCAATATTCTTTTAACACCTCTAATGGTGGCCATTACGATGAAACTATTTTTATATATGATATTAATTATGTTTTTATCTTCCTTATGTTTCTGTATTTTTCATTTATGTCATACCTTTATGATTTCCATTATGCGTAAACGCGATAATTTCATTTTAGGAAGTGCGGACTACCGCCCCCTAAAAGTGATTTGAATCGTTAATTCCATATGTGGGATGTATAAAGTATGGAGTAAATGGTATTATAAATTATATTATACTGGAATTATATTATACCTTTATATAATTATAATTTCATTCCATTAAATACGAAATAGAAATGAAAGTAGCGTTCATGCGTACGTACGGCTTACCGTCTCCATGAATGGTGCATTTCATTTCTTACCACTAAATTTTATGTAATATTATAAATTCATGTATATACTGGATATATATGATATATATGATATCTACATCATGAATATAATTCTGGATATAATGGATATTTCACCACATGAACAACTTGTAATTATAAGAAGTTTATTTTTGACTCAAGTACCAAAGATCGAAAAAATGACCGTTATTAACCTAAATAATTACATAATAACATGGTAATAAGTGATATAAAAGGAATAATGAACATGAAAAAGGTTCTTATGAAAATATAAATTAACTCTAGTTTATTATTTAGGAGATTAAAGAACGATCGAGTCAAGTCGGACACAAGGTAAGGGAACTTCTTAACCCAATTTCCATTCTTTGGGTTAATCTCCTACTTTCAAATTATGTCATGATATTATTATGTCCTATCAGGTATTTATACTTTATTTATGTTTAAATATAGTGAATACACATAATATATCTATTTTATTTAAAAAATGATCTTTGTAAGGGACTTCGTCTCAATCTCCTTTCATTGAGGCATATTTTGTTTCATACACAACTTTCTTTTATACGGTGTACAAACCCCTTTGACTTTTATGTTTTTTTTCAAAAGGAATATTTTTATACGAAGCGTTTTACTAAACAAAAAAATGGAATGTTTTGTTGTCGTACATATGCGATGACAACGACTTCTCCGCCGCCGTGACCATTATTTGAGTTTCATCTTCCTCTACAAGCCATAACTTTTTTTAAATGAAAAATAAATACAAAGTTTTAATTTTCCTTTATTTTGGTATTGAAAATGGTTTTGAAAGTGTTTTTATTATATCAATGTGTTGTATTGATATATTATTATTGAAATGTGGAAATTTTATGTTTCCTTTATGCATGTTTTATGTGACACAATTATGTTATGGTTTATGATATGTTTAAACCTATTCATATGAGGAATGAATTGGACTTAATAAGTGACGGGTGGAGCTCGCTATAGCTCCTCGATGCATCGGTAGGTCTCATGAGACACACTAGTGTCTTTTCACGAGGCTTTGACAAAATCTTCTTTGTAGTCTTGGAACGAGGCCTTGGCTACGTGGTTATGATAGTCTGGCATTATGCATTCCATCATTATGAAAGTGGTTATTGATATTGCATGTGATTATTCGACCAGTAGAATATCCATGTGAAGAAGTAAATGGAATTATTTCATTTTAATTTTTCCATATTATGATGAAGTTAAAGTTTAAAAGGATTTTGTTTTAGTTATATATTTCCTTAAATGTTTATGTTTATTTATGAAAGCTTCCGCTATATTGTTATCCTTACTGAGCATCTGAGCTCACCCCTTCCAATGTTTTAATTTTTCCAGGATGTGAAGAGGTATATTATGAATGACTTGTAGGGATAGTATGAGGGGATATGAAGACAAGATGTTGTTGTAGTTTTGTTTTACTTTATGATGTAATATAAGACTTATGAATGTATCTAGTGTTTCCAAGGATACAAAACTAATCGGTCTTTTGAGACTTGATCTTTTGTGATCATGACAATGTTACGTAATAATGCACCGACTCTGGGTAGCTATGGTCGGGGCGTTACAGTTAGTATCAGAGGTAGTTTAGTATTAACCTTAGAAGCTAGATTTAGATAAACTCTGATTAGAGCACATAGCCCTAAGATAGACTTTGAGGATTTGTATAGAATAACTTCCTATAATTTTGGTATTATAGAGATTTTATGAGTTTTCTGAGCAATACATCCCTATCTAGATACGAGTAGGTAGAGGAGGCTCTAGAACAGATGTACCTAGGGGTAAAACCCAAAAACACCACTTTGAGCTAGACTCGAACAGGAACTGGTGCACGACAACAGGCCTTGCTGCACTCTTGGTTACGACACTCCTGGGGGATATGCTTAGGATAATTCTCATTTTCTTTACAAACCATTATGAACGGTTTATGAGTATATACTTCCTCAAAGAAAACATTTCTTTTTATGATTACGGATTATATCCATAAATAGTTCAATTTATGTTAAGTGTTTTACAAGTATGGAATTAAGTATTTTGATTCATAAACTAATCTAGTTTATGCCATTGTTTAGAAATGGCGCCTAGTGGGAGGAATGGAAACCGTATAAATGCACGCAATCCATGTAGGGATTTCCCTCCTTCTCAAGATAATTATTGTAGAGATGGAGATACAACTGGTGCTCATCACCTTATCACCATACTGGGACAACTCACTCAGGTTATGAATAATAACCTTACTCGTATGAAGCACATTGATCCGTAACGTGGAGGATCAATGTTAGATCATTTCATGAGGAAACAACCGCCAATATTTAATGGGGGTACAAATCCATTAGTAGCTGAGCAATGGATAAACTCCTTAGAGAAAATATTCCACACCTTGGGGAGTAGCGAAAGGGAGAAGGTTGTCATGGCAGTTTACCACCTTACTGGAGATTCCGATCAATGGTGGTCGCTGATTCAAAACACAAAGGAAGATGAAAAATTATCAAGTATACAATGGAGAGAGTTCAAAGAGATTTTCTTAGAAAAATACTTCCCTCGTGACCATAGAGCAGATATGGAAAGGCAATTTCTGAGTCTGAGGTAGAAGGAGGATGAGAATGTCGCAAAGTATGAGGCTAACTTTTCAAGGTTAGAGAGGCATGCTCTAGATTATATACGTAACATAAGGATTAAGATCGATCGTTTCTTTGATGGGTTAAAACCATTTCTCCATTGAGCTTTAGTCTCACAAACCTTCTCGTCGTACGAAGATATTGTATCATGTGCTATCAAGACAGAAAATCAATTATCTAAATCTTATGATAATAAAGTAAAGCAAGAGAAGAAGATAATGGTGGAACAAGAGACAGATAAAGGGAAAAAGGGAAAGAAGGATTTTTCATTATGCGATAATTGTGGGAAGAATCACCCTGATACTTGCCTAAAAGGAATGGGAGTTTGTTATAAATGTGGAGAAAAAGGTCACCAGGCTCGTGATTGCAAGGGAAAGAAAGAGGCTATCAATGTTGAATGCTACAATTGTAGGGAAATGGGGCATTATGAAAATTAATGTCCTTAGCGTCAGGGAAACTTACCTCAGAAAAGGCCAAGGGATCAAGGACAATCTTATGCTGTTACTATAGTTGAAGTGGAATAATTAATGTATTGGTGCTTTTGGACTCAAGGATTATATTCTGGTTATAAGGATAATGTGATATATATATATAAGGATTTTACTGCAGTACTTGTTGTTTTCATTAAGGATTTAATATGATGAAGGTAATCATATTTTTAGTATGTGACAATAAGAGAAACTTTACTTTGTTTGGGGAATCTGATGATACAATTGATTTTGGAATTTAGATACCTATCAGAGAAAGTCTAGATAGAGGTATTTTGGATAACTATAAAGGTTGGAATGAATTAAGTTGAACTTTGGATAGTATTGTTTAAGTTTAAAAAATTTCTGAAGATTATTTTTGGAATATTATAATACTATACTTTTAGGAAAAGGACAACCTGCAGGTTGGGGGATAACCCATCACGTCGGACAAAGCTGCAGGAATCGAACCCACAACCATAGTGCGGCATGCCTTTATTACCTACCACTAGCCTACATGAAGTCCCTGGTCATTACAAAATATTTTTCCTAATCTAAATGGTATGTGGTAATATTTGGAACCTTATACAATTAGGATAAATAGAATATTTTTGAGTTCTGTTACCATTTGGAGTGAAAGATGGGTTCGTGGTAAAAATTTATTAAAGAATGAAATCCTACATGACAAGTAAGTACATTTCCTTAGGTTCTTAGTAAATCTCTTAAATAAATTCCTCAACTTTATTAAAGGTAACTTAAAACAAAAATGTTTTCGGTTAACTTTTCCAACTGGGGATTCAATGACCATTTAACCAATCACAAGTTTGTGATTTTCTTGTGGTTAACTTTCTCCTAATCCTATTTTCTACAACCCTCCATTAGACCTTGATGGTTTTTTTCCTCCATATCCATATTTTCATATAATCCTAGTATGGGATATCTCGGGTGACCTTTGTACCTCTCTTTCTTTCTTTTAATGTTATATTTTTATTAACCCTATTTTTGATGTGGGTTTTTCACAAAGGTATTTTCTATTTTCAACCTTTTATTTTCAAAGAAAAATTTCAAATTGCAAGGATGCAATTTATTGAAGGAGGGGATAATGTAACACCCCGAGCTTCCACGATACGCTTCTCTTTCAATAATACAATAGCTTTCATTGTACGCAAGTTCGAGATTCGATCGCACCGCGACCAATCAAAATAGCCATTATGAATAGTAATACCCACTTTTTGAAATTAAATATATTTTATATTTCAAAATGGACTTCATTTGTGGATTCGGAATATCGAAATTATCCTATGTTGAATTTTTTGTATTTTTCTACGAACTTCCAATTTTTTATGAATAGTGAAAAATACTAAAAAACAAATTTTTTAATAAAAATAAATTATAGTGATAAATTATACTATAGAGTGGTTTTAAAGTATAATTATAATATATTTTTACCATTTTATCCAATGGTGTTCATTATAATTAATTTCACTTTGAAATTGGACGTAAACAATTGTCAATCTTTTGATATATATTATTTCTTAAAAACACGCTATTTGTTGTGACTACGAGAATTAATTATAAAATTAAATAATGAAACTTATATGTTTGGAATTTTTTAAAATATACATCATTTTTGAATTTGGAATAACAATTATATCTTAGGGTAAAATTTTGGCATTGTTCTGGAAAACTTCAATTTTTGATGAATAGTGAAACCACTAAGTGGTAGTTAAAAAACTGATTTTTTGTTTAAATGAAACATTACCACTTCTGTGATTTGATTTTAAAAAATTCCACATACATGGTTTTCATTAGGAAGTAAAATGTGGTTCAATGAGATTAAAATAATTTTTTGGCGAATAGTAACTTTTAAGTTTAATTAATCGCGATTAAAGGTAATTAGTGAAATTTAAGGTAAAAATGATATTATAAAAATATGAAAATACCCTTAAACTTGTCCTACCCTTATTGGATGAGTCATGGAAGACCAAGAGAATCCATGGGTCAACTTTGGGACCCCATGGATCCACTTGGGTAGGAACATTACATTAATAACTTTTTATTTAAAGTAAAAATAAAATTGTCACAAACATGTGTTGTTTTACTAAAACAATTATTACATGGGGTTATATAAGTTAAATTTTCGAATATAAATATTCATTGGAAATATAAAAAGATTTCATACATCATGATATTTGTTTTATAATCTTTAGACATTAAATAAATTAAATTGTTTATGACACAATGATGATGCAGTGATTACCTCATTAATTAACGATTTAAATAAAATAAAAATATAATGTAAAATCTAAGGCTTACACTTGTCAAAAACCTATTGAATGAGAATATTTAGAACCCTTATCACCTTATACTCAAAATATATCATTGTGGTACCTTTATAATCCTAAAATCATTTCATAATAATGTAACATTTCAATCTTTCCAAGAGTGCCCCTCCTCTCCTCTTATAAAAAGGCCCCCACCTCTACCACCTTATTCACACCTTCAAGCCATTTGGCTGGGCCAAACTCTTACCAAATACTCTCCCAACTTCCCTCTCTTACTCCTAGAAGCCTCACGTTGGGTAGAAGTCTTCCCAAGGAAGCCTTTGGCTCAAATCAAAAAGAGTTACCCGATTTTAAGGTAATGTCTTCTCTTGTGTTCTTTTGTTTTATTTTGATTCTCCAACCCCCTAAAATCTTTTTATTACTTTATTTTGTAAAAGAACCAGTATCCTAAATATACTTGTATGTTTTTATGAGAATTATTTTATTTACACTTACACACACCTTCGTCTAATGGTTAAAGAACATACTGTTTCTGTGGGTGGCGAAATACTGCCTCACGAAACGATGATTGTTCAATATTATTTTAACACCTTTAATGGTGGCCATTATGATGAATTTTTTTTTATATATGATATATATTATGTTTTTGTTTTCCTTATGATTATTTATTTTTCATTTATGTCATACCTTTCTGATTTCCATTATGGGTAAACGCGATAATTTAATTTTAGGAAGTGCGGACTACCACCCCCTCAAAGTGATTTGAATCGTTACTGCCATATGTGGGATGTATAAAGGATGGAGTAAATGGTATTATACATTATATTATACTGGAATTATATTATACCTTTATATAATTATAATTTCATTCCATTAAAAACGAAATATAAATGAAAGTAGCGTTGATGCGTACGTACGGCTTACCGTCTCCATGAACGGTGCATTTCATTTCTTACCTATAAATGTTATGTAATATTATAAATTCATGTATATACTGGATATATATGATATATATGATATCTACATCATGAATATAATTCTGGATATAATGGATATTTCACCACATGAACAACTTGTAATTATAAGAAGTTTATTTTTGACTCAAGTACCAAAGATCGACAAAATGACCGTTATTAACTTAAATAATTACATAATAACATGGTAATAAGTGATATAAAAGGAATAATGAAAATGAAAAAGGTTATTAAGAAAATATAAATTAACTCTAGTTTATTATTCAGGAGATTAAATAACAATCGAGTCAAGTCGGACACGAGGTAAGGGAACTTCTTAATCCAATTTCCATTCTTTTGGTTAATCTCCTACTTTCAAATTATGTCATGATATTATTATGTCCTATCTGGTATTTATACTTTATTTATGTGTAAATATAGTGAATACACATAATAGATCTATTTTATTTAAAAAATTATCTTTTTAAGGGACTTCATCTCAATATCCTTTCATTGAGGCATATTTTGTTTTATACACAACTTTCTTTTGTACGATGTATAAACCCCTTTGACTTTTATGTTTTTTTAAAAGGAATCTTTTTATACGAAGCATTTTACTAAACGACAAAATGGAATGTTTTTTTGTCATACATATGCGGTGACAATGACTTCTCCGCCGCCGTGACCATTATTTGATTTTCATCTTCCTCTACAAGCCATAACTTTTTTTTAAATGAAAAATAAATACAAAGTTTTAATTTTCCTTTATTTTGGTATTGAAAATGGTTTTGAATGTTTTTTTATTATATCAATGTTTTGTATTGATATCTTGTGATTGAAATGTGGAAATTTTATGTTTCATTTATGCATGTTTTATGTGATACGATTATGTTATGGTTTATGATATGTTTAAACCTATTCATATGAGGAATGCATTGGACTTAATAAGTGACAGGTGGAGCCCGCTATAGCTCCTCAATGCATCGACAGGTCTCATGAGACAAACTAGTGTGTTGGCACGAGGCCTTGACAAAATCTTATTTGTAGTCTTAGAACGAGGCCTTGGCTATGTGGTTATGATAGTTTGGAATTATGCATTGCATCATTATGAAAGTGGTTATTGATATTGCATGTTATTATTCGACCAGTAGAATATCCATGTGAAGAAGTAAATGGAATTATCTAATTTTACTTTTTCCATATTATGTTGAAGTTCAAGTTTAAAAGTCTTTTGTTTTAGTTATAAATTACCTTAAATGTTTATGTTTATTTATGAAATCTTTCACTATATTATTATCCTTACTTATCAGCTGAGCTCACCCCTTCCAATTTTTTAATTTTTCCAGGATGTGAAGAGGTATATTATGAATGACTTGCAGGGATAGTATGAGGGGATATGAAGACAAGATGTTGTTTTAGTTTTGTTTTACTTGATGACGTAATGTAAGACTTATGAATGTATCTAGTGTTTCCAAGGCTACTAAAATTATCGGTCTTTTGAGACTTGATATTTTGTGATCATTCCAATGTTACGTAATAATGCACCGACTCTGGGTAGCTGGGGTCGGGGCGTTACAGATAAATTCATGAATTATTGGGTCATGAATGATGTATTGATGACATAAGATACATTATTTCATACTAACATAAAATTGTTATTGTAATTGGTCATAAAAATAGTCACTATTGATAGTCCTGAGCCAAAATAATAAACAAATGAATAAAATTATAAAAAAACACCCCTCTCCCCCACTATAAATACCACCCCACACCACCCCTTCACCTAACACCTTCTCTTCCTTTTAAATTGATTATAGTTATCACAATTCCTATCCTAAACCTCTTTCAAATGTCCTGGTATTTGTTTTCTCACCCGAAGATCAATCCCATGTGCCTTAAGGAGGTTCTAAAGGAGACGCTATACAAGAGGTAAAATCCTCTTTTGTTCTCTTTTAATTTATTTTAATTTATTCTATTTTCTTATCCAATACTTACCTCATATATCCAAAAAATTCATGATAATTTCAGTATATTATATAATTGTATGTTATTATCTCAATGGAATACCCTTCATTAGACCTCTTCTCTCCCTTTTATTCTAAAAATGAAAACGTTGTTCGTGATGTGGCGATTTACTGCCATCATGGACGTTGCATTTTTATTTTCAGTTACCATATTTAAAAAAGGTAATAAAAAAATTAATATGGTTAAATTATATTTTATTATATAGATTATAATTTATATAATTTTATGGAACCAATATATAAACATTATATTAAATTAAATGATATAAGGTCATGATGGTCATAAAAAAACCAAAATACATTAAATCATTTTCATTAACGTTTTATCGAAGGAATAATTATCATACCATATAACCAAATGATATATAAGATAATTTAAAATCTTTTATGTTTGTTATTAACCATAATTTCAATTCTATAGAACTATTACCATTTTACATGAACTTTCATACTCATATAAAATCGAATTGATCATTAAAAACCATGAAAAAAAAAACACTCTCAGAAAGAAAAAATTGAGTCTTATAACTCATCAAAAATGCCATACATGAACTTAAAAAAATTATATTAAATAAAATACATGTATAAAAGGTTCTTAGTTAATCAATTAATTAATCTAATTTTATTATCCATGAAATTAACTACAAGTATAGAACAGTTTCAGACATAAGGTAAGGGATTTCTTAACTCAATTTCCATTCATTGGGTTAAAATTCTATGTCATTGGTTATGTTATTCCAAGAATATGGGTTAAATTACCTATAATTGTTTTATTATAGTTTTCCAATTTTATTTTTTTGATTTAAAACTGTCACACATAATTATTTCATTTATTTATCCCCACTCCAATGATACGATCTTTCTAAAGGGTTTCTCATCTCACTTTTATTTCTATGAGATATGCCTTATTCACCACTTTTTGCTTATGTGTGGTGTATATATACTTCCCCTTTTTATTTTTTATCATAATTAATTGAATATTTCATTAAATATACATATTTATTGTATCATGGATATGATTATTGATTTAGTTGTATACTATATTTACATACAATGTTTATTTTGAATGCTATTTTAAGTGGTGGAAATATTGATGAATCCATATGCTCTAATAAATATAGATATTTTGATATGGAATTTTGTTCTGGAATCAAGTATTTATAAAAATAATGATTTATACTTCCAGTTATGGGTGAGGATCGAAATTATATAGCCCCTCGATGTATTGACAGGTCTCATGAGACAAAATAGTTGGAAACAAACCCTTCACGTTTGTTTCCCAGAAGAATCAGATGGGTTTCTACCCATGGACTTATACCATCTTGAGTAAGGTCTAAATGGTAGTGGTTCATGTTCCATAGACATGAATTCCAATAATTAATCATTTTTTCATTTAGTATTCAATTATTAATTTCCACGAAATTTTAACTATGAAAAAATATATGGTTGCATTGTCATTCTCTGTTTATTAATGGCATGTGTTTTTCAATTATTTACCTTCCATAATGATTATACCTTGTTTAATTTTCTTAACTTTTTATTGGTTCATGTAATCCTTACTGAGAACTTTATCTCACCCTTTTATTTTTTTTCTATCCCATGGTTATGAAGATAAAATCTTTGAATAAGTGTCAAGGAAGATGTTTATTTCTCTTTTGTATGTTATATGTTTAATTACCAATGTAATAAGGGAACCATGTATGTATCTAGTTATTCAAGACTACTAAAATGATCTATCCATAGTGATTTTATCTATTTTATCTATGGAATTTTAATAAAATAACCACTAACTCTGGGCTACTGGGGTTGGGGTTATTACAGTTGGTATCAAAGAAGGTTTAACAGAAACCTTGGAATCTAGATGTTAAGTAAAAATTAGAATAATAAAAATTCCTTACAGTAAATTTTTGGATTAACACTCATTATGATTATTATCTAACTTAGTATGTTCCATTATTTAGTGATGATTACTAATGGAATAAAGGGAATAAATACCTGAAGACATTATAAGGATTGCCATACTGAGCAAGTTAACACAATTTGTGTTAGAGTTGAGAAGATCATGATAATATTATAAATGATTACTCAGTTTTTGATGTATAACCATAATAAACCTATGTTGGATAATTTAATGTGGTATAAGACTTCAAATTTTAGCAGAACAACTAATACAGTGGTATCTGAGCAATGGATCAAGTCCCTTGAAAATATATTTCTAGGATTGGGATGCAATGAAAATGAAAACGTAATACTGGAAATATATTGTCTCAAGGGAGATGGTGATTAATGGTGGCTATTGATCTAGAATACTAAGTAGGAAGATGAAATATAATGCATAGAGTGTAAATAATCTAAAGAAACATTCTTAAATAAATATTTCCCTCATGAGAAACGAACTGAAATGAAAAGAATAGTCCCTATCTTAAAGAAAAATGTAATAAGAGAGTGTTATATAGTATGAATATATCTTCACAAGACTAGAAAATAATGATACTTATTACATATGGGATTCAGAAAAAATATTGATCATTTCATTGAAGGTATTAATCCAAGTTTCCAAAGGGAACAAGATTCTCAAACATTTTCATCATATGAAGAAATAGTATTAAGTTCCATCAAAATAGAGAAGTAATTTTATAGATCTTATATGTTTAAGGGAAATTAATAGAAGAAGAGTTCCTCTGATAACCATTGAAAAAGTTAAGTGTAAAAGAATAATAGGGGAATGAATAAATTTTCATTATGCAAAAATTATGGAAATAATCATCCTGAGAAATGCTGGAAAGACATGGGAGTTTGTTATTAGTGTGGAGAGAAGGGTAATATAGATAAAAAATGAAAGGGGAAGAAAAAAATCAGTGATTTTCAATGATTAAACTATAATGAAATGGGTAATTATTCAAATCAATGTCACAAGCATCAAGGGAATATACCATATAAGAGGCCAAGGGGAGATGTCCAAGCTTATGCGATCACCACAGCTGAAGGACCCAATGATGTGTTGGATGGTACATTAATCCAATATTCAAATTTTTTCAATGATTTATTTGATTCTGTATTATCTCACTCTTTTATATATACCCAATTTTACATGAAAATAATACATTTTCCTTTTTATTTAATAAGGGAGTTGTCAGTCAAAACTTTTAAGGGAAGTCTCATTATAATAAAAATGTGTTAGTTTATCCCTATTTTGACACATAAACGTGCTTTATGTTCAGAAATTATCATCATACCTATGGTTTAATTTTATATAATCCTTGGTATGGATTTTCATTAAAAATATGTTGCCAAAATTTAATACAAGAAGACGGAAATTTTGAATTATGAGGAAGATGTAGAAAACCTTTTCGTTAGAGAAGAAACATCATCATTTGGTTATTATCCAAATCCATGCACAAGAGATGTATTGAATGAAATTATTGTCTAGGAAGTAAAAAACATCTATGGATGAGTTAAGTAATCTTAAAATTGAGGATGTGCCAATTTTATGTGAAAACATTGATATATTTCCAGAGGAATTACTTGGACACCCCCAGAGTATGAAGTTGAGTTTACTATTTATTGAATCCCTAATACAAGAACAATATCAATGACTCCTTATAAATAACATTGGGGAATTAGTGGATTTGAATAAACAACTAGAGGAGTTGATTAATAAGGGATTTATTATCTCAACAGTTTCTCCATGGGGCTTCCCTATTCTTTTTGTTAAGAATAAATATGGAAACTTGATACTGTGCATTGATTATAGATAAATTAATGCTATTACAATAAAGAACATGTATCCTCTTCCTCACATTGATGATTTATTCGATAAAATTCATGGAGCTCAATATTTTTGAAAGATTAAAATTTCATATGGTATCATAAATTGTGTGTAAAGAAGGAATATATTATGAAGAAATTTTTTTAGATGAGGTATAATCATTATGAGTTTATGGTGATTCTATTTGGATCGACTAATTCAACCTCTATTTTATGGATATAATTAACATAGTATTCAGGGGATTTCTTGATGTTTTTTATAGAATTCATTGATGATATTTTTTTATATTCTAAAATATATGAAGACCATGAGAATAACTTGAGGACCATTCATAAGACTGTCATAAAGAAAGTGTTATATGGTAAATTCAAAAAGTATGGATTCAGAAATCATGAAATGTCTTTTCTTTTCCATATTATATCTAGGGATTGAATCCCAGTTGATCTTATGGGGAAAAAGGAAATACAAGAAAGGAATATGTTAATGAACATAACCTAGGTATGTAGTATCATTGGTTAAGTAGGTTAATTTTGGAATTTTTATCATAATTTTGATTGATAGGCTAACCCATTAACCAAACTCACACATAAAGGGGTTAAGTTCGTATGGACAAAAAAATGTGAAGAAAATTTTGAATAATTGAAGAGAATATTAGTCAATGAACCATTTTTTACTTTACCATTAGGAAATGATGGGTCTGTAATATATAATGATGCATCAAATAAAGGACTAGGTCGTGTTATTATGAAAAATGATAAATTTATTGCATATACATCAAGGCAGTTGAAGATTCCTGAAAAAAATATCCAACTCATGATCTTGAATTAGCATCCGTAATATTTTATCAAAATATACAAAGAAACTATCTCTACAGTGAAATATGTGAGATATATATAGATCATAAGAATTTGAAATACATCTTTACACATAAAGAACTCAACATGATTCAAAGATGATGGCTTGAGTTACTCAATGATTTTTATTTCTCAATACAATACCAACTAGGGAAAGAAAATAAGGTAGAAGATGCATTAAGAAGGAAAGGTCATGGAATCCCAACCCAAATGAGTATTGAGAAAGCATATATATTCATGGATTTAGTAAAGACATATATGGGAATTATTAATGAAAGAGATATATCACTCCTTTTTAAAATTATTTCTAAACCATATTTACTACAGAATATAAAAAGTTCTCAATATGATGATAATAATTTTTAAAATAAAAATAAATCTTTTAAGGATGGAATATAAGAATACTTCATGTGTGAGGGTGAAATTATGAAATTTAGAAAGCGTTTATGTGTTCCATTAGTACCCGAGCTAAAAAGAGAACTATTAGATGATTCACATTGCTAAAATTTATCTATACACCCTAGTAGTACCATGATTTATAGGGATCTGAATGAATTTTTTTTGTGGGATAATATGAAGTGGGAAATTGTAGAATATGCGTCAAGATGCCAAGTTTTTTAATATGTGAAGTATGATAGATGACATCCTATAAGAGTCATGAAACCTCTATCTATTCCTATGTGGATGTGGGATGAAATTATTAAGGACTTCATCCCTAGACTACCAAATACCCCTAGCTAGATGTTGGAGTTGGTTCCCTAGAACCAACTTCTTTGTAATTTATGATAAATATGTATTCATTGGATAAATATTAATGAACTCATTATCACGTTAGGATTGTTCTTCTTCATAACATTTCATGTGATAATGTACTAAGAGTATTAGTCACACTAAAAGGTCATAGAGGATCCCTACTATGATGAGAACCTGTAAGTGTGATGACACTATTCTTTAATATATGTTCTATAGCAGGATGATATCATTTTAAGGGACACAAATGATATAGGCTATCAGGGGTGGAGACTCATAGAACTTTGTGGAACCTTACTATAGTGTACGCCCTTGGTAATGTCTAGGAGGATATTATATGAATGATAACCACCCATAGGAAATCCAAATTTATTAGTGTCATTGGATGTTCCTATCTGCGGACGTGTGTATTGGTCGTTAGACATTAAGATTATTATTAATGGGTATTATGACTCACACACTTAGATTTTTTAGAAAAAACCAGGATAAAATATGTTCACAGTGAGGTAGAATATATTGGGTGCATCACGAGTAATAGATATTATAAATTTATTCATAAATTTTTATTTAATACCTTTAATTATTTTCTATGAAAAGTGCATAATTAGTGTGGAATATTCATGTTTTAATATTAAATATAATTTTTGAACATTAGTTGAATTAATCTGGATTAATGTATGTTTAATTTTTTTAATCATATAAAGCATCCTATGGATCTAAATTAGGTAACTACTATTTTTTAGGGCTCATTATTTAAGTTTCAACATATCATTAGAAGGAAGCCTTAGAAAATTCTGCTATTTGAAGGGTCATATGATCCACACAAGAAGGCCTAATGAATCTGTAAAGAAACTGGACCAGCCATGAAGATTGAATTTTTTGGGATCAATCCATAAGTAAAAATAATTTTATTCTCCACTACAATTAGGGGTCCAATAAAATTCATCTTGGATAAAAATTTCATGGCCCAAATCTACGAAAAAGGGGCCCAAATTAAGTTTGGAAGTCCAACCCACCATTATGAACTAGAATTTAAATCAACACACAATTATCCATTTTCTCCTGATATATACATCCATTAGAGCCGATATTTATCAGTGTGAAATATAATATATAATAGGCTGGGTTTTTAGAATATATGGTTTGGATTTGAGGGTATATTACTATTCAAAAATCAATTCAAATTCCAGCCTTCGAAAAAGTGGTGATAAAAATGGATAGATTAGAATTGTTTATTCAAACCTCCATAAATTTTTCTCCTTAAGTAAAATGGATTCCAAAGTTTTATAGTAGACAGAAAACATGTATATCTAATACTTTTAAGAAGAAGATAATTCAGGATTCTACTATCTAGATGTTCCAATATTCGAGCCCAGTGGAGGGAAAAATTTTTGAATATGAAAAGTCCACCTCCTTGGGAAATAAATACAACCCTCCTCTCCTTGAAAGGAGTTGTAATTTTCAAATATTGGAAGATAAATTGGCCTTTAAAAATCCTTGAAAAAGTTTTAGAACCTTCAAAACTCAAATTTTCCCATGAGATACCCTTCCTCCTCTCTTTGTTTTCATTTACATTTGTCTTCCGTTCATTTTTAATTGTTTAAGTTGTTTTCAATTTCGATTGAATTTTAAGGAAATTTTATTCTTCATATTCTATTTTAATTATCAACCATTTTTATTAAATATAAATTCTCTTAAAATATTTGAAATCATATAGAAAAACCTTCCCTTATTTTTCTTCCTCATTCAATTGAAATTCAATTTTTAATTTTCATCACCATTCATGCGTGTGTGTTCGATGCAAAAATCTTTTCTTATATCATTATTTTCATTCTATTTTTAATTAAAAACCATAAATACATATTTTTAGATTAATAACCATATCAATGGAGAGAAAATCTAACATTGGGGTGCGTCATAATTTGGGGATATTAAGTGATTGACGACTTTTCCTCGTTGAGTATTCTTTAGGTTAACATTGTGTATGTCGAACTTAAAATTTCATGGATTAATGTCATGTTTTGTTTAACCTATAGATTCCATGGTTTATTGGAACCATAAATACACTATCATATTTTTTTTAATTGATATAAGAACCCTTGTTAAGTTAATTCTTGTATTAAAGCCTTAACACTTGGGAATTCCGATAAAAATTATCTTGTGAAGTGAGTGTCAATTTATTACAATATAAAGAAAATCTCAATGATATAATAATCTTAAATCCCCAATAATGAATGCACCCCAATATTTATAAATTTTTTAAATCAATCTAAATCAATCAATCATTTCATTTTAGTTTTGCAAATAAACCCCCATTAAAAAGAAAATTAAAAAAAAATCGACTATGAAAAAGTATCATCGCCGAGTATTCGACCTGAGTGCTGATATAATTTTTTTTTGAGAACCAGACCCTTGAATTATCATTAGGAAACAATCAACTATGCTTAAAATGGCGCTGTTGGTGAGGATGGTGTGTTAAGTAGTTTATAGTTTTTTGTTTTTTTAAAAACAAAAAACAAAAAAAAAAGAGTAAAAAAATTAACCAAAAAAAATTATGAAAAAAATAAAAATAAAAACATTCCTTCTCATAAAAAACATAAAATTAAAAAACCCCACAAAGAAAAACCCATCTTCCTTATCCTTGAAAAACATCCTCGAATTCCTCATATCCTACCAAGAAAACCATCATGCATTGTTGACCCAAAAATTGAGATAAATATTCACCGACTTAGAAGGGATATTAATAATAATCAAATCACTCTAGAACCAATCATTGTACAACAAATTGTTCTAGATATTGAGAATCCCAGGGAAAAAACCTTAAATAACTCATTGTACCTGATATAAACTATCAACCCCTTGGTATTACATATCCAAATATTGAGGCTGATTTTGAACTCAAATCAATTTTGATTCATCTTTTACCTCATTTCCATGGGCTAGCTGACGAGGATCCACATCTTTATCTCAAAGAGTTACAAGTGGTGTGCTCTACCATGAACCCTCAGGGGGTTTCAGAAGAACAAATAAAACTATGAGAATTCCCTTTGTCCCTATATGACTCCACCAAGTCCTGGATCTAAAACCTCCCTCCTAGTTCCATAACCACATGGAATGACATGAAGTGACACTTCTTAGAGAAATTATTTCTTGATTCTTGTACTATTTCTATCTAAAAGAAAATAAGTGGTATCCATGAATTCCCTAATGAATCACTCCATGAGTATTGGGAGAGGTTCAAAAATATTGTGGTAACCTGCCCATACCACAAAATCCCTAACAGAAATATTGGTCAAATAATTCTATGAGGGGTTATTGGCTATGGATAGAATACTAATTGAAGCCTTAAGTGGTGGTTCTATTATTAAAAAAAACTATTGCAGCTGCCCAAGACATCATAAGGAATATGGATACAAACACAAAACAATTCAATACTCGATCACATGCTCAATTCATACAAGTTAAAGAGAATCAATCCATAGACCTAAACAAGATGACCGAGTGGATGAGTGAACTTACATGTCTTGTGAGACAACTAGCGGTGGATTCCAAATCCCCAACCTTATCTTCCCCACAATATCTATTCCCTATAATTATCAAGAATTGTGGAATCTTAGCTCACCAGCTCATCCACTGACACATGTCCACAACTTCAAGAGAAAACATCTGATTAATTCGGACCAATGGAGATTAATGCAACATATTCTCAGAGGAACACCAATCCTCAACAATCAGGACAGTTCATTAGAAACTTCAACCAACCCCACTCCAAGCCCTTCTATTCTACATTTAACCAAGGCTTGGGGTATGGTAATCCCATTTCTCACCCCCTCAATTCCCTCCTAAAAAAAACTAATTATAATATGGTCAAGGTGTTGGTAACTTTCAACAACCGTATCCTTTTGTCCATAAACCACAACAAATCAATCCTCCTCTTGGTCCTCTTGGATTCCACTAACCTAATGAGACTTATGAATTCCCAACCTGATAGAAGAACTTTCCCAAGAACCAAAATCAAGTTATTCTCAATACAGGGCCTGCCTCTTATTCTACGAAAACATGGGAAAGTGTTGTGGAAGATCTTACCTCCATCACCCATTATATCCTCAAAAACATTGAAACACTATTTGGTCAACTTGAATCACACCTTAGCTAGAAGAAATCAACCAATTATTCCCTAATCCCATCTCAACTATTACACCACCCTAAGGGTAATGTAAGTGCAATTGCACTTAGATTGGGAATTTTTTTTCCAACCCCCATGATGGATTATCCAATGAACCATTGGATATTGATATTGAAAATGATAAAAATAGAAATATAGAAATTGAAACTTAAGAAACTAACTCACCTCCTTCCATCCCTCTATGGAACCCAATTCCTTTTCCTCAAGCCGTTTCTATGGCAAGGAAATCCTTTGAACCCGATCCCGAAATGCTCGACATGTTTAGAAATTTTGAATTAAACATTACCCTATTAGATGACATAAAACAAATTACTAAGTATTCCATGTTTATTAAGGAATTGTGCACTCATAAGAGACAACTTAGGACCATTGACAATTTTTCAACACAATAATCCATACCCATGAAGTGCAAAGATACTGGGACCTTTATAGTTCCATGACAGATAGGAAGTTTAAACTTCAATGATGCATTAATAGACCTATGATCCTCGATAAATAACTTTCCTAAATCCAAATTCTATAAACTTGGTCTAGGTCCCTTTCAAACAATGGGTGTTTTCATTAAGTTAGCCAATGGAATCATATCCAGTCCCGAGGAAATAATTGAGGATATCCTTTTCTGAGTTAATGATCTTATCTTTCTAGATAATTTCTATGTCTTTAACATGGAAGGTGAGACTACCTCTTCTCGATCTACCCTAATTATAGTAAGACCATTCCTTCAAACAACAAGAACTAATATTGATGGCCATGAAGGCATCCTATCCATGGAATTTGGTGACCAACTGGTCAAGTTCAATATCTTTCAAGCCATGAGATACCCATTAGAGGATCACTCTACATTCTCAATCCATGCTTCTAAGGACACTCTTGAGAGTCAATTGAAACCCATTCCATCATGTTTATCACGTTCTAATGAGATATTATCTTGTTATATTTGTACCATGATTAACCAAGTCATAAATGGGGATGTTGATGTTATTCTCTGATTCATAGAATCCACTAATCTAGAGGATTGTGAAAACACTCTTGAATACCATCTCAACTATGTTATATATTGTTCCACCTTAGATAGTATTGAGGAAAATGAATCAAAACAAATATAAATCCCATCCTCCATTCTTGAATTTTCTATCACAAAAATGAAAGATGAGACTAATCTGATACCTCTTCCTACACACCTAAAATATGTATTATTTTTCCCAGATAACTCCTATCTTGTCATTGTCTCTTCCAATATTACTGAAAATGAGGTGTCCAAACTTTTTTAGGTGTTATAGGAAAACAAAAAGGCCTTATGTTTGAACCTAGAAGACATACAAGAAATCAGCCTCTCCCTTTCCACGCATCACATCCATCTTGAGGAATCAGCCAAACCAATCAGACAACCACAATGAAGACTCAATCCAATCATACTTGTGGTAGCTAGTGAAGAGATTACCAAGCATCTCCAATATAGTATTATCTACAAATTTTTTGATAGTGAATGGGTTAGTCTAATTCAAGTGGTACCTAAGAAGGGTGGGATACCTGTTTTCACAAATGAACATGGGGAGGTAGTCACAACTCGTGTGAAAAAATAGTGTGTATACATCAATTATCATAAATTTAATGCTGAAACGTGAAAAGATCACTACCCTCCTCCTTTCCATGATCAAATTATGGAATGATTATCTGGGAAGTTACATTATTTCTTTCTTGATGTATACATCAGCTACTTCCAAATACAAATAGAACCTCAAGACGAAAAAATACTACTTTCACATGCCCCTTTGAAACATTTTCATATAGAAGAATGAATGTTTCCTTTGTAATGCTCCAACACAATTACAGAGGTGTATGATGAGTAATTTTTCTGAATTCCCTAATAATTGTAGAGAGGTATTAATGGATGAATTTATCATTTATGGTGAGTCATTTGAATCCTGCTTGAATTCACTGTCTCTAATCCTTGAAAAGTTTTTCAAATTTAACCTTGTGCTGAATTATGAAAAATTTCACTTCATGGTTACTAATGGGATTGTTCTAGGGAATATAATTTCACATTTTAGAATTCAAGTTGATCCTACCAAAATTGAGGTGATACAATCTCTTCCTAAACCCACAACAATTCGACATATCCATTCATTACTTTGTCATTATAGTTTCTATCAGCTATTCTTCTATAACATCAGTAGAATTATCTTCCCACTCACTCAGCTACTCAAAAATGACATCGAATTTCCTTTTGACGTGGCTTTTAAGAGAACCTTAATTAATCTAAAAAATGTTCCTACAAATTCCCAAATAATCCAACCCCTATATTAGTCCATATCCTTTGAATTGATGTGTGATGCTTCTGATAGGTCCATTGGGGACATTCATGGTCAAAGAAGAGAAACAATTTCTCATGTCATTTATTATACCTCAAAAATATTGGATGAGACTCAATATCACTACACTGTGTCTGAAAAAAAAACTTTTAGCAGTGGTTTTTTCCTAGGATAAATTCCAAACCTATCTCTTAGGTGAAACAATCATCATCTTCACAGAACAATCTTCTATTAAGTTTTTACTAAGAAAATTGATTCTAAACTGAGGCTAATAAGATGGATATTGAAGCTCCAAGAGTATGACATTGGGATTAAAGATAGACCTAGAAAAGATAACCCTCTAGATGATCACCTGAGTGGAATTTCTAATTATTCTAATTCTGAAAAAATTGATCTAGAATTTCCAACATAGTACCTATCATATATCACTACAATGTTACCATGGTATGCCCCAATTTCAAACTACTTGGTTGCGGGTATTTTTCTAGAATTTTTTTCAAAAGAATAGAAAATTGGGGATGACATGGTAATTAAGAGATGTGTCCATCAAGATGAACATTCCTCCATCTTGGAATTTTGTCACTCAAGGCCTGGTGGTGGAAACTTTGGACCATAAAGAACCTCCCGAAAGGTCCTTGACTCATGATTCTTCTCGGCTTCACTCATCAAGGACTCAAATGAGTTCTGTAAATCATGTCCCACTTGCCAAAATTTTGGCACAATTAAAAAAAAATGAAATACCCCAAAATCCTTTAATTTTCTGTGAGATCTTCGATGTTTGGGGCATCAATTTCTTAGGACCATTTCCCCCTTGCAATGGATTCTCATAAATTCTTATGGTTTTTGACCATATTTATAGGTGGGTTGAGGGAAAACCCACTAGAAAGGATGATTCACATACTGTTAGTGTGTTCCTAAAAACACACATTTTCCACCATTTTGGAACACCACATGCCTTGATAAGTGACTTAGGAAATCATTTCTATAATCGGAGCATAGAATCTCTTTTAAAAATAATGAGGTTTTACACAAAACTTCAACTTCATATCACCCCCAAACAAATGGCATGGATGGACTTTATTATAGAGAAGTGAAAAGATTACTTAAGATAGTTGTAAAGCCCACCAGAAAAGACTGGTCTGACAGACTTGGTGAAGCACTTTAGGATTTTTGAACTACCTATTAAACACCCATTGGGATGTCTAATTTTAGGATAGTTTTTGGTAAAGCATGTCATTTACCAGTTAAAATCCAAAATAAGTTATTTTGGGGAGTGAAAACTTGTAATTTTGATTGTAAAAAATATGGTGAGGATAGATTGTTGAAATTAAATGAATTAGAGGAGCTTCGAATTGATTCATAGGAGAATTCTAATATCTACAAAGATAAAGTCCAAGGTACACCATGACAAACACATCCTACAAAAGATATTCCATGAAGGTGTAAAGGTAATTATCTTTAATTATCAATTTCAAATTCACCCAGGTAATATTAATTTTCATTGTGAAGGTCATTCTATTATTACAAATGTTTACCCATTTGGTGCGGTGCAATTCCCAGACCCATATTCCAAAAGGACATTCAAAATTGATGGAAATCGGTTAAAGCATCACCAAGAGAGGACACACATCCCGGGAACCACATCAACTTCCATCAGATCCACAACTTCAACAATAGACCCACCACTAAATGGGGATGACGACCCACCAAATCAAAACTACAGGGACCTCTTTCCCTTTAACTCTACCTCTCTCCCTCTCTCTCCCTCTTTTTCTTCTTCCTCTCTCTTTAATTTTTTACCACTTACTTTATCAAACCCTTTATTTTTCTCTTCCTCTTTTCTGTGGGTTTTTATTTTAAAAACACTAAAAAACTAAAAAAAACAAAAAAAATGAAAAAACGGTCATACTTACTCACCATTCAAATTTGAAAATTTTTCCAACAATTTTGAGGAGTCCAAATACATGTTTTCATCTTAAATTTTTTTTATTTTCATCATAAATTTTGATTAATAATTATGTTTCAATAATAATAAATTTTGAATGCATAGCTTTACATTTGGAAGATGGTTCTTCCCCAACCGTGAGGGAAAAAATTATATTTCATGCCAAGGTGACCTATGACCATATTTTTAATTTGTATTTTTTTCACCCCCCATTATGATTCTTGAGTTTGTGTACCTTCAAGTTGAATTTACTACTTTGGTATTCTTGAGTATGATAGAGGAATTTTCTGAACCACATGAGAATCAATATAGCCAAATAGCCTCCCATTAATCTTACATTAATCCTACTTTTTAAATCCCCTTCAAGCCTATGAAAACCTTTTCTTTGATAGCCACATTAAAAGCCCAATACCTTGTCCCACCCAATATCTACATGGAATTATAATGCATAATTTATTGAAATTTAAGTGTGGGGGCATGGATTTCATTTGTGGTTCCATTTCCTTGATTTTTAATGTGTTTTAGTATTATTGAGGACACATATCCATTTTAGTGTTAGAGAGAGGTTGTCATTCAGTGAGTTTTGGGGAACTAACATTCATTTATGTAATTTTGTAAATGTTATTGGAAAGTGTTAAAAAAAATGAAAAAAGAACAAAAATTCAGGGTTGTGTATTAGGTAGGTTAAAAGTCACTCTTCCTAAACCTTTGATCTTGTTATAAATATTACAATTAGTTTTGTGAGGATATCAAACATGGGTTGGGATATGAGTGTGAGATCTTTTTCAAGTTCAAATTTCTAAAAAATGAAAAAAGAAAAAGAAAAAAAGATCACTTATGTCATTGAGATAATTTTTGTGTTTTATAAATATTTCATCTTCTTATAACCTTAATTTTTTTCCTCCTTTGTAAATTAATTCACAAAATCATGACCTTGTAAAAATATGTTTCCATTTTATTCCTTGTTTCATTTCAAAAACATTGGGTATTGTTTTACCCCTCTTATCCTCTCTATTGGACATTAAATTCCTACCTTCCAATAGCCATAGAAAGACCCATTCAAAAGACCTCCAGATTATTATGAACTTTAGGATATGGAATGGAAGTTGAGAGCTCTTTCAAACTATAATATTTTTACTTTTGGTTGGTGAATGAGTGAATCTCGAGAAATTAATTTCTATCATATTGAGAGGAGTAAGTTTTGAGTGCCTACTTTTTCGATTTCTAATTTGAGGATGAAAAATGAATTGTTTTTGCAATATTATTTTTGAAATATTTTCTGGAAGAATTCTATATAGATAAGTGAAATCGTATAAACCTCCTCTGATTGGGGAAACCAAAATTTTGATATTTTCTTGTAAGTGAGAATGATTATGTTATGTTTTTGTATTTGTTGCACATGAGGACATGCACACGACTAAGTTTGGGGGAGTTGATGTTATTAATTTATTCATAACTTTTTATTTACACGCTTTAATTATTTTCTGTAAAAAGTGAATAATTCGTGTGAAATATTCATGTTTTAGTATTAAATATCATTTTTGAGCATTAGTTTAATTAATCCAGATTCATGTCTGTTTAATGTTTTAATAATAAATCACTTCATAATGATCAAAATTGTGTTATTATTATTGTCAGGGCACCTTATTCAATTTACAACATACCATTAGAATGAATCCATAGAAAATTCTTCCCTTTTAAGGGTTATATGATCCACATAAGAAGGCCCAAAGAATCTGTAAAGAAACCGGACTAATAATGAAGATTGAATTTATGGGATCAATACAGCAGTACAAATAATTTTATTCTACACCACAATTAGGGTTCCAATAAAATTCAACTTGGATAAAATTTTCATGGCCCAAATCCACTAAATATGGGCCCAACTGAAGTTCGGACGTCCAGCCCACCATTCTGTATGGGAATTGAAATCTGTACACAATTATTGATTTTTCTCATGATATGGAAATCCATTCAAGCGGAGATTTTATAGTGTGAAAGTTAAAATATAGTAGGCTAACATTTTAGAATAAATGGTTTGTATTTGAGGTCATATATCTATTCAAAAATCAATTCACATTCCAGCCTTCGAAAAAATGGTGATAAAAATGGACAGATTATAATTGTTTATTCAAACTTCCATAACATTAGATCCTTAAGTCCAATGGATGAAAACGTTTCAGAGTAGAAATAATATATATATATATATATATATATATACAACTTTTAAGAATAATATAATTAAATATTCTATTGTATGGATGGTCAAATATTCGAGCCAAGTGGAGAGACAGATTTAGAATGCAAATAGTCTAACTCATTGGGCTATAAATACATCCCCCCTCTCCCTGGAATAAGTTGGCATTTCCAAAGAGAGTAACATAAATTGGAATGACCAAATACTTTGAAAAGGACTGGGAGGACCTTCAAAACTCATGTTTTCACTTGATAGACCCTTCCTTCTCTCTTTGTTTTCATTTACTTTTGCGTTCCTTTCATTTGTAATTGCGTAAGTTGTTTTCAATTTTGTTTAAATTTTAATGCAAGTTTATTCTTCATATTCACTTATAATCATAAACCATATTTTATTAAATATTATTTCTCTTAAAATATTTGAAATAAATTTGAAAACCCTTCCCTTATTTTTCTTCCACATTCAATAAAAATTCTCTTTTTAATTATCATCATCGTTCGTCCGTGTTTGTTCTATGTACAACTATTTTCTTATCCCAGTATTTTCATTATATTTATAATTAATAACCATAAAAACATATTACCAAATTAATAACCATATCAATAGATGAGTAAGTATACCATTTGGGTGAGTCATAATTTGAGTATATTAAGTAATTGAGGGATTTTTCTTGTTGAGTATTCTTTAGGTTAAATTTGTGTATATTGAACTAAACATGTCGTGGATTAGTGAAATGTTTTGTTTAAAATGTGGATTACATGGATTATTAGAACCATAAATACACTATCATAAAAAAATTTAATTGATATTAGAACCCTAGTTAAGTTATTTCTTAGATTAAAGCCTTAACACATTGGTATTGCAATCCAAATTATCTTGTAAAGTGGGTATTAATTTTTTGCAATATAAAGGAAATCTCAATGATATCATAAGCTTAAATCCCCAATAATGAACTCACCCCAATATTTATAAATTTTTTAAATCAATCTAATTTGATTAATCATTTCATTTTTGATCTACAAACCCCCCCCCCCCCCCATTACAAAGAAAAATCTCAAAATCTATCGACTATTAAAAATTATCATCACCCAAGATTCGACCTGAGTGACGCTATACACATTGGTGGAGAAACAGACCCTTGAACGATCAATATAATAGAATCAGTTCCACTTCAAATGGTACTGTTGTTGAGGATGGTGCATTAATTAGTCAGTAGTTTTTGGTTTTTGTATAAAAAAATAGTAAAAAAATTAACCAAAAAAATTCTGAAAAAACACAAAGAAAAACCCGCCTTCTCATAAGCAGTATAAACTCAAAATAACCCACAAAGAAAAACCCATCTTCCTCATCCTTTCCAAACATCCCTGAATTCCCTATAGCCTTTCAAACAATACATCATATTTTTTTGACCCAAAAATCATCTTCACCAACTTGGAAGGGATATTAGGAATAATCAAATCACTATAGAACCAATCATTTCCCAAAAAATTGTTCTAGATATGGACATTCCTAAGGAAAAAACCCTTAAACAATTTGCATCCCTTGATATGAATTACAAAACCATTGGTATTAAATATCCAAATATTGAGGTATATTTCGAACTCAAATAGGCTTTGATTCATCTTCTACCTCATTTCCATGGGCTATCCATTGAGGATCCACATCTTCATCTCAAAGAGTTACAAGTGGTGTGCTCTACCATGAAGCCTTAGGGAGTTTCTAAAGAACAAATTAAACTATGAGAATTCCATTTATACCTAGATGAATCCACCTTGTTATGGCTCTACTACCTCCCCCTTGGTTCCATAACCACATGGAATGACATGAAGCGACTCTTCTTAGAGAAATTCTTCTCTGCTTCTCGTACTGCTTATATCTTTAATGAAAAAATAGGTATCCATAAATTCTGAAATGAATCACTCCATGAGTATTGGGAGAGGATCAAAAAGCTTGTGGAAACCTTCTCATACAACTTAACCCCTAACCAAATCTTGATTCAATACTTCAATGAGGGGTTATTAGCTATGGAGAGAACACTTATTGATGCCTCAAGTGGCAGTGCTCTTGTTGACAAAACTCCTGCACCTACATGAGACATCCTAAGAAATATTTCTGAAAAAATTATAAATTTCCATACTCGAGCACATGATCAAGTAAAAAAAGTCGATGAGAATCAATCCATAGAGAAAAAAAACATGACCGAGTGGATGAGTGAACTTACAGGTCTTGTGAGACAACTAGTGGTGGCTACAAAATCCCCAACATCATCTTCTCCACAATATAAGTTCCCTGGACCTATCAAGAATTGTGGAATCTATAGCTCACCAGCTCATCCAACTGACACATGTCCACAACTTAAAGAGGAATCATCTGATTCATTCAGACCAATGGAGCTCAATGCAGCATATTCTAAGAGGAACACCAACCCTGAACAATCAGGTCAGTTCCTTAGAAACTTCAACCAACCCACTTGGATCCCTTGTCTTCTACCTTTAACCCAGGCTTGAGGTATGGTAATACCCTTTCTCATCCCTCTCAATTCCCTCCTCAAATCCCAAACCAATTCCTATATGGTCATGGTGTTGGTAACTTCTAACAACCTTATCCTTTTTTCCCTCAACCTCAATGGATCAATCCTCCTCTTTCTCCTCCTGGATTCCACTATCCTAATGAGCCTTCTCAATTCCCATCCCAATACAAGAAATTACCCAAGAACCAAAATCAAGGTAATACCAATGCGGTGCATTCATATTCTTCCAAGAAACCATTGGAAATCCCTATGGAAGATCTTTCCTCCATCACCCATTCAATCCTCAAAAACATTAAAACCCAAATCAGTTAACTTGCATCCCACCTTATCCAGGAAAAACTATCCAATTCTTCCCCACTCCCAACTCAACTGTTACCCAACCGCAAAGGTAATGTAAGTGAAACTGCACTTAGATCGGTAAATTTTTTTCCAAGACTCATAATGGATCCTCCAATGAACCTTTAACTGTTGATATTGAAAATTAAATGAACAAAAATATTGAAAATGAACCTAAAGTAACTCCCTAACCTCTTTCAATCCCTATAAGGAACCCAATTCACTCTTCTCAAGCTATTTCTAAGCCAACGAAATCCTTTGAACCTGATCCTGAAATTATCAACATGTTTAAATGTGTTGAAGTAAACATTCCACTCTTATATTCCATCAAAAAAATTCCTAAGTATTCCAAACTTCTTAAGGAATTTTTCACTCATAGGAGACAACTTATGACCACTGAAAATGTTTCAACACAACATTCCATACCCATGAAGTGCAAAGATCCTGGGACATTTACAATTCTTTGCTAGATAGAAAGTTCAAACTTAGATGATGCACTCATAAACCTAGGAGCATAGATAAATTCCCAGCCTAAATCCATCTTATTTAACCTTGGTCTAGGTCCCTTTCACCCAATGGGTGTTGTCATTGAGTTATCAAATCGAAGCATAGCTAGTCCTACTGGAATAATTGAGGATGTCCTTGTCTGAGTTAATGATCTTATATTCCCAGTTGATTTCTTTATCCTTGACATGGAAGGAGAGAATACCTATTCTCAATATCCCCTAATTAAAGGATGACCATTCCCCATAACAGAAAGAACTAATATTTATGTGAATGTAGGCATCCTATCCATGGAATTTGGTGACCAACTGGTCAAGTTCAATATATTTTAAGCCATGCAATACCCATCATAGGATCACTCTTCATTCTCAATCCATGCTTTCGAGGAAACTTCTAAGAGTCAATTGAACCCAATTCCATCATGTTCATCATGTTCTAATGTGAGAGGAGCTTGTGATATTTGTACAAGGATTAACCAAGTCATAAATGGAGAAGTTGATGTTGACCTATCATTCATAGACTTCATAATTCTGGAGGATCCTGAATGCTCTCTTGAATCCCATATCAACTCTGATATATATTGTTCCACCTTGGAAATTATTGAGGAAAATAAATCAAAACCAACTAAAAGACCATCCTCTATTCCTAAGATTTCTATCCAAAAAATTAATGATGATAATGATCTAAAACCTCTTCCTACACACCTGAAATATGCATTCCTTTTCCATGATCACTCTTATCATGTCATTGTCTCAGCCACACTTACTCAAACCGAAAATTCCAAACTTGTTCAGGTGTTAGAGGAAAACAAAAATTCCTTATGTTGGAACCTAGACGACATAATAGGAATCAACCCCACCCTTTGCATGCATCAAATCCATCTTGAGGAATCATCCAAACCAATCAAACTACCACAAAGAAGACTCAATCGAATCATCCTTGAGGTAGTTAGGGAAGATATTACCAATATTTTCTAAGCTAGTATTATCTACCCAATTTCCCATAGTGAATGGGTTAGTCCAATTAAATTGGTACCTAAGAAGGGTGGGATAATTGTTGTCACATATGAACACGAGGAGGTAGTCACAACTTAGGTGCAAAAAAATGGAGTGTATGCATTAATTATCGGATATTCAATGTCGAAACATGAAAAATCACTAACCTATTCTTTTCCTTGATCAAATGCTTGAACGATTATTCAGGAAGCCACATCATTTATTTCTTGAAGAATACCACAACTACTTCCAAATACCAATAGCTCCTCAGAACTAAAAAAAGACTACTTTCACATTCCCCTTTGGAACATATGCATATAAAAGAATGCCTTTTGGCCATTAAAATTCTCCTAAAACATTCTAGATGTGTATGATGAGTATATTTTCTGAATTCATTGAGCATTTTATGGAGGTATTAATGGATGACTTTATCATATAAGGTGATTCATTTGAATCATTCTTGTATTAACTCTCTCGAGTCTTTCAAATGTGTTTCAAATGTAACATTGTGCTGAATTATAAAAATTTCACTTCATGGTTATTAATGGGATTATTATAGGGAACATAATTTCCCATGATGGTATTCAAGTTGATCCTGCCAAAATTAAGGTGATCTAATCTCTTCTTAAACCCATAATAGTTTTACACATCCATTTATTCATTGGTCATGATAGTTTCTATAAGCGATCCATCCATAAATTCAGTATAATTTCCCACCCACTCACTCAGATACTGCAAAATGATGTTTAATTCCATTTATATGAGGCTTGTATGAGATCCTTCATTGAACTCAAAACTATTCTTACAAATTACCCATTATCTAACCCCCAGATTGGTCCTTACCCTTTGAATTGATGTTTGATTCTTATGATAGTTCCATTGGGTCTGTTCTTGGTCAATGAAGAGAAAAAATTCCTCATGTCATCTATATTCCTAATTTTTTTTGGATGAAACTCAATATCACTACATTTTGAATGAAAATGAACTTTTAGAAGTGGTTTTTTCCTTAGATAAATTCCTCCCCTATCTCTTAGGTGAAAAAATCATCATCTTTACAGACCATTCTGATATTAAGGTTTTAGTCAAGAAAAGTGATTCCAAACCAAGGCTAATAAGATGAATATTAATGCTATAAGAGTTTGATTTTGTGATTAACGATAGACCTGGTAATTAAAACCATGTGGCTGATCACCTGAGTGGAATTTATAATTCTTCTCATTCTGAAAAAATTAATCCATAATTTCCAATTGAGCTCCTATCATCTATCACTCCAAAGATACTAATGTATTCCCTAATTGTAAACTACATGGTTGTAGGTATTTTTACTAAATTGTTTTCAAAAGCACAAACACTGAAGCTGAAAAGTGATTCAAAATTCTATTTTTGGGAAGATAATAAATTTTGGAAAACTAGGGCTGACATGGTAATTAGGAGACGTGTCGATGAAGATGAACATTCCTCTATATTGGAGTTTTGTCACTCAATGCCTAGTGGTGGACACTATGAACTACAAAGGACCCCCCAAAAGGTCCTTGGCTCAGGATTATTCTTTCTTTCACTCTTCAAGGACTCACACGAGTTCTATAAATCATGTCTCACTTGCCAAAAGTTTGGAATAATTTCAAAAATAAATGAAATTCCCCAAAAGCCTTTAATTTTCTATGAGATATTAGATGTTTGGGGAATTAATTTCATGATACCATTTCCACCTTCTAATGAATTCTCATATATGATTATGGATGTTGATTATGTTTCTAGGTGGGTCGTGGCCCAACCCACTAGAAATGATGAATCACATACTATTTGTGAGTTTCCAGAAACCCACATTTTCCACCAGTTTGGAACACCACGTGCCTTGATAAGTGACTTAGGATTTCACTTATATAATCAAACATTGGAATATCTTTTGAAAATGAATGGGGTTTTACATAAAACTTAAACTTTATATCACCTCATAAACAAAAGGAATGGATGAACTTTCTAATAGATAAGTGAAAAGAGTACTTGAGAGAATTGTAAAACCCACCAGAAAAGATTGTCCTGACAAACTTGGAGAAGTGATTTGGGATTATTGAACTCCCTATAAAACACCAATTGGGATGTCTCCTTTTAGGTGGGTTTTTGGTAAATCATGTCATTTACCAGTTTAAATCCAACATAATTCATTTTGGGAAGCTAAAACTTGTATTTTTTATCGTGAATAATCTAGTGAAGAGAGATTGTTGTAGTTAAATGAATTGGAGGAGATTCGACTTGATTCTTAGGAGAATTCCAATATCTAGAAATAAAAGTCCAAGGTACTCCATAAAAAACACATATTATGAAAGTTATTTCATGGAGGTGAAAAGGTAATTCTCTTCAATTCCTGATTTTGAAATCACCCAGGTAAGCTTAATTCTTATTGGGAAGGTCCTTTTATTATTACTAATGTTTACCCATTTGGGGCAGTAAAATTCCTAGACCCCTCTTCTAAAATGACATTAATAGTTAATAGACATTGGTTAAATCATCACTATGAGAGAACAAAAATTCTGGGAACCACATATACTTCCATCATATCCACAACATCTATAGTGGAACCACCACTATATGGGGATAACAACCCACAAAATCCAAACCAGGGGCACCTCTTTACCTTTAACTCTCTCCCTCTTACTCTCTCTCCCTCTTTCTTCTTCTTCTTCTCATCTCCTTCAGTTTTTACAACTTACTTCATTAAAATCATTATTTTTATCTTTATATTTTGTGGGGGTGTGTATCTTAAAAACACTAAAAAACTAAAAAAATAACGAACTGAAAAGAAAACAAAAAGAGTCAGAATTACTCACTATTTAATTTTTTAATTTTTTCCAAACTTTTTATGGAGTCCAAATACAAGTTTTCATTTTAATTTTTTTTTATTTTCATCATAAATTTTGATAGATAATTTTTTTTCAAGTACACTAAATTTTGAAATGCTCAACTTTAAATTTGGAAAATGATTCTTCCCCAAATGCGATGAACAAAATTTTCTTTCATTCTATGGTCACATATAACCATATCTTCATTTTTATGTTTTTTACCCTCGATTGTGAGTCTTGAGTTTTTCAATCATCAAGTTGAATTTCCTACTTTGGTGTTTTTGATTAAGATAGAGATATTTTCTAAACCACATAAGAATTACAAGAGACAAATAACCCCCCTTTAACCATACATTAATCCTCCTTTTGAAATCCCCTTTAATCCTATGAAAACCTTTTATTTTATATCCACATTACATGCCCAATACCTTATCCCACCCAATATATACATGGAATTATATTGCGTAATTTATTGAAATTTATGTGTGGGGAGAATGGATTTAATTTTTGGTGCCATTTACTTGATTTTAAATGTGTTTTCATATGCTTGAAGACACACATCAATTTTAGTGTGGGGGAGAGGTTTTAATTCATTGGGTTTTGGGGAATGGACTTTCATTTATGTAATTTCGTAAATGTTATTGACAAGTGTTCAAAAAAATAAATAAAAAAGAACAAAAAATAGGTTTGTGTCTTGGGAAGGTTAAAAATAACTCTTATTAAACTTTTAATCTTGATATAACTATTACAATTAGTGTTGTGATGAGATTAAAAATGGGTTGGGATATGAGTGTGAGATGATTTTCAAGTTAAAAATTAAAATTAAATTTAGAAAAGAAAAAGATAAAAAGAAAACTAATGTCATTGGGAGAAGTTTTATGTTTTGTAAATATTTTATCTTCTTATCCCCTTCAAACTTTCTTCCTTATTTTTGTCTTTCTTCACACAATCATTCCTTTGTAAATATGTGTTTATGTTTCCTTCAATGTTTTGTTTCAAAAATATTGTGCATTGTTTTACACATGATGATGTTTTACCCCTCTTGTCATCTCTCTTGGACATTAAATTCCTACCATCTAACAGACACAAAGAAACCCCACAAAAATGCCTCTTTATTTTTATGCACTTTAGAAAATTTAATGGAATATGAGAGATCTTTAAAACCCTAAGATTTTCTCTTTTATTTGGTGAATGAGTGATCCTCTAGAAATTAATTTTTTACATCTTGAGAGGAGTATGTTTTGAGAGCCTACCTTTTCCATTTATAAATTGAGCATGAAAAATTAATTGTTTTTGGAATAATATTTCTGTAACAATTTGTGGTGGAAATATATATAGATATCTTAAATTGTCTAAAACTCCCCTGATTGGGGGAATTTTTTTTGATACTAGTTGGTGAGTGAGAAAGATTTTGTTATAATTTTATTTATTTTTCACATGAGGACAAGCATAAGACTAAGTGTGGGGGAGTAGATGTTATTAATTTATTCACAAATTTTTATTTAGTCCCTTTAATTATTTTCTATTAAATGTTCATAATTGGTATGAAATATTCATGTTTTAATATTAAATGTAAATCTTGTGCATTAGTTGAATTAATCCAGATTTAAGACAGTTTAATGTTTTAATCCTAACTCTCATACTAATGATCCAAATTGTGTTATTACTATTTTCAAGGCTCCTTATTCAATTTACAACATATCATTAGAAGTAATCCTTGTCTAATTCTTCCATTTGAAGGGTCATACAATCCACACAGGAAGACCCAAAGAATCTATCAAGAAATTGGACAATCCATGAAGATTGAATTTATGAGATCAATTAAGAAGTATAAATAATTTGATTCTCCAAAAAAATTATGGGTCCAATAAAATTCATCTTTTATAAAAATTTCATGGCCCAAATCCACAAAAAGGGGCCCAACTGAGGTTTGTAAGTCCATCCCACCATTCTATATAGGAATTGAAATCAGCACACCATTATTAATTTTTCTAATAATGTAGACATCCTTTATAGCTAAGATTTTGTAGTGTGAAATATAAGATATAGGAGGAATACATTTTAGAATAAATGGTTTGGATTTTAGGGCATATTCTAATTCAAAAATCAATTCACATTCCGGCCTTCGAAAAAGTGGTGATAAAAATGGACAGATTAGAATTGCTTATTCAAACTGCCCCAACTTTGTATACTTAAGTCCAATTGCCACTAAAGTTTTAGATTTGAAATAAAATAAGTACATATAAAACTTTTAAGAATAAGATAATTCAATATTTTTTTGTCTAGATGGTCCAATATTTGATCCAAGTGGATGGACAGATTTGGAATGGAAACATTCCAACTCCTTGTGCTATAAATACATTCCCCTCCTCTCCTTGAAAGGAGTTGGAATTTAAGAATAGGGAAAAATAAATTGGCATGACCAGATCCTTAAATATTTCCTAGTAGGACCTACCAAACTCAAGTTCTCACTTGAGATACCCTTCCTCCTCTATTTTTTCATTTACTTTAATGTTCCTTTTATTTGTAATTGTGTAAGTTGTTTTCAATTTCTTTTGAATTTTAATGAAAGTTTCTTTATCATATTATTTTTTAATAATCCAACATAAGTTATTAAATATTAATTATATTAAAATATTTTAAATCAAGTTGAAATCCCTTCCCTTAGTTTGCTTCCCCATTCAATCGAAATTCCATTTTTAATTCTCACTAATGTTCGTGCGAGTGTGTTGAACACACAACTCTTTTCTTATCCCATTCTTTTCATTATATTTATAATTAATCACCATAAACACATACAACCTGATTAATAACCATATCAATGGATGAGTAAATCTACCATTGGGGTGAGTCATAATTTGGGTATATTAAGTGATTGAGGGCTTTTTCTCATTGAGTATTCTTTAGGTTAACATTATTTATATTGAACATAAAATTGCATAGATTAATGACATGTTGTATTTAAAATATCAATTACATGGATTATTGGAACCATAAATACACTATCATAAACAATTTTTAATTGATATTATAACTCTAGTTAAGTTATGTCTTAGATTAAATCCTTAACACTTGGGCATTCCGATCGTAAATATCTTGTAAAGTGGGTGTTAATTTATTGCAATATAAAGCAAAGCTCAGTGATATTATAATCTTAAAACCCCAATAATGAACTCAACCCAATCTTTATAAAATTATTAAATCAATATAAATTAATCAATCATTTAATTTTTTCTTTACAAAAAAACCCCCATTATAAAGAAAAATAAAAATATTAACCGACTATTAAAAAGTATCGTCGTTGAGGATTTGACCTGAGGGCCTCTATATGTATTAGCAGAGCACTAGACCTTTGAAGAGTCATAAGATATAATCTTATGCACTTCAAATGGCACCATTTTTGGGGATGTTGTGTTAAGTATTCTATAGTTTTTGGTTTTTTTAAAAAGAAAAAAAAAGAGTAAAACAATTAACCAAAAAAATTCTGAAAAAAATACAATGAAAAACTCTCCTTATCATAAACAACATAAACTAAAAAAACCCACAAATAAAAACCCATCTTTCTTTTTCTTCCTAAACATACCCTAAGGCCCTATATCCTACCAAACAATCCATCAGATTTTTTTATCTAGAAATCGAGCGAACTCTTTGCCAACTTAGAAGGGATAATAGGAATAATCAAATCAATCTAGAACCAATCATTGTCCAACAAATTTTTCTAGATATGGAAAATCCTAGCGAACAAACCCTTAATGAACTCACTACCCCGAATAATAATGAACACCCCCTTGGTATTCAATATCCAAATATTAAGGATAATTTCGAACTAAAATTGAGTTTGATTCATCTTCTACCCCATTTCCATGGACTAGCTAGTGAGGATCCAAATATTCATCTCAAAGAGTTCCAAGTGCTGTTCTCTAGCATGAAGAATCATGGTTTTTTTGAAGAATAAATCAAACTACCAACATTCCCTTTCCATCTAGAAAACTCTAATAAGTCACGGATATACTACCTCCCTCCTAGTTTCATCAAAACATGGAATGACATGAATCAACTCTTCTTAGAGAAATTGTTTCCTGCTTCTCATACTGCTTCTATCTTAATGGAAATAAGTTGTATCCATAAATTCTAAAATGAAGCACTACATGAGTATTGGGATATTTTCAAAAATCTTGTAGCAACCTTCTCATACCACCAAATCCCTGAGAAAATATTGATCCAACACTTCTATGAGGTGTTATTGGCTATGGAGAGAAAACTCATTGATGCATTAAGTGGCAGTGATATTGTTGAAACAATATTGCAGCTACATGATATCTCATAAGAAATATGAATTAAAACACAAAAAAATTCCATACTTGACCAAATTCTCAAGTAAAACAATTCCAAAAGAATCAATCCATAGAGCCAAACAAGATGACTGAATGGATGAGTGAACTTACAGGTCTTGTAAGACAACTAACGGCGGCTACCAAATCCCAAACCTCATCTTCTCAAAAATATATATTCCCTATACATATCATAAATTTTGGAATATGTAACTCACTAACTCATCCAAATGACACATGTCCACAACTTTAAGAGGAACCATCTGATTCATCCAGACCAATGGAGCTCAATACAATATATTATCATAGGAATACCAACCCTCAAAAATTAGGTTAGTTCATTAGAAACTTCAACCAACCCCACTATGATCCATTATCTTATACCTTTAACCCAATATTTAACTACTGTATTCCCATTTCTCAACCCCCTAGATTCCGTCCTAAAAAAACAAACTAATTCCATCATGGTGAAGGTGTTGGTAACTTCCAACAACCTTATCCTTTTGTCCCTAAACCTTAACAGATCAATCATCCTCTTTCTCCTCCTGGATTCTACTATCTTAACGAGCCTTCTCAATTCCCAGCCCATTAAAAGAACTTTCACAAGAACCAAAATCAAGGTAATCCCAATGCGGGGGATGCCTCTTCTTCCAAGAAACAATGGGAAAGCACCGTGGAAGTTCCTTCCTCCATAACCCATTCTATCCTCAAAAATATTAAAACCCAAATCGGTTAACTTGCATCCCACCTTTGCCAGTAGTAACCATCATATTATTCCCAACTCCTAGCTCAATATTTAACAAACCCCAAGGGTAATGTAAGTGAAATTTCACCTAGATCCGGAAAATAAATTTCCAATACTCATGATGGATCCTACAATGAACCTTTGACTATTGTTATTGAAAAGGAAAAGAAGAAAAATATAGAAAATGAACCTGAAGTGACTCCCTCACCTCATTCTATCCCTCTAAGGAACCCAATTCATTTTCCTCAATCCTATTATAATCCAAGGAAATCCTATGAACCTGATCCTAAAATGATCGACACATTTATACGTGTTAATGTCAAAATTCCACTCTTCGATACCATCAAAAAAGTACCTAAGTATACCAATATTATTAAGGATCTTTTCACTCATAAGAGACAACTTATGATCATTGAGAATGTTTGAACGCAACAATCTATACCCATGAAGTGAAAAGATCCCGAGACATTTACAGTTCCATGCCAGATAGGAAATTAAAAATTCAATAATACACTAATAGACCTAGGATCCAAGATAAATGCCATGCGTAAATCCATCATCTCCAACCTTGGTCTAGGTCCCTTGAAACCAATGGGTATTGTCATCTTGTTATCCAATCGAAACACATCTAGTCCTAAGGTAATAATTGAGGATGTCCTTATCCAAGTTAATGATCTTATGTTCCAAGATGATTTTTATGTCCTTAACATGGAAGGTGAGACTACCTATTCTCAATCTCCCCTAATTCTTGGAAGAACATTCCTCACCTTTTAGATTCAATTGAACCCCATTACATAATTTTCATCATGTTCTAATGAGAGAGGAGTTTTTGATATTTGTACAATAATTAACCAAGTCTTAAATGGGGAAGTTGATGTTGACCTATCATTCATAAAATCCATAAATATAGAGGATCTTGAAAACTCTCTTGAATCCCATATCAAATCTGAGCTATATTGTTTCACCTTGAACAATATTGAGGAAAATTAATCAAAAACCAACTAAAAGACCATCTTTCATTCCTGATTTTTCTATCCCACAAATGAATGATGAGACTGATTTAAAACCTCTTCATACACACCAGAAATATGTCTTCCTTTTCCATGGTCTCTCTTATCATGTCATTATCTCTACCACAGTTACTGAAACCAAGGATTCTAAAATTTTTTAGGTGTTAGAGGAAAACAAAAAGGTCTTAGGTTGGAACCTAGATGACATACCAGGAATCAAGCCCACCATTTTCATGTATCACATCCATCTTGAGGAATCATCCAAACTAATCAGACAACCACAAAGAAGAATCAATACACTCATCCATTAGGTATTTAGGTAAATATTACCAAGCTTCTCCAAGATGGTATTATCTACCAAATTTCCTATAGTGAATGGGTTAGTCCAATTCATGTAGTAGCTAAGAAGTGTGGGATAACTGTTGTTATAAATGAACATGGGGAGGTAGTCACTACTCTGGTGAAAAAAATGGTGTGTATGCATTGATTATTAAAAATTGACTGATGATACAAGAAAAGAGAACTACCCTCTACCTTTCCTTGATCAAATTCTAGAACAATTATTCAAGAATCCACATTATTGCTTTCATTATGGATACACCATCTAATTCCAAACCCCAAAAGTACCTTAGGACCCAGAAAATACTACTTTCACGTGCCCCTTTAGAACATATTCATATATAAGAATACCTTTTGGAATTTTCAATGCTCCTTCAACATTCCATAGGTGTACTATGAGTATCTTTTCTGAATCCATTGATCATTGTATTGAGGTATTAATGGATGAATTTACCCTTTATAGAGAGTCATTTGAATCATCCTTGTATACACTCTCCCTATTCCTTTAAAAGTGTGTCAAATGTAACATTGTGATGAATTATGAAAAATTTCACTTCATGGGTACTAATGGTATTGTTCTAGGGCATATAATTTCACAAGATGGTATTCAAGTGGATCATGCAAAAATTGAGATGATCCAATTTATTCCTAAACCCACAACAATTTGACACATCCATTCATTCCTTGGTCATGCCAGTTTCTATCAGCGATTCATCCATAAATTTAGTGTAATTTCTCTCCCACTCACTTAGATACTCGAAAATGATGTTGAATTTTATTTCAATGAGGCTTGTAAGAGAGTCTTCATTGAACTCAAAATCGTTCTTACAACTTCCCCAATAATCTAAACCCCAGATTGGTCCTTACCCTTTGAATCGATTTATGATGCTTCTGATGGGGCCATTGGGGATGTTCTTGATCAAAGAAGAGAAATAATTACTCACATAATATATTATTCCTAAAAAACGTTGGATGAAACTCAATATCACTACACTATCAATGGAGGACTTGGTGTAACTGAGGTCAAGGTTTGAGGAAATCCAAAATTAAGAATTTCCGGAATGGGGAGTCCACTCAAAGGATTAAGAAGATATGAGTTAATGCAGTTAGAATTTGTAATGCCTACCTAAAACCATTAAAATTTCTTGAACAACCAAAGTTGGGGTAATGTGAAGGGAAATATGGATCCTTGATGCTAGAATGTCCAAGAAATAGGATATTCTGAGGATAATGGTGACATATATTATGTTTCTTTGAAATAGTGGGAGGATAATAAATATTTATTTATTTATCTATCTTAATTTTATCAGATAATGTACTAGAACTCTATTCAACTTATTTGTAGAAATGAAATTAAAAATGACATCAAACATATCGTTATTATCCATACTCGAGAAGGAAAACATTCTCACTGGCACTAATTTCTATGAGTGTCAAAGGTGCCTTCGGGTCATCCTTCACCATGAAAGGAAACAGTATGTGTTGGAAGAACCATTACTAGTTGTGCCTAGAAATGTGGTGAGTGATAAAGAGATCTCTATGTTTGAGAAACATCTGAATGATGATACAAATGTTCAGTTCCCACGCTATTATCCATGACCAATGAGCTCTTGAATAAACATGAGAAAATGGATTCTTCTTGCATGATGTCTCACTTTCAGGACCTCTATTTAGAGAAGGTGAGAAAAGAGAGGTATGAGAGCTCCAACTCTTTGTTCACCACTAAGATTGGAGAGTCTATACCAGCTGGTCTATATGTAGTCAAGATTATTGGATACATTGAGCATCATGAAAAATTAGGGATTAAATTCCCAGATGAGTTTTGTATAGATCTCAAACTATTATCACTACCCAATACCTTCTATAGTTTTATTGTGAATTATAATATGAGAAATAATGAGAATATTCTATCCAAACATCTTACTTTAATTCACTAAGTAGATAAGGACATGGAGTGTGAAAAACCCACATTCCTTATGGTGAATATAAAGTAGGAGGATAAGGAAAAGGGGAGTAAGAATTATAAATAATCCAAATCCCCTGAGAAATGTATTTCTAAGAAGAAGAAGATCCAAAGTTAGGGAAAAGAAAAAAGGTAGTATGCTTTGTATGTGGAAAGTTAGGACACTGGAAGAGGAATTTCACCTAGAGGAAAGGGGAATCCAAAGGTACATTCATTAATGAGTGTAATATTTCCATTTCTACACATTGGGTATAATATACAACTTGTGGTGATCACATCAATATTCAAATTCATGAACCAAGTATATTTTTGAAAATTTCCAGAGGAGAGGTGTATCTATATTATACCAATGGTTTGAGGTTGGATTTCCATTCCATTGGTGACAACCCCCTTTCATTGGCAATGTTATTGATTTCAATTTTACATGGTGGTTATTATGTTCCTACTATTACCAAAAACATAATTTTTGTATAATGTTTTGATACATATGGGATCATTTTAAAGTTTAGAAATAAATGTTGTTTTTTATAAGGACAACATATATTATGGTATAGAGCATTTAAATAACAATCTATCCGTATTAAATTACTAAAACCATGTGTTGGAAATTGATAACGAATAATGTTCACATAACTCATATAAGAACCAGTTATGGCATCATTGTCTTGGTCATGTAAATGAGAAGCATTTGAAAAAGATCTATGAAGATGGTTATTTAGACTCTTCTCTGCAAAAACCAATTGATAGAGTTCGCACTTGTTTATAAGAGAAAATAACCAAATTTTTATTTTGTGGAGAGGATGAAAGGGCCACAAATCTTCTAATATTTTTACACACTGATGTGTTTGGAATATTTCTAGTAGAATCTAGAGGTGGATATTCTTACTTCATATCTTTTACTGATGACTAGATTAGATATGAATATATTTAATTGATGAGTTATAAGTTGGATTCATTTGATAAATTCAAGGAATACAATAATGAAGTAGAGAATTGACTTGGTTAGAAGATAAAGAAGCTTTAATTTGATCGAGGTGGAAAATATCTTAACCAAGAGTTCATCAACTTTTTACTAGAGATTTGGATTCTATATCAAATCACTCCACCTTATACACCAATGTGGAATTGTGTTAGTGAAAGGAGGAAATGTACCTTGTTAGACATGGTAAGTTCGATGATATGTCATGAAATTGTTCCATTATCCTTTTGGGTATATGTGTTACAAACTAACACATGCACATTAAATCGAGTACCAACTAAGATGGAAAATGGAATCCCCTTTGAGATACGAAGTCGAAAGAAACCTATTTTTTTTGTATACTCATGTATGGGGTTGCGAGGAAATTATTAAGGATTTCTTAGGAAGCAAACTAGAACCTCGGGGCATGAGGTGTATATTTTTAGGGTATCCCAAGAAAAAAAAAGGATGCTACCTATAAAACCCCTCAGACAAGAATGTACCTCTCCCCAGACATGCCATATTTCTTGAGGAGCACGTACAAAAAAAGGATTGTGGGAGCAAGATTAAATTCTATGATGTTGATGCTCAAGATACACATGAGTTGGTACATGAATAAGTTCCATAGTTCCCTATGGAAGAATTAGTTCCTAAAACACAATAATTGAATAGGATCTCAAGAGAGGTAAGGTAACCAGAGAGATACGGTTTTCTAGTCACCGAGGATGGTGACTCATTATTGTTGGAAAATGATGAACCTCTCTCCTACAAGGTGAAAATAGAGAGCTTTGGATTTTCAATATGGATAGAAGCTATGAATTTTAAGATGGATTACATGTATTAGAAAAATTTTTGGGTTCTAATTGATGTGTCAGTGGATGTAAAGCCTATTGGGTGGAAATGGGTTTTCCAGAAGAAACTGGACATGGAAGGTAAATTGAGTACCTATAAAGTAAGGATAGTAGCTAATGGTTTCAAGCATCAGAAAGGAATTGAATACAATGAAAAATTTTAACTAGTTTCCAGGTTTAAATCCATAAGAATTATACTTTCTATAAAATCTTACCATGACTATGATATTTGGAAGATAGATGTCGAAACTACATTTATTAATGAGAACCTTCAGGAAGATGTATATATGACCAAAACAGATGAGTTTGTAGCACCAGGTGATTCCAAAATGATTTTCAATTTATATAGGTCCATTTATGGTTTGAAACAACCGTACAGGTCAGGGAATATTAAATTCAACAAATCCATAAGGGAACTTGGTTTCATTAATAATTAATTTGAGACATGTGTTCATAAAAGGATTAATGGGAATGTTTTTGTTAAACTAGTAGTATTTTTTGACGACATATTACTTATTAAAGATGACATACTAGTCTTACAATCAGTTAAAGATTGGTTAAACAAGTGCTTCTCCATGAAGGACTTAGGTGAAGAAGCCTACATTCTAGGGATCAAGATCATTCATGATAGATCCAAGATGCTGCTTCGACTAACACCAAGTACATATATTGACCAGATATTAAAGAGATATACTATAAAACAATCCAAGAGGGGATTGTTTCTAGTGTCACATGGTTTACATATTTTTAAGAAAATATGTCCCCAAACACAACAAGTGAAAGATAAAATTAGTAATATCTCATATGTTTTAGTGATAGGATCTATCATGAATTCCATGTTATGTACTATACTTGATGTTTCCTATGCACTGAGCATAGTAGGAAGATATCAAGAAGATCATGGAGAATATCATTGTACAACTATTAATACTATTCTTAAGTATCTGATAAGAAATAAGGATATATTATAGCTGTATGGAGGAGACGAGGGGCTTGTCATCTTTGGGTATGATGATGCTAGTTTTCAGATAGATCAGAATGATCTAAAGTCACAATAAGGATATGTTTTCTATCTCAACAGAGGAGCTCTGAGTTGGAAGATTTAAAGGTAGCCAATTGTTGTTGATTCTAGTGTGGAGTCTGAGCATATAACATCATCTGATGTAGCCAAGAAATCAGTTTGGATTCAGAACTTTTCCAAGGATCATAATGTGGTACCAAGTAGTAAAGACCCTCTCACATTGTATTGTGATAATATTGCAATGGTGGATCTGGAAAAAGTGACAAGGTCACAATAATGAACAAAGAATATACTTCAGAAGTATCACCTCTTGAGGGATTTTTATCGAAGGGGTGATGTTGCCTTGAGTAGAGTATCCATGGAAGAGAATTCGGTGGAATCCTTGACTAAAGGCCTATCTCAACAGAAGAATGAATATCATGTGAGAGTTTGTAGCCAAAAATTTTTAGTAGTTGTTTCTAGTGAAAGTGGGAGTTTGTTGGAGTTAGTTCCCTAGAAACAACATCTTTTTTACTTTATGATAAAAATTCATTAATTGGATGGATATTAATAAACTCCCTATCACATCATGATTTTTCTTCTACATGAAATTGTATATGATAATGTTCTAAGAGTAGTTGTTGCACTAAAAGGTCATAGCAGATCCCTGTTATGATGAGAACTTAGAATTTTCAAGAAACTATTCATGAGTATATGTTTTATAGTTGGATGATATAATTTTAAGGGACACAAATGATGTTGGCTATCAGAAGTGGAGACTCATAGGACATTGTGGCACTTTCTCACAGTGTAGGCCCTTGGTAATGTCCAGGAGGATATTATGAGAACAAGACCCTCCAATAGAAAATCCACATTTATAAGTGTCCTTAGATGTTCCTATTTGTGGATGTGTGTATTAATAATTATAATTTAATATTAATATTAATGGGTATTATGACTTGAACACTTATATGTATTGGTGAAAACCGTGATGACATATGTTCACAGTGAGGTAGGATATGTTGGGTGCATCACGAGTAATACTACTTTAATGAATATTGAAAGAAAGGATTTGTCCCTTCTATTCCTTAATGGAAGTCGATATCTCAAGCCCTTTTTTGGAAATCATATAGCCTAAATATATCAATGGACATGGTGTTATATAGGAAAGCTAAATTTCTAGGAAGTCAAATAATGAGAAATCAAGCACATGTGATGATGGCACTTTCATGTAACCTGCTCGATTGGATATATCAAGACAATGAGATTATATTACATGGTATGCATTCATAGGAGGTGACCTGTAGTTGAAACATTAATTTCTTTCTCTATGGGTGCCTTATCATGTTTCTAGATGCTAACCATGTACTTTAGGCTGCTCCGACTAATTCCACTAAGAAGAAGACCTAGAGGGTCACACACTATGTATATCCAGTATCTCATTTAAATAGTATATTATTTATCATTTAACAAGTTGAATAATGATAAATCCTGGTTGTGGTTTAATAAATATTCATGGATTTATGATCACATTTATTTCGACAGTAGTTATTCAAGAGACTATATTGTGGGAGGAATGAATAATAAATATTTATTTTCTATTTAGTGAATATAATATTTATATATTTATTGGAGAATAATATAGTGATATTTATTTAATAAATAAATAGTAATTATTCAAGGTTCAATAAATATGGTAGAGCTTTGGTGGACTAAGTTATTAATCTAGCTAGAAATATTAATATTGAATATTATTTGATTAAATGATATTTAATTATAACTTTCAAGATAAGCGCATGTTAGAAAATAATAATGTTGCTATTATTATTTGACATGGGGGTTTATCTAGGATTAATAAAATAATTAAGAAACTTGGGAAAATTATTTATTATTACCCTAGTGAATTAAATACATGGTTATATTATTATCTTATTAGCCAAGCACTATCTAGGTGACGCCAATTGGGGTTGTGCACAACATTTGAAGAAAACCACCCAAGCCTGGAGATTTCTCCCCTCTATAATAACACCCTCAAGAATGAGTGCAATCCTTCTCCACTAGATCAAGGAGAACACTTTGGAATCAGTTCTCAAGGTGATCAAAGGCAGACATCACAAGCGCAAGTATCTTTTATGCTAGCACCCAAAGACACCTTCATAGGTATCCAAAAAATACTTGGAACATGTGTGGATCAATGCTAGAGGAATCCTACACATGGATTCTACAACGTAAAAATGGAACATGACATATCTCTGTCCAGACGCGTTAACGAAGAAAGAACCACCTTAGCGGTAATTCTTTAATTTAATTATATTAATTATAATTTTTGTGATCCTCACTCTTGGTTTTGGGTTTCTATTACTTTGTATAAATCCTTTATTCAATTCCATGGATACTAGCGTTCATCGTCATATTGATCCTGGATTGTTTATTGGATATCTAAAAAAATAAAAATTAGGCATTGTAACATCCCACCCCATTTCATTGGCTTGAGAGGGCAGAGGAATGCTAATCATCCTTAAGCGACGTTCCCAAGGCTCCAAAGGCTGGAATAAAATGCTAATGGATTCAAGGATAAATTGGGGAACTATTTTCTCTTGAGATTAAACCAACCAACAAGTCAATCCACTATCAACAACTACATGATGCATGTTGAAATAACAACCAAAACCATGAATTTCTAAAAGACAACCAACATATCCATAACAATCCCACATGAAAAATACAACCAAGAGAAAATCATATAACGGAGAAGAAGACTACAACAAAACTCCAACAGAACATGGACACCATCTATAGCTCCTCACCAAACTCCAAACTCCAAGCACCCCAACATCACCAAAGCATCATGCCAAACTTCTAGCAAAATGAGATGATTTACTCTTACAAGTGTCCCAAAATACAACATCTACAAAAGAACCCATGTTCTAAATCAGGGGGTGAGTAAAAATTCTTATTAGATTTTACCCAAATCACTTCCCTACACACGCCACTTGGATGAAACCATTAACACATTTATATAAAACAATTTATATAAAATATTCAATAGTGCAACAACTTAAAACGATCCAAACACTCCTTTACCAATCCATTTCCAACCAAATGATCAATACACACAGGAAATCCAAACAACCATGCAAAAAGCCATTTCATATTTTCACATCAGCACAAAAAATCACATCTTTCAAAGAAACACATAACAAGGCAACCAAAATGGTGGAGCTTCCGTCCAACCCGGTCGCAAGATTTCCAACTAGTTTTACATACCACCCACTTATCCTTTGATGGTGGCCCTTACATCCACTATCCATCCCCTTTTTATAGTGGTACTTCCCAAACACTTCCACACAATCCAAAAATTGCATAACACTTAATCACCCAACAATCAGTAAGCACCAACGTCAGAAAAACGCACACCACCATTCCCACCACATGCCAATTCACTTCAATAAATCACCCATTTATTGAAAACAAACATTCAACAATTTTTGAGGCCCAACCACAGTTTAATAAAAAAAATATTTATTGAAGACCATATTTCAGAAAACATTTTTCATAATCAACAAATAATAATTTTAAAATATAATTTTTAAAATCACAAAACAAGCCCCTTTTTGCATCAATAACCCATTTCCCACAAAATCCCCCAAATCAGCACCAAATGGGTTTCCAACAAGTTTCACACATCATTATCACAATTAGTTTTTAAACAAAAAAAATTGATAATACCAAAACTACTAGTTCTAACCAAGTGGAGTCAAGAGAGAAGACACATACCTTCCGGGTTCTGGTGAATTCGACCCACAAGCAACTGCACCCCAAGCCTGGAAAAAACTCCACAAAAACCACTATAGATCTCATTCCCTATCATCAACAAGGAAGAAAATCAACAAAAGAGGAAACAAAACCCTAGATCTACACACAGCAGGTGTAGATATAGAAGACTGAGAGAGGGAGAGGGAGATACAGATCTAGATGAAACCACAAAGATCCAATATAGGGGACTTAACCGAGAAGAACCGACTTTAATCCACCATGAAACCACTTATATTTGATTCTAAAATGTGTGGGAGAGAAACTTAAAACTTTGAGAACCAAAAATACAAAATGGATTTCAAGTGGGTGGAAGTTTGGAATAAAATGAGGCAACCCTGGGGGAGCCTGGATTTAAAAACCCCATTTTATGTGGCCGCACTATTAGCCCGCATGGTTTGGAAAACCGTTTCCTAACTGTTTTCATGACACTACCTCGAGATAATGGGTCTACACAATTTGCTTTCATGTTTTGGAAAAACATTCATAGGTCATGCGAATCCCACTATCTCCCTCTGTACAGTTTCCTAGAGAACCCGCACGGGTTTCCCTAACCGTATTTAAGCTGCAATCCCTTAAAAAAGCCTCCAAAATTATTCAAATCAATTAAAAACTCTCCCTACCACTTCCCAAATGATCCAAAGAACTTTAAAAACAGATAAATGCATCAAAAAGGATACATACCTCAAACTGGGGGTGTTACTGGAACTGCCCCTCCCATGCTTCCGCTGCACCCATAACCTATAAAAGAATGATATGTTATGTGTTATTATTGATCACCTTAAATTTTTTTTACATTTTCTTACTATATCATAAGACATACCTATTGAGTTCCTAACAAGACTCTAAATTAATTAAGTTTTAAGACTTCATGGTGCAACTCTGTCAATTGTTTCTGATCAAGATCTCCATTTTACATAAAAATTCTAGTAGAGTCTTTAGAAGGATTTGGATAATGAGATTCGTTTGAGTGATTCTTATCAGCCTCAAACTGATGGATAATATTAAGGGATATTCAAAAATTAGAGGACATTTTTATATCATGCTAACTTGAGTTTCAAGGTATGTGGGATCTGCATTTATCTTTGGTAAAATTTTCCTACAATAACATTTTCATTCTAGTATTCAAATAGCACCATATGAATAAATATAAGGAAATATATGTCATACTCCAACATGTTGTGATAATGTTGGTCAAAGGAAAAATATATTCCTAGAACTTATTGAAGAGAAAATGATAAAGGTAAAGACTCTTTAGGATCATATTAAATCATATCAAATTAGAAAAAAGAGTTATGCGGACAACCTGAGAAAGGATTTGGAATTTCAAGTGGGATATCAGTTCTTTATGAAAGCATCATCATAGAAGGGTGTCATAAGGTTCATTAAGAAAAGGAAACTAAGATCTTGGTATATTATACCATTTTAAATATTAGAAATAATTGGGATTTTAGCTTACCAATTAGCAATGCTTCTAAGTCTCTCCAAAGTTCATGATTTGTTCCACATATCATTGTTAAATAAGTAAATACCAATCCCAATGCATGTACTCAACTATGATGAAATATAAATGGAACATGAATTGTCTTAATCTGAAGATCCTATCAAGATTATGGATATAACAGATAAATTATTGATAAATCGAATGACTCAACTGGTAAAAGTTCTTTGGAGAAACCATAAAATAGAAGAAGCAATATGGGATCCTAAGGATGTTATGAAGAAGAACCACCATAATATATTCAGAAGGAAATATTCGTGAACAATTTCACGGATAAATTTTATAAAGGAGGTAAGAATATAATACCCCAATATTTATGGTATTCATCTTCTTAAATAAATTCAATTTACTTGATAATATATGTTTCTTGCAACACCGAGCTTAAACAAATCATGATATACTATTAAATATTAAATGACTATTGAAATAGTAATGTGATATTTAGAAATATTAATGTGACAATTATAATAATAACCTAACTTATTAAATTATAAAAGAAATTTAGGTATATTATAAATGAAAATATGATATATTAAAATTATGGAATAAGTAAATAATTTTTTTAAAAATGATAAATTATATGTTGGTATTTTTGTAAAATATAACTGTTTATTTAAAATTTTATAATTAATTTAATGATTTAGAAGAAAATATATTTTCAAAAAATAGTTTTATAAATTAATATTTTATTTTCATATGATTATAAGACAATTTTATGAGACCTGAATTAATTTTTCAATGTTTTATAAAATTGGTTATAATTTTAAAATCAGTATTTTGTCAACAAATGATGATTTTAATTAAATATTAAATTTCTCATATTTAGAAACTTATTTTACAAAAATTGGTTCAATTTTTGAAATCCACACATTAAAAAATTGTTAGGGTGTTTTTTTGGGAATTTACTAAAATATTGGAATTTTTTATGAATAGTGAAATATGGTAATTTACTGTATTAGATAAATACATAAATTCTTGAGTCATGAATGATGTATGAATGATTTAAACAAAATTAGTTCGAAATCACATTTACTATTTACTCTACTTGGCCAAATAAATCATTACTATTTATATTCTTGATCCAAATTAATAAACAAAAGAATAAAATAATAAAAAAACACCCCTCTCCTCCACTATAAATACCACCCCTCACAAACCCTTCTCTTCACGACTTATAAGCCTTTTATCTTGATTATATTATATCCAATAAATATGGAAAACCTCTTCCATATATCCTAGTACTGTTGGTCTCACAAAAATACCACTCCCATGTTCTTTAAAGAGGTTTTCAAGCAGACACTATATAAGAGGTAAAATCCTCTTTTACCCTATTTTAATTTCTTTTAATTTCTTATCCTCTCCTTAAATACTCTATCCAAACAAGAATTACAAATATAGTATCTTATATACTCTAATTTTATTATTTTAATGGAATATCCATCATCAAACCTCTTCTCCTATCCATTTTATTCTAAAAATGAAAATACCATCTCTAATGTGTCTATTTACCACCGTCGTGAAAGATATGTTTTCATTTTCCATTACCGGATTCAAGGATGATCATAAAAACACTATTATTATTAAATAGGATTTTATTATAAATTTCATAAGTTATATAATGTTCTTGAACTAATATATAAACATGATATTAAATAAAATGATATAAGTTCATGATGGTCATAAAAACTGCCACGATAAATTAAATCATTTTAATTAATATTTTATCTAATGAATCATCCCCATACCATATAAAAAATGAAATATAAGATCATTTGAAATTTTGGAAGTTAATTAAGAACATATAATTTCTATTCTGGAGAATGATTAACATGATACATGAACTTTCATTCTTATATAAAAATGAACTGATCATGAAAAACCAAGAAAATGAACACTCCTATAATGAAGAAATTGAATATTATAACTCATCAAAAAGGCCATACATGAACTTAATAAAATTATAATAAGTAAAATAAATTTAGAAAAGGTTTTGAATTATTTAATTAATGAATAAAATTTGATTATATAATACATTAAGTACAAGTACATAACAATTTCAAACATAAGTTAAGGGATTTATTAACTCAATTTACATTCATTAGGTTAAAATTCTATGTAAATGGTTATGTTATGCCAATAATGGGTGTGAAATTAACTATTATCGTTTTATACTATATTTGGACTTTTATTTTTTTAATTTTAAATTTTCACACGTAATTATTTCAATGATTTATCCTTACTCCAATGATTTGATCTTTGTAAGGGGTTTCTCATATAACTTTTATTTCTGTGAGATATTCCTTATTCGCCACTTATTCCCTGTGTGTGGGGTATTTATAATGACACATATTATTTTTTATCATAATTAATTGAATATTTCATTAGATATAGATATTTATTTTATCATGGATATTATTATTGTCTTAGTCATATAACATTTTTATATACTTTTTTTATTTTGAATGTTGTTTTAAATGGGGAAATATTGATGAATCAATGTCCTCTAATCAATATGAATGTTTTTATAAGGAATAACTTTCTTGAATTAAATATATGTATGAAAAATTATTTGTAATTGTAGTGATGGGTGGGGCCTGATATTATATATCCCCTTGATGTATCGACATGTCTCATGATACAATACAGTTGGTGACAAACCCTTCAGGTTTATTTCTAAGAATAATTAGAAGAGTTTATACCCATGTAATTAAACCATATTAAGTATGGTATTGATATTAGTGTTTCATGTTACTCATACATGAAGTCTAATATTTATTCATTTTCTTCATTAGGTATTCAATTATTTCATTCCATGGGATTTTCACTATGAAAAAATATGTGGTTTCATTTTCATTATCTATTTATTGATGGAATGTGTTTTTTAGTTATTTAATTTTACATAATGATTATGAATTACTGAATTTTATTCTATAAGAATTGGTTAATATAACCATTTCTTAGCATTTGATCCCTCCTTTTTTTCCTTCTGCAGGTTATGAAGATGAAATCTTTTAATAAGTGTAAATGAAGCAGTTTATTTTCCTTTGTTATATTCTATGATTAATTAAGAATATAATAAGGGAAACATATATGTATCTAGTTCTATAAGACTACTCAACTGATGAATCCTTGGAGATGTAATCTATTTTATCTATTACATCGTAATAAAATAACCACTGACTCTTTGTTATTGGGGTTGGGGTTGTTACACTTTTAATATAAACTTTCATTTAATTCATTATTGTATTTACCATAGGGGAATAAATATTTTTTCATTTTAGTTTGGTATTGTGTGTGGAATAATTCATTTAACCCATTAAAGGAATATTCATACAAAAATTTTGGTCTTTACACATATGGACTCCTAATTAGTGGAAACTATTATGTAGGGTATCTAAGGGATTAGAAGGGTTGTTTTCTAAGATAGATTGAGGAATACAAATAAGATATTTGATTTTTTGAAATATACCCATCTATCTTTTAGGGGTAATTCCAGTTAGAGTATAAAAAGATGTTTCTAGATAATATTAACCATATATTCTGATTCTTATAGACTCTATCGACCATTTTGATTGATTATGGGGCTTATATGTTGGATGGACTATGTTGGAAGTGGTAACACATGATAGAGGAATCAAAGAAGAATAAAGTTCTTGACTAGAAGGTGTTCTAGAAGATATTTAATGATCAGTACCACATGAAAGAGATAAACATGGATAAGGAATAATAGTTTCTAAATTTTTATTTGGGTAACTTATCAATTATTGGATATTCATTAAAAATTATTTATCTTGTGAAACACATGTTCACATTGATGATGAATGAAAACATCAAGGAATCTATGTTTGAAATTTGGTTGTGAATAAATATAAATTTGAGGATCATTCCTTTAAATATACCAATATATACATATGTGGTGATAAAGGAAGATTTAATGGAGGTATATAGAGTAGATATATTGAAGGAAAGTTCTTTTATTCCATGGGAAGGTGGAGGGAAGAATTCATTTAGTGAATAGACTAAGAATCAGAAGGAATTCTAAAGGAAGTTAGTATAGATTTATTCCTAGCTATCTAAGGAGAAAGGAATATAAGAGTATTTCTTATGTCATGAAGTGGGTTAACCAAACTCAAAATGTTTAAATCCTCCTCATATATGTCCTCAATATAGGAAAGTGGGAAATTTAAGTAAATATGTTAACATGTTTTCATAACTGGGTAGTTATATTACCTCAAACCAAGAGTAGGGATTGTTGATATAGAGGTATGCATTAAAATATTTTGATTTCAAAACTCATTATTGAGTATAAAGGTCTCATTAGGAGAATAATTCAATACAATATAAGAATTAAGGGAAACTATTCACTTTTGAGTAAGAGTCATATAAGATTAAGGATGATGTAGGACCATTTATAGTTTAATATATTATATTGATAGTGTCTATGATTATTTCTCTATTAAGAAAATCATATCCATTTATCTCTATATATTTCTTTGATATTTTAGGGTTTCACATGAGGTTAAATCTATAATCTATGAGAATAGACACTCTGCAAGAAGAGAGAACCGATAAAGGATTTTATTATCCTTCCAAATTGATAATTATTCTCAATAATAATTATTCCAAATATATAAATATTATAACATAACAATATTTTATAATTTATGTAAAACACCAAGATTTCATAGTATGTTATCTCATTAAAGTAATTCAATAGCTTACACTACACGCGACACCGAGTTCGAGCGCACAATAACTAACCAAACCAGCCGTTCAAAAAACAGTTATGAATAGTATTAAATTTATTTTGAATCTTATATACTATATATAATTTTAACATCTATATTATTTGTTTCTTAGACATAATATAAGAACAAATTCATTTTTTTAGATAAAGGAAATATTTTTCAAAAATGCAATTTTACCGCCTACTAATGGAGATTTTTTTAATGAAATACCTGACATTTTTATATAAAATTTGACAAAATAAACTTCTTATTTATAATAGGGAGATAAAAATTTAGTTTGGAATTTTTTTTGGTACTTTTCTAATAACTTTCAAATTTTGATGAATAGTGAAAAATAACATGTTTTAATTGAAAACAACATTTTAATTGAAATAATTTATAGTTTTAAATTATTCATTTCAATCGTTTTGAAGCATAATTAGATTATATTTTTATCATTTAATATAATTTAGGTCATTATAAGCATTTTCACATTTAAATTTGACATAAACACATGTAATTTTTTTGATAGTTGTTCCTTTTTAAAAACCCGCCTTTTGGTTTTGACAACGGGAATTAATTTTAAATTAATAAATTCAACTTATATGTTTTGAATTTGGTAAAATGGACTTAATTTTTGAATTCATAACATCAAAATTATCTTAGGGTAAATTTTTGGTATTTTTCTGAAAACATTCAATTTTTGATGAATAGTGAAAAACACTGCGTTATTAGTTATAACCGACTTTTTATTTAAATAATTATTTATTTTATTTCAATTTATTTTTATTCAAAATAGATATATAATACCTATATAAGTTCAATTTAATTCATTGGAGTCATTTTATAATGAAATTAGATTTATAAAATTTTATTGAACTTTTTAACGTTTTTTACCCACCTTCTAAGAGCATTTGCAAATTTGCATAAAAATTTATTTTACCACTTTTGTGAGTTGAATTTCAAAAATAAAAAACACACAGTTGACATCAGTAATTAAAATGTGGTTAAATAAGGTGAAAATATTTATTTGGTGAAGAGTAACTTTTGACTTTTAATTATCGTGGTTAAAAGTAAATTGGGTAATTACGTGTAAAAATGATATTATAATTACCCTAACACATGTCCTATTTCTATTGGATAAGTTTAATTCGACCAAAAACAACATTATGAATAAAATATGATCCTCTTTGTTCCACTTTGATTAGATTAAGACATTTATTATTATTTTATCAAAAGAAGAGTTAAAAGTATTAAATTCAAAGTTTAATAACTAAAACATTTTTTATATAGGGTCACAAACAATATAAATTAGACTATAAATATTCATTAGAAAGCTAAAAATATTTCCTACACAATTTTATTTTATTTATAATTTTTAGACATTAAATAATTTAATTTATTTATGACACAATGATGATGCGGTAATTACCTTATTAATAAAATATTGAAATAATTGATATTATAAATATCCAAATAAATGTAAATTGAGACTTATAATGAATTAAAATAATTTTTTAGGTTAATATAAAATTTTAGGGCTGATTAGATATTTTTTTGAAGTGATAAGGTTGTTATGACTTTCAAAAAAACAAAATATTAAATAGTGTCAAAATTGACATAAATTATTTTTTAAAACAAATACTATATTAATGGTTGATATAATATTATTAAAAATCTAAGGATATTTTAAATGAATTAAATAATATTATATATGTCATTAATGAAGCACTTGAGGTTCTCTTGGAACTCTAGAGTATGTTTATTAACCATATAGTGTATGAATAAAATAAGACACAGTAAAAGTTAAACTATTTAACTAAGAGTTAAATATAAATAATAAGGTTAAAATGGTAACCTAAACTTGTCTAAAACTATTTTTTGAGTAGTTTTCAACCCATAGACACCTTATCCTATAAATAAATCATTTTTGAACCATTATAAATCGAAAATTATTTTATTATAAAATAATATTTCAATCTTTTCCTAAAGTGACCCTCACCTCTCTTATAAAAGGGTACCTCCCCTTCTCTCAAAATCACACCTCCAAAGCCATTTTTATTGTCCAAAACCTACCCAAATATCCTATAAACTTCTGTAACATCAATATAGATTCTTTAATTTGATCATAAATCCAACCTACAGAGCCCTTTTGATCAACTCAAAATGAAACACCCAAATAAGTGGTAATAATTTCACCACCCTCTTTCAAGTTCTTACCATCTTCCACTTCCTCTTTATTTGTTGTTTACATACCAAAATAATAACTACAGTACGTCCTACATACTATGATGTTATTATAAATATGGTACAACCATATTAATTATTCTATTCATACTCTAAATGACAAACTCACCATATGTGCGTACGTACGGCTTACCGTCACCACGTCATGGTTTTGTTTGTTATTCAAACACTTCATTATTTGAATAGGAATAATAATTAGTATAACTGATGTAAATAATAAATATAACTTGTTAATTATTCTATATATATGATATACCATACAATTACATATGATTTCACCATCAATATAATGACATTGTCACTCGTGCGTGTGTAGAGATTACCGTCTCCACGACGCGATGAGATTCATTCCCACGTTCACCATTCAACGATGACTATAAAAATATATATTATTAATAAGTATGTAATATATGAGATAATAATTCTACTGGATATATATTTATATATTTATTTATTAACATATATCTTATTCACTTACTTCCGTCCAATACGATATGAAAATGGAAACAACGTTTATGCGTACGTATGACCTACCGTCTCCATAAACGGTGCCTTAAATTTCATATATCTATCTATTTTAAATATTTATATTCTAAATATATATGATATCTAAATCAAGGTTTATATTCAGGACGTATTTAAATCACTATCTAAATGATACGATCAAGAATAACAAGTTAAAACACGTACGATAAAGAAAGCGACTATTACCCAAAATGTTAATTTAACATGGTAATAATTATTAAAATGGTAGTATAAATTCATAAATGAATCATGTATGATATATGAATATGGTTCAGGTATAATTAAATAATGTACTACGGTCATTATACAGGAGGATAAATGTACCCTCAACCAATGGAAAGTGCAAGGTAAGTGTTAATTCCTCAATCTCATTATTATCCGAGATTGTTTATGTGTAAGTTTTTACTGGGACATATTTATTATCCATGTCCATGTTTCATAAAAGAGTTTTCAAAAGGATTATTTTTAAGGGACTCTTTAGCTAAAAATAATTTTAAATGTTTTAAAAATTTATTCTTCTAATCCTATCTCATTAATGTCTATGTTTTTAAAATGATTTTAAGGATTTATTTATATGGACATGAATGTTTTAAAATGTTAATTACTTTCAAAAGTTTCAAAGTGGTATGGGACTCTTTGAGTCAAAAATATATTTCAAATGACTTCATTTATAAATTGTGTGACTTTTAAAATGATTTCATGAAAAGGGATATTTCTCTCAAAGAGTTTTACTAATCATTTTCAACTATGTCAACATTTTTTACTAGATATTATTCTCGATCGAGGTTGATTTATTATGATAAAAATATTCCATATTATATTTAAGGTTTTGTGATATGTTTGACAGTGAATGTGTTATTTTTATACCATTTATGGTTTATAGATAAAGTATTGACATTTCGTATGTTAGTTTTAATATGATTGTTTATGTGATGTTTTGACCTTTTCATATGAGGAATGCCTTGAACTTATTATGTGATGGGTGGAGCCCGCTATATCTCCTCAATGCATCAATAGGTCTCATGATACAAACTAGTGTCTTCGGACAAGGCCTTGAAAAAATCTTATTTGTAGTCTTGGCACAAATCCTTGACTATGTGGTTATGAAGTCTTGCATTATGCATTACATCATTATTAAATTAGCTATTGATATTACATGTGATTATTCTACTAATAGAATATCAATGTGAATAATTAAATGAAATTATTTTATTTACCTTTTCCATATTATGTTGAAGTTTAAGTTTAAAAGGATTTTCTTTTAGTTTTATACATTGCCTTAAATATTTATGCTTATTTGTGAAATTTTCCGATATATTGTTATACTTACTGAGCATTTTTGCTCACCCCATTATTATGTTTTATTTTCCCACGATTCCAAGAAGTGTTTTATGATTGATAAGCAAGGTTAATCTAGGAGATTAATGTCATTCTCAAAGGATCATTTATATTGTGTTCCATTTTCTAATGTGTAATGTAACATTCATGTTTGTAATCTATTTTCCAAGACTACTTAAGTGATCGGTCTTTTAGGAATTGATTCTTTGAAATCATTCCAATGTATTAAAATAATGCACCGACTCTAGGCTTCTAGGGCCGAGGCATTATATTTGGTATCAGAGTAATTTTAACAACAACCTTGGAAATAGATTTAGATAAAATCTATTTAGAGAACATTAATCTAAGATAGACTTTGAGGATTAGTTTAGAAGAACTTCCTAGAATTTGGTAATGTAGAGATTTTGTGTATTTTTTAAGAAATACATCCCTGTCTAGATACGAGAATGTAGAGATGGATCTGGCACATATGTACCTAAGAGTGAAAACTCCAACAAGGAGTTTTAGGCTTGACACGGGGTATCCTGGTACATGACAACAAGCCTTTATGCACTCTTGGTTACCAAACTCCTGGGGGATATGCTTAGGATAATTAACATTTTCATTAAAATCCATTATAAAGGATTTAGGAGTAAAACATTCCGCAAAGAAAACATTTAATGATTATAGATCATATGTACAATATTTTCAATTTAAGTTAGGTATTTTAAAAGTTTGGAATTATGAATTGCGATTCATAAACTAACCTAGTGTATGACATTGTTTAGAAATGGCAACTAGTAGATGGAACGAGAACTCCAACAATATGAAAGATCCAAATATTAAGAAGGATCATATCTTTCATGGTATTAATCCAACATTTAAAAGGGAAATAGTCTACCACATATTCTCATCATATGAATAAATTGTATCATGTGTTAATAAGATAAGTAAATAAATCTCTGAGTCCTATTTCATTTAAGGGAAGAAAGAGAATAAAAGGATGGAAGAGAGAAAGATAGATAAAGGGAATAGGGGAAAGAAGGATTTTCCTATATGTGATAATTGTATAAAGAATCAACATGGTAAAATGCATGAATGTAATGGGAATTTTTTATAAGTGTGGAGAAAAAGGACACCAAGTATGTGATTGCAAGGATAAGAAAAAGTTTTCAAATGTACACTGCTTTATTTGCAAGGAGTTGGGACACTATGCAAATCAATGTCCAAATCATTAGAGTATAACCCAAATGATTCTATTGGATAATAATAAAGTTATGATACTACCAAATATAAAGAGGTGTGATTAGAGTTATTATGTTGTTAAAGTATTGTGTCATTTGAGTATTTTATTAATGATGTACATGTTATAAGAATTAAAGCGTATATAAGGATTGTACTACATTACTATTACATTAAGGACTTGAGATTGTGTGGAACCAAGAAAAGTGACTCAATAGCATGTTAAATTTTTTGGAAAATATATGGTTGAGAGAAAGATAAACCATAATATGTTTCTGATATAAAGGTAGTGATTTTGGAATAATATATGATTGATTTGGATAAATTATATTGGATATTCTAGACTACCTTGAAGCTGATTGATGATTAGTATATTCTATCATTGTTGGAATTTTTAACTTTTTTGGATAGATGGAGTATATCCAGTATTCTATAAGTAATAAGGGAGCATGAAAGTAATCAATAAGGTTTTATAGAAATTCAGGGTGTTGTAGTGTTTTAAAAGAATACATGATGAATGTATTCAAATGTTATTACGTGACAAAAAGGATCTTCATTGTGTTTACCTTCCTTATAAATTTTGTACTGTGAGTTTGGACAGAAGTATTTTGGATAAGTCTAATTGTTGGAATCGATTAAGTTTGAAATTGGATACTATTGTTAAGGTTAAATCATTTCTTTAGATTATTTTTGGATTTTCATAAAAATGACAACCCAGAGGTCAGGCGACAACCCATCACCTCTGTCAAGGCCACGAGACTTGAACCCGCAATCGAAGGGCGATAAGGGTGGATCACCTACCACTGGCATACATGATGTCCTAGTTTGTATAATTTATTTTTTTAATAGTCTGAATAATAAATTATAAATTCATTACTTTAGGAACCCTATATAATTAGGATAAATAGAGTACTTTTGAATTCTATTATCTTTTGGAGTGAAAGATGAGTTTGTGGTTGTAATTAGTTGAAGGATGAAACTATAATTTTCAAGTATATTTTTCTCCATCTTATTCTATGAATAAATCAATTCTTAAACATTAGGGAAGGGATCTTAAAACAAAAAATTTGATATCCTAATACCTTATGTTTTGTTGCACCGATGATATTTTAAATCATTATAGATTGATGGCACTGAGGCATTCAATTTCCACTTTTTTTGTGATTGATGGGCTCAATCACTGCCTATAAATATTTAAGTTTTTTCACCAATTATGTGTCTCTAATTTCCACCAATGTTATCCTAATCAAGATCATAATTTTGTGGTGACTTTCATTTCCCTTTCTATCTTATTAAGACTAAATTTTATTAACCCAATTTATGATGTGGGTTTTTCACAAAGGTATTTTTCAATTTTTAACCTTTTATTTTAGAAGAACTATTTCAAATTGCGAGAACATAATTTATTGAAGGAGGGTAGAATGTAACACCCCAAGATCTCATAGTTCATTATCTAATTAAAGTAATTCAATAGCTTGCACTGCACATGACACCGAGTTTGAGCGCACCACAACTTACCAAACCAGCCATTCAAAAAATGGTTATGAATAGTATTAACTGTATTTTGAATCTTATATACTCTATATAATTTTAATATCAATATTATGTGTTTCTCAAACAAAATATAAGAACAAATTCATTTTTTTCAGATAAAGGAAGTATTTTTCAAAAATGAAATTTTACTGCCTACTAATGGGGAATTTTTTTAAATGAAATACCTGAAACTTTTATATTAAATTTGACAAAATAAACATCTTATTTTTGGTGAATAGTGACTTTTTACTTTTATTTACCGCGGTTAAAAGTAAATAGGGTATTAAGGGTAGAAATGATATTATAATTACCCTAACACATGTCCTAATTCTATTGGATAAGTGTAATTAGACAAAAAAAAAACCTTTTGAATAAAATATGATCATATTTGGTCCACTTGGATTAGATTATGACATTTATTATTATTTAATTTAAAGAAGAGTTAAAAGTCTTATATTCAAACTTTAATAACTAAATTTTTTTTTATATAGGGTTACACACAATATAAATTTGACTATAAATATTCATTATAAAGATAAAACGATATCCTACATAATGGTATTTTATTTATAATTTTTAGAAATTAAATAATTTAATTTATTTATGACACAATGATGATGTAAAAATTACTTTATTAATTAAATATTAAAATAATTGATATTATAAATATCCAAATAAAAGTAAATTGAAACTTCTGATGAATTTCACTAATTTTATTCGTTAATATTACATTTTAGTGTTGATTAGATAAATTTTATTTGAATTGATATGGTTTTTATGACATTCACAAAAAAAAACACCAAATAGTGTCGAAATTGACAGAAATTATTTTTTAAAACAAATACTATAGTATTGGCTGATATAACATTCTTAAAAATATAATGTTTGGCCAAAAGGATTAACTAATATTATATATGTCCTTAATTAACCACTTTAGGTTCTCTTGTATGTTTATAGTAAGTTTATTAACCATATAGTGTAAGAATACAAGAAGACACGATAAAAGTTAAACTATTTAACTAAGAGTTAAATCTAAGAGATAAGGTTAAAATGGTAACCTAAAGTGTCTAAAACCTATTGGTTGAAAGGTTTTCGACCCATTCCTTCCATATCCTAGAAATAAATAATTTTGGATCCATTAGATATCGAAAATTATTTTATTATAAAATAATATTTCAATCTTTTCCTAATGCGACCCTCACATCTCTTATAAAATGGTACTAACCCTTCTCCAAAAATCACACCTCCAAAGCCATTTCGATCGGCCAAACCCTAGCCAAATATACTCCAAACTTCCCTTAAATCAACCTAGATTCCTTACATGGATCATAAATCCAACCTATGGAGCACTTTTGATCAACTCAAAAGGAAACACCTGAAGAAGAGGTAATAATTTCACAACCCTCTTTCGAGTTCTTTTCCTCTTCCACTTCCTCTTTATTTTTTATTTCCATACCAAAATAATAAATCCAGTATCTCCTACATACTATGATGTTATTATAAATTTTTTACAACCATATTCATTATTCTATCCATCCTCTAAATGACAAAGTCACCATACTTGTCTAAGTACGGCTTACCGTCTCCACGTCATGGTGTAGTTTTTTATTCAAACACTTCATTATTTGGAAGTGTATAATAATTACTATAACAGATGTAAATAATAAATATAATATGTTAATTATTATGTATATATGATATGCCATCCAATTACATATGATTTAACCATCAATATAATGATATTGTCACTCATGTGTACGTACGGATTATCGCCTCCACGACTCGATGAGATTCATTCCCACGTTCACCATTCAACGATGATTATAAAAATATATATTATTAATAAGTATGTAATATATGACATAATAATTATACTGGATATATATATATATATGTATGTACTTACATATATCTTATTCACTTACTTCCATTCAATACGATATGAAAATGGAAACAACGTTTATGCGTACGTACGACCTACCGTCTCCATAAACGATGACTTCCATTTCATATATATATATATATATATATATATATATTATGAATATTTATATTATAAATATATATGATATATAAATCAAGGTTTATATTCTAGAAGTATTTAAATCATTATCTAAATGATGCGATCAAGAATAACAAGTTAAAACACGTACGATAAAGAAATAGATTAGTACCCGAAATGTTAATTTAACATGGAAATCATTATTAAATGGGTATTATAAAGTCATAAATTAATCATTTATGATATATGAATATGGTTTTGGTATAATTTAATAACATAATATGGTCATTATACAAGAGGTTAAATGTACCCTCGACCAAAGGAAAGTGCACGGTAATGGTTAATTTCTCAATCTCATTATTATTGGAGATTGTTTATGTGTAAGTTTTTACTGGGAAATATTTATTGTCCATGTCTATATTTCATAAAATTGTTTTCAAAAGAATTATTTTTAATTCACTATTTATCTAAAAAATCATTTTAAATGTTTTAAATATTTATTCTTCTAAACCTTTCTCATTAATGTCCATGTTTTTAAAATGATTTTAAGGATTTATTTATATAGACATGAATGTTTTAACATGTTAATTCCTTTTAAAAGTTTCAAAGTGGTATGGGATACTTGTATTCAAAAATATATTTTAAATGAATTCCTTTATAAATTTTGTGACTTTTAAAATGATTTCATGAAAAAGGTATATTTCTCTCAAAGAGTTTTACTGATCATTTTCAACTATGTGAACATCTTTTATTGGATATTATTCTTGATCAAGGTTGATTTATTATGATACAAATATTCCATATTGTGTTGAAGGTTTTGTGATATGTTTGACTATGGATGTTTTATTTTTATACCATTCATGGTTTATGGATAAAGTATTGAAATTTCATATGCTAGTTCTAATCCAAATGTTTATGTAATGTTTAAACCTTTTCATATGAGGAATGCATTGGTCTTAGTAAGTGATGGGTGGAGCCTGCTATAGCTCCTTAATGCATCGATAGATCTAATGAGACAAACTAGTGTCTTAACACAAGGCCTTGACAAATTTTATTTGTAGTCTTGGCACAAGGCCTTGATTAAATGGTTATGTAGTCTAGCATTATGCATTCCATCATTATGAAATTAGCTATTGATATTACATTTGATTATTCTAAGAGTAGAATATCCATGTGAATAAGTAAATGGAATTATTTGATTTATATTTTCTATATTATGTGGATGTTTATGTTTAAAATTATTTTGTTTTAATTTTATACATTACCTTAATGGTTTATGTTTATTTGTGATAGTTTCCGCTATATTGTTATCCTTATTGAGCCTTTGAGCTCACCCTTTTCTTATGTTTTATTTTCCCAGGATTCCAAGAAGTGTTTTATGATTGATAAGAAGGGTTAATCTAGGGTATAATTTTGTTCTCAAAGGATCATTTATGTTGTATTTTGTTTTCTAATGTGTAATGTAACATTCATGTATATAATCTATTTTCCAAGATTGCTAAAATGACAAATATTTCAGGAATTGATTCCTTGTAATCATGCCAATGCATTAAAATAATGCACCGAATCTAGGCTTTTGGGGTTGATGCATTACAATTTATTTTATTTAAATAATATAGTCGATTGCATGTGTTATACACAACCCCAAGGTTAAATGAACTGTGAAATATTATTATTCAAATATGAATGTTATGAACAAGATGTTGGTTTCAAAGGTATGAATAATAATAACCATATTATGAAATATACATAGAATTTTTTTCCATAATAAAATGAATAATCCAGCATACATTTATTATCAATTGGTTGAAATTGAAGATAAAATCTTTTGATGGTAAAAGAGATATTTTTAATAATTTTTTTATTTGTGTAACATATTTTTATCTTAATAGATTAAATTAATCATAATTAATAAATTATTATAATGAAATAATTATATTATATATCCAAATTAGTGGATTAAATTTATTTAGTTATTGTTATTATGAAATTAATGAGAATAAATTCATTTTATGCCTCAAAAATACATTTTCTTAAAAAATCTTTTTACTGCATATTGTGCATATATATTAATGTTAATTTCTAGAAATTTTAGAATTTTTATTTTAATAAAATGACATAATTTTTTAAATTATCATGTAATAATATTCCTAGGATGTTGTTTTTGGATTTTTAAATGATTGATTTTTAGTGAATAGTGAAAAATATTGATTTTTTTGCAGAACTTTAATTTTTTCATTAAATCAAGTTATTTAAAAGTTCAAATTGGTTTAGATTTGGTTTTAAAGTAAAATAAGATCCATTATATTAAAAATAATATAAATAATTCCATATGAATCAATATTATATTATTTTTTGGAATATGTTCATCTTTATGCATAAAACACAATTTTCTAAAAACTATTTTTTGTTGCATTTTTCACATTTATATTAAAATTAATTAATGATAATTATATATATTAAATATTTAAAAATGAATTCCATATTATTAATAAATATTTTTATGTTTATTAATAAGTTAAATTTCATTTTTTTATTATGAATAGTTACCATGTTAAAAATATGTCAGCATGGTAAATGGTAAATTGTGTTAATTAAGGTAAATACTTTGTGACAAGACCGAAAAATTTCATCTTAAATATTATTATATATTTTATTTATTTATAATTTTATCTTATAAATTTTATATTTTTTTCCACTATACTTTGATTATGACCTTTATATTATTTTAAAGTAAGAAAAATTACAAACTGTCACTATATTTCTTTCAGTATCTCTAATATGTTGTCATAGGGATAAAAAGAATATATGAAAAATTTTAAATGTTAATTTTTAATGTTAATAAATTATTTTTATGATAGTATTTTTTTTAATTTTTAAATATAATATAATCTCCAACACAACTCATGTGCAAGAAGTAGAAAAATAAAATAAATAATTTTAAAAATAATAAGATGTAATATATTTTGGATGAATTATACTATAACAAAAATTTATTATATATATAATTTGTTATAGTTACTTAAATATTTTATATTCTAATTACATTGTTATATTGACGCCTTTAACATCAAATTATGTGAATAATCATGAAAATGATTTTAAATTGTATTTGATGTTTAAAAATTATTTTAAAATCATTATAAAATCCTAAAAATCATATTTTTACTCTATTTTATGGTAAATATTATATAAATTCATTAATATATCATGAAGGTGCCACTTTAAATTCTTAAAATTACTTTTATGAGCCTTAAAGATTGAAAAATGTGTTGCAACAATCACGGTTAAATATGATAAATGAAGGGTTAAAATAAATATATAGGGGTTAAAAGAACCAAAAAACTTGTATAAATCATATTGGTTGAATTAATTTTGGATATATAGAACAAAATAATCTAAATTGGGCCAATTAAAAGCCACTATTCCATTAAAGTAAACTTATATTAATTTATATTTTGTAATAATTACAAATATACTATGACAACCCTGCTTTTATTACAACTTAAACATGCTTTATTACATAAAACTTCACTTGATACAACAAAGAAGATCGAGAGGTTTAGTGTCTTTGGGGCTTAGGATCATTACATAAAAACTTTAAACTTGAAATACAACATCCTTAATGAAAACTTCCTTTACATGACCACTACATTCCTTCGTACTTAGCATTGCATGGGATAACCTGAGGACATGCATAAGAAAAGGGTGAGCTATAAAGCCCAGTAAGGGAGTACATAATGAATAACATGAGGAGTAAAATACATGTTAGGAAATAGGAATATAAATAGAGCATAAGAGAGACATGAACATTAAGGCATGATAAAGCATGATAATCATAACATGGAAATGTGGCAACAACACTTAACATTGAATTAGCATGAGCCAAGGCTCATTGCACATGGAGCATGAGTAAACCCTCATTGCACTTGAAGCACGAGTAAACCCTCGTTGCACTTGAATTAGCATGAGTAAACACTCATTTCATATGACGTATCATGATACTATACTTTACCCAATGCATTGGAGCGCTATAAAGGGCACACCCTTCTTAAACATTTCATTTCATGCATAAGTGTGCCACATGGATCATAAAACATGGATTCATAAAACATAATCATTTCTTCCATGATAAAGGAATGTGGAATTCATACATGAAACTTTACAATCAATAGGTATATGTGCATAAAGGTGAATACCCTTGATGGAGAAATGAGCATGGTATTCACTACACAAAGACATTGGCTTAGAAAATCGGTGCGATTTCGGCAGCGTAACGGCGTGACATAAGAATTCATAAAAAATGTTGATGAGAGAGAAAGGGGTTACTAATCATATTTACATGTAATGGACAGTAAGTAGATCATATATATACATGTCCCAACAATAGAAATGGAATTTAGATTCATGATACAAAAGTATTGCTTGAATGTAAAAGAAGAGAGAGAAGTTCCTTTCGGAATTTCGGCATAGTAACGGGTGTACATGGGAGGCATTTAATGAGAGAGAAAGGGTTCTCCCATCATTAAAACAATAATAGGGAAGTATGGGGGAGGTTCTAAACCATACCCCAACATTCATAATTGAAATAAAAAGGGAAATACAACTTAAAGAAAATTGACAAAAAAATGAGAAAGGAAGAAAACCCCTTACTTGGAAGTGTGCTTCCAAAGGCTAGAGAGAGGCTTGTGAGAGGCTTCTTGGGAGCTTGGGGCACCTTGAGAGGATTCTAGAGAGAGTAGGGTATAGGTTGGACGAACTTCAAGGGATTTGAGTGAGGAGGAAGTGGGAGCTTGGGTGGGTTTATATAGGAAAGGTGAGAGAATTCTTTATTATTTAGGTTTGGGACCCCTTATATTAAAATAATCCAAACCACAAACCATCCCATGGTATTTGCCCATGGTTTCTAGAAAAGGAAATAGGAAAACAATATTTTACAAGGCCAAGGTCCGAACTTATTAAAAAATTAGGGTTGCTTATGTGGAGGTGAGTCACACTCCCATGGAAATTAATTTAAAAAGGCAAAGTGTTGAATAAGTCTTGAGGGCTCCATTAATGATTTGAAAAGTGAGTCAAATAAACCCAAAACCTCATTTTTTTAATGATAAAACACATATTGGCCGAACATAAGGATTATGGTATTTTATTACATCACCATTGGGTCATTATGATGTCATAAAACACATTATATATTTAAATGGTATTTAATTTTTACCCAAAAATTTGACTGTCTCAGAAAATTATGAAAAATTCACCGTTGGATAATTTCGACGTCCTGATTCCAAAAATAATATTTATTTTATCTAAATAATTTTCTAAATATGTGAATTTTCACTTTTAAAATAAAAACCGACATTTATAAAAAATTCACGGGTTTTGACAGAAATGGCTTTCAAACCTTAATAAAAATTTTAATTGCATTCATAAAATTATAAGATCATTTATATTTAATAAAAATTAATTTAATATTAATAATAATATTTTATTAAAATATTATTTAATTCAAAAATCCTTTAATTTAATAAAATATAATTCTTAATTAAATAATAACTAAAAACATCATTTGTACTTTAAAAACTAATTACAATGCATCAAAAATGACTAGAAATTATATTCATTATTATATACAAAAAATAATGTACATGAACATGGTGCTACTTATTTGTTACATAACCCCTTAAAATAGCCGCATAAGACCTAAGGGTAAGGTGTGCGATGGTGACAGACTCTTGGGGTTGCTCGGATAACATTGCTCGAGTGGTAATCTCTATCAACTTCCATTTTTCCCGTAGATGATCACGTTCGAGCTTGACTTGATGAAGCTCATCTTGGGCTTGGTCAAGGGCAAAGCCCAAAGACGCCACCTCCTTTCCGAGCTCCGACAAATGGGCTTCGTAAGGGGCAATTCTACTGGATGAGGCCATCGCTTCCTTTGTCTGAGTAGAAAATTGGTTCGTTAAAGCCTTATATTTAAACTACCCAGATGATCACTATTCAACGGCTATAAAAGTAACGGTCACAAATCTTAACGTTAAACTAAAGAAGTTGACATCATATAAAAACATAAAGAAACATTTAACTGGATCAAGAGGGATTTTCCATTAATGAAATTTTGGGTCGTTACAACATTCCCCCCTTAAGAAATTTCACCCTCGAAATTTTCCTTTTCCCACACTAAAACAAATGTGGGTAACTTAGCTTCATCATATCCTCCGACTCCCAAGTTGCTTCTTCAAACTTGTGGTTTCTCCACAACACCTTGACGAGGGGCATTGTCTTATTTCGTAGAACTTTTTGTCTACGATCCAAGATCTTCACTGGTTGCTCCTCATAAGAAAGATCGTATTCTAATTGTACCACCTCAGAAGAGAGTACATGTGAAGGGTCTGGTATGTACTTCCTTAAGAGGGATACATGGAAGACATCATGCACCTTGGCCATAGTAGGTGGAAGTGCTAGTCAATAGGCCACAGCCCCAACACGATCAAGAATCTCGAAGGGGCCGATGTACCTTGGACTTAACTTCCCTTTCTTTCCAAACCTCATGACCTTCTTCCACGGAGATATGCGTAAAAACACCATGTCTCCGACTTTAAACTCAAGGTCTCGTCGACGATTATCTGCATAACTCTTCTGTCGACTTTGGGCTGCCTTGATATGCTGATGAATGGTTTTCACCTTCTCCACCATTTCTTCGACCATTTCTGGTCCAAGCAGCTTACGTTCACCGACCTCATCCCAACATGCCGGTGTTCTGCACCTTTTCCCATATAGGGCTTCATATGGTGCCATTTGGATGCTCGAGTGGAAACTATTATTATAAGATAACTCAACTAGAGGAAGATGTTGATCCCATCCTCCTTTAAAGTCCATTGAGCACGCTCTCAACATATCCTCAAGTGTTTGGATAGTCCGCTCGGATTGGCCATCAGTTTGAGGATGATAGGCCGTACTGAAGTTCAGTTCAGTATTCAGAGCATGTTGAAGACTCTTCCAAAACTTAGAGATAAATCTTGGATCTCGGTCCGACACAATAGATAGTGGTACTCCATGCAACCGTACAACTTCCCTGATATATATCCGTGCCAGTTGATCCAAATAGAAATCCTCTCGAATAACAATGAAGTGTGCAGTCTTTGTAAGATGATCCACAATAACCCAGATTGCATTGTTGCTTTTGGATGTCCTTGGAAGTCCATTGATGAAGTCCATGGTGATGTTCTCCCATTTCCATTCTGGTATGGGCAATGGTTGCATCATCCCCTTAGAGTTCTGCCTCTCTGCCTTCACTTGCTGACACACCAGGCACTTTGATGTATATTCGGCGATCTCCTTCTTCATATTATCCCACCAAAAGTTTTCTCGGAGATCTCGATACATCTTTGTGCTCCCTGGGTGAATAGAGAAATTTGAACTATGTGCATCATCCAAAAGTTCCTTCTTCAGCTCCGAACTTTATGGGACACATAGTCTTTTCCCAAACCGCACAATTCCTTCTTCATTAACATTTAACTCTGAGGATTTTCCCTTTTTGATAGCTTCCACTTTTTCTTGGATTCTCGCATCATCCTTTTGAGCATCCTTTAACCTTTCCAAAAGAGATGGTTGAGCAATCATTTGTGAAAGGATTGATGATGTTCCCTTCTTTATGATTCCCACGTCCATCTTCATCAAGTCTAAGAAGATTGGATCCTTCTCAATTCTCATCATTGATAGAATTGCTGGATCCTTTCTACTTAGGGCATACGCCACCTTGTTCGCCTTCCCAGGGTGGTAATGTATTGAAAAGTCATAATCCTTTATGAGCTCTATCCATCTTCTCTGGCGCATATTAAGCTCTTTCTGTGTGAATATATATTTAAGACTCTTGTGGTCAGTATATATCTCACATTTCTCTCCATAGAGATAATGCCGCCAGATTTTCAAAGCAAAGATTACCGCCGCCAACTCCAGATCATGCGTTGGATAGTTTCGCTCATGGATTTTCAACTGCCTTGAGGCATAGCATATCACTTTATCATTCTGCATCAGCACACATCCTAAGCCCTTCTTCGAAGCATCACTGAATACCACAAAAAGCTCCCCACTTGTGGGTAAAGTGAGCACAGGTGCAGTGATAAGCCTCCTTTTCAACTCCTTGAAGCTTTCTTCGCATTCATCACTCCAAGAAAACTTTACTCCCTTTCGAGTTAGCTTGGTAAGAGGGTTGGACAATCGTGAGAAGTTTCTCACAAATCGTCGATAATATCCAGCTAACCCCAAGAAGCTACGGATATCAGTTACCGATGTTGGCCTCGGCCATCCCTCAATTGCATCTGTTTTGGAGGGGTCCACAGATATCCCATTGCTTGTGATGATATGGCCCAAGAATGAGACCTCCTTCAACCAGAACTCACACTTTCTGTACTTGGCATAGAGCTTCTCCTTGCGCAAAGTCTCCAGTACAGTTCTTAAATGCTCCTCATGGTCCTCCTTGGTTTTGGAGTATATTAGAATATCATCTATAAAGACTACCACAAATTTATCTAGGTAATCTCTAAAGAATCTATTCATCAAGTCCATGAATATTGCTGGAGCATTGGTGAGTCCAAAAGGCATTACTATGAATTCATAGTGCCCGTACCTTGTACGAAAAGCAGTCTTGGGGATATCTTCCTTTTTCACCCTTACTTGATAATATCCCGACCGAAAGTCGACCTTGGAGAAGTATTGTGCTCCACGCAGCTGATCAAACAAGTCATCGATTCTTGGGAGAGGATACTTGTTCTTTATCGTGATTTTGTTAAGTTCACGATAATCGATGCAAAGCCGCATTGACCCATCCTTCTTCTTGACGAAGAGGACTGGTGCACCCCATGGTGATGCACTTGGGCGTATAAACCCTTTATCCAGATTCTCCTGTAGTTGTTTCTTCAGTTCTTAAAGCTCAACCACAGCCATCCTATATGGAGTCTTGGATATTGGTAGCGCCCCAGGTATAAGTTCAATTGAGAACTCAACATCTCTTATTGGAGGAAGACCAGGAAGTTCCTCGGGAAATACTTCAGCGAATTCCCTCACAATAGGCGTTTCTTCAAGGGTGGTTTCTTCCTTGGACTCAATCATCTGAGCCAGATATGCGTGCTCATAAGGCAGTAATATCCATGCTTGATATGATGGAGCTAAAGGAGATTCATCTTCCTCCTGACACTTGTAAAGAATCGGGGGTCGATTCTCCATATGGAGTGTGATTTCCCTCTCCCGACAATTTATGTTGGATCTATATAAGGAAAGCCAATCCATGCCAAGAATTGCATCAAATTCCACCAAAGGGAGTATGACGAGGTTCGCCGGGAAATTCAATCCACAGATTATAACAGGGGAGGACTTATACTCATGGGATGCAATGATTGCCCCATTTTCCGTACTCACCGACATCTTTACTTCCATGATTTGTGGTGGTGCAGGGATTGTTCTACTAAACTTTTGAGATATAAAAGAATGCGTAGAACCTGAATCAAAAAGTACATTCGCTATTCTTGAATGAATAACTAGCGTACCTGTCACCACTTCGTTGTCGGGGTTCACTTCGGCAGAAGTGATGGCAAAATCTCTTCCTTGCTGTCTTGGAGGTTGTTGATTGCCTCAGATAACCCTTGGATTAGGGCACTAATTCGCAAAATGACCCGGTTCTTTGCATTTGAAGCATTGAACAACGCGTTGAGGTTCGAACGGAGCGTTCCTCTCCTCTGTCGTAGCCGCGGGTCCTTCTTGCTGACAATTAACAGCTAGGTGCCCTTCTCTTCCACACTTGAAGCATTTTCTTGTCCCCCTAAGGCAATTTCCAGGGTGCTTCTTTCCACACTTTTGGCAAGTGGGGTGCTGGAATTTCTTAGCGCCATTGGATTTATCCATCGGACCACCAGCATTGAAGTCCACCTTCCGCTTCTTTTCCCCATGATACCCCTGTGATTCTACGATCTCCATTTCAACCTTGAGGGCACATCGGACAATTTCCTCATAGCTGTCGAAGTCACGGATCGCTAATTCTTTCTGCAAGCTAGGCTTCAGCCCACCAAAGAAGCGGTCAACCTTGCATTCGGGGGTAACGACAAAGCCGGAAGCGTATCGTGCAAGCCTTGTGAAGTTTGCCTCGTACGCTCCCACAGATTCCTCATCTTTCTGCTTTAGGGAAAGGAAGTCCCTTTCCATCTTAAGACGGAGGGTGCGTGGAAAATATTTATCGAAAAACATCTTCCGGAATACCTTCCATTCCAAAGCCTCGATCTCCTCCTCAGGCTTCGTATTTTTGATCAACGTCCACCATTGATCAGCTTCACCCTCCATACGATAAGCCGCCAGGAGAACCTTCTCTTTTTTAGAGCATTGGAGGATGGAGAATATCTTTTCAATGGAGTTGATCCATTGTTCAGCAATCGTGGGATCGGATGATCCACTAAAAGTAGGAGGCCTTTGTCTCATGAAGCTTTCAATAGCGACTTGTTCTTTCTTAGGGGGGGTTGAACGTTCCTCTTGACTAGGGTTTCTATTCAAAACTTGAGTTAGCTGAGAGAGAAGCGTGACAAAGTTCGCAATTCCTGCTCCCATTGGATTGGGCATCTCATAAGTACAATCATCACACTAATCTTCACAACGGTTGTTAGCCCGAGTTCTCCTATTACCAGCCATTGGCTGGAATAAAAGGAAAGTTAGGGGTAACACATAAAGGGTAATCCAAAGACAAAAGTTGATGACTTATAAATAAACTTTAATCTCTTTAACTCATGAGTCTATAGGATTCAATCCAGGCTTTTCATGATCTTCCTTCTAACATATATCCTTAGGGGCATTTTTCCCTTAATAAGGGTTTATACTAAGATTGTGAATTTATCAAAACATATCCCCCGGGAGTGTCGTAACCAAGAGTGCAGCAAGGCCCGTTGTCGTGCACCAGTTCCCGTTCGAGTCTAGCTCAAAGCGGTGTTTTTGGGTTTTACCCCTAGGATACATCTGTGCCAGAGCCGCCTCTACCTGCTCGTATCCAGACAGGGATGTTTTTGTTTGATAAACCACTTACTTAGTATTTACCAAAACTTAGGGATGTTTTTATTATGATTAGTCTTGTATCTAAGGCTTTACTAGGGTTTCCTAATCCCAAAAATAACTAAACCTATCCTCTGATACCAACTATGACAACCCTGCTTTTATTACAACTTAAACATGCTTTATTACAAAAAACTTCACTTGATACAACAAAGAAGATCGAGAGGTTTAGTGTCTTTGGGGCTTAGGATCATTACATAAAAACTTTAAACTTGAAATACAACATCCTTATTGAAAACTTCCTTTACATGACCACTACATTCCTTCGTACTTAGCATTGCATGGGATAACCTGAGGACATGCATATGAAAAGGGTGAGCTATAAAGCCCAGTAAGTGAGTACATAATGAATAACATGAGGAGTACAATACATGTTAGGCAATAGGCATATCAATAGAGCATAAGAGAGACATGAACATAAAGGCATGATAAAGCATGATAATCATAACATGGAAATGTGGCAACAACACTTAACATTGAATTAGCATGAGCCAAGGCTCATTGCACATGGAGCATGAGTAAACCCTCATTGCACTTGAAGCATGAGTAAACCCTCGTTTCACTTGAATTAGCATGAGTAAACACTCATTGCACATGACGTATCATGATACTATACTTTACCCAATGCATTGGAGCGCTATAAAGGGCGCACCCTTCTTAAACATTTCATTTCATGCATAAGTGTGCCACATGGATCATAAAACATGGATTCATAAAACATAATCATTTCTTCCACGATAAAGGAATGTGGAATTCATACATGAAACTTTACAATCAATATGTATATGTTCATAAAGGTGAATACCCTTGATGGAGAAATGGGCATGGTATTCACTACACAAAGACATTGGCTTAGAAAATCGGTGCGATTTCGGCAGCGTAACGGCGTGACATAAGAATTCATAAAAAAGGTTGATGAGAGAGAAAGGGGTTCCTCATAATATTTACATGTAATGGACAGTAAGGAGATCATATATATACATGTCCCAACAATAGAAATGGAATTTAGATTCATGATACAAAAGTATTGCTTGAATGTAAAAGAAGAGAGAGAAGTTCCTTTCAGAATTTCGGCATAGTAACGGGTGTACATGGGAGGCATTTAATGAGAGAGAAAGGGTTCTCCCATCATTCAAACAATAAGAGGGAAGTATGGGGGAGGTTAGAAACCATACCCCAACATTCATAATTGAAATAAAATGGGAAATACAACTTAATGAAAATTGACAAAAAAATGAGAAAGGAAGAAAACCCTTTACTTGGAAGTGTGCTTCCAAAGGCTAGAGAGAGGCTTGTGAGAGGCTTCTTGGGAGCTTGGGGCACCTTGAGAGGATTCTAGAGAGAGTAGGGCAGAGGTTGGAAGAACTTCAAGGGCTTTGAGTGAGGAGGAAGTGGGAGCTTGGGTGGGTTTATATAGGAAAGGTGAGAGAATTCTTTATTATTTAGGTTTGGGACCCCTTATATTAAAATAATCCAAACTACAAACCATCCCATGGTATTTGCCCATGGTTTCTGGAAAAGGAAAGAGGAAAACAATATTTTACAAGGCCAAGGTCCGAACTTATTAAAAAATTAGGGTTGCTTATGTGGAGGTGAGTCACACTCCCATGGAAATTAATTTAAAAAGGCAAAGTGTTGAATAAGTCTTGAGGGCTCCATTAATGCTTTGAAAAGTGAGTCAAACAAACCCAAAACCTCATTATTTTAATGACAAAACACATATTGGCCGAACATAAGGATTATGGTATTTTATTACATCACCATTGGGTCATTATGACGTCATAAAACACATTATATATTTAAATGGTATTTAATTTTTATCCAAAATTTTGACTGTCTCAGAAAATTATGAAAAATTCACCGTTGGATAATTTCGACGTCCTGATTCCAAAAATAATATTTATTTTATCTAAATAATTTTCTAAATATGTGAATTTTCACTTTTAAAATAAAAACCGACATTTATAAAAAATTCACGGGTTTTGACAGAAATGGCTTTCAAACCTTAATAAAAATTTTAATTGCATTCATAAAATTATAAGATCATTTATATTTAATAAAAATTAATTTAATATTAATAATAATATTTTATTAAAATATTATTTAATTCAAAAATCCTTTAATTTAATAAAATATAATTCTTAATTAAATAATAACTAAAAACATCATTTGTACTTTAAAAACTAAATACAATGCATCAAAAATGACTAGAAATTATATTCATTATTATATACAAAAAATAATGTACATGAACATGGTGCTACTTATTTGTTACATTACCCCTTAAAATAGCCGCATAAGACCTAAGGGTAAGGTGTACGATGGTGACAGACTCTTGGGGTTGCTCGGATAACATTGCTCGAGTGGTAATCTCTATCAACTTCCATTTTTCCCGTAGACGATCACGTTCGAGCTTGAATTGATGAAGCTCAGCTTGGGCTTGGTCAAGGGAAAAGCCCAAAGACGCCACCTCTTTTCCGAGCTCCGACAAATGGGCTTCGTAAGGGGAAATTCTACTAGATGAGGCCATCGCTTCCTTTGTCTGAGTAGAAAATTGGTTCGTTAAAGCCTTATATTTAAACTACCCAGATGATCACTGTTCAACGGCTATAAAAGTAACGGTCACAAATCTTAACGTTAAACTAAAGAAGTTGACATCATATAAAAACATAAAGAAAAATTTAACTGGATCAAGAGGGATTTTCCATTAATGAAATTTTGGGTCGTTACATATACCACCTACCTTACTTATAAAAGTGAACCACATCTCCTCTCTTCCTAACACTTCATGAGCCATTTATTTCAGACAATATCTATCCAAATATATTCCTATAATCCTTATAAACTCCCTAGATATTTTTTTCCACCCCATAGAACCATTCTAATAAGGATTAATGTGTAAGATAAAGGAGACTATCAAAAGAAAAGGTATAACTCTTAACTAAGTTCTTTCATTTTATTTCTTACTCTACCTTATACAATTATATACTAACCATGTTGATATAATAAAATCAGTATAATTTTTTATTTTAAACTTTTATTATTATTAATATTTAAGAAACATTTCTCATCTCGTTTTCCATTAAATGGGAAATGAAAACATCACTCATGCTTACATGTGGACGACCACCTCCATGGAGCGATGTTATTTGTTTTTTGATGTATAAATTTCTTGGATGTTTATAAAATTTTATTTAATTTATAAATAAGAAAAGTATTTCATGATTAATATTATGAATATTATGTAATAATGATTTCTTTCACCATGTTCAACATACCAAAAATTATATTGGGATTATAGAATGAATGTCCTCAAAACATACAACATGAACTTAATAAATTTAGTATCATTATAAGGCATGGTAATAAATGAAATAAACCAAATAATGATAATATAATAATCATTAAATTAATTTTAATTTGGTAAATATTTAATATAATTTAACTATACCATAGTTAAAGAAGATACTTGGTCATTTGAACTCAAGGTAACAGATTTACCATCTAAATTTTCTTTATTTTAGACTTTTTCCATTATAACCACATGTATTATTTTTTATGGTGTATATAATTTCATATGAATTTATTTTAACATTAAATTATTGAAATTTAATTGGTTTATATATATTTTTTACATTATCTACTTAAATTTTGTTTTGATTTAAATATTACCAAATATGAAAGCCATTTTCCTTTGAAACCATATCCTAATGTCTTCCTTTCAAAATAATTCTCTTCCATGTCTATATTAATCAAATGTTTTAATAATTTATTTTTGAAATAGTTTTAAAGGTAAATTTAAACTACTTTAAAGTTTATTTAGAAATTAATAAAAGTAATCATTTAAAATTGTTTCTATACAACTCCTTGACTTTTTAATAAAATCATGAAAATACTAATTTTATCATATGGGTTTTAATTTTTTCAAAGAACTAATAGTTTTCAATTATTTTTATATCCCTTAATTTTTTTTATCATCCATTTTTTTAAAAAAAATCATAGGGCATAATGAGGATTATGAACTATAACAATGTCTATCATTTGGCGATGGGATACACCATAAATTAAGTGGACATGTCTTGAATGAAACTAGATTTTAAATTTAAGAATCATATTTTTGTGAAAAATAGGATTTTAATGTAATAATAAACTCTATTTTTAAGGGTTTTATGTGTAAGAATTTGTTCAAATTTTATAAATCTTTAAACAGAAAAGATAATTGAAATATAATAAAATGAAACCCCTGTTATAAATCCTGAAATTATGGGTTATTTAAGGAAAATAGTATTATAGTTGGTATTAAAAAATGTCTAGATAACTTTAGATGTTATGAAATTATCACATATGTAAAATTTAATAGTTAAGGAAATAATTATTGGTTGATAAGTTTAAAGACAAGCATAATTTAGAGGCTTAAATACCCCATGTTATGGGAATAATTTGGAATACATTTATTGAGTTTTTATAAATTTTTTAGGTATTTGTAAACCTTATATTTTACTTTTTTTATAATGAAATTGTTATTTAATGAAGATTACTTTTATATTTTGTGAACATAAGTTTAACTGTATTGATAACCTTTATGGTAAATATTATCTTTTATTTGGTGGTAATTGTGTTTAATTAGATAAAATTGTTATTACATTTTGGGAAAATATAATATATTATATAGTTAACCATGGGATTTAAAAGTAATTTAGTGACTATGTGATTAATTTATTTTTTTTGAAGATGTTTACAATATTGGTAACATTATATGATTAATTTAATCGTAATATTTTTCAAAAAGATGTGATTTTATTTGAGTGATAATGGTTTAGTTAAATTTTGGAAGAATATATTATTTCATTGTGGACTTTTAGCGATTCTTGTTATTTCATGAAGATTAGTTTACTTTGGATAATATATTTTATTACTTCATGATTTATTAATGTCATTTCTATAATGATATTAAGTTGATCCGTGATGAATATTTGATAAAATATTTCTTATTTTTGGGTTTTGAATTTGGTTTGGAATATTTTGAATAGTTGTATGGTTTGTTATTTATGGAATTATTTATTTTAAACTTGGGGTGTTTCTATTAAGGCTTTGGAGATTAATTTAATATTTCGTCGTATTGGATATTATCTTACCTTGTGATGAAAATTATGTTTTTGGTCAATTTATAAAGACAACATGATTATATTTTTATCCTTTTAGGGATATTTAGATCTATTAGAAGTTTATTTTGGTGCTTCAGCTGTAATATCCCATGTTAGGATTGATTTAATATTTCTGAGGGTATTGGAATTTTAATTTATTTGATGGGACGACTCTTGAATCAAGACATGGAATGGATTTATCATAGTTGGAATGTCTTAAAAGGGTGTTTTGATGCGAGGAATGATTCTCAAGAGGTATATCAGGTGTTCTGGTGACATTTAAAGGCTTTAGGTGATTTTTCAGGTGTTTTTGGAGTTTTATGGAATGGGTGCATGGTTTGGTGTGCACAGTTTACGGGAAACCATATAAAACCTTTATAATTCTAACATTTTTAGCTCATTTTTAACTTCACATAGTTTAGTTACATAATTAGATCATGGTTTGGTGTAAACCATGTGAAGAAAAAGAAGAAACCGTTCAAGAATGAAGATGGTCCAAGGTTTGGTGCATAGGCTATGCATGGCTTCAGAAAAACTATGCACCATGCTGTAGATGGGAGGCAGTGTTGAAAACATGGGTGTTACATATTTTTCAAACTCATCAACATATCCATCTGGGTTATCGGGGTTTTACAATAGGGGTGTATTTTTTAGCACATGGTTTGGCCAATCATGTGGAAAAACCGTGCGAGTAGGTTAGCCTTGGATAGATCCAACAGAAGGAATATTGCATGGTTTGGCCTACAATGTGGAAAAAACTTGTAGATTCCTAGAATCTCATTAAATTTTTTGTTTTTTTCCATTTCCCCCTATAGTATTTTATGATAAGCCTCCCCATTTTTCCCCCTTGAGCACATGAACTAGATAAGGGTTTCACCTCCCTTTCTCCCATCTTCAAGCCTCAACAAAGAGGTGTTTCAGTAGAGATTTTTCATCATTTAGAGGTAATATCAAATATCTACTGGATTCCTTTCTTCTTCCTGTTCATCTTCTATAATTTTGCGGGTTTTTGGATTATTTTTTTTTGATTATTCCACCAAACCATGGTAGAATCATCCGTTTCTCATGTGTATTTTGGTTGGCTTGGGTAGAGGAGATCTCGAGATGTATTCCACACATCGTTGCATGGTGTTTCATTAAGGTATGTGTTCGTAGTGAATTTTCTTAGATTTTAATGGTTAAATTAATTTAATTAAGTGTTTAAATGGTATAAATTATTAAGTATTTTATTGGCAATGGTTTCTTGAGTCCGTTATAGACCTTCCATGGCTGTTTCATGGAGGTTTTATAAGAGTTGACCGACTATGTGTGTTTTATTGAATTGTGACGCATTGGGGTTTAATTTCTTAAATAATTATATTTTTTATAATTAATTTGTTATTATATTTAGTGTGAGGTTAAGGATTGGGTGACCAAGATGATCTCAGTTGGGTGCCGAGGAGTTGGGGTGAGGCTTGTACGAGCTTTGACAAGACATCCATGATTTTAAAATGTTTTGAAAATATTATTTAATTGTGTAGGAGGTATAAAAGTTCCACCCAAAGCCATAATATTTTTCTTACATGTGTTTGAAGTATTTGACTTAGAGTAGATGTGTGATATGATTGTTCCCTTAAAATGATAAATTGGGTTGACTTTATATTGTTAACTTGGACCTTCCACAAACCCCATTGGATCAGTTGGATGTTATTATACCAGACCTATAACCATCCAAGGGGTGTGACCGCCTTTGAAAAATTGAATTTTTTGGTGTTATGTTTTTGTAAAATATTTTGAGGCATTTTTGAAATGGTTAAATGGTGTTTTTTGGATTTTGATTTCGATGTGCATTTCAACGTGGTAAAATGATGTTTTAAAATGAATTTTGGTTTGAAATGAGGAGTAGAACTCCAAGTGGTTTATGAAAAGGTGTTCTAGATGGATTTCAATTATGTACTTAAATTAGGGGTGTGAGGTTACCTCATTATTGAAATGTTTTGATGCCACTTAAATAGTTTTCATTAGATTTGAAGGCATTGGAACTTGATTGTATTTTCCAAGAGGAAGTCTAATGTTTTAAGGGGTGGTCTCTAGGTTTTTACATGTATGTTATTTTAGTTTTTTATTAAATGTAAAAAAAGGAATAAATTTTATTGATCCATGTGTTTATTTTAAGGTATGTTGTGACCTTGATAAATGTTGTGATGAATATAAAAAATTTAAATGGTTAAAAGTGGTGTGTTTAATTGTTAAATGGTTTGAAGAACATTTAAAGAATATGTATTTGGGTAAAGGATGAAATGGTAATGTTGGATAATGGAATGTATAGGGATGGTTGGACATGTCATGTCTAATCTTGGTTGGATTCAATGAGTGATGCTCTATGTTTTATGACCCTTGACAAATGGTTTTGGGATGTTGGATGGATTCTCCACTCCTGGGTTTTGTGCGGGACATGATGATACCCTAGGTGCACCGGTGCACCATAGTTTTTGGGGAAAGGTTTGATGCTCCCAAAACTAAGGGTATGTACATGATATTCTATATTGTAGTTGGGATGGCCTAGTAAGATGATCCAAGTCTTAGTTGGATACTTGGATTAATGCACTTTTTTTTCTGACTTGTGACCTAGTGTTTGGGGTGGCCAAACATGGAGTTCTAGATCCTAATTGGATACTTGGATTAGGGATCATTATTTTCTAACTAGTAACCACTGTAGATTATGAATAATATGAATAGATGAGGCTGAGGGTGATTTGATATAAAGGGTAACATTTTTGATAAATATTAAAAGTGATTAATTGAACTTTTTCAAATAATAAAACTTGTTTTATTTACTATTTTTTCTATAGTTATTCGTTATCCAACATGCACTATTATAATGATTGGTATTTTATTTAGACACCATTGGTGGTGTCTTATAGAGTTTTACTTACACCCTGCTTAGGATTCCATTTCATATGGGTACCCGAGAAGCTCTCACATGTATATTTCAGGCACAAGTTTGGACTGAGGCCCGTGTCAGGTCTTAGATGATCAAGCGTGATAGCTCGGTGGATTCAGGTGATGGGATGGGTTTAGCTCGATGATGTTGTGGAGCCTTTTTGTAGATTCTTTTATTTTGGAATGATATGAAACTATCTTAGTGGGAAGTTTCTTGTATGTATGAAAAGGTTGTTCATGACTTTATTAAATTTCATTTTATTACACTATTTTTCTGTTTCAATTTAATTATTTTTTCACATAATATGATGTATACAGTTTTTGGTTATTTACTTCTGGTTGTGCACTCTGTTATGGGGGTATAATCTCCCCACATTTCCAATTTAAACCCCCCACTACTTGTCAACAACCTCTGACATATGAAAAGGTGTCCATGAGGTTATGTTGTAATCCAAATCGAGGAACCAATTTAGTGGAATCCAAAATGGGATGTTACAATGTGGCATCAAATAAATTTAATTTCCTTTTGTATCATTATTTGGGGTTTAGTATATTGAATAAATTCAAACTTTTTGGAAATTGATATGGATACCTGGATGGTGTTTCACAAAAACCTCTTTTTTTTGGATGTCCAATGTACATAGGGATGGGATTTATGCTCTAGATTTGTGATGCTATAGTAGTATCTGATTTTTTCTTTGGTCAATGAACATGTTGTTTGGATTTTAGGAATTTTGATGGATTTATATTTCTTGGAATTTAATGTAAAGAGGTGTCTCATACATCATTCTAGGCATGTGGGATCCAAATATTATAGGCATGATAGTGTGTGTTTTTATGTATTTTCTTATGGCAAAAGGTTATGTGGATCTATTGAGAGATTCTCAGTGAAAAATCGAGTTCTGTCCCCATGCATTGTTGTAATGATGACCCCAGTAGGTCAGTGGGGTATAAGTATAGAATTTTGGGACCCCTTTTGGGTGGTTTTTGTTTAGGATCAGTTGCATTCCTGAGTCCTTTAGGGAGTATTCTATTGTGAAGATGCTAAGGGAGGATAAAAACCCTAGTTGTGGGATGTTGGTTGTTATATGATACCATTATAGCATGAGAAATAGTGTAGATTTTTTTACTTTCTAAGGTCATTTGATGATGACAAGGGTGCATGTTTTTTTCCTCATGAGTTGTTGCCTTTTGTGAGGTGGCTTAGACCTTGGGTTATTATACCTAGTGACCTTCTTGATGTGACTCTAGTTTAGGGAGTTAGTGCCATGTGGCTTTTTTATTTGACCTATAAGAGGGGTTTTCCATGTTTTAAGTTCCTTTGGGTGTGTGAGTCACATATGTATGTTTTGGTACTTTTGACAATGGTGCGCGAGGGGTGGAACCCAGTATGTTGTTTAGGCACTTGGGATGCATTGGATTTTTAGAAAGAGTACTTGAGTTCAGGTGTTTCTGCCTTTTGGTTAGTCTCTAAAGGGGAAGGTTCATTCAGTTTCCTAGACCAGATAATGTATTTTCATATGGGTGTGCCTGGTGGTTATGAGCTGGATTGGGAGCGCAAGAGGTGATCAAGGGTATGAGGTTGTATGTGTAATGGTTTTCTTGTGCGATGACCATACATCTGAGATAGAAAAATTGTGTTTCTAGTGTGGGACACAAAAAGGTTTCTAGTATCCCTTTGGGTGTAAAGAATTAGGAGTGTTGATGCTTTAGTGTTACTTATGGTTTCTACGAGCATAACCTGTTAGGTTTCTGACCTAGTTAGTTTTGGATGAGACTTCAAGAAAACAGTTAGAACAGAATTGACCTTAGGTTAACTTTGAATGAATCTAAGATTTTGAGTAGTTGAGTAAGTGGTTTTTGGGAAAGGTTTCTTTTTTGGGTTTGGAAAGCACAAGCGGTGCACTACAATGGGTGATATAGGCATGAATGGTAGGCATGGCCAGTAGGTAGGGATGGTGAGATAGGTTTTTGTAAATCTTGACCTGTATGAGTTAGAATTTGGATTTTTGGTTGGGTCACACAAGAGTGTGTGTGATAGTTATATATTAATGGAATATTGAATACATGACCAGATGGTTACATGTTATGTCATTTTTTTGGATCTAATGTTATGAGAGTGTTTGCCCAAGGTGCTTGGGTGGATAGGTAGCCGTTAGTATCCTGAGAGATTATGTGAATGTGATGAGATTCTTCAGGTCAAGGAGGTCAAAGAACACTAGATGTGTTTTTTATGTCCCTACAGATAGAGGTTATGTTGGAAATAGATGAGTGATAGTTGAATTCATTGATGAAATCACTGCATGTGCTTTGTCTATATATGATCATGCCCAATATCTTGACATTGTTTTGGGTGTTCTATGTGGGAAATGGCAATATACCAAGATAACTAAGGGATTTCTTAGTTTTATAAAATGAATCCTTGGGGGTGGTTCTTGTGAAGTAGTGTAAATGGATTCATATGTTGGGAATCTCACAATCAACCATTGGTGGTTGAGGTCCTTATAATGTATGGGTTATTGGTGAATACTAGGGTACCATCCTTGAAATACGTGGACAGGTGGTAGTGGAATTTTTTTCTGTACTAGGAGTGAGATGGCCATGTCCAATTCCAGGGTTGTTGGTGAATAAAACATGGGAAATGATGGCCGGAATATCTTGAGTGGGGACATTGAAACGACACTCCTATAGTGGGGAGTGACATGTCGGTCGTGGAGATACAACCCTCATCTCGATGGGTCATAGGTGTATGGAAATGTCTATCGTTCTATCGTGGTAGTGAATGGAACATGATCAATGGTGGTTTGTGTCTCTTGAGTGGGGTGATGGAAATGACACTCCTATAGCGGGGAGTGACATGTCAGTCACGAAGATACAAACCTCATGTTAGAAGGGTCACAGGTGTCTGCAACTAGGCGTAGATCTATTACGGTGGAATTTAGGTGCTAGTGGAATACCGTTGAGATGAATTCTTAAAATTCCATATGGTATATTATCAAGAAATTAGTTGTGGTAGACAACCAAGAAGAGTATTGGATTCATGCTTGAGGTGATTATGTTATAGCTGCATCAGTGGTGTGGTAGGGTTGGACTATGGTTTTGAGTCTGTAGGTGACCTAATGGTGGAATGTCTATGGGGGTCTCGTATGGACTCCGTTGGGCATATTTGGGTTATTGAGTAATGACTTTGAGTGTGAGGGAATAATGATCAAATGATATGGTGACATACCAATAGTTGGGGCCAGTCATTTTTTTGATGATTTGTTGAAGGACAGTCTGATTGGGGTTAGCACACAATGTGTGTAATAATGATTACAAGCTATGTCTGCTGTTTAATTTTGGAATGATGGGTGCATTTCAGGTTTGATTTGGGATTTCATGGAAAATCCTGAATATTCATAGTTTGTTCTGGGATAGTGGGTATGCATCCATTTTGGTCGGTTTTTGATAACGGGGATGTGTGATAATGATGATTATAATTATCATAGGTTTTGGGGCATGGTAAGCTAAGAACCATGTTGGGAACTAGATGATATTGTGAGTTCGTGTACTGTTGGGATTTCTTGATGGAAATGGTGTTAAGTATCAGAAGTTTGTGGTTATAATCGGACGATTATGGTCCGAGTCACTATATATAGATGATTTATTGGGTTATTTTTAATAAATTTTCCATTTTATGAGCATAAGTAAACACCATCGTGGTGTTTTGGTTTAGGAAACAGGCATTAGATCAGTGTTTTGGCTGGTTGAGGGCCTTGAGTTGTAGGTTGTGTATCAGTATCGTTCACATATACTAACAAAGGAATGAGAATATTAGTAAAAATTTGGTGACCAACATAGGTCATATGGTGAAGATGGATGACCACCTAGGATTATCATGGATGATAATTTTTATGGTGGGGAGGTTTAATGATCCCACATCATAATGCATCAAAAAATTTAGAAGGGATTGGAATTTTCAATTATCAGATAGATCAAATATTGAATCAAGACTCAGAATGGATTTTCAAGAGCTATAATATCTCAAAAGGTTGTTCTACGGTGTGTAATGATGCTTTGTAGGTATCCCAGGTGTTTATATAATCTTAAAAGACTTTGTTTAATGTTTTGGTAGTTTTGGAGTTTTTTGGAAAGGGTTCGTAGTTTGGTGTGCACAATTTAGGAGAAACCATGTGACACCTTGATGCTCAAGATGTTTTTAGTTAATTTTGAACTATGCATGGTTGAGTTTCATGGTTATAGAACATTTTGGGGAAAATCATGTGAGGAAAAAGGATAAACCATGTGAGAATGAGGAGGGTCTAAGGCATGCCACATGGGCTACACACAGTTTTAGATTAACTATGAACCTTGTAATAGAAGAGTGGTTGTGTTGATAGAAAAGTTGGAACATGTTTTTTCAAATCATTTTGCCTAAACGTGTAGGATATGATGGTTTTACAGTAGGGGTGTGCATGGTTGGAACATGCATTGGACAACTATGCGAGTGGGTTGTCCATGGACGGATCCAACCCCACAGTTAGGGCACTGTTTGGCCAACTATGAGGCCAAATCATGTGAGAACCTAGAATATCATTAAATTGGGTTTTTTACCATTTCCCCTCAGGGATTTTCATTTACCCCTCTCATTTATCCCCCTTGTGAAATAAAACTATAAGAGGGTTTCCCCTCCCTTTATTCTTCAAGACTCACTAAGGAGGAAATTTGGTGGAAATTCTTAGCATTTTGAGTTAATATCCAACCTCTAGTGGCTTCCTTGATTCTTCCACTTCCTCCTGTCTAATTTTTGTGGTACCCCGATTTAGGTATTTTTAATGATTACACTAGATAATGGTGTAATCATCAGTTTATCATTGGGTATTTGGTCATCTAGGGTAGAGGAGATTCCAAGATAGATTTTTCATGTCATTGCATGGTGCTTTATTAAGGTATGTGTTTGTGGTGAATTTTATTATGTTTTACCTATCAAATTAATTTAATTCAGTGTTGAATTGGTATACCATCTCATGAATTTTCCTAGGAATGGTTTCGGGAGTCCGTTGAGGAACATACACAATGGTTTCTTAAAGTTTCGATAAGAGTTAATCAACTCGGTGAGTTTTATAGTAATATTCTAAGTTGGGATTTAATTTCTTAATTAATTATATTTTTTATAATTAATTAATTCTTTTTATTTGGAGTGAGCTTTAGGATTGGGTGATTGAGCTAATAGGCTCAGTAGGATCCCACCTAGGTGTTCCATAACAACCCTCTATATAGTAATTCATGTATGCACATTTTAAGTAAAAACATGGTATGATATGTAGTAAATTAGTTTTATAGAAAACTTGGTAAACATTTTCATTTTTCCACACTTATAAACCAAATTAGGTACATCAATTTAAAAGCACATTTTCCATATCATTTTCCCATGAAGAAACATTCATATCAAGTCTAACATAGAAAGCCAATAAATTCAAAACAAAATCACAGTTATCACAACACCGAGGAATACTATTGGTCTCAGATATAGACTACTCATACCACAATAATTATGTGCACAAACCAGTTCCTAGAACAATGGGCCTAGGATGTAGAGGAATACCCCAGGAGTAAACCCCCCAACAATGTCAATATTATTCTCCTAGAATAATGGGCATAAGAAATAGAGGAAATCCCCAGGAAAAACCACCTTGATAATCAAAAAACAGAAGATGATGGCCCCAAGATAAACCTTCCACCTTAGTACCCAAGTTAACCCATGTTCAATTTTTCACAATTAATTTTAATGATTTCAAAACCACTTGAAAAAAATTCAAATTTAATTTTAATTGTTATAAAATAATCCTCTTCCATTCCATTTATCAATAACCAGGGAAAAACCATTCTTCATTAAAAACTCTTCTCAACAAACACACAAAAAAATAATTCCAATATTTCATTATGAATCATCTTGTAAATAAAATTAAAAAGATCTATTATCACAGGGTAGACACTACAGGAAAACGGCCGTTTAGTAGCGGTTTTTTCGCGGTGGTTTTAAAAACCACTGCTAAATGTGTTTCGGGACGCCATTTCGCAGCGATTTTTTAACCACAGCGAAGAAACCTCTGTGAAATGCCCAAAAAAAATTTATATTTTATTTAATTTTTTTCAAGGATTAGTGGCGGTTTTTTAAAAAACCGCCGTGAAATAGCGGCGGTTTGGGTATACCGCCGAGAAATGAAAGGAAAAAATAAAAAAACATGAGAAACCCCGAAATCACTAAAACAACCATAACTTTTGATCCAGGTGTCCGTTGGAGCGCCACGACCAGTCAAATCGAAGCTCATGAAGAGATCTAGAGGCACGTATAATCAAAACTATGAGAAATTATAAGGTGTGGAAGATATGAGAGTTATAAGAAAGTTGAAAAAAGTTGTCTAACTTCAAACAACCATAACTTTCACTCTGGGTGTCCCTTTGGGCTCTACCACATATCAAATCGAAGCCAGCGAAGAGAGCTACACATTATTTTGACACAAGAAAGCTTATTTAATGTTTTCAACCCCAAAAAACCCTCTGAAGACCTCTAAAACCCTGTTTCCGTCACTGGTGTCCCGTTGAACTTGTCTTCAAACGGACCTAACTTTCGATCTGCATGTTAGTTCGGACTCCTCCACCTTCCAGATCATAACTCATTCCATGAGCTTCATTTTTACTGGTCTCGGTGCCCACATGCACTCCTGGATCATATGTTATGGCCTTTTTAGTGGGTATTAGGTTTGTTATGTTTTTCGATGCCTCGTTTCTAGCACCCGTTCCCCATCAGCTTTTTTTTAAATGGTCGTAACTTCCCATCCGCCTGTCCATTCAGACTCTTTCACCTATCAGGTCGAAGATCATTTTAGGATCTTTGATTTGAAAGGTCGCGGATCTGAAATGGACTCTAAGATCATAAGTTATCTCTGTTAATGTGAGTCCAATGTTTTTATCACTTTATGGCCGTTTTGACGGGTTTTAACGGTTGCTCCATTTATTACTGTTTATTTGGGTTTCCATGACTTGTTATCTTTATCAATGGTTTTATGGGTAATTATGATGATTATGTTAAATTATTAAGAGGTTTTCCAGAGTTGTCATGAGTTTTCATGCGTTTTCATTCTTTCTAATGCCTCATTCTTCATATGCTTCTCCATCTATTTTCATGCGTTTTCATAATTTTCCATCCCTTATCACGTCTTTTCATACTTTTTCATGTGTTTCCTTTATTATTTATTATTTATAATATTCTATAATTTATTTATTATCTATTATTTTTTACTGGTTATTTATTATTTAATATTTATTTATTATTTATATTTATTTATTCTTTATTATTTATATTTATTTATTATTTATATTTATATATTATATATTATATATTATATATTATATATTATTTATTATTACTAATAATAAAATATTAATAATAATAATAATATTTGTTACTGGTTATTTATTATTTATTATTTATTATTTATTATTTATATTTATTTATTATTTATTATTTATTATATATTATATATTATATATTATTACTAATAATAAAATATTATTATGAAAAATAATATTTGTTACCGGTTATTTATTAATTATTAATTATTAATTATTAATTATATTTATTTATTATTAATTATATATTATATATTATATATTATATATTATATATTATATATTATATATTATATATTATATATTATATATTATATATTATATATTATATATTATATATTATATATTATTATTTATTTATTATTTATATTTATTTATTATTTATTATTTATTATTTATTATTTATTATTTATTATTTATTTATTATTTATTAGTTATTAGTTATTATTTATATTTATTTATTATTTATTATTTATTATTTATTATTTATTATTTATATTTATTTATTATTTATATTTATTTATTATTTATTATTTAGTATTTAGTATTTAGTATTTAGTATTTATTATTTATTATTTATTATTTATTATTTCTATTTCTATTTATTATTTATTATTTATTATTTATATTTATTTATTATTTATATATTATATATTATATATTATATATTATATATTATATATTATATATTATATATTATATATTATATATTATATATTATATATTATATATTATATATTATATATTATATATTATATATTATATATTATATATTATATATTATTTATTATTTGTTTATTATTATTTATTGTTTATATTTATTTATTGTTTATTATTACTTAATATTTATTATTATTTAATATTTATTATTATTTATTCTTTATTATTATTATTTATTTATTATTTATTATTATTTATTATTTATTCTTATAAATTATTAATTATTAATTATTAATTATTATTAATTATTTGTTTATTGTTATTTATTATTATTTATTATTTATTATTTATTATTTATTATTTATTATTTATTATTTATTATTTATTATTATTTATATATTATTATTTATTTATTATTATTTATTTATTATTATTTATTGTTTATTATTTATTGTTTATTATTTATTATTTATTGTTTATTGTTTATTATTTATTATTTATTATTTATTATTTATTATTTGTTATTTATTACATATTATTTATTAGTTATTAGTTATTAGTTATTAGTTATTAGTTATTAGTTATTATTTATTATTTATTATTTATTATTTATTATTTATTATTTATTATTTATTATATATTATATATTACATATTATATATTATATATTATATATTATTATTGAGTTTATATCTATTATTTATGTATTATTTGTTTTTTCAATTAATATATATAAGTATATTAAATTTTGTTTATTGACCACATGACGAGCTTGCTGGAGTGGTAAAGACTTTGGAAAATATGCAAGAGGTTAGGGGTTCAAATCTCGCCAAATGCAGTATTTCTTTATATTGAATGGGCATGTGCATGGGCATGTGCAAAAATTAAAAAAAAATAAAAAAAAATAAAAAAACTACCGTGAATAGTTTCCCGACGCACGATTTCACGGCGGTTTTTCAAAACCACCGCCAATCTATTTAGCGGTGGTTTAAACCACCGCGAAACGTAAAACCAAACCGCCGCTAATTGACTTTTTTGCCGTAGTGAGAGATAGAACCACCTACCTCAAAAATCTGGTCGCACATGCCCATAATGGAATCCACCAATAATGAGAACCCAATAACAATGACAAAGTCGCTAGAATCCAATCTACATCACATGATTGATCCAAACTAAACACAAGTGGTCGACAGAAAGGAAGAAACCTACATACCTCTCGAACGAATGCCCACCGCACCATGGACGACAAAGGAAAAAAGGCCTCTAGAGTTAGATCAAACAAAAGATTTTGAATAAATCAAGAAGAAACACCATCTTAACCCAACAGATCCAAAGAAGTCACCAAATGGTGATATCGTGATCAAAGTTAATGAAGAATCAAAAAGGTCACTTACCTGAGGAGACGCAACACAACCACAATGGAGATCCAACACTAAACAGATCGATCTAGGAGGAGTAGTGTATTTGGAAAATTCCTAGGAGTGATCCTAGGTCGAGGGGGAAGGAGTTTGGAAATAAAGGACTAAGAAAAACTGCCTGGTGTGTGTTTTAAATCTGGATACAAGCCATTTGATAGTGTGAAACTCCCATTAACGTAGTGATGTCCACACTGGATAAGTATGCTGAGAAAACCATTACCTCGGATTAAAAATCCATTAGTTAAAACATTCACGACATGCAACAACTATTCATGACATGTGATCATTCACAGTGTGAATCCCATTCCACGACTTTTACCCATCACCAATTACACGGTGTGAAACCCTATTCCATAGAATAAAACCCTTCTACATCCTGCATAAAAATATGGTTAAAATTGTAATTCCAAAAAATCTATTATTTCACCATTATAGGTATCCTCCCAATCTCAATGGTGGAAAAAACCATGATGAGGTTTGGGGTGTACCTAATGAAATGATAAGGGGATGCTACATTGAGAATGAGGTGTAGGGTGAGGCTTTGAGGTAGGAAGTACAACCATAACAAGAAGTAGAATTTGGTCTAAGGATGGATAAGTATCTCAAAGTGAGACTAGTGTGGTTTATTCAGATTATTGACTGGGGATATTAGGGATTTGAGCCATCCATGTCATATCTGATGTTGGAGTTTTAGTCATATCACCCCCTTTATTTTAGGGCAAGGGTAGACTGTAGGCGGTAGAGTTCTAGATAGGGTATGTGAAGACTATTTTCAACCCGATTGAGACACCCCTAGGTTGGTGGGTGAAGTTGGCCACTTATATGATTAGGGAACTAGTGAAGCACCAATGAGACATAAAGGTACATGTTAGCAGGCATGAGGGATTGATGTGTACGGATTTTTAGACTATGTTCATCAAGTTCGTATTCCTTGAGGCTTTGAGGGTAGATTAAGATCAATAGTTTATTAACTTATAGTAGGGATAAACCATAATCATTGATTATGATGGGAGTTTCATGGATATATTGTTTCTTTCATCAACTATGGTAGGATATGTAATCTCTATGATGAGATAGTTTGAGGATTGTTTGTGGATTTTCATCAAGGTAATGGTGAACATATTTATACTAACCTTATTCTCATATGCATAGAACCACGTATTGATTTCCAATAGGAACATGATGGATAAGACCTTACCAAGCTAGAAGGGGGAATTTGGTTATCCAGATAGTTATTCTCTGGGTAGCTAAAAGAGAGTCCATGAGGAGACTCAATAGAGCAGTTATGTTAGTGACTTGATGAGGAAACTAAGGAGTGGATCATCAATGATATTATTCCTGTGTGGGAAGTCATACCACATTAGTACCTAGTGTTAGTTGACTCTAATGGAGTTTAATTCATGTGGGAAGATGGGATATTTAGAGATGTTTTTTCAGAAGAATCCTCAGAAAGTCAAGTGTCAAGGATTGGTTCAGAATCAGAATTTGAAGTCATACCAGGGGTGGTACCAGGAGAAGGTAGCTAGGATATGACTTCACGTGAAGGTAATGGTAGGGAGAGAGTAACCTAGTAGTGTGGTAAGTGGCCAATATCATATATAATTCCATGGAGAGGAAATGAATTAGGCAATTTGGATTTATTCCAGCTATACCCGGTTGTGCGGAAAGGTTCAGAGCATGCTATGAAGCTAATGATAGTTAGAGGTTCACCATGAATGTGGTTGTGTTATTATTATTATTGGAATGACATACACTTGTTAATGAGGTCCACATATGTAAGTAGATTTAATGACAAGATAGTTAATATGTGAGAATAAGGAATACTGTATAAATAAAAGGCAATGCATTAGCATCAAAGGAATTTTTTGAACTTCTTATATGATGAATGATCCATTGGGTATCAGGTGGTATGTGGGAAATTAGAGCATAATCTATGATGAAGGAATTTATGGGATTTATATGTGAAACATATTTAAAATGATAGTATTATGAAATATAGGATTGTTGTAATATAATGGTTGTTATCTGTGTCTCTTGGAGGATGGTCTATGTGGAACCATCAGGACATTGGAAATTTCTTTAGGAAGTGACCAGGTATGTGATTCCTATGGTTTGGAGCACAATAAAATGAATTATCCTGTTTAGCGAGTAACTAGTATAGTCAATGGTATTTTAAATGAAAATTATATATTTGGTATCATCTCATGGTATAGAAAAGGTGGAGATCGGGATTCTCTGGATGAGTGAGAACTTGGGTTGCCATGTGGCCAAATAGATAGGGGATGAGATATTGTAAGGTGGGTAGGTTGTAAGATCCCAGATCTTGTGGGATATAATTACTCACTTAATTATTTTTTAAAATGATTTAATTTTTGGTGTATTATGTGTTTTAGGGGTTATGAGTGACCCTATATAGGTTCTGCAGGAAACAGACAGCCTGAAGGCATAATTGGCTGCAACCTGAAGTCATTAATGCCGTGAATATATAATTCATGACCTGAATTATCCTGATAAGGGGAGACACCCTCTTCTAATGGTTTTTAGGTTTTTAAATACATGTTCACTTCATGAATGTGTCCATTCATCCAAAAAAGTAATAATAAATGAGAAAAAGGGAATGGGTTGGGGGAAAGCCCATTTGACCAGAGGCGTTGAAAATGCCCTCCCTTATTCTATATAGGGATCCAAGTAGTGGATATCCCACATATCTTACTGTTTTTTCAGTTCTATTCACCACATGAGGTACCATGGGGTAATTAAAACACTCTATTTTCCATATTATTTGATTTATTTAATTCTATCTCAAGGTATTACGTCCTTTATGGAATTTCATCAAATTTTTCGGGTTTTTATTTGGTTTTCTTATTTATATTTTCAAAGGTTGAATATGAGGTATGTATTTTTTGTGAATAAAAATATAGGTATATGGTAGGTGGTTCCAATATCTCTTTTGATTATATGTGAGTTATGTAATGTTTAGTAAATAGGTATGAGTTGGGTGGCCCGAGTGTGACTTGTATTATAATATTTTTATTTTCTATTATCCCAAGGAGGTGATAAAGTGTAATCATGTGTGTGACAAGGTACATCTCAGCTTGATATGGAATGATAGATTTGAAAATGGTTCTGTGATTGGTTTTGTAGGATGTTTGTGGTTATGAGTTTTTATTAAAGTGAGTTTATGGCTACGTTGGTTCCATGGGAATGTGTGTAACATGGACCATGAGACCTAGGGCGATGATGATCAGAAGTATTGGAGGCGATGAAGGTCTTCCGAATCCATTTCCTAGGATTTTTTGTGATTTACACTCAGCATGGTGAGATGATTGTCCATCAAGGTCATGTGCACACTGAATTAGGGCCCAGTTTAGTAGTTTTACCACTTAATGTTGCTAGAGGTCTCCATAGATCTAGTGACTTAGGGGATTGTTATGACCATCTTTATATAAGAGGCGATCACCATAGAAATCTATATGTAATGGAGCGTGAGACTATTAGATGGGGGATGAGGCTCAACATGATGTTAAGGATGATGGGCTGAGACTATGGAAGGATGCGTATCACCATGCCTTCTGATGTCAGGTTGCTAAGCCAATAGTGATTGAATAACTAGATTCCCGAGAGACTTGTGATATGTTTATAGGAATGCCTTTATGATATTAGATTAAATTAAGTAGAATTATTGGAGAAAAATATAGGTGTGACATGTTGTTTGTGTATTAACAATTGGCATGAGATGCTTCATGATACGGAAATGGATGAAGACCAAGGGTTCTTCTGATGTGACTAAAAGTGGATGCATTATTCCACTCCAGAATTTTAAGAGGTATTAAAAGGATTCCTTGTTGATTTTAATCACTAGTGAAGTGCATTATGTGACAAGTGAGTAGTTGATGTTTATTTTTTCATACACTATTATATTTATGGATGTAAGTTTGGACCACGTTAGTGGTGGGAAACTAAGTTCGTACTCCCACCCTACATGGGACCCTCGAGATGTGTATAGACTTTATTTATTTGAGTGTAGAAAAGGGATCAATATCAAGGTGTAGAAATCTGTTATATGGGATGTGCTGAGGTCACATTGGGTGGATGACATAGTTTCTGGCAGACAGACCAGTTTGTTCCTCTGTGCTGAGTTGGAGATCTTCTTTGGATTTTTATTACATAATTATTCGACCAACCAACAAATAATATTTCATTTTTATCTATGACTATCCTGAAATATAGATTCTATATTTTATTTATATCTAGATTACTTTTTTTTCTTGTTACTCATGTTTTTATACAATTTCCATTGATTTTGGTTAAACACTTTCATAGTTCTGTTATTATAACTATTATTTTTAGTATCAATGGTGGGTATAGTCTCCCGAGTATCACCTAATAGACACTTGTTTCTAGTTGGTAGATTTTATCTTATGGGGAGGTTCTCCTAAGGATATGTGTATCTATATCTCGGATCATAGGTTTAGTGGATCCTGTGTCGGGGTTTTACAACTATGATATTGCAGATTATCTTGGAAGACCATAGGGAAGAGATGAAACGTGACCATAGGGACAAAATAAATTATGAGTGTATAATAACTATATGGAATGAAAATTTTATATATTTAATAATAAATTCAACATATATTTACAAATATTTATTTTAGGACTTAGGAAAAGAACAACAATGTACACATGATCGAAATTATAGAGGCACATGAGATTGGGAAGCGAATGTTTATCAACTTGATCAAACTCGTATTCCATTCACAAAATCAGAGTTCATCAATATCTTTTCACTCTATTCATTATTACTTTTGAGAATAACATAAGAATGTGCACAATGGGATACTAACCCTTTTTTTACTAAGGATTAGCCACATTATGACAAGAGTGAGTGAAACTTATTAAGAATATTGATACCATGTGTGTGTGTCTTTCTCTATATGAGATCCCCTCAAACCGAAAAATCTTGATCTATTAAAAACAAACATACTTTAACATAGATCATGAAATAAAAATAATTACCATAGTAAAAATTTTAATGTATTTGGGAATGATTTACATAATACATCATCAACATATACTTCTTCCATATAAATTAACCAGATTTTTCATTGAAGTACACTTATAACTAATGAATATATTTAACACCTATGATCAGATGAGGAAATTGGTAAACATAAGAAATGAGTGTTCTCAAATTCTTATTAATGGGTAAAACATTATCAATGAAATATATAAGACCTATGTATAGATCATAAAAAAGTGAGATACATTTTTTTTGAACTGGTTGAGGGTCATCCCCTCTTTATTAAACTAAAAAAAAGAGATAACCCCTTTTGAGACTAGAATGTGAGGTAACCAATAAGTTAAATCATAGGTCTAGAGGAGAATATTTCAATGAGAAACATTTCCCAAAGATCCTAAACTATTCAAGATGACCCAAAGACCCAATGTCTCCGAACGAATGGCCTGAAGGCCCATAATCAAAGGTTTCCATTAGCTTATGCCAAGAAAAAAACCATTAAAACGACCCCTGGAAGAACTAGGTATTCAATAGTTAGCATGTATCATGACAAGTTCTAGTGAAACTTCACAATTCACCCTCTTCCAGTCATTAATCTTGTGTTTCCATAGGAATGTGTTTCATCATCCCACCTTACAAAGAAGTTGTTCTATGCTGGTCCAGCACAATATAGTAGGGAAACCCTCTTCCAAATAATGAAATATGAGGAAGGGATGGATGATAGGTGATAGAGAAAACACCTCTCTTTCAAGACACATAAATAAGTGATATACATGATCATGAGACAAATTGAATTATTAATGCAATGATATAATGAAATCATAATAAGTAATCATGATCCATGATTACATAATCATAGATCATAGAATAAAATCCATAAAAGGGTGATCTTGAAAGCGTATCATGAACCATGTCATAATGATGTGAAATCGTAAAGAAATATTTATAAACCATTTTTATAAAAAATAGTAATGTGGAATGAAATTGGAATGCGGAACATACATAAATAAATAAAATCATAAAAAAATGTGAAGGCTCTCTTCCATGACTATCTTAACATAGTATATTGTGTTTACTCCCAAGTCCCATAAACTCAGTTATCTCATGAGATGTAAATATTTACCTAATGAATTGGAATATTATATAATATAAATCACACCCATCACATAATGATATATCCACACATATTTTTTTGTCCTGAATATGAAATAGTCTTAATTATATCAAAATTATATATTTATTTACACATATAAATAAAATGGGAATCCAATGAAATTTATGTTATAGGGTATTAATAATGTACCACTAATAGGGGGGATGGGGTTGAATAATTGGTACCCTTTTGAATTTTTTTATGTGAAATTAATCTTTGTATCCTATAAAAATCTGTATCCACTAGCTTTGTAAATATCACTCTCACCCATATGCAATAAAAATAAACAAAACATAAAATCAGACAATATTTTTACAAGGTTATCTACTAATATGGATGATTATGTACTTATTGTGTTTGTATTATGTCTAAGATAGTTATTTACTACCAATACCAAAATGTTATTACAAGATGAAAGGTATCATCTTTAACCTAAATTTGTTTCCCAATAGTAGATATCCTCTATTGTTTTTTAGTTTGGATCACTCTAATTAAAAAATAAATGTCAAACAAAAATAAAAAGATATCCTTTAAACCACTAGATACATCAACACCAAAAACATATCATCTCTTTAAGCATTCAAAATCCCTATAATGAATTCATGATTCTTCCTCTTTAATAATGTTGATGTATAGAACATCTAGTAATAGTAGTATATCATCATTCCCTTCTTAACTAAATAATTATTTTTTATTTTATTCTCAACCAATCTACTACAAGTTTTTTTTAATTTTTAAATCTTATGAAAAATAATGAGGATATTATTTACATATTTGGATTTTAGAAACCTCAATGAAAATCATGGAATAATTATGTTCATACAAATTAACTTTTATTCTTTTTTAAACACCATCTAAGAATAGATTGATAGAAATCCTCTAAAATATTGAAACATATTTTTTTTATTCCAACCTTGTAAAATATCAATCATGAATGTTATCATTTAATTATTCCAATGATCTCATCTTACCCATTTATTAAAATTTCTATAAGACCTATGTCTTTTTTTCCATGTGTGCATGATTACATGTAGAAATATTATTTTTGTGTCCATATTCTTCTCATATAAAAATATTATTTAAATATAAGCTCCATAATATTTGGGTTCAATCATAGCATAAAACGTTTCTTCGTGATATTTATTTACTAAATAACAACAAAAAAATATTCATAATTAATATTATATATCATATGATAAAATATTCTAAATTTTTGCATGACTTGAAGAATGATCATAGATATTAGTATAAACCACATGTTACTCTTATGTATCCTAATATTTAATCTTACATGTAATAAATAACATCATATTTGATCTTTCATGTCATAAAATTATTCTTATATATTCTTTGAGTTTCTCTTATGTTTCACCTATGAGATATTACCTATCCTTTAGAACACTAGATTTAATCTTCTATGAGGTATCACATTATAAGTCAGAGAATTTTTTTTTAAAATCTTGGGACTTTTCAAAATTCCTATGTAAAATATTAAACATTTCATATTACATTTTCTTCTTACACTATGATATTATATATCACGGAACAGGTAAGAGTTACTATTGTAACACCCTGTGATTTTTAAACTAAATTTAATATTGAATGCATGAAACAATGAGGCTCTTAAAAACCCCAAATTCTTATAACCTGTACAGTAATCATAATTTTTCTACCTCCGTGATTTGAATTTCGAAAAACTAACATACATGGTTACGTTCAATAAGATGTTTAGAGTTTGATAAGAAAAACTTCTTTTTTGGTGAATGGTAACATACCCTTATGAATAGAGATATGAATAGTAGTATGAAACTTATGAATAGTAAATAATATTATTATTTTATTATGTTAAATTTATAAAATAATGAGATATTGATTAATTTTTCATGGGGATATAATACAAATTATAGTTTTAAAATTGTTATTTTTCGAATAAATTATTGTTTTTATTTAAAAATAAAATTAATAATATATAGAAAATTATTTTAAAAAATAGGAGCCTATTTTTGAATTCTAAATGTTGAAAAATGGTTAGGGTGATATTTTTTAATTTTTCTAAAATAAAAGAATTTTTTTTGAATAGTTAAATACGTTAATTTACTGTGTATATACATTATCAGTTAAATTCACTATTCCTAGCATAATGGATGACATAAGCACGCATGGTTTGAAAAAACATGTAAATATTACTATTCTTGGTCAGAATAATCAATACTATTGGTTTTCTATGGAAAAATAATAAAATAATGAGTAAAATAATGGGAAAACTCTCCTCTCCTCCATTATAAAACCCCCTCACTCCCTCTCCTCTTTATTCCTCTAAGCCACGAATCTCCTCAATGTTCTACCCAAATACCCTTTCCTAGTCACTCCCCACGTCAAGGAGCTCTTGGTCTTGCCAAAATACAAAAACCCCTTCCCTTAAGGAGGTTATTTCAAGAGGTAAATCATCTTTCTTTTTCATTTAGTTTCATTTCAATTTATCTTCTTTTCTTATTCTCTCCCTAAATAATTTGTATATTTGATCCTTATAAATCCACTATAATCTATATATTTGAATTATACCACAGTAATTTAATAACCATTATCAATATTCTTACTCTCTCTCTCTCTCCCTCTCTCTCTTTTAGATATGAAATCATCATTCGTGAGGTTCCAATTTACCACCTTCGTCGACGAAGATGTTTTGTTCTTTAGTTTATCCTTCAATAATGGTCATGAAACCATTTTTAGGATTTAACTAGACTATAATATATGTAATATATCCTAATTAATATTCTGGAACTAGTATGTGTACATAGTATTAATTTATATGACAAAACTAGTTCATAACAATCCAAATACCACCATATAATCTTATTGATTGTCATTAATATTTCATACAACGATTCAACGTCATACCATGTAAAAAATTATATATATAACCATTAAAAATTCTGGATTTTAATAAATAATATATAATTTCAATTATGGATAATTACATCTTTTTCACATGAATGTCCAAACTCATATACAAATATACCGATCATGAAAACCAAGAAACGAACACTTCGGAATGACGAAATTCAATCTTACAACTTATCAGTAAGGACATAATGAACTTAATAAAATAATGATATTCTAAATACATGTCTAATAGGTTTTTAATTATGTTATTAATATGTATAATTTCATATTTTAGGACCCTATGTTCAAGAGAGGAACACATTCAGACTTAAGGTATGGGTTTTCCTACCCAAACCTCCATTTTATTTCGGGTTACTCTTTCTACCTCTTTAACCCAATTAATTTAGTAAATATTCTTATTTACTACTCATAAATTATATTTTAATTTTATATTTATGTATAAAAACTATAAGCACTCTTTATTTTGTGGGTTACAAGTTTTAAAAGGAACTTTCCAAATTCTTTTCGAAATACAAGCCCAATTCAAGGGAATTTCCAATTTTTTTAACTATTGTCAAGGGCACTCTATAATATGATTTTAGAAACCATTATTTTTATAAAAGAACTGATTTTTTATTAAAATACTATCATTACTTCAATTTTGGTTTTATTCAAATAATTTTCCAAAAGAACTCTTCTATTCAAGTTAAAAGAGTATTTATCTTAAGAATCACTCAATGATTTTATAAGAGTATGTTCAACTATTTCAACACTCTTGTTGATTCTTATGTATTATTGAGATTAAAATTTTATGATACTGTATACCATATTTAATTTAATGGTTTATGATTAGTTTGACAGTGGATGTTCTATCTTAAAACCATTCACCAATTTACTCCGAATGGTTACTGTTTATCCTTAATGTTCAGGGAAAGTTATTTACATTTCATATGTTAGTTTCAATATGAATGTATATGTTGTTTATGTTTATCACGATTAATATGAGGAATGAATTGTAATTATTATGTGATGGGTGGGACCCGATATAACCCCTCAATGCATCTATAGGTCTCATGAGACAAATTTATATGGACATGGATGAGGCCTTGCCTGTTTTTAGATATGGTTTTGGCTAAGGACTTAATCATTTTTAGATGACTTCGATGAGGCCTTGGAGATATGTTTCATAATGTTCTGAATATTTACTTACCTCATTATGAAGCAATAAATTCAAAGTTCATGAGGTTATTTGACAATTATAATACTCATTATTATGTTTAATTGTGGAAATTTTTACCTTGCTCATATTCCTGCCATATTACAGTCATGTTTATTTTTAAAGGATTATTTTTTCAATTATTCCCCCTTAAAAATGTTTATGTTTATGATATATTCCACTATATTTTCTACCCTCACTTAGCATATGATCTCACCCCTTCTTATGTTTCATTTTTCCCAGGAAAAGAAGAGGTATATTATGATTGACTTGCATGGATAATCTTAGAGTGGTGGATTTTCCCAATGGAAAATTTATGTTGTTTTTAATTTCAAGTTGTAATATTGAACTTATTTATGTATATTTTTTTCCAAATCTACTAAAATATTCATTCCTTTAGGATTATACTTTCTTTTAATCACGCCAATGTAATGTAATAAGGCACCGACTCCAGGAAACTGAGGCCAGTTATTTACAGTTGGTATTAGAGGAAGTTTAATAGAAAACATGGAAGATAGATCTAGAAAATATAGATTAGAGAACGAAACCCTAATATAGTATTTGAGGATAAAAATAAAATAAAATCCAGTAATCTTGGTAAATAATATATTCTATGGATATTTATAGAAAATACATCCTGTCTAGATACTATAAATGGGCGTGGTTTTGGAACAGATATTCCTAGGAGTGAAAAATTTGACAAGGTGTTTCGAGCATGACCTGGGGAATACTATTACACAAAAAGGGCCTTAATATACACCTAGTTTGACACTACCAATGGTTATTCTTAGGATAATTCAAAATTTATTTACCAGCCATTATAGAGGATTTAAATGTAATCATTTTCCTCAAAGAAACTAGGTTTATGATTATGGGATTAATAATTCGTGCTAGGTATTTTTCTACATTGAGATTATAAATTATGATTCATAACCTAATATATTGTATTCAATTATTTAGAAATGGATCATAGTGGAAGGAACAGAAATCACATGAACGCGCATGTCCCATGTAGGGATTTCCCTCTAAAGAAAGATAATGATATTGGTTCTGGAGCTACGACTGGGGCGAAGAAACTTATAGCTAAACTGGGACAACTTACTCATGTTATGAACAATAAACTCACCTGAATAGATAATATAGATCCAAAACTTGAAGGACCTATGTTTGATCTCTTTATGAGACAATAACCTCTATTATTCAATGGAAGTACAAACCCATTTGTAGCTGAGTAGTGGATAAGTTCTCTAGAGAAGATATTTCTCACTTTGGGATGTAATGAAAGAGAGAAGGGTTTCATGAAAGTTTATCTTCAATCGGGAGATTCATATTAGTGGTGCCCATTAATCCAAAACACAAAGGAGGAGGAATAAATAAAAGATATGGAATGGAGGTATTTTAAGGACATTTTCCTAGAAAAATAATTTCCTCATGAACATCCAGAAAATATAGAAAGGTAGTTTCTGAAATTGAGGAAAATAGAAGATGAGAATGTTGTAAAGTATGAAGCTAACTTCACAAGGATATGAAGACATGCTGCGGACTACATACGTAATCCAAGGATCAGGATTGATCTATTCATTGATGGTTTAAAACCATTACTCCAAGGGTATTAGTCTCCCAAACTTTCTCATCATACGAAGATATAGTCTCATGTGATATCAATATACAATGTGAGTTCTCTAAGTCTTATGACTTTAAAGGAAATCAGGATAAAAATAGGGTTGCTGAAAACTCTAGAAAAGGAAATAAGGAAATGGGGAATAAAGGAAGAGTTGACTTTCCACCCTATGATAATTGTGGAAGGAAAAACCATGGAACCTACTTAAAATGAAAAGTGGTATGTTATAAGTGTAGATAGAAATGAAAACATGCTAGTGTCTACAAGGGTAATAAAGAGGATATTAATTTTCAATGCTATAATTGTACAGAAATTGGACAATATGCTAATGATTTTCCAAAGCGTCAAGTAAATGTGCCTAAAAAATGGCCAATGGAGAAGGGAAAAGCATATACAATCACAACTAATGATATTATAGTTCGTAATTAAGTGGTTGAAGGTAATTTAATTGTTTCCTCAAACTTATCCAATGCTTTATTTGATTATGGATCATCACATTCTTCTATATCATCCCAGTTTTCAAAGACAATTAGATATTTTGGATTTGATTTAATATGGGATTTGTCAGACAAAACTCTAAAAAAAAGTATCATTGAAACAAAGTTGTGTCAAGAAGTCCCCATTATAGCATATAAACATGATTTATCTGCTGATTTTATTGTCATACCCATGATTTAATTTGATATAATCCTTTGAATGGATTGGCTTTCAAACCATGATGAAAAAATTTATTTCAAGAAGAAGGATGTTACAATTTTTGAGGATGATGTGGAATCCATTATCTTTAGGGGAAAAACATCACCATATGATTATCATCTAGATCCACCCCCAGTGGATCTACTGAATTCAATTATTTGGAAGGAAGGGAATGTGATAACTATGGGGGAGGAATTGAATGTTCTGATAGAGGACATACCAACTATACAAGAATAAGTTGATTTATTTCCAGAGGATTTACCTAGACATCCTCTAGAATGTGAAATTGATTTTTACAATGATTTAATTCCTGATTCAAGACCCATATCAAAGACCCCTTATAGAAAAAATATTGTGGAATTAGTGTGATTGAAGAAAAAAATACTAGAATTGAGTGATAAATGATTTATTTTCCATAGAGTTTGTCCATGGGGAGCCCCTGTTCTTTTCTTTAAGAAGAAAGATGGATCTATGAGGTTGTGTATTGATTACAGGGATATCAATGCTATAAAAATAAAGAAAAAGTATCCCCTACCTCACATTGATGACTCATTTGTTCAACTTCACAGTACTGAATATTTTTCTAAGATTGGACTTTGATCCTGATATCATCAGTTTCTTGTAAGCTAGGAAGACATACGAAAAACAACATTTTGAACTAGGTATGGGAATTAAGAGTTTACAGTAATGCCTTTTGGAGTGAATAATGAACCCTTTGTTTTCATGGATCTAATGAATAGAGTTTTCAAGGAATATCTTGACGACTTTGTGGTGGTATTTATTGATGATATCTTGGTATACTCCCAAATCTATGAAGATCATGAAAATTACTTGCGCACTATTCTAAAGACTCCTAGAATAAATGAATTATATGGGATGTTTAGAAAGTGTGAGTTTTTGCTTCAACTAGTTTTCTTTTTTGGCCACATTGTCTCTATGGATGGAATATCTGTTGATCCTGCTAAGACAAAGGCTATGCAAGAATGACCTACTCCAACGAACATAACTGAGGTACATGGATTTATTGGTTTAGTAGGTTATTATCAGTATTTAATTCATAACATCACTAGTTTAGATAACCCAATAACAAATATTACATGTAAAGGGGTTATGTTCATATGGAAAAAATAACGCGAGGGTTGTTTTGAAGAATTGAAGAGGAGATTAGTGCATGCTCCGATCCTAATTCTACCATCATACAATTATGAGTTTGTGATATATAGAGATACATCAAATAAAAGACTTGGTTGTGTCCTTATGAAGAATGATATAGTCATTTCCTATAAATAAAGGTAGTTAAAAATTCTTGAACAAAAATATCCTACTAATGGTCTTGAGTTAGCTGCTGTGATCTTTTCTCTAAAAATATGGATAAACTATCTCTATGGTGAATGATGTGACTTATATATGGATCTAAAGAGTCTGAAGTAAATCTTATAACATAAATAACTCAACCTGAGGAAACAATGATGGCCTGAAATACTCAAGGATTATGATTTTTCCAAACACTACCACCTAGGAAAGGCAAATAAGGCAGCTAATATATTGAGCAGGAAGGATCATGGAGTTTTAAACAAAATGGGGATTGAAAGAGATCTTGTGTTCATCGATCTAATAAGAATGGACATGCGAATTATTAGAGAAGGTGAAACATCATTAATTTTTCAATTGGTTTCCCAAAAAATTTTATTAGAAATGATTAAATTCTCTCAGCCTGATGATGAGAACCTTCAAAATAAAATTAATGCTGTGAAAGACGAGAAGTTTGATGAATTTGTTTGTGAAGATGGAATTATGAAATTTGAGAAAAGGCTATGTGTTCAATCTATACCCAAGATGAGGAGGGAGTTATTGGATGATTCCCATAGCTCTAATTTCACTATATACCTTTGTAGCACTAAAATTTATAGATATTTGAAGGAAACTTTCTGGTGGAACAACATGAAGTGGGAAATTGTTGATTATGTATCAAGATGGTTAGTCTATCAACAAGTTAAGGCTGAACGAAAACTTCCTTGAGGATTCATGATACCCCTACCTATTCCTACATGGAAATGGGATGACATGACCAAGTATTTCTCACTAGATTAGCCAAAACTCCAAGAAAGAATGATGAAATACGGGTAATTGTGGACCGACTTACAAAATCTACACATTTTCTCACTATAAGGGAGGATTTTCCACTGGAGAAGCTTGGAAAAATCTATATCAATGAAGTTGTAAGACTTCATGGGGAACCTCTTTCAATAGTTTCTTATCATGATCCTTGATTTACATCAAAAGTCTAGAAAATTATTTAGAAGGCTTTGGATACTGGTCTTCATTTGAGTACTATTTATCTTCATCAAACTGATGGGCAATCAGAAAGAATGATCCAAACATTAGAACACATGTTGAGATCATGCTTTCTAAACTTTCAAGGTATGTTGGATTAGTATTTACCTTTGGTGGAGTTTTCCAACAATAATATTTTTCATTCAAGCATTCAAATGGAACCATATTAAGTATTGTATAGAAATAGATGTCGCACACCAACATGTTGGGATAAAGTCGTTGAAATGGACCTTGTGAGCCTAGAGATTGTAGAGGAAACAATAGAAAAGGTAAAGAATATTTAAATACATATCAAAGAAGATCAAATTATACAAAAAATATATACTGATAATGGAAATAAGTATTTGGAATATCAAGTGGGAGATTATGTTTTCTTAAAAATATCTCCATGGAATGGTGTTATAAGATTTGGAACGAAATTGAAACTGAGCCCTAGGTTCAAAGGCCCTTTAGAAATTAAGAAGAGAATTTGAACCGTTTCATATCATTTGGCTATTCCACCTAGCCTATCTAAAGTACACAATGTGTTCCATGTACCATTGTTAAGAAAGTACATGCCAGACCCAACACATGTCCTCACTTCTGAAGGTATAGAATTGTAACCTGACCTATCATACTATGAAGAGCCTATCTAGATTCTGGACACCAAAGAACATGTGTTGAGTAATTAGATGAATCTTCTAGTAAATATACTTTGTAAAAATCATAAAATCAAATAGGCAACATGGGATCCTAAGGAGCTTATGATGAAGAAGTACCCAAATCATTTTGTGAGGTAATATTTTGGTAAATTTTGAGGATGAAATTTTTTTATTGTTGTGATAATATAACACCCCATGATTTTTCTAATAAATTTAATATTGAATTCATGAAACACTGAGTCTCTTAAAAACACACATTTGTTATAGACTAACCATTAAACATGTTTTTCCACCTTTGTGATTTGAATTTCAAAAAACTGACATACATACCTGCATTTAGTAAGATGTTTAGAGTCTGATAAGGAAAACTTAATTTTTGGTGAATAGTAAAATATTCTTATCAATTGTAATATGAATAGTAATATGACCCTTATGAATATTAAACCATATTATTATTTAGTTATCTTATGTTTATATGATAATGAGAAACTGATTAATTTTTCAAGGGGATATAAAACGAATTACAGTTTTAAAATTTTTATATTTTGAATAAATTAGGATTTTATTTAAAAATTAAATTAATAATATTTAGAAATTTATTTTCAAAAAACGGTGTTCATTTTTGAATTCTACATGTCTAAAAATGGTTAGGGTGAATTTATGGATATTTTATGAAAAACATGAATTTTGATGAATAGTAAAATAGAGTAATTTACTGTATATATACTTTATAAGTTAAATTCAAAATTTATAGAATCATGAATAATGTAAGGACACTTAGTTAAAACTCACATTCACATATTACTATTATTGTTTACAAGAATCAATACTATTGGTGGTCTTTGAAAAAATAATCAAATAATGAGTAAAATTATGGGAAAACCCTCCTATCCTCCACTATAAACCCCCTCACTCCCTCTTATATTCATTCTTAAATGCCTTGAAACTCATAAAAGTTCTTCCCAAATTCACTTCCATAGTCACTTCCCACATACAAGAGCTCTCAGTCTTTCCAAAATACCAAAACCCCTTTCCTTAAGGATGTTCTCTAGGAGGTTATTTCAAGAGGGAAAAATATCTTTTTCATTTAGTTTCATTTCAAGTTATCTTCTTTTCTTATTCTATCATAACCTCCTCTATCCAATTGATCCTTATAACTCTATTATCATATATATACTATAATTTTATCATGTTTATGTAATAACCATTATCAATATTCTTACTCTCTCTCTCTCTCTCTCTTTTATAAATGAAATCATCATCTCTGAGGTTCCAACTTACAAACTTCGTGGATGACGAAGTTTTGTTCTTAAATTTCTCCTTAATTACTTGTCATGAAATAATTTTGTAGGTTTAACCAGACTATAATATATTTATTATAACCTATATAATATTCAATAACTAGTATATGTACATATTATTAATTTATATGTGAATACAAGTTTATAATAATCCCAATACTGCCAACTAATCTAAGTTATTGTCATTAATATTTTATCCAACAATTCATCCTCATACCATGTAAAAAAATTATATATAATAACATTAACAATTCTGAATTTTCATAAATAATATATAATTTCAACTATGGATAATTACATCCTTTACACATAAAAATCCATACTCATATACCATTATACCGATCAAGAAAACCAAGGAAACAAACACTCTGGAATGAAAAAATTCAATCTTATAACATATCAATAAGAACATAATTAACTTAATAAAATTATGATAAACTAAATATGTGTATAATAGGTTCTGAATTAATTTATTGAAAATTCTAACTTCATATTCCAGGAACTTATGGTCAATAGTAGAACACATTCGGACTTAAGGTAATGGTTTTCCTACCCGAACCTCCATTTTCTTTCGGGTTACTCATTGTCTCTCTTTATCCCAATTAATTTCATAACCATTGTTTTTTACTACTCCTAAATTCTTTGTGAATTTAATATGTATTCATACCAACCAAAACCATTATTTCTTTCAAGAGAGTTACATGTTTTAAAATGATCTTTAAAAATTCATTCTGAAATACAAGCCCGATTCTAGGAAATTTCCTAAATTCTTACCTATTTTCAAGGGAACTCTATAATCTATTTTTAGCAACCATTATTTTTCTAAAATCACTAGTTTTCTAGGAAAATACTAATTTTCTTCACTTCTGGGTTTATACAATGACTTTTCCAAAATATCTATTCATTTTAAGCTAAATGAGTGTTTATCTCAAGAATTACTTGATGATTTTATAAGAGTATCTTCATCTGTTTCAACACTGTTGTTGATTATTATGTATTATTGGGATTAATATTTTATGATATCATATAACATAATTAATTGAATTATTTATGATTAGTTTGACTGTGTATGTTCTATCTTAAAAACATTCACTAATTTACTCTAAATGGTTAGTGTTTATCTTTAATAATCGGGGAACATTATTTACATTTCATATGTTAGTTTCAATATGAATGTATATGATATTTATGTTTATCCTTCTTCATATGAGGAATTAATTGGACTTATTATGTGATGGTTGGGGCCTATTATATCCCCTTTATGCATCGGTAGGTCTCATGAGTCAAATATATATGGACTTGGCTGCGACCTTGCCCCTTTTAAGACATGGTTTTGGATGATGCCATATTCATTTTTCGATGTCTTTGATGAGGCCTTAATGGCATGTTTCAGAATGTCTGGAATATACACTTACCTCATAATGAAGAAAGAAATTCAAAGTTCATGAGGTTATTCATCTAGTAGAATCATGGTTATGTTTTATTGTGGTAATAGTTACTCAGCTCATATTCCTACCATATTATGGTCACATTTATTTTTAAAGGCATGTGTTATCAATTATTTAGCATGCCTAATGTTTCTTCTTATGATATATTCCACTGTATTGTTTACCCTTAATATGAATCTGATATCACCCCTTCTTATGTTTCATTTTTCCCAAAATCAAGAAGAGGTATATTATGAATGATATGTAAGGATAATATTACAGTGGTGGATTTTCCCAATGTAACTTTTATTTTGTTTTTCATTTCATGTTGTAATGTTGAAATTATGTATGTATCTTCTTTATAAATTTACTAAACTATTCGTTCATTTGGGATACAAATTTCTTGTAATTGTTCCAATGTAATGTAATAAGGTACTAACTTTGAGAAAATGGGGTCAGGTTTTTACAACTATTATATATGAACAAGTTACTCTTCCATGTCAAAATATATTATCAAATTAATAAAATAACATATAACTAGAAATTTCTATAACTCAACTCCAATATTCTTGAATTCACTCTAAACAACATTATTAACTATAATAAAACTCAATAACATTCTTAGTCACTTTCTAATAACCCACACAAACCCCATTAATGAGATAATTCATTCAATGATTCCTCTAAATCCATCTAATTTAAATGACTAGATCACTAGCCACTTTAACATGGTCCATCCAATCATGTTTTATTTGGATAATGGGAATCAATATCTTTGTAAAACATTTCTTATGTTTTCCCTCCAAAATTAATAGGATCCTTGGAATATAGGAAATCATGTATTCCCTTGATACCAAGGGTCCCTATCCTCAGAAAACTAGTGAAACCTTATCATGCATAATACACTCTTTACCAATCTAAATCGATCCCCATAGATCTCAAGCATCAATTCATCCTCCATGTGTCTGCTTAATGATCCATAAATGAAACTAAGTTATCAGACCATTGTGTGTCCCAACTTTTATTTGCTGAATTATGTCACCCATGTGCTCATTCATACTTCCCTATTTAGTGACCAATGAATAGAAGGCAAACCTGATGGGTCTTAAATCTATTTTTAGCCTCAAACCTACCCTCACCCATCTCACCATTCAGTTCAAACTAGAAAAGGTCCCTCATGCATAATTCCCACACCAAACCATTACTAGGTACATTTCACCTACTACATTCCTCATGAAATTAATATAGTTAGAGAAGGTCCTGGTAAAATGAAATTAAACATAAATACATAATGGTCCTTGATGCATAACCTCAAATGGAACTTCATTTGTCCAAGATGCATGAACTTAAAATTCACTTCACTATTCTTAGATTCATGACATAAAAATTATTTTATTGTTTTAGCCTATATAAACCCAAATGGAACCAACATGGTACTATTACATAACCATAAAAGGTATAAAATTCTATATTTAATGGAACAGAAGTATTTGGGTTTTGATTCCATTCACTGGGATACATAGGTAGAACTTTGTAAAAAGTGAAATTTCAACTCCAATAAACCTACCGCCTCCCTGGGTGTTGATAACTTTTAAAGTTCGTAGTTTTATGGATTTAAACCATAACTAATGTGTGGGAAGATGGAGAACCTATCAAATATATAAATGAAAAACCTTTTATATATAGAGAAGTTTACATGAGTTCATGGTATAATTGATCACTTTTAGGATAAAGGTTAAATGGTATTCTTAGCAGGAATGATTTCAAAAATACATCTTAAATCAATAAGTGTGTCGTGGACTAGGCAATAAAACCTTTCATGGTATGAAACAACTTCCCATCCACTCAATATTAACATGAAATTCTATAAATAATTATTTTATTATAATGAAAAACCATATTTGGAATGTAGGTCTACATCAAAATAAAAAAAGTGGATGCAAATATTCTTAGGAACATCAATTCCAGAAAGGTATTGGTATAGTTCATAGGGAAAAAATTAATAATGCACTAGTTTTGTGTATACTTACCATTAATAATGAATAATTTTATAATGAACATGAATTATGGAATCTACACTTGAAATAAATAAACCTATCATAAACTAATCATTAATATTATATATAACCATTATTTTTGTTTTTATACTCATCCAAAATGAAAATGAAAAAGTTAGTATAATATAGTTCTTGTAGGTGGTTGAATCAACCTAAATAAGAACACATTAAAATGAATGTATGAGTAATAGTGAAAAAATATATAATTATAATATTGTTTTTATATAAGAATAATGATATAAATAATATATTATTAGAGTGTTTAAAATGACCTTATAAGAGGTTATATGAGAAGATAGATGAGAAAGATAGAGAATGACTCATTACTTTGATGAAAATATTTTCTTCTTGTAACAAATTCCTTTGTAATGATGTAATGAAGAAACCCTCTTATGGCTAGAATTCTAATGACCCAATATTGAAATACATGGACATTACATTTCTTTTGTGGAATACTTAATACATTATAAAAATATATTCCCAAAGACCATATTATTTTAGTGTATTTGGAAACTTGTTACATAATCTTCTAACTTGGTGAAATATCTTCAAAATCTCCCATAAAGATCTTCCCATTTTGTTTTCCTACCTAAATCGTTTCTTTATATCCTAGGGAAATGAAAATATAAAAAGGGTGAGCTTAAATGATCCGTAAGGTTAAACATGGAGAACATAAAGAAAACCATAAACATAAGAATGTAAAAACATGAAAATAATGCTTAAATATCCAAATATAGAGTCATGAAATAAATCTTGGTAGTACGTAAAGCACATATCATAAAGGAACATTAACCACGATAAAATTGCATTGGCATCAAATATGGAATTTTAGAAAACAAATAAGAACATAATATGATTTCCAGAGTAGCCAAGACATTGCTGTCGAGACCATCATAGAAGAAAAAGTTCATTACTAAACTAGGTTTACTTTTTATTTCAGCCATGTATTACTGAACATAATTTACTTGTTGTTCCAACCCTGTATTACTGATCTAAATTTACTTGCCATTCCAGTCATGTTTATCTCATGAGATATAAATCTTTACCTAATGAATTGGAGGGAGATATAGGTCCCACGAATCACTTAGTGAAATCATTCTCACATGTGCCACAAAAACATAAATCATTCATCACAACATAACCCATGAAATAAAATAGGTTTCTTACACATCATTTCATCATAATACATATAAAATAAATGTATTTCATAAAAATAATTCCATCATAAACACAATAAAATCAAAGTAATAATAGGGATAACCCTATGCCATCTTACATGGAAAATAATTTTGATAAAATAATTTTTCACTTGTCTTTATCACAAAATTTTTTAGAAAAAGTTATCAAATATACATAATTCTATCTATGGTGATATTAATTGTATATGTTTCTATATAAAGAAAATTCCACACAATTTCCTCAAAAGTATTTTCTTTTCTAAAAAATCCACACAATTTTAAAAGAAAACTATTTAGTTGAAAATAAACTTCAAATAGTGTAGAGTAAGATTCATGGAAATAAGGATTTATGAAGACATAAAAATATTCTCATGCTGTATAAGTTAGAAAAAACAATCCTCTCGTACTCTTCTTGGAAAAGTCAAAAAGAACCTTGTAAAGAAAATATAAGAAATATTTTTTCCATACCATGTAATAAAAATTCACCAATGGGTAAAATTGAATTTAAACAATAATATCAGAATAAAAACAATATTTTATATTTAGGAAACATGAATGTGGATGATAATTATACCCTAGAAAATACTTATGAATAGACAATCTCAGATAATAATGAGAATGTAAAATTAATCCTCACCATACGTCTGATTTCTTCGGTATGTGTCTGAAACACCTGTATAGTGGGTTTAAACTTATTATTAACTTATACCAGAACCATAATAGTATTTGTGGTATCATATATTATTCACATATGACTTTATATTACCCATATATTTATCAATTCCATGTTAATGCATCATTTTGGGTAATAATCGTTTTATTTATCATATGTGTTTTGACTTGTTATTCTTGATATTATGACATAGATAATGATTTACTTCTAGAATGTAAAAAATTATTTATAAATCATATATATTCAATATATAAATATATATAATAGATAGATAAATGAAATGGAATACTCCGTTCATGGAGATGGTAGACCGTACGTATGCATGGACGTTGTTTATGTTTTCTTATTAAATTGAATGGAAGCAATTAAATGAAATATATATATATATATATATAATATAATTATTATGTATTATATTTCATGATTATTTATTATATATACTATATAATCATTCTTTAATGGTTACCAAGGAGAATGAATCTCATCATGTCGTGGAGATGGTAGGCCATACATACGCACAAGCAATGATATCATTCACTTAATGGTTAAATGGTATAGAATTGGATTTTATATTAATTATAAATAATAGTTATCATGTTATATTAATTATTTTAATCCATTATAAGACTTATAATTCACATCCAAATTATGTATTATTGAATAAAAAATTACACCACGATGTGGAGACGATAAGCCGTATATAAGCACACATGATGATATTTTTATTTGTAAGATAGATAAAAAGAGGTATAAGTTTTTGCAATAATTATAATAAAAAATCATCCTTTATAAGATACTATATTTATTAATTTAGTATGTAAACAACAAAATAAGAGGATGTAATGAAGAAAATAATTTTGAAAGAGGTGATAAAACAATTACCACTTTTTTCGAGTATCTCCTTTTGATTTGCACAAAAGGTCTCCCTAGGATGGATTTATACCAAAAGTGTGGCCTATAAGAGGAATAGAGGGATTTTGGGATCTTATTTTATCATAATTTGGATGATCCAAGGGTCTTTAAATGTGTGAGTAAGTCAGTAGAGGTGGAGTCCTTTTACAAGAGGGAGGAGGGGCACTTTAGGAAAGTATTGAAATATCAATTTATTATTAATTTATTTTTGAATTATAGTAAGTAAAAAGTGATATATCTCTATGATAATATTAGTATGGATATAAATAATATAAACCTATAGGTTTTATACAAGTTTAGGTTACAAAATTAACCTTATCTTTTAGCTTTAACTATTAGTTAAAAACATTAACTCTTACCATATCTTCTTGTATTTTCCTAATATATGGTTACTATAGTTACTATAAAATGCCAAAAGAGCCAAAAGTGGATAATTAATGTCATTTTTCACATTATATAAGTTATTTGGAATAATATTATATTTTTAGGACTAGAATATCATTTAATAAAAGAGTATTTGTTTTAAAAACTCATTTATGTCAATTTTTACACTATTTAGTAATTGATTTTTTTTAAGTTGTAAATACTTTATTCCATCGAGAAAATGCATTAACGCATCCCTATCATGTCCATGTCATCCCAAAAATTCTTTTATGGCCTCAAAATGTTCAAATTACATTTATTTTAATATTTATAAAATCATTTATTTGAATATTTCATTAACAAGGTAATCATTGCATCATCATTGTGTCATAAATAAATGTATTTTTTTAATGTATAAAAATTATAATAAAATACCATGTTGTATGAAATATTTTATATTTATAATTTCAATTTATAGTCGAAGTTATCATTTATATAAACCAATATAAAACTATTTTAGAAAAAAGATACATGTTTATGTTACACTTCCCTTTACTATAAATTAATTATTATAAAAGGACATTATCACACACATGTGGCACCATGGGGTCCTAAAATCTGACCAAAAATGATCATGGTCGGACATATCTCATAAAATAGTATTAGAACATGTGTAGGGTAGTTTTATATTATAATAATATTATTTATGATCCTTTTTACCAGATTTACCCTTTAACCATGGTAAAATAAAAATAATTACTGAAGTTACAGTTAATAATATTCAAAAATAAAAGGTACATATTTAAACAATTTGAAACTTATGATTAAAATACGGAATCTATTTTTGAGAATTCTAAACATATAATTGGAATAAATTAATTTAAAATTAATTATTGTTGTCAAAACCAGAAAGCATGTTTTTAAAAAGTAAAAACTATCAAAAGGTTAACATCTATTTATATCCAATTTAAATGTGAAATTACTCCCAATGGAAAAAATTTTATTATATGAAATAAAATAATCCATTTACACTTTCAGACCAATTTTAAAGATAATCTAACTATATAAATAAATTAGATGAAAAGACTGTTTTGAATTAAAATGAAGTACTTTTCACTATTCATTAGAATATGCTTTTTATCAGAAAAATACCAAAAATTAAACCAAAGTAAATTTTGATGTCGCACATCCAAAAAAGAAGTTTATTTGTTCATATAGAATATATATAAGTGTTAATTACTATATTTAAAATGGGTGTTCCTTCGAAAGGTGAAAAAACTGCATTTTTTGAAAAATAGTTCTTTTATCCAAAGAATTTAAGTTGTTTTATATCTTGTTTAGAAAATATATAAGATGAATTTTAATGATATATAATATTAAAAATCTGGTTAATACAACTCATAACGGCTAGTTTATATCCCATTAATTAATAATATTTTAAAAATATATCGTTTTTTAGTGTAACTTGGTATTGTGTACAACACAAGCTATTGAGTAAGGTATCTCTTGCATATAACGCAAGAAAAGTCAGTGTTACATGTAGTGAAAGCTTCCTTTGACATTACTTATAACATAATCCAAACATATTTCTTTTATAAATTGAACAAAATCCATACTTAGTGTTGCATGTAACATACGACAAATTGGTTTAGTGTTAAAGGAATGTTTAACTTAGTTAATTGGAAGATATATAGGAAAATTTAAATTTATTCAAAAAAATGGTCTATAAAAACTTGGTTTGTTAAATTATACCCCCTTTAAATTGAATTTTTCCCTCTAAATTTATCAGGGTTATAAAAGGTTTACTACATGAAAGTATCTTTCATGGTGACCCACATCATAAAATAGAATACTAAAACTTTATTTTAAAAAGGAAAGTTGGAAACATAAAAGTTACCCAATGTATCTCATCACTGGGTTTCCCTATAAGAGAACATAACTAGAAAGTGAAAACATGGATATGGAAGAAAAATATAACCGTCAAGTTATGATGGATAGTGATAGATAAAGATGTTTGAAGAAAGTTAACAACTGGAAATCCAACAAATGGGCGTTTGAGGCGACCGGTTCTGAGGTTTTTCCAGCTTTCCTGATTCTCATACTCTCTGGTTCGCGGTACCTCGGCCTTCTCTTGGTGTTTTCAGCTCCAACTTGGATGGTTTTTCAGTATGAATGCTTGAATTGATTTTTCATATATGTTCTTGTATTATTTTATATTGTGATGTGGTGAATTGGTGATGTGGGGAAGTTAGGTATGGTTTCTCACTTTTTTCCTTAAAAGTGTTTGCATAATAAAAAAAATTTCAGTAAGGGACCATTTGATTCCTTGGATAAGAAGGTACTGAGATAACATTTTTGGTTTTCAAGATCCCTTCCCAAAATTTGAATAGTTTTTCATGATAATAAATACTTACTTGATTTTGGTAATATCTCACCACTGTTATTTCCATGAAAATTTCCACTTCATCTCTTATTTAATGAAATGAAGTTGAATTTTTCATTCTTGAAGTGTTATCTGATCATGCGATAGAATGATTGGTCATTACATCTGCCTCAACAAAAAGTTTAGCACAAGTAATAAAATATTCATAAGACTACTAATATTGAGATAATTCATAAATATAAAAAAAATTCAATAGGAATATAACTTATACTATCCATAAATGGATAACATTAAAATCCTTCCAAAAATAGAAAATATAAAACTTTAGAAAGAGGTGAATTAAATTGACTTAACATTTATCTCCCATATCTCATCAGGTAGTTCTTGGTTGTCACATTCCAAACATGTGAATACCTTAATCATATATTCTCTTGAAACATGAAAATAACATGAATTACTGTAGGAACCTCTTAAAAACAAGTATTCTATCAAAATAAACTCTTTCCACACACCAAAAATACAAAAAATTCTATATATGTAAACCATGATATCACTTTTTCCTTATATCAATCATGAGGTACTTAATGATATCAAACATCTCATTCTCTCCTTATCCCTTCATTATGTGCATATCATATGTTTTCCAAAAATATTTTGATCAGTTTTCTTGGTTACCGGTACCATATACTTATAGAAAACCACAATAGACCAATACAGAGATATTCTAATATTTCTTAATATTATAAAAGAGATTATACAACACTATTTTGGAATCCCATTACCTAAACACTTAATCATTCCACTATGTTGTTATTATACTCAACATCTCCAATAGTGATCGCATGTGATTTTCCTTTTTTGATGTCCTTAAGAGGTTGTTCTTGTCAATAATTATCCATAACCCTTGGATATGGGCATTGGTAAGCACAATGCCCCATTTCCTTGCCCTTATAACCCTGTTTTGTGGGAGGTTCACTCTTTAGAGATTTTTGTTTATTACAATTACTTTGGATGTAAAATTCTTGATGAAATTATTTCTCACACTTTAAAAAAAATTATTATTCCCCTTAAGACAATTTCCTCCATGTGTCCTTCCACACTTTTATCATAAGAAAATATTTTTTTTCTCTGTATTTTTTTAGTTTCCTTTTAATTATATCCTTCTTTCCTTATCATATTCATGAGATATATGAGAAATGAAAATCTCCCTTTTTGTAAGAAGAATTAGAGGATGATAAATTCTGAAAAGTAAGTTCTTGAACTCATCACAATCTATGGAGTCAATTTTATCTTGTTGACTCGTATTCTTGATAAAGTTCCACCACTGATTTTCTTTACCTTCCAATTTATAAGTGCCAAACATAACCTTTTAAAATTCTAAACAATGGAGAATAAAAAATATATTTTCAATTTCAAAATCCATTTCTCATCTATTAGTGGATAAGTAGTCCCACTAAAATAAGGTGCATTTTTTCTTAAGAAAGATTAAAGAGAATTTTGTTTCCACCTTTGGTCATTTGGAAGCCGTGAAGGATTTTAAATCATAGAAACACGATTCTTTATTCAGGATCCCAAAAAATTTGGTTTTTTTGGAGGGAAATCATTTCATTTCCCATCACATCTGGCATTAAAGTGGTTCCTTTGGCTTCCATCCATTAACTAAAACAAAAAAATAATTGTGTGAGAGGAAAAAATAATACTAAGAAAACAACATAATCATGAAGGATTACACTCAATATCTAACATATTAGGTTTAATCCTAGGTTATTCATGGTCATTACCATAATTCTTGGACTGTAACATATAGTTAGACATACCCTTAGGGACATCTCTAGACGTTCCTTAGAAATATTTGTAGGTATCCCACTAATTTTTTTGCATCCTAGTTTCCAAAGATTAACTAAACCTTTGATCTAATACCAACTCTAATGGACTAAGATTGACATAAATGGACATTATATTTCTTTTGACGAATACTTAATACATTACACAAATATAATCCTAAAGGAAATATTAGTTTAGTTTCTTTGGAAACATGAAACATAATATTATAACTTCGTGAAAGATCTTCAACATCTCCCATAAAGATCTTCCCCTTTCATTTTCCTACCTAAAACCTTTCTTTATATCCTGGGTAAAAGAAAACATAAAAATAGTGAGCTAAAATGCTTAGTAAGGTTAACCATGAAGAACATAAAAGAAAAGTTAAATATAAGAATGTAAAAACATGAACATATATTTTAAATATGAAAATATTGATTCGTGAAATAAATCTTGGTAGTACATAAGACACATATCATAAAACAAAATTAACCATGACAAAATATCATTGGCATAAAACATGGAATTGTGGAAAAAAATGAAATAATATAATTTCCATATTAGCTAAAACATTGATGCTAAGACCATTATAGTGGAATAATTCCATTACCGAACTGGGTTTACTTGTCAATCCATCCATGTATTATTAAACCGGATTTACTTGTCATTCCAACCCTGTATTACTGAACCGTATTTACTTTCCATTCTAGTCATGTTTGTCTAATGAGATATAAATCTTTACCGAATGTATTGGAGGGAGATATGGGTCCCACCCATCTCATAGTGAAACCATTCTTACATGTGTCACAAAAACATAAATCATTCATCACAGCATAACCCTTGAAATAAAATGGGTTTCTTAAACCTAATTCCATCATATTCCATATAAAATAAATGGATTTCATAAAACTAATTCCATCATAAACACAATAAAATAAAAGTAATAATAGGGATAACCCTTTTCCATCTTAGATGGAAAATAATTTTGATAAAACATGTGTCCATATATATTTATCATATTTTTTTTATAAAAATTTATAAAATATACATAATCCCATCTATGGTGAGATTAATCGTATATCGTTCCATGGAAAGAAAATGCGACAAAATTTTCTCAAAAGCATTTTATTTTCTCAAAATGTCACACAATTTTAAAAGAAAATTATTTAGTTGAAAATAAAATTCAAATAGTTTAGAGGAAGATTCATGGAAATAAGGTATTATGTATAGGTAAAAATCTTTTCATGTAGAATAAGTTAAAAATAACATTCTTCTCATACTCTAGTTAGAAAGTCAAAAAGTTCCTCTTATGGAAAATAAAAAAAAGATTACTTCCATTCCATTTAATAAAAATTCACCAGTGATTAAAATTTAATTAAAAAAAAGTAGAATAATAAAAATAATATTATATATTTAGGAAACATGGCCATGGATGATAACTATACCACATTAAATACTTATAAATAAACAATCTCAGATAATAATATGATTGCAAAATTATCCATTAACTTAGATCCAATTTATTTTATTTGTGTCAAAAACTCGTGTATAGTGGTTTTAAACATATTATTAAATTGTAAAAGAACCATAATAGTATTTATGATATCAAATATGATTTACTTATGACTTTATATTACTTGTTTTTTTATCAATTCAATGTTAAAGAAATGTTTTGTGTAATAATTATTTTATTTATCATACATGTTTTGAATTGTTATTCTTGATATTATTTCTTAGACCATGATTTACTTACTTATATAATTAAAAACATTATTTATATATAATAAATTTTTAGTATAGAAATATATATAATCTGTAGATAAATGAAATGAAATACACCGTTCATGGAGACGGTAGGCCGTATGTAAGCATGAACATTGTTTCCGTTTCCTTATTGAATTTAATGGAAGCAAGTAAATGAAATATATATATATATATATAAATCCCATAGCATTATTAGGTCATATATTTCATTCTTATTTATTATATATACTTTATAATCATTCTTTAATGGTTACTATGTAGAATGAATCTAATCATGCCGTGGAGACAATATGTCGTACGTTTGTAAGAGCGAAGATATCATTCACTTAATGGTTAAATGGTATGGAATTATATTCCATATTAATTATAAAGAATAATTATCATGTTATATAAATTATTTAAATCCACTACCCTCATAATTATATGCACCCAAATTATGTATTATTTAATAAAAAATTACACAACGGTGTGGAGACGGTATACCATACACACGCATGAATGGTGATATTGTTATTCGTAGGATGGATAAAAGGAGTTATAAGGTTATAAAATAATTATAGTAGCATCTATAAATTTATAAGATACTTTAATTATTAATTTATTATGGGAAAAACTTAAGAATATGATGTTGAAGAAGATAAGAATTTTGAAAGAGGCGATAAAACAATCACATCTTTTTAGGGTATCTTCTATTGATTTTCCGAAAAGGTCTCCCTAGGATGGATTTACTCCAATAGTATGGCCTATAGAAGTAAGGTAGAAATGTTTGTAGATTATTTTAATAGAATTCGGATGATTCATGGGGCTTGAAATGTGTGATTAACTAGGTAGAGGTGGTGACCTTTTATGAGAGGGATGAGGGACACTATAGGAATGTATTGAAATATTATTTTATTATAAATTGATTTTAGAATTTAAGTAATTATAAAGTGATTTATTTCGAAGATAAAATTATTATGGGTTGAAATCCTCTCAACCAATAGGTTTTATACAATTTTAGGTCACAAATTTGACCTTATATTTTAGCTTTAACCCTTAGTTAAAAATATTAACTCTTACCAAGTCTTCTTGTATTTTCATAATATATGGTTACTATAGTTACTATAAAATGCAAAGAGAACCACAGGTGGATCATTAATGACATTTTTAAAATTATATATGTAATTAATCCGAATATTACATTTTAGGACTATTATATCATATAAATAAATAGTATTTTTTTAACAACTCATTTATGTCAATTTTGACACTATTTAGTAATTGATTTTTGTTAAAGTCATAAAAAATAGAATCCTTAAAAAAAGAATTTAATAATCCCTTACATGTTAATGTAATTTAAAAAATTATTTTGTGGAATCAAAATTTTCAAATTACATTTATTTTAATATTTATAATATCATTTATTTGAATTTTTCATTAATAAGGTAATCAATGCATCATTATTGTGTAACAAATAAAAGTATTTATTTAATGTATAAAAATTATAAATAAAATACAATGATATAGGAATTTTTTTTATATTTATAATTAATATTTATAGTCAAAGATATAATTTATATAAACCCAAATAAAACCATTTTAGTAAAAAGATACATGTTTATGTTACATTTCCCTTTAAATTAAATTAATTATTATAAAAGGTCATTATGAAACCCAAATGGCTCCATGGGGTCCTAAAATAGACCCAAGGATTCTAATTCTCAGAAATATATCATAAAATACTTTTATTAATTGTTTTATGGTAGTTTTATATTATTATAATATTATTTTTCACACTTATTTACCTGATTTACCCTTTAACCATGGTAAAATAAAAACAATTACTAAAGTTACTATTCATAATATCAAAAAATAAAAGGTTCCTATTTACATAATTTTTATATTACAATTCCAAATATGGAATCAATTTTTCTTAATTCAAAACACAAAATTGGTAGAAATTAATTTAAAACTAATTCCCTTTGTCAAAACCAGAAATTGGATTTTTAAGAAGTAAAAACTATCAAAAGATTGACATGTGTTTATATCCAATTTAAATATGAAATTATTATTAATGGCCAAATTTAGATTAAATGATAAAAAAATAATCCAATTACTCTTTAAAACTAATTTAAAATATTATCTAACTATATAAATAAAATAAACAAAAAGGCTGTTTTGAATTAAAATGAAGTATTTTTCAATATTCATTAAAATATAAATTTTATCAGAAAAATACCAAAAATTATACCAAAGTAAATTTTGATGTCCCAATTCAAAATAAGATGTTCATTTTGTCCAATATAATATATAAAAATTTTAAAAATTAGATTTTAAATTGGTGTTCCATTAAAAGGTTACAAAACTATATTTTTTGAAAATTACTTTTTTTTTCTGAAAAATTGAATTTTTTCTTATATCAGGTATAGAAAATTTAAATATTAATGTTAATGTTATATAAAATTAATAATTTTGTTAATAATATTCATAAAAGCTATTTTATATCCCATTAAATACCAATATTTTAGTAATATATCATTGTTTAGTGAAAATTGGTATTGTGTATAATGCAAGCTATCAAGGAAGGTCAATCTTACGTGTAACACAATCCAAGTCAGTGTTGTGTTTAATGGGATCATAATTTGGTGTTACTTATAAAAAAATAAAAACATAGTTATTTTATACATTGAACAAAATCTATACTTTGTGTTGTGTGTATCGTATGCCAACTCGGTGTTGTGCGTAACATATGACAAGTCAGTTTTGTGTGAAAGGAATTTTTGACTTAGTGCATTGCAAGATGTAAATAAAAATTTTAATTTATTCAAAAAAAGTTCATAAAACTCCTGGAGTTACAAGAATCACCTAAATGTGAGAGGCGATTTTATAAAATGAAATTTTATTATATATTAATGAGGAACCAATCAAGATATGGGTTTTTGGAATGGGTAAAGGTGGGGTCCTTTTAAAAATGAGTTTTAGTTGCATATTTGAAAATATATATTCCTTATTGGATAAGTAAGTTAATCCTTAGTTTTAAGGTGGACCATAAGTGATAAAAAAATGGTGTCCTTGTTAATTCCATTTTAATGTTTATTTTTAAAAACAAACACATGAGACTAAATAAAGTGGACCATAAGTGAGAAAAAATGGTGGCCTAATTAAATAAATTTTTAATGTTTATTTATCATTTTTTATATATATTATATTCTACTATTTTTTCTATTAAATGCTGCAATTCACTCTTTTCCTAAGTAAATTTTTTTCACCAAAAATGAGACTAAATCCATTAACTAATTTTAATATATTTATTATGAATATTAAATCCATTTTAAAAAATTTAATCACTAAATTTAGAAAAGTTAAATTTGAATAAAAATATATATTAATTTAGAAAAAATATTTTATACTGAAGGAATAAAATTTATTATGTAATAAATGATTTAATTTTATTTATTGTCATTTATTATTTATTTATGGATATTAAATGTTTCTTATACATGTTTAATATATGATTTATAATGCATTATTAATTTTTAAAAAGTTATTATTCCCAATAAAATAATTTTAATATACTTATTAGCTATATGTATTCCCAATGTATATATATATATATATATAAAACATCTATATAAATAAAATATTACTGTTTTCCATTTCTATATATAACTTTACATACTTTACAAAAAGTTATCTATCTTACCCCTTCATTTTTTTCTCAAAATTTCTACCATTTTTCTAATGATTTTCATTCTTGGTAAACTTATACATGGAAATTTTATCTTCATGGGAGACTATATGGATGAATACATCAAACATATAATCTTTATATTTACTTGTGGTTATATTCCTCTAGAAATTTTCATAATCATGGTCTGTATATATTTCTTGTAACATTAATGTTCATTTAATTTAATGTTATAATATTTTAACATAGAGAAATAAAGGCTTGTTAATTTTATTTTGTTACTTCTTGTGGGATAAGTTATTTAACACATTAAAGGAAAATTCATACAAAAACTTGTATTATTATAATCTACCTCAAAAAAATTTCCTGAAATCTTTTACTTCCATAAAGAAAATTGATGATGGTAATTTTATCTCATTACATCACTTAGTTCCCATTTCCTTTTCTCAAAATTATGATTTCATGATTGGAAATTGATTAGGTGAGTATCCTTCTTTCATAATACTTTATATCTAGGAGTACATATCTCTAATTATTGTTCCTCATTAAATTGATCATCTACTAATTGTAATGATTCTAATTTTAATACATGTAATTGATTTGATATGTACTTCCTAAAAATTAATTCATGTTACATTTTTCACTTGTTAGAGGTTCTGTAAAAGCACTAGGTGATAATATATAGTGCTTACAAGATCAATAATATTAAAGGGGTTTATACATCTAGGGATTAACTTTCATTTCTTCCGAAGTATCAAAACCCTCTTCTTTCATGAACCAACCCTGGTCAACCCTGAACCAGTCACATGAGCTGCCCCGCAACAAGGCTCGAGAGGTGTTACCGATATTCCGAAGTTGGAAACTAGTGATGGGAATCAAATATAATATATTTGGAAATGATTTAAGACAATAAAAATTTTATAAATAAAACTAGACAGAGTACACATCATCAAAAGAAAAATATGTAAATCACTGAATGAAATATATACATAAACAGATCCAGATGCTATAGAAGCATGAAAAAATTGAAAAATAAAAATAAAACTAAAACTAACTAGAACCAACATGATCACCCCATGACCAATTGTCCACCTTTATCCATAAAACTATCCAAATCCATAGAAAAACCTACACAAAATTTGAACATGTAGAACAACACTAGTCTACTGATACTGAGTGGTACAAGTAAAGAATGAGTATAAAACAACTTAGTAGGTAAGAACCAAAAAATTCATATATTTCCTTACCCAAAATAGTACATAAATATTAGTTTGAAAATATATTTTGGGAAAATATGGGTTTTATCATTTAAAGGGCCAAAATCATTTTCTTTTTTAAAAAATAAATTTGAAAACCAAAATCCAAATAAAACCCATTCCAAGTAATGCATAGAAGAAAAGATAAGTATGAACCAAGTTAAAGCAGTTGAAAAAACCAACCAATTCCGAAAATAAAGGAAACAAAAAACCAAAAGTATAAAAATACTATAAGAATACAAAAAAGTGCTACAAAATGGAACACATTGATAAAAATATGTAACCATGGGAATTTAATAAACATGCCTAGAATAAATCTCTATATATACTTATTTTGGACCCACCAACTAGTATATGGTCCACCTCTATAGTTAATAGCCAACCCAGATACTCTAAAAAAGCCTTTCTAGTGGAAATTCCCACCCAGCTTATCCACTTTCCTGGGAGTTCTAATCCATTTAATTATGACTATAATGAAACGGTCACTCAACCCTCCAGAGAGCATCCAATAATCCCATGATAATAGTATAAAGGTTAGTGTGGAGGTCAATATATGATTTACATTGAACATAATTCCTTGATGCCACCATGTATGCCTTTCCCAATCCCGAACACTAAATATACAAAGGACCTCTCCTTAAAAGAATGAATATAAGAGTTATTTCCATATATATAACATTTTATAAGTGCCAACCATACCTACACACAATAAGAATTTAAAACCAATTTCTAAAAAATCAAAAAGTACCAATAGAACCTTAAAATTCACAAATCCAAACCATTTCCAATGAAAATACCATTCTTCTCAAATTCAATACCAAATACAAGGTGAAAACATAATTCCTACTCAAAATATGCCAAATGGGCCTTTCACATCAAGTGGTCACCTAATTGTACATCAATGTGTCAAACAAGCCAAGATTTAGAAAAAAAATTTAAAACCACAATTGAGTTCATTTGAAACGAAAAATAAATTTCTAAAAAATCGTAGGTTTTAGAAATATTTTTGGAAGATGGAGTGGAGGAGAAAAAGGAAATGGTAGAGGGTGTTTTGACAATTGGGGTTTCAATATGGATATCTTTTTGGTGTTACCACTTATATATTCAACCCATTAAAATATAGATATTCCCATGTTCATTAGCATATATATATATATATACATGGATGATCATAAAAATATCTGATTTACAATTAAAGAATTACTGGGAACTTCAAAACTAATTATAGGGATCCACACATACGCACCAATTCATGAAAGTTCACCAAAACCCTTTCAAAGAGATCAATTTCACATGTCACCCAATTAAAAAATGTAAAAAATCCCAAACAAAATCCCAAATCACTGAATTTACTTTAAAAATCTATTTATCATTTTATTAAACACGTTGTATGAATATATATAAGTATAACAAAGGAAATCCTTTAAAAACCCCATTTTCACCAAATTGTATACATAAGAACTCCGTATAAATTTTAGTAACACAAAAAAAGAATGAATAATTAATTAAGAAATTATTTAAGAAAGATCAAACCTAAAATTACATGATTCATAAAAGAAATGGATAGAAACACCTATCTCAATGGTGAGATAATGTGAAGAATGAAGGAAGAACTAAACCTAAGAGACAAACCACACAACCTAGCAATAAAATAAAAACAACAAAACATCATACCTCTACCCTTAAGGATCATCTAAGAGGGATCCAATCCATGAAAAACTAAGAAACCAAGATAGGGATAATAGGAGAGGAGTAAAACACCAAAAAAGTAGGGGGAAATATCATAAAAACCTTGAAGAAGCATCAATGGAGGAAGGAAAGACAAGGGAAGATGGCTTTGGGAGACTCACGATGAGCCTAGACCAAATGGGGGAGGAGAAACCTAAATTGGTGAAAAAACATAAGAGGGGTAAAAGAGGAATTTCATGTTTTTAAGAATCTGGGTAAGTCAAACTATTTGGAATCATAGTTTACCAAACTGTACACCAACTATGCGCACCTTACTTGAAGTAAGGGACACTAGTAATAAATGGTCACATAGTTTTAGAAATAGTATGATGGCTATGAAATTTAGATTTTCCAAAATGATAGACTCCCTCTCACACTTGTTTTATGGTTTCCTCTAACCATGAGTAAGCCGTTCTCTAGGGCACTGAAACCACCAACATGCCACACGATTACTTTTTCCCTCATACAGTTTCAGCCAAATGGTGAGCATACCATTCAAAACAAAAAACCATGCAATAAAAAATGGGTTGGAAACTCCCTCTGCCTCCACTATCTATATAATTTCTCCCCAAACCATGCATAATAACCATGTACAGGGCCAAGAACACTCCAGAACCTCCAAAAATCAAAGGATCTAACCATAAAATAAACCCCAATCTCAAACAAAAAGAAAAAATGAAAAAAGAATGAAAATAAAATAAATAAAAGAAACAGAAGGTCAGAGTGTGACAATTATGCTCACCCAAAAAACTATTCCCCCTAGAATGTCAGCAATCCAAACGAGGAACAAAAATGAAACTCAACACCAAATGAGGTAAAAAAAATAAAATCCATGGTTTGAACTTTCTACTCTAAAAGTCACACATGAAAAATATTATGGGAAACTAAAAGAAGATCCATGGTGGGTATCCCCACAATTTAAAATTCAACCTGAATCGATCAAATCCCAACACGAGGGGACCCATAGAAAAATATCAAACCAAATATACAGACAAATGACGCTTACTAATTTCCATAAGACATGAAAATATCCAAAAATATCACAAACCAAAACAAAAAGTTATCCAAAAAAGATTAACCACACAATTTTCATAATGAAAAGTGAACCCACTGATCTATAATAAAATGAGTGCAAAAATCCTTTCACAACAAAAAGTAACTTTCAAAAGCAATTAAATCTATAACAAGAAAAATTAAACCATCCCCACTCTTGTATTGGATGAAAAATATGATCCGACAAAATCACACCCAAAAATTCCAAACTACATAATGTGATTCACTCTAGGGCCTATGAATGGGGCCCTGCTTCCATGAAAAATATACATCCCCGCAGTTAGAAGATGAAAAATATTAACCCAGACTTCCCATTCTAGAAATACTGCTTGAAGAGATTCTCCAAGTGACCCAAAGGACCACATCATTATAAAATATTTATATTATGATAACAATATGGATTCTAGTTTTAAAACTAACTAGACTGAAAACACATAAATGAGAAGTATGATGAATGAGAAGTGGGAACTAATAAGGGAGACTCCACAGAAACAAGTTCTTCATTCATACACTCCTCACTAAATGGGGGAACATTCATGAAAATAAAAATAACCAAATAACCAACTACTATAGAATGCACTCTAGGAACCAACTATGTTAGAAAAACCCCATCCACTTTATTATCAAATAGAATTTACCTGGATGATAGAACTAGATCTATAATCTCTGGATAAAGACCCCAGACAAAGAGATGCGATTTCAGTAGTTCTTTTGATTCTATATCTAAATAATATGAAACTAGATCTTTAAAATTGTCAACATAAGCCTTCACTATCTATTGACCTTGATGAACATACCAGATCTCTTCCACTTTCCTCACCTTTACCTACTTAGGTATAAACAATTAGGTAAACTAGTCTTAAAGACTTCCCAATACATCCCAACCAACAATGAAGATGTGAATGGTCACATTCTAATGATCCAAACTTGGACCCTCAAATGAACCCAAAACAACTCCCACCATCAAAATTTTAGGAGTACCACGAGACCTAAAAACACCTTCAACTTTCTCAATCCACTCCACAGACTTTAACATACCTCATTCATCATAGAAAATGGGAGAAATATGAGAATATCTTGACTCTTCTACTCCACTAGGTGTTTGGATAGGTCAAATTACTTGAAGTGTCTCACTAGAAACCTTTGATATCTTTCTATGCGGCATACTATATATAACATAATAAATACAAAATTTAATCATCATCAAAAATTTTCTCAATAAAAAATTAACATTAAAAACTAAAAACTAAAATCATAAATCAAAAAATCACAAAGAAAAACCAACACACTCTTTAAAAAAGCACCCATTCCATTCAAAATCACAAAACTATTTCAAATACCAAAAATTATTTGACATTCCAAAAACCAAAGTATTTTCAAAGGCCACAATCATTTAAAAAATCACTTCCATTTAAAAATCCAATCACACTAATTGAAATAAACCAATTATATTACCAAATTGAAATCCTCTAAAATGGGAAACTAGTGGCTATGTAAAACCTAATAACATGGTTTAACAAACTATGACTTGAGCATGATCCAACCACTTTATGTATCTAGAACCATTCACTTAGGCTTCACTTGGGTCACTACTCTATGAAACATCACCGTGTATCATCAGTTATCTTTCATTTATTATCCCCAAAACACAAACCCAAAAAGTCCAACAAGACATGAAAAACATAAACCCAAAATCAAAATTAAAAACTAAAGTCCTAGAATACCCATGGAAATTCATGTATTAAAATGATATAAGTGTTCACAATCCTCTTCCCTCCACTACGTTTTATGTTCTAATGATCCTATATCCAAACTACCTAACACCCTAATTATCAAATGGTATATTTGATAACATTTTGTCACGAACCAAATTGGGTGAACCCCAAACTATTCACCTAATTTGACCCATGATAAGGCCCCAGAGGCGTTCTAGCTCCTCCGGGATAGAAACTGGCACTGGGAATCAAAGATAATACACTTGGGAATTATTTTATACCATAAAGAACCAATAAATAATACAAGACCAAGTACACAACATAAAAAGGAAAATTTGTAAATCAATAAATGAAATAAGTACATAAAAACATCCAAATACAATAGAAGTGGAACAAAACTGAAAACTAAAAAAAAATTGAAACCAACCAGAATTGACATGATAACCTTATGACCTCTTGGTCACCACCATCCTTAAGACAAGCCTAATCCATAGGAAAACCTACACAAAAGTTGAATATACAAAACAACTCAAGTCTATCGACTCTAATTGGAACAAGTAGGGTGAAACCATTAAAACAATGAGTATGTAAGAAAAAAATAATCCATACATGTCCATTCCTGAAATGTCCATAAAATATAGTTTGAAAATACATTTAAGGAAAATTTGGTTTTAAAGATTTAAATGGAAAAACTCATATTTATTTATTTAAAACCAAATTTTAAAACCAAAATCCAAATAGAAACCCATTCCAAGTAATGCATAAAATAATTGAGTGATATGAACTTTGTATAAGTGATAGGGAAAATCAACCACAACCAAAAATAAAGGAAACAATGCACCATAAGAAAAAAAATACTAGAATAATAAGAAAATGTACTTAAAAATGAAATAAGAACATACATATATGTAATCATGGGAATTTCATAAACATACGTAGAAGAAATCTTAGACTTAATCGGCTCTGACCCACTTGCTAACATATGGTGAACATCTATAGTTAATAGCTAACCTGGATTATCTAAACTAGCCTCCCTAGTAAAAATTAACACATGATTTATCCAAATTATAGTGGTTTATAATCCATCTTATTAAGACAATAAATAAACCTTTAGTAGACCCTCTAACTGATGTCTAAGAATACCATGATAATAGTATAAAGGATAGTGAGGAGCACATCACATGATTTATATTAATCATAATTAACTCATTTAATCGTGTATTCTTTCCCTATATGGTAAACCAACTATGAAAAGGAAAACACATCAAAAAGACAATTACAAGGGTGTTTTACATACATATAAACTTTCACAAGTGTCAACCAGACCTACAAAAAATATGAATTTAAAAACATTTTCCAAAACATCACAAAGTACCAATTGGGACTCAATATTTTCAAATCCAAAAAACTTATAGGGAAAATAAATTTCTTCTCAATGTCATTGCCAAAAAAGGTGAAAATATAATTTTTTCTTGGAATATTCCAAATGGGTCTTTCAATTCAATTGGTATCCAAATAGTAGTTCAAGGTACCAAGAGGGCCAATATTTAATTTTTTTTAAAACTTCACATGAGATTATTAGAAAAATCCATTTAGAAAAAATTTGTAGTTTTAGAAAACCTTCTAAAATATGGAGTGGAGGAGAGAAAGTAAATGAGAGAAGGGGTTTTCTAAAACTAGGGTTTCAGGTTGGATATCTTCATGGTGTCACCACTTATATCCATGTGCCTATCAATATGTTCACACCATGAAATACATATATTCCAAGATTCACTAGAATATATATATATATATTGGTGACCATAAAAATATTCAATGTCCAATTAAAGAGTTATAAGTAACTTCACAACCAATGACACATATCCACACATAAGAATACAATCATGAAAAGGATCTAAAACCCACATACAAAGCTCAATTTTACATGTCACCTAATTAAAAAATCTCAAACAAGGAAAAAAACAATCCCAAATCACTCAATATAATTTTAAAAATTCTACATTGTATTTTATCAAAAACCATGAAGCGATATATATAGGTATAACTAAGGAAATCCTTTAAAAACACATTTTCAAAATATTTTCCACATAGTAATTCCATATAAAATCATAAAAACACACCAAAATCATGAATAAATCATTTAGGAATTTTTTAAGAATTTTAAAACGTAAAATGACATGCTTTGGAAAGGATATGGATGGAATCACATAGCTCAATAGTGTTCGAATGCAATGAAACTTCAAGAGAAGGAAGAACTAAGATGAATAGAAAAACTACACTCCCTAACATCGAAATAAACATGAGAAAACGTCATCTCTCTACCCATAGAGTTTAGATAATAGGGTTCAAATCTAATAAAAACCAATAAATTAAGATAAGGAGAACATGAGAGGAGGAAAACACCCAGAAATCCAGGAGAACTCACCTATAATCCTTTAAGTAGCATTAATAGCAGAATGAGGGACAAGTTAAGATGGGTTTGGGATCCCCATTCTGAACGTAATCCAAATGGGGGAGGGGAAACCAAAATTAGTGCAAAATATAATAGGATAAAAAGAGGAATTTCATGTTTTTATGAATATGGGTAGGTTTCATAGTATTGAAGAATGGGTTACCAGACCATGAACTAACCATGAACACCCTATTGGAATGAAGGGACACCCACACAGGTTGGTCATATGGTTTGGGAAACCGTGTTCCAGTCAAGAAAAATTAGCATTGTCAAACTGACAGACTCACTCACATGCTTTATGCACAGTTTCCTCTAACCATGTGAAACCCTTGCGCCGAGTCACTAACACCACCAAAAAGCCACATGGTCATTTATTTTCTTCATATAGTTTGAGCCAAACTATATGAAGACGATGAAAAACAAACTATACAAGAACAAAATGAACTAGAAACACCCCCTTCCTCCTTCATACCCATGGTTTCTCCCTAAACTATGAACACTAACCACACATAGGGCTAAAACAACCTAAAACCTCTATATCTCAAAGGTTCTCACCCAAAATGAACTTGAACCTAATCCAAAAAGACAAAACACCAAGAAAAAAATAAAATTAAAAGAAATAAAATAAATCCATGGTCAGTGTGGTACATCAACAATATTGATATTGGATGGAATGATTTTTATGTAACCTCAAATTTCAAATATCAATAATGATTTTTAGTGTATATTTTTTATTAAATTTGTGCCTCTTTAATACAAATTTTTCAATCAATATATATATATATATTTTAAAAATCATTGAATTTACATGATAATGGATGGTTGTGAGAGATGATTATTGTACCCAAGAGGTTGTGTGTTTCCAAGAGGTTTTAAGAAGGATTGGTTGAATTTTTGTTGTGTTTGTATTTTATTATGATATATCTTGTGTTGGAGTAGACATTAAAGAAATAGTGATGTGAATAAGTTGAACATTTATGGGAACCATACATACTGATGATATATGGGATTATTTAATAATTATTTTAATGGTATTTTGGTTTTTGAAGTATATAGGGATGTTTCAAAATAAGTTGAGATGGATAAATAAATATTCTTAAGGTTTTTAAGTTGCATGAAAAAATCATGATGCAAGCATAAGGATCACACTATGAGTGAATTATATATAGTATTTTCGAATGATGCATAATATCATCCAAAATGATGAAATTTGGAAAATGAAAAATTATCAAGTTGACAAATAATATATTATGGATGGTACATAAGATCCTGCAATATAAAAAATGTATAAGGTTTTTATAAATGTTATATAGGTAATCTTGAGTAGACTAGGTTTGAAATTGTTAAATTCCATATAAATAAGTTTTTCCTACATGATACATAAGGGTTCAAGATGATATGTAAGAGTATTTTCCATGATCAGTCATAAAATATGATTCATAAAGAATCCATCAAAGGATTATAATATTTAGTATAATATAAAATCTGATTGATAAAGTATCTAGTCATGGATGTTTTCACACCACAATAAAAATGCCACACTATGATTAAATGGAATGTGCCATGATTTTTAGACCATGAAGAAAGAAAAAAGGATATGAAAGTTAAGATCTGGGAAATTTTTCAACATAAACCAAGGTTTTATTATGAATCTAAATATCATTCTATAATAAAATCAGTAGTTTAAGAAGGAACAAACCTTTCATGCCACAATGTAAGATGTTATACCATGATTGCTTAAATGTTAAAAATTTGAATAGAATTTATCCATAAATTATTTTAAAATTTTTAATGATTATGGAATGAACATCAACAACTTAAATAGAGTCCAATAGTGTTGATTTACTTGAAGATGATCTGAGAGATAAATTTAAAGGAAAGGAAGTTCAAGGTAATTAACTATATGAAGTTGAATTAAAAATATATATCTTCTTACTAAAAATAGAGGGAGAAGGTTGTAATAAAAATAAATATTATAGTTCATGATAGAATGAATTTGGAGAGTAAATAAAGTGAATAAAGTGTTAAAATAAGGTATAAAGAAGAATAATTAAGGCAGTCATCCATGTTTTATTAACTGAATATCTACATTAAAGAGGATTGTGTTGTTATTGATTGAAGTTACCATGAAGAAAAAAATTTGAAAGAGGAATTGTTGTATATCATAATAAGATGTGGAATTATAAGAAGATGGAGGAGGATTAAGAACATAAAATAGATTATCACTTTTATATCAGGTTCATAAAGATAAGTACATATGATGATGTATTTTTAGTGATATATACGATTGATTGGTTGAAGAAGAGATAATACAAAATGAGGATTACTAATCTGTAATTATTTTTATTTGTAGTTATTCTTTTATTGAGATAATTTTATTGATTCAACTCTTTTAACATAAAGTTGAATATACCTGGTTTTATGTAATGGATAATAACATAGTATACATTAAAACATCACATTTAGAATTATGATGTAGTCCACTTTACGACTACATGAAAATTCTTGTGAAACCTTTATGTCAATAAAATGTGATGTGACCTACTAGTATACAAACTGATATCTTATGGATTAGTGTAAAAAGGAGGATATGAGAGTGACCATTGGGATGTAGGGGTCTATTCCCTAAAACATTCAATAGGTAGAGAGACCTGTTGAGGAGTGACTTCACCTAAATTGTATAGGAGGTAATCCTTGATAAGGAGTGACTTCACCTAAATATTTTATCCACCGAATAATGAGTTTATAGTGTATTTTGGATATATCATAAAAATTATAAGTTTATGATACTTATATGTCAATCAATGTTAGTGAATCAAGTAAATCTCTAGGTGTTGTGGGTTTTACATTTCTACAAGCATGCTTGAGATTTAATGAGATCATGTGAGAATGTAATCATGGGTTTAACTAGTTTCTTACAAAAAAAGGAATAATATCCAAAGGTATTTGTGAGTGGAAAAGAGTTTAAATTTAGTAAATCCCTGATTCACCCCCCCTCTGAGTGATTCTCAAGTCATAATATGTGGTATTTGACTGAATAGTTTCTAATTAGGATTAAAATTGACATATTCAAATTGTGAAGAGATTAAGATTATATAGTATATGGATTATACAATGGAATATCATTTATTTAATGGAAATAATTTTTATAGTCGGAAGAAGGATTTCATTTCATATTTAGAGTTACATATTTGAATCATTCATGATATCATATTAATTGGATTTTTTTCTGAGCTGACATAGAATTCTGTTTGAGATGGATCAAAGGATTTTAGAGATAGATTCATGTGTTATGAATTTATTGAAAGAGACCATGGATATGAATGTGAAAGAGAAGATATATCCCTGCAATAATTTAAAGGATATACTGATGAAATTATTGGATTTTCATAATATTGAATCTATATCAAAAGTAGAAGTATGGATTCCATATAAATGTATAGAATATGGATCATTAGAATATTTGGGTATGGTGTCTATTGAATTATAATGTCATATGTCGACAAGAAAGAAGAATATGAACAAGATAAAGGAAGCCAATAAATTGTGCACTCAAGTTGAGGTGAACAAAAAAGATTCCCTATATATTTGAATCTAAATCGGTAATTGATGTTAATTATAAATCTACAGATGTAGATTATATATCACATGAATGATTGGTGGATAATGGTAGAAAAGACACAACCACGTCATTTCATAAATCTAGATATTATTCTTGAAAAAAAAAGAGAATCTTCATGCCTTGGGGAGGGAAGTGAAATTATTGGATTCCGAGGGTGAAAAGAAATTTTTTTACATTATAGATTTGGAGGAATAAATAAAGTTGAAAAAAGAATATATGACTTCAAAGAGTCCATTACAATAATAGGTAAGAAAATTTAGGAACAAACTGATATAATTGAAATACATTTTCATGATTTGAAGTTAAACATAGAAAAATAGAAACTCAATTAATCATCAATGTCTCCCCTACGAGATAAATGTAAAAATAAATCAAATATTGTATATAATGAAAATAACCCCCCTTCAAAAAATTTAATGTCCAACAGAAGGAGATAGATTTGAGGATTAATAATATTTGAGGAGAAATTTAGGATATGATAATGAAACCAAACACTAAATATTCTAATAGGGAGACTTCAGTTGGTAAAAATAAGTGAAAAAATATAGAATCAATAGAATAGAAGAATATAAATATAATATTTGAAATGAAAAACTCTCAAATGTCACTATTTAAGAAGTGATTTTTTGGAATTATTGGACACACAATGGATTTGTACAAAGTGGAATTAGAGATGTGTAATCAAAGGAAACTATTTGATAAATCTCATTCATGGAAGTATATTGAAATGTATGAATATTTCATTGGAAGAAGGTATATTTATGCTAACCATGACACCACAATAAAAATGGAATTTAGAGATGATTTTCAAAACCATCGCTAAATGTTTTGTTTTAGTTTTTATTATGGTGGTTTTATAAAACTACCACATATTCAGAGCAGTTAATTAAAAAGTCATTGAAAAGTAGTGGTGGTTTAAACCACCACAAAATTTGAAATTTTATTATTTTAAAATTTTAGCAATGGTTTTCAAAAAAACCTCCATGAAATTAATAATAGGTAAGAATAATTATTAATTAATTAAAATTTAAATTACTTGTCAATAAGTCAACAATACTTATTAATAAATAATAATTAATTATTATTTATCTATTAATAATTATAAATTTATTTTATATGTATATATTTACATATAAATACACACACATATACCTTTATATATATACACATATTATTATTTATATATAATTATATTTAATTCAATATTTATGTATTTATATATTTTTATATAAATATATAAATATTTATATATATTTAACACTAATAAGAGGTATATTTCATAACAAACACTTTATATACTATTAAATATCATATTGTAGTATATAAATATATACATATATATTGATATATAAATAATATATTTTATTAAATATCATTTTCATAATTCTAAAAATTTATGTACACATAACATATAACAGATTAAGTGAAAATGGATTATAAAATTGTAACACCCCAAGCTTCTACAGTATGTTTTCCTTTTAATAATGCAATAGATCGCGTTGTACGCAACTTCGAGATTCTAACACATCGTGACCAATCAAACAAGCCATTATGAATAGTAATACATACTTTATGAAATTTTATCAATTTTATATTTCAAAACAAACTTCATTTTTGGGTTCAGAATATCGAAATTAGCTTAGGGTGAATGTTTGGTATTTTTCGGAAAACATTTAGTTTTTGACGAATAGTGAAAATACTAAATTGTAATTAAAAATAGCTTTTTAATCAAAATAATTTATAGTTATAAATTATACTATTGAGTGGTTTTTAAGTATAATTAGATTATATTTTTACCATTTAATCAAATGTTGGTCGTTATAAGTAATTTCACATTTAAACTGGACATAAGCAAGTGTCAATCTTTTGATAGTTATTATTTCTTAAAAACACGCTTTTTGTTTTGACAACGGGAATTAATTTTAAATTAATTTTTGCCACTTTTTTGTTTTGAATTTAAATAAATGGAATCCATATTTAGATTCAGGAGGTCCAAATTGTGTAAATAGGTAACTTTTATTTTTAGACATTTTGAATAATTACTTCGATAAATATTTTATTTTCCATGGTTAAATGGTAAATCCAATAAATAAGGGTAAAAAATAATATTCTAATAATATTAAATTACCATAACACGAGTCCTAACCCTATTTTCTGATACATGTCCAAACATGGGCATCCTTTGGTCGATTTTGGGACCCCATGGAGCCACTTGTATGTGATAATGACACTTTATATTAAATAATTTAACGTAAATAGAAAAATGACTTAAACATATATCTTTTAGTAAAAGTATTTTTACATAAGGTTATATATATTATCTCTTAAACTATAAATATTAATTATAAATATAAAAATATTTCCTATAGAATCGTATTTTATTTATAATTTTTAGACATTATAAAATTTATTTTATTTATGACACAATGATGATGTAGTAATTACCATATTAATGAAATATTAAAATAATTGATATTATAAATACCCAAATAAATTTAATTTGAGACCTTTTATGAATTAAAATAATTTTCTATGTTAATATGACATGTTGGAGTAGATTAAATGTATTGTTTTCTATGTAATAATGCTATTATGAATTTAGAAAAAACAAAATACCAAATAGTGTCAAAATTGACATAAAAGAGTTTTAAAAAAAATATATTATATTATTAATTTGTATTATATTCCTAAAAATATAAGGTTCACCCAAATTACTTAAATAATATTATATATGTCATTAATTAACCACTTGGAGTTATTTTGGAAGTTTATAGTAAGTTTATTAACCATATAATATAAAAATACAAAGATACATATTAAATGTCATAATATTTAACTAAGAGTTAAATCTAGAAGATAAGGTTAATATAGTGACCCAAACTTGTCTAAAACCTATTTATTGAGTTTTTTTGACCCATCCCCACCTTATCCTTCAAATAATTCATTTTGGAGCCCTTAGAAACCGAAAATTATTTTATTATAAAACAATATTTCAATCTTTTCCTAAGGCGCCCCTCACCCCTATTATAAAAGGGCACTTCCCCTTCTCTAAAATGCACACCTTCAAAGCCATTTGTATCTACCAAACCCAGCCTAAATATCCTTTAAAATGTCCCAACTTTATTCTAGAGGCCTTAATTTAGTCATAAAGCCAACCTAATGAGCCCTTTTGATCAAATCAAAAGGAAGAACCCGAAGAAGAGGTAAATATTTCATCACCTCTTTCAAGTTCCTTTCTTCTTCCACTTCCTCTTTCTTTGTTGTTTCCATTATAAAATAATAACTATATTATATTCTATATAATGTGATGTTATTCTAAATATGGTACAAACATATTCAATATTCTATCCATCCTTTGAATGACATGTCACCATACGTGCGTATGTGCGGCTTACCGTCTCCACGTCGTGGCGTAGTTGTTATACAATATATTATTATTTGTATGGGTATAATAATAATGAATAATTGATGTAAATAATAAATATAACATGATAATGATTCTGTATATATGATATACCATCCAATTATATATTATTTTAATATCAAAAGAATGATATTGTCGCTCGAGCGTACGTAAAGATTACCGTCTCCACGAACACGATGAGATTCATTCCCCATGTATCCATTCAAGACTAATTTTCATTTGATGATTAAAAATAATGTTTAAAGACTTAATATAATTCTTAATATGAATAAGATACATCCTATCCAAAAAAAACATTACTTAAGTTACAAATCATATAAAGGAAAGCGAATCTGTTAACAGCTGAAACGACGATAATACTAAAATATTATTAACAAAGCAATATTATAAGATCATATATGATATCATATTAATGTATATAGTCTTGAATAATATAATAACAGTTATTTCACCATTATACAAGAGGTTAACCTACCCTCAACAAAGGAAAAGTACAAGGTAAGGGTTAATTCTACAATCTCTTTATTATCCGAGGTTGTTTTTACGAAAGTATCCACTGGGACCTATTTATCATCCACATCCATGTTTCTGAAAATTTTATTTCAAAACATTTTTACTATTTACTAGACAATGGTTTAAACTAATTTATACCCTTATTTTGACTTATATTTTTTGAAAGGAATCTTTCAGTCGTTTTCCAAACAAGGTACATTAAAACCTTCTTGACAAAATTAAGGTAAGAATGTCTTTTTTTAACTTATACGACAGGTGCAGTTATTATCCGACGTTATAACATCATCAAGTATTACCTTACAAGCTTATAAGAATATTTTAAAAATAAATGTTTTCTTTTATAATTATGTAACTTAAATGATTTAAAAAAAAGAATGAAATATTTCTCTCAAATAGTTTTGATTTCATCTATGTCAACATACTTTGATGGATTTTATACATGTTTGAAGTCGATTAATTATGATAAAAATATTCCATTTTGTATTGAAGGTTTTGTGATATGTTTGACTAGGGATGTGTTATTTTTAAACCATTCATTGTTCATGGTTAAATTATTTGTAGGACCCCGGGACACCCTGACAGGGGAGGGGTGAATTAGGGTGACAAATTTTTCTTTTAATGTGATGGATCTTGTTCCCATGTTGGTCGGAACTTGTTGAACCTGTATGATGAATATGATCAGAAAGAAAACATTCACATGCATAGAGGAGACACAACACTTTTTACTTGATTCACCACTAAGGGCTACATCCAAGGAGCACACACTGACAGTTTGTGTAAGAACCAGGTTCTTAGTTTTGAGGTACATGCTTATTCTTTTCTCTTTTCCTTAAGTGTTTTAATAAAATATGGAAAAGGGGGAAAATACTAAATTTTGGAAGTACACATCGTGTAATTTTTCCGCACATTGTGTACTTCTGGCCGTGTAGGGATGAGTACACAGGGCGTATTGCCTTGTCAGCGACAAAGGGTGTAGGAACTGACTACACGCTGTGTAGTGGTGCTGTACACGCCGTGTAGTCGGTCGAAAGGCCAAACAGTAAGGCGGTGGAGCAGCCGCCAACTGGGAAGCAGTACACGCCGTGTACTTAGGAGTACAAGTTGTGTACTCATGTCGACGGATGAACAGTGTGGCAGTGCCTCCAGAGGAACAGTTAAATAAAGAAGTACACACCGTTTACTCAGAAGTACACGCCATGTACTTAGTTTTTTCGGCTTAAAATAGGCAGTAGCCTCCTCATTTGGTAGAGGAGGCATTTGAGCCATTTTGGAGCCAAAGGAGGAGGCCGAGCCTTTGAAGATCCGCCAGGTGTTTGTCTGGAATTGGTTTTCACCTCGGACGATCCCATTGGAACTGCACAGGTAAGGGCTTCCATCTCCTTGGCTGCTTCTTACCAATTCTTCTCCTAACATGAGTTATTTGGGTTTGAACAGTTTGTCTTCTTCGTCAGATCTACGCCGTTCTTGGGCATTTCTGGAGTTGGAGTTCGGGTATAACGTTCGCTGACGTTTAAGGTATGTGGTTTGGTGTTTAGTTTTCCAACTGTCGTGCGTTTTTGTGCATTTTCATGCCACGAACCCATGTTGGGGTGTCATGTGGCTGAGGCCATTGCTATATTTAATGCCTAGAATTGCATAGGTGATTAAATTTTGATAATAAAATGATGGTTGGGATCATTTCTTGGATCCGGAACCACCCCGGGGGTGTGTTCCACTGTTTAGTGATTTGGCCAGGGTACCTGAGGGTATGCCTTTAATGTAGTGATTGTAGAATTTATTTGAGATGAATTGCTTGTTACTTCATTTTGACATGTTGGGCATGTCCTGGTTACCTGTTTAGCCTGAGGGCGTTGTTGTGATTAGCTTGTGGGCACTGCACTGTTTAACCTGAGGGCTGTAGTTATTTCGGCCTGAGGGAAATTTCTTCCATGCCTGAGGGCAATAGACTCTGTGCCTGAGGGCGACAATACCTATGCCTGAGGGCAAAATTCTGTTATACCTGAGAGAAATTACCTGCGGGTTGGGTTCTACTTACCTGAGGGTAAGGGTTTACATCTCCGAGGACATTAGCTGGTTATTTAGAATATTCTCTGTGGTGGTATTTTCAATTAAATGAATTAAATGGATAATAAAATGGCAGTATAACTGGTAATTAGTTACTTTTGAGTATTGCTTACTTTATTGCATTTTACTACTACACACAATTGTTGTATGCTTACACACAGTTGGGAACGAGCCTTTGGTGGGTGCCTACTGAGATATATTTCTCACACCCAGTTTGGGTCATGATTTTCGGCCCAAACAGATTACGTTGCTGCAGGTATAGATAGGGGAAAGAGTCCCTATACAGGTACATGATTGCTGTTGAGGAGTAGGCGGACATGGGACCGAGCCTAGGCTCGTGATGCCGCTGCCAGCTGTTTTGCTTTGTATTGCTGTACTATACTTTTGTTGTACTGTATTGATGTATAATATTTTCTCGATTTTTTCTTAGAACATGAGACATGTAGCATCATTAATTATGTATTGTTGGTTATATCCACTGTTGTTGGTTATTTCAGTTGTGTATTATTTTACTGCTTCTGATCTTTTGTCGTATGTTTTATTTCCATTCTGTTGTGTTACACTTTGACAAATGAGGGCATAATTTCCCCACTATCAAACCTAGACCATCGTTGGTAGTCAGCAACCACTGGTGTTTGGGGAAACGTGCTTGAGGTCACGTGGCGAACTGGGTTCGGGGCACCATTGCGTGGCACCCAGGTCCGGGACGTCATAAAGTGGTATCAAAGGGAGTTCTGTTCTTTGACTTACTATTTGGAGCCGTAGTCAGGGATAGGAAGAATGTTAGTTGGTAATAAGATGTGCCCAGGCGTAGCTAACCCGTGTACAGGGAAATGCCAGTCTACCTCGTATTTTGCAATTTTTCTGATTTTGCAAATTATACAGTTGATATTTTTTCACCATTGGGTGACGCACTTGGATTGTGCTGTTATATTTTATCTATGGGTTCTATTTAGTTGCAACCCTATGAGATGAGGGTATTTCATCTCATGAATCATATAGGCACATGCTAGATATCACATTCCAGGCATAGTTTCCATGCCATATAGGTGCATTAGAAATTTCATGTTGTTGTGATAGTTGTTGTGATAGAAAAGCATGCTATTGTGATAGCTGCTCTGATAAAATACCTACTGTGTGATAGGGTAATTTTATGTGAGCCTGTTTGTAGAATGAACACCAAACTTCGGTTTTTGGGGAGTATGGGCCCCCATTGACCGGAATTTGGTGGCTCATTGATTGATTATTTTATTATAACACAGAGAAGATGTCAAACATTAATTCATGAGGAGTATGGTCCCTCACAGGTCGGAATTTGACACTTAGGTGTTTTTTTCAGTATTTTCTGGGTTCCGGAGATGTTTCGGAGACATACTGTCTGGAAACCCAATATACACGCCATGTAGTATTTTTACACACGCCGTGTATGGACTTCTATTCGGAAGGAAAATGAAATTTTTGAGTAACGCCGTGTACCCTGTGTACACGCCATGTAGTCTCTTCCCGTGTCACAAACCGTGTGGGTGGGGACACGGGGTAGGGAAAGGCTTGGGTAAAACACGCCATGTAGATTTTGTACACGCCGTGTAGGGTTGACCTGGAGTCCGGCCGTGTAACTAACAACACAGGTCGGTGAACTCCTGTACAGAAACATGACGTTTCAATGAAAGACATGTCGTGTAGTGTGACCTGGGGACTCAACCGTGTAACTAACAACACGGGTCGGTGTCACCTCTCCTTGAACACGCCGTGTACCTTTGGGACACACCATGTAGTCTTGTCCGAGGACAGACCGCATGGACTTAGCCGTGTGGTGGGGGAACGGGGTTGTTGACACGACGTGTGCGGGTGTAACACGCCGTGTAATTTCAAGAAGAGCAGTCGGCCGTGTCACAGACGACACGGGAAGTTGGAAAATAACACCATACACGCCATGTAGATATTATACACGCCATGTAGTTTTTGTTGAATGGGATCCGTGTGGCTTAGCAGCGTGTAAGGACCCGAGCAGGGGAAGGGAAGTCAAGTACACACCGTCTAGATAGTATAAACGCTGTGTAGTCTTGTTTTGCAATTTTTTTTGAAATTCATTCTTCCTCTTCTTCCCTTTGTGGTTCCTTCACTTTCAGTCTTAATAAATATTGAATCCAAGGAGTGTCATTGACCTTGTAGTGTCATGCTTCCTAGACGACCGCACGCTGTTCTCCAGGAGAGCAACGACGAGTATACTCCGGAGATGGTGGGCCATGGGCTACCATTTGATCCACCAGCAAAGCCCGATGCATCACTAGATGCTATAACGGACACAGGCACGGAGGCGCAGTTCCGTGAAGGCTTTATGCGGTTCATGCAGACCTTTCAGGGAGCACCGCAGGCTGCCACATCTATCGCCGAGCTGACACGTATCTTTCAGCAGCAGCATCCACCTACGTTTTCGGGGGATGGTAGACCACAGGCTACGAAGTCTTGGTTGGGGTCAATGTAGACTATTTTTGAGCATCTTGAAATGCCTCCAGGGCAGCGGGTCAAGCTCGCGACATATATGCTGCGTGATTCCGCCAAGAGGTGGTGGGATGTTACCACCCAATCAGAGCATCACATGGACATGGTGTGGGAAGAATTTCAGGTAGTCTTATATGAATTTTTCTTCCCAGAGACGCTGAGAGAAGATAGAGCTCGAGAGTTCATGAATTTGTAACAGGGCGCTATTTCAGTGATGGACTATTCTACTCGTTTTACGGAGCTTCAGCACTTTGTACCTGTGCTGGTGGGTGATGAGACGCTAAGAGCCAGATGTTATGAGGATGGTTTTCGGTATGACATCCGAGCGCTGGTGAATGACTTCAGGTTTCCTACTGTACACGCTATTGTGGACAAGGCATTGATCATAGAGAGGAACCTTAGAGAATATAGTGGTGTGGACCAGGGCGGTTTAACACGATTTACTGATACTTTTTCTATTGGCAAGAGGAAGAGACAGATGGACTTCTCCCAGGGTGGCAGTACCAGCCAGGCATCTTCTTCAGGTGGTCTGGTAATGTGCTACCAGTGCGGCAGAGAGGGGAATAAGAGACCGCAGTGTCCACGAGACCCAGTGGAGTGCCGAGCTTGCAGAAATATGGGTCATCTGCAATGCTTTTGTAGGGCATTTCCACCAGTGGATAGTGAGAGGGGTTCTATGCAGACTCTGCGTGTGGGATCAGGACCAGTGGCTTCTTACTAGTAGGGGAACATGAATGCGTTAGGGCGTGCATGCAGAGATGGTGGTTGTGGTCGTGGTAGTCAGACAATAGGATCTCAGAGGTAGCAAGGCAGGACAACTCAGGGTAGCCAGACTGTGTCATAGGGCCGTGACACTGGGCATGCATATGCAGTGCAACAAACCCAGCAGGAGCAGGATCCCAGAACATCTATAGTCAGAGGTACTATTTTAGTATCTTCTGTCTTATCTTCAGTACTTTTCGATATGGGTGCTACACAAAGTTTAAAATCTGTACCCGTTGTGGAGATCCTTCGGCTCTGTGTTTCTACTTCTTCTGATATCTTGATGCTAGCCACTCCGTTGGGGACTAGAACGGCTGGTGTGCGTCAGTGCAGGGAGTGCCCCCTTGAGGTTTGTGGGTGTCACTTTCCTTGGGACCTCTATGTCTTAGAGTTGATGAGCTATGACGTCATTCTCGGGATGGAATGGTTGGTTCCCTATCAAGACTTTGTAGACTGCTATCATCGCAGGGTGCGTTTCACTTCACCAGAGGGCGGAGAGTTTCTATACAAGGGAGAGTGGGATGTTCAGGAAAGTCGAGCTGGACCAGAGCATCATGGGTGAGGTGGAGTCAAAGCCCAGATTGTGAGCTTATATCTGGATGATCTGGGGAATTTTCAAAAATAATTCCCTCCGGTTGTTTATAGTTTCAGGGATTCCTTCCCAGATGACTTTTCAGGTCTACCTTCGGAGCGAGAGGTGGATTTCTCTATTGAGCTCGTGCCAGGTGGAACACCAGTGTCCATTCCTCCTTATAGGATGGCTACACCAGAGTTGAATGATCTCAAGAGGCAGTTATAGGAGTTACAGGCGAAGGGTTTTATCCGACCCAGTACTTGTCCTTGGGGTTCGCCAGTCCTTTTCGCGAAGAAGGCGAAAGATACCCTCAGACATTTCATGGATTATCATAAGATGAACCAGTTGACGGTTAAGAACCTATATCCCTTGGGAGGATAAATGATATTTTTGTTCAGCTTCGTGGAGCACGAGTGTTCTCAAAGATTGACTTGAGATCTGAATATCGTCAGTTGCATGTGAGGCCATCAGATATACCGCTTATAGCTTTTTAGAGCAGATATGGTCTGTATGAGTATACGCTTATTCCGTTCGGACTGACAAATGCGCCATCAATTTTCATGGATCTGATGAATCGTGTATTCCATCCGTACCTTGATTCTTTTGTGGTGGTATTCGTGGACGACATCTTGGTGTACTCTCGCACTCGACATGACCATGCCACCCATATTGAGATCGTACTGAGTACACTGAGAGAGAATCGACTATATGCTAATCTCTCAAACTACCACTTTTGGATGGACCAGATTCACTTCTTAGGTCATATAATCTCTGAGGCAGGAGTTTCAGTAGACCCAGAGAAGGTGAGAGTAGTAGTTTTCTGGGAGTAGCTTAATAACTTGTTCAAGATACGGAGTTTCTTAGGGTTGGATGGTTACTACAGACGCTTAATATAGGACTTCTCCCACTTAGCAGCACCGTTAACAGGTCTGACTAAGAAGGGGGTGAAGTTCGTTTGGTCAGAAGCTTGCGAGGCAGCCTTTCAGGACCTGAAGGGAATGTTGAATTCAGCACCGATCCTGATACTCCCAGAGCAAGGGAAGAGCTATACAGTTTACTGTGATGCATCAGGGATTGGTATGGGAGCCGTTTCGATGCATGGTGACCGAGTTGTTGCGTACGGGTCTCGGTAGTTGAGGCCACATGAGATGAATTACCCGATGTATGATCTCAAGTTGGCTGCAGTTGTACATGCATTGCACTATTGGAGACATTATCTACTGGGAGAGCATTTTGTGGTTTTCTTTGACCAAGAAAGCCTCAAGTATATCTTTACTCAGCGTGACCTGAATCTGAGGCAGAGAAGGTGGGTCGAGTACATACAATCCTTAGATTTTGAGCTACCTATACACCTGGTAGAGGTAATGTAGTAGCTGATGCACTGAGTAGGAAGACTCAGATACAGGCAGTGCAAGAGGCCTGTGGTGAGTGGAAGCTCATGGCTTTGTTCTCTGAGATGCATCTAGAGGTGCACGACAGTCAGAGGAAGAATTATATTTCATCTTTAGCAGTGACTTCTACCCTCCTGGACAGAGTGAGGATGATACAACTATCGGATTCAGAAGTCCTTGTTCTACGGGAGTCAGTGGAAGGTGAGGACCCTTCTCCTGGTTAGAAAATAGTTGAGGATGAGGTTTTGAATTTCCATGGACGAGTATGGGTTCCAGGGAATATACGCGAGGAGCTGATGCGGGACTTTCATGCTTCAGCTTGGGCAGTTCATCCCGGGGTTACCAAGATGTACCGTGACTTGAGGAGTCAGGACTGGTGGCTGGGTATGAAGAGTGAGATATCTGGTTTTGTTACGAGGTCTTCCACCTATCAGTAAGTGAAGGCAGAGCATCAGATACCAGCTGGACTGTTACAGCAGTTACCCATTCCAGAGTGGAAATGGGATGATGTCGTGATGGATTTCGTGACTGGGTTGCGGAGGTCACCTCGTGGAAATGACGCTGTGTGGGTTGTTGTGGACAGACTCACAAAGGTAGATCACTTCTTGCCGATCAAGGAGACCTTCAGTGCTGACGAGCTCAGACGACTGTATATCCGAGAGATCATTCGTCTTTATAGGTTCCCTCGTTCTATCGTTTCGGATAGTGATTCCCGCTTTACGTCTTGTTTCTAGTAGAGTTTTCAGAGGGCGCTGGGTACACAGGTGCTTCTGAGCACAGCATACCACCCTAAAAAAGATGGCCAGTCAGAGCATATGATACAGGTGCTAGAGGACATGCTGCGTTCATGCGCCCCAGACTATGGGGGCTCTTTGGAGAAGCATATACCCTTAGTCGAGTTTGACTATAACAATAGTTTCCAGGCAACTATTGAGATGGCACCCTACAAGGCTTTATATGGTAGGTCGTGCCGATCAACCTTGTGTTGGTTAGAGGCAGGTGAGGCAGCTTTACTGGGGCCACATCTTGTGCAGGAGACATCTGAGCAGGTCCAGTTAATTCAGAAGCGGATGGATACCATGCGGTCTCATCATAAATCTTATGCTGATCGCTGTAGACGACCTTTGGAGTTCATTGTTGGGGATCAAGTTTTTTTTTCATGTTTTTCTGAGGCTGGGACCCAAGCGGATCAGAAGACAGGGTAAGCTTTCACCGAGGTATGTGGGGCCATTTGAGATTCTGGAGAGAGTCGGGATGGTTACCTATCGGTTGAAGTTACCACAACGGTACCAAGCCATGCATGACGTGTTCCATGTATCTCAGTTATGCCGTTATCATTCTGACCCATCTCACAACTTTCAGCCAGAGGAGGTTGAGCTTCAGCAGGATGTGTCCTTTGAGGAGCATCTGATTCGTATCGTTGAGAGGAGCATGAAGGTTCTTCGAGGCCGGTCAGTTCCTATCGTATGGGTGCTATGGAAACATGGCTGAGTGCAGGACGAAACATGGGAGCGGGAGACTGATATACATGCTCAGTGGCTGGAGTTGTTCACGACAATATCTTCACCACCCTTTGAAGGGAAATTCGGGGATGAATTTCTATAAGGGGGGAATTTTTTAAGAACCCGGTTCTTAGTATTGAGGTACAAGATTCTCATTTTCTCTTTTCCTTAAGTGTTTTAATAAAATATGGATAACGGGAAAAATCCTAAATTTTGGAAGTACACGCCGTGTACTTTTTCCCCACGCCATGTACTTTTGGCCGTATAGGGATGAGTACACGGGGCGTGTAGCCTTGTCGGCGACAAAGGGTGTAGGAACCGACTACACGCCCTGTAGTGGTCCTGTACACGCCGTGTAGTCAGTCGGCATGCCAAAACAGTAAGGCGGTAGAGAAGCCGCCTGCTGGGCGGCTGTACACGCCATGTACTTAGGATTACATGCCGTGTACTCATGTCGACGGATAAACAGTGTGGCGATGCCGCCAGAGGAACAGTTAAATGAAGAAGTACACACCGTGTACTCATAAGTACATGCTGTGTACTTTGTTTTTTCGGCTTAAAATAGGTAGTAGCCTCCTCATTTGGCAGAGGAGGCATTTGAGCCGTTTTGGAGCCAAAGGAGGAGGCTGAAACTTTGAAGATCTGACGGGTGTTCATCTGGAATCGGTTTCCGCCTCGGACGATCCCGTTGGAACCGCATGGGTAAGGGCTTCCATATCCTTGGCTACTTCTTACCAATTCTTCTCCTAACAAGAGTTATTTGGGTTTGAACAGTTTTTCTTCTACCTCAGATATATTCCGTTCTTGGGCATTTTTGGAGTCGTTGTTTGGGTATAACGTTTGTTGACATTTAAGGTAGGTGTCTTGGTGTTTAGTTTTCCAACTTTCGTGCGTTTTTGTGTGTTTTCATGCCACGAACCCATGTTGGGGTGTCATGTGGCTGAGGCCGTTGCTATATTTAATTCCTAGAATTGCATAAGTGATTAAATTGTGATAATAAAATTCTAGTTGGGATCATTTTTTGGATCCGAAACCACACCGGGGGTGTGTTCCACTATTTAGCCGTTTGGCCAGGGTACCCGAGGGTAAGCCTTTACTGTAGTGATTGTAGAATTGCCTTGAGAGGAATTGCTTGTTACTACATTTTGACATGTTGGGCATGGCTCGGTTACCTGTTTAGCCTAAGGTCATTGTTGTTATTCGCCTGTGGGAACTGCACTGTTTAGCCTGAGGGCTGTAGTTATTTCGGCCTGAGGGAAACTTCTTCCGTGCCTGAGGGAAATAGACTCTGTGCCTGAGGGCGACACTACCTACGCCTGAGGGAAAAATTCTATTACGCCTGAGGGAAATTACCTGCAGGTTGGGTTCTGCTTAACTGAGGGTAAGGGTTTACACGTCTGAGGACATTAGCTGGTTATTTAGAATATTCACTATGGTGGTATTTTCAATTAAATGAATTAAAGGGATAATAAAATGGAAATATAACTGGTAGTTAGTTACTTTTGAGTACTGCTTACTTTATTGCATTTTACTACTGCACACTATTGTTGTATGCTTACACACAGTTGGGCACAAGCCTTTGGTGGGTGCCTACTGAGATATATTTCTCACACCCTAGTGGTTTTTAAGTATAATTAGATTACATTTTTACCATTTAATCCAATGTTGGTCATTGGACACAATTTCACATTTAAACTGGACATAAGAAAGTGTCAATCTTTTGATAGTTATTATTTCTTAAAAACACACTTTTTGTTCTGACAACAGGAATTAATTTTAAATTAATTTCTGCCACTTCTGTGTTTTGAATTTAGAAAAATGGATTCATTATTTTGAATCAGGAGGTCCAAATTCTATAAATAGGTAACTTTTTTTTATACATTTTGAATAATTACTTCGGTAAATATTTTATTTACCCTGGTTATATGGTAAATCCAGTAAATAAGGGTAAACAAATAATATTATAATAATATTAAATTACCCTAACACATATCCTAACACTATTTGATGATACATGTCCGACCATGGGCATCCTTGGGTTGATTTGGGGACCCCATGGAGCCACTTGTAAGTGATAATGACACTTTGTATTTATTAAGTTAAAGTAACTAGAAAAATGACATAAGCATATATCTTTTACTAAAAGCATTTTTACATAGGGTTGTATATGTTATATCTTTGACTATAAATATTCATTAGAAATCTAAAAATATTTCCTATATAATCATATTTTATTTATAATTTTTAGACATTATATAAGTTAATTTATTTATGACATAATGATGATGTAGTAATTACCATATTAATGAAATATTAAAATAATTGATATTATAAATACCCAAATAAATGTAATTTGAGACTTTTTATGAATTAAACTAATTATATATGTTAATATCACATTTTAGAGTATATTAAATGAATTTTTTTCGAAGTAATAATTCTGTTATGAATTTAGCAAAAACAAAACACCAAATAGTGTCAAAATTGACAAAAAAGTGTTTTTTAAAAATATATTATATTATTAATTTGTATTCTCTTCCTAAAAAAATAATTTTTGGAAAAAGGGATTAAATACTATTATATATGTCATTAATGAACCACTTGGGGTTCTCTTGGAAGTTTATAGTAAGTTTATTAACCATATGATATAAAAATACAAAGCAACATGGTAAATGTCAAACGATTTAACTAAGAGTTAAATCTTGAAGATAAGGTTAATATAGTGACCCAAACCTGCCTAAAACCTATTGGTTGAGTTGGTTTAGACCCCTCCCCCACTTAAACTTTAAATAATTCATTTCAATCCATTAGAAACCGAAAATTATTTTATTATAAAATAATATTTCAATCTTTTCCTAAGGCGCCCCTCACCACTCTTATAAAAGGAAACTTCCCCTTCTCTCAAATTCACAAATTCAAATCCATTTGGTTCGGCCAAAACCAGAGTAAATATCCTCCCAACTATCCTCCCTTCATTATAGAGGCCTTAATTTAGTCATAAATCCAACCTATGGAGCTTTTTGATCAAATCAAATGGAAGAACCCAAAGAACAGGTAAATATTTCATCACCTCTTTGAAGTTCCTTTCTTCTTCCACTACATATTTCTTTGTTGTTTCCATTATAAAATAATAAATCCATTATATTCAATATACGTTTATGTTATTATAAATATGGTACAACCATATTCATTATTCTATCCATCCTTTGAATGACATGTCACCATACGTGTGTACGTGCAGCTTACCGTCTCCACGTCGTGGCGTAGTGGTTATTCAATACAGTTTTATTTGGATGAGTATAATATTGATGTATAATTGATTTAAATAATAAATATAACATGATAATTATTCTTTATATATGATATACCATCCAATTATATATTATTTTAATATTAAAAGAATGATATTGTCGCTCGTGCGTACGTACGGAGTACCGTCTCCACGAACACGATGAGATTCCTTCCCCATCGTATCCATTCAAGACTAATTTTCATTTGATGATTAAAAATGATGTTTAAAGACTAAATATCATTCTAAATATGAATAATATACAAACTATCCATAACAAACATTACTTATGTAACAAATCATATAAAGCAAAATGAATCAGTTAACATCCGAAACGACGATTATACTAAAATATTATTAAAAAAGAAATATTAGAAGATCATATATGATATCATATTAATGTATATAGTTCTTGAATAATTTAATAACAATTATTTTACCATTATAAAATAGTTTAACTGACCCTCGACCAAGGAAAAGTACAAGGTAAGGGTTAATTCTATATTCTCTTTATTATACGAGGTTGTTTTTACGAAAGTATCTACTGGGACCTCTTTATCATCCACATCCATGTTTCTTAAAAATTTATTTCAAAACATTTTAACTATTTACTTGAAAATTGGTTAATGTCATTTATATTCTTATTTGAACTTATATTTTTTGAAAGGAACCTTTCAGTCCTTTTCCAAACAAGGTACATTACGACCTTTTCGACAAAATTAAGGTAAGAATGTCTTTTTTTAACTTATACAGATGGTGCAGTTATTTTTCACTATTATAACATCGTCAAATCTTACCTTAAAAGATTATAATAATATTTTTAAAATAAATGTTTTCTTTTATAGTTATGTAACATTAAATGATTTCAAAAAAATAAAGAGATATTTATCTCAAATAGTTTTGATTTCATATATGTCAACATCCATTGATGGATTTTATACTTGTTTGAAGTCGATTCATTATGATACATATCTTCCATATTGTATTGAATGTTTTGTGATATGTTTGATTGTGTATGTTTTATTTTTATACCATTCATGGTTTAGGGTTAAAGTATTGACATTTCATATGCTAGTTTTAATACAAATGTTTATGTTATATTTCAACATTTTCACATGACGAATGTATTGGACTTAGTAAGTGACGGGTGGAGCCCGATATAGCTCCTCGATTCATCAATAGGTCTCATGAGACAACTAGAAGTGGAATTGGCTGATGCCTTTTCCATTTTGATATATGATTTGGGCCGAGGCCTTAATCATTTTTAAACGTCTTGGCCAAGGTCTTGACAAAATGATTTAGAATGTACGGTATTATACATTCCCTCATTATGAAAGCAATATTGATGGTTCATGTGTTTATTCGACTAGTAGAATACCCATGATTATGTTTTATTAGGAAATTATTTACTAAACTCATATTCCTTCCATAAAAGTGTTCATGTTTATTATTGGAAAAGTCATGTGTTTTCAATTATTCACTGTGCTTAATATTTATGTTATCTTCCGCTGTATTTATTAACCTTAATAAGCATTTGAGCTCACCCCTTTATTATGTTTCATTTTCCCAGGATATGAAGAAGTTAATTATGAGTGACTTGCAGCCTTAATATTAGAGGAATTGATGTTTCTAATGGAATAAATTGGTGTTGTATTTCTTTTCAAGTAGTAAAGTTAAAATTATGTATGAATCTTGTTTCGAATAATACTAAACTGATCAGTCTTTCGGGACATGATTTCCTTGTGATAATGCCAATGTTATGTAAAAATTCACTGGATATGGGTAACTGGGGTCAGGGCGTTATAGTTGGTATCATAGGAATTTTAGTATAAACCTTGGAAACTAGATTTAGATAAACATTGATTAGAGCACAAAGCCCTAAGATAGACTTTGAGGATTAGTATAGAAGAACTTCCTATAATTTTGGTTCTGTAGAGATTTTGTGAGTTTTCCAATCTGTACATACCTGTCTGGATACGATCAGGTTGAGGTGGATCTGACATAGATGTACCTAGGTGTAAAACCCGAAAAAACTACTTTGAGCTAGACTTGAACAAGAACTGGTGCACGACAACGGGCCTTGCTGAACTCTTGTTTACGACAATCCCGTGGGATATGATTATGATAATTCTCATTTTCATTACAAACCATTATGAGGGGTTTATGAGTATATACATCCTTAAAGAATTTTTTTTATGATTATGAATTATATCTATAAACTGTTCAGTTTATGTTATGTGTTTTATAATTTTGGAATTATGTATTCCGATTCATAAACTAATCTAGTTTATGACATTGTTTATAAATGACACCAAGTGGAAGGAATGGAAACCATATCAATGCATGTAATATATGTAGGTATTTCCCTCCTACTCAAGATAATTATAGCAGAGCTGGTGATGCAACTGGTACTGATCAGCTTATCACCTTACTGGAACAACTCACACATATTATGAATAATAACCTTACCCGTATGGAGCACCTTGATCCACAACACAGAGTATGAATTTTATACCACTTCATGAGGTAATAACCACCAAAATTCAATGGGAGTACATATCCATTAGTGTCTGAGCAGTGGATAAATTCCTTAAAGAAAATATTTCACTCTTTGGGGAGTTGCGAAAGGGAAAAAGTTGTCATGGCAGTTTATCACCTCACTGGAGATGCGGATCAATGGTGGTCATTGATTCAAAACACAAAGGAAGATTAAGAAGTGTCCAATATATAATGGAGGGAGTTTAAAGAACTTTTCATAGAAAAATACTTTCCTCATGACTATCGACCGAATATGGAAAGGCAATTTCTGAGTGTGAGGCAAAAAGAGGATGAGAATGTCACAATGTATGAAGCTAACTTTACAAGGATAGAAAGGCATGATGCATATTATATATGTAACCCAATAAGTAAGACTTACCATTTCTTTGATGGGTTAAAACCTTTTTTCCATCGAGCATTAGTGTCATAATCCTTCTCATCGTATAAAGATATTGTCTAGTGTGTTATCAAGACAGAAAGGGAATTATCAAAGTCTTATGACTTTAAAGAAAATCAAGAGAAGAAGAGATCTGTTGAACACTCTGGGAAAGTAAATAAAGAAACAGGGAATAAGGTAAGATTTTAATTTCCACCCTATGATAATTGTGGAAGGAAGCACCTTGGTGCCTATCTAAAAGGAAAAGGAGCAAGCTACAAATGTGGACAGAAAAGAAATCTTGCTGGTGATTGTAAGGTAAATAAAGAAACTACCTATATTCAATGCTAAAATTGGAAGGAGATGGTACATTATTCAAATGAATGTCCTAAGAGTTAGGTAAACTTACCTCATAAAAGGCCAAGGGATCAAGGTCAAGAATATGCAATCACTACGGCTGAGGTTAATGCTCCGAAAGACATAGTGGAAGGTAATTTAATGGTTTACTCAAGTTTAGCCAATGCTTTATTTGATTCTAGATCATTTCAAAGTTTCATATCTTCCCATTTTACTAAGAAAATTAGATATTTCCAATTTTATTTAACAAGGGAGTTTTTATTCAAAACTCATAAGGGAAGTGTCATTGTTATAAAGTTTGGTGAATCAATTCTCATTAGGGTATATAAATGTTCATTATCTGCTGATCTCATCGTCATACCCATGATTGAATTTGATATAATACTCAGAATTGATTGGCTTTCAGACCATGATAAAAAAATTTATTGTAAGAAGAATGAGGTTATGATTTTTGATGACTATGGTAAAGAACACCTTATCTTTAGAGGAGAAACATCACCACCTCATTCTTATCTAGATCTACACCTAGTAGCTCAACTAAATTCAATTATTGGAGAGGAAGAGAATGAAATATCTTTGGATGAGGAAAAGAATGTTCAAATAGAGGATGTACCTATTGTGAAAGAATATATTTATGCATTTCCATAATATTTACTTGGACATCCTCCAAAATATGAAATTGAGTTTTCCATTAATTTAATTCCTGGTTCAAGGACCATATCGAAGACCCCTTATAGAATGACCACTGTGGAATTAGTGTAACTAAAGAAAAAACTAAACGAATTGAGTAATAAGGTATTTATTCTCCCTATTGTTTCTCCATTGTGAGCCCCTTTTCATTTTTTTTAGAAGATAGAGGGATCTGTGAGGTTGTGCATGGACTACAGGGAGATCAATTCTATAACAATAAAGAATAATAATCCCTAACCTCACATTGATGATTTATTCTACTAACTTCCATGAGCTCAATATTTTTTCAAAGATTGACCTTCGATCTGGATATCATAAGTTGTATGTGAAGAAGGAATACATTCTAAAAACAACATTTTGAACTAGGTACGAGCATTACAAGTTTACAGTAAGGCCTTTTGGGCTGACTATTGCACCCCCTGTTTTCATGGATCTAATGAACAGAGTTTTGAAGGAATATCATGATGATTTTGTAGTGGTATTTATTGATGTTATCCCAGTATACTCCAAAAGATATGAAGATCATGAAAATCACTTGCACACTATTCCAGAAACCCTCAGAAGAAATGAATTATAAGGGAAGTTTAGCATGCATGAATTTTATCTTCAAGAGATTTCATTTAATGGCCTTACTGTCTCTAAGGATGGAATATCTTTTGACCCTTCTAAGACAAAGGAAATCCAAGAATGGCCCGCACTGACAAGTATAACTAAGGTACATAGTTTTAATGGTTTAGCAGGTTATTATCAACATTTTGTCCAGAATTTTTCCCGATTTTCTAACCCATTAACGAAGCTCACACGTAAAGGGGTTAAATTTTTTTAGACAAAAGAGTGTGAAGAATGATTCGAAGAACTGAAGATAAAATTAGCCAATGATCCTATCTTGACTCTACCATCAGGTAATGATGGTTTTTTTTATTTATTGTGATGCCTCAAAGAAACGACTTGGTTGTTTCCTTATGAATAATGATAGAGATATTGCCTATGCATCACGACTACTGAAAATTCATGAGAAAAACTATCCTACTCAAGATCTTGAGTTAGCAGCTGTAATCGTCTCTTTGAAGATTTGGAGAAACTAACTCCATGGTTAAAAATGTGAGATTTATATTGATCACAAGAGATTGATATATATTTTCTCTCAGAAGGAACTAAACATGAGACAAAGGAGACGTCTTGAACTACTCAAGGATTATGATTTCACGATACACTACCACCCGGGGAAGGAAAATAAGGTGGTAAATGATTTGAGCAGAAAGGATCATGGAGTTTTGAACAAGATGAGAGTTGAAAGGTATCCTATTCTCATGTATCTAGTAAATATGGATATGGGAATAACCATGGAAGGCGAAACATCAATTCTTTTTGAAATGGTTGACAAACCATCTTTACTAGAAAGGATAAAAAGTTCTAAGGCTGATGATAAAGAATTTCAAAAGAAGATTAAATCTATGAATGATGGTAGATTGATCAAATTTGTTTATGAAGATGGGATTTTGAAATTTGGGAAGAGACTTTGTGTTCCCGATATACCTGATCTAAAAAGGGATTTGTTAGATGATGCTCATAGATCCAATTTCCTTATACACCATGGGAGCACCAAGATGTATAGAGATTTTAAGGACATTTTTTGTGAGACTACATGAAGAGGGGGATTTCTGATTTTGTGTCAAGATGTATGGTTTGTCAAAAAGTGAAATCTGGAAGGCAACAGCCTGGAGGAGTCATGCAACCTCTTCCCATACCTGAGTGGAAAATCGATAATATTATGAGGGACTTTGTCATGGGACTATCAAAGAATCCTATAAGAAACGATGAAATATGGGTCATTTTTTATCGTCTTACCAAGTCAGCACATTTTATTGCTATAAGAGAAGATTTACCACTTGAAAATTTAGCAATAATCTATATTAATGAAGTTTTAAGACTTCATGGAGTACCCCTATCGATTGATTCTGGTAATGATCCACATTTTACATCAAGATTATGGAAAAGTCATAAGAAATCCTTGGATACTAAACTTCTTTTGAGCACTGCCTACCACCCACAAACTGATGGAAAATCAGAATAGAATATTTAAACCTTATAATACATGTTTAGATCTTGATAACTTGACTTTCAAGGAATGTGGGATCAATATTTACCTCTTGTAGAATTTTCCTATAACAATAGCTTCCACTCAAGTATTCAGATGACACCATATGAAGCGTTATATGTAAAGATATGTCATACACCAACTTGTTGGGATGATTTTGGTGAAAGAAAACTCATAGGCCTAGAACATGTTGAAGAAATGATGGAAAAGGTAAAGGTAATCCAAACCCACATCAATGTAGCTCAAAGTAGGTAGAAGAGCTATGCATATAACTGAAGGAAGGATTTGAAATTTCAGGTAGGAGATATTGTTTTCTTGAATGTATCTCTATGGAAGGGAATTATACGTTTCATTAAGAAGGTTAAATTGAGTCCTAGGTACATTGGACCTTTCGAAATTATAGAATGAATTTGGGCTCTAGATTACCTTTTGGAAATGCCGCCAAGTCTCTCCAAAGTTCATGATGTGTTCCATGTATCACTATTGAGAAAATACATGCCTGACCCCACACATGTACTCACCTATGAGGAATTAGATATGGAACCCTATTTTTCTTATTGCGAACAGCCTGCCAAGATTCTTGACATGAGAGAACAAGTGTTGAGAAACCAAACAACTTGTCTGGTAAAAGTTCTATGGAGAAACCATAAAATGAAAGAGGCAACATGTGAACCTGAGGAACTTATGATGAAGGACCACCTGGATATTTTTATGTAGTAAAATTCTAGAAATTTTGAGGAAAAAAATATTTTAAGGAGGGTAGAATGTAACATCCAAGCTTCCATGGTACGTTTCCCTTTGAATAATAGAATAGCTTCCGTTGTACCCAACTTCAAGATTCTAACACATCACGACTAATCAAACTAGCCGTTATGAATAATAATACCCACTTTTTGAAACTTTATAAATTTTATCTTTCAAAATGGACTTCATTTTTGGGTTTTTACTATCAAAATTATCTTTGGGTGAATATTTGGTATTTTTTTAAAAACATTCAATTTTTTGATGAATAGTGAAAAATACTAAATTTTAATTAAAAAGAACTTTTTTAATAAAAATAATTTACAGAGCTAAATTATACTATTGAGGGGTTTTTAAATATAATTAGATTATATTTTTACCATTTAATACAATTTTGGTCATTGGACGCAATTTCACATTTAAACTAGACATAACCAAGTCTCAATCTTTTGATAGTTATTATTTCTTAAAAACACGCATTCTGTTTTGACAACGAGAATTAATTTTAAATTAATTTATCCCACATATATGTTTTAAATTTAGAAAAATGGATTTCATATTTATAATCAGGAGGTCCAAATTGTGTAAATATGTAACTTTTATTTTTAGACATTTTGAATAATTACTTTGATAAATATTTTATTTACCATGGTAAAATGGTAAATCCGGTAAATAAGGGTAAAAAAATAATATTATAATAATATTGAATTACCCTAACACATTTCCTAACCCTATTGGCTAATACATGTCCAACCATGGTCATCCATGGGTCGATTTAGGGACCCCATAGAGCCACTTGTAAGTGATAATGACACTTTATATTAATTATGTTAAAGTAAATAAAAAGATGACATAAGCATATATGTTTTAGTAAAACAAATGTTAAATAGGGTAATATATGTTATATCTTTGACTATAAATATTAACTATAAAGGTAAAAATCTTTCCAATATAATAATATTTTATTTATAATTTTTAGACATTTTATAAGTTAATTTATTTATGACACAACGATGATGCAGTAATTACCATATTAATGAAATATTAGAATAATTGATATTATAAATACGAAAATAAATTTAATTTGAGACTTTATGAATTTAAATAATTTTCTATGATAATATGAACTGTTAGAGTATATTAAATGAATTTTTTTCAATGTAATAATGCTGTTATGAATTTAGAAAAAAAATACCAAATAGTGTCAAAATTGACATAAAAGAGTTTTTAAAACAAATATTATATTATTAATTGGTATTATTTTTCAAAAAATATAAGGATCGGTCAAAGGGCTTGAAAACTATTATATATATCATTAATGAACCACTTGGGGGTCGCATGGAGGTTTATTGTATTTTTATTAACCATATAATATAAAAATACAGAGAGACATGGTAAATGTCAAACTATTTAAGTAAGAGATAAATCTAGAAGATAAGGTTAATATAGTGCCCCAAACCTATCTAAAACATACTGGTTGAGTTTTTTTATAACCCATACCCACCATATCCTTTAAATCATTTATTTTGGAGACATTATAAACTGAAAATTATTTTATTATAAAATAATATTTCAATCTTTTCCTAAGGCACCCCTCACCCCTCTTATGAAAGCGAACTTCACCTTATCTCAAATTCACACCTTTAAATACATTTTTATTGGACAAAACCAGCTTAAATAACCTCCCAACTGTCCTACCATCATTCTAAATGCCTTAAATTAGTCATAAATTCAACCTAAGGATCCCTTTTGATCAAATCAAAAGGAAGAACCCGAAGAAGAGGTAAATATTTCATCACCTCTTTAAAGTTCCTTTCTTCTTCCACTTCCTCTTTCTTTGTTGTTTCCCTTATAAAATAATAACTACAGTATCTTCTATATATTGTGATGTTATTATAAATATGATACAACCATATTCATTATTCTATCCATCCTTTGAATGACATGTCACCATACCTGTGTACGTGCGGCTTACCGTCTCCATGTTGTGGCATAGTTGTTATTCAATACATTATTATTTATATGGGTATAAAAATGATGTATAATTCATGTAAATAATAAATATAACATGATAATTATTTTTTATATATGATATACCATCCAATTATATATTATTTTAATATCAAAATAATGATATTGTCACTCATGCGTACGTACAGATTACCGTCTCCATGAACACGATGAGATTCATTCCCCATCATATCCATTCAAGACTAATTTTTATCTGATGATTAAAAATAATGTTTAGAGACTTAATATCATTCTGAATATAAATAAGATACATCCAATCCATAAAATAAATTACTTACGTAACAAATCATATAAAAGAAAATGAATCAGTTAATAGATGAAAGGATGATAATACTAAAATATTATTAAAAAATCAATATTAGAAGATCATATATGATATCATATTAATGTATATAGTTCTTGAATAATATAATAACAATTATTTCTCCATTATACAGGAGTTTAAACAACCCTCAACCAAGTAAATGTAAATGGTAAGGGTTAATTCTACAATCTCTTTATTATCTGAGGTTTTTACGAAAGTATCTACTAGGACCTCTTTGTTATCCTCATCCATGATTCTTAAAAATTTATTTCAATTTTTTTTAATATTTACTAGAAAATGGTTTAAATTAATTTATACCCCTATTTGAACTTATATGTTTTGAAAGGAATCTTTCAGTCATTTTCCAAACAAGGTACATTACGACCTTTTCAACAAAATTAAGGTAAGAATGCCTTTTTTAACTTATACGGTGGGTGTGGCTATTCTCCACCATTATAACATCGTAAAAGATTCCATTACAAGCGTATAATAATATTTTTAAAATAAATCTTTTCTTTTATAATTATTTAACTTTAAATTATTTCAAAACAATAATGAGATATTTCTCTCAAATAGTTTTGATTTCATCTATTTCAACATCTTTTGATTGATTTTATACTTGTTTGAAGTCAATTCATTATGATACAAATCTTCCATAATTTATTGAATGTTTTGTGATATATTTGACTGTGTATGTGTTATTTTATACCATTCATTGTTTATGGTTAAAGTATTGACATTTCATATGCTAGTTTAAATACGAATGTTTATGTTATATTTCAACATATTCATATAAGGAATGTATTGGAATTAGTAAGTGGCGGGTGGAGACTAATATATCTCCTTGATGCATCAATAGGTATCATGAAAAAACTAGACGTGGAATTGGCCGAGGCCTTTCCCATTTTAACATACGGTTTTGGTCGAGGCCTTAAATCATTTTTAGACGTCTTGTCCGAGGCCTTGAAAAAATGTTTCAGAATGTACGACATTATCCATTCCCTCATTATTAAAATAATATTGATGGTTAATGTGATAATTCGACTAGTAAAATACCCTTGATTATGTTTTATTATGGCATTATTTACTAAACTCATATTCCTTCCATAAAAGTATTCATGTTTATTACTGGTAAAGTCATGTGTTTTCAATTATTCATTATGCTTAATATCTATATTATCTTCTTCTTTATTTCTTACCCTTAAAGATTGTTTGAGATCACCCCTTTCTTATGTTTCATTTTTCTAGGATATGAAGAAGTTAATTATGAGTGACTTGATGGCTTAATCTAGGAGGCTTGGATGTTTTTAATGGAATAAATTAGTGTTGTATTTATTTTCTAGTTGTAAAGTTGAACTTATGTGTGAATCTTGTTTGCAATAATAATAAACTAATCGGTCTTTCGAGACATGATTTCCTTGTGATCATGCCAATGTTATGTAATAATGTACCGAATCTGGGTAACTAGGGTCGGGGCATTATAGTTGGTATAAGAGGAAGTTTAGTAAAAACCTTGGAAACTAGATTTAGATAAACTCTTATAAGAGCACATTTCCCTAAGATAGACTTTGAGGATTAGTATAGAAGAACATCCTAGAATTTTGGTACTGTAGAGATTTTGTGAGTTTTCCAAGTTGTACATATGTGTACGAATACGATCAGGTAGTGGCGGCTCTGGCATAGATGTACATGGGGGTAAAACCTAAAAACACCACTTTGAGCTAGACTTGAACAAGAACTGGTGCACGACAATGGGCCTTGCTGCACTCTTTGTTATGACACTCCCAGGGGATATGCTTAAGATAATTCTCATTTTTAGACAAACCATTATGAAGAGTTTATGAGTATATACTTCCCTAAAGAAAACATTTTTATGATTATGAATTATTTCCATAAACTGTTCAGTTTATGTTAGGTATTTTACAAGTTTGGAATTCTATATTTCGATTCATAAACTAATCTAGTTTATGACATTGTTTAGAAATGGAACTTAATGGAAAGAATGGAAACCATATCAATGCACGTAATCCATGTAGGGATTTCCCTCCTACTCAAGAAAATTATAGGGGAGATGGTGATGCAACTGGTGCTGACCGAATTATCACCATAATGGGATAACTCACACCTGTTATGAATAATTACCTTACCTGTATGGAGCACCCTGATCCAATAGGCGAAGGATCAATGTTAGAACGCTTTATGAGGAAACAACCACCAACATTCAATGGGAGTAAAAATCCATTAGTGGCTGAGCAATGGATAAATTCCTTAGAGAAAATATTTCACTCTTTGGGGAGTAACGAAAGAGAAAAAGTTGTCATGGCAGTTTATCGCCTCATTAGAGATGCTGATGAATGGTGGTCATTAATTAAAAACAAAAAGGAAGATGAAGAAGTGTCCAGTATGGAATGGAGGGAGTTTAAATAACTTTTCATAGAAAAATACTTTCCTCGTGACCATCGAGCGGATATGGAATGACAATTTCTGAGTCTGAGGAAAAAAGAGGATGAGAAAGTCGCAAAGTATGAAGCTAACTTCACAAGGATAGAAAGGAATGCTGCATATTATATACATAACCTAAGAAGTAAGATTTACCATTTATTTTATGGGTTAAAACCATTTTTCTATCAAGCATTAGTATCAAAATCCTTCTCATCGTACGAAGATATTGTCTCGTGTGCTATCAAAATAGAAAAATAATTCTCTAAGTCTTATTACTTTGAAGAAAAGTAAGAGAAGAAGAGATGCAGAACACTCTGGGAAAGGAAATAAGGAAACATGGAAGAATGGAAGAATTGAATTTCCACCCTATGATAATTTTGGAAGAAAGCACACTGGTTCCTATATAAAAGGAAAAGGAGTATGCTACAAATGTAGACAGAAAGTCCATCTTGCAGGTGATTGTAAGGGAAAGAAAGATGCTACCAATGTTCAATGCTACAATTACAGGGAGATGGGACATTTTGAAAATGAATGTTCAAGAATCAGGTAAACTTACCTCCGAAAAGGCCAAGGGATCAAGGCCAAGCTATGCGATCACTACTGCTGAGGTTGAAGCTCCGAAAGATGTGGTGACATGTAATTTAATGGTTTCCTCAAGTTTATCCAATGCTTTATTTGATTATGGTTCATCATAATGTTTCATATCTTCCCAGTTTTCTAAGAAAATTAGATATTTCAAAATATATTTAGCAAGGGTGTTGTCAGTCAAAATTACTATGGGAAGTATCATAGCTACAAAGTTTTGTGAATTGGTTCTGATTAGGACATATAAATGTTCATTATCTTTTGATCTCATCATCATACCCATGATTGACTTCGATATAATCCTCAGTATGGATTGGCTTTCGGACCATGAAGCAAAAATTTATTGTTAGAAGAAGGATGTTAGGATTTTTGATGACTATGATAAAGAACCCCTTATCTTTAGAGAAGAAACATCACCATATCATTCTTATCTAGATCCACCCCCAGTATCTCAACTAAATTAAATTATTGGAGAGGAAGAGAATGAAATAACTGTGGGTGAGGAAAAGAATGTTCAAATAGAGGATGCACCAATTGTGAAAGAATATGTTGATGTGTTTCCAGAATATTTACTTGGACATCCTCTAGAATAATAAATTGAGTTTTCCATGGATTTAATTCCCAGTTCAAGGCACATATCAAAGACCCCTTATAGAGTGGCCACATTAGAATTATTGGAACTAAAGAAACAATTAGTGTAATTGAGTAATAAGGGATTTATTCTCTATAGTGTTTATCTATGGGGATCCCCTATTCTTTTTGTTAAGAAGAAAGATGGATCTATGAGGTTGTGCATTGACTACAAGGAGATCAATGATATAATAATAAAGAAGAAGTATCCCCTACCTCGAATTGATGATTTATTCGTCCAACTTCATGGAGCTCAATATTTTTCAAAGATTGACCTTCGATCTGGATATCATTAGTTGTGTGCGAATAAGGAAGACATACCAGAAACAACATTTCGAACCAGGTACGAGCATTATGAGTTTACAGTAATTCCTTTTGGGCTGACTGATGCACCCTCTGTTTTCATGGAATTAATGAACATAGTTTTCAAGGAATATCTTCATGATTTTTCAGTGCCATTTATTGATGATATACTATTATACTCCAAAAAATATGAAGATCAGGAAAATCACTTGCTCACCATTCTTAAAACCCTTAGAAGAAATGAATTATAAGGGAAGTTTAGAAAGTGTGATTTTTAGATTCAGGAGATTTATTTTCTGGGCCATATTATCTCTAAATATGGAATATCTGTTCACCCTTCTAAGACAAAGGAAATCCAAGAATGGAAAGCACTGAAAAGTATAACTAAGGTACGTAGTTTTATTGGTTTTACAGGTTATTGTCAATGTTTCATCCAGTATTTTTCCCTATTTGCTAACCCATTAATGAAGCTCACACGTAAAGGGGTTAAATTTGTTTGGAAAAAAGAGTGTGAATAATGTTTCGAAGAACTGAAGAGAAGATTAGACAATTCTCCTATCTTGACTATACCATCAGGGAATGATGGGCTTGTTATTTATAGTGATGTCTCAAAGAAAGGACTTGGTTGTGTCTTTATGCAGAATGATAGTGTTATTACATATGAATCACGACAGCTGAAAATTCACGAGTAAAACTATCCTACTCACGATCTTGAGTTATTAGCTATAATCCTTACTTTGAATATTTGGAGACACTATCTCTATGGTGATAAATGTGAGATTTATACTGATCATAAGAGTTTACAGTATATTTTCTCTCAGAAGGAACTAAAATGAGGAAAAGGAGTCAACTTGAACTACTCAAGAATTATGATTTCATGAGACACTACCACCCAGGGAAGGCAAATAAGGTAGTAGATGCTTTGATCAGAAAGGATCATGGAGTTTTGAACAAGATGAGAGTTAAAATGGATTCTATTTTCATGGATCTTGTAAAGATAAATATGGGAAAAACCATAGAAGGTGAAACATTAATGCTTTTTGAAATGGTTGGCAGACCATATTTACTAGAAAGGATAAAAAGTTCTCAGGCTGATGATAAGGAATTTCAAAAGAAGATTAAATCTATGAACGATGGGAGATTGATCGACTTTTTTTATGAAGATGGGATTTTGAAATTTGGGAAGAGACTTTGTGTTCCCGATATACCTGATCTGAAAAGGGAATTGTTAGATGATGCGCATAGCTCTAATTTCTCTATACACCCTGGGAGCACCAAGATGTATAGATATTTGAAGGAACATTTTTGGTGGGACAAAATAAAGAGGGAGATTTCTAATTTTGTGTCAAGATGTATGGTTTGTCAACAAGTGAAAGCTGGAAGGAAACACCTTTGAGGAGTCAGACAAACTCTTCCCATAACTGAGTGGAAAAGGGATAATATTATAATGGACATTGTCAAGGGACTACCAAAGACTCCTAGAAGTAATGATGCAATATAGGTCATTGTTGATCGTCTTACCAAGTCAGCACTTTTTATTGCTATAAGAGAAGATTTACCTCTTGAACATTTAGAAAGACTTTATATTAACAAAGTTGTAAGACTTCATGGAGTACCCCTATAGATTATTTATGATTGTGATCCACATTTTACATCATGATTCTGGAAAAGTCTTAAGAAAGCTCTGGATACTAAAATTCATTTGAGCAATGCGTACCACCCTCAAAATGATGGACAATCAGAACAGACTATTCAATCCTTAGAAGACATCTTGAGATCTTTCTCACTTGACTTTCAAGGTATGTGGGATCAATATTTACCTATAGTAGAATTTTCCTATAACAATAGCTTCCATTCAAGTATTCAGATGACACTATATGAAGAGTTATACGGAAAGAGATGTCATACACCAACTTGTTGGGATGATGTTGGTGAAAGAAAACTTGTAGGCCTGGAACTTGTTGAGGAAACGATGGAAAAGGTGGAGGTAATCCCAACCCACATCAAGGTAGCTCAAAGTAGGCAGAAGAGATATGCTGATAACTGAAGGAAGGATTTCAAATTTCAGGTAGAAGATCTTGTTATCTTGAAGGTATCTCAATGGAAGGGAATTATACGATTCGATAAGAAGGGTAAATTGTTTCCCAGGTAAATCGGACCTTTCAAAATTCTAGAACGAATTTGGGCTGTAGCATACCATTTGGAAATGCCACCAAGTCTCTCCAAAGTTCATGATGTCTTCCACGTATCACTATTGAGAAAATACATGCCTGACCCGACACATGTACTCACCTATGAGAAATTAGAACTGGAACCTGATCTGTCTTATTACGAAGAGCCTGTGAAGATTCTTGATAAAAGAGAACATGTTTTGAGAAACCAGACGATTCGTCTGGTAAATGTTCTATGGAGAAACCATAAAATAGAAGAGGAAACGTGGGAACCGAAGGAACTTATGATTAACCACCCAAATATTTTTATGTAGTAAAATTATGGAAATTTTGAGGACAAAATTATTTTAAGGTGGGGAGAATGTAACACCCCAAGCTTCCATGGTACATTTCCCTTTGAATAATACAATAGCTTGCATTGTACGCAACTTTGAGATTTTAACACATCATGACTAATCAAACTAGCCATTATGAATAGTAATACCCACTTTTTGAAATTTTACCAATTTTATCTTTGAAAATGGACATAATTTTCGGGTTCTAAAATTTGAAATTATCTTAGGGTGAATTTTGGGTATTTTTCTAAAAACATTCAGTTTTTGATGAATAGTGAAAAATTCAAAATTTTAATTAAAAACAGATTTTTTAATCAAAATAATTTATAGTGATAAATTATACTATTGAGTTGTTATTAAATATAATTAGATTATATTTTTACCATTTAATCCAATGTTAGTTATTGGACGTAATTTCACATTTAAACTAGATATAAGCAAGTTTCAATCTTTTGATAGTTATTATTTCTTAAAAACACGCTTTTTGTTTTGGCAATGAGAATTAATTTTAAATTAATTTTTGACATTTTTGTGTTTTGAATTTATAAAAATGGATTCCATATTTAGAATCAGGAGGTCCAAATTGTGTAAATATATAACTTTTATTTTTATACATTTTGAATAATTACTTCGGTATATATTTTATTTACCATGGTTAGATGGTAAATCCGGTAAATAAGGGTAAAAAAATAATATTATAATAATATTAAATTACCCTAACACATGTCTTAACCCTATTATATGATTCATGTACAACCATTTTCATCATTGTGTTGATTTTGGGACCCCATAGAGCCACTTGTATGTGATAATGACACTTTATATTAATTAAGTTAATGTAAATAGAAAAATGACATAAGCCTATGTCTTTTAGTAATTTTTTTACATAGGGTTATATATGTTATCTCTTAGAATATAAATGTTCATTAGAAATATAAAATCATTTCCTATTTAATCGTATTTTATTTATAATTTTTAGACATTATAAATTTTATTTATTTATGACACAATGATATTGAAATAATTAACATATTAACGAAATATTAAAATAATTAATATTATAAATACCCAAATTATTGTAATTTGAGACTTTTTATGAATTACACTAATTTTATATGTAAATATGACATGTTAGAGTAGATTAAATGAATTGTTTTAGAAGTAATAATACTGTTATGAATTTAGAAAAAAAAACCAAATTGTGTCAAAATTGACATAAAAGTGTTTTTAAAACAAATATTATATTATTAATTGGTATTATATTCCTAAAAATATAAGGATTATACAAAGGGCTTAAATACTATTTTATATGTCATTAATGAACCAATTGGGTTTCTCTTGAAAGTTTAATGTAAGTTTATTAACTATATAATATAAAAATACAAAGAGACATGGTAAAGGTCAAACTATTTAACTAAGAGTTAAATATAGAAGATAAGGTTAATATAGTTACCCAAACTTATCTAAAACCCATTTTTTGAGTTTTTGGACCCCTACAAATATTATAAATTAAATAAATCATTTTGGAGACATTAGAAACCGAAAATTATTTTATTATAAAATTATATTTCCATCTTTTCCTAAGGCACCCCTCACCACCCTTATAAAAAGTCACTTCCCCTTATCTCAAATTCACACCATCAAAGCCATTTGGGTCGGCCAAAACAAGACGAAATATCCTACCAACTATCCTCCCTTACTTATAGAGGCCTTACTTTAGTCAAAAAGCCAACCTATGGATCCCTTTTGATCAAATCAAAAGGAAGAACCCGAAGAAGAGGTAAACATTTCATCACCGCTTTCATGTTCCTTTCTTCTTCAACTTCCTCTTTCATTGTTGTCTCCATTATAAAATAATAACTCCAGTATCTTATATATAATTTTTTGTTATTATAAATATTTTACAACCATATTCATTATTCTATCCATCCTTCGAATGACATGTCACCATACCTGTGTATGTGCGGCTTACCGTCTCCACGTCGTGGCATAGTTGTGATTCAATACATTATTATTTGGATGGGTATAAAAATGTTGTATAATTGATTTAAATAATAAATATAACATGATAATGATTCTTTATATATGATATACCATCAAATTATATATAATTTTAATATAAAAAAAATGATATTGTCGCTCGTGCGTATGTACGGATTACCGTCTCCATGAACACGATGAGATTCATTCCCCATCGTGTCCATTCAAGAATAATTTTCATTTGATGATTAAAAATAATGTTTAAAGAATTAATATCATTATAAATATTAATAAGATACAAACTATCCATAACAAACATTACTTATGTAATAAAGCATATAAAGGAAAATGCATAAAGTTAATATCCAAAATATCGATAATACTAAAATATTATTAACAATGTACTATTATATGGTCATATATGATATCATATTAATGTATATCGTTCTTGATTAATTTAATAACAATTATTTCATCATTATACAGGAGGTAAACCTAACCTCTACCAAGGAAAAGTACCAGGTAAGGGTTAATTCTACAATCTCTTTATTATCTGAGGTTGTTTTTAGGAAAGTATCTACTGGGACCTCTGAATCATCCAAATCCATGTTTCTTAAAAATTTATTTCAAAAGATTTTTACTCTTTACTAGAAAATGGGTTAAAGTTATTTATACCCTTATTTTAACTTATATGTTTTGAAAAGAATATTTCAGTCATTTTCTAAATAAGGTACATTACGACATTTTCGACAAAATTAAGGCAAGAATGTCTTTTTTTAACTTATATGGCAGGTGTGGTTATTCTCCTCCGTCATAACATCGTCAAATCTTCCCTTAAAATCTTATAAGAATATTTTTAAAATAAATGTTGTCTTTTATAATTATGTAACATTAAATGATTTCAAAAAAAGAAAGAGATATTTCTCTCAAATAGTTTTGATTTCATCCATGTCAGCTTCCTTTGATGGATTTTATACTTGTTTGAAGTCGATTCATTATGATACAAATATTTCATATTATATTTAAGGGTTTGTGATATATTTGACTGTGGGTGTGTTATTTTTATACTATTCATGGTTTATGTTTAAAGTATTGACATTTCGTATGCTACTTTTAATACGAATGTTTATGTTATATTTCAACATTTTCATATGAAGAATGTATTGGACTTAGTAAGTGACGGGTAGAGCCTGCTATAGCTCTTTGATGCATCAATAGGTCTCATGAGACAACCAAACATGGAATTGGCTGGGGACTTTCCCATTTTGATATATGGTTTTGGCTGAGGCCTTAATCAATTTTAAACGTCTTGTCCAAGGCCTTGGAAAAATGTTTCAGAATTTCTGACATTATACATTCCCTCATTATTAAAATAATATTGATGGTTGATGTGGTCATTCGACTAGTAGAATACCCATGATTATGTTTTATTATGACATTATTTACTGGACTCATATTCCTTCCATAAAAGTGTTCATGTTTATTATTGGTAAAGGCATGGGTTTTCAATTATTCATCATGCTTAATATTTATGTTATCTTCTACTGTATTTCTTACCCTTACTGAGCATTTGATCTCACCCCTTTCATATGTTTCATTTTTCTAGGATATGAAGAAGTTAATTATGAGTGACTTTTAGGCTTAATCTCGGAGGCATGGATTTTTCTAATGGAATAAATTAGTGTTTTATTTCTTTTCAAGTTGTAAAGTTGAACTTATGTGTGAATCTTGTTTCCAATAATACTATACTGATCGGTATTTCGGGACATGATTTCCTTGTGATCATGCCAATGTTATGTAATAATGCACTGAATCTAGGTAACTGGGGTCGGGCGTTACAGTTGGTATCAGAGGAAGTTTAGTACAAACCTTGGAAACTATATTTAGATAAAATCTGATTTGAACACATAGCCCTAAGATAGACTTTGAGGATTAGAATAGACGAACTTCCTAGAATTTTGGTACATTAGATATTTTGTGAGTTTTCCAAGCTGTACATACCTGTCTGGATACGATCAGGTAGAGGCGGCACTGACATAGATATACCTAGGGGTAGAACCCGAAAACACCACTTTGAGCAAGACTTGAACAAGAACTGGTGCACGATAACGGGCCTTGCTGCACTCTTGGTTTTGAAACTCCCAGGGGATATGCTTAGGAAAATTATCTTTTTCTTTAGAAACCATTATGAAGGGTTTATGAGTATATACTTCCTTAAAGAAAAATTTTTATGATTACGAATTATATCCATAAACTCTTCAGTTTATGTTATGTGTTTTACAAGTTTGGAATTATGTATTTCGATTCATAAACTAATCTAGTTTATACCAATGTTTAGAAATGTAACCTACTGGAAGGAATAGAAACCATATCAATGCATGTAATCCATGTAGGGATTTCCCTCCTAGTCAAGATAATTATAGCGGTGATGTTGATTCAACTGGTGATGATAATCTTATCACCATGCTGGGACAACTCACACAGGTTATGAATAATAACCTTACCCATATGGAACACCCTGATCTACAATGCGGAGGATCAATGTTACACCGCTTCATGAGGTAACAACTACCAACATTAAATGGGGGTAAAAATCCGTTAGTGGCTGAGCAATGGATAAATTCCTTAGAGAAAATATTTCACGCTTTGGGGAGTAGCGAAAGGGAAAAAGTTGTCATGACATTTTATCGCCTCACTAGAGATGCTGATCAATGGTGGTAATTGATTAAAAACAAAAAAGGAAGATGAAGAAGTGTCCATTATTTAATGGAAGGAGTTTAAAGAACATTTCTTAGAAAAATAATTTCCTCATGACCATCGAGGGGATATTGAAAGGCAATTTCATAGTCTGAGGCAAAAAGAGGATGAGAATGTCGCAAAGTATAAAGCTAACTTTACGAGGTTATCAAGGCATGCTACATATTATATATGTGACCGAAGAATTAAGATTGACCATATCTTTGATGGGTTAATACCATTTTTCCGTCAAGAATTAGTATCAAAATCATCCTCACCATATGAAGATATTGTCTCGTTTACTATCAAGACAGAAAAGGAATTCCCTATGTCTTATGACTTTAAAGAAAAGAAAGAGAAGAAGATATCTATAGAACACTATGGGAAAGGAAATAAGGAAATAGGGAAGATGGGATGAATTGAATTTCCACCTTGTGATAATTATGGAAGGAAGCACCCAGGTTCCTGTCTAAAAGGAAAATAAGTATGCTACAAATGTGGACAGAAAGGCCATCTTGCTGGTGATTGTAAGGGAATGAAAGACACCACCAATGTTCAATGCTACAATTACAGAGAGATGAGACATTATGAAAATGAATGTCCTAAGATTCAGGGAAACTTACCTCAGAAAAGGCCAAGGGATCAAATACAAGCTTATGCGATCACTACTACTAAGTTTGAAGCTCCAAATGATGTGATGGCAGGTAATTTAATGGTTTCCTCAAGTTTATCCAATGATTTATTTGATTCTAGATCTTCACAATGTTTTATATCTTCCCAGTTTTCTAAAAAAATTAGATATTTCCAATTTGATTTAACAAGGGAGTTTTCAGTAAAAACTCCGTAGAGAAGTATCATTCCTACAAAGTTTTGATAATTAGTTCCCATTAGGGAATATAAATGATCACTATCTTTTGATCTCATCATCATAGCCATGATTGAATTTGATATAATCCTATGTATGGATTGGATTTCGGATCATGATGAAAAAATTTATTGTAATAAGAAGGAGGTTATGATTTTTGATGACTATGATAAAGAACACCATATCTTTAGAGCAGAAACATCACCACCTCATTCTTATCAATATCCACCCCCAGTATCTCAACAAAATTCAATTATTGGAGAGGAAGAGAATGAAATAACTGTGGGTGAGGAAAAGAATGTTCAAATAGAGGATTTACCTATTGTGCAAGAATATGTTGATGTGTTTCCAGAAGATTTACTAGGACATCCTCCAGAAAAATAAATTGAGTTTTCCATTTATTTAAATCCTGGTTCAAGGCCCATATTGAAGACCCCTTATAGAATGGCCACTGTGGAATTAGTGGATATAAAGAAACAAATATAGGAATTTAGTAATAAGGGATTTATTCTCCCTTGTGTTTCTCCATATAGAGCCCATGTTTTTTTTGTTAAGAAGAAAGATGGATCTATGAGGATGTGCATTGACTAGAGGGAGATCAATTATATTACTATAAAGAACAAGTATCCCCTACCACGCATTGATGATTTATTTGACCAACTTCAAGGAGGTTAATATTTTTCAAAGATTGAACTTCGATTTGGATATCATCAGTTGTGTGTGAAGAAGGACGACATTCCAAAAATAGAATTTTGAGACCAGGTACAAGCATTACATGTTTACAGTAATGCCTTTTGTGTTGACTAATGCACTCTCTGTTTTCCTGGATCTAATGAACAGAGTTTTCAAGGAATATCTTGTTTATTTTGTAGTGGTATTTATTATTGATATCCTGGTATACTAAAAAATATATGAAGATCATGGAAATCATTTGCGCACCATTCTAAAAACCCTCAGATGAAATGAATTATATGGGATGTTTAGAAAGTGTGAATTTTAGCTTCAGGAGATTTCTTTTCTTGGCCATATTGTCTCTAAGGATGGAATATCTGTTGACCCTTCTAAGACAAAGGTAATCCAAGAATGGCCATCACAGACAAGTATACCTAAGGTACATAGTTTTATTGGTTTAGCTGGTTATTATCAATGTTTCTTCCAGAATGTTTCCCGATTGGATAACCCATTAATGAAGTTCACACGTAAAGAGGTTAAATTTGTTTAGAAAAAAGAGTGCGAAGAATGTTTTGAAGAACTGAAGAGAAGATTAGTCGATAATACTATCTTGAATCTACCGTCGGGGAATGATGGTTTTGTTATTTATAGTGATGCCTCAAAGAAAGGACTGGGTTGTGTCTTTATGAAGAATGATAGAGTTATTTCCTATGCATCACTACAACTAAAAATTTAGGAGAAAAACTATCCTACTCATGATCTTGAGTTAACAGCTGTAATATTTTCTTTTATGATTAGGAGACACTATCTCTATAGTGAAAAATGTGAGATTTATACTGATCACAAGAGTTTGAAGTATACTTTCTCTCAGAAGGAACTCAACATGAGGCAAAGTATATGGCTTGAACTACTCAAGGATTATGATTTCACGATACACTACCACCCGAGGAAGGAAAATAAGGTGGAAAATTCTTTGAGCAGAAAGGATCATGGAGTTTTGAATAAGATGAGAGTTGAAAGGGATCCTATTTTCATTGATCTAGTAAAGATGGATATGAGAATAACCATGGATGGTGAAACATTAATGATTTTTCAAATTGTTTCCAAACCATCTTTACTAGAAAGGATAAAAAGTTCTAAGGCTGATGATAAGGAATTTAAAAAGAAGATTAAATCTGTGAACGATGGGAGATTGATCAAATTCGTATATGAAAATGGGATTTTGAAATTTGGGAAGAGAATTTGTGTTCCTGATATACCATATCTAAAAAGGGAATTGTTAGATGATGCACATAGCTCCAATATTTCTATACAGCCTGGGAGCACCAAGATATATAGATATTTGAAGGAACATTTTTGGTGGGACAACCTGAAGAGGGAGATTTTTGATTTTGTGTTAAGATGTATGGTTTGAAAACAAGTGAAAGCTGGAGGACAAAAACCTGGAGGAGTCATGCCACCTCTTCCCATACCTGAGTCGAAATGGGATAATATTATGATGGACTTTGTCATGGGACTACAAAAGACTCCTAGAAGGAACGATGCAATATGGGTCATTGTTGATCGTCTTACCAAGTCAGTACATTTTCTTGCTATAAGAGAAGATTTACCACTTGAACGTTTAGAAAGAATGTATATTAAAGAATTTTTACGAATTCATGGAGTACCCCTATTGATTGTTTCTGATCGTGAACCACATTTTACATCAAGATTATGGAAAATTCTTAAGAAAGCCCTGGATACTGAACATCCTTTGAGCGCTAGCTACCACCCTCAAACTGATGGTCAATTAGAACAGACTATTAAAACCTTAGAAGACATGTTTAGATCTTTCTCACTTTTCTTTCAAGGTATGTGGGATCAATATTTACTTCTAGTAGAATTTTCCTATAACAATATCTTCCATTCAAGTATTCAAATGGAACCATATGAAGCGTTATACGGAAAGAGATGTCATACACCAACTTGTTGGGATGATGTTGGTGAAAGAAAACTTGTAGGCCTAGAACTTGTTGAGGAAATGATGGAAAAGGTGAAGGTAATCCAAACCCACATCGAAGCAGCTCAAAGTAGGCAAAAGAGCTATGCTGATAACTGAAGGAAGTATTTGGAATTTCAGGTAGGAGATCTTGTTTTTTTTGAATTTATCCCTATAGAAGGGAATTATATGATTCAGTAAGAAGGGTAAATTGAGTCCTAGGTACATCAGACCTTTCGAAATTCTAGAATGAATTTGGGCTATAGATTACCATTTGGCAGTGCCTCCAATTCACTCCAAAGTTAATCATGTGTACCACATATCACTGTTGAGAAAATACATGCCTGACCCAATGCATGTACTCACTTATGAGGAATTATAACTCGAACCAGATATATCTTATTGCAAAGATACTATCATGATTATTGATACAAGAGAACAAGTTTTGAGAAACCAGACGACTTGTCTGGTAAAAGTTCTATGGGGAAACCATAAAATGGAAGAGGCAACGTGGGAACCCGAGGAACTTATGATGAAGAACCACCAAAATATTTTTATACAGTAAAATTATATAAATTTGAGGATGAAATTATTTGAAGGATGGGATAATGTAACACCACAAGCTTCCATGGTACATTTCCATTTGAATAATGCAACAGCTTGCGTTGTATGCCACTTCAAGATTCTAACACATCACTACCAATCAAACTAGCTGTTATGAATTTTAATAACCACCTTTTGAAATTTTATCAATTTTATCTTTAAAATTGGATTTAATTTTTGGGTTCAGAATATCAAAATTATCTTAGGGTGAATTTTTGGTATTTTTCTGAAAACACTCAGTTTTTGATGAATAGTAAAAAATTTGAAATTTTAAATAAAAACAAATTTTTTAATCAAAATAATTTATAGTGATAAATTATAATATTGAGTGGTTTTTAAGTATATTTAGATTATATTTTTACCATTTAATCCAATGATGGTTATTGGACATAATTTCACATTTAAACTGGACATAAGAAAGTGTTAATCTTTTGATAGTTATTATTTCTTAAAAACACGATTTTTGTTTTGAAAATGGGAATTAATTTTAAATTAATTTCTTCCAGTTATATGTTTTGAATTTATAAAAATAGATTCCGTATTTAGAATCAGGAGGTCTGAATTGTGTAAATATGTATCTTTTATTTTTATACATTTTGAATAATTACTTCGGTAAATATTTTATTTACCATGGTTAAAGGGTAAATCCAGTAAATAGGGGTAAAAAATAATATTATAATAATTTTAAATTACCCTAACACATGTCTTAACCCTATTGGATGATAAATTTCCGACCATGTCCATCCTTTGGTCGATTTTGGGACCCCATGGAGCCACTTGTAAGTGATAATGACACTTAATATTAATTAAGTTAAAGTAAATCGAAAAATGACATAAGCATATATCTTTTAGTAAAACAATTTTTAAATAGGGTTATATATGTTATCTCCTCAACTATAAATATTCATTAGAAATATAAAACTATTTACTACTTAATTTTATTTTATTTATAATTTTTAGACATTATATAATTTAATTTATTTACGACACAATGATGATGCAGTAATTACCATATTAATGAAATATTAAATTAATTAATATTATAAATACCCAAATAAATGTAATTTTTTAGTTTTTATTAATTACACTAATTTTATATGTTAATATGACATTCTATAGTGTATTAAATTATTTTCTTGAAGTAATAACGCTATTATGAATTTAGAAAAAACAAAATACAAAATAGTGTAAAAATTGACATAAAAGAGTTTTTAAAACAAATATTAAATTATTAATTGGTTATATATTCATAAAAATATAAGGGTTGGACAAAGTGCATAAATACTAATATATATGTCATCAATAAACCACTTGGGGTTTTCTTGGAAGTTTATAGTATATTTATTAGACATATAATATAAAAATACAAAGAGACATGGTAAATGTCAAACTATTTAACTAAGAGTTAACTCAAGAAGATAAGGTTAATATAGTGAACCAAAACTGTCTAAAACCTATTGGTTGAGTGTTTTTCGACCCATAACCACCTTATACTTTAAATAATTTATTTTTAAGCCATTGGAAACCGAAAATTATTTTATTATAAAATAATATTTCAATCTTTTCCAAAGGTTCCCTCACCCCTCTTATAAAAGGGCACTTCCTCTTATCTTAAATTCACACCTTCAAAGCCACTTTGATCGGCCAAACCCTACCCAAATATCCTCCCAACTATCCTACCTTCATCCTATAGGACTTACTTTAGTTATAAAGCCGACATAAGGAGTTCTTTTTATCAAATAAAAAGGAAGAACCTGAAGAAGAGGTAAATATTTCATCACGTCTTTCAAGTTCCTTTCTTCTTCCACTTACACTTTATTTTTTGTTTCCATTATAAAATAATAAATCCTGTATCTTCTATATTCTGTTAAGTTATTATAAATATGGTACAACTATATTAATTATTCTATCCATCCTTTGAATCACATGTCACGATACATGCGTACGTGCGGCTTACCGTCTCCACGTCGTGGTGTAGTTTTTATTCAATACATTATTATTTGGATGGGTATAATAATGATGTATTATTGATTTAAATAATAAATAAAACAGGATAATGATTCTGTATTTATGATACACCATCCAATTATATATTATTTTAATATCAAAATAATTATATAGTCGCTCGTGCGTACGTATGGATTACCGTCTCCATGAATAGGATGAGATTCATTCCCCATCATATCCATTCAAGAATAATTTTTATTTGATGGTTAAAAATAATGTTTAAATACTTAATATTATTCTGAATATGAATAAGATACATACTCTCCATAACAAACATTACTTACGTAACAAAGAATATACAGGAAAACAAATCAGTTAACACCTAAAATGACGATAATACTAAAATATTATTAACAAAGAAATATTAGAAGATCATATATGATATCATATTAACACATATAGTTCTTGAATAATTTAATAAAAATTATTTCACCATTATATATGACTCTAGGTAATTGGGGTTGGGGAATTACAAAAATAATCTTACATTAATATTAATTAAAAATTTACTATTTTGTATTTAGTACATGACATTTAATAATAATTTTGTGGTATAAGAAATCAATAAATTAATCAATATAATAAAATATGTTGAAAACATGAAATTAACTACAATTGACCATAAATTTTGATCTGGGTGTCAATTTGGCATCCACGAGAAGTCAAATCGAAGCATTCAAGGAGATCTTAGATGTTTAGTATGAGGGATATTTGACCCCAATTTTTCTAGGTAAAAAAGGCTTAGAAGGCCTCCAAAATTGAATTTTTAGTTGGGATATCCTAATTTTTGAACATTACATGGAATTTCAACATCATTTAAGTGGGTATTCTTATCTTTTTCCCACAAATACATTATTTATTCCTAATTGATACATTCATATGAATATTATGGTGTTGAAAGTTTACCATTTTTCATATTACACTGTTATTTATAAATATATATATATATACATATTTTCTTATATTTTCATGTATAAATTTAATTATAGAAATAAATAATTAAATATATAAATAAATATTATCTTTTGGTATATATTTGTGTGTGTGTCTATGTATCGTTATATGTGTTTATATATATATATACATTTATATATAATTATAATAACTTATATATATATATATATTTATGCATATTTATGTACATGTACATGTACATGTATTAATATATATATATATATATGTTTATTTATTTATAAATACATATATGTTTATAAATATGTGTATATATATATATTCATTTATATTTATGTCTTTATGTGTGTGTGTGTATATAATTATATATGGTTATATATATATGTGAGTGTGTGTCTATATAATTACATAAATTTATTTAAATTTATAGATATTAATAGATATTGATTTGTGTGTATATATAAATAAATAAATATATATATATATTATGTCTATATACAAACACATAAACAATTATTTTTAATTATATATATATATATTTATATGTATTTATATATATTTATGTAAATTTATTTATATTTATATATATTTATAAACATTTATATGTGTGTATATATATATTATGCTTGTATATATATATAATTATATTTTATTATATATATATATGTATAATTATATGTATTTATTTATTTTTATGTATTTTTATTTATGTATTTTATATATTTATAAATATTTATATTCATTTTTGTATATAAATGTGTGTGTGTGTATATATATTTACATGTATTTTTAAATATTTATATGCATATATATATATATATTTATGTATATTTATATGTTATTATGTGTATATAGATATAATTATATTTAATTATATATAGTTTTTTATATATATTTGGGCAAATTTATTTATTTTTTTGATATATATATATATGTATTTATATATATTTATATATATCTATATTTATTTATAATTATTTATATTTGTATATATTTTGTCAATATATATATATATATATTACTGTTAATAGTCTGAAGGCCATAGTTTTTTATTTTATTGATGTATAATCCACTTTTTAACTCAGTTGAGAGAGGACATAAAATATTAAAAAATTCACTACACACATAATCTTATAAAATCAAGGACAATGAAGAAGTAATATAACTGAATGAAATGAAATTGAGTTATGAAACCCCTTACTGCTTGGTAAGTTTCAAATAAAATCCCCTCAGATGAAGTAAAATGAATTATTTATTAAAATAACGTGTATTATGAAGGATTTATCATATAATATGTAAAATGGTTAGTGTATACATTATATAAAAGAAATTTGCGGCATACCATTATAATATACCCCAATAAAAGGAAATCGAGACGAAATCCCTTACCTCAGGCCCACCTAATCATGTACTTTATATATCATCCTAAATAATAAACTCTTATTAACTATTTAATTTCCTAAGAACCATTTAAAGTTTATAATTCCTTTTATTTTATTTATTATCATTTTATATTTAATTACTTATTCAATTAAGTTCCCATCTGACATTTTTGATGATATTCGATTCATATGTCCAAAATTTAATTGGTAGGTTGACAATGGTAAAAGTGGTCATTAATACATTATCTCTATAATATTAATCTTGAAATAATTTTCATTTTTAGGTCAATTATACTTTTAAAATCAGGTGTTAAATATGATTATGAAAAACAAACTACATTATAATCATGGAGACGGTAGACCAAACAAACGCATGAGTAACATTTCTATTTTTCAACAATCATGATAGAAAGAGGATAACTATTATTTTATTTTTATATAATGATAATTGTATCATATATATAATAGTATCACTATAATTATACTTATATATATATACCATCCATGTGATTTGGTAAGGAAAACTGAAATACATTGCTCCGTGGATGTAGTAATCCACATGTACGCACGAGCGACATTATCATATTTCAATTAATGGAAAAGAAAAACAATATTTTATATCATACATTTCAATAATGATAAAATTTTCATTAATATCATATATATACAATAAATATATCATCATAAATATCTATGAGGTGTGGTTATGGAATGCAAATTATATCGGTACGTGAGGCAGTTACCTACCATACACACGAATAGTGGTTTTGATTCCCATTTGATGTAAGGGGATATGTATGTAGTTTATTAAATTAAAATAACAACATATAATTATATTGTAGGTAATTATTTTATTATATCATAATATTTTTAAAATATTTCAAATAAGTGGAATAAGAAATAAAATAAAAATCTCTCAGTTAAGAATAATATCTCTTCTTCGAACAACCTCTATAGGTTTACACCACAATCCTTCTTAGGAGGGTGTTCTAATCAAAACAAGGAAAACATTATGTCTTAATGGAATTAATTAATGTATTTCAGTAGGTATTGGATTATCCAAAAGTATTTTTATTAGTGAATAAAAGAGTAGACGAGGTTCTCATTTATAAGTGTGAGGAGGGTTAGTTTTAAAAATTCATAAAATATTATATTAATATAAATTAAATTTCATTTTAAAATGGTTGAAAATGATATAATTATAATATAGGATGATTATAGGATGAAATACTACCATAAAATTAAATTTAGGAAATTTTAGATTTGTGTTTTACCATTATATATTTTCTTCAACCCACATTAACCTTTTTTTAACAATTACCCCGATAATGATGTTTTTATGATTTAAGGGTCAATATAGTTACTATAAATTAAAAATTGGACCATAAATAGACCATATATAATATTTTTCAAAATATAATACTCAATTTTATAAATATAGTAATTTTAGTACTTTTAAATCATTTAATAAAATATAATTTGTTATAAAATAATATTAATGTCATTTTTGATAATATTCATTCTATTAGACTTCAAATACATCAGAAAAAGAAGGTAATTAAAATATATAACCTTTAACACATCTTTTATTATTATATATTCATCTATAAAAAATATGTAAAAACTATACATTACTCAAAATATATTACATTTATTATTTTAAAAATCTTTTACTTAATTTTTCTATTAATTAATGAAATACTATGATGGCATTGCATAAGTATTTAAGGTAATTATATAAAAATTAGAAATAAATTTCCATGATTTAAATAATTTAATTATTTTAAAAATAATAATTAACATTCATTCAAAACATGTTTTTGTACCTATGTGAACAAATAAGAGATATGTAAAAGTAAGAATGTAACATTTTATATTTTTCTTTACATAAGAAATTATATAGGCCACTTTCATGGACAAGTGTAAAATAAAAAAATAAATATAAATCCTAAGGTGATAAGGGTATAAATTCATTCACCCAATAATGTTTCATATAAAAAATAGTTTTCTTATCACTAAATGTTAACCTAGGTTAACCCCATTTATCGTTTTACCATGGTGATGCTTTTTTTAGTATTTTTACTATTCATTATGAAAAAATTAAGTTAACCTTATTAAATAATATTAATTATGATAATTAAAAATATTGAATAATTTTTTCCAAATTAAACCACTATAGGTGGAATAAATTTATTTTATAAGCATCCTTTAATGCATGATAAAAAAATGATTTCTTGAATAAAAATTTCTTTTTAAGTCTAAAAGTATTTTTATACCAAAATCTTATATAATGCTGATTTAAATTTAATTAATTAGAATATTTATAACTGAATGAGACTTATATTAATTTAATATAAAATTCAATATATTATGGGGGATTTTCATCGAAAATAAAGGAAACTTACAATAACAAATAATTTTCACTATTCAATAGAAAATCAATATTTTCTGAAAAATCCCAAAATTTACCCCTAAGTTAATTTTGACATGATGATTTTAAAAATTAAGTTAAATTTTTACTATTAAATTTCTTAATTTTTCATAAATTAATTATATTAGTTTCAAAAAACTATAAAAACGTTTTTGATGAAAATACTATTTTTGAATCTTGTATGGAATTCATTAAAAATTAAGTACTTATTTACAATTATATATATATATATAATATTTATAAATAATTTTATTTTATTTTATTTCTACTCATACTTATAATTTAATAAATTAGGTCATAACAGTCACATTTAATTATTTCAATAGTATATCACAATTCATTTACACTCGATGTAGCATGTAAGAAAAAAATTCTCAAAAATATAATTTATTAAAAAATAAATATATTTTAAAATACCAAGGGGTTACAAGTCATAATAGAAAAACTGATCTCTGTACTTGATAACACTACCCAAACTAGATCCATATGCATCAGAATATACTATATAACTTTTCCCTAGTTTTGAAAATTCATGGATAGGTTCTAAAGAGAGTATGGATTTAAGATCCAAAACCTATTTCTAAATTATTTAAATCCATTAGAATGGAATAAATTTTCTTATAAAAGATTTAATTAGTGAGGAAAGATTTTAAAATTCATAAACAATGCATTTGTAATATCCAACTAAGATGAGATATCTATGTATCTCAAAGAAATTCTTTGGCAATTGCTAAATAGGTAACAAAAATTATATTTTTAGGATCTACCGATAAAACATTGTTAGAAATCACATTGACATGTAATCACACATATTTTATCCATAAGTCGTTGTTAAATAATTTATTATAAATCTATCTTTTTCATAATATTCTTAAGACAATCTCTAAGTGTTTTAAAAGGCCACTTTTAGTTCTGGAATACCCCCGGATATCATAAAAAAATATCAAAAGAAAGGATTCATGGTACTTTTTGAAGAAATGATTCATCAATGCCTTAAAAACTTCTATTTCATTTATAGTACCAAAGGATATAACAACGTTTCATAATGAATATAATGAATACTAAAAGTTGTCCTTAGAATGTCCTCCTTCGAAACATAGAGTTGGTGAGACCCCGATCAAAAATCAATTCTAGAGAACCACTTGGATCCCTTTAATTGATCAAATATATCATCAATTCATAGGAGAGGATATCAGTCCTTTAAAATAAATTAATTTAGTTTATGATATTCAATTAAAATAAAAAATTAACAATATTCCATCATCAAAAAGAGAACCAGTGTATCCCAAGGTGACGTTCTAGGTCTTAGGAAACCTCAACTTTCCAACTCTTCACACCAGACCTTCAATTATCTCAATTAAGTTGGTGCTATTCTATATGATATAAGTGACACTATATTTTTTCATAGTAGAAGACCGATAAAAAAGTTCCACTTCCCTTATAGGTGAAAAAAAAATATTTTTTTGGGGATAACATCGAGATATCGATCTAAGATGGATGGAAAGTGTATTTTATTGATCTCATTGACAATTTATAAAGTTAATACTACCAAATTATTAGAGATATACCAAAACATTGATATCAGAGGCCTTTAATTACCATAATTTATATCCTAATATGCCCCAAATATATTAACCATTCTATATAAGGATTATAAAAAAAAATCATTGCATAATAATTGATGTGGAAGTTGAATGATATCAATCAATATATTCCCTTAATTAGATCGAAATTTTTTATCGCAAGAAAATAAAAACCACACACAAACTATACCCCATAAATTCTTATGGAACACACTATACATTATAACCCTATAAAATCTCATTTTTAATAGTTGTTCAAATGTTCATTATATAATGCATAATTCCCAAATATAAGTCCATATGACATATAAATAAAGAAGAAATAAAAGAGAGGGGTTCAACTTTATAAAATAAAACATACGTAAGTGTTGTTATGAGAAGGACGGTATGTCACATATTTGAAGGGCCAAACTGATCCACTGTCACTATTTTCTACATGTCATATAATTAATTACTAGGTCCTCCAAAATACTCTTTTCCTTCCTATTATTGTGGAATCAGCTGTGGTGTCATGGTTTTACTTCAATCGCCTCTAATCACTTAGTTCTAGGTTTGAGAACTATTCTGATGAGACTCACCCATTAGAACATGGGAGGCTTATGAAATGTTTGAGCTATTTTCACTAGGTTTTCTTTGGGTTCTTATGCAATGATGGCTGAGGCGTCCCATTTGACCAAAAATGTGACTCCTCAGAGGTGATTCCATACAATCCCTTTTCCTATTTCTAATTAACCACATTGAAAACAACATATTATATAAATGATATATAGAGGAAAAGAAACCGTTTTGGTTGATTGGGTCTATGGTTCCATGATTCCTTGAGAATAGGTCTCCCTTTTCCAATTATTTCCAATATTGGAGTTCACACTTGTACCCATATAGGTAAAATTTTTATGCACACCCTAGGTTCCTATGATTTATTTTTATTCCATATTCTCTCTAATGACTATCATTTTATAATCATAAATACAGAAAATTACAACTTTTTAGAGAATTTCTAGTCATGACTCCACCTAAAAGATGCCTTCTTTTAGGTAATTGCAATTGGAAATAACTAGAGTGAATTTTGATGGCTTCCGAAACATAGATACATACTCCATGAAAGAAAAATTATTTTTATTAAGAGTAAATAAATATTTCATACAAATTATCTTCATGTTATGTGTGTAGAATTGTCTATTGAACAATTACTTGAACCCTTTCCATGTATGGTCATAGTATTGTTTTGTTAGTACAACTATATCCCACTATTTCCCTATGAGGTCTTTAAAAATGTACACAACCATCATTATATTTAAATAAATAGGGGTTTCATGAAAATAAATTATTCAATTAATCTAACTAATCCATACCTTTATGTTCTATGGTCTTGATTCCCCCCTCCCTTAAATACTAGAGGATTATACTTAAAAAATTCCAATTATGGATTCTCATGGTGCTATTATTGAATATGATTTTCTATATCAATATCCCTGAATGATTGAATCATATAATGGAAAAGATATTTATTCACCTATGGTCCAGGTTGAACTAAATTCTTAGACACATTATCCTTTTTCTTTCGAGTTCTTTGAACTTGTTCCATCGCTCTATAACCATAAGCAATTTTCAATAAGTCACCACATTATAATTAAAATGAAGGCTTAGAATATTCAAAATCATAATAAGAATAATAATTACAATAAATTTCGAAATATTTTCAAACACAACATGGATGATGTGGTCCTAAGGGGAAGTACCTCTACCAATGCATGATATTCTACACTCATCAGCTAAACACATATTGATTACATTAAAACACTCCTAATGGTGTGCATGAAAACCATTTTGCACCATAACCGTCTTGGTAACGTGAAGTTTATCAAAAAGTGTTTAGATATACCTTTTCTTGATCTATATTTCTGGTTTTGATACATGCTATCTCAAGAACTAGTATTCTAACAAACAGAATGAATCAAACTGATACCATTTATAACATCCCCCAGCTGAACCATTTATTTGGGAAGAGTCAGAAGTGTTATTAAGCTTATGTGACATCCCCCAAACACAAAAGTTTGGAAATAAATTCCAAAGGATTATAAGATAGTTGTGAGATTATTTAACCTTAAACACACACAACCCAAAACATACAACAATACATAAAACCATGATACTATATAATGCATGAGAGTAAACCCTAAAAATAAAAATCCAAGATAAATAAAAAATAAGTGTATCTTCAAAAGAAAAAATACAATATCTCTGAAAACCAAAAATATACTATGATGAAATGAAAAAATGTGGAATCACTCAATATATCCAACCCTAACATCTCTAATATCCACCCTCCATCAACATTCTCATCACATCATGATGGTCCACTGGAGAAATATGAAACCCCTTTATTTTTATCATGTCAAACAACATATTTACATGCACTAAAGTGCATATGTAGGGGGTGATTATATTGAATTAGTAGGTAATATTTCATAAGATTCCCATATTTCAAACTTAGATCGGAAAAAGTTATAATAGTTTATATAAATTAATAAGGAGTATGAAAATAGTTATTAAGAGCATTTAATTGAAAAGTAATATTGAGTCATATCAAAAGATTTTATGTCAGAAACAAAAATATTCAATCATTCCATTATCAAAATTATTCCTAAAATAATCATTTATTTAATCAATTAATCCTCTATTTACTCTGTTTATACCAATTCCACATACTCATACATACATACATGCATTAATGATAACATTCCCAATACCCATGAGTGGTAACTCATCTTCTATACCATGTTTTTACTTTTTCGTGCACCCATATGTTCTAGTTGGTATAGGTAACCATGTCCAAATACAATAATCCCTTTGTAAGGTAATCTTGAGCACATGAAAACCCATGTATTCCAAGTTATATTTTAAAAACCCCTTTAGAAACCATTATTATTACAATCATTTTATCAAACACTTAGTAAGATTCAACACAAAACCATTATTTTAAATATATTAAACAAATGGGATTCTCTAATATGGATTTAATATGATTTTCCCATAAAAATAACTAGAAATTTATTTTAGAAATAAACAATATAAATTTATAGAGAATTTGAGAGAGATAGAATCCACCTACCTCTCAATAAAAATCATCAGTTAAGGAAGTACCACAAACAAGGTATATCTTGTATTTCTACGTCACTAGCTCCAATAATTTATAAAAAAACCATATTAATACATGAACCAACCAATATAACAAACCATAACATTTCTGATCTAGCGTTCTTCCCAAGAAGAATTTAAGATACCAAGAAGGAGAAGGAGAAATGAAAACAAACCATGATTCTTTATATTTAACCCACCAAGATCTATTGAAATTGTCTCCAGATAAAAAAAATATCACAAAAGTGCCTAATGGAATCCTTTGGTTAAAGATATTAGGAAAATAGAGAAAGAATAAAGTTTTCCTTGGAGTTTTTTGTTTAAAAATCCAATTTAGGGATTTAATTAATTTGGTACCATAGTTAATCTATACAGTTTAACAAACCATGAACAAACCACACGAGCACTACTAAATCAAAAAACCCAACTCACATGGTTTGGAAGAAAGGTTTGGTAAATTGTGTGTTAAACCTGTAAATAAACTTTTTCTAATGTCACAAGGTTTTTTGGGTAATCCGAATGGTTTTCCTTAACCATGCTTTAACTGTGTTCCTTTTTTGAGAATTCCATTGCTTGCCTCACAATTACCCAGAAAATTTGCATGGTTTCCCATAATCGTGTGTCGTCTAAACTCCCAAAAATCACTAAAATTTCCCCAAAACATCACAAGACAAATACCAACCAAATTATTTCTCAAAAACATATAATATAGCATAATATACCTATAACTATGGGTATTTTAATATTAATGTTTATTTAGTCACCACATGAAGGTTTTTATTGAGTGGTAAAGACAATGGAAAAAAATTAGGAGTTAAGAGTTTCAAATATCACTATACACATATATATGATTAATTTTATAGGGTGGTTGTAATATGTTTAATGAATAATGTGAATAATAAATAATAAATAATAAATATAAAAAAATAAAATAAAATCTTTAAAAAATAAAAACTACCATGAAATGATTTGAGACACCTCATTTCATGATAGTTTAAACTACCACTAAATTCCAAAAAATAAACATAATTTAATGATGTTTTTGATATGGTGTGGTCATATGGTGAGTTAATTTCATAAAATAAATAATTGAGATCCTAAGATGAGATCCTATATTCCCATAAAAAAGATCAATGAATAAAACAATGAGGAATTTTTTTCACTCAAATTAAATTTTAAGGAATTTGATGATTATAAAGTGATAAGGTAATTACTCAAGTATCAGTGATTCCTTAATCATAGAATTCACCATAGAAAGAAAATAATATATGATTTTTTTGTGGAAGGATTGGGAAAACTATATATGTGTGTATAAATGTCATAATGATAAACATTTGAATAATAAAAACTATTACATATATTTTAAAGAGTCCAAATTAATGATATGATTTGGTTTTGATATGTTTTTTATGTATTGAATATGGTTATATGGAAAGAAATTACAGAATAGGAAAAAAATTAACGACCAATACTGTATATATTATAGATATGGGAATAATAACTCAATAGTTAAAATAATATTTCTCATTAGAGAATATATTCATGGATTAGGAATATATTAATAAAGGAAGAAAATTAAGAGTTCACCAAGAACCAAATGTTTTTTATTCACACCAAACATCTTATAAATATAAGATGCATACATGGAGAGCTAATAATAATGAAGAGGTTTCATTTATAATTATCATAGAGGATATTAAATAAGGATCATCACTTTCCATGATGAAGGAGGGTTTTACTATTAAATAACTACTAGATGGATGTTCAAAGAAAATTTCATCATAGATAAAGAAATATGAAGTGTTTTTAATGTAATTCATGGAGGAAAAGTAAATATAATGTATAACTATTTTCACAAGTATCAATATAATGTATATAAAAAAACTTGTGGAGTAGCTCTCTTATATAGATGTAATCATGGATATGGAAGTATAATTAGTGGAATACAAAAAAGAAGAACAATACATAAGTGATATTAGCCATAGTTCAAAAATGGTAAACCAGCTGAACAAATTAGAGGATTTGAAATCAAAATCCTAAAATGATGTTTGTAAAAGTGGTGAAAATAAAACAATAATCACCATGAATCCTTGGAAGAAAAATGATACCAAAGTTTTTTCTTGTCATATCCAACAACATTCCTCTACTTGAGGATGTCTAGAGGTGCCCCACTCTCCATGCACTTAATTATTATATCTGATGATAGGGGTGATACAAGATTAAGGGGGAGACAAGATACATGGGGTGTATGAATTGAATGGAGACAAATTTATAGTAATAGTTTGAATTCACTGAGATGAAAAAAATGTATTTACAGTAGATAAAATGAAAAAGTTATTTTTAAATCATCTGATACGGATATCAAATGAAAAAAATACTAGGTAATATGTGAGTTGGTAGATATTGAATGGAGAAACATTATAAATCTAGAGATATATGATGTGATGAATAAAACCATGTGGTGTCAAGTTAAATAAGATAAATAAGTGATATCAGTAATACACCATTAAATTTTATGGAATAATTTTTTTTATAAAACTAAGATGATGAATTATAGGTTGTACAAAGTAATATTTGGAGTGAAACATGTGTAAAAAATGTGTTTTATAAATGGTATCAATCCAATTTTTAAATTCAATATGTGGTATTAGGCCTTCATCGGGTGGATATAGACCTAGAATAAGATGAAATACAGCTTAATAGAGTAGTATCTGCATCTATGGAGGAAAACTTGTTCTAATTGTTTATGAACAAACAATGTAGGGTCATCTGATTATCTTTTATTATAATAATATCTACTGGAAATGGAGGTATTATGCACAATGAGTTTTTTTCCATGATAAATAGTGTCACAATATTTGATGTCCAAAAATAATGAAATTAAGGGGAGTTAGTGATGAACATTCAAAGGTCTATTAGCATTATATGAGAAAGGAGAATCCCTATAATGAAAGAAATATCATGGATATGAAGTGGTATAACTATTTTATCATAAAAAGTGGTATAAATTGGTTCAACATGTTGTATTAATCACAAAATTTGTGTTTTTGTTGATTATAAACTAACAATATTTTGTAAGTGTGATTGAGATCACATTAAGTGTGATATTTAAGGAACTGAATTTATCATGTTGTGTAAGTTTAAAGATGTAAATGGATGACATGAAAAAAATAAATTTATTTACTTATTCTCTTTCTTCCTATATAGATTTATGACTCAATAATCATAAATGACTTTTTAATTACTAATTTATAAGTGGTAAATTCAATTATTGTAAATTACTCATAAAAATGAAGATAAAAATTAAATTGACTTGAAATTGAAGTTACAATAAATTATAGTAGAAACAAGCATAACAGTTTTGATGAAAAATCAATAATTTATTTAAATAGTCCATTTTTTAGGTGAAAGTAAGTGGATAAAATATATAAAAGGATGAGTTACCAAAGAGGAGATTTTTAACTCACTAAATCGATATTTTAACTTCAAGTGGTAAAAATAGATCAAGGATTTTTGATATGGAATATTATGGAGATCTGAATTAAATATAAATGGGATCATAGTCTATATAAAACTAGAGGTTATTGAAATAATGGAATTATGATGATCTCTCTTTTAAATCTAGTTCAAGAATAATATTGAAAAAGGGGAAGAATAGATGAGGAAAATACCTTAGTTCCTTTTTGGGATAAAAGTTAAATAAGGAATAAAGTATCCAAAAAAGTCAAACTATATGAAATTTTTTGATAAAGGGAAAAAATAAGTCTATAAAATCCATATGTTTAGAGGATATAATATTAAATTAAAATGGGGGAGATATTATATCAATATCTTTGTGGTACATTGATTTTATGGATTAATTTTTAATTAACATCAAAGGGATGATTATTGAAACCCGGAGGTTGTATGTTGGATTTATTGACAATCATTGACAGTTGATGATGGTGGATGGTTGTGGGAGATGATTTTTATTACCAAGAGGTGTTGTGTTTCCAAGAGGTTATAAAAAGTATTTATTGAAAATATTTGGAGTATATATTTTTAAAATACATTGTTAGTGTATGATAAAACATTGAATATATAATGATGTGATGAAGTAGAAAATATAAGGGAACCATACACGACAATGTTATATAGGAATATTTAAAGAGATTATTTAAGGTATTATAGTTATATAAGTGGATAAGGATGTTTTTAAATAATATGATATGTCTAGAGATATATTATAAATGTTTTTAAGTTATAGGAACAAATCCTGGAATAAGAACAAGGATCACACTATGAGTGAAGTATACATAATATTTTGGGATGATTAATAATAACTTAAATAATTAAAAAATATGATAAAGTAAAATGACTCTAGAAAATAAGTAATATATTTTTTTATACATAAGATTCCACATTCTGGGGAAATTGAAAATGTACCATTCATAATGTTTTTATGCATATTATGTAAGCATATCCCGGAGTAGACCATGGATGGAATCCATAATGTCACCATATATAAGTTTTTTTCTTGAAACATTAGGGTTCTAGATGATACATTACATTATTTTCAATTATCAATCATAAAATTTGGTTTATTATATATCCATATAAAAATAACAATATAAAATATATTATAAAATATGATTAATAATGTGGATGGTCATCAATGATGTTATGCCACAATGCAAAGGTAATACCATGATTAGAGGGAATATGACAAGATTTTTAGATTATGAAGAATAATTCAAGCCTATGAAAATTAATCTCTATAATATTTTTCAACATAAATCAATGTATTACTTTGATACTCTATTTTATGTCGGGATGAAACTATAAGTTGAAGAAGGAACCAATATATCACACAGAATGTATTATTTTATGTCATGATTATTAAGATCTTGATAATTTGAATTGAATTTATCTATTATCACTTTAAAACTATTTAGAGGTTATGTAATGAACATTAATAGTATAAATGGTTTTCAATGGTGGATATTTACCGAGAGATGATATTAGATATGAATTTGAAGTAGAGGAAGTTCAAGGTAGTTAACTTCTTGAGTTTGAATTTAAAATTAAAATCCCCTGATTTGAAATAGAGGGAGATGGTTGGAATAAAAACAAGTATAAAATTTCTTGATAAATGGAATATAGAGAAGAATGAAGAAACATGGAGTTCTAAGAAGGGATAAGGAATAAGAATAATGGTGGTCTATAAGATGATATTTGTTGAATAATTAAAATAAAGTGGATTATATTATTATTTATTGATGTAAAATCCATGATCAAATATATAAAGTGGAATTATTTTAGATCATATAAATATGTGGAATTATATGATAGAGAATAATGTACCAGAATCTAGGATAGTTTATCATTTCTCAATCAGTTTTGTAAATAGTATAAAGAAAAAAATGAATTATCAGTGATATAAATAGTGGATTGGTTAAATAGGTGATAGTAATAGAAGATAAATCCCAATATAGAATTACCTATATCTAGTGTTTTATACTATGGTGGTGATTTGAAATAAATATCTTCAACTCCTCAGGCATGTATTTGAATATATTTTTCTAGAAATAAGGGATTAAAACATGGTATACATTGAATTATCACATTTGAAATTTTGATGCAGATTAAAATGAAACCTATAAGTATTTAAACTGACATATTTTGGAGTAGTGAAAAAACTAAGACAAGGGAGTAACCCTCAGTAGGCAGTGGGTTATTCTCTAAACCATTCTACAAGCAGTGATCCTTAGTGAGGAGTTATTTCATATAGATTGTATAGGTAACAAGTATTGGTGAAGAGTGACTCCACCTATATCTTGTATCCACATAATAAAGAGTTTGTAGTGGTTTTTTAAAATAGTGCAATGGTAAGTTTATTCTCCTTGGATGTATCCCGGTATATGTAAACCAAGTGAGATTTTTATATACTATTTGTTTTACATTTTTATATGCATGTTATTGATCCAATGCGATTTTGTGAGAAATTAATCAAGGGTTAAACTATTTCCTTCTAATGAAGGAACAATATCAAAAGGTATTTGTGTTGAAGAATGATTTTGAATTTGGTAACACCATTATTCACCCCTCCCACCACAGGGCATCTTAGGTTAAAATAATAAAAATGAGTATATTTCATATTATTCACAATTTCTTGAGTAATATCTAGTCCCAATAGCTTCAAATCTAAAAATACATACTAACATTTTATAGTTATATATTTTTCCCATATAGAGATTTATATGGTGTCATTTGAATGATTTTGTGGAAACTACCATTGTATTTTTGGAAGATATTGATTCCAACCTCCATTAAAATCCATCAAGTAAGATCTCAACATATCTTCCAAAGTTTAAATAGTTCATTCATATTGAACATCAGTTTGAGGATGATAAGAAGTAATAAATAATAGTTCCATATTGAATTATTATTAAATACTTCTCAAAAAAATATATTTGATACTTGGATCTTGATCACATACAAGTGAAAGTGTTCCTCTAAAGAGCCTTACCACTTCTCTCATGTGTATCTTAACAAATTTACCTAGTGAGAAATCTTGTCAAATAAAAACTAAGTGTGATTATTCTTTTTTCATTCTACCATGACCCAAATATAATTTTATTCATTTAGATATAATGGGATGACCTATGATGAAATTCATGGGGATATTCTCAAATTTCTATATGGGTATGGATAATGATTTCATCATGTCCTTATAATTCTAACATCCAAAATTGATTTACTGATAGACTAAGAATCAATATGTATACTCTGTAGTCTTTATCTTCTTATTTTCAAACTATAACTTCTCCCTAAAATATCAATGCATATTCATGACTTATTGGTGAATAGAAAATAATTATAAGTTTTCATAATCTAACACGTCCCATATTATTTACAACATGAATGTGATAAATATTCATTTTCCGAGTAATAGAAATCCATCATTTTCAAGGATGAACTATGGAATATTGTCAACCTTTATTTATAGATACATATATCCATTTGTTCATAATTTATATTCACATAGATATATGGATGATAAATCATTTGATAAACGTATGAATCTATTCACTCCCTAATTATTTCTATCCCATTGATAAAAGTCCCATCATAGGGAATAATAAAATAAAAAATTATATATCTCCTTGTGCAACCAAGTGGTTGAATTGGGTCATATTCCAAGGATATTTTTCAAATCACTGATTTATTATTCACTTATTCTTGTTTTTATTATTTTTAATATTTTTATGGAAACAATGGAAATGGTTTTTTTTGTGATATGGTTCGAAAACATGAAATAAATTGAATTAATAAAATACAAAAGATTTAGTGGTAAATGAATTTAAATCTAGGAAAGATATTAAAATTATATAATTTTTTTAATTGTTATTTTTATTATTTTTATTAAATGAGTCAATACCATTCATTGAAAAACATCCACCAATTGTTTTTTGGTAATTTTACAGACTTCAATCCACTAAATCCCTAACTCCCCCATTCTTAAAAATTCCAAATACACCTAAATTAATAATGTAAATTTATCCCATACAAAATTTATCATATTTTGTTTCATCTCCTCACTCATCCAAATCCATCTTACAAAAGATGAGATAAGAGAAGGGTGTGATAGGGTGTTTTATAGTTTAAAAAATAATTTAAGTGCATGAGAGAATAAGGTACAAATATCTTCCCTAGAACCAAAACCTTATACTCCAATTAGAATCGTGAACAAAAACAAATATAATTAAGGAATATAAACTCAAGATAAACTTATATTCCTATGAGATCATCTCCACATAATAGTTACCCACAATTTTGGGTATAGAGAAAAGGCACAATGTAAGAAAAAAAATGAAATATGGGAAGAAAAATAAGGAAAAATCCATTGAAAATATAAAACGAGATACTGCATTTAGCTTATTTAAAATAAATTACATAAGTAAAGGAAAAAAATAAACATACAACAATGGAATAAGATTAAGGATGGTAAATGTTAAATTGGATTGGATCCCCAACCGAGGAAGCTTTATGTCCTCATTTTAGGCACTGGAATCCATATTTGAGAATCCTATATGAATGTGATTTATTCCATGTGTTGATCAAAGGGTGACAGTTATCCATTTACGCAATATTCAAGGTTATTCTATTTGGTTTGTTATTCCCCCACGATCAATTTTTTGATGTTTTTTCATGGATGGCCCCTCCAGGTATGAAATTTATTACATGTGTTAATGTGGATATCCTATGGAATCAAATTTTTTTGGTGTTCCTGATAATAGAAGGAAAATGAAAGAGTTAAAGACTGGGTTTCCTAGAAATAAATGACGCATCACAACTTGATAATACATCAAATGGAGAATAAATAAGGGTTTTCTTGCTAAATATTCATTATGTGGACTCCAAATTATTCGCCTACACTAATACTATATTTCCTGTAAACATATATTTTGTTTCATTATAAGGAAACATTATGCAACATACTCACACGGAATTCAGAGGAGAGGTTCCACTAGGGATAATAGATGATGCATTGTGGGACTAATAATCTATTAGAGTGAGTTAATACACTTGTTTAAGGTTGTAATTGTTTATTATAAACACATATGATAAGGATAAACATGAGGTGTGTGTTGGAATAAGAAAAATGGTTCCCAATGGTGTTAACACAATATTAGATGTTTTTACCCCACTTCAGTTTTTTTATTGGGGGTACCCACTTCTTAAAAAACTAGGATGTGGTATCCATGTGTTTATTTGAAATGTGGCACAAATTTAAGGATTATACCATCCCATGATATTCGAATTACAATTGAAAACACAAAAAATTCATGGGTTGACAATGCTCCAAGCTTCTAATCTTGGTCGCCCAAGCTGGCCCCTAGGCCTTTGTCGACTGTCGTTCCCATAATGGTTTGTGGTCATGGGTCTTGTCTGGATAGTATTGAGACCATTTTTCATAGAATTTATTGGTCCTAACCTATAAAAACATTAATATTTTTTTTATGTTTTTAATTAATCAATTAAACATATAATAATTGTTTTATCTAATTTTTTTTAAAGAAAGTCCATTTTTATATTAAGCTCAATATATATTATATAAAATCAAACAAAAATTTATTTTATATATTTAATATAATATATGATTTATTTATAATGGAAAAATGTTCTAAAAATATATAAAAATATGGATGAATAACTCTCCAATACTTGAATTATTTATTTTTTCAAGGATTTTCTCTCAATAACAATATTCACATAGAATTAATTTCATCCCATGTTCAATACTAGCTCAATGATTATTTAATGTTTAAATATTTATTTCATTATCAATATCAACATGTAATGACAATTTTAATTCCCACTTAATCAATCATCACATCTCATTTTACAATTTTACAAACATTGATTAAATACAATATAATTGATTAGATAAATTCATTTTCCTATTATTCATTCGTGTTCAATACTCACCTTCATTTATAAATCTCAATATAACCATATAATTATTCATAGATGGTTATTAAATTGATTTTTCCATAACACATATTCATGAATTTAGCATAACATATCTATAATCAGGCCAGTCCAAATATTATGAATCCCCCATGGTTATTTCTGATAACCAAAGCATGAAAGTAATGTTTGAACAATGAAGTGTTGGATTATTATTTACTCTTATTATGGATTTCAATTTTTCACACACAGACACACATGCACACACAATGATTTAGAAATATTATGAGACAATTTTTTATCTAAACTACTCGAACAACTCCAGTTAAAATGAATTTATCTAATTTATCATTTAGTATAGATTCTTTGAATTTCTAATTTTTTTTAAAAAATTGATCCACTCAAACATAATTTCCATTATCTAATGAATGTATGTTAAATCATGTTCCACTTAAATATTTTAAAATTAAAATTAATTAATCCAATTTTAAAAAATGGAAAATATTATTCAAAAATTAACCGTGTATCTTAGATATATCATGAACATGATTTATTCAATTGAAAAAAAATAAACACCCCCAATTTATTCAAATAAAAAACAATAAAGAAGAAAAAAACTCAATAAATGTAATAGTTAAATATTACCCACACTCTGATTTCACTAACCTCAATAAAAGAGTAAAAAAAATATAGGAAATGAGGAACTATTGTGATGGAGAGATAAAACCATGTTATTTATAAACAGTGGCTCGAGTTAATATCTTTATCCACTAGTGAACTATAACCTATACAAGAAAATAAAAACATGAGAATATATTTCAAAGAAAATAAAGAGGGATAGAAAAGTGTCTTAGATCATTCCCCTGAGTGACAATTATATTTTTCTACCTATATCTTGTAAGTTCTAGTGTGCTAACACCAATCTAAAGGTGGATGTGGTTTGTGTTACATAATCCACTATGTGTGTTTTATCCCAATGTCTATAAGTGAGAATAGAGATTGGAGAACCCTAGGAAAGAAGAATATTGTCCCATACCTCTTGAATGATATAAGGGAAGAAACAATATAAGGGGTGGGGGATTCCATACTTTGATTATGAATAATCTTCCATTTGATATCCTTTTTTATCCGAAGGAGGTTGGAGATTCACTTCATGGCCTAAAATTTATTCTTTAAAAATCACATCTCATGTGGGCACTTCATCAAATTCCAACACAATAATTACTTGATGGTAGAAAATTATTCTTTTTCATATTATTGTTCACTATTCAAAGGAATTGTTGGCACTGATTCTGTAAAATACAAGAAATGTTAATGAGATGGATTTTTTTAACAATGAGAAATTAAGAACAAGTCAGTCCAAGGTTAAGTCCACTAGCTGAAGTTGGTCAGTTTCAATGATTGATTACTCTAGGTAGGCCGCTACGAGGAAATAAAATAGTTATGGGAGAGTAATAATTTTAATAATAGATACCAAACCTTAAATGTATTATTTTAAATTAGGAGGTAATAGATGGTATATTTATTCCTAGACTATTTGCTGATAAAATCCAGGAATGTATTCATGGAACTCAATACGATCCCTAGTTAATGAATCTAGAAATGGTTATTCGAGGCATTCTTTGAGAAAATAAATGTGGTATCTAAATAAAAACTTTATGTAATTAATTATTTTAACTCCCATAACCCATTTAACTAATAATAATATAATTTCATCTATAGTATATGGTGACTCAACCCTTTATTCATTTTTTATAATTTCCAAATTTAATGAAATACAAGGAAATTGTTTACAGATTGAAAGTAAAAATGAATGACTGAATAGATTCAGGGAAATTATTCTAAAAATTTATGACTTTACATTGGTCCTAATAAAATATGAATTTATAGGTCTCCTAGTGAAAAAAATGGATAGATAGGTTCATCTCCCCAAGAGATGTTTTTAATCTATTACTCATCCGTCACCAATTCATGTTTTTTTATTTTTTTATTTTTAGAGAAGCAAGGGAAATGTGTGGGTGGGAAGTTATTGTGGCATGGTTTGAAAACATAATATTAACCAAAGAAATGGAAAAAAGAGTTTTGGGGAATTAAGTTGAAACCTAGGGGATATAATGATATTTCATCATTGTTTTCAATTGTCTTAATTTTTTTAATAACCGATTAAATAACATTCATCAACTAACTTCCAACATTTCTGTTTTGGTAATTTAATGGACATAGAATATCATTGTATCCATAAAATATACAACTAATAAATTATTAGAAATAGAAAACACACCTTAATCAAGTATGTGTTGCTAACTTATCCTAAATACATCTCAAGTAATTTCATCACCAACTCATATGTGACAAAAATGTTAAGAGAAGGGAGGAATAGATTGATTAGTAGTATAAGCAAAAAGTATATAGAATGATATACTTAGGAATAAAGAATTTCCCAAACCCAAATATTTTTATTTCCCATAATTAATAAAAAAATAGAATTAAAGACTACAAACTGAAGATTGCATTATCCCCAAAAATCAAATTCTTAAAATAATCACCCACCATTATAGTCATAGTGAGAAGTCATGGAGGAAGAAAACACTTGAAATGAGGGGAGTGTATAGATATACAAGCTACTATAAATCTAAAATGATCTAATTAATTTAAAATATATAAATGAAATTACCTAAGTGAAAGAAAACTTTAAACCTATGATATTTGAAGAATAATGGGGATTTCAAATAGTGAAATGAATAGGAACCTCATACAAGGGATATTTATTAGATTTTTAAATATGAATTGAAAAAAATCTTCTATAATCTCCCATAAAATATATATCTTAAACATGTTGGTTGAGGGGTGAAATTATTCCACATATAAGATCATGGTATTTTTCTATTTAGTTTGTTATTACTCCATGATCACTATTAGAAGATTGTTGTGGATGGAATATATATTGAACTACATTGGGATGTTACCCAATTTAGAAATGTAGAAAAAATTAAAATATTTTCTATGTATGATTTTGAATACATGTGTCCATATGAAGCTAGAATATTTTAAGAAACTGTTAGTATTTAAAATAATTGGGAAAAAGTGATAAGATTTTGAGAATATGTTTCATGAAAACCGATGATACGTTACAACCTAAAAATGTGTCTCATAGATAATTGAATATTTTTATTATTATTGAGGATTTGTAAAGATAATTTGGATTACTACATCTAGGACCAAGAATTCATTATATATAAACATATCTTTGTTTCAATTTGAGGGTACGTTGGAAATGTGAGGCGAGGTGTCATTGGGTATGATAGAAAATGTGGTGTGAGGCTAGGAATCTCTTAGATGGAGTTCATATGCTATGTTGGAGGTCATCTCTATGTTTTATAGATCTAATTAACATCACTGAATAATAGGTATGCATGGGAACATGAATAGTTTAACCCTAAAATGTTAGTTCTATAGTGTATGTTTGTGCATCCCATTTCAATTTTTCACTTGGAAGTACTCGATTATTCAAATATAAGGATAAAATAACAATTTATCGATTGATAGTGTGCCAAATAAATGAGTAGATTTCTCACCCATCAGCTCTTAATTACAGGTTAACACACCCAAATTTCATGGGATGAACTTGCTCACCCAATTGGTCCTTGGGCATTTATCGATCATCCTTCCCATTCTTAAGACCATAATCATCTATAGTTACCCTAAACAACATGACAATTGAGTCTATTTTTTAGGCCATGTTCTAGTGTATCAATGAATGTTCCACCGGAACATTTCCCATAAATCTGGACTGGATAGTCCAGTTTTCTAGGGTAACTAGAGATGATAATATGTGCCTTGATTTTTTGTGGGTTTGGGTATTTATTGGTTAGGGATGAGACCCTTTTTGGATATAATGGAATGAAAAAAACCAGTAAAATAACATATTTATTTATTTTTTAATTTGAATATTCATCACATAAAATAAAAATAATATTTTTATCACTAAAATTCACAATTTGGTTAATTTTCATATTCAGATCAATATTTACTATAATACTAAAAAACACTTATTTCCTATATTTAAAATAATATATAATTATTTATATTGGAAATATATGCTAAAAATATATTAAAATTTGGATGAAGCATCCTTCCTTTGCATGTCCATGAATATTAATACTCTTTCAGTCCTCTTTATAGTTAAGGTAGTGTGATCCTTTCAACTGAGAGAATAAACTAACTTTTTCACCCTCTCCAGGTGGTAATGTATTTATAAATCATAATACTTGGTCATCTTTGACCATATAATACTATGTTTTTTGAACCCCTTCTATATGGATATATACATTAAACTTTTTTGAAACATATATATATCACACCTACATCCATAGAGATAATTTCAACATGTTTTTAATATAATCATTTTTATTTCTAACTCAAATCACACATCTGGTACTTTGTCTCATGAGTATTTCATTTACATGAGGCCTATGATACAACAATTTCATTTTAACCAATGAAAAATGGCCCTTCAACATTTTATTAAAAACAAAATGTTTCAAAAAGTACTTGTTGAAATTAACCAATTAAAAATAGCCCTTCAAACTTAATTTACATATGGACACCTTGTATAATAAATTTACTAGGTTATTTAAAAAAAGATACATTATTAATAAATGGTTCAAAAAGAGAAACAAAAAGAAAATAAATGTATTTCTATATATTTATGGAATAAGCACAAATTTAGTTGAAGGTTCTTTAATAAAACAAAAGGAACTAGCTGGAGAAAGTGAAAATGGAGAAATATAAAGGAAGTTATATAAAAATATTCCATTCCCACAATAAAAAATAATTTAAAATCATTGTACATATTACTTAATCAACATTTTTAATAAATATAAAGATAAATAATATATCAATAAATTATAAATAACACGTACATTGATGATAATGATCCCAACCAAAAATAAGAGATAAAGAAACTTTCATTGAAAAAATTATAATTGTCCAAATGATAATCAATTGGAATGGATTAATAAAATTACTAATATATATTAAAATTTATTGGAATATAAATATAAGTAGATTTTATATAGAAATTACATACAAATACTTTAAATAAATATATGACATAGATATTATCAAATCAAAAGAGAGAGTAATAGAAAACCCATTACCTATAATCTTGATTTTCTAAACTACACTCTAAATCCAAATATAATCAACATATACTTATTAATCATCTACTTAGTAACATTATTTTTGTTTATTACATTTTATTTTTATAAATTATATTCATTTATTAAACATTAATTATTTAGTGATAGTTTTTTTATCATCATATGTAATATGTTTTGATTGTTTCATACTCTTTTGATATTGTGGTTTAGATCATTATTATTTGTTAATAAGTTTAATATTTATATAATTTTAAAGATACTATAATCATAAGGTTTCATTTTTTTAAAACCCCATGTTCATTTCAGAAAAATTGTGGGTATGATTCTTGTGAACAAAAATCACAATGTACCCATTTTGGATGAGTTTAAAAATAATAATGAGTTATTTTATAATAAACATTCATTTTTTTATTAAATTATAAATCCTTAAAAATTTCATAGGCTAATAATTAATATCATACACGACTATTATTTATATTTTATACTCATTGATATTGAAAATGATGAAGATAGTATAATATCATTCGTATAGGAGGTCGATCCAAACGAAACAAGGGGAAATTATAAAGAATAAATGAGTGAGAGAATGTAGTTTTATGGTTTTAATATTAAACATATATAAATAAAATGATTTTAATAATACATTTTAAGGTTTTTAATAATATTTAATAAGAGTGTATATGATAATATAATTGAAAAATATAGAGTATAACCCATTACATTGATGAAAACCACTTCGTCTCATAATATTACCCTTTATAATGATGGACTCTATCCTAATTATTTTGACTATAATATCTAAAAAATAGATGGAATTTATAGAATAAATTTATTTCAAAGATTCAATTTGATACCAAAAAAGAGTTGTAGTTTAGAAGGAATAGATGAGGGGTTCATTTACAGATAAATTTTAGTGGTATATTTTCAAATATACATTCCTTAATGGTTAGGGAAGGTCATTTTGAGACGGAAAGTGGACCATTGGTGGATAAAAAAAATAATTTCCATGATTAAATCAATTATTAATACATATTTTTAATTTTCAAAAGTTTATAATTTATTTTTACCACATAATATATTTTTTAATTTTTATTATTTACCAAAGTAATTCATTATTCTCCCAGGTAAATTATTGTCTTTACCAAAAATTAAATTTAATATATTACCTATTTTCAATTTCCTGAAACCTAATTTGAAATATATTTATCAAATTTAATATATATATATGATAAATTGTAATTATAAATCTAAATACCTAGTAATTTATACAAATAAATTTTCACAGATAAAAAAAGGTTTAAGTAATGAATGATGATATTTTAATTATTATCATTCCTTAGTTATTTAATGGATATTAAATATTTCTTATAAATATTGAATATATGATATTTAATGCTTTATTAATTTCTAAAAATGGATTGTATGGCCATTCGAACAAGTTTAATATACCCATTAAATGTATGTATTTCCAAGGGTTATATATATATATATATCAAACGACCATATAACAATCATATTACCCTTTTTAATTCAAATATATAACATTTTATATATATTTAAAAATTATTTATTGTATTCATTTACTTCTTTCTGCAGATTTCTACCATATTTTTAATTTTTTTCATTATTTCTATAATAATAATCGATAATATGATTTTCATGGGAGCCTCTAAGGATGAAAATATCAAGATTATAGTTTTCTATTTAAATATAGATATATTGTACTTTTAATTTTCATAATTTTGATAAATATATAATTAATTTTATAACACCATAAAATTTATTGTATTTATCTTCTTAAATAAATTCAATTTACTCGATATCTTATGTTTCATGCAACACCGAGCTTAAACGAACCGTGATATCCTATTAAATATTAACATGAATGTTGGAATAGTAATGTGACCATTATGAATATTAATTTAACCATATGAATAATAAACTAATATATAAAAGTATAAATAAAATTTATGTTTCTTATAAATAAAAATGTGATATATTTATATAATGGAATATGTAAATAAATGTTTTAAAAATGATAAATCAGTGTTGTTATTTTTGTGAAATGTAAACGTTTATTTAGAATTCTAGAATAAATATATTGTTTTAAAAGAAAATTTATGTTAATAAAATAGAATCATAACTTAATATTTTTTTCTAATTATTTTAAGTTAATTTTATAAGTCATTAATTAATTTTTTAAAGTTTCATAAAATCTATTATAATTTTGAAATCAATATTTTTGAAATAAATAATGATTTTAATTAAAAATTAAGTTTATATTATTTAGTAAATTATTTTTTAAAACATTATTATATTTTTAAAATCTTTTTGTTGTAAAAAATGTAGGGCTAATTTTTTGGATTTTTCTAAAATAGGTGAAATTTTGGTGGATAATGAAATACGATAATTTACTATATTAGATAAATACATGATTTATTGAGTCATGAATGATGTATGGATTATTTAGGAAGCATTATTTCATACTCACATGAAATTTCTAATGTACTTGGTCATAAGAATAGTCACTATTGATATTCTTGATCCAAAATAATAAACAAATTAAAAAAAAGAATAAAAACACTCATCCCCACTACTATAAATACCACCCCTCACCACCCCTTCTCCTAACACCTTCTCAGCCTTGGATTATGATTATAGTTTTCCAAATTCCTATCCCAAACCTCTTCCCCATGTCCTGGTATTTTTTTCTCACTATAAAATCAATCCCAAGTGGCTTAAGAAGGTTCTTAAGGAGACGCTATACAAGAGGTAAAATCCTATTTTGTTCTCTTTTAATTTATTTTCTGTTCTTATCCTCTACATAAATCATCAATGAAAACATTCATGATAAATCCAATATCTTATATAATGGGATGTTATTATATCAATGAAAAATCCATCATTAGACCGCTTCTTCTCTCCATTTTATTCAAAAAATCAAAACATTGTCAGTGATGTGTCAATTTACTACCATCATGGAGGATGCATTTTCATTTTCTATTACCACCTTTAATAAAGATCATAAAAACTTTAATATGGTAAAATAATAATTTATTATACATATTATAATTTGGAAAATTTTCGGGAACAAATATATAAACATTATATTTAAATAAATGATATATGTTCATGATGATCGTAAAAACAACCAAAATAAAATAAATGATTTTCATTAACATTTTATTTATGGAATAATTCTCATACCATATAACCAGATGATATATTAGATCATTTAAAATTATGTATTTTTTTAATAACATATAATTTCAATTGTATATAACTATTACCATTTTACCTGAACTTTCATACTTGTATACAATCAAATCGATCATGAAAAACCATGAAAACAAACACTCTCAGAAAGACAAAATTGAATCTTGCAACTCATTAAAAAAATCCATACATGAACTTAAAAAAATTATATTAAATAAACTACATGTATAAATGTTTCTTTATTAATTAATTAATTAATATAATTTTATTATTCATGACATTAAGTATAGGTGTAGAACACTTTCAGACATAAGGTAAGGGATTTCTTTACTCAATTTCTATTCATTGGGTAAAAATTATATGCCATTTGTTATGTTATTCTTATAATATGTGTGAAATGACCTTTTATTGTTGTATAATATATTTCCAATTTTATTTTTTGGATTTACATTTTTCACACATAATCATTTCATTGATTTATCCTCACTCCAATGATATGGTCTTTGTGAAGGGTTTCTCATCTCACCTTTATTTCTGTGAGATATAACTTATTCACCACCTTTGCCTAGTGTGTGGTGTATATATACTTCCAATTTTTATTTTTGATCATAATTAATTGAATATTTCATTAAATATTCATATTTATTGAATCATGTATATGATTATTGACTTAGTCGTATACTATTTTTACATAGAATGTTTATTTTGAATGTTATTTAAAGTGGGGAAATATTGATAACTCCACATCCTCTACTAAATATAGATATTTGTATAAGGAATTTTGTTCTTGAATCAAATATATATATATAAATAATGCTTATTTACTAGTATTTATGGGTGGGTATTGACATTATATAGCCCCTTGATGCATCGATAGGTCTCATGAGACAAAATAGTTAGAGACAAACCCTTCGTGTTTGTTTCCATGAAAAATCAGATGGGTTTCTATCCATACAATTAAACCATCTCGAGTAAGGTCTAAATAGAAGTGGTTGATGTTCTAGATACACGACATCCAGTAATTAAACATGTTTTTGTTTAGTATTTAGTTTTAACATTCCTCGAAATATTAACCATGAAAAAATATATTGACGCATTGTCATTCTATGTTTATTGAGGGTTTGTGTGATTCAGTTATTTCCCTTTCCATAATGACTATACCTTATTTAATTTTCTTCCCTTATTATTGGTTCACGTAAACCTTACTGAGCATTTTATCTCACCCTTTTAATTTTTTTCCTTCCCAATGTTATAAAAGATAAAATCTTTGAATAGGTGTCAAGGAAGGTGTTTATTTTTCTTTGTTATGTTATATGTCTACTTACCAATGTAATAAGGGAACCATGTATGTATCAAGTTCTTCAAGACTACTAAAATGATCAATCTATGGTGATTTTATCTCTTGTATTGATGGAATACTAATAAAATAACCACCGAAACTAGGCTACTGGGGTTGGGGTTGTTACATTTGGTATCAAAGTAGGTTTAATAGAATCCTTTGAAACTAGATGTTAAGTAATCCTAAGAATAATATTAACTCCTTATAGTAAATTTGTGGCACAATACTCATTATGATTATTATATAACTTTGTGTGTTCCATTATTTAGTGATGGTTCCTAATGAAATAAAGGAAATATATACCCATAGACAATATTTGGATTTCCATACTAATAAAGTTAACACAGTTAGTGTTGGAGATGAGAAAATCATGACCATATTAGGAATGCTTACTCAAGTTTTGATGTATAACCATACTACACCTATGTTGGATCATTTCTTATGGTATAAGCCTATATATTTTAGTAGGACTACTAATCCAGTGTTAGCTGAGCAGTGGATCAAGTCCCTTGGAAATATATTTCAAGCGTTGGGATGGAATGATAATGAAAAAGTAGTGCTGAAAATATATTTTATTAAGGAGGATGGTGATTAATGGTGTTCATTGATCTAGAATACTATGGAGGAAGATGGAATTGAACACAAAGAGTGTAATGACTTTAATGAAACATTATTCAATAATGATTTACCTCATGAGAAACAAACTGAAATGAAAAGAATAGTCCTTAGCTTAAAGAAAAAGTAATAAGAGAGTGTTACTGAGTATGAATCTTGCTTCAAAAGATTATACAAGAATATTATAGATTATATATGGGATTGAGAAAAAATATTTATCATTTCATTGAAGTTCTTAAGCCAAGTATCCAAGGGTAAATAGATTCTCAAACATTTTCATCATATGACAAAATAGTATTAAGTTACATAAAAACAGAGAAGTAATTTTCTTTATTAAATATGTTCAAGGGAAATCAATAGAAGAATATGTATTATAATAACCATAGAAAAAGTGAAGCATAAAAGAATTAAATGGTAATAAATAAATTCTCATTATGCCAAAATTGTGGAAATAATCATCCTGAGAAATGAATGAAAGTCATGAGAGTTCGTTATTAGTGTTGAGAAAAGGGTCATAGATCTAATGAATGCAAGGGGAAGAAATGAATCAATGATTTTAAATGATTCAACTATAATGAAATGGGGAATTATTCAGAACAATAAAACAAGCATCAAGGGAATATACCACATAATAGGCCATGGGGAGATGCCCAAGCTTATGCGATCACCACAGCTGAAGGGCCCAATGATGTGGTAGATAGTACATGAATCCTATATTCAAATTTATCCAATTCATTATTTGATTCTGGATCATCTCACTCTTTTATACATACCAAATTTTACACGAAAATAATACATTTTCCTTTTGATTTAATAAGGGAGTTATTAGTCAAAACATCTAAGGGATGTATCATTATAATAAAAATGTATCGTTATATACCCATTATGACACATAAACAAGCTTTTGTTCCAGAAATTATCATCATACCTATGGTTTAATTTTATATAATCATTGGTATAGATTTTATTTCAATATATGTTGAAAATATTTATTGTAAGAAGAATGAAATTATGAATTGTGAGGAAGATGTAGAATACCTTTTATTTAGAGATGAAACTTCATCATTTGATTCTTATCTCGATCCACCCACAAGAGATATACAGAATTAAATTCTCGAGGAGGAAGGAAAAAACATCTATGGATGAGTAATGTAATATTAAAATTTAGTATTTACAAATTTTATTCTAAAACATTGATATATTTATAGATTAATTACTTGGACACCCCAAGAGTATGAATTTGAGTTTACTATTTATTGAATCGCTAATACAAGACCAATATCAATGACTCCTTATAGAATAACACTGTGGAATTAGTGGAGATAAATAAAAAATAAAGGAGATGATTAATAAGGGATTTATTCTCCATAGTGTTTCTACATGGTGTGCCCATGTTCTATATGCTAATAATAAAGATGGATCCATGAGGCAGTGCATTGATTATAGAGAAATTAATGCTATTATAATAAATAACAAGTATCGGCTTCCTCACATTGATGATTTATTCGTTCAAATTCATTAAGATCTATATTTTTAGAAAATTTAGATTTTTTCCGGGTTTCATAAATTGTGGTAGAAGAAGGAAGATATTATGATGAAATGTTTTTGGATGTGGTATGCACATTATGATTTTACAGTAATTCCATTTGGATCGACTAATACACCCTCTATTTTCATGGATATAATGAACATAGTATTCAAGGAATATCTTGATGATTTTGTTATTGTATTCATTAATGTTATTTTTTTATATTCTATAATCTACGAAGACCATGGGAATCACTTATGGATCATTCTTGAGACTCTCATAAGGAAAGTGTAATATAATAAATTTAGTAAGGGTGTATTCTAGCATCAAGAAATTTCTTTTCTTTTCCATATTGTATCTATGGATGGAATTTTATTTAATACTATAAGGAAAAAATTAAATCTATGAATTGCATATTTTAATGAACATAACAAGGTATGTAGTATCATTGATTTAGTAGGTTATTATTGGAATTTCTTTCAGAATTTTGATTCATTGGCTAACCCATTAACCAAACTCGCACATAAAGGGGTTAAGTTCGTATGGACATAATAATGTGTATAATTTTTGAATAATTGAAAAGAATATTTGTAAATTAACTAGTTTTTTCTTTTCCATTAAGAAATTATGGGTTTGTATTATACAGTGATGCATCAAATAAAGGACTAGGTTGTGTCTGTTGACCTCACCTGTTTTGATAATCCCAATTATGCGTTCATATACTTTGATAATCCCAATTAATGTTTATTTATATATTAAATCTTTCAAATCTATGATATTCTATAATCAAGATGATAATAATATTAAAATAATCTCTGGAATATGATAATCATTGTTTATCCATGTTTATATGAGTTCTGAAGTAATTCTAACCCAATTGGATGTGTTTTGCATAAAAACAGATTTTTTTAAGTCACTAATCTGCGTATAGCTACTAATAAAGAGCTACTGGTACTCAGTATACTGATAGACATAGTCTACCGATAAACAGAGTCACTGATACACAAAGGTCACTGATATGTATAAAGATACTGATGTGTATGTATACCAGTAGTTACCAAGAGAGTAAGTCTACTGATATGAGCACAGATAATCACCAAGAACCAGAGCTACCGACTGACAAACCAGAGCTACCGACATACAAGATAGTTATTGATAGATATAAGTCTACCGATAGAGCCAGTTCACAGATAGTTACTGATAGATTAAGTCTACCGATACAAGTACAGTCACCGATACATCGAGCTACCGATTGAACTTGAGAAACTGATGGAACGAAGTCACTGATATATGGTGCAACTGATGCAAGATCAAAAAGCTACTGATAGAAGGACATGCTACACAAAGTCCACCACACACCTTTACCAACACGTGCTACTAATTGACCAACCAGTCAAACTCTATACTCTCAATACTATTTATTTATTAAGCTGATGGTTATATTAGATGTTTTTAATGCATTCAATGTTATTTAATGAATTTTGTTTCCATGTCAGGGAACCGTACCTAGTACCCATGAAAAATTTAATCATTCCTCTTTCCCGGAGCTGAAAGCTACAAAAGGGAAGATAAAGACCAAGCGAAAAAAGTGAATTAGAGAACACTGGGTGTGCATACGAAAAGCATCAAGGAACTAAGAAGGCACACAGGTGAAAAAGAAAAGTGCTGAACATCATTCAAACGTGGTGAATTTGTAAAAGGCTAAATCCATACTCCAAGAACACTGAACATACATAAAGCTACTCATTTTCAAGGAGAACACAAGCTGAATCTTGAGTAAATAACTACAACAAACACTTCATGCACTCAGGCTGCTAAGCTAGACCAAGAACCAAAGAAGAAAATGACACTATATTTTTAGAACAAAAACCAGAGAAGGACTCAGAAGATTATCTGACAAATCAAATGAGTCCAGAGCTGCACTGAAAATCACTAATGCTTTTCTAAAATCTTTCTCACTTTCTTTAGTGATTCTATCTTTACATTTTGAGCAGTGTGTGTACCCTTTTTATCTTACACACACATTGTCTCCTGTGCTAAGCTGGAGGATTCTCAAATCCTCATTCAAACTCTATAACTCTTTTGTTTCCCACTGTGGATAGGGGTAAAGGTCGATTAAGACCTAAATAAGTGTGAGCTATTGTTTGTTTCCCATGAAGAACTATGGTAGAGGTCTTTTGTACCTGGACAGTGTGTTCATTGTTGTTAACCCCAATCTAGGGTGAGGATTAATTTATATAAATTGTTGAGATGACTAAGTCTCGGCTTGAGAATGATACTCTTGGTTTACTCTGCTGTGCATTTTAATTTAAATCTATAAGTATTGTATATTTATTCCACTACTGTTACTTTGAAATACAAAATTATTTTAAAGCTACTTTAATAGTTAAATTAGCAAGTGTTTATATTTATTGTAAATCATTAAATAAGTTTCAAAAGTCAATTTAATCTTGAGATTAAATTAACTGAGACCTAATAACTCTTTGAGAAACTATTTGAACATTTATAATATATATAGATTAACTATAGTTTAACATTGTTTTTAATTTGGGGGATTTTAAGAGAAATATTTTTGAATAGAAATTTTAATTAGAACTCAATTCACCCCCCCTCTTGAGTATCCACTCCGACCAAAAGTTTCCTTATGGATAATGATAAAGTTATTACATATGCATCAAGGTTGTTGAAGATTCATTAAAAAATTATCCAACTCACGATCTTTAGTTAGAATTCGTAATCTTTTATCTAAATATAAGAAAAAAATATCTCTATAGTGAAAGATATAAGATATATAATTATCATAAGAATTTGAAATACATATTTAAATAGAATTAAATCAAATGAGGAAAATATGATGGCTTGAGTTACTCAATGATTATGATTTCTCAATACACTACCAACTAGGGAAAGAAAATAAGGTAGAAGATTCATTAAGAAGGAAATATCATGGACTTCCAACCTAAATGAGGATCAAGAAAGATTATATAATCATGGATTTAGTAAATACATATATTGGAATTATTAATGAAAGGGAAACATCACTCCTTTTACAAATGAATAAAAAACCATCTTTTCTAGATAAGATAAAAAGTTCTCAATATGATACTGATAATTTATAAAAGAAAATTAAAGATGTCAATGATGGAAGATTGGAAGAATTCATGTATGAGGGAGGAATTTGGAAATTTGGAAATAGCTTTTGTGTTCTATCAATACCTCAACTAAAAAGAGAACTATTTGATGATTCTCATAGCTATAATTTCTCTATACACCCTGGTAATACAATGATTTATAGATATCTGAAGGAAAAATTATTTTTGTAGGATAATATGAAGTGGGAAATTTTAGATTATGGGTCAAGATTCCAAGTTTTCCAATAAGTGAATTAAGGTAGACAACACCCTATAAGATTCATGAAATCTCTATTTACTCCTATGTGGAAGTGGGGTGACATTATTATTGTCTTCTACCCCGGACTGCCAAATATCCTCAAATAGATGTTGGAGTTGGTTCCCTAGAACCAACTTCTTTGTACTTTCATGTATTCTTTCGATGGATACTAATAAAATACTTATCATGTTATGATTGTTCTTATGCATGCCATTTTATGTGATAATGTCCTAAGAGTAGTTGTCACACTAAAAATTTATAGAGGATCCCTGCTATGATGAGAACCCAGAAGTGCGATGATTCTATTCTTGAATATATGTTATATAGCTAGATGATAACATTTTTATGGACAGAACTGATACATGCTATCAGGCGTGGAGACTCATAGGACTTCGTGGAACCTTACTATAGTGTATTCCCTTGGTAATGTCTACGAAGATATAATGACAATGACACCTTCGAGTAAGAAATCAAAATTTATAAGTGTCATCGGATGTTCCTCTCTATAGATGTGTGTATTGGTTGTTAAAATTTAAAATTATTATTATTGGGTATTATGAATCACACACTTAGATATATTGGATAGAACAATGGTAAAATATGTTCGTGGTGAGGTAATGTAACACCCCAATATTTCATAGTACATTATCTATTTAATGTAATTCAACAACATGTTCTACATGCAACACCGAGTTCAAGCGCATCACGACATATCAAACTTGCCATTTACAAAGCAGTTTTGAATAGTATTAACCAAATTTTTAATTTTATATATATCCTATATAATTTTAATATTAGTATTTTGTGTTTATTATACATAATATACTGAAAAATTCAATTTTTTAGATAAAAGAAGTATTTTTCAAAAATGCATTTTTTCATCCTTTTAATGGAAACCCCTTTTTAATTACAATATTTGACACTTTTATATATTAAATTTAATGAAATGAAATTCTTCTTTAGAATTGGGACATAAAAATTTAGTTTGGAAATTTTTTTGGTATTTTTCTGATAACTTTCCTATTTTGATGAATAATGAAAAATACTAAATTTTAATTAAAAACAATTTTTTTAATAAAAATAATTTATAGAGTTAAATTATACATTTAACTGGTTTTAAATTATCATTCGATTATATTTTTATCATTTAATATAATGTATGTCATTGGATGTAATTTCACATTTAAATTGTACATAAACACATGTCAATTTTTTGATAGTTTCTAATTCTTAAATACCATATTTCTAGTTTTGACAAAAAGAATTAATTTAATATTAATTAATAAAACTTCTTATGTTTTTAATTTTAAAAAATAGACATCATTTTTGAATTTGGAAAATCAAAATTAGCTTTGGATGAATTTTTGGTATTTTTTTCTGAAAACATTCAATTTTTTTATGAATAGTGAAAAGAACTTCATTGTAGATAAAAATTGACTTATTCATTTAAATAATTAATTTTAATTTAAAATTTATATTAATGTAAAAATAGATACATAATAAATTTATTAGTCTAATTTAATTCATTGGAGTCATTTTATAATAAGATTAGACATATAAAATTTTACTGAACTTTTTTAACGTCTTTTACCCACCTTTTATTCACATTTGCAAATTTTCATAAAACATAATTTTACCACTTCAATGAATTGAATTTAGAAAATCCGGGAGACACAATCGACAATAGTAAGTAAAATGTGGTTCAATAGGATGAAAATAATCTTTGGTGAATAGTAATTATTAAATTTTATTTACTATGGTTAAAAGTAAATGGGGTAATTAATGGTAAAAATGATATTATAATTACCCTAACACATGTCCTAATTCTTCTGGATAAGTGTATTTTGACCAAAATCAACCTTAAGACAAAAATTTTATCCTTTTTGATCCACTTGGATTAGATTAATAAATTTATTATATTTTATTTAAAGAAGTGTTAAAAGTGTAAAATTCAAAATTTATTAACTAAACCATTTTTAATATAGAGTTATACATAAGATAAAGTCGAATATAAATATTAATTAGAAATATAAAAATATTTACTAATTCATTTTATTTTATTTTTAATTTTTATACATATAATAATTAAATTTATTTAGGACACAATGATGATGTAGTAATTACCATATTAATGAAAGATTAAAATAATTGATTTTATAAATATCAATATAAATGTAAATTGATACTTTTGATGCCATTCATGAATTTTATATGGGAATATGAATTTTTAGGGTTGATTAAATGTATTTTTTTCTAAGAAATTAATTTTTGACGACTAAAAAAACAAATTCGAAATAGTGTCAAAATTGACATTAATGAGTTTTTAAAACCAATACTATTTTATTAAATTATATAGCATTCCTAAAATTCTAAAATTTGGCCAAAGAAATTATATAATGATATATATGTTATTAATGAACAACATTAGGTTCTATTTTCATTTAATAATATGTTTATTAACCATGTAATATAAAAATACAAGAAGACATTGTAAAAGTTAAACTATTTAACGCAGAGTTATATCTAAAAGATAAGGTTAATCTGGTGACCTAAACTTTTGTAAAACCTATTTTTTGAGAGGATTTTTTCCCATCCCCACATTATACTATAAATAAATCCATTTTTATCCATTATAAACTGAATATAAATTTATAATAAAATAATATTTCAAGCTTTTCCTAAAGTGACCCTCACCTCTCTTAGAAAAGGGTACTTCCCCTTATATTAATTTCACACCTCCAAAGCCTTTTTGATCGACCAAAACCTACTCAAATATCCTCCAAACTATCCTCAATTAAATCTATAAGCCTTACATTGATCATAAATCCTACCTAAAGAGACCTTTTGTTCAAATCAAAAGGAAGAACCCGGAGAAGAGGTAATTATTTCGTCACCTCGATCAAAGTTCTTTTCTTCTTCCACTTCCTCTTTATTTTTTTATTTTCATAATAAAATAATAAATATATACCTTATACATACTGATATTTTATTAAAATATGGTACAACCATATTCATCATTCTACCGATCCTAGGAATGACAAGTCACCATACGTGCGTACGTACGACTTACAGTCTCCACATCGTGGTGTAGTTGGTTATTCAACACTTCATTATTTGGATGGGTATAATAATGAGTATAATTGATATAAGTAATAAATATAACATGTTAATGATTCTTTATATATAATATAGAATCCAATTACATAAGATTTCACCATCAATAGAATGATATCGTCGCTTGTGCGTATGTAGGGCTTACTGTCTCCACGACGTGATGAGATTCCTTTCCACATTCACAATTCAACGATGATTATAAAAATATATATTATTAATAATTATGTAATATATGAAATAATAATGCTACTGGAAATATATATATATATATATTTACATATATCTCATTCACTTACTTCCATTCAATATTATATGAAAACAGAAACATCATTTATACGTAAATACGACCTATCGTCTCCATAAACGGTGTTTTCCATTTCATATATCTATCCATTATACATATTTATATTCTGAATATATATTATATATAAATAATATTTTTATATTATGGAAGCAATTAAATCATTTTATAAGTGATATGATCAATAATAACAAGTTAAAACACGTACGATAAATAATGAAATTGTTACACAAAATATTTTTTTAACATAGAAATTATTATTAAACGGGTAATATAAATCCATAAATAAATCAAGTATGATATCATAAATTTTAATATGGATCTGTTATAATTTAATAACATACTATGGTCATTATACATGAGGTTAAACGTACCCTTGACCAAATAAAAGTACAAGGTAAGGGGTATTTCCATAATCTCATTATTATCCTAGATTGTTTTTATATAATTATCTAATGGGAAATATTTATCATCTATGTCCATGTTTCATTAAAATGTTTTAAAAATTAATATTTTAAGGTTTTATTTAAGGTAATATTGAACTATATCACAATTTTAAATGTTTTAATGTTTTTTTTCCAATTATTTTTAATAAATGTCCATGTTTTCAATATGAGTTTATGGATTTATTTACATGGACAAGACTGTTTTAAAGTGTTTATTTATTTCAAAATTTTCAAATTTGTATGGGACACTTTTATTCAAAAATGCCTTTTAAATGGATTCCTTTATAAATTGTGAGACTTTTAAATGATTTCATGAAAATGGGTATTTATCTCAAATAGTTTTATTGATTATTTTCAACTTTGTCAAGATACATTATTGGATATTATTATTGATTTAGGATGATTTATTATAATAAAATCATCCATATTTTATTTAATGAGTAATGATATGGTTGACTATGGATGTGCTATTTTTATTCCATTCATTGTTTATGGTTAAAGTATTGAAATTTCGTATGCTAGTTTTAATACAAATGTTTATGTTTTTTTTTCACCTTTTTTCAAATGAGGAATGCATGAGAAATAGTAAGTGACGGGTGGGGACCATTATTGCCCCTCGATGCATCGGTAGGTCTCATGAGACAAAATATTGACTTGGAACAAGGCATTGAAAAATTTTTATTTGTAGTCTTGGCACGGGGCCTTGACTATGTGGTTATGATGTTCGACATTATTCATTCCCTCTTTATGAAATTAGATATTTCATGTGATTATTTGACTAGTAGAATATCCATGTGCATATTTATATGTTAATGTTTGATTTATTTTTTTCCATATTATGTTCATGATTATGTTTAAATGTTTTTTTCTTTTATTACACCTCTTGCCTTAAAATTTTAGAGCTTCTGCTAAATTATTTACCCTTACTAAGCATCTGAGATGACCCTTTCTTAAGTTTTGTTTTCCTAGGATTCCAAGATGTGTATTATTATTGATATTAATGGTTAAGATATGGGAATAATGGAGTTCTCAAAGGATTATTTACTTTTTGTTTTATGTTTGAATGTGTAATGAAATGTTCATGTTTGTAATCTATTTTCTAGGACTGCTAAATTGATTGGTCCTTTAGGAATTGATTCCATGTAATCATGCCAATGTATTAAAATAATGCACCAACTCAAGGATTCTGGGGTAAGGGCATTAGAGTAGGTATCATAGGAAGTTTTACAACAACCTTAGAAATAGATTTAGATAAACCCTGATTAGGAAAAATTACCATAATATAGACTTTGATGATTAGTATAGAAGAATGTCAAAAAAAATTGGTAATGTAGATATTATGTGGGTTTTCTAAGAAATACATCCCTATCTAGATACTAAAAGTGGACATGGTTCTTGAAGAGATATACCTATGAGTGAAAACTCAGACAAGGAGTTTCGAGCTTGACCCGGGGTATCCTGGTACACGACAATGGGCTTTACTGCACACCTGGTTTGAAACTCCCAGATAATATTCTTAGGATAATTAACATTTTCTTTACAAACCATCACGAAGGATTTATTAGTAAATATGTTAGCAAATAAATAATTTTTATGATTATGAGACCAGATCTACGAAAGTATTCAATTAATGTTCAGAACTTTTCTAGTTTTTGGATTATAAATATTGATATAATCTATACTCGTGTATTTCATCATTTTGAAATGGTTCCCAATAGAAGTAACGAGAACTCCAACAATATGCATGATACAAAGAGTAAGAAGGATCACATATTTATTGGTATTAAGACTAAATTTAGAAGGAAAATAGTCTCACACATATTCTATTCATATTAATAAATAGTATCATGTTTTAATAAGATAAGTAATTAATTTTCTATGTCCTAGGGATGTGAAAGGAAGAAGGAGAAGAAGAGGATAACATAGAAAAAGATTGATAAAGGGAATAATGGAAAGAAGGATTTTCCTACATGTTATAATTGTGGAAATAATCACCTTGTTAAATGCTAAAAGGGAATGAGAGCTTGTTATATGTGTGAAAAAAAGGACACCATGTTCATTATTTCAAGGGTAAGAAAAAGGTTTCAAATGTACAATGCTTCATCTGCAAGGAGTTGGGACACTATACGAACCAATGCACCATTCATTAGAGTGTACCCAAAATGATGATATTAGATAATAATAAAGTTATGATAATACCAAAGATAATAAGGAAGGATTATTGTTCTTATGTTGTTATCAATGAATTATTTCATTTGAGTGTAGTATCAATGATGCACTAGTTAGATGAAATATGGAAATAAATAAGGATTGTACTACAATACTATTTCATTGTGGATTTCAGATTATATGGTACTAAGAAAAGTGAATCAATAGCAAGTTAGTAATTTTGGAAAATATATAGTTGAGGGAAAGGTAAACCTTAAAATATTCTTGATGTTAAGGTAATGAATTTGGTATAAGATATGATTGATTTGGATAAATTATATTGGATATTCTTGACTACATTGGAACTAATTAAATGTTTGTTGGAGTTTACCGGATTTTTGGATTTAAGGAGTATATCTAGTATTCTATAAGGAATAAGGGATAATGAACGTATTTAATAATGTTTTATGGTAATTTAGGCGGTTACCATGTTTATTAGAATACATGATGAAGTTATTCACATGTTATTATGTGATAAAAGAGATATTCATTATGTTATTTTGACCTTCCTTATGAATTTTTGGACTGTTAGTTTGGACAAAAATATTTTGGATAATTCTACAGGTTATAATAGATTAATTTGGTTATTTGATACTATTTTTTAATGTTAAAACATTTATTAATATTATTTTTGGTTTTTTTATAAAAAGGACAACCCGGAGGTCAGGTGACAACCCATCACTTCTGGAAAGGTTGCGAGACTTGAACCCACAACTGAAGGGTGGTAAGGGTGCATAAACTATCACTGGCCTATGTGATGTCCTGGTTTGTATAATATATTTTTTCAAAAAAAAGGTCTGATATATGAATTATAAATTCATTTTCTTGGAACTATATACAATTAGGTTAAATAGAGTATTTTTGAGTTCTATTTTCTTTTGGACTGAAAGATGAGATTGTGGTAGAAACTAGTTAAAGGATGGGAGTCTACTTGTCAAGTATTATTTTTTTCCTTAAACCTTTTTGAAAGTATATTAAAACAAAAAATCTATTATCCTAATACTTTATGTTTTGTTGAACATATGATATTTTAAATCGTCAAAGATTTATGGATTTTAGGCCCTTAATTTTATATTTAATTTTCAATTGTTTGTGATTGATGACCTCAATCACCCCTATAAATATTTATGTTTTACCTCCAATTATGTGTCTTTAATTTCCATTAATGTTCTTCTATTATAAATCTTAATTTGGTGGTAACTTTTTAATTTCCCTTTCCCTCTAATTAAAACTAAATTTTATTAACCCTATTTTTGATGTGGGTTTTCAAAAAAAAATTCTATTTTAAACCTTTTATTTTCAAACAACAATTTCAAATTGTGATGAATAAATTTTTTAAATGAGGTTAGAATGAAACACCCTAATATTTCATAGTACATTATCACATTAAAGTAATTCAATAGCTTGTGCTACACACAACACCGAGATCCAGCACATCATGACCTATCGAACTAGCCGTTTAAAAAGCGATTACGAAGAGTATTAACCAAATTTTGACTTTTATATATAACCTATATAATCTTAAAATTAATATTTTGTGTTTTATAGACATAATATAAAGACAAATTCAATTTTTTAGATAAAATAAGTATTTTTCAAAAATGAAGTTTTTTCTCCATTTAGTGGAAAACCCTTTTAAATTACAATATTTGGCACTTTTAAATATTAAATTTAATTAAATAAAATTCTCTTTTAGAATTGGGACATAAAAATTTAGTTTGGAAAATGTTTTGTTACTTTTCTGATAAATTTCTTATTTTGATGAATAGTAAAATATACTAAATTTTAATTAAAAAGAACTTTTTAAATTGAAAAAATTTATAGTGTTAGGTTAAACATTTGAGTAGTTTTAAAGTATAATTAGATTATATTTTTATCATTTAATATAATTTAGGTCATTGGATGTAATTTCAAATTTAAATTGTACATAAACACATTTCAATCTTTTGATAGTTTTTACTTCTTGAAAACCAACATTCTATTTTTGGCAAAGGAAATTAATATTAAATTAATCAATACAACATATATGGTTTGAATTTGGTAAAATAGACATAATTTTTGAATTTATAAAATCAAAATTATCTTTGGGTGAATTTTTGGTATTTTTCTGAAAACATTCAATTTTTGATGAATAGTGAACAACACTGTGTTGTAGATAAAAACCGAATTATTCATTTAAATAATTAATTTTAATTAAAAAGTTATTGTAGAGTAAAAATATTTGCATAATAAATTTATTAGTCCAATTTAATTTACTGAAGTAATTTTTTAATAAGATTAGACATATAAAACTTTATCGATTATTTTCAAACGTCTTTTACCCACCTTCTAGTCACATTTGGAGATTTTCAAAAAACGCAATTTTACCACTTCTATGAATTGAATTTCAACAATTCAAGATACAATATTGACATCAGTAAGTAAAATTTTGTTCAATAGGATGAAAATAATTTTTGTGAATAGTAAATTTTGAATTTTATTTACTATGGTTAAAAGTAAATATGGTAATTAAAGGTAAAAATGATATTATAATTACCCTAACACATATCTTAATTCTATTGGATAAGTTTATTTTACCAAATTAAACCTTAGGACAAAATTATGATTCTTTTTTATCCACTTGGATTATATTAGGACATTTATTATATTTCATTTTAAGAAGTGTTAAAATTGCTAAATTCAAAATTTATTTACGAAACCATTTTTAATATAGTGTTATACATAAGAAGAATTTGACAAGAAATATTCATTAGAAATATAAATATATTTCATATATCATGGTATTTTATTTATAATTCCCAAAAATTTACTAATTAAACTTATTTATGACACAATGATAATGTAGTAATTACCTTATTAATGAAAGATTAAAATAATTGATTTTATAAATAACTTAATAAATGTAAATTGAGTATTTTGATTACATCCAAGAACTTTCTATGGTAATATGACGGGTTAGGGTTGATTCAATGTATTTTGTTTGAAGAAATTAATTTGTGATGACTTAAAAAAACAAATACAAAATAGTGTCAAAATTGACATAAATGATATTTTAAAACAAATACCCTTTTATTAAATGATATAATATTCCTAAAAATCTAAAATTTAGCCAAAGAAATTATATAATAATATATATGTAATTAATGAACAACTCTAGGTTGTCATGGAATTTTATATTAATTTTAGTAACTATGTAATATATAAATACAAGAGGACATTGTAAAAGTTAAACTATTTAACAAAGAGTTAAATCTAAAATATAAGGTTAATCTAGTGACCTAAACTTGTATAAAACTTATTGGATGAGAGTATTATGATCCATTTCCATATTATCCCCTAAATAAATCCATTTTGAGCCATTATAAACTGAAAATGATTTTATAATAAAATAATATTTTATGCTTTTCCTAAAGTGACCCTCACCTCTCTTATAAAAGGGTATTTCCCCTTCTTTTAATTTGACACCTCCAAAGACTTTTGGCTTGGCCAAAACCTGCTCAAATATCCTCCCAACAACCCTCACATAAACTTAGAGGTCTTACATTGATAATAAATTCTTCCTAAATATCCCTTCTGTTCAAATAAAAAGGAAGAACCCGAAGAAGAAGTAATTATTTCATAACCTCTTTCAAATTTATTTTCTTCTTCAACTTATTCTTTATTTTTTTGTTTCTATACCAAAATAATAAATATAGTAACTTATTCATACTGAGATGTTATTATAAATATGGTACATCCATATTCATTATTCTATCAATCCTATGAATGAAAATATCACCAAACGTGCATACGTACGGCTTACCGTCTCCACGTCGTGGTGTAGTTTGTTATTCCACACTTCATTATTTGGATGAGTATAAAAATGATTATAATTGATATAAATAATAAATAAAACATGTTAATTATTATGTGTATTTAATATTCCATCCAATTACATATTATTTCACCATCAATAGAATGATATCGTCGCTTCTGCGTACGTACGACTTACCACTTCCACGAAGCGATGTGATTAATTTCCACGTTCACCATTCAATGATGATTATAAAAATATAAATTTTTAATAAGTATGTAATATATGACATAATAATGTTACTTTAAATATATATACACACACACACACACACACACACATATCTCATTCACTTCCGTTCAATATGATATGAAAATGGAAACAACTTTTATGCGTATGTACGACCTACTGTCACCATAAATAGTATTTTACATTTATTATATCTATATATTATACATATTTATATTCTGAATATATATGATACATAAATAATGTTTTATATTCTATTAGAAACTAAATCATTAGATAAGTGAAACGATCAAGAATAACAAGTTAAAACATGTACGATAAAGAAATAAATTATTACCCAAAATATTATTTTAATATATAAATTATTATTAAGTGGGATGTATAAAGCCATTAACGAATCAAATGTGACATCATAAATTTTAATATGGTTCTGGTGTAATTTAATAACATAATATGCTCATTATATAAGAGGTTAAATATACCCTTAACCATACGAATGTATAAGGTAAGGGTTATTTCCTAAATCTCATTATTATCTGGGATTATTTATCTATAAGTATCTACTAAGAAATATTTATCATCTATGTCCATGATTCATTAAAATATTTTAAAAAGGAATATTTTATGGTTTTATGTAAGGGAATATTTAACTAGATCATCATTTTAAATGTTTTAATGATTTATTTTTCTAAATATTTTTAATTAATGTCCATGTTTTCAAAATGATTTTAAGGATTTATTTACATGGACATGATTGTTTTCAAGTGTTAATTTCATTAAAAAAGTTTCAAAGTAGTATGGGAAAGTTTGATTCAATAATCTTTTTTAAATTACTTCCTTTATAAATTGTGAAACTTTTAAATGATTTCCTGAAAATGAGTATTTCTCTCAAAGAGTTTTATTGATTATTTTCAACTATGTCAACATCATTTATTAGATATTATTCTTGGTTGAGGTTGATTTACTATAATATAGTCTTCCATATTGTATTGAATGAGTAATGATATGTTTGACTGTGGGTGTTATATTTTTATACCATTCATGTTTTATGGTTAAAGTATTGATATTTCATATGTTAGTTTTAGTATGAATGTTTATATTATGTTTCCCCCTTTTTCACATGAGGAATGCATTGGACTTAGTAAGTGATGGGTGGGGCCTGCTATAGCCCCTCGATGCATCGATAGGTCTCATGAGACAAACTAGTGTCTTTTTACAAGGCCATGACAAAATTTTTATTTGTTGTCTTGGCACAAGGCCTTGACTATGTGGTTATGAGGTCCGACATTACACATTCCCTCGTTATGAAATTAGTTATTACATGTTATTATTCAACTAGTAGAATATCCATGTGCATGTTTATATGGTAATGTTTGATTTATTTTTACCATATTATGTTCATGTTTATGCTTAAAAGGCTTTTGTTTTTATTACACATCATTCCTTAAATTTTTTTAGCTTCCACTAAATTATTTACCTTTACTGAGCATCTGAGCTCACCCCTTTCTTATGTTTTGTTTTCCCAAGATTCCATGAAGTGTATTATGATTGATATGCATGGTTAACCTAAGGGAATACTGGAATTATTAATGGATTATTTATTTCATGTTTTATGTTTGAATGTGTAATGTAGCTTTCATGTATGTAATATATTTCCCAGGACTGCTAAACTGATCGGTCCTTCAGGACTTGATTTCTTATAATCATAACAATGTATTAAAATAATGCACCGGCTATGGGCTTCTGGGGTTGGGTCATTACAATTAAAATATTTTGGGTGCATCCTATATAGTAGATATTATTAATTTTTTCAGTTTTTTTAATTAATCCCTTTAAATATTTTCTATGAAAAGTGCATAATTGGTGTGAAATATTCATGTTTTAATAATAAATATTTTTTTTTGAGTATTAGTTGAATTAATACAAATTCAAGTCAGTTTAATGTTTCAATCATAACTCACATCCTACTGATCCAAATTGTGTGATTATTTTATTTTAGGGATCCCTTTTCAATTTCCAATATTTCATTAGAAGGAATCATTATCAGTTTTTCCATTTTAAGGGTCATTTATTTCATACAAGATGTCCCAAAGAATCCATAAAGAAACTAGACCAGCCATGAAGATTAAATTTCTGGGATGAATCCAAAAGTTAAAATAATTTAAATCTACACAAAAATTAGGGGTCCAATAAAATTCATCTTGTATAAAAATACCAATGACCCAAATCCATGAAAAGGGGTCCAACTGAAGTTTGGATTCCCAGCACACCATTCTTTGTGGGAATTGAAATCATCACACAATTATTGATTTTTATCCTGATATAGAAATATAATCGATCTGAGATTTTCAGGGTGAAATATAAGATATAGGAGGAAGAATTTTTAGAATAAATGGTTCATATTTGAGGGCATATTCCTATTCAAAAATCAATTCATATTCCAGACTTAAAAAAAGTTGTGATAAAAATGGACAGATTATAATTGTTTATTCCAACCACCGTAAATTTTGCACATTAAGTCCAATGGACTCAAAAATTTCAAAGTAGGTAGAACACTTGTTTGTATTCAGCTTTCAAGAAGAAGATAATTTAGGATTATTCTTTTTGGAAGGTCCAATATTAAATCCAATTGGAGGAAAAAATTCATAATGCAAACATTCTAACTCCTTGGGCTATAAATACATCCTCCTCCACTCCTTGAAAGGATTTGGAATTTTAGAAGATAGGAAGACAAATTTTCATGAAAGGATCCTTGAAAAAGGCTTGGTAGGACCTACCAAACTCATGTTTTCACTTGAGAGACCCTTCCTCCTCTCTTTGTTTTCATTTAATTTTTCATTACTTTCATTTGAAATTGCGTAAGTTGTTTTCAAATTCATTTGAATTTTATTGAACATTTATTCTTCATATTCTCTTTTAATCATCCACTATATATTGTTAAATATTAATTCTCTTAAAATATTTGAAATCAAGTTGAAACTCCCACTCTTATTTTCCTTCCTCATTCAATCAAAAGTTCATTTTTAATTCTCATCACCATTAGTGCATGTGTGTTTGACACACATCTATTTTATTATCTCGTTCTTTTCATTCTATTTATAATTAATCAAAATAAATACATATTACCAAAATTAATAATCATATAAATGGATTATAAAATATACCTTTGGGGCGATTCATAATTTGGGGACATTAAGTGATAGAGGGACTTTCCTCGTTGAGTATTCTTTAGGTTAACATTGTGTATGTTGAACTTAAAAAGTAATGGATTAATGGCATGTTTTGTTTAACATGTGGATTACATAGATTATTTGAACCAAAAATACACTATCATAAATGAGTTTTAATTGATATTTAGAACCTAGTAACATTATGGGTTGTATTAGAGCCTTAACACTAGGGTATTCGGATCAAAATTATCTTGTGAAGTGGGTGTTAATTTGTTCCAATACAAAGAAAACATCAATGATATCATAAGCTTAAATACCCATCAATGAACTCACCCCAATATTTTAAAAATTGTTAAATCAATATAAATAAATAAATATTTTAATTTTATCTCTACAAACAACCTCCCTACCATTAAAAAGAAAAATCATAAAAATAATTAACTATTAAAAAGTATCATCACTGAGTATTCGACCCAAGTGCTGTTATACACATTATCTAAGCACTATACCCTTAAATGATCAATAGGTGACAATAGAAGACACTTAAAATGGATCTATTTGAAGGGATGGTGTGTTAAGTAGTCAGTAGTTTTTTGTTTTTGTAAAAAAAAGAGTAAAAAAATTAACCAAAAAAAATTCGGGAAAAAACACAAAGAAAAACCAGCCTTCTCATAAACAACATAGACTGATAAAAACCCACAAAAAAAAACCATTCTTTCTTATCATTCCCAAACCCCCCCAAATGCCCCGTCGCCTACCAAACAAACTTTCAGTCTTTTTTAACCTGGAAATTGAGAGAGGTATTTTTCGTCTTAGAAGCAATATTAGGAATAATCAAATGACTCCAAAACCAATCATTTTCCAACCAATAGTTCTTATTATGGCCAATCCTAGGTAAATACCACTTCAGAACTCATTGTCCCCGATATAAATTACCAAACATTTGGAATTCAATATCTAAATATTGAGGCTGATTTTGAACTCAAATCAGGTTTGATTCATCTTCTACATCATTTCCATGGGATGGCCAGTGAGGATCTACATCATCATCTCAAAGAGTTCCAAGTGGTGTGCTCCACCATGAATCCTCAAGGGGTTTCTAAAGAAAAAATCAAACTACAGGAATTCCCTATCTCACTAGCGGACTCCACCAATTCATGGATCTACTAGTACCCACATAGTTTCATCACCTCATGGAATTACATGAAGTGATTCTTCTTAGAGAAATTCTTTCCTTCTTCTCATACTTCTTCTATCCTAAAGGAAAAAAGTGGTATCTATAAATTTATTAATGAATCACTCCATGAGGGTTGGGAGAGGTTCAAAAATCCTTTGGTAAACTTCCTACACGACCAAATCGCATACCAAATCTTGATCAAATAAATCTATGAGGGTTTATTGGATATGGAGAGAAAAATCACTGATCCCTCAAGTGGCAGTGCTCTTGTTGAAAAAACTCCTACAATTTCATGAGATATATTTAGAAATATGGTTACAAACACACAACAATTCCATACATGAGCTCATTCTCAAGTCAATAAAGATCAAGAGAATCAATCCATAGATCCAAACAAGATGACCAAGTGGATGAATGAAATTACAGGTATTTTGAGACAACAAGTGGTGGATACCAAAGCCCCAAACACATACTCTCCACAATCTCTATTTTCTAGACTTATTAAGAATTGTGGAATCTATAGCTCTCTAGATCATCAAACTAACACATTTCCACAACTTCAAGAGGAAATATCTGATTCAATTAGAGAAATTTAGCTCTATGAAGCATATTCTCATAGGAACACCAACCCTTAATAATTAAGCCAGTTCATTTGAAACATCCACCAACCACACTCTAATCCCTTCTCTTCCACCTTCAACCCATGCTTGAGGTATGGTAATCCCATTTCTCATCCCCCTCAATTCCCTCCTCCAAACCCAAACCAATTCCAATATGGTCAAGGTATTGGTAACTTCCAAAAACCTTATCCATTTGTACCTAAACCATAATGGGTCAATCCTCCCCTTTCTCCTCCTGGATTCCACTATCATAATGAGTCTTATGGCTTCCCAACCCAATACAAGAACTTTCCAAGGAACCAAAATCAATGTAATCCCCATGCGGGGCATGCCTCTTCTTCAAAGAAACCATGGGAAAGTGTTGTGGAAGATCTTTCCTCCTTCACCCATTTTGTCCTAGAAAACATTGAAACCCAAATTGGTCAACTTGCATCCCACCTTAGCCAGTAGAAACCATCTAACTCTTCCCAACTCCCATCTCAACCATTACCCAACCTCAAGGGTAATTTATGTGAAATTGTACTTAGGTCAGGATTTTTTTTCCAAGCCTCATAATGGATCCTCCAATGAACCTTTGGCTGTTGATCTTGAAAATGAAAAGAAAAAAATTATAGAAAATGAACCTGAAGCAACCCACTCACCTCCTTTTACCCCTCTAAGAAACCCAATTCCTTTTCCTTAATCCATTTCTACGCAAAATAAGTCCTTTGAACTCGATATTGAATTGCTCAACATGTTTAGACGTGTTGAAGTCAACATTACACTCTTAGATTCCATCAATAAAATTATTATGTATTCCAAGATTCTTAAGGAATTGGTAACTTCCTCACAACAGTCTATACCCATGAAGTGCAAAGATCTAGGGAATTTTACAGTTCCATGACTGATAGGAAGTTCCACCTTCGATGATGCACTCATAGACCAAGGAGCCTTGATAAATGTAATTCCTAAATACATCTTCTCCAAACTTGTTCTAGGTACCTTTCACCCAATGTGTGTTTTCATCCAATTATCAAAATTTAAGCACAACCTTTCCTAAGGGAATAATTGGGGATTTCTTTGTCTAAGTTAATGATCTTATCTTACCAGCTAATTTCTATATCCTTGATATAGAAGGTGATACTACCTCTTCTTGATCTCCCCAAATTATAGGAAGACCATTCTTCCTAAAAGCATGAACTAAGATTTATATCCATGTGGTAATCCTATCCATGGAATTTGGTGACCAACTGGTCAAGTTAAATATATTATAAGCCATGAGATACCCATCAAAGGATCACTCTGCATTCTCAGTCCATGCTTCCTAGGACACTCTTGAGAGTCAATTGAACCCCATTCCATCATGTTCATCATGTTATAATGAGATAGGATCTTGTGATATTTGTACCATGATTAACCAAGCCATAAATGGGAAAGTTGATGTTGACCTCTCATTCATAGACCCCATCAATCAAGAGGATCTTGAATACTCTCTTGAATCCCATCTAATCATTGATCTCAATTGATCCACCTTGGACAATATTGAGGAAAATGAATCAAAACCAACTGAAAGACCATCATACCTTACTACATTTTCTATCTCACAAATGAAATATGAGACTAATCGGAAACCTCTTCCTACACACATGAAAAATTAATTCCATTCCCATGACCACTCATATCAAGTCACTATCTCTGCCACACTTACTAAAAACGAGGAGTCCAAAATTGTTTAGGTGTTAGAGGAAATCAAAAAGGCTTTAGGAAGGAACCAATATTATATACAAAGAATCAAAATCTCCCTTTACATGCATTACATCCATCTTGAGGAATCATCCAAACCAATTAGACAACCTCAAAGAAGACTCAATCCACTCATCCTTGAGGTAGTTTGGGAAGAGATTACCAAGCTTCTCCAAGATGTTATTATCTACCCAATTTCTGATAGTGAATGTGTCTGTCTAATTCATGTGGTACCTAAGAATAGTGGGATAACTATTGTCACAAATTGACATGTTGAGGTAGTCACAACTCAGATGAAAAAATGGTGTGTATGCATCGATAATACTAAATTGAATGCTGAAACATGAAATGATCACTACCCTCTCCCTTTCCTTGATCAAATTCTAGAATTATTATCTAGGAACTCATGTTATTTTTTTCTTGATGTATACACCATCTACTTCCAAATAACAACAGCACCTCAGGATTCTGAAAAGACTACTTTCATGTGCCCCTTTGGAATATATGTATTTAGAAGAATTCCTTCTGACCTTTTCAATGATCCTATAAAATTATACAGGTGTGTGACACACATCTTTTCTAAATTCATTGATAAATTTATAGTGATATTCATGGATGACATTACCATTTATGGTGATTCATTTGAATCCATCCTATATTCACTGCCTTTAGGCCTTCAAAAGTGTGTCAAAAGTAACCTTGTTCTGAATTATGAAAAATGTCACTTCATGGTTAATAATGGGATTGTTCTAGGGAACATAATTTCACAAGATGGTATTCATGTTGATCCCACCAAAATTGAGGTGATCTAATCTCTTCCTAAACCCACAATAGTTTTACTGAACCATTCATTCCTTGTTCTTGCCGGTTTCTATCAGATATTCATCTATAACTTCAATAGAATTGCACTCCCACTCACACAGCTACTCCAAAATGATGTTGAATTACATTTCTTTGAGGCTTGTAAGAGATCCTTCATGGAAATCAAAACTATTCTTACAAATTCCCCAATAATCCAACCTCTAGATTTTTCCATACCCTTTGAATTGATGTGTGATTATTCTGAGATGGCCATTGGGGCTGTTCTTGGTCAAAAAAGATAAAAAATTCTTCATTTCATCTATTATGCCTCAAAAACATTGGATGAAACTCAATATCAATACACTGGGACAGAAATGAACATTTAGTAGTGGTTTTTGGCTTTAAAAAATTCCATCCCAATCTCTTAGGTGATAAAATAACCATCTTCACAAACCATTTTCTATTATGTTTTTTCTCAAGAAAAGAGATTCCAAACCAAGGCTAATAATATGGATACTGATGCTCTAAGAGTTTGAAATTGTGATTAAAGATAGAACTAGAAAAGAAAACTTTATGTCTGATCACCGAATTAGAATTTCTAATTCTTCTCATACTAAATAAATTGATCCTAAATTTCCAACTGAGGACCTCTCAGTTATCACTCCAAATTTACCATGGTATTCCGCAATTGTAAACTACTTGGTTATAGGTATTTTTCATGATTTTTTTAAAAGAACAAAAAACTAAAGCTAATAAGTGATACAAAATTCATTTTTTGGGAATATAATATGCTTTTGAAAAATGGGGCTGACATTGTAATTATGAGATGTGTCGATGAAGATCAATCAGGGTATCACTTGGTTATATGATCTACCAGATGATTTTCTCCCTTAGTAAAAGACCAAGACAAAATTTATTCAATAAAAACAATTACAAAAGTCTGAAGGAGGAAATTTTATAACAATAATTTTCATAAAGAGGGAGAAAATCATCTGGTAGATCATCTAACCAAGTGATACCCTGATTTATTCCCTTATTTGTGAGATCATCAGCAACCATGTTCGCTTCACGGATAGAATGAGTGGAAATGTATATGATCTACATAAGAAAAGAAATGTAGCTTATCCAGTGAGTGGTAAGATTCCAAGAAAGGTGCATCGTACCATTCCAGATGGCTTGGAAAATAGTGGTAGAGTTGCTTTCAATCCAGATGTTATTCCAAACCTTTTGTTTGACAAAGTCGATCAAAAGAATCATGACCATCATTTCTGCTTATAAAGTAGAGGCAACACCACAACTGTCGAAGAAGCATCCTTGATAATGGACAAATTAATCTCTGAAGATAGCACCACGTCTTGTAGGTCTTGGGTTGCCTTTGGAAGATCCATCAACATTAATTTTGATCCATACTGGGAGCAGGGCTTGCCAGAACACCTCAAAGGCCTGCCTTAGTGGTTTGTAGATGCCATCAATTCGAAGATGACACATGATCACATAGTCATCAAAAATGTTATTGTAGTGGGATTTCTGGATTAAGGATGCATCTTTATTAGTGATGAAAATCCGCATTCGGCCTGCATAAAGATTGAATGAGTATTTATTGTGAATAATGCCATTTCTATCATACTAGATCACATTCAAGAGATCAGTAACCACAACTGAAAAGATATTCTTGATTAGTTTTGAGGTTTCAAGCTCCACACATCATTTTAATTGTAAGGGGATAGATTCATGTAAAATACATCTGTAATAAAAAAATTCAGTAATATAATTATAGAGGAAAGAGGCCGTAGCACAAGATAAAAAATATGGTTTGTATCCTCTCTATGTTGGTGACAGAAATGTAATTTTGAGTAGAGTTGGATACCAAAAGATTAAAGAAAACCCATGGTAGGAAAACAGTTGTGAGAAATGCACCAAACGTGGTTGGGTCTTGACAGTTTGATCTAGGGATTATCAAAAAGTTTCAACCAACCGAAATTAGAATATGAATTTGTGAAATTGTGATTGTAAAAACATTTTGAATTGAGCACCCCGTTGTTGGAAAGCTCCCATATAAGAAAATCTACAATATTAGAGAAATTATAATTATCAACAATATACATGATGTTATCAGGGAGATTGAAATTTCTAGATTTAATGACATCATTAATAGTAAAATTGATGTTTTCTGGATGGGAATTAAGAGAGAGCAAAGAAAATAGGGGAGAGCCAGTCTAGTTATCCATCCAAAAATTCATGGAGGAGTCTGAGCTAACCATCAATCTAGAGTTATTCATAATATTGGAAAGTATTGTCTAATGGATGTCCATATGAAGGAGTTAATATAGCTTAAGTCACCCTTCTTGAGTTTCATGAGAAATATTTCTTCTAAAAAATCAATGGAATCTGAGTTACTATTAAAAATTCTCTAAGCGAGTCTGGCTTGTAAGGCTTCATTAAAGAGTTTGAGATTTTTAATTCCAAGACCACCTTTCTGAATAGGTTTGCAACATTTAGACTAATTACTAGTAACAAGATTCCTCTCAAGAATGATACCATTCCAAAAAATGTTTTTTATGTTAAAATTAATTTTCTTAATAAGGATGGTAGGCCATTTATAAACCATTAGTGAGTAGACCAATTTAGAGACAATTGTAGATTTCACCAACGTAATTATACCAGCCATGGAGAGGGATTAAACTTTATAGGAGGAGAGTTTATTGATAACCTGGTCCACATCATCATTAAAGTGGTTGGATTTCGATCTTCCATAGATGATTGGAACTCCCAGATTTGATAAGGGGAAAGATCCTTCTTAAATTCCTAGGCTATTTATAATGCTAGTTTTCCAACTAGGAGAGAAACTTTTTCCAAAGAACATAAAAGATTTGTTTGAGTTGATAGTTTGACCAGAAACCTCCTCTTTTGTGTGGGTGTGTTTTTTAAAAACACTAAAAAAATGTAAAAAATGAAAAAGGTTCATACTTACTCACCATTAAAGTTTAAAATTTCTCTTAACGTTTTTGGTGAATCCAAAGACATGTCTTCAACTTAATTTTTTTTATTTCCATCATAAATTTGGATAAATAATTTCTTGTAAAGAATACTAATTTTGGAATGCGTAGATTTAAATTTGGAAAATGATTCTTCCGCAACCACGAGGAACAGAATTATCTTTCATACTAAGGTTACCTATGACCATATTTTCATTTTTTATGTTTTTACCCCCAATTGTGAGTCTTGAGTTTGTGAACCTTTGAGTTTAATCTCCTACTTTGGAGTTTTTGAATATGATACAGGCATTTTCGGAACCACATGAGAATCACAATAGCCAAATAGCAACTCATTAACCTTACATTAATCCATATTTTGAAATACCCTCCAAACCTATAAAAACCATTACTTTTATATCCAATTACAAGACCAATACATTTTCCCACCCAACATATACATGGAATTATATTTCATAATTTTATGAAATTTATGTATAGGGAAATGGATTTCATTTTTGGTGCTATTTCATTGATATTAAAGGTGTTGTATTATGCGTGGGGACACACATCCATTTTAGTGCGGGGTAGAGGTTTTCATTCAATTATTTTTCTGGAATGAACTTTAATTTATGTAATTTATTAAATGTTATTGACAAGTGTTCAAAAAAATGAAAAAAGAAAAAAAAGAAAAAAAACATGGTTATATCTTGGTATGGTTAAAAATCACTCTTCTAAAACCTTTGATATATTTATAAATATTACAATAAGTGTTTTTTGGTGATCAAACATGGTTTGGGATAGGATTGTGAGATCCATTTCAAGTTCAACCTTTGAAAAAATGAAAAAATAAAAAGGAAAAAAGAACACTTATGTCATTGGGAGAAGTTTTGTGTTTTGAAAATAATTCATATTCTTATCCCCTTAGAATTTTCTTCCTCTTTTGTATATTTCTTAACACAGTCATACATTTTTAAATATGTATTTCCATTTCCTTTCATGTTTCATTTAAAAAACATTGTGAATTATTTTACCCTTGTTGATGTTTTATCCCCCTTATCTTCTCTCTTGGACATTCAATTTCTATTGTCCCATAGCCACATAAAAACCCCTTAAAAAATCCTCATGATTCTTATGCACTTTTGGATAGGGAATGAAATATGAGTGCTCTTTCAACTCTAATACTTTCACTTTTGGTTGGTGAATGAGTGAACCTCCAAAAACTAATTTTTATCATCTTGTGAGGAGTATGTTTTGAGTGACTAACTTTTACATTTCTAATTTTATCATGAAAAATAAAGTGTTTTAGAATATTATTTCTGTAAAAAAATTTGGTAGAATTAAATATAGATAAGTGAAATGGTCAAAACCTCCCCTGATCAGGGAAAACAAAATTTTGATATTTGTTGGTGGCTGAGAATGATATTATTATGTTTTTTACTTATTTCAAATGAGCAAATACAGGGTGACTAAGTGTGGGGGAGTTGATGTTATTAATTTATTAATAACTTTTTATTTACTTCATTTAATTATTTTCTATGAAAAACGAATAATTGGTGGGAAATAATCACATTTTAATGTTAAATATAATTTTTGACAATTAGTTGAATTAATCTATATTCAAGTCAGTTTAAATTTTTAATCATATATTGAATCCTATTGATTTAAATTATTTGATTATTATTCTTTAGGAATCCTTATTCAATTTACAACATATCATTAGAAGGAATCCTTGGACAATTATTCAATTTGAAGCGTTATATGATCCATAGAAGAACGCCCAAAAAAGCTATAAAGAAGTAGGTCCAACCATGAAGATTCAATTTCTGGGGTCAATATAGAAGTCTAAATAATTTTATTCTCCACCACAATTAGGGTTCCAATAAAATTAATCTTTGAGAAAAATTGCATGGCCCAAATCCACGAAAAATAGGCCCAACTAAATTTTAGAAGTCCATCACACCATTCAATCAAGGATATGAAATTAGCACACCATTATTGATTTTTATCCTGATACAGACATCCCTTCAAGCTGATATTTTTTTGTGTGAATGATAAAATATAGAAGTCAGACGTTTTAGAAGAAATGGTTAGGATTTCAGGGAATATTCCTATTCAAAAATAAATCCATAGTCCAGTCTTCGAAAAAGTGGTGATAAAAATGGACAGATTATAATTACTTATTCAAACTACCATAACATTAGAACATTATGTCCAATGGAAGAATAATTTTCATATAGTATAGATAACATGTATATATAAAATTTTTAAGAAGAATATAATTCAATAGTCTTCTATCTGGAAGGTCCAATATTCGATCCAAGTGGATGGACAAATTGGGAAATGGAACAGTCCAACTCCTGGGGCTGTAAATAAATCCCCCTCCTCCCCATGAAAATGGTTGGAATTTCAAAAGAGAGGATGCTAAAATTTCAGGACCAAAGCCTTCAAAAATTCCTGGTAGGACCTTCCAACCCCAATTTTTCATATTATAAACCCTCCCTCATCTCTTTGCTTTCATTTATTTTTGTGTTCCCTTCATTTGTAATTATGTATGTTGTTTTCAATTTCGTTTTAATTTTAATGAAACTTTATTCTTCATATTATCTTCTAATCAACATCCATATTTTATTAAATTTTAATTCTCTTAAAATATTTCAAATCAAGTTGAAACCCCTTCCTTTATTTTTCTTTCTCATTAAATCAAAAGTCCATTTTTAATTCTCATCATTGTTCGTGCGTATGTGTTTGACACACAACTCTTCTCTTATCCTATTATTTTAATTATATTTATAATTAATCACCATAAAAACATATTAAAAGATTAATAACCATATCAATAGATGATTAATTCTACCATTGGGGTGAATCATAATTTGGGGATATTAAGTGATTGAGGGATTTTGCTCATTGAGTACAATTTATGTGAACATTGTGTATCTTGAACTAAAAATTTCATGGATTAATGACATGTTTTTAACATGTGGATTCCATGGATTGTTTGAACAATTTATACACTATCATAAACAAGTTTTATTTGACATTATAACCTTATTTAAGTTAAGTATAGGATTAAATCCTTAACACCTAGGTATTCTAATCAAAATTATCTTGTGAAGTGGGTGTTAATTTATTGCAATATAAAGAAAAGCTCAATGATATCATAAGATTATATCCCCACTAATGGGATAAACCCAATATTTATAAATTTTTTAAATCAATCTAAATCGATCAATAATTTTATTTTAGATCTGCAAACAAATAACCCCCCATTAGAAAGAAAAATCTCAAAAACAATTAACTATTAAAAAATATCATCATCGGGGATTCGACCTGAGTGTGGATATATACATTAGCAGAGCACCAAACCCTAGAACGGTTGATAGGAGACAATCCTTTGTGCTTCAAATGGTACCATATGTTTGTATGATGCGTTAACTAGTTCGCAGTTTTTGGTTTTTATAAAAAAACAAAAAAAAAGAGTAAAAAAATTAAATAATAAATTTTTTGAAAGAAAACACAAAGAAAAATCCACCTTCTCATAAACAACATAAATTGAAAAAAACCATAAATAAAAACCCATCTTACTCATCCTTCCAAAACGTCATTGAATTCACAATATCCTACCAAACAATCCATCAGATTTTTTGACTTGAAAATTGAGCGAACTCTTCACAGACTTAGAAGGGATATTAGGAATTACCAAATCACTCTAGGACCAATCATTTTCCCACCAATTTCTCTCGATATGGAAAATAATTGGGAACAAAAAATTAAGGAACTCACTTCTCCTGATATGAATTACCAACCCTTGAGTATTCAATATCCAAATAATGAGGCATATTTGGAACTAAAATAAGGTTTGATTCATCCCCTACCTCATTTCAATGGTCTAGATGGTGAGGATCAACATATTCATCTCAAAGAGTTTCAAGTGGTGTGCTTTATGATGAAGCCTTAGGGGGTTTCTAAAGAAAAAAATTAAACTACAAGCATTGCCTTTCTCTGGAGTTGACTCCACCAAGTTATGGCTCTACTAACTCCCTCTTGGTTTCATAACCACATGGAATGACATGAAGCGACTCTTCTTAGAGAAATTATTTCATGCTTCTCGTACTGCTTCTATCCGAAAGGATAAAAGTGTTATCCCTAAATTCCCTATTGAATAACTCCATGCATTTTGGGAGAGGTTAAAAGATCTTTTGGAAACCTCCCAATACCACCAAAAGCACGACCAACTCTTGATCCAATGCATCTATGAGGGGTTATTGGATACTGGGAGAACACTCATTGATGCCTCAAGTGGCAGTTCTCTTGTTGACAAAACTCCTACAACTACATGAGATCTCATAAGAAATATGTTAGAAAAAATTCAAAAATTCCATACTCGAGCACATGCTCAAGTAAAACAAGTCCAAGAGAACCAATCCACAGAGACAAACAAGATGACTGAGTGGATGAGTGAACTTACACGTATTGGGAGACCAATAGTGGTGGCTACCAAATCCCAAACCTCATCTTCTCCTCAATTTATATTCCCTGGGCCTATCAAGAATTGTGGAATCTATATCTCCCAAGTACATCCAACTAAAACATATACATAAATTAAAGAGGAAACATTTGATTCATCTAAACTAATAGAGCTCAATGCATCATATTCTCATAGGAACACCAACCCTTAAAAATCAGGTTAGTTCATTAGAATCTTCATCCAACCCCACTCTGAGCACTTCTCTTCTAAATTTACTCTAGTCTTGAGGTATAGAAATCACATTTTTCTCCCTCTCTATTCCCCCCTCAAAATCCAAACCATTTCCAATATGGTCAAGGATTTGTTAACTTCTAAAAAACTTATCCATTTCCCCTCAAACTCAACAGATCAATCATTTTCTTTCTCCTCTTGGATTACACTATCCCAATGAGCCCTCTAAATTCCTAGAATAATAAAATCACTTACCTGAGAACCAAAATCTAGGTAATCCCAACGCGGGGATTTCCTATTATTCCAAACAACCATGGGAAAGCATGATAAAAGATCTTTCCTCCTTCACCAATTCAAGACTCAAAAACATTGAAACCCAAATGAGTGAAATTTCATCCCACCTTATCCAAAAACAACCATCCAATTCTTCCCCACTCCCATCTCAACCATTACCCAACCCTAAAGGTAATGTTAGTGAAACTGCACTTAGATCGAGGAAACAAGTTTCCAAGCCCCGTGATGGATCCTCTGATGAACCATTAGCTATTGATCTTGAAAATTAAATGAAAAAAATATAATAAATGAACCTTAAGAAACTCCCTAACCTCCTTATATCCTTCTAAGGAACACAATTACTTTTCTTCAAGAAATTTTTAATACAATGAAATCCTTTGAAGCCGATCCTAAAATTCTCAACATATTCAGATGTGGTGAAGTCAACATTCCCATATTCTATGCTATCAAACTAATTCCTATGTATTCCAAATTTCTTAAGGAATTTTGAACTCATAATAGATAACTTAGGACCATTGAGAATGTTTCAACACAACATTCCATACCAATGAATTGCAAAGATCTTGGGACCTTTACAGTTCCTTGCCATATAAGAAATTCAAACTTCAATGATTAACTCATTGACCAAGTATAATTGATAAATGTCATTCATGGATCCATCTTATCCAACCTTGTTCTAGGTCCATTTCACCCAACAGTGTAAGAACCCGGATCTTTTTTTCAGGTATGCCTTTCCTTTTCTGGAGCTTTTGAGAAAAATGGAGTTTCTAGAAATTTTCGAAGTACACACCATGTCCTTTATGAGTACACACCATATACTCTTTTCTTGCTTGAATCAGTGTACTGGCCATGTCCAGGCCACCCACACAGTGTGTAGGGGTGATGTGGAGGCCGATTTTGGCGAAGTACGGAAAAATCCACTACACGACGAGTACTCTAATATCACATTCCATGTAGTTTTTTTATTAAACAGACCAGGGTCACGCTTGACACACAGAAATGTATTCATATAGGTTTCTTCCATTTGAGAGCACAAAGGATCCGCAAATTTTCAACGATCCCCCGCCTCTCTATCCATTCTCCGATTCGAGCACCGTTGATTGCGTTGGAATCGCAACGGTGAGTTCTCCCTTCTGATTGAGCCTTTTTTTTTACAATTTCTCCTCTTTCTCATGTTATCATGGTTTATGTGTTTCAGATGTTTTCTCAGATCCATGACGTTATAAAGAGAATATTTCGTCGTTGTTCATGTATATCGATCTCCTAGGATCGAGGTAGATGGTTTGTACCTTTCTGTAGAAAGTATTTGAGTATTTTGTGAAAATTCCACCAATACCCTTGAACGGGGTATTACGTGTTTCCTATTTTCCCCTGTTATTGATTGCTATTTTTGATTGCTTGAGTAGAGGTAAATTCTTGTAAATTTGGATAATTTATACTACGTTCATGTTCTTTGCCTTGCATGTTTTTCGTTATTAGGTGTTTTTCCAGTTGCCATGCCTAGTTGTAGGATAGTGGAAATGTTGTGCTGTTTTGCTGATGAGCCTTAGAATGATAGCCAAGTAGTTCTTGAGGTTTACTTGGGCGATACACGCGTTCTATGAATGTTTATATTACACTAGGCTTAGAGAACCTAGTGTATGGACCAAAGGGAGAATGGACGTAAGGGCTTCTCTAGAGTGTCTTTAATTTACGATGTGGGACCACATGGGGAATTGATGTTGAGTGATTCCTCAAAGAATCTGTAGTTCCTTAACACGGGCCACATGGGGAATTGACGTTGAGTGATTCCCCAGAGAGCCTTTAGTACGATACGAGACTATAGGGGGAATTGACGGTGAGTGCTTCCCCAGAGATTCTATTCATTAGCTGAACCAGAGGGGTGAGACTATGTGTGCCTCCCAGGGGGTTGATAGTACTTATAGGTTTAACCATAAGGGTTAGGCTGTGATAACTACCTAGGGGGTTAACTTTGTTTTACTTGTTGATTGTTTTATACTTGTGTAGTTTATATACTAGACTGTAAATTGTAGCTGCTGTGTATTTCCTGTTTACTGTTCCTGTAATTTACTTTCTATGTCTTCATTGACTGTTAGACATAGATCTTTGGGTGGTTTCCTACTGGGACTTTGTCTCACACCCTGTTTGGGTCATGCTTTTGGGCCCAAGAATACTATTTTGTTGCAGGTATAGATAAGGGTAAGTTCCCTTCTACTTCAGGTGGTTGACTTGCTGTGGATCTGGAGAGAATGGGACCAAGCTACGACTTGCGATGTTGCTGGAATTGCTGTTGCTTTAGTAATTTGTTTTCATTTAAATTTCAGCACATTGTTGTGTTGATGATTTCCTTAGATACTTGTACCTGCTACATCATTAACATCATTGATATATATTTATTCTTCTACTGTTTGGTTACAGTTATGTATGTTGTTACTGCTTCTACTATTGACTGTTGTTTTCCTTACCTTGTATACCTTACCAAAGGAGGGCATAGTTTCCCCAATAACTTACCATGGCCCTCACTGCTAGTCAGCAGCCTCTGGTATTTGGGGAAATGCGCTTGAGGTCATGTGGCGAACCAGGTATGGGGAACTAGTGGAGGGGCTCCGAATTCGGGTCATTAAAAAGTGGTATCAAAGAGTTTCTTTTCTCTTGAATTGCTGTTTGGGGCCTTTAGTCAGGGATAGTAAGGATTCGGTACTTGGTATTAAGCTGTGTTCGGGAGTAGCTAATCCATGTATAGGGAAAATCCATACTACCTTGTTAATTGCAGTTTACTGGTTTTTGAGATTTTACAGTTGATATGATTTCACCTAGAGTGATTCACATGCTTTGTGTTGTTATTTTATTGACTATTGTGGTTCTATTTCTGTCACAACCAGATGAGATGATGGTATGCCATATCATGCATCATATAAGAACTTTTAGAAATCACATGCCATGCACTCTTGCCATGCCATCTAGGGTGCATTAGCAATTGAATGCTATTGTGATAGACTTTGTGTAGATTATGCATCCTGTTGTGATAGATGCTTGGTAGAATCTCTGATGCCTTGTTAGAGGATTGTTTGTGTTCTAAATTTCTTAAATGAACGCCATGTTTTGATTTGTGGGGAGTATGGGCCCTCACGAATCAGAATTTGGCACCTCTTTGACTTGTTTTCCGTGTTTTCTGGGCTTCTGTGCAGTTTCTGAGCTACTGACTAGAAAAACCCAGAATACACAACATGTACTTTTTGATTACATGCCGTGTAGTTTTTAGACCATGTAACTGACCGTTTGAGCAGGGACACACTGTTTTAGAAATAACTTCAGGAACACACCGTGTACGGTAGGTACACGCCATGTAGTTCAGAGCTGTGTACCTGACCGTATCACAAACAACATAGGTCGGGGAAGCTCGAGTAGAGCATTCCGTGTTGTAAAGGAACACGCCGTGTAGTCCTGTCCAGGTACACGACCGTGTCACGAACAACACATGTCGATATTACCTTCTCTTAGACACACCGTGTTGTTGTCATAACACGCCGTGTAGTCTTGTTCAGGTACTCGGCCGTGTCATGAACAACATGGGATGGTGTCACCTTAACCTATACACGTTGTGTTTGTTTGGAACACGCCGTGTAAGGTTCAGCCGTGTAGACGACCATGTATTTAACAACACGGGCTGTCGAAGCCTTGTCTAGTATACGCCGTGTTTGTTCAGAACACCCCGTGTAGTCTCGGGTTAAGTCGGACCATGTGGGTTAGCCGTGTAAAGAGACTCGGACACGGGAATAGTTTTCAAGTACACGACGTGTGTGGGGTCAACATTCCATGTAGTTTGAGGTGTTACATGACCTGTAGGGAAGGTGTAAACGCCCATGTCAGTGGATTAAAAAGACACACCGTGTAGTTTTTATACACGTCGTGTAGTCGTGTTTTGTAAACTTGTGTGTTTTTCCTTCCCCTGTTCCTGTTATGTACTCTTGTGTTCTCTATCTTTTTTAATTCTGATCTAAGGTGTGATTTTGATATTTCAAAGCTATGCCTCTGATACGTCCTCTGGTTGTACGCTTGTCGTCAGGCAGTGATCAGACGCCATATATGGCTGATCAGGGACTTCCTACCGATCCTCCAGTCGGGCCGGCCTTGGAATCCGCTGCCATACCACTTACAGGCACTGATGCACAGTTCATGGAAGGTTTTATGAGGATGATGCAGATCTTTCAGGGAGCACCGCCTCCTACCATGACTATGGAAGACTTGACGCGGGTTTTCCAACAGCAGCATCCTCCTATTTTCTCAGGGGAAGGAGGACCACAGGCTGTAGAGTCATGGCTGGAAGCCATGCTGACTATCTTAGAGAATTTAGTGACACCTCCAGAGAGGTGGGTCAAGCTCGCTACCTACATGCTCCAAGACTCCTCCAAGATGTGGTGGGCTGTGATATTACAAGCGGGTCACCAGAAGGTTATAGCTTGGGAGGAGTTCCAGCGCGTGTTCTTTGAATAATTCTTCTCGGAGACCCGGAGGGCCGATCGAGCCCGAGAGTTTATGTGTATAGAGTAGGGTGCTCTATCTGTTATGGAGTATTCCTCTCGTTTTAATGAGCTACAACGTTTCACACCCCTTCGGGGTTGATATGGGATGTTCTTAAAAAGGAAGTTTGAGGATGGTCTCAGGCGGGAGATCTGCTAATAGGTAAATCTATTCTAGTTCACCTCCATCTCTTCCATCGTCAACCAGACACTGATTGTGGAGCACAATCTGAGAGACTCTGGATCTACGAGCTAGGGCGGTTCTGCTTCCAGAGCTAGTGTTCCTCCAGTTGATACCAGGAAACTCCATAGGGAGTCTTCGTGCAATTACCCGAGGAGGCGAGATACATATTCTGGAAGACATGTTGTATGCTACCAGTTCAGTAGGAGTGGGAATATGAGGTCGCAGTGCCAGAGGGACCCAGTGGAGTGCCGATCCTGGGGAAATATGGGTCACCATTAGCGTTTCTGCCCGGTTTTCTCAGTAGTTTCTGGTGACATGGGTTCTTCCATGACTCATCGTTTAGGAGCAGCACCACCAGTTTCACACCAGTCGGGGAACTAGAGTTATTACGTCCATTCGGGCCGAGGTGGAGGTCGAGGTCGTGGCAGTCAATCACCGGTCCTTCAGTGCCAATAGGGAGGTTTAGCTTAGAGTGGTCACGCAGGGTCACATGGACGTGGGGCATGCCAGACTTTTGCAGTGGAGTAGACCTATCAGGAGCAAGATCCCGAACATTCTACAGTTCTAGGTATGATTTTAGTAGCCTCAGTTTTATCTTCATCTCTTTTCGATACTGGTGCTATGCATAGCTTTATCTCTTTTTCTGTTGTGAAGAGCCTTGGTCTCTGTGTCTTTTCTTCTTCCAACTCGTTGACACTAGAAACACCTTTGGGGATGAGGACCTCTAGTGTAATTCAGTGTAGAGAGTGCCCTATCGAGGATGCAGGGTATCGTTTCTTATGGGATATATATGTCCTAGAGATGACAAGATGTGATGTCATCCTCAGGATGGACTGGTTGGTTTCCTTCCAGGCAGTCGTCGACTGTTATCATTGTAGAGTGAGTTTCGTTTCACCAGAGGGTGGATCTTTTCTTCATAGAGGCGAATGGGATGTTCAGGAAAGTCGATCAGGACTTGAGCATCATGGGCTAGGAACGGTGACAGACCATATTTCTAGTCTTTATCTGGATGATCAGGGGACTTCACAGTTGGACTTTCCTCCAGTGGTGGATCGTTTCAGGGACGTCTTTCCAGAGGACTTTTCGGGTTTTCCTCCGGAGCATGAGGTAGAATTTTCTATTGAGCTCGTGCCAGGAGCAGTACCAGTGTCCATTACTCATTATAGGATGGCTACACCTGAGTTGCATGAGCTCAAGAAGCAGTTGGAGGAGTTGCAGGCAAAGGGTTTAATCCAACCCAGTACTTCTCCTTGGGGTTGTCCTATCATATTTGTGAAGAAGGAAGATGGTACCCTTTGGATTTATGAGGATTATCGGATGTTGAACCAGTTGACGGTCAAGAACCAATATCCCTTGGTGAGGATCGATGACCTCTTTGATCAGCTTCGAGGAGACCGGGTGTTCTCGAAGATCGACTTGAGGTCCAGTTATCATCAGTTTCACGTTAGACCATCCGATATACCTCTGACAGCCTTCAAGAGCAGGTATGGTCTGCATGAGTATATAGTCATGCCGTTTGGTCTCACGAATGCACCTATAGTTTTCCTGGCTCTGATGAACCGAGTGTTCCATTCTTACTTGGACTCCTTCGTCGTGGTCTTTGTGGACGATATCTTGGTGTACTATCACACTCAACACGACCATGAAACACATCTTGAGTTCATTATGAGTACACTGAGAGAGCATTGGATCTATGATAAACTCTCTAAGTTCCACTTTTGGATGGAACAAATTCACTTCTTGGGTCACATCATCTCAGAGGTAGGAGTATCTGTGGACCCAGAGAAAGTGAGATCTGTAGTCTCCTGGGAGCAGCCGAAGAACAGTTTTGAGGTACAGAGTTTCCTAAGGATGGCTGGATACTACAGACGCATCATTCAGGACTTCTCATGCCTAGAAGCACCATTGACAGGTCTGACCAAGAAGGGGGAGAAGTTCTTTTGGTCAGATTCTTGTGAGTCAGCCTTTCAGGAGCTGAAGGGAAGACTGACGTCGGCACCAATACTAGTCTTTCCAGTTCCAAGAAAGAGCTATACTATCTATTGTGATGCTTCATGTATCAGACTAGGAACTTCTCTTATGCAGGGAGATGGAGTAGTTGCGTACGAGTCTCGACAGTTGAGGCCAAATGAGAGGAACTACCCTACGCACGATCTGGAGTTGTCAGCTATTGCTCATGCCTTACGCTATTGGAGACACTATCTTCTCGGAGATCACTTTGTGGTCTTCACCAACCACAAGAGTCTCAAGTATATCTTCAATCGGTGCGATCTAAATATGAGGCAGTGTATGTGGGTTGAGTATCTTCAGTCTTTTGATTTCAAGCTTGCCTATACGCCGGGAAAGGGAAACATAATGGCAGATGCGTTGAGCAGGAGAACTCAGATTCATGCAATTCATGAGGCCAGCAGTGAGTGGCAGCTTATGGATCTGTTCTTTGAAATGCATCTGGAGGTGCATGATAGAAAGGTACAAACCTTCCTATCTTCTATAGCTGTTACCTCTACACTACTTGATCGGGTACGGATGAGGAAACTATCAGACTCAGAGGGATTAGTCCTGTGGGAGAGTGTGTCCGGAGAGGACCCTCTTCCTGGTTGGACAGTGGGCACAGATGAGATTTTGCATTTCCATGGACGTGTATGGCTGCCAGCAGACATACACGAGGAGATGATGTGGGATTTTCATTCTTCAGTTTGGGTAGTTCGTCCTGGCATCACCAAGATATATCGATATCTTCATCACCTGTACTGCTGGCCAGGTATGAAGAGGGATGTTGCTGGTTTTGTCATGAGATGCTCTACTTGTCTATAGGTGAAGGCGGAGCATTAGTGACCAGCAATCCTTTTAGAGTAGTTACCCATTCTGGAGTGGAAGTGGAATGATGTTGCGATGGAATTCGCGACCGGGTTACCGAGGTCACCTCGGGGGAGTAATGTTGTTTGTGTTGTCGTCGAAAGGCTTACGAAGGTTGCACATTTCTTACCGATCAAGGAGACCTTCTGTCTTGATGATATGGGATGACTGTACATCCAAGAGACTGTACGTCTACATGGGGTTCCACACTCCATTGTTTCAGACAGGGATACGCATTTTACCTCTCGGTTCTCGAAGGGACTTCAGAAGGTTTTGGGTACACAGGTACTTTTGAGTACATCATACCATCCTTAGACTGATGGCCAGCCCATGCTCCGAGCTTGCATCCTAGACTTTGGAGGTTCTTGAGAGAATCATATCCCTCTTGTGGAGTTAGATTACAACAACAGTTTCCAGGAAACCATTCTTATGGTACCATACGAGGCTTTGTATGGTAGGCCATGCTGATCACCCTTATGCTGGCTGGAGGCAGGAGAGGCAGCTTTTCTAGGACATCATCTTGTTCAGGAGACTTTAGAATAGATAAAGATGATTCGGAAGAGGATGGATACATCACAATCCAACAAATGTCTTATGTTGATCAGTGGAGACGACCTCTAGAGTTCAAGGTCGGGGATCAGGTTTTCCTGCGTGTCGCACCGAGGTTAGGACACAAGAGGATTCAGAGGAAGGGTAATCTTTCACCGTGGTACGTCAGGCCGTTTGTGGTTTTGGAGAGAGTTGGGTTAGTCGCCTATCGGTTGTAGATACCCCAGAGGTATCGGTCCATGCACGACGTCTTCCATGTCTCTCAGCCCCAACGTTACATTTCAGACCCATCTCATGTCTTTCAGCCTGAGGAGGTTGAGCTCGAAGCGGATGCATTGTTTGAAGAGAATCCCATCCGGATTATCGATCGCAGTACGATGGTTCTCCATGGGCGGTCTGTCCCTCTTGTACGAGTGCAATGGTAGCATGGGTGAGAACAGGATGAGAGCTGGGAGAGGGAGGCCGATGTACGATTGCAGTGGATGGAGATGTTCGGGGTTTCTTATTCTATGCCTCTCTAGGGAAATTCGGGAATGAATTTTTTAAGGGGGAAAGTTTGTAAGAACCTGGATCTTGTTTTCAAGTACGCCTTTCCTTTTCTGGAGCTTTTGAAAAAAATGGAGTTTCTGGAAATTTTCAAAGTACACACCATGTACATTATGAGTACACACCGTGTACTCTTTTCCCACTTGCATCCATGTACTGGACGTGTCCGGGCCACCCACACGGTGTGTAGGAGTGACGTGGAGGCCAATTTTGGTGGAGTACGGAAAAATGCACTACACGCCGTGTACACTAAAAGTACACGCCATGTACTTTTTTTCATTAAATGGACCTGGGTCACACTTGATGCACATAAAGGTCTTCTTCTAGGTTCCGTTCAACCGAGAGCGTCGAGGATCTGCAAATCTTCGACAAGACCCCGCCTCTCCACCCGTTCTCCGATTCAAGCACCGTTGATTGCGTTGGAATTGCAGCGGTGAGTTCTCCCTTCTGCTTGAGACTTGTTTTCCAATTCCTCCTATTTCTCATGTTATCGTGGTTTATGTGTTTCAGATGTTTTCTCAGATCTACGAAGTTCTATGGAGAATCTACCGTCGTTGTTCACGTATATCTATCTCCTAGAATTGAGGTAGGTGGTTTGTGATTTTCTGTAGAAAGTCTTTGAGTATTTTGTGTAAATTCCACCAATACCCTTGAATGGGGTATTGTATGTTTCCTATTTTTCCTCTGTTATTTCCTGCTTTCTTTGATTTCTTGAGTAGAGGTAAATGATTCTAAATTTGGATAATTTATACTATGTTCATGTGCTTTTCCTTTCATGTTTTTCTTATTAGGCATTTTGCGAGTTGCCATGCCTAGTAGTAGGATAGTGGAACTCTTGTGTTGTTTTGCTGCTGAGCCTTAGAATGACATCCAAGATGTTCTTGAAGTTTACTTGGGCGATACATGTGTGCTATGCATGTTTATATTGCATAGGCTGAGAGAACCTAGTGTATGGCCCAAAGGGAGAATAGACGTAAGGGATTCTCCAGAGTGTCTTTAATTTACGATGTGAGACCATAGGGGGAATTGACGTTGAGTGATTCCTTAGAGAGTCTGTAGTTCCTTGACATGGGCCACAGGGGGAATTGACGTTGAGTGCTTCCCCAGAGATCCTTTAGTACGATACGAGACTATAAAGGGAATTAACGGTGAGTGCTTCCCCATAGAGTCAATTCTTTAGCTGAACCTGAGGGGTGAGACTGTGTGTGCCTCCCAGGGGGTTTCTATTACTTATAGTTTGAACCATAAGGGTTAGGCTGTGATAACTACCCAGGGGGTTACGTTTGTTTTACTTGTTGATTGTTTTATACCTGTGTAGTTTATGTGCTAGAGTGTAAATTGTAGCTGCTGTGTATTTCCTGTTTACTGTTCCTATACTTTACTTTCCATGTATTAATTGACTGTTAGGCACAAATCTTTGGGTGGTTGCCTACTGGGACATTGTCTCACACCCTATTTGGGCCATGGTTTTGGGCCCAAACAGACTATGTTATTGATGGTATAGATAAGGGAAAGTGACCTTCTACTTCAGGTGGTTGACTTGCTGTGGAGTTGGAGAGCATGTGACCAAGCTACGGCTTGCGATGCTGCTGGAATAGCAGTTTCTTTAGTAATTTGTGTTCAGCTGTATTTCAGAACATTGTTGTGTTTCTTCTTTCCTTATATACTTGTACCAGCTGCATCATTATCATCATTTCTATATATTTATTCTTCCGCTGTTTGGTTACAGTTATGTATGTTGTTACTGCTTCCTCTATTGACTGTTGTTTTCCCTACCTAGTATACCTTAACAAATGTGGGCATAGTTTCCCCAATAACATACCAAGGCCCTCGCTACTAGTAGGCAACCTCTGGAATTTGGGGAAATGCGCTTGAGGTCATGTGGCAAACCGGGTATGGGGCACCAGTGGAGGGGCTCTGGATTCAGGTCTTTATAAACAGGTGTTGTCATCTAGTTATCCAATCAAAGAACATCCAGTCCCAATGGAATAATTGAGGATGTCCTTGTCCGAGTTAATAATCTTATCCTCCCAACTGATTTATATGTCCTTGACATGTAAGGTGATAATACCTCTTCTCAATCTCCCTTAATTATAGGAATACCATTCCTCATAATAGGAAGAACTAATATTAATGTCCATGCAGGCATCCCATCCATGTAATTTGGTGACCAACTGTTCAAGTTCAATATCTTTCAAGCCATGCGATACCCATCATAGGATCACTCTTCATTCCTAATCCATCCTTCTGAGGAAACTCCTAAATGTCAATTAAACCCAATTCCATAATTTTCATCATGTTCTAATGAGAGTGGAACTTGTGATATTTGTACCATGATTAACCAAATCATAAATGGGGAAGATGATGTTGAACTCTCATTAATAGACTCCATGAATCAGGAGGATCATGAAAAATCTCTTGAATCCCATCTCAACTCTGATCTCTATTGTTCCACCTTGGACAGTATTGAGTAAAATGAATCAAAACCAACTGAAAGCCCATCCTCCATTCTAATGTTTTCTATCCCACAAATGAAAGATAAGACTGATCTGAAACCCCTTCATACACACCTGAAATATGAATTCTTTTCTTGTACTACTTTTATCCTAAACTAAATAAGTTTTATCCATCAATTCCCAAATGAACCACTCCAAGAGTATTGGGAGAGTTTCAAAAAGCTTCTGGAATCCATACCATACTACCAAATCACTGACCAACTCTATATCCAATACTTATATTAGGGGTTATAGGCTATGGAGAGAACACTCATTGATGCCTCATGTGGCAGTGCTCTTATAGAAAAAACTCCCACCACTTCTCGAGATCTCATAAGCAATATGTCAGCAAACATGAAATAATTCCATACTCGAAAAGATGCTCAATCCAATCAAGTCCAAGAGACTCAATTCAAAGATACAAACAAGTTGATTGAGTGGATGAGTGAACTTAAATTTCTTGTGAGAAAAATAGTGGTGACTACCAAATCCCCAACCTCATCTTCTCCTTAATCAATTTTCTCTGAACCAATCAGGAATTGTTGAATCTATAGCTCCCCAACTCATCCAACTAACACATTTCCACAACTTCAAGAGGAACTAATTGATTCATCTGGACTAATAGAGATCAATGAAGAAAATTCTTAGATGAACACCAACCCTCAACAATTAGGTTAGTTAATTAAAGACTTCAACCAACCCCACTCTGATACCTTCTCTTTTACCTTTAACCGAAGCTTGAGGTATAGTAATCCCATTTATCATCCCCCTCAATTCCCTCCTCAAAACTGAAACAAATTCCAATATGATCAAGGCGTTGGAACCTTCCAACAACCTTATCCTTTTTTCACTCAACCTCAAAAAATCAATCCACCTCTTACTTTTCTAGGATTTCACTATCCTAATGAGAGTTCTCAATTCAAATCCTAATACATTCACTTTCCCAAGAACTAAAATTACGGTAATACCAATGTGAGGCATGCCTCTTATTCCAAGAAACCATGGGAATGTGCTATGGAAGAGCTTTCCAACTTCACCCATTCTAGCCTCAAAAACATTGAAACCCAAATTGGTTAAATTACATACCACCTTAGCTAGCAGCAAACATCCAATTATTCCTAACTCCTAGCTCAACCATTACCCAACCACGAGGTTAATGTAAGTGAAATTTCCCATATATCAGGATTTTTTTTTCAAAGACTTATAATGGATCCTCCAATGAAAATTTCGATATTGATCTTGAAAATGAAAATAACAATGATATAGAAAATGAACTTGAATAAACTCCCTCACTTATTTCAATCCCTCTAAGGAACCCAATTCCTTTTCCTCAAGATATTTCTAATCCAATGAAATCCTTTGTACATGATCTTGAAGTGCTCAACATGTTTAGATGTGTTGAAGTCAACTTCCCTTATTAGATGCCAGTAAAAAATTCCTACGTATTCCATGTTTATTAAAGAATTTTTCACTCATAATAGACAACATAGGACCATTGAGAATGTTTCAATAGAACCATCCATACCCATGAAGTGAAAATATCCTAGGAACTTTATAATACCCTGACAGATAGAAAGTTCAAATACTGATGATGCACTCATAGACCTAGGAGCCCAAATTAATGTCATGTCTAAATCCTTCTTCTCCAACCTTGGTCTGGGTCCCTTTCACCCAACGAGTGTTATCATCCCATTAGCCAACTGAAGCACAACCAGTCGGGAGTGAATAATTGATGATGTCATTGTTCATGTTAATGATATTTTCTTTAGAGCATATTTTTATGTCCTTGAAATGGAATGTGAGACTACCACTTCTCAATATCCCTAAATTATAGGAATAACATTCCTCATTACAGCAAGAAATAATATTGATGTCCATGTGGGCATCCAATCCATGGATTTTGGTGACCAACTGGTCATGTTAAATATCTTTCAAGCCATACGATACCCATTAGAGGATCACTCTACATTCTCAATCCATGTTTATGAGGACACTCCTGAGAGTAAATTGAACCCCATTCCATCATGTACTTCATGTTCAAATGATATAGGAGCTTGTGATATTTGTACCATGATTAACTAAGTCATAAATGGGGATGTTGATGTTCATCTCTGATTCATGGACTCAATCAGTATATAGGATCTTGAAAAATCTATTCAATCCCATATCAAATTTGATCTCTATTATTCCATGTTGGAAATTATTGAGTAAAATGAATAAAAACAAATTAAAAGACCATCCTAGATTCTAGGTAAGTCTATCAAAAAAATTAAATATGAGACTGATCTGAAACCTCTTCCTGCACACCAAAAATATAAATTCCTTTCCCCTGATCACTATTATCCGGTCATTGTCTCCACCCCAGTTACTAAAACTGATGAGTCTAAAATTGTTCAGCTATTAGAGGAAAAAAAAGTCCTTAGGTTGGAACCTATATGGAATACAAGGAATCAACATCTCCCTTTACATGAATCACATTTATCATTAGGAATCATCCAAACCAATCAAATAACCACAAAGAAGATTCAATCCGTGCATCCTTGAGGTGGTTTGGGAAGAGATTACCAAGATTCTCCAAGATGGTATTATCTACCCCATTTTTGATAGCGAATGGGTTAGTCTAATTCAAGTGGCACCTTTAAAGGTTGGGATAACTATTGTTAGAAATGAACATGGGGAGGTAGTCACAACTCAGGTGAAAAACAAATGGCGTGTATGAATTTATTATTATAAATTGAATTATGAAACAAGAAAACATCACTACCCTATTCTTTTACTTGATAAAATGCTAGAAAGATTATCTGTGAAGTCACATTATTACTTTCTTGATGGATACACCGACTACTTCCAAATAGCAATAGCACCTTAGGACCAAGCAACAACTAATTTCACTGGCCCCTTTGGAACATATGCATATAGAAGAATTCTTTTTGTCCTTTTAAACTCTCCTATAACATTATAGAGGTTTATTAAGAGTATCTATTCTGATTTAATTAATAATTTTATGGAGATATTCATGGATGACTTTACCATTTACAGTGAGTCATTTGAATCCTGCTATAATTCACTCTCTCTAGTCCTTCAAAAGTGTGTCAAATGTATCCTTGTACAGAATTATGAAAAATTTCAGTTCTTGCTTACTAATTTGATTGTTCTAGAGGAAATAATTTTACATGATGGTATTCATGTCAATCCTTTCAAAAAAGAGGTGACCTAATCTCTTCCAAAACCCACAATAGTTCGATAGATCTGTTCATTCCTTGGTCATGCTAGTTTATATCAGCGATTCTTCCATAACCTCAGTAGAATTTCCTTGGGACTCCCTCATCTACTTCGAAATGATGTTGATTCAATTTTATGGAGGCTTATAAGTGATCCTGGATGGTACTAAAAAGTATTCTTACAAATTCACCAATATTATAACTCCCAAAATTGGTCCTTACCCTTTGAACTGACGTGTGATGCTTCTGATAAGTCCTTTGGGAATATTCCTGGTCATATAAGATAAAAAATTCCTCATGTCATCTTTTATGAATCAAACACATTGGATGAAACTTAATATCACTTAAAAATGACTAAAAAGTAACTTTTAGCAGTGGTTTTTGCATTAGATAAATTTCGGCCCTATCTCTTAGGTGAAATAATCATCAACTTCACAGACGGTTCTTCTATTATATTTTTACCCAAGAAATGTGATTCTTAACCAAGGATAATAAGATGGATATTGATTCTACAAGAGTTTAACATTATGATTAAATATAGACCTATAAAATAAAACACTATGGTTGATCCCCTGAGTAAAAATTCTAATTCTTTTCATTATAAAAAAATTGATCATGGATTTCCAACTGAGCACCTTTCATTTATCAATAAAAAGTTACAATGGTATGACCAAATTTTAAACTACACGGTTATAGGTATTTTTCCTGAATTTTTTTCAAAAAACAAAAAACTAAAGTTAAATGTGATTCAAAATTCTATTTTTGGGAAGATAATCATCTTTCAAAAACTAGGGCTGACATGGTAATTAGGAGACGTGTCAATGAAGAAGAAAATTTCTCCATCTTGGAATTTTGTCACTCATTCCCTGGTGGTGGAAAATTTGGACCACAAAGGACCTCCCAAAAGGTCCTTGACTCAGGAATTTTCTGGCCTACACTCTTCTAGGACTCACATGATTTCTGTAATTTATGTACTACTTGCCAAAATTTTGGAACAATTTAAAAAATAAATTAAATTCCCAAAAAACCATCAATTTTATGTGATATATTAAATTTTTGGGGAATTGATTTGAACAGACCATTTCAATATTTCAATGGATTCACATATATTCTTCTGGAAATTGATTACATTTCTAGGTGGGTCGAGGCCAAAACCACTAAAAAAGATGATTTACATACTGCTAGTGAGTTCCTAAAAACCTACATTTTCCACCAGTTTGGAAGACCAAGTTCCTTGATAAGTGACTTAGGAACTCATTTCCATAATCAAACCATGTAATATCATTTGAAAAAGAATGTGTTTGTACATAAAACTTCAACTCCATATCACCCCCAAACAAACGACATGGATGAACTTTGTAATAGATAAGTGAAAAGACTACTTGGGTTAATTTTAAAGACCACCAAAAAAGACAAGACTGACCAACATGGTGAAGCGCTTTGGGCTTATCGAACAACCTATAAAACAACCAATGGGAAGTCTCCTTTTAGGCTAGTTTTTGGCAAATCATGTCATTTATCAGTTGAAATCCACCATAAGTCATTTTGGGTAGTGAAAACATTAAATTTTGACTGTGAAAAATCTAGGGAAGAGAGATTGTTGTAGTTAAATGAATTGGAGGAGCTTCAAATTGATTCCTAGGATAATTCCAATCTCTATAAAGAAAAGGCCATGGTACTCCATCAAAAAACACATCCTACGAAATGTATTTCAGGAATTTGAAACGGTAATGCTCTTCAATTCTAGATTTCAACTTTACCCAGGTAAGCTTAATTCTTATTGGAAAGGCCCTTTTGTTATTAAAAATGTTTTCCCATTTAGTGCAGTTCAAGTATAAGACCCCTGTACCAAAAGGAAATTCATAGTTAACAGACATTGGTCAAATCATCACCATAAGAGGAAACACATCTTTTGAACAATATCGAATTCCATCGAATTCAAAACATCTACTCTAGAACCACCACTGGATGGGGATGATGACCCACCAAATCGAAACTAGGGGCACCTCTTTCCCTTTAACTCTCCCTCTCTTCCTCTCTCTACCTCATTCTTCTTAGTCCTATCTATTTCATTTTTATCATCTCCTTCATTAAATCCTTCATCTTTCTCTTTCTCTATTATGTGGGTGTTTATTAAAAAAAAACTAAAAAACTAAAAAAACTAAAAAAATGAAAAAAAGAGTAATAATTTCTCACCATTAATTTTTTAAATATTTTCCATCTTTTTTGGGAGTTCAAATACATGTTTTCATGTTTTTTTATTTTCATCATAAATTTTGATAAATAATTTTGTGTTAAGAATACTAACTTTTCAATACTCAGCTATAAATTTGAAAAATGATTCATCCCCAACCATGAGGAAAAAAATTAGCTTTCATGCCATGGTCACCTTTGACCATATTTTCATTTGTATGTTTTCCCCCCCAAATTGCGAGTTTTGAGTTTGGGTACCTTCGAGTTGAATTTCCTTATTTGGTGTTCTTGAATATGATAGAGTCATTTTCTGAACCGCATGAGAATCACAATAGCCAAATATCCTCCCATTAACCATACATTAATCTTAATTTTGAAAGCCCCTTCAATCCTATTAAAATGTTTTCATTGATATCCACATTACAATCCCAATACCCTATCACACACAACATCTACATGGAATTATATTGCATAATTTATTGAAATTTAAGTGTGGGGAGAATGTATTTAATTTTTTGTGCCATTTCCTTGATTTTAAATGTGATTTAATATGCTTGAGGACACACATCCATTTTGGTGTGTGGGGGAGGTTTTCATTTAGTGAGTTTTGGGGAATAGAAATTTCATTTATTTAATTTTGTAGATGTTATTGACTAGTGTTCAAAAAAAAAATCAAAAAAAGAAGAAAAAAACAGGGTTGTGTCTTGGTAAGGTTAAAAATCACTCTTCCTAAACCATTTATCTTGATATAACAATTATAATTAGTTTTGTAAGGAGATCAAACATGGGTTGGGATATGAGTGTGAGTTCTTTTTAAAGTACATATTTCAAAAAAAGAGCACTTATGTCATTGGGAGATGTTTTGTGTTTTTTAAATATTTCTTCTTCCTATCCCAATCAAATTTAATTCCTCTATTATGTATTTCTTCACACAATAATGAATTTTTAAATAATTATTTCCATTTCCTTCAATGTTTCATTTCAAAAAAATTGTGAATTATTTTACCCATGCTGATGTTTTATCCCTCTTCTACTCTCTATTTGACATTAAATTCCTACCATCCAATAGCCAATGGGAAACCCCTTCAAAATACCTCTTGATTGTTATGCACTTTAGGATAGGGAATGGATGTTGAGATCTACTTCAAACTCTAATATTTTCCTTTTTTTGGTGAGTGAGTGAACCTCCAGAAATTAATTTTTTACATCGTGAGAGGAGTAAGTTTGAGTTCTTGTATTTTCCATTTCTAATTTGAGCCTGAAAAATGAATTGTTTTTGGAATACTATTTCTGTAAAAAATCATAGTGGAATTCAATAAGGATAAGTGAAATAGTCTAAACCTCCCTTGATTGGGGAAAACAATTTGTTTTATTTATTGGTGAGTGATAATGATTTGTTATGTTTTTATATTTTTTGCACATAAGGACATGAACAAGACTAAGTGTGGGGGAGTTGATGTTATTAATTTATTCATAATTTTTTATTTACACCCTTTAATTATTTTATTTTCAAAGTACATAATTGGTGTGAAATCTTCATGTTTTAATATTAAATAAAAACTTTTTGGCACTAGTTGAATTAATCATGGTTCAATTCACTTTAATGTTTTAATAATAAATCCCATCCTAATGATCCAAATTATGTGAATATTATTTTTATGGGATCCGTATTCAATTTCCAACATATCATTATAAGGAATCTATGTGTTGGGGAGGAGAGTGATGGAAAGAGGGGGGGTGAATTGCCTTTTTAAAAAAGTTAACAATTTAAAAACAAAGTTAAAAGTGCAGCGGAAATAAAAGAGGCAAGACACAAAACTTGATAACGGAGTTCGGCTTAAACCAAAGCCTACGTCTCCGCTCCCAACTCAACCATTGAGAGATTTACTACCGCTTGCTTTTTAATGGTTTTAGCAAGAAACCCACTAGACATGAAGGTAGTCTAGAACCTATTACAGCTTGCTTTTAATGGTTGAGCAAGAACCCACTAGCCTTCTTACAGGTGAAGGCTAGCTCACCTATGACTCAAGCCTTTTAAAGGGAAGGGTTGACTAACCTTTTCACACCATGAAGGTGGTGTGAAAACCCAAACAAAAGGAAGATGAGAGAAAGAGGGGTTTGTAGGCACAAACCCAAATTGATGCTCAAAATAATAAAACAAGAAAAACCGTAATGTGGAGAAGTCATGGGCGCCAATGGATTGATTGGCGTTGATGAAGAGCGCTCCCAAGATTCTATGGTGATGCTCCTTGGATGTGGAAATGGGTTGGAGCAATTGAGGTTCCTAGAAGGAATCCTCCGGAGGTTTTCCAAATGATGAAAAATGTGTCCGTTGGATTCCGTTGGCTTGGTTATAGTTCCGCGCTTGTTCCGGGGCTTCCTAGTCCTTTATTTATAGAGGGGGAACTCTCATATGGCCGTTCGGGGTCTTCGGAGCCGTTGGAAAAGTCTTCGGAGCCGTTGGGAGCAGGCTGGTCAAAGCCCAACGGCTAGTTTGACTGGCTCCACCGGCTGACCGGTGCTTGGCCACCGGTTGGCCGGTGCTTTGGAAAATGGAGAGGCCTTCTGCCCAGGCACCATCGGCTGGCCGGTGAGGAGGCCACCGGTTGGCCGGTGGTGAGACAGTAGGTGTCCCTTCTGTCTGGGTTCCACCGGCTGGCCGGTGATGGGACACCGGTTGGCCGATGGTCTGGACAGAGGGGATGCCTTCTGTCAAGATTCCACCGGCTGGCCGGTGGTCATCCACCGGTTGGCCGGTGGACTGAAATCAGTCCACTTTTGCCTTCTGGCTTTCTTGGACCAATTCCTTGGCAACCTGAAATAATGCCTATCATCCAAAAACACTTAAAACAAGATTAGATAAATAAGAGAGTGATTGTGATCATGAAAATTAAACCATGAGGGGTACGAGAGGTACAACAATCTCCCCCTATTTTGATGATCACAATCACCAAAACAAGCAATGTAAAAGACTGAAATGAAAGGCATGCTTTAAAGGATAAATCAAAGCATGAGAGAAAGATTTGTCCCCCAATCAACCAAGAATTTCTCCCCCTTTGTGATTATCAAAATAGCATGGGGCATAAAACTTGATTGAGGGAAAGGTTGAAAAACAAGATAGAGTTTTTAAACCAATTGAAATTTTTGAGATTTGAATTGAATTTTTTGAATTGAAAGTTTTGAATTGAAGGTTTTGAATTGAAAGTTTTGAATATAAAAAAAAGGCTTAAACGATCCTAACTCCCCCTAAATAAAAACAACAAATCACTGGGGAGAGGATTTTAGAACTGAGACAAATTTTGGTCCGGTGAGACTCGCTAAAAGGGATTTTTCAATCCAAACTTGTCTAGTGGCGGGTCTTCTCCTATGAAATTCATCATTAAATGAAATGGTTTTGGGCCTTCCATACCGGGCATTTTTGCAATCGCACTCATAAATTAAGTGCCCGGTTTTTTTACAATAGTTGCAAAATTGATATTGGGAGCTCCCCCTTACAAAAAAAGTAGGAGCATGTGAAGAGGAAGCTTGCTTGGAATAGCCAAGCCCTTGGGTGGTTCTAGATACGCATTGGGAACCAAGGAGCTTCGAAAGGTTATGTTCACCTTCGGTGAACTTAGCTAGGGATTCCCTTAAATCCTTGATTGTTGATTCCATAGAATCAACATCGGGAAGGTTTTGGATTTTGAGGGACAACTCCTCCTTTTCTTTGAGAAGTTGTTCCTTTTCGGAAGAAATTTTTTTGAATTTCTTTTTTAAAGCAATAAAATTGGAAGAAAGTTCGTGAAAGCCTTCCTCCAATTGATCTCTAGCATGTTGGAGATTCTCATAAGATAAATGATTGAAAGAATTTGAAGAACTGGAGGATGAGGAGTTGGAAGAGGAGACCTCATGAAATGCCATTAGGCATTTTTTACCATTGTCACTTGAGGAGGAGGAGGATGAGGATGTGAAGCTATCACTCCATGTGGCCTTGAATGCCTTCTTCTTTTCCTTTTTCTTGGACTTTTTCTTGCTGAGTGGACAATCGGGCTTGTAATGGCCTTTCTTGCCACACCCGTAACATGTTACCTCGGGCTCAGATTTTTCGTTGGGTTGAGCCTTGCGGGATTTCTTCTTCTTGTGCTTCTTCATGAATTTGTGCATTTTTTGGGCAAGGTTCTCGATTTCTGAATTGCCGCTTGAAGAGGAAGAAGATGAGGAGGAGGAGCTTTCTTCTTTTTGAACTTTGAAGGCGATGTTCTTTGGAGTTTTGATGAGATTGCCTTCCTTTTCAGCTTGCCTCCTCATGGTGATCTCGTAGGTCATGAGGGATCTGAGGAGCTCTTCGACCGGCATGTTCTTGATGTCTTTTGCTTCTTGGATTGCCGTGAATTTCGGTTCCCATGTGCTTGGTAAGATCCAAAGGATCTTCTTGACCATCGTTTCTGCAGACACATCATCACTAAGGGACTTTCTCCCATTGCAAACATCAGTAAAACGTGTAAACATTTCAGTTATATTTTCAGATGGATGCATGGTAAAAGACTCAAAATCTTGACGGTACATATATAATCGAGTATCCTTAACTTTGTTGGTCCCCTCATGGGTAACCTTTAATAGTTTCCAGATTTCATGAGATGAAGTGCATGTGGAAACTCGATTGAATTCATTACGATCAAGGCCGCAATGAAGAGCGTTCATGGCTTTACCATGAAGCTCGAAATTTTTAATATCGGCTTGAGTCCATTTGGATTCATCGGGAGAAGAGAGAGAGAGTAACCATGCATGACAATTCTATAAATAGGATAACCTATACTTCTAATAAAAGTAGTCATGCGGGTTTTCCAATAGGTATAGTCGGTTCCATCAAAGAATGGAGCACGACCCAATGAATAACCTTCAGGGGCGAAAGAAGATGAAGCCATCACAATGGATCTTGAATTTGAAACCGGTTAAGGTGTTACACAAACACTACCTTTGATACCAATTTTTTGGGAGGAGAGTGATGGCAAGAGGGGGGGGGGTGAATTGCCTTTTTAAAAAAGTTAACAATTTAAAAACAAAGTTAAAAGTGCAGCGGAAATAAAAGAGGCAAGACACAAAACTTGATAACGGAGTTCGGCTTAAACCAAAGCCTACGTCTCCGCTCCGAACTCAACCGTAGAGAGATTTACTACCGATTGCTTTTTAATGGTTTTAGCAAGAAACCCACTAGACTTTAAGGTAGTCTAGAACCTATTACAACTTGCTTTTAATGTTTGAGCAAGAACCCACTAGCCTTCTTACAGGTGAAGACTAGCTCACCTATGACTCAAGCCTTTTAAAGGGAAGGCCTGACTAACATCTTCACACCATGAAGGTGGTGTGAAAACCCAAACAAAAGGAAGATGAGAGAAAGAGGGGTTTGTAGGCACAAACCCAAATTTATGCTCAAAATAATAAAACAAGAAAAACCGTAATGTGGAGAAGTCTTGGGCGCCAATGGATTGATTGGAGTTGATGAAGAGCGCTCCCAAGATTCTATGGTGATGCTCCTTGGATGTGGAAATGGGTTGGAGCAATTGAAGTTCTTAGAAGGAATCCGCCGGAGGATTTCTAAATGATAAAAAATGTGTCCTTTGGCTTCCGTTGGCTTGGTTATAGTTCCGCGCTTGTTCCGGGGCTTCCTAGTCCTTTATTTATAGAGGGGGAACCCTCATATGGTCGTTCGGGGTCTTCGGAGCCGTTGGAAAAGTCTTCGGAGCCGTTGGGAGCAGGCTGGTCAAAGCCCAATGGCTAGTTTGACTGGCTCCACCGGCTGACCGGTGCTTGGCCACCGGTTGGCCGGTGCTTTGGAAAATGGAGAGGCCTTCTGCCCAGGCACCACCGGCTGGCCAGTGAGGAGGCCACCGGTTGGCCGGTGGTGAGACAGTAGGTGTCCCTTCTGTCTGGCTTCCACCGGCTGGCCGGTGATGGGACACCGGTTGGCCGGTGGTCTGGACAGAGGGGATGCCTTCTGTCAAGATTCCACCGGCTGGCCGGTGGTCATCCACCGGTTGGTCGGTGGACTGAAATCAGTCCACTTTTGCCTTCTGGCTTTCTTGGCCCAATTCCTTGGCAACCTGAAATCATGCCTATCATCCAAAAACACTTAAAACAAGATTAGATAAATAAGAGAGTGATTGTGATCATGAAAATTAAACCACGAGGGGTACGAGAGGTACAACACCATGAACACTTTTTCCATTAGAAGTGTCATATGATCCACACAAGAAGGACCAAAGAATATGTAAAGAAACTGGACCATCCAGGAAGATTGAATTTCTGGGATCAATTTAGAAGTAAAATAATTTTATTATCCACCAAAATTATAATTCCAATAAAATACAACTTGGATAAAAATTTCATAGCCCAAATCCATGAAAAAGGGTCCCAATTGATGTTTGGAAATCCATCCCACCATTCTGTCTGGGAATTGAAATAAACACACCATTATTAATTTTTATTCTAATGTTGTCACCCATTAGAGATGATATTTTTTAGTGTGAAAGATAATATATAAGAAAAATAATTTTTAAAATAAATGGTTTGGATTTTAGGGAATATTCCTATTCAGTAATCAATTCACATTCTGTCCATTGAATAAGTGGTGATAAAAATAAACAAATTATAATTGTTTATTCCAACCACTATAACTTTGCCTACTAAACTCCAATGGACACCAATATTTCAGATTAGAAAGAATTTTTTTATATACAACTCTTAAGAATAAGATAATTCAATATTCTTCTATCTAAATGGTCCAATATTCGATCCAAGTGGAGGGAAAAATTTGGAATGAAAACAGTCTAACTCCTTGGGCTATAAATACACCCCCTCTCCCTGAAAGGAGTTACAATTTTAGAAAAGAGGAAGATAAATTGGAATGAACAAGGCCTTTAAAAAGGACAATAAGGACCTTCCAAACTCAATTTTTCACTTGAGAGACCCTTCCTCCTCTCTTTGTTTTCATTTAATTTTGTTTTCCTTTCATTTGAAATTACATATGTTATTTTCAATTTCGTTTGAATTTTAATGAACGTTTATTCTTAATTTTATTTTCTAATAATCCACCATATGTTATTAAATATTAATTCTCTTTAAAAATTTGAAATCACATTGAAACATGTTCCCTTATTTTGCTTCTGTATTCAATCAAATGTCTGTTTTTAATTCTCTTACCCATTGTCGTGTGTGTGTTCGACACCCAAATCTTTTCTTAACCCATTATTTTCATTCTATTTATAATTAAACACCATAGAGACATATTACCACATTAATACCCATATCACTGTATGAGTAAATATACCATTGAGTGATTCATAATTTAGGGATATTAAGTGATTGAGGTATTTTTCTCGTTGAGTATTTTTTTAGGTTAACATTGTGTATGTCAAACATAAAATGGCATGGATTAATGGAATGTTTTATTTAACATGTGGATTCCATGGATTATAGGAACCATAAATAAACTATCATAAACAAGTTTTAATTGATATTATAACCCTAGTTAAGTTATGGCTTGGATTAAAGCCATAACACTTGGGTATTCCGATCAAAATTATCTTGTGAAGTAGGTGTTAATTTATTTCAATATAATGAAAAGCTCAATGATATCAGAAGCTTAAATACGCAATAATGAACTAACCCGAATAATTATAAAATCATTAAATCAGTATAAATAAATAAATCATTTCATTTTATCACTAAAAATAAGTCCCCCACTTTAAAAAGAAAAATCCAAAAAATAACTGACAATTAAAAAGTATCATTGCCAAGGATTCGACCTATGTGTTTCTATAAAAATTAGGAGATCACTGGACCCTTCAATGGTTGATAAGAGACAACCATCCATGCTTCAAATGGAACCATTTTCTGGGATAGAGTGTTAAGTAGTTGGTTGTTTTTTGTTTTTGTAAAGAAAAAAAAATTAAAAAAAAAACTAACCAAAAAACTTTATGAAAAAAAACACAAAGAAAAATCCAGCTTTCCATAAACAACAGAAACTGAAAAAACCCACAAACAATAACTTGTGTTTCTCATCCTTCACATGAATCCCCAAATTCCCCTTAGCCTACGAAACAATCCATAATTTTTTTAACTCATAAATAAAGAAAACTCTTTACAAACATAAAAGGTATATTAGGAATAGTCATATCACTCTAGAACCAATCAATGTTCAACCAATTGTTCTAGATATGGCCAATCCTATGGAACAAAACCTTACAGAACTCGATGCCCCTAATATGAATTACCAACCCCTTGGTATTTAGTATCCAAATATTGAGGATGATTTCGAACTCAAATTGGGTTTGATTCATCTTCTACCTCATTTCCACAAGCTAACCAGTGAGGATCCATATCTTCATCAAAAAGAGTTACATGTGGTGTGCTCTTAAATGAAGCCTTAGGAGGGTTTTGAAGAATAAATCAAACTATTAGGATTCCATTTCTCCCTAGATGAATTCACCAAGTCATGGATCTAACACCTCCATCCTGGCTCCATAACCACATGGAATTAGATTAAGCGAATCTTCTTATAGAATTTCATTCCTGCTTCTCCTACAACTTCTATCTGGAAGGAAATAAGTGGTATAATCAATTCCCAAATTAATCACTCTATGAGTATTGGGAGAGGTTCAAAAATATGGTTTAAACCTTCCCATACCACCAAATACCTAACCAACTCTTGATCCGATACTTCTATGAGTAGTTATTGGATTTTGAGAGAACACTCATTTATAACTCAAGTGGCGGTGATCTTATTTAAAAAACTCCTACAACTATACAAGATATCATAATAAATCTTGCTGAAAACATGCAAAAATTACATACTTGAGAACATTCTCAAGTCAAAAAAGTCCAAGATAATCAATCCATAGATCCACACAAGATGACCGAATAGATGAGTTAACTTACAGGTCTTGTGAGAAAATTAGATGTGGCTTCCAAATCCCCAACCTCATATTCTCTAATACCTCTGTTCCCATGAGCTGTCAAGAACTGGGGAATTTTTAGCTCACAATCTCATCCAACTAACACATCTCAATAACTTCTAGAGGAACCATATGATTCATCCAGACCAACGGATCTCAAAACAACATATTCTCAGAGGAACACCAAACCTCAAAAATTAGTCCAGTTCATTAGAAACTTCAAACAACCCCACTCTGATCTCATATCATCTACCATTAACCCAAGATTGAGGTATGTTAATCCCATTTCTCATATCCCTCAATTCCATCCTCAAAATCCAAACCAATTCCAATATGGTCATGGTGTTGGTAAATTACAAAAACCTTATCCTTTTTCCATTAACCTCAATAGATCAATAATCCTCTCGCTCCTCTTGGATTCTATTATCCCAACAAGTCTTCTCAATCCCCAACCCAATACAATCACTTTCCCAAGAACCAAAATTAAGGTAATCCCAATGTGGGGCATGCCTCTTCTTCTAATAATACATAGGAAAGAACGGTGGAAGAACCTATCTCTTTCACCCAATCTAGCCTAAAAAATTGAAACCCAAATTGGTCAACATTTATCCCACCTTATCCAGTATCAACCCTCCAATTCTTACCAACTCCCAGATCAATATTTACCCAACCCAAGGGTAATGTAATTGCAATTTCACTTATATTAGAAAAACTATTTTCTAGGACTCATGATGGATCCTCCAATGATCTTTGGGCTGTTTATCTAGAAAATGAAAAGAAAAAAAATATATAAAATAAACCTAAAGAAACTCCCTCACCAAATTATATCCCTCTAAGGAACCTAATTCCTTTTCCTCAAGACGTTTCTATGAAAAATAAATCATTTTAACCCAATCCTCAAATTCTAGACATGTTTATATGTTTTGAAGTCAAAATTACCCTCTTAGATGACATAAATAAAATACCTTAGTATGCTAAGTATCTTAAATAATTGTGCATTCATAAGTGACAACTTAGGACCATTGAAAATGTTTCAACACAACAATACATACCCATCAAGTGAAAATATCTTGGGAACTTTATAGTTCCACATCAGATAAGAAGTTCAAATTTTGATGATGCACTCATAGACCTAGGATCTTAGATAAATTTCATGCATAAATCTATCTTCTCCAACTTTAGTCTAGGTCCCTTACACCCAATGGGTGTTTTCATCCAATTATCTAATCAAAGGACATCCAGTCCTGAGGGAATATTTGAGTATGTCCTTGTCTGAGTTAATGATCTTATCTTCCAAGTTGATTTCTACGTCCCTGAAATGGAAGGTGAGACTACCTCTTCTCGATCTCCCTTAATTCAAGGAAGATTGTTCCTCCTAATAGCAACAACTAAGATTGATGTCTATGCAGACATCCTATCCATGGAATTTGGTGACCGACTGGTCAAGTTAAATATATTTCAAGACACGCGATAGCCCTCAAAGGATCACTCTGAATTCTTACTCCATTCTTTTGGGGACACTTCTGAGAGTCAATTTAACACCATTTCCTCAGGTTCACCATGTTATAATGAGAGAGGATATTACGATATTTGGCCATGATTCCCCAAGTAATATATGGGGAAGTTGATGTTGACCTCTTGTTCATAGACTCCATCAATCTATAGGATCTTGAAAACTATCTTGAATCCCATATCAAATATGATCTCTATTGTTCCACCTTGGATAGTATTGAGGAAATTGAATTAAAACTAACTGAAAGTCCATCCTCCATTCCTGAATTGTCTATCCCACAAATTAAAGATGAGACTGATCTGGAATCTCTTTACACACACCTAAAATATGCATTCCTTTTACATGATCACACTTATACTATCATTGTATCTTCCATACTTACATAAATAGAGGATTACAAACTTGTTCAGGTGTTAGAGGAAAAAAAATTACTTAGGTTAGAAACTAGATGACATACCAGGAATTAACCCCTCCATTTTCATGCATCACATCCATCTCGAGGAATCATCCAGACCAATCATGCAACCAAAAATAATACTCAATCCACTCATCCTTGAGGTAGTTAGGGAATAAATTACAAAGCTTCTCCAATATGGTATTATCTACCGAATTTCCAATCGTGAATGGGTTAGTCTAATCCAAGTGGGACCTAAGAAAGGAGGTATAACTGTTGTCACAAATGAACATGGGGAGGGAGTCACAAATCGGGTGAAAAAATGGTGTGTATGCATTGATTATCTAATATTGAATGTTGAATCCCATATCAAATATGATCTATATTGTTCCACCTTAGACAATATTGAGGAAAATGAATCAAAACTAAATGAAATCCCATCCTCCATTCCTGAATTGTCTATCCCACAAATGATAGATTAGACAGATCTGAAACCTCTTCATACACACATAAAATATGCATTCCCTTTACATGATAACTCTTATACTATCATTGTATTTTCCACACTTAAATAAACCAAGGATTACAAACTTGTTCAAGTGTTAGAGGAAAAAATGCCTTGGGTTTGACCTAGATGACATACCAGGAATCAACCCCATCATTCTCATGCATCACATCTATCTTGAGGAATCATCCAAACCAATCAAGAAACCAAAAAGAATACTCAATACACTCATCATTGTGGTAATTTCTGAATAGATTACCAAGCTTCTCCAAGATGGTAGTATCTACCCAATTTCATGTAGTGAATGGATTAGTCCAATCCAAGTGGTACCTTATAAGGGAGGGATAACTGTTTTCACAAATGAACATGGGGAGGTAGTCCAAAATTGGGTGAAAAACAAATGGAGTGTATGCATTGATTAACTAAAATTGAATATTGAAACACAAAAATATCTCAAACCACTTCCTTTCCTTGATCAAACTCTAGAAAGATTATTCAGGAAGCCACATTATTGCATTCTTTATGGATAAACCAACTACTTCCAAATACCAATAGCACCTATGGACCAATAAAAGACTAATTTCATGTGCCTCTTTGAAACATATGCATATATAAGAATGCATTTTGTCCTTTTAAAAGCTGATGAAGCATTCTATATGTGTACTATGAGTATTTATTTCTAAATTCATTGAGCGTTATATAGAGGTATTCATGGATGAATTTACCATTTATGGTGATTTATTTGAATCTTTACCGCATTCACTCTCACTAGTCCATCAAAAGTGTGTCAATTGTAACCCTGTGTTGAATTATGAAAAATTAAACTTCATGGTTACTAATGGAATTGCTCTATGGAATATAATTTCATAAGATGGTATTAAAGTCGATCTTGAAAAAATTGAGATGATCCAATCTATTCCTGAACCTACAATAGTTTGACACATCTATTCATTCCTTGGTCATGCAAGTTTCTATTGGCTATTCATACATATATTCATTAGAATCACCCTCCCACTAAATCAGCTACTCAAAAATGATATAGAAATCAATTTCAATGAGGCTTGTAAGAGATCCTTCATTGAACTCAAAACAATTATTACAACTCCCCCAATAATACAATCCCCAGATTATTTCTTACCCTATGAATTGACGTGTGATGCTTCTGATAGGGCCATTGTTGTCATTCTTGGTTAAATAAGTGAAAAAATTCCACATGTTATCTATTATGCCTAAAAATATTAGATGAATCTTAATCTCACTATATTTTGACTGAAAAGAACATTTAGTATTGGTTTTTTGGCTTAGATAAATTCCAGCCATATATCTTAGGTGAAAAAATCATCATCTTCACAGAACATTCTACTATTAATTTCTTAATCAAGAAAAGTTATTCCAAACTAAGGCAAATAAGATGGATATTGATACTATAGGAGTTTGATATTTTGATTAAAGAAAAAAATAGAAAAGAAAACCCTTTTTCTGATTAGTTGAGTATAATTTCTAATTCTTCTCATTTTGAAAAAATTGATCTTGAATTTCCAACTGAGAACCTCTCATCTATCACTCCAAAGTTACCACAGTATTCCTAAATTTTAAACTACTTGGTTCCTAGGATTTTTCTTGAGTTTTTTAAAATAATAAAAACTAAAGATGAAAATTTATTCAAAATTCTATTTGGGGATGAAAATAAACTTTAGAAAACAAGGGCTAACATTGTAATTAGGAGATGTGTCGATGAATATGAACATTCCTCCATCTTCGAATTTTGTCACTCAATACTTGGTGGTGGAAACTTTGGTAAACAAAGGACCTCCCAAAAGTTCCTTGACTTAGGATTCTTCTAACCTTCACTCTTCAAGGACTCAAATGAGTTTTGTAAATCATGTCCCACTTTCCAAAAGTTTGGCAGAATTTCAAAAAGAAATGAAATTCCCCAAAATCCATTAATTTTCTCTGAGATCTTAAATGTTTGTGGCATTGATTTCATGGGACAATTTCAACATTCCAGTGGATTATCATATATTCTTCTAGTTTTTATTATATTTCTAGGTTGGTCATGGCCAAACCCACTTGAAAGGATGATTCACATACTATTAGTGAGTTTCTAAAAACCCACATTTTCCACCAGTTTGGAGCACCACATGCCTTGATAAGTGACTTAGGAACTCATTTATGTAATCAAACCATGAAATATCTTTTGAAAATGAATGGGGTTTCACATAAAAAATTCAACTACATATCATTCCCAAATAAATGGAATGGATGAACATTCTAATATAGAAGTGAAAAGAGACTTGGGATAATTATAAATCCCACAAGAAAATACTACCCTGACAAACTTGGGGAAGCACTTTGGACTCACCGAACATCCAATAAAACAACCATTTGGATGTCTCCTTTAGGATAGTTTTTGGTAAAGCATATCATTTACCAATTAAAATCCAACATTAGTCATTGTGGGTAGTGAAAACTTGTAATTTTGATTGTGAAAAATATAATCAAGGGAGACTATTGTAGTTAAATGAATTGGAGGATCTTTGACTTCATTACTATAATAATTCCAATATCTACAATGTAAAGGACAAGGTACTCTATGATAAACACATCCTATGAAAGGTATTTCATGAAGCTAAAAAGGTAATGCTCTATAATTCTCAATTTTGACTTGACCTGGGTAAGATTAATTCTTTTTGGGAAGGTCCTTTTATTATTACTAATGTTTACCCATTATGTGTAGTGAAATTCCAGGACCACTCTTCCAAAAGGACATTCATGATTAACACAGATCGATTAAAGCATCACCATGAGAGGACATAGATCCTAGGAACCACATAAACTTCCATCGGATCAACAACTTATATAGTAGACCCACCACAGGATGGGGATGAGGACCCACCAAATCCAAACTAGGGACACCTCTTTCCCATTAAATCTCCCTCACTTACTCTCTCTCCTTATTTCTTCTTCTTCCTCTCTCATTAATTTTTTACCACTTTTATCATAAAACCCATTCTTTTTCTCTTTCTCTTATATGTGGGAGTATATTTTTAAAACATGAAAAATATAAAAAAAATGAAAAAATTAAAAAAATGGCCATACATACTCAACATTAAATTTTTAAAATTTTGTCCATCATTTTTGGGGAGTCCAAATACATATTTTCATCTTAATTTTCTTTATTTTCATCATAAATTTGGATAAATAATTTTGTTCCAAGAATACAAAATTATGAATGATTTGCCTTAAAATTAAAAAACGATTCTTCCCCAACTATGAGGAACAGAATTATCATTCATTCTAAGGTCACCTACGACCATATTCTCATTTTTTATGTTTTCACAACCAATTGTGAGTCCCAAGTTTGTGGAACTTTGAGTTAAATTACCTACTTTGGTGTTCTTGAATAAGATAGATGCATTTTCTTAACCACATGGGAATCATAATAGCCAAATAGTATCCCATTAACCATATATTAGTCCTCATTTTGAAATCCCCTTCAATCCTATAAAAACCTTTTATTTTATAGAAAAATTACAATACCAATACCTAGTTCCACCCAACATCTACATGGAATTATATTGTATTATTTATTTAAATTTACGTGTGGGGGGCATGGATTTAATTTTTGGTTACACTTACTTGATTTTAAATGTGTTTTCATATGATTAAATACAGACATAAATTTTAGAGTGTGGGAGAGGTTTTCATTCAGTGAATTTTGGTGCATGAACTTTCATTTATGTAAGTCGGTAAATGTTATTGACATGTGTACAAAAAAATGAAAAAATAAAAAAAAAGAACAAAAAAATAGGTTGTGTCTTGGGTAGGTTATACATAACTCTTCGTAAACCATTGATCGTGTTATAAATATTTCAATTAGTGTCATGAGGAGATCAAACATGGTTTGGGATATGAGGGTGAGATCTTTTTTAAGTTCGAATTTCAAAAAAAATCAAAATGAAAAATAAAAAAAGAAAACTTATGTCATTAGTAGATGTTTTTTGTTGTGAAACTATTTCACCTTCTTATCCCCTTAAAATTTTCTTTCTCTTTTGTGTCTTTCTTCACAAAATCATGCCCTTGTAAATCTGTGTTTCCATTTCCTTCCATGTTTCATTTCAAAAAAACAAGTGCATTGTTTTACCCATGCTGATGTTTTACCCCTATTCTCCTCTCTCTTGGACATTAAATTCATCCCATTCCATATCTATATAAAACCCATTTAAAAATACCTTTTGATTATTATGAACTTTTGGCTAGGGAATGGAATTTTATAGATCTTTTAAACTCTAAGATTTTCACATTTGGACTGTGAATCAGTGAACCTCCAGAAATTAACTTTAATCATCTTGAGAGGAGTAAGTTTTGAGTGCCTAACTTTTCCATCTCTAATTTTAGAATGAAAAAAGAATTGTTTTTGGAATATTATCTTTGTAACAAATTTTGGTGGAATATAAAATGGATAAGTGAAATGGTCAAAACCTCCCATGATTGGGGAAAACATAAATTTTTATATTTGATGGTGAGTGAGAATGATTTTGTTATGTTTTTATATTTGTTGAACATGAGGACATGAAGAAGACTAAGTGTGGGGGAGTTGATTTTATTAATTAATTCATAACTTTTTTATTTACTCCCTTTGATTATTTTATATGAAAAGTTTATTATTGGTGTGAAATATTCATGTTTTAATATTAAATCTAATTTTTGAACATTAGTTGAATTAATCTAGATTCAAGTCAGTTTAATGTTTTAATCATAACTCATAGAATACTGATCACAATTGTGTTATTATTGATTTTAAGGTATCCTAATTCATTTTCAAACATATCATTAGAAGGATTAATTTCCCAATTCCTCCATCTGATGGGTGATATGATCCACACAATAAGGCCTAAAGAATCTGTAAAGAAACTGAACCTGTCATGATGATTGAATTTCTGGGATCAATCTAGAAGTCCAAATCATTTTATTATACACAATAATTATTGATCCATTATAATTAATCTTGGATAAAAATTTCATAGCCCAAATCCCTGAAAACAGGGCCCAACTGATGTTTGGATGCCAAGCCCACCATTTTATTAAAGAATTGAAATAAGCACACCATTATTGATTTTTATCCTAATATATACATCCATTATCGATGAAATTTTGTATTGTAAAGTCTAGGATATATATGGAAGACTTTTTATAAGAAATTATTCATATTTTAGGACATATTACTATTAAAAAATCCATTCACATTCCAGCCATCAAAATAGTGGTGATAAAAATGGAGAGATTGTAATTGTTTATTAAATCCTCCATAACCTTGTCTCCTTAAGTAAAATGGAAAAAACATTTTCATATTATACATAACACATGTATATATACAACTTTTATGAAGAATAAATTTAAATATTATGCTTTTTGGGTGGCCCAATATTCGAGCCAAGTGGAGGAACATATTTGGAATGAAAACCATCCAACTCATTGGGCTATAAATACCTCCCCCTCCTCTCCTCTAAATGAGTTGGCATTTCAGAAGAGAGGTAGATAAATTTTCATGACCAAATCCTTTAAAAATGCCTAGAAGGACCTTATAAACTCATGTTTTCACTTGAGAGACACTTCCTCCTCTCTTTGTTTTCATTTACTTTTGTGTTCCTTTCCTTTTTAATTTCCTAAGTTGTTTTCAATTTTGTTTGAATTTTAATGAAAATTTCTTCTTCATATTCTATTTCAATTATCCACCATATGTTCTTAAATATTAATTCTCTTAAATTATTTGAAATCATTTTAAAACCCTTTCCCATATTTTTCTTCCTCATTCAATTGGAATTCTGTTTTTAATTCTCATCACTGTTCGTGTGTGTGTGTTCAGCGCACACATTTTTTCATATCCCATTATATTTTTTATATTTATAATTAATCCCCATAAACACGTATTACCAGATTAATAACAATATCAATATCTGACTAAATCTACCATTGTGGTGAGTCATAATTTGGGGATATTAAGAGATTGAGGGATTTTTCTTGTTGAGTATTCATTAGGTTAACAATATGTATGTTAAACTTAAAATGTTATCGATTAATGACATGTTTTTTTAACTTGTGAATTATATGGATTATTGTAACCATAAATAAACTACCATATGAAGTTTTAAATTGATATTATAACCCTAGTTATTTAAAGGCTTGGATTAAAGCCTTAACACTTGGGTATTCTGATCAAAATTGTCTTATTAAGCGGGTGTTAATTTATTAAAATATAAAGAAAATCTAAACGATATCAAGAGATTAAATCCCCAATAATTAACTCACCCCAATCATTATAAATTTTTTAAATCAATCTAAATTTATCAATCATTTCATTTTATCTTTTCAAAAAAAAAAACCATTAAAATAGCAGATCAAAAAAACAATCGACTATTAAAAATTATCATCACCGAGGATTCAACATGAGTGATGCTATAAAAATTACCAAAGCACCAATCCCTTTAATGGTAGATGGGAGATAATCTTCCAAACTTCAATAATATTTCATTAATGAATAATTCGAGAAACTATTTTTCCTTTCTCTTCTATAATAGAAGTTGACATCTTAGGACCTTTGATGGAATTGATATTTCCTAAATAAATCCATGTTTATGGTGTTCTATAGGCAATTTGAATTTCTAGGAATTCAAAGAATGAGAAATCAAGAACATGGGTTGATGGAACTTTCATGAAACCCACTTGATTGGAGATATCGAGACAAATGGATTATATTACACTATAAGAGTTCGTATGAGGTAACATGTTAATGAGGAATTAGCTTCGTTCTCTACGGGTGCTATGGTGTGTTTCAAGATGCTAACCTTGGATTTTAGACTGCTCTTCCTAATTCCTCTAAAAAAGAGACCTAGAGGTTCATATTCTAAGTGTATCAAATATCTCAGTTAAATAATATATTAATTATTATTTAAAAAGTTAATTAAATATTATTCTCAGTTTTAGATTAATAATTATTCGTGGATGTCTGATCACATTTATTTCAATAATAGTGATTCAGGGGAATATATTGTGGGTGAAATAATTAAAAAATATTTATTTTATATTTAGTGAATATAATATTTATATATATATTGGGGAACAATGCCGTGATATTTATTGAATAACTAAATAGTCATTATTCATGGTTCAATAAATATGGTGGATGATTTGTGGAAAGAGTTAATTATCCAGTGATAAAAAATAATAACAAATATTATTTGATTAAATAATATTTAATTATAACTTTTAAGATAATAACTTGTCGTAAAATAATAATGTTTCTGTTATTATTTGACATGGGGATTTTCCTAGGAATAATAAAATAATTAAGAAACCTTTTCAAATTATTTATTATTACCCTATTGAATTAAATACATAGTAATATTATTCTCTTATTATCCAAGCTCTAGCTAGGAGATGCTAATTGGGGATATGCACAACATTTTGAGAAAACCAGTCGAGCCTAGAGAGTTCTTCCCTCTACAAGAACTCTCTTAAGAATGAGATCGATACACCTCCATCAGATCTAGGAGAACACTTTAGAAGTGGTTCTCAGGGTGATCGAAGGTGGGAATTGAAAGCGTAAGGATATTCTATTCTAGCACCTGAAGACTCCTTCAACAACATCTAGATATATGTGGGACACATGTGGATTACCTCTAGAGGAATCCTACAGTTGAATTCTATAATGAAATGGAAACAGACAAGAGATCTACGGTTGGATGCATCAATGATGACAGAATTAAATTGGAGAAAATTATTTAATTTAGTTAAATTAATAATAAATAAAATATGTTGATCCTATATCTTGGTTCTAGGTTTATATTCCTTTGTAACAATCCTTGATTCAATTATGTGGATTCTAGCATTAATCATCGTATTGATCCCTGATTTTTCATTAAATATGGAAAAAAATAAAAGTTGTAAACCATCCCTCCCATGATTATACTGTCCCCGGAACATAAAAGTGGTTTTAAAGTGGGAAAAATATTGTATATAATTATTTAAATAATCCATTGATGATTTTTTATTTATTAATTTTTTTAATTCATGTTTAATAGTTATTTTTAATCTGAATTATGAGATATTTTCTTCTTAAATCATTTCTCACAGATCTAAAAGAAATGATTAATTTTTGGATTAAAATAAAATCATGTAACTCAGATAGAGGATCCAAGGATTTAGTCTGAGTAACATAGAAATAAATTCCATGTAGTTGGATATACACTCCATGTAGTTATGTTCAATGCATCAATAGTAGTTTTTTAATTACTCAACCTGTGTGCTATAATGAAATGCAGTGTAGTTAATTATTACACCGTAGGTTGAAAATGATAGACTAGAGCACGATCATCCAAACTACATACCGTGTGGCCCCTTGACCCAATGTGAAGTCTTTTTCAGGTCCTGATGGAATTTGTATCCAATATACAGCTTAGTCGACTGATGATACTGTAACACTGATTCAAAAAAGCCTATGGCCCACTAGACAGACCGTGTACTCTGAAATTTTCAAAGTATGCCTCACATGTTGAGTCCCTAGGTATATACTTTTCATAGACAGTGAAGGTAGTACACACTGTTTAGATCATATCTACACCCTATGAACATAACCAAATTATGAATAATTAAAACTTTAATATTTTCATAACTTTAAAATCTTCATATCATGTATAATTTGTATTATAGGTTGTTACTCTAAGTGCATTGAAGTATAAGACATGTCCAAATAGTCCTGTAATTTATATAATCATCTTTGAAGTACACATCATGAAAGTACATGATAATTCATGTATGCGATATGTTACTATAGTAGAACAGTATATGAGCATAATACACGTTGGGTAGGTTTGGATGAGTATTTACATGGTTACCTCAAAGGTACAAGTTATGTACAAGGTTAATTTTTAATGAATTATAATTTTTTTAAAATTATAATTGATGATAATCTCAAGAGAATTCAATAAAAGATTGAAATAAAAGTATTGATTAATTAATGATAATAATTAATCGATTCGAGCTTGATTTATCTTAAATAAGACTGATTAAAAAATTGAATACTAGTTTTTATTAAACTCTTAATTGGTTACATGCATGTGGATGATAATGAGCTAGACCAGACAAATGTTTGTGAATGGTTTCCTTTTAATTTATTATTAAATTTAATTATTGGATTTCGTGGCTTATCTCCAGTATGGCCTAAGTGCCCATGGTATATTTTATGTAAACCCCCTGTTTACGCCTCACCCAAATGTGAGTAAAATCATATTTAATGGATGGAGCTCCCATGATAGTAGAGGCAGTTCAAGTTAGGAGAGGGGGAGAAACCATACCAAAGTGATAAAAATGTATATTGGTGGAAAGATTTAAACATGAACCTAATTGGTTCAAGGTGTTTCCCCCTAGGTCAACAGTTAGTTTATCAACTGCTAGATAAACTAACCATTAAAAAAAGATCATGATCATACCCTTTATTTTATTTATTCTAGTTATATGGTTATTCATTACAGATGTTTTATCATGATCAAATAATTAAGGAATTAACAAACATGAGATATACAACTAAATTAAATTGTCTTACACATAAATATTATCTAATACACGGTTAATCAATTAAGCTTATCCCAATTAATATTAACAAGCATGTGAAAAGTTAATAAATGGAAATTTATGCATAAAGGATTAAATCCCTCAATAAAATGTTAAGTTGGTATAGATTTCCATTACTTTAGTTTGAATTAAACCATAGTTCAAAGTGCTTGACTAGAAAAAGTTAAGTTGATTTCAATTATTGGAGAATTCTAATGTGACATTTTGTGTTGACTTTACTTATTTTACATCAAGGTTTGACTTCCAAAGTTAGAATTGTTGTAATTTAAGGAAAAGGTTGAGGAAATACAAAATTAAGGATTTTAGGATTAGGGAGTCCAATGAAATGATAAAGGAGCTATGATTTAATGTAGTTGAAATTTAGAATGCCTACCTAAAACCATTCAATTTTATTGAACAACAAATGTTGGGGTAACATGATGGGAAATATTGATCCTTGCTACTATAATGTCCATGAAATATGACATTACTCAGATAATGGTGAGGGATATTGGGTTTCGATAAAATAGCGGGTGATTAATGAATATTTATTTATTTATTTGTCTTAATTTTATCAAATAATGTAGTGAAACTATGTGCATCTTATTTGTAGAAATGAAATTAAAAATGACATCAAACATATCGTTGCAATCCATACATGAGAAGGAAAACCTTATCACTAGAACCAGTTTCCATGAGTGGCAAATGAACCTTTAGGTCATCTTTTTCCCTGAAAAGAAACTATATATGTTGAAAGAACCTTTACCAGTTGTTCTTGGAAATGAGGTGAGTGATGAGGATCTCTCTATGTACGAGAAACATCTGAATGATTCTATGGATGTTAAGTTCCACATTCTATCATCCATTACCAATGTTCTCTTTATGAAACATGAAGAAATGAATACTTCTAGAAAGATGTCTCACCTTTGGGATCTCTATCAAGAGAAGGCATGAAAAGATAGGTATGAGAGCTCCAACACTTTGTTCACCACTATTCTTGGAGAGTCTACTCCATATAGGCCATATGTAGTCATGATTATTAGATACATTGAGAATCAGGGACATCTCAGGGATTAAATCCCCATATGAGTTGTATAACGTTATTGTACTATTATCACTTCACAATAACTTATCAAGATTTGTTTTGAATTACAATATGAGAAATAAAGAGAAGAATATATCGAAACATCTTAATTTAATTGACCATGGGGATAAGGACATGGAGTGAAAAAAAACCATAGTCATTATGGTGAATATAAAGAGGAAGGAAAAGGAAAAGGGGCCTAATACATATAAATAGTCTAAATCCACCAAGAATTGTCCGACCAAGAAGAAGAATATCCAAAGTTAAGGCAAGGAAAAGGAGGCAGTATGCTTAGCATGTGGCAAGTCAGGACACAAGAAGAGGAACTACACCCAGAGGAAAGGGGAAGCCAAAGGTGTGTTCATTATCAACTGTAATATTTCCATTTCTACACATTGGGTATTAGATACAACTTGTGGTGCTCACATCTATATTCAAATGCAATAACTAAGTTGATTTTGTAAAATTTCTAGAGGATAGGTGGATCTTCATGCTGCCAATGGTTTGAGGATGGTTTCCCTTTCCATTGGTGATTACCACCTTTAATTGAAAATGGGAATGATTTTTTACATGATTGTTATTATGTACCTACAATTACCAAAAACATAATTTTTGTATAATGTTTAGATACATATGGGTTTATTTCCATGTTTGGAAATAAAAGTTGTTTCTTTTATAAGGACAACATGTGTTATGGTATGGAACATTTAAATAACAGTCAGTATGTATTAAATTATGAAAACTATGTTTTGGAAATTAATAAAGAATCAAGTTCACATGACTCATATATCACCCAGTTGTGGCATCATTGTCTCAGTCATGTAAACGAGAAGCGTTTGACAGAGCTCTATAAAGATGATTATTTAGACTCTTCTATGATTAAACCACTTGATAGATGTCACATTTGTTTACAAAGTAAGAATAACCAAACCACCATTTTTTGGATGGGGTGAATGGGTCATAGAGCTTATAGGATTGGTACACACTAATGTGTGTGGACCATTTCCAGTAAAATCTAGAGGTGGAAATTCTTACTTAATAACTTTTACTAATGACACTACTGGAAAACTAACCTATACCAATGGTTTGGAACTGTTGGTATAGGCCTCCAAACCGTTGGTATAGCCTATACCAATGGTTTGGAGAACCGTTTCCAAGTAAGCCATTGTGATAGGTCTATACCAATGGTTTTCCCAAAACCGTTGGTATAGACCTATCCCAATGTTTGTGGAAACTGTTGGTATAATTAATATGAAAATCTATACCAAAAGTTATGGAACCGTTGGTATATGTATTTCAAAAAAAAACATTCGCTGGGATTTGATCCCAGGACCCTTAGTTTATTATTCAACGACATAACCACTAACCTAACATGACTTTTGTGAATATAATTACATAAATATATATATGTATTCTCATAATGATTTTAAATTTTGATTTATATAATGTTCTAGGTAAGAAGGAATGATAAAAAATCAAAGGATATATACCAATGGTTGTCAAAACCGTTGGTATAGGTCTATACCAACGGTTTTGACAACTATTGGTATATATTTTGATTCTGGATTTTGATTCTGGGGCAAGTTTGGTTTGTGGGGGACCTTTCCCAACGGTTTTGGAAAACCGTTGGGATAGGTATACCCTTTCCCAACGGTTTTGGCCAAACCGTTGGGAAATATGTCCACAAAGTGGACTTTTCCCAACGGTTTGGTCAAACCGTTGGGAAAGGGTATACCTATCCGAAACGTTTTCCAAAACCGTTGGGAAAGGTGGCCTCAAAGTTGGATTTCCCAATGGTTTAGACAAACCGTTGGGAAAGGGATCCTATACCAATAGTTTTAAAAACCATTGGTATAGATGCGTTGGGAAAGGTCAGATTTCCAGTAGTGTGACTAGATTAGATATGGCTACATTTAATTAATGAGTTATAAGTTAGAGTCTTTTGATAAATTAAAGGAATTAAATAATAAAGTAGAGAATCAGAATTGTAAGAAGATAAAGAATCTTCGATTAGATTAAGGTGGAGAATATATTAACCAAGAGTTCATTAATTTTTTACAGGTGTTTGGGATTCTATCTCAACTCACTCCACATTATACACCAAAGTGGAATGGTGTTAGTGAAAGGAGGAATTGTACCTTATTGGACATGGTATGTTTGATGATAAGTCATGCAGATCTTCTATTATCCTTTTTGGGATATGCATTACAAACTATAGCATAAAAATTAAACCGAGTAACAACTATGGTGGAAAATGGAATTCCCTTGAATATATAGAGTGGAAAGAAACCCATTTGGTCACATACACGTATATGAGGTTGTGAGGAAATTATTAAGTCTTTCATAGTTAACAAACTAGAACCCTTGGGCATGAGGTGTATCTTTATAGTGTATCCCAAGTTAATAAAAGGATACTACCTATACAACCACCTGGACAAGAATGTGTCTGTCACTAGACAAACCCTCTTTCTTGAGAGGGAGAACATCCTCAAAGAGGACAGTGGGAGTAAGATTGAATTCAATGATGTTGATGCTCAATATACACATGAGTTGGTAGAAGAACAAGTTCCACATGTCATTATGGAAGAATTAGTTCTTGAAACATAAGAACTGCATAGGATATCAAGAGAGGTAACTAGAGATATATGGTTTTCTAGTCATCTAGGATGTTGAATAATTATTATTGAACCAAGATGAACCTATATCCTAAAAGGTGTAAGTAGATAGTTTAGAAGTTTAAATATGGATAGATGCTATGAATTTTAAGATGGATTCCATGTATCATAACCATGTTTGGGTTCTAGTCAATGCCCCAGTTGATGTAAATCCAAATGGGTGTAAATGGGTAATTAATAAGAAACTAGACATGGAAGGTAAATTAAGTACCTATAAGGAAAGGCTAGTGGATAACATTTTTAATCATCATAAAGGTGTTTACTATGATAAAACCTTTTCACAATTTTCCATGTTTAAATCTATAAGAATCATACCTTCCATATTAGCTTACCATCACTATGAGATTTTGAAGATGGATGTCAAAACTGCATTCCTTAATGAGAACCTTCAAAAAGATATCTACATGACACAACCAGAAGGTTTTGTGACACCTAGTGATGAAAAAATGGTTTTCAATTTACAGAGGTCCATTTATGTGTTGAAAAAATCATTGAGGGATTAGAATACTCAATTCGATGAATCCATAAGGGAATTTGGTTTCATTAAGAATGAATGTGAGCCATGTATTTACAAAAGGATTAATGAGAATGTGGTTGTTATCCTAGTAGTATATGTTAAAGACATATTACTTATTGGAAATTACATACCAATCCTACAACCAGTTAATGACTGGTTGAAAAAGTGCTTCTCCATGAAGGAATTATGTGAAGCACGCTACATTCTAGGGATCAAGATCATTCGTGATAGATCCAAGATGCTTCTTGGACTAAGCCCCAGTATATATATTGACCAGATACTAAAGTGATATAGTATGTAATAATCCTAGAGGTTATTTGTTCTAGTGTCACATGGTTTACATATTTCTAAGAAAATAAGTCCCAGACACAAAAAGAGAAATATAGAATGATTAAGATCTCATACGCTTTAGTAATATGATTTATCATGTATGGAATGTAATGTACTAAACCTGATGATTCCTATGCACTGATCATGGTAGGAAGATATCAAAAAGATCTAGGAGAACATCATTGGACTACTGTTAAGACTATCCTTAAGTATCTTAGAAGATTTAATGATACGTTCCTGGTGTATGGAGGAGATGATGAGCTTTTCATCATAGGGTATGATGATGCTGGTTTTTAGACATATTAGAATGATCTAATATCATAATCAGTATATGTTTTCTATCTCATTGGAGGAGTAGTGAGACAGAAGAGTTCAAAGCATCCTATTGTTACTGATTCTATAATGGAGTCTGATCATATAGTAGCTTATGATGTATCCAAGGAATCCATTTGGATTCATACCCTTGTCCAAGATCTTAATGTAGTACCTATCAGTAAAGACTATATAACATTTTATTGTGATAATACTACAGTGGAATATCTTGATAAAGAGACAAGGTAACATCAAAGAACAAAGAGTTTACTTCTAAAGTATCACCTGTTGAGCGATTTTTATCAAAGGGGTGATGTTTTAGTGATAACAGTGTCCACAAAAGAGAACACGGTGGATGAATTTTCTAAAGACCTATCTCAACAGAATCATGAATATCATGTGGGAGCTACAGAACTAAATATTTTTAGTATTTGGATCTAGTGAGGGTGGGAGTCTATTGAAGTTAGTTCCTTGTAACCAAATTCTTTTTACTTTATGATAAAAATGTATTCATTGTATTGATATTAAGAAAATCCCTCTCACATCATGATTGTTTCTACTATATGACATTGTATGCGTTAATGTCCTAAGAGTAATTATTGCACTAAAAGGTCATATCAGATCCCTGCTATGATGAAAACCTGGAAGTTCCATGATACAATTCATGATTATATTTCTTATAGACAGATCATATAATTTTAAGGGATACAAATGATACATGATATTAGGGGTGGGGACTCAAAGGTCTTTGTGGAACCTTCTCATAGTGTACGCCCTTGGTAAATTCCAATAGGATATTATGAGAACTAGACCCTCTAATGGGAAATCCACATTTAAAAGTGTCATTGGATGTTTCTATATGTGGATTTGTGTATTATTAATTAGAATTTAAATTTATTATTAATGGGTCATTGGACTTGGGAACTTAGATATATTGGCAAAAATCGTGATGACATATGTTCACAGTGAGGTAGGATATGTTTCATGCGTCATGAGTAAAACTGCATTAATGAATAATGTGGGAAAGGATTTTTCCTTTCAATTACATAAATAATGTTTATATATTATGACCTTTGTTGGAAATTATATAGCATAAATAAATCTATCTCCCTGGTGTTCTATAGGAAAGTTAAATTTATAGGAAGTCAAAGAATGATAAATCAAGAACATGTGATGATGGCCCTTGCATGCAACCAGGTTGATTGGATAAACAGAGACAATGAGATTATATTACATGGTAAGCATTAATAAGAGGTGACATGTTGTTGCGATATTATGTTCTTTCTCTATTGGTGCCTTGGCATGTTTTTGGATGCTTACCCTGGACTTTAGGATGCTCCACCAAATCCTACTGAGAAGGATCCCTAGAGGGTCATGCACTATGTTTATCCAGTATCTCAGTTAAATAGTATTTTTTTTATTTAACAAGTTGAATAATGATTATTCCTGGCTGTGGTTTAATAATTATTAAGGTATTTCTGATCTTAATTATTTAGACACTAGTTATTCAAGAGAATATATTGTGGGTGGAATAAGTAATAAATATTTATTTTCTATTTAGTGAATATAATATTTATATATTTAATGGTGAATAATACAGTGATATTAATTTAATAAATAAATAGTAATTATTCCATGTTCAATAAATATAGTGGAGTATTTTTTGACTCAGTTAATAGTCCGGTGAGAAATATTAACATTGAAAATTATTTGATAAAATAATATTTAATTATAACTCGAAAGATAAGCGCATGTCAGAAAAAAATAATTTTTCTATTATTATTTGACATGGGGGTTTCTCTACGATTAATAAAATAATTAATACACTTGGGGAAATTATTTATTATTACCCTAGTGAATTAAATACAAGGCTATATTATTCTCTTATTATCCAAGCAATATCCAAGTGATGCCAATTGGGGTTGTGCAGAACATTTGGAGAAAACCTCTCGAGCCTGGACAGTTCTCCCCTCTCCAATAATGCCCTCAAGAATGAGAGTGATATTTCTCCACCAGATCAAGGAGATCTTTTTGGAATAATTTCTAAAGGGGGTCAAATGTGGACATCGTAAGCACAAGGATATTCTTTTCTAGCACCCAAAGGATCCTTCAAAGGAATCCAGAAATACATTGAACATGTGTGGATCAACACTAGATGAATCCTACACCTAGGTTCTACAACACAACGGTGGCACACTATATATCTATGGCTGAATGCATCAATGAAGACAAAATCACCTAGGACGTAATTCTCTAATTTAATTTAATTAATTATAATTTTTTGATCCTCACTCATGGTTCTGGGCTTCTATTACTTTGTATAAATCCTTTATTCAATTCCATGGATACTAGAATTAATCATTGTATTGATCCTAGATTATTCATAGAATATGGATTAAAATAAAAATTGGGTATTATCCCTCCTGTTCTTCTGCTACACCCAGAACCTATTAAAATAATGATATGTTATGTGTTATTGTTGATCACCTTACAAAATTGTCACATTTTTTTACTATATCAAAATTTACCCCTTTAGTGCCTAACAAGACTCTAAATTAATGATATTTTAAGATTTCATGGTGCACCTCTGTTGATTATGTCTGATCATGATCTACATTTTACATAAAAATTCTAGAAGAGCCTTCAGAAGGGTTTGGATAATGATATTCACTTGAGTACTGATTATCACCCTCAAACTGAGGGAAAATATGAAGGAATATTCAAACATTAGCAGATGTGTTGAGATCTTGCTCACATGAGTTTCAAGGTATGTGGTATCAATATTTACCTTTTGTAAAATCTTCTTACAATAACATTTTAATTCAAGTATTCAAATAGCACCACATGAATGAATATATGGAAAGATATGTCATACTTCAACATGTTGGGATGAAATTGGTGAATGGAAACATATAGTCCTAGATATTATTTAAGAGACAACTATAATGGTAAAAACTATTCCGGATCATATTAAATGATCTCAAAGTAACAAAAAGGGTTATGCTGACAACCTGATAAAGGATTTGGAAGTTCAAGTGGGATATCATGTCTTTATGAATGTATCACCATGTAAGGGTTTCATATGGTTTTGTAAGAAAACATAACTAGGCCCTATGTACATCAAACCATTTTAAAATTTTGAATTAATTGGGGTTTTAGATTACTTATTAACAATGATGCAAAGTCTCTCCAAAGTCCACAATTTGTTCCACATATAAATTTTAAAGAAGTAAATTCCAAACCCAATGCATGTACTCAACTATAATGAAATATAAATGGTACCTAATTTGACTTAACATAAAGATCCTATCATGATTCTAGACACAATAGATAAATTATTGGGAAATTAGGCGACTCGATTCATAAAAGTTCTTTGGAGAAACTATAAAATGGAAGAAGCAATATGGGAACCTGAGGATACAATGATTAAGAACCAACCTCATCTGTTTAGAAGGAAATATTATTGAACAATATTAAGGATAAAATTTCTAAAGGTGGGAATAATATAACTCCCTAATATTTATGGTATGTATCTTCTTAAATAAATTCAACTTACTCGATAGCATATGTTGCATGCAACACCAAGCTTAAATGATATGTGATATACTTTTGAATATTAACAAGACTGTTGGAATTGTAATGTGATCCTTAAGAATATTAATATGACCATTAGAATAATAAACTCACCTATAGAATTATAAAATAAATTTAGGTATATTATAAATGAAAATATGATATATTTTAATCCTGGAATAAGTAAATAAATGTTTTAAAAATGAAAACTTAAGTGTTGGTATTTTTGTGAAATGTAAATGTTTATTTACAATTTTATAATAACTATTATGATTAAGAAATATTTTCATAAAATATATTTATATATTAATAATTGTTTTTATGATTATAGGGAAATTTTATAAGACTTGAATTAATTTTTCATTATGTCATAAAATTGGTTATCATTTTAAAATCTGTATTTTTGGAATTAATGATGATTTTAATTAAAAATTAAATTTCTCATATTTAGAAACTTATTTTAAAAAAATGGATTTAATTTTTTAAATCCACACATTAAAAAATGGATCAGGTGATTTTTTTGGAATTTTCTTAAATATTTGAATTTTTATGAATAGCAAAATTCGGTAATTTACGGTATTAGAAAAATACATGAATTATTGAATCACGATTGATGTACGGATGATTTAAGAACCATTATTTCGAGCTCACATTTAGTAGTTACTCTACTTGTTCACATAAATCATCACTATTGAAATTATTGTTCCAAATTAATAACCAAAAGAATAAAATAATAAAAAAACACCCCTCTCCTCCACTATAAATACAACCCCTCACCAACCCTTCTTGTCACCTCTTATAAGGCTTCTATATTGATTATATTATAACCAATTAATCTACCAAATATCTTCCACAAATCCTTGTATTTATGGTGTCACAAAAATATTAATTCCAAGTGACTTAAGGTGGTTCTCAAGGAGACGCTATACAAGAGGTAAAATCCTCTTTCATCCAATTTTAATTTCATTTAATTTATTATCCTCTCATTAAATATTATTTCTAAAAAATAATGAGAAATTAAGTATATTATATACTATAATTTTATTATGTTAATGGAATATACATCATCAAACCTCTTTTCCATTTCATTTTACTCAAAAAATGAAAACATCATCTCTACTGTGTCTATTTACCATCATCGTGAAAGATATGCTTTCATTTTCCATTACCACCTTCATGGATGGTCATAAAACCACTATTATGGTAAAATATGATTTTATTATAAAATTCATAAGTTATATAATGTTCTTGAGCCAATATATAAATATGATATTAAATAAAATGATATAAGTTCATGATGGTCATAAAAACCTCAAAAATAAATTAAATCATTTTCATTAATGTTTTATCTAATGAATCATCCCAATACAATATAAAAACATAAATATAAGATCATTTAAACTTTTTTATGTTAATTAATAACATATAATTTCTATTCTGGACAATTATTCTCATGTTACATGAACTTCCATACTTCTATAAATGTGAACCAGTAATAAAAAGCCAAGAAAACGAACTCTCCCAGAACGAAAAAATTGAATCTTATAACTCATCAAAAAGTCCATAGATGAACTTAATAAAATTATTATAAGTAAAATAAATTTATAAAATGATATTAATTATTTAATTAATTAATAAAATTTTATTATGTAGGACATTAAGTACAAGTATAGAACAATTTCAGACACAATGTAAGGGATTTCTCTACAAAATTTCCTTTCATTGTATTAAACTTATATGTCATTGGTTATGTAATTCCAAGAATATATGTTAAATTACATATGATTTTTTATACTATATTTATAATTTTATTTTATTAATTTTAATTTTTCCACATAATTTTTTCATTGATTTATCCTTACTCCAATGATATGATCTTTGCAAGGGGTTTCTCATCTAACTTTTATTTCTGTGAGATATGCCTTAATCACCACTTATTCCTTGTGTGTGGTGTATTTATATGGTTAATTTTTTATTTTTGATCATAATTAATTTAATATTTTATTAAATATACATATTTATTTTTTATGGATATTATTATTGTCTTAGACATATACCATTTTTATATACAGTTTTTATTTTGAATGTTGTTTTAAATTAGGAAATGTTGATGAATCAGTATCCTTTAATAAATATGAATATTCTAATAAGGAATATTATTATTGAATTAAATACATGTATGAATAATTATTTTTAATTGTAGTTATGTGTGGGGCCATACATTATATATCCCCTTGATGCATCAAGATGTCTCATGATACAATATTGTCAGTGACAAACCCTTCAAGTTTGTTTCCAAGAAGAATCAGACAAGTTTCTACCCACAGAATCAAAACATCTTGAGTAAATTATTTTTGTTAGTGTTTCATGTTCTATATAAATGACATACAATAATTATGCATTTTCTTCATTCAGTATTCAGTTATTACTTTCCATGGGATTTCACTATGATAAAATCTGTGGTTTCATTTTCATTATCTATTTATTGATAGAATGTGTTTTTTAATTATTTACTTTTCCATAATGATTATTAATTATTTAATTTTATTCACTAATAATTTATTAATAGAACCCTTTCTGAGCATTTGAGATCACCCTTCTATTTGTTTTCCTTCTGTAGGTTTTGAAGATGAAATAGTTGAATAAGTGTCAAAGAAGAAATTTATTTCCCTTTTTTATATTCTATGTTTAATTACAAATGTAATAATGAAACCATATATGTATCTAGTTATTCAGGACTATTAAATTGATCAATACTTGGTGATGTGATCTCTTATATATATTCCATTGTAAAAAAATAACCACTGACTCTGGGTTACTAGGGCTGGGGTTGTTACACTTTTAATATAAATGTTCATTTAATTCATTATTGTATATACCATAGGGAAATAAATATTTTTCATTTTGGTCTGGTATTATGTGTGGAATAAGTCATTTAACAAATTAAAGGGATATTAATACAAAATTTTTGGTCTTTACACCTATGGACTCCCAACTTGGGGAAATTATTATGTAGGGTATCCAGCGATTGGAAGGGATGTTAGTTAAGATTGGTTGAGGAATACATATATGATCTTTGATTTTTTGAAATAAAACCATCTATCTCTTAGGGGTGATTCCAGTTAGAGTATAAAAAGGAGTTTCTAGAGAGTATTAACCATATATTCTAATGTTTATAGAGTCTAGAGACCATAATGATTGATTAGGGGGCTTATTTGTTGGATGGAACATCTAGAAAGTGGTGACACATGATAGAGGAGTCAAAAAAGTATAATGTTTTTGACTATAAGGAGTTATAGAGGATCTTTAAAGATCAGTACTACTTAAAAGAGATAAATATGGATAAGGAATAATTGTTTCTATATTTGGATTTGGGTAACTTATCAAATATTTGATATTCCGTCAAAATTATTGATAGAGGGAAATATATGTTCACATTGATGGTGAGTGAAAACCTTAAGGCAAGTATGTTTGACATTTGGTTGTGACTAAAAATAAAATTGAGGATCATTCCACTAAATCTACAAATATATACATAGATGGGGATAAAAGAAGCTTCAATGGTGGTAGATCGATTATATATATTAAAGGAAAGTTCTTTTATTCCATGGGACAGTGGATGGAAGAATTCCTTTAGTGAAAAGAATAAGAAGCAGAAAGACTTATAAGGAAATTTAGTAGATATTTATTCCTATTTATCTTAGGGGAATGAAATACAATAGTATTTATTTGTTTCTGAAGTAGGCTAACAAAACTCAAAAAGTTTAAATCATGCTCATAGGTGTCCTCGATATAGGATAGTGGGACATTTAAGGAAATATTTTAACATATTCTCATAAGTGGGTATTTGTATCACCTCCAACCTAGAGCATGGATTTTGGGTATAGAGTTATGCACTGATGTTTGTTGATTTTAAAACTTATGGTTGAGTATGAAGTTCTCAACAAGATAATAGGTCAGTACATTATAATAATTAGGGGAAAATATTTACTTTTAGGAAAGAATAATATTAGATTAAGGATGACGTAGGACCATTTATGGTTTAATATACGATCTTGATGGTGTCTATGATTATTTATCCATTAATTGATATAGGAAAATCATATCCATTTATCGCTATATTTGTTTTTGATCTTTTAGGGTTTCACATGGGGTTTATTCCATAATCTAAGAGAATAGACACTCTACCAGAAGAGTGAACCATGAAAAGACATAATTATCCTTGTCAATAAATCATTATTATAAATATATAATTATTGAAAATATAAAAATATTTTAAAATCAAAATATTTTATAATTTATTTTCTTTAAATAATATAGTCGATAATGTGTGGTCTACACAATCTAGAGGTTAAATGAATTGTGAAACATTATTATTTAAATATGAACATTATGAAAAAGTTGTTGGTTTTTAAGGTATGAAAAATAATAACAATATTATGAAATATATAGAGAAATGTTTTTCAAAATAAAAGGAATAATCAAGCATAAATTGATTATCAATTGGTTGGAATTGAAGACAAAATCTTTTGATGGTAAAAGAGATATTTTTCATAGTTTTTTATTTGTGTAATGTATTTTTATTTAAATAGATTAAATTAATCACAATTAATAAGTTATTATAAGGATATAATTATATTATATATCCCAATTATTGGTTTATATTTTATTTAATTTTTATTATTAGGAAATTAGTGATAATAAATTCATTTTAGGCCTTAAAAATACATTTTCTTAAAAAATCATTTTACTGCATCTTGGGCATGAATATTATAGTTAATTAATAAAACATTTATAAACTTTATTTTATGAAATATGCATAATTTTTTAAAATATCATTCCATAATTTTCCTAGGATAAATTTTTATTGATTTTTAAATGATTGATTTTTTAGTGAATAGTAAAAAATGCTGATTTTTTTGTTGAACTATAATTTTTTTCATTAAATCAAGTCATTGAAGAATAAAAATTTGTTTTATATTATGTTTTAAAATAAAATAGTATCGATTATATTAAAAATAATATAAATAATTCCATATTAATCTATATTGTATTTTATTTTGGAATATAAACATCTTTAAGCTTAAAAACACAATTTTCTAAACACTATTTTTTGTTTCATTTTTCACACTTATATTAAAATTAATAAATGATAATTCTATAAATTTAATATTTAAAAATAGATTACATATTATTAATCAATATTTTTAAATTTATTAATGAGGTAAATTTCATTTTTTTCTAAATGAATAGTAACAATGGTAAAAATGTGTAAGCACGATAAATGGTAAATCAAGTTAATATAGGTAAATAATTTGTAAGGAGACCAAAAACATTCATCTTAAAAATTATTATATATTTTAATTATTTATCATGTTATCTTATTAATTTGACAGTTTTTTCGACTAGACTTTGATTATGACCTTCAAATTATTTTATATTAAGAAAAATTACAAAATATAACTATCATTCTTCCAATATCTCTAATATGTTGTCACAGGGATAAAAAGAATAGATGTAAAATTATAAATGTTAATTTTTAATATTAATAAATTAATTTTATAATATATTTTTATTTTTATTTTTTAATGATTATATAATATCTTTTAATAATTATGCTATGCCGAAAAAACTCATGTTCCTGAAATAGAAAAATAAAATAAATAATTTTAAAAATAAAAAAATGTAAGATATTATGTAAGAATTATTCTATAACAAAAATATATTAGATATATATAATTTATATTTTGAAATTAAATATTTTATATTCTAATTAAATATTTATATTGATTCCTTTAATATCAAATTACGTGGATAGTCATGAAAATGATTTTAAATTTGTATTTATTGTTTAAAAATAATTATAAAATTAAAAAAATCACGTTTTTACTCTATTTAATGGTAAATGTTATATAAATTCATGAATATTTCATGATGTGTCGGATTTTAATTCCTAAAATTACTTTTATGGTCCTTAATGATTGAAAAATGTGTTGCAACAATCAAGGTTATGTAGGGTAAATAAAGGGTTAAAATAAAGATATAGGGGATAAAAGAACCAAAAAACATGAATAAAAAATATTGGTTGAATTTATTTTGACCATATAGAATCCAATAATATAATTTTTCCAATTAAAATACACTTTTCCATTACTAAAACCTTATATTAATTTATATTTTTTAATAATTACATGTGTGCCACCCACCTTACTTATAAAAGGGAACCATGTGTACTCTCTTCCTAACAGTTCATGATCCATATATTTCAGAGAATATTTTTCCAAATATAATCCTATAATCCATATAAACTCCCTATATATTGTTTTCACCCCATAATACTATACTAATAAGGATTAATGTGTAAGCTAAATGAGGACATCGAAAGAAAAGGTATAACTCTTAAATGAGTTCTTTGATTTTATTTCTTACTCTACCTTTTACAATTATATACTAACCATGATGATATAATAAAATCAGTAATTTTTTTATATTAAAAATTTATTATGATGATTTAACAACCATTTATCATCTCGTCTTCCATCAAATGGGAGATGAAAACATCGCCTACCCTTATGTGTGGACAACCTCCTCCATGAAGCGATGTTATTTGTTTTTCATGTATAAATTAAATGGATGTTTTTAAAATTTTATTTAATGTATAAATAAGAAAATTATTTCATAATTAATATTTTGTTGATTATGGAATAATTAACCCTTTCACCATGTTCAACACACTAAAAATTGTATTGGGATTATAGACTGAATGTCCTCAAAACACTAAACACGAACATAATCAATTTAGTAACATTATGATACATCTTAATAAATGAAATAAAAAGGGATTATTATAAGAGAATAAACATTATTTTAATTTTAATTTGGTAAATATTTAATATATATTGATAACACTATAGTTAAATAAGATACATGGTGAGTTGAACTCAAGGTATGTGATTTATCATCTCAATTTTCTTTATATTAGTATTTTTACATTATCACCACATGTATTATTTTGTGTGGTATATATACTTGCATAGGAATTTATTTTATCATTAAATTATTGAAAGTGAGTTGGTTTAGAAATTTTTTTACGTTCTCTCCTTCAATTGTTTCTATTTAAATGTTCCGAATGATGAAACTGATTTTCCTTTGAAACCTTATCCTAAAGTTTTCCTTTAAAAATAATTCTCCTCCATGTCCATGTTAAGGAAATATTTTAATAATTTTATGATTTATGTTTGAAATAGTTTTAAAGGTAAATTTAAACTACGTTAATGTTTATTTACAAATGAGTAAAAATAACTATTTAAAACATTTTCTATACGGATCCTTTAATTTTTAATAAAATCATGAAAATACTATTTTTCTCATATGGGTTTTCATTTTTTCAATGAACTAATAATTTTAAATTATTTTTATATCCCTTAATTTTTTTTATCATACAAAATTTTAAAATGTTTTTCATAGGGCATAAGAAGGAGTATGAACTATCAAAAGGTCCATCATTTGTCCACGGGATACACCACAAATGAAGTTAATATGTTTTAAATTAAATAAGAGTTAAAATTTAAGAATCCAATTTTTGTGAAAAAATAGGCTTTTATGTAGGAATAAACACTATTTTAAGGGTTTTAGATGTAATAATTTTTTCTAATTTTATAAAACATTAAACAAAAAATATCCTTTAAATATATGAAAATGAAACGCTTATTACCAATCAGGTAATTGTGGGTTATTTAAGTAAAATAGCACTATAGTTGGTATTTTAAAAATGTCTAGATAACCTTAGATGTTAGGAATTTATCACATAGGGAAAATTTAATAGTTAAGGATATAATTATGGGTCAATATGTTTAAGTATGATCAAAAGTTTATGGCTTAAATACCCCATGTGATGGGAATAATTTAGAAGACATATATTAAGTATTAATTAATGCTTGAGGTATATAATTAACCCTTATATTTTACTCTTTTTTATAATAAATAGGTTGTTTGAAGAAGATTAATTTTATATTTTGTGAACATAAGTTGAAATTTATTGATAACCATTAGGGTAAATATGATGTTTGGTGTTATGGTAATTATGTTTAATTAGATAAAATCGTTATTACATTTTGGGAAAATATGATTTATTAAACATATAACCATGGGATTGAAATGTAATTTAGTGACTAAGTGATTAAAGTTTTTTTTGAAGAAGTTCACAATATTGGTAATATTATATGACTAAGTTAATCATGATATTTTTTAGTAAGATGGGAATTTATTTGAGTGATAAATTTTGAGTTAATGTTTGGAAGAATATATGATTTTATTGTGGCTTTATAGCGAATCTTGTTATTTTGTGAAGATAATATTACATTAGATAATATATTATATGACTTTATGATTGATTAATGTTTTTTTATATTAATATTAAGTTGATACTTGATGAATATTTGATAAAATATTTATTATTTTTTGTTTATGAATTTGGTTTGGAATATTTTTAAGAGTTTTATGGTTTGTTATTTATGGAATTATTTATGATCAACTTTGGGTGTTTCTATTAATGATTTTGATATTAATTTAGTATTTCTTCGTTTTGGATAATATCTTACCTTGTGATGAAAATTATTTTTTTAGTTAATTTATAAATATATGAGGATTCACTTTTTATACTTTTATGGATATTTTGATCTATTAGAAGTTGATTATAGTGATTCAGGTGAAATATCCCATGCCTGGATAGATTGAAATTTTTTGATGGGATTTTAATTTTCTTTTATTATAAGGGTAGACTCTTGAATCAATGATTGGAATGGATTTATGATAGTTGTAATGTATTATAAGGGTATTATGAGGTTTGGAATGATTCTTAGGAGGTAGCTCAAGTGTTCAGATGAGATTCTGAGGCTTTAGATTATGTTTCAGGATTTTGGGAGTTTTACGGAATTGGTGCACAGTTTGGTGTGAACATTTTAGGGAAACCATCGATAACCTTTATTTTTATGACATTTTTTTGTTCATTTATAACTGCACATAGATTAGATTCATAAATGGAATACAGTTTGGGGTAAACTATGTGAGGAAAAGGGAGAAACCGTACATGGATGAGAATGGTCTGAGGTCTGGTGAATAGGTTGTATGTAGCTTCAAAAAAACTATGCACCATGTTGTACATGGGAGACAGTGTTGAAAAAATGGTTGGAACATATCTTTTCGAACTCTTATACCTATCCATATTAGTTATGAGGGGTTTACAATAAGGGTGTGTTTTTAGAGCATGGTTTGGCCAACCATGTGGAAAAACTGTGTGAGTTGGTTAGCCTTGGATAGAGCCAACAACAAGATCGGTTCATGGTTTGGATAACAATGTGGCCAAATATTGTGTAATCCTTGAATCAGATTAAAAATTATGTTTTTTCCATTTTTTCCTCCAGGGTTTTATGATACCCATCCCCTTTCTCCCCCATAGAATGCATGAACTAGAGGAGGGTTTCACCTCCCTTTTCCCCCATCTTCAAGCCTCACCAAAGAGGTGTTTTGGTGGAGATTTTTCATCATTTTGAGGTAATATTAAATCCATACAGGATTTATTTATTTTTTCTATTAATACTCTCTAATTTTCGGGCTTCTGTGGTTTAGGTTTTATTGATTATTCCACTAAACCGTGTTGGAATAATCTGTCTCTCATGAGGATTTTGGTTGGCTTGGGTAGAGGAGATCTCGAGATGGATTCCACATGTTGTTCCATGGAATTTCATTAAGGTATGTATTTTTGGTGCATTTTCTTAGGTTTTAATGGTTAAATTAATTTAATTAGGTGTTTAAATGGTATCAAATCTTATAGATTTTCCCAGGAATGGTGTTGGGAGACCATTATAGACCTTCCATAGTCATTTCATGGAGTTTTGATAAGAGTTAATCAGTTCTATGAGTTTTATGGAATTATGACACATTGGGGTTTAATTTCTTAAATAACTATAATTTCTATAATTAAATTATTATTTTTTTAGTGTGAGGTTAAGGATTGTGTGACCAAGATGAGATTAGTTGGGTGACAAGGAGTTGGGGTGAGGATTTTATGAGATTTTACAAGGAAACCTTGATTTGAAGATGTTTCGGAAAGATTATTTAATGAAGTAAGAGGTCAAAGAGTTTTACCCCTAGTTATGATAATTTTCTTACATGGGTGTGCAATATATTAATTAAAGTAGACGTGTGATATGGTTGAACCCTTAATCTAAAAAATTGTTTTTAATTTATATTGTTAACATGGACCTTCCATAAACCCCATATGATCGGTTAGATGTTTTTATACCATACCTATGACCCTCCATGGTGTGTGACCACCTTTGAAAAATAATTTTTTTTGGTGTTTAGTTTTGGTAAAAGCTTTTGAGGAATATTTGAAATGGTTAAATGGTGTTTTTTGTATTTTGATTTGGATGATCATTCTAACATGGGAAAATAATGTTTTAAAATAAAATTTGGTTTGAAATGAAGAGTATAACTCCATTTGGTATAAGAAAAGGGGGTTTAAATTGATTTCAGTTTTGTATTTAAATTTGGTGTGTGCAGTTAACTTATTGTTGAAATGTTTTGATGCCACCTAAAATGGTTTTCATGAGATATGAAGTAATTGGAAATTGACTTTATTTTCAAAGAGGAAGTGTAGTGTTTTAATGGGTGGCCTCCAAGTTTTTTATAGGTATGTTGTTTCAGAGTTTTATTAAATGTAAAAAAGGAATCAGTTTTATTGATCTATGTATTTATTTAAAGGTATGTTGGGCCTTGATAAATATTGTGATCAAGATAAGAAATTTATATGGTTTAAAGGGGTGTGTTTAATTGTTAAAATTACTAAAGAACATATGACAAATATGTATTCGGGTAAAGGATAAAATGGAAATGTCGGATAATGGAATGGATAGGGATGGTTGGACTTGTAGTGTCAAATCATAGTTGGATTTATTGACTGATGCTCTATGTTTTTTGACCAGTGAAAAATGGTTTTGAGATGTTGGACTAATGCTCGACTCCCTGGTTTTGGGCGGTACATACTAATACTATAGGTGCACTAGTACACCATAGTTTTTGGGGAAAGGATTCATGCTCATAAACTAAAGGGTATAGATATGTCGTTTTATATTACATTTGGGATGGTCAAGAAAGATGATCCAAGTTTTGTTTGGATAATTAGACTAATGATCCTTTTTTCTGACTTGTGACCTAGTGTTTGGGGTGTCCAGACATAACGTGCTAGATCTTGATTCGAAACTAGGATTAATGATCTTTATTTTCTAACTAGTATCCACTGTATATTATGACTAATATGAACATCTCAGATCGAGGGTGTTTTGATGGAAAAGGATAACAATTGGGATAAATAATAAAAGTGATGAATTGAACTTGGTAAAATAATAAAACTTGTTTTATTTTCTAGATTTTCTACAGTTATCCATTATCTTTCATGCACTATTATAATGACTGGTTTTTTCTTTAGACACCATTTATGGTGGATTATGAAGTTTTACTCACACCTTGCTCAGGTTTCAATTTCACATGTGTACCCAAGAAGCACTCACATGTTTTTTTTCAGTCACAAGTCTGGGTTGAGGCCTATGTCGAGTCTCAAATGGTCCAGCATGATAGCTCGATGGATTCAGTTGATGGTACGGGTTAGGATCAATTATGATTTCGAGACTTTTGGTGTATTATTTTATTTTTGTATTTTATGAAACTAGATCAGTGGGCGATTACTTGTATGTATGGAATGATCATTCATTCCTTTATTACATTTCATTATTTTACACCATTTTATGTTTCAATTTTTTTCCACATAATCTAATGTATATGGTTTTTTTATATTTACTTCTTATTTCACACTCTCTTATGGGGGTATAATATCCTCACATTTCCACTTTATACCCCTACTACTAGTCGATAGCCTCTTGGATATGAGAAGGTGTCTATGAGGTTATGTGGAAAACCATATCAGGGAACTAATTTAGTGGAATTCAGAATGGGAAATTAAAAAGTGGTATCAAATCCATTTAATTTCCTATTTTATTATTATTTGGGGTTTGATACACTAGATTAATTAAAACTTGCTGGAGATTGATATGGATACCAGGATGGTGTTTCACAAAAAACTATTTTGGTAGGATGTCTAGTTTACCAAGGGATGGGATTGATGCTCTAGATTTATGATTCTATTGTAGTATATGATTTTTTCATCGATCAACACACATGTTGTTTGGATGTGATGACTTATGATGGATTTATAGTCCATTTAATGTAATGTAAATAGGTATCTCATATATCATGCTAGGCATGTAGTATCAACATATTATTGGCATGGTAGTGTGTGTTTTTAGGTATTTTCTTATGAAGGAAGGTTATGCAGATCTATGGAGAGATTCTTAGTGAGAAAAATGGGTCTGTTCTCATGCATGGTTGGTATGATGAACCTAGTGGGTAAACAAGATATAAGAATATGATTTTGGAACCCCTTGTGAGTGACTTTTGTTTAGGATTAGTTGCATGCCCGGGTCCTTCAGGGAGTGGTCTATTGTGAAGATGCTAAGAGAGTATAGAAACTCTAGTTGTAAGAAGTTGGTTGGTATATGATATCTTTATGGCATGAGACCTATATTAGATACTTTTTACAATATTAGGTCATGTGATGATGATATGGGTGGAAGTTATATGCTTTGTGAGTTGTGGCCTTCTGTGAGATGGCATGGACCTTGTGGTATTATACCTAGTGACCTTCTTGGCATGACTCTAGTTTAGGGAGTTAGTTCCATGTGGATTTTTTATGACCTATAAAAGGGGTTGTCCATGTTGTAAGTTCCTTTGGACATGTGAGGCACATATGGATGTTTTTGGAATTTTTATAGTGGTGCATGAGTGGTAAAACCTAGTATGATGTTTAGGAACATTAAATGCATTTGGTTTTTAGAAAGTGTACTTGAGTGCAAGTGTTTTAGCCTTATGGATGGTTTTTATAGGGGATGGTTCATTAACTTTCCTAGAATAGGTAATGGATTTTCATATGAGTGTTCCTGGTTGTTATGAATTGGATTTAGAGTGCAAGAGGTGATCAGGGGTATGAGGTTATATGTGTAAAGGTTTTAATGTGTGATGAACATACATGTGATATAGACCTATTGTGTTTTCAGCGAGGGACACACGAAGGTTTATAGTATCCCTTGGAGTGGAGAGAATTGGGATTGTTGATGCTTTATGGGAACTTGTGGTTTCTAAGGGAATGACTAGTTAGGTGTCCAACCTGGATAGTTTTGGATGCATCTTTAGGAATAAAGTTAGAGCATAAATGACCTTAGTGTAACTTTGAAACAATCCCAACATTTGAGTAGTTTAGTAATTGGTTTTGGATAAAGGATTTATTTTGGTTTTGGAAAGCAAAAAAGGGTTCTCTATGATGGGTTAGATATGCATAAAGGGTAGGCATGGCCAATAGGTAGGACTAGTGAGACAAGTTTTTGTAAATCTTGACTTGTTAGAGTTAGAATTTCGTTTTGTGGTGGGGTCACACTAGAGTGTGTGTGATGGTTAAGTGTGAATGGAATCTTGAATACATGAATCGATTTTTACATGCTATGTCATTTGGTTTGTGTATCAGAAGTTACGAGAGTGCATTCCAATGGTGCTTGAGTGGAGTAGGTTTCCATGAGTAGCCTGAGAGATGATGTGAATTTTATGATATTCTTCTAGTAAAGGAGGTCCAGGTAAATTGGATGGCTTTTTTATGTCCCTATAGATAGAGGTGATGTTGGAAATGGGTGAGTGATATGTGAATTCATTGATGAAATCTTATAATTCTCTTAGTCTAGAGGCAATCATGCCTAATATCTAGATTTTTTGGGTATTATTAGAGGGAAATGGCTATATTCCATGATAACTATGTTTTTTCTTAGTTTTATGAAAGTAATCTTTGGGTGTGGTGCTCATAGTGTAGTGTAAATGGATTCATATGCTGGGAATATGATCATAGAACATTGTTGGTTGAGGATCTTTTAATGGATGGGATGTTGGTGAATACCGGGGGTACCGTCCATGGAAGGCGTGGACAAGCAGTAGTGGAATTTATTATTTGTTTTATTAACTGTGAGAGAGATAGACATGTCTAATTCCTAGGTTGTTAATGAATAGAACATGGGAAATTATGGCTACAGTCTCTTTATAGGGGAGATAGAAACGACACTCCAATAGTGGGGAGTGATATGTTAGTCAAAGAGATACAACCCTCATGCTAGTAGGGACATAAGTGTTCGAAACTATCTGTAAATATATTGTGGTATTCAATGGAACATGAGTAATGGTGGTTAGAGTCTCTTGAATGGGGTGATGGAAATGACACGTCTACAGTGGGTAGTGACATGTCGATCATGAAGATACAACACTCATTATGGAAGGGTTACAGGTGTGTTGAACTGGTCGTGGATCTGTTATGGTGGAAGTGTGATCCTAGTGGAATAACATTGAGATTCATTCTTAAAATTACTTGAGGAATATTTTTATGAAATTAGTTGTGGAAGATGACCAAGAAGAGTATTGTATTCGTTCTTGAGGTGCTTATGTAAGAGGGGCTTTAGTGGTGTAGCAGGGCTTGACTATAGATTTGAGTCTGTAGGGGACCCAACAGTAGAATCTCTATGGGGGATAGGAATGGACTCCATTGGGTATGATTGGGTTGTTGAAGAATTCCTCTCAGTATAACACCTTGACATAAGTTACCTAGATTCAGTACATTATTACGTAACATTATCATGGTATAAAGAATCATGTCCTAAAAGACCAATCAGTTTAGTAGCCTTGGAAAACAGATTACACACATGACCGTTACATTACATTATAAAATGAGAAACAATGAAACCATTTTTTCCCCTTTGAACACATTCATATCCCATATACTATCCCGACAGGTTAGACATAATATACTTCTTTGCATCCTGGAAAAAATAAAATATAGAAGGGGGTGAGCTTAGATGCTCAGTAAGGATAACAATATAGCGAAAACATTCATAAATAAACATAAATATTTAAGGAAATGTGTAAAACTAAAACACAAGGCATTTAAACATAAACATAAGCATAATATGTCAAATATAAATCAAATAATCCCATTTACTTATTCACATGGATATTCTACTAGTCAAATAATCACATGTAAAATAAAAAATCCAATTTTATAATGTTGGAATGCCTAATGTCAGACTTCATAACCACATAGTCAAGGACTTGTTCCAAGACTACAAATATGATTTTTTCATGACATTTTTCTAAGACACTAGTTTGTCTCCTGAGAACCACCGATGCATCATGGAGCTATAGCGGGCTCCACCCGTCACTTACTAAGTCCAATGAATTCCTCATATAAAAAGTTTAAACATAACATAAACATTTGTATTAAAACTAGCATACAAAATGTTAATAATTTATCCATAAACCATGAATGGTATAAAAATAACACATCCATAGTCAAACATATCACAAAACCTTCAATACAATATGGAAGATTTATATCATAATAAATCAACCTCGATAAAGAATAATATCCTGTAAAGGATATTGACATAGTTGAAAATGATTAGTAAAAATAATTGAGAGAAATATCCCATTTTTCATGAAATCAATTAAAAGTCACATATATTATAAAGGAATTCATTTAAAAGAGGGTATTGAATCAAAGTTTCCCATGAAACTTTGAAACTTTTGAATTGAATTAACATTTTAAAAAATTCATGTCTATATAAATAAATCCTCAAAACCATTTTGAAAACATGGAAATTAATGAGAAATTTCTAGAAGAATAAATATTTAAAAGTTTTAAAAAGATGTTTTAGAAAAAAATTCCCATAAAAATAATCCCTTTGAAAACACTTTTATGAAACATGGACCTGGACAATAAATATTTCCCAGTAGATACTTACGTAAAAACAACATCAGATAATAAAGAGATTGGGAAATTAACCCTTAACTTTTACATTTCCTTAGTCGATGGTATGCTAACCTACTGTATAATAGTTAAATAATTGTTATTAAATTATAAAAGTACAATATACATAAATATTATAACATATATGATATTAAAATATTTCTTTGTTTGTAATATTTTAGTAGTATCATCATTTCGGGTGTTAACTGATTCATTTTCCTTTATATGCTTGGTTACATAAGCCATGTTTTTTATGGATTGGATTTATTTGATTCATATACAGAATGATATTATTTTTATAAAAATTATTTTTAATCATAAAATTAAAATTATTCTTGAATGATTTTGATGGGGAATGAATCTGATCGCGTTAGTGGAGACGGTAATCCATACATACGTACGTGTGACAATATCATTATATTGATGGTGAAATCATATGTAATTGGATGGTATATCATATATATTTATTAATCAAAATTTTATATTTGTTATTCACGTAAATTATACTCAATATTATACCCATCAAAATAATTACGGGTTTGAATAACAAACTACACCACAACATGGAGACGGTAATCCGTAAGTACGCACGTATGTTGAATTTTTCAATTATAATATGGATAGAATAATGAATATGGATGTAAAATTTTTATAATAACATCACAATATATAGAATATAATTTTTTAATTATTTTACAATTGAAAAAACAAAGAAAGGGGAAGTGGAAGAAGAAAAGAACTTGAAAGAGGTGATGAAATATTTACCTCTTCATCAGGTTCTTCCTTTTGATTTGATGAAAAGAGCTCCTTAAGTTGTCTTTCTGACCAAAGGAAGGACTCTTGGATGAAGGTAGTAAATCTTGGAGGATATTTGGTAAGGGGTTTGATGATCCAAAAGGCTTTGGATTTGTGAAATCAAGAGAAGGGGAAGTGCCCTTTTATAAGAGAGGTGAGGGTCATTTTAGGAAAAAACATGAAATATTATTTTATAATAAAATCATTTTCGGTATCTAATGGCACCCCAAACGAATTATTTAAAGAAAAAGGTTGGTATGGGTCGAAAAACTCTCAACCAATAGGTTTTAGATAGGATTAGGTCATCATATAAACCTTATCTTTTAGATTTATCTCTTAGTTAAATAGTTTGACATTTACCATGTCTCTTTGTATTTTTAAATTATATGGTTAATAATATTACTATAACAGGCCAAGATAACCCCATGTGGTTAATTATTAACATATATAACATTATATAAGTCCTTTGGCAGAAAATTAGATTTTTAGGAATATTATATCAATTAATAATATAATATTTGTTTTAAAAACTCAATTATATCAATTTTGACACTATTTACTATTTGATTATTTTGAAATCCATAAAAATTTGTTCACCTCGAATAAAATTTATTCAACCAACCCTAACATGTAATATTAACCTAGAAAATTATTTTAATTTAATAGAAGTATCAAATTACATTTATTTGGATATTTACAATATCAATTATTTTAATAATTCATTGATAATGTAATTACTGCATCATCATTGTGTTATAAATAAATTAAATTATTTAATGTCTAAAAATTATAAATAAAATAAAATTTTGTATGAAATCTTTTTTATATTTCTAATGAATATTTATAGTCAAACTTATATTGTGTATAACCCTATATTAAAAACAGTTTAGATATTAAAATTTGAATTTAACTCTTTTAACTCTTCTTTAAATAAAATAATAATAAATGTCCTATTCTAATCCAAGGGGACAAAATAGGATCATATTTTATTACTAAGGTTTTTTTGGTCTATTTATACTTATACAATAGAATTAGGACATGTGTTAGAGTAATTATGAGATTATTTTTACGCTTAATTAACCTATTTACTTTTAACCGTGATAAATAAGTCAAAAGTTAATATTCACCAAAAATTATTTTTATCTTATTAAAACACATTTTACTTACTGATATTAACCGTGTTTCTAGGATTTTTGAAATTCTACTCACATAAGCGGTAAAATTACATTTTATGCAAATTTGCTAATGTGCCTAGAAGGTGGGTAAAAGAGGTTAAAAAGTCCAATAGAATTTTATATATCTACATTTTTTATAAAATGGATCAAATGATTTAAATTGAAAATATATAGGTATTATATATATCTATTTTTACTGAAAATAAATTTAAATAAAACAAATAATTATTTAAATAAAAAGTTGATTTTAAATAATAACGCAGTGTTTTTAACTATTCATCAAAAATTGAAAGTTTTCAGAAAAATACCAAAAATTCACCCTAAGATAATTTTGATTTTATGAATTAAAAAATTAAGTATATTTTACCAAATTCATAACATAAAAGTTTCATTTATTGTTTTAAAATTATTTCCTGTGGTCAGAACCAAAAAGGAGGTTTTTAAAAAGTAAAAACTATCAAAACATTGACATGTGCTTATGTAAAATATAAATGTGAAATTACTTATAATGACCTACATTATATTAAATGATAAAAATATAATCTAATTACACTTAAAAAACATTAAAATTGATAATTTATAATTATAAAATATTTCAATTAAAAAATATGTTTTTAAATAAAACATAGTATTTTTCACTATTCATCAAAATATGAAAGTTATCAGAAAAGTAAAAAAAATTTACCCAAAATAAATTTTTATGTACCAATTATAAATAATAATTAACTTAAATAAATTAAATATATAAATTTTTCAAATATTGGTTTTAAAAAGGGTTCACCATTAAAAAGAGGTAAAATTGCATTTTTTGAAAAATACTTATTTTATCCAAAGAAATTAATTTTTTCTCATATTATGTCTAAGAAACCCATAATATGGATGTTAAAATTATATAGAGTACATAAGATTACAAATTCAATTAATACTATTCATAAATACTTTTTGAACGATTATTTTAGTAAGTTGTGGTGCGCTCGAACTCAGTATTGCGTGTAGCGCAAGCTATTGAATTACTTTAATGAGATAACGTACTATGAAATATTGGGGTGTTACATTCTCCTATACATCAATAAATTCTATCCTCACAATTTAAAATTGTTCATCCAAGAAAAATACCATTTTGGAAAACCCACATCGGAAATTGGTTTAATAAAATTTACTCTTAATAAGAGGGAAAGGGAAATGAAAATGTCACGACCAAATTTTGATCTTGATTAGGAGAAAATTGGTGGAAATTAGATACACATAATTGGAGAAAAATCGTAAATATTTATATGGAGAGATTGAGGTCATAAATCACAAACAAGTGTAAAATTGAGGGCCTCAAAGCCATCAATCTAAGATGATATAAAATATCATCAGTTCAACAAAAAATAAGGTGTTAGGATAACACATTTTTGGTTTTATGATCCATTCCATAAAGTTTAAGAATTAATTTATTCATAGATATTGACTCTCATTTTTCTTCACATTGTCTAAAATGAATGGAAAGGGAAAATAACTTAGCACAAATGGATTCATTCTTTGAAGAAAACATCAAAAATTGACAAAGGAATGAACAAGGCTTTAAAAGAAGATGTACTGCGCAAGTCCCATCAATGTCGCACAAGTCCATTTGTGCGACGCACAATGGTCACGCAAGTGACTTGTGCGACCCAAGTGATAACCGCTCGGGGTCTTCTCCTGCCTCTAAATAGACCCTGTGGGCCCCCCATTTCAGGAGGGAATTTTTCTGGAAACTCAGATTTAAGCTCCTGGTGCCCAAGTCTCTTCTCAAAGCTTCCGAAACACTTCTAAAGTAATTTCTTACCTAAAACGAAAGATCTAAAGAAGGGGAGGAAGGCCTAAGTATTGAAACTCATCAACACTTGCGCGCCTGAGTGGCCAGCCCTTAAGGGAAATGGCCACACTTGTGCGTCGCCTTATTCCTTCAACAGAACTTGCACGTCCCTTTTTTGGAAGAACCTCAAGAGGATTCTAAAGGCCTTAACCGAAAGTCTCTCAAGAATTACACTACTGGTTAGTCACCGCGCAAGTACCAAACTTTTCACGTAGATATACCGGTGCGACCAAGACATGCGCACCCATGCAGTACCTGCGCGCCTGCCAGGACTTACGCACCCCTACCTTTTTGGGTGGCCTTCTTTCCCATTTTACCACTCTTAAGCCATTCCACATCTCCTATTCAAGATTTAGTCTTCAAGACACTCTTCAAAGTCATTTATGTCATGATTTCTTGATTTGACTTCCTTATCTGAAAGTAATTCTGTGGAATATCTCTCAAAACATAGTGACTTACACATCTTTATGTCACTAAAGATTGAGATTTCATTCATTCAACCTCATCCTTTAAGATGAGAGAATCTAACCTGGGATTCCTTTTCAAGAATAAGTCCCAGTCATCAATTTGGGATTCCTTTTCATGAGTAACCCCCAAGTCCCCTAACCTAGGCTTCCTTTTCAGGAATAAGTCCCAGTCATAAATTTGGGCCTCCTTTTCAGTAGTAACCCCAATCATAATCATTAACCTGGGCCTCCTTTTCAGGAAGTAAGTCCCAGCCCTCAAATTTGGGCATCCTCCTTAGGAAGTATGTACCAGTCTTAATTTCTCTTAACCAGTCATAATTCCTTTTGATTTGGGATTCCTTTTAAGGAGTAAAACCCAATCATAAGTCCTCTCCTAATTTGGGCCTCCTTTTCAGGAGTAAGCCCTAGGTTAGAGTATTCAAAATCTCCATGAAGCAGATATACCTTTATAAACCCTGTTCCTGGATTTCTTACCTGAAGTAAATCCTAATATTCATTTATCTGGGCAGTCATACATACATAAGCCCCACATTATTTCTTATGATTGCATCTTTTATGGCACAATTGTCTAATTTTTACCAATACCTATTGTTTCTCACACCGAGCATAACTCACGTGAGATTAGGGTGTAAAAGTAATTATGACATTCTTATTTGAGCCATTAATCATAAACATCATACTCCCTTACTCGAACTACGTGGGTTCTGATTCCTTTTCTAAAAAAAGGATACGTAGGGAGCCCATCTGCGGGTTCGATCCCAATTCTGAAATAATACATGTCCTTCTGAATGACAATAAACATCAAGTGCCCCACTGAGTGGCTTTGAAACTAGCATGGTCATCATAATGTCTAAGAGACTTCTATATAAATGTGTCAAAGGATACCATTGACCAAAAATCCCTAATAAATACAGATGATTCTCTATCGATGAAGAACCTCGAATACATATAAAAGATTCTCTAAATTTCCTACATATTTTTCATTGATTGTCAGATCTAAAGGAAAATCTCATTTTATACTTGGTAATGTAATAAGGATTCACGAACATAACTTAAATCTATAAAGAGAGTCCCTGAATAGACAATAATCCCCCTCAAAAAGGTGTGATGAGTCCGACCTCCGATCCTCTAGACCAATGAAAATTCCGAAGTCTCATCAGTCCACAAACTAATGAGCGCCTACCTTTGGAAAGTAGGTCCAAATGGATGTGGAATCATTGGATGATTCCGGTTCTACGAACAAACCCTCTAGAAATCGATTGGAACGTTTGAACCTCCCATCAAAGGAGGTCATCCCTGAATTCAGAGGGAAACAAAAAATGGTGAACCCGACGTGAATCCTTAACCAAGTTAAAATAATGTTTTACCTATTTGTTAGGCCCCTATTTAAAACAAAATGAGAGGGCCAACAAACCAAAAAACAATCATTGACATATGTACTCATCCAAAAGATGTAGTAGATGAATTTATCTTGATTACGTATGTTATATCAAACAGGAACTCTTTTCCAAGATCTTCTATATTTCCATAATGGCTGGTCTCAAATTCACACCTGTGAATACTGCTGTTGCAAATGCCACTGCTACTACTCCTGCTAGATCATCATCCGCTCTAAGAATGATATCACCTACTCAGCGTCTTCAACGCTGGGTATCAAAATCACTAGTTAAGGAGTACCATCAACACGGTACCATCCCAACTCTGGAGGCTTCCCAACAAGCCCTCCAAGTGAACAACTCACACCGGTCATCTGGACAATGACAACTAGTGATCAAGAAGTAGGCGGCGCTGACTACCATCTCCAACCGTTCGTATCGTTATCCCCGGAAAGCAATCACCATTCGCTCCCTTATTCTGGGGAGGTGAATGAGAAGGTCCCTCAGGGCCTTAATTTTAGAAAACAGGAGTCCTTCCCGAGGGCTCCCACCAACAATCGCCGCCAGACTCATGAAGCAGTGCACCCTCAACATGATGAGGGTACAGACTCCAGGCGTTCGGCTCAGGTTCCTCGAACCCAAGCAAGCAAGACGAACCACCAGAGGCGGAATTCGGTCAACAGTGAGCAGGTTCTCATCTCTGCCATCTCTAGAGAAGCCCGCCAACCTAAATTGGTGGAAAGCAACGAGAAGGCACACACACCTGCCTGTTTTAATTCCGTTGTCCAGCAGACTCATCTGGCAGCATCACGCCAATCCCGCAAGGCAATTCCGATGGAGTACTATAGGCAAGAACATACACCTGTTTATATATCATCATCTAGTTATCAGGCTCGTCTGACTACATATGATGGAGCTCGTCAACCACGTTTGGCGAAGTGCAATAGCAGGCACACACACCTGCCAATATTAATCAATCCTACTAACAGTCTCGCTTGGTAGCACACGGAGAAGTCATTCGAAAAGCTCCGGCGACAAACAGGAGGCAGAATCAACTCTCTGCCCCCACACTTGAGTACTATCAGGATTCAATGACAGGAAAAGGAGGACAGGAGCAGGAACATACACCTACTCCAAACCCAGAATGGACGTATATTCCCGTTCCGACAGCTGAAGTCACCAAGCATATTTTATCAATGGTGAAAGAGGAGAAGAAAATTCCTGCACATATTCTAGATGCTTGCCAGGATATTATAACATCTTCAGCAACATCTCATGTAAATACACATAAATCTATCCCTACCAGTGGAGTGACACATCAACAATTCACTCCGGAGCAGACACGCACATCTGTTTCCGTCCACGAGGGTTATGGGGAATACTCCCCCATATCATACGGACAACCAAGTTAGGCACATACACCTGATTTGAGTGGAGATCATCAGCCTAAACTGACCATCTTTCCTGATCTGGCACATACACCTACTCAGAGCATCCACTTTCGTCAACAAGTGGTTTCCAAAGCGAGTAAGAAGGCGTCTAAAAAAATGACCTGCCCAGTAGAGTCAGGAGATCAGGAGACAATTCATAACAAGGCCTTGCACAATGCTGGAGTTCTTGAATCTCTCAGACAGTTATCTATTGGAATTCAAGATTCTACTCCCTCAGTTCCCAATAATGCGAACATTAATTCCGAAGGTCTTCAATAGACACTTCCTCATGAAGGCTTGCTTCATGAAAATTTGGTCGATCTTGAAGTTTCATCTTCAGATGAGAGCCACAGGAACCCTCTGTGTGGTCAGAAGACTAAGGAGCAAGAGATCTCATCTTTTTCTATAACCCACCATGGTGGTCCTCCCCATGATGATGAATTTCGCTGCGAAAGTCCTCTCTGCAGTAGTGATGCACATTTCCCGGAAAATGCTCCAGTGGACAGTGTAGTGCTGAGAAATCCCTCTTATCTTGAGGAACTTGAAAATGCAAAACCAGTCATGTCTGATGCTTCATCGCTAGCAAGTGAAATAATTTCTCAATCAAAAGATAGCCCAGGGTGTAGTTCATTCTCCGAACCACCCCTAAGTCATGCATCTTCTAGTTTCAATAATTTCTCTACCAATCTTGTTGAATACGATGAAGCAACAAGGAAACACCAACTCTGGTCAAAACAGGTAGAATAATCTTCATTTAATGATAAAGAGGAAATGCTGAACATGAGAAGACAACTGGAAAAAAGTGAAGTACCAGACATGTTTTGGCCTCTGGCTGACTCTCAGTATGACATTCCAATGATTTTGATGGAAGTTGAAATCCATGATATTCGTCTCAACATATGGAAAACTCATTTTCAATTGAAGAAGAAGTTATTATCTTATGATGAATATGAAAATCATATTAAGATAATAGAAGGGTTACAACGTCAGATTGATTTGGCATCTCTATCAGTCTCTTGATATCCGAAGGTTGAAAAGCAGCAGAGAACTCTTCAACGTTCATGCCTTAGCGCACTAAGAAGATTGCGTCAGTTAATTTCCAATTCCCCATCTGGTATTCATGTCATAGGGTGGGTTTTTCATGGTGAACTACATTTCACAGTGCTCTACAGTCAGAAATGCATGCCGAAAATGGTCTCATGCGATGTTATTGCCCATGGTCGGCCAGAGTCAACGGGCTTTGTTTGTAATCAAAAGCTTGCCCAAGAACAGGGTTCAACTAGTTCCTCTCAAAATAAAGCATACATAGAACAAGTTGTTGAATTACTCCAGCATCAAGAAAATGAGAATATTGAACAAGCCTCTCGTATGGAGAAAGCACATCATCAAGTGACAGAAGTGTCGAAAATCATCCAACGGTCTTTTGAACCAGGTCATAAAAGTGGATACAGGTTAATGCATCCAGCTAATTTTCGGACTAAGGTTCTCAAGATCAAGATAGCTTTTAATAAAGTCTCAGACATAGTATGTCAAGAGCCACCCCAGCTTGCCAGACTGGGGAATCTTTTAAACCAACCCTCGGAATCAACAGATAGGATTCGAGGAGTTGAGCGAGAACAACAAGAACATCCCCAGTCCACCAGACTGGGGACTTTTTCAAATCATCAATCCCCTCCTCAGAGAATATCGATCTTTTCTCGATTGGGGAAGAATCCTCAAGAGGAATGAAGAGCCAAATTATCAGGAGATTCCCTCCAAATTATGGCTCGTCAAGATGTTCCTATGGGATTGAATCAATAAAAGGAAATGTCTCATCAGAGACATGGAGGAAGAAAATATCATAGAAATGCTGATAGAAGGGATGTGATGCGTTATGCATCAATCAATGTCATCAATTCCTTTGTTGCTGATCCAACAGATGAGGCCCACTCAGGGGACTCAGATGAAGAGGTTCCTGCTCAAGAAGATGTACACATCGATACAAATGAAGAAGGTGTGCATACACAAAATCAATGGATTACTCAGAAATTAGGTAATACTTAGAGTAACCCAGTTCCCCCTCTCCGAAAATGATCCAACAAAGGGAAGGGAAAGAATCAGGTTACATATCCTTCCTTTGGAGAAGGACAATCACTCTCATTAGAGAAAAGTTTTGCACAACAGGAGGAAGAAATGAAGGAATTAAGGAGGTTGAATATAGAACTACTTCAGAGTAGTCTTCTTCTTAAATGTGGTGGAGTCAGTCAGCCAAATGAATTTGTTGTAGCTACTGAGATGGGTCAGGAATATCCTCCTCTATCAGTACACCCTCACAGGTCTAATCCTACGGGTCAAGTGCAACAACAATTGACAGTGCTACCATCATTTACATCACCAACCACCACATCTGTCCAAGCTCCAGTCATTACACCTACCAAAGACCAAGTTCAACCAGATGTTTCTAAAAATTTAATAACTACTATTGAGTCATTAACAGCTCGGTTAGAAAATATGGAAGGGAAACATGCGCAAGTCCAACCAGAAAAGAAAGTTTACCCTGAATGGGTAGATTCAATCTCTCCTCCATCCAGTTTTGGAAACCTTGTATTCCCTATTTTCAATGGATCAGGAAACCCTGAACAACATTTGACGCATTACGTGTCTTGCTGCGATCCAATGATGGGAACTCCGGAGCAGCAAGAAGCAGTGAAACTCAGATGCTTCGTGCGGACCTTGCAAGGACCAGCTTTTTTCTAGTATACAAGCTTGTAATCCCGGTCAATTACCGGATGGGAGGATCTTCGCCAAAAATTCCTTCTTCAGTTCAGCTCAACTTTTCCAAAGACGATAGTTTTCGATCTTAAAAACTGTAAGAAAAGGGAGAATGAAAGAGTCTCTAATTTCATTGCTCGCTGGAAGGGATTAAAATATTCCCTGAGCTTAGCAGCCCCTCAAGAAGAACTTTTGCCAATCTGTATAGAAAATCTACGTGAAGAATTACGCACGCCGTTGATTCATGTGAAATACACAGGAGGGTTTCAAGACCTTACTTCAATCGCTCAGCAGATTTAAGATTCCCTTATATAGGCTAAGGCTAAATCTCGTGTAATTCCATCAGATCCAGGAATTAGAATGGGTAAAGCAGAAACTACTACAATTATTCTTAAACAAACACCTGTACCTGTTTCTACTTCAAAACCTTCATCTTATCGAAGGGATCCACCTCCTGAGCGCCAACAACATAGTCCGTTTCATCCAGATGATCAAAGAGATCAAAGACGAAAACAATTTGAGGATTTGAATAGAAAAACATACTCTTTCCGAAATGAACAAGTTCCTGGTTATTTCATTTCGGCTTTGGAAAAAAACTTGGTTCAATTACCAATGCCCAAGAGGCCAAACAAGAATGGAGATGAAGACCGTCCCAATTATTGCCCTTTTCATCAAATGTTGGGGCATCCCATCCAGGAGTGTTTTGTCTTCAAAGACCTCCTGCAAAAGATGGTCGACTCGGGACAAGTCAAACTGAAAGGTTCTTTAACTCAGGTAGCATGTGTTACTGCTACAATTCCAGAGGAGGAAGTTGAATGGAAAGAAGTCAAAAGAAAAAATGCACAGAAGTATGATGATTGGATGGTTAGAAAGACAATCAATCGAACTCATGCTATTTTGCGAACACAATTAAAGAAACCAATTGTGTCTTCTACTATGAATGTTGCGGCAAAACCCTCTTCATCAGAGGGAAAGTCCTCAAAGAAGCAGAATGATTAAAAGAAAGAAAAAGAATCAGAAGAAGATTAGTATGTGTCAAAACCTAAGTTTTCCTTGACTCTAGCAGACTTTATGCCATCTACTTCAAAGCCACGGGCACCGCCCCACGAAACGGCACAGCCTAAACAGGCTAATCAGGCAGAGTCTTCATCAGACGAAGAGTTAATCTTAGGTTCTATTAATATGATTCAATTAATAGATCCATATGCCAGTCACAGTTTCAATTTTGATGAGCCTGAATTTCCTATATCAAACAAGGGAATCAGAGGAAGTTCTAGAGGTTCAGGATACAGGGGAAGACGCGGATCTTTCAGAATCAACTACTCCAATTCTACCCCTGCTAGAACTGTGTATGCAGTAGAAACTCATGGTAGAGCCCTTCAGAGAGCTCAGTAAGAACAAGAAAGTTCTTCTACCAATAGAAAATTCAGTCTTGGCACAGTTATTTTGGAAGACCGATTGAAGGTTCCATCCACTTACTCTCAGCAAGTAAAGGGATCTAATCGGTCTAATCTTCTAAAACCAAGGATGTTCCCAACTCCTATCCCAATACAAGATGCATAAACTTCCAAAGCATCTGATTCCAAGGTACCTACTAAACCACATATTTCTGTTGGGAAACGCAGACCTCTAGATCAAAAGTATGATATATTGAAACACTTGGCCCAAGTACCAGCCAAGTTATCAATTCTGGATGCTTTGAATCTGTCAAAATATCTTCGAGAAGCACTCATCGAGGCTTTGTCAAGTCCTCATGAGTTTGAAACTGAAATTTCTGTAGCTGAAGTCTATCACGTAGAGAATAATCCTGCAGAATGCCATGCAATAATATCTTTTACTGATAAATATGAAGATGATGTTGTGCATGGGAATATTAGACCTTTGTACTTATCTGGAAAGGTTAATGGTATAGATGTCCGAAGAGATTTCTTTGACAATGGTTCAGGAGTCAACCTCATGCCCATTTGTACACTTCGTCGATTGGGCCTCACAGAATCCGATTTATCTCCTTCTACCATGATGTTACAAGGATATGATAAAAATGATCAAGAACCACTGGGTGAAGTTACACTCAGAACTCATTTTGTAGATCTTGTATCTAATTCATATTTCATGGTTGTTGATCAAGACTCAGCTTTCAACAACTTGCTTGGAAGACCCTGGCTACATCAGCACGTAGCTATCCATTCATCATACCATCAATGTCTCAAATACTGTTTTAATGGTCAAGTTGGAACATTGTATGGTGATAAGTCCCCATTCAAGACATGTGAGTCTCAATACATTGAGGTGGAATTCTATCACATGAAGGGAAGGGAGAAATCCATAACAAAGGAAATTACCAAAGTTAATGCTTCATATGGTTTGGAGAAGATTCCAGTAAATCCATTTACACATGTGAGTACAGATTATGTGTTGCCTATCAGTCAAATTGATAAGATAGGCCCAAATCAAAATACTCTTATGGAAAGATCCATAATGTCAATTACAGCAATCGAGCCAGACAACATGGGAGAAATTGGTAACCCACCAAGCAGTGATGAAAGCACAAATGGTGACGTCTCCATTTCATCTGCTGAAATCCAACAAGTCTATGCTTCGCCAATTAGGACAGAAGAAGTTATAGCATCATCGGAGGTGAACAATGATGTAGATTCTCAATCCATAATCTCCTCTTTATTACCCAAAGAAGACCCTTCATCATCAATATGGTCGGAAATGGAAGCTTCCTCTTTAAAATGTGCAAATTTTGACATCTCTTCTGATCATGAAAATTCTTCTTTGTCATCTACTATGCAAGTAAAAATGGAAGAAATAACACGTGATGAAGAAGAAGAGGATGATCTTAGAGATGCTACTCCAGCATTTGAAGAGGGTATCTCTACCACTGTGGATGAACTCAGAGAAATAAATCTAGGTACAAATGAAGATCCACTCTCCACTTTAATCAGTGCGGCCATTACCCTTGAAGAGCAAGAGATGTATATTTATTTTCTAAAGTGAAATAGAGATATTTTTTCTTGGAACTATACAGAAATTCCCGGGCTTGATCCTGATGTTGCTACTCAACATTTGTGTTTACCAGAATAACATCGAGGGTTTAAGCAAGCCGCGAGAAGAACACACCCAACTTATGCTTCTAAAATTGAAGCTGAAGTGGATAAGATTATCAAATCTAACTTCATCAGAGAAGTTTAGTATCCCAAGTGGTTGGCTAATATTGTCCCTGTAAAGAAGAAGAATGGACAAATTAGAGTTTGCATCGATTTTAGAGATCTTAATCAGCACTGTCCTAAGGATGATTTCCCAGTTCCAATTAAAGAACATTTAATTGATGCAACAGCTGGATATGAAGCACTTTCCTTCATGGATGGATATTCTGGATATAATCAGATCAGAATGGCCCCAGAAGATGAGGAATCCACAGCCTTCAGAGCCCCTCAGGGTGTGTTATGTTACCGGGTAATGCCATTTGGCTTAAAGAATGCAGGTGCAACATATCAGCGTGCCATGCATTGTATCTTCAAACCCTTCTTAGGGAAGTTTGTTGAATTCTATGTAGATGATTTGGTGGTTAAATCCAAACAAAGTTCTAATCACTTGGCTGATTTGGATGTCATATTCCGCAAGCTTCGACAACATAATTTGAAGACGAACCCCTTAAAATGTGCTTTTGGGGTAACCTCAGGAAAATTTCTTGGATTTTTTGTACGTCATCATGGTATTGAAGTCGATCCTGAGAAGACCAAGTCAATCCTTGGTATGTCACCTCCTCAAAATTTGAAAGAATTAAGTGGACTTTAAGGACACTTAGACTATATTCGGCGTTTCATCGCCAATTTGGCAGGCAAAAGTTTACCCTTTACCAAATTTATGAAGAAGGGAGTCACTTACTAGTGGACTGAATAATGTCAAGAAGCATTTGATATTCTAAAAAAATACCTCTTGATTCCACCAGTACTCATGCCACCTGTTGAAGGAAGACCACATATCCTCTACGTGACAGCTCTAGAGCGATCATTGGGTGCCTTTTATGCTCAAAAGAATGATGCTGGGAATGAAAACAGCCTCTAATATCTCAGTCGAACTATGCTTGAAGCAGAAACCAGGTATTCAAGTATTGAGAAGTGCTGCCTGGAATTAATATTTGCAGTTCAGAAGTTGAGACACTACCTGCAACATCACGAGGTCTAATTGGTATCTCGCAATAACCCACTCAAATTCATCCTTAGTCGTCCAATGCTTACAGGACGTCTAGCAAGGTGGGCAGTTATTTTGCAGCAGTTCTACATTCAGTATGTGTCTCAAAAGGCGATAAAGGGCCAAGCTCTGGCTGATTTCCTGGATGAACACCCTTCAGTGGAAGACACATCTTCAAATATTGAACTCCCTAATGGGGAAGTCTTCTCTATTAAAGAAAGTCCTCAAGCATGGGAAATGTATTTTGATGGTGCTTCCAGAAGTCCAATAGGGAAGAAAATGGAAAATCCTAAATTCAAAAAAGTTGTCTTAGGAATTGAGCTCATTTCTCCAGAAAAGGCAGTGTTACCTTATTCTTTCTTATTATGGGAAGGTGGTACCAATAATGAAGCCGAATACCAAGCTCTTATCACAGGCTTGGAGATAGCGCTTCAAGCACAAGTGAATCACTTAAAGGTGAAAGGTGATTCAGACCTGGTAATCAAACACGTCAATGGGGATTATGACATCAGAAAAGAAGAACTAATCCCTTTGTATGATTATGTCAGAGAGTTAATGGAGGAATTCCCTTCAGAACCGACATTTTCTTATGTCCCAAGATCACAAAATGCTCAAGCTAATGCACTGGCTAATATAGCCACAACTCTAGCTGATCCAAATCGAGATGAGACAACCATCAGTATTGCCCACCGTCGTGCAATTTCACCATATGTTTGAATCAAAATAGAGGAAATAAATGAAATTAGTCCCATTCTTGAACCGTATGGTTATACTACAAGATGGATGTCACATATCCGGGAGTACCTTCAAAATGGAACACTTCCACCTGATAGAGCCGATAAAGAACAAATCCAGTGACATGTGGTCAATTTTACTCTTTATGATAGCCTAGACCACCTAGAGAAAATTTTCTACAAATGTGGTTTTGATGGAATTCTCTTCAGATGCATTGATGGTGAAGAGACAATGGCGGTCATGAAAGAAGTGCATGTAAGAGTCTGTGGTGCCCACCAGTCTGGACATAGATTGTCTGATCAAATTTGAAGGCTTGGATACTTTTGGCATTCAATGATACAAGATTGTGTTGATTTCACAAAAAAAGTGTCATTCATGCCAAGTACATGCCAACTTCATTCATCAATCTCCAGAGTTTCTTTATACAACTAAATACTAATGGCCATTTTCCACATGGGGAATGGATGTGGTGGGACCTTACCCTTCAGCTACGACCAAGCAGTTTAAGTACATTCTTACTGCTACTGACTTCTTTTCCAAATGGGCAGAGGAAATACCTCTCAAGGAACTCAGCTCTAAATGCATTGTTAGCTTCATCAAGTCTAACATCATTACCAGATTTGGTGTCCCTCATACCATATTGATGGACAATGGAACCAACTTCTATTCATCCGAGGTGAAGAAATTGTATCAAGAATACAACATCAAATCCAACCATTCATCTTGGTATCATCCAACGGCCAATGGCCAGATAGAAGCCTTCAACAAGACTCTTTCAAATATACTGCAAAAGATGGTGGATAAAAATAAGAAGTCATGGCCTGATAAACTCTTTCATGATTTATGGGATTATCGGACTACCATCCGCACTGCAACACGATCAACTCCATATTCATTGGTATATGGAATAGAAGTAGTCTTGCCAATTGAAGTTCAATTACCCTTGCTCAGAGTAGCCATTTTTGATCAGTCATCTACAGATGAGAAATCTCAAAAGAGATTCAATGAATTGGAACGGTTAGATGAGAAAAGATTGTGCACTTTTCACCACTTGGAAGTATATCAGAATCAAATAGCATGAGATTTTAACAAAAAAAGTTCGTCTTCGTTCATTCACTCAGGGAGAATTGGTATTAGTTCTCAGAACTCCAATGATACCAGGAAAGAAGCCTCCCAAGCTTGAGCCAAAATGGGAAGGAACTTATTCAATACATAGGGTCTACTCCAATGGAGCTTATTCATTAATCATGATGGATGGAGAACTCATCACTACTCCAACTAATGCCAGATTTTTTATGAAGTATTTTTTATAAACTGAAAAGTAACCCTACTTTGTCCTTTCTATATGACGTTAAACTGTACAAAAATGGTCCAGTGTGACCTTAAAATGCAACTTGGTCCAGTATGACTTTAAACTGCAACTTGGTCCAACATGACGTTAAACTGTGTCTCCAAAATGGTCTAGTATGACCTTAAACTGCACCATGTTCCGGTATGACCTTAAACTGCACCACCGTCCAACAATATGTTAAACTATACAACAATGGTCCATACATATGACCTTAAACTATTTGTACTTTCGTCCCACATGACGTTAAACTGTGAAAAAGTTCCCTAAATGGTCCAGTATGACCTTAAACTACATCATCAACGGTCCATCCATATGACCCTAAACTATTTGGAAGTCCCTTACATCCAGCAAGACGTTAAACTGTGATGTCCTAATTACATGACGCTAAACTGTGTAAAATTCCCTTACGTCCGGAAATATGTTAAACTACATAACCATCCACGGTCTATGCATTTGACCTTAAACTATTCACACATTCATCCAACATGACACTAAACCGTGGAAAAATGTCCCCAATGCGTCCAACACGACATTAAATGGTGTACTCTTTTGTCCTCACTACATGACATTAAAACTGCACAGTCCCCCTTTCGTCCAACATGACGTTAAACTATATTGTCCCCATCGTCCGAACTACATGATGCTAAACTGTACAGAAATTCCTTGATACATCTTACATGAAACTAAACTATACTTCATCCCTGCTACATGACATTAAACTGTGCAGCACCAATAGTCCTAATTGTAAGACTTTAAACTGCGTTGTCCCTTCATACGTCCTACATGAAATTACACTGTGTATCGTTAAGGTTGTTTCTACATCTTGATTCTCACACCGAGTATGAGTCACGTGAGCTTAGAGAAAACCACAACCATAACACTCTCTCTGGGATACTAACCATGTGTATGTCCCAACAACATCATTTATTTCGGTTGTTGTCCTCAAGAACAACTTAATCATTAAATCATTGTTTAATTGAACTACTCGGACTTTGATCCTTGCCTTCCAGGGTGGGTACGTTGGAAACCTCCCAAGGTTCAAGCCCAAAATCAATCTCTTCACATCGGTTCACCTGCATCTTATATGATGTTGGTTCATGAAACCACCCTTAGAATCAATATCTTTACATTTGATTCACTTTCATCCTTGTTATACGACGTTAAACTATACAACACTTTTGTCCAGTATGAAAATAAACTACAATATTCTTTGATATCCTCACTTGAGAGGGAACCATTATTTACATTGATTTTTCAATCATGTTTCATTGAAAATGACCACGTGCATACATGGAAATGCCTAAGCCTTTTATTTTGGGTTAAACCATCATTGTACTAAAGTCCCCTTTCACCCTTCACATGTACAAACCATATTTGTACAAAGGGTATTTCTAAAACTATGTGGGCTTGATTCTCATCCTTATGGGATACATAGGAACGTTCGAGTGTCCCTCGAATCCAGCCCCAAGTCTTTTGATCCTAACCCCAAATTTCACTTTCAGTCCCTCAGCTGAAAAGTACCCATGAAAACACACACTGTGTATTCATTATTATGGTCTGAGCTCTATGACCCTAAACTAAGATCTCTCATACTTTCGTCCTGCACGACGTTAAACTATATTTCAAGAACTACATATGGCTTGATTCCTATCCTTATGGGATACGTAGTGAATTCCAAAATTTTAATTCAGGACCCAGCCACAACATGATTGTGGTTAGCATTGATCTTTGTATATTTATATACATTTGACAATACAAATATTTATGTGTCATAATCCTATACATAAATATTTTCAGATCTTCATAACCCTTTTCATGACTTTTAGTCACAAAAATGTCAAACTTCTGAGAATTCTTTTGCCTGACTATGCAACACGTGCCCATAGGCGACCTTGCATAAACAGTCTATATAACAGACTTGTCAGCCAAAAGATACTATTATTTGACTATGCAGCAAATGCCCTTAGATGGACCTGCATAATTCAACCCCCTAACGGGTTTTTCGGATAGTGGTAACTTCATTCTTGGGAAGAATGCCTCTTTTGTCCTTATTTGTCTTAAATGACAGTATGTAGGGATCCGAAAAAGTAGCCATCCGTAACATATTTGTCCCATTTCCTTTTTCATGATCTAAAATTATTCAAGTCTATGATTTATATTCTCCATATTCTCCTTCCCTACGTTTGGGTCAAACCTTCATAGGAATGATATCCATCCAGTTCTTCGATAGTCTTGTTTAGAAATATCTTCTCCATATTCAAGTACTTCTTTCCATACAAAAAACTCTATACATTGGAAAATTTAAATCTCCATAAACATTCACTAGCTTTTAGCACTAGAAAAGTAAATTAATTAGAGTTATTTTGCCTAACTATGCAACACGTGCCCATAGGCGGCCTTGCATAAACAATCCACATAACAGACTTGTCAGCCGAAAGATGCTATTTATTTGACTATGCAGCCCATGCCCTTAGGTGGCCCTTCATAATTCAACCCCCAAACGGGTTTGTTAAATAATGGTAACTTCATTCTTAGAAATTACTTCTTCTGATGCCTTTTATCTCTTTTTCATATCATTCCTCAGATTCAAATAATCGTAATCCATAGTTTACATATTTTCTATCATACTTCAATATGGTAATATATTTTCAGATAAATTGTCAAGGAATTGAGTCAATTTTAATCCATTTAGGTCAAATCTATTTTGACCTTAAAACATTATACTTTTTATGTCCGAAGTGCATGACTTTAAACTGCCCACAAAAGACAAGGGAACTCTGAATAAATGTCAAATTCCCAACTCACTAAATATACATTTTGTATGATTTAGGTAACATTGAGCAATTAAAATGTTTGAAGTTTGTAGGGTTATTTACATTAATCCTAGTAAAAATCAAATTATGCGTACTAGGACCATTGGCTTAAGTAAATCTAAAGAATATATAAAAAGAGAATGCAGGTACAAATGATTGAAGATGAAAGTGTTTTTCATTGATACACAAGAGATAGAAGGACATCCACAGACTGGAGTCTCTTCTCTTTTTCAAGAATAACAAGAGGCTTTCAACATAACACTTCATTTGATTTACGGCAACCCGAGCTTCATTAGCAACCACCTGGAATTCATTCATTCAACTGGATACAATAAGATATATAGTGATACCAGCTCTTCTTGGAACAATTGTAAAAGAATGTTCTTGAGTGCGGTTTGAGAAAAATTTTCTGCTGATCAAACAGTGACTCTGTTTCTATCCAAGAGACTTGGAAGATGGATACATGGATTTGAGAATGGAGCATTGGAAGTAAAGATCCATTTGAAGATATTACACTATTCTGATATTTCTCTAATGCCATGTTTGTCTTTTCTCCACAAACCGGATACAGAAAACATTTTAGCCCATGGGTTTACCATTTTCATATCTGCAAGGAAATGGCATGGAAGGATAATTTGAAAGTTTACACCATTTTTGTTGCTCTTAATGCACAACATAACTGAAATAGAGGAGTAGCAGTGCAGCTGCATTTCAGGCATATAGTTCTTTGCATTTTGAACATTGACTCCTCACAAATGACCATTACCATACTGAGACAAGTAGATTCTCTGTGGGAAATTAAGATGATATTTCTTTAAGTACATAGCCAAATCTGGGAAAGTGCTGTCGTAGATATCATAGTAATTGTGGCCAATGATGTTCATCATATCATCAATCCGCTTGCTAGCCAGTTCATCGACTATTCCGGGTCTAAGAGCCATTGATTCTGCATAAGAGTTGAATAAATTAACTTTTACATGGGTTTATTTTTCATAAAATTTATGAAAGAATTCAAAAAAATGGAAAAGGAATTAAGGCGTGAAAGTCTAAAGTTGGCGCGCAAGTGTTCGTGTGCTGCGCTAGTTTTTGACGCGCAAGTGTAAACCGCGCATGTCCAAATACCTATACAGCAGCGCGACAACAAAGAAACATCGGAAAAAAGAGAAACTTGCGCGGCCAAGGTGACCTGCGCGGCGAGAGCTCAACAGTTTTGAAGTCCAGAAATCCAGATGCTTTGTACGGAAGTGAGGCCCTCTATTTATAGACACTGCCAAAAACCATCACACCACCCTCTACACCCTAATAGACCTGCGCGCCGCCCTTCCTTTCGTTTTCTCAAATTCCTCAGAGTCAAATCCTCATTTCTTTCGGATCCAACTCTGAGGGGGGAATTTTGTTGATTCTCCTTTTTCGTCACATTATCTAAAACAAATTGAAAGGAAAAATAAATTAGCACAAATGGATTCATCCTTTGAAGAAAACATCAAAAATCCACAAAGGCATGAACAAGGCTTCAAAAGAAGATGTACCGTGCAAGTCTCATCAATGTTGCGCAAGTCCATTTGTGTGACGCACAATGGTCGTGCAAGTGACTTGTGCGACCTATGTGATAACCGCTCGGGGTCTTCTCCTGCCTATAAATAGACCCTGTGGGCCCCCCATTTTAGGAGGGAATCTTTCCAGAAACTCAGATTTAAGCTCCCGGCGCCCAAGTCTCTTCTCAAAGCTTCCGAAACACTTCTAAGGTAATTTCTTACCTAGAACGGAAGATCTAAAGAGGGGCAGGAAGGCCTAAGTGTTGGAACTCATCAACACGTGTGCGCCCGAGTGGCCAGCCCTTAAGGGAAATGGCCACACTTGCGCGCCTCCTTATTCCTTCAACAGAACTTTTAACAAACCGAAATTTTGAATAAATCTTGTTTCCTAATTTTGTGTGTTATTTTATTTTTATACTCAAAAAAACTGTTTCATTTGATAACATGAGTATAATTAAAATGAGACCATTGGGTTCTGACTGTTATATGACCATTGGTCAATATGACAGATGGAAACTAAACGTTTTGATTATTTTCTCTAAATACAAGCAATCTTGGTTAATTATTATAGAAAGATTCGATGGCCTCAACCAGTAGTCTTGGACCGATCGAAGCCCATCTAACAGAACTTGGGAAGGAGGTAGCACCACTGGGCTTTGATCTGGACCAAACCCCAGCCAATCTTCATCGTGTGAAGCTAGAACAGAATCACCTTCGCGAGAAGTTCAAACTGATAGAAATTACTACTCGTGCGATGTTGGCCGAGCCTCCCTCGGATTCCCTCACCTTAGCACACCTTACAATTAGGTTCTATGCTGGTGTGATAAGGGGCTATGTTAGGAGACCGTAACTCCCTTGTGTAATCCTTTGTTTTAAATAAAAATTGGGATTTTTCCTATGATGATGTTTATGACTTTTCAAATGTCCGGATAAATATAGTATGCATATTTTTGGTGAATTTTATAGAAAGGATATTTTAATAAATGTTTATGTAAACCTTAAATGATTAAAAATGTGTAATGATTTTGAAAAAATGGTCTTCTACAATTATGTTCAGTACGAAATTTAGAGTCTAATAAGATCAACTTGATTTTTGATGAATAGTAAATTATGAATAGTGATTTTATGCTTAGGATTAGTAATGTGACCAAATGGATTAGTAATATCACTTAAAGAAAGTATTAAAATAATCTAGGCACCTTGAATAAGTAATGTGATTCAATAAAATGGTTAAATAACGGTTTCATAAATTATTATTCAAGTATTAGTTTTTTAGATGAATAGTGTTTTTTAATTAAAAATTAAATTAAAAATATTTATAAAAATATTTTTATAAAATGGATTTATTTTTGAACTCAGAGCATCGATATTATGTGAAGGTAATTTTTGGGGTTTTTTCTGAAAAAAATGATTTTTCGGTGAATAGTGTATTTATTTAAAAATAAAATTAAAAATGTTTAGAAAATTATTTTTATAAAATGGAGTTCATTTTTGAAATCAGAGCATTGATATTTGGTTAATGTGAAATTTTGGGATTTTTCTGAGAAAGCTGAATTTTCAGTGAATAGTAAAAATACAGTTTTAGGGTTTCAGTATGTTTAATGACATCATAAATGTGTCATGATGATGTCATGGGATATTTTAAGGGATAGTCGACTAAAGGGGATGAATTATTGTGTGAGGTGTCCCAAGTGGCCAATACCATGGGAAATACCATGGGAAAGCCCATGGTTTTTCCAAAACCACTAATGAGGTGTCCCTTGGCCATTAATGCCTTGTCCCCTCACTTTCCCTATAAATACCATGCCCTACTCTCATCCATTAGACTCCAAAACCATACTCAACTAAGTTATGGTCTCCTTACCTCCCAATGAGTCCTCCCAAGGTGCTCCCAAGCCCTCAAGGTCCAAACCATTGAGTTTTAAGAGTTACGTTTTAAGGTAAGGGATCCGACCCCTCTCTTTCTTTTCAAGTGATCTCTTTTATGTCATTTCTTTTATGCTCCATGTTCTTATGTTGGAGGATGTTATTATATATTCCCATTACTGACCTTTTTATGTTTATATTATGAGATACCCCCTCTTACTCTCATCATTTCGTTTTATGAAAGTTTAAGTGGCGCCGTTAGGCTGCCGAATTTTTAAGTGGTTCTTCCACCCTTCTCGTTTTCAAGTTCTAATTTCATGTAAAGTCTTTAAATATCCTTTTTATTATGTTGGGGTATGATCTCTATATCCATAATACTTATATTTTATGATCATATGATGAGATACCCCATTTTATCTCTTCAATTCAGTATTTTAAAGTTTTAAGTGACGCCGTTAGGCTGCCAAATTTTTATGTGGTTCTTTCACCCTTCTAGTTTTGAAGTTCTACTTTCATGTCAAGTCTTGAAATTTCATTTTTATTATTTTGGGGTATGATCTCTATATCTATAATACTTATCTTTTTTGTTCATATGATAGGAGACCTTATTTGATCTCATCAATTCATTTTTGGTTGAAGATTAAGTGACACTGTTAGGCTGCCAAATTTTCATAAGAGAAATCTTATTTTGTCATACTTACATGTTTTTTGTTTCAAATGGTATGTCCTTAAAATTTCATTACCATGACTCATTTTCATTTATATTCTTCCCCTATACTATTTTTATGGGTCATTTATGAGTGGGTGACCCATGTCCCCTCTCTTTTCAATGTTTTCTAAAACCCTGTAACATTGCCGTTATGCTGCAGAATTTTCGTCTCAAAATGTCTCTCTCTTTTTCTCAAAATTATTTTATGTTATTAAGTGAATACTCAAATCTATTTATTATATAGGTGTATTCACATATATATCAAAATGTTCTATTTTAAATTATGGGATTTACATACATGAAACCCACTTTCCTTTTTCCGTGGGTTTAAAGTGACGTAATGATCATGTCTTTAAAGCAGTTTTTAAAACGTTATGATTATGAAATGAAACCCATTTATTTTATGCTATATTGGTTATTTATGAAATTTTTGATGATGATATATGTGGCTCACATGATAATAAAGGCAATTTTAAGGGTGCACCCTGATAGTGCCCCAATGCATTGGGTAATGATGTAACCACTAGAGATTACAATTTTCACGATATCTTGGTGAATAACCTTGGTAATTTTCAAATGACAACTTGGGGATGGACCTTGGTGATATGTTCATGATTGTCTATGTTAAATGATGTAGACACATCCTAAAGTTATGAAAAATGTTATTTTTATTATGATATGCCACATGATTTATTTCTCATGCCTTAAAGTTCTTTTTCATGACATAATTGATGTATCTCAAGTTCCTATGTTAAATGTTTCCCTTGTTTCCCTTACTGGGCCTTCTGGTCACCCTTTCTTTTGATGTATGTCCCCAGGTTATGAGATGTAGTAATGAACCTAGGATGAACATCAAGAGAAGAATTTAAAGTGTTTAAGAAGAATGTTTTATGTTGTTTTCATGTATTATGTTCCTGGTTTCCAAGACACTAAACCTTAAAGATCCTCAGTTTTGTGTAATGTAATGAAATTTTATGTTATAAAAAGGCGGGATGCTAAAGAACTTGCGTGTCCCTTTTTTGGAATAACCTCAAGAGGATTATAAAGGCCTTAACCAAAAGTCACTCAAGAATTACACTGTAGGTTAGTCACCGCGCAAGTACCAAACTTGTCGCGCAGATATACCTGCGCGACCAAGACTTGCGAGCCTACGTAGTACCTGCGCGCCTACCAGGACTTGCGTGCCCCTGCCTTTTTGGGTGACCTTCTTGCCAATTTTACCCCTCTTAATCCATTCCACCTCTCCTATTCAAGATTTAGTCTTCAAGACACTCTTCAAAGTCATTTATGGCATGATTTCTTGATTTGACTTTCTTATCTGAAAGGAATTCTGTGGAATATCTCTCAAAACATAGTGACTTAAACATCTTTATGTCACTAAAGATTGAGATTTCATTCATTTAACCTCATCCTTTATGATGAGAGAATATAACCTGGGATTCCTTTTTAGGAATAAGTCCCAGTCATCAATTTGGGCTTCCTTTTCAGGAGTAAGCCCCAAGTCCCCTAACCTGCGCTTCCTTTTCAGGAATAAGTCCCAGTCATAAATTTGGGACTCCTTTTCAGTAGTAAGCCCCAGTCATAATCATTAAACTGGGCCTCCTTTTCCGGAAGTAAGTCCCAGTCCTCAAATTTGGGAATCCTCCTTAAGAGTAAGCCCCAAGTCCCTTAATTTTCAAATCCATTTAACATGGGCCTCCTCCTTAATTAGTAAGTAAGTCCCAGTCTTAATTTCTGATAACCAGTCATAATTCCTTTTGATTTGGGATTCCTTTTCAGGAGTAAAACCCAATCATAAGTCCTCTCCTTATTTGGGCCTCCTTTTTAGGAGTAAGCCCCAGGTTAGAGTATTCAAATCTCTATGAAGCTCATATACCTTTATGGACCCTATTCTTGGATTTCTTACCTAAAGTAAATCCTAATCTTCATTTATCTGGGTAGTCATACATACATAAGCCCCACATTATTTCTTATGATTGCATCTTTCATGGAACAATTGTCTAATTTTTACCAATACCTCTTGTTTCTCACACCGAGCATGACTCACATGAGCTTAGGGTGTAAAATTAATTATGAAATTCTTCTTTGAGCCATCAATCATAAACATCATACTCCTTTACTCGAACTACGTGGGTTCTGATTCCTTTTATAAACAAAAGTATATGTAGGTAGCCCATCTGCGGGTTTGATCCCAATTCTGAAATAATACGTGTCCTTCTGAATGACAATAAACTTCACGTGCCCCACTAAGTGGCTTTGAAACCAGCATGGTCATCATAATGACCAAGAGACTTATATATAAATGTTTCAAAGGATACCATTGACCGAGACTCTATAATAAATACAGATGATTCTCTATCGATGAAGAACCTCGAATACATATAAAAGTTTCTCTAAATTTCCTACATATTTTTCATTGATTGTCAGATCTAAAGGAAAATCTCATTTTATACTTGGTAATGTAATAAGGATTCACAAACATAACTTAAATCTATAAAGAGAGTCCTGGAATAGACAATAATTCCCCTCAAAATGGTGTGATGAGTCCGACATCCCTTCCTCTCGACCAATGAAAATTCCTAAGTCTCATAAGTCCACAAACTAATGAGCGCCTACCTTTGGAAAGTAGGTCAAAATGGATGTGGAATCATTGGATGTTTCCGGTTCTACGAACAAACCCGTTAGAAATCGATAGGAACGTTTGAACCTCCCATCAAAGGAGGTCATCCCTGAATTCTGAGGGAAACAATAGAATAAGAGGAAAAACAATACTTGACAGGTTGAGTTTCATCATTCAAATAATTCCTACCACAAACTCATCTTTCACTTCAAAAGATAATATAATTCAAAACTATTCTATTTATCGTAATCATATAGGGTTCCAAAAATAATTAATTTGTAATTCATTTTTTAGAATATTTTAAAAAACTACATTATACAAGATATGAAATCACGTAGGCTAGTGGTAGGTGATGCACCCTTGTCACCATTTGGGTGCGGGTTCACATTTCGCAGCCTTACTGGATGCGATGGGTTGTCACCCGACCTCCGGGTTGACCTTTTTATGAAAATAAAAAATAATCTCAAGAAATTACATAACCTTAACAATAGTATTCAATGTCAAACTAAATCGATTCCATCCTTTAGAATTATCAAAAATACTTCTGTCCAAACTCACAGTCCAAAATTTATAATGAAGGTAAACATAATGAAGCTCTTTTTTGCCACGTAATAACATGCGACTACCTTTATCATGTATTCTTTTAAAACATGGTAACACTATAAATTATCATATAACCATATTGATAATATTCATGCTCCCTTATTCCTTATAGAATATAGGATACAATCCTTATATCCAAAAATGTTGTAAACTCCAACAATGATGGAACATAAAAATCATTAATCCATTTCAAGGTAGTAAAGAATATCCAATATAATTTATCTAAATCAATAATATCTTATTCCAAAACCACTACCTCAGTATCATAATCATATTAAGGTATATCTTTATCTCAACCATATATTTTCCAAAAATTTAACCTGCCATTGAGTCCCTTTTCTTTGTTCCACACAATCCCAAGTTATTATTGAAATAATACTGCAGTACAATCCTTATATACTCTATAATTCTTATAACATGTATATCATTAATACAGTACTCAAATGACACAATAATTTAATAATAACTCTTGATCATTCCTCTTCATCATTGGTAGTATCATAACTTCATTATTATCCAATAGACGCATTTGGGGTATACTCTGATGATTTGGACATTGATTCACATAATGTCACAACTCCTTGCAGATGAAGCATTGTACATTAGAAACCTTCTTATCACCCTTGAAATCACGTACATGGTGTCCTTTTTCTCCACACATATAAAAAACTCCCATTCCCTTCAATAATTTACCAAGGTGATTCTTTCCACATTTATCACATATGGGAAAATCCTTCTTTCCCTTATTCCCTTTATCCATCTTTCTCTCTTCCATCCTTTTCTTCTCTATATTCTCTTCAATTCCATAGGACTAAGAAAATTATTTTCTTATCTTATTAACACATGATATTATTTCTTCATATGATGATAATATGTGGGAAACTATTTCTTTTCTAAATGTTGGCTTAATACCATGAAAGATATGATCCTTCTTACTCTTTGGATCATGTGTATTGCTAGAGGCCTTGTTCCATCTACTGGGCACCATTTCTAAACAATGGCATAAACTGGGTTAGTTTATGAATCACAATGCATAATTGAAAACTTGTAAAATAGTTAACATAAATTGATCAGTTTATTGATATAATATATAATAATAAAAATGATTTCATTGAGGAAGTATATACTCATAAACCCTTTATAGTGGTTTGTAAAAAAAATGAGAATTATCCTAATCATATCCCTCGAGAGTTTCATAACCTAGAGTGCAACAAGGCCTATTGTTGTGCACTAGTTCCTTCTCATGTCTAGCTCAAAGTTGTGTTTTCAGGTTTTACCCCTAGGTACATCTGTTCCAGAGACATCTCTAACTATTCATACCGAGACAGTGATTTATTTCTTTGAAAACTCATAAAATCTCTACAATACCAATATTCTTGGAAGTTCTTCTATACGAACCCTTAATGTCAATCATAGGGTATTTTTCTCTAACCAGTGTTTTTCTAAATCTAGATTCTAAGGTTATTTCTAAACATTCTTTGATACCAACTGTAATGCCCCACCCCCAGTTACCCAGAGTCGGTGAATTATTACATAACATTGTCATGATATAAGAAATCATGTCCTGAAAGACCAATCAGTTTAGTATCCTGGGAAAGTAGATTACATACATGAATGTTACATTACGCTATAAAATGGAAGCAAACAACCACATTTTGTCCCCTTTGATCACATACATATCCCTTAGAATAACCCTACAGGCCAGACATAATATACTTCTTCACATCCTGGGAAAAATAAAACATAGAAAGGGGTGATCTCAGATGCTTAGTATGGATAAAAATATAGCTGAAACATTCATAAATAAGCATAAATATTTAAGGCAATGTATAAAACTAAAATAGAATCCTTTTAAACATAAACTTCATCATAATATGGAAAAGATAAATCAAATAATTCCATTTACTTACTCCCATGGATATTCTAATAGTTTAATAATCACATCTAATATCTATATCCATGTTCATAATGTTGGAATGCATAATTCCAGACTTCAAAACCACATAGTCATAGCCTTATTCCAAGACTAAAAATAAAATTTTGTCAAGGACTTGTTCCAAGACACTATTTTATCTCATGAGACCTACCAATGCATCATGGAGATATAGCGGGCTCCACCCGTCACTTACTAAGTCCAATTCATTCCTCATATGAAAAGGTTTAAATATAACATAAGAATTCGAATTACAAATGGCATACTAAATGTCGATATTTTATCTATAAACCTTGAATGGTATAAAAATAACACATCCACAATCAAAGATATCACAAAACCTTCAATAAAATATGGAATATTTGTATCATAATAAATCAACCTTGATAAAAAATAATATCCTGTAAAGGATGTTGATATAGTTGAAAATGATGAGTAAAAATATTTGAGAGAAATATCCCTTTTTTATGAAATCATTTAAAAGTCACATAATTTATAAAGGATGTCATTTAAAAGATAGTTTTGAATCAAAGTGTCCCATCCCACTTTGAAACTTTTGAAATGAATTTAAATTTTAAAACATTCATGTCCACCTAAATAAATATTTAAAACAATTTTGAAAACATGGAATTTAATGAGAAAGGTCTAGAAGAATAAATATTTAAAACATATAAATATATGTTTTAGTAAAAAATTACCTTAAAAATAATCCCTTTGAAAACTCTTTTATGAATCATGGACGCGGATAATAAATATTTCCCAGTAGAAACTTACATAAAAACAACCTCGGATAACCAAAAGATTGTGAAATCAACCCTTAACTTGTACTATTATTTAGTTTATGGTATTTTAAACTCTTGTATAATAGTTAAAAAATTATTATTAAATTATACAAGAACTATATACATAAATATGATATCATATATGATCTTAAAATATTGCCTTGTTAATAATATTTTAGTAGTATCATCATTTCGGGTGTTAACGGATTCATTTTCCTTTATATGCTTGGTTATCTAAGCCATTTTTTCTATGGATATGATATATTTGATTCATATATAGTATTATATTATGTTTTTAAAAATTATTTTTATCATAAAATTAAAATTATTCTTGAATGATTATGATGGTGAATGTATCTCATTGCGTTCGTGGAGACGGTAATTCCTACGTACGCACGAGCGACAATATCATTATATTGATGGTGACAACTATTTAATTGGATGGTATATAATATATATAGAATAATTAACATGTTATATATATTATTTACATCAGTTATACTAATTATTATACCCATCCAAATAATGAAGTGTTGGAATAACAAACTACACCACGACGTGGAGACGGTAATCTGAACGTACGCATGTAAGTTGACTTTTTCATTTATAGGATGGATAGAATAATGATAATGGTTGTACAATCTTTATAATAACATTAAATTATATAGATGATACTGGATTTATTATTTTAGAATGTAAACAACAGTGACAGAGGATGTGGTAGAAAAAAAGAACTTGAAAGATGTGATGAAATATTTATCTCCTTTTCAGGTTCTTCCTTTTTATTTCCTCAAAAGGGCTCCTCATGATGGCTTTCTGACAAAAGGAATGCCTCTAGGATGAAGGGAGCAACGTTAGGAGGATATTTTGGTAGGGTTTTTCTAATCCAAAGGCTATTGATGTGCGAAATTAAGGGAAGAGGGTGTTACCTTTTATAAGAGAGGTGAGGGTCACTTTTGGAAAATCTTGAAATATTATTTTATAATAAAAACATTTTCGGTTTCTAATGGATCCAAAATGAATTATTTAAAGTCTAAGGTGGGGATGGGTCTAAAACCTCTCAAAACATTTGTTTTAGATAGGTTTAGGTCATCATATTGACTGTAACTTTTAGATTTAACTCTTAGTTAAATAGTTTGACATTTACCATGTCTCTTTGTATTTTTATATTATATAGTCAATAAATGAACTATAACAAGACAAGATAACTCCATGTAGTTAATTATTAATATATATAACCTTATATAAGTCCTTTTTCCTAGCCATATATTTTTAGGCATATTATTTCAATTAATTATATAACATTTGTTTTAAAAACACAATTATGTCAATTTTGACACTATTTAGTATTTGATTTTTTTGAAACCCATAAAAACATTATCACTTAGAATAAAATTTATATAAACAACCATAAAATGTAATATTAACTTAGGAAATTAGTGTAATTCACTAGAAGTCTCAAATTAAATTTATTTGGATATTAATAATATCAATTATTTTAATCTTTCATTAATAAGCTAATTACTGCATCATCATTGTGTCATAAATAAATTTTTTTAATGTATGAAAATTATAAATAAAATACCATTATGTAGGAAATATTTTTATCTTTATAATTAATATTTATAGTAGAATTTATATTGTGAATAACCCTATATTAAAAATGGTTTAGTTATTAAACATTGAATTTAACTCTTTTAACTCTTCATTAAATAAAATAATAATAAATGTCCTAATCTAATACAAATGGTCCAAAAGGATCATATTTTACTCCTAAGGCTTTTTCGGTCTAATTATACTTATCCAATAGAATTTGGACATATTTTAGTGTAATTATGATATCATTTTTACCCTTAATTACCATATTTACTTTTAACCGTGGTAAATGAACGTCAAACACTACTATTCACCAAAAATTATTTTCATCTTATTGAACCACATTTTAATTACTTACATTAACCACGTCTCTTTTATTTTTTAAATTCAACTCATAGAAGCGGTACAATTATTTTTTATGCAAATTTGCTAACGTGCCTAGAAGGTGGGTAAAAGAGGTTAAAAAGTTCAATAGAATTTTATAAATCTAATATTATTATAAAATTAATAAAATGAATTAAATTGAAATTATATAGGTATTATATATCAATTTTTACTTAAAATAAATTTAAATAAAATAAATAATTATTTAAATAAATTGTCAGTTTTAAATAATAACACATTGTTTTTCACTATTCATCAAAAAGTTGAAGGTTTTCAGAAAAATACCAAAAATTCACCCTAAGATAATTTTGTTACTATGAATTCAAAAATGAAGTCATGTTTTACCAAAATCAAAACATAGAAGTTGAATTTATTAATTTAAAATAAATTCCCATTGTCAAAACCAAAAAGTGGGTTTTCAAAAAGTAAAAACTGTCAAAAGATTGAAATGTGTTTATGTCAAATTAAAATTTGAAATTAATTATAATGACATAAATTGTATTAAATGATAAAAACATAATCAAATTATAATTTCAAACCATACAAATTCATACTTTATCACAACAAATTATTTCGATTAAAAAAGTTGTTTTAAATAAAAAAAAATTATTTTTCACTGTTCATCAAAATATTAATGTTATCAGAAAGTACCAAAAAATTATTCAAACATAATTTTTATGTTCATATTCTTATGAAAAATTAGAATTAATTAAATTTAATATATAAAAGTTTCAAATATTGGTTTTAAAAAGGGTTCTTCATTAAAAAGCGGTAAAATTGCATTTTTTTGAAAAATACTTATTTTATCTAAAAAATGAATTTCTTCTTATATTATATCTATGAAACACATAATATGGGTGTTAAATTTATATACATTACATAAGATTCCAAATTCAGTTAAGAATGACTAGTTTTCTAAGTTGTGGTGCGCTCGAACTCGGTGTTGCGTGTAGCACATGCTATTAAATTACTTTATTGAGATAACCTAGTATGAATTATTTAGGTGTTACACTCAGTGTGAGGGAATTGTGATCAAATGATATGGTGACATACCAATTGTAACACCCCAGGTAAATAAAGAATATGACATTTTTATATTTATCCATATTTGTGAATAAAATGTTAATATTACTTTAAAGGGGATGCTAAGCTCGATGGCGTACCCAATATGCAACAACGAGTTTCTAGGGAATCTTACGTTGCACTATAGTAATAAAATAATATTATTTTAAATGGTAGTTAACGCCTAGCCGTTGTAATGGCGGGAATGAATAGAACTAACTCAAAAATGATTATATATGTTTGTCAAATATTTTTACTTTTTATAATAAATGTTAGAGGATTAAAAATGCGAAAGAATCCAATTTTAAGCGTAAACATTCTAATATTCTTTAAAAGGTCGATTAACCTCCTTTTGAAGGCAAACCTTTTTTAAATCCACTTTTGACAATATTATGTGTTATATTTGAAAAAATAAAATTTTTCATTATAATTGGGACATCAAAATTTACTTTTTGTAAATTTTTGGTATTTTTCCGAAAAAGTACAATTTTTAATGGATAGTGAAAGATGTTGTATTTTAATTCAAAACCACTTTTTAATCTAATTTATTTATATGATTATATTATCTTTTTAATTGGTTTTAAATTGAAATTAGAATATATTTTTACCATTTAATCCAATGGTGGACTTTGGAATTAATTTCACTTTGAAATCAGACTTAAACTAGTGTCAATCTTTTGATACATTTTGTTTCATAAAAACACGCTATTGTTTTGACAGCGGGAAGTAATTATTAAATTAATTAATGCAACTTATATGTTTTCAATTTTTTAAAATAGACATCATTTTTGAATTCGGAATATCAAATATAGCTTAGGGTGAACTTTTGGTAATTTTCTGAAAAACATCAATTTTTGATGAATAGTGAAACCACTAAGTGGTACTTATAAAAACTGATTTTTTATTTAAATGAAAATTTGCCATCTTTGTGTTTTGAATTTCAAAAATCCAACATACATGGTTGTCATTAAGAAGTAAAATGTGGTTCAATGGGATTAAAATAATTTTTTGGTGAATAGTAACTTATTATGTTTTTAATTGCGATTAGAGGTAATTAGTGTAGTTTAAGGTAAAAATAATGTTTTAATAATATGCGATGAGCTTGACACATGTCCTACCCTCATTGTATGTGTCATGGACGACCAAGAAAATCCATGGGTCAACTTGGGGACCCCATGGAGCCACTTTGGTTGGAAAATGACATAAATACCTTTTTATTTAACGTTAAAGTAAAAATGACACACACATGAGATGTTTTACTAAAACAATTTTTACATGGGGTTATACAAGTATGATTTTTTATTATAAATATTCATTAGAAATATAAAAATATTTCCTACATAATGATATTTTTTTTATAATTTTTAGACATTAAATAAATTAAATTATTTATGACATCATGATGATGCAGTGATGACCTCATTATATAACGATTTAAATAAAATGGAAGGATAATGTAAAATCTAAGACCTACACATGTAAAAAACCTATTGGATGGGTGGATTTAGAACCCTTATCACCTTATCCTCGAAACACATCAATGTGGGACCATTAGAATCCGATACGCATTCTAAAATAAAGTAACATTTCTTTACTTTCCAAGAGTGCCCCTCCTCTCCTCTTATAAAAGGCCCCCACTTCTACCTCCTTACCCAAACATCCAAAGCCTTTGGCTCGGCCAACCCCTGCCCATTTTGTCTCTAAACATCCCTCTATAACCCCTTGAAGCCTCACATTGGGCATAAGTCTTCCCAAGGAAGCCTTTGAGCTCAAACCAAAGGGAGTTACAAGATTTTAAGGTAATGTCTTCACTTGTGTCCTTTTGTTTTATTTTACTTCTCCACCCCCATAAACTCTTTTTATTCATTTCTTTTGTAACAAATACAGTATCTTAAATATACTAGGTTGTTTTTATATGAAGGATTCTAGCTACACTTACACACACCTACATCTAATGGTTAAAGAACATACTGTTTCCGTGGATGGGAAATTTCTGCCTCCCGAAACGATGATTGTTCAAAATTCTTTTAACTCCTTAAAAGGTGGTCATTAAGATGACACTATATTTATATATGATATATAATATTTTTATGTTTTACTTAAGCTTATGTATTTTTCATTTATGGCATACCTTTATGGTTTCCATTATGGGTAAACGTGATATCTTCATTTAAGGAAGTGAGGACTACCGCCCCCTCAAAGTGATTTGATTCGTTAATACCATATGTGGTACATATAATGGATATATATTTAATGATATTATATATTATTCCATACTGGAATTAAAATTCTATTATGTATCATTATGTTTTAATACCATTAAATATTAAATAGAAATGGAAGTAGCGTTCATGCGTACGTACGGCTTACCGTCTCCATGAACGGTAGATTTCATTTCTTATCCCAAAATGTTATGTACTATTATAAGTACATATATATAATGTATATATATGTAATATATTACATATAAATTATGGATATCATTCTGGAATTATAACACATATATATATCTCTCATTTTGTTTTAATTCCATTAATATGACAAAAAATGAAAGTAGCGTTCATGCGTACGTACGACCTACCGTCTCCATGAATGGTGCTTTTAATTATTATCTCCAAATGATATGGAATAGTATAAAATGAATATATACTGGATATATATGATATTTAAAACATCAATACTATTTTGGATATGATGTACCTATAACTACATGGAAAATTATTTTCTAACAAGTTCAATTTTTGACTCATGTACCAAACATCGACAAAAACGTCTGATATGAACTCATATTGTTAAAAAATTATTATAACATTAAAATATGTGGTATGAACTGAATAATAATATTTATAGGAGGTCCTTAAGCAATTATAAATTGACCAAAGTTTATTATTCAGGAATATAAAGAAACGAACAAGACAAGTTGGACTTGAGGTAAGGGATCCTACTCCTCTCATTCTTTTTAAGTACACCCTTTTATGTCATTCCTTTTAAGCTCATATTTCCTATGATTGTAATGTTATTTTATATTAAACTTACTTTAATTTTTATGTTCATATGATGAGAGACCCTATTTCCTCTCATCAATCCATTTTGGATGTTTTAAGTGGCGCTGTTAGGCTGCCGAGTTTTCATAAGGGATTTTTCATCTCACTTTTATTCCCGTGAGATTTATGCTACATTTGCCACAATTTCCATTGAGTGGTGTATTTAATACCCATTATTATACACTTTGTGTAGTATAATTTCATTTATGGGTTTTCAAATCTTCATTGTATGACCCTCCTTCCATGGGTTGTACGTTTCGAAAGTTACCCAACTCGGTAAGGGGACCTTTCACCCTCCTCTTTTTAAAAGATTTCTTTTGTTATGTCTTTTAATTCACATACTATTATGTTGGGATATGTTATTTTATATCCTTGTTGATGTAAATTTTATGTCCAAGTGATGATATTCCCTTTTTATCTCTTATCAACTCATTTTCTGAATTTTGAAGTGATGCCGTTAGGCTGTCGAATTTTACCAAGGGAACTTTTTAACCCAATTTCGATTTCTTTGGGTTCAACATGTAGTTATTGAATATGTAATATTTTGAATATGTTTGAATGAAATTTTATTGTTATACACTTAATATCCACTTATATTGTGTGTGTTTATATTTTTCACACATAATTTTGAGATTGATTTATCCTTAATTTAAGGATACCTTCTTTATAAGGGATTTCATCACATTTGAAATTTCTATTGAGACATCATTGTTGTTATGCACCAATTCACTCTTATATGGTGTATATACTGTCCTTTGGAATATTATATCATGAATCCATTTATTCTCATGATATTATAATGTTCTGACTAAATGTTATTCCTCAATTATTTTATTCAAGTGTCTCTAATTTTGGTAAAACCCCTTTAACAAAAATATCGCTTTAAATGTTTTAATTATTTGTTCTTATTAATATCCATGTTTTCAAAATGGTTTTAATGATTTATTTATATGTACATTAATAGTTTAAAATTTTAAAAGCTTCATGGTGGTATGGGACACTTTGATTCAAAATCTCTTTATTAAATGTTTTAAATGGTTTCTTTTTGAATGGATTCATTATTTCAATATACTAAAATGTTATATTGTTATTGAACTGTGGAAATGTTATGTTTCCTTTATTCATGTTTTATGTGATATGTTTATGTTATGGTTCTTGGGAATTTTTATGAAAATGGGTGGTTCTGTGATAAACTAAGGGCGGGTGAGCCCGATATAGCTCTCCAATGCATTGGGTAACGCGAAGGAGTGAAACGTTAAGGTTTCTCCAAAGAGATTTAGGGAATATACTGTGGTGGGTACTCCAAACATAACCAGGAGGGTTACTCCCTACGTGAGAATATTATGAATGCCTCAAGTTACCTTTTATGTCTTATGATTTCTATGATTTATTCATGATTTGATGAGGTATGTTAAAGTGCCTATGTTTTATGGGTAAAGTATGATTTCATTATTATGTATATATGAACTCATGTTTCTTTTCCATATTTTTTTTAACCCTTACTGAGCTTTTTATGCTCATACCAAGTTTTTGAAATGATTTTCACAGGTCAAGGGAAAGGTACATGATGTGATGATAGTGTCAAGGATGTGTCAAGAAAGAATCCATGTTTTATTTTAAATATGTTTCCGTTGATGGGAAAAATGAATACTGTATTTTATGTAACCACTTTTCTTAAATGTGGAATGTAATGAAAGTTTCATGATCTAATTCTCTAAAACTCTAAACTTGAATAGATCCTCAATGTGTAATATTGTGATAACTCAAGATTATGTAAGGTTTAAGGATGGGGCCTTATAGTTGGTATCAGAGGCCGGTTTAGATAACTTTAGAGGTTAGGGTATTCTTTAAGCATAAGTGACAATACCATAATGGTTAGGATTTCAGAAAGATTCATAGTTTTTAGATAAAGTGAATGAGTAAGTATATCATAGTGGTTATCTCCCTCATTATTACATGATGGTTTTGTTGATATACTCACACTGACATTTCTGTTTTTAGTGAATGGATGGATCTAGAAGGCACCAAAGTGACAATAGGTTTGAAGGAAACTGTGGTGGTTCTCTGATTATGAGACTGGATGAAATGGGGTATTCAATGAGGAAACTCGTGGTTGTTCTAAACCAACTATCAAGGAGTCATGATCAACCACTTGAACCTTGGTATGTTCTGTAATGCATCATGGACGAGATGACCAATCGATGTGTAAGTTCAGCTAATAATTATAAAGGTAACCATTAGGGTTTATATGATCCTTACTTTTTAGGTAATTATGGGTTATTATATGTTATGATGGAAAATGAAAGGCATGAGATAAACTTGAGGTTAAAATATGTTATGATTATTTTTGAAGATTTTATCTCGTTTTGGGGAATGTTTTGAGAATTATACAGTTTTGAAAAAAGGAAAACACGCAGACCATGTGACAACCCGTCGCATCGGACAAAGCTGCAGGAATCGAACCCACAACCAAAGTGCGACTGGTATTTATCGCCTACCACTGGACTACGTGAATTCCCTGGTTAGTTTGACTGATTCTTTTTAGTTAGATGATTTTATGAATTAAGAGTTAGCTGATTTTGGGTTATCTATGGAAATTTATTAACCTATCATGGAGGATATGTGATTAGGTTAATTAGTTTTCAATACGAGACTTTAAGAGTAACTGATGTTATTTGGAGATAAAAGTTAATTTGTACCTTGGAAGACTTTGTTATTAAATCCTTCAAATATTTGGGTTTCAATCTTAGTTTGGTTTACTTTGAAGAATTTTATGGACAAATTGTTTATCGAATGGTCCTCGTTGAACTTTGGGTGTTGTTGGACAAATTTTGGAGATTAAGAATAGATTTTCTTTTTATAAAGGGTTATCCTTTTCTGGATTATCTGATCTTGTACTAAACTTTTTGGTTTCAGTTTTGGTTTAAGTCTAAAGACATGGGAAGTATATAGTTCTCTTTTGTGGATTAGGTGATTCTCTAGAAGTTTATTATATTGAACAAGTCTTCCTAAATGCTCGTCTTTTGGAGAAAATATGAGTTTGTGTAAGAAATCTAATAAAAGTTGAAAGTCAACATGATAAGTAATTATGTTTCCTTATGAATAAATTACTCAATAAAAAGTAACTTAAAACAAAAATGTTTTCTATTAACTTTTCCTACTGTGGAATCTAATACCGTTTAACACATCACAAGTTTGTGATTTTCTTGTGGTTAACTTTATCCTAAACATGTTTTCTTTCACTGTCCATCAGAACATGACCCTATGTTTTCTCCTCCATGTCCATGTTTTCCTACATGGAATCCTAGTATGGGTTAACTCGGGTGACCTCTGTACTTATCTTTCTTTATTTTAAAGTGATTGTTTTACAGACTCTTGTTCTGATGTGGGACTTTCAAGGATGTTTCTAAGCTCAATTTTAAAATTGCGAGGACGCAATTCCCAAAAGGGGTGAAGGATGTAACACCCCAGGTAAATAAAAATATTAAATTTTTATATTTATCCATATTTGTGAATAAAATATTAATATTACTTTAAATGGGATTCTATTCTTGATGGCGTACACAATACACAACAACGAGTTTCTTGGGAATCTTACGTTGCACTCTAATAATAAAATAATATTATTTTAAATGGTAGTTAACGCCTAGTCGTTGTAATGGAGGGAATGAATAGAACTAACTACAAAATGATTATATATGTTTTTCAAATATTTTTACTTTTTATAATAAATGTTAGAGGATTAAAAATGCGAATGAATCCAATTTTAAGCGTAAACATTCTAATATTCTTAAAAGTTCGATTAACCGCCTTTTGAAGGTGAACCTTTTTTAAATCCACTTTTTGACAATCATATATGTTATATTTTATAAAATACAATTCTTCTTTAGAATTGGGACATAAAAATTTACTTTGTGTAAATTTTTGGTATTTTTCCGAAAAAGTTCAATTTTTAATGAATAGTGAAAATATTGTATTTTAATTCAAAACCTCTTTTTAATCTAATTTATTTATATGATTAGATTATCTTTTGAATTGGTTTTAAAGTTAAATTAGAATATATTTTTACCATTTAATCCAATGGTGGACATTGGAATTAATTTCACTTTGAAATCGGACTTAAACTAGTGTCAATCTTTTGATACATTTTGTTTCATAAAAACATGCTATTGTTTTGACAGCGGGAATTAAATATTAAATTAATTAATGAAACATATATGTTTTGAATTTTTTAAAATAGACATAATTTTTGAATTCGGAATATCAAATATAGCTTAGGGTGAAATTTTGGTAATTTTCTGAAGAACTTCAATTTTGATGAATAGTGAAACCACTAAGTGGTACTTATAAAAACTGATTTTCTGTTTAAATGAAAATTTTCCATATTTGTATTTTGAATTTCAAAAATCTGACATACATGGTTGTCATTAAGAAGTAAAATGTGGTTCAATGGGATTAAAATAATTTTTTGGTGACTAGTAACTTATTAAGTTTTTAATCGTGATTAGTGGTAATTAGTGTAGTTTAAGGTAAAAATAATGTTTTAATAATATGAGATGAGCTTGAAAGATGTCCTACACTTATTGGATGTGTCATGGCCGACCAAGGCAATCCATGGGTCAACTTGGGGACCCCATGGAGCCACTTTGGTTGGAAAATTACATAAATACCTTTTTATTTAATGTTAAAGTAAAAATGACACACACATGAGATGCTTTATTAAAACAATTTTTACATGGGGTTATACAAGTCATATTTTTGATTATAAATATTCATTAGAAAGATAAAAGGATTTCCTACATCATGATATTTTCTTTATAATTTTTAGACATTAAATAAATTAAATTATTTATGACATCATGATGATGCAGCGATGACCTCATTATTTAAAGATTTAAATAAAATGGAAAGATAATGTAAACTCTAAGACCTAAACATGTAAAAAACCTATTGTATCGGTTTATTTAGAACCCTTATCACCTTATACTCGAAACAAATCAATGTGGGACCATTAAAATCTGAAACGCATTCTAAAATAAAGTAACATTTCTTTACTTTCCAAGAGTGCCCCTCCTTTCCTCTTATAAAAGGCCCCCACCTCTACCTCATTACCCACACTTCCAAAGCCTTTGGATCAGCCATACCCTGCCCATTTTGTCTCTCCACATCCCTATATAACTCCTTGAAGCCTCACATTTGGCAGAAGTCTTCCCAAGGAAGCCTTTGAGCTCAAACCAAAGGGAGTTACCTGATTTTAAGGTAATGTCTTCACTTGTGTCCTTTTGTTTTATTTTGCTTCTCCAACCCCCTAAAAACTTTTTATTAATTTCTTTTGTAACAACTACCGTATCTTAAATATACTAGGATGTTGTTATAAGAAGGATTTGAGCTACACTTACACACACCTACATCTAATGGTTAAAGAACATACTGTTTCCGTGGATGGCGAATTTCTACCTCCCGAAACGATGATTGTTCAACATTCTTTTAACACCTTCAAAGGTGGCCATTAAGATGACACTATATTTATATATGATATATAATATGTTTATTTTTTAATTAAGCTTCTGTATTTTTCATTTATGTCATACCTTTATGGTTTCCATTATGGGTAAACACGATATCTTCATTTATGGAAGTGCGGACTACCGCCCCCTCAAAGTGATTTGATTCATTAATACCATATGTGGTACGTATAAAGGATATATATTTAATGATATTATATATGATACCATACTGGAATTAAAATACTATTATGTATAATTTTGTTTTAATTCCATTAAATATGAAATAGAAATGGAAGTAGCATTCATGCGTACGTACGGCTTACCGTCTCCATGAACGGTACATTTCATTTCTTATCCCAAAATGTTATGTACTATTATAAGTACATATATATAATGGATATATATGTAATATATTACATCTAAATTATGGATATCATTCTTGAATTATAACATATATATATATATCTCATTTTTTAAATTCCGTTAATATGACAAAAAAATGAAAGTAGCGTTCATGCATACTTACGGCCTACCGTCTCCATGAACGGTGCTTTTAATTATTATCTACAAATGCTATGGAATAGTACAAAATGAATATATACTGGATATATATGATATTTAAAACATAAATACAATTCTGGATATGATGTACCTATAACTACATGGAAAATTATTTTCCAACAAGTTCAATTTTTGACTCATGTACCAAACATCGACAAAAACGTCTGATATGAACTCATATTATTAAACAATTATTATAACATTAAAATATGTGATATGAACTGAATAATAATATTTATAGGAGTTTCTTAATCAATTATAAATTTACCAAAGTTTATTATTTAGGAATATAAAGAAACGAACAAGACAAGTTGGACTTGAGGTAAGGGATCCTACTCCTCTCTTTCTTTTTAAGTACACCCTTTTATGTCATTCCTTTTAAGATAATATTTCTTGTGATTGGGATGTTATTTTATATTAATATTAATTTAATTTTTTTTGTTTATATTATGAGAGACCATATTTCCTCTCATCAATCCATTTTGGATGTTTTAAGTGGCGTCGTTAGGCTGCCGAGTTTTCGTAAGGGATTTTTCATCTCACTTTTATTCCCGTGAGATTTATGCTACATTTTCCCCAATTTCCTTTGAGTGGTGTATGTACTGAAAATTATTATACAATTTGTGTAGTATAATTTCATTTATGGGTTTTAACATCTTCATTGTATGACCCTTCTTCCATGGGGTGTACGTTTCGAAAGTTACCCAACTCGGCAAGGGGACCTTTCACCCTCCTCTTTTTAAAAGACTTCTTTTGTTATGTATTTTAATTCACATACTATTATGTTGGGATATGTTCTTTTATATCCTTATTGATGTAAATTTTATGTCCAAGTGATGAGATTCCCTTTTTATCTCTCATCAACTCATTTTATGAATTTTAGAGTGATGCCGTTAGGCTGTCGAATTTTACCAAGGGAACTTTTTAACCCAATTTCGATTTCTTTGGGTTCAACAGGTAGTTATTGAATATGTCATCTTTTGAATATGTGTGAATGACCTTTTATTGTTTTAAACTTAATATAAACTTATATTTGGTGTGTTTATATTTGTCACACATAATTTTGAGATTGATTTATCCTTAATTTAAGGATACCTTCTTTATAAGGGATTTCATAACATTTGACATTTCTATTGAGTCTTCATTGTTGTTATGCACCAATTAACTATTATATGGTGTATATACTGTCCTTTGTAATTTTATATCATGAATCCATTTATTCTCATGATATTATAAAGGTCTGACTAAATGTTATTCGTCAATTATTGTATTCAAGTGTCTCTAATTTTGGTAAAACCCCTTTAACCAAAATATCGCTTTAAATGTTTTAATTATTTGTTCTTATTAATATCCATGTTTTCAAAATTGTTTTAAGTATTTATTTATATGGAAATTAATGGTTTAAAATTTTAAAATCTTCAAGGTGGTATGGGACACTTTGATTCAAAATCTCTTTATTAAATGTTTTAAATGGTTTCTTTTTGAATGGATTCATTAATTCAATATACTAAAATGTTATATTGTGATTGAAATGTGGAAATGTTATGTTTCATTTATGCATGTTTTATGTGATATATTTATGTTATGGTTCATGGGCATTGTTATGAAAACGGGTAGTTCCGTGATAAACTAAGGGCGGGTGAGCCCAATATAGCTCTCCAATGTATTGGGTAACGCGAAGGAGTGAAACATTAAGGTCTATCTGAAGAGATTTAGAGAATATACTGTGGTGGGTATTCCAAATGTAACAAAGAGGGTTACTCCCTATGTAAGAATGTTACGAATGCCTCAAGTTACCTTTTATGTCTTATGTTTTCTATGATTTATTCATGATTTGATGAGGTATGTTAAAGTGACTATGTTTTATGGGTAAAGTATGATTTCATTCTTATGTATATATGAACTCATGTTTCTTTCCCATGTTTTTTAACCCTTACTGAGCTTTTTATGCTCATCCCAAGTTTTTGAAATGTTTTTCACAGGTCAATGTAAAGGTACATGATGTGATGATAGTGTCAAGGATGTGTCAAGAAAGAATCCATGTTTTATTTTAAATATGTTTCCGTTGATGGGAAAAATGAATACTGTATTTTATGTAACCACTTTGCTTAAATGTCGAATGTAATGCAAGTTTCATGATCTAATTCTCTAAAACTCTAAACTTGAAAAGATCCTCGATGTGTAATATTGTGATAACTCATGATTAAATAAGGTTTAACGCTGGGGACTAATACCAATAGTTGGGGCTAGAAATTTTTTGGGTGATTTTTCTAAGGATAGTCTGATTGTGGTTAGCAAAAAATGTGGGTATTAATGTTTTCAAGCTACGTCTGGAGTTTAATTTTGTGAATGATGTGTGGGTTTCATGTTTTATTTGGGATTTCATGGAAAAGACAGAATATTCTATGTTTTTTTGGGATGGTGGGTATGAATCCATTTTGGTTAGTTTCTTATGATCAGGATGTGTGCTAATGATGATTGTAATTATCCTTGGTGTTGGGGAATGGTATGCTAAGAACCATGTTGGGTACTTGGTGATATTGTGAGTTTAGGTAATGTTGGGATTTATTAATATAAATGTTGTTAAGTATCGAAGTTTAGTGGTTTTAAGCTGAATATTATTGTCTGAATTTCTATAGATAGATGATTTATTCGGTGATTTTTAATTAAATTTCAATTTTAGGAGATTATGGAAATACCATCGTGGTGTTTTGGTTTTAGAAATAGGCGTTAACTCAGAGTTTTGGATGGTTGAGGGACTTGAGTTGGAGTTTGTGTCTCAGTATCATTCCCATCTATTGGAATATGATCAAGGATATTATTTAATATTTGGTGACTGAGATAGGTCATATTGTGAATATGGATGACCTCCTAGTCTTATCATGAATGATAAGTATTATTGTGGGGAGGTTTAAAGATATCACATCTAGATGCATCAAAATTTTATGAAGGGATTGGAATTTTCATTTATTGGATGGATCAAATCATGAATCGAGACTCAGAATGGATTTTTGAGAGATGTAACGTCTCAAAAGGTTTTTCTATGGTGAGGAATGATTCTTAGTAGGTATCTATTATGTTCAGATGATATTCAGATACATTTGGTAATGTTTTGGTAGTTTTGGAGTTTTTTGGAACGGGTTCATGGTTTGGTGTGCACAATTTATGTGAAACCATGTGACACCTATATGATCAAGATGTTTGTAGTTAATTTTGAACTATGCATGTTTGAGTTTCCTGGTTATATAATTGATTATGGTAAACCATGTTAGGAAAAAGGGGAAACTGTGTGCGGATGAGGAGGGTCTAAGACATGGCCCATGTGATACACATGGTTTCAGATAAACTATGCACCTTATAACAGAAGAGAGGTTGTGTTGACATCATAGTTGGAACATGTTTTTTCAAATCATGTAACCTACCTATATAGGTTATGGTAGTTTTATAATTGGGGTTTTCATGGTTGGAAGACTCTTTGGAAAACCGTGTAAGTGGGTTGACCTAGGATAGATCCAACCCCATAGTTGGTGCACGATTTGGGCAACCGTATGTACATATCATATGGTAACCTAAAACATCATTAAAAATTGTTTTTTTTTCATTTCCCATTAGGTATTTTCATTTCCCCCTCTCATTTAACCCTTTTTGATCTCAAACCATATGAGCGTTTCCCTTCCCTTCCTTCTTCAAGACTCTACATGGAGTTGATTTGGTGGAAATTATTCGACATTTTGAGTTAATATACCAAATATAGAGGATTTATTTCTTCATACACTTCCTCCTCTCTAGTTTTTGGGGTTCCATGATTTAGGTTTTCTTGATGATTCCACTATATAATGGTGTAATCATCCATTTCTCATGGAGATTTTGGTCATCTTGGGTAGATGAGATCCCAAGATGGATTTTTTACATCATTACATGGTGTTTCAATAAAGTATGCATTTATGGTGAATTTTCTTATGTTTAACCAATTAAATTAATGTAATTATGTGTTAAAATTTTATCTACTCTCATGAATATTCCCAATAATGGTTTTAGGAGTCCGTTGTGGAACTTCCAAAATGGTTTCTTCTAGTTTCAATAAGCATTGATTTACTCGATGAGTTTTATTGTAATATTATGCTTTGGGGTTTAATTTCTTATATAATTATATTTTTTATAATAAGTTAATTATTTTTATTTGGTGTTAGTTTTAGGTTTGTGTTATTAATTTGGTATTGGTTGGGTGTCGATGAGTTGGGGTGAGGATTATACATGCCTTGAAAAGGCCATTTTTCTTTGGAAATATTCTAGAATGATTTGTTAAAGAGGTAAGTGTTCTAAGATGTAACGAACCAACGTTTTATCAATGGAAATACCATTATTATAATTATGTCATATAATCACATGAAATAACAACACAATGAACTACTAAGTACTAAGTGACATTTAAACTTAATATTACTACTTCTATGATTTGAATTTTGAAAATCTGACATACAGGGTCGCGTTCTGTATGATATTTAGAGTTTCATAGAATATACTTAGTTTTTGATCAATATTAGCATACCCTTGTGAATAGTAAAATATAATTATGAATAGTAATTAATATTATGTTGGAAAAAATAGAAACTTCACCAATTAATGTAAAAATACAATTTAGACATCTTACAAGTGAAAAAAATGATCACAGTATATGTATTGGTATTTTTGTTCGTCACAAATATTTTAATTACAATTTTATGATTAATTTTATAATTTAAAAAGAAAATTTATTTTCATAAAATGTAATAATAAATTTTTATTTTATTTTATTAGGGATATGAGATAATTTTATCATACCTTGATTAATTTTTCAAGGTGTTTTAAAATGAGTAATAGTTTTAATGTTGTTTTTTTGAATACATTATTAATTTTTTTTAAAATTTAATTAATCTTATTTAGAAAATTATTTTTGAAAAAATGTAGTTTATTTTTTTATTATTCACATCAAAAACGGTTTGGTATAATTTTTTGTGTCTTTCTAAAACACATGAATTTTTGATGAATAGTAAAATATGATAATTTACAATAAATGCTACAACCTGAATTTTTTCATCATGCTTGAGTCATGGATGATGTAAAATGGCTATTGATTTGAACTCACAATCACTCATTATAATATTTGGTCATAATCATCAAACACTATTTCTTATCTTGAGAAAAATAATTAAATAATGAATTAAATAATCAAAATTCACTCCTCTCCTCCAATATAAAAAACACCCACACTCTCATCTTCTCTTCACACCTATCAATACTTGTTCCTTTGCTATGTTCTACCCAAATCACTTCCAAGTTCCTCCCCCACATCCAACAACCCTTTGTCTCCTCAGAAGACAAAATCCTATCTCCTTAAGAGGCTATCAAAGGAGGTAAACTCAAGAGATAAATTCCTCTTTCTGATTCTTATATTTTCATTCATGTTCATTTTTTTTCTGGTTTCTTTTCTCACCTACCTTCTCTCAAATAGTAGGATAAAACTAATAACATACATTTAATGGAATTTTATTATGATAATGTCATATTTTATCATAATATCTCCCCCTTATTTTATTCTATAAATAAAAATATTGTCCGATATGTGTTGATTTAACACATTCAAGGAGGATGATTTTTCAATTTTCTTTAACATCTACTAGACTGGTTATGAAACCATTTTAATTTTTGAACCAGATCATAATATAGTTATTTTATCTTATTTAATATTTTTTTAATCCTTATATATTCATGATGTAAAATAATAATACATAACAAGTTAATTGGGAGAAAAATCACTACGTTAATCAAAGAGTTTATCATTAATGTTTTATATAATGATTCAACTTCACTCTAAGTAGGTAAATTATATTTAAAACCAGGTAATACTCTGGATGTTCACTAATTTCATATAACATCAATTCTAGAAAAACTCTCTCACCATACATGTTTATCAATTCATTTATATAAGTAAACCAAACCCGAAACAAACACACCCAAATAATGAAATTGAACCTCATAACCATTCGAAAAGGTTATTAATGAACTCAAAAAGATTATACTAAATCATTTAAATGGAAAAGAGGTTATGGAATTATTAATTAATGAACGTAATATAATTACATATGTCATTAATATCAAAGGTAAAACACCATTGGACTTAAGGTAATGGATCCTCTCTTTCTCACATTTCTTCAAGAATCTCCCCTATGTTATGCCCTTTTACGTATAATTAATAATGATGGTGTATAATATAAAAACTTCCTCATACTTACCTCTTGATTTTTAAAACATGAGAAATACCTTTCTCTCTCATTAAGACCTCTTAAGTTCACCCGATACCATACTAATATTCTGTAAGGGATTCTACCCGAACCACGTTTACTCGTTCCGGTTGCTCTATCATTATTTTTACCGAAATGAAGAAATATTTTATTTTTATGTAAAACATATACATACTATTTATATTCTCCAAAATCATGCCTCAAGATCCATCCATCAATATATTTTAGGGATATACATTTTTTAAGTGATTCCCTCCTCGATACTTCCCAATAAAAAACTCGTTTTAAGGGAACAACCAAATTTTTTTACCCAATTTCAAGTGAACTCTACCATTTCTTTAAAGAAACATTTATTTTTATAAAATAAGTATTTTTATTATGAAAACCATCTGGTTTAAATTCAAGAAAAATATAAAAGAATGTCCCCTTTTCAATTTTAATTTCTCTTTAGTATTTTCCTTAAAACAACACTAAAATGTTTTAATGCTATTAATTTCCAAAATACTCTTCTTACATGTTTTCACTTATGTTTTGAATCACTTACCATGCTATATCCCTATTTTAACTTAATAATTTCCATGTAGGTTTTAATTCATTTATCTCATGGACAATTTTATAGTATCCCCATTCATTATACTTTATGATATGAATGTGATACCCATTTCTCTCCATGGGTACCCTTATGTGTGTGTGTGATTGATTATGTATGATTATTTATGTGGAAAGCATATTCATGAACATTTTATGATGGGTTATCCTAGATAGTGCTCCAATGAATTGGGTAATGTCTAGTATTATTAGACGTTATGTGCAATGGTCTTGGTGGTTAGCCATGTCTCGTGCTACCATGTGCAACAATCTTGGAGGCTAACCTTGACTTGTAATCGTCTATGTAAAACCATCCTTTTCTCAAGATATAATCATGATTTAAGTTACTTCCACAATAATATGGATTCAGGTTTTTATAATCCCATGAATATATGTTATGATTCTATATGACATTTTAAATCATTATGTTATGATCTCTAACCCTTGAGCTAAATCTGTATTCTTATGTTTAGTTACATACTTGGATTTGAGATCATTCCTTTGTTCATCTAATCCCCTAGCTACCCTATGCTGATGTAAGGGATTAAGGGATTTTATGATCCATCAACGAATATTAAATAAAGAAGTGTTTTTTAATCCCAGGTTTTATGTTTTATGTATGTAGTCTTCTAAGACACTAGACTTCATCATCCTTGGCTTGTACTATAAAGTATAATTATTATTAAAATCACGTAATGTTATGTGTAAAAGGCTAGGGTCTCTATAGTTGGTATCAAATGGAGGTTTACTTAATTTTTTAGATTAAGAATAGAGCAGTTTAGTAAGAACCATTAGGATGGGAAAACGTATAAGAAAACACCCCTAAATTTTGGTAAGTATATAGTAAGTGGTTTATCAAGAAAAATACATCCCTATATGGTTTGTATAGGTGGATCTGGAAAATATGTATCTAGGGGTAAAACCCAATAAAATTTATTTGATCTAGACTTGAATAAGAACTGGTGCACAAAAATGGGCCCTGCTGCACTCTTGAGTTGACACTCTCGGGGGATATGCTTTGGTAAATTCAGAAGCTTAGTACAATCCATTATGAATGGGAAAAATCCCACAAGAATATGTGTTAATAAATAGATCAAGGATAACCTAGATTTAAACCTAGGGAATCAAAAGTTAGGATATACTTCTCCTTTACAAGTTTATCCTTTTATGTTAAAAGTTTCATTTTTATGCTCAACAGAGAAGTATCCAAGCCCTGTAATTGTATGTTATTTTTTCTAATTAATGGAAGGAAAGATATGAACACTTGAAAACAATCAGTGTGATAGGGAATGTGAATATTTCACTAATGATATTCCTGATATGATGGGAACAAGTGATCAAAACATCATTATAGTACTTTCTCAACTGGCTTAAGTTATGAATTATCATATAAATCATGTGGAACAACCTCATTTTTTAAGTAAAGAGAAATTTTCCATTGAATCCTTCATGCGTAAAAGGCCTCCCATGTTTAGTGGATAATCTAATCCCCTCCTCACAGAACACTGGATTAACTCTATTGAAAAGATATTATCTATCCTCCAGTGCTTATAAGAAGTGAAATTTGTGCTGGTGGTATATCATTTTGATGGGGAAGCTGATCAGTGATGGAAACTGATCTAGAATATGAATCCCTAAGAGGAAATTTATTCCATGGTTTTGGAGGAATTCAAGAGAATTTTCATCAATAAATATTTTCCCCGAATCCTCCATCTCAAGATAGAAAGAGAGTTCGTCAGACTCAAGATAATGGAATATGATTCAATCGGGGCGTATGAAACAAATGTTATAAGGCTTGCATGGTACGACTATGGCTTTGTCATGAACACCAAAATCAATATGGGTCACTTATTTAGTGGACCCAATGACAAGAAGCGGAAAATGGAATCTCATGTGTGCAGTCTTGCCAATAAATTTCTTGATGGGAAGAAGCTTGATCATCCCATGTGTATGAATTGTGGGAAGAAGCATCCTGGGAACTGTCTAAATGGAACTAGGAATTGTTTCAAATGTGGAAAGATGGGACATATAGCTAAAAACTGTAGAAAAGGTATGAATAATCCCCTTATTATGGAAGAATAATGAAATGGTCAGATCAACACATAGCCTATAGTGTAGCATTAAAATTGAATGGATCAAGGGAATTATGTGAATAATTTCCCTAAGCTGAGGGTTTTTTGAGGCAATCAACAATAACATCTAATGAAAGTAGGAATGTATTATTCTATTAGTACTACTGAGTTGAAGCTGGAAAACAATGAGGTGATAGGTATGCTAGTTATTAATTCAATAATAGAGAACACGCTATTTGATTCTTGTTCTACACATTCTTTCATATCTTTAAAGTTTAGTAGAACTTTTCAAAAACCACGTCATAATTTTGAGGATAAGTTATCTATGACAACATCCAATGGGGAAATCATTGTTTATAGGGTTTATAACTTCTACCAAGTTAACATTTGTGGACAAAAACTCCTAGAATATATCTTCATACTTCCTTTAGTTGAGTTTGACGCAATCTTGGGCATGGATTGGCTATCTTTATACAAATCCAAAATCAGCTTTCGTTAAAGGGAGATCACTCTTAACGTTTCAAATCATCCTAGAATTATTTACAAGTGTAAGGAGGAAGTTGAAACTTAATTAGAATCGTATTATCAAGTGTGGATATTTCTTCTTTATGAGGAAGCATATCTATCCTAAATGATTGAGACAAAGGATAAAATCATGCTTGAATACATTACCATCATGAGGGATTACATTGATGTATTCCCTAAAGATCTTATTGGTCTTCCTCCTGACTGAGAGGTTGAGTTTTTAATTGAACTTATTATTGTATCTCTACCTATATCAAAGAAGCCTTATAGAATGACCATTGTAGAGCTAGAAATGCTAAATAAGAAGTTAAAAGAGAATCTAGAGAAGGGTTTTATATGCCTGATTACTTCACCGTGGGGTGCGCTAGTCCTCTTCATCAAGAATATAGATGGATAAATGCACCACTAAATTTATTATCGTGACCTCAATAAAATCATGATAAAGAAAAAGTATCCCTTTCCATGGATAAATGACTTGTTTGACCAGCTTGGTGCGGCCAGTTATTTACTTAAGATGGACCTTCGGTATGATATCACCAATTAAAGGTGAGGAAGGAAGATATTTCCAATAATTCCTTTCACTAGAGGTATGGACACTATGAATTAATAGGGACCCTTCAGACTCACTAATGATCTAGAAATTTTTATGGATTTAATTAACAGTGTATTTAAAGATTACCTTGAAAAATTTGTGGTAGTCTTTATCGATGATATTATAATATACTCCAAGAGCAAGGAGGAATTTGTGGCGCATTTGAAAACTGTGCTAAAGAATTTGAGAATGGAGAAGTTGTATGCACAGTACAATAAATGTGAGTTCTGGATGGAGGAAATAGCATTATTGGGGCAATTTATCACTAGAAAAGAGTTATCTGTGGACCCTTACAAGACAAAGGCAAGTGAAGAGTGTCCCAGACCAACATCTGTAACAGAGGTCTACAACTTTTTGGGTCTAGCCGGGTATTATCAATGATTTTTGAATAACTTTTCATGATTTTCAAACCCAATGAACAAGATGTCATGGAAGGGAGTAATGTTTTTCTTGACTTAGGAATGTGAAGACAGTTTTAAGGAATTGAAAATGAGGCTAATCACTATGCTAGTAATAAAACTCCAATAATTAGAGAACAAATTGTGGTGTTTAGTGATGCTTCAATGATAGGATTAGTATGTGTGCTGATACAAAATGATAAAGTGATATTATATGCCTCAAGGTAGCTGGGAATCCATGTGAAAAACTTTCGTACACATGATCTGGAGTTGGAAGCTGTGATCTATGCATTAAAAATCTAGCATTATTATCTCTATGGGGAGAAGTGTGAGATATATTCTGATCACAAGAGTCTAAAATATATATTCACAAAAAAAGAGATTAATATGTTCCAACAAATATGGATAGAGCTCATCAAGGATTATGACAGTTCAATCCAATAACATCTCGGTAAGGAAAAAAAAGTTGAAGATACTCTAAGAAGAAAGGATTCTTCCTCATTATCAATGATGAGAATTGAAAAGGATCTGAGTTTTTTATATTTTAAGAGGATGAACATGGGAATCATTAAAGGAAGAACATCATAGATACTTTATCAAATGATTTATCAACCATCCCTCATAGAGAAATTAAAGGATTCTCAATGAAAAGATGTGGAAATTCTGAAAAGGGTGGAAGCTATCAGAAATGGAAATTCCTTAGAGTTCATGATTTATTAGAAAGGAGTTGTAAAATTTAGGTCAAGATTATATGTACCATCTGACACAGAGATAAAGAAGGATCTTTTGAATTAAAAACATAGCTTTAACTTCTCTATCCACCCAGGGAGCACAATGATGTGTCAAGATCTCTGAGAGAACATTTGGTGGGACAATATGAACCATGAGATTGGTGTGTGTACATCAAAGTTCCTGGTATGTCAACAAGTAAAGTCTTCAAGACAAAATTCTAAGGGGATTATGCAACCAGTACCCATAAAAACATGGAAGGGGGAGAACATCACCAATGACTTTTTCACTATAATTACAAGGACATCTAGGGGAAATAATGGTATATGGGTCATTGTGGATCATCTTACAAAGACAACTCACTTTATCGTGATTCAATAGGAAACTTCATTGGATCCACATATATGGTTATATATAAAAGAGGTGGAAAGGATGCATGGAGTACCACTATCTATTGTATCTGATTGAGATCTGAGATTCACCTCGATGTTTTGAAAAAATCTCCAACATGCCCTAAGAACTGAACTGAACTTTAGTACGGCCTATCATCCTCAAACTAATAGCCAATCTAAGCGAACTATTTAGACACTAGAAGATATTTGGGAGCATGATCTGTGGACATCAAAGAAGGATGAGGCCAACATCTTCCACTGGTTGAATTCTCCTACAAAAACTGTTTTCACTCATGCATAATAATGGAACTATATTATTCCCTTTATGGGAAAAGGTGCAGAACACCAGTGTGTTGGTTTGAAGTCGGTGAGCATAAGTTTCTAGGACCTGAAATGTTTGAAGAAACATTGGATAAGGTGAAAACCAGTCAACAACATATTAAGGTAGCCCAAATTCGAAAAAAGAGTTATGTAGACAATCATCGATGATACTTTGTGTTAAAATATGGAGACATGGTATTTTTATGCATATCTCCATAGAAGAAGTTCATGAGATTTGGGAAGAAAGAAAAGATAAGTTCCATGTACATTGGCCCCCTCGAGATTCTTGATCATATCGGGGTAGTAGCCTATCGACTGGAACTTCCACCTATAATGTCTAAAGAACAAAATGTATTTCATGTATCCCTCTCAAGGAATCACTTACCATACCCTTCACATGTACTCTCTTCAGAGGTGGTACAGTTGGAGAATGATCTTTCTTATGAGGAGCAGCAAGTGAAGATCATAGATCATAGAGATGGAGTTATAATTTACAAGACTACTCACATGGTTCAAATACTATGGTGGAAACACAAGTACTAAGAGGCAAAATGGGAACTGAAGGAGGAAATGAAGGAAATGTATACTCCCCTGTTTATGGCATAGAATGTAAAAAAAAAATTTCAAGGGTCAAATATCATAAGGGGGGAAGAATGTTACAACCTAATGTTTTTTGAATGAAATACAACTTCTTATATTTATGTCCTATAATCACATGAAATCACAACACAATGAACTAATAATTACTAAGTGACCTTTAAACATAATGTCTTCACTTCTGTGATTTGAATTTCGAAAATCTGACATACATAGTTACGTTCAGTAAGATATTTATAGTCTGATAGAATCAACTTAGTTTTAGATAAATAGTAACATAACATTATGAATAGTAACATACCCATATGAATAGTAATGAATAGTAACGAGTAGTAAGTTGGCCAAAATAATATAATCTTCACCCATGAATGTAAAAATACAATTTAGACATCTTATAAGTGAAAAACATTATCACAGTATAAGTATTCGAATTTTTGTATGTCATAAATATTTTAATTACTATTTTATGATTAATTTAATAATTTAAAATGGAAATGTATTTTCATAAAATTCAATCATAAATTTGCATTTTATTGACTTATGGTAATAAGATAATTTTATGGGACCTTGATTAATTTTTCAAGGTGTTATAAAAGGAGTTATAGTTTTAATGTAGTTTTTTTGAATAAATTATTATTTGATTTAAAAAATAAATTAACAATATATAGAAAATTATTTTCTACAAATGGAGTTCATTTTTGGATTCAACACATCAAAAAAATGGTAAGGGTGAAATTTTTGGATGTCTCTAAAATACAAATTTTTTTGATGAATAGTAAAATATGATAATTCAAAATAAATGCTAAAACTTGAATTTCTGTATCATGATTGAGTCATGGATGATTTAAATAGCCATTAATTAGAACTATAATGCTTTTATTACTATTTTTGGTCACATGTATTAAACCCAATTGCTTTTCTTGAGTAAAATAATTAAATAATGAATTAAATATTCAAAATTCACTTCTCTCCACCACTATAAAAACCACCCACACTCCCCTATTCTCTTCACTCCTATCAAGCCCTGTGCCATTCCAATGTTCTAACCAAATCACTCCTCAAACTCCTCCCCCAAATTCAACATCCCTTTCTCTCATCAATAGTTAGAATCATCTCCCCTTAAGAGGATCTCTAATGAGATAAACTCAAGAGGTAAATTCCTCTTTCTGATTCTTTTATTTTCTTTCATGTTCTTTTCTTTTCATGTTTCTTTACTCATGTAACATCACCCAAATGGTAGTATAACTTAATTAACATAAATTTACTTCAATTATATTATTATTATGGGACAGTTTATCATAATCTCTCCCTCACCCTTCTTTTATTCTATAAATTAAAATACCGTATGAGATTTGTGGATTTATTACATTAAAGGACGAGAAGTTCTCAATTTGATTTACTATCTTATAGACTGGTCATGAAACCATTTAAATGGTCGAAAAAGATCATAATATATTTATTTATCTTATTTAATTTTTTTAATCATTATAAATTCATGATATAAAAAACTAATAAAGGACAAGTTAGTTGTGAGAAAAATTGACACATTAATCCAAGAGTTTATCATTATAGTTTTATATAATGATTCACCTTCACTCCAAGTAAAAAAATTATATTTAGAACCATGGAATATTATGGAAATTAAATAATTTCAAGTAACTTCAATTCTAGAAAACCGATCTTACCATACATGCTGATCCATTCATGTATATAAGTAATCTGAACATGAAACAAACTGACTCAAACAATGAAATTGAAGCTCATAAACAATCGAAAAGGTTATGAATGGATTCAAAAAGGCTATAATAAATCATTTACATGTTAAATAGGTAATTTAATTATTAATTAATTAATATAATTTTATTATTCAGGTCATTAATATCAAGGGGAGGACACCATCTGACTTAAGGTAAGGGATCCTCTCTTTCTCACATTTATTTAAGAATACCCTCTATGTTATGCCCTTTTACATATAATTCATAATAATGGAATATGATTTATCACTTTCCTAATACTTACCTCATGATGTATAAAAGATTATAAATAGCTTTCTCTCTCATTATGACCTCCTATGTACACCTGATACCATGCCGATATTCCGTATGTGATTCTACCCGAACAGCCTTTACTCCTTCGGGTTGCTCTATATTTCTTTTTACCCAAATTAAGTTGTATTTTAATTTTATTTAAAGATTATATATACTATTTATATAATCCAAACACATGTTTCTATATCTATCCCTCATTCTCTTTCTTGTATATACCTGATTTTAAGTGATTCCCTCCTCGATACATCCCAATAAAAAAACTCGTTTTAAGGGAACTTCCCTATTTTTTTACCCATTTTCAAGTGCACTATTCCTTATGTTTAAAGTCACTTTATTGTTATAAAATCATAATTTTTATTAGGAAAACATTATTATTTCACTTCTGTTTTTTTATAAAATATTAGCCCCTTTCCAATTTTAAATGCTCTTTAGTATTTTCCTTACAACCGCACTTAAATTTTTTAATTCTATGAATTTCAAAAATATTATTCTTAGATGTTTCCACTATTTTAAATCAATTAACATGATATATGAATATATTACCTTACACATAAGTTTTAATTCCTTTCTCTCATGGACAGTTTTATGATATGCCCCCTCATTATGATTTATGACATGAATGTGATACCCATTTGTCATCATGGGTTCACTTATGTTTATGTATGATTGATTATGTATGATTATTTATGTGGAAATTATATTCATAAATATGTTAATATATATTTACCTTTATTTCACTCCAACTCATCAAATAATGTTTAGTCTAGTGAGACGTTGTGTGCAATGGTCTTGGCAGTTAGCCTTGACTTTTTCAACCTTGTGTAATGGTCTTGGTGGTTAACCTTGACTTGTGATCCTATATGTGAAATGATCCTTGACTCATGCTAATGTCATGATTTATTTTGCTTCCACAATACTATTAATTCATGTTTATATGATCCCATGTTTGAGTGTTATGATTATATATGCCGTTTTAAATCATTATGTCATGATCTCTAACACTTGTGCTAAAGCCTTATTCTTATGTTTATTTCCTTACTGGACATTGAGCTCATCCTGTTGTTCAGGTGATCCCCACGTTACCCTATGAAGATGTATGTTCTTAAAGGATGTTTGGATATCTCTATGAAGATTAAATAAAGAAGTGTTTTTAATCCCATGTTTTATGTTTTTTGTACCTAGTCTTCTAAGACACTAGACTTCATGATCCTTGGATTGTACTCTGATATATAATTATGCGTAAAATTATGTAATGTTATCTGTAAAAGGAAATGACCACCAAATAAGTTCTTTACTCATAGTCATGATAATTTTATTAAATGTGTGTGTAATATATTCCTTAGAGCCCATGTGTGATTTTCTTGTTCCCATGATCTATGAAATTGGTTTGGCTTTATATTGATACCTTATACCCTCCATGGAAACTTTTGGCTCCATTTAATGTTGTGTGACCTGACCTAAGACTATACAATGGTTTATTATACCTTTTAAGAATGGAATATTTTGGTTTAGAGTTTTGGTAAAAGATTATGATTACTTTTTAAAATGGTTAAACAATGTGTTTTGGATTTTGAATTGGTTTTGTTTTCAGACAAAGGAAAATTAGGTTTTAAAATGAATTTTGTTTTAAAATGATGATGTGAACTTCATGTGGTTTATGTAAAGGGGTTCTAAATGGATTTCTATTGTGGATTTGAATTGGGTGTGTTTTGTGACCTCTTTGATGAAATGTCTTGATTCCACTTAAAATTGTTTTCATGAGATGTGAATTTCTTAGATACTGATTAGATTTTCAAAGATGAATACCCTTATTTTAAGAGGTGGATTAAATGTGTTTTATAAGGATGTTGTTTTTTTGTTTTATGAAATGTAATAATGGGTTATATTTTATCGATCCATATGTTGATTTAAATTCAATTTGGGACCTCATTAACTGTTTTCATCAAGAAATTAAATTGAAATACTTAATATGAGGCGTGTGATTAGTCACTAAAAGTGGCTAATATTAGCTGTTAAGATCTTAATATTAATGTGTTTAAAAGTTCATAAACCTCAATTTTAGTCCAATTCAGAAACTGAACTTCATTTCCTATCATTGGGCAATTCAGGCTTAAAGTGTCAATTTGTTCCCACTCAATAATTTGCTCGTGGAAGTTAAAATAGTCATCATTTTTATTTTATATATTGGTATATGATTCATCACATTATTTGGAACATTTTTTCTTTTAGGTCTGATGGATGAATCACAAGTGAATATGGATATTTTTGCACATGAAGGCAGAAACTTGCTGGAAAAGGCATAATGGGCCTAAGGCACATCAAACAAATGTGGGGCCCCGAAAACAATCCCAATGAAGCTAAATTTACACAGTGGAAAGATAAAAATATGAGGATCATTTTATTAAACTATGACCAGAGCTAATTCTGATGTTTTAATGATGATAAAGGGATCTGAAGTTGAGATTTAAATGGTGGACCCGACATTAATGCACATAAATACGTCCAACAATTTATACCATAACATCCAAATGGATGATTCAAATTTCCTGAAAGTTTTAAATCTCATATAGGACAGATGGATGAAGATATTGTTCTTCTACAACCCCTCCGGATTCGGACTTCTTCAATTACAAATGCACACGTCAATATGGTGGACAAATCTGGACAGTTTTCCAGGTCAAATTCGAAACATCGATTTTATTTTGATTATTCACCCTCCATTTGACGCTATTAATTGTTGGGGGGTGAATTAATTGTTGGGGGATTTACCTAAGGCTCCCAATATGCCTATATAAGGAGCTATTGGTAAAGGTAATAGGTGGTGGATATTTTTCTTATCATATTTTGTTGCTTGTTTCATTGTAAGGTTATGCCTCCAAATTTCCTTTGTAATGTTTTCCATTTCCATGTAAGTTTATTTTTTGTATATTTAGGTTCTTAATAAACTTATTTCTCTTATATATTTTCCATTTCATTTATTAAAGCTTTATTATCACAAATCACAGTGATATCTCTGTGTTGTTGTGAATTAGTTCACACATAGGTGTGAATTTTAGTCACACACATGGAGGAGTGCTCGTTATTTCCGTGATTTTAATTTCTTTAATACAATTCTTGTTAGTCATATTCCGCCCAAAATTGAGAGTATAACATCAATAGAGGTCTAACCCTTTAATGGGTTGATCTTAGGAGGATGCAAAGACTAGATTGAATGTTATTTTAGGAATGAATTGTTGTTAATTGGATAATTAATTTAAGACATCCATTCTTCAGTTATTTCTACTCTTCATCTTTACTGTGTTTGAGAAAACTAAATTCAATTACTAGATGACCATATACCTCGGAGATATCATGAATTTGGTTCTCTATGTGTATAGGGAATTAGTAATTGTGTTTAGTAAGCACCAAACCAGAAAATGATGAAGGTAGTATTATTTTTGAAGAATGGATTCATCAAGAATTAATAAAACCAAAATTATCTAAAGAAGTAAAATTCATTCAATCCACCCCGAGCATAATCCTAGATCAACCCAATTTCTTTGAATTTAATTCACGTAGGTTTCTTAGTGTTATTTAAACCATCCAAAATCAAACCCAAATTTGGCTACTTCAGAGCCCATCCTTCACCAAATCATTGCGTCTCAAGGTTACTTCTTCGGTCCTTGTGGATTTGACCCCTACCTGTACTACATCGACTGCTTTTACCAGTAGGGTAAATTTTGGTGCAACCAAATTTTGGCATCGTTTCTGGGGACCCATGTAAGTTTTCTTAGACACCCACATTCTATTCTCAACTAACTTCTCTTTTCTCACCTATATTTCTCTTTTATTTTCCCCTTTCTGTTTTTGTGTGTCCAAAAACAAAATCCAAATCCCAATTTCATTCAACTCCAATGGAGTATCATCAATAATTTCCTTTCATAAACTCATGCTGGAATCAAATAGAAAATAAACAATGGGAATCCCCTAAGATAGAAAATTACTTTGATCAACACTTGAATGATTACCCCACACCTGATAACATGAACAATCAATGGGATGCTGAATGTTTAAAAGATCAATTTCCATACCTATCAAGAATGATTGGAAAGATAAATAATGATGAATTCCATGATTTAAAAACATATATCAACCCTAATCCTGAAAAAATTCTTGAAAAATTGTGTGAAAAAATGGATAAAATGAATTCAGAAGTTTAATCGTTCATATTAGAATTACAAAGCTTTAAGACATTTGAGGAACCCATTCCCAATCAAGATGTTCTTTCCTCATCACTGATAGATGAATATTTTATCGCAAAAACCTCCCATGAATTTATTAAAGAAACAACCATTGGATTTGGGATAGTTGAAGATAATAAAGGAATTGTTGATGGGTGCTTAAATCAAGAGGAAATTAATTTTATGGATTCAGAAGGGGAAAATTTGTCTTCATGGATTGAGTGTTCGGAATATTGCTCCAATAACAATTTTTTAGAATCACCAATCATTGAACCATTGGGAGATATAATGAATATTGTGTCTATACCAAATCATGAAATTCAAATGGAAAATTTTGTAGATGAATCATCTTTTCAAAAGGAACCAATTCTTTCAAATGTTTTTAAAGAAGAAACAATTTTTGATTCAAATTATCATTCTTCTTTAGGAAAACTCAATCAAACTGAACTTGATGTTTTAATACTTCATTCCCTACTCAATAATCCCTCTATTTAAGATAACCAAGACCATTCAATTATCATCAATTTTCATCTTGATTCTCACCAAGTAGGAATTAACATTGAAATCATAGGAAATACTCCAGATAAAACACGATCAACCATTTTAGATATTCCTTGGATTTTACCAATCATTGTAGAAAATAGGATTTCATACGAAACAAATTTCAAAAAAACAATCAATCTAAATCTTTTTGAAGTGGAGAAAGATGGGTTAATTAAAATTTTGAAAGTTGGAATTGGATAAGTTGGGGGGTTCAAGTCGAGATAACGACATTAAACAAAAGCGCTGCATGGGAGGCAACCCATGGTTTTCATGTTTCTAATCATTTTGAATCATTTTATTTATTATATAATAAATTACCATCAACTGTTGACCTGTTCTTCTTTTATGAGTAAGGATGGGTATGAAAAGGGAGCACCGTATTCATCCGTGTCACGCATTGTGATCCCTGAGTAATACCTTACCCAGAAAATATAAAGAAGACAATGTATCATCAGTTTATTTTATTTTATTTATGATTTTGTAGGTTAAAAAAATTATACTCTTGACCTGTTCTTCTATTATGAGTACGGATGGGTATGAAAGTGGAGCACCGTATTCATCCGTGTCACGTGGTGTGATCCCTGAGTAATACCTTACCCAAAAATTTAAAAGAAGACAATGTATCATTATTTTGATTTAAAAAAACATGGAAAACCATAAAAATGATGGTACTTGGAATTAAATAAATCATTGTATTGTTTGTTTTGTCTTCTTTGTCCTTCTTTTTATGGTTCAAGAACTATTTTGGTTGATACATGTTCAATCAAGGAGGTGCCTACATCCCCCAAGAGATCAAAGGAGTAATCTGGAGCATCATGAACTTCAACATTAAAAACCAGGTGAATTTGTTCCATGTTTATCATTCTCAATTTCATCTTTGAACTCCTCTCCTACCCCCTTATAACTTTTATTTTCTTTAAACACTGGGGACAGTGTAATTCTAAGATGGGGGGAGATAAAAAATTATTTTTTTATTTTGTGAATAAGAACATGCATGAAATGAAAAATTCCATTATCCATAAACATGATAGCACACATTGTAAACTCTAAAATTGGATATCAAATAAATTTTGCATGCCTTGATTCTGATTTTAATGAAAGTTTAAGTTCATGAGCATAGTTTTTGGAAAGTGCGGTTGCACGATGTGATTTTTCAATGTTTACATTTTCATCCTCTTAATAAAAATGCCACAATGCACGTCTACTGGATCGTGGGTGTAAATTTGAGTTCTTGGGTCCCTTTCATTATAGCATAGGGTTCTGGGGTCACTTTTAGTTTAATTTGAGTATAAAAAAACAAAACAATTTTGACCATATAGAGAAATGTTTTGTCCAAATGTGTGGCATCCGGAACTTGGGGATCGTGACTCCATAGTTGTCTTTCCCAGAGTTAGGATTTATATCTCTATTATAGAGCATGAAATTGACAATATGTGTGATGTCCGTCACTTGGGGATCGTGACTCCATAGTTGCCTTTCCCAGAGATAGTTTTTTCATATCTATTTTGGATAAATAAATATCAAAAAAAATAAAAATAATGGATACTCATATTAAGTTTTAATGTGATTCCCACCTAGCGCTTCCATTTTTTCCCCTTGAACAATAAAATGGGCCCCATGTCTTTTTTGATGCACAACATTTTATCATGCTTAATTGAAATTGGATGAAATGTGGCGATGAATTTGAATAAAGGAATGGGCTTGGGCTTGGGAAATTATTATGAAACTAGCTTGTTTTTAATGATTTTGATGGGTTCCATAATTTTTTTGGAATGAGGTCTTTGGGTGAGCAATGTGTATTTAAATGTTTTTGGAAAAAGGGATTTGAATTTCATATTTGTAATATATTTTGCTCAGGACTAGCAAAACTCAAGTTGGGGGGTGTGATTATTCACTAAAAGTGGATAATATTCATTGTTAATATGTTAATATTAATGTGTTTAAAAGTTCATAAACATCAATTTTATTCCAATTCAGAAATTGAACTTCATTTCCCATCATTGTGCAATTCAAGCTTAAAGTGTCAATTTGGGCCCACTCAATAATTTTCTTGTGGAAGTTACAATATTCTTCATTTAAATTTTATATTTTTGTATATGATTCACCACATTATTTAGAACATTTTTTCTTTTAGGTCTGATTGATGAATCACAAGTGAAGATGGAGATTTTTGCACATGAAGGCAGAAACTTGCTGGAAAAGGCATAATGGGCCTAAGGCCCATCAAACAAATGTGGGGCCCAGAAAACAATCCCACTGAAGCTCACATTTATACAGTAGAAATATAAAAATATGAGGATAATTTTATTCAACTATGGCCAGAGCTAATTCTGATTTTTTAATCATGATAAAGGGATCTTAAGTTGAGATTTAAATGGTGGACCCGACATTAATGCACATAAATACGTCCCACCATTTCGACCATAACATCCAAACGTCTGATCCAAAATTTATGAATGTTTTAAAACTAATAGAGGTCAGATGGATGAAGATATGTTTCTTCTACAACCCCTCCAGATTTGGTCTTATTCAATTACAAATTCACACGTCAATATGGTGGACGAACCTGGATAGTTTTCCGGGTCAAATTCGAAACATCAATTTTATTTTGATTATTCACCCTCCTTTTGATTCTATTAATTGTTGGGGGTGAATTAATTGTTAGAGGATTGACCTAGGGCTCCTAATATGCCTATATAAGGAGCTAGTGGTAAAGGTAATAGGTGGTGGATATTTTTCTTATCATCTTTTGTTTCTTGTTTCATTGTAAGGTTATGCTTCCAAATTTCCTTTGTAATGTTTTCCATTTCCATGTAAGATTATTTTTTGTATCTCTATGTTCTTAATAAACTTATTTATCTTCTATATTTTTGTTGACGCTCCTTTCGTCACAGAATATAAAAATCGGAAAAGGGAATATCTGAGCTCAAAGTAATTCATCCTTTGAAGAAAACATCAAAAATCGAAAAAGGCATAAACGAAGGATCAACAGAAACTCCACCGCGCAAGTTATATCACTGCCGCGCAAGTACACTTGCGCGACGCTATTGGTCGTGCAAGTGACTTGTGCGACCTAAGTGGTAACCGCCCGGTAACCGCTCGGGGTCTTCTTTTGCCTATAAATAGACCCTGTGGGCCCCCCATTCGAGAGGATTTTTTTTCCAGAAATTCGGATTGAAGCTCCTGACGCCCAAGTCTCTTCTCAAAGCTTCCAGAACACTTCTAAGGTAATTTCTTACTTAGAACGGAAGATCTAAAGAGAAGAAGGAAGGCCTAAGTGTTGAAACTTATCAACACTTGTGCGCCGACTTATTTCCTTCAATATAACTTGCGCGTCCCTTTTCTGGAAGAACCTCAAGAGGATTCTAAAGTGATTAATAAAGAGTCGCTCAAGTATTTCAATGCTGGTTAAAAATCGCGCAAGTACACCATGTGTCGCGCAGGTATACCAGCGTGACCAATACTTGCGCGCCCACGGAAGACTTTCACGCCTTCCAAGACTTGCGCGCCCCTACCTTTTTGGGTGCCCATCTTTCCCATTTTACCCCTCTTAAGACATTACACCTTTTCTTTTCAAGATTCAGTCTTCAAGACATTCTTCAAACCCATTTATGGCATGATTTCTTGATTCAACTTCCTTATCTGAAAGGAATTCTAGGGAATATCTCTCAAAACCTAGTGATTTAAATATCCTTATGTCACTAAATATGGAGAGTTCATTCATTCAACCTCATCCTTTAAGATGAGAGAATCCTTAACTTGGGTCTCCTTTTTTAGGAATAATCCCTAGTTATAAATATGGGCATCCTTCTTTAGGAGTAAGCCCCAAATTCTTAATGTTCCCAAACTTGGGAATCCTCCTCAGGAGTAAGCGCCAAACCTTAATTCCTTATATATGGGCATCCTCCTCAGGAGTAAGCCCCAATCTAAAATATGGGCATCCTTTTTAGGAAAGAGCCCCAAACCTTAATCCCTAACTTGGGTCTCCTTTTCAGGAATAAGACTCAATTATAATCTTGGGCTTCCTTTTCAGGAGTATGCCCAAAGTCCCCTAAACCTGGGCCTCCTTTTTTAGGAGCAAGTCCCAGTCATAATCTTGGGCTTCCTTTTCAGGAGTAAGCCCCAAGTCCCCTAACCTGGGCCTCCTTTTTTAGGAGCAAGTCCCAGTCATAATCTTGGGCATCCTCTTCAGGAGTGAACCCCAAGTCCCTTAATTTCTCTTAACCAGTCCTAAATTACGTTTGATATGGGATTCCTTCTCAGGAGTAAAACCCAATTATCAATCCTCTCCTAATTTGGGTTTCCTTATCAGGAATAAGTCCCAAGTTAGAGTATTCAAATCTCCATAAAGCACATATACCTTTATGGACCCTGTTCCTGGATTTTCTCCCTAAAAGTAAATCCTAAACCTTCATTTATCTGGGCAGTCATACATACATAAGCCCCAAACAAATTCTTATGATTGCATCTTTCATGGCACAATTGTCTAATTTTTACCAATACCTCTTGTTTCTCACACCGAGCATGACTCACGTGAGCTTAGAGTGTAAAAGTAATTATGACATTCTTCTTTGAGCCATCAATCATAAACATCATACTCCATTACTCGAACTACGTGGGTTCTGATTCCTTTTCGAAAACAAATGATACATAGGTAGCCCATTTTTGGGTTCGATCCCAACTTTGAAATAATCCATGTCCTTCTGAATGACGATAAACTTCAAGTGCCCCACTGAGTGGCTTTAAAACCAGCCTGGTCATCATAATGACCAAGAGACTTTTATATAAATGTTTTGAAGGATACAATTGACCAAGAATCTCTAAACAGATATAAATGATTCTCTATTGATGAAGAACCTCGAATACATATAAAATATTCTCTAAATTTCTTGCATATTTAATCATTGATTGTTAAAACTAAAGGAAAGATCATTTTATACTTGGTAATGTAATAAGGATTCACGAACATAACTTAAATCTATAAAGAGAGTCCTGGAGTAGACAATAATTCCCCTCAAAAAGGTGTGATGAGTCCGACCTCCCATCCTCTCGACCAATGCAAATTCCTAAGCCTCATCAGTCCACAAGCTAATGAGAGCCTACCTTTGGAAAGTGGGTCCAAACGGATGTGGAATCATTCGATGTTTCCGGTTCTACGAAAAAACCTGATAGAAACCGATCGGAACGTTTGAATCTCAAATCAACGAGGTCATCCCCGAATTCCGTGAGGAAACAAAAATGGTGAACCCGACGTGAATCCTTAACCAAGTTAAAGTGATGTTCTTCTTATTTGTTAGGCCCCTTGGGCCAAAAAATCAATCATTGACATGTGCTCATCCAAAAGATGCAGTGGCCAGATTCATCTTGATTCTGTCTGTTATATGGAATAGGCACTCTTTTCTCAAGATCTTCTGCAAAATGGCTTTCCTAAAATTCACCCCTGTGAATACTGCTGCTGTGAACACCTCTACTGTGAGGTCTGCTGCTGTGAAAACCAATGCTGCTACTCCTGCTAGAACGTCGTCCGCTCTGAGGATGACATCACCAACTCAGCGTCTTCAACGCTGGGTTTCTAATGCACTGGTTAAGGAGTACCGTCGCAATGGTACTATCCCAACTCTGGAGGCCGCTCGTCAAGCCCTCCAAGTTAACAACTCTGCCTGGTCGTCCGGATAACGGTGGCCAACAATCAAGAAGCAGGCGGTGCTGACTACCGTCTCCAACCGTTTCGGGTCGTTATCCCCGGAACGCAATTTCCATTCACTCCCTTACTCTGAGGAAGTGAATGAGCAGGTCCCGCATGACCTTAATTCAAAAAGACAGGAGTCTTTCTCAAGGGCTCCCATTAACAATCGCCGCCAGACTCATGTGGTAGTGCGCCCTCAACATGATGAGGGTACCGACTCCAGGCATTCAGCTTAGGTTCTTCGAACCCGAGCAGGCAAGATGAACCGCCAGAGACGGAATCCGGTGAACAATGAGCAGGTTTTCATCCCTGCCATCTCCGGAGAAGTCCACCAACATAACTTGGTGGCAAACAACGAGTAGGCACAATCACCTGTCCGTTTTAATTCCACTGTCCAGCAGACTCATCTGGAAGCATCACGCCGATCCCGCCAAGCAATCCCAACGGAGTACCATAGGCAGGAACATGGACCTGCTTATACATCACCAATTAGTCAGGAGGCTTGTCTGACTACATATGATGGATCTCGTCAACCGCGTTTGGCGAAGTGTAATCAGCAGGCACATACACCTGCTAATACTAATCAAGCCTACCAACAGTCTCGCTTGGTAGCGCACGGAGAAGTCAGTCGGAAAGCCCCGACGACAAACAGGAGGCAGACTCAACACTCTGCCTCCACACTTGAGTACTGTCAGGATTCAATGACAGGAAAAGGAGGACAGGAGCAGGCACATACACCTACTCCAAGCCCGGAATGGACGTATATCCCCGTTCCGGCGGCTGAAGTCACCAAACATATTTTGTCAATGGTGAAAGAGCAGAAGCAAATTCCTGCTCATATTTTGGATGCTTGCCAGGATATCATAACAGCTTCAGCATCATCTCAGGGATAGACACATAAATCTATCCCTAGTAGTGGAGTGACACATCAATGATTCACTCCGAAATAGTCACACACATCTGTTCCAGACCAAGAGGGTTATGGGGCATACTCCCCCATATCATACGGACAACCAAGTCGGGCACATACACCTGATTTGAGTGGAGATCGACAACCTAACCTGACCATCTTTCCTGATCAGGCACATACACCTGCTTAGAGTAACCACTTTCGTCAACAAGTGGTTTCTAAAGTGAGTGAGAAGGCATCTAAGAAAAAGATCCACCCAGCACAGTCAGGAGATCAAAGGCCAATCTGCAACAAGGCCTTGCTCGATGCTGGAGTTCTTGAAGCCCTCAGACATTTATCTGTCGGAATTCAAGATTCTACTCCCTCAGTTCCTAATAACAGGAACATTAATTTTGAAGGTCTTCAACAGACACTTCCTCATGAAGGCTTGCTTCATGAAAGTTCGGTCAATCATGAAGATTCTTCTTCAGATGAGAGCCACAGGAACCCTCTGTGTGGTCAGAAGACCAAGGAGCAAGAGATTTCATCTTTTGCTGTAACCCATCATGACGGTCCTCCTCATGGTGATGAACTTAACTGCGAAAGTCCTCTCTGCAGTATTGATTCACGTTATCTCGAAAATTCTTCAGAAAGCAATGTAGTGACGAGAAAGACCTCTTATCTCGAGGCACTTGCAAACGTAAAACCAGTCATGCCTGATGCTTTACTATCAGCAGGTGAAACTCTTTCCCCATCAGAGGATAGTCTGGGGTTCAGGTTATTCTCCGAACCATCCCCAGGTCATTCATCTTCCAACATGAATAGTGATCTCTCTACCAATCTTGTTGAATCCGATGAAACAACAAGGAAACACCAACTCTGGTCAAAACAGGTAGAAGAATCTTCATTTAATGATAAAGAGGAAAAGCTGAACATGAGGAAAAAACTAACAAAAGGTGAAGTACCAGTCATGTTTTGGCCTTTGGCTGACTCCCAGTACGACATTCCAAAGATGTTGACGGATGATGGAATCCATGATATTCGTCTCAACATATGGAAGACTCTTTGTCAATTGAAGAAGAAAGTGTTATCTTACGGTGATTATGAAAATCATATTAAGATAATAGAAGGGTTACAATGCCAGATTGATTTGGCATCTCTATCAGTCTCTCGGTATCCGAAGGCTGAAAAGCAACAGAGAACCCTTCAACATTCATGCCTTGGCGCACTAAGAAAATTGCGTCAGTTAATTGCCAATGCTCCATCTGATGTTCATATCAGAGGATGGGGTGTTCACGGAGCACTACATTTCATAGTGCTTTCCAGTCAGCAAAGCCCGCCGAAAATGGTCTCATGCAATGTTATTGCCCATGGCCGGCCACAGTCAATGGGCTTTGTTCATAATCAAAAGCTTTCTCAAGAACATGCTTCAACTAGTTCCTCTCAAAATCAAGTATATAGAGAAAAAGTTGTTGAATTGCTCCTACATCAAGCAGGAGAGAATATTGCACAAGCCTCTCGTCTGGAGCAAACACGTCATCAAATGTCAGATGTTTCAGAAATCATCCAACAGTCTGTTGAACTAGGTGATAAAAGTGGATACAGGTAAATGCATCTAGCTAATTTCCAAACTAAGATTCACAAGATCAAGAAAGATTTTAAGAAGATCTCAGACATATCATGTCAAGAGACACCCCAGCTTGTCAGACTGGGGACTTCTCTAACCCAACTCTTAGAGTCAACAAATGGGATTCGTGGAGTTGAGCGGAAGCAGCAGGAACATCCCCAGTCCACCGGACTGGGGACTTTTTCAAATCCTCGATCCCTCCCTCAGAGAAAGTCAGTATTCTCTCAATTATGGAATAAGCCTCAAGAGGAACGAAGAGCCAAGCTATCAGGAGATTCTCTCCAAGTGACGGTTCTCCAAGAATTTCCTGAGGGATCAAGTCAACGGAATTCCATGTCTCATCATGGACATGGAAGAAGACAATATCATAGAAATGCTGATAGAAAGGATTCCATGCAATATGCATCCATTAATGTCATCAATGTCGTTGCTGCTGATTCACCAGACGAGGCTCAATCAGAGGGATCAGACGAAGAGGTTCCTGCTCAAGAAGTTGCACACACAGACCTAAATGAAGAAGGTGTGTGCACACGTAATCAAAGGCTTACTCAAAATCTGGGTATTCCTTCAAGTAACCCACTTCCCCCTCTCCGAAAAGGATCCAATAAGGGGAAAGGAAAGAATCAGGTTACTTCCACCCTTCCTCTGAAGGAGGTCAATCTCTCTCATTAGAGCAAAGGTTTGCACAACAGGAGGAAGAAATGAAAGAATTAAGAAGGTTGAATGCAGAACTACTTCAAAGTAGTCTTCTTCTTAAGAATGCTGATGTCCGACAACTGAAGGAATTTGTTGTAACTACTGAGATGGATCAGGAATATCCTCCTTTATCAGTACTCCCTCAGAGGTCTAATCCTACGGGTCAAACGCAACAACGGTTGGCAGCACTACCATCAGTTGCAGCACCAACCACCACGTCTGTCCAAGCTCCATTCATTGCACCTACCCAAAACCAAGTTCAACCTGATGTTTCTCAAAATTTAATAACTACTATTGAGTCATTAACAGCTCGGTTAGAAACTATAGAAGGGAAAAGGGCGCAAGTTCAACCTGAAAAGAATGTTTACCCTGAATGGGTAGATTCAATTTCTCCTCCATCCAGTTTTGGAAACCCTGTTTTCCCTACTTTCAATGGATCAGGTGACCTCGAACAACATTTGACGCATTACGTGTCTTGTTGTGATCCTATGATGGGAACTCCAGAGCAGCAAGAAGCAGTGAACCTCAGATGCTTCGTGCGAACCTTGCAAGGACCAGCTTTTGTCTGGTCTACAAGCTTGCAATCCCGGTCAGTCATCGGATGGGAGGATCTTCGTCAAAAATTCCTTCTTCAGTTTAGCTCAACTTTGCCAAAAACGACAGTTTTCGATCTTACAAACTGCAAGCAAAGGGAGAATGAAAGAGTCTCTAATTTCATTGCTCGTTGGAAGGGATTAACGTATTCCCTGAGCTTAGCACTCCCTCAGGAGGAACTGTTGCCAACCTGTGTGGCAAATTTGCGTGACGAATTAAGCACGCCATTGATCCCTGTGAAATACACAGGAGGGTTTCAAGACCTTACTTCAATCGCTCAACAGATTGAAGATTCCCTTATACAGGCTAAGGTTAAATCTCGTATAATTCCATCAGCTCCAGGAAGGAGAATGGGTAAAGCGGGAACTGCTACAGTTATGCTTAAACAAGCACCTGTACCTATTTCTACTTTAAAACCTTCATCTTCTCGAAGGGCTCCACCTCCTGAACACCAACAACAAAGGTTGTTTCATCCAAATGATCAAAAAGATCAACGACGAAAACAATTTGAGGATTTGAAGAGTAAAACATACTCTTTCCGGAGTGAGAAAGTTCCTGGTTACTTCATTTCAGCTCTGGAAAATAATTTGGTTCAATTACCAGTGCCCAAGAGGCCAAACAAGGAAGGAGATGAAGATCGTCCCAATTATTGTCCCTTTCATCAAATGTTAGGGAATCTCATCCAGGAGTGTTTTGTCTTTAAAGACCTCCTGCAAAAGATGGTCGACTTGGGACAAGTCAAATTGAAGGGTTCTTCAGCTCATGTAGCGTGTATTACCGCTACAGATCCAGAGGAAGGAAGCGAGTGGCAGGAAGTCAAAAGCAAAACTGCGAAAAAAATATGATGATTGGATGGTCAGAAAGACAATCAATTGGACCCATTCCATTTTGCGAACACAACTAAAGAAACCAATTGTGTCTCCTACAAAATCTGCAGTAAATCCTCCATCAAAAGACAAATCCTCAAAAGGGCAGCGCAATTCAAAGAAGAAAGAGGAATCAGGAGAAGATGAGTATGTATCAAAGCCTAAATTGTCTTTGACTCTGGCAGATTTCATGCCATCTACTTCAAAGCCACGGGCACCGTCCCACCAAACGGCATAGCCTAAACAGGCTAACCAGGCAGAGTCTTTATCAGACGAAGAGTTAATCTTTGGTTATGTTAATATGATTCAATTAACAGATCCATATTCCAGTCTTGATGAGCTTGAATTCCTTGTATCAAATAAGGGAATCCAAGGAATTTCTAGTGGTTCAGGATACAGGGGAAGACGTGGATCTTTACAAATCCACTACTCTAATTTTACCCCTGCTAGCACTGTATATGCAGCAGAAACTCATGGTAGAGCCCTTCAGCGAGCTCAAAAAGAACAAGCAAGTTCTTCTGCCAATGGCCAACTCAGTTTTGGCACAGTTATGTTGGAAGAATGATTAAAGGTTCCATCTTCTTTATCTCAGCACGTAAATGGATCTAATCAGTCTAATCTTCCAAAACCAAGGATGTTGCCAACTTCAATACAAGATGCATCAGCTTCCAAAGCATCTGCTTCCAAGGTACCTGCTAAACCGCATATTCCTATAAGGAAACGCAGACCTCTAGATCAAAAGTATGATATATTGAAACACTTGGCCCAAGTACCAGCCAAGTTATCAATTTTGGATTCTTTGAATCTGTCAAAAGATCTTCGGGAAGCACTCATCGAAGCTTTTTCAAGTCCTCAGGAGTTTGAAGCTGAAATTACTGCAGCTGAAATCTATCACATAGAGAATAATCCTGCAAAATGCCATGCAGTGATATCTTTTACTGATAAAGATGAAGATGATGTTGTGCATGGGCACATAAAACCTTTGTACTTATCTGGAAAAGTCAATGGTGTAGATGTTCGAAGAGCTTTCATTGACAATGGTTCAGGAGTCAACCTCATGCCCATTCGTACACTTCGTCGATTAGGTCTCACAGAATCTGATTTATCTCCTTCTACCATGATGTTACAAGGATATGATAAAAATGAACAAGAACCACTGGGAGAAGTTACACTCAGAACTCAGTTTGGAGATCTTGTATCCAATTCGGATTTCATGATTGTTGATCAAGACTCAGCATTCAATATCTTTCTTGGAAGACCCTGGCTGCATCAACATGCAGCTATTCCTTCATCATACCATCAATGTCTCAAATACTGTTTCGATGGTCAAGTTGGAACATTGTATGGTGATAAGGCCCCGTTTAAGACATGTGAGTCTCAATACATTGAGGCAGAATTTTATCATATGAAGGGAATAGAAAAATCTACAATGAAGGAAATTACCAATGTTAATGCTCCATATGGTTTGGAAAAGATTCCAGTAAATCCATTTTCAAATGCGAGTTCAGATTATGTGCTACATATCAGTCAAATCGACAGGGTAGACACAAATCAACATACTCTTATGGAAAGATCCATAATGTCAATTACGACAATCGATCCCGGAAACATGGGAGAAGTTGGTAATCTACCAAGCAGTGACGAAAGCCCAAATGGGGATGTCTTTGTTTCGTCTACTGAAGTTCAACAAGTCTATGCTTCACCAATCAGTTCAGATGAAGTTATAACAGCATTAGAGGTGCACAATGATGTCGATTCTCAATCAATCATCTCCTCTTTAATACCCAAGGAAGATTCTTCAACATTGAACGAGTCGGAAATAGAAGATTCTTCTTCAAGATGTTTAAATTTTAACATCTCTTCCGATTGTGAAAATTATGCTTCATCATCTACAATGAAAGTGGAAACAGAGGAGATAGCACATGTTAAAGAAGAAGAAGAAGAAGATCTCAGGGATGCTCTCCCAGCATTTGAGGAAGGCATCTCTACCACCGTGGATACACTCAGAGAGATAAATCTGGGCACTGAAGAAGATCCACGCCCCACTTTAATCAGTGCGGCCATGACTCTTTAGGAACAAAAGATGTATATTTCCTTTCTTAAGAAAAATAAAGACATATTTTCTTGGAATTATACAGAGATGCCAGGGCTAGATCCTGATGTTGCTACCCATCATTTGGGTTTTCCAAAAGAACATTGAGGATTCAAGCAAGACGCGAGAAGAACACATCCAACCTATGCTTCCAAAATTGAGGCTGAAGTGGATAATATTATCAAAGCTAACTTCATCAGAGAAGTTAAATATCCCAAGTGGTTGGCTAATATTGTCCCTGTAAAGAAAGAGAACGGACAAATTAGGGTTTGCATCGATTTCAGAGATCTTAATCGGTATTGTCCTAAAGATGATTTCCCAGTTCCGATTACAGAACTCTTAATTGATGTGACGGCTGGCTATGAAGTAATTTCTTTCATGGATGGATATTCCGGATATAATCAGATCTGAATGGCCCCAGAAGATGAGGAATATACAGCCTTCAGAGCTCCTCAAGGTGTGTTTTGTTACCGGGTGATGCCCTTTGGTTTAAAGAATGCAGGTGCAACATATCAACGCGCCATGCATTGTATCTTCAATCCTCTTTTAGGTAAGTTTGTTGAATGCTATGTAGATGATTTGGGGGTTAAATCCAAACAACGTTCTAATCACTTGGCTGATTTGGAAGTCATATTCCACAAGCTTCGACAACATAATTTGAAGATAAACCCCTTAAAATGTGCTTTTGGGGTAACCTCAGGAAAATTCCTTAGCTTTGTTGTACGCCATCGTGGTATTGAAGTCGATCCTGAGAAGACCAAATCAATCCTTGGTATGTCACCTCCTCAGAATTTGAAAGAATTAAGAGGACTTCAAGGACACTTAGCCTATATTCGGCGTTTCATCGCCAATTTAGCAGGCAAAAGTTTACCCTTTACCAAATTATTGAAGAAAGGAGTCACTTACCAGTGGACTTAAGAATGTCAAGAAGCATTTGATGTTCTCAAGAAATACCTCTTGAGTCCACCAGTACTCATGCCACCTGTTGAAGGTAGACCGCTTATCCTCTATGTGACAGCTTTAGAGTGATCATTGGGTGCCTTTCTCGCTCAAAAGAATGATGCTGGGAATGAAAATAGTCTCTACTATCTCAGTAGAACTATGCTTGAAGCAGAAACCCGGTATTCAAGTATTGAAAAGTGCTGCCTAGAATTAATCTTTGCAGTTCAGAAACTGAGACACTACCTGCAACATCATGAGGTCCAATTGGTATCTCGTAATAATCCGCTCAAATTCATCCTTAGTCGTCCAATGCTTACAAGACGTCTGGAAAGGTGGGCGATTATTCTACAGCAGTTCGACATTCAGTATGTGTCTCAAAAGGCAATTAAGGGCTAAGCTCTGGCTGATTTCCTGGCTGAACATCCTTCAGTGGAAGACACGTATTCAGATATCAAACTCCCTGATGAGGAAGTTTTCTCTATTCAAGAGAGTCCTCAAACATGGGAAATGTATTTTGATGGTGCTTCTAGATGTCCAACAGGGAAGAAAATGGAAAATCCTAAATTCAACAAAGTTGGTTTAGGAATTGTGCTCATTTCTCTAGATAAGGCAGTGTTACCTTATTCCTTTTTGTTGTGGGAAGGTGGTACCAATAATGAAGCTGAATACCAAGCTCTCATTACAGGCTTGGAGTTAGCGCTTCAAGCACAAGTGAATCACTTAAAGGTGAAAGGTGATTCAGACCTGGTAATCAAACAAGTCAATGGGGATTATGCCATCAGAAAAGAAGAATTAATCCCTTTGTATGATTACGTCAGAGAGTTAATGTCGGAATTCCCTTCAGAACCGACATTTTCTTATGTCCCAAGATCACAAAATGCTCAAGCTGATGCACTGGCTAATATAGCCACATATTTAGCAGATCCAAATCGGGACGAGATAACCATCTGTATTGCCCACCGTCGTGCAATTTCACCTTATGTTCAAGTCAGAACAGATGAAATTAATGAAATTAGTCCCATTCCTGAACCGTATGGTCATACTACAGGATGGATGTCACCTATCAGGGAATAACTTCAAAATGGAACACTTCCACCTGATAGAGCCGAGAAAGAACAAATCCGGCGACGTGTGGTCAATTTTACTCTTTATGATAGCCCAAACTACCTCGAGAAAATTCTCTACAAATGTGGTTTTGATGGAGTTCTCTTCAGATGTATTGATGGTGAAGAGACAATGGCTGTCATAAAAGAAGTGCATGCAGGAGTCTGTGGTGCCCACCAGTCTGGACATAGACTGTCTGATCAAATTCGAAGGCTTGGATACTTTTGGCCTTCAATGATACAAGATTGTGTTAATTTCACAAAGAAGTGTCATTCATGCCAAGTATATGCCAACTTCATTCATAAACCTCCAGAGTTGCTTCATACAGCTAAATACTCATGGCCATTTTCCACATGGGGAATGGATGTGGTGGGACCTTACCCTTCAGCTACGGCCAAGCAGTTTAAGTACATTCTTACTGCTACTGACTTCTTCTCCAAATGGGCAGAAGCAATACCTCTCAAAGAAGACAGTTCTAAAAGCATTGTTAGCTTCATCAAGTCTAACATCATTACTATATTTGGTGTCCCTCATACCATATTGACGGACAACAGCACCAACTTCTGTTCTTCTGAGGTAAAGAAATTGTATCAAGAATACAACATTAAGTCCAACCATTCATCTCGATATCATGCAGCGGCTAATGGCCAGATAGAAGCCTTCAACAAGACTCTTTCAAATATACTGCAAAAGATGGTGGATAAAGATAAGAGGTCATGGCATGATAAACTCTTTCATGCTTTATGGGCTTATCGGACTACCACTCGCAATACAACGCGGTCAACTCCATATTCATTGGTATATGGAACAGAAGCAGTCTTGCCAATTGAAGTTCAATTTCCCTCACTCAGAATAGCCATTTGTGATCAGTTATCTACAGATGAGCAATCCCAAAAGCGGTTGAATGAATTGGAACAGTTAGATGAGAAAAGATTGTGCACATTGCACCACTTGGAAATCTATCAGAATCGAATAGCACGAGCTTTTAACAAAAAAGTTCGTCTTCGTTCATTCATTCAGGGAGAATTGGTATTGGTTCTCAGAGCACCAATGATACCAGGAAAGAAGCCTCCCAAGCTTGAACCAAAATGGGAAGGACCTTATTCAATACATAAGGTCTACTCCAATGGAGCGTATTCTCTAATCTCAATGGATGGAGAACACATCACGACTCCAACCAATGCCAGAGTTCTGAAGAAATATTTTGTATAAACACAAAATATAGTCCCCAGAACCAAGACTCTTATAATTGGTTCATACAGCAATGGTCCAGTATGACCTTAAACTGCAATTTCATCCAACATGACATTAAACTGTAGAAAAGAACTTGTCCCTACTACATGACACTAAACTATGCAGCACCAATAGTCCTAACTGCAAGACTTTAAACTGCATAGTCCCTTTTTTATGTCCTACATGACACTAAACTGTATAATGTCCTACATGACACTAACCTGTATAATGTCCTACATGACACTAAACTGTATTATGTCCTATCTACATGACATTAAACTATACAGAAGTTCCTTATTTTGTCCGAGATGACATTAAACTATATTGTGTCCTAGAAACATGACATTAAACTATGTGGCACTTTCATCATCTAGCATGACGTTAAACTGTGTCAGTTCCCTTATCATCCAACATGATGTTAAACTATCACATTGGTTACTAATATGTCCTACATGACACTAAACTGTATTATGTCATATCTACATGACGTTAAACTGTACAGAAGTTCCTATATTTTGTCAGAGATGACATTAAACTATATTGTGTCCTAGCAACATGACATTAAACTGTGTGGCACTTTCATCGTCCAGCATGACGATAAACTGTAAAAAATCCCCAGAACTGATATCCTCATATTGGTTCACCTTAGTCCTCGCTACATGACTTTAAACTATACAATAATGTTCTATTGTCCAACATGACGTTAAACCGTAACAGTTACGTTTTTTCGTCCAACATGACATTAAAATGTAGAAAAGAAGATGTCCCTGCAACATGACACTAAACTGTGCAGCACCAGTTCGTCCTTTCTATATGACGTTAAACTATACAGCAATGGTCCAGTATGACTTTAAACCGCATCTTCGTCCCACACAACATTAAACTGTGAAAATGTTCCCTAAACCGTCCAGCATGACCTTAAACTACATCATCCTTGGTCCATGCATATAACCATAAACTGTATAAAAGTACCTTACGTCCGGAAAGACGTTAAACTATATAATCTCAAAGGTCCAGTATGAAATTAAACTGCACCATTCACGGTCCATGTCTATGACCTTAAACTATTCGCACTTTCGTCCGACATGACGTTAAAATGGTACACTCATTTGTCCTTACTGCATGACAATAAACTGCACAATTCCCCTTTCGTCCAATATGACGTTAAACTGTATTGTCCCCATCATCCCAACTACATGACGCTAAACCGTACAGAAAGTCCTTGATATGTCCTACATGACATTAAACTGTTATTTTGTCCCTGCTACATGACACTAAACTGTGCAGCACCAATAGTCCTAACTTCAAGACTTTAAACTGCATAGTCCCTTTTTTATGTCCTACATGACATTAAACTGTGCATCGTTAAGGTTGTTATTACCTCTTGTTTCTCACACCGAGTATGACTCACGTGAGCTTAGAGCGAACATCAACCATAACACTCCCTTTGGGCCACTAACCGTGTGTAAGTCCCAACAACATTTTTTATTAGATCATTGTCCCCAAAAACAATCTCTTCACATCGGTTCACCAACATCTCATATGATGTTGATTCGTGAAACCGCACCTAGAATCAATATCTTTACATTGATTCACTTTCTTCCTTGTTATATGACGTTAAACTATACAACACTTTTTTCCAGTACGACAATAAACTACAATATTCTTTGATTTCCTCATTTGAGAGGGAACCATTATTGACATTGATTTTTTCAATCATGTTTCATTTCAAAAGACTACGTGCATACATGGTAATGCCTAAACTTTTTATCTCGGGTTAAACCATCATTGCACTAAAGTCCCCTTTCACCCTTCACATGTACGAACCAAATTTGTACAAAGGGTAGTTCTAGAACTACATGGGCTTGATTCCCATCCTTATGGGATACGTAGGAATGTTAGAGTATCCCTCGAATCCAGCCCCAAGTCTTTTGGTCCTAACCCCAAATTTCACTTTCAGTCCCTTAGCTGAAAAGTCCTCATGAAAACACACACTGTGTATTCATTATTATGGTTCGAATTCTATGACCCTAAACTTAGATTTCTCATACTTTCGTCCTGCACGACGTTAAACTGCATTTCAAGAACTACGTATGGCTTGATTCTCATTCTTATGAGATACGTAGTGAAGTCCAAAATTTCAATTCAGGACCCAGCCACAACATGATTATGGTTTTCATTGACCTATGTATCTCTATATACATTGGAAAATACCCATCTTTATGTGTTATAATCCTAACCTTAAATATTTTCAGATCTTCATAACCCTTTTCATGACTTCTAATCAAAAAAATGTCAAACTCCTGAGAATTATTTTGCCTGACTATGAAGCACGTGCCCATAGGTGGCTTTGCATAAACAGTCCACATAACAGACTTGTCAGCCGAAAGATGCTATTTATTTGACCATGCAGCCAATGCCCATAGGTGGCCCTGCATATTTCAACCCCCTAACTGGTTTTGTTAAATAATAGTAACTTCATTCTTGGGAAGATTGCCTCTTTTGTCCTTATTTGTCATAAACGACAGTATGTAGGGATCCGCAAAAATAAAACAAATATCCATCCTTAACATATTTGTCCCATATCCTTTTTTATAATCTAAAAGTATTCAAGTCTATGGTTTATTCTTCTTCCCTACGTTTGGGTCAGACCTTCGTAGGAGTGATATTCATCTAGTTCTTCGATATTCTTGTTCGGAAATATCTTCTCCATATTCAAGTACCTCTTTTCCATACAACAAACTCTATACATTAGAAAATTTGAATCTCCATAAACTTTCACTGGCTTTTAGCACTAGGAAAGTAAATTTCTTGGAGTTCTTTTGCCTGACTATGCAGCACGTGCCCATAGGTGGCCTTGCATAAACAGTCCACATAACATACTTGTCAGCCGAAAGATGCTATTTATTTGACCATGCAGCCAATGCCCATAGGTGGCCCTGCATATTTCAACCCCCTAACGGGTTTTGTTAAATAATAGTAACTTCATTCTTGGAAACTACTTCTTCTAATTCCTTTTAGCTCTTTTTCATATCATTCCTCAGATTCAAATATTCTTAAGCCATAGTTTACATATTTTCTCTCATACTTGAGCATGGCAATATGTTTTCAGATAAATTGTCAAGGAATTGAATCAATTTTAATCCATTTCGGTCAAAGCTATTTCGACCTTAAACATTAGCCCCTTTATGTCAGGCATGCATGACTTTAAACTGCCCACAAAAGACAAAGGAACTCTGAATAAAAGTCAAGTTCCATCTCACTAAATATACATTTATGTATGATTTAGGTAATATTGAGCAATTAAAATGTTCAAAGTTTGTAGGATTATTTGTAATAATCATAGTAAAAATTAAACTATGCTTACAAGGCCCATTGGCTTATGGTAATTTGAAGCAGGTAGTTAAAGAATGCAGGTAAAAATGATTGAAGACGAAAGTGTCTTTCATTGATACACAAGAGTTAGAAGGACATCCACAGACTGGAGTCTCTTCACTTTTTCAAGAATTACAAGAGGCTTTCAACATAACACTTCATTTGATTTACGGCATCCTGAGCTCCATCAGAAACCACCTGGAATTCATTCATTCAACTGGATACAATAAGAGATACTGTTATACCATCTCTTCTTGGAACAATTGTAAAAGGATGTTCTTGAGTGCGGTTTGAGAAATTTTCTACTGATCAAACAGTGACTCTGTTTCTGTCCAAGAGACTTGGAAGATGGATACATGGATTTGAGAATGGAGCATTGGAAGTAAAGATCCATTTGGAGAGAGTACTCTTTTCAGATATTACTCTAATACCATGTTGGTCTTCTCTCCACCAACCATTAGTGGAAAACATTTCAGCCCATGGGTTTTCCATTTTCATATCTGCAAGGAAATGACATGGAGGAAGAATTTGAAAGTTCACACCATTGTTATTGCTCTTAATGCACAGCATAACCGAAATAGAGGAGTAGCAGTGCAGCCGCATCTCAGGTGTATAATTGTTTGCATTTGGAACATTGACTCCTTGCAGATAACCATGACCACACAAAGGCAGATGGATGATCTGTGGAAAAATAGGACGATATTTCTTCAAGTACTTAGCCAAATCTGAGAGAGTGCTGTTGCAGATATTATAGTAATCATGGCCAATGATGTTCATCATGTCATCAATCCGCTTGCTAGCTAGTTCATCAGCCATTCCAATTCCCTTGGGAACCACTGAATCTGCACAAAAGATGAATAAATTAAACTCTTAAATGGGTTTATTTTTCATAAAATTTGTGAAAGAATTTGAAAAAATGGCTAAGGCATTAAGTCGCGCAAGTCTAAACAAAGACGCGCAAGTATTCGTGTGTCGTGCTAGTTTTTGACGCGCAAGTATAAACCGCGCAAGTACAGATACCTTTACAGTAGCGCGACATCAAGGAAAACACTATAAAAAACAGAGTAACTTGCGCGGCGAGGAATAATTGTGCGGCGAGAGCTTGAAGGTATGAAGTCCGGAAATCCGGATACTTCTACGGAGGGGAGGCCATGTATTTATAGGCCAGGAAGCCTATCTGCGCGCCGTACCCAGAGTGCTTAAGGCCTGCGCGCTTCCTTCTATGCACTGAAGTCTTTCACGCCACCCTTTTCCTTTGGATAGATTCGATTTCCTAAGAGTCAAATCCTCATTTCTCTCCAGATCCAACTCTGAGGGGGGAATTTTGTTGACGCTCCTTTCGTCACAGAATCTAAAAATCGGAAAATGGAATATCTGAGCTCAAAGTAATTCATCCTTTGAAGAAAACATCAAAAATAGACAAAGGCATGAACAAAGGATCAACAGAAACTCCACCGTGCAAGTTATATCACTGCCGCGCAAGTACACTTGCGGAACGCTCTTGGTCGCGCAAGTGACTTGCGCGACCTAAGTGGTAACCGCCCGGTAACCGCCCGAGGTCTTCTTTTGCCTATAAATAGACCCTGTGGGCCCCCCATTCGAGAGGATTTTTTTTCCAGAAACTCGGATTGAAGCTCCCGATGCCCAAGTCTCTTCTCAAAGCTTCCGGAACACTTCTAAGGTAATTTCTTACTTAGAACGGAAGATCTAAAGAGAAGAAGGAAGGCCTAAGTGTTGAAACTTATCAACACTTGCGCGCCGAATTATTTCCATCAATATAACTTGCGCGTCCCTTTTCTGGAAGAACCTCAAGAGGATTCTAAAGTGATTAATAAAGAGTCGCTCAAGTATTTCAATGCTGGTTAAAAATCGCGCAAGTACACCATGTGTCGCGCAGGTATACCTGCGCGCCCAATACTTGCGCGCCAACGGAAGACTTGCGCGCCTTCCAAGACTTGTGCGCCCCTACCTTTTTGGGTGCCCATCTTGCCCATTTTACCCCTCTTAAGCCATTACACCTTTTCTTTTAAAGATTCAGTCTTCAAGACATTCTTCAAAGCCATTTATGGTATGATTTCTTGATTCAACTTCCTTATCTGAAAGGAATTCTGTGGAATATCTCTAAAAACCTAGTGATTTAAATATCCTTATGTCACTAAATATGGAGAGTTCATTCATTCAACCTCATCCTTTAAGATGAGAGAATCCTTAACTTGGGTCTCCTTTTTTAGGAATAATCCCCGGTTATAAATATGCGCATCCTTCTTTAGGAGTAAGCCCCAAATTCCTAAAGTTCCCAAACTTGGGAATCCTCCTCAGGAGTAAGCCCCAAACCTTAATTCCTTAAATATGGGCATCCTCCTCAAGAGTAAGCACAAATCTCAAATATGGGCATCCTTTTTAGGAATAAGCCCCAAACCTTAATCCCTAACTTGGGTCTCCTTTTCAGGAATAAGACTCAATTATAATCTTGGGCTTCCTTTTCAGGAGTAATCCCCAAGTCCCCTAAACCTGGGCCTCCTTTTTTAGGAGTAAGTCCCAGTCATAATCTTGGGCTTCCTTTTCAGGAGTAATCCCCAAGTCCCCTAACCTGGGCCTCCTTTTTTAGGAGCTAATCCCAGGCATAATCGTGGGCATCCTCTTCAGGAGTGAACCCCAAGTCCCTTAATTTCTCTTAACCAGTCCTAAATTACGTTTGATATGGGATTCCTTCTCAGGAGTAAAACCCAATTATCAATCCTCTCCTAATTTGGGTTTCCTTCTCAGGAATAAGTCCCAAGTTAGAGTATTCAAATCTCCAGAAAGCACATATACCTTTATGGACCCTGTTCCTAGATTTTCTCCCTAAAAGTAAATCCTAAACCTTCATTTATCTGGGCAGTCATACATACATAAGCCCCAAACAAATTCTTATGATTGCATATTTCATGGAACAATTGTCTAATTTTTACCAATACCTCTTGTTTCTCACACCGAGCATGACTCACGTGAGCTTAGAGTGTAAAAGTAATTATGACATACTTCTTTGAGCCATCAATCATAAACATCATACTCCATTACTCGAACTGCGTGGGTTCTGATTCCTTTTCCAAAACAAAGGATACATAGGTAGCCCATTTTTGGGTTCGATCCCAACTTTGAAATAATCTATGTCCTTCTGAATGACGATAAACTTCAAGTGCCCCACTGAGTGGCTTTAAAACCAGCCTGGTCATCATAATGACCAAGAGACTTTTATATAAATGTTTTGAAGGATACCATTGACCAAGAATCTCTAAACATATATAGATGATTCTCTATTGATGAAGAACCTCGAATACATATAAAAAATTCTCTAAATTTCTTACATATTTAATCATTGATTGTTAAAACTAAAGGAAAGATCATTTTATACTTGGTAATGTAATAAGGATTCACAAACATAACTTAAATTTATAAAGAGAGTCCCGGAGTAGACAATAATTCCCCTCAAAATGGTGTGATGAGTCCGACCTCCCATCCTCTCGACCAATGAAAATTCCTAAGCCTCATCAGTCCACAAGCTAATGAGTGCATACCTTCGGAAAGTAGGTCCAAACGGATGTGGAATCATTGGATGTTTCCGGTTCTACGAACAAACCCGCTAGAAACCGATCGGAACGTTTGAATCTCAAATCAACGAGGTCATCCCCAAATTCCGTGAGGAAACAATTTTCCATTTAATTTATTAAAACATTATTATCACAAAGTACAGTGATATCTCTGTGTTTTTGTGAATTAGTTCACACATAGGTGTGAATTTCATTCACACACATGGAGTAGTGCTCGTGATTTCCGCGGTTTTAATTTCTTCAATCCAATTATTATTATTCATATTCTACCCACCATTGAGAGTATAACATCAATGGAGGGATAACCCTTTAATGGGTTGATCTTAGGAGGATGCAACGACTAGATTGAATGTTATTTTATGAACTAATTGTTGTTAATTGGATAATTAATTTAAGACATCCATTCTTCAGTTATTTCTACTCTTCATCTTTACTATGTTTGAGAAAACTAAATTCAATTAATAAATCACCATATACCTCATAGATATCATGAATTTGGTGCTCTAAGTGTATAAGGGATTATTAATTGTGTTTAGTAAGCACCAAACCAGAAAATTATGAAGGTAGTGTTATTTTTGAAGAATGGATTCATAAAGAATTAATAAAACCAAAGTTGTATAAAGAAGTAAAATTCATTCAATACACCCCGATCATAATCCCAGATCAAACCATTTTCTTTGAATTGAATTAACGTAGGTTTCTTAGTGTTATTTAAACCATACAAAATCAAACCCAAAGTTGGCTACCTCAGATCCCATCCTTCACAAAATCATAGTGTCTCAAGGTTACTTCTTCGGTCCCTTTAGATTCGACCCCTACATGTACTACATCGACCGCTTTTACCAGTTGGGTAAATTTTTGTGCAACAAAATTTTGGCGCTGTTTCCGGGGACCCATGTAAGTTTTCTTAGCCACCCACCTTCTATTCTAACCTAACTTCTTTTTTCTCACCTATATTTCTCTTTTCTTTTCCCTGTTCTGTTTTCGTGTGTCCAGAAACAAAATCTAAATCCAAATTTCATTCAACTCCAATAGAGTATCATCAAAAATTTCCTTTCATAAACTCAGGCTGGAATCAAATAGAAAATCAACAATGGGAATCCCCTAAGATAGAAAATTACTTTGATCAACACTTGAATGATTACCCCACACCTGATAACATGAACAATCAATGGGATGCTGAATGTTTAAAAGATCAATTTCCATACCTATCAAGAATGATCGAAAAGATAAATAATGAGGAAGTACATTATGTACAAACATATATCAACCCTAATACTGAAAAAATTCTTGAACAATTGTGTGAACAAATGGATAAAATGAATTCAGAAGTTTCATCTTTCAGATTATAATTACAAAGCTTTAAGACTATTGAGGAACCCGTTCCCACTCAAGATGTTCTTTCCTCATCATTGATAGATGGATCTTTTATCCCAAAAAACTCCCATGAATTTATTAAAGAAACAACCATTGGATTTGGGATAGTTGAAGATAATAAAGGAATTGTTGATGGGTGCTTAAATCAAGAGGAAATTAATTTTATGGATTCACAAGGGGAAAATTTGTCTTCATGGATTGAGTGTTCAGAATATTTCTCCAATAACAATTTTTTAGAATCACTGATCATTGAACCATTGGGAGTTATAATGAATATTGTGTCTATACCCTCTCATTAAATTCAAATGGATTTTTTTTGGATGAATCATCTTTTCAAAAGGAACCAATTATTTCAAATGTTTTTAAAGAAGAAACAATTTTTGATTCAAATTATCATTCTTCATTAGGAAAATTCAATCAAACTGAACTCGATGTTTTAATACATCCTTCCCTACTCAATAATCCCTCTATTTATGATAACCAAGACCATTAAATTATCCTCAATTTTCATCAAGAATATCACCAAGTAGGAATGAACCTTGAAATCATAGGAAATAATCTAAATAAAACATGATCAACCATTTTAGATATTCCTTGGATTTTACCAATAATTGTAGAAAATAAGATTTCATACGAAACAAATTTCAAAAAAACAATCAATCTCAATCTTGTTGAAGTGGAGAAAGATGGGTTAATTAAAATTTTGAAAGTTGGAATTGAATAAGTTGGGGGGTTCAAGTCGAGCTAACGATGTTAAACAAAAGTGATGCATGGGAGGCAACCCATGGTTTTCATGTTTCTAATCATTTTGAATTATTTTATTTTTCATATAATAAATTACCATCAACTGTTGACCTATTCTTATTTTATGAGTAAGGATGGGTATGAAAAGGGAGCACCGTATTCATCCGTGTCACGCGGTGTGATCCCTGAGTAATACCTTACCCAGAAAATATAAAGAAGACAATGTATCATCAGTTTATTTTATTTTATTTATGTTTTTGTAGGTTAAAAAGAAATTAGACTCTTGACCTGTTCTTCTATTATGAGTTTGGATGGGTATGAAAGGGGAGTACCATATTCATCTGTGTCACGTGGTGTGATCCCTATGTAAAAACTTACCCAAAAATTTAAAAGAAGACAATGTACCGTTAGTTTGATTTAAAAAAAACATGGAAAACCATAAAAATGATGGTACTTGGAATTAAATAAATCATTGTGTTGTTTGTTTTGTCTGCTTTGTCCTTATTTTTATGGTTTAGGAACTATTTTGGGTGATACATGTTCAATCAAGGAGGTGACTACATCCCCCAATAGATCAAAGGAGTAATTTGGAGAATCATGAACTTTAACTTTATAAACCAGGTGAATTTGTTCCATGTTTATCATTCTCAATTTCATCTTTTAACTCCTCTCCTACAACCTTCTAACTTTTATTTTCCTTAAACACTGGGGAAAGTGTAATTCTATGATGGGGGAGATAAAAAATGATTTTTTTTTATTTTTTGAATAAAAACATGCATGAAAAGAAAAATTCCATTAACCATAAACATGATAACACACATTGAAAACTATAAAATTGGATATCAAATAAATTTTGAATGCCTTGATTCTGATTTTAATGCAAGTTTATGTTCATGAGAATAGTTTTTGGAAAGTGCGGTTGTCCGATGGGATTTTTCAATGTTTACATTTTCATCCTCTTAATAAAAATGCCACAATGCACGTCTATTGGATCGTGGGTGTAAATTTGAGTTCTTGGGTCCCTTTCATTATAGCATAGGGTTCTGGGGTCACTTTTAGTTTAATTTGAGTATCAAAAAAAAAAACAAATTGACCACATAGATAAATGTTTTCTCCAAATGTGTGGCATCCGGAACTTGGGGATCGTGACTCCATAGTTGTCTTTCCCAGAGTTAGGCTTTATATATCTATTGTAGAGCATGAAATTGACAATATGTGTGGCGTACGACACTTGGGGATCGTGACTCCACAGTTGTCTTGCCCAGAGTTAGTCTTTTCATATCTATTGTGGATAAATAAATCATAAAAAAAGGATACTCATATTAAGGTTTAATGTGATTCCCACCCAACGCTTCCATTTTTTCCCCTTGAACAATAAAATGGTCCCAATATCTTTTGTGATGCACAACACTTTATCATGCTTAATTGAAATTGGATGAAATGTGGCGATGAATTTGAACAAAGCAATGGGCTTGGGATTGGGATATGATTATGTACCTAGCTTGTTTTAAATGATTTTTATGGGTTCCATATTTTTTTTGGTATGAGGTCTTTGGGTGAGCAATGCGTATTTAAATGTTTTTGGAAAATGGGATTTGAATTTCATATTTTTAATATATTTTGATCAGGACTAGAAAAACTCAAGTTGGGGGTGTGATTAGTCACTGAAAGTGGCTAATATTCATTGTTAAGATCTTAATATTAATGTGTTTAAAAGTTCACAAACATAAATTTTAGTCCAATTCAGAAATTGAACTTCATTTCCCATCATTGTGCAATTCAGGTTTAAAGTGTCAATTTGGGCCCACTCAATAATTTGCTTGTGGAAGTTACAATATTAATCATTTTAATTTTATATTTTGGTATATGATTCATCACATTATTTGGAACATTTATTATTTTAGTTCTAATGGATGAATCACAAGTGAAGATGGAGATTTTAGCACATGAAGGCAGAAACATGCCGGAAAAGGTATAATGGGCCTAAGGCCCATCAAACAAATGTGGGGCCCAGAAAAAAATCCCAATGAAGCTTAAATTTATACAGTAGAAAGATAAAAATATTTGGATCATTTTATTAAACTGTGGATAGAGGTAATTCTGATGTTTTAATGATTATAAAGGGATCTGAATTTTAGATTTAAATGGTGGACCCGACATTAATGCACAGAAATACGTCCCACCATTTCGACCACAACATCCAAACGGCGGATCCAAATTTCCTGAAATTTTTACAGCTAATAGAGGACCGATGGATGAAGATATTTTTCATCTACAAACCCTCCGGATTCATCCTTCTTCAATTACAAATTGACACGTTAATATGGTGGACGAATCTGGACAGTTTTTCGGGTCAAATTCGAAACATCAATTTTCTGTTGATTATTCACCCTCCTTTTGACACTATTAATTTTTGGGGGGTGAACTAATTATTGGGGGATGGAACTAAGGCTCCTAATATGAATATATAAGGATATAGTGGTAAAGGTAATAGGTGGTGGATATTTTTCTTGTCATCTTTTGTTGCTTGTTTCATTGTAAGGTTATGCTTCCAAATTTCCTTTGTAATGTTTTACATTTCCATGTAAGTTTCTTTTTAGTATCTTTATGTTCTTAATAAACTTATTTCTATTATATATTTTCCATTTAATTTATTAAAACTTTATTATCACAAAGAACAGTGATATCTCCGTGTTGTTGTGAATTAGTTCACACATAGGTGTGAATTTCATTCACACACATGGAGGAGTGCTCATTATTTACACGGTTTTAATTTCTTCAATCCAATTCTTGTTAGTCATCTTCCGCCCACCATTGAGAGTATAACATCAATGGAGGGATAAACCTTTAATGGGATGATCTTAGGAGGATGCAAAGGCTGGATTCAATGTTATTTTATGAACGAATTGTTATTTATTGGATAATAAATTTAAGACATCCATTCTTCAGTTATTTCAACTCTTCATCTTTACTGTGTTTGAGCAAAGTAAATTCAATTAATAAATGACCATATACCTCGAAGATATCATGAATTTGGTTCTCTAAGTGTATAGGGGATTAGTAATTGTGGTTAGTAAGCACCAAACCAGAAAATGATGAAGGTAGTGTTATTTTTGAAGAATGGATTCATCCAGAATTAATAAAACCAAAATTATCTAAAGAAGTAAAATTCATTCAATCCACCCCGAGCATAATCCTATATCAACCAATTTTATTTGAATTGAATTCACGTAGGATACTTAGTGTTATTTAAACCATCCAAAATCAAACCCAAAGTTTGCTAATTTAGAGCCCATCCTTCACCAAATCATAGCGTCTCAAGGTTACTTCTTCGGTCCCTGTGGATTCGACCCCTACATGTACTACATCAACCGCTTTTACCAGTAGGGTAAATTTGGGCGCAACCAGCGTGTTTAAGAATGAACTGGTTTGAATAATATTTAATGAATATTTATTTGGATAAAGGAAGAAATGGTAATGATGTATAACAAAATGGTCGAGGAAATATGGAAAAGTCACGATGAATCATTGTCGAATTCATGGACTGATGGTCCATCATTCCTGAATAATGTAAAATGGTTTTGGGATGTTGGAATGATCCTCCACTCCACAGTTTTGGGAGGGCTAGACTAATGCATTAGGTGACCTGATGAACAATAGATTTCAAGGAAATTACTAACGCTCCTTAACCCAAAGTGTATGGACAAGGTGTTCTATATCATTTTTGGTATCGTCAGAAATTATTTTTTGATTCCAACTTGCATACTTGGTTTGACGATACTTATTTTCCAACTTTTGACCTATTGGTTTGGATGGCCTGATGTGGCATACCAAATCCTGGATTGATAATTGGACTAAGGTACCTTGTTTACAAACTAGTATCCCAGTGGATTATGAATAAGATGACTGTATTGAGCCAAGGATGATTTGATGGAAAAGGCTAACATTAGGGATAAATATTAATAGTGATAAATTAAACTTTTCTAAATAAAAAAACTTATTTTATTTACCTTCTTGTCTAAAGTTATTTCTTCTCCCAGATGCACTATTGTACTGAATGGTATTTGATTTAAAACTCTTGGTGATCCCAACTATTCTTCACTCACAGAATGCTTGTGCTTCCATTACACATGGGTAACTGAGTAGCTCTCGCATTGTTATTTTAGGCACAGGTTTGGGTTGAGGCATGTGTCATGTCCTACATAGTCGGGTGGGATAACTCGATGGTTTTATGTGTCTATATGGGTTGGGATCAGTGGTATTATGGATCCTTTTTCTATATTAGTTAATATTGGTAAGTTAGGAAGCCAACCTAGTGGGATTTTGGTTGTATGTATGACATGGAAGTTTGAGACTTTATTCCATTTAATTTTATCAATTAATGCTTTATTTTTAGTTTACTAATTTTTCAATATCCTATGATGTGTATGATCTTTGGTTTTATACTAATAGTTGTGTACTATGATATGGGGGTATAGTCTCATCACATCATTAATTTAACCCACCACTACTAGTCGGTAGCCTATGGCTTACGAGGAGGCGTGCTTGAGGTCATGTGGGGAACCATCTTGAGGCACTAGTTTAGTGGAATTCGAGATGGGATATTACATTAGGAATGAAAAATTATTCTTGAATATTCGTTTACTAGAGTAATAGATTATATAAAATATGGAACCACCTCTATGTAAAACCAAAGGTTAAAATAGTGCTTATGTAATTAAAACAAATCAAGAAAATATATTCTATCATGTTCTCTATTTTGAATGCAGTCAAAATGGGTAGTATTCACCTCTTCTGGAAAATTATTTCTCAATGGATCAACTACTTAGATATACAACCACCCATGGTAAATTTTACTACCCACGTATATCATTAATCTAGATCCCTTTCTGATGGCCTCACAAATAAAAGGGTGAGTTGTGGATACCTAATTATTCTGAATACGATCGATATTGAGCTGATTCCCCTATTTTAAAAAGATAATTGTAAAATGACTTTATTCAGACTAGTGTAACATTTATTATTTTCCAAAAAAGGAGACTTTTAATTTGGGAATGTTTTCATATTCATAGTAAAAAATTGGTCTTTTTTATTCTCATAAAAGTATAAAATTATCTCTTAAATGGATCTTCATTATTGGTCTATTTTTTCACTTCCTACTAATTTTCTCATTATTTGGGAACCTCATTAGGTGTTATTACACATGAAAATCATATTTCCCTTTAAATCATTTAATTTGTTTTCCCTTTTTATAATGTGGGTTATTAATAAATATTTTTTATATATTTAATAATCTATTTCTTTTCCTGATTTTATGTTTTAACTTCCACAACATAGGTTTCCTAAAACATGTTTAAAATAATTTTTATCATAGGTGAGATAAACTTTTGAGGGAGAAATTTAATTCTGGTTCATAATTTAACACTAAAATATTTTAGAATTTATTCTCTTTAAACAATATATTCTATAGTGTGTGTTATACACAACACCAATCTTTAATGAACCATAATATACTATTATTTATATATGAACACTATGACATAACCATTGGTTTCATATGTTTGAATTGGAATAAAAATATTAATAAATATTTGTAATATTATTTCCTTAATAAAATGAGTAATAAAACTGACACTAATTTTTAATTGGATGGAAATGAATAAAAAATATTTTGAAGGTAAAAGAGATATCTTACATCAAACTGCTTTTATGGGTGTAATTTATTTTTATCTTAATGAATTAAATTAATCATTATTCATAATTAATTATAATTAATCAATTTGATAATATATCCAATTTAATAAATTAATAATCCTTTAATTATGGTTATTTTTTAAGGAATGAGAATAAATGCCATTTATGCCTTAAAAATACATTTTCATCCAAAAATGACATTTTGATATTTTGTGAATGGAAATTATAATTAATTTCCACTTAATTTAAAAAAATTATTTTTCAAAAAATAAATTATTTTTTATATAATCATTACAATATAGTATTATGATGAAATTTTAGTATTTTTATGAAAATACTGATTTTGAGATAATATTGAAAAATGTTGTGTTTTGAAAAGTAAATTTTTATTAATTAAATCAAGATATTTTAAAAGTCACATCCTATTTTGTATCTAGTTTTAATGTAAAACTATATAAATTATATAAAACATTATCTAAATAATTCCATAATAATAGACATTAATTTTTTTGGAATAAATTCATTTTAATTTATATATTTTTTGAAAAATAATTCATTGTGTTTTGAAAAAATATATTAAAAGTAATTTGTAAAACATTAAAAATTGAATCAATAAAAAATGATTCCATATCTATAATAATGAGATTAATATTTATTAATTAGGTCAGTTTCATTTTTTTCATTATGAATAGTTATCACTGTAAAAATGTGCCACTATAGTGAAGGGTAGACTGGGTCAGTTAATGTAAATACTATGTGACATGGAAAAAAATTTTCATCTTAATTATTGTTGGATAAGTTATTTGGACCCTAAAGACTTATATTCTAAATTTGGATTTTTTAATGGAATTTAATTATAACCTTTATATTATTTTATGTTTAGAAACATTAAAAAATGTCACTTTGTTTTTTTAATAAATCTAAAATGTTTTCATAAGAATAAAAAGAATATAATAATTATTCTAATTGGTTATTTTGAAAAATAATTATTATTTTTGTGATTTTATTATTTTTAATTTTTTGAGATACTACAGTTGCCTTGAACGTTTATGCAATGCCGACGTAGCACATGTGAAAATAGTATAAAAATCATATTAATGATTTAAAAAATACTAAAAGTAATATATTTTCAATGAATTATGCTATACCAATAACTTATTTGATAATTATAATGTATAAGTGATGTTTTAAGAGTTTTAATTCTAATTTAATTGTTATATTGATGCCTTTAATGTCATATTTTGTGAATAGTCATGTAAATGACTTTAAATGATATTTAATGTTTAAAAATAATTTTTAAATTAATATAAATTTGTGAAAATAAAATATTTACAGAATTTTATGTTAAATTATAAATAATTTCTTCTATGGTCCATTTATATTCCACTTTTAATTCTTAAAATTAAATTCATGGCCTTTAAAGACTGAAAAATGTGTTACTACATGTAAGGTTAAATAAGGTTCATGTGGGGTTAAAGTAAAGACAAAATGGTTAAAATATCATAAAAAATTGTATAAATACTAATGATTTAATGAATTTATACCCTATAGAATTCCATATTCTTTCTTGATCAAATTTATAAGCACTTACCAGTGAAATTAACCTTATATTATTTCAAATTGTTTCATAATTACATGTGGGCCACCCACCTCACTTTTAAAAGTGACCCACATCTCCTATCTTAATCACACTTCATGAGACATTTTGTTAAACAAATATCATAAAAAATAACTTCATAAATTTAATTATTCAATTTATATATCTTTTTTTATTCCTCTAAGATTATCATAATAATGTATAAGATGTAATCCAATGGAGGATATATAAAGAAGAGGTACAACTCTTAACCGAGTTTTTTCACTCTATTTATTATTCTAACTCTTTAAATTATATCCTAAACATGATGATATAATTACATAATTATCTTACATTTAATGAAATTTTATTATAGCGATGGATAACCATTTATCACCACGTTTTTTATCTTATGGGAAATGAAAACATCAGTTGTGTGTACCTGTGAACAACCACCTCCATGAAGTGATGTGATTCATTTTTTATATACTCCTTTCATGGATGGTTCTTAAATTGAATTTAATATATAAATCGGATAAATATTTAATCATTATATATATATAATTTAATATTGACCCCTTTTACTATGGTCAACATAATAACATTGTTTTGGGACTATAAAATGAACATCCTCAAAACAAACAATTGAACTTAATCGATTAGTTGATATATAAGACAATCTAATAACTGAAAAAGGGAGATTATAATAATTTAATAAACCTTAAAAAATTTATTAATCATTTAAATTATTAATATAATTTATTATTCAGTATTTAAATAACATACGTGGTGAGTTTGACTCAAGCTAATGGATTTATCATCTCAATTTCCTTTCATTGAGATTTATGACATTATAACCACATGTATTATTTTAAATGGTGTATATAATTATATATAAAAATATTTTTTTCATTAATTTACTAAAATTAAATTCGTTTAAAAATCCTTTTAATATTCTATATTTCAATGTTCTTTTGATTTAAAAGTTACCAAATACTTATGAGATTTTCTTTAAAACAATGTTTTAAAGTTTTCCATTGAAAAAATTTATCCTTAATGTCCATGTTCATAAAATTTTTAAAAAATTTCTTATTTAAGTTTAAGATATTTTAAAATTTTATTTTCAACTACTTTTGACTTTCCATAAAAATTATTAAAATTAATCTTTTCAGATGTTATTTTGTTTGAATCACTTTTGAATTTTAACAAAAGTGTGAAATTAATGTTAACTTTTAACACATACGATAAGAACATATTTTCCTTCGATCATGACCATTATTTTATTTGATGACTTTTTTATAATTTTCTATAGTTATTTTCAAAGAAATATTTTTTCTCAATATTCTAAAATTTTTATATTTAAAATTTTATCAAAAGCAAAGGATATATTAATATTTTTTTCAATTTTTTTTTGAATGTTAAATTAAAGGTATTTTAATTCATGTAAATATACATTTTTTATTATAACACATTACTGGGGATATAATATAATGATACCAGCCAACTTATTTTTCTTAATGTCTTATGATGATTTTGTTTTTAATAACTAGGGAAAATACTAACATTTTACATTATAGTTTTTCAATATGAATGTTTATATTTTTTATCTATTGAAAAATTATTAATTAACTTCATATAATGAATAATGTAGAATTATTAAGTGATGATGTGAGCCCATTATATCCCTTTGACACATCACTGGGTCTCATGAGATAATTTAGAATTATAATTTGGTCTATGTATGATCAATTATTAATAATGTTTTGGAATGAGGACATAATTATATATATATGATGTCCATCATTCAAAATTTCACCATAATAAAATCATTTATTATTTTACATGTGATTATTTATATTTTAATATGTCTATATATTTCATGTTCTTATTAATTATGGGTTTTTTGAAATATTTTGATAAGAGAAAAAAATTTGTTTTAAAATATTGTTTATGATATCTTGTTCGTAAAAGGATTGTTATGAAGGAAAATATTTCATAAATTTCATGAATCTATAATTAATTATAATTTTTTACATATTTCTTTTGTATGAAATTCTTTATGATTTATTTCTTCAAAAATTTGGCTTCAAGAGTATGTGATTTGTTTAAATGTAATGATTTTTATGATAAAAGGAAAAATTTCATATGTATTTTCATGTTTTCAATGGAATAATGGTTATAAAATATATTTTTATCCCTTACATATTTTTTTTGATCATTTGGGGGTTTAAAAATGTTTTTCATATTCATTAAAGATGATAAATAAATATAAAAAAAATTCAATAATTATGCTATGGGTTTATCCTTAAAATAAGGGAACATGTTTTTTAATAAAAGATGAGTTTAAATCAAAGATTCTTATTTTTGTGAAAGAAATGGAAACTTAGTGGAAGTATATTATTTTTTAGTGGTTTTATATGTATGATTTTCTTTCAAATTATCTAAAAATATAAACCAAATAGATCCTAAAAACATAATAAAGTGAAACCCTTGTTATAAACATGTAATTATGGGTTTTTTATGTAACATATCATTATAAATCTCCAATAATATTGATATGACAATATATGACTTACAAAATTAAGTTGTGTTGAAAAATTCATATAAATCCCCAAATCTACTAATATATGTAAAAAATTATCTCTATATCACTGGATGGATCTATAAAAACTTTTAAGTAAGAAAAATATATTCAAGACAGTAGGGAAAGGGTGGTATATATATCATGTTATTTTTTTAGATTAGTGATTTCTCCCCTAGTATAAAAAATTATACCACTAATTCCTATTGTAGTGGAAAGATAACTATATTTTTTCCAAATATTTTATTTAGATTTCCAATAATGAGTAACATAATGTTTTATAGTGATTTGAATGAATCCTATTTAATATCAAAATTTTCACATGAATGCATTTGATTTATAGAAATTTAAATAACAACTAGAATACATTTAGAAAAAAGGGGTTCATTTGACCAAGTATTTCCCATTGGCCTATACTAGTTTTGTTTTCCCAGAAATTTGATGGTATATTGTGGTTGTATATTTATTACTTGAAGCTAATCCAAGTGATTATGATGAAAATACCCTTCAGATCGAATTGATGAGTTTTATAACCAAATGGAGGGAGATTAGTTGTTTTCAAAGATCTTCCACTATTCTAATTATCATTAGTTAAGGGTAAATAATATAATACTTTTAAAATGGATGTCTAATATTGATATGGACATTATAAGTTTTTTTTCATTCTTTTTGTTGAAATCTAAATATTATTTTAGAGATTTCATATAAGAATATGAATCATATTGAAATATACATATAAATATATATATTCTATTTGTATATTTAGGTGTTAATTTTACATGGTAATGTTGTTTAAAACAAGGTAATTCCATTGATTCATAGATGGTTGAAGTGTTACTTTCTTAGGAAATAATAAATAATATATTTGAGGTAATAATTTTATGGGGTTTTCTAGATGTTATCTAATATTTATTCATGATTATTTAATGTTGTATTCACCCATGAATTTTTTTAATTGTAAGTAATTAATTAATGAAATGGGAAGTTACATGTGGTGTTGGTGGAATTAAAAAGCCGTTTCACTTTATATTTGGTATTAATTTTATTTGATTAGGGGCCAGGTATGAAGTGTTTTATGATACATCTCGATTAGGAATGGGATGTGTCTTGATGTTGGGGAGTAAATTTGTTTAATATGGGTTGTGGAAATTGATAAATCATTATATGTATTACCCTAGCCATAAATTATAATTATACTTTTTTATTTGTGATTTAAAGAGAGAGAGCAATTACCTTATCCATTAAAATTGCATATGATACACGAATCAAAAGAGTTTAAAGAAAATTATTTACTAATTATTTCAACTATAAAATTTAAAAATAAATAAAAATGAAAATAAAAATTCATTCATATTTAAAATAACTATTTATAACCAGAAAAAACCTCTTTTTACCCTTACAAAAAAATATTATAGATACTCAAACAAGGAGAGTGACAATTTTTTAATTTACATAAAATAATATTAAGGATACATTTGAATAAAAATGATACCAAGTTGGAAAATATTAGAATATTTAATCTGGATGGTAGAACAAAACTCATCCAATAGAAATAAGTTAGGTGTTAGATTGATTTTTAAAGCTCAATCACATTATTATTATCCACAATTATCCGATCTAACAGAGGTAACAAATATTTACCACAAATAAATTCATAATTAAAAAAATAAAGGGAATAATTTACCAAATTTAAAACACATGATTAAAATTAATAAATTAAATTTATCAAATTAATTTCCTTTAAATTTCAGAAATTACTTTTAACATAAAACATCAAAATGTGACGAAAAATGATTTTTCAAGACAAATTCATTTTATGTATAAAAATGTTTTTATACAAATATTAAGATTAATAAAAATTATAATTAAATAAATTGGATTATATTTAATACTATTTAACTAATGTAATTTTAAAATCAATTAAAAAAAGTGGGTCTTTCTAAATACTTGAATTGTTGAGATAATTTTATATAAAATCATTATTTTGTCAAGATTCACAGAAAAAATAAACTTGTATGAAAAAACATTGAAGCATAAAATAATCTTCATATATTGATTAAAAAATTATATCATTTTTATCAAATAAAATTTCTAAAATATGCATTAATTTTTTTATAATATTACCTCATAAAAATAAATTAAAAATAATTTTGAAGAAAACATTTTTTCGAAGAAACAATAATGTCACTAAAAATTGACCAAATAATTTCATAGAATTAACCAATTTATTTTTAATAAATAAGAACAATATATATATATATATATCATAATTCAAAAAATTTAAATTCATACCCACCAATTCAATGACTTGGTTATAAAGGCCATATTTGAATTGTAATATGTTATAGTCATTAAAGCTTTGTGTTTTGTCGTTTTTACTACATAAAAAAATTATTTTAAAGTATTATGGTATTAAAATCTCCGATTCATTAATAAATTGTGTTATCACAACATTCTCATGATCTCAATAATTTAGAGTTTATCATTTTAAAATATACTTTTTTCAAAATCACATCATGGAAAGGTTCAATATAATATTTTTTCTAAAAGAGGGAAAAGGGAATATGAATGTCATCTAGAATAACACATAAATTTGTTACAAAGTAGGATAAAATTAGTGAGAAGAGAAAATATAGACATAGAAGAGAAAATTAATGTTTCAATAATGACAGAGAGTGATAAAGAAAATGGATCACAAGAAAGAAAATGACCATGAGAAATCCAAATACCACAAAAACATAAATTAATATAGGATTAAAAAGATTTCGAATTCATCATAATTGAAGATAATATGATGAAATTTTTATTTCAAGATCCATTTCATAGAGTTGAGAAAATACTATACCATATAGAATCATAAAAAAAAATTACTTGATTATACATAGATTCATAAGTTGAATTTCATCCCTTGGTTTCACTATGATCAATTTCCACTTCTATAACATCTTATATTCTAAGAAATTAGTATTAAAGATTAATTTTTCTGGCATGAAGCCCTAAAATCTACACTTAGTAGATCACATGATCAAAAAAATGATAAAACATTATTTTACCTTCATTTATACATTTACCAAAACCAAAATGGTTAGCATAAGTTTAGATAATACCCAAAAAGAATAAAAATTAATATAAAGAAATAAAATATTAATCTCTAAAATTAAATGATATAAAAAAATGTTTAAATTAAATCATTCAAACATAATTAACACTATATCCAAAACTAACTTAATAAGAACATATATATAAATGGTTATATTATAAAATTTATATTATATCCTCAAAATATAATATAATTTCTCCCAAATAAAAATTAACGTAAAACCTAAGGGTTTAAAATACCATAATCCAATAAAACACCTCCCAAAATATCATTAACCACCTTAAAATACCATCACTTAAAATAAAAATAGGGGTTATTTGAATTTAATATTATATTCATCATTTAAATTATAAACCCATGAAGGTGTCAAAATATATTAAGTTAACATCTCAAGAAAAAATCATAATCACCAAAATTATCTCAACCGTTATTTGATACCAACTATAACAGCCACAAAACCACACTCTTATATCCAGTGTAAAAAATAATATATACATTTATGGATTTGAAATGAATAAAGATGACATACTTTTATCTATCCATGAAATACTAAATAAAGAATAAATATTGGATCACTCACATACATAATGACCTTTTAGGTTTAGAGTTTTATATAATTAAGAAAGATTATTTCATTACAATACCTATATCGTTAAGTGAGAATTTTTCACACTATAAATTTTTTTATTATATAATAAGACATTATAATCACCCAAATTAAACCTTTTATAAAAAACATCATTTAAAATCATTATAATTAACCCAGGGAAATGGAAAGCATAATAATTGTGAGCTCAATTGATCAGTAATGGAAAATAATAAGCATTAAAAATTGAGTGTCATTAGTGATCATAATATGATCATAATGTTACAATGATATAATCAAAGTGAATGATAATTACATAATATAATTCATACCCATGAAAAACTATACCATTAAGCATGTTATATGGAATGCATATTTTATAAAGAAAAGAGTTATAAAAATCTATAATCACGAGACAAGGGATGTCAATATTGATCAAAGGAACAATAAAAAACCAATTTAATGAATAGAGAAAACATGTTGGTATCTTTGAATATTATCTTCATCACCCATATTAAATAATTTAAGAAATAACAGGAGCCTAGTTAAATACATAGGAGAAACCTACCATATTATCTCTCTGCTTCTTACATTTAAATATATGGAACATTACCCAATAAATTAGATATCTGTACTAGGGTCTCCTATCATACAAGCTATATTGAGCTCACCCATCATCATGAGATATAATGGGATCATCCCTCATAATAAATATTTATTAATTAAAATACATAATGAAAACACATGGAAGATCTCATTTTCCTTATCAAAACATTAAAAAAAACATTCATTCCTTTATAGCTTGATTTATTCACTGAAAATAAAGGAGTTTCATGATAATATATTTAAAAACAATTAGTTTAAGAAAAATACAGAATGAATTTGGATGGTATCATAAGATCATATTCTTAGTGAATTACATGAATAATATAAGGGTGTTGAAATAAATGAATATACATTTATAAGAATATTTAAAAAGGGTCTTTGAAAATAACGGTAAATACCCTTTTCTTTTGATATTTTTTTTATAAAAAAACCTAGAATATTGGGAAAATATATATATTTAATGTTACCATTGAAACCTATATAGGAATAGTAAAATAAAATAATGGTCATAATGGTGGGAAAACCCATTCAAGATGTTAACGTTGAAATAATAATTCATTTTAAACTTTGGTAAACAGTCAAAAGTGACACATAAGGAAAACATTAAGAGATTTTCCTTTAATATAATTAAAATGAAATCAAATATAATGTAAAATTACTTTAGTAAATAATTTCTATAGAAAGTAACATTATTTAAATAATATGATAAACATGGAGGATTAGTTAAGATAAAAGTACTTAAAATAATTAATATGTTTAAAAGAAAAATCCTTTTACAGGCTTTTAAAACCAGATTTTTTTTAAATTAATAACATAATAATGAAAAGAAAATACCACTAGTATAAAAAGAGTCATGATATCATAGGTCAAGAGTCCGGGTATACACCATATAAGTGAAAATAGGTGCATTAATTGAAACATGTCTCAAAGAATAATGTTTGAGATGAAAAATCATTTTAACATAGGTAATTCTTGAATTAGAAAGCTATCAAATGATGGATCATAACATAATTCTACAAAACCCTTATTTTTCTATGAATGAATATTTTAAAACACAGTCATGGGGTTGTATGTACACTATATAAAATAATTCGTCATGCATAACATGAGTGGTGTCTCAGAGTATTTATATTGAGACCGAATAAACATTGATATCTTTATAGAATTTTAATTAATTTCTAATGTAACATCATTATATTTTAAAAGAGGAACATTATTTTTAATATTGTATTTGACATGCAACACCGAGTCCAAATGACATTTGAAATGTATTACCATTATAACCTAGCCATTAAATTTGTGGGTATGAATAATATGAACTAAATTATTATATATATATATATATAAGTTATAATAAATTTTAATTTATTGAAAAATGTTTAGTATATAATTAATTAATTTATAATAAGGTGGTTTTATTTATGAAAAATATATTTTCTTTAGAAATTATTTTTATTGATTTCATGAGAAAATATTATAATAAATTTATATAGATTTTATTTGATAATATTAACATAATTTTGTAAAAAATTAATTTAAAATTAATGTAGGGTGATATTTTGGGATTTTTTATAAAATGGTGATTTTTTTGTTAACAGTGAAAAACACTGATTTTTGTAAAACCATCAAATTGTTTCAATAAAATAATTAATTTTAAAGTACCATTATCATTTATGTAATATTTAAAGTAACAGAAGTATTTTTTATTTATATTTAGTAAAATTACTAATATTTATATCAACATTATATTGAATTTTATTATATGTTTATTTTTGGGTTTAAAAACATATTTTTCTTCAAACTGTTTTAATGTGCATAATGATTATCTATTGTAATTAATCAAAAAACCCATAATGAAGATTTTTTTAAATAAAATTTATAGATTTAATATATATAAATATCAATTTAAATTCATATGATGATGGTTAATATTAATAGAGTTAAAATAAAATCATCTTATGCTTGAAAAATAGGTTTCTTGAAGAACTTCTTTGTTATCACATTTGCAGGTATAATTTTAATTAAAATTCTAAAAAATATATAAACTAAATTTGGTAAAATATACTCAATATTTTTTATCATTATAATTTATGTTATCAAATAAGCTATAATTAATTTCATTCACAATTAATAGTGAAAATAGTAAAACTATTTTATCATTGTTTAGGTTAGAAAAGGTTTAAGGGGTGTAAAACTCAGAATATAAGGGTTAGATTAACCTAAAAACATGAATGAAATATACTTTATTACATTATTTAGACCTCATAATTCATAATTATTTATAATGTTCCATTTCGTATCATTGTGTTATGTGAAAAATATGGGTATAACTTTTTCTTTTCAAAAATTATAAGTATACCACTCACCTCACTTATTAAAGGCGACCCAATTTCCACTCATAATCACACATTGAAATACATTTTTATCAGAAAAAACCATCCCAAATACCTTCATTAATTACCCACATGAACTAGATCCCATTTTTTTTCATAAATCCATACCAATAAGGCTGTTGTTGCTAACCTAATGTTGTTGTCTGAAGAAGAGGTATCATGCTTCACCGAGAGATCTTATTTATTTCTTCTTCCACATCATTGAAATATTATTAAATTATAGTGATATAATAAAAAGGTATCTAAAATATAATTTCATGTTATTATGTTAATTTAATATCCTAAATTTATCTACTCTTTCATAAAATATGAATCAAATACATCATTCATGTATATGGTGGACTACAGCCTCAAGAACTAATGTAATTCATTTTTCATCATCGCCTATCATGGATTGATATATATATATATATATGATATTGGTGAAATAATTATAATTATATAATTATTTTATCACATATATCTTCTCAATATCCATTCCATGGGGGATATAATAACGCCGCTCATGTGTACGATAAACCATTGCCTCATGATGCGATGTGATTCATTTTTCACTAACGTATTTCATAGAAGGTAATAAGGATATTGTTAATGAATATATTTCATATATAATACATAGTTATAATTTTAATTAAATATTCATCGTTCATAAAATATTAAATATATTTTATTTCATACCTTTCCATTCACTAAAAAATGACAATGTTTTCATGCATACATATGGACAATGGCCTCCATGAAGCGATTGGTTTCCTTTATATTCACCAAATAGCATGGATGATATATATATGTATAATTATATAAATAATATGGTATTTAAGATTTTATAATCATACTGAAAATATAAAATAATATTTACTTTCTTTCCGGAATGATTATTGAAAAATGTAAACGTTACTCATGGGTAGGTATGACCTACTGTGTCCACGATTGTAAAGTATTTCATTTTTCAATGGAAAAATTTTATGATTGATTTTAAAAGTATAAATTATCTATAAAAATTATAATTATGAAATTATTATTTTTATGTATATTATTTAATAATGACCACTATGACCATGATCAACACATAGAAGCTGTTTTGGAACAATGAACCAAATGTACTCAAAACACATGATGTGGAATCAATTTATTAAATATTAAAATATTCCATTAAAAATAAATAAAAAAAATTACTTAAGTTTAATTTATTAAAAAATTATGTGTTTAATAATAAATAAAATAATTTATATGAAATTATTATTAAGGAGTCAATGTACATAAATGGAAATTCTGGACTCGAGGTTAGGGACTTCATCTCCACTTCCCTTAATTGAGACATATTGTAATATTTTAAACTTAATTTATTTTATATAGTGTTTATTATTCCACAATTTTATATAATACCATTAATATACTTATGTTCATAATATTTAAATTTTCATTTGATGTTATTATTTCACGGGGCTTCTGATTGATGAGTTAATAATGTGGAAAAAGCATTATATTGCAATCTATTTCTTAATTAAGATTTTTATGACAGATTTTAAGGTGAAGAAAATTGTTTTTTATTATATAATAAAACCATTATATTTTTTTTATAATCCGGTTATTAATAATTTTTTTAATTAATTGTATCATTTCCCTCTCTTGGACATTTAAAATTATCAAGAAAATGTTTTTTTTGAAAACCTGACATCATTTCTCTCTTCATTCAAAAATCATTTTTCTTCCAAATCAATTTTAAAAAAATGTTTTACTATGATTTTTTAAGTTCATTTTACCCATAATTGTTTTACTGAAAAATTTAAAATGAATATTCCTATCATTTTCTAAATGAGAAACATTTTTACATTTACTAAAAATGTGAAGAAAATATGTGTTTTAATGTTCCTAACATGAACAGAATTTTACACCTTCATGACCACTCAATATTTTACGGATTCCATTTTTATGTTTGTATTGGTATTTTCAAATAAAATATTTTCTATAATAACTGATAATTTTATATATTTTAAATAAGTTTTTTCAAAATGGAAAGGATATTTTCTTCAGGAAATTTCCCATGTGATACTTCAAAATCATTTTCCATCTAATATGGAATAATTGGATTTTACTCAAAGTGAAAAGGTCATTTTAATCAATAATATATTTACTTATTTTTTCACAGTAATTCAATTCATCAATATCAACTAACAATTATGTTACTTACAATCCACTATGGATATATTATATTGATACCGTCCTTATTCTTTCTTTGGATGGGTTATGAGATTTTCATGGGACTCAATTGTCTTCCATGAGTTAGTAGAGCTATGAAAGAATATAATTATTGTTATTATTGAAGAGTGAATGACTATAAATGTTTTATTCATGAATGGTACTTTAACATCATTGATGATGAACATATGAGGCTGATCGGATTATATGAAGGGTTGAGCCCCATTATAGCTTATGAGTGAGCCTACTATAACTTATAAAATGGGTGTACTAAGATAGATCTAGGTGAGAATGATATAACTTATATAATGGGTGGACCCAAATAGCACTAGGTGATCCCAATATGTATTATACGATGGGTGAGGCTCATTATATCCTTATAATGCATTAAGTAACACTCCTTGTATTTAGATGAAATAATGAGGGAGTTACCTGAGGGTTTCTCATATGGATTTAACCAGGTTGTAGTTATTTTTGATACTGGTTTAAAATTTGTTATGATGATGATTTTCCAAGATACTAATAAGAATTCATTATGATTTCGGTGTGTTTTAAATGTTTTATTTGATCAATATTGGAATCACATGGATCGTGATTATTGATTTTCATGGATCTTTCATTTTTTAACGATTTCTTCCATGCCAAATGTTTTTATCCATATTTAATGGGTATGTGTTCTCTTATGTTATTCCCATGCACTATAATTATTTCATCACACCCTTATTCTCACTGATGAAATTTAGTTATTAATTCTTAGGTATACCATTACCGATCACTTTATATCACCCTTCTTATGTTTCCTTTTACCCAAGTTATCAAGAATGATGTTAAATGAATTATTTCTAGAAGGGTTCATATATATAATGATTTTGACTTAATGTGAAATAATAAATGCTAGATTAAATGGGAGGAACAGTCACCTTAATACATTAGTATTGTTTATGTAAGAGTTTTTAATAATTTTAGAAAACTCTAAACCTAAAATTTCTTCAAGTATTATAGTGATCTGATATTTCATTTTCACATTGTACGGTTTGGATATAAAAAAATTGGGTCACATTTATTGGTATCAATTACAAAAATAAAATGTAGATTTTTTTAGAAAAAAATCCAAGAGTGTGGGTTCAAGACAGTTATAGTTGGTGTCATAGTGGTGTTAAGATAACTTTTTAGATTAGTATATTTTCATGAGAGGGTTTTTAAGAGATATGGCTAAAATAATGAGTTTAATAAATTATATTTGATAATATGTTAAATATATCAGATACCCATTTTTGGTTTTAACAAATGAGATGTCAAAGTGATTAATGTCATTTTTGGAGATGTTTTTTTTTGGGTTTATGTATAGTTAATTATTTACTTCAACATAATGTATGACATTGAATTTTTGGGAAAAATGTTTTATGAAATTTATTACCAATATGGTATATATAAAATTTGGAATTAAGGTAATTATGGGAAAACATGTTTTATCATATATATTACCAAGGGATTGAAAAGTGAGTTGGAGACTAAGTGATTAATGTTATTTTAGAAGAGGGTCCATATTTTTTTTTTGTATATGATGAAAGGTATGAAAAAAACATTGAGGTTAAATCACTATCTAATGTAGAGGTTTTTCAGATTATTTGGGATATAATGTTATTTATGTTTTGAATTATTTAGTTTTAAAATTTGGAATTACTATTTAATTTTGAATACTAATTTACTATATCATTATATGATTGTTTATACATTTTGGGATTTACATTACTTGTGACAACAAATTTAGTTTTTGAATATGAATAATGACATGTGGAATAGATTTATTATTTTATTTAAGGTAATGTTATTTTTTAGAAGTTGATTTTAGTGCGATAAGAAGGAAAAATTCATCTTCAATACCCTTTTTTGAGAGAGAAATATGATTATGTAGTGACAATTGATTAAAGGATGAAATTCAACTTATAAAGTAAGTATATTTACATATTTAATTAGTCTAAATGTTATGTAATTCCTCAAATCAATGAAATATATCTTTAAAATGAAGATTTATCCTATTAGATTCATTTCTAATCAAATGATGGTATTTTTCACACCTCTTTGGTTTATGGGTTTTTGGTTTTTGAATTTCTCAAGATCATTCACTTTCTTGTGATAAATCTTCAATTTATATCCCTTTTATTATTTGGGAATTAATTTTTACTTCCATTTACTTTTTTCACATCCCCCCAAATTTATATTTATGTGGAAACTAAATTTTATTGTTATTTCAAATGACCGTCATACTTCTTTTTCATTATTTTTAAAATAACGTTTTATTAAACTTTTTTACCATGTTGTACTTCCAGAAAGATTCTTTTAAAATTTCAGACATTTGATTAGTGAGATAATTTAAAAATTAAAAAGAATCAATTAATTATTGGTGGGTGGAGTATCTTACACCCTTATATTTTCATTGAAAAACATTATGTTCGATAGTATATTCGACACACAACACCGGGCATAAATGACCCATGAAATATATAATTGTTATAACGTAGCCATTAAATTGGAAGGATATGAATATTATTAAATAATTTATGGAATATATAAATTTATTACTCATTTTTAATTTTCTTTAAATTCTTACTAAATAATCAATAAATTTTAGTAAAGGAAATTTAATCATCAATAATATGTTTTTAGGATGTTTTTTATTTCTTTTGTAAGAAAATATTATATATAATTTCTAGATATTAAAAAATTTATTTGATAAAATTAAATTAATTTTTAATATCATCAAAAAAAATTAATTAAGGGTAAAATTTTGGTATTTTTCAAGAAATATTAATTTTTTCGGTGAATAGTGAAACAATACCGATTTTTGTTAAACCATCATTTAATTTCTATAAAACAAGAAATTTAAAAGTCCCATTTTTATTTAAATTTTATTTAATGTAGAAAAATTATTATTTATATTTATTTAGTCAAATTAATTACATTAAAATCATCATAATACTATATTTTAGTATAATTTTTCTTTGTTTTAAAAATATATTTATCTAAAAATGTTTTAAAATACATAATATATATCCATTGTAATTAATTAAAAGAACCCCTATTAATATGTTTTTTTAAAATTATATGTAATGGTTATATACATATAAATTTTAATTTAAATTCATATAATTATGGTTACTGATTATAAATTTATTATAAAATTATTTTATGCTTAAAAAATAGGTTTCTTGAAAAAGAAAACAATTTCATCGCATCTGCAGGTTTAATTTTAATTGAAATTGTAACAAATATGTGAATTTAATTTGGTAAAATGGATTAAATTATGTTAATAATCCTATTTTATATTATATAAAATTTTAAAATTAATTTTTTTTCATAATGAATAGTGAAAACTGAAAAAACATATTTTACTTTGGTTAGGGTTAAAACATGTTTACTAAGGGTTAAATTAAAATTATTTTGTCAAAATGATCTACTAAATTGTCTAAAATATAATTTATGATAAAATTTAGACCTTAAAATTTCTAATTCTTAATATTTTTCCATTTCAGATCATTTCTTTATATGAAAAACTTGGGTACACTGTTATATTTTCAAAAATTACAAGTGTTCCTCTCAACTAACTTATAAAAGTACACCCAATCTTCTCTCCTCTACACACCTTAAAAGAAATTTTTCTCATCCAATAACTAAAAATATAACTTCCTTTAATATTTAAAAATTACATATTTCTCCATGTTTGATAATAATTATATTCAAAAAAGGCTTTTTGTGCTTACCTATGGAGGTTGTTTGAAGAATATGTATCATGCAACCCCGGGCATTTAAATTTTATTTCATCGACCACCCCTTTAAAAAATTCATCAATTGTATTAATATAATTGAACTAGTATATATAATCTTCTGGGATGTTATTATATTAATTTAACAACCTAAATCCATATCCTTTTCCAAAAAATGGGAAACAAAATCATCATTTATTTATACAGTGGACTACCTCCACACAAACCATTAAAATTCATTATTTATCATCACCTTCATGACTTGTTATAATTATGGATTTAATTAATATATATATATATGTTATTTTTCAAATAATTATACTTTTATAATTATTATATCACACATACCTTCTTATTTTACATTCCATGGGGTGTATGATAACTTTGTTTGTGTGTAGGGTGGATTACTGCCTTACGAAGAGATGCGATTCATTTTTCACTAATAGTTCTCAAAGAAGGTAATAAGGACTATATTATTGAAAATATATGATATATACTACCTAAATATAATATCAATCACGTATTTTTCATTATGAAATTACAATATATCATTTTCATTGTTACCTTTGCACTCACAAAAAAATGATAATGTCGTCTGTGTGTACTAGTGGACCACAACCTCCATGGAATAATGTGATTATTTTTCACCACCTCATCCTATTGATTATATATATAACTATATTAAGAGAAATAATATGACATTTATGATATTATTATCATTCTATATATATAAAATAACACACATATTCTTTCTATAATGATCATTGAAAAAGGGAATCGTTACTCATGGGTATGTATAACCTACCATCTCCATGATTGTAGCGTAGTTCATTTTTCATAAAAATATTTTAGGAAAGGTTTTAAAATAAAAAATAATGTATAAAAATAATTACTATTTCATGATAATTATTCTGGATATGATGGAACAACGACCTCTATGACCATGGTTGACACATCGAAGCCGTTTTGAAACAATAAACCAAACCTCCTCAAAACATATGACGTTGACATAACTGATTAAGTATTTAAATATTAAATTTAAAATAAATAAAATAAATTTTTAATGTATAAGGTATTAAACCAACAATATTTTCTTAATAAATCAAATAATTTTTATAATTTTACTATATACAAACAATCAAGGAATGTATGGACTCGAGGTAAGGGACTTTATCGCTATTTTCCTTATTGGGGGAATATTGTAATGTTATGTAACTAATTTATTTTAAATAGTGTATATTATAACCCCTTTTTATGTAATATAATTAATATCCTTAGGTTAATGATATATTATTATTGTGGTGTTACCAATGTGGCAAAGGATTTACGTTACAATCTCATTTTTAATCGGGAATATTTATACTAAAATTTCCATCGAGGGAAATTGTTTGTTCATGGTCTAATAAAAATATTTTATTTTCTTATCCTATGGTTTTTAAGGATACTTTCATATTATATTACCATTTTAGTCACTATTATGTTTAAAATTATTGATATTTTTTTAAAAAAAATCCGAATTCATTTCCCTATTTGGTCGAAAATCCTTTTTCTTCTAAATCGATGTTTTCTAAGTATGTTTTAAAAAATGTGAGACTAAAATTTTTTAATGTCATTTTTACCTGTATTTTTATTGTTACAAAATTTTTTCAAATGAATATTCCTATCATTTTTTGAATGATTAACATCTTTACTTTTATCATAAATGTGAAAGGTGTCATCTTCAAATATACTATTAATGAATGTAATTCTCAACCATCCTAAACAATATATGTTTTAATGATTAATTTTTTTATGTTTTGTATTTTATTTTCAAAGAAAATGTTTTCTTTATTTTTTAGATTGTTTTATATGTATAATTTTTTTCAAAATGGAAGAGTTATTTTCTGCAGGGAATGTTCCTAGTGATATTTTAATATCATTTTCCATCTAAGATGGCATCATCTAATGTTACTCAAAGTGAAAATGTTACATTACTTGGGAATGTATTAATTGATATTTTAATGGTATTTTCATTCATTAACTTTAAAAACAAATGATTTTTTACACTCCACCGTGGATATGTTTTATTGATACCATTACTATTCTTTATTTGGATGGATTTTGAGATATTCAAGGAACCTCTTTCTTTTCCCCAGATTTGTTGATTTGTGCAAGAACATTGATTAATTATATGATTTAAAATACAAGTATTATAAACATTTTATTGATAAATTTAACTTTTAAATTATGTATAACAAATGAGAGATCCTTATTCAGTGTATACAAAGGGTTGGGGCCAATTATAGCTCAAATGTGATCCCGATATAGCTTATACGGTGGGTGCTCCCACACAGGGTTGGGTGAGCCTGCTATAGATTATATGATGAGTAAAACTAGATATCATTAGGTGAGCCAAATATATATTATATGATGAGTGATCACCATTATAAATCACTAGTGAATTGGGTAACGTTCCTTGTCGTTAGATGCAAGAAAGAGGAAGTTACCAAAGGGGTTTTCCCTTGATCAAGATTGATATGACATTGCTCAAGATTATTTATTCTCATGAAACATTCCATTTTTTAATATTTATTCTATTTTACGTTTTTGTTGATACAAGTTTGATTGGTATGATTTCTTATATGTTATGAAAATTCACTATGATTATATTATCATACCCTTATGCTCATTTTATTCTTAATGAATACATTCAGTTTTTGCTGCACATGTTTATCCATATAAATCATTTGAAATCACCCTTATTATGTTAATGTTTCCCTAGGTTATCAATATTTATGTTATATAAATTAATCCAAGAAGGTTTTCATATGAATGATGATGAAGACATTATGTTACATAAAAAAAGACGGGTTTAGTGGTAGGAATAGTTACTTAAAGAAATGTGTATTTTTTATATATATATTTTTAAATATTATAAAAATATATACCAATAATTTCATTAAGTATATTGAATAAAAATTAGTTTTTTATTTCTAACACTTTTAAGGGAAGGTGAGAACCCAAGTCCGTACAGAAAACCATAGCATCCAACTGTGAAGGAGACATATGAACAGTTGAAATCAAGTTTAATCATATTAGATGCATTATTAACCAATGGTTACTACAAATTAAGGAATCATTTCCTCAAGAAAGTGCACCGGTGATATGAACAAGGTGGAGGACACCTCCATCAACCCTGTTCCCATAAGAATCAAGACTGTTAGTCCAATCATCCCCTCGGGTGATAAGGTAACAGTGGATTCAGGAATGCAGCATCAGACATGCCCCAATTAAGAAATTGTTGATGAAGCTCTAGAAATTATGCCATCAAAAAAGATGGAGGAGGTCCTTCTATATGAGACATGAGAAGTTGTCATCCATTATGATGAAGAGATTTTGGAGAAATCGATGACATTCAATGCCTCGAAAGAAGATCAAGTTAAGATGTCTGAGAGAGATGTTGATGTGAAAAATACAAGGATGAAGATATAATTTATTAAAATGAAAGCTCATTAGGTATATAATTGATCTGATATTCTGTTTTTTATTTTGTAAGCTTTGGATAGAAAAAACAGGGTAACATTTATCAGTATCAAATCAAGAAATTAAATGATGATGTTTTTAGCACTTGATCTATGAGTGTGTATATGGGGATATTACATCTAATGAAAGGGGTAACTTAAAAAACATTTAATACAATGATAAAAGTGTTATTCATGACATAATGTCCCCATATTTAGCACATACAACTTTCTAAAGTAAGTATTGTCAATCTACAAGACATGTCTCAAAGAAGAAATAGTGAGATGAATAATCTTTACAAAGATCATATCATTGGTGAAAGAACTAATAAATGAAGTTATTATGTGTAATAATTTTATAAAAACAAAATTCAATTGGAAATACCAAATAATACAATAAAATTTCATTTTACACATAATCTTGGAAGGACACAGTCAATGAATTAGATTTATAACCTAATTAATAGAAACAAATTTAAGAAAACCCTTACCTTGAGTCCCAAATTATAATGTATGTCTTATAAATCTATTATAATAAAATTATATTAAAATTTTAATTATGTAATAAAATTTTATAGGTTTATTCACATATAATTAAACCATTTATTTTAATGGCACATTTAATAAAATAATCAGTTAATTCCGTGCTTGGTGTTTGGAGGATGTTTGATTAATATTTGAAAAATTACATCAGTATGGTTGTTGTGGTCAAATAGGAAATTATTAGATAGTATATAGAATAAAAATAATTAAATAATTATAATTTTTATACACAAAATACAATTTTATATTTTACCATGAAGGGCATTTTCAAAATAACTAAATAAATCATCTTGTGAGGTTGTAGTCCACACGTACTTAAGAGCAATGTTTTTACAATTTGTGAGATGTGAAATAATGAAATAAAATAAAATATTATCATTAAATTATAATTATAATGTTATAAACATCAAATATTATCACTAAATCTACCCACATGACCCTACATGAGTGGATTTTGTTTTGAGAAATGAACTTCATGACTATGTGGAGACTCTAGTCCATATGTATGCTCGTGCGATGATTCTGTTTTTAATGACTGAAAAGGTATTAATATAGATGATATATTATAATTTAAGAATTATAATTAAGAAATAAATATTATATATATGCATTAAATCAATCATTATAAACATCCATTAGAAAAAGTAATGGAAAACAAAACACATTGCTACATGGATGTGGTAGTCAACACGAACGCATGAATAATGTTAACATACACCATTTGATGGAAAAAGACAAGAAAAATGGTTGTACCATATTCATAATAAAATATAATTATATTTTGTATAATTATATTTTTATATCATAATGGTTTAATAATATTTCAATGAGTTATAGCAAGAATTAAATTTAAACCCCTCAGTTAAGAGTTATACCCTTTCTTTGGAAAACCACCTTTGGATTACACCTACAGACTTATATGTTTAGATTTTATTGAGATAAGAGACTATGGGTCTTGTATAGGAAGGTTTTTGAGGTATTTTTTCTATTATTAGATGATATATAATGATCAAAAGGTGCGGGGATTAGATTAGAAGAGGTTCCCTTTAATTAGTTATGGAATGAGATCCTTTGGAATTACTTTATGAATTAAATTAATATAAATTAATTATTATTGAAATGCTAAAAAAATTAACATGTTTCGAATATTGGATGGGTATGAGTCAAAGTAATCTCATAAAATTAAATTTATACAATTTTAGGTGATATTTTAACTCTTATCTATTAGTTTTAACCCCTATTAAACCATTTGAATATTATTGGGATATCAAAAGTTTTTACTCTTTAGGGGTAAAAAAGATACTATAAAAAAAATCAAAACATATGTGGATATTGGATTATATTATTTAACATAAAATTATTTATTTAAAAAATATAATTATTTTATGAATTTTAAATCATTAAATGAAATATTATATTGTGTAAAATATCATTATAGTCATTTTAAACTTTATTAATATTAGTTGACATAGAATAATTAATGTAGTAATTTAATTATAATATAAAATTTTATAACCTCCCTAAAATATTATATTTATCTAAAAAATTATTGTAAAACCATAAGAAGGAAATAAATATTAATTTTAGTGTTCTAAAAATAATTTACTTCATTTTTTTATAACTTTCACACGTACTATGCTGGAATTTCGTGAGCATTTAAGGTAATAATTTAATCACTAGAAATTTAAAATAAAATAAAATGATAAAAAAATTAATTCAATTTTCAAATAAAAATTTATATCCAAACATAATCTCTTTTTATTAGTATGAACAAATTTTAGATTTATTTAGTCAAAGAAGGTGAAATTTGGTATTTATTCTTTACATAATGTAATAATAATTTCATTATCAATGAAAAATGGCACCATGTTGCCATATTTTCAAATATTATATTATTATGATCAAAATAAACTCACAATATAGATATATTTCCTCTTTAATATCTATATTTTAAATCCATATCACTTTATTTGTAACCTTAATAACACAATTTACCCAAACCGAGGTGAAAAATATTTACCATGATTACAATTCAAAATGATAAAAATTAAAAGGTTCATATATAAAAGATTTAAACCACTTGATTCGATATATTTAATCCATTTTATCAAAATCATTTCCTTTATGATTCATAAATCACTTTTAAAATAAACATTAAAAATGTGATTAATTTTTTTTTTCAAGAAAAGTGAATTTTATGTCTAAAAATATTTTATAAAATTTTTTAGAATAATGTAAATAATAATTAAATTAAATTATTTTTTTAATAAAAAGTGACTAATTTTTTTTAATAAATTAATTAAAAAAATGCTAATTTTTAAATTCTTTAATGGAAAAGATATTTTTTTATAAAATCGATATTTTTTACTATTCGCTGAAAAATTAATCTTTTTAAAAAAATCAAAAAAATTAACCATAAGATAATTTTGATATGATAATTTCCGAAATTATATCATTTTTATAAAATACAATTTTATCAACCAATAGAAATCAATTATAATATTTTCTTACAAAAATCAAGAAAACCCATTTTTTAGGAGAACATATTTTTGATCCACAAAATGAATTTATTAAAAAATGAGTAATTAATTCATAATAGTTAACCAAGAAATTTATAATGAATAATACATATAAATATAATAATTTTGTAATCTTATTCATACCCTCCAATTGAATATCTAGGTTATGAAAATCATATATGAATAATAATATTTTGCAGTCGTTAAATGTTTGTGTTGTGTATCATGCACACTTTTGAACATAAATTTATTTGAAAATCTTGACAAATTATAGATATTTTACATTGAAATGGTATTTTTTGAAAAATGGTATTTTTTGGAAATTGATATTTTTTTCCTATGATTCATTTTAAATTAATTTAGGAATTGAAAATGAGGATTTTTAAGGGATTTGAATTGCATTATTGATCATCAGATATTTTGAATACTAAATTGATTATGAATTTGGTGTGAAATTAAATTAATATGATATATTGGATTTATATTATGTGGTTTTTATGTAAAATATATTTGGTGGAACTTTATTTTTTAAATCTATATATTTCATCCATAGCGATGTGATGTCCAAGAGAGAATGCCTTAAGCTGAGCAATAATTGTGATAACTAGGGAGGAAATGTGACACTCTCTATAATGGAAGTTTTTTATATGTGAACATGGAATCCTAACATTCCAAATCAGTCTAGATATAGACTCAAAAAAATATATTTTCCATTAGTTAGTGGAAAATAAGAATTTTCCCGTATGCTCGGGGTTTACTTAGCATTAAAAAAGTTTCAAAAAATGAGATTTTTTTCGTTGGATTTAACAGAAAACAAATATTTAATATTTGATTATAGGAAATGTGTATTTACCCTTATAATGTATGAAAATGTGTATTTTCAATAGTTCATGAAAATGGATTATATTTTGGAATTTGTAATAAAGGGAATTTTTTCAGGAAAAGTGTTTCCAAAGAGAAAACTAGAATTGTTAAATGTATATGATCTTGCTTGGTAATTGTTTTTAAAAGTTGGAATAATTTTTATTATAATGATTACATATGGTTTTTTGGATAAAAAATTAATTTAAATAAGTGAAATTATTTTATTTTTAAGTATTTGGATTTATTATTAGAGAGTATATTTTTATATTGAAATTTCACTTGTATGAATGAGTTTTAAAGTAATTAGGGAAATCCTAATAAGTTCATACACAACCCCCCCATCATTTGAACATTAGTGGACATGCAGACATTATTGATCATGATGAAAGTAAACAAATATCCATTAAAGGCGATTCATTATTCCATATTGGAGTTATTAAAGACGATATAGTGGGTTGGGATTGAAACACATTTATTTGATTTTCGTATATGCTTATTTTATTTCATTTAAATATCAAATTTCTTAAATGAGATTATTTTTACAACTGTATTGTTTTAAACTAAAATTATTTAATGTAATTTTACATTTATATGAAATGTCACAATTTGTGTTTCAAGGGATAATATTTCCTCATGGATTATTTTAATCCATGTATAGTTTTTCGGTATCCTCTAGTAATCAGGGGATATAGGTGAGTCCATATGTCATCATGGATTGAGTCTGTAGATTTAGGTTCCCAAATAAAATTCTTAAACTCTTCTTGTTCTTATATGCTTCATGGGATAACACTCATCAATATGTATGAAATAAATAAAACATAAATCTCTTTTCATTTTTAACAGGTACAGATTTTAAACTACCAACCCTCTTATGTATGAATCATAAGATTATTCCCTATTTCTCTTCTTATTATAAATATAAATCATTTCCTTCATATTTAAAATACCCTCTATGATTTTTTATGTATATACTCAGGCATTCAAAACCAGAATCTATTTTACTCTTACAATATAAGGAAACACGAGTCATCATCATTTCCAAACTTATAAATATTACAATTTTACCTTCCTCCTTATATTAAAAATATCTAATATTTCTTTGGATTAGGAATCCTTTATAATTGAATATGAATTTGATACTTTAGCCACAAATTTGACTGACACTCAAGAGATTATAATGAATCCCATATATAAAGAGTACATCATAATTATTTAATTCTTATTTATCTAGCCTCATAATACCATTTTCATTTACCTTTAACATACCATCATTTCCAAAAAAAAACAATTCCATCCACAAGACTCTTTATGCTCTTCAAGAAACTCAAATTTACCATTTTATAAGATAATAACACACTATTTTGTATCCATGTGTTTTTATTATTTATTTCCTTGATTATTATTTCATAAAATATATTTTCCACTTATTTTTATTTTCCTTATACAAAATTCATACTTGAGTAGAGTGATATATAAGTACCTCCTCGTTACATTTACTATGAGAAGTATTTTCTTCTTTTTCATCTTTTAATATGGTAAACTTAATCTCTAATAGAATAGTATTCATGGATTTCCATTCCAATATACTTAAGCCTCTAATATATTTTTTATTCTTAATTTCTTGGTATAATGATAATATTTATAACCAAAGGTAGAGTATTATAATCAATACTAATAAAAATAATTTCATATTTTCTATAAGATATGTACCCATCCCTCTCTGATTTCTTTTGGGAAACTCACCTCATTGGAATATTCATACATATCATAATAATTCATTGTGTCTCCCAAGTGAACATAGATTTAAAGAATTATCAATAAAAATATCTTCTCAATTTTACTCTAAAACTTCATAGCATCCAAATATATTTTAGGTTTATATATGAGTCTTGATGATTTCGTTTAAAATTTTCATCAAAACATTCACTTTACTTTCACCACAACATGTTTTCTAAGAAATGGATTATTATAGCTCATAAATAAGTCTAAAATTACCAGTTGAATTATACCTTTAATTATTTAAGTAATTCTAAAAGTCTACTATTCATAATTTAGTTATATCTCTAACTTATTAATCTGAAAACATCCTAAATTTCATTTCTTCATTGAATCCCAATATTTCATCCATGTATCCAATTTATTATTTCATCTTATAATGATTTTTTTTTCAATCTATAATTCAGTCATTAAGATCACTAATTACATTTTATTTTATACTTATTTTAATATTGAAGACAACTAATTCTCTTAGATTTCCTTTAGTGATTGTTTTATCCTTTATAACCTTCTCTAACTTAGTGATTTCAACATTTATTTGATAAAAATACCTAGAGAATTATATTTATAGTCCATAAAAATTCCTATTTTTCTATTTTTGGATGTATAACCTCTCAATGGATACTTAAATATTGTTTTTAATATCAATAAATCCTTTCAATCTATATTCTTCTTATTTTTAAAAATGAATCATTTATATAATTTACAGAAAGGAATCCTCTGAATAAAATTTAAATTTTGTTTCACCTTATTTAAGATACTATAATTAATTTCCTTACTACAAACTCATAATTATCTTCCATTAAAATTTTATTATAGGTTCATTTTTATGTTTGAAATTCATTCTAGGGAGAAAATTGCATTGCTAATTTTATAAGAAATCCATCTCACTATCTTCTCAGTCAAGAATTTTTGGGCACGTTTATACGATGTGACTAAATTTAATAGAAATGAAGAATTCATGTTGTAAATTTCCTTCAAATATACCATATCATCACATTAATTTACAAGCCATAACTAAGAGTAATTCATCACCCACATTCCCATCACCTTCATCATAGTTGATCTCAATATTATCCAAATTTTTAGAATCAATCTATTTTTAAATTTAACTTTTCATACCTCCCAACCTCACTATTACCTAATATTATACCAGACTATATTAGTAATAATCATATAATAACTGTATAAAATTAATTTTTTCAAGTGAAAGGACCATTGGATTTTAAAAATGTGAGGTTATTTTAAATATATTCCTTAAAATTTCCATATCCTTGATTTTATCATTGAGAAATCATATAGATATTAACACCATAATTATTTTGTTTAATAAACCATACATGTTATTATTAGGATACATATTTAGATCATTAATATTTTTAATAATAACTTATTTGTTTTCCTTTAAGAACATGTTCTATACTTCATAAATATTAGGAAATTTATGCCATATTTCATTAATGGATTTGTAGCTCAACACATTCATATATATATATATATATATATATATAATTTTATAGTACATCAAATATGTTATTATATTCCTTAACATCCATATTTAGAAGATACTTTTTATTTCATTAAAATATATATCTATGGGATAACTTACTTATATTCAATGTTCAAAAGTATACAATTCATTAAGATATAGAGATAAAGGAAAAAATATCAAAGATTTCTTCAATATTTGAAAATTATATATATCGAAATATGGAACTCCATTGAAATTGAATATTTTCTCCATGTAAATTATAAACCTATTATAGATTCTCTAAGTGGAAACCTTTCTACCATGATAGAACATTTTTTAACCACCACAACCCCACATAAACTAATATAGTTAGTGAATTAGGGTATAAAAGTTTCATCACTAAGGGAATATCATTCTCATATTTTCAAGATAACTAAAATCTATCAATACAACCAATACATATAAAATATCCTTTTAATTTAAGTAAATCATAATGACATTAGGTTTTTACTTTATTTTACTAGGTGTATACACTATCGATGAGATATTATACCATGGAATCATCTAACATATTACTGAGTGAATAAATGTCCTAATAACATACTCATTACAATTTTTAAGGTTCAGTACCTCCACCAACGTATCCATTCACTATAAGATAATGATAAAAATATATAAATCACTAAGAATTACAATGAATGTATTGAAGATATCAATACACCAATCCAACATAAGAATTTCTATGTTACTTCATCATCAAGAATAAAATGTCATCATCAATAACAATCCCATTATATAAAATTAAAATGACATCCTCTTTGATAGTGATATAAAAATATAACTCCAGAATCTCTTGTTCTATCGTCTAAATTTTTTTCTTCTTTCAATTACAAAAATTATAAAAAAACTCTTTTTTATATTCAGAACTTCACCTCTAAAAAATAGTCAATTGTTTTTCTAAATGTTACCCTTAGATTATTTATTAAAATTAAAGATAATGACAGGAAAAAACACCCATTAATTAATAAATATATAATTTTTTTAAAAAAATAATATATTTAAATTGTGTATATATCTAGGAAATCATGGTATAATGAATGTTATTATTAAATAGTATACCTAAATTACCATATCCCTCCTAAATCACATCTGGACAGTTATTTCTATATCCCTAGAATCAAATATTTTGAAATATAAAAAATTCACCACATAAGATAAATATAGTGAAAATTAATTATTCAATATAGCATTATGACTTTTTTTATTTCATAATCATCTTCAATATAATACACAACTCTGGTCACTTATTCTAAAAAACATTATCTTATAAAATCATAGATTTATATAATGATGTAGCTTAAAAATCATAACAAATAGCCTAAACACCTTTTAGATCATGGATTTTCATTATCATCTGAATGTCTAAGTCATAATTCACTATAGTACATCACTTTAATATATTACAATGTTATATAAAATAAACATAGAATTGTATTTAATAATTAGGAAATAAAATTTAATTGTCCCATTAAGGGTAATATATCCGTAAAATATTATCTTGGTTCCTCTACTATCATTATGAGTTCTTAATGATTCCCATGCGCATGTCGGATGCCTCGATTGTGTTCATGGACCTTATGAACTAGGTCTTTCATCCATTATTTTACTAGTTTATTGCTGTATTAATTAAAAACAATAATTTTCAATTTTTTATTAGTGGAAGAACATGCTATGAAACTAAGGGTTATCTTGGTCATATTTCAATAGAACAAGTAATTTGATAAACTCTCAAAGTGTTAGTTCTAGATTCTATATATCCACTTCTTAAGGACTATTATCTTAGAGGGAGAAGTATCTTTTAACTTATTAAATATTGAGGTAGTTCTAGATTGAATCTTCCTATCAAAATGTTTTAGAAATGGATATTCCTTGGTTTGATAGTGTATAATATGAGATTCATGTCATACTTCTTTATGATTATGTATCCCACAACTAAGCTTAACATAAAGGTACATCCATTCATTTTATTTTACTGATTCCTAAGTGTATTTGGTTATTTTAATCAAAGGTTAATGAGTGTTAATGTTATTATGTTTCCATGGGAGGGTGTTTATTATATGGTGTTATATGATTACTCTAGATATGGGCTTGGTTGTGGGTTCATGAAGATTCAAGTAATGATTACTTATGGGACAATATTTTTGAATCCCCATGATCATAACAATATAGCCCATAGTTTGAAGTTTCAAGATGTATTTTTTAACTTTAATACTTGGATCACTACCTTATTAGCAAGAAATTGTAATCTCTATATAATTTAAGAGTCATGGGTAGATATTTAATTAGAGATATCTTAACTTGAGGTAGAGATGTTGGTTGGAGTTCCTACAGGACAATGACATTGAGATTTCATATACTATTGGAAAAGGAAACATAGTGGATAATTCCTTTAGAAATAAGGCTCATTATTAGTTATTGGGGGAGTCATATTATTATTGTTCCTCATTTTAGTTACCCTTATAGGATAAGGTAAAAGTGTATTTTCATATATCATGGGTGGATACCCCTCCTCTTTTTCTTTGTGTGAGGGAGGTCTAGTTGGGAGACGTCAATTGTGAGGTTTTATGAAACCATATATACTCAGGAGATGTACAATATGAGTTATCTAAAGGTAAGCATAAAATAGTTTTCTTTTGATGATAGACAGTGATGAAAATCATATTGCCTAGGGAATAGCTTTTTGATGCTAAATTATGAATCTGGAAAGAATATAAAAAGGCTGCAATGCTAAAAACCCATTTTGGGGGAATTTTTGGAAACTTCCACCACAAAATGGCTTGTTATAGGGGGACCCTATAGCTATGAAAATAATTCGCTTAATAGGATTATATTTGACTTGTCGTGCAACCCAAATGGACTTATAGGTCAAAATTTTTGGTAAAAAAATGATGGAAATATGAAAAAACATCTAGTAGAGGAATTTATATGGTAAAGTCTAGATGTTTTTGAAACTTAATGTTTCATGAACCAAGTTATAGAGAACCATGAAACTCTCCTCTCCATGTATGTCTTTAATGTTCCATCCATCAATGATGGATCATCATTAAACTAAGACATATACAAGATATATGACCTTTCATAATACTGGATTCTTGATATCCATAATCCCTAGCCCTCCATTTTGGAGGAGGATACTGGAACTCAGGCACCAATGTTCTCAATTTAAGTAAGTAAATTAGGCACTTCATAAAACACATCCCACAAATTCCAAATGGCGAGAAACTTATGTGAGATAAGTCACTCAATTTCTCTAATGAATTGGATTATACTTGAGATGAATCTATATAATTTCCATCCAAGAATATCACATTTTGACCAATTTTCAAACCATTGTGAAATTAAATTTTCACAAAGGAAAAATATTTCGTAAAAATGGTTTCTTGATCCTCCATTGGTTTCCCTTCATTATCCAAACATATTATTATGAAAATTTATGGAATGTGTGTCCTTTCTTGAAAATTCCAAACAATCATTCTAGATTAGTTCCATAAAACTCTAATCTTGAGAGAAAATTTTGTGCAGCTCTAATATTTTTGTGAAACCCATTCCATCACGATCCACTAAAATTTATCCTCTCATAAAACAAGAATTCATTAAATTATTCCCATTACAATTTGATTTAGGTTTCCTCCATTCAGAATACATACACAAAAATGATATCATCGATACCCACACCAAATGTCATTGAAAAAATCACGGCTGAGAAAAATCCAAGAATGTTTATATTCTATATAGTCCTCATAAAAAATCACATAATCCCTCTGCATGCCGCTGCTAGACACTAGAATCACCTAGTTTGCAATCATGTAATCCCTAAACATACATCATCTACTCCCCAGTAGCACCTGGTTAATAATCATGTAATCCACACATATACCTCCACTGCTCCCTAGCAGCACTCAAGGAATAATCACATAATCCTGGTAAGAAAAATTCATTGATACATAACATAATTAGTGTATAAAACAATAACATAAACCCCACTCACACTTTTCTAACTCTTAAGATTCAAATATGACTCTTATCAAGTGTAATTACTAGTAATGGAATCATCAAGAGAAACAACCTTGGTCCACCAAATGATCCATCTTATTTATGGGAAACACACCATATAATTCCAATGAAACACACATTTCTACCTATTTCACAAAATGATATGTCCTAAGGAAATAACATTAATGAATAGTCAACATCCTTTGTTTATGATGTTAAACTATAACCTTCCCTATCCGATGAAAACATGATTTTCTATGTTTCAAGCTTAGGATGCCTCACACAATGAGTATGAGATTCCTAATATGATTAGAAGGAGATGATCCCCCCATATCCAGGGAATACCAAATAATTTTACACCCCTCCATCACTTTTTCACTCCTATTAAAAAAAAGTATCCTTAACAAATGACATTAAACTACATGGTATGGTTCATCCATATGACCCTAAATGGTGAAACCTAAACAAAATGGGTTATAATTCCTATCTTCCAACAAAGTAAGTAGGATTTATCTTTGATGTTCAATCCTAATATTTGTATAATTCTATATTCCACTTGAGGGAAGGTATCACCAAATCGTGATAATCATTCTATATTCTTCCTAACCTCTCACCATCCCATCCTAATATCTGCACCAAACATTGGAATCACCATGATATGCTAATATATGTGAGTCTAAATACCAGATGAGTGTATATGGGAAGAGTACCCATTGGAATTTAAAACTATTATTGATATGATATGTGATTAGAGTATATGAAAATAATCTTAATTTCAATTTACACCATTGATCATCCAAGTATGTGATGAACGTATAAGAGAAGTATCCCCACTGGACTTTAAAAAGTGAGCATACCCACTAGACTTTAAATTGTGAGCATTCTAGTTGGAATTTAAACCATAAGTGTGTTCACTAACTTTTAACCATGAATTTATCTTACAAGAATAAGAAGTATATGTGGTGAGAATGGGATATATTAATTCTCTACATATGTGACATTACTAAGATTTTTACCCTATGTAATGTGTACAAGATTCCTATAAAAATGATCCATTAAACCCATAGGTGAAAATCCTCTATTTCATTATGTGATGAGCATAGGATGAATCTTGTTTCCAACATGAGTATCTTTCTTTGATGAGCCATGGTTTGCCCAGGAAATGATCCTATGATGCCTTATGTGATGAGTATAAGTTTCCTCATGTAATTAATATGAGATTCCTTGGGTCATGAACCAATGATTTCAAATGTATTCAACATAGGATGCCATCAAGGACTATTCAAAGGAAAATATTTCGAGATTCCCAAATTACCTTGATATGTCTAAAGAATACTGAAAAACCAACCACTCTAATATATTTTGTTTTTATAGTAAGGTAGGCCATGATGTAATTAACAAATTTCCACTCGAAGAAGATACATAGATTGTGATTCATGAAAATTTCTTCAATCTATTATGGAGAACAAGACTTGGAAATGAACACTATAGATAAGTCCATTAAAGGAATGGATGATATCCAATAATAATACTCTAATGAAATATCCAAAACTATCACCCCTAGTTGTAAGGGACACCTTATTTTAGGAAGGAGGAATATAGGATAATACAGATCACAATAAGTTTAACAACATCGAACCAATGTGAAAGAGGGTCTTAATGAATGCATCAGGAAAATAAATTGTGAACGTGAAATGGACCAATTTTTCTATAATAGTTTGACGATGAGTAACATTGAGTGCATAAAGGCCTGAAAGTAATGATTCTCTTCCTATAAATTTTATGACAGGGATAAGATAGGGGAAATTCCCCCATTACCACTTGTAATGGTTTAGAGGGACTCTCCATGAAATGAATTAATAGTTTCTTCATCTGAACTATGTTGGAAGTGGATTTATAGGATTTTCTAGCCATAAGATTTATATAATAATTTCTTATGAGGGAAACACCACTTGACGATGCTATAAAAGAATGGAGACTCATTTAATGGATAACAAGGTCAATTGTATCCCCACTTTGGTTACTCTAGTTAAAGCATCCCAACACCTACACCAAGGGAAGGTCACCAAACCTAATCCATGAGAGGGAACTTTAATAGGTTTCCACATCTCTTAGGAATTTTTTACTCATCACTCTAGTGATAAAGGATTAAGTTACTCTTTGGAATCATAATCTCATTCCTCTATTGAAAAAGACTTTCACAGCTCCAAATAACAATATCATTATCCCTCGAGTGACATAGGCTCTCATAACTCTTGGGAACCCTCTCCCAACTTCCTTAATGTAGAATGGGTGCAATAGAATAATAAAAACCCCCTCCACCACTAAAATTATGAAGGAGATATTCCACCCACATAAATGGATCTATATAAACTCGACCTAAGGGAATTTATTCAATACCTATGAAAAATGTAATCTGATATTGGGAATCCCAAATGGAAACCACCCCAATGCCTAGGGAAGGTTTTCATCACTACTCAAAGAAACAATGCTCTTGTTACTATCATCCACTCATCAATGACATAATTGGTTTAATAAAATATCCTTACACCATGATTCATTACTCCAACAAATCATATTGAAAATTCTACCAATGATGCATCCCCTATCATCCTCACTACTATACATGGTCACATCTTCCCTAAGATAGGATTGAGACCCAAAATGCCCACTAGGTTAATTAGGTCAACTCTATAAAGCCTATGGAACTACTATCAAAAGAAATATAGGTCCTCACCACACAAAATGTCAATAATATTTATGTCCTCCCAAAGCTATAGTGGTTATTATCTGTCAAAATGTTCTTCCTCATGATGAGGAAGTGTATCATGAAGGTCCCCCATAAGACCCAAACATTAATTCTTCTGGAATATCTCCACATGAAATAGAAATAATTAAACATTGGTAACTTCCGTACTTGTTCTATGGGAATCATAGAGGGAACCTATGATAATAATACCTCCAAAATTTAAGAATACCATACCATTTGGATTTGGTGGAAATGAAAATCCATCCACCAATACAACCCATTGGGACAGAAATCTGGCCAATTGAGGGAGATCGTTCTAGAGGATCCTCTACCAAATTTATATTGAATAATGATTCTTCTCAACCTAAAATATCCTTATATAAGGTTCGTTTTTCATATTTTATTCCCCATTATGTCCTTCCACCAAGAAATAATATTGCATGGGTTAGCCCCAACAACATGAATTTAAATTGTGAAACAAATTCATCCCAGTCGTAAAATATTAAACAATGAAATGATTTTTTCTTATGTACATGAACTTAATATGATCATATTTGGTCATTATTTCATTAGAATAAAAGAATAATCATTATTATTTTGTTTGTGACCTTAAATAGAATATATTTGGTTCTATGTTCTTGAACCGAATAGGTATAACTTTAGTTCTGAGTGCATGACCCTAAAAGGTACTTTTTTTAATCTTGAGTTCATAAACATAAATGTAATTTCATCCTATCCCATATGTATGATATTAAACTATAAATACTCATGTATAATATAAATATTTTCTTTTCTACATGTTGGGATTTTAATTCTCATGTCTCTTATGGGGTTAACATTTACACCAGCTCGAATCTATGCTATTATGCAACATCCTCACTTTCAAAAACCCTATGTCACATTTAATATGGGTTGGTTAATCCTAGGTGGGATATAGAACATATTAAAAATTTGTCCCTTTCATCACCATATGGATTATCTAAAGTTTGATTCATTATTTTTCCAGAATGAGTCCCATGTAGTGACCAGACAGTGCTCCAAAGACCCACCTACCTTCTAGAGTACACACCCTAGAGGAACCAAAATCATTTCCAAATGGACTTCTCAATGGTGATAGAAAAACCCCAAAGGCCCACCAACTATCTAGGTTACATGTTATATAGGTGACATATTCAACAATATGGTTGTGGAACCCATGTTTTGAACTTGGTCAATAGTCATCCTCATCCCACATGTTTCATTATTACTCAACTCAAATGCCATTATCCATTTTATGACTCTTCTACTAAATTATGTTCTAGTGGAGTTATAAAATAATTTTATGTTTATATTTCATTAATTTATACACATTTTATGGATTATCCAGTCCAATGGCATTAGACCTAGTTGATTTTAAATTTTATCATGTTTCTTTAGTTTTCAACATAACAACCCAATCCAAAAATTAATTCCTTGTATGATACTCCCATATAAAATGAGAATCATTAAATTACTCATTGTTTCTCAAATATATTGTGAATCACATGATATTAGGTTTTTTGTTTAGTTACCTTAACAAAATAATTTATATTACCCATTTTTTCCTTAAACAATAAAAATTAAACTATGTGATTCGAATCCATTGTATATGATGTTAACCATCATGGACATATCCTCATCACATGACATAAAACTGGATGACATTCTAGTTCTCACTCAAGAGGAACATCCCAATATTTTTCATTCCATTAAAATGCTAAAACACCTTTAAAAATATATTTTACATGATTCCCACAATATGGGACATACAATGACACTTTAATTCCTTAGAACATGCTCATTCTTAAGTTTTTTCACATTCAATCCCGATGTTTAAGCTGGTCATTTGACTCAATTTCCACCCTCTTTCCTCACCCAACTCTAGAATTTTTCCCAATTCATCCTCCTGTACACAATAATATCCTATGTAGTAGATTTTTGTTAGTTTCATCCGCATTTCCACTTTGGAATTGTTTTCAATTCCAATTCATTTGGATTATTCCACTCAATGATGAGATTATTCTCCCTTTAGGAGAATATTCTAGGAATCTAGACCATAAATTGTGCCCATTCCCCTGAAAGGGTATATTTGTGATATCTATAACACAATTTTATGCATGTTTACTCGAGAATGAGTTCCAACACATTGAACTACATAATAGAAGTCTGAGATTAAAGTATTTAAACAACATAGTAGAAGTAAATTCCCCAGAGATTCAAAATGGTTGGAATATGTCCTCACTAAATGATCCTAAACTATAAGAAAATTTTCAAAAAAACATGATTTTGAACTATGTATTCATTTTACCAGCTGTGTGATATTAAAATGCATAGCATCTCATCCTCAACATACAACGTCACAAAAAATGGTCAATATTTTTCCCACATTAAATTTTTCTTTATTGAGCATGGTATTTGGAATAAGATCATACAATATATCATTTATATTTTTATATAAAATTTAAACTACATATTCATCTCATCACCCTCTCTTAATAGGATAGATGCCACTTTAGTTCAAGCCTTTAGCTGGCCTATTTTTAATAACTACCCATTGATTGATTCCCATCTTATGGGATACATAGGGAAGCTTGACTATCATATAATACACTCAATCACTATTTTTTGTTCCCCTCCTCATCTTTCCTTGGTGACCAATACCCTTTCATTGGGTTCCTTGTTCTCAAATTACATTAGTATTATGCTCCTCTTAGGAGATGGGTCTACTCTAAATCATAGATTCACCCATTTGATTCACCCAAATGCATGATTGTATATCACCCATAGTGTTAAACCCTAACTGAGATTTATTTTAATCCACTTTCACACTTTGTGTCTTCTAATATTTTAATATTCATAAACTCTCAACATCAAATGGTATCCCCTATAGTGATGGAATAATCTTCCAAAGGCCCACCTCATATCTAAGGTATACACCCCAAATGATATATTATAAAAACATATGATAGGTACTATGTTTCAATGTCAATGTTAGGAGTGTAAAATATTTTCCCCCACATCCTTGAAGATGTAGTGGTGGAACCTAAATTTTGAAGACATGGTTAACATTCATCCTCTACTAATTTTCCCCATTTTGTGGTTTATATCCTAGAAACATTTTTTTTAAATTTTCCTCTACGCTATTTTATTATGGTATAATTTTAAAACCATTAGTGTTACTCCCTCATAAAAAATTGTGGTTTGGAAGTGAAAGATGGTCTTAAGGGGTCACGTCGAAAAGAAAAATCCCTTATAATGGGTCATTTTCAGTGGTCGAAATTAAATTCTATCCCCATACAATTCACACCTATTGTGAGCTATCATTTGATATGGGGACTCTTATTATACTCCAAGTTTCCCATACCAAACTTCGATATTCTGGGATTAGCATAGTTAGTGAATCATTCCTCACATGATCGAGGAACATCCTTTTTTTGAGAAATACTCCTTTATATTAAGCAACAAGACTATAAATTTCAAATAATTGTCCCTTTATGTCCCAACTATATGTCTTTAAACTGCATAACATCATATCCTTTTCATTCGATGGAAAACTATGTGGTTAAGGTTTTGGTTATATGATTTCAAAAAGCGTGGCTCTAAGTCTGAGCTTCAAGACATTAATATATATTGTAAAAGTCCATTACACATAAATTTAAATATCTTAGAATGGGTCCTCATCACATTACCCTAAAAAATGTAATATAATTCTTACTATATTATGTTAAACTGAAAAAATAAAATATTTCTATATAATGAGTAAACTACAAAACCTTCTCATCATCATCGCTAATAGGAAAACACCCTCCTTGCGGTTCCAATCACGCACTATAATTTTTTCCAAGAACCATGTACACCTTGATTCCCATATCATGGGATAAAAAGTGAATCAATAATCACTTATATTAGGCCTAGATAAATTTTCCCCATTAGAATATCATTTCACTCTCCCTTCCTCGGTTGTCAAAGCCCCCAAACTAGGTCTTCCTCAACTTGAATAAAGATATAGTTCTTCTTAACATCCATGTTCAACCCTTTCTAATACTAATATGACACAAAATTTTCTAAATGAAAAAAAAATCATACTACTGAAACTATTTAAATATAAAAAAACAACCCAATAAACCTTGAAACATCATGTTTACCTTGATTTGGAACCCTATCAACCACCATATCCAAACAGACTCCTCTATCCCGACATCACAACACTTAATAAGCCTCCCTCCCATTTAGGGTACACTACCTAGGGGACTCTTGGTATCAACATGAAAGGTGATATGTTTCAAATACATTTCCAATGTTTGAATTTCATGATTCTTTCCCTCATCCTTAACATTATGGTAGTGGAAAATGCATTTTAAAGACATGGTCAGTAGTCATCATTAACCTGCATATCACTCCCCTTTGTGATTCAAATATCATAGGTCATGATTTACTCCCTCTACTTCCACTTTTTTTTGAGTATAATTCATTTCAACTAACATTATCTTACTCATTCTTTCACACATGTTTGTAAAATAAAGTAGTACCGATAGGGCCTTTCCCTTATTGGCTTCCTCTTCTATCAGGAAACTTCTAATGGTTTATGTTCCATTACAACCACAAAACTTCCACCCTTATTGTGTGATCTCATAAGCATGAATGATCCTATTATTCTTCTTTTTTTCCCACACAAAGAAGGATAAAAGTGGGATTAAGAGTTTTAGTGGGTTTTTTCCTAACATGAATAAGTTATACTGTGTTTATGGGTAGAAATCCCTTCATAGTTCCAATAACATGAATTTAAACTAGAAAAACTAAAATTTCCCATTTTTAGGTAATTTATAAAATCATTTGGAATACCCAATATACAATGGCTTTTCCATCACCCAGTTTTTATAGGCCACCTCACCATTCTAAAGCTATTCATGTTTGTGCTGAATACCCATTCACATCATGTGTTACATTCCTTTTTAGTTCACATGTGCTACCTAAATCATGGTCATAGATACAAGACCATAAAATATACAACCCATTATGCCTATTTTTAGATTCACTATATTACTTTTGGGATCTTTCTATTCTATGTTAGGGTTTTCCATTTCCTATTATATATATACTATCTCACTGATGATTTATGTTCCATGAACATAAATTATGAACCATTTTCCATGAGGTTTCCTAAATTGGAATAGATGATAAGAGCCCATTTTCTTAGTTTTACCATCTTCCAGTTTTTTCTAAATGGGATATCATTTCCATTATGGTCATAGAATCATGACTTTAAACTATGTGCATACCCCTTTAGAGAATGTATTTATAGCACTAGGCCCATTGGAAATTTATTCCTTTTGGGCTTGGAGTACCATTAATTATTCAAAAATTACCTAACCTTACCATATGGTTTTATCATCCATAACATAAACTACATACATCCACTTTGAGGTTTTTTATAGAAAAAAAATCTTAGTTCACATCTGGTATTGTTTTCCATTGCATGTTGCATAAACCATACCACCTCTTGGTAAAATCTATATAACATTAAACTATAGTAATTTATCCTTATCATATGATGTTAAAAAGTATGTTCAATGCTCTTACTACATGAATTTAAGCTATATGGAATAGTATATATTAAAAGATTTAAAACTATATGATTCTTTGGGACCTCACCTAAGATGATTCCCCCTTTTGGTGTTGCTTTCCTACCACAACACGTTTAAGAACCACATGTTTTTTTATTCCTAATAAATATGACACATAGTAATGTATGAATATATTATATTGCGAATAACCATATATTTTCTATGAACAAAATTTTTTTTGACATATAAAACATAACTTCGACGTCTCATTTCACTATAGGGTGTTATGTTGGTGATGCCCTCTGAGGGAAGTGGTCTAAGATATATGACCCAAAAATCCAACTATATTATGATCTTTGAATCCCAACATTAAACTACATGCTTTTACCCTCAAGGAAATATGTATCAACATTGTTCCATTCAATCAGATCTAGTTTTCAATTTAACTATAACTATTAGACCATCCCCTTCGATCCAATCATTGTGACACTTAACTAAATATATTCCACATGAGGATTTTTTAGGTTAGAATATGGTTCCCCTTTTACATTGAGTTAAATTTCCCTTATTTATACATAAAATACTCTACTGGTATAATATTTATGACTCTCAACCAATAGAACATCATCTGTCAATACTACTCGTCTTAAAATCATTGAAACCCTCAGGTCAAAGTTAACTAACCATTAACACTATTCCTCGATAGTTTGACTAACATGTTTATATTCAACCTCAAGAAAGAGGTGAAATGGTTCATCAAGATGAAAACCCATAATGGGATACCTAAGAAAACGCAATACTCAACTCTCCAATTCACACCTTTTACGACATTTTGAATAAGTTAGAGTGAAAATGTAAAAGGTCAAATCTTCTTGAGCATACCGTATATCACAAAAAGACCCAAATATCCTCACTGGACCCACTAGACTAGAAAAAATTTAGATAATATTTATTACCCTTCCCCCCAAATATAACAGTATAGCAATAAAATAATTAAAACTCCGACCCTTTTCACACAACATTTAATTTAAAAATCATTGTCCTAGTTTCATTACCTTAAAAGGCATTCCCCAAAGGTTTAATGACCATAAAATATGTGCACAATATATAGGGTTTTTTATAATGGAATTAATACTTTAATTTACATTAGTATTTGTCTCCTCCTCTTCCATGTAGGTAACTATGCTTGGGGTTTGAGCATAATTTCCTTAAAATGTAATCATTTCCCCTAAAGTTCATCTGTATTTGCATTCAGTTTTCTATTATACATCAGATTTTCCATTTCCCTATTTATTTTACACTATATCCTCTATGGTAAGAGTTATATAACCAATAATTTATAGTACATTGTGGTTCAATAAATAAGATTATATACCGGTTGCAACCTCATGGTTTGATCTAGATAACCTTAAATTCTTTATTTTTTTGGTAATAATATTATCCTCACCAAGGAAAAATTTTACCCTTTTATACATCCTTTGGGGGTTCTATTATCTAAAAATAATATTTTACCCCATAGATATGATGAGTATAAGAGATTTTATCTATAGGGTGCTCATAATTCTATTAGATATTTCTCTTTCATCTATAAACATTGTGTCCTTAGAGCGTGAATTTACCCATAAAACATTCATTTCCAAATTAACTCTGATACAAAGATAGAAAAACAATCTAAAGGGTTAACTCCCATTTAAGGTTGTCATCTCAGATGATTCTTATTATAAATATGATGGAACCCATATTTTGAAGGGATTTTTATTGTTCAAACCTCATATTTTTACCATATTATTAAAAATATATAAGTGGAATATGTGTTTTAAATGTGTTCAATAGTCATACTCATCCCATATGTTTCTATATTTTGTGATTTTGGTTCTGTATTAAATAATTTACAATTATATACTCCCTATTTCTTAAGTGGATTCTTAACAACCTTGATGTTTCCTTGTTATACCTTTTGTTACATTGTAAGGGTTGACCAACTCAGTCTAATCCTACCAAACTAGTCTCCATATTTTTGTAAATTCTCATTATGGTTGATGAATCATTTGAAACCTAAATTATTCATCTTTTTATTACTCCTTTATGTCATTACTATCCATGCATTTTAACTTTTTTCTCACATTGGGAATGACCCTCTTGGGTTTAGGGGATTTGGATTGGTTTTTTCATTGTCATAATTGATTTGAACTCCATTTCATCCTCAAAAAATGTCATAAAAACTTAATGGTATCAATACTTACCATACAATTTTTAAAAAAGTGTTAAATAACCTAACCAAAAAATGTTAAATTTAATTATATAATATTTGTTTCATGACTTAAAACTATGTAATTCTTTGGTTCCTAATCTAATAGGACTCCCCCATCTTGGTCTTACTATTTTGATGAACCACCCCAATACCCTAGAAGTACATGTGGCATGATTACCATTTTGTGGGATATGTAATGATGTATAAACACCTTTTACTAGAACCGTAAATGAATTATAATTTCATTATATCTTGTAAATTGACCTTTTTTATATAATCAAGTCAATTTCCTACATAGAACAATTCTTGGGCGGTGTCCATTACTTCATAAATGAGCCATATCTACAGAAGAGGTTTGCTCGATTAAGCTATAATGATAAGGCCATGACCCCATTCATACTAGGTCCTCATTACCACTAATGAAACTCTACCTCTCCTATATATAAAAAATATGCATAGAGATTTTACAGTCTTATTAACATGATCATAAGCTATGTTCCCTCATCTTGGGGTTATTTTCCTTGTCATTTGAGTTTCAAATTCATGGGTCTTTATGTTCCCCATTTACATTTAAACTATCAAAAGTTGCATTTTTCCTCATCATAAGATGATTAAATTTCATGTACTGGGATCTAGTTTCATGACTCTAAAATAAACATCATTGGTCCTTGATTAACATCTAGAAACTATTATCCCCATCTTGGACAAAGTTGTATGGCCCGAAATTTTGGAATCCCACCTCTTTGTCTAAGTAGAACAAACTAAATATCACACAATTATGGTGTAATATATAAATCCATAAACATTATCATTTTTTAGTTTAATCCATGTGATCAAAAACTAATCCGTCTTTGGATCACCCTTGATAACCCCTAGATCACGACTGAATTCAATTCTCTTGTTTCTTACTCAAGTAGCATATTAATTTTCCCACGCTATCCTTAATTCCTTTTATATGTTTGATATTCCCTATAAACATTCTTGACACACTATGAAATAACATTAATAGTAACCAGACTCTTCCTCATCTCCATGCTCCCCTGAAAACAAATATTATTCTATTTATTTGGATATATATATTCATTATCACATCCAAACAGGATTTACTATAGTGATGGAACAATTATCCAAAGGCCCACTTCCCATATATGGTACACTACCTAGAGGAACCATTTTTACCCTACACAAATGTACTCTCCAATGGCAATGAAATAATGAGAAAAAATGTCATTCCACTCATCCAAGGAACACATCCCAGAGGATATATGTCCAGTAGTATGATAGTAAAACCAATATTTCAAATATATTTAATTTTTATCCTCAACCTATCATCTATATCTATCCATTAATACTGACTCTAAAAGTCAAAATTTACCTCTATCCACTTTTCCTTCACTCAGGGGAGCCCTAAAATACTTTGTGTTATTCCCTTGTACATCCTTTTCATTATCTAGGAAATCAAACACATGGATTCTCACCAAAATAGTTACCAATATTCACGGGGTTCCAATGGTGACCAACACAAAATTAAAATAAGTACACATCTTCCCCTATTTTTTACTCCTGTGTTATTGGAAGATTTTTTACTGTCTCTTGTTTACCACACTAAGAATGACTCACATGGGTCTGTATATTTTGAGTTGATCATTTCATTAAAATAATTGAGATACCATGAACCTAAAGATAATGAATATATTGATCACTCACCTCATAAATTGATCCTCCTTTCCCACCATGTCTTATCCAGACTATACTTTAGGGGTTGGGGGAATCTTTTTATGCTGAAAAAGTCATCATAAAAGGATCGAAATAGATTTCTATGTCAAAGAATCCTTTTTGAGGTACTTTTGGGTGATTTTTTTGCCTTTTTGAAATAGATTTTATAGGGAAACCCTAAAGATAAGGGAATAGTTCATTTTTCAGAGTTTGATATTACTATTCATGTAGACTGATAGACTTATGAATCAAAATTTATGGCCACACAACATTGTAACTCTGAAAATAATTTGATAGAGGCATTTTTAGAGAACCATACTAATGTCAAAAACTCAATGTTCTAAGATATAAGTTCCATAGTATTGAAAAATCCCCCATCCATGTGAATAGAATTATATATAAACTATTATTATAGTGATACGAGGCATATAATTTCAAAATCATGATAATATTTCATGAAACTCTGCCCTTGATATCCCTGGGGACTATAAATACCCCATAAAAACACCATTTTAGGGGAGGACACTATATCTTAGATACCAAATCCCTCATTTCATGTAAATGAGTATCATACTTTTCAAAAACACTTCTGATAGAATCAAAATGGTGAGAAAAATACAAAAAATACCTCACCCAATCCTTTTAGATCATTGGCTTTTGATTGGGACAAACTTTCATAACTCCCTTCAATGAAGAACACATTTAAAGAAGATTCCAAAATTTCAAAAAATCCATGTTTACACAACTGAAATGTTTTAGGAAATTATTCCTCGGGACTCCAATAGTTTCCTTCCATTCACTAAATTAATTTTCACAAAATTGGAATTCATATTTTCCCTTTCATACAAATTCTAAACATTTTTTCTAGACCAGTTTTGTGGAACTATAATCTTGTGTGAATGTTTTTTTGCATCCATAATATTTTTTGAAACCCATACCATTTTGATCCAATCAATGTCCTCCTCTCACACAACATGGTTTCATGAATTTTTAGTCTTCATGGATCATATTCCTATATGATACATGTTTCTTTCATGCACATTCCAAACACAAAACTTGTATCATGGATACCCAGTGAAATCCATTTTTACTAACCATGAATGCGAAGTATCCATGAATTTTTAACTTTTTCATAGTCCTAAATAGTGATTATAAAATCCCCAAAATACCTCTACCACTCCCTATTAGCACCCATGCATGAATCTCATAATCCCAATATACACCTCCATTGTCCCCTAGAAACACAAAAAATGAATAATCCCTATACATACTTCCACTTCTCACTAGTAGTGCTTTACCAACAATCACATAAACCCAGAATATACCTCTGATAATCCCAAAAAACACTTGTGAAATAATTTCATAAGCCTTAGACATACCATTTTCATATCCTGTAGCAAACCATACTTGGTTGACCAGACACGTTACCAAATCCCACCCACACAAGGCCTCAAGAGAATCTACCCATATGGTGGAGGATTCCAACTAGAAGAGAGGGTATCAAAAATTTTGTGGGGATACTATAACCTTTTTTCAGTGTAAAATGAAAATAGGAATAACCAAAACATAAAAAAAGATTAACATAAGAGTACTGATAATAAAAAAACCAAAATTACAATATACTATAATAAAAAAATATTGAATACAGCCATAAAAACTCAAATAATGTGACTAAAATAAGAGGAGGTCAACCATTGGGCCTACCACATATACAAAATAATCAAACTAAAAAAATAAATAACTCAATACCTAATTCCAACTCCCAGATGAACAACATAATCGTTATCCATGACTCTCAAGCTACACCATCCTAATCTTGAGACACCACCTGAGCTACACCGCTCAGTCGAGAAACACTAAGCCTCCATCTGATCGACATTGCAACCCATTATCTATCTAAAAGTGGACATAAGGTCTACATGAAGACCGAGGTGTATATATAGGTGGTGAGAAATAAATATAAATAGGACACCCCCTGTAACGCCCTGAACCCATTTACCCAAATTTAGTGCATTATTATATAACATTGGCCTGATACAAGCAATTATATCCCGAACGAACGATCAGTTTAGTAGCTGTGGAAGTATTAGATACATTCATAAGTTTTACATTACATCATGAAATAAAAACATCAACATAATTTTCCCCTTTTTACACACTAATATCCTTATCATATCCCTATTGGTCAACAATTAAATACTTCTTCACATCCGGGGAAAAATAAAACATAGAAATTGGTAAACTCATATTCTTAGTAAGGATAAAAATATAACAGAAACTTTCAAAAACAAGCATAAATATTTAAGGCAATGTATAAGACTAAAAAAAGACTTTTAATCATAAACTTCAGAATAATATGGAAAAGATAAAACCAAATAATTCTATTTACTTATTCACATGTATATTCTACTAGTCTAATAATCACATGAAATATCAATAGCCACTTTCATAATGATGGAATGCAAAATGATGGACTTCATAACAACATAGTCAAGGCCTTGTACCATGACTACAAAAATTATTTTGTCAAGGCCTTATTCCAAGGAACTAATTTGTCTCATGAGACCTACCGATGTATTGAGGAGCTATAGCGGGCTCCACCGATCATGTATTAAGTCCAATTCATTCCTCATATGAAAAAGTTTAAACATAACATAAACATTTGTATTAAAATTAGCATACGACAAGTCAATAATTTATCTATAAACTATGAATGGTGTAAAAATATGACATCCATAGTCAAAAATATAATAAAAAGTTTAATATAATATGGAAGTTTTTTATCATAATAAATAAACTTCAGACAAGTTTAAAATCCATCAATGGATGTTGACATAGATGAAATGAAAACAATTTGAAATAAATACCTCTTTCTATTTTGAAATCACATAAAAGTCATATAATTATAAAATAAAACATTTATTTTGAAAATATTCTTATAATATTTTATGGGAAGCTTCGACAATGATATAATGGTGGAAAATAGCCTTACCAATGGTATAAGTTAAAAAAAATACATTCTTACCTTAATTTTGTCAACAGGCCATAAAGTAACTTGTTTGGAAAATGATGGAAATATTCCTTTCGAAACATATATGGTCAAATAAGAGTATAAATGACTTTAACCCATAATATAGTAAATTGTAAAAAAATTTGAATTACATTTTTAAGAAAACATGGATGTGGATGATAAAGAGGTCACATTAGATTCTTACGTATTAACAACCTTGGATACGTAAAGAGATTGTAGAATTAACCCTTACCATGTACATTTCCTTAGTCGAGGGTAATTTATCCTCCTATATAATACTAAAATCATTGTTATTAAATTATATAAGAACCATATACATAAATATGATATAATATATGATCTTTTAATATTTCTTGGATAATAATATTTTAGTAGGTTCATCGTTTTAGGTGTTAACTGATTCATTTTACTTTATATGATTGGTTACGTAATCCATGTTTGTGATTAATAGGATGTATTTGATTCATATAAATAATTATATTATGTTCATAAAAATTATATTGAATCATAAAATAAAAATTATTCTTGAATGATTATGACGGGGAATGAATCTCATCGCGTTCGTGGAGATGATAATCCGTACGTACGCACGAGAAACAATATAATTATATTGATAGGGAAATCATATGTAATTGGATGGTATATCATATATAAAGAATCATTAAATTTTTATATTTATTATTTACATCAGTTATACTCATTATTATATCCATCCAAATAATGAATTGTTTGTATAACAAACTACAATATGACGTGGAGACGTTAAGTCGTACATATGCACGTACTGTGAATTTTTCATCCATAAGAAGTATAGAATAATAAATATGGTTTGAAAATTTTTATAATAAAAAAATAGTATATATTAGATAATATATTTATTATTTTATAATGGAAACAACCGATAAAGAGGAAGTGGAAGAAGAAATGAACTTGAAAGAGGTGATGAAATATTTACCTCTTCTTCGGGTTATTTCTTTTGATTTGATCAAAAGGGCTCATTAGGATAGATTTATGACCAAATAAAGGACTATAGGATGAAGGGAGGAAATTTGGTAGGATATATGGGATGGGGTCGGCAAAGAAAAAATGCTTTGAAGGTGGGAAATTAAGAGAAGGGTAAGTTCCGTTTTATAAGAGAGTTGAGTATCTCATTAGGAAAATCATGATATATTTTTTTATAATAAAATAATTTTAGGTTTCTAATGGCTCAAAAATGAGTTATTTAGAGTCTAAGGTGGGAATGGGACAAAAACCTCTCAACCTATATGTTTTAGACAGGTTTAGGTGATAACATTAACCTTATCTTTTAGATTTAACTCTTAGTTAAACAGCATGACATTTACAATGTCTCTTTGTATTTTTATATTATATAGTTAATAAACAAAGTATTACAAGCCAAGAGAAACCCATGTGGTTCATTATAAATATATATAACCTTATCTAAATCCTTTGGTCGAACCTTATATTTTTAGGAATATTATATCAATAAATAATATAGTACTTGTTTTAAAAACTCAATTATGTCAATTTTGACACTATTTAGTATTTAATTTTTTTGAAAGCCAAAAAAACATTATCACTTAGAATAAAATTTATTTAACCAACTCTAACATGTAATAATAAGATATAAAATTAGTGTAATTGATCATAAGTGTCAATTTACATTTATTTTGATATTTATAATAACAATTATTTTAATATTTCTTTAACAAGATAATTATTGCATCATCATTTTGTCATAAATAAATAAATTTATTTATGGTATAAAAATTAAAAATAAAGTAAAATTATGTAAGAAATATTCTTAGATATCTAATGAATATTTATAGTCTAATTTATATTGTGTGTAACCCTATATGAAAAATGGTTTAGTTATAAACATTTTAATTTAACTATTTTAACACTTCTTTAAATAAAATAATAATAGATATCTTAATCTAATCCAAGTGGACCAAATAGGATCATATTTTATTCCTAAGGTGGTTTTTGGTCGAATTATACTTATCCAATAGAATTTAGACATGTGATAGTGTTATTATGAAATCATTTATACCCTTAAATACCCTATTTACTTTTAACAGAGGTAAATAAAATTCAAAAATTACTATTAACCAAAAACTATTTTCATATTATTGAACCAAATTTTACTTACTGATATTAACTATGTCTCTCAGATTTTTGAAATTCAAGTCACAGAAGCAGTAAAATTATTTTTTATGCAAATTTGCAAATGCTCTTAAGAAGTAGGTAAAAGACGGTAAAAAGATCAATAATATTATTATATATAAAAACTTATTATAAAAAGACTCCAATAAATTAAATTGAACCTATATAGGTATTATATATCTATTTTTATAAAAAATAAATTTAAATAAAATAAAAAATTATTTAAATAAAAGTCGGTTTTAACCAATAACGCAGTGTTTTTCACTATTCATAAAAAATTGAATGTTTTTAGAAAAACACCCAAAATTCACCCTAAGATAATTTCAATATTACAAATTGAAAAATGAAGTCCATTTTAAAAAATAAAATTTATAAAATTTCAAAATGTTGGTATTACTATTCATAACAGCTAGTTTGACTAGTCGCGGGGTGTTAGAATCTCAAAGTTACGTACAATACAAGTTATTGCATTATTCAAAGGGAAACATACCTTGGAAGCATGGGGTGTTACATTCTTCCCTCAATAAAATAATTTTGTACTCAATGTTTCTATAATAATACTGCACAAAATGATTTTGGTAGTTCTTTATCATAAGTTCCTCTGGTTCCCACGTTTCCTCTTCCTTCTTATGGTTTCTCCATATAACTATTACCAGATGAGTTGTATGGTTTCTCAGCACTTATTATTTTGTATCAAGAATTTTTACACACTCTTTATACTAAGATAGACCAGGTTTTAGTTTTAATTCGTCACAGGTGAGTACATGCGATGGGTCAGGGATGTATACTATCTACAGAGATATGTGGAACACATTATGAACTTCGGAGAGACTTAGCAACATTTACAAACAGTAAGCTACAACCCTAATTCGTTCTAGAATTTCGAACGGTCTGATGTACCTGGGATATAATTTACCCTTCTTACCGAATCATATAACTCCCTTCCATGGAGATACCTTCAAGAAAACATGATTTCCTACTTGAAATTCCAAATCCTTCCTTTGGTTATCATTGTAGCTCTTCTACCTACATTGGGATGATTTGATGTGGGTTTGGATAACCTTCACCTTTTCCATCATTTCCACATCAAGTTCAAGGCCTACGAGTTTTCTTTCACCAACATCATCCCAACAAGTTGGTGTGTGATATCTCTTTCCATATAACTCTTTATATTGTTCCATATGAATACTTGAATGTAAGCTATTGTTATAGGAAAATTCTACCATAGGTAAATATTGATCCCACATACTTTTAAAGTCAAGTGAGAAAGATCTCAACATGTCTTCGAAGGTTTTAATAGTTCATTCTGAATGTCCATTAGTTTGAGGGTTATAGGGAGTGCTCAAACGAAGTTTAGTATCCAGGGATTTCTAAAGACTTTTGCATAATCTTGATGTAAACATGGGATCATGATCAGAAACAATCGATAAGGGTACTCCATGAAATCTTACAACTTCATTAATATAAAATATTGCTAAAATTTCAAATGGTAAATCTTCTCTTATAGAATGAAAATGTGTTGACTTGGTAAAACGATCAATAATGACGGAAATTACATCATTCGTTCTAGGAGACATTGGTAGCCCCATGAAAAAGTCCCTCGTAATATCTTCCTATTTCCACCCAGGCATGGGAAGAGGTTTCATGACTCCTCTAAGAATTTTTCTTCCACCTTTCACTTGATGACAAACCCTACACACCAATACAAAATCGCAATCTCTCTCTTCATGTTGTCCCACCAAAAATGTTCTCTCAAATCTCAACACATCTTAGTTATACCAGGGTGTATAGAGAAATCAGAGTTATGAGCATCATCTAATAATTCACTTTTCAGATTAGGTATATCAGGAACACAATGTCTCTTCCCAAATTTCAAAATCCCATCATCATATATTAAGTCTCACAATCTCCGATAATTCATAGCTTTAATTTTATTTTGAAACTCCTCATCACACCCTGGGAACTTTTTATCCTTTCTAGTAAAGATGGTTTGGAAACCATTTGAAAATTTATTGATGTTTCACCTTCCATGATTATTCCCATATCCATTTTTCTTAGATCTATGTAAATAGGATCTCTTTAAACTTTCATCTTATTCATAACTCAATGATCCTTTTTTCTCAAAGCATATGCCACCTTATTTGCCTTCCCCGGGTGGTAGTGTATAGTGAAACAATAATCCTTGAGTAGTTCAAGCCATCACCTTTCCCTCATGTTGAGTTCCTTCTTTGATAAAATATACTTCAAACTCTTGTGATTGGTATATATCTCACATTTTTCACCATAGAGATCGTGTCTCTGTATCTTTAAAGAAAAGATTACAACTTCTAACTCAAGATCATGATTAGGATAGTTTTTCATGGTTTTTTAGCTGTCACGATGCATAGGCAATAACTCTATCATTATACATAAGGACACAAGCATGTCCTTTGTTGAAGTATCACAATAAATGAAAACCCATCATTCCCTGATGGTAGAGTCAATATAGAAGAATTGACTAATCTTCTCTTCAATTCTTCAAAATATTATTCACACTCATTTGTCCAAAAAAATTTAACCCCTTTACATGTGAGCTTGGTTAATGGGTTAGCCAAATGAGAAAAATTCTAGACAAAACGCCGATAATAACCTTCTAAGCTAATAAAACCCCGTATCTCAGTTATACTTGTCGGTGATGGCCATTCATGGATTTCCTTTGTCTTAGAAGGATCAACATAGATTCCGTCCTTAGAGACAATATGGCCAAGAAAAGAAATCTCCTGAAACAAAAATTTACACTTTCTATACATCCCATATAATTCATTTATTCTAATAGTATTTAGGATAATGCTCAAGTGATTTTCATGATATTCATATATTTTTTAGTATACCATGATATCATCAATAAATACCACTATAATTCCATCAAGATATTCCTTGAAAACTATGTTCATTAGATCCACGAAAACCGAGGCTAAATTAGGTAGCCCCAAAAGCATTACTTTAATCTCGTAATGCCCATACCTGGTTGAAAATGATGTTTTCGAAATGTCTTCCTTCTTCACACACAACTAATGATATCTAAATCAAATGTCAATATTTTAATCATATTGATCTCCTTAAATTTGATCGAATAAATCATTAATGCGAGGTAGGGGATACTTGTTCTTTATTATTATACCATTTATCTCCCTGTAGTCAATGCCCAACCACATAGATCCATCTTTCTTCTTAACTAAAAGAACAGGGGCTCCCCATGGAGAAGCACATGGGTGAATAAATCCCATATTACTCAATTCCTCTAGTTGTTTCTTTAGTTCCACTAATTCCATAGTGTTCATTCTATAAGGGGTCTTCGATATGGGCCTTGAACCAGGAATTAAATCAATGGAAAACTGAATTTCTCATGCTGGAGGATGTCCAAGTAAATACTCTGGAAACGCATCAACATATTCTTGTACAATAGGAACATCCTCTATTACAACATTCTTTTCCTCAACCGAAGTTATTTCATTCTCTTCCTCACGAATAATTGAATTTAGTTGAGTTACTGGGGGTGGATCTAGATAAGATTCAGGTGGTGACGTTTCTGCTCTAAAGATAAGGTACTCATTATCATCATCGAGAATTGTAAACTCCATATTCTTATAATAAATATTCACATCACGGTCCGAAAACCAATACATACCATGGATTATATAAAATTTAATTATGGGTATGACATTGAGATCAGCAGATAAAAAAATTATATTCCTTAATTGGAACTGATTAAAAAACTTTGTTGCAATGATACTTCCCTTATGTGTTTTGACTGACAACTCCCTTGTTAAATAAATTTGGAAATATCAAAATTTATTAGAAAACTTGTAAGATATGAAACAATGAGATGATCCCGAATCAAATAAAGCATTGGCTAAACTTTAGGAAACCATTAAATTACCTGCTACTATGTCTTTCAGAGCATTAACCTCAGTAGTAGTGATCACATAAGCTTGGCCTTTCTCCCTTTTCCTATTGAAGGATATGTTTCCTTAGAGATTAGTGAATTTTTTTTTCATAATGCACCTTTTCTATAAAATTGTAGCATTCATCATTGGAATCCTCTTTCTTCCCCTTGCATTCACGAGCATGGTGGCCTTTTTTACCACACTTGTAACAGACTCCCATTCCCTTCAGGCAAGTACCAGGGTGTTTCTTACCACATTTACCACACGAGGGATTTAAAAATTTTCCCTTCATTCCATTATTTCCATTTCCAGAGTGTTCATTATATCTCTTCTTCTTGTGATTTTATTTAAATTCGTATGACTTAGAGAATTCTTTTTCTGTCTTGATAGCACATAAGACAATATATTCATATGATAAGATGGATTGTTAAACTAGTGCTCTCCGGAGAAATGGTTTTAACCCATCAAAGAATTGATAAATTTTAATCCTTGGGTTAGGTATATAATCTGTATCATGCCTTGCTATCCTTGTAATGTTAGCCTCATATTTTGTAACATTCTCATCCTCCTTTTACCTCAGACTCAAAAATTGTAATTTCATATACGCTTGATGGTCATGAGGAAAATATTTTTCTAAGAAAATATCTATAAACTCCCTACATTACATGTTTGATACTTCTTCATCTTCCATTGTGTTTTGGACTAATGAACACCATTGATCTTCATCTCCCATGAGGCGATAAACTGCCATGAAAAGTTTTTCCATTTTTCTACTCTCCAAAGCATGAAATATTTTTTCTAAGGAATTTATCTATTTCTCAGCTACTAATGGATATTTAATCCCATTGAATTTTTGTGGTTGTTTCCTTATAAGCGGTCTAAAATTTATCCTCCACATTGTGGATCAGGGTGCTCCATACGGGTAAGGTTATTATTCATAACCTGAGTGAGTTTTCCCAATATGGTGATAAACTGATCAGCACCAGTTACATCACCAGCTCCACTATAATTATCTTGAGTAGGAGGTAAATACCTACATGGGTTATGTGGGTTGATATGGTTTCCATTAATTTTACTAGGAACTATTTATAAATAATGGCATACACTAGATTAGTTTATGAATCGCAATACATAATTCCGAACTGGTAAAACAGTTAACATAAATTAAACAGTTTATGGATATAATCTATAATCATAAAAATGTTTTCTTTGAATAAGTATATAATCATAAACCCTTCATAATGGTTTCAAAAAAAACTTATAATTATCCTAAGTACATCCCCCTAGAGAGTCGTAACCAAGAGTGTTGCAAGGCCTGTTGTCATGCACGAGTTCCAGTTTGAGTCTAGCTCAAAGCGGTGTTTTCAGGTTTTACCCCTAAGTAAATATGTGCCAGAGCCACCTCTACTTACTCATATCCAGACAAGGATGTATTTCTTGGAAAACTCACAAAATCACTAGTTTACAAAAATTCTAGAAAGTTCATTTATACTAATCCTCAAAGCCTATCTTTTGGTAATGCTCTCTTACCAGAGTTTTTCTAAACATAGATTCCATGGTTTGTACTAAACTTCTAGGATACCAACTGTTATGCCCTGACCCCAGTTACCCAGAGTCAGTACATTATTTCTTATCATTGGAATGATACAAGGAATCATATCCTAAAATACCAATCATTTTAGTAGCCTTGGAAGTAATAGATACATTCATAAGTTTTGCATTATGTCGTGAAATAAAAACATCAATAACATTTGGTCCCCTTTTAACACTCTTATATCCTTATCCTATCTCTGTAGGTCAACCATTGAATACTTCTTCATATCCTGGGAAAAATAAATCATTGAAAAGGTTGATCTCAGATTCTCAGTTAGGATAACAATACATCAGAAACTTTCATAAATAAGCATAAAAATTTAAGGCAATGTATGAGACTAAAACAAAAGCCTTTTAAACCTAAAATTCTGCATAATATGGAAAAGATAAAATCAAATAATTCCATTTACTTATTCACATGGATATTATACTTGTATTATAATCACATGCAATTTCAATAGCCACATTCAAAATGAGGTAATGTGAAATGCCAGACTTCATAACCACATAATCAAGGCCTTGGGCCAAGACTACAAATAAGATTTTTCAAATCCTTGTTCCAAGACACTAGTTTGTCTCATGAGACCTACCTATGCATCGAGTATCTATAGCAGGCTCTACCCGTCACTTACTAAGTCCAATACATTCCTTATATGAAATTTTTTAAACATAACATAAATATTAATATTAAAACTAGCATAAGAAATGTCAATAATTTATCCATAAACCATGAATGGTGTAAAAATAATACATCCATAGTCAATCATATCATAAAACCTTCAATACAATATGGAATATTTGTATCATAATAAATCAACTTTAAACAAGTTTAAAATCCATCAAAGGATGTTGACATAGATGAAATGAAAACTATTTTAAATAAATGCCTCTTTCTATTTTGAAATCATTTAAAAGTAACATAATTATAAAAAAATAATTTCTTTTAAAAATTTTCTTATAATCATGTATGGGAAGCTTCAACGGTGAAATAACAGTGGAAAATAGCCATACCCACCGTATAAGTTAAAGAAAGAAATTATTACCATAATTTTGTCGAAAAGGTCATATAATACCTTGTTTGGAAAATGTTAGAAATATTCCTTTCTAAACATATATGGTCAAATAAGGGTATAGATGAATTTAACCCATATTATAGTAAATAGTAAAAATGTTTTGAATTACATTTTTAAGAAAACACGGATGTGGATGACAAAGAGGTCCCAATAGATACTTATGTATTAACAACCTCAGATAAGTAAGGATATTGTAGAATTAACCCTTACCTTGTAATTTTCCATGGTCGAGGGTACTTTAACCTCCTGTATAACAGTAAAAAAATTGTTATTAAATTATAAAAGAACCATATACATAAATATTATATCATATATAATCTTCCAATATTTCTTTGTTAATAATATTTTTGCAGTATCATCGTTTCGGGTGTTAACTGATTTGTTTTCCATTATATGATTAGTTATGTATGCAATGTTTGTAATGAATAGGATGTATTTGATTCATATACAGAATGATATTATGTTCATAAAAATTATTTTTAACAATAAAATGAAAATTATTTTTGAATGATTACAACGGGGAATGAATCTCATCGTGTTCGTGGAGACGATAATCGGTACGTATGCATGAGCAAAAATATCATTATATTGATGGATAAATCATATGTAATTTGATGGTATATAATATATAATTAATAATTAACATCTTATATTAATTATTTTCATCAGTTATACTCATTATTATACCCATCCAAATAATGAACTGTTTGAATAAAAAACTACACCATGACGCGGAGACGGAAAGCCGTACGTACGCACATATGGTGACATTGTAATTCACATGATGGATAGAATAATTAATATGGTTGTAACATTTTTATAATAAAATCACAGTATATATATGATACTGGAGTTATTATTTCCGAATTTAAACAACAAATAAAGTGGAAGTGGAAGAAGAAAAGAACTTGAAAGTGGTGATGAAATATTTACCTCTTCTTCGGGTTCTTCCTTTTGATTTGATCAAAAAGGATCCTTAGGTTAGATTTATGTCCAAAAGAATGAATCTAAGATTAAGGGAGGAATTTTTGGAGGATATTAGGGAAGGGTTTGTCCGATCCAAAAAGTTTTGGAGGTTTTAAATTATGTGAAGGGGAGGTTCCCTTTTATAAGAGAGGTGAGGGTCACTTTAGGAAAAGTTTGAAATATTATTTGATAATAAAATAATTTTCTATTTATAATGGATATAAAATGAATTATTTAAGGGATAAGGTAGGTAGGGGTATAAAACCTCTCAAACAATATGTTTTATACAGGTTTAGGTCATCATATTAACCTTATCTTTTATATTTAACTCTTAGATAAATAGCTTGACATTTATCATGCCTCTTTGAATTTTTATATTATATGGTTAATAATCAAACTATAAAAATCCAAGAGAACCCCATGTGGTTAAGTATTAACATATATAACCTTATCTAAGTACTTTGGCCGAATATTATATTTTTAGGAATATTATATCAATTAATAATATAGTAATTTTTTAAATACTCAAATATGTCAATTTTGACACTATTTAGTATTTGATTTTTTTGAAATACATAAAAACTTTATCACTTAGAATAAAATTTATTTAAACAACCCTAACATGTAATATTAATCTATAAAGTTAGTGCAATTCATCATAATTATCAACATACATTTATTTGGATATTTATAATATCAATTATTTTAACATTTCATTAATAAGGTAATTAATGCATCGTCATTGTGTCATAAATAAATTAAATTATTTGATGTCTAAAAATTATAAATAAAATAAAATTATGTAGTAAATATTTAAATCTTTATAATGAATATTTATAGTCGAATTTATATTTTGTTTAACCCTATATTAAAAATGGTTTAGTTATTAAACTTTGAATTTAACCCTTTTTGCTCTTCTTTAAATAAAATAACAATAAATGTCCTAATCTAATCCAATTGGACCAAATAGGATCATATTTGATTCTTAATACTGTTTTTGGTCTAATTATACTTATTCTATAGAATTATGACATGTGTCAGGGTAATTATGATATCATTTTTACCTTTAATTACCCTATTTACTTTTAACCATGGTAAATAAAAGTCAAAAGTTACTATAAAAAAAATTATTTTCATCTTATTGAACAACATTTTACATACCGATATTTATCGTGTCTCTTGGATTTTTTAAATTCAACTCCCAGAAGTGATAAAATTACGCTTTATGCAAATTTTCAAATGCACATAAGAGATGGGTAAAAGAGGGTAAAATGTTCAATAAAATTTTTATATATCAAAACTTATTATAAAATGACTCGAATAAATTAAATTGAACTTATATAGGTATTATGTATCTATTTTGACTTAAAAAAATTTAAATAAAATAATGATTTATTTAAATAAAAAGTCTGTTTTAACCAATAACGCAGTGTTTTTCACAATTCATCAAAAATTGAATGTTTTTAGAAAAATAAAAAAAATTCACCCTAACCTAATTTCGATATTATAAATTCAAAAATTTAGTCCGTTTTTACAAATAAAATTTATAAAATTTCAGAAAGTTGGTATTACTATTCATAACTACTAGTTTTATTTGTCGCGGTTTGTTAGAATCTCGATGTTTCCATCAATTAAAGCTATTGAATTATTCAAAAGGAATCGTACCATGGAAGCATGGGGTGTTACATTATTCCCTCCTTCAAATAATTTCATCCTATAAATTTATAGAATACTACTTCACAAAAAATATTAATGAATATAAAGGGGGATAAAAATCAAATAAATAAAATTCAATCACAGGTTCTAACCCAACACTCAATGTAAATCTATGCATGCTCTATCCCATAATAGATGATTTATAACATGTGGATCAGCCCACCACATTAGATGAATTTGGAATATCTACATAGGATCTCTGATATGTATAACTGTATAGGAACAAATTATAGAATCTAGGGAATAACCGTAGGTCTCCACATGATAAAATGAATCTAAATAGCTATAGGAAACAAATGGAATGATCTGAGATAGTGAGAAGACCCTACAAAAGACCAAAGATAACTTGTCATGTATTGAAAGTACTACTGAAAAAATAATTCTCTATAGGAGGACACAATAGTGTGCACCACCCCAGGGTCCCTCCATCCATTGGACCAATAGATATACTATCTCAAGGGTCTCGTAATTCCATTGGATAAATAGATAAATTTTCTTGGGGTTCCCATATAAATAGATATGAGTACTCAGTATCCATAGAAGTTAACCACTACACAGTGTGTAATTATCAACAAAATGATAGCACTCATCTAGATCATCCACTTATGATCTAATCCTATCTTACCACAACCATCTAATATAGGAGATAACTAGATAGAAAATTAGGGTGAATAACCAGTCTAAGATATACAAAGGGGATCCTCCTCTATCACTACCCAAACCATTTGGGACCCACCAAACTAGCAGTAATTCGAGCATGATGACCCCAAGAACGTATCCAATCAGCCAGGAGATAGAATCCAAATTAGAGTAGGCTTATCACACGTATTGTAAGTATTTTCATAATTTATATATGAAAAAAAACACATTTCCATTCCCATAAAAAGTTGAACGTAAAGTACGGCTAATTAAAAATGAATGAATAAATAAATATCCCAAAATTAGAGCATGAGAAAAAAACTAGAAAATGTAAGGGCCGAATAAAAGACCACCAAAACCAAAAATAAATTCCAACATTCTTAGAATGAGGGGAATTCTATCAAATGATCACTGGTATGAACCTTAGTATCCCTAGACCAAAACTATACTTTCCTCCTCTTGGTTCTCCTAGGAATGAATCAAAAGGCCTCTCATCTAGATAAGACATGTTATGTGCGAGAAGAGTCCATACAAGGGTGAGTATAAAAATAACTAGTAGTACACCTCGAAATAACCAAACAAAGAGCATCAAGAGTTTTCATCTCATCAATACCCATGTATATCAATTAGGATATGAAATGTAATGATATTAAAATCCCTGATATACTCATAATATATTCAAAGTCTCAATGTGTCCTCAACTATACTTCCAGCTAAAAGATTCTTCTAGTGGATTCAAGGTAACACTCATCTAGGAGAATCTACCACCTAATAAATGTTTTCACTGATGGAAGTCATATAAGAGATCATGTCTGACATGTATCTCTTATGAACTACCCACCAGAAATTTGAAGATGTCAACATCCTGGTTGGGGATCACATCTAAGACCTTTGGGGGTGCCAAAAACCACACTGGATCAATATTTTAGATAGGTGTTTGATGCCCTAGTCATGGTTTTCACAATGATACCACAAAGACTACCCAAGGAATATTATATGATAGTGGATCCACCCTTATGCCTCACAAAGGGATACTGTTAACTCCATCCAATGCATAAACTCTAGAGGGGGTCACAATTATATGCTCATGAGGTAAGTCCACATTATACCCTCAGTGAGATAGACCAATGGATTGCACTCAACTGATCCCGTTCTACATTGAAGAGATGGAGGGCTTCAATAGGTCTTAAGGTAATTACATGGCATATACTAGGGGTTACATGACATGTCTCCTCTTCCCTAGGTATGAAAATGTCTTTAATCTCACATTGAATATAAACCTCTATATAGACAATGTTTTCATTAGGGGTACACAATTGGTTGATTTCAGAATGGAATTTTTCACACCGCCTACCCATGATTATGTACATCTGGTCGTGGCCATGTACTATGGTAGTCCCCATGTACATCATGGTGTTTGAGTAGCATATCATGCCTATGTATTCTATCCATACCTATGTTCCTAGCCATGTTTTCTCCCTTTTAACCTCTAAGATACACACCAATACTTCAGTACTAGTTCATTCATCATGTGAAAATTTAACACAATGTGTGTTATTTTATTTCATACATAAACCCTATCCACTTATGTCTAGTCCAACATGATGTGTTTTCTTTTATACCACATGATATGTAACACAATATTTTATAGAGACAAGTAGTTCCTTCACACGTCTTCCATTTTTACTACTTCTATTGTCAAATATTCCATGAGAGTCACCTTAATCCATGTACCTCCATCCATCCGAGAAAATCCATCACCATTGTCTAGATTCTAGACACATTTATTGCTCAAGAATATATCCCCATAACTCTATTACATTGTCACATGATGAACCAAGAATTGGAAATCATGAGTCCAATTCTGATCCACCACTGATCATCCATCATCATTATCCCACCTCAATCATACCCTTGATAAAAAACCCACACATGTGGTATCGATTAATTACACTGAAGAATAGTCATGCAATGACTGAATACTAGTTAGTGGTTGAACTTTAATCCAAGGAAATACCAATGACTAATCATAAGAACAATTGTTGTGGGGGGAGAAATACAATAAACACAAAATGGTAATAAACCATAGTTTTTTAGGATATCCTTTACTTTTTTTGTTTGATAGATGAATAAAGAATGAGGAAATAAAAAATAATAATAATTTCCCCAAATCCATGGTAAATAAACCCACACCCACAACAAGATCAACCCACGAATAAATATTTTAGTGTATTTAATTCATGCTCATCATGGAAAAGTAAAATGGGGAAGTAACTAATGAAAACAATTCCCTATCTCAAGTTAGGATCGATCAATGATGAAGAATGAATCTGCATTTTCTTCACTGGTGAGATACTTAAATTTCATTGGAAAAATGACCCCTGGTACCTTTTAATTTTCCATGTTATCCTCCAACAGATCCTCATGAAATCTTAGGGTTATGAAACTAACACAAGGGAATTGGAATAATCTTATCTTTATAGAGGGTATTTGGTTTTTGTGTTCAATAATAATAATAAAATAAATAAATAAATTTATATTATTATTTGTGCCTGTGATAACACATTTTCAAAACTCCCAACATTGATATAGTTTATGACGTTCCTAGGATAAAACCATAATTTCAGACTTAGTGATAGTCTAGTATTTCCCATCTTGGTCCCCATTAAGAATTTCTTCCATTATTTTAGGAAAACTACAAGTATTTGATATGATAGATATAATATTTTTAATATATCATTATCGAGTCTCTATGAGCCTCAAAATATCATTCCATCTCATTACCTGAATATGAAAATATTATTAGATATTTTTAAAATCATTACATGAAAAAATAGATATGTTACATTCTCTTGGGCTTAGATATTTCCATCAAGAAAATAAAAGATACTACACTAAAAGATATGGGTACTGATATCGCATCTTGGTCACCCTCTATCAAGTTCTTTCCAAATGATTCTAATATTCCCACTAGGCATGAACCAAGGGAATCAATAGCCCACATAGGATCTTATACTATAGATCATTGATCTCCACCATGTACTGAACAGTGGAAGTTCCATGTTTGATATACATCTCACCCTAGTAGATAACTTGTGATTGATCTTATACATACTTCCTCAGTTGTGATATGTTAAAAACTATTCTATACTCAGTCTAACTACAAATATAGGGACAAGTAGTACATCACCTCACTAACCCTGCATATTATTTGGAAAGGGATAATGAATATAAAATACAAATTTTGACCATATAAAATTATACACAATCCACGTTGAGGTGATACCTTTAGGAACACATGGTCTCCCTCATCAAACTCCAAAGGCCTCCATCATTGGACCTCACAGGGGTTGTGATAGATCTGATTTGGATTCCGTTTCTCCTAGATGATCTTGTCCTTCTCTATTATAGGTCACACCAACTTTGGGCCCATGAGTTTTGAATCACCTAGATTAGTCCAGCATAAAAGTGAGCTTTAGGGTATCCCATACATGGACCCAAATGGTTCCATATCATTGGTGGAGTGGTAACTGTTGTTTTATGTAATCTATATAAATCTTTAGTGATCCTACCAAGGAAAACCAAATTCTGACATGAGATCCCATGAAATGTCCTCCAAAACCTTAATAGTTCATTACGTTTGTCCGTAAGTCTTGGTGTAAAATTCCATGATAAAAACAACTGAGTCTAAAAGTCCCACTATAATCATCTATATAATCATTACATGAGGTGATATTCATGGTATGAAACAATAATTGAGGGAACTCTGTGAATCTATAAAATATACTGCATGTAATAGAGTCTCAAGCTCTTTAATAAACTCTACTCTTGGATTTCTAGGAAGTGGGCTGACATTGTGATTCTGTCTATCATCACCTACTTTGAATCATTTCTTCTAGATATCCATGGTTTCCTATTTATGAATTTCATAGAAATACCATCCAATTTCACTCTATCACCTCAAGGGGTTTAGGTAAATAAGCTAGAACTTGGTTCTCAACGTTCCCTTACTGATAGTGAGGAATCAAGAGACAATATCTACTATACACTTCATCAAACCTAGCCACCAAAACTGATGTCAAAGGTCTTGTTACATCTTATACATGCTTGAATTTACCTCCAAGGGGGGTGTATGAAACTCCCTTTTAACCCCCTCCCAAATCACTCTAACCATTTTCCAGCCTATGAAAAGGATAACCTGATCCACACATTTATAAAATCCATCAAGAGGATGCCTAATTTATGTCTGAGTAAGCAAGGTCTCATATGCAGTATCTCCATGCTAAGTCTCCCTAACATACTGTAGAATTGGTGGGGTATCAACAATCAAAAGGAGGTAATATTTACTATCCTCATACACTAATTACAACTACTAAAAGGATAATTTCTCCAAAACCTATGTTAGAAATTAGGAAGAAGATCTCCAATTCATAGAATATACCACTACACTCCCCTTTCTAGGAGTATAAGCTATCTTGAAATCATAGTGTTTGGGGAAATATTCCCTTCACCTATGTATCATGATAAGATCATTATATGATAATATATACTTGATACTCTTATTCTTATAATAGATGATAAAATACTCACCCATTAGGTAGTGTGGAAGGATCCTAAAAGAGGAGACTACCTCTACCAGCTCCAGATCACGAGTGTCATTGTTCAACTCATGTGGTATAAATGACCTAGACAAAAAAGTAATAAGTACCTACCTCTACATAAGAACATATCCAAGTACAGTCCCAGAGGTACCAATGAATAATATGTACTCATCCCCACCCTCTAGAAATAAAAATATGGGGGGTGATCTTGAACCTCTTCCATAACTCAGGAAAATAATGCTGGCACCTCTCTATCCAAATGAATTGATTCCCTTTCCGAGAAAATAAGTGAATAGCGATGATATTTTAGAGGAATAGGGTATAAATCTCTTATAATAACCTACCAACCCAAGGAATCTATAGTCCTCCATAACTATCTTGGGTATCTCCATGGAAAAAACATACTCACCCTTCACTATTTCTATTACCACACCTTATGATGAGATGACAAGTTCAAGAAATTAGACCTCTTAATTCCTAAAGTTATTATTGAAGAGATTCTAATAATGTTGGTTCCCTCAGAGTATCTATGGGAACATTCTCATGTATCTTTCATGCTCCTCTTTAGATGTCGATTACACAAGGATATCATCGATGAAGACCACCACAAAAAGGTCTATGAAAGGATGAAAGATCCACGTCATCAGTCCCATCAATACTAATGGGGTGTAGATCATACTAAAAGGAATCACCAAGTACACTTAATGACTATATAATCATCTAAATTACATATCTAGTATATCCACATATTACACTCAGAGCCTCTAACGACATGATCTAAGGTCTGTCATTGAAAGATATCTCACCCATGTCAACTAATCAAATATTCCATCAATCCTTAATAGTGGATACTCTCTCTTCAAGGTCACCTAGTCCAGGTGTTGATAATCCTCACTTAAGATCGATCACCAATCTGCCTTCTTTGTGAACAAAACTAGAGATGCCTTGGGGAAACTATGGGTATGATGAACACCTTCTTATGTATGTCCTCCAACTTCACCGTTAGCTCTCTAAGCACTATATAATCCATATGATATGCTGGAAAAGATTTTGGCGATATCCATGGGTGAATTTAATTGCATATGTCTATATATTTTATGGTGGTCAGTCCGACACGTCTTCAGGAAAGATTTCCTCAAAACTCCATCACCACGGTAGGAAACTAAAATATAATAGGATACACTAATCTAAGGGTAATACTTTCCAACTAGTGAGTAATGAAATTTATCCACTTATTTATAATATTATCCTACTCTTATCGAGTTTATTTCTCACCCATAAATAAAAACAATTATCCTTCACCATTGATAAACCACATACTCTTCCTGTAACAATCTATCAGGGTATAAACTATGGATAGATAGACCATACCTAATATGATGATGAATAACCCATAAAATCTAAAAAGAAATCTAATAAGATTTTCTCACCTCTAAGAGTCATTTCACATTGTCGGTAGAAGTGTGTGGTCACTGAGTTTTCTTCGGTAGAAGTATCCAAACACAAGGGTCAATCCTAGGGATCAACTAGAATCTCTAATTATTGAACCTGATATGTGAAAAGAAAAGATAAGATCAAACCCATGTCTATCATTAATACAACTAAAGTATATAAGGAACATATCATACATCAAATTATCCTAGGATCCTCGGAGTTGCAGACCTGTAATGTCTGCAACTATCCTCATCCCTAACTACTAGCTCCATAATCCTCGCATTGACAACCTATGAGTACTGGTCCTAACAAGTCAAATTGTATTCCACCTCCATCTTCTCTCCCTTCTCCTATTCCATTTCCTCCACCTTGCATAACTCTCGGATCCTTTCACTATATCTGTATGGTTAGTCCATAAACTGTATCTCTATAAGGAGTAAGAAGTTTTGGAAAATCCCCAGTGAGATTTCCCTAGTAATCACAAGAGAAAAAAATATTTATATATAATCTAACTAGAACCTTAATGAGAGACATTAACTATATAATATCTATCCTTAGACTATCTCCTAGTTCATTACACATTCCTGGATCCATTTGACCATCTTCGGCTACCCACTTCTAAGGTATCAGCACTTATGTGCCCACTACCAGTAGCCAATATTGGGGTCTTCTCACCCATAAATCTCTCTACTACTACATACCTATCAAGGACTATAGAATAAGTGGGAATATAAAGGGATATTACTCTATCCCTCATTTATCAGGGTATGAACCACTCAAAATTCTATTCTATGAAGAATGGATCTCAAACCATATTGAAATATTATCATGACATGTCAATGCACATCAATAAATACAATTCCATGGTCATTCTTCCCTAATGAAACTTCAAAATCTTATGAATGAACACTAATAGAAAGGTGGATATATAGAAATACTCACTAAATAAATGCTCTATGTCTACCAAAGATAGATATGACTTATTATGTTACCAAGCCACCAGACTCCACCACCGCTTATTGAACCTCTGTAGATGGATTTCCTCTAGAACCATCATATGATCTGTTGGAATTATCATGAGGTGGAATACTCAGGTCACCTCTTATAGCCACTCATTTACTACCTGGGGGTTTGGATAACCCTAAAACAAGGGATTTTACTACATTTGAAACTCATATAGTTTGATCATCCTATACACATCCTCGACAAGTAATACCAGTTCAACCTTCTACTCGATGGGTGGTGAAAAAATTTGAAAATTTCCCGAAGGTACAACCTACTAAACATGAACTTTTATTAAATCCTCATCAGTCAATAGATCATCCTCATGATCTCTCTTTGGAATAATTTCTACCAGTCTACACGGAGGAATCCTGAAAGAAAAAAGATGCAACATAGTCAATGAGTATATTTGGGGAGTTGAGTCAAGAAGGATATGAAATCCCCAATTCATTACAATATGATTATTTTACCAATTTCTACTTTAAACTAGTGCCTACTTGTATTGAGTAAAAGAAGGTTATCAGAGTCATGGTGAATTTAAATTTCATCCACCACAGCAAAAATAGATTCCTTTGCTCGGCGTCCAAACTTAAAACATTTCAACACAATTTCCATAAATCCCATACTATGCCTCACACATGAAAAAACTCCAAACTCCATTGTTAAGGTAAAAATGACTTTTCTAATACCACTATATCATGTAATGACCCATTTTTTCCTACATGGATGAAAATAAGCTGATAATGAAAATTACAATACCACCTCTAATAATCTATGGGATATCCATCAGTGTCGAGTAGGCATATCAAACATTTGTGATGAATTAGAAAAAAGTACCTATATGAACTCACACACATCAAAGCCCATAAAATGATGAATGTAATTTAAAAATGATACATAATTCATATATATATATATATATATCCGAAAATCATAGTATGATAAAGTAATAGAAATCATAAGAACTGAATATAAGTCCACCAAACCTAGACATAAAGTCCAACCTGCTCAAAAGAAGGGGACTTTTGTATAATGAAACACTGATATGAATCTCATTATATCTATACCTAAGATATAGACCACCTACTCTCGATCTAACCAAGACTCTATCAAAAGACTTTTCATCTTCATAAGACATGACATGTGTGGGAAGAGCCCATGCATGGGTGAGTATATCAGTACCTAGTAGGACACGCCGAAATCACTAAACATAAAGCATCAGGATTATTTAGATCATTAATATATAGGTATTTAAATTAATATATGAGACATAATGATAATTAAAACCAAGATATTATCTTAATATAATTCTAGTCTCAATGACGTCCCAATATCACTACTATACATATGATCTTTTTTGAGTAAAAAAAGAGACTCTCCCCTTGGAGAATACACTATACAAGACAAGTTGTCACTAATGGTGTTCATCTAGGAGGTCATATTATTCAGGTCTCACCTAATAATTACTCACCTAAACTCCAAATATCTTTACATCCATGTAGGGGATCACACCAAAGACCCATGGGGGAGGTCACAAATCTTAATATATAAATATTCTATATAGGTGTTCAAATCCTTGTGTGTGGTGGTCATAAAGATACCAAAAAACCTTAAAAAGGAAAAAATATATGATAGAGGAACCCCCATGGGCCTCACATAGGGATACCACAAGCTCTATTCGATGCATAACACATAGAGGGGGATCAAAATCCTATGTTAATGATGTAATGCCATAATAAATCCTCATTGGGATGGACTAAGGGATCACACTCAACTAAACATGGTCTAAACCTAAGGTATGAAGGACCTAAATTTGTCCAAAAATAAGTACATAGTGTGTTCTAGGGGTATAATACATTTATTATCTATCTCAGGTCTTCCCATGTATTTTCATATCACATGGAATGTAAACCTCAATATACAAGGAATTTTCTTTAGGGGTACATGGTGTATAGAGGTTAGGATGAAAGACTACAAGATAACTACCCCTGACCTTCTATATCTAGTCGTGTAAGTGTACTATGGTTGTGACTGTGTATATGGCCATGTCCGAGTATTAGGTTGCGCTCTTATACTCTAGTCATGCCTCCGTTCCTTTTCATGTATGTTTCTTTGTATAATTTGGGATACACACCGAAACACTAGAATTGAGTCACATAATTTGTGTTGTTTTATTCCATTCATAAACCCAAGCTGTCATAAATGGGTCCCGTACAACATGTGTTCTTATGGACTACATGTCATGTAATGCAGAATCATTGAGAAACCCACGGTTCCTACATGCGTCTTCTGGTTTTTCTACCACAACTGTAAAATACACCTAGGGTCTCACTATATTCTCTGTATATCTATTTATCTTAGCTCATATATCACCATCAGTTATATTCTAGCCCAATATTCTGCTCAAGAATTGATTCTTGTGGCTCAATTGCTGAGATCCTCAAGTTATGATGTTGAAAACCAAACTAAATGTAATATTATTTTACAATATCTCCTCCAATGGATCCTTAATCAATCCTATAATTATGTTAATATTCCAAAGGATCTTTCATAACTGTATATTTATAAAGTATAGGTAAATGTGTTTAAACACAACAAAATAAATAAATAAATAAATTTATTTCATCATTTTCACCCACAAAAACAATTTCTAAAAATTCTTAATGCTAATAAAGTTTATATAATTTCTAGGGTGAAGAATTCATTGCTAACTCAATAGAGGAATCTAATTTTACATCAAATTATCCATTTAAAATTTATTCCATTATTTTCTGAAAACTTTTCATTCATGATATAAAATATTTCATATTTTTATTATATCAGTATCGAGGCTCTCTAGTCTTTGAAATCTCACACCTTTTTAGCATCTGAATCTAAAAATATTATTATACATATATATTCCAAAACATTAAATTGTAAAAATAGAGACATTAAATCCTCATACCATGTCCAAATTATAAAAATACTCAAACATCTCAACCAAAGGCCGCAAAAACACGGGTCAATAAAAATCTTGAACCAAATTCCCAAAAGAATGAATTAACAGCAATGATCAATTCTCAGATAAAGTCCAATGGAATGTGGGTTGATTGAACTGTTGAACCCAATGTATAAAAATGATAAATTTTAAGATCTTATCAACTCCTGGCTTATAAAACTAAGGGTGCCCATGGTCCATATGGTTATACCATAAAGTGGTGTCCCACATCGGACTCCCATTATTCACCAAAGATCTTGGGATATACCATTTAAATGATCCAAAAATGTCCAAAAGTACATTTAAGTAGCTTAAAAACAAACATGGGGTTTCTCTACCTCATCCAAAGCCCAGAATGAGCAACATCCTCAAGCATCCTCCATCTACATCTAATGAATCCTAAATCAACAGTACACCAAACGTTTATCCAAAAGAATGGTAATTCAAAAAAGGGAACTATAAATAGACCTCATAACTACATTAATTGCTGGGAAAAATAAATGTTCTCCTTAATATAAGATAAACCCTAGGGGAAATCCCATTATAAGGAAACATCACTTGGCCTCCCCAACAAACATCCCATCCTCAAATACTACCTCACCCATACGGGAATCCAAATGGATCCTTCAGAGCCATATATACATCACAAAAACACCCATAAAAATTTCCATCCCATGAAATCTACCCACCCCAAAGGCCTCCACAACTCTAGTCCTTAAATATAGGATCTAAAACTCAACTTCTCTAACCTTAAGAAACCAATCCCAATATCCAAGAAAATCCTAGATCTTCTCAAAGATACTACTCAATACCACAGTAAGGGATCCATTCAAAAGAAAATAAAAAAAATCACCTAGAATCTACCAGAAAATCCTTATATTGATCTAATAACCCTGACTCGAGTCATGCATCACACATCCAAACCTGTTGTAGGATTTTGAATCCAAACCTCAATGAAATACTTCTTCAAACACTCAACCAATCAAAAAAACCATCCAAATGGACTTTAAATTTTGAAAGGATTACACTACAACAATATATAAAGAAAAATTCATAAAATATACTTATTACAATTTTAATTATGAATATATGTTGAGAAACTAGAAAAACACACCAAGGGAGGAAAAGTACGTAGTTTTCACTTCAGGTACATGGTTTGTATCCTTAATGTCCCTGTAGCCCTTTGACACAACCATTTAATCATATACTTATGCTAATTACATGGGATATATGACCCATACATAGTGTTCCCCCCACTTGGGGATTCCAGTCATGTACCTGGACATGCGCCCCCACATGGTGTTTAGATAACAATAATACACATCCACTGGAAATGTACCTCACATGGGCTTTGGTCGTGTAACCTAGATGGCTCTCTTCCTTGACTTGTGGTATCTAATATTTCCACTAAACACACCCCATTTCTATTATAGATGTTATTCCGAAAATAAACATTTTGTGTTACCTCTTCTTCTATAGTAAGTAGAAAAGGAAGAACCTATGATGTGTGTTGTCTAAACAACATTTCATGAAAATGGGTTTCGCAAATGGACATCCATTTTGATCTCCCTAAAACCAAATAATAACTTAAATGGACAAAATATAAATCCCTATGGTGTTCTAAAAAACCATTTAAAAGATTTGAGACTTCAAAAACAATAATGCTATGGGGAATTGGGAAAAATTATATATGATCCTATTTTTGAGTAGAAACCCTTTAGGTATCACAAAATATCTATGCTATGCACCCACCGATGCTTGATCTACCTCAAGATGATCTAATCATGTTGCTCCTCACCCCCTCTCCCTTTTCTTTACCTCTCCCTCTCTCATTCACACAACATAGGATCCCCAAAGGGAATATAAAATATTCCTTGGGAAGAAAGGAAAATAAAAAAAAGAAAATAAAATAAAAAATAAAAGGAATGAAAAAGGAAATATAAAATAAAAGGGGGTTTGGACCTAACCCTTGCACCTGTGATGGGTTTATTCCTTCATAGGACCCCCCGTTGGGCTCAAATTTAGATACATAATCTCAATCCAAAACTATCTTCGAAAGATATCACAAAATTAATACACATGAATAAATGAATATTTAATTAATTAAATATTAAATATTCTATGAAATTATAACTACTCATATTTCCACAATAATCCTATCATAGGGTAAACACCACATTACTAGACCAATAAATTGCTCAAAAAAACTATTTGAGACTATATCAAAGGTGAAATTATCTTTCTTCCCTGAAAAATTCAATGAAAAAATGTTCAATTTTCTCAAAATTTTCTACCACCAATGATGATATGTGTCGTAAAAAATTCCCCAATATAAAATATTCTCACCCTCAAGAAGCCTTGGTGGTCAAAAATCATCTGATCTCTCACTCCAAGAAATTTTGAAACCAACACTATCTTATCCATCTAATGATAGGTCTTATAATGTTCATATCTCTTTCCTAATATGATACATCTTACTCTATGAAATATTTGAAGCTCCCCACTATAGGAGTATCCTTATCATCGCCGTACTACCCAAACAACAAACAACATGACCCATGAAATGTCCATCACCGCACTGAATGGTTAATATATAAAAACTGATCACACCTAAGTGCTATAAAAAAACCAACACTCATTCTTGGATCATCATGTAGAGAAACCACCATGCTCAGTAAACAACATAAAATGAGCTTCGTGATATCTATAAAATTATGTTATACTCCACACTATAAGAATTTCCATAAAACACTCCTGAATGCGCAATATGATTCACAATCACATGGGACAAGTCATTACAAATCTATGATAATGTTACTAAAATCATTGATAATATTCACATGCAGGTTATTTTTAATAAATGGGGGCACCCATGAAACTCCTCGTCAAAATCAATGCATTTCACTCCAACCAAGATATACCAAATGGACACCCACCACTTGGGAATTAATCTAAATCCATAAGTGTTTGACCATGATGAAACACACTTGTCATGGGGCTTGGAGAAACATTACTTATTATTACCTAGTATGGTGTAGTAATAAACATAGGTTTTCTGAAAAATAGTAGTGCATGAAAAATAGTATGTCACTTTTGGTTAATTAGTTAGAAAATTATATTTTCATTTGTTTTAGAAGCATAAATAATATTAAATTTATTGATTTTAAAACCATTGAGACTTATTTTGATTGAAGCTGGTTTGGATGAACCTAGTTCTATGCTATCATCTTTTCCAGTTTTTTATAATTATACTCCTACTAACTAGTAAAAGAGATATTCTTCTATTGATTTATATCTCCCCAAAGTCAAATTGTTATGGTAAGGGAGTACCTAATCAAGTATCAATTATTCTAACCTTATTTAATATGTGTGTGTAATTGTAATAGTTTATTTTTATAAATTAATTCAATTCTCAATTTTAAATTATTATTTCCTAATTAAAAATACACCCTATCACATTTCCTTACACACGCTGGCGATCTCCAAACACTCACCACCCAAACCTAATCAATTTTGTAAAAATAGATAAGTAGTTGGTGGATGGAGATATGGATTGTTGACCATATCAATTGAAAGAAAAAGAATCTAACCCCAGATGAGATTTATTTTGCATTAAAAACTGAATAAAAAATTGAAACCAGTTGGAAGAAGAAAGAGAGAATTTTTTATTACTTTAAATTTAGAATCTCAATAATTGAATTAGGATAATCCTACAACATTCCTAGTCACTCAATATAACTACCCCTACATGGATGGGGAAGCTGAGTTGATTTAGGAGAGGGGAGACATCATAGAATATAGAAAATAAATCAAACGTTAATTAGGGAAATAAATCTATATTAGACCATTATCCAAAGCATCCATTGCCTTCATGGCGCGACAAAAAGTGGATTTGGATCATAAATTCAAATAATTTTTATTCAATTTTTATTATACTCTATATCATTTCAAAAAAAATAAAAAACTATTAAATTTTAGAAACTTTCATCAAATAATTTATACAAATTTCCCTTTTTATATAAAAAATACAAGAATAAAATGGTTCTGTTACATGCACTATATGCACTACCCAAAGAACAACCAGACCCAAAGGGGATAAGTGTCCATCCAAACATGCCCTATCATGCCTACTATGAGAAATTGAGCACTCTCAGTGCTCAACTTCTCAAAAAATAAAAATTCTTATTCCTAACCACACCCAAGTGATAGAACACCTTAAAGAACCCACCAAGGAAGAACAACCATGACCACCCAAGCAATCGATGATAGGAGGCACATGTGTTCCACCCCAATGACCACAAGATTATATGTGTCAAGAAAATATCCCTCCTAATAAAAAAACATGTTACTTCATGGGATCCACCAACTCAGGTAAAATTGAACCTGATCCAAACATCTATTTGGAATCATTTTCCTCATTGATCCCCCGACAACATTCTTAGAGCCCAAACTAACCCACAAGGGTCTCCATGGATCCCTCGATTAAGGGACTATATCTCCAAAACCTGTGAAAATATTACCGTAATATTTACATGATCCATATTCTGAAAAAATACATATGATTTAGATGAGTAAAATGATACAATAGAGCTATATGTGACACACTATATAAGTTGTTATACACACATTAAACAACAAAACCACCATCATCAGCAAAAAAACTACAGACATGCATATGTCATGTGAATCCTATGTACCTTGAATGATGCATGAAAAATGGTCTCATACCCTTTGGATAAGTACCAAAAACAACAATAATCCATAAATCAAAAAACCAAGTGCCTAATTATAGGTGAAATCACAAAATTGTAAAAACATACACTAAAAATAGTAATCCCATGTCATCAAATCATGGAATTCCTATTGGAAAATGTGTTCACAAACCACTAGTCCAATATCCATTACATGTTATGAAACATTCCAATACCATCTGACTACCAACTCCCAATATTATAAAACTAGACATCTCTAATATCATTTTATGAAGAACCATCCAAGCTCATCATAAAAAGTATCATGGTCCATCCCTCCACTAGGACTCAAGTATGCCTACCCGTATGCTAGAGGCTAATAACTAGTATTGGGGGTCTAAAAGATGTTGTGGGGAGACTATACCCTCTGACTAGAGTAAAATGAAACTAGCAATAACAAAAACATCTATAAGGATGCACATCAGATTATGGATAATAAATGAACTTAAATAATAGTAGAATATAATAAATGAAATGAAACATATAGTCATATCTAATCAAATAATGTGAAACAAAAATAGATGGTATACCCTAAATTGTTCACATATACAAAATAAAAAAACTGAAAATAAATACATCAGATACTATTATAATCTCTAAGAAAATAACATAGATTTTCTCTATGACTCTTGAGATGCACTAGCCTGATCCTGAATGTAACACCAGAGACTTTTATGTTATATAAATCATCAAAGGAATATTTTTCTACAGACAAAACTTGCTTGTATTGCTTTACACGAAATCACAACCTTCCTCGATAGCTTGTGTCATACGCAATACCGAGTTTCACTAAACAATGATATGCTAAAAAAATATTATTAAAACTAGCCGTTATGAATAGTAATAACCACTTTTTGAAATTTTAGAAATTTTATTTTTCAAAATGGACTTCATTTTTGGATTCGTAATATCAAAATTATCCTAGGGTGAAATTTTGGTATTTTTCTGAAAACTTTCAATTTTTGATGAATAGTGAAACCACTAAGTGGTAGTTAAAAAAACTGAATTTTTCATAAAACGTAATTTTACCGCTTCTGTGAGTGGAATTTCGAAAATCCAGCAGACACGGTTGATGTCAGTAAGTAAAATGTGGTTCAATGAGATGACAATAGTTTTTTGGTGAATAGTAACTTTTTACTTTTTTTTACCACGGTTAAAAGTAAATAGGGTAATTAAGGGTAAAAATGATATTATTATTACCCTAACACATGTCCTAATTCTATTGGACAACTGTAATTCGACCAAAAACAAACTTAGGAATAAAATATGACCATTTAGGCCCACTTGGATTAGATTAGGAAATTTATTATTAATTTATTTAAAGAAGGGTTAAAATAGTTAAAATCAATGTTTAATAACGAAATCATTTTTAATATGGGGTTATACATAAGATAAATTCGACTATAAATATTCCTTAGAAATATAAAAGGATTTCCTACATAATGGTATTTTATTTGTAAATTTTAGGCATTAAATAATTTAATTTATTTATGACACAAAGATGATGCAGTAATTAACTTATTAATGAAATATTGACATAATTGATGTTATAAAAACAAAAATAAATGTAATTTGACACTTTTTATGAACTCCACTAATTTTCTAGATTAATATGATATGTTATTATTTATTTAATTAACATTGTTAGAACTAATCATTCTGTTATGATTTTCACAAAAATTAATTACTAAATAGTGTAAAATTGACATAAAATAGTTTTTAAAACAAATATTATATTAGTAATTGTTATTTTATTCTTGAAAATATAAGGATCGGCTAAATTACTTAGATAAGATTATATATATTAATAATAAACAACTTGGTGTTCGTTTGGATGCTGATATTAAGTTTATTAACCTTATAGTATAAGAAAACAAGAAGACACGGTAAAAGTAAAATTATTTAACCTAATGTTAAATCTAAATTATAAGGTTAAAATAGGAACCTAAACTTCTCTAAATTCTATTTTATGAGAGGATTTCGACCCATCCCCACCTTAGCTTTGAAATAAATCAATTTGGAGCTATTTAAAACCGAACGTGACTTTATAATAAAATAATATTTTTAGTTATTCCAAAGGTGCCCCTCTCCTCCCTTATAAAAGGGCACCTCCTCCCTCTCTTCCTCCCACCACTTTGAGACTTCAAGCTCGGCCAAACCCTGCCCCTTTCTCCTCTCCACTTCCCTAGAGACATCCTAGAGGTCCTGGTCTTCTTCAAAGACCAATTTTAGTGCTATAAAAGAAGGTCTCAAAGAAGCACTTCAAAGAAGAGGTAATGTCCGTTACCGATTCTTTCATCTTTATTTCTTCTTCCACATCTTCTTCTTTAGTTGTTTCATTATGAAGTAATAACATCAGTATCAATCATATTTTGATATGTTATTATAATCATGAAACAACAATATTTCACCATCTATCCATCCTACGAAAAAAGAAATCACCGCACGTGCGTACGTACGAAATACCGTCTCCACGCCGTGATGTAATCTATTTTCCACAACCACCTTACTTGGATGGGTATAATGGTGTAAATAATGACTATATATGACTATTATAAAGTGATACTAATTCTTAAATAGTATACATACACTCCAATACAATTCCACGATCATAGGAACGATATCATCACTCGTGCATACGTACGGAATACCGTCTCCACAATGTGATGCGACTCATTCTACATTATCTTCATTTCATAATGATTATATAAATGAATTGAATGAGTGAATATGATATATATTACACTAATAACATTCTGGAAATGAGGTATCTATAACCTAAAGAGAAGAATAAGAATTTATTCGACAAAACACGCATAAGAACAAAATGTTATAAACACCCGAATAACAAGTAGCAATGAAATATTACTACTAAGAAACTAAGAATATGACCTAATATGATATCATAAAAATAAGTATGATTCTGGAATAAGTCTATAACATTATTTAAATCATTATACAGGAGGTACGGACACATACAAAGCATATCGGACCTAAGGTAAGGGAAATATCACGATCTCATTTTTATCCGAGATTGTTTATACTTTAGTATTTACTGGGGTGTATTTTATCATCCACATACATGTTTCCTCAATATGTAATATTATTTCCATCCACCTACAATTTTTGTAAATCCAATTTTACCCTTCAGTGAGTTTTTAGTAAAGGATATGAAAGGAATCTTTTGTCATTTTTCGTACGAGGTACTTTTTGACATTTCCGACAAAAGTACAAAGAATGTTTTTTTAACTTATACGTCATGAATGGATTTTTAAAACAAAATTTCCAAGAATCTTACTTTACAAGTTTTCAAGTTTATTTTTAATCAACTTCTTTTAGTTTAAAATTGTATGACATGTTAAGAAAGGAAAAAATATTTTTCAAGTAGAAAGGATATTTTCCTCAAGAATGGAGTTCAAGTGTTTTATCAAAATTATTTTCCATATAAGATAAAAAAGGGTTCTTTTTATATCCCTATTATTACATTGATTTGATTATGTTGTGATGGAATTATATTTTTATGAATCCCTTTATCTTATATGAATTGTTTTATGATGTCACGATGTTTAAGATTCCCATTTTTGTTACATGGGTTATGCTATGATGTATGGTTTATGATTTTGTGGCACACATAAGAATGGTATCATTATGATATGGGTGGGACCTATATCTCCCTCCCATGCATTGGGTAAATATTTTATATCTCATGAGATAGACATGGCTGGAACAGTAGGTTATACCGGTTCAGTAAAGCAGGACTGAAACGAGGGTAACTCGGTTCAGAAATGGACTTTGTCCACTAAGATAGTCTTGGAAATGAGTCTTGACTAATAAGAAATGATTCTATATGATTATGTGTGTATGCCACAAAGTTTCATGTTTTATGTTATGATTATTGGGATTCCATTTCACTACTACGATTTATCCCATGTTATGAAATTATGCTCTTTTTTGCAGGTTAAGATTTCCAAGAGTTATGTGCTTATGTATATGATGTGATTGATATTTATTTTGTTTACCCTTACTGAGCATTTGAGCTCACCCTTTTGTATGTTTTATTTCCCCAGGTCAGGAAGAAGGTTATTAAGTAGAATATTCCAAAAAGGGACTCTAGATATGATGAAATAAATGGGAGGAAAAGTAGGCGCTTTATGAACCAGTTGTTTATGTTTCTATGTTTCTAAAGACACTATACCAATACGATCCTTTATTGGTTTTGTTATATGTTGTAATAAGTGTGCTTCAATTCTGAAGTAATAACAATGTATGTAAAGTATGGGTCGTTATAGTTGGTATCAGAGGAAAGGTATAGTCAACCTTTGGAAACTAGGATGTGAAAGCCTTAGTAAGATCCCTAAGGATAAGTCTAAGCATATAACACAATCTTAGTGTTTTATAAATGGCCATGAATAACCTAGGATAAGAGCTTAAGTGTGAAATTTATTTCTTGATTATGTGATTTTCCTATTATAATTAGTGTTGCTCACACTATTCTTCTTGGTTTTAGTAAATGGCTGGAAACCAAAGGAACCGTGTTAATGCGGAATATGACGGGCAATGCAATGATTGTCCCCCTGAGCAACCAAACGTTATGGGAGCTGGAATACAAAATCTTGTAGCCATGCTCACACAACTTTCTCAAGCTATGAATCATGCATGACTTCCAAATAAGCAAAGGAAGGAGCAACATTCTGTTGAATCCTTCATGAGATAGTGTCCACCTTCATTAAGTGGGTCTATTGATCCATTAGTTGATGAACAATGGATTAGTACTACTGAAAAGATATTTTCAATTCTTCAATGTTCTGAGCAAGATAAAGTCATCTTAGCATTGTATTTTTTGGAAGGTGATGCTGATCAATGGTGGAATCTTATTAAGAATACGAGGCAAAGGGATGAAATTGAGTCCATGGAATGGGATGATTTCAAGAACTTATTTTTCAATAAGTACTTCCCTCATATTCTCTGAACAAATATGGAGAAAGAGTTTCTTGAACTAAAGCAAAATGATGATGAATCTGTTGGTACCTATGAAGAAAATTTTACAAGACTTGCAAGGTACGCTTCTGGTATTATTATCCAACCTGAGAGTAAGATCAATCGATTCTTTAGTGGCTTAAAACCAAGTCATCGAAGGGCCTTAGCCAAAAGGGACTTCAATAGCTATGAGGAAATCGTTCGATGTGCTCTCAAAGTGGAGATGGAGATTGGAGTAACCCATCAGTCATATGGGTTTGATAAGAAGAGGAAAATGGAATTCAAAGTAAAATCTAAAGAGCACACTGAAAAGAAGATGAGCTTTCCCTTATGCTCAAAGTGTGGAAAGAAACATGGAGGGAGTTATCTTAAAGGGACAAGTAAATGTTTCAAATGTGGAAAGGAAGGTCATCGGGCATTTGAATTCCGCGATGATGGGAAGAAGATATCTAATGATGCCAACAACGGAAGGGATACACAGAATGAACCTACTACACTTTAATGTTTCAAGTGCAAGGATATGGGACATTATGCCAATAAATGACCTAATCCAAGGGTTGATGATGATGGTCGACGTCAACAAACTCTTAAGGCTAAAGTCAAAGGAAAGTCACATGCAATTTCTATCAGCGATGTGGAGTACGATAACGATGTGGTGAAAGGTACACTTACCATCCAATCTAAAGTAGAAAATGTTTTATTTGATTCTGGATCCACCCACTCCTTTATTTCTGAATAATTTTCTAAGGGTATCACCATATTACCTCAACAATTACATGTTGAGTTAGCTGTGACAACACCTAATGGAAAAAAAGTCGCATCAAAAGTTTATAATTCTTCTCCGATCGATGTTTGTGGGAAAATGCTTCCTGCAAGTCTTGTGATCCTTCCTATAGTGGAATTTTATGTGATTCTTGGCATGGATTGGCTTTCTCTACATGGAGATCATATCAATTTCCAAATCAGGGAAGTCACATTTCATATTCCAGATCAATCTATGATCATCTATCGATGCAAGGATGAACATAACCTTCCAGTGGAAATTTCTTCCATTTTATGGGTATTGATTCCACTAAATTAAGGTTTTTTATCTCAAATGGTTGGTGAGAAACTCACGCTTAAGAATATTCCCATTGTACGGGAGTTTGATGATGTCTTTCCAGATGAATTACTAGGTCTTCCACCGAATCGTGATGTTGAGTTTTCAATAGAACTCGTACCGGGTTCTTTGCCTATTTCAAAGACACATTATAGAATGGCCCCAATTGAGTTGCATGAATTGAAGAAGCAACTCCAAGAGAATCTTGATAAGGGGTTCATACGCCCTAGTGCGTCACCTTGGGGAGCACCTGTTCTGTTTGTTAAGAAGAAAGATGGATCAACGAGACTCTGCATTGATTATCAAGAACTTAATAAGATCACTATCAAGAACAAATATCCTCTCCCACGCATTGATGACTTATTTGACCAACTACGCAGAGCTCAATACTTTTCCAAGATTGATCTTCATTCAAGGTATCATCAATTAAGGGTCAAAAGGGAGTATATACCAAAGACGGATTTCCGTACAAGGTATCGACACTATGAATTTATAGTGATGCCATTTGGTCTTACTAATGCCCCTGCTATCTTCATGGATCTGATGAATAGAGTCTTTAGAGACTATATTGATCAATTTTTGGTAGTCTTTATAGATGATATTCTTGTCTATTCAAAGAGAAAGGAAGAACATGAAGATCACTTGAGAATTATATTTAAGACCCTGAGAAAGGAGAAGATTTATTCCAAATTTACCAAGTGTTAATTTTGGCTTTAAAAAGTTTCAATTTTGTGTCACATAATCTCAAAAGAGGGGATATCTGTGGATCCAGCAAAAACAGAGGTTATCGAAAGATGGTCGAGACCAACAACAGTAACTGAGATCCGAAGTTTTCTTGGTTTGGCTGGATATTATTGACGTTTTGTGAAAGATTCTTCACGATTATCTAATCCACTCACCAAGTTGACTCGGAAAGGAGTTAAGTTTGTTTGGACGGAGGAATGTGAAGAGAATTTCAAGGAGTTGAAAAGAAGGTTATCCAGTGCACCTATGCTCACACTGCCTTATAGTGGAGAAGGGTTTGTGATCTACAATGATGCATCCAAGAAGGGATTGGGGTGTGTTATTATGAAAAATGATATGGTGATAGCTTATGCCTCAGAACAGTTGAAAATACATGAGCAAAATTACCCAACTCATGATTTGGAGTTAGCTGCCGTAATCTTTGCATTAATTATTTGAAGGCATTACCTTTATGGTGAAAGGTTTGATATTTATACTGATCATAAAAGTTTAAAGTATATTTTCACACAAAAGGAGCTGAATATGTGCCAAAGAAGATGGTTGGAGATGATTAAGGATTACAACTGCTCAATCCATTACCACCCTGGGAAAGCAAACAAGGTGGCAGATGTATTATGTTGACAATACCATGCTAGTTTATCCACGATGAGGATCACAAAAGATCCAATATTTATGGATTTACAAAGGATGGATCTTGGAATTATAATGAAAGGGGAAAAATCTTATCTTTCTCAAATGAATGTTCAACCATCTATACATGTGAAGATTAAAGAGGCACAGAAAGAAGATGTCGAGTTACAAAAGAAGGTGAGAAATGTTCCTGAATTCAACCTTGATTGTGATGAGATAATAAAGTTTAGGAATCGGTTTTGTGTTCCTCCCATCCCCGAATTAAAGAAGGATCTGTTGGATGAGGATCATAGTTCTTCATTCTCTATTCATCCTAGAAGCACGAAGATGTATAGGGACCTGAAAGTGTACTTCTGGTGGGATGGCATGAAAAGAGATGTTTCTGAATATGTCTCTCGATGCTTGGTTTGTCAACAAGTTAAAGCTGAGAGACAGAAGTCTAAGGGGATGTTACAACCATTACCCATACCCGAATGGAAATGGGAAAAAATCACTATAGACTTTGTCACAGGACTTCCTAAAACATCCAAAGGCAATAATGCTATCTGGGTCATAGTTGATCGTCTTACAAAGTCTACACACTTCATTGCTATTAGAGAGGATTTCTCTCTGGATCAGCTTGTTATGATATATGTAAAGGAAGTGGTAAGATTGCATGGATTACCACTTTCTATTATATATTATCGGGATCCGAGATTTACCTCGAAGTTTTGGAGAAGTCTTCAGCATACTCTGGATACAGAGTTGAGTTTCAGCACTGCTTATCATCCTCAGAAAGACAGTCAGTCTGAGAGAACAATTAAAACTCTAGAAGATATGTTGAGAGCTTGCTCTATGGATTTCAAAGGTGGTTGAGATCAACACCTACATTTGGTGGAGTTTTCTTATAATAATAGCTTCCACTCCAGTATTCAGATGGCTCCTTATGAAGCTCTCTATGGAAAGAAATGCAAGACTCAAACTTGCTAGGATGATGTTGGGGAAAGAAAGCTATTAGGACCTGATCTCGTTGATGAAATGGAAGAAAAAGTTAGATCTATTCAACAACACATAAGAGTAGCTCATAGTCAACAGAAAAGTTATGCCGACAACCGAAGAAATGACCTAGAGTCTGAAGTGGGTGATAAATTGTTCTTACAAATATCTTCCTGGAAGAGGGTTATGAGATTTGGAAAGAATGGGATGTTGAGCCATAGATATATCGGTCCTTTTGAAATACTGGATCGTGTTGGGAAGGTACCTTACCGATTGTCGCTTCCATCGAATCTCTCTCAAGTTCACGATGTGTTCCATGTATCTCTCCTGAGAAAGTACATACCTGATCCTTCACATGTACTCAACTCAGAAGTTGTACCGCTGGAGCACGATTTTTCTTATGAAGAACAACCGATAGAGATTCTGGATTGTAGCGAAAAAGTCCTACGAAACAAGACCACTCGATTGGTGAAATTTTTATGGTGGAACCACCAATTAGAAGAAGCTACATGGGAGCATGAGGATATGATGAGGGAGAGGTATCCTCATCTGTTTGTTACAAAGTGACTAATTTCGAGGTAAAAATTCATTTTAAGGGGGGTAGAATGTAACACCCGAGACCTTTATGTTATATAAATCATCAAAGTAATCTTTTTCTACACACAACACTTGCTTGGCTTGCTTTACACGAAATCGCAACCTTCCTCGATAGCTTGCGTCATACGCAATACCGAGTTTCGCTAAACAATGACATGCTAATAAAATATTATTAAAACTAGCCGTTATGAATAGTAATAACCACTTTTTGAAATTTTAGAAATTTTATTTTTCAAAATGGACTTCATTTTTGGATTCGTAATATCGAAATTAGCCTAGGGTGAAATTTTGGTATTTTTCTAAAAACATTCAATTTTTGATGAATAGTGAAACCACTAAGTGGTAGTTAAAAAAACTGAATTTTTCATAAAACTTAATTTTACCACTTCTGTGAGTGGAATTTCGAAAATCCGAGAGACATGGTTGATGTCAGTAAGTAAAATGTGGTTCAATGTGATGAAAATAATTTTTTGGTGAATAGTAAATTTTTACTTTTTTTTACCACGATTAAAAGTAAATAGGGTAATTAAGGGTAAAAATGATTTTATTATTACCCTAAACCATGTCCTAATTCTATTGGAAAAGTGTAATTCGACCACAAAAATACTTAGGAATAAAATATGACCATTTAGGCCCACTTGGATTAGATTAGGACATTTATTATTAATTTATTTAAAGAAGGATTAAAATAGTTAAAATCAAAGTTTAATAACTAAATAATTTTTAAATGGGGTTATACATAAGATAAATTAGACTATAAATATTCATTAGAAATATAAAAAGATTTCCTACATAATCGTATTTTATTTGTAAATTTTACACATTAAATAATTTAATTTATTTATGACACAAAGATGATGCAGTAATTAACTTATTAATGAAATATTGACATAGTTGATGTTATAAACACCAAAATAAATGTAATTTGACACTTTTTTGAATTACACTAATTTTCTAGAATAATATGACATGTTATTATTTATTTAATTAACTTTTTTAGAACTAATCATTCTATTATGATTTTTAGAAAAATTAATTACTAAATAGTGTCAAAATTGACATAAAATAGTTTTTAAAACAAATATTATATTAATTACTTTTATTTTATTCTTAAAAATCTAAGTTTCGTCCAAATTACTTATATAAGGTTATATATATTAATAATAAACAACTTGGGGTTCGTTTGGATGCTTATAGTATGTTTATTAACCTTATAGTATAAGAACACAAGAAGACACGGTAAAAGTAAAATTATTTAACATAATGTTAAATCTAAATGATAAGGTTAAAATAGGAACCTAAACATGTCCAAATTCTATTGGATGAGAGGATTTCGACCCATCCCCACCTTAGCTTCTAAATAAATCAATTTGGAGATATTTAAAACCGAACATTACTTTATAATAAAATAATATTTTTAGTTATTCCAATGGTGCCCCTCTCCTCCCTTATAAAAGGGAACCTCCTCCCTCTCTTACTCACACCACTTTGAGCCTTCAAGATCGGCCAACCCCTGCCCCTTTCTCCTCTCCACTTCCCTAGAGACATCTTAGAGATCCTGGTCTTCTTCAAAGACCAATTTTAGTGCCCTAAAATAAGGTCTCAAAGAAGCACTTCAAAGAAGAGGTAATGTCCGTTACCGATTCTTTCATCTTTATTTCTTCTTCCACTTCTACTTATTTAGTTGTTTAATTATGAAGTAATAACATCAGTATCACTGATATATTTATATGTTATTATAAGTATTAAACAACCCTATTTCACCATCTATCCATCCTACGAAAAAACAAATCACCGCGCGTGCGTACGTACGGAAGACCGTCTCCACGCCGTGATGTAATCTATTTTCCACCACCACCATACTTGGATGGGTATAATGGTGTAAATAATGACTATATATGACTATTATAAAGTGATAATAATTATAAAATAGTATACATACACTCCAATACAATTCCATGATCATAGGAACGATATCATCACTCGTGCGTACGTACGGAATACCGTCTCCACGATGTGATGCGACTCGTTCTACATGATCTTCATTTCATAATGATTATATAAATGGATTGAATGAATGAATATGATATATATTACACTAATACCATTCTGGAAATGAGGTATCTATAACCTAAAGAGAAGAATAAGAATTTATTCGACAAAACATGCATAAGAACAAAAAGTTATAAACACCCGAATAACAAGTAGCAATGAAATATTACTACTAAGAAGCTAAGAATATGACCTAATATGATATCATAAAAATAAGTATGATTATGGAATAAGTCAATAACATTATTTAAATCATTATAAGGGAGGTTCAGACATGTACAAAGCATATCAGACCTAATGTAAGGGAAATATCACAATCTCATTTTTATCTGAGATTGTTTATACTTTAGTATTTACTGGGGTGTATTTTATCATCCACATCCATGTTTCCACAATATGTAATATTATTTCCGTCCACCTACAATTGTTTAAATCCAATTTTACCCTTCAGTTATTCTTTATTAAAGGATATGAAAATAATCTTTTGTCATTTTTCGTACGATGTACTTTTTGACATTTCCGAAAAAAGTACGAAGAATGTTTTTTTAACATATACGGCATGAATGGATTTTTAAAACAAAATTTCCAAGAATCATACTTTACAAGTTTTCAATTTTATTTTTAATCAACTTCTTTTAGTTTAAAATTGTATGACATGTTGAGAAAGGAAAAAATGTTTTTGAAGTAGAAAGGATATTTTCCTCAAGAATGGAGTTCAAGTGTTTTATCAAAATTATTTTCCATCTAAGATAATAAAGGGTTCTGTTTCTATCCCTATTATTACATTGATTTGATTGTGTTGTGATGGAATTATATTTTTATGAATCCCTTTATCTTATATGAATTGTTTTATGATGTCACGATGTTTAAGATTCCCATTTTTGTTACATGGGTTACGCTATGATGTATGGTTTATGATTTTGTGGAACACATAAGAATGGTATCATTATGAGATGGGTGGGACCTATATCTCCCTCCAATGCATTGGGTAAATATTTTATATCACATGATATAGACATGGCTGGAACGGTAGGTTATACCGGTTCAGTGAAGCAGGACTGAAACGAGGGTAACTCGGTTTAGAAATGGACTTTGTCCTCTAAGATAGTCTTGGAAATGAGTATTGACTAATAAGAAATGATTCTCTATGATTATGTGTGTATGCCACAAAGTTTCATGTTTTATGTTATGATTATTGGGATTCCATTTCACTACTATGATTTATCCCATGTTATGAAATTATTCTCTCTTTTGCAGGTTAAGATTTCCAAGAGTTATGTGCTTATGTATATGATGTGATTGATATTTATTTTGTTTACCCTTACTGAGAATTTGTGCTCACCCTTTTGTATGTTTTATTTCCCCAAGTCAGGAAGAAGGTTATTAAGTAGAATATGCCAAAAAGGGACTCTAGATATGATGAATTAAATGGGAGGCAAAGTGGATGCTTTATGAACCAGTTGTTTATGTTTCCCAGTTTCTAAAGACACTATACCTATACGATCCTTTCTTGGTTTTGTTATATGTTGTAATAAGCGTGCTTCAATTCTGATGTAATAACAATGTATGTAAAGTATGGGTTGTTATACTGAAACTCTATATGAGAAGCGCACATGATCAAGAAAAATTGATTCTTTTCTCATCCACGACAAAAACTATGTTCTATATGAAAGAATACATGAGGAACAAACACACACACAAAAAGATAAATGTATAGGGGTGATAAATAAATATAAGTAGGTCAACCCCATTGGGTAAATTTTAATTTGTTGTCATATAAATGTGCATTAAAAATTAATATACCTATCATAGACAAAAAAATAATAACGTATAAGATAAAATAAACATCTACATAAAACTGAAGGGGGATAAAAAAAATAAAAATAAGTCAAATGTGGGAACTATCCTAACACCAAAGGTAAATCTACCCCACTATATCCTACACTAGAGGCTTTATAGCACAGGGCTCACCCCACAACAAAACATGATTCACATATTCCAGATCTATATTGGACATCCGTAAAATATAAGCAAAAAGACCCAAATTTCGGTACATAGCGTGTAAACATATGTTTCCACACAACAAAATAAAAATACCATGATTTAGGAATCAAATGGAATGATCTGAACTGGGGATGAGACTATATAATGAACCCTAAAAAACCTTCAACTTTTTGAAAGTATTTCATAATAAATCAGGCTCCAAACATGGGCCCAAGAGTGTACAATTCCCTTCCGTGTCCTCCATCCATGGTTCTGATAGATATAATATCCATGTGGTTCCCTTAATACATGGACCCAACATATAGTCTATCTAAAGGGTCACATCTAAATAGTTGGGAGTTCCCAACTACCCTGAAAGTTAACCTCTAACTAGTGTGTATCCCTCTACTAGATGGTCAGACTTATCCTAATCATCAACTAGCTCCCTAATCCCATATAGCCACAACCAGCCAATATAGGAGAGAACCAGATAAAACCACAATGCCAATGCCTGATCCAAGATATCCCAAGGGTCTTCTCCTCAAACTATGTATTGTGAAGAATCCAACTTGAAAATCTTATCCAAAGGCCACTGAAACATGGGTCAATCCCAATATTTAACCCAATCTAAAAAAAGGCTAAACTAACAGTCCTAATATAATATCAACTAAAGTCTAAGAAAAATTGGGTCGATCAAACTATAAATTTTTTCATAAAGGCTAAACTAGTAGTTTTGATCGACTCTCAAAGCACAAAACATGGTGCTCCCTTAGTTCTTAGGTTCACAACATAATGTGACATCACACTAGGGAATCCCCTACTACATACAAGATCTCATTCCACACTCTTCAAATGACCCTCAAATGGGAAAAAGGATACACAAAGAATAAAAAACCTATCAGGAGTTCCTTTACCTCATCCAAAAATTTGGGAAAATCTTAACCTAAGAAATATTCCCATGTGGTAAAAAATTCTTCTTTATTGATCCTAGAAGAACAACACACCCATAAGAGAATCAAAAATCAGGAGCAAGCCTAAAAGGGAATTCCCAATGGTCCACATGACTACCTAAAAAGTATAAAACCCTACAAGTGTTTCTCAACACTAGAAAAACCTCATGGAAAATTCCATTACATCAAACCAAATATGGTCTCCGTGAAAAACAACCCTTCCTTAGGTACTGCCTCACCTATATGCGCATCCAAATGGGTCCCTTAGACCCATCTCAACATCTCAATGGTTGCTGACCATTATCATTATACCATGAAGTCAACTGATCCAAATGAATCACATAGATTTAGTCCCAAAAAAAGGATCCAAACCTCAACTTCTCTAATATCAAGTAACAATCCCTCATATCTTGGGACAATCCAGGACATCCTGAAAGATACTACATGATCCAACCTTCCTTGATCTGTCTGAATGAAACATTAATAAGATGAAATAGAATCCATAATCCAAGATAACTAATGATGATACGACCCTATCTTGGGTATCACATCAGACAACAAAACCCAATGGAGGATTCTAAATCAAGACCTCAATGAAATACTATTGAAAACAATCTCCCAATAAAAAACTCTATCCAGATGACCTATAAATTATGAAAGGATTCTTTCATCATGGTATATATGAAAAAATGATTATAAATAACTACAAACAAGTCATATTCAAAATCCATAGTGAAAAATAGGTAAAACATACCAAGGTCGGAAAAGTACACAACATTCACTTCAATTACACAAGGTGTACCCCCAAAGGTCCTCCCTGATCATGTTCCACAACCCAATAAGCATGTACTTATCCTAAGTACACAGTTTTTCCTCCTTGTACATAGTGTATCTCTCACATGGGGTATCCATCCATATACCTAGATGAATACCCCCACTTGAGGTTTGTCTAACTATTTTACATCACCACTGACCATATACCATGAATGGGCTCTATTTGTGATCCCTACATGGCCATGTTCCCCAAATCGGGGAGTTTGGCTTTGCCTCATCCACTAATTAAGTATAAACTACATAAAATATCCCCAAAAAATTGTTGTGTGACCTCTTCTTCCTCACATAACCTGAAATTAAGAACACAAGACATGTGTTCTTTGAATTACACATCATATAAATGGGTTTCCTAAATGGAAATCCCTTATGATCTCCTTGATTCCACCAAATAGCCCAAAAGTACAATATATCAACCCCCAAGGGGTCCCTAAAAACCCATAAAAGTATTTTAAACTTTAAAAAAACTACCATATAGGTATTATTATAAAAAAACAAAAATGGGAAAATATATGTGAAGAAACTATTAAATATTTTTAACAGATCAGCACCACACACCTACCAACACCAGATCTACCTCCAGACAAGAACCCCACATGGAACTTAATCCTATGTATCTCTCTTCTATCCTTCTAAATATATCACCCATTTGATATCATATCATCATAAATAGAAAAAAAGTAAAAGGAAAATAAATAAATAACGAAATGGAAAAAAGTGGACAAGAGGTAGTAGGAAAACAAAAAAGCGAAAAAAGAAAAGGAAAATTAATAAAGGAAAAAGAAAATAAAAGGGGGACTGAGATCAACACAGTGCACACAATAGGTTTATGCCTTGATTTGGATCTCCCAATATAGAATCATTTAAGGAGAGATAATCTCAATCCATACCTCCATCTAAAAGAAATCATTGAATGAACACACATGAAGAAATTAATATTTAATTTATTAAGTATTAAATATTCCCCAAATTTTGAACTACTTATATTTCCACTAATATTTTTCCTAAGGGTAAACACCATATTCAACTAATATATTAGTAAGGAAACTTTTCTAAGACCATCTTATTAGATAAATTATTGTTTTTCCTTGAAACACTTCTTGGAATTTAAAATTAAAATTTATCATAATTTTCTACAAGTCATGATGATGTAGGTTGTCAAAACTACCATGTATCACAAAAGAAAAAAAATATGTTCATAATCCATAATCAAACTCCTACAACTCCCATGAAATAGCTAATAATCCTATTATGTATAATCACCAAAAATGGTATCCTTGAGTGAAACCACTCTGGTCAATCTTATAATCCATGTTAACCCTTGGGAAGCTCAACGCATAAGCCCCATTCAACCACTGTTATCACCCTTTTCACTACCTGATAAATCTTTAATGACATATTCTAAAATATATCCTACATATTCATTTCCTGATATTAATTGATATCCTACCCTTTGTGATGAACATATTACTCCCAATGTGATGAGTTCATGATGCTGCATGCGATGAGGAAGGGAAGCCTCATTTGTCCTGCATTAGATGATTCCCACCATCTACAGGGAAGCCTAAAGCATAAAACCAATACACCACCCATTATTTTATCCTTTTACAGTATATGAATCCTTACCAAATGATGTAAATATACATGTTTTGGTCCTACCATAAATCCCAAAAATGCACACCTAAAATAACTTATGTTTTGACCCCTATCTTCCAACATATTATATAGGAATCCACGTTCAGGTTAAATAATTTTTTTACAAAATTAAATATTCTCCTCAAGAGATGGTATCTTTGAATCCTTGTCATCTTTCTGGACTATACCCAAACTATCAGTATACCATCCCAAATTCTCCACCATATTCTAGTGTTTCCATAATATGTTAACCTATGTTTAGGAAAATATATAATGAGTGTATATGGGATGTGTCCCCACTGAATCATAAACATGTGTTAGGACCTATACCTGATATTTGTATATTATAAGAATCCCCATTAGAAATTAAACTCACGATGTTTCTAATATATGGTGAACATATATGAGAAGCATATCCACTAGACTTTAAATCCTGAGTGTCCCTACTACAATTTAAACCATGATCATCCCTAGTAGAGTTTAAACCATGATACTATCTATATAATTTAAATGATGACCTTATGTGACAAGAATAAGAATCCTATGGGACAAGCATAATATCCCTTCATTTACTCCTTATGTGATAATTTTAAGATTCATAACTTGTGTGATGATCACTGGATTCCTTTGTAAATAAGTTAGGGAATCCTTGGTTCATGAGAATATGTTTCCTTCGGTGATGAGAATATGATGAATCTTATGGAATTAATGAGTCTCTATATGTGATGAGATAGGTTTTAATTGGGAAACATTCCTAGGATTCCTTATGTGATGAGAATAATAATCCAATGCGATGAGTATAGGATCTCTTTATTCTCTCCCAAGGTGATGATCATGGGATTAATACCTTGTGTGATAAGAATAGGATGTCATTAAAATTAAAATGTGAAGTCATAGGTGATAAAAATAATTTCTATGTGTGATGAGCATAAGATTACTCATGTAGTGAGAATTATTAGCCTCTGGTGATGATCCAGGGTTTCCCCTGTCAATGACCGTAGGATACCTTATGTGATAAGAATAATTTTACTCATGCGAGGAACACAAGATATCCTCATAGTCCATATTTTGGAATATATTTTAATATTCACAATGTAACCAAATATTTCTAATGAATATAATTAACCCATCCTTTTTATAATATGATTTGAACCCTACAAATGTAGCTGACAATGTAATTAATCAATGTCCACTTGGAGATGGATCTGGAAATGAGATTCAAAAGAAAATATTAAATTTATGAGGGATATATAGATTAAAAATGGACTATATGAAGGAATCCATGGATGTAATTTTTGACATCCGATTATATCGTTTTAATTAATGATCCAAAATAGTTACTCCTATGGGTAAAGGCTGGATGCCTTTGTAAATTGGGAATATAGGGCTAGAAGGATCCCAACCAATTCAATGATACTGATTTTAGGAAAATTGGGTCTTGATATAAGAATTGTAAAATATTTTTTAGGGAGTTTCATACTTCAAAATTAGTGGTAAACTTTAGAGTGTAAATGACAATCCAAGTACTCAGACATAAATTTTCATTATGTTCTATAAAACAGAGTGTCAATGAGTTTATCCCGCGATGCCTCACTTATCAATAGATAAATGAATAAATCTCTGTCCCATTATGTTTGGACCATGATATTGAGGTTCTTTAGGAGAAGTTATATTGAATATATATGGATTTAATTATTGGGTTCCCATGGTTATTGAGTGGTTACAATGCTATCTTGTTGATAATTGACCAACCAACCAAGTCAACCTACTTCCTTTCTATTCATGATCGGATTTTGGTGCATATCTAGGGATTCTTATACATGGGGTTAGTAATCATATTTCATGGTATACCCTTTATGAGCATTTCCAAATGAGATGGATTTTTTAAATCTTACCTATGAAGGGGTTTATAGAAGGAATTTATGACTGAGTTGTGGTTGAGTTTATTATTTCACCTTCAAACTGGTAACCATACTAAGTGAATCATTCATTTTCTCGAGGAAATAATGTGGGATTATGTGTTGTATTTCATATTATGATTGGAGGATCACATTCTTTTTTTGGAGTCCAATGAAAAAAACTTCCTCTCTAACATTTACATTGAACCATTTATGGACATGTACATGATAACTTATTGGAAACCCTTATGTTGGATGAAGGTGAGATAGTGATCATTGATGGAGAATAAGTTAGTGTGGTTGATGATAAAGAAGGTGGAGGTTATCCATGTGTGGATAAGGACTTATTAGAGCCATAATCATCCCTATATGGACTAACTATGGATCTATTAAGAGTTAGAGGTGAGAGATTAGGTATTATTCAAGTATTTTATACAGAATAATTTGAAGAGGATTATTTGGGGAGTTAAGATTTCAAAAGGATTATACAGACTATTCTAGATCTTACATAGAATGGTTATGCATTCTTACTTCCTTGATTTCCCCCATAGTTGTACCATGTAAACAACACCTTTAATGTGTCACAACTAAAGAGATATAAGTGCGACCCATTGAATATCAAAGACTTCAGGGATCTAGTCATTGAGGATGGTTCCACCTTATCTAAGAACCTAATAAAAATAATGTACTATTTATAGATAAATCTTTGTGGTCAATCTATTTCACTGGTTTCATGAGATGTTTATTTTGAGCATCATATGACCACTAGAAGAGGAAGAAAACAGAATTTATAAATGATAAATATCTAATGAATCAAAAGTGAAAAAATATTTGAAAAATAGAGTATAAAATAGTGTTCCTTAAATAAATGAATATAAATAGCTTCCATATTCTTATATAATGTATTATGACTAATAATGATCATGAGTAGAAGTATAAGTATGTCTTGAACTTCTGGGGGGGGACACTTAACAATATATCGATGAATATTTCATGAGTCTTTAAAATGATGATGGGGTTCTAGAACCTTCCCTATAGGAAAAATAAAATTTCAACACTAAAATATAATCAACTATGGATAAAAAATATCTCACACAGACAATAGGATAGGATCATATCCTTTTATATAACCACCCAACACTCTTTATTAAATTAAGAGAATCAATAATTTGTAATTGATCGAGTTCCATTTCCTAGAATCCAATAATGTCATCATCTTGGAGTTTATTCATTAAACACTTGAATAAATAACACATGACATAAATTCACCAACTCTTTGGTTCATAATTGATAGAATGATATGAGAGCGACCTAGAAACACATATGCATCAAATACATGAAAAATAGTAATGCCGACTATGTAAACCACAACATCCAAACACACCACTACAACTTGGTGCTTCATATTTTACTACATATACCACAATATCCCACTAGTACTAAAATAGTAAAAATACTTAATACAAAATCTTCACTATAACTAACATATTTTCTTACATAACATTTACATAATTTTAATGATAAAAAACATAATTTCATTAAAAAATCAGGATCAAAACGTTTAGGGTCTAATAAAAAATTAGTCAAATATATAACTTTAACAATAATATAACATAAAAATTTATTCAAAATAATCTTATTAATCCCTTTAACACTAACATTATCCTTAGTAAATTTAGTCATAATAGGATATAAATTAATGAAAGGGGTGAGTTAAAAGCCCAATAAGAGGATAAATAAGGATATGAATCAATATAAAATAGTTGAGCATAATTATCATCATCATCATAAAATAACCATAGAATCATTTTCAACATAATGAGGGAAACATTGGATAAAGGAATGGAATGATGAAATTAATTAAAATGAAACATCATGTCCTAATGGTTAAATACCATGCATAGTTTTAAACAAAGATATAATCATATTCACACATAACATATGTTCATAATCAAAACATCATTATTTTTAACAAAGTTATAATCATTTAACCAAATAGTTTACATTATCTCATGAGACATATCAATTCCCTCAATGCATTGTAGGGTTATATAATTCCATGACCACCCATCACATCATAACATTTACATAATAATGCATGCCAAAAAGAATGTCTATCAATCAAAATCATGAAGTTACCTACGTAAAAGAATGAGATTAATAAGGATTTAACCAACCATTATTTCATGAATAAACCTGTTGTTCCCAAATGAAAAATGGAAAAGAACATATTTGGTATAATAATAATCATTTATGAGCAAATAATTAATAACATGATATGATTCAAGATATGTTTTGGGAAGAAGATTTTATTTCATAAATTCTTATATTTGTCATAAAATGAAGTGGGAAACATGTATATACTCAGAAATAAGAGGTAATAACAATGAAATTATATATAAGGAACATTAACAGAATAACTAAACTGAAATTTTCCATGAATTTGGTATAACACAAATAAAGGGAGTTGGGTTTGAAAATGTCGTTACCTTATGTTTGGATAACTTATTTACTTTCCATTAATATCCTGGATAATCAAGATAGATTTATTTATTACAAAATAAAGAACGTAGTATTCATGTATTTTATTTATCAAAATATTATTAAGTTCATTTATGGCAGTTTTGATGAGTTGTAGAGTTCTATTTTATCATTTGAAGAGTGTTAATTTTCTTCATTTTCATTATAGATTCACAAGTATACAAGTAAAGAAGTTCATGTAAAATGAGAATAATTATTCAGAATGTAAATTATATTTTATTAATGAACTTAAATATTTTTAAATGTTCTCATATATTATTTGATTATATTATATGATGTCGATTCACTAGATAAAATGTTGATGAAAATGTGTTAATTTATTTTGGCTGTTTTTACGACCATCACGAACTTGTATCATTCCATTCAATATTATGTTTATATATAGGTTCCAGTACATTATATAAGTTTTAATATTTATATTAAAATATTATTTAAGAATAATAATTCTTTTATGACCATCCTTGAAGGTGGTAATGGAAAATGAAATATTATCATTCATGAAGCCCGTGACTCGACACAACATGAACAATGTTTTCTTTTTTAGAATAAATGGAGAAGATAAAATATTTTATGATGGATATTACATTATCACTATAAAATTATAGTATATATATGTAATAATTGATTTATCATTCTTATTTTGATAGGGGGACGTGGATAATATAGAATAAAGAAATAATTTAAATGATAAAGGGGAGGATTTGACCACTTGAATATTTTCTTTTTGAGAACCTCCTTATGGAACTTCGGTTTGGTATTTTTTTAAAGACCCAGTGCACTTGAACATAGGTGGAAGGCTAGAGAAGGGAATTTTGTATAATTTAGACATGATTAAAGGATTTGGATGTGTGTAGAGAAGGGGTGGTGAGGGGTGATATTTTTATGGGGAGGAGAAAGGTCTTTTTATATATATATTCATTAGTTTATTATTTTGTTCTCAAGAGTTTGAATAGTGTTGATTAGTATGAATAAATTAAATAAATGGTTTAGTATAGTTAGAAATAATGTGTTATTACATAATCCTTACATGATTGGTGACTTAATAATTTTTAAATACTATAAATTACTATATTTCACTATTCACAAAAATTCAACTATATCAGGAAAATCCCAAAAGTTTACCCAAACCATTTTTCTGCATATAGATTTCAAAAAAAAATACACCATTTTATGTAAATATTTTTCTAAATATGTGAAAATTTATTTTTATATATAATCATAATTTATTCTTAAAATACTGATTTTACTATTATTACTGATTTTATTACACATTGGAAAATTAGTTATGGTCTCATAAAATTGTCATATTATTTTAATAAAACAAAATATTAATTTATGTATTTTTTAATGAAAATAAAATTTATTTTAAATCAATATATTAATTATAAAATTGTAAACAAACATTATCATTTCATAAAAATACTGACAGATAATTTATCATTTTAAAAATATTTATTTACTTATTCCTTGATATAAATATATCATATTTTAATTTTTAAGATGCCTAAATTTTATTTATATTTTTATAGGTGTGGATAATATTATATTGGCTAGATTACTATTATTAATGTTCATATTACTATTCTGATAGTCAACTTACTATTCAATCAGTATAGGTTCGCTAGTTTCCATAAATACCACTTACTTCTTTATTCATTCATGATAATAATGTTTTTATTTCGTTATATATGTTATATATCTGTTTTATAAATTTTTTATGTACAATACATGCAGGGAATAAAACTAGCCAGAGGAATATTCCCCATGACCGCTACCCTGAACCCCAAGCCCCTACCTTCATAGCCACTTGTGTGGGGATATCTTATATATGTTTTATAGTATATTAAATAATCATAAAATAAGGATATTCCTTTGATAAAAGTGCGGATCACTACATTATTCCCCCCTTTGTAAATTTCACCTTTAAATTTCGATTAAAATACTATGATGAAAATAGATGAGGGTATTTCTCTTTGGTAATATCTTAACTCGGCAAAACACTAAGGTAATGGGAAAAAATGTTGGTCATATGGCCCCATCACATCTCCCTATATTCTAGAGGCTGTCGAAGAACAAATATGGTCTCGATAGGTGATAGTGGGGAGACTATACCCTCTTACAAGAGTGGAGAAATGGTACAATCATAATAAATAGTACAAAATAGAAAAAGTAGTATAATAAAAAAAATTATATTGAAGAAGAATAATTATAATAATAAAGTTAATATATATAAGAGATGGTAAACACCAATTAATACAAAAAATTAATTAATTTCATGGTAATGATATATAAAATAAAACCAAAGAACAATAGAATGACTTACAAAATATTACAATGCAAGGCTCAGGTAAAGAAAAGAAGTAAAAAAAATCCCCAAGGGTGGTATCAATGGGCATGTTGAGCTTTATCATGGTATTTTTCTCAAAACACCGAGGTACAAGCATACAATAAAAAACAAGGTCTATGGTCCTAAAAATAAGAAGGTATATTTGGGTACCCTAGTGCAATGAAAAAATAAGCAGGGTGTGAGATATAAATATTTGTAGGCCGGTACCCATGGTGTCCAGCCCAATAAATTCCATGAAATATAAATTATGTAGTGTGTAGGTATAGATAAATATTAAATAGAACTGAATAAATAAAGAACAAACCATCAAGGTTCCTAAGGGATAGATGATAACTATACCTTTCTTGGATTATAGATGAGATAAGAGTATGTTTAGGGGCTTTATATATAGCAATAATATTTATATAGTATAGTTATATATAGAATCCACCTATATGAACCAAGTGCGTAGTAATTCGAAATGGTGATATACCTAGGATGATAGTGTTGGATGGACTGGGATGTAACTCACATATATCCATCACCAGGGGAATATCCCATGGTCTATCCGCTTGCTGAACTCCAAGAGCTATCACGTTCTCTTGATTATCAACATGGAATCTGTCATAGTTTTCTCACTCAAAGGATCTTACAGTCCTTCAGAAATAAATTTGGAAACTCACGTGACCTTCTTACTCAAATACTCTCACAATCATTTAGAAATCAACATGGAATCTCACATGGTCTTCCTACTCTAAGGCTCTCACAGTACTTTTGAAATAAACACGGAAGCTAGCATAGTCATCCTACTCAAAGGGTCTCATGGTCCTTTGAAAATCAATATAGAAGCTCAGATGGTATTCCTACTCAAATTCTCTCACAGTCCCCGGGTTCTATATCCTATGTACAATGTAATCCTTTATAATATATAAGGAAAGAGGCATAAAAATTCCATAAAACATAATAATCAGGCCGATGTATATCAATAAAGAATAATCAATGCTTATAATTTAATAAATGAGGCATTATCTCCCATATATCCTTTTAATAAATTTCAAATTCATTAAACAAATTTAATTATTTCGAGGAGGGAAATACATTGTATCAATCCACTGTACATATATATTTACAAATAATTTAAATAATCCATCCATTATGAATACAGAATTTAATTAAATACATGAAATTTAATTTATAAAAAGTGGTAATTCATTTAATAATGTCCAAAGATGTACTTAGAAGGCACCATGAACAAATGGGAATATACCTAGTTATAAGTAGCTTGGTTCAATATCCATTTAGGTTGGAGCATGTCAAACATGCACTAATGAGGTGAAATGGTTAATGAAACATTTTAGTAATGAAAATATGCTTTTAATAACATGAATATTGGCCATGTACAAGCATTATATATATCTAAACAAGACATCAAGCATAGTAAAATGCCAATTTTTTTCATTTAATCATATTAAACATTTCATTATCGAATCGAAATTCACCAATAATTAAAATAATAGAGCTATGAAAAGTGAATAATTAATGAATTCTTAAATTTAAAGGGCATGTAATGTGATCCTAACATAATAGAAGACCAAGCCAAGCTGAACACTTTGACACTTGACATTTTCATCGGTGACCACTCGAAGTTACTACTAACTACCTCTGAGAATATGAACCTTCACATATATGTAAGGAAACTAGGCCTCTGTTTTCATATTCACATGGCCTAGACATATATAAGTGGATCATTCCATATATGCTCATATATGAATATATCTGTCTCCACTTACACCTATATGAATTTTTCATATTATATGTAAGAACACAAAGCACCATATATATATATTCATATATATATATATATATATTAAAACCAAAATGGGTGAATACACATATAATGGGGTGAATATACATATCAATATGACTACCTATGCTTGTACGATAATTCTCCTTAGACTCTAGTGTCTCGAAACTACCATGGAAAGGTGAGTTTCCTATTTATTCTTATGGTTCCTCCATAACACTTTAACAAGGTGGGTTTTCTTATTGATTTGTAATTTGACACTATTGTCCAATATCCTCATTGATTTCTCTTATTACAAGAGGTAGTTCTCTAGTTATACCTCCTCTAGATTCAGTAAATGTGAGGGTTTAGGTATGTACTTCCTTTGAATAGATACATGGAACACATCAGGAACATGATCCATATTTAGTGGATGTTAATGATGATAGGCCACTTCTCTTATATGATCAAGGATATCAAAGGGGACACTATATCTTTTTTAAAGCTTCTATTTCTTTCAAAATTTCATGATACTCTTCAATGGTGATATTCGAAGGAAAACCTTTTCTCCAAATTCAAAATCCAAACACCTTTGACGGAACTTAAAATAGCTCTTTTTTCGACACTAAGAATCTTTGATATGGTTATTGATGGATTGATCCTTTTATATAGTATCTTGACCAAGATTAGAAAAAAGTACATTAGTTCAGAAACTACATCATAACAAGTTGGAGTTTTTACATCACATCCCAAATAGATCTTTATATGGATCCATATGAATACTATTGTGGAATCTATTGTTGTATGAGAGATTAACCAATGGGAGATAATGATCTCGTCCTCTGAATTCCATTGAAAAGGTTTTTATCATGTCCTTGAGCATATAAATAGTCCTTTTAGATTTCCCCTCTATTTGGGGGTGATAGGTCATTCTGATATTCAATTCAATATTCAAAGTATGTTAAATAAATAACTATAATTTAGATGTGAACCTTGGATCTCAATTAGTGATGATTAAAAGTGAAACTCTATCAATCATCACCACTTAATTCACATATGTATTAGCAATTTGTTCAAGAGAGAGCTCTTCTTGAATAACAACAAATTGGGTAGCCTTGGTGGATGATACACCAAAACCATTGTCACATTGTTTCCTTTTGATATATTTAGAATACCAGTGACAAATTCCATAGTGAAATTCTCCCACTTCCGTGTGAGTATAGGAAATGATTTCATCATCCCCTTTTACTTCTGTCATTCTGCTTTAACCTACTGAAATATCAAGAAGATTAAGATATAATCCACAATCTCCTTCTACATGTTGTACCACTAGAATTTAACTCAATGATTATGATACATCTTGGTACTTATATGATGTGTGAAAAAATATGATATATGTGCATTACCAAATAGATCCTTCTTTATTTAAGGTTATGAAGGAACATAAAGCCTAGTTCCAAACCGAATCACACCATCATCATCGATGTGGAACTCCTATAGCTTACCTTACTATACAACATTCACCATCTTTTATAGCTCCAGATCATCCCTGTCACGACCCGCCCTCGGGGTCTGTGCCGTGACTACCCCAAGCCCGCCTTCCATAGGCCAGGGGCTGGCGACTAGCACCAAGGCATAAATCCCGGTAAAAAGGGAAGGCATTGCCTTTGTAATGTAAAAAAACACCACAGAGTAAACAAGCGGAAAGTAAACACTAAACAAAAGCAGAGTACAACTGAAAGTGCGGAAAAGAAAAAGGGCCAGAATACAAACCCAAAACTGAAAGTAAAGTACAACTCGGAAGGGAAAACAGCAACTGAAAAGTAAATGCCGCTACACCGAGCTGTCCACTGGAAATCCCACCTGAAGGGTGGGTACAGATAGCTCCTCCGCTCCACAGGTCCTACCGTCTGCTCCGTGCACGTTCCGCCCAGTGGTCCACCTTTGGGTACCGTCCCGCTCTGCAAGCCTCAGCTAAGGTCAACGCTGTCCGTCGTCTGCAACCAACACAACGTAGTGCGGGCAAAGCCCGTGCAGGGGTGAGTATAAGCTACTCAGTAGGGGCCCCGAGACCCCTGAAGGTCTCTCAAATCCACAAAGGATAAACCACAAAGAAAGGTGTAATCACGAAGTAACAACCGATACTGCTTAGGTATATGCCCATACATATACCTAAGTCATCAATTCAAATACGCTCCAACCTCCGAGCCCAAGTACAACTCAGTACACACAGGAAAGTAAACGTATTCCACACAGGAAAGTGAAACATAATCCACACAGGATTGCACAACACAATCCACACAGGAAAGCAACAGGATTCAGCTCACACAGGTATACTTCTTCAAAGGACGATAAAGATGATCACTGATCCATCTAAGTCGTCGGACCCACGAAGGATCGATAGGTAACTAACCCCCGCAAAGACCCACACAGGATCGGGCCCACACAGGACCTGTAGGCGCTGGTTCACACAGGACCGCTGAGCGCAGAGACCCACACAGGATCGGACCCACACAGGATCGGGCCCACACAGGACCTGTAGCACTGATCCACGTAGGATCGCTGAGTGCTGTAGTCGTCGTCGTCGAATCCACACAGGATCTCTGTACTGTCGTCGTCGCAGTCACAGTAGCTGTCGTAGCAGTAGTAGTCACAGTAACAGTCGCAGCCAGCACTAGGGTTCCCGCACACAGCAAGCTCGTTCGGAGGGTCCGCTCCACGAGCCAAGAGGCTGATACATCAACTGTCACAAAGTCCTGAGTTGATGTATCCAAAAGTTCCGTAACGTCAACAGGAACTCAACGCAACAGACGGCGTGTCGATCGGACGCCCGGTCTGAGAGTTATTGGCATTTTCGTCTCCGGGGCCCGGTTGGTTTTTAAGGAAAAACCAACCCGACCATACTCCACCTGCGTCCAAACCTCAGGCGGAGTATGCCAAAAGATCCGTCTCACTAAGAGGAACACAACACGGCTGACGGCACGTCAATCGGACGTCCGTAGCTCAAGATATGAGCGTTTCCGCTCCGAAGGCCCGGTTGGTTTCGTGAACGAACCAACCTTGCCGAACTCAAAGTAATCCGAAACCTTGAGTGCGATATACCGAAACGACCTTATCGATCCAAGGATCGCGTTGCCGCAGACGGTTCGTCAATCGGAGGTCCGAGGCTCATGTTATGGCCAAAAGACCGAAAAAGATTCGAAACGGGGGGGTCCGGGTCCGGGCCTTCCCGGCCCGACCCCCCCCTGGGGCGGCGCGGCGGCGCGGGGGGCCGCGGCGGCTTGTCGCCGCAAGGTGGCTGCACGCGGGGGCTAAGCCCCCGCTTCCTGGGATGGCGGCGCGGCCTTTGTGCCGCGCCCTTTGCAAGAAAACGGCCCCCGCACGTGGGGGCCGGCTGGAAATAAAACCGGGGGGGCTGCTGCCCCCCTCCCTTCATGGAAACCCCCCCCCCCTCATAATGAGGGGGGTTTTGAACGTTGGCCGAGGAATTAATTTTCCCTGGTTTAACGTCATCCGGCCGGCCAGCTGGCCAGCCGGTTTTCTCCAACGGGACCGGAAATTCCGGTCTCCTCTTCAGCTTCCGACGCCGGCGGCCCGACCGCCGGTCTTCTCATCCCGCCGCGGCCCTGAACCGGCCGCGGTGTTCGTCGTCCGGCGCGGTGCGACGGCACCGCGTCCCTTCGCCGTGCCTTGATTCCTTTCAACATGGCGCGACGGCGTCGCGTTCTTGAAGATTCTTCCTCGGCGTGGCGCGACGGCGCCGCGTAAAATAAACATACAATTATTCGCGTGGTGCGACGGCACCACGCCACCTTGCTTCCTCCCGTAAGATAAAATAATAAGAACGATGGAGGGGGTTCGGCCGTGTTCATGCGGTCTGGCCCCCTCACGTTAAGCAATAACGCAACTTTAAATATTTCAAAGCCACACGTTAGACTTGCTAAATTCATGATCAAGAATAGAATAATTAAACAATAAACAACAACCCCTACCTCGGGTATAGGTTCGAGGATTCGTCAACGTCCGCGGAAGACAACGTCGCGGAGGTCGGGCGTCGTGGTCGTCGTTCGTCAAATCCGTTGATGAAGAGATGTGTCCGATGTGATACGTCGTTGGCGAAACTTCTTATGTCGACGAAGGGAATCCGAGGAGGAAGCGGCGTTCCCTCTCGTTGACACGGAAGACGAAGAAGAGCGGAGCGGCGTTCTTCGTCGGAACTTGAGCGTTCTTCGTCAAGTCGAGCGTTCTTCGTGTTCTTCGTCAGAGTTGAAGAAGAAGAATAAAATCTCCCAAAAGCTCTCAAGGTGGACAAAGCTATTAACCAAAATAAAATAAGACTCTATCTTATTTTATTAACACAACAACTCTCTAGAATTTCAAAAGTTTGAAATTTAAAATAACCCTCTTCAATTAATTAAGTCAAGTTGACAACATTAATTGAAATGAGTTAAAGGGGAGGTTTTGAGAGAATTTGAGGAGTTGGGGTTCGTGTGGACCCCACCTCACTTAATCCTCCCAAGGGAGGTTAAGTGGATGTGGGTCCCACTCCCAACTCCCTTTGGTAGGATTTAACTAGTTAAAATAAAATTTGTTCCTCACAAATTTTATTTAACTTAAACTAAAAACCCAAAAACTAACTTTCAACCCGCAGCAAACGCAACTTCCGAAAAGGTCCCTTTAAGCGAATATCGGCGCTGCGAGTTCATCGGTGCCCTCGGAATTCAATTCCGAGCACCGGATCAAAAGTTAGGAATTCCCGCTCGTTCGTTCACTGAACGTACCCGAGCCAAACTTCGGAAATTGATTCCGGGCACTCTGGGCCTCGGAATCAGGTGCCGTCTGAAACCGCACTCTTGTAAAATTCTAAAGAAAATTAAGAAAAAGATTTCCTTGAATTTTACGGGTCTTTACAATCCCTTTGTCACTCTTGGATATTTTATTTGATAGATGGTTGGGAAATAACTTGAGCAAGGTAGGATGCATTCCCTACCATTTTTATTTCTAAATCCATTTTTTTCATATCCAGGAAGATATGGTATTTCTCAATCCACACCCTGAATAGAGTAGAATGTTCAGTCCAGATAAGAGTGTAGGCTACCATGTATTCCTTTTACGATGGTCAACAATAAAGATATCATAGTTCTTAAATTTCTCTAACTGTATTCTTTGAGGAATGTTGATCTCCTTCCATGTGAATATATACCTTACGATATTTTTATCAGTTAATATATGACACTTCTCACCATATGGGAAGTTGCATAATATTTTCAAGGAAAAATAATATACCCTAGATCTAGATCATGCTTTGGGAAGTTATACTTAGGGATCTTCAACTTCTTTGTTTCATAGGCTATCACATTATCATTCTACATGAGTAAACAACTCAAGTATTTCTTTGAAGCATCACTGTATATAAGAAAATTCTATATTGGTTGGTAGTGCGAGTAAAAGTTTAGTGATTATCCTCTTCTTTATCTTCTTTAATATTTCCTCACATTCTTCGATTCAGACATACTTTACTTCTTTCCATGCCAACATAGTTAGTGGGCTATAACATCTTGAGAAATTCATCACAAAACATTTTTAGTACCCCAATAGTCCAAGATAACTATAGATTTCCACAACACAAGTGGTTTTGAAACATTTCTAAATTGCCTTTTTTGAAGGCTCTATATAAATTCCATCCCTTGTGATAATGTGTGCAAAGAATGTGACTTATTTCACCCGAAATTCACACTTTTTGAACTTGGCATAAAATTTATCCTTCCTTAATATTTCTAGCACAATCCTCAGATGTTCTTCAGGTTATTCCTTACGCTTAGAGTTTATGAGAATATCGTTGAAAAAAACTACGAAAATTTGTCGACGTAGTGTCTAATGACTCTATTCGTAAAATCTATGAATATTTCAGTGGAATTAGAAAGTCCGAAGGGAATCACTAGAAACTCCTAGTGCCCGTACCTTGAATGGAAAGTATTCTTATAAATATATTCATTATTCACCTTCATTAGATGATATCCATAATGAAGATCCACCTTTGAGAAGTATTGAGCTCCACATAGTTTATTGAACATCTCATCAATCATTATAATATGATACTTTTTATTTATAGTGATTTTATTAAGCTCCCGGTAATCAATACATATCTGCAATGATCCATCCCTTTTCATTAAGAAAAGCACTAGGGTACCTGAATTTGATACACTAGGGTGTATAGAACCCTTTTCAAAATGCTATTACAACTTCTTCATTAACTCCCCCAGTTCAATATGGTCCATCTATATGAACATTTTGAGTTTGGAGAGGTTCTGGGTATAATTTCTATCGAGAAATCAACCTCACGATCTAGGGTAAGTATAAGAAACTCATCGGGAACTACATAAATTTATTCCCTCACAATGAGAATTTCCTCAAGTTCAATGCTTTCTTTCAATACAACCATTTATCCTAGGTATTACTCTTCAAAGGGTATCAACACCGACACCGTTGAGATATTTTCCATAGGTGATTCATGATATTCCTTGCATTGGTATAGGAGCATGTGATGATTCACAATATGAAAGATATTTTCTTTTCTTGAAAATTAATCGGTTATCTATACAATGAGATCCAATCCATGAAAGTTATATTGTCTAATTACACCATGTAAATTATTATGATATTTTGTAGAATAATCCTCTCACATATGCCAATTGGAGAAGAGTCCAACACTTGGGATGCATTGATCTCCCCACTAGGTGTTTTTAAGGATATCATTACTTGAATGCATTGAGGATTTGGTTCAATAGTTCTATCCAACATACAATATATAAAGGAATTAATATAACCCAAATATAATAAAAAAGTTTCCATTATTAAGTGAATATAATCATACCATATAATACGTTGTTTTCTTTATCCACTTCAACAGTGGTGATTGAATAATATTTCTATTTCTCCTTCGGATTTTTTGTTGTTGACACTGAATACCCATAATGAATCAATGTTTGGTGCACTAGCTTGCATAGTTCCCTTTATCCCAATAGTTTAAGCATTGAATCATGTGTGGTGCTCCCCTTTCCTTAATCACATTGGCCAACATCTTCATGTCTCTTCAACATTCATGAGATTTGAGGCCTTTTATCCCAAAATTATAACATTTCTTTGTCCCTTAGAGGTAGTTACGGTGATGCTTCTTCTTAAATTTTTTACATGTGGGTGGTTTAACATTGCTTACAACTTTTTCTATAGATACTTTATCTTTAAATTAAATATATAGTTTCTTATCTCCCTAAAAATGTGAATATTATCTAAACTCTATATCCAATTTGAGAGAACATCGAAAGTAATCTTCTTTACTTTCAAAGTATCAAATAGCTAGATTGTTTTGAAGGTGTTTTTAAAAATAAATAAATACTCTATCTATTTGTATTTCATTGTTTAATAAATGACCAGATGCATTCCATGCCTTCCCTATGAAATTTTATTTACAATCTCTGACAGATTCACCATTCTGTTTCATTAAATTTATGATTTCTCTATCCATCTTTGTATAACGTGTTTTTAACCAATAAATGATAATTAATATTTACTTAAACTCTTCCCACTCCATATATTCTATTTCATCCTTATTCTTATAGTTATTAATCGGTGTCCACCATTACTCGGCCTCCCTATCTAAGTGATAAATGACCAAATTTTCCTTCTCCATCTCATAATAGTGAATAACAAAAGATATATTCTCCATTGAATTGATCCACTATTCCATGAATATTGGATCGAAATAACCACTAAACATCTGTTCTCATTTCCCCATAAACGAATCAATTAAAAGATTATTCTTATTACGTGAAGGAATCTATTTTTCATTGTTCAAGTTATCATTCATAGCTTGAAATAGATGGGTAAGAATTCCCATGATATTTTAAACTCCACCTCCAAAGTAATTGGGGATGTTGTTAGGGAAATTGATGCAAACTACTTCCCATAGGTTATTGAAATGGTTTATCTCGGTCCCCACCATTTACTAAAATAGAAAAATATTGAACAAATTGAATGTAAATAAACTATGAATAAATAATTCATTCTTTTCTATAATTAAATATAAATTCAAATATTATTGGATACCTATGATTAGGTATTTTTTTCAAAACAAATATTATTCAATGTTTACATATACCTGTCCTTACTATAAGGTTTTTCACTAGCATTCAAAATTCCAAATTCAAAAAATAACTAAATGATGATCTAATAGAAAGTATATAGACATATTTTTCCATACAAAACTATTACATTTTAACAATAAACAACATAATAATGTTAAAAAATATGGATCCAAAGTTTTAGTGTCTTGGGGAAATTAGGTACATAAATAACAAAAAAAATAATAAAACATAAACATTTAGTTAAATCTTCTTCTTTATCCCTTTATATCTCACATTCTCCTCAATACATGTAGTCACCTGAAGATATACATCAATGATTGGGGTGACCTAAAATCCTATTAAGAGGACAAATAAGGACAAGAACCAATATAATATGGGTGAGAATAATCATCATAATCATAATTACACAACCTTTGGATAATTATCAACAGCATGGTGAAAAAATTGGATAAAATCAAGGGATGTTGAAATGCATAAAAATGAAATATCATGTCTTAGTGGTCAAACACCACATGTAGTTTTGAACAATGCTAGCATCATGTTCACGCATAACATATGGGAATAACCATATCATCATCATTGTTAACAAATATATCATCTTTTTCACACATATTAACCATTTTAGCATGAGATTCATCACATTATCTAATGCATTGGTCGGATATATAATTCCAGGACCACCTATCACATCATAAAATTTACATTATCATGTATTCCACATGGAATATATATCATTAAATGTAATGAAGTAACCCATGTGATGAAATGGTTTTGATAAATATTTCATCAATAATAATTTCATGAATAAACATGGTGTTACAAATTGGAGAAAGAAAAAAGAACATATTTGATTTAAGAATCATTATTTTTGGGTGAGGAAGAAATAACTCAAGAGGTTTCAAGATGTGTTTTGGAAAGAAGAGTTATTTTGGAATATATATATATTTGCAATAATTTTTTTTGGAAACATTTATATCCTAATAAATAAGAGGTAATAATAATGAAATTATATTTAAGGAAGATTAAATTAATATGTATATTGAAATTATGAATGATAGAGATATATCCCATTGAAAGGGAGTTGGGTTTGAGAATCCCCTTACCCTATGTATAAATGATTTCTTGAATTGAAATTAATATAATTAATTTTCAAATTATATTAATTAATTAATTAATATAGAAACTACTATACATTTTTGTATTTATTATAATCCTATTAATTTCATTTATGTATATTTTTATGAGATACAGGGTTCAATTGCATTGTTCCGGGAGTGTTTGTTTTCTTGGTTTCCATGATAATTTCACTTGTATACAAGTACGGAATTTCATGAAAAATGAAAATAATTATTCATAATTGATATTAAAAGTAATTAATGATCTTATAGAAGTTAAAATGGTATAATATATCATTTTATTATATTATAAAAGAATGGTTCATTATATAAAATGTTGATGAATTTTTTTTAATTTATTTTTGTGGTTTTTACGACCATCACAAAAATGTATCATTCTATTTAATATACTTTTTATATATTGGTTCTAGTACACGATATTAGTTTTAATATGTATATAACTTATTATTTAACCATAATAATGTTTTTATGTGCAGCCTTGAATGTGGTAATGAAAAAAAAATTGTATGCGAAGGGGGTGAATCGACATATAACGGACGATGTTTCCATTTTTAAGATAAAACGATATGAGAATATATTTTATGTTTTATATTAATTTAACATAATAAAATTATGTTATACATGTAATAATAGAGTTATCATGACGAATTTGATATGGGGATGAGGATATGGTAGAACAATGATAGAATTTAAAAGAGAAAGGTGGAAGATTTTACCTCTTGAATATCTTCTCCCTGAGAACGTCCTTAAAGAACTTGGGATTGGTATATTGTTAATACCAGATGCTCTTGTATGTGGGTAAGAGGTTTTTAAAGGTAATTAGGAAAAATTTAGACAATATTAATGTCTTGGAGGTGTGAGTAGAAGGGTTGGTGATGGGTTATATTTAAAGGGGGGAGAGGGTGTTTTAGATTATTATATTCATTAGTTTATTATTTTGGCTCAAGACTATAAGAAGTGTTAATTCATATAACTAAATAAAGTAACTTTTCTTGGATATTTCTAAATTATGGGTTACTACCACATCTATACATCATCAATGAGTTAATAATTCATGTATTTGTCTAATACTGTAAATTTCTGTATATCACCATTCACAAAAATTCAAATATATTTAAAAAATAAAAAAAAAATCACATTATTTTTTTGGGAATATAGGATTGAGGAATTAAATAAATTTTATAAATTTTTTTTTATAAATATGAGAAATTTAATTTTATATAAAATCATTATTTATTAGAAAAATACTGATTTTAATATTATAACCGATTTTTTCACACTATGATAAGTTAGTTAAGGTGTCATAAAATTGTCTTATAATTATAAGATATAAAAACATTAATTTATGAATCTATTTTATGAAAATAAATTTTGTTTTAAATTATTATATTAATTATCAAATTGTATATAAACATTTATGTTTCATAAAAATACCATTACTTAATTTATCATCTTTAAAACTTTTAGTTACTTATTTCATGATAATATATATATATACATATAATATCATCATATATAATATACCTAAATTTAATTTATAATTTCATAGGTGATGCTTCTATTCTATTTTCTAGATTGCTATTCCCAATGCCCATATTACTATGCCAACATTCATATTACTATTCCATCAATATAGGTTCCTCAATTTCAATAAATACATATTATTCTATACTTTATTCACTAGAAAAATTATTTTATTGGTTTCTTTATATTATGTATGTGTTTTATATTATATAAAATAATTATACGAAGGGAAAATTACATTGATAAAATTTTGGGTCGTTACATTCACAACTCTTTGTGAATCTATCAAGAAACCCTTTTTGGATTTGTTCTCATAAAACTCCATTAATTTTTTAATAAACATTTTCTGAAAAATTAATCCTTATTAAATGGAAAAATTATGTTACCATTTAGGAATTAGTATCATTGAATAAAAATATGAAATCTTGATTTTATATATGTAAGAAAGGAGAGTCCTCTACAAAAACATTAATTCCAATCAAATAAATAAGGGTTTCTTTGATATTCATCAAACATACTCATATGTCTAAACAAAATTTGACCATAATATGTATCATATAAATCTTCTGTAAACCTATATAATGAAATTTTCCATGACATCAAGTTACCACTAGACATAGAATACACCAATATAGTATAATACATCTCATCATTTCTTTATTATCTAAAAAATCATGACAAAGTCGATGAATACATCACATGTCATTAATATAATAGATGAGTGCATCAGATTACCCTAATTCAAGTATATAAACACATTATTTGTGACTAAAATAATCAAGGAAGTTATAGTAATCATTCTAATTCAATCATGGTCCATGCGTCCTTACTTGTCATGCTAGTAGACAAATCCCATCATGGTTTCACTCCAACTAATGACATGATCTGCTACATATCCATCCACTACCTAATTATCCATGTTCATATTTTAAATTACACATGTAGGGAAAAGATTTATGAAATTTACAATACTAGATATATTTCCAACTGTAGTTAAAAAGGATTATGAATATACATACATCCCTTTGCGTATCGATAAGCTTTTGACATTCTATGAGATATAATTTAGTGGATCAATCAATGTAATAAGCCTATAATGAATACCTCATTAATCTATTTTTAATATCTAAAATACAAATCCTTATAATTATTAAAATAACATATTGAAGATAACCTTATCATATGATCACAACCCATAATAATCTATAACGATCATAGATTAGGTAAATCTAAAAATCTTACATTGAAGGGACATTAATATTAAACTATTTTAGTAACAATAATTGAATCACAAATGATTGAATGATTATTTATTATTTACTTTATTATAATATCCTGAAAAATTTAAAACCATTAAAACCAATATCTTATGTGTCTATTGTTCTTCCATAATGTATTCATCAATAGATCTTCCACATTCTCTGGTGTACCATCCAAATTAATCATTCTATCACCCCTCTCAATGATCTATCGTATGTGATGGTTTTTTTGTAGCATGTGTTTTTTAATTTAGTGAAACTAGGATACCTTATCCCAAAAAACTAACCCATTTTTCTCACAATATAGCTTTATTTATCCCTTAATGCAAGAAATGAACCTATGTTTGGTAATAAACTTATTGATCCAAACAACATCCTTCATAGCATATCTTGTAGTGATGTACTCTTCCTATATTGATGAGTCCACTTTAGTTTCTTATTAGGAACATTTATAACTACAAAGTCCACCATTTATGAGATATATTAATCAATATTGATATTTTATATTATATTTTTCAGTTTTAAAACTCACATATGTTTGAAATTTTACATAATGATCATTTTCACCTCCAAAGAACAAGAATATATCCTTTGTACTTCTCAAGTACATAATACTGTTACTCACAAGAATCTAGTGGCTCTAACCCGGAGTGGATTTGTATCTACTAGTTATGATTAAAGTATAAGAAACAGTGGGTTTTGTACAAAACATGGTATACATGATATATCTATTTTTTGATTCATGAGTAAATATATCCATAATTTCCAACTCTTTAGAAGGATCCTAAATCTTTATAATATTAATTCCATGAAACACTAGAAACAATTACTTATTTTCGTTCTCTATGCTAAAACACTATATCACTTTAATAATATTTGTGTTCTAACTTAGTCTAATAATCCTCTAAGATTTATCTTTGTATATCATCATGACAAGTATATAGGAAGCTTCACCCATGTTTTTTTATTGAGTAACATGTAATCATCTAGATATTTACAGAATAATGTTTTGGGATATTAGTTTTGATAATATTTATGTCATCTACATAAAATATTAAAAACATTATTATAATCCCATTGAACCTCTTATATTATAATGTGGCCTATTTTTTATTCACTACCCACAATCATTTTAATGAGTAAAATAAATATATTAAATCATAATTTGGTTATAATGGTGGATTATTGATGATTGATCAATGATATATTGGATATGCAATTCTATTAATATAAGAGAAACAATGTGTAATTTTGGATTATATTTTTTGAAAAAATTTGGTATTTAATTTAATATTTTTTATGAATATTTAATTTTATTTGTTTTAATTACCTTTTAATTGTAATATCATTTTAAATTAAAATTTTAATGTGTTTCATATTGAAGACATTGATTTTATTATTTTAATATTTAATTTTAAAAATAAACTATCGTAATTAATTCCTTAGTTTTGATATTATTAAAAAATAATTCTTACCCTTTATATTTGGATTACATCCTGATTATTTTTTTGAATTCATTTTTACCCATAAATTTAGATTAGTGTGCTTTAAAATTAATAATAGAAAAAATTTGATGAAAATAAAAGGAAAAGGGAGAGCCAAACCTGAAGCCACATAGGTCCACTGAAAGATTCTAGATTTTTCAAGAGGTTCTCTGATGATTGATCCAAGCTATATAAAGGTGAAGCATACCCATATTTGAGAGGACCACATTAAAATATTATTTTTTTCTCAGGTTATGCGAGGAGGATGATGAATATGGACATGCACACCACATGGAACCAAAAGATAGGATCACATTGTAGCAAATTATGTGATGAAGGATAGATATTTTGTTTTGAATTTATATTACTAATGAATCTGGAGTGACCAATAAGAATATGGTACACTTCTAACTTGATGAATGATATCATATACTATAGTTTCATGAGGCATGTTGGAGGTAGATTATAACAATGGAGATGTATATTGAAGAGGATGAAAATAATCTTGACATAGGTGATTTGATTTATTTCATATAATTTATCCTTATATTAACTTTATTTATATTTCTTTTAAATATATTTTATTGGATTAATTGACCAATATTGTTGTTTCTGAAAACTTTATTGGATAAATCATGCATGCAAAATGGGATTGAACTGAAACATAAATTTCTTTTCCATATTATCACCATTTAATTTATATATTGGTTTCATTATAGTTATTCTTCTTTTAATTTTCAATTTCAATGATCATAAATCAATGATAGTTGATATTGATCTAAATTTTGAAAACTGTTAAGAGAATTTTCATTTTAAAAAATATATAACATAAAATTTTGAAATCAATAGAAGTAAATCACACCATGTTTATATGTAAACTCAATCTTGGTTAATAATTCACTCAGCCTTTGGGATAGTTTTGAGTTTTATATATGCAAATATATGGGGACTAACCTTCACTTTTCTGATACTTGAAAATATTAATTGTAAATATTTTGAATGGATGTTGGTTAATGAAATTTCACATGATCATTAATTTTTAAGAGTTATTAGTCTATCAATATTCTACATTCTCTTCCACTATTTGATAATAAATAATTTTCCTTATTCCCTATTGAACTAATTTTTTCTATTCACATAATCATTTTTCACTTACCTATTTCTAACAAAATTGTTTTATCACTATTTGTTTTACATTTTTACTATTTTTTTACATTAAATTTATTTCTCATGGTCATTAAAACATAGTGTCAGTCCTTAATTATGGATCAACCATGAATGACACTATACTAGTTTTAGGAAGTACAATATATAATTAAATTTATTATTTTATTGATAAAATGAGAATTATTTTGTCATAGTTTTCGTGAAAGGCACGAGTGACGAAGTTAGGAAAAAGTTTTAAAAAATCATAAAAAATCTATTCTATTTTCAAATGAGAAAAAAAATTATTAAATCTTCTATATGTGTTTTGTTTAAAATGTTTTTAAATATATTCTGTTCATGAATGCAAGAAATAAATATGAAAATATTGATCTTTTAATTATTGAAATTGAAAATCAGTTGTCTAATATAAATTTTTTGAAATGGATAGTAATGGGGAGTTAATGGATCACTATGATTATTCCATTTCACCTTATACTAGGGAATAAGTCACTAACATGCACATTATTTGATAATTTTATTCCTGTATAGTTCCAAGAAATCTTTTAAGAATTAGGATTACACATTGTTCTAGTAATTATGTGATTAAATAGTCACTGTTTTCCATAATTTTTTTAATGGAATGGTTGATAACAACACTTCATACGTCATTATGGATTTATAATGTGTGATTAGATATCTAGAACACAGAGTAATTAGGGAGGAAAAATTGAAACTAAGAGTTTTTTCATTTTTTTCAAAGGTAATGTTAGAAGTGGTTTAAATAGTTCTATGAAGAGGCATTTGAAACATGATATTATATATTTAATGATTTTTATGAAATTTACCATAGTATAATGAAATATAAAATCTGATATAAGATCCAATGATTTTTACAAGATGAGGTCAAAATGTTCCATAAAACCTAGGATATATTTTGGGGTATTCTTAGAAAATGTACTAGTAATTAGTTTACTAAAAATTTCATAATAAACAATTTCTATAACAGTCATACCCTTTATAATCAATTAACATAAGATCAATTTTCTAGAGGAGACTTTTCTAATAAACCACAGGTGTTCTTAAAAATATTTTTAGTAAAATTTCACCAAATTCACAACCTAAATGTTCAAGAAGGATAATCATTAATAAAAAAATTACCTTCAAGAATCCCATCCATGGGATAATATGTTTTTTAATGATAATATTCATAGGGAGAAACACCAAAACTATGGTTGGTTTTTTCATTCAGTATGCCACTTTCTAAACACTAATATGACTTCCCATGATCAAAAAAATTATAATTATTCTGGTTATAAACATTGGATGTATCTTAGTTATGATATATTTTCAAATTATTACAACCAACGCTATATAAATTAATATATCCTTTGTTGTTGAGAGTAGGGAGTGTTTAGATAAAAATATTCTCCTTCATTTCCACCACACCGATGGAAACTATTTCAAAACCAAAATACTACTGAGTAATCATATTTAAAAACCAATTTATATGGTCTTATAAAAATGATTAAATTTTTAATGGATTTTGATGATAAAAGACATAAAGCTAATATGGAATCCCAAATAAGTTTATTAAAAAATGACATGAATAATCTATAAACACAAATTAGTCACTTTTATAGACAAAATAGAGGAATGTAAAAAAGAAAATATACATGTTATATCTAAACATAATGTATGGTAGAATATTATTTAAGTAACAACTATGAGGGGTATGTAAACTTAAGAGGACCCTAGAATAGAACCTAATATAATTCAAATTAAAAATATGGAAGAATCAAGCCCCCAAAAATTTATAATTTAAAAAATATAATATAATGGATATAAACTCAAAAAATGAATTAAATTCCCTTATTCCATCTAAATAAAATTAAAATTATTCTAAAATGACGAATAATAAAGAGATGTAAACTATTCAAGAAGAAATTGATGGAATTCACACAATTTTGAAGAATTATGAACCACCCATCACATTACATGAAATGTTAAAATATAAATATCAAAAACATGAACATCTATGTTTCTTGGGCTCTTAAACAAGATATAAATCAACATTACTTTTATTAAAACATTAATCTATTTTTTCACATTTTAAATCTCTCCAAAAAATTGCTTCAAATAATAAATATCTTGATGATTTTTCTACATACTGCCTCACTGAATAGTGTATTATTATAATTTAAATTAATATTCATCCAAAACTCAAGGATATAAGGAGATTATTCATTCTATATAATTTAGTGAATCAGGAGAAACTAAATTGTTTATGTGACCTTATAGAAATTATTAATTTGATCCCTTAATACCTATTTTAATAGTCGAGATTGGGAGAGCTATAACATACCTATGTTGTTTTACAAATGATTGGTCGTTCCATCACACACCTTATAAGAATGGTATATCATGTTTTTATTAGTGTTGGAGTATTATTTTTTCCGAATAAATTTTCCAATCATAAAAACTAATTTTGGAAAGGGAGCCACTATCATCCTATTTAGTCATTTCCTTATCACATAATGAGTTGTGATTAATGTTTTTATTTGGAAATTGATTTTAATTTTTTATGAGAAAATTGAGGAATTTAATGATTATGAAAATAAAAATGATCCTACACATGAGAAAAACCACTAAAGTGTAGAAATGATGGAATATTGGGAGTATTTTCACATTTTTGAAGGGGTATTTTCATAAATATAAAATATAGTACGTATGTGTTAGGATAAAAAACATGTTTTTAGGTTGTTGTATGTGAAGTGGAGGAATATTTTGATGAGTATGAGGGTGAGTTTCTAGACTATATAGATGCTTTTTAGTGGAATTCATAATCACTTTATAACCACCTTCTTAGTCTAGTGAGATTTCCACTCAAAATAATGGTGAGGAATATGAGTTATCTATCTCATATTATTTTGTTAAGAGACACATTGAAGTATTTAGGCCACCTATTCCTAATAATTTCCCTTCTATTCAATTAGAACTAAATGTATATATTAATCTTATCCCTTACTATTAGAAATATTTATTTTTTGGTGAATTTTCTACATGAACTATAATTATTTTGGATGAAATTAAGTATATTTATGAGTAAAAGTTTTTAATTGTATTAGAAAGTTCAAATTTTCAATAGGATGGTCCCTTACTAATATTAAATAGATCTTAATTTCTTATTAAATTCATAAAATATCTATTTACCCTAAACAAAAACCAACGGTAAATGAAAAAAGGTGTCTCAAAACCTAACATGAAATTGGTTGTGAGATGGGAGGTAATTAAATATTTTTAGTCAAGGGTAATATTTCCCATTCTAGACATTACATGGTCCAACCCTGTTCAATTTATCCCAAGAATGAAGGTGTTCTATTCATTAAAAATGATATTAATAAGAAAATTTTGTCTATGAATATTTCCAAATATAGAGTATGTATAGATTACACGAAACATTATTCAACCACAAGATATTATCATTTTACAATTCCATTCTTATTTATGATGATTGGGAGGTTAGATAAAAATTATTATTTTTCTTTATTAAGGGATTTTCTGGTTACAAATAGTTTCTAGTATCCCCTAAAGAATAGTAAAAGAAAACATTCACATGTATATTTGGGACATTTCCTTCTAGTGAATTCCACTTGGATTTTGTAGTTCCTAAACCACCTTTAATAGTTGTATAACGGTTATTTTCTATGACATGGTTTAGAGGATTATATAGGTATACATGGATGATTTATATACAATTATAAGATTTTTAAAAATAATTCCTGCAATGTAGAATTAATCATGAGAATATTTATTGAGAAAAAATAATGCTTATGTTTGAAAAATTCTAGTTTATAGTTTCTTAGGTAATATTTCTTGGTCACACATGGACAAATATAGGAACTGAGGTTGATAATGCTGAACTATAATCCATTCAAAAACATTCCCCTATAAATGTGATATTAATTTCAATATTATTAAGGAATTTGGATTCCAACCATAGAATTATAAACAAATTTCTGAAATCAAAAATCCCATTTGTTAAAAAAGTGTTAAATATATAAACTTTCACTTTGATAATAAATGTATAAAATATTTCATTATTCTTAATAAAAATATCACATCTTCATCAATTATTATCACCCCATATTTTAAGTTTCTATTTTAAATATTTTCTGATGCTAGTGATTTTATTTTTGGGAAAATCTAAGAGGAAATGAATAAATAGAGGCTATAAGTGGTGTAAAATTATATTATGTTACTAGATGACACAAAAAGAAATTAAATCACTACTGAAAATGAATTAATATATATTTTTTATTACTCAAGAAAATTTAGGTAGTACCGGATTAGTTCAAAAGATATTGTATTTATTTGTCATTCATCTATGAAGTATTTAATATCTAAGAAGGAGGATAAGTTAGGATTGAACTTATCAATAATAATTTAGAAATAATTTTATTTGGGGATTAAAGACAATTAGGCTTCCAAGAATGTGGTGGCTGATCACCTGAACAGGATTTATAAAACCTAAAAAAATTACCTAAGAGAGATTATCTCATCGTTTCTAGATGAAAAAATAGGTATGGCATCTGATAAGGATTTTTGGTTATGTGATCATATCAATTTTAAAGATATAGAAATCATTCCAAAGTAATTACTATAAAATAAATTAAGATATTTCTTCCAGAGCTAAAATATTAATTTTGGGATGATCCTTTACTATTTAAGAGTTGTGATAGTTTTATTTTGAGGAGATCTGGGGATGTGTAATATATTTTTCCTATTCCAAAAATTTACCACTCTTCTTTAGGGGTGGGAACAATTAAGGATATAAGAATATCAAGAAATTATTACATAGTAGTTTCAATTATCCCACTCTATTTAAGGATACCAAAATTCTTTTAACAGGTTTTGAGAAGTTCTAGAGGTTAGCTATTTTTGTTAAAAATAAAATGTTTTCCAAAAAAAGAATTTTGATGGCTGAATCTTTTGATGTTGGAGGTATATATTTTATGGTACCATTATCATTTTATTATTTTAATGGTTATAATATTATATTTTATAATATTTGTTAATGTGGGTCAATGTGTTGATTCATTTTAATAATAAATAAACTAATGTTGTAAAATCCTTCCATAGGAACATCTTTTCTATTATTGGAGTGCCCAATGTTTTTATTATAGATATATGAAGACATTTTAATAACATTAAATTCAAATAATTAATTGATAAATATTATTTTTTAACAAAAATGGAAATATTTACCAACCATAATCAAGAAGAGAAGCTATTGTCTCCAATTTAGATCTTAAGTATATTATAAGGAAAACTATTTGTATCATTATAAAAGATTGGTCTTTAATGATTGTTGAGGACTTGAAGGCTTATAGAACTAATTTCAAGGATCCTCTTGGAATATATACTTATATATTTCCTTTTTGGAAAATAGTTCATTTTTTATGTAGTTGTATCACAAATCCTTTTTGGATACGAAGGCTTGAATTTTTAATTTAAGACTCATAGTTAAAGGAGTCTACTTGATTTGAGTGAAATTGATGAGATAAAAATAGTCTTATGAAAACAAATAATATAAAAAGATAATTAAGGCTTTCCATTATTCGATAATTAAGAATATGGACTTTATGGCTGGATAGAAAGTATTAATTTTCAATTATGGGCTTAATATATTTCTCAAGAAGTTGAAATATATGTGGTCTAATCCATTTACCATTATTATGGTATTGGTTAATAGAGCATTAGAGTTGATAGGTGAGAAGAATAAACCATTCTTTCTCAAAGCATAATTATTTAAATATTTCATCGAGGGGAATACAAAAGGAGTTGATGATATTTTTTTTTCTAAAATTCATCAATTTTCTCTAATTATTACAACATGATATATATGTAGTGTTTCATGGGACCTATCCTAAGGTTCTCTATTTTTTTGACATTAGTTTTGTTTTATTTAACCAGAATAATAATTTCTATTGTGATCTACCTAATTTTATCTTATAACAGTAAAACTTATCTCTCTGATCAACTAATTCATTATTTCAGTCACTTTTTTTTCACATGTGTTTGATATATTACAGGTTATAATTATCATTTTATACAAATTTCCTCTCATGGTTTGTTAGGATCATATTATTTTGGATAGTTCAGCACTTTTCTAAATTTCCATGCGTGGTCGATTACCCATTATAGTCGATTAAATTTTCAATGTATGTTCACATTGCCCACTATATGACCCTCATAATCAGTTGTATTCAAACAAGAAGTCTGCTTTTATGGACAATCCGAGACTTAAAAATAATTTTCAATGTGCAGTTCCTTGTCGTGAATTTTTAGTTGAAGGGTTGTTCTCAGGATGATTTTTATTTCATTTTTGATGCTATCCTTTATAAAAAAATTCACCATGTAATCAGTTACCTCTTATGGTTGATTGACCTACCATACAAGTCCATGGCCAATTTATCCACCACAATATTTTATGGATACTTTTTTTGAGTCCATGTATGATTGGTATTTTCATTATATAGTGCATTTCATTATTACCATAAATTTATACTTCTTCTTATGGTTGACCATATTGTCTTTTTGTGGTCACTTCGAATGATTAAATGGTATGATCAATTGGGTTTATCATCTCTTGGTTAGTTTCTTCTTGCTTTCATTTGTACTCTGAAAGTTGATCAACACATTTACAGTCTGTTTTCTACTAGGATAGTTGGATACTTTTAATGATCACATCGATTATAATTTCAAATTCTTTTCAACGGGTAGGAGTTTCATTAATAATGAAATCTTAAATCTCTTCCCTCTCAATCAAACTTATATTACAAATTTTCTCTTTAGAAAAAATTCATAGAATAATATGTTTTTTCATTTTTTCATGTAAGTAAAATGTGGGGATATTTTAAATTGTTTAAAAATATAAGTGTAAAGGATAATTTTATAAAAACAATTTCCATGATCTAGGATGCTATTATTTTTTCTTCTTCTTTATGATATTTGATTTTAAATTATATATCTCTTAATAATATTTATCTCTTATTTTGAATTAAATATAGGGGATTATCCTTGAGTTCTTGAATTGGGTACATTTATATTTCTTTGTTGGTTTCTTAGTATTATAATACCCTCTATATTGAAAATAAAATTTAAACACATTGAAAATATTTCAAGAACCACTAAAATGATTTTGGATTCCAAAACATTCTACTGTATAAATCAATGATCAACATTCTACCTTTTGATATAAATTATATATTATTGAATTTTTTTAAAAGAAACAACATGAACTTTCTAAAATCTATTTTTAAAAATATTTTGGAAGTGTGTAAAGAGTGATGTTTTAGAATTTCTTATACCCTATTTAAAATAAATTTAATCTTTTGAAATAAAAATTATTTGAAAATAATTTATTTTATTCTTTCTCACACATAGGAATAAATCTGAATTATAATGAATGGTGTATTTACACTTTGACGAGGTTAAATTTATATAAACCCACAGATTTGACTATGAATATCATTTTATTTCTCTATTGTAAAAAATTACATCAAGTAAAATTTTGGGAGTTTGTATTATAATTATAATTGAATTTGAAAGGTTTTATTGTTATAAAACCAACATGATTGGAATCCCAATGGTTCATGACTTTGAAATGCTAATTCAGGTTGAATTTTTTTAATTTTTATTCACATACCATTGAATGGGTTAATTATTCCCTTAAATTATTTATCCCTACCCATCCAAATAATTTTCTAAATTATTCTGAGCTCTTCAATTATATGGGTATATTCACCTAGAGCTAAAGAGAAGTTTGGAAGATTCTTTTGGATGGAAATAGATGCGTGTTTAATTCTTATCAAAATTTCTATTCTCAATAATTTTTGTGAAATATTATATGTAATTTTCATTCAATAAATTTAATTTTTATAGGGTGGTACAATTAACTACTTGGAGTGTTGATTAGGGAAAATATAGTAGAAAATAAACTCTTTGTGGAATTTTAGTTTTTTAACATTGAGATATTATTATATCAATAAACTTGATAGATGGGTTTATTGAGGAAAATAAAATACCAAATTTTGGTGGTATTTTGAATTGCATGTTTTTGGTAAACTTTTTCAAATCTTTTGGAGGAATTAATTGATGATTTTATGTTTTAATGTGAGGATAATGTTGAATTTCTAATAATTTATCAATATATTATTTTCTTTAAAATTATTTGTTTATTTTAAAACTAATTTGTGATTTAGATGCATAATTACAATATGGTTCTTTACCTTTAATTTTATATATTAAAAATATTTTATTTATTTGGTTTTAAGGAAGTTTTATATTTATTATATCATTGATTTAGATTTTTAATGGGTTTTATATTGAAAATAATTCATTCATTATTCATCTATTTGTTTTAAAAATGAATTGTTGGAATTCATTTTTTAGATTGGAAATTATTGAAAAATATTGGTTGAATTTTATTTTTGGTTTATTAACTAATCTTTTTCTTCAATCATTCTTCTCCCTTAATATTAATTTTACGGATGCGAACACTAAAATCAATAATGTAAAATCATAAGCTATTATAAATAAAAGGAAAGGTGGGGAGCTCAGAACTGCAGAGATCAACTAGATGATTCAACATATTTTTGGAATAGTTTAGAAGATTAAACTGACCTATGCAGTTGTGAATCCGACCCACATGGTGGAGGAGAACATTTAGTTAGGATATTTTCTCAAATCATAGAAGTAGAATATTAATCAATCATTGGAGTTCCATGTGGAACCTGAGGAGATGATCATGGAGAATCTTATTGTGAACATGAGGCTGAATATTTACAAAGAATTATTTTTGAAATTGAAATAGTGATGATCACCAGGAAGACAATACACTTCATAATTAATACATTATATCAGATACATAAGGATTGTGAGTCACAAAGGTGGTAAATCACAACGGTGTTGATGGATCAAGTAAAGGATGATAATAATATCCGTAGAGGATATTTTATTTATCTACTAGAAAATATTCTTATAATAACATTATTATTTCTTCTTTTAATTCAGTTAAAATTAATTCCTTGGTGATTTTTTTGTTCCTAAAATGTATATTTTATAAATTATGAATGGAGAATTTGATTTATTTGATACTTTTATTTCTCTTTGATCATTTCATAATTTCATTACTAGATCACATACCTTCATGACTTTTATTACTGAAGTTACTTTGTCAATGATAAGTTATCAATGACAGTTGATAATTTTCTTAATTTTACTAATGATTAAGAGAATTGTCACTTCAGAATCTCCTAGCAAGGAATTTTGAAATCAATAAAAGTAAATCCCACTATGTAAGTATGATATTTTTGTCTAGGTGATTCATTTCATCCTCTTATATGATAGTGTTAAATTACATAACATCTAAACTATATGGTTGAACCTTCACTTTTTTGTACTTGAAAAAGGTAGTGTGAGATAATTTTTTTCGTTATTTTTTTCAGTATATTTCACATGAACGAGGATATTTAAGAGTTATTAGTTGATAAAAATTCCACTTTCCCTTACAACACTTGATAAGAACTTTTTTACTTGGACTTTATTATTATTAAACAACTTGATTCAATAAACATCATCCTTTTCTGCTCACCTTTTTCAAGATCAATTTTATCCATTTTAATTTTCCATAAATTATTACTATTTTTACAGTTTTTTATTACTTTCTATTGGTTACTAAAATGTTTTTTAATTCCTTCCTTTTGGACTAACCACATCTAACTCTATATTAGTTTAAAGTATGAAAACTAACAGATAAATTGATTTCCAAAAAAATGAGAATATAAACTATAATCATTTTAGTTTTTGATGAAACCATAATCTTTGATTTCATCATAAAACTAGATATTATAACACTGAGAATCATACGCCTATCCATAAATGGTCAATTATGACATTAGATCATTGGAAAGAGCATTTAGAAAACAAATCATTTAATCCAAATCATATATAAATCATCATCTAAATTTCCATTAAATTAATCCAATTTAAAAACCATTTTATATATTTCATAATCATTATGACCTTTTATAGATATAAGAAACTGAATAGATATTATCAAAACTATAGGCGAAATATTTTTTCATAGTTAATACCATTAATTTGTTTATAAACATTATCTACTTTGAATTACAAATAGGTAGAAACTCTACCATCCATTTTAGGTTTCATATCGAACCCCCACAAATAATATATGGGGTTTACCCCTTTAGGTGAATCCAAAAAATTTAAAAATATTTTAGTGTATATGGGGTATATTTCATATTCCATGGATTTTAACCATTACTAAAAATCATAACTCTCAATGGTCTCTTTGTAAGTAGTGGGTTCATCTATTATGAACATTACATCATCTTCATTCACCATGATAACTTCATATATCTTATGTTTCTGACAAATCCTACATTATAATTAACGTTATTGTGTAACTTGAGTAAATTTCTCAACCAAAAATCATGGAAAAATTGATCAAACACTATTTCATGAACACTTACTTTTAATCATATTAATCATCTCAAATTTTAAATTTCCTCCCATTGAATATTTATAATATATATTATTTCTCAATAAATATAGTTCTTTTATCCACAAACACTTTGAGTTCAGTTGGTTTATAGAAATAATATCCCTTTTTTTCTTTTTGATAACCAAAAAATAAGAAATCTTTTGAATTATGTCCATGTTTACCATAATAAATTCATCTTATGAGTGATTCAAAATCCCAAATATTCATCAAATAAAAATTTAGGAAATTTCCCATAATATATATCATATGGTGATGTTATTAACACTTTTTATGGGGTACATTTTAATAATAATTCAACAATATCTATCAAAAAACCCAATAAATTAATGAGAAGGTTACATAGACTCATAAACATCCATACACATTATAAAAATGTAGTACTACTTATTTTATATACACCATTCATTCATGTTGTACCAATATGTATGAATTTTGAAAAAATTCCATAAAACATTAAATGAACTATGAATTCATAGAATAAGTATTGACCACCCTGATCTGATCATAGAATCTTTATACTCATCCGCATGTGCACCTATACTTTATTATGAAACTCATAGATCATTTTAAATGTTTCATTATTTTTTTCATTTAAAAATCATGTCCATAAAAATAAATGTAATCTACAAAGTTCAGGAGTATCTATAACCACCAATTTATTGTATACACATTGTTCCATATAAAATAATAGATATGATTCCCAATATTGAACTATCCCTTTCACATTTTCTCCAAGAATTTTTCTATGTCATTTTTTCTAATAAAAAATATTAAAATAATTTCAAAGATTTATAATCAAATGAATCCAAAAATCCATCTATATAGAGTATTTGAATACATTTTTCATTCATATACGTGAGGTAATAAAACCAAAGAAGATGTGATTAGAATCATCCCTGACCTTCTGATTCTAAATTTTCTAAGCATGATTATACATATCAAGAATATATAGATTGTTAGTTATAACCCCAATTACAAAAAACATTTCATTATAATTTATTGAATAACACTTGATGTTGATAATTAATAAAAATATAATCTTTTTCAAATAAGAAACAAAAAAAAATTATTTATGGTGGAAAAATAACTGTTTAATATTTCTAGGATTAATCCACTTGATAAAACTAGATCATACATATGATATTTTAATGAAACAACTCTATCTCCATTAGTGAAAATAATATATATTACACACTTTTTGAATTATATTTTATCCCTTATTTTATGGTTGTAAATATAAATGTTTGAGATATACCGGTAATCTAATACCAATGTGTCAGAATTATTGAAATTGAACACTATATCTTTCACATTTATATTCTCAATATACATCACTATAATAAATCCTCTAAACCTAATATACCAATCCTAATATGTTTTATAGTCCATACCTATTAATCCTATAAATATGGTTTTAATAAATAATTACATAATATATAATAGGCAAATATCAACCAGTGAGTATCATGTTTTTTGACCTTTCATTAATGAATTTTAAAGATAGTTCTCTGACTATAAATTATTTCCCCATAAATCATGTCCATTTAGTGATATAAGATCAATATCTTTCTAAGAAACAATTTTAGTATATAATTTCTCTCACCACATAGTTATTTAGGTAAGACATCATCCCAATAATAATAATTGAGGCTTTGGGATAGTTTATTGGAAAAAACATTGTCCATATCCATCATATCTATAATGTAAACTCTATCCCTCTAGTAATATAATTGTACTAGGGTCTTCTAGTTTCTACAACCCATATAAAATGAAAAAATAGGCTAAAAAAATCAATACTAGGGAACCCCACTTTGTAATAAACTACCCAAGGATATTCTAATGTCACCCAGTATTTACATTCCATACATAAAAAACTAAATAGAAACCTATCTATGACATGGAAAACTCGTTTGGATGATCATGGTCTTGACAAGTGCATCTTTGGAAGGAAATTGACACATTGTATTTGGTTTTTTTCTTTTTATATCTCACTAATTTAATACATATCACTTTCATATTAAATTTATAAATATAGCCTCTCCTAAAATCATTATATTATTATGTTATATTCCTTTTGTGTATTAATTATTTTAATGATTATTTATTTAAAATCCCTATTCCTTTCGTCAAATTAGTGTGTTTAACCCACATTTATATGTAACTCTTTACATAACCCCCAATATGTGTTACTCAAAAACTAAAGAAAAAAATATTCATACATATCCAAATATATCAAATATATAAAGTACATGATATTTTCATATAGTGGCAAAGAGTTATATGAGATTGATAATCTCAAAATGAGTATGTAATGAGAGACAGCTAGCTATTTCCTTTCACTTTTTAGATGAGGTATAAGACTTTAGGATGGTAGATAATCAGACCCCAAGCCCCGATCCATGGGGAGACTTTACCCAAGATATAATTCAATTAAAGATATCTCCAACACCTAATGTTCACAAACTATACCCAACAAGTAAATTCATGATAATAAATTCAACTACAAATAGATACCAATGTAGATGAAAACAAAAGTTTATAGAGTCATACCCAAAATTTAATGAAAGGAACTATATCCTAGAAGTGATTTATCACAAAAAATAAACAACACACATTGTTCAAAATATAATCAAATATATATATATATATGAATAAATAATGGAATAACGTTTCCATACATAAATTTTTTATTATTTAAAAATGATAAATATATATGAACTTTTTCATAAATAAATATTATTATAAATATTGTATGATTAATATAATCATTTCAAATATTCAATTAAATTTTTTTTATTAATATTGTAAAATATATTTTCAATTATTTGCATGAAATTTATAAATAATCTAATTAATTTTGTAATTTAATTCTTTAAAACAAATAAAAAATATATTTATATTTTAAAACATGTGAAACAAATATGATCATCTTCATATTTAATTAAGGCATAACAAAAACCATTTCTATCAAGGCTTATAATTTGAATTTATATAAACATTTTAAAACAAAATTTTAAATTATAAAAATATATATTATTTTCCTTTTCCATTAAATAGAATATAATTCTTGTGTTGGGGTACCCATCTACTTCCCTTATGTAGACAATCAATGTGAGGAAATATTTTTAGGAAATATAAATAGCACATAATACATAAGGATATACTTCATTTAATTTTTTTTGAAACATTCACATAATGTTAAATATTTTATAACCCATACATGAAACTCCTCACATAATGGTATGTTGTTGAGGGACATTGCTAAATGACCAATAAAAATAGGTACCCAAGCCATTTTATTTCTCATATTTCAAGAAAGTATTAAGAAGAATATTAGGTAAAGGTGAGAAGTCTTATGATTACACAACAGATATTCGATGGTTCACTATTCCTTTCACAATAGTGTGGTTCCAATGATCTAGGAGATTTGAAATCATTATAGATATACCACAGGGTCTTATATTCCAAGATGATAATGATAGTGAAAGAAAACATGGATTGAACATGATGAATAAGTTAATAAAAAACTTTTTATACCATTTATGGGTTTCATTTATCATTATATAAGGTCTAGTAGTGGATTTGAACCCAAATACATAGAGATCCATCAATAGAAAATCAAACGTAATTTTTTTTCAAAAAATAGAGAATAAAATGACTTTCTTAAATCCCAGAATATCAACTACTTCAACATTTTTCTTTAATAGAGTATTCTTAAAAATGACAATTAGTATAAGTACATTCATTCATTCTTCCTCTGGGGGTTAACACAACTGATGGATCCATGATCGTTTTCGAGGGACTCCCAATCATTGATGGGGTGATAGAACCATCAAAGCTTGATAACTGAAATTTAAATAATAATAGAGTATATATATGGATAAACTGTATATAACAAAAAAAATATGTGAGTATAAAAGCCTATTATATATATAGACTACACTCCTTATAAAAACCTGATTTTTTATGGGACATTATATTCAATAACGTGTACAATACATGACACTCAGATTAAAATAACCCCAAAATAATATTATTTATATATGAGCATTATATCCTAGCCATTAATTTGGAGGGTATGAATGGGATTAACTAATTTAAGAAATATATATATAATATTTATAATTAATAAAAATTTATTAATTTATTCTTATGTAATAGTCACCCAATTTTTATTAAATCTATTCTGTAATTAAAAAATACATTTTCCTCAAAAATGGGTTTTATTATTTTTATGAGAAAATTTTATAGCCAATTTTAAAAAATTTTAGAAATTTTATTTTATAAAATTATAGTAGTTTTGAAATCATAAAATAAAACTTATATTATGGTGAACTTTTGAGATTTTTTTGAAAGGATTGATTTTTCAGTGAATAATGAAAAATAATGATTTTAATTAAAAGTTATATTTTCTTTTAATGTATTAATAAAGTTATATTATATATTTTTATTTTTATTTAAAATTTCATTAGTAAAGTTTTGATTAAAAAATATATTTATCGTTTTTTTAATGAAATTTATACTTATATTTGGTATAAAAATTTTGTACTTAAGAAGTAAATTATCTGAGAAACTATTTTTCCTCAGGTTTATTCAGATTAATTTAAATAAAATTCTTCCACATATATGTTCCGAATTTTAAAAAACAGATTCCATATTTTTAGTCATTATTTATAAATTTTTTAAATAGGTCCCTTTTATTTTTGGTCAATATGTATAGTCGACTTAGTAATTTCTGTCACCACAGTAAAGGTTTAATCATTTAATTACTGTTAAATATAAGATGAAAATAAATTAAAAATGACCTAACACTTGAATTAATTTTCTTTGATGATTATATGCCATCCATAGTCATTATAATTAAAAATATATAGCATTTTGTTTCGATCTATCAATTATTTTGGCATTTGTAATATGTAAGTGAATATAGTGCCAAAACTGTCAGACTCTTGATTTTAATCATTATAATATTTTTAATGTAGGGATAAATATAGGATATTTTTAGGTATAAATATTCATTTGAAGTAAAAATGATTTATTTTTATCATGGTAATTTTTTTTAAAAAAATTATGTTATTAAATAGTTGTCGAAAACATTGATGCAACACTAAAGCAGTAATTATTGAATTAAAATGAAAATAAAATAAATGACATTGAAACTATTAAAATTAAAATATTATGAACGAATATTTTTATTCCAAATAAATCTACCAAAAAAATTAAAAATTATAGAGTTTTAAAGAATTTTATTCAATTTTCTTATTTATCGTGTAGTTTTTAAAGTAAAATTAAATGAATAGTTCTAAAATTGACATTAATGATATTTTATAATGAATAATATTTTATTAAGTGATCTAAAATTCCTAAAATTATTAAAAAATTTAATCGTATTTTTTATATGGTTTAAAAAATCAACCATGGGAAATATATTTACATTTTTCATTTTATTGTAACTATATTAACCACTTTAGGTCATAAAACTTTGATATCATGGTAAATTTCAAAAGGATTAATGAAGGGGTAAAAACAATATAAGGATAAAAATATGATCCAAACATATCCAAAATTTATTTTATGATATCATTTTTATTTATTTTCTTATTTTATTTTAATTTTACCAGTTGTTTTCTATTTTGTCTTCAATATGAATTTATATTTATTTAATATTTTAAGAAATTTGAAGAGTACCCATCCCCTCCCTTATAAATGGACACCTCTTCTTCTCATGTAATCACACAGAAAGAATGTTTTTTTCCGAAAAATACCTAAACAAATACATTAATTACATAACTTTACATATGTTAGAGGCCTTAGTTAGGTTATATTAGAAATCGTAATGGTCGTAAGGTGTAAATCAAAGGAGGTTGTCAGAAGAAGAGGTTTATTTCTTAAATGACCATTTTTTTACTTTCTTCTTCAACCTCCTTTAAATATTTCTTAAACATTATTATATAATAAAATAAGTATATATCATATAATTATGACTTATTATGTCAATTTCATAACCTATATTCATCTCCTAACTCCATCAAATGAGAAGAGAATCCATCATTCATGAGTATGGAAGACTACCGCCTTGAAGACCGATGTAATTCGTTTTTAATCCACACCAATCTCGATACATTATAAAGATGAATTTATTGACTATATATTATATTCATAGCATATTTATAATTTTTGAAAGATAATATATCATTTTACTTATTTCCATTCCTTTCACTGAAAAATGATAATGTCGTTCGTGTATATATGTGGACTAGCACCTCCACAAAGTGATGCGACTTATTGTTCATCACCACAACACATAGATGACACATATAAGTGTATTTCAATAAAATATATGATATTTATTATATAATTATTATTATTTAAGTATAAAATAATTCTTACCTTCTTTCTGTAATGATCTTTGAAAAATGGAAATGTTACACATTATGACTTACCATCTCCATGATTATAACATAGTTAATTTTTCATAACCATATTTCACATTTGGTTTTAAAATTGTAATTGATATATAAAAATGATATTTATATTATTGTTTTTATTTTTTATATGATTACATTGTAACCTATATGACCATAATCAACTTACCGAAGTCATTTTGGATATATTAGCCGAATATCATCAAAAATTATAACATGAAAATATTATTATATATGACATGTAAATACATGAAATAATAGAATAATAAACATGAAACTTTTTCTAAATAAATTAAATAGTTATCTTACGTTAATTAATTAGGATGATAAGTAGCACACATGATCTATCAAACTCAAGTTAAGTTAAACTTTAACTGAAAAACTCATTTTAGATGTTTTAAAGAGTTATTTTCAAAATATATTCTCTTCCACATCCATGTTATTAAATTTTTTTTAGGAAAGTTATTATTTAATCCCAAATGGATGATATATTCCATTTTACCTTATTTTAATTTATTTATAACATTTTAAAAAAGGAATCCTTTTAATGTTTTCCATATGGGAATTTCTTATAAAAATACCCTTTTAAAGATTCCATTAAAATAATATTTTTCATCCACATTCATATTTTAAAAATTACATTGAAAATGTATTCTTTTGGTCAGACATGAATTATAATGTTAATTTAAAGTATATTTTGAAATTATTTAAAAAAATTCAAAATTGAATATTTTTATGCAATGTTTTTTATTAATTTACATGAGAAAAAAGGAATGATCTATCTTAACATATACGGTGAAAAAAACATTCTATTCTGACCTAGCCTATAACACCCCGCCCCATCTCATTTTCTTGAGAGGGTGGATGAATTCTACTTGGCCTTAAGAAACATTTCCATGGAGCCAAACATTTGCAATAAATGTCGAGGGCTTCGAGAATAAATTGGGGAACAATTTTCCCTTGAGAAAAAACCAACCAACCAAACGATCCCCTATCAACAACCTACATGATGCATGTGAACAAAATAACTAACTCATACATTACCAAAAATTAACCACACTATTCCACAACAAAACCCAAAAACTAATTCATTTAACACAATATCATAGCACTATGCAGAAGACTAAACAAGAGACCCAAAATAAAAGACACACTCCAAAGCTCCACACCAACCTCCCTACTCCAAGCAATACCACATCTCCCAAGCCTCACCACACACCACTAGCAATGAGATGCTTTACCATTACCCGTGTCTTGGAATATGACATTTGAAAAAGCACCAAAGTGCCAAATAAGGGGGTGAGTAATAATACACTGTAGGTTTTCCCCAAATTACTTAACTACATACAACACTAGGATAAAACCATTAACACATTTTATATAAAACAACACATATAAAACAACTAGTATTGCAACAACTTAAAATAAGGAAAATGTTCCTTTACCAAGCCATGCCAAACAAAGAAAATCCACACTGATCCATAAGCCACATTACTATCACCCAATATCCAAAACAAGTCCATCTTTCATAGACAAAAAAAAACAAACAAAAAACCGTGGCAGAACTTACCGTCCAAACTCATTTACTTTATTCCCAAACTAGCGGTACTTCCCGATCACTACCCATCTTGGATTTTCTTCCGACCACTATCCATAACCATTTATAGTGAGACATCCTACCCACTTATATAAAACTAACAGAATCCATAACACTCAATCAACCAACAAGCACAAAACACCAAGGATGCACAATAAGCACACAACCATTTCCAAGACATTCCAATTCACTTCAATAAATCAACCATTTATTGAAAACACCGTTTAAATAAAATTCAATGCCCAAACACATTTGAAAAAAAACAATATATTTATTGAAAACCATTTTCAGAAAAATATTTTTATAATCAACCACTATGGATTTTAAAATCAACATTTTAAAATTACACAACAATGCCCGCTTTTTACAACAATAAACCATTTTCCCCAAAATCTCCCAAATCATCACCAAATGGATTTCCACTTAGATTCTCACATAATTATCACAATTAATTTCTAGATTTTTTTATTGTAACCAAAACTATTAGTTCTAACCAAGTGGAGTCGAGAGAAAAGCCACCAAACTTTAGGGTTCTCTTGAAATCAACTGACAAAAAACCACACCACAAATCTGAGGAACACACCACTAGTACCATTCTAGATCTCCTTCCCTATCATACAAAAGCCTTAAAATCAAAAACTGAGGAAAAAAACCCCTAGATCTACACAAAATGTGTGTAGATATAGAAAACTGAGAGAGATGGATATGTAGATCTATAGGAAACCCCAAAGAACCAGGAGAGAAGACTTACAAGAGAAGAATTTCCTTCAATCCACCATAAAACCCATTCGATTAGCTTCCAAAACATGTGGGAGAGCCCTTACAACCTTTTAGAAGAGAAAATAATTAGTGAGGCTCGTGTGGGAGGAAACTTGTAGAGAAACGAGGCTAGCCTGAGTGAACCCAGGTTTTAAAACCCTGTTTTTAAGTGGTCGCAAGGTTAGCCCGCACGGTTTGGAAAACCTTGCGCTAATCATGCCCATGAAATTATTTCAAGTGGAGGGGTCCACATGGTTTCCTCTCACAGTTTGGAAAATCTTTCATATGCTATTCAAAGCCTACTATCTCCCCCTACATGATTTCCTGGAGAACCCGCACGTTTTACCCTAACCATACTCAAATCGTGGGCCCTACGAAAATCCACAAAACATCTTCAAAACCATTCCAAACACTCCAAACCTATTCGCAAATCATCCCTAGAACATTAGACACATAAAAAGGAATTAAAAAAGGCAACATTCCTCAAAATAGAGGTACTATATAGCCATTATTAGTTTTTCTAGGATTAATTTATAGTATTTAATGAATTCATCAAAGAATATCTATATTTCAATTACTTTTGGGTATTTTAGTATTGAAAAATATTTTTTTGAAAATAAATTATATTTGAATATTTGAAAGTTTTTTGAAAATTGGTTGAAAATATTTTTTCATTGGTTTTATAATAAAAGGTCAAAGAATAAAATGTTTTCCATAATATAGTACTTGATAATTATATATATGAAATGGGTTAACATGATATAACTTATATTATGTGTTGAGTCCCATTATAGCACATGAAAAATGCGTAAACCATATATAAATTATAAGAAGATGATCCCTTGTACAACGCCTCAATGAATTGGGTTATTTTTTGTATCACTAAAGGAAAAAGGAGGGAGTTAACCAGTGTGGTTTCTCCTATAGATTTAATTATTCTCGATTAATTTCTAACATGGTTTTAAAATGGGTTATGAATTTGAATATCTTTTTTTCCTAAAAGAGGGTTTACATTACTATCAATGGGTTTTAAAGGTTTTCTTTGAAAAATATGTTTGTTTGTTTCATGTGGATGTGATTTATTTCCTATAATCAAATAATAACTTGATAATGGGAAGTAGTATATGGGTTTTAATGTTTTTACTAGAGAAATTAATTTCATATTTTTATGACCCTTATTATTATGGTTTTTCTCATATGAGGTTTTAAAATTTTTTCCCTAGTTTTTAAGGATGGGTAGATATAAAGATGAGGTTAAGAACAAGATTTATGAGGAGATTTTATGAAAAAACATTTTTCATTTCAAAAGTTTTATATTATGGGAAATATTAATACTAAGAATAAGATTATATATCTATGTATAATATTTATTTATGTAAGGATTATAAACTAGTTACAAAGAACTAAAAACTTAAAATATATTTGGGAATGAAGGCCAGTTAATTATAGTCTAATGACACCTGATTATGTAATTTTTATGTCTAGGTCCTTGTAGTTGGTAATAGATCATGTTTTAGAAAATTTTGGTAACAATGATTTGTTTATGTGATGTTATATTTAGAGTTTTGGATACCATAATGAGTTTTTGAAAATATGTTTGATCATAAGTTTATAGTATAAGACACCCATCTGTCTTGTTATATGATTTTATTATAAGGTGTTTAATTATATTTTGGGAGATGTTTTATTTTGTTGAGGTATATATTTCCATTAGGTTTAACATGAATTATAATTTGAGGAAGAATGAACTTAAATTTTTATGATATACTTTTAAAAGTTATTGATGACCTTTATGGTTTATATGATCATTTTTATTGGGATAATTATGAGTTATTATAATTTAGAAAAATATTTTCTATCTTGTAGATAATTAGGGGACTATAGAGTGATTTCTTAGATAAGTTATTAATGTTATTTTGGAAGAATGTATCTTCAATTTTGGGGAACATTATGTGATCTTTTTTTTAGATTCAAGGTTGATTTATCTTTTGAAAGAATATATGTTCTTAGTTTGGATTTATGATGATTGAGGTTATTTATGGAAATGATTAGCATATCATGGAGATTATGTGATTAATAAATATAATTTTTTTATGATACATTAATATTTAATGATTCAATTTATAGATAAATGTTAAATTCAACGTGGATGAATATGTTGTCAAATCATTTGAATATTTGGGTATTACAATTGAATTTCAGATATTGAGGTATTTTTTATTCTTATGAATGTTTATTCAGTTTTGTATTAATCTTACATGTTCCAAACCGTTATGTTTTTTGTTAATGTATAAAAAAGGAGTATTTTTATCCTTTTGAGAAAGTATATGATCTGATAGAATTTTATTTTAGTTCTTTAGGCATAAAAAGTTCATCCTAGACACTCAATGTTTGGATAAAAAGATGAGATTTTGTTGGTAATTTATTAAATGATGAAATTCTACTTATCATGTAAGTATATTCACTTATTTTATTCATAAAGATTTTAAAATAATTCCTAAAATATAGTAAAATTATCTTTAAACCAATATTTCATCATATTAGCTTCATTTTCGATGAATTCATATCTTTTTCACACCCCTTTGGTTTATTGTTTTTTGGAAATCAATATTATTATGGCCATTAAATTTCTTTTAATCAAATATATTTGTCACTATACACCATTATTTGGAAATAATAATTTTCATCCATGTCCATATTTACACTTTCAACTAATGTTCACCTATTTGGATACATAGAATGTGTTATTTATAAATGACCTTCATTGTAAGGAACCAGCCTTAAAACATTACATAATCTTGTATCAAATGAATAATTAACATTGAGGATCTTTTCAGGTTTAGAGTTTTAGATAATTAGGCCACCACTATTACATATCAACTTGAAAATTACATGTTGATAGTACTAATCAGTATCTATTTTTTTCATAAAATAAAAACTATTAAAAAGTAACATGTCTAGTTCCAAGTTTTAGACAACATGACTTTTCCTTGATCCCATCCTTGACCCTATTCATCTTTAAGCCCTATGGAAAACATTTAAAAAAAATAGTATGAGCATAAAAAGCTCAGTGAGGGTTACAAAATAAGGAAATGATACATTAACCCTTAAATATATAAAAATCAATGAAACCATACTTTTGAATCATAACATACCTCATGAAATTATAATATTTATGAATAACACATAGAAATCATAAATCATAAAGGTATCTAGTGGTATCCATTTCATATATACATTATTGCTATCATAGCTACATAGAGAGTTATGTAGTATAACCCATCACGGTATATTCCTTAAATCTCTTAGGAGAAACATTAACGTTTACCTCTGTCACGTTACTCAATGCATTGGAGAGCAATCTTGGGCCCACCCGCCTTAGGTTTATCATAGAAGCACCTATATACGTAATAATTCCCAACAATCATAACTTATTAAGAAGCCATAAAACAAGCATAAATAAATGATAACATTTCCATATTGCAATCACAATATATCTTTTCATTATATTGACATAATCGATGCATTATCAAACCATTTTCAAAATCACTTAAAATAATTAATAAAGAGATTTTTGAATCAAAGTGTAACATACCACATTGAAGCTTTTGAAATAAATTTTAATTTCAAAACATTCATATCCATATAAATAAATCCTTAAAACCATTTTGAAAATATATAAATTATTGAGAAATATTTAAAAGAATAAATCTTTAAAACATTTAAAACAATGTTTTTGTTAAAGAGCCCTTTACCACTTGAGAAAATATATAAAAAATATTAATTACAAAATAACATTAAACCAAGATTATAATGTAATGAGAATAAGGAGATTCATGATATAATGTTTCAAAAGGGAAGTATATACACCATATTAATGTGAATTGGTGTATAACAATAAATAAGTCTAAATGGAATGTAAATTTAGACCAAGTCACTTAAAAAGATCGTGTCCTTAGAATAAGGATAAATCAATGACATAATTAAGAACGAAAAATAATAATACACAAAATATAAGTGGATATAAGTATAAAAAAATCATAGTTAATTCACATATATTCATATAATGACATAATAAATAAGTAGAAGTTTAACCCAAAGAATTGAAATTAGGTTAAGAAGTTCTCTTACAAAAATTCAACAACCTAAAGACGTCACTTATAATTTTATAAAACATGTTTATGAGAGTGAAAAGAGTATCCCATCACTTGGACATAAAATTTACTGCAATAAGAATATATAATATCATATCCCAAAATAAGAAATTGGAAATTAAAATACACAACATAAATGAAGTCTTTTAAAAAGTGGAGGGTGAAAGGTTCCCTTTTCGATTTGGTAACTTACAAAAGAAATACCCCATGAAAGAATGATCATAAAATGAAGATGAGAATTACCATAAATTAAAGAATATTACACAAATAATACAATCATTGGAAATACATACACCACACAAAATGAAATACTGGCAATATAGCGTGTATCTCACAGGAATCAAAAGTGAGATGAAAACCACCTACCATGTTGTAATCAATCGATTCGTATGAAAAAAGTAAATAACCACCAAATGAATCACATAATTACATGAATATTAAGGGAATATGATAATATATATATCATATGGAAGTACAAAATACACTACATGCAATAAATAAGTGGCAAACAATGGAAATCTCACAGAATTAAAAGTGAGATAAGAAACCCCTTACCTCATGTCCGACTAAACCCATTCATTCTTTAATCTCTTGGATAATAAGACAAAGTTAATTTATAATTTCATAATAAAAATTCTAAAGTAAATTATTCCTTTTATATCAATTATTAACATGCTATAAACAATATTCAATCATTTATGTTAATAATGGTTGTTTTGTCGATATTTGGTACTAGATTGCAAAATGAACTACTTATAATTACAAGTTCTTAATGTGGTCAAAATTAAATTATCTATAGAATTAAATTCATGATTTAGATATCATATATATCATATATATCCAGTATATTATGTATTTATAATATTTCATAACATTTTGAGATAAGAAATGAAATGCACTGTTCATGGAGACAGCAAGCCGTACTTACGCATGAACCCTACATTCATTTCTATTTCATTTTTAATAGAATGAGAACATAATGATAAATAGGAAAATTATAATTTCATTATAATTTCATATGAGACATATGATAAAAAATTTCATTAACTCCATCCTTTATACATTCCATGTATGTCATTAAGGAATCATATCACCTTGAGGGTGCGGTAGTCCGCACTTCCTCGAATGAAATTATCTTATTTACACATATTGGAAACAATAAAAGTATGTTTTTAAATACAAATTAAAGAAGCATAGAGAAAAAATAAACATAATATATATAATATATCATATATAAATAAATTTCAATCTTAATGGCCACCATGAGAGGTGGTAGGAGAAAATTGAACAATCATAGTTTCGGGAGGTAGTAGTTCACCATCCCCAGAAACAATATGTTATTTAACCATTAGATGGTGGAGTATGAAAGTTTAGATAGAATAAATATCATAAAAACAACCTAGTATATTGAATATACTATATTTTTTATAAAATAAAGGAATAAAAATGGTTTATGGGGTTGGAGAAGTAAGCTAAAACAAATGAACTTAAGTGAAGACGTTACCTTTAAATCATGTCTCTCCCTTTGGTTTGAACCAAAAGGTTTAGTTTAATTGCCTTGTGCCTAGAGGAAGGCTTCTAGGAGGAGGATATGGATGTAGGGAGATAAATTGGGATGAAGATTGATGATCTGTGGGGCTTGAGAAGTGTGAATAATTGGTTATATGTGAAGGCTTTTTATAAGGGACAAGAGGGGCTCTTTAGGAATGTTTAAAAATATTATTTTGTTATATAATTATTTTCTATTTCTAAAGGTCCAAGAAATAATACATTCGAAGATAAGATCAGTCACATTCTAAATAAAATCATCCAATAAAAATCGGAAAGGGTTCAGATATTTTTTTAATATTTATAATCTTATTTATTTAAATCATTCAATAATGAGGTAAACATAGCTTCATTATTATTTCATAAATATTTTTATTTATTTGAGTTATAAAAATTATAAAAAAATATATTGATGTAGGAAATATTATTATATTTAAAATGAATATTTATAGTCAAAGTTATAACTAATATAACCCCATGTAAGAATTTATTTACTAAAATAAATATTTTTAAGTCATTTTTGTCTTGACTATAAATTAATAAATTTAATGTGTCATTATCACTCCCATGTGGCTCTATGTGGTCCCAAAATATACCCAAGGATTCCCATGGTCCGAAATGTATTAAAAAAAGTATTAGGACACATTTTAGGGTAATTTAATATTATTATGATAAAATTTTTTACCATTATTTACTAGAATCACCCTTGAAATATGGTAATTAAATTTTTTACTGAAGTAAATATTGATAATGTATAAAAATAAAATGTACCTATTTACACAGTTTGACCTCCAGATTCCAAATGTGGAATCCATTTTTCCAAATTCAAAACCCAGAAGTGGAAAAAATTAATGTAAAATTAATTCCTGCTGTCAAAACAAAAAAGCGTGTTTTTAAGAAATAATAACTATCCAAAGAATGACACATATTTATGTCCAATTTCAAAAGGAAATTAATTTCAATGAACAAAATTTCATTAAATATTAAAAAAATAATATAATTACACATCAAAATAAATTAAAAAGGTAATCTATCCTTATAAATAAATTAGATTTAAAGTCAGTTTTGAATTAAAATACAATATTTTTCCCTATTCATTAAAAATCGAATATTATCAGAAAAATAACAAAAATTTACCCAAAGTAAATTTTGATGTCCCAATTCTAAAGAAGAATGTTATTTTTTCAAATAGAACATATATAAGTGAAAAAATCTATATTTAAAGAGGGTTCTCCATCAAAAGGTGGTAAATTGACCATTTAATAAATATTAGAGTATTTATGCTTAAAATCAGATTCTTTATTATTTTAAGCCTTTAAGATTTATTGGATAAAATTAAAACAATTTAGGAAACATATTTAATCGTAATACAATTAGTTTTTTTCATTCCCATCAATACAATGGATATGCGTTTACTACAATTTAAAATAATAATATTATAATAATATTTTTCAGTATAACTCAATGTTGTGTGCAACTTATGTTTCCAATTAAACCTGTCATTGCGTATCTGTTATTCCATCGAACATAACAACCCCTTGAAGGTAAAATTAATATTTAATTCAAAAAATTTAATTAATATAAAAAATTTATATTCTTTATTTTCCATGGACGTTACATTCATACTTCTGTTTCTCTCTTTTCTCGTGGATGTTTTATTTACCTTATTTATTGTGTGGTATTTCAATGAAGGTATTACCAATAGAAATAATTTTATTTTTGAGATCATGTTCAAATTGAGGGGATTAAATTTTAAAAAGGGGGATTTAACACCCCATGATTTAAAAAATTTGGGAATTATATTCAATAACGTGTGCGACATATAGCACAGAGATTAAACGAACCAACAAATATTATTAGTCAAATATGACCATTATAACCTAAACATTAATTTGGTGAGTAAGAATAGGGTTAAATAATTTATGAAAATATATTAAAATTTTATAATTAATACAAATGTAATTATTCATTGTAAATAGTCTCTCTATTTTTATTAATGTAATATTATTCTTTAAATATATATTTTCTAAAAAAATGGTTTTCATTGATTTTTGTGAGTGAATATTATAATTTATTTACGAAACGTTTATAAATTTCATTTTATTTAAATTTTTTCATTTTTGACATCATCAAATAAAAATTATCTTATGGTGAAATTTTGAGTTTTTTTGAAAATTTTGGTTTTTCAATGAATAGTGAAAATATTGATTTTTATTGAAAACAACATTTTATTTTAATGTATTTATAAAGTAATGTTTTATCATTATATTAGTTTTAAAAGTTAATAATTAAATTTTTATTAAAAAATATAATTTCATTCATTTTAATGAATTTTATACTTGAACTTGATATAAAAAAGTTTTTATACTTAAAAGGCATTTTTGTGAAAAACTGTTTTTCATCGTGTTATGTCTGTTTAATTTCAAAATAAATTATAAAATTATGTGTTTTGAATTTTGAATTTTTTTCCATATTTGGAATAATTTGGCTCAAATTTTAAAAATATACCGCTTTTATTTTTGGTAAATATGAATAGTAACCTTAGTAAATAGTTTTTCTAAAATAAATGATAAATGAGGTAATTAAAGTTAAAAATAGAATGACATAGACTTAAAAAATAACCTAAAATTTTATTTAATTTTATTAAATTATTATACCTAATCCATAATTAGATAAATATCTAATATATGGCATTTTTTCCATTTTATCCTTTATTTTTTCGTTTATAATATTTAAATGAATATAAATCTAAACATAAAAAACTCTTACTTTTAATAACTATAATATTTATAAAATAGGGATAAAGAGAGTATATTTTTATCTGAAATTATTAATTTTAATTCTATATGATTTTTTATCATGGTAATTTTTTTATAATTTTTAGTGAAGAAATAATTTATTTAAAATACTAGGTAACGTAGTACTAGTAATGATTAAATTAATAGAGAAATAAAATAAATGATATAGAAATTATTTCAATCAATATAATTTGAATGATTTTTTACCTTCCATGTTTTTTAGATATAAATGAAATATTATGGAGGTTTTTATTCATTATATTTTATTTGAATTATTTCATTTATGTTTTAAAAGTCAAATTTAATGAATAGTTCTGAAATTGACATTAATGATATTTTAAAATAAATAATATTTTATTAAATGATATAAAATTAATAAAATATAATATTAATATAATTTATAGGAATATAGTTGAAATTATCCATGGTTCATTTATGGTACTTTTTAATATTATAGGTCTATATTAACCCCTTAAGCCTAAAAAATTGATATCACTATAAATTTCAAAACGATCAACTCAAGGTTACAACAAAAAGATAAGGGTAAAAATATTACCAAAACATTTAAAAATTTTATTTTATTAGATTATTTAAACTCATAATCTTTTAATATTCTATTATTATCAGTTTGGATACATTTTTCCATAAAAATTATGTTATAATAATTTTATATATTAATAAAATTTTAAGAGTTCCACTCCCCTCTCTTATAAAAGGTTTCCTCTTCTTCTAATTTCATAAAAAATAAAGAACTATTTTGTTTATCCAATCAAAAATGAATCCCTTCATTAAGTCCTCAAACACATAATAGATTCATTATTTATGGAATAATACCATTCTTGTAGGTCTTAAAAGAAAATTAAAGGAACTTGTCCAAAGAAGTGGTATAGTTCTTAATCGGGAATTTCTATTTTGTCTCTTCCTTCTCCATTATAAAATATTCCGTAAAAACATTATATAAAATTTAAATATCTCAAATATTATTATATATTATTTTTTTAATTTAATAACCTACATCCATATCTAATGTCCATCAAATGGGAAAGGAATCCGTAGTTTGTTTGTGTGATGTACTACCGCCTCACATACTAATGTAATTCATTTCGAATCACAACTTCCAAAAAATTGTTATAATGATGGATTTTATGTATATATATGATATTAAATAAATATATTTAATTTTTAAAATATAATATATCATATAAATTCTAATTTTTCTATTCATTGAGAAAATATAACATCATTCATGTGTACGTGTGGACTACCATGTCCATAAAGAAATGCGATTCATTTTTCATCACCACATCATGTGGATTATACATTTTAAAAAATATAAATAAAAAATATTGAATTTATTATATAATTTTAATTATGGAATGATAAAATAATTTTTATCTTCTTTCTAAAATTATCATAGAAAACTGAAACGTTATACATGCATACGTACGACCTACTATCTCCCGATTGTAACATAGTTCAATTTGCATAACCATATTTCATAGTTCGTTTAAGAAGTATAATTTATATAATAAAATCATAATTATTTTGTATTTATTTTTCTTGATATGATTAAATAATTACATCTTTGACCATAGTTAACCTACCGAATTCAATTAAGACATTTGATCCGAATATCATAAAAAAATATAACGTGAACAAAAAATATTATGTAATTTTATATCAAATAGAAATAATTGAAATAAAAGGAATATTAAAATTGAAAAAGGTTCTCATGAATGTCAATAGTTTACATAATCTTATTATTCAGGAAGATAAGAAACACATATGACGATTCAGACTCAACGTATGAGACACTTTAACTTAAAACCTCATTTTAAAAGCATTAAAATGTATTTTTAAAATATTTTCTCTTCCATGTCCATGTTTGTCAAAATGTTTCAAGAAAATTATTATTTATTCATAAATGGATGATAAAGTAATTGTTTTTACCATAATTACCTCCTTTACAATATTTTTAAAGATGACTCTTTTTACGGTTTTTTGTAAGATACTTTATATTAAAATTCTTATTTTAAAGATTCCCTTAAAAATATCATTTTCAACTATGTTGATATTTTTAAAATTATTTTATATTATTATTTATATTGACATGAAATAATTATAAAATAAATTTTATATAACATTTTAATTTATTTCAAAGGACATAAAAATAAAAAAATTTAAAAAATGTTTTGAGCTTCTTTATAAGAGAAAAAATGAATATTATATTTTAATGGATAATAAAACAATGAATTTTATCGCAACTATAACTAATATTTTTATTTATTTTTTTAAAATATTTAATGATTTATTAAATGAAAAACCATCATCCCCATCCTTTTTGGAATTTTATTTTCTAAAAATGGTTTTGAAATTAAATGGTATTTCAATAATTGAATGTGTTTTGGAAAATGGGATGAAAATATATTTTCAACGGTTTTATGACAAAATTTGAAAGAATAAAATTATTTATTCATGATATGGTAATTGAGAATTATATTTGAGAAATTGGTGAGCCAAATAAATCTAATTTAGTTGTTTGAGCCCTATTATAGCACACATAAAATGGGTGAGGCTGATAAATATTATATGAATACCTAGCCACATTATAGGTCCTCAATGCATTATTTTATATTCCTCATCATAAAAGTAAATATGTAGGGAGTTAATTAGTGCAGTTTATCCTATATATTTATGTACAATAAATTTACTTCTTACATGGTTTTAAAATGGGTTATTAATATGATTCTCCATTATTCGTAAAAAGGTTTTTAATTGCTTGTTATGGGGTTTAACGAGTTTCTTTGAGAGAAAGGATTGTTTAGTTATTTTGGAAATATTTCTTTTATACAATTAAATAATAAGGTTATAATGGTTAGTATTTTTGGGTTTTCAAATTTTTACTGGATTAATTATTTTATTGTTTTTATGTCCCTTAAAATTATTTTGTGCTCATGACACATTTAAAAATGTTTTCTCACAGGGTTTTAAGGATGAGTACGGATTAGGATGGGTTAATATCAATCTTTTTGAAGATATTTCATGAAAATAATTATTTTTAAAAGGTTTATATTATGGAAAAATGAATACTAAGTGGAAGTGTCCTGTTTTAATGAAATTTGTATTGTTTTTGGGTGATGAAATAATTCTATAAAACTCTATAATTAAAGGATATTCTGGAATTATTGAATGTGAATTCTAGAATAAATACACTATATTATATAATTTTTAAAGTCAGTTCCATAAATTATTCATTAAATGAAGAGTAACAACCATTTAAAATGAATTGGATGGCATCAAATGGAATCTAAGAATTTAATATTGTTGGTGTTTATTCATTAAGAACTTAAATAAATGTTTTGTTCCAAAAATAATTCAATTTTTTATTTAATAATCGATGGAATTGCGTGTGTGGTAAATAACAAGAAACATACATCACATTTTTGAAAAATAGTGATGTTGAAGATGTCAACCAAAACTCACACATACACTAATATAATGTGGCAATTACCATTTTAGTTCATATAAAACTGTGTATCCATTGGTTGTATGTGAACCTTCAGGAGAGATCGTCAGATTTTTAGAACCATATATGTGCTCTGTACCAAAATTTTATTTTGAATAAGTTATGATTACCAGGATGAAAATCCTTGAAGAAGTGGAGGATGTTGCATCTATGTTTTATTTTTCAATTTTAATGTTTCAAATATTTTACGTAATAATATTAAGGCATTTTTCTAATCAATTTAATTTATTATTGTGTTTTTTGGATTCAAAAATGATATATGAAAAATAATATGTTATTTTTAGTTCAGGAACATAAATTCATGTGATAATGGAATTTATATCTAAATGGAATGTTTGATGGAAGAAATTATACCACAGTTGCATGTGGATTAAGTTATTTTCCCATGAATTAGAGTAATTTTATTTCTTGCTCATGGGATTTGGATATCCCATAATGGGTGTATGATTTTAAAATTAATTAATAAATTTTTAGTTGATTAATTTTATATCTATTATAAACTATAAATCTATTTATTCATTCTTATATAACTCTTAAACTATAGAGATTTTCCATAAACACTAAAACATCGGAAATATATTTGGAGAGAGATAGAGATTTTAAAAACATGCTCTTCAATGAATCAAAAACAACACCAAATACAGGTATGTTCAAAACCAATAAATTTTACAAATGTGAGGTATAAATTTTTTTTAATTTTTATTATTTTAGTCTTTATGATTTTGATCATGGAAATTTGTTCTTGAATTTTTATCCCAAAAAACAAGCCTCTACAATTCATATTCTTTTCATTTTGGACTAAAATTCATGATTATAAGCTACTTTCCTCACTTATTAATTTTTTGAAGATCATTATCGGATGAATGTCTCTTGATCCTTTGCATTAGACACCTAAAATTATGTTCTTGATTATTTTTCATCATTTCACCCAATATTTATTACATTTTCAACACCAACCATTACAATGGACGATTATGATATGATTAAAACATGGATTGATGTGTAATTAAAATCTAGTTCTTAAGATAGATCATTATGGGCGCAAAAACAATGAACAAGGTGAGAGGATTAAATTATGGGTTATAATAGATCATGAGAAGGAACATCAATGTGAGATATTATAGGTAAAAAAATGAAAAGGTGAAGAAATTAACAATTAGTGTAATACGAGTAATGAATAAGGATTTTGGTAGTGTTTTGGGTTTGATCGAAGGAAATAACGATGAATGTGGGGTGCCTTCAAGATTTCTGCAAAATTTGGCGCGAATATGAAATCACACAGTGTGTTATGTAGATCTACATACTGTGTATTCTTTTAGCTGTAGTGTTTTTTCATATATTCCTACATTGTAATTAAATTTGGGTGCTATTAGTTCATATTGACTGTTTTTCAACATATAACATGATGTTTCACTTTTATTTAGAATCATATTTAAGAAAAAAAATGATACAGGGAACTTACATTCACTAGTATCGTTTGGTCGACTATGAGTTTCAGGAATGGTTATCATATTTTTTTTAATATAGGTACTCTTCTATAGATGTGGTTATGATTGGGGATAAACCCCCCCAATGAATGATAAATTTAGGCAACCACATATACTTGGGTTATGGTTCATTTATCTATGGAGTTAGAAATTCCTTCACCTATGAGATCAAATGGGGTATGAGTCTTCCCTTCGGGTTTATTTCTCCCTCGACCAATACATGTCCATTGGAGAGGCTCATTCCCCTCATTACAATTCTATAGAGGTAATGTGGCTTGATAAGTTGGGAGGTTTAGATTCTTAGGACTGCTTAGTTATTCTTCTATATCTAGAATATTGGAGAGAAACTCTCTCTTTTGTCTTGGGTTCTCTCCATTGAAGTATATCAAGGTTTAATTTCCATTTTGGCAGTTCTTCCCACCTTTACATTATGGTATTGAGGTTATAGATATTCTTATTTTTCATTTTTGTTTATTAGGGAATCCTACCATGTATGTATATACTCACCCCTACATGGGTGTCATCACCAGCATGTGTCTTATCTTATGTAGATGAAAGAATTTATGATGAAAAACATAGTGGATACAGTGATGGTGGGACCTAGTGGTACCCAACGTTATACATAACAGATGAAATTTTTGTATGGATCTAGTTCATTGTGGTGATCTCTTTACACTATTAGTTTAGGAAGGTTTTAATTTTGGATTGTTGGGAGTGTATCTTTACCCTATTCCATTATGGTTTATCAAACGGTTACTCTTTTTTAGATCTTATAATTTTTCATATGAACTATATATTATAATCAACTTTATTTTTATATTATATATTATTATTTCCTTTTTGGAGGTGAGCATTGTGTATAGGTACATTAGGGTAAGGCCTCCTATTAAGTGTGATATTACTACTCAGTGATAGTAAATATCAATTTACCTACTATAGGTGATCTTATGGTGAAACACTATTCTTACTATCAGTTAATATAGGTATCCATGTGTTAGGTTATGTCCAATAATATCTTAGTTACAACTATTATGAATAGAGTCCTTTTTGTATTCAACCTTCTTTGTTTTTTAATTCTTAACTAAGCTACGTTTCCTTGAGTCCCACCTATATTCCATAAAATTAATCATATATTACCCCTTAAACATGAATGTATTATAAGTCAAAAAATCCCACTTAACCTATGGTTAAGAGAGTTATTTTATTTCATTTATGGGGTTGGGTTTATGAGTTGGGAAGATGTTACTCAATATGAATATCTTAAGAGTGAAAAATTTACAAAACTAAAAACTTAATAATTACTATGGTTTTTGTACAGTATTAATGCATTTCTTGTTTTATGAAAAATATTTTTTTTATTTTTTTTTTCAAGTAATTCATAATAAGTTTCCACAGATTATTCCTTTGCATCTCCATCTAATTGATTTCCCAAAAATATTAATGGAATTTTCCATCATTATTTTGAAACTTGATCACCTAAATTTGAATTTAGTCATATATGGTGTCAGTTTAGAGTCTTTTTGTATGGGAACATTGTCCTAAACAGTTATAATAAATATCTATTGACAACATTTTCACTCAAATGTAGTTTATTCCTTGACTATATATTATTTTGCACTGTCATTAATAATACTTAGTCTAATGTCATGTTTAGTTAGTTTACCCATTTTTAATGTTATTGTAATGATTTATATTCCAACTTAATTATATTTATTCAATTATGTCTTAGGAACAAATTACTTCAAACCCATGTGGTTCTATTGGGCTGACTCTACAATGTTGACCACTGTTGTATTATAACCATATTTTGGATTAGATTTCTACCAAAGTCTTTTGTGTTGTTTTACTTTATCCATAGACTATGTCAGTATATATTCCATGATTATAATCCTTTCTGGTTACTTTCATTCTTATACAATATGATATATTATAATATCAAGCGTGTATAATGTTTAAATCATATTTGTTACTTATTAAATTGAGCTTCTTGTATCATTATTATGTAGTGTATGTTGGTTGAATTATTTTATAATATTTGTTTATATATTTCAATTATTAATTATATAGAATGATTGTTTCTTTATTGTTGAGTATGTATATTACCTTGATATTGTATATTACTATTATAGACTTTTGATCACGTGCACTGTATCAATGAGTAGGTTAAATGTAGGGAAGGTGTCATAAATTTCATACCACATATTCCCTATTAACTATTTATTTTTGATGGTTTATAAGAATACATTGAATCATTATAACTATTCTTATAATCCTTAGGACAATATACAATATCACCCTAATTGGATATGCCTAATTTCTTTTCCAAAAATGGGTTTTAGGGCCAAAAAATCTGATTCAAACATCTACTCATGTGTTTGGGTTAATATGGGTACGTTTGTGATCTATTTTGTGTTACTATTGTTTACCGTATAGGGGATCAATTTGTATTACCAAATCAGGTCCTAATATAAGGCTCAAATTAGATAGTATAGCTATGAAAACTCCCAGTATAGTGAGTTATTGATTGTAGCTTTTATTGATCTATGAATTAACTTATCATAGATCAACTTTTGAATGTTTTAGTTTGATTTAAAAACCTTTTTTATTTCATATATATGTAAATTGATAGAAATTTTTAGGTAGAATGTTTTATATCATTATAGTGTTGATATATCATTGGGGGTTCCTTATTGAGGATTTATACTCACGCGATAAATGGAAACACTAGTAGACAAAATGACTCTTTTTTTGCTACTTTTTAATCAATAATATAAACATAGGTAATATTTGGATATTCTTATACTGTTAATTGTGCTTTATCGTAGAAGCAAGATAATTTCCCACATTGATGATACAATTGTTAGAGATGAAAGAAGACTACATTGGAACATCACATTCTTCATATTAGTGTATCATTTGTTTTTGAAATGAATTATCTTGAAAAAATAATTATGTAATGTATAACACAATATTATACATGAATTTTAGTATTTTAAGCATTAATATAGTGGGTTATGGACTATTTTCATTCAATATTTTTTTTTGACTTATTTGGTTACATGAAATTTTTTTGGCACATCCATCCTAAAAATTTGTCATGGGGTTTTTTTTCGAAGTAATTGGTTTAAGAATTTGACTCTAACAAAAGTGGATAAATTAATCCCAAATGGTTACCATAGACTTGGGGTGATAGTCACTAGACCATGGGGATCAGAGAGCACTTCTGGGGTAGTAGTGCACAAGAAAGTTGTATAAACTAGATATTTGCATCATGGATGTTACAAAGTGGCATCCAAATTATGTTGAGATTCAAGGTATTTTCTATTTTCATATACAAGAGTTAGGACTACGAGGACATTATAATTGAACCATAAAAGGAATCCTAAATCAAATTATGGTTAAAAATCAAGTTATCAAGGGATGTCTAGTTATATAGTATGAATTATAAGTTAAGGGAGGATTTATTTTTTCTGTCTCATGTATGATGGAATCAAACGTCATACATGCAATTAATACTTGAGCATGAGTCAATAACTATTTTGATTCTTTCATTATGTTAGGAATCAGTAGGTTAGAAAACAAAGTATTTTGTTATATACTATTTTCAACCCATGGTTGTAATAATACTTTATGAATCCATTAGAGGGTATTATATAATAGATCATTAGAATTATATATATATAGTATTCCTGTATATATTGGCGATTATTATGGTAAAAAAATAATTAATTGGTACCTTTGATTGAGAAAAATATGGTTATTTATATTATATCTAGTCATCCATGTTAAATTATTTGTTATTGAATCATGCTTTTATCATATATTACTATTTCTTTACTGATGAACATGTTCTATGCATATGTTTATATTTTGTAACCATGTCTGATACTTACTATTTCCATAGTAATGTTTTTCCAGCATGAATTGAATTTTGTATCTATTTAGTAAAAAATTGTTGAGTATGATATTATTTTAATCATAATTATTTAAAAGAATGTAGATATCCTTCTAGTGAGTATGTTTTTTTTATTACATGTGTATTTTTGTGATACTAGAAAATGTTTTTAAAAATAAGAAATTTTCAAATGTTTGTCATTAATTTTGGTTCTTGCCAAAGGGGAACCTATGTCATTTTGTATGAGTAATTAGGAAGAGTTTTTTAGTGTCATAAAGAATATGTTTTTATATTTTAATATTAATTTTTAAAAATTAGAGAAACTTATTTAAAATATATTTAGATTAGATGGTTGCATATTTGGAAAATGGGTATTATGTTTCTATTAAATTTTCATTCATTCAATGTTCGGTACAAATTTTTTCTTTAGAATTGGAATTTATGTTATGGATTTTACAATGGAATGTAACTTGTGAATTTATTTATACATATCTATTTATTTAATTAAGAAAATTTGAATTTTAAAAATGGAATGAAAATGTGTTTTTGAAATGAAATTACTTTTTTCATTTTATAATTACATAATTGTATTAAATATGATGTTATAATAAACAAGTCAGAATGATATTCTTTAAAATAAAGTAGGGGTTTTATAAAATCACATTTCATGTTAATAATTTTGATAAACTAAAATGAAATAGAAGGCCATGTATAAATAAACCTATTAGATTCATATAGTTGGAAGTTTTTCATTTTCTCTTTTTTCTGATTGATAGTTTTTAGTGTGTCATAGGGATAAAAATTCATCCTTTAATATTAATGTTTCGTGGTGGTTTACTTCCCTGCTTTGGTTTTTGTGTCACACTATGGAAGTGATATGGCATAATTATGGATTTATTCGATTATTTGTTGTCGGTGTTCCTTTTAGATATTGATATTTAATATGATTAATAGTTACGGTTATCGAACATTATAGATTTTGGTGACTTGGATTAGTTTTGGGATCTATGTATTTGAGATGAGATTGATGGTTTTAGATTTGATTCAAGGTGAGTTTTGGGTTATTTTTTTCTAAATATAATCATTCTTTTGATATTTTGGAATAATGATTAGTTCACTTTAAAAAATAATGATATATTTTGAAGTTGTGTATCAAGGATCCAATGGATATCATTGTTTATGTTTTAGATAATTATAGGTGATGAACCTTTAGGTTAGTGATTCCTAATACTTCATGGTGAAAATAAGTCATATTGTGGTGAGGTTGTAATGATTTGTTTCTAAATGAACATGGTTAAGGATTCATTATGGTCTTAAGAAAATAATCCAAATGTCTATAGCAGAGGTTCATTTAGTGTCCAATTTGGTTAATGGTTCATCATCCATTTAAGGATTCAAATTTTGTGTCCATGTGTTTCAGGATGAATTCATATGTGTTTTTTGATAAGGTTTGGGGATTATATCGTGGTTTAAAATTTTGGTTTATGTGTTAGGGTGGAATCACTGTCATTCTAAGAGTATAGGTGACACTAGATTCATAATAGAATATAATCTGTACCTAGTGAGCTCAGAAGGGTCCATCATGGCCTGAGATTCCACTAGGTACCCAATGGCCCTAGATTGGTTATATTTTAGGCTACCTGAGGGTTGTTTTAGTTAGGTTTTTTTGGACTTTTTATTTTATCCTACTTCCCTTTTCTTTATTCTCTCTCAACTGATGCACTTTGAGATGTATGTGTCTCCCTTCTATGGCCTCTTGAGTACCCTATTTCACATTTTGCCTTTCTTAAAGGTGGATTCATCTATGATTTTCATGCATAAATATAATTTAGTAGTATATTCTCCCCTCCCCTACCTCCCATAATCAACATTTATGATTCCTCTTACCTTTATCAGGTATTATAATATGAATTCCACTAGATCTTGGTGGGATTCATGCAAAACATTAGACATTTCTCTTCACATTCATAAAAGTGGCCTGTATGGGTTGTCTACTAGACATTATTCAGTGTTTTGATTGATGAAAATTGAGGTACAATTTATGTTAGGTATTTTGAGATTTAAAGTGGACTTTTAGTAGTTTTCTTAGAATTATTTGGGAATTTAGGCTTCCGTTGTAACGACCCAAAGTTTTTCATTGGAAATTAAATTCTTATATTTATGTTATAATATAACATGAAAACACAACATAATTAACTACTAAGTGATAAGTGAACTTTAAACATATGTTTGTCACTTCTATGTTTGGAATTTTGAAAATCTGATATACACGGTTGTGTTCAAGAAGATTTTTGGAGTCTAATGAAACAAAAATAATTTTTAGTGAATAGTAACATACCCTTAGGAATAGTAACATACCCTTATGAATAGTAATATGACCCTTTTGAATAGTAAATAATCCAACATAAGTGTAACCATACCCATGAATAATTAAATAAAATTTAGACATCTTAGAAATTGACAATTTGACCTTAGTGACGGATTCTGTATTTTGTAAGTCATAAATAATTAATTATAAATAATTAATTAATTTAAAAGAAAATTTATTTTTCTAAATTTTTTTCATAAATTAACAAAACATTGTCTTATCGTTTTTAGATAATTTTATAAGACCCTACATAATTTTTGAAAGCACTATAAAATTAGTTTTATCTTTTAAAAACTGTTTTTTGGGTAAAGTATGATTTTAATTAAAAATTTAATTAACCATATTTAAAAAATTATTTTTGAAAAATGGAATTTATTTTTGGATTCTACACGTTGAAAAATGTTTGGGGTAAATTTTTGTGATTTTTCTGAAATACTTGAATTTTTTATGAATAGTGAAATACCGTAATTTACAAAAATAAGCTAAATAAGCCAATTATAGAGTCATGTGTGATGTACTGCTGATGTAAGCCCACTTGGTTCGGGATCACATGATAAAATTACTATTATTGGTCATTCAAGACTCACTATTCCTTGTATTAGGGGAAATTAATAAACTAATGAATTTTATTTTAATGAAACCCCTCTCCCCTCCACTATAAATACCACCCTTCACACCATCATTTCCCCACACCTATCATGCTCCAAGCCTTCTCTAAAATCGGCCCAAGCATTTTCCCTTGCCCCTATCCCACTTCCAATATCTACCGGTCTCATAAAATCACCGAACCTAGCTTCCTTAAAGAGGATCTCAAGAGGTGGATTGAAGATGCAATTTCTCTCCCTCTTCTCCTTTAATTTCCATTCAAGTTCATGTTCATTTCTTGATCTATCCCCACATATCTTCATCCAAATGTTATTGTAACTCCAGTATTATACATATAATGTAATTCCATTAGTCTTATGGGATATTATATCATACAACCCCCTTTCCCTCTTCCTTTTATTTTATTAAAGAGAACGTTGTTCGTGAGGTGTTAATTTATCACCTTCCAGAACAACGTACTTTCTTCTTCCATTTCTACCTTCATATATGGTCATGAAACAATTTTTATGATTGAAACATAATATTTTATATGTATTATGTCCTATTTAATGTTCTAGAACTGACTTATGAACATATTACGAAGTGATAAATAAAATCAGTTCATTGTGATCGAAAAACTGTCCAAATTAACCCTAACAATATTAATTTAATTCTTATCTAATGATTCATCCACATAGATATAATATGATTCATTATAAGATCATTTTAAATTCTGTAATTTCATTAATAACGAGTATTATTAATTCTGGAAGTTTACCCATGTTCTACCCGAACTTCAATTTATGAATACAAGTGAACCACCTAAGAAAAACAATAAAAACGAACATCCCCGAACAATGTTTTTAAACTCTATAAGTCATCCAAAGGAACATAAAATGACATAATGAAACCAAAATGTGCTCTATTAATGTATAAAAGGTTCTGGAATTTCTAATTAATGAATATAATGTCATTATACAAGACATTAAATAGAGAGAAGCATTCGGATACATTGTAAGGGGAAATTCTCGAACACAACTGTAAGAACCCAGTTCTTATTCATGAGGTATGAGTTTCTTCCTTTCTATTTTCCTTGAGTGTTTTTGAGAAAAAAATGAAAATTGGGAAAATCACACTTTTTACGGGTACATGCCGTGTACTTTTCCATACACCGTGTACTTTGAACGTGTGGGATGAGTACACAGGGTGTGTAGCCAGGATGGTTATGAAAGGTGTAAAACCCGACTACACGCCGTGTAGTGGGTATATACACGCAGTGTAGTCAGTCGGTAAGAAAATAGTAAGGCAGTGGGAACTGAGCGATAGTACACACCGTGTAATTATTAATACACACAGTGTCCTCATGTTGACTGATGAACAGTGATGCGGTGGAAAGAAGCCGCCATAGGAACTATTAAAAATGGAATTTACACATCGTGTACTCAATAGCACACACTGTGTAGTCTGTTTTTTCCACTTAAAATGGGAAGTAGCCTCCTCTGTTCACAGAGAAGGGATAGAACCAGAGAAGAGCTCGGTAGAACAACCAGAGCTTTTGAGATCACCCTATCGAGCATTGGGAATCCGATTTTCCCCCGTCAATCTCATTGGAATTGTACGAGTAAGCCCTCCTCTCTCCTAGAGCCGTTCTTACCAATTATTTCATGAGGGGAAGTTATTTACGTTTGAACAAGAATTCTTTTACCTCAGATATACGTCATTCTTGGACGGTTCGAGGAGCGTCCTTCATGTATACCGATCAGGTGCGATGGAGGATGGTGGTCTAGTTTTTAAATTCCCACTGTTGTGTGCTTTGTGTACCGTTGTGCAACGAACCTGTGTTCGGGGTGTCGTATGGCTTAGGCCATGCCTGTTTAAATACATAGAATTTCATAGGTTATTCATTGTAATTGTAAAACTGCAGTTTGGGATCACTGCTTGGATCCATGACCATCCTGGGGGTGTGTTCCTCTATTTAGCCATTTTTCTAGGATACCCGAGGGTATGCCATTTTAATAGTGATTATTGAATTGCCTTGAGAGGAACTATATATGAACTTCTTGTTTATATGTTGGGAACGGCCCGATTACTTGTTTAACCTAAGGGATGTTTTGTGATTAGCATGTGGGCAGTGCTCTGTTCAGCCTGAGGGCAACTTCTTTCATGCCTGTGGGCAGTAGATTCTGTGCCTGTGGGTGACTCTTCGTACACATGAGGCTTATATCTATTATGCCTATGGGAAATTACCTATGGGTTTGGATTCCGATTACCTAAGGGTAAGGGTTTTCATGTCTGAGGACACTGACTGTTTACTTAGAAAATTCAATGTGGTGATTTCCTTATACTGAATGATTAAATGAATATTAAAATATAAATATAAATTGTAAAGTTTGTTACTTTTGAGTAATGATTAGTTGTTGCATTTCACTACTGCACACTACTATTGCACATTTACCCTGACAGTTGGGCACATGCCTTGGGTGGGTGCCTACTAGGATTTATTTCTCACACCCTTTTTGGGTCATGTCTTTGGCCCAAACAGACTATGTTGCTGCAGGTGTGGATAAGGGAAAGGGTCCCTATACAGGTACTTGATTGTTGCTAAGGAGTAGGGGGTATAGGACCGAACGTAGGCTCACGATGCTCTCGGCTTTTCTGTTTTTCTCTATTATACCTATACATTCTATTGTATTTTATTGTACTGTTGTGTAACATGATTTGGCTATTTTCATAGAACTAGAGACATGTTGCATCATTATTTATGTAACTGTTCATTATCTTTTACTACAGTTGTCCTCTTTAAATGTGCATGTTTTATTGCTTTCGCTATTGTTGTATGCTATTTATCTTTTCCACTGTGCTACACTTTGACAAATGTGGGCATAGTTTCCCCACTATCATACCTGGGCCCTCACTGCTAATCGGAAGCCTCTAGCATTTGTGGAAATGTGCTTGAGGTTGTGTGACCAACCTGGTATGGGGCACCCATTGAGTGGCACCCGGATCCGGGACGTTACAAAGTGGTATCAGAGGGGTTTATTTTCTTTGACTTACTATTTGTACACTTAGTCAGTGATAGGATGAAAACGATAGTTAGTAATATGTTGTTCCAGAGAGTAGCTAACCCGTGTACAGGGAAAATCCAATCTACCTCCCGTGTTGAAATTTCACTGATTTGGTAAATTTTACAGTTGATTTGATTTTCACCGTTGTGTGATGCATTTGTGATTGTGTTTTTACTATTTTATCCAAGGGTTCTATTTAGTTTCAACCCAATGAGACGAGGGTATGCCATCTCATGCATCATTTAGTCACATGCTATAACTCACATTCCATGAATAGTTCCATGCCATGTAGGAGCATAAGAAATTGCATGTTGTCGTGATAGTTGTTGTGCTAGAAAAGCATGATGTTGTGATATCTACTTTGATAAATACCTGCTATGTGATAGTGTAATTTTTGAGTGAGCTTGTTGATAATATGGACACAAAACTTTGGTTTTAGGGGGGTATGGGCCCTCAATGACTGGAATTTGTTGGGTCATTGACTTGTTACTTGTGTAAAACATGTATAAGATGACAAAATTTTATTAGCAGGGAGTATGGGTCCTCAAGGATCCGAATTTGGCACTTAGGTATTTTTTTCACTATTTAATGGGTTCCGGATTAGTTTCAGAAGCTTAATATCCGGAAAACCCAGGCTACACGCTGTGTTGTTCCTCGGACACACGTCATGTGTTCTTCTGTTTGGGAAGAAAAGAAAACTTTTTGAGTATATGTCGTGTACCCTCAGTACACACCGTGTAGTCTCTTCTCGTTTCATACACTGTGTGGTTGGGGACACGAGGAAGGGAAAGGCTTGGAAAAAAATGCCATGTACCGAATGTACATGTCGTGTAGTGTTGACCCGGATTCCGCCCGTGTAACTAACAACACAGACGGAGGAGAACTTGAGACATACACACCCTGTCCACCATGGAACATGTTGTGTAGTCTAACCTGGGGAACCGGTCGTGTAGCTAACAAACCCGAGTTGGTGTTACCTCTTCTTGAACACGCCGTGTACCTGAGGGACACGCTATGTAGTGCTTACCAGTGGGAGACAGTGTGAAAATAGTTGTGTGGCTAGGAAAATGGGGTGGTGTACACACTGTTTGCGGGTGTAACATTCCGTGTGTTGTCAGCCAAGTAGTCGTCCATGTCACAAAAGTCACAGGCAGTTGAAAAAATTAAAACCATATATGACGTGTAGATGACATACACACCGAGCAGTCTTTTCAAAAGGGAGTCGTGTAGCTAAACTGTGTAGAAGGACCCGGGAAGGGGAAGAAAAGTCAGGTACACACAGTGTAGTTAATATACATTCTGTGTAGTCTTTCTTAGAAAATATTTAAATGCCTTCCTCCAAATTTTCTCTTTTTGGTCCCCCCATATTTCAGTATTTGATAAACTTAAATCTAAGGATTTTTTTGATCATGTAGAGTCATGCCACTAAAATGACCACACATTGTTCACCAAGACAGCAGTAAAGATTATACTCACGAGATGGTAGGAAATGGGCTACCATTGGATCCTCCAACAGAGCCAGATGTGGCACCAACCATTATACCGGACACATCCACAGATGCGCAGTTCCATGAAGGCTTCATGTGGTTCATGCAGACCTTTCAGGGAGCACCTCCAGTTTCCACATATATGGCTGAGCATACTCATATCTTCTAGCAGCAGCATCCTCCTATGTTTACAGGGGATGGCAGACCACAGGCTTTGGATTCTTGGCTGGATTCATTATAGACTATTCTGGAGCTTCTTGAGTTGCCTCTAGGGAAGAGGGTCAAGTTCGCGAATTATATGTTGCGTGATTCTGCCAAGAGGGGGTCGGATGTTACCACTCAGTCTGAGCATCATAGAGACATGGCGTAGGAATATTTTCAGATAGATTTCTTTGAATTCTTCTTCTTAGAGACACCGAGGGCAGATAGATCTTGAGAGTTCATAAATCTGCAATAGGGAACTATGTCGATGATGGATTATTCTGCTCCCTTCAATGAGCTTCAACATTTTTCACCCGTTCTAGTGGCTGATGAGACGTTGAGGGCCAGACGATTTGAAGATTGTCTTCGATATGACATCCGAGCACTGGTGAATGTTTTCAGGTTGCCTACAGTACATGCGATTGTGTACCTAGTGCTAATTATAGAGAGGAACCTTCGGAAGGCTAGTGGTGTGTGCTAGGGCAGGTCGACACCATTATATGGTACTATTTATACCTAGAAGAGGAAGAGACAAATGAATTTCTCTCATGGTGGAAGTACCAGCCAGAAGATTGTCTTAGGAGGTCAAGTCATGAGCTACTAGTGTGGTAAAGAGGGGTACGAGAGACCGCAGTGTCGATGTGACCCAGTGGAGTGTCGAGCTTGCAGAAAGATGGGTCATCTGTAGTGCTTTTGCAGGGCGTTTCCACCAGTAGCTAGCGAGAGGGGTTCAGTGAAGACTCTGCATGTGGGTGTAGGACCAGCAGCTTCTTACCAGTCAGGAAACTGGAATACGTCAGGGCATGCAGGCTGAGACGGTTGTCGTGGCCATGGAAGCCAGACACAAGGATCTCAGAGGTAGTAGGGCGGGAAAACTTATGGTATCCAGGCTGTGTCGTAGGGCCACGAAACTAGGCAGACATATGCAGTGCCACAGACCCAACAGGAGCAGGATCCCGGACCTTCTACTGTTAGAGGTATTATTTTAGTAGCTCTTGTCTTATCATCAGTACTTTTCGATATGGGTTCTACACATAGCTTTATATATATGTGCCTATGGTGGAGAGCCTTTGGCTCTGTGTTTCTTCTTCTTCTGATTTTATGATTCTAGACACACCATTGGGAACTAGAACGACTGGTGTACGTCAGTGCAGGGAGTGCCCCCTTGAGGTTTGTGGGTGTCACTTTATATGGGACCTCTACATATTGGAGATGACGAGCTATGATGTCATTCTCGGGATGTAATGGATGGTTTCCATTCTAGCCTTTGTAGACTGCTATCGCCACAGGGTGAATTTCACGTCACCAGAGGGTGGAGAGTTTCTATACAAAGGAGAGTGGGATGTTCAGGCGAGTCGAGCTAGACCAGAGCATTGTGGGCGAGGTGGAGTCACAACCCAGATTTTTAGTTTATATCTAGATGATCAGGGGACTTGTCAGAAGGACATCCCTCCAGTTGTTGATCATTTTTGGGATGCCTTCCTTGACGACTTTTCAGGTCTACCTCTAAAGCGTGTGGTGGATTTATCTACTGAACTTGTGCCATGAGCAGCACGGGTGTCTATTCCTCCTTATAGGATGGCTACACCTGAGTTAAAGGAGCTCAAGAGACAGTTAGAGGAGTTACAGTAAAAGGGGTTTATCTCACCCAGTACTTCTCCTTGGGGTTCTCCAGTCCTTTTTGTGAAGGAGGATGGTACCCTCAGACTCTCTATGGATTATCAGAAGCTGAACCGGTTGACGGTCAAGAACCGATATCCCCTACCAAGGATTGATGATCTTTTTGATCAACTTCAAGGTGGATGAGTGTTCTCAAAGATTGAATTGAGATTCGTATATCATCAGTTGTGTGTTATACCATCTTATATACCTCTCACATCATTTAGCAGTAGGTATGGTCTCTATGAATACTTGGTTATGTCGTTCGGACTTACGAATGCGCCAGCAGTTTTCATGGATCTGATGAATCGTGTGTTCCATCCTTATCTAGATTCTTTTTTGGTAGTATTCTTGGACGATATCTTGGTGTACTATCACACTCGTCACTACCATGCCACCCATCTTGAGATCCCGCTGAGTACGCTGAGAGAGCATCATCTATACGCTAAGCTCTCAAAGTGCATTTTTTGGTTGGACCAGATTCACTTCTGGGGTCATATCATCTCAAAGGCAGGAGTTGCAGTAGACCCATATATGGTGAGAGTAGTAGTTTCCTGGAAGCATCCTAAGAATGTGTTTGAGATACAGAGTTTCTTGGGGCTGGTTGGTTACTACAGGAGTTTTATACATGACTTCTGCCATTAAGAAGCGCCATTGATGGATTTGACTAAGAAGGGTGTGATGTTCGTTTGGTCAGAATCTTGTGAGATAGCCTTCCAAGAGATGAAGGGAAGGTTTACATCATCATAAGACCTAATACTTCTAGATCAGGGAAAGAGCTATACAGTTTACTGTGATGCATTAGGTATTTTCCTGGGAGCTGTATTGATGCAGGGTGATCGAGTAGTTGTGTACGGGTCTCGGCATTTGAGGACACATGAGAGGAATTAACCGACACATGAACTCGAGTTGGATGAGGATGTGCATGAGTTACGCTGTTGGAGAAATTATCTCTTGGGAGGACATTTTTTGGTTTTCACCAACCACAATAGTCTCAATTATATCTTTACTAAACGTGACATGAGTCTGAGGTAGCGAAGGTGGTTCGAATACCTTCAGTCCTTTGATTTTGAGCATGCCTATACACCTAGACAGGGTAATGCAGTTGTTGATGCACTGAGTAGGAAGACTTAGACACAGGCGGTTCAAGAGAAACTGGTGAGTGGCAGCTTATGGATTTGTTTTCTGAGATGCATTTGGAGGTTCACGACAGTCAGGGGAAAACCTATCTTTCATATTTAGTTGTGACTTCTACCCTCCTGGATTTAGTGAGGATGAGACAACTATCTAATTCAGAAGGCCTAGTTCTACGAGAGTTGGTGACCTGTGAGGACCCTCCACCTGGATGGATGATAGGCGATGATGAGGTTCTTTGTTTCCATGTACGAGTGTGGGTTCTAGGGGATATACGCAATGAGATGATGTGGGAGTTTCATGCTTCAGCATGGGCAGTTCATCCCATAGTTACCAAAGTGTATCGTGAATTCAGATGTCAGTATTGGTGGCTGGGTATAAAGAGGAAGATAGCTGGTTTTGTTACAAGGTGTTCCACCTATCAGCATGTGAAGGCGGAGCATCAGAGGCCAGTCAGACTATTACAACAGTTACCCATTATGGAGTGGAAATGGGATGTTGTCATGATGGACTTCGTGACTGGGTTGCTAAGGTTACCTTGAGGCAATGATGCTGTGTGGGTTGTTGTGGACAAACTCACAATGGTAGCTCACTTTTTTTTCCAATCAAGGAGACCTTCAGAGTTAATGAACTCGAAAATCAGTATATCTGAGAGATCGTACGTCTTCATGGGGTCTCTCGTTCTATTGTTTCAGATAGGGATGCCTATTTTATATCTCCTTTCTTTCAGAGTTTTCAGAGGGAACTGGGTACGCTGGTGCTTCTGAGTACAGATAACCACCCTCAGACTGATGGTCAGTCAGAGAGTGCGATACAGGTGCTATAGGACATGATGCGTGCATGCGTCCTAGACTTTGGGGGTTCTTGGGAGAAGCATATACCCCTGGTCAAGTTTTCCTATAATAATAGTTTTCAAGCAACTATTGAGATGACACATTACGAGGCTTTATATGGTAGGCCATGCCAGTCACCTTTGTGCTGGATAGAGGTAGGTTAGGTAGCTTTAATAGGACCACGTCTCGCGCATGAGACTTATGAGCCGGTCCAATTGATTCAGAAGTGGATGGCTACCGCACAGTATCGTCAGAAATCATATGTTGATCACCGTAGACGACCCTTGGAGTTAATGGTCGGGGATCAGGTTTTCTTGCGTGTTTCACTGAGGTTGAGACAAAGGTGGATCAGGATACGGGGTAAACTTTCACCAAGGTATGTGGGGACATTTGAGATATTGGAGAGAGTTGGGCCGGTTGCCTATTGGTTGCAGTTACCACAGAGGTACAAGGCCACACACAACGTCTTCCATATATCTCAATTGCACCATTATCATTTAGACCCGTCTCTTGTGTTTTAGCCATAGGAGGTTGCTCTTCAGATAGATGTGTCCTTTGAGGAGCATCCAATTCATATCATGGATAGTAGCAGAAAGGTTCTCCGAGGCTGGTCAGTTCCTCTCGTACGGGTGCTATGGCAGCATGGCCGAGTGCAGGATGAAACCTGGGAGCAGGAGACTGATGTACATTATCAGTGGCTAGAGTTTTTCTGAGCTTTATCTTTACCACCATTTGAAGTGAAATTTGGGGAAAAATCGCTTTATGGGGGGGGGCAGTTTGTAAGAACCCAATTCTTATTCTTTAGGTACGAGTTTCTCCATTTCTCTTTTCCTTGAGTGTTTTTGAGAAAAGATGGAAAATTGGGAAAATCTCACTTTTTGTGGGTACACGTCAAGTACTTTGGCCGTGTGGGATGAGTACACAGAGTGTTTATCCAGGCTGGCAATGAAAGGTGTAAAAACCAACTACATGCTGTGTAGTGGGTATGTACATGCCGTTTAGTCAGTCGATAAGAAAATTGTAAGGCGGTGGGAGCTGAGCGACAGTATAAGACATGTAATCAGGAATACACGCCGTGTCCTCATGTTGACTAATGAACAATACCGCGGTTGAAATGAGACCCCGTAGGAACAATTAAAAATGGAAATTACACACCGTGTACTCAATAGTACACGCCGTGTAGTCTGTTTTTTTCTCTTCAAATGGGTAGTATCCACCTCTGTTCACATAGAAGGATTTGAACAGGAGGATATATCAGGAGAACGGGCAGAGCTTTGAAGATCACCTGATCGGGCATCAAGAATCTGATTCTGCCTCTATCCAACTCGTTGGAACCGTACGGGTAAGCCCTACCCTCTCCTTGAGTTGTTCTTACCAATTCTTTCCTGAGGAGAAGTTATTTACGTTTGAACAAGAATTATTTTACCTCATATCTACATATTTCTTGGATGGTTTGAGGAGATTCATTCACGTATACTGATCATGGGTGATCGAGGTAGGTGGTATGGTGTTTAAATTCTAACTATTGTGTGTTTTGTGTACTGTTGTACTAAGAACCCATGTTCGGGGTGTCGTATGGCTATGACCATGGCTGTTTAAATACCTATAATTGCATTGGTTATTCATTATAATTTTAAAACTTCTATTTGGGATCACTTCTTGGATCTAGGAACATCCCGGGGGTGTGTTCCTCTATTTAGCCATTTGGCCAGGATACCCGAGGGTGTGCCATTGTAATAGTGATTATTGAATTGCCTTGAGAGGAACTGTATATTAATTTCTTGTTTATATATTGGGCATGTCTCGGTTACTTGTTTAGCCTAAGGGAATTGTTGCGATTAGCCTGTGGGTAGTGCTCTATTCATCCTGAGGGGAACTTCTTTCATGCCTATTGGCAATAGATTATGTGCCTCTGGGAGACACTTCGTACGCCTGAGGGAAATATATATTATGCATGTGGGAAATTACCTGCGGGTTTCAATTCTGATTACCAAGGGTAAGGGTTTGCATGTCTGAGGAAACTAACTATTTACTTAGAAAATTAATTGTGGTGATTTCCTTATACTGAATGATTAAATGAATATTAAAATGGAAATATAACTGGTAAAGTTAGTTTCTTTTGGGTACTGCTTAGTTGTTTCATTTTACTACTGCACCCTATTGTTTCAAATTTACAATAATAGTTGGGAACAGGCCTTGGGTGGGTTCTTACTGGGATTTATTTCTCACATCCTGTTTGGGTAATTTATTTGGCCCAAAAAACAATGTTGCTGAAGGTGTGGATAAGGGAAAGTGTCCCTATACAGGTACATGATTGTTGCTGAGGAGTAGGGGAGCATGGGACCGAGCTTAGGCTCGCGATGCTGCCAGTTGTTCTGTTTTGCTCCGATGTACCTGAACTTTCTATTGTATTGTATTATACTACTGTGTAACATGTTCTGTAAATTTTATTAGAACTAAAGACATGTTGCATCATTATCTATATAACTGTTCGTTATCTTTTAATGCATTTGTTCATTTTAAATGTGTATGGTTTATTTGTTCCGCTGTTGTTGTATGATATTTATCTTTTCCACTGTGCTACACTTTGACAAATGAGGGAATAGTTTCCCCACTATCAGACATGGGCCCTCGCTGCTAGTTGGAATCCTCCGGTGTCTGGGGAAATGCGCTTGAAGTCGTGTGACCAACCAGGTCTGGGGCACCCGTTGAGTGGCACCCGAATCTGGGACGTTACAAAGTGGTATCAGAGGGGTTTCTTTTCTTTGACTTATTGTTTGGAGCCTCAGTTAGGGATAAAGTTAAAATGGTAGTTGGTAATAATTTGTGCTCGGGAGTAGCAAACTCATGCATAGGGAAAATCCAGTCTAACTCGTGTGTTACAGTTTTACTGATTTTGTAAATTTTACAGTTGATTTTATTTTCACTATTGGGTGAAACATTTGTGATTGTCCTGTTACTATTTTATCCATGGGTTCTATTTAGTTGCAACCCGATGAGATGAGGGTATGTTATCTCATGCATCATTTAGGCACATTCTAGAAATCTCATGCCATGCATAGTTCCATACCATGTAGGATCATTAGAAATTGCTTGTTTTCATGATAGTTGTTGTGCTAGAAAAGAATATTGTTGTGATAGATGCTTTGATAAATAACTGCTATGTGATAGAGTAATTTTTGTATGATCTTGTCGATAATATGGCTGCTAAACTTTGCTTTATGGGGAGTATGGGCCCTCAATTACCAGAATTAGGTGGGTCATTGACTTGTTACATGTGTATAACATGTATAAGATACCAAACATTGATTCGCGGGGAGTATGGGTCCTCACAGATCAGAATTTGGTACTTAGGTGTTTTTTTCAATATTTACTGGGTTCTAGAGTAGTTTCATAGGCTTACTGTCCAGAAATCTGGGGCTACACGTCATGTAGTTCCTTGGACACACGTCGTGTGTTCTTCTATTCGGGAAGAAATGAAAACTTTTTGAGTGCACACCGTGTACCCTCAGTACACGCTATGTAGTCTCTTCCCATGTCATAGACCATGTGGGTGGGGAAACAGGGAAGGGAAAGGCTTGGAAAAAACACGTCGTGTACTGGATGTACACGCCCTGTAGTGTTGACCCGGAGTCCGCCCGTGTAACTAACTATACAGATGGAGGAGACCTAGAGACATACACACTGTGTCCACCATGGAACACACCGTGTAGTCTGACCTAGGTACCCGACCATGTAGATAAAAAACACGGGTCGGTGTTACCTCTTCTTGAACACACCGTGTACCTAAGGGACACACTGTGTAGTCCTTACCGGTGGGAGACCGTGTGGACATAGTCATGTGGCTGGGAAAACGTGGTTGTGTACATCTCGTGTACGGGTGTAACACTCCATGTGGTGTTATCCGAGTAGTTTGACATGTCACGAACAACACGGGCAGTTGGAAAAATTAAAACCACACACGCCGTATAGATGAAAAACACCCCGTGTAGTCTTTTTAAAAGGGATCCATATGGCTAAGCCATGTAGAAGGACCCGAGAAGGGGAAGAAAATTCCGGTACATGTTGTGTAGTTAATTTACACACCATGTAGTCTTGTTTAGAAAATATTGAAATGCCTTCTTCATCCTGTTCCCTTTTTGGTCCCCTCATTTTTTAGTCTTTGATAAACTTAAATCTAAGGCATGTTTTTGATCATGTAGAGTCATGCCGCCGAGATGACCAAGAGTTGTTTTCCAAGAGAGAGGCAACGATTATACTCCAGAGATGGTAGGCCAGGGGCTACCAGTGGATCCTCCAGCAGATCCAGATGCAACACTAGCTGTTATACCAGACACAGGCACAGATGTGCAGTTTCATGATGGATTTATACGGTTAATGCAGACCTTTCAGGGAGCACCGTCGGCTGCCACACCAATGGCTGAGCATACTCGTATCTTCCAGCAGTAGCATCCACCAACGTTTAAAGGGGGTAGTGGACCACATGATATGGAGTCTTGGCTGGATTCATTGTATACTATTTTCAAGAATCATGAGACGCCTCTAGGGTGGAGGGACAAGATCCCAACTTATATGTTGTGTGATTCCGCCAAGAGGTTGTGGGATGTTACCACTCAGTCTGAGCATTACAGAGACATTGCGTGGGAATATTTTCAGACATATTTTTATTAATTCTTCTTCACAGATACACTAAGGGAATATAGAGATCGAGAGTTCATTAATCTAAAATAGGGCGCTATGTCGGTGATGGATTATTCTGCTCGCTTCACCGAGCTTCAACGTTTTTCACCCGTTTAGGTGGGTGATGAGACCTTTAGGGATAGACGCTCTGAGGATGGTCTTTGATATGACATCCAAGCACTGGTGAATGTTTGCAGGTTGCCTACAGTACATGTGATTGTGAACCAGGTGCTGATTACAGAGAGGAACCTTCGAGAGGCTTGTGGTGTGGGCTAGGGTAGTTCAACACCAATATCTGGTACTATTTCTACCGAGAAGAGGAAGAGACAAATGGATTTCTCTCAAGGTGGTATTACCAGCCATAAGAATGATTTAGGTGGTCAGGTCAAGTGCTATCAGTGTTGTAAAAAGGTAAAAAAGAGACCGAAGAGTCCATGTGACCCAGTGGAGTGCTGAGCTTGTGGCAAGATGGGTCATCTGTAGTGCTTTTGTAGGACATTTCCACCACTGCCTAGCGAGAGGGGTTCTGTGCAGACTCCGTGAGCGGGAGCAGGACCAACTTCTTCTTACCAGTTAGGAAATTGGAATACGTCAGGACGTGCAGGCTGAGACGGTGGTCATGGTCATGGAAGCTAGCCACCAGGATCTCCGAGGCAGTAGGGTGGGACAACTCAAGGTAGCTAGGCTGTGTCGCAGGGCCGTGACACTGGGCAGGCATATACAGTGCAACAAACCCAACATGAGTAGGATTCCGGACCTTCTACTATCATAGGTACTATTTTAGTACCTTTTGTCTTGTCTTCAATACTTTTTGATACAAGTTCTACACATAGATTTATATCTGTTCCTGTTGTGGAGGGCCTTGGGATCTCTGTTTCTTATTCTTTTGATGTTATTACGCTAAACACTCTGTTGGGAACTAGAACGGCTGGTGTGCGTCAGTGCAGGGAGTTCCCCCTAGAGGTTGGTGGGTGTCACTTTCTATGGTATCTCTACCACTTGGAGATGATGGTCTATGATTTCATTCTCAGTATAGATTTATTAGTTTCCATTATAGCCTTTGTAGACTGCTATCATCACAAGGTGTGTTTCACATCACCAGAGGGTGGAGAGTTTCTATACAAATGTGAGTGGGATGTTCAGGCGAGTCAAGATGGACCAGAGCATCGTGGGCGAGGTGGGGCCACTTACCATATTGCGAGTTTACATCTGGATGATCAAGGGACTTGTCAGAAGGACTTCCCTCCAGTGGTTTATCATTTCAGGTATGTCTTCCCAAATGACTTATCAGGTATACCTCCAAAGCGTAAGGTGGATTTCACTACTGAGGTTGTGCCAGGAGTGGTACCAGTGTCTATTCCTTCTTATAGGATGGGTACACCTGAGTTACAAGAGTTCAAGCGATAGTTAGAGGAGTTACTGTCAAAGGGGTTTATCAGACCCAGTACTTCTCCTTGGGGTTCTCCAGTCCTTTTGCGAAGAAGGTGGTTGGTACCCTCAGACTCTGTGTGGATTATAGGAAGATGAACCAGTTGACGGTCAAGAACCGATATCCCCTACCAAGTATTGATGATATTTTTGATCAACTTAGAGGTGCATGATTGTTCGTGAATATTGAAATGACATTCAGATATCATTAGTTGCACGCTAGACCATCTGATATACCTCTCCCAGCTTTCAGGAGTAGGTATGGTCTATATGAATACTTGGTTAAGCCGTTCAGACTTACGAATGTGCCAACAGTTTTCATGGCTCTGATGAATTGTCTGTTCCGTCCTTATCTGGATTCTTTTGTGGTAATATTCATGGACGATATCTTGGTGTTCTCTCACACTTGACACGACCATGACACCCATCTTGAGATCGTGCTGAGTACACTGGGAGAGCATCATCTATACGCTAAGCTCTCAAAGTGCCACTTTTCGATGGACCATATTCACTTCCTGGGTCAAATCATCTCAGAGGTAGGAGTTTTAGTAGAACTAGAGAATGTGAGAGCAGTAGTTTCCTAGGAGAATCCTAGGAACGTTTTTGAGATAAGGAGTTTCTTTGGGATGGCTGGTTACTACATGCATTTTATATAGGACTTCTCCCGCTTAGCAGCGCCGTTCACAGATTTGACTAAGAAGGGTGTGAAGTTCGTTTGGTCAGAAGCTTGCGAGATAGCCTTCCCGGAGCTAAAGGGAAGGTTGACATCAGCACCAATCTGGATACTTCCAGAGCAGGGAAAGAGCTATACATTTTACTGTGATGCATTAGTTATTGGGTTGGGAGATATGTTGATGCAGGTAGATCGAGTAGTTGCGTACGGTTCTTGGCATTTGAGGCCACATGAGATGAATTACCCAACGCATGTCCTTGAGTTGGCTGCAGTTGTGCATGCATTACACTGTTGGAGACACTATCTCCTGGGAGAGCATTTTTTGGTTTTCACTGACAAAAAAAGTCTCATGTATATCTTTACTCAGTGTGACCTGAATCTGAGGTAGCTAAGGTGGGTTGAATACCTTCAGTCCTTCAATTTTGAGCTTGCCAATACACCTAGAAAGGGTAATGCAGTTGCTGATGCACTGTGCAGGAAGACTCAGACACAGGCGGTTCATGAGGCCAATGGTGAGTGGCAGCTTACGTATTTGTTCTCTGAGATGCATTTGGAGGTGCACGATAGTTAGGGATAAACCTATCTTTAATCATTATCGATGACTTCTACTCTCCTGGATAGAGTGAGGATGAGTCAACTATCTGAGTCAGAAGGCCTAGTTCTACGGGAGTCGGTGGCCAGTGAGGACCCTCCTCTTGGATGGACGATTGGCGATGATGAGGTACTATGTTTCCATGGACGAGTGTGGGTTCTAGGGGATATACACGAGGAGATGATGTAGGAGTTTCATGCTTTATCTTGGGAAGTTCATCCCGAATTTACCAAAATGTACCATGAATTGAGATATCAGTATTGGTGGCTGGGTATGAAGAGGGAGATAGTTGGTTTGGTTACAAGGTGTTCCACCTGTCAGCAAGTGAAGGCCGAGCTTCAGAGGCCAGCCGGACTATTACAACAGTTACCCATTCCGTAGTAGAAATGGGTGGACGTCACGATGGACTTCGTGAATGGGTTGATGAGGTCGCCTCGATGTAATGATGTTGTGTGGGTTATTTTCGACACACTCACAAAGGTATCTCATTTTTTCTGATCATGGAGACATTTAGATTTGACAAACTCAGTAATTTGTATATTCGAGAGATAGTACATCTTCATGGGGTGCCGCGTTCTATCATTTCAGATAGGGACACCTGTTTTCCATCTCATTTATGGCAGAGTTTTCGGAGGGCACTGGGTACCCAGGTGCTTCAGAGCATAGCTTACCACCCTCAGACTGATGGTCAGTCAGAGCGTACGATACCAGTGCTAGAGGGAATGTTTTTTGAATGCGTCTTAGACTTTGGGGGCTGTTGGCAGAAGCATATACCCCTAGTTGAGTTTACCTATAAAAATAGTTTCAAGTAACTATTGAGATGACACCTTACGAGGCTTTATATGGTAGGTCATACCGGTCACCTTTATGATGGATATAGGCAGGTGAGGTAGCTTTACTATGACCACGTCTCATGCATGAGACTTCTGAGAAGGTCCAGTTGATTTAGAATCGGATGGCTACCACACAGCCTCATCATAAATCTAATGTTGATCACCGCAGATGACCCTTGGAGTTCACGGTCAGGGATCAGGTTTTCTTGCGTGTTTCACCGAGGTTAGGACACAGGCAGATTAGGTTACATGGTAAACTTTCACCGAGGTATGTGGTGCCATTTGAGATTCTGGAGAGAGTCGGGCCAGTTGCCTATCGTTTTCTATTACCACAGAGGTATCGGGCCATGCACGACGTCTTCCATATATCTCAGTTGCCCCATTATCATTCAGAACCGTCTCACCTCTTTCAATAAGAGGAGGTTGAGCTTAAGATAAATTCTTCCTTTGAAGAGAATCCAATTCATATCATGGATAAGAGCATGAAGGTTCTCCAAGGCTGGTCAGTTCCTCTCGTACGGGTTCTATGAAAGCATGGCCGAGTGCAGGATGAAACCTGGGAGCGGGAGACCGACGTACGTGCTTAGTGGGAAGAGTTGGTCTGAGATTTATCTCCACCACCCTTGGATGGGAAATTCGGGTACAAATCGCTTTAAGGGGGAATGTTTGTAAGAAACCTGTTCTTATTCTTGAGGTACGAGTTTCTTCCTTTTTCTTTTCCTTGAGTGCTTTTGAAAAAAGAAGGAAAATGGGTAAAATCACACTTTTTGTGGGTACATGCTGTGAACTTTTCCTCATGCCGTGTACTTTGGTCATGAGGGATGAGTACACAAGGGGTGTAGCCAGGATGGCGATGAAAGGTGTAAAAACTGACTACACGCCCTTTAGTGGGTATATACATGCCATGTAGTCAGTCGGCATGAAAATAGTAAGGCGGTGGGAGGTGAGTGATAGTACACGCCGTGTAATCAAGAATACACACCGTGTCCTCATGTCGACTAATGAACAGTGCAGCGGTGGAATGAATCCGCCGTAGGAACAGTTAAAAATGGAAAGTACACGCCATGTACTCAATAGTACATGCCGTGTAGTCTGTTGTTTTTGCTTAAAATGGGCATTAGCCTCCTCTGTTCACAAACAAGGATTATAACTGGAGGAGATCTAGAGGGAACGACCAAAGCTTTGGAGAACACCCAATCGAGCATTGGGAATCAGATTCTTCCTTCATCAATCATGTTGGAACCGTACGGGTAATCCCTCCCCTATCTTTGAGTCGTTCTTACCAATTATTTACCGAGGGGAAGTTATTTATGTTTGAATGAGAATTATTTTACATCAGATGTACGTATTTCTTGGACGGTTCGAGGAGCATCGTTCACGTATACCGACCAGGGGCGATCGAGGTATGTGGTCTGGTGTTTAAATTCCAACTCTTGTGTGTTTTGTGTACTTTTGTACTACCAACCCATGTTCAGGGTGTCACATGGCTGAGGCCATGGCTGTTTAAATACCTATAATTTCATAGGTTATTCATTGTAATTGTAAATCTGTTGTTTGGGATCACTGCTTGAATCTAGGACCATCCCGGGGGTGTGTTCCTCTGTTTAGCCGTTTGTCCAGGACACCCGAGGGTACGCCATTGTAATAGTGATTATTGAGTTGGATTGAGAGTAATTGTATATTAATTGGTTTTTTATATGTTGTCCATGACCCGGTTACTTGTTTATATGGAGGGTAGTTTTGTGATTAGCCTGTGGGCAGTGCTATGTTCAGCCTGAGGGCAACTTCATTCGTTCCTGTGGGTAGTTGATTCTGTGCATGTGGGAGACACTTCATACGGCTGAGGGAAATATCTATTATTCCTATGTGTAAATACCTATGGGTTTCGATTCCGATTACCTGAGGGTAAGGGTTTTCGTGTCTGAGGAAAATGATTGTTTACTTAGAAAATTCAGTATGGTGATTTACTTATAATGAATGATTAAATTAATTTTAAAATGGAAATATAAATGGTATAATTAGTTACTTTTGAGTACTTATTAGTTGTTTCATTTAACTACTGCACACTATTGTTGCACATTTACAATGACAGTTGGGCATGGGCCTTGGGTGGGTGCCTATTGGGATTTATTTCTCACACCTGGTTTGGGTCATGTCTTCGGCCCAAACAGACTATGCTGCTGGAGGTGTGGATAAGGGAAAGGGTCCCTATACAGGTACTTGATTGTTCGTGGGGAGTGGGGGAGCATGGGACAAAGTTTAGGCTTGTGATGCAGCCGGATGTTCTATTTTTCTCGGTTATAACTTTACTTTCTATTTTATTGTATTGTACTACTCTGTAACCTGTTCTGGATATTTTCTTAGAAATAGAGACTTGTTGCATCATTATCTATATAATTGTTCGATATATTTTACTACAGTTGTTCATTTTAAATGTGAATGGTTTATTTCTCCCGCTGTTGTTGTATGATATTTATCTCTTCTACTGTGCTATATTTTTGACAAATGAAGGAATAGTTTCCCCACTATCAGACCTAGGTCCTCGCTACTTGTTGGTAGCCTTTGGAATTTGGGGAAATGCACTTGAGGTCGTGTGACCAACCGGGTCCGGGGCACCCGTTGAGTGGCACCCGGATCTGGGGCATTACTAAGTGGTATCAGAGGGGTTTCTTTTCTTTGACTTACTGTTTGGAGCCTTATTCATGGATAGGATGAAAATGGTAGTTGGTAATAAGCTGTGCTCAGGAGTAGCTAACCTGTGTATAGGGAAAATACAGTCTACCTCACGTGTTGCAATTTTACTGATTTTGAAAATTCTATAGTTGATTTGATTTTCACCTTTGGGTGACACATTTGTGATTGTACTATTACTATTTTATCCATGGGTTCAATTCAGTTGCAACCCTATGAGATGAGGGTATTCCATCTCATGTATAATTTAGGCACATGCTATAAATCACATTCCATGCAAAGTTCCATGCCATGTAAGAGCATTTGAAATTGCATGTTGTTGTGATAATTATTGTGATAGAAAAGCATGCTGTTGTGATAGCTGTGTTGATAAATACCTTCTATGTGATAGAGTAATTTTTGTGTGAGCTTGTTGATATTATGGATGCCAAACATTGGTTTTTGGGGAGTATGGGTCCTCAATGATCGGAATTTGGCGGTTCATTGACTTGTTACTTGTGTATAACATGTATAAGATACCAAACATTGATTCACAAGGGAGTATGGGCCCTCAAGGATCGGAATTTTGCACTTAGGTGTTGTTTTTATGTATTTAGTAGGTTCCGAAGTAGTTTCAGAGGAATACTGTCCGGAAAACCCATGCTACATGCAGTGTAGTTCCTCGGACACACTCAGTGTGTTCTTATGTTCGGGAAGAAATGAAAACATTTTGATTACACGTCATGTACCCTTAGTACATGTCGTGTAGTCTTTTCCCGTGACATAGACTGTGTGGGCGGGGACACGAGGAAGGGAAAGGGTTCAAAAAAACATGATGTGTATCGGATGTACAAGCCATGTAGTGTTTACCTAGAGTCCACCCGTGTAACTAAAAACATGAACGGAGGAGACCTTGAGACATAAACATTGTGTCCACCATGGAACAATCCGTGTAGTCTGACATGGGGACTTGTCCATGTAGCTGACCAACATGGGTCGGTGTTACCTCTTCTTGAACACACCGTGTACCTGAGGGACACGATTTGTAGTCCTTAACGGTGGGAGACAGTGTGGACTTAGCCATGTGGCTGGGACAACATGGTGGTGTACACGCCGTGTCGGGGTGTAACGCGCCATGTGGTGTCAGCCGAGTAGTCTGCGGTGTCACGAATGACATGGACAGTTGGAAAAATTAAAACCATACATGCCGTGTTGATGAAATACACACCATGTAGTCTTATTAAAAGGGAGTCGTGTGGCTAAGCCGTCTAGAAGGACCCGATAAGGTTAAGAAAATCAGGTACATGTCGTGTTGTTAATATGCATTCCATGTAGTCTTGTTTAGAAAATCATAAAATTCATTCTTCCTCCTATTCCCTTTTTGGTCCCCTCGTTTTTCAGTCTTTGATAAACTTAAATCTAAGGTGTGTTTTTGATCATTTAGAGTCATGACACCTAGACGAGCACACATTGTACGCCAAGAGAGCGGAAACAATTATACTCCAGAGATGGTAGGCCATCGGCTACCAGTGGATCCTACAACAGATCCAGATGCGGCGCCAGCCGTTATACCAGACACAGGTGCCGATGCGCAGTTTCGTGATGGCTTCTTACGGTTCATGCAGACCTTTCAGGGAGCATCGTCGGCTACCACATCTATGGATGAGATGACTCGTATATTCCACCAGCAGTATCCTCCTACGTTTACAGGGGATGGCAGACCACAGGCTGCGGAGTCTTGGCCGGATTCATTGCAGACTATTTTTGAGCATCTTGAGACGCCTCCAGGGTGAAGGGTCAAGCTTGCGACTTATATGATGCTTAATTCTGCCAAGAGGTGGTGGGATGTTACCACTCAGTCTGAGCATCAAAAAGACATGTAATGGAAAGGTTTTCATATATATTTCTATGAATTCTTTATCCCAGAGATGTTGAGGGCAGATAGAGATTGAGAGTTCATGAATCTGCAACAGGGCGCTATGTCGGTGATGGATTATTTTGCTCGCTTCACCGAGCATCAGTGTTTTTCACCCGTTCTAGTGGGTGACGAGACGTTGAGGGACATACGCATTGAGGATGTTATTCAATATGACATCAGATCATTGGTGAATGTTTTCAATTTTCCTACAGTACATGCGATTATGAAACAGGTTCTGATTACAGAGAGGAACCTTCGGGAGGCTAGTGGTGTGGGACAGGGCGGTTTGACACTAGTATCTGGTACTATTTCTACCAGGAAGAGTAAGAGACAGTTGGATTTATCTCATGGTGGTCGTACCAGCCAGAAAAATGTTTTAGGTGGTCAATTCATGTGCAACCAATGTGGTAAAGAGGGGCACAAGAGACCACATTGTCCACGTGACCTAGTGGACTACCGATCCTACATCATGATGGGTCATCTGAAGGGCTTTTGCTGGGCGTTTCCACCAGTGTCTAGCTAGAGGGGTTCTGTGCAGACTCCAAAAGTGGGAGAAGGACCAACAGCTTCTTACCAGTTAGGAAACTAGAATATGTTAGGGCGTACATGCCGAGATGGTTGTTGTGGCCGTGGAAGCCAGACATCCGGATCTCAGAGGTAGAAGGGCGTGATAGCTCAGCGTAGCCAGGCTGTGTCGCAAGGCCACAACACTGGGCATGCATATTCAGTGCAACATACCCAATAGGAGCAGGATCGCAGACCTTCTACTATCATAGGTACTATTCTAGTAGCTTCTGTCTTATCTTCAGTACTTTTCGATATGGGTGCTACGCATAGCTTTATATATGTGCCTGTTATGGAGATCCTTAGGCTCTATGATTCTTCTTCTTCTGATGTTATGATGCTAGACACTCCGTTGGTAACTGGAACTACTATTGTGCATCAGTGCAAGGAGTGCCCCCTTGAGGATGGTGGGTGTCACTTTCTATGGGACCTCTATGTCTTGGAGATGACAAGCTTTGATGTCATTTTCAGGATGTATTGGTTGGTTTCCTTCCTAGCCTTTTTATACTTATATCGTCGTTGGGTGCATTTCACATCACTAGAGGGAGGAGAGTTTCTATACAAAGGTGAGTGGGATGTTCAGGCGAGTCGAGCTGGACCAGAGCATTGTGGGCGAGGTGGAGTCACAACCCAGATTGTGAGTTATATATAGATGATTAGGGGACTTGTCAGAAGGACTTCCCTACAGTGGTTGATCGTTTTAGGGATGTCTTCTTGGATGAATTTTAAGGTCTACCTCCAAATAGTTAGGTGGATTTCTCTATTGAGCTTGTGCTAGGAGCGGCACTGGTGTCCATTCCTCTTTATAAGATGGATACACCTGAGTTACAGGAACACAAGAGACTATTAGAGGAGTTACACTCAAAGGATTTTATCTGACCCAGTACTTCTCCTTGGGGTTCTCTGGTCCTTTTTGTGAAGAAGGTGGATGGTACCCTCATACTCCGTGTGGATTATCGGAAGCTGAACCAGTTGATGGTCAAGAACCTATATCCCCTACCAAGGATTGATGATCTTTTTGATCAAATTCGAGGTGCATGAGTGTTCTTTAATATTGACTTGAGATCCATATATCATCCGTTGCATGTTAGAACATCTAATATACCTCTCATAGCCTTCATGAGTACGTATGGTCTATATGAATACTTGGTTATTCCATTCAAATATATAAACGCGCCAGAAGTTTTCATGGCTCTGATGAATCGTGTGTTCAATCCTTATCTGGATTATTTTTTGGTAGTATTCGTGGATAATATCTTGTTTTACTCTCACACTCATCCTGACCATGCCACCCATCTTGAGATCGTGTTGAGTACACTGAGAGAGCATAAACTATACGCTAAACTCTCAATGTGCCACTTTTGGATGGACCAAAATCACTTCCTGGGTTATATCATCTCAGAGGCAGGAGTTGCAGTAGGCCAAAAGAAGATGAGAGTAGTAGTTTCTTGGGAGCATCCTAAGAACATGTTTTAGATACAGAGTTTCTTGGGGATGGCTGGTTACTACATGAATTTTATACAATACTTCTCTTGCTTAGCAGTGCCATTGACGGATTTGACTAAGAATGGTGTGAAGTTCATTAGGTCAGAAGCTTGTGAGACAGCCTTCGAGGAGCTGAAGGGAAGGTTGGCATCAGCACCAATCCGTATACTTCCTGAGCAGGGAAAGAGCTATACAGTTTACTATGATGCATCAGGTATTGGGTTGGGATCTGTGTTGATGCAGGGCGATCAAGTAGTTGCGTACGTGTCTCGACAGTTGAGGCCACATGAGTGGAATTACCTAACGCATGACCTCGAGTTGTCTGCAGTTGTTCATGTGTTACGTTGTTGGAGACATTTTCTCTTGGGAGAGCATTTTGTGGTTTTCACCAACCACAAAAGTCTCTAGTATATCTTTACTCAGCGTGACTTGAATCTGAGGCAACAAAGGTGGGTCGAATACCTTCAGTCCTTCGATTTTGAGCTTGCCTATAAACCTGGAAAGGGTAATGCAGTTGCTAATGCACTGAGCTGGAAGACTCAGACACAGGTAGTTCATGAGTATAGTGGTGAGTGACAGCTTATGGATTTGTTCTATAAGATTCATTTGGAGGTTCCTGACAGTCAGGGGAAAACCTATCTTTCATCTTTAGCTACGACTTCTACCCTCCTTGATAGAGTGAGGATGAGACAACTATCTGATTCAGAAGGCCTAGTTCTAAGGGAGTTGGTTCCCAGTGAGGACCCTCCTTATAGATGGACGATTGGCGATGATTAGGTATTGCATTTCCATGCATGAGTGTGGGTTCCAAGGGAAATACACGAGGAGTTGATGTGAGAGTTTCATACTTCTTCTTGGGCAGTTCATCCGAGAGTTACCAAAATGTACCGTGACTTGAGACGTTAGTATTGGTGGCCGGGTATGAATAGGGAGATAGTTGGTTTTGTTACAAGGTGTTCCACCTATCAACAGTTGAAGGCAGAGCATCAGTGGCCAGTCAGACTATTACAATAGTTACCCATTCTAGAGTGGAAATGGGATGATGACGCGATGGACTTCGTGATAGGGTTGCCAAGGTCACCTCGAGGGAATGATGCCGTGTGTGTTGTTGTGGACAGATTGACAAAGGTAGCTCACTTTTTTCCAATCAAGGAGACCTTCAGAGTTGGCGAGCTCGGGAAGTTGTACATCCAAGATATTGTACACCTTCATGGGGTCCCACGTTCTATCGTTTCAGATAGGGATGCCCGTTTTACGTCTCGTTTCTGAGAGAGTTTTCAGAGGGCACTGGGTACACAGGTGCTTCTGAGCATAGCTTACCACCCTCATACTGATGTTCAGTTAGAGCGTACGATACATGTTCTAGAGGAAATGATGTGTGCATGCACCCTAGACATTGGGGGATCTTGGGAGAAGCATATAACCCTAGTCGAGTTTGCCTACAATATTAGTTTTCATGAAACTATTAAGATTGCACCTTACGAGGCATTATATGGTAGGCCATGCCGGTCACCTTTGTGCTGGATAGAGGCAGGTGAGGCAACTTTACTGGGACCATGTCTCGTGCAAGAGACTTCTAGCAGGTCTAGTTGATTCAGAAGCGGATAGCTACCACATAGTCCCATCAGAAATATTATGATGATCGCCACAGGTGACCCTTAGAGTTCATGTTCGGGGATCAGGTTTTCTTGCGTGTTTCACCGAGGATGGGAAACTGGTGGATCAATAGATAGGGTAAACTTTATCTGAGGTATGATGGGCCATTTGAGATTCGGGAGAGAGTCGGTCCGTTTTCCTATCAGTTGCAGTTACCATAGAGGTACCAGACCATGCACGAAGTCTTTCATATATCTCAGTTACGCCGTTATCATTCAGACCCGTCTCACGTATTTCATCCTAAAGAGGTTGAGCATCAGATAGATGCGTCCTTTGAAGAGCATGTGATTCATATCGTGGATCGGAGCATGAAGGTTCTCTGAGTCTGGTCAGTTCCTCTCGTACGGGGGATATGGCAGCATGGCTGAGTGTAGGATGAAACCGTGAAGCGGGAGACCGAAGTACATGCTAAGTGGATAGAGTTGTTCTGAGATTTATCTTCACCACCCTTGGAAGGGAAATTTGGGGATGAATATCTTTAATGGGGGAAGTTTGTAAGAACCCGGTTCTTATTCTTGAGGTACGAGTTTCTTCCTTTCCCTTTTCCTTGAGTGTTTTTATGAAAAGAAGGAAAATGGGAAAATCACACTTTCGTGGGTACACACCATGTACTTTTCCACATGTCGTGTACTTTGTCCATCTGGGATGAGTACATAGGGTGTGTATCCAGTACGAAGATGAAAGGTTTAAAAACCGACTACACGCAGTGTAGTGGGTATGTACATGCTGTGTAGCCAGTCGGCAGGAAAATAATAAGGCGGTGGGAGTTGAGCGACAGTACACACTGTGTAATTTGGAATACACATCATGTCTTCATGTTGACTTATGAACAGTGTTGCGGTGGAAAGAATCCACCATAGGAACAGTTAAAAATGGAAATTACACGTCGGGTACTTAATAGTACATGTCATGTAATCTATTTTTTCAATTAATATGGGCAGTAGCCTCCTCTGTTCACATAGAAGTCTTATAACTGGAGGAGAGCTCGGGATAACGGCCAGAGCTTTGGAGATCACCTGATTGAGAATCGATAATCCGATTCCACCTCCATCGATCTCATTGGAATCGTATGGGTAAGCCCTCCCCTATCCTTGATCTGTTTATACCAATTATTTTCCGAGGTGAAGTTATTTACGTTTGAACGAGAATTATTTTCCCTCAGATTTAAGTCGTTCTTGGATGGTTCGAGGAGTGTCGTTCACTTATACCAATCAGGGGCGATCGAGGTAGGTGGTCTGGTGTTTAAATTCAAACTTCTCTGTGTTTTGTGTACCGTTGTGCTTCGAACCCATGTTCGGGGTGTCGTATGGCTATGGGCATGGCTGTTTAAATACCTATAATTCCATAGGTTTTTCATTGTGATTGTAAAACTATTGTTTGGGATCACTGCTAGGATACAGGACCATCCCAGGGGTATGTTCCTCTATTTATCCATTTGGTCAGGATACCCAAGGGTATGCCATTGTATTAGTGATTATTGAATTTCATTGAGAGGAACTGTATATTAATTGCATGTTTATATGTTGGGCATGGCCCAATTACTTGTTTAGCCTGAGGGAAGAGTTATGATTTGCCTGTGGGTAGTGCTCTGTTCTGCCTGAGGGAATCTTCTTTTGTGCCTGTGGGTAGTAGATTCTGTGCCTGTGGGCGACACTTCGTACGCATGAGGGAAATATCTGTTATGCCTGTGGGAAATTATATGCGGGTTTCGATTCCGATTACCCGAGGGTAAGGGTTTTCGTGTTTGAGGACACTAACTGTTTACATAGAAAATTCACTATGGTGATTTCCTTATATTGAATGATTAAATGAATATTAAAATGGAAATATAACTAGTAAAGTTAGTTACTTTTGAGAAATACTTAGTTGTTTCATTTTACTACTGCACACTGTTGTTGCACATTTACACTAATAGTTGGGCACGAGCCTTGGGTGGGTGCCTACTAGGATTTATTTCTCACACCCTGTTTGGGTCATGTCTTCGGCCCAAAAAGACTATGCTGCTTCAGGTGTGGATAAGGGAAAGGGTCCCTATACAGGTAATTTATTGTTGCTGAGGAGTAGGGGAGCACGGGACCAAGCTTAGGCTCACGATGCTGCTGGTTGTTCTGTTTTGATCTGCTGTACCTGTACATTATATTGTATTGTGTTGTACTGCTGGGTAACGTATTCTGGCTGTTTTCATAGAACTAGAGAGATGTTGCATCATTATCTTTATAACTGTTCATTATCTTTTACTATAGTAGTTCATTTTAAAGGTGTATGGATTATTGCTTCCGCTATTTTTGTATTCTATTTATCTTTTCTGCTATACTACACTTTGACAAAAGAAGGCATAGTTTCCACACTATCAAACCTAGGACCTCGCTGCTAGTTGGCATCCTTTGGTATTTGGGGAAATGCGCTTGAGGTCATGTGACCAGCTGGGTCTGGGGCACCTGTTGAGTGGCACCCGGATCCGGGACGTTATACCATCTTTCATCCTTTAGGTTCTCCCTCTTTCACTCTAATTTTTATATGGTTACTTATTAAAGAACTTTTTTTCATCATTGTCTTTCCTTTTCTAGGATATAAATCATTGTCACCAGTTTTTATGTCAAACAAAATGTTTTCCAAAATAACTATTCTTTTAAGAACCCACCTTTTACTTCTCTCTCAAAGTGTAAGGTTCTTGTAACATGTATGTTATTCCCTCTTTCTTTTAGAAACCCAATGTTTATGAATGTGTTCTTATGAGATGTAACCCATTCCATTACATGGGTTATTTATGTTCACTTTTTATATATTTTCCATGTGGAACGCAAGATAATGATAATGTTATGATGTGATGGGTGTGCCCAGAATTATATAGCGCAATATGAATGTTTGAATGTGACGGGTGTGCCCAGAATTATACAACGCTCCCATACATTGGGTAAAGTGCTGAATCTCATGAGTAAATACGAAATGATGTGTGAACAAGATGATAGCTTGGTTCACAAGTATTTGTGGTATTGAACCACTAAACATGATGTTTCATTTTTATGCATTGCCACATTTCAGGTCTTATTTAGGCTCCACTCATGTTCATGATCTTTTTCCTATGTCATGATTATGGTCACCCCATGCTATATTCTTCTTATCTATCCTCTTACTGGGCTTTTAGGTCACCCATTTTTATGTATATCCTCAGGTGGCCACATGTACTAAGGAGAGGACATGTTCAAAAAAGAAGCTAGAGAAAAAGAAATTAATAAAATGTTTATGCTTGATGTTGTAATTGTTATGTATGGTCCTAGTTTTCCCATGATACTAAAACTTTGGATCCTCTATGTTTAATACTATTATGTTTTTTATCTTTAAAATGATGTAATAGTAATTTAAGAAAAGGTTGGGTCGCTATAGTTGGTATCAGAGGAAAGGTTTAGTTAATTTGGGAATTAGGATTAGTGAACCCTAAGGAAAACCTATAGCCTGAGACTAAGTACAAATATGCAAACAAGAATATTTACATAGGGATCCCATATATTATGTTTTTTTGTTTAAATTGTATAAATGAATAAGTTATTCGTGACTTGTTTAGTTATGTTTTGTTCTATCCTTCCCTATTTTAGAAAATGGTGGTAACCAGGAGAAATCAGGCCAACAACTCGTGCAAGGGCTAATGCAATGATTGCCCGAATGACATCCCCAATGATTTGGGAGGTGGAGTTCAGAAATTCATGGTGATGCTTACCCAATTATCTCAGGTTATTAATAATAACCATAATAATGGGGAACATCCTCCTTCACCAAAGAGGGAGCAACTGGCTATCGACTATTTTATGCGGCAACGACCACCGACGTTTAGGGGATCTTCTCATCCACTAGTTTCAAATTAGTGGGTCAACTCCATGGAGAAGATATTTTCTATTCTTCACAGTTCTGAGATGGAGATGGTGACCCTAGCCATTTATCATCTAGATGGAGAAGCTGATCAATGGTGGTCTTTGATTAAGAACACCAAGGCAAGGGAGGAAATTGAAGAAATGGAATGGGAAGACTTTAAGATAATGTTTCTTAATAAGTATTTCCCACGAACTATTCACATAAAGATGGAGAGATAATTCATGGAGCTCAAGAAAAAATATGGAGAATATTTCACAACCTATGAAGTGAATTTCAAAAGGCTATCAAGGTAAGATTCAGGTTTTGTTATCAACAATGATAGCAAAATTGATAGATTATTTAGTGGATTAAAACCACACATTCAAAAGGCTCTCGTAATTCGAGACTTTGGGAGTTATGAAGAAGTTGTTTGGTGTGCTCTCAAAGTGGAGATGGAGTTTGGAGAATGGTCCCATGGCTATAGTGATAAGAAAAGATAGATGGAGTTTCAAGCTGGTTGATCTAATGACGAAGGTGGGAAGAAAAATCAACGACCCACATGCCAAAAATGTGGGAAGTTCCACCATGGGAACTGCCTCAATGGGATGGGGAAATGCTTCAAGAATGGGAAAGAAGGAAACCATGCTCAAGAGTGTCGAAAAGAAATGAAAAGGAAGGAGAATATAGCCGACAAAAGGATATAACCACTCATGGTTCAATGAAACAACTATAGGGGGCTAGGGCACTATGCAAACCAGTGCACTAAACCTCGAGTTATCGAGGGTAATCAGCGTCAGCTGCCACCAAAGCCAAAGGAACAAGGGAGTGATTATTCCATCACTACTATGGAGGTGGATCCTGATAATGAAGTTATATAAGGTACACTTCCTATTCACTCAATAATGGAAAAAGTCTTATTTGATTCTGGTTCTTCGCATTCCTTTATATCTTGCATGTTTGCAATAACTATAGAATCGAAGCCCCAAAACCATGAATTAGAGATATCTATAAAAACACCAAGTGGAGAAATCATTGAAACCCAAGTTTTGAATCTTCTCTTATTGGCGTATGTGGGAAGATTATTCCGGAAAATCTCATAATGCTTCCCTTGGTGGAATTCAATGCTATAATGGGAATGGATTGGCTCTCGTTATATAGAGAACATATCAACTGTTGGGAAAAGAAAATATTGTTTCCTATTCTGAACCATCCAATGCTCTTGTTAAAATGTAAGGAAGATCATGAATCTCCTTTGAAAAATCCTTCAATGGCATGGGGGTTGATTCCCTATGAAGAAGCATACCTCGACCAAATGGTGAGTTGAACGAAAGTGCCAACCTTGAGGAAATTCCCATCGTGAGGGAATAAAACGATGTATTTCCCCAAGAGTTAGCCGAAAATCCCCTGGATCATGAGGTAGAGTTCTCAATTGAACTCATACCTATAGCTAAACCTATCTCGAAGTGTCTCTATAGGATGGCTCCTATCGAACTGGTGGAGTTAATGAAGCATCTTCCAGAGTATATGGAAAAAGGGTTCATACGCCCTAGTGCATCAACATGGGGTCCACTTGTTCTCTTTGTGAAAAATAAGGATGGAACAATGTAGTTGTTTATTGATTATCAGGAAATCAACTGGATTACCATAAATAATAAGTATCCTCTTCCAAGGATTGATGACCTGTTCGATTAGTTAAGAGGAGCTCAATACTTCTCAATGGTGGATCTTCATTCTGGATTTCATTAGGTAAAGGTGAGGAAGGAAGATATTCAGAAGACTTCCTTCCGTACAAGGTATGGGCACTATGAGTTTTTGGTGATACCCTTCGGACTTACTAATTCCCCATCAATCTTCATGGATTTTATGAATAGAGTCTTTATACATTACCTCGAAAAAAATTTTGTAGTTTTTATCGATGATATTCTTATCTACTCCAAGAGAAAGGAGGATCATGAAGAACATATAAGACTTGTGTTGGAGACATTGAGAAAGGAGAAGTTATACACCATGTTCAGCAAGTGTGAATTTTGGATGAAGAAAGTCACATTCTTGGGACATGTGATCACAAGTGAGGGAATTTATGTGGATCCTTCAAAGAAAAAGGCGATTGAGGAATGGACGAGGCCCTCTAGTGTCACAGAAATCCTTTGTTTTCTTGGATTAGCTGGGTACTACTGACGTTTTGTGAGAAACTTCTCACGATTGTCAAGCCTGCTAACTAAGTTAACAAGGAAAGGGGTAAAGTATGTATGGATGGAAGAATGTGAGGGAAGCTTCACGGAGCTAAATAGAAGGCTGATCACCACACCTGTACTCACACTAAAGAAAATTGGAGAATGTTTTGTGATATTCAACGATGCTTCAATGAAAGGATTGGGTTGTGTACTCATGAAAAATGACAATGTGATAGCCTACTCCTCACAATAGTTGACGATCCATGAGCAGAACTACCCGACACATGATCTAGAGCTGGCAACCATGATTTATGCCTTGAAAATCTTGCGGCACTACCTTTATGGTGAGAAGTGTGACATATACACCGACAACAAGAGCCTAAAGTATATATTCACACAAAAGGAGCTCAACATGTGTCAAAGGAGCTCAACATGTGTCAAAGGAGATGGTTAGAGATAATCAAGGATTACGATTGATCTATTCACTACCATCCTGGAAAGGCGAACAAGGTAGCTGATGCTCTAAGCCAAAAAGAACCTGCTACTCTATCCATGTTATGGATTGAGAAGGACCCTATCTTCTTAGATATGAAAAGGATGGATTTGGAAATCATAAGGGTGGGGGATACATCCTACCTTGCCCAAATGATTGTGTAACCATACATCAAGGAGAAGATTAAGGAAGCACAAATGGATGATGTGGAGATACAAAAGAGGGTGAATGCAGTAAATGAAGGGATGCTGGAGGAGTTCCATATCGGTGATGATGGTGTGATTCAGTTTGGAACGCGGATTTGTGTTCCTTCATCACCTGGGATAATGAAGGAGTTATTGTAAAATGCACATAGCTCAACATTCTCTATCCATCCTGAGAGTACCAAGATGTACCGTCATCTCCAAGAACACTTCTAGTGGGATAACATGAAGAAAGAGATTGTAGAATATATATTAAGGTGCATGGTATGTCAAAAAGTTAATGATGAGTGAAAAAAGTCCAAAGGTATGATGCAACCACTGCCTATACCCATGTGGACATGAGAAAATGGTACTATGGGCTTTTTCATGGGTCTCCTGAATGCATCAAAGAGAAATAATTCGATATGGGTTTTGGTTGACCAACTCACCAAGACTGCCCATTTTATCGCTATCCCGGAAGATATCTCACTTGTACAACATTCAAAGAAATATATAAAGGAAGTGGTGAGACTACACGGTGTTCCACTCTCTATTGTCTCTGACCATGATCCAAGGTTCACATATAAATATTGGAGGAGCCTTCAACATTCTTTGAGTACTGAATTAAATTTCCACACGTCCTATCACCCCTAAACTGATGGCCAGTCTGAAAGGACTATTCAGACGCTTGAAGATATTCAAAGAGCTTGCTCTCGGGAATTCAAAGGTGGTTGGGGTCAGCATATACCATTGGTTGAGTTTCCATACAATAATAGCTTCTAATCAATTATTCATATAGCTCCATATGAAGCTCTATATGGAAAGTGATGTAGAACTCCAAACTGTTGGGATGAAGTTGGAGAAAGAAAGATACTTGGACCTGATCTTGTTCAAGAGATGAAATAGAAGGTTCAAGTCATCTAGAAACATGTCAAAGTAGCTCAATGTCGACAAAAGAGCTAGGCTGAAAACCGTCGAAGGGACTTGGAGTTCGAAGTTGGAGACAAATTCTTCCTTCAAATATCTCCATGGAAGAGAGTCAGGCAATTTGAGAAGAAAGGGAATATAAGACAAAGGTATATTAGTCCCTTTGAAATCCATGATCGTATTGGAGTCGTAGCCTCTCGGCTTGAGATTCCACCGAATATGGCTCGAGTTCATGATGTTTTTCATGTATCTCTACTGAGGAAGTACATACCTGACCCCTCACATGTACTAAACTTAGAGGTGGTGCAACTAGAAGATGATCTCTCCAATGAGGAGCAACCAGTAAAGATTTTGGATCAGAGGGATAAGGTTCTACGCAACAAGACAACCCATCATTTCAAAGTGTTGTGGAGGAACCATAAGTTTGAGGAAGCAACTTGGGAATTAGAAGTGGAATAGAAAGAGAAACAACCTCACCTGTTTGTGTAAAATGAAATTTCGAAGGTGAAATTTTTTAAGGGGGGAAGAATGTAATGACCTGAAGTTTTTCAATGGAAATTCCCTTCTTATATTTATTTCATACAATAACAAGAAAACACAACATAATGAACTAATAAGTTATAAGTGACTTTTAAACATAAGTTTTTCACTTTTGTGTTCAGAATTTTGAAAATCAAACATACACGGTTGTGTTCAAGATGATTTTTGGAGTCTAATGAAACAAAAATAATTTTCTGTGAACAGTAACATACCCTTAGGAATAGTAACATACCCTTATGAATAGTAATATAACCCTTTTTAATAGTAAATCACCCAACATAAGAGTAACCTTACCCATGAATAATTAAATAAAATTTAGACATCTTAGAAAGTGACAATTTGACCTTAGTGAAGGTTTCAGTATTTTGTAAGTCATAAATAATTAATTAAAATTATTAAATAAATTTAAAAGAAAATTTCTTTTCCTAAAATTTGTTCATAAATTATTTAACATTGTATTATAGTCATTATATAATTTTATAAGACCCTAAATAATTTTTGAAAGCACTATATAATCAGTTTTAACTTTTAAAAACTGTTTTTTAGTAAATTATGATTTTAATTAGATATTAAATTAATCATATTTAGAAAATTATTTTTGAAAAATGGACTTCATTATTGTTTTCTACACATCAGAAAATGGTTGGGGTATATTTTTGTGATTTTTCTAAAATACATGAATTTTTTATGAATAGTGAAATATCGTAATTTACAAAAATAAGCTAAATAAGCTAATTATAGAGTCATGAGTGATGTTATGCTGATGTAAGCCCACTTCATTCATGATCACGTGATAACATTAATATTCCTGGTCATTCAATACTCACAATTCCTTGTCTTAGGGGAAATTAATAAACTAATGAATTTTATATTAAGGAAACCCCTCTCCCCTCCACTATAAATACCACCCTTCACACCATCATTTCCTCACACCTCTCAAGATGAAATAATTATCTAAACTCTTCCCCAAAATCTTCCCTAGACCCTATCCCACGTCCAAGAGCTGATAGTCTCATCAAAAGACCGATCCTGGCTTCCTTAAGGAGGTTCTCAAGAGGAGGATCTAAGAGGTAATTTCTCCCCCTCTTCTCCTTTAATATCCATTCAAGTTCAAGTTCATTTCTTGATCTCTACCCACCTATATTTATTCAAATGGTATTTTAAATCATTTATTATACATATAATTTAATTTTATTATTCTAATGGGATATTATATCATCCAACCCCCTTTCCCTCTTCCATTTATTTTATTAAAGAGAACGTTGTTCGTGAGGTGTTAATTTATCACCTTCAAGAACGACATGATTTATTATTCCATTTCTACATTAATATCTAGTCATGAAACCATTTTTTAGGGTTTAAAAAGAATATGTTATATTTATTATGTCCTATTTAATGTTATTTAACTGACTTATGAACATATTACTATGTGATAATTTAAAACAAGTTCATTATGATCGAAAAACTGCCCAAATTAACCCAAACAATCTTCATTTAATTATTATCTAATGATTCATCCACATGGATATAATATGATTCATTATAAAATCATTTTAAATTCTGTAATTTCATTAATAACATGTAATATTAGTTCTGGATGTTTACCCATGTTCTACCTGAACTTCAATTTATGAATACAAGTGACCCCACACAAGAAAAACCATAAAAACGAACATCCCCGAAAAATGTTTTTAAAATATATAAATCATCCAAAAGAAAGATAAAATGACATAATGAAACCATAATGAGACCTATTAATGTATAAAAGGTTATGTAATTTCTAATTAAGTAATATAATGTCATTATATAGGGCATTAAATAGAGGGAAGCATTCAGATACAAGGTATGGGGAAATTCTCGAACCCAACATTCATCCTTTGTGGGTTCTCCCTCTTTCACTTCAATTTTTATATGGTTACTCCTTAAAGATAATTTGTTCATCATTGTCTTTCCTTTTCTAGGATATAAATATTTGTCACTGGTTTTTATGTCAAAATTATTTTTTCGAAAGATATCTTCTTATCCTACATTTTACTTCCCTCTCAAAGTGGATGGTTCTTGTAACATTTAAGTTATTCCCTCATTATTTTGGGAAACCAAAGTTTATGAATGTTTTCTTATGAGATGTAACCCATTCCTTTCCATTTGATAGTTATGTTCACTTTTGATATATGTTCCCTGGGGAAATCATGATAATTATAATGTTATGATGTGACGGGTGCACCTGGAATTATATATCACAATATGAATGTTTGAATGTGACAAGTGCACCCAGAATTATACAGCGGTACAATGCATTGGGTAAAGTGATTAATATCATGAGTAAATGTTAAATGATGTGTGAACAAGATGCTATATTGGTTCACAATTATGTGTGGTAGTTAACCACTAAAACATGATGTTTCATTTTTATGCATTTCCACATTTCAAGTCTTTTATTTATGCTCCTCTAATAATCATGATATTTTCTCTATGTCCTGATTATGCTCACCCCATGATATATTCTTCTTATCTATCCTATTACTGGGCGTTTAGCTCTCCCATTTTTATGTGTATCCTTAAGTGGATACATGTACTAAGGATAAGACATGTTCCAATAAGAATCTAGAGAAGAAGAAATTAATTGAATGTTTATGATTGATGTTGTAATTGTTATGTATATTCCTATTTTTCCCAAGATTCTAAACCTTTGGATCATCAATGTTTAATATTATTATGTTTTTTATCTTTAAAATTATGTCATATTAATATAAGAAAAGGTTGGGTCGATATATTCGTATTTCTAGTGAATTGTAGTGGTTGTTTGATTTTTTTCCAGAAAAATATATTTATGATTTGGATATGGAACTTAAGTATTTGGGTTCCTTAAGAGTCGAATTTTAGTTTGATAATTGCAAATCGTTTCTTAGAGATGTGTTAGAATCATAAATCTCACCTATTTTATTCTTAAGTGGTATCAACTCGCTTGGTGAATCTATGGTTATTCGTACAAAATTATTAGCTTTAGTTTTTACTAATGTAATAATAAAGCACATATTATATCCCTAAATAGATGGTTTACGAAAAATATTTTCATATAAAGAATTAGACATTCCACAATGGGAATAATTAACACTACGTAATGGAAACCCTTTCCTATTGATTATTTTGTGACCTTAAAAGAAGATATTATAATTTTGATATTACTTATAAGTATAAATACATGTGTTGTGTTTTTTTATATAAAAGTGCTTAACCAAAGAATAAATATTGGAACTAAACCCCAATGTTATAATTTGTTGGACACTTTCATTAACATTAGTTACAGACTAGAATGGATCCCATGGGGTGATACTATTTCAAATAATCATTGGGAAAACTTGTAAACTAAGAGTCCTTCCTGGGACTAAACAATAAACTTTTTTAATACATAACAAAGGTGTTTTTCAATCTATACCAGCTATATTCCATAATAGTAATCATTTATTTACACTTAGACCTTAATGAGATATATTTTATAAACCATACACAACCAATGATTAAGAAAGTGATTTCTGTGGTGGCATAGTGGATGGGTTTATGGGGTATGAAGATGTAATATAGTATGAAAAGATTAATAGTTTAACGTGAAACTAACCTTACTATTTAATATTACCATTTTTAATGGTTTAAAGAATCCAAATTTTCAAGAAAATCCTTTTTTTTTATGATTTATTTTTGGGTGGAAAATTTGTTCTCTCTTTTATCTTTTTTGATTATAGGTTATAGTCACTAGGAGTCCTACATATCTTCCTATGAGTAGATTCTCTCTCACTTTTTTCTATTCTACAGTTCCGTCAATGGAGAATCAGAGGTGGTAGGCCTCACACTACTTCTTCAACATCATCTCCCCCTTCCCTCTCCCTCCTTCTTCCCTTTCCATTCATCACTTTAATTTTATATACTTAGTCTCTATTATTCATATTTCCACTATTACTATGCTCCTGTTCATTTAATTGTTCATCCATTCCTCCCTATTAAATCCCTCATCGACTCTTCCTTGTGCCATTTGAGTTGGAGTGGTGTTTGAGGATCCCAGATAGTGTCTGATCTCTTCTTGAACGCTTCTATAATTCAGGGAAGTCATTATTCCTTTAGTGTTGTTGTAGGTGTGAGTTTTTCATGGTGACAGATTTTTTAGTTGGGGATGATGGTCTTGGCGAGGAAATGTCTGTCTGATTAGGAAATACTCCACTTAAAATGCTAATTTAGATTTTGATTACTTGTTTACCCTACCATTTGGTTTGATGTATTTTGTTCTAAGATGATTTAGGATGTTCCATTTGATTTTTATATGGTGTTCTAGGAGGCACATCCTGTATTGGATGTTATGGTTTCCTCATTTTTTTAAGTGCATCGTGTGTTGTTAAATGGTTTCTAGGTGGCTCAAGGATGAAATTGGTGGTCCTAACGATGTTCATAGATTTTGGTTGAGGCCCCACCTGCTTCCACATATTCTCTAGCTCTAGCTTCCATCTCACCTCTCCCAGTCTTCTTGGTGATATGGTTTTCAAGGAGTTTTGGGATATTATGTGTGAGTAGTTATAGGTTTTCATGGAATCTCTACCTTTTTAGGATCAGTTCATTTGGATTTTTAGGATCTTGTTTGGGTGTTACAGTTTCTTCTTGTTATTGGATGATTTATCTCATCATAATTTCAGTCTGTGATGGAAAATTATGTATTGGGATACTCTCTCTAGGGTTGTAGGTGATGTTGATTGTGATGGAATTTTTCACCCCTTCAATCAGGGAGGCTCTCACAGCTCGAGGCGTGACATGGTTTTTCAATGGCTTTAATCATTTCATCAGTTGTTTTGAATTTTTGAATTTTAAAATTAGGTTTTGTTGCAGTTTATTGAAATTTGGAGGTTTGAATTTTTGTTTTATTTTTGAATTGCTGTGGTTTTTGAATTGTGGTGTTTTTTTGAATTCTGCATAGATAATGGGAAGTTGGATGATGGGTCTTTTATGGTTTAGTTATATTTCCAAATTTTTAATTTTTTCCATTCAACCTCAAGGTGATTTTTTTAGAAAATTCAAAAACCCAATTTGGATGAATGCTTTATTTTTTGGAAACATCATAATTTGTTTCACATCCATATTTCTTTTTTTATTATTTTAATGATTTTCTGACAACATGTTACAATTACATTCAACTTACCAATTTTGAAACGTGTCACTTAAATAAAATTTTATTATATCATTTTTTTGTTTAGATTTTTTTTAATAACATGAACATAAGAAATTGAAATAAATATCACTATACTAACTTATACCTCAAATAAAGTTTATTTCTGAACCATGTGATTTCAAGAACTACTATTAAAAATCCATAGTCTTATTCCATGATTAGTCTGTAACACATATTTGATTTTATTTTAATTGATTATATCCTTTCTTAATAGTATTCCTCCTATTATGTTTTGGGAACTGAGTACATCACACCCATATTGTTCTATTTGGCGAGTATAGCATATTGACTACTATATTATTGTTCCATATTATCGATTATATTACTACCTAATCCTTTTTTACTTGTTATAATATATACTTGGTCTAGTTTACTACCATTTTCATTCTTATAATTCATGTTTTTTATTTTCATTCTTGTACGATATAATATGTTGGTTAATTGATCATATTGGGAAAAAATCTCTCAAGGCATCATTGAAGTATTTTTGAGGTGATTGTGTTTGTTGACAAAGTGAGCATCTGTGTTGTGATTGTTGATAATGCAAACCATGACATACAAATTTGTTGACAAAGGGGGTTTCATGGTGGAATGTCGAGTTAAAGAGATGTGGTCAACGATCCATGTTTGATTCCAGAACGTCGATAATGGAATGGATGATCTGAAGGTGGTACAAAAAGAACAGATACAAGGTGGCACAATTTTCCAGTGTTTGCCAAATTTTTGGGCCTGAAAATTACCAAATGTAGAAAAGTGTTTTTGGAAAAGGGACTTGCGTGACGAGGACTTAGAGTACAAGAAACTTGCGCACCATATGTTTTTCAAGATTAGAAGATCAAATTATGGCAATGGAAATAGGTTTATGCATGTTTGGGAGTTGGTCGCGCAAGTGTCTAGGAGGAAAGAAGACTTTCGCGCCGGCACTGGGTCGCGCAGGTGACTTGTGCACTACCGCACATGGTGGTCAATTTGCCTATAAATAATAGACCAACCCTCTTCATTCTTTACCGGAGTTCAACACTTTGAGAAATCCGAGCTCCTGTTGCACAGGTGTGGTGGTCGCACAAGTGGTGTGTGATCGCGCAGGTGGAGTTGCGCGCCAGTGTGAGGAGTTGCACGCTAGTGTGAGAAGTTGCGTGCCGGTTGGCAGTTGTGTGCCAATATTGGTTTGGGCATAAAAGGAAGAGAGTCGCATAAGTTTGGAGTTGGGGAAGCTAGTGTCGCGCAAGTGTATGAGGTGGACTTGCACGCCCGTTATGACTTTCACGCCGATACTTGCACACTGAGATTTACTTGCGCGCAAAGTAAGGGTTATTTCCAGTAGTGATTTTCGGGGTTGTGTGGAAGCTGTATGTTTGCCTGATACCTTCAGTGCAAAGACAGATTCATCTACGGGTGAAAATTGGGCTTCAACAGAGCATCTACTTACAGAGGAAGATGCATTGCTTCATGAAAACGAAGAGACCTACATTTCTATAAACTGCGAGTGGATCCTTTCCGACGTAGTGAGAAAAGGACGAGGAAAAAGGTGATCCTCTCCAACGACAATGATCCAAAGAGAGAGAAATAGGGAGTGACCTTTGGGAAAGCAGTGAGCTGACCCTAAATCTTGTAAAGGCAGTGATCCAGGGATAGAGTGATTGTGCCCGAACTTTGTAATCCACATCTAGTGAAGAATAATGGAATTTGGTAAGACCGGAAACTTGTCAGCGTATGCTCCTTGGACGTAGCCCTTAGTGGTTAACCAAGTAAAAATTGTTGTGTCATGTGCATGCTTTACCTTCTCTTTATATTGTACAACAGTAAAGTGAGAGAAGATTGTTTTTCTTAACAGCGAAACAAGATCAGAACGCGCTTTAATTTTTAATTAGTCATACCTTGATTCACCCCCCCCCCTCTCAGGGTACTCATCCTAGTGGACCTAATAGAGCAAGACCATGGATAAACTAATTTTATTTCCTTATTGTATGATGATTTTTGTTACTTTATTATGATATTGATGTTGGATGATTTAGGACATAATATTTCTATAATCATTTCTATTGTAACTTTAATAATAGGGTTGTTTCATTGATGGTGAGATTGTTCATTTTCTGCATATTAAAAAGTACCACTATGGATTGTAGAAAATGTACTCTCTATTGGAGAATAAGTTGAAGTTATCGAATGGGACATAAATCCATGACTAATTATTCCCTGTTCACTACTTATTTTGTATAGGATTCATGATTTAAAAAATTTATTATACCCATTATAGTATTCCTTGGCATGGTATATAAGATTTTGATGATTGGATAGTCCTAATTTCTTTTCCTAGGATGGGTCACTAGGAACCTAACTTTGGATGGACATATCTACTCATATGTGTGGCTGTATATTTGAACATGTATGATATATTCTCATGTAATGAAATTTCCCCCATAGGTTATTTATTTGTATTTTCATCTGATATCCTATGTTATGTACTGAAACATGTAATATATGTATGGATCCTATTGATATAGGGATTTATCAATTGTATTTAGTAATGATTTCTGAATTTCATTTCCAACTATTTTCTTCATTATTTTGTGTACTAATTTAAATAAAGGGTTTTATTTTATATGTATGTAACTGTGTTTACATTTTTATGAATACACCATTATGTCAATATTGAATTGAGACTCCATTGGTGATTCCCTACTAAGTATTTACTCTTTCACCCTGCATGGACACCTTAGTGGGAATGGAAACTATCTTTAAGTAAATCATAGATCCTTATAGGTATATCAACAGTGGTTGGATATCTTTTGAATGTTAATTTTTCTTACTCATTGAAGTGGGGTTGGATACCAATTCAGAGTTAATATTTTTTGGAGATGATCAAATAGTATATTGTAACATCACCTAATTCCACCAACTTTACCCTCAATATTATACCAATTTTGGCTTGACATATTAATTCTAGAATTTATAAAATTTTATTCTACATGTTTTTTAGTATTTTAAGAATTTATATGGTGGGCTATGGTTTGATTCCATTCTCTATTTACTGTCTGATGACTTGTTTAGTTCCCACTGAAATTTTTGGAACATTAAAACTATAGTTTTGTTATTCTATATTTCTAGTAGAATCTAGCTATGAATTTAATTCCAACTAAGGATGGAAAATCATTCCTAAATGTTTATCTTACACATTAAATTCTAGTTTCCTTCCCATTGTGATTGGGGTGTGCTCTGAGTGTAGTAACACATGTGAACTGGTTATAGATTGGGTATTTTTGAAATATCCCAGACCTGTTCGGTCCATTACCTTTTCAAAATATGGTGTTTGGAGTGTTTTGAGAGGTCAAGGTGACTTGTTTCAACACTTCGAATCTTTTTATAGTTTTTAAAGTTATCCAAAAGTCGGTCATGATGGTGATTTTCAATAGTGATTCACAATAGTTGGTCATGATGGTGAGTTGAAACGGTGACTCTCACCTGTAGGTCTCCATATATAGGTTGCGATTTTGAGTGGTAATGGTGACTCACACCAGTGAGTTGGAATGGTGAGTTTGACCGGTGAGTCGAACCAGTGAGTCCGTACGGTGAGTTGTAACTGTATCTCGCCAAACGATGACTCACACTAGTGACTCACACCGGTAGCGTGTACTAGTAGCTCGCACTGGTAGCTCACACCAGTAGCTCACTAAATGGTTACTCGCACTGGCGACTCGTAGTGGTAGCTCACACAAACAAATCACCAAACGACGACTCACATAGGTAACTAACACTAGTGACTTGCACTGGTGACTCACCTAACAGTGAGTCATTTCCCAAAAATCGTTTCCTCCAGTTTTTCTAGTTTTACCCCATTAATGTTTTCTTTGATGTAAAATGAGATAAATAACATATTTAAGGGTTTTGGGGCCAATTGAATCGTATCTATCTTTTAAAAACCTAAATATTTCTTTGACATCCAAACTGCGTAGTCTTAGTCTAGATCAACAATTAGTGGCTTTTAAAAACCATTTCTCATGTTGATTTAAGATATGGACCTTCTAAAGATGAGATATTTTCCTCCTTGTGTGCTACCCTTTCTCTTGTATGATATGCCCAAAACATTTGATCACTAAGGTGTTGTGTGTCTATGATGTAGCCCTTGGATCAAATTTTCCATGGAGGCTTTTCATACTGCACGTGCTCCCCAACATTGGTGTAATAAGGAAGGTCTAACTTCTTCTTCTTCCATGTTGGGTTTCCCTCATCTCTCTATTTTTTTTCATGCATGGTGGGAGTATGAATGTATTCATTGTTAATACAAAGGAATACCAAATTAATAGAGATAAATTAATTGGTTTGAGATTAATACACGTCTCGAAGAAAAAGTTATGTATGATCTTCTTTTTATTTTTTTTGGTTGTTGTTATGAATTATACGGGCTAAAAACATCACTGAAAATCATGGACATTGGGGTTCATTAGTTGCACATAGAATTTTTATGAATTCATGTTGGTCTTCTTATCATTAAACAAACACATGTAATCTTTTAACCACTTCTATTCTGTTAGAATAAATTGATGCCCCGTGATTTTATTGTTCTATGATAACCTATGAATTTACATGTTGGATTAAATATTAGATTACTTGTTAAATTTGATCATGTTTTGATTGGTTTTTGTGGTGGTATGACTGTGAGAACCATTATGTGTTATGGAGTGGTTTAGATGGTGTAATGGAATCTCAGGGTGAGATATTGATTGATTGTGGAATGGATCAGCAATGTTGTGCAGCAGGGCTGTGATCATGTTATGCTATGTTATGTTACTGGATGTGATGGGTGTGGTGTGGTTATGCAATATGTTTCCCAACAATGGTTGTGATGGGTATTTTGTGGTTATTATGAGATGTGTTTCTGGGTGAGGCTATGATTTGGTGGGTTTTCTTTGTTGAGAGGATAGATTGGGTATAATGACTAAGCAGAATCATGATGGCATTGGTTGGCATGGGTTTTTCGATATTAATTAATTATTGAAAGGTTTACCATATATTGGGATATGTATGTTATGTTAGGGATATTTGTTAAAGGGGGTATAAATATGAATTTGGGTAATTTACCATGGTTCTTCTTCCTCTGTGTGATTTTTGTTGTGTGGCTTCTTAGTGTTGTGCTTGTTAGTTTCCTGGGTAGTAATGGGATGAATAACGGATTTTCTTAATAAATAATGGATCATATTTGGCCGGATTAGACAACAGAATGAAATTAATAATTATGAAAACATGAGTGGGTGTTAAACATAGAATAAGTGTCAATCCAAATTAATTTATCAGTATCTTTGCCTTATAAAACATATTTTTATGTGTTGCTATGCATTTTAGGGGTAGTGGGGAGGGTGGCGGTTTTTTATGTTTCTTGGATGTTTTAAACCCATAGATTGGAATTGAGTTCTTGAAATTATATATATATACTTTTATTTTTCTTTTAATTTATATACACACTACACCCTAGTTGATAACCATGTGGAGAGCACCCCCATTGTTATGGGGGGGTGTCTTTTTGGAAAATCCTAGTGGAAGGAAGGATGGTTGGCCACCCGCCCTTCCCTGCTCCCTCTTCCAGGGAGTGATAGATCAAGATCCTTTGGGAGGTTTTGTTGTGTGGCCTAGGTTCTTGCGGGTGAGTTGTGTTTTCCTAGATGTATTCAAAAAGAGACATGGTTTGTGTTTCCCCAGTGTGTGTGGAGGAGTTGTGTTTTCCCAAATGTCTTCAGGATGAGATGTGGTCTGTTGGACCCATGTGTTTACAAGTGAGTATTGTTTTCCCATGTGTCTTGGAGATGAGACATGGATTATGCGGACTAGTTTTGTGTGTGCGAGATTTGATGGTCTTCATTTTACTAGGTGATATGATTAGCTTTGAGGCATGTGTGTGTGTGGGTGTGATGTGATGATCTTCGTTTCCCAAGGTGATGGGACTAGCTAGAGGCCTACGTATGTGTGGTAAGAATGTGATGAGTTTTTTAAGCTTGTTACCGGACTAGATATATGTCCCAAGTGCACGCGCATTGGTTATGATGTGGTGTGATGGGAAAAGCTGGGATTAAGAGGATGTTTTTCATTTGGAAGGAGTGGAAAAACTAGTGGAAAGTGGTGTGGAGTACCCAAATAATCTATCTGATTAGTATGTTACAATATATGGATTGAATTACATGGTGAGTCTGCCTTGGTGAGGTTTGGATAGCCAGAATACCCTATTAGGTTATGTTGGGATCTGTTTTTTTCTCACAGAAGTATTAGTATTCTTCTCTCACTTTTATATGAGTGACTTTGATTTTTCCTACTCAGCATACTTGTTTTCTTACCCTACGAACATAAAACTATTTTTGAGTTTCATGAAGGATTACGTGAACCATGTTGGACCTTACCTAGATCAGATGTTGGGATATTTTTGGTTTTGCTGCATTGCATTGATTTTGGTACTTACTTTGTAGTTTATTTGTTTTTTCAATATTTGTATTTTAAACATTAATGTGAGATTTATTTTGGATGTCTTTTATATATGTAGTACTTGGACTTGTTTTTGGATAGACCATATTATCTCTCAATCGTGTTTTTGTTTAAATGGGAAATTCCTCCCATTTTGGGAGATTATATAACCTTGGTGTTGGTCACCACCCTAGGGCCCACTGGAAGTGGGACTTGGGGGTTATTATCCCGCTTTCTTCATTTTTTTAGCACAGGAGGGGCATCCTTAGAGGGAGGGGTCATGACAAATGTAATCAAAGACAAGGGTGAGAGATTGGATGAAGTTTGGAGATAGAAAAAATGAGTATTTCATGGGTTCATGGGATGTGGTGTCAGGTGATCTTGGTGTGTGACATAGATCATGGAAGACTGACTAGGACATGATATTCTATCCCCCCATGATCCGATGCAAGGACATTGGGTGTACCGAATGACTAAGTGAGGATACATTGTTTAGAGGGTAGAAACCCATGGAAACTTATATGAATCATAATGAATTGTGTTGTGGTGTGAATTTGGTTTGCTTGGGAATTTGAAATGGATAATTAAATGAGTTAAATTGAATATTAAATAAAATTTTGTACTACTTTGGTTTAGGAGTTCCGTGTTTACATTTCTTTAGCTAGGGAACCTAGTCATCCATCACATGTTGTTCGAGCAGTTGAGGCTTATCAATCTAATCCAGTTGATTGGGGGAGGGTTGGTACATTGGAGGACAATGACTAGGGGAAGAGAACATTACATGCATTCCATTGGAAGTACTTGGGATATTATAAGGATTTCTTTTTTTGGACATGTATATGGAGAGGTAGATCAAGGATCTTGAGATCACATTCAGTTTGATCTTTGATCTGATGTAGTACTGGGTTCCATTGGAAGTGAGAAAGATGTGCGGATCTTCACGTTAGTGGTGGATGTTGTACATGGGGGAGAGGAAGGAGGCTGACATCTGTGGGCCTATTTTGAGAAGTATTTCTGAGAATAATTACTTTCATCGACCATTAATATTGAGAAGAGGCGGGAGTTACTCAACCTCTATCAGGGGAGTATATCGGTACAAGATCTGGGGATTATGTTCAAATATTCCCTTCTTTTTTTCCCAATATCACCTTCTAGATGAGGTGTCTCATGTAATATGTATAGATTAGGCACTTCATCCTTTGATCTAGTACGTGGCTACTCCCATTACATTACTAATGTACAAGGAGGTTCATAATAAGGTGGAAGTGATTGAGTGAATGCACTCATGAGAGTTCATACCACAAGAGGGGATCCAGTAGGGTTCTTCGAGAGGTAGGGTTACTAGAATCATGTCTTAGGAGACAGGGCCTTCACAGTTTTGACTGGTAGGGTGTCGACCTCATAATTTTCCATTTTGACCATTTGGCCCTCATGCCTTTCCCATAATCATGGTACCATGGTAATTCATTTGTGGTGTCTATGGACATATTCTTAACTAGTGCCCAAAATCTGTTTGATCTTAGTTTGGTGGAAGAGGATAGGTTTTGTGCCTACCTTAGTAGCAGTTTATAGTCAGGCCATTTCAGTAGCAATGATAGTAGTCTCATCCTCCCCTGAGGGGATATGGAATTGATAGAGGCTGACCATAGGTTGTTACATAGGGACCTCCCCCAGGCATGGTTGTGGATGAGGTTGTTAGTAGAGTTGAAGTGGTGTTGGGCCTAGTCAGTTTCACATAGAGGAGGTAGAAGTTCGGGATGGACCAAAGATCGTTTGAGGTATGATTGGATAATTTAGTACCCTTTCTTGTTCATTGCTTGATTCAGGAGATTCAAACTTCTTTTTTTAACTGATTCTTGTCAATTATATAGGACTAGATATAGAGGGCCTTCTTATCTCTCTGGTATTCAGTACGATAGTCAGAGGTTAGACAAGATTGTTTGATGGATGTTGAGGATGTAGACTGATGATGAGACCATATCAGTCCCACGAGGATCTCTTATTTCTACAGATGCAACCATATAATAACATTCTCATCATCGAATGGTAGTATTCCATGCATGTAGTTATTGACTACTTATGAAGAAGAGTTGTGTATTCAGACTTGGATTGTCAGCCTAGGGACTGTGTTGGTGAGTGGAATTATCAGGCGGGTAGTTGGCTTATAGAGCCACTTCATTCCTTTTTGGCTGAGTATTCAGTGGAATTGGTAGAAATTGGGATGGTGGAGGTTCCCATTATTGTTGGGAGTTCCTGGCTGTTTTTCCCTAGGTGGTTGTGATGATAACCCCATCAATATGAGGTTGAGTTCAAGATAAAATTGCATCTTGGTGATTCTCAAATTTTGATGGATCCTTATTGGATAGAACCTTATAAGTTTCATGAATTTAGAATATATATATACTATATGATGAAGAGGGTATTTATTCATTCAAATGTTTCACCATAGGGTGCTCCAACATTTTTCTCTAAGAAGGAAGATAATGGTCTGAGGTTGTTCATAGACTACAGGAGGCGGAATCAGGTGACAGAACAGAATTATTACCATTTTTCAGGGATATAAATTTTTTTAATCTATATGAGAGGAGAAATATAGTTTTTTTATGATTGATCTGTGGTCTAGATATCACTAGTTGAGGTTAGAGGAGGGTGATATCCTGAAGAATTAATTCAGATAATGTTTTGGAACTTCGAGTTTATAGTCATGCCATTCGGTGTAATGAATGCACCATCCATGTTCATCGAGCTCATGCAATAAATTTTACATGATTTCCTGAATTGGTACATATTTGTATTCATCGAAGAAATCACGAACTACTCAAAATTAGATCAGGAGCATGATGAGCATCTCAGAAACATTATACAGGTTCTTCGACGCCACCAGATCTACGAGAGTTGTCCAAGTGAAATTTTTGAACATGAGAGTTGCATTTCCTTGGGATTGTGGTGTATCAGTAGTCTATAGTAGTGTACCTATTAAAGGGTTAAGATATTTTTTATGGGTAAACACACAAGAATATGGTACATGTTCACCATTTTCTTGGTCTTGTGGGATATTATCGGAGGTTTGTACCTGATTTCTTTTGAGTTGCAGCTAAATTGGAAGCACTAATTAGTAAAGAACATGATTTTGTGTTGAGAGAGCACTACTAGGAATCATTTGAATATTCTAATGGGGTGTTGTTATGTATTCTAGTTCTCTATTTTCCAGAGTAATGGGTGATTTTTGAGGTATTTTATGATGCTTCCCATCTGGGTTTGGTATTCATCTTGAGGCAGGAACTGGAAGTGATCTCTTATAGTTATAGACAATATTTTCCCCAAAAATATAACTATGCCACCAATGATATTGAGATAGAAGTGATTGTTTTTTCATTGAAGTTGTTGGAGCATTACCTCATTGGGTAGTTATTTGTGGTCTTTACAAATCACAAGAGTTTGAGTTATATCTTTACCCAGTAAGATCTGAACATGAGACAGTGGAGATAGATGGAGTTTATCAAGGACTATGATTTTGATATATCATAATCCATAGGAAAGGGGAATGTTTTGGAAGACAGTTTGAGCATTAATTAAACGAAGGAAGTTGTTCATGAGTCTAATGATTCTTATAAGGCAATAGAGGAGTTGTTATCCTTGCACTTGGATATAAGGGTGGAAAACTGTAGTGGTTGTTTGTTTTTGATGATGGTGTAGTCTTTTATGATGCTCTAGGTGGATGAGTCTTTGAGGGGAGGCATAGAGGTAGAGTTGATGCATGATCACATTAACCATGGTGATTCTCTGGAAGGATTGTCAGTGGATGGTTAGAACTGGATGTTGTTCCTTGGAAGACTATTTGTTTCATTAGGGATATGGTAGGGAGTCCTCTCTGAGTTTCATATGCAAAGACCCATGTATTTATAGAATAATAAATTTTCATATCTATTAATATTTATAAATAAGATATTGATTTTATTTCAAATAGGTTATTTTTTTTGATAGTGTACTCAACTCGCAACAACATGTTTCTTTGAAATTTTACGTTGCACATAACTTTGAGTTATTCCAAAAAAAATTATTATTTTAAATGATAGTTAACACTTAACCGTTGTATTGAAAGGAGTTTACAGGACTACCTAAAATATTATTATTAAATCTATTTACACTTATCCAATAAATTTTAGCAGCTTAAAATAAGAATGTATCTGATTTTAAGCATGAAAAACTCTTATATTTTTTAAAATGTCGTTTTACTGCCTTTTGATGGAGAACCTTTTTTTAAATATTGTTTTTATTAACTTTTATATGTTATATTTGACAAAATAATATTATTCTCTAGAAGAGGTACATCAATATTTACATTGGATGAAATTTTGGTATTTTTATGATAATGTAAATATTTTAATGAATAGTGGAAAATAATGAATTTCAATTGAAAACTTCCCTTCAATCTAATTTATTTATATAGTACGATTATACTTTTAATTGGGTTTAAAGAGTAATTGAATTATATTTTTATCATTTTATAAAATGTTGTTCATTTGAAGTAAAATCAGTTTTTAATTAGATATAAACACATGTCAATATTTTGACAGTTATTATTTCTTAAAAACACACTTTTTTGGTTTTGACAATGGGAATTAATTTTAAAATAATTTTTCCAACTAATGTGTTTTGAATTTGGAAAAATGGATTCGATATTTTCAATTAGTAGGTAAAAATATTGTAAATAGGTAACTTTTATTTTTATACATTATTAATACTAACATCTGTAAATATTTTATTTACCCAAGTTAAAAGTGTATATCTGGTAAATAAGGGTACAAAATAATATTAAAATAATATTAAAATACCCTAACACATGTCATAATCCTATTGGATGAGATATATATGACAATGGAATTGTTTGGGTTGATTTTAGGTCCCCATAGAGCCACTTGTGTGCAGAAATGGCATTTAATTATTTATAATTTAATATTAATGAAAATATAACCTTAAAAAATACATTTTACTGAAAATATTTATATGGGGTTATATAATTTATATTTTTGAAAATAAAAATTAATTATAAAAATAAAAATATTTCCTAAATCATGGTATTTTTTTTTAATTTTTAGAGATTAAAAAAATTTAATTATGACACAATTATGATGCAGTGATTTCTTTGTTAACATAGTATTCAAATAAATGATATTATAAATGTTAAAATAAATGTAATTTTGTTATTTGGATGTCATCCACGAATTTTATGGACTATATTTATGTGTTATCTTTGTATTAATGATGTTTGTTGAAATCAATCAAGTTGTTATGGATTTTTAAAAAAAGTCATGATATGAATAGTATCAAAATTGACATAATTCATATTTTAAAATATAAAATATTTTAATAAATATTATAAAATTACAAAGAAAATATGAATCATAAAAATATTTATCGTATATATGAATTTTATTATTGACTCTTTAAATGAATATTTGTCATGTTTTGGTAACTATGTTTATTCTAAAATTGTTAAATGGTTGATAAAAAGGTAAGAGACAAAAGGGTTAAATAAAAAAGATAAGGATTAAAAAATATACAAAACCTATTTAATTATTATTGGATGATTTTATTTTGACTTATATTCATATTATCTTAGAACAATCTGAATTGTGACTCATTTTTACTTGAAATAGAATTTATAATAAAATAAAAATTCATGATATTTCGTAAGTGCCCCTCCTCCCTCTTATAAAAGCCCACCACCAATAATCCTTACTCACACCTCTTAAGCCCCCTTGGCTAATCCAGCCTCTACCAAAATAAGCTCTCAAAATACCTCTATTAGTCGTAGAAGCCCTACCTTGGGAAGAAGGAAATTCAAGAAGGCCTTTTAGCTTAAATCAAAAGGTGTTACCCGATTTTAGGTAATGTCTTCTCTCAAGATTTTCCATTTATTTTTCCTTCTCCAACCCCAAAAACACTCTTTATGCCATTATTTTATAAACAAACCAATATCTTCATTATACTAGGATTTTTATATGATATGTTTTATACCAACACTCACACACACCTCCATCTAATGGATTTAGAACAGAATGTTTCTATTGATGATGAACTGTTATCTCATGAAACAATGAATGTTCAATTATCTTATAACCCATATCATGGTGGCCAATATGATGGATCTGTATTTATATACGATATATATTATATTTATATTGTCTCTATTCTTCTGTATTTTTCTTTTACTACATACATTTAATCTTTCCATAAGGCGTAAATAAGATAAATTTATTTGAGGAAGAGCGGACTACCACCCTCTCAAAGTGATATGACTCATTCATGATCTACATGGAATGTATAAAAGATTAAATTAATGAACTTATGAAACTTATATAATGTATATATTATAATTTAATTCTTATATACCTATGTATCATTTAATTTTCATTCCATTAAATATGAAAAAGAAATGAAAGTAGCATTCTTGCTTACGTGCGGCATACCATCTCCATGAACGATGCATTTAATTTATTATATCCAAATGATATGGACCATTATAAATAAATATATACTAGATATATATCATATATATGATATATAAATAATGGATAATATTCTTTAGATAATGTAATTTTGACCACATTGACAATTTATAATTATAACATGTTCATTTTTAACTCAAGTTACGAACATTGAAAAAATGTATGATATGAACTAAAATAATTAAATAATTGTTATAGAAAGGCAATAAGTGATATAAAAGGAATAATAAACATTAAAATGGCTCATAATCAGGTATAAATTAACTTAATTTTATTATTTATGTAATTAAAAAATGAATGAGTCAAGTCAGTCATGAGGTAAGGGAACTTTTCACCCTCCTCTTTTAGTCAAAATCTTTTTTATGTTATGTCTTTTAATTTCAATTTTATTATTTTTGAATATGTTATTATATATTATTATTTATATAAATTCTATTTCCATGTGATGAGATAATCATTTCTCTCTCAACAACTCATTTTCGGAATTTTTATGTGACGTTGTTAGGGACACCGAATTTTGTAAGGGACTTTATCTAAATCTCCTTTCATTGAGGCTTATTTTTATTTATACATGTCATTATTTTATATGGTGTATAAACACCATTTACTTTTAATTTAATTCAAAGGGAACCTTTTTCTACGTAGTGTTTTACTAAACAAATAAGGGAATATTTATTTTTAACATAGGTGGTGACAACGATCCTTCCGCTGCTGTGAGCATTATTTGATAATTGAATACCTTAAAAATATGTGATTTTTTTAAATGGAAAATAAATAATAGTTAAATTTTTTACATATTTTGGTATTGAAAATGGTTTTTAATGTTGATTTACTATTTCAGTATCTTTAAATTATTTCTTGTGATTGCTAATGAAATTTTATGATTGAAATGTTGATATTTTCAATCTTTTATATTTGATGATAATATAATAGTACTTGGATATTTTATGGGTGGTTATGTGATAAATAAAATGATGGGTGGTTCTGTGATAAACTATATATGGGTGATTATGTTGTATCCTCCAATTTATTGTGCATGGAAGTCGGTCGTATGTCTATTCTATTTGTAAGAATGATTAGTGTAAGTTGATCGTATAGTTATTACATTTTAGTATGATTATGTACTAAGTTTACCTTTTATATACTATACTTTGTTTTGTATTGGATTTATGATAATATTTTGGTTACAAAAAGGGTAATCAATGAGATTATATTTAGGGAAGTGTTTTTAATACTTCTTAATGGTGAAAAGTATTACTTTATAATAATGTTTTCTTGGTTTTCATGTTATTTAAATAATAATAGTTTTAATTCTTTATGTATCCCTTAATGATATTTTTATGCTCATCCCATGTTTTGAAATTCTTTTCACTGGAAATAAAGATGAATAGAGTCAAGGATGGGATCATGGAAAATTTATGTTTTTAAAACATGAAACGATGTCATGTTTTGTTTTAAAGAGTTTTTGTTTCATGAAAAAATTGATAGTGAGTTTAAGTGTATAATTTTAATATTCAAGATGTTATGTATATGTTATGGCCTATTTATTTAAAGCTATAAACCTGAAAATATCCTCAATGTAAATTATAAAATTAATACAATATTATGAAATGTTTAAGGTTGGGGCCTTATGTCATAGCTCACCCTTATCAGTCACCCCAGAGTTTCCAGGATGTTAGGTGGATTGAGGATGTAGTTATGGTGTCCTAGGATGAAACAGAAGAGTGGCAGTGTTCCTGGAAAATTGTATAGTGTTCCTTGTAGTAAAGGATGAACATTATGTTCTTGGAGGTTTGTTGTAACCCTTATACATTACCCAGTGGAAATGGGATGACATATACAAGTATTTATTCCCAGAGTTAACAAGTGCTTAGAGAGGCTATGATTTTGTTTGAGTAGTAGGGGGTTGGCTAATGAAATAGGCTCAATTATTTGCGATCAAGGAGCCGGGTGGAAAAGATAACATTGAGAGGAGGTTTTTGCACGATGTGGTATGGTTTCATGGAGTTCTCATATCCATTTTCTCAGATCGGGATACATGTTTTACCTCACGGGTCTGTTGGTGATTGCATCATGCTTCTTTCACTCATTTACACCTCAGTATTACCTTCCTCCTCAAATAGATTGGAAGACAGAAAAGACTATCTAGACATTGGAAGATATGTTGTGAGCATGAATCTTGGACTTAGGTGGATCTTGGGTAAAACACCTGCCCTTAGTGGAGTTCTCTTACTATAATATATATAACTCTTCCATTGGCATGGCCCAATTTGAGGCTTTGTACAGAAGACAATGTCATTGAACTTTGTACTGGATAGAGGTTGGGGAGAATTCTATTCTTTGTCCCCGAGGTAGTGCATAGCATGACCAAGAAGGTTAAGCTCGTTTGAGATTTGATAAAAGTGGGGAAGGACTGACATATGTCTTATGAAAATTCTAGGAGGATGCCCATGTAATTTAAGGTTGGGAACCATGTGTTCTTGAAGGTTTATCATCGAAGTGGGCAGTAGAAATTTGGTAGAGGGTGTAAGCTTTCTCCAGGGATCATTGGACCCTTCGAGGTGTGGGGGAAAATTGGTGAGGTGGAATACCAGTTGGTGCTTCCACCATAGTTCGAGAGGATCCACTATGTTTTCTAGGTATCTAAACTCCATTGGTATCTTCATGATGACTCCCATGTCATTTAAAAGGGAGAGTTGGATATCGAGGATGATATGATGTACATGAAGCGGCCAATAGAGATATGATATCTTTAAAAAAAGTTGTTGTGTGGGAAAACCGTTACTTTTTTTTGTGTGTTGTGGAGGCACGATGTCCTAAAGGAGAACACTTGGGACAAATAAACATAGACTCTATGTTTTTCCACGTTCTATTTTTCCTTGTGATGTAATGTTTGAACCTTTTTTTAATGAGATGATTTGTTTCAATTTTTTGTAATGTGTGATAAATTCCGTACATGTGAATTGGAGATAAACATAATCTTAATTGAGATGCATTAGTTGTGATGATATTAAACCTATTCGAGTGAGTCAGTTTCTCCAAGAGAAGATTCTATCTTGACATGGAGGATATAATTCCATGGTTCACATGTTTGGAAGGTGTAGTTGTTGTGCTTGTGAGGTGTTACTTGTGGTTATTTGGGTAAGAGGACATTATAGGGGGTGTTCTAAGATGAGAAGGTTTACACTACAGCATTAAAACAATGCAGGGTGGTTTATTATTGGATTTTGATGTGTTTGTTTGTTATCTATGTTTCAATAGATGTAGGATCTTTGAGAGGTATCTCGTGGGGTGGTTGTTCAGACCACACTACCCCGTTTTGTTTTTGTTTTGAATTCTCTTGGGAGAAAATAGGTTTAGAGGTATTTGATGTCAGGTCCGGACCTCTCTGGTCCATTACTTTATGAAATTACAGGGTTTGGAGTGTTTTGGGAGGTCATGGTGACTTATTTCAACACATTTTTTTTTATAGTTTCTCAGGTTCTCTAATGGTAGGTTGCGATGTTGAGACAAAATGGTGACTCTCACCAGGGAGTTGGAAGGGTGAGTCAAACCTATGAGTCAGACTAGTGATTCTAGAAGGTGAGTTTCAATAGTAGCTCACCGAATGGTGACTCGCACCGATGACTTACACCAGTAGCTAGTAGAGGTAGCTCTATAAACATTGAATCACTCTAGTGGCCCCCACCAGTAGATTGCATCAGCAACTCACATCAATAGCTCGCTAAACAGGGACTTTCACTGGTGACTCACACTGGTGGCTCACACTGGTGACTCTCCTAACGGTGATTCATTTATTTCTATTTTTCCTATAGTTTTTAATTTTTTCCCCTTTAATATTTTCATTGATGTAAAATGAATTAAATAACATATTTAATATTTTTGGGAGCTATTTAGAATCATATATATCTTCTACAAATCTGAATCTTCCATTGGCATCCAAACGGTGTGGTCTCGGTTAGGATCCACCATTAATGGATTTTGAAACCCATTTCTCCCATTAATTTAGGATCAAGACTTTTCAAATCCAAGACATTATTTTCCTTGTGTGGTTACCTCTCTCTTAGTATGAGATTCCCTAAACATTTCATCAATGAGGAGTTGTGTGTTTGTGTTATAGACCTCGTATCCCGTTTTGCATGGAGGATTTTCCTGCTGCATGGGAACCCCCTACATTAGTGTAATAAGTATGGGTTGATTGCCTCTTTTTACTGGTAGGTTTTTCTTTATCTCCCCCTTCTGTGTGTCATTCAGGGTGTGTGTATGATTGTCTGCCTTATGAATACAGCGAAATACAAAATTAATAAATATAATAAAATTAGTTTGAGATTATTATGTCAGTTCAAGGAAGTGTTTTTTATGATCTTCTTATTATTCATTTTTGGTTGTTATTTTGAATTATATGGGCTAAACACCCCCTTGAAAATTAGTGTCATTGGGTGTCCTTGGTTTCACATAGTATTTTTATGAATTCATGTTTTTCTATTTATTTTTTTAAAAAAATGGAATCATTTGACCATGTATATCCGGAAAAAATAAATGGATTCACAATGACTATATTATTCTATGATAACCCAAGAATTGTATAGTCGAATTTAAAAAAGAGATGTACTGTTAAATCTGAATATGTTTTGTTTGGTTTGTGTGGTGATTTGGTTGCGAGTATTATTCTGTGTTTTTGAGTGGGTTGGAAGGAATAATGGAATATAATGTTGAGATATTGATTTATTGCGGAATGGATTGGCAATGTTGTGCAACAGGGCAATGATCTAGTAGTGTTATGTTTTATTGCTTGATGTTATGGGTGTGGTGTCACCAGTGGAAATAAGGGATTAAACGTCGACATAATAACATCAGTTTTTTATAAATCAACGCCAATAGTATGTGCGGGAACCTATTGTCATCGATTCATAGTAAAACTGATGCCAAAAACCATTATTTGACGATATTTCATGTCGGTTTTGTGAAAAATTATGTGTAAAATCAAAAAAATGTTTTGGCATTGGTTTTTCAGAAAACCGACACCATAAGTCCAATTTTTGGTGTCAGTGTTCTCCAAAACAGACGCTGAAATTAAGAAACCCAGATATTTTCAGTAATGAATTTGGTAAAAAATGATGCCCAAAATAAAAAAAAGAATTATTGGTATCTTTTTTTCTGAAAACCGATGCCAAAATCTTTTTCTTTATTTTAGGAATCGGGTTTTCTCAAAACCGACGCCGAATGTTTTTTAAAATTTATCGGGGTCGCAAAACCCTTTTTTGTAGTATCTTTTAAATTGAAACCCGTGGTGATGCCTTCAACTCGTGTTGAAATTCGAATCCCTATTTGTGATCTTGGAGGACCATCATTGATGGTTTTATTCCATGTTCATGATTTTTGGTTTGTGTTCTTCATTATCATCCCATCGTTTATCTTCCATTGTATATTTCTTCTTCCATAACCCTATTTTACGCGACTATTAAGGGTGGTTTAATTACAATCATTGTTTATCGTTATTTTTCATTAGTATTATCATTTTCGGTATGGATTTTGCAGTGTTTGTTTTTATAAGTCATTATACGAAACACGGTTTGGAGTGAGGATCTCCATTCGGGTTAAACTTCAAATTTTGCAAGTTTTTTTTAATTTTGTAGATAAATTATTTATCATTTAATTATGTTATTGATTTTCTTTAATTATTAGTTTATATTTTATTTTAAAGGTGTTAGGACATGGTTAAATATTATTTCAAAAAAAAATTCTTAAATATCCTGTCAAAAAATTGCATCTTTTTGCATTGACTCTAATCAAATTTCACCCAATTCACTTACTACATCATTTAAATTAATGCGATCATCTATAATTTTGACACATGAATCATCAAAATAATGCAACAACTATTTAAAATGAACTAATAAATTTTTGAATAATGGAATTATAATTAAATTATAATATGAATATAACACACATATATATAATATGAAAATAAAATGTTTACTATTTGTAAATGTGTTTCATATCTGATGTTTTCTATCTGATTATCAATAATTTTTATTAAATGTGTTTTTGTTTACAATTTTTATGATTGATATTTAAATGTTTATACATTTTAATATATTCAATAATTATATTGTGATATCATGTATTTAATGGATCCTAATTTTATTCATTTACAAAGAAACACTAGTGAATATGAAAAAGGAGTTGATAATTTTTTGGAATTTTCTGTATGAAATCTTCAAAATATTGATTTGGTTTTTTGTCCATGTGTGAAGTGTGTAAAAATGAGAAAGTTAAACTCTAGAGAAATCAAGGATCACCTCATTTGTTATGGTTTTAGCCTTAATTATACATGTTGGATCTGACATGGGGAAAAATGGAAAATTAAACATCCAACATTGATGAAAATATTCATAATGAGGTATAGGATCGTATTGAAGAATTAAATCATGATTTAAGTGTTGAAATAATAAAAAAACACCAACAGTTGAAATATTTTATGGATATTTTCAGAAACCATTATTCCTAGGTTGCAGAAAATATAGAGTATTATCAATAGTTTTAAGATGAGTCAACTTAATATAAAAAATGGGTGGAGTGACCAAAGTTTCTACAGTTTACTTGATCTTTTAAAAGAGCTACTTCCAAAAGGAAACGAGCTTCCAGATTTCAGTTATGAGGCAAAGAAAGTATTATTCCCAATGGTATTGGGGTATAAAAAGATACATTCTTGACCCAAGGATTGTGTAATGTATAGGAAAGAAAATGAATATTTATCAAGTTGTCCTACATGCGGGACATCACACTATAAGATAGATGAGAAAGTCAACTCAGATTTATTCTCAGGTGATATCATCTAACGTCATGAAAGATCAATTTTGTACTTTCCAATGATATCATCAAATATTTTTTGCATACAATTCTGATAATTCAATTATGATTTATTTTTAGGTACTAGAATCAAAAAACCTACTAAATCATTTTGGTACCTTCCAATAATTTCTCATTTGAAGCATCTATTTGCAAATTCAATTGATGCAAAAATGATAAGATGAAATTTAGGTGAGAGCATTTCTAATGCTAACTTACATAACTCTACTGATTCAACACATTGGAAGAGTTTTGATAAAACAAATTCAGGATTTTGGAAGTGATGTTAGAAATCTTAGAATTGGATTTTTTACTGATGTAATGAATCAATATCAGAGACTTAGCAGCCAACATAATTCATGGCCTTTTTTGTTGTTAGTTTACAACATGTCCCCACATCTATGTATGAAGAAAAAATATGTTATGATGAGCTTGATGATTTCTGGACCAAAACAACCGGGAAATGATATTGATGTGTATATTTCACCATTGATTGATGATTTGAAACTGCTATGGGAGGAATGTGTTAATGTTTTCGATGCATACAAGAAAGAGTATTTTATTTTGCATTCTATAATAATATTCACTATAAATGACTTTCCTACATATGAAAACTTATTTGGATATAGTGTTATGGGACATAAAGCGTGTCCAATTTGTGAAGAAAAAACATCATATTATCAACCGCAGAATTGAAGAAAGATAATGTACATGCGACATCAAATAATTTTTCTAATTGATCATCCTTATCTTAGATTGAAAAAATATTTTAATGTTTGACAAGAATACAACCTAACCCATTGACCATTTTCAGTTGAAGAATACTATGACATGGTGAAAGATATTGATTCGACATTTGGAAAAAGAAGAAGTTCTGGTTTTCAAAAACATATCTGGAAAAAGTAGTCTATTTTTTCGAACTACCTTATTAGAGATTTTTAGAGATGAAATATAACATTGATGTTATGCATGTTGAGAAAAACATATGTGACAGTTTGATTGGAACTTTTTTAGACATAAAAGGAAAGAAAAAAGATGGATTGCATGCTATATTGGACTTGATATTAATGAAAATATGTTTGGAGTTAGCTCCCACTGTGAAAGGAAACAGAACATATTTACCTCAGGCTTATCACACATTAAGAAAGACTGACACGATGAGTTTTTGTCAACGTCTTCATGGTATTAAATTACCCAATGGTTTTTCTTTAAATGCAAATAATTTTGTGTCATCTATGGATTGTAAAATAATAGGTATGAAATCTCATGATTTCCATGTGTTGATGCAAGAACTTTTACCAGTAACAGTGCATGGAATATTGCAGAAAATAGTCAGAAATACTATCAGCAGGTTATGTAATTTCTTCAAATCCATTTCTAGAAAAGTCGTTGATCCAAATATGTTAGATGTGTTGGAGAATGAAGAAAATATTATTCTTTGTCAACTCGAAATGTATTTCCCACCCACATTTTTTGATATAATGGCTCATCTGCGGAATCATTTTCTGCGTGATATAAGAATACATGGGCCTATTTATTTAAGAAGGATATATCCTTTTGAATGATTTATGAAAATTATGAAAGGATATGTTAAAAATTATTATCAAACAGTGGCCTCTACTATTAAAAAATATGTATCAGAAGAGGTTATTGAGTTCTGTAATGATTATTTGTATGAGGTGGAGCATATTGGTCTCCCAGTATCCTGACATATGAGAGTTGATAGTGAAGGTATACGGGTTTGAGGCATAAAGGTAAAGTTTATTCCACGTGATGAAGTGATGCAGGTACATTTATAAATTTTGAACAAAAAGATGATGTTTAATCATATATATTCTCATATATTGTTGAATTAATGTTACGATATCAGAAAAGAAATTAAAGGTGGTTGATGATTGAGCATAAGAAGACATTTGTTTCATGGTTTAAAGATAATGTCATCCTAGATATATCTACATTAGAAAATTTGATGTAGTTAGCAGGGGGAACATCTTTTAATGTGATCACATGATCTGGTTTTGATATCAATGGCTACACATTTTACACAATAACCCTGGATGAAAAGAGTACTGTTCAGAATAGTGGTGTGCCGGTTTTCGCTGAATCAATGCATTTTTCAAGTGAAAAAGATAAAGACACAATTTCTTCATCAACGTCATATTTTGCAGTGCTTCAAGACATATGGTAAATTGATTATATTAAATTTCGGGTCACTGTTTTTAAGTGTAATTGGTTAGATAGTAATAATGGTGTGAAACATGATGAATATGGGTTTAATCTAGTTAATTTGAAAAGATTTAATTACAATGAGGAACCATTTATCATGGAAACACATGAAAAACTAGTATTTTATTTCATCGATTTGTCAAATGATCAGTGGTCAGTTTTTTTGCAAGGAACATGACACCATTCATGTGATGAGGATGATGCTGATGATGTTAGTGATTTACATGAACCTTATTCATCTATTATTCACTTTATCAATGATTACAATGAGTATAAGACAGACATAGTGCATGCAGTATGTAATGATCATGATGAAGGTATGTGGGAAAACAATAAATTAGTCTCCTAATTTTTATGGGAAATATTTATAATTTGTTTCCATTTTTGAAACATACAAATTCATGCCTCTTTTTTTACTTACTTTTTTTTTGTCTTCCTTGTTTCTAATTATTCAGTTTTATAATGATATGTAGGTACACAGGATTTCATTACACATTCTAGTAGAAATTTCAGATACAGATAGGGAGGATCAGTTATTGAGGTATATCTAGTTTCACATATTACTAAATATTCAGCTATGAAATTATTTAATGAAATAAAACTGTTAATTTTAAAAAAAATTGCAGGACTACTGATGCGTCCTCAACGGAGAAGACAACTCCTGTTACTACTCAAAAATAAAGTTCTCAAGTTGGTAAACATTGTATTACACATTTACCCAAACTATCACGTTCTTGTGATGATGACAAAGTACACATCCGTTTTGATGATAGTAATAATGTAGTTGGCCCAAATACAGTTCACTTTGTCACTTATATAGCGATGCAGAGCCGTTAACGTATTAGTATTTTATATCCTGATTGGAAGTGATTAGATAGAACGATGAAGGAACATCTTTGGGAGGTCTTGATGGTAAAATATATTAATTGATTTTTTATATCATATTTTGAATATTATATATTTTAAATGACATATTTAATTTCATCAATTACAGATGACATTCAATTTTGAGGAAACCAATGAAATTAAGAAAAGATATCTTTCTTTATCGGTGGTTTGTTTGAGAGATTTTAAAACCAAAAAGACAAAAAATTATGTTTTTGGAAAGAGAAGGTTTGAAATCCCTTGTATTAAGTGTCCATTTATAGACAAATATACATGGAAGCGATTTGTTGAAAATCGTTAGGAAGAGAAATTCTAGGTATGGTAATTATTTTATATTTTAAATTTTATGATATATTTTTCATATTACTTAGTAGTTTATTTATATATAATAGGCCTCCATGAGATCTCATTAGGATATACAGTTGAGAAATGTATACCCTAATACTTTATCATGTCGTGGGTATTTGTATTTGGAGAAAAAAATGATTGAAGAAAAATTTGAAGCATTATGAGCGCGATCATGTAGTGGTTCAGAAGAGGTCCAGTTTGGTCCTCCATCTCCTCCCACTCGCCATGAGAAATGGAAATCAGCAAGAAGAAAGAAAAATGAATAGTATCTTACAGAGGAATCTCAACATGTGGATGACTAAATAGTAAGTAAATATTATTTACTTGTTAACAATTTTTCTATTTTATAAATTATAAACACTAACACAACTTTTTTATTTTTTATTTTAGGATGAACTTCAAGAGCATCAAAAACATGGCTCTTGTATCCCAGAGGGTAGGATGGACATACTAGCCACCGATTTGGGAAGGGTAGAACACCCCGACCGTTTAGAGGATATCATGCGAGTGTTAGTATTCAGAAGGTTTTTGATAATAGCAAGAAATCAAGAGACCCATAAATAGAATCCTCAAAAGAAGAGCTGAAAGATATGAAACAGTGTAAGGGTGATCAAATTCAAGCAGAAATGGTGAAGGCTTTGTTAGAACACATGTAAAGATAGTCACAGTCTGCGTATCCTTCCCAGGAATATTATTTATTTGTCATCAATTTTTCTATTTTATAAATTATGAACTCTAATATAACTTTTTCATTTTTCATCCTTCTTAGCCAACTCACCTGGACTACCCTACCCCAACTGCTTACCCATCCCCATCTGTGCATCCTTTTGATGTATATTATTTTATTTGTACTCAATTTTTCTATTTTATAAATTTTAAACACTAATATAACTTTTTTATTTTTCAGCCTTCTCAGCCTACTCACCCGGACTACCCTTCCCCATATACTTACCCTACCGCGTATGTGTAACCTTTCAAGGTATATTATTCTATTTTCATCAATTTTTCTATTTTATAAACTATAAACACTAATATACCTTTTTCATTTTTATTCCTTCTCAGCCTTCTCACTCGGACGACCCTACCCCACCTTCTTACTTTGAGCCTCCACCTCCTCCCTCATATCAAGCCTTATATTGTCAGATGTTTGCAAGATATCTTCATGTACATGTAGTAGCGTTAGGATAGGTGCATTTTTTTGGGGGACTCAGTACATCATCAGCCTATGCTGATATGTCAGGTTAGAGTATTAGTACTTGATAGTATAGATCCTAATGCTCTACTACCATTTCCTACTGTGGAGATCATCAATGTTGGGGAATGTATTGGCCATTTTTTACTTTTCCAAACTGCTCTTCTTCATTATATTTCACATTAGGTATGCACTTTTTTTAAAATATTAATTAAAAATTATTCAAAATTACTTATAATGTTTTCTGACGATTAAATTACCTACGAATACTTGAAAGTAAAAGAAAATACACAAATGAAAAAAAATGTTCAGGAATAGTCGGCTACAGATACTTCTAATATTTATTATGGGTTATAAAGATTATATGAGTCCTATTATTCCTTGAATTTAATCTCTGAGTTTCAGATGAAGCCCAATATATGTGAAATAAATTATCTATTTACATTAATTAAAGAAGATATCACACATTTTTTTAAGTTTTAAGAGATCGGGCTGAGTGTGGTGCAGTTGTTTTACATGTAAGTAAATTGTCATTTGAATTTCTATTTCATTAATAAAAGATGGTTTTAAATTGAATAACTATATTTTCTTTTTAAATTAGTTATCTATAGAAGATTATTTTACAAAATGAAAGTATATGCATTTACAGTTTTATAGATCTAGAGTACATCTCCTTGGTAGTCCAACAAGTGAAAAATGATGAAAGAGTTCAATATATATCCTAGAGATTATCACAGACAGAGAATCAGTGCTGGTTTTCTCCATTTCTTAATAAGTAAGAACATAAAAATAATTACTAACTAATGATCATTATAATGTCATTAATTGTGAACTTTTTGTATTGTAGGGGGAATTGGATGATCAGAGTATTTTTCCCAAGTGAATGCACCTTATATTGGTTTTTCTCTTTAAATGGAACAGTTCGTAAACCATTATCCACCTCATTAAATAGGTAAGTTTATTTTTTATTTTTTATAAGATCATTATGTTTGATTTTCATTGTTTAAACATGTATTATTAGTTCATATATATAAAAATGCAGTTCATGGAAACAGTTTAACGAGGAATACATGTGAGTAAAGAAACAAAAGAAAATAAAATATATGGAAGTACATGTAATTAGGTTTAATATTATATATTTTTATTAATTTTTGTTATATATTGGTTTTTATTATCAGTTAAATGTTTTATAACTGCAGTGTCATCGTCAAAATGGATATGTTGAATGTGGTTATTATATTCAACAATTCATGTACAAGATAATCAAAACTGGGGAAACTACTAATTTTTATAAGGTTAGTTGTATTAATTTTTTTATATATTTTCTTCCATATTATTGTATTTTTTAATTTCCTATCATTAAATATTATTATAGGCATTCAATTATTCACAGTCCTATTCCCAATCTGATATGACCCATATTCAATATACTTTTCTGAACTATTTTTTTAGTCTGATTAAGATTTGAGGTATGAATATTTTAATATTTATAAATAATAATACATATGGGTTCAAAAAACTAACTCTTTTGATATATTAGGTGCTTAATCCTACTAATAATCATTTTAATTCTTAATCAATTACCAAAAATGAGCATTCCAAAAATTTAAGGTATTTGTATTTTAATTCTACTTTATTTTGGAAGTGTAATATTCTAAATTTTCAAAAAAAAATAACTTTTAGTGTCAGTTTGTTTGTTTGTTCTTGGTATATGAATGAATAAATAATAAATAAACCATGTGATGAGAGGCTTTGTTCTATTCAAGCTAACAGGAACCCATGTCGTACCTGCATCAAATCCATGCCAAAAGGATAAAAAAGGTAATAGAAGTGACCATGAACAATCCAAAAGTGCATTAATCATATTACATGGTATCCTTGAGGCATTGAGTATTGTCTCAGGCCACAATGATTATGAGTGAACATGTACTTGATATCCACATGGAATCAATTTATTCCATGGTACCTGGTATCCATAAGGATTTGAATTTAATGTCTAGCCACATGACTATAATAAGTACATCAAAATCACTATATCTTAATCATTGAGTTCTCTCAAGTTCCTCTGCAATGTCTTTATCTAATTATTTATAATATTTATTGAAGCATTGATATTTAACTTGAATCCATGTAAATTTTTTAGTAACTCGAATGTATTGTCTTTGGTATCAAAGAATATATGGGAATTGTGAGAACTGGAAATGCTTGAGTCGTGGGACTTGAAAATGTCACAAAATATCTTGATTTCATTGATTACAGGTACATGTATTCTTATTATACTTTATAAAAAAAATGCGTAGATAATTTTTTTTGATTAACTAGATAAAATCATGCAAGTTATTTGTTTTTCTTGAATGATAAATATTGTTTGATTATTTTTGTATATTGTGTTTTTTATAGGGCATTCTATTTTTTTAGAAGTGTAATTTAATCTATTTTCTAAATAAAATTAACTTACGACATTGGTTATTTTTAAAACATACGCCGAATTTTGTTTAAAAAAAAGGAATTTTGGTGTTGGTTTTAGATGAAACCGACACCGAAAACCAGTTCATATTTGTTTCTAGTGATAGTTTTATCTAAAACCGACATCGAAACCCCAATTTTAGTGTCTTCTTTAGATAAAACCAACACCAAAACTCTTAAAGAAATTATTTTCATCAGCGGTTTTCCAATAACGAACACCCAAAAAATTAATTTTTACGTCAATTTTATAGACCTTTGTTTAAAACCGATATCAAAACACAAAAAAAAACGACGTTAATTCTTTTTTTTTGCACTAGTGTGTGTTTATGCAATAAGGTTACGGGGAATAGTTATGTTGATTGTGCTGTAGTTTTGATGAGATGTGTTGCTGGGTGTTGATGTGAGTTGGGGGTTTATTTAGAGAGATGATGGATTGGGCGGAATGATTTTGAATAACGATGGTGGTAGTGGTTGGTATGGGTGATTTTCCATTAATATCATGTATAATGAATTCTCATATATTGGGATAGGTTTGTTATGTCATAAATAGATGAGAAAGAGAGAATAAATATATTGTGGGTTAATTTTCGAGGGGTTTTCATCTTTTATGTGTCTTTTTATATGTGTCATATTAGTTTTGTTCCTATTAGTTTCTCAGGTAGTAATAAGATGAATAAATAAAGTGCTTAATAATGTATGGAATGGTTTTCGACGGTTTGGATAGTAAAATGGATGTAATAATTATGTAAACATGAATGTTTGTTAAACATGGAATAAGTGTGAATCCAGAATAGTTTATCAATATCTTCACCTTATGAAACTTATTTTTGTGTGTTGTTGTGCATTTTAGTTGTAGCAGCGGGGGTGGTAGTATTGTAAGTTTTTTGGATGTTGTAAGCACTTAGGTTGGGCTTGAGTTTTGAAATTATACATGTATAATTGTATTTTCCTTGTGAATTATATACGCACCCCTCCTTTGTGAAGAACCATGTCACGACCCGTCCTCGGGGCCCGTGCCGTGACTACCCCAAGCCCGCCTTCCATAGGCCAGGGGCTGGAGACTAGCACCAAAGATGTAAAATCCCGATAACTGGGAAGGAATTGCCTTTATAAAAGAAAAAAAGCACCACAGAGTACAAGCGGAAGCAAAACAGTAAGTACAAAAGAAATGCTGAAAAGTAAATGGGCCAGAATACAAACCCAAAAGAATGTACGACTACAACTGAACAAGGTACAACAACAAAAAGACAAATAGTTGGAAGAAGGAAGTATCTCCTGGGTCGTCCTCCTCAGATCCTACCTGAAGTGTAGGTACAGATAGCACAGCTCCTGGTCGTCCACCACGGATCCTACCTGAAGGTAAGGTACAGATAGCCTCCTCCACGCTCTCGTCCTTCAACCTCCTCTGTGAGTCGTCACGTCGTGTAGTCCACCTCCGGGTACTGACTCGTCGTGTAGTCTACCTCCGGGTACCGACCAGTCCTCGAACACTCGGCCTCCGTTAGCACTGCCCGTCGTCTGCAACCAACACAACAAGGTGTGGGCATAGCCCGTGCAGGGGTGAGTATAACGATACTCAGTAGGGACCCCTAGACCCTCAAGGTCTCACTAAACCAATAAGGATAACCACAAGAAGATCTCAACAGATAACCTCTACTTAGATATATGCCCATACATATACCTAAGTTATGAAGTAACCCATCTCAATCATGAGGAAACACAAGGATTGTGAAATCAACGGATAACCACTACCCAGGTATATGCCCAAACATATACCTATGTTATCAAGTGACCCATCTCAATCATGAGGTAAACACAAAGGTCAAAAGTCTCAACTCAACCAGGATTTTCATTATCGAAACCGTAACTTTTGAAGAGATCCTTCTCTGGAGTGTACAATGGTCCTGTCATGACTCCGAGGTACTGCTCACCAACCTAAGACTGCTGAGGTACTCCTCCTGTCGAGTACCGTGGGCCTGCCACCTCACACAGTAGTGCTTCCCGCCGGGGTCTGCCACCCAAACACAGCAGTGCTCCCCCCACATAGCCTACATAGGTACTCCTCCTGTCGAGTACCATGGGTTCGCCACCTCACATAGTAGTGCTCCTCCGATGTGGGTCTGCCACCTCACAAAGTAGTTCTCCCACTGGGCTACGTAAGTCACTCCGAATTTGATCGGACAAGCAGTCTTCAGGTCTCTGCCGGCTACACGGTCTCCGTACTCTGTACGCTCGTCTCTGGGAGGGTCCGCTCCATGAGCTACAAGTCGATACTCCAAGTATCTCAAAGTTCCATGAAGAAGTATCTCAAAGGACTGCCTCATCATAGGAGTTTCAACATAATAGACGGCATGTCAATCGGACACCCGGTCTGTGAGTTATTGGCTTTTTCGTTCCAGGGGCCCGGTTGGTTTCGTTAGCGAACCAACATGACCGCACTCCGACAGCATCCAAACCTCAATCGGAGTAAGACAAAATATCCGTCTCACATAGAGGAATCCATTAAAGTCGACGGCACATCAATCGGACGTCCGAAGCTAAAGATATAAGCGTTTACGCTCCGAGGGCCCGGTTGGTTTCGTATCCGAATCAACCCGGCCGAACTCATCGTAATCCGAAACCTTGAGTGCGATATACCGATATGACCATCTCGATCCAAGGATCGCATTTCCACTTACAGCGAGTCGTTTGGAGGCCCGTAGCTCATGTTATGGGCATTTGACCGAAAGTGGTCCGAAAACGGGGGTCTGGGCCCGGGCCGCCCCGGTCTGGCACGGTCCAGTTCGGTCCGGCCCGACCGGCCGGCCGTGGCTCGGCCAGAGCGGCCGAGCCGAATCGTGGGCGGGGTGTGCGGATCCCCCGCCCTTCGCCGCTAATTGAGGCCGGCGGTTCACCAGCCGCCTCCCTTCCGGCGGAGCGCCGCCGCCGCCGGTCGTCGGCGCCACCGCGCTGGTGTGGCGCGCCGCCGCCGCCTTCCGCGCACCACCGGACGCGCTCCGGTGGTCCGTTCCTTCTGCAGTCTTCTCCTATGGTCCCCCCGAGACCCCACCTTCACTGCGAAGGGATTCAAATGCCCAAACGACCTGCTTCGTCGTCGCCCGTCAATCCGCACGTCAAAAATGAAACGCGCCATCTTCGTGGTTCTCCGGCGCGGCATGCTGGCGCCGCGCCCCTTCGTCATTGCCCGACTCCATCCACGGATGTCTTCGGTTTCTCCGACGTGGCATGATGACGTCGCTTCCTTGTTCTTTCTTTTCACGGCGCGGCGTGACGGCGTCGCGTAATACATGTCGGGTGATTCTCGCGTTGTGCGACGGTACCACGTCATTCCGTTCCATCCACAAGAATCAAACATGAACATAGTAGGGGGGTTCGGTAGTGTTTGTGCGGTACGGCCCCCCTCTCGTTAAATGATAACATCTAGTCGAAAAATCCACAATGATCGATAAACTAGAATCATGAACGGAAAATAAATAAATTAACAATAATCCCCTACCTCGTCAAGTCGTCGCAAGCGGGTTCTTCGCGGATTTGATCGCTTCGGAAGGAGGTGATCGTCGCATCGTGGAAGGCGTCGCGTCATCGCGGAAGGGCGTCGCGTCGTCGCGGAAGGGCTTCGTGTCGTCGAACTCTGAGGTTCAAGAACAAAAAGATTTAATTAAGAATAATTAAATCCGTGCGTTGATAAAAACAACAAAGGAGTTCTAAAAGGAACCTGAAGTCTCTTACCTCCAACAGATGATTGAAGATTTCGTTGCGGAGGAAGGAACATCGCAGAAGTGGAAACGTCGGCATCGCAGCACACGGCGTCGCGTCGTCGATTTCCGTGGTTTCGGCGTTCTTCATCAGAGGACGGCGTTCTTCGCATTCTTCGCGTTTTTTTCATTCTTCGTGAAGAAGGGTGAAGGAACAAGAATTCTGTCAAAGGTCTCCCAACGTGTAATCCTGAAGATGTGGCGTTGGTCTTATTTTACTACTACGCCAACGGATTTCAAACCGGTTAAGAAATGAATAGAGAGATAAGTAACGACCCATTAATTCGTAGAATTAATTCAACGAAATAAACCGCCCAATTAATTCAACGAAGAAAACCTCCCAATTAATTGGTACGTTAAGAAATTAAGAAAACACGTCAGTTGACTTTCATAATGACGGGTTTTCACGGGTGCGTTACTTAGCGGAAAAGATACGGTGGGGATCGTGCGGGTCCCACCTCACAAATATCCTACCAAGAGGGTAGGATATTTTTGGATAGCACCCTATCCGTAACAACTCCACTTAATCAGCTTTAAGTGGCTTTTAGTTGGCTTCCAAGTGGCATAAGTGAAATAAAATAAAGTTTTTCGTACAATTATTTTATTTCTTAACTTTAAGCCTGAAAATTAAAAACCACACCCGAGCAAACGCAACTCCGGAAGAGGAGTTTCTAAGAAATTACGGGCGCTGCGATTACATCGGTGCCCTCAGAATTCGATTCCAAGCACCAGTTCAAAAGTTAGAAAAACCCACTCGTCCTTTCACTAAACGTACCCGAGCCAAACTTCGGAAATTGATTCTGGGCACACCGGGTCTCGGAATCAGGCGTCGTCAGAAACTGCGTTCTTGTAAAATTCCCAAGAAAATTAAGAAAAGAATTTCCTTGGAATTTACGGGTCTTTAAATTACTATCACCACAGGGATTTACGTCCCCGTAATGATTCACCACAAACTTAGGGAAACAAAGGCTGTACTGAGCACGCATCTGAGCCTTCCGCTCCCATGTGCTCACCTGGAGGTTCCCGTGCTACCAAAGAAAGTGCACAAGAGGAATCGACAGTCCTCCTAGGATCCACTCCTGTCGATCCTCGATCCCCATAGGAACCTCCGTAGAAGTCACCTCATCTCCACCGTCCAGCTCCTCATGTTCGATGATATGCGGAGGGTCGAGCACGTATCTCCTCAGTTGGGATACGTGGAAAACATCGTGCACCTAGTGCAACTGAAGTGGATGGGTCAAGCAGTAAACCACCTCGCCTACCCAGATGAGGACTTAGAAAGGTCCGTTGAACCTCGGAGATAACTTGCCTCCCTGGCCACATCTACGTAAACCTCGTCGATGTGAGACTTGTATAAGGACGTGATGGTCATCCCCGAACTCTAGAGGACTCCAAGTCCTGTCAGCATAAGGCTTCTGTCGGCCCTTTGTCGTCCTCATCCGCTCTTGGATGACCTGGACCTTCTCTAGTCTCACAAGAGCTGTTATGATTTCTTCTTTTCTGATAAGAGAAATCTGGTCTCATCCCCTGGATGAACCACATTCGTTGCCTAATACAGTCAATCCTGACATGAATGATGCATTCATGCCATGGATGACGTCGTAAGGCCTCGACGTAGCTACAAAGAGATCCAACTGTCACTCTCGCCTCCAAGGGTCGAGTCACACTGTCGGCATCAGTGTGTGGTCACTAGGTCTCCTTCAGTAGAAAACTCGAATGTGAGGGTCAAGTCAACAGTCTTAACCGGGACCACTCAGTATCAACCAAACAAAAGGATAGGAAAGCAAACAAAGATAAGTGTCTTTTTATTATTGCAGCTCATAGTACAAGACACAAAGCAACTACAGACAAACATCAACAAAACCAGAAGCAACATGATCAATAGCCTCCAGGTCGGAAGCTAGTCCCGCTCCTGTCCATCTGCTTCCGGAGCTCCATGACCATAGGCCTCAGCTGCCTGAAGCTGAGCTCTCCCATGTCCTCCTGTCCCCTGCGGTCGGGGTGGGCCTACTGGTGGTGGTGGAAACATCTCGAAGCGTCGTCCACCTCCAGCTGCATGACCAGCTCCTCTGCCATGGCCGCCTGCTCCTTGCGGTCTGCCCTGATCGAACCTCTGCCTCTGCCTCAGAGGTTCTTCATTTAACTGTTGGTCATCTGCATGGAGGGTCGGACAGTCACGTGCTATGTGACCAATTTTACCGCAGTAGTAACACTTCATGGCAGGTCTGGCTCTATCACTTCCCTTAGTGCCTCGCACTACCGACCCTGAGTCACGCAGTCGACCACCTGTAGGTCTGGTCCTCTTGGACCCCTGCGTCATCTGTCTACTGCCCGCTACAGAAGACTCTGCCGCATGCCGGCTAGTGGTGGGTACTGCTGCTGGAGACTGATCAGCAAGGAAACTCTCCACTAATAGGGCTCGCTCCAACACTCCTGTCTGCGTCAGAATGTTGTGCGATACAACCGAAGCTCTGATCTCCCTCCTGAGCCCCTGCTCGAAGGTTCAGGACCTGAAGAACGGATCCCGTACCATATCTGTGGAGTAGCGCGAGAGGTCTGTGAATCTCGCTGAGTACTGCGCCACTGACATGTTGCCCTGCCGCATCTGAAGTAGCTCTTGTATACGCACCGCTCGAAGGGTGGCTGGTACAAACTCTGCCCGGAACAGGCTCTCGAAGTCTGCCCATAGAAGTGTCGCCTCGTCATGCATCTGATGCATCAGGCTCCACCATATGTCTATTTCTGGATGAAGAAGGATGGCAGTAAGGATCACCATGAAATCTATCAGCATCCCCACTAGCCTGAAGACTCTCACCACAGCCTCCAGCCAATCCTCAGCCGCCTGCGGGTCCATCCCTCCCTGAATCCTGGGTGGCCTCTGGCGCTGGAACTCATGCAGTGCGCTCAAGAGACGTGCATCCTTTGCTGCTGGCGCTGGTGGCATCAGTGGCCCAACGGGTAGTAGTACCGCTGGTGCCTCCGCTGGTGCCTCAACTGGGATAGGGCCCTGTACTGAGGCCTCGTCGCTCGACGGGCTGTCAGTACGCACCACTCTCGGGGCTCTAGCTGGTCGCCCACGGGGAGGCATCCTGATAGAAACAACGTGAAATGGTCAAAAGATTATACCTGGTGAGATGACCTGGTTTAGCTGAAATTTAAATAAAACTTCTGGGAAACACACACACAATCAGTGTTTTCGTGCACAATGTCGGAAATCAGTTGTCAGGGTCCTGGTGTATGGATACGTCGGCCACCCGCACCAACATTGGACTCCCTGAACTGAAAACCACACTCGGTACTCTTAACACTATTGCTTCACAGAAAGAAACATCAGAGTTATAAGTTCTGCAGTTGAAATGAACTCCTCTGATACCAATTTGTCACGACCCGTCCTCGGGGCCCGTGCCGTGACTACCCCAAGCCCGCCTTCCATAGGCCAGGGGATGGCAACTAGCACCAAAGGCGTAAAATCCCGATAATTGGGAAGGAATTGCCTTTATAAAAGAAAATAGGCACCACAGAGTACAAGCGGAAGAAAAACACTAAGTACAAAAGAAATGCTGAAAAGTAAATGGGCCAGAATACAAACCCAAAAGAAAGTACGACTAAAACTGAACAAGGTACAGCATCAAAATGACAAACAGCTGGAAGAAGGAAGAAGCTCCAGGGTCGTCCTCCTTGGATCCTACCTGAAGGGTAGGTATAGATAGCGAAGCTCCTGGTCATCCACCACGGATCCTTCCTGAAGGGTAGGTACAGATAGCCTCCACCACGCTCTCATCCGTCAACCTCCTCTGTGAGTCGTCACGTCGTGTAGTCCACCTCCGGGTACCGACCAGTCCTCGAACACTCGGCCTCCGTCAGCACTGCCTGTCGTCTGCAACCAACACAACGAGGTGCGTGCATAGCCCGTATAGGGGTGAGTATAACGATACTCAGTAGGGACCCCGAGACCCTCAAGGTCTCACTAAACCAACAAGGATAACATCAAGAAGATCTCAAAAGATAACTTATACTTAGATATATTCCCATACATATACCTAAGTTATCAAGTAACCCATCTCAATCATGAAGAAACACAAGGATTGTGAAATCAACGGATAACCACTACCCAGGTATATGCCCATACATATACCTAAGTTATCAAGTGACCCATCTCAATCATGAGGTAAACACAAAGGTCAAAAGTCTCAGCTCAACCAGGATTTTCATTATCGAAACCGTAACTATTGAAGAGCTCCGTCTCTGGAGTGTACAGTGGTCCTGTCATGACTCCGAGGTACTGCTCACTAACCTAAGACTACTGAGGTACTCCTCCTGTCAAGTACCGGGGGCCTGCCAGCTCACACAGTAGTGCTTCCCGCCGGGGTCTGCCACCCAAACACAGTAGTGCTCCCCCCTCACAGCCTACAGAGGTACTCCTCCTGTCGAGTACCACGGGTCTGCCACCTCATATAGTAGTGCTCCACCGCTGTGGGTTTGCCACCTCACAAAGTAGTGCTCCCCACTGGGCTACGTAAGTCACTCCGAATCGGATCGGACAAGCAGTCTTCAGCTCTCTGCCGGCTACACGGTCTCCGTACTCCGTACGCTCGTCTCTGGGAGGGTCTGATCCACGAGCTACAAGTTGATACTCCAAGTATCTCAAAGTTCCACGAAGATGTATCTCAAAGGACCACCTCATCATAGGGGTCTCAATGCAACAGACAGCGTGTCAATCGGACGCCCGACCTGTGAGTTATTGGCTTTTTCGTTCCAGGGGCTCGGTTGGTTTCGTGAGCGAACCAACCCGACCGCACTCCGACGGCATCCAAACCTCAAGCGGAGTAAGCCAAAAGATCTGTCTCACTTAGAGGAATCTATTAAAGTTGATGGCACGTCAATCAGACGTCCGGAGCTTAAGATATAAGCGTTTCCGCTTCGAGGGCCCGATTGGTTTCGTATCCGAACCAACTCGGCCAAACCCAAAGTAATCCGAAACCTTGAGTGCGATATACCAAAACGACCGTCTCAATCCAAAGATCGCGTTGCCGCTTATGAAGAGTAATTTGGAGGCCCGTAGCTCATGTAACGGGGATTTGACCGAAAGTGGTCCGAAAACGGGGGTCTGGGCCCGGGCCGACCCGGGCCGACCCCCCCTGGGTCGGCCCGGCCCGACCGGCCGGCCGCGGCTCGGCCAGCGCGGCCGAGCCGAATCGCGGGCGGGGTGCGCGGATCCCCCACCCTTCGCCGCTAATTGAGGCCAGCGGTTCCCCGGCTGCCTCCCTTCCGGCGGCGCGCTGCCGCCGCCTTCCGCAGACCACCGGACGCGCTCCGATGATCCGTTCCTTATGTCATCTTCTCCTATGGTCCCATCGGGACCCCACCTTCACTGCGAAGGGATTCAAACGCCCAAACGGCATGCTTCGTCGTCACCCATCAATCCGCACGTCAAAAATGAAACGCGCCGTCTTCGTGGTTCTCCGGCGCGGCGTGCTGGCGCCGCACCCCTTCGCCGTGTCCCGACTCCGTCCGCGGATGTCTTCGGTTTCTCCAACGCGGCGCGACGGCATCGCGTCCTTGTTCTTTCTTTTCATGGCACGGCGCGACGGCGTCGCGTAATACTTGCTGTGTGATTCTCGCGTGGTGCGACGACACCACGTCATTCTGTTCCATCCACAAGAATCAAACATGAATATATGAGGGGGGTTCGGCCGTGTTTGTATGGTCCGACCCCCCTCTCGTTAAATGATAACATCTAGTTGAAAAATCCACGATGATTGATAAACTAGAATCATGAACAGAAAATAAATAAATTAACAATAATCCCCTACCTTGTCAAGTCGTCGCACGCGGGTTCTTCGCGGATTTGATCGCCGCGAAAGGAGGCGATCGTCGCGTCGCGGAAGGCGTCGCTTCGTCGCGGAAGGGCGTCACGTTGTCGCAGAAGGGCGTCGCGTCGTCGAACTCCGAGGTTCAAGAACAAATAGATTTAATTAATAATAATTAAATCCGTGCGTTGAGAAAAACCACAAAGGAGTTCTAAAAGGAACCCGAAATCTCTTACCTCCAACAGATGATTGAAGATTTCTTTGCGGAGGAAGGAACGTCGCAGAAGAGGAAACATCGGCGTCACAGCACACGGCGTTGCGTAGTTGATTTCCGCAGTTTCGGCGTTCTTCGTCGGAGGTCGGCGTTCTTCGCGTTCTTCGAAAAGAAGGGTGAAGGCACAAGAATTCTGTCAAAGATCTCCCAACGTGTAATACTCAAGATGTGGTGTTGGTCTTATTTTATTACTATGCCAACGGATTTCAAACCGGTTAAGAAACGAATAAAGAGATAAGTAATGACCCATTAATTTGTAGAATTAATTCAACGAAATAAACCGCCCAATTAATTCAATGAAGAAAACCGCCCAATTAATTGGTGCGTTAAGAAATTAAGAAAACACGCCAGTTGACTTTCATAATGACGGGTTTTCGCGGGTGCGTTACATAGCGGAAAAGAAATGGTGGGACTCGTTTGGGTCCCACCTCACAAATATCCTACCAAGAGGGTAGGATATTTTTCGATAACACCCTATCTGTAACAACTCTACTTAAGCAGCTTTAAGTGGCTTTCAGGTGTCTTCCAAGTGGCTTAAGTGAAATAAAATAAATTTTGTCCTACAATTATTTTATTTCTTAACTTTAAGAACGAAAATTAAAAATCACACCCGAGCAAACGCAACTCCGGAAGAGGCATTTATAAGCAATTATCGGCGCTGCGATTCCACCGGTGCCCTCAGAATTCGATTCCGAGCACTGGTTCAAAAGTTAGAAAAACCCACTCATCCGTTCACTGAACGCACCCGAGCCAAAATTCGGAAATTGATTCCGGGCACACCGGGCCTCGGAATCAGGCGCCGTCAGAAACTGTGTTCTTGTAAAATTCCAAAGAAAATTAAGAAACAAATTTCCATGGAATTTACGGGTCTTTACAAACCATGTGCCGAACACCCCCATCATCACAGGGAGGGTCTCTTTCCCAAAAATCCCAATGGAAGGATGGATTGTTGGTAACCTACTCTTCCCTACTCCCTCTTCTAGGTGGTGATAGCCCATAATTCCTCAGGAATGTTGTGGTTGTGTGTCGTAGGTGTGTACAAGCATGTTTGGTTTCACCTGGTGTCTTTGAGACAAGATGTGGTTTTGGGGGCCCTGATGTGTGTGGGTGAGTTGTGCTTTCCTAGGTATCTTCTAGATGAGACGCGGCTTGTGGGGACCAAGTTTGTGTGTGCATGATTTGTTTTCCTTGGTGTCCTTGGGATAAGACGTGGTTTACATGGAATAGTTCTATATGGATGGGATGTGATGAGCTTTGTTTTCCCAGGCGATGAGAAGGGCTTTATGGCCCAGGTGTGTGTGGGTGGGATGTGATGTGCTTCTTTTTCCTAGGTGTTGAGACTATATGTAAGGCCTAGGTGTGTACGGGTGAGATGTGATGATATTCTCTTTCCCAGGTGATGGGACTTGGTATGAGTCCTAGATGTATTTGTCTATTTTTTGATTTGGTGTGTTGGGAATAGGTGGGAGTGCAAGGATGTTTTATATGAGGCAAGAGCAGCTAAAACAATGAGAAGTGGTGTGGGGTATGCAAATCATCAATGTGATTACTATATTAATTTATGTTACCTGAGTTACTTAGTGAGCGTGACATGGTGAAATTGGGTTACTATTATACCCTATTACATTTTTTGGGATCTATTGTTTTCTCATTGGAGCATTAGTATGCTTCCCTCACATGTTTATGAGAGACATTGGTTTTTTCATCTGAGTATGCTTGTATTCTCACCCTATTTATAAAAAGCCATTTTTGGTTTCTTGGAGGATTACATAGACCGTGATGGACCTTACTAGCTTAGATGTTTAAAAATTGGTCATGTCATTTATTATCCATGTTTTTGGTATTTAAATTACTGATTATTTGTATTTGAAATAGTTGTATTTTAGACCTGAATGTGTGGTGGATTTTGATTTTATTTAAATATATAATACTTGGAGTTGTTTTGGAATGGGCCATCTTATCAACCGATCATTTTTTCTTCTGAACGGGAAATGAATCCCATTTTGGGATATTTTATACTGTTGGTGTTGTTCAACACACTAGGGGCTAATGGAGGTGGGACTCATGGTTCTTTATCTCTCATTCATTATTTTCAGCCTAAGTGGGGAATCATTGGAGGGAGGGGTCGGGGAAATATGTGTCATGAATTATACAGTACACAATGTAACATTCCACCATTGTTTTAGTGTCCCACAATTGAGGTTCAATGGGGGATTCAATCACTATGCGATACATGGATATCACAAAATCTATAATGATTGATAGAGGTCCAATGATACAACTGCACATTTCGTGGCCCCCATTTGATATCTTGTGGAACCTTGGGAGAATTTTTTTAACCAATTAATTTTCCATCATTTTTACATAGGATTTCAAATTTTTATAGTGTGGGTAGATTGAGGAGTTCATTCAACTCAACCCCTTTAACCATATTTCCATTCCAATTATCCCCTTTTTACTCCCATATCTGGAGGTTCGTTAGTGGAGATTCCTTACAAAAACACAATGTATAGGTTTATATTACAACTCCAATTATATTCATTTCCTATTTTTTTGAGTTATAAAAATATAAATTTATTAGGAATTTGGATATAATTATCATTAGATAATGAAAATATCATGATAAGTTAGAATATTTTTCTCATAAGGGTTCAAGAAGTATTATGTGAGTTGTCTATTAATTATTATGTGAAATGTTAATATTAAATAATTTCCATGGTGATTTATTTTACATTATTATAATATTAGTATTTTTCTAAGAAAATGGGTTGATTTTATTTCGGGGGTATTTATAAAAAATATTGATTTTTATATACAAGAGAAAATATATGTGTATTTGAAATTGAATATAAAATAAATTAAGGTAGGTGGATTTATCTCCCCATAAAAGTTTTGATAAGTGTTGACTGATTTAAATTACTCATCTTTTATTTTAAAAAAATCCAAATGGATTTAATTTTTTTGGATTAGTTTTACTAAATTTATAGTATGGTAAATAATTTCGAGTGAATTAAAATTCGCAGATCAATATTTAATGATTAATTAAATATGTTACTCTTTGGTTGGTTATTAATTATAATGACTATAGTATATTCAAGAATGAAATAAACATTTATGATGAATTGATTTAAGAAAATTATTAGGGATGAATATTATATCCTAACATGCATTGTATAATTTCGTAAAAATTGACCATGGTTTTTTTGAATTGATATTAACTAAAAATAGGAGTTGAATAATTTCAATATGCACAAATTATTTTGGGGATAATCTGATTTTGGGCCCAAAAGTCATTGGAGATAGTGAAAAATAATTGGTTATTTGACCTCATAAAATGGTCTAGAAAAAACAAACATATAGAAACAATCCAATAATTAAATTCTTAATTTTTCGAATATTTTTTTATGGTTCCAAATCCCAATACTAGATTCATGAGGTAAGATACACCAATTGTTTGACAGTCCAATCTTCCTCAACATGGAAGACCATTACACAAGAATGAGATATCTCACCCTCTGAGTTTTTTATGTCTATTGGAAAACTGACTATATTCCATTTAAATAATGTTTATAATTCCATTTGTAAAAGGATTGATGAATTATATTTTGGAAACATTATCTAGAATAACCATATTCCTATAAAACCCTCAATTTTATCTTTGAGATTTATTAATAATGATTTACCTACCAATGATTACATATCTAAATTTTTTGGTCACTAACCTTATATATGTGTCCCATTAAAAATAAAAAGCAAAATAATTGACTAGTTATTTCTTAACAATGAATAGGTAAAAAAATCGTGTTATTTCTCTATCCATAACAGTTTTCCCTCTAATATTGCTCAAATAACCACTTAGCTTGATCACTATGCTCAGTTGTGGGATCATTTTTATCCCAAAGGATAAAAAGTCTCTTATGCTTTAATTTATATATCTTTGAGAATATTAGATAAAATTAATAGAATCATCCATGACGGGGGTTTGTTTAATACATCTCACACCATTGAAGATATCAAATACAACCTTTTTTTATTTCCTCCACTAAAACCCTTCAGTTCAATAATGCCTGTATTATAGTTTTTTATAAGGATAAATATATCCTACCAAATTCAAACTAGGCCCACTCTAGTGCCAATATCCTGGATCCCCCCAAAGGGATTTGTTAAATTCAAAAGAGATGATTCATTAAACATTTTTTATATGACGATTGTTGTGATTTCTCATATTGATTTATTTTAATAAAAACATTGTTTCTTAGATGAAATTATTAGTAGAGGCTATATCTTACATTCTCACAATTAATTGGATCAAATTTTATGGCCTATTTAATTTTTGTAATCAAATACTATTATCTTCAATTGGTCAACACTATAAATTGTAATATAGAGGACCTCCACTTCCATTTTTCTATTATTTGTATTATCTCTCGTATTCTGGACAACATTGTTTCCATTAAAGTAACCAAATTAAATTGTGATTTCATAATGATTAACCTTCTAGTGTACTCTCTTACAAAAAAGGTTCGAGGATCCTTGATTGCATATAAAACAAACTCATAGTGGGAGATTCTAAATCATGTTTATGGCCCCATTATTCTTGATCAACAATACTATATGACCTTGAAGATATCCCATTATCATTTGATAACCCCGTAGTTTTTTCTTTCACTAATATTTTTGCCTCAGTGTTTTTAGGTGATTCACAACATCATTTCTATTCTAGAGATAAAAAAAAGTGCACAATGGATCCAGTTATCATCATTAATACCAGAGTGTTCCATTTGGAATTGATGTTTCCATACAAGATCATACATGAGATTTAATCTAGTTTATATTAAAATCTAGTACATGTGAATATATTTTTCTTTTGTTATTTTTATGATTTAATGATCATGATGTGGATTCAGTGCATCTTCAGTGTGATTTGATCATATGATCTAGTTAGTAGTATGGTCGTATGGTTTGTATGTTTATAATCTCTTTGTTCTTATGAAATATGCATTTAAATGATTCCTATTTTAAGAACATTATACAATATTTTTCTTGTTAAAAAATAATTAACTAAAATTTTTAAGCCTTGGTTTGGGAATTTATGAATATAAACTTGTAATTTTTTTAGTTTACCTTAATTAAAAATCAATAATAAAAAATGTTATTAGTAAATGGAAATACATTATAGGTTAATATTCTGGAATAATTTTTTTGATAGTCATGAACTAAATTTTATGGGGATAACCTATATTAAATTTTATTTATAACCATGTTAAAATGGAGAATATTATCAATTATTGGATGGATAAGTATAATATGATTTTATATTTTATGATATAATTCCATATTTTATATAGTTATTGATTTCTATGACATATGGATAACATGAAGTCATGATATGAGATATGATAAAATAATGTGATATGTTACATATTTTTTATCTCATAATTCTTGATAAACCATTATTCTATTATATATGATTTATTTTGATTCATTACTAAACATGAAACAATAATATATGATATGTTTTTTCTAAGGAGTTTATATCATTCATTTTTATGATGAATAATTTAGTGTGATCCCATGTTTTTTAATATGATTATTAATAATGTATACATGTTGATACATAATTCTCATATCAGGGTTATTCAGATGTACTAGTACCATAATAAACTGTATGATGGGGTGCTCAAATTGGTATATGAAACATATATAATTATAATGATTACTCTCAAAGAAATAAATATATTATTTGTTTATGTAATTTTATCCTCTTTACTTGATTATGTGATGATGTGATATCACATTGATCTTTTACCTTTGGTATCAGGCCGTATGGATGTTACCACTTGTTTATTTCCCTCATGTCATAACCCATGTGAATGATCCCCTAATGATTCACTATTAGGGTCTTTTCACTATGTGTATAATCATTTAGCATTCCCTATGGTATGTATCATATCTCACCTAGATTTTTAGGTAAATATGTTTCAAATGATATAAACTATATCATTTTCTGTATATAATAACTCTTGATGATTCACCCATGATGACTTGATAATTTGATATTTTCCCATGAGAAGTGCCTAATGAGGTTTATCCTATCGTTAAATTCCCCCCAATCCCATGTAATGAGGATTCTCACTACTATGTGAGTCATTAATAAATTATTGTACTTTTTTAAAAGGATTGATATGGTATGTGTCCTTGTTAGTGATACGATATTTTCTTATTATGATTTGGTATGGTATTTATGTCATCTTTCCCCTATTAATGATTTTAGAGGGGTGGTTAAATGGTTTTATAAATGGATGGTTTATTATGTATTTTATTCATTCATACTTTATGTTATTTATGTTATTTTAGTAGATTAAACATTTCATAGTTCATTGATATATTCCAATTCACCCACTACATCGCACTCACTATTGGGAGTTGAGGAAATTTGATAAATCATATAGAGTAAGAGTACTAACCCATTACTCAAGCACATGGTATAATTTTTTTTATTAGAATATATTATATATATTTTCTTGGTTTATCAAGAGAAAACTAAGATAAATAATAATGATATTCGATTATATTGGATTCCTTGAGACCCAACGAGTGTTATTAAACTCATCATATGGATATTAGTTCTTTTCCTACTTTATAGCTTATGTATTTATAGTGCTATAATTTTATTTATCTATTTATTTATGGTGTACAAGAATGATTTCATATTATAAAATTTGATTTTGTTTTTTTCCATTTTATGTTTTATATTTTAGGAATATGTGGTATATTATTTTGTGTTATTTTTTTCATTTTATAATGGGTTTTCATGTCCAACATGTTAGCAGGTCATGTAAATATTTTGTAAGAATATATTATTTTATCTTAATATTAGTTAAAAATGATAATCCATTCTTCCATTTATTACATTATCCCTTGTTTGTATTTATAAACCATCGATGGTTATGGGATGGAATCGAAGGTTATTAATGATATAGTTTCTGATCTTGGGTATTTTGAGTTGGTTATTTAGAAATAACAATACATTGTTTTAGTTTTTTTGAATAAAATGCAAAACATTTTAGATATTAAATGAAAATACATATATATTAGATTGTCTTCATGGCTGACTTACATAACCATAATTGAAACCCATGTTTTTTGGGTAATAAAAATGTTTGTTATTATATATTTATCATCAATGAGGGGTTTCTATAAAAATACTATTTATAGTATGGATAGATTTAATTGATGAATATAAATCTTTGATGTAATCTAGACCATTTATATAACTCGTGAATTATGTATTTAAATTTATAATATATATATATATATATATGTAATCCTATTTGGGATTGATTTTTCTATATTGGGAAATTTTTTAAGGGGTGTAAATTTTTTGGAAATGGATAAATTGGTGAAATACTAGAGGTAAGATGTATTTAAGTGGTTGGATTTTTTATATTAATTAAGGAAATGTATCAAATTTTTCATTTATGATATAAAATAAAATTATTTTATGGAATTAGTTTTAAAATTTAATCTTTTCTGTTGCATAAAAATGAAAAAAAAACATTCTTTAAAACAAACATTAATACACATTTAATGATTTTAAATTTTTTTTCTATTAAATATGTGATTTAAGTAGGTCACATTAAAATTATTTTAATAGATTAATAAGATTAAATTGAATCCTTGATGTATATGTCACATAAATTTGGATGATCAATTATGAATTGATTTATTATTTTCTAGGGACATTACATTTGATATTCCAAAATAAAGTGTTATCAAAACATTTGTTTCAAAAATAATGATTTTATTCTATTTTTTTACTTTACTAAGATTAAAATTTGTATAAGAATCATCAATATGTTTTGATATGTATTTTTACTCGAAACATGATAAAACTGTATTTTAATTCCATATTTATGTTAGGAGGTGGTTTAAGGATGGAAATCAAATAAAGATATCATGTGGTGATATATCATCATGAATTTACTATTATCCTCGTATATTGAGATGCACATTAAATTTTATGAGTTGGTTTAAATATATAAAAATATATATTTTTCATGGATTGAAATATTTGATTGTTTTCTAAAAATATATTAGATTAGTGTTAATGTATGGTATGATTTTTATTTAAACATTTTAATTTATTATGGATATTTATAATTTAAAAGTGTTATGTGTATTGAAACCCAAGTCTACTAAGGATTGAACTAGTGATCATGACATAGTAAAACATGTGTTTTACAAATAAGAGGAAACATATCTATAACTAGATTATTTTTTTTATTTTTTAGTGTGTTTATATTAATTATCTTGTGTATTTTTTATAAGTGGTGATGTGGATAATTTTTTTTTGGTTGATTTTAAAAAAATACATATTTATAGTAATTTGTTTGAATGAATTTCATTATAGTTCCTCTTTGGTAAATAGTCTCAATTCAATTAAAATTCATCAATCACAAATTAATGATAAAGGAAATGGTTGACCAATAGTGAGTTAAATGGTTTGGATGAATATAGTCTATGAGAGAAAGAAAGAAATAAATATGTAAATTTTGTTTTTAAAAATTATTGGGAATGAATATTAAATGATGACTCAATATATTTATGTGGATTGAGTTATACTAAAAAATTTATATATTAAAAAATAACCATTATATGATAGGAATTTTTTAGTGACCATTATTTATCATTTTAGTAACTATTGGTTTTATATATTCTTATACATAAATATTCTTTGAGTAAGATAAAGTGATAATATAATTCTCCCAAATGATCATGATTTGGTTTTGTAATTTTATATAATAAATAAGGATTTTTTATATTTTATTTAATGATATATCATTAATGGATATGCTGTGATAAAATAAATATGTAACAAACCAACATGGGTCAACCAAACATGCCACCCAAGATGGGCCACCAAAGGGTCCGAAGCGTGTTCTTAATCGCCATAGGCTGGAAATAAGAACCTAGGTATAAAAAATAAATCATTATTAATGATTTCACACTAAAAACACTACATGTCTCATGTATAACTAGAAAACAATAAAAAATTAGAGTATATCATGAATGTAGTGATACACAATAGTGAGACACAAAAAAACCAAGCTAGAAGTCAAAACCCTGAATCTATAGAAGTCCAATACCGTAACCACGTCTCGTTGTGACCTTCTTCCACTACCAGATCCAACCACCCAAAAGAGACAAAAACAAATAAAAGTTCTCAAGAATAATTAATCAATTCTCATTTCCCATATCATATAAAACTAATTAATCACACATAGAATGAAAAATGCAGGGTAGGAGGAAATCACCCATTATGATACCACCATGAATCAATAAAATGTCTATCATCATGAGTTTATTAGATATAGATTTTTAAAAAGACACATTTTGTAAATATCATCATTAGAAAGAATTTCTCATTTAACATCATTTGGATTTCCATTTAAAAAATCTATATTCATAGAAATGAGAATATGAAAAAACACGAACGATAACACATAGGGAAATAGTCAAAATTATTCATATCTCAATAGATAAAAATGTGAGAAACCAAGGTATAAACTATATCATCAATACTAAAACTGTGAAAATGTGTGTGAGAATATGTGAGTAGGACAAAAAAGGAACACTAAGACCATATAATGTGTATCCTATGATACAGAGCCCTGCCTATATGACCCTAACATTTTATTTATTTTTTAAATAAATTTAATTTCCTGAAAGGATGGTGATTTTTCATGGAATGAGTGTAAATGAAACCTGATATAAAAATAACATATTAGAATTTAAGGTGACAATTATAAAATAGCCATCAAATTAGTGCGTTTTAATAGAAACAAATAAAATATGAAAACTATATAAATTATACATGTGTAAAATAAATTTGTTTGTTATCAATTGATTAACAAAGTAAGTAAAAATCATTTGAAAGTAAAAAATATATATTTCTGAAAAACTATTTTCATGCATGCATTGTGTTTTTATCATTATAAATAAAATTAATCACTATTAGAGAATTATTTTAATGAAATTTATATGTTTTTATTGAATAAATATTTTTCATTCAAATAATATTTTTCTAGTCATGAGATAATAATAAATCTAATTTTAGCTTCAAAATTATATTTTTCTAAAACGAGGTTTTGTCGTGTTTTTCACACTTATTTTAAATTTTTCAAATTTTTTAAAATATATTTTAAAAAATTAAATTCATTTTTAAATAAATATTTCAAAATTATCATTGAGTGAGTTTTTAATAATTTTATGAAAATTTAAATTTTTTGATGAATAGAAAAACACAATGTTTTTTATTAAAAAATTATCTTTTCATTAAAGCATTTAAAATGTTAAATTTGGTTTTATAAATTGTTTTATAAATTGTTTTAAAAATAAAATCAGTTCAATATATTTTTATAAATCAAATTTATATCATTGAAATAATTTTTATGTTGAATTTTAATATAAATAACTTTTGTACTGAATGAAACTTTTCTTTGCAAAACTGCAATTTCATCAAGCCTAAGGTTTTAATTTTCTATTAAAATTTGTCACTTTTATGTATTAGATTTAGAAAAATGAATTAAATATTTTAAAAATAAAAATAATTAATATTTAGTAATATCATAAATCTTATTTTATATTCCTATTGAATACTAAAGAAGGTAAAAATTAATTACCGTGGTTATGGTTAAAATAGGGGTTTACACATTATATGTGACTATGTTAAAATTAATTTTGCACAAAAAATATGAAATTTATATTATAATTTGATTTAATATTTAGAATAATTGTTTTGAGGTTATCTAATATGGTTCATATATTTTTAGTCCTAAAAGATATATTACCTTGGTAAATAAATAATGACTAGCTACCGTGGTGAAAACTAAAATAGTAAAAATAAGTAAAAATAATATAGAAGGGGATAATTTTTTTGGATGAGATGTGGATGGAACTAAATTACCTCTGATCCATTATTTATCAATTTTTGTGTCACTTTAGTTGGGTGTGACTTCCCATTATTGAATAGTTTTGGGTATTTACAAAAATTCTATTCCTCCTCAATTATAAAAGGGCACCTCCTCTACTTATTTATAAAAACATATTATCACAATTAACCAATCAAAATCCTAAAAAATATCCCCAAATTTTTTAGGCACATTATTTAGCTTCTATTATTGTAAAAAGATAAACTATAGGGTTCTTAATAAGATATCAAAATGTGGTTTTTAAGCAATGACAATTGTCTTAAATAAGCTCATTATTTTTTACTTTTTCTATTTTCACCTTCATACAGGGATTATTAATTCCAGTAAAATAAAAAGATATATAACATATTAACATTTCATTATGTTTATTTAATCACCAATATCCATATCCTTTTCCATCAAATGGGAAATGAAACCATAGATTGTATGTACGGAAGACTAATACATCACCAACTGATGAAATTCATTTCCATTACCACCCAAAAGGACAGATATAATGATTTATTCAATTTATATATATCATATTTATTACATAATAATATTTAGGTATTTATTATATCAAATCAACATTCTTACATTCAAATTCATTTAAAAGGATAATGTTATTTGTGCGTACGTGTGCACTACCGCTTCCATGAAGCAATGTGACTCATTTTTCATTTTCATTTTAAATGGATAGAAATAAGGATAGATTTAATGGATAAATATTATAAATATTATATCATAATTATTGTTTAAATGGGAATTTTTATTTACCTTTATTTTTTTACATCCATAAAAAAGGAAAATAGCATTGATGCGTATGTACGATCTGTCGTCTCCATGAGATGTGTAACTAATTTTTCTATATAAAACATTTATGGACTGTTATAAATACATATATAATAAATATATATGATATTTATTTCACGGGTAAAATTTTAGTTTTTATGGAACCATTATCGAAGTGTAGTGATTGAAACTACCAAACCAAAACCTACATGAAAAATGAAGCAGTTATTACCCAAAATAAAGATTTTAATAAAGCTTTATTAATAAATGAGTAATAAAATATTATAAAAAAAATAAATGGAATAATATATAATAATGGTTCTAAAATATATTTAAAATAATCTATATTTTTTATATTATAGGTTCTAACATGTATAAATAATGTCCATACATGGGTTAAGGGATTTTCGTCTCACTTTTAATTCTATGACACACATTCTATATTAACCACTCATTTCTTTTATATGTAATATATAATTTCCATAAATTAATTTTATTATTATTAATATTAAAATTATAGGGATTTATATATCAATATGAAATTATTTATTTGATAGGGGTTATGATTCAAAAATTACTAAAGTGGTAATGGTTTTATCTTATAATCTAATTATTTAATGAGATTATTTATGATTATGATTCCTATGATGAAATTTCTTGACCAACTCTCTATAATATCAAGAATTTTCTTCGACTTTGGTACATTCTATAAATTGTATGTTATAATTCCATTTTATGATCTTTAAATGCCAAATTGATGAGAAGAATATTTTAAAGGAAAATAATGCTTAATTCTCTCTTCAATTGAAAAATATATTTCTTCAATGAACAAGATTTATAAAATTGTCTTACCGAATTTTTTTACCACTATCTAAATATTTTTTACATTAATTTTTACTAATTTTTTTATTTTTAAAAATTGGGTAAAAATGAATCTTCTTATCATTTTCTAAATGAGGTAATTTTTTGTTTTTTTACAAAAAGGTGCATGGAATGATTTATTTTAACTTAATATGATTGTATGAAACTCCAGACCATCATAAATGATGAATTTTCTTGACAAATAATATATATGTTTCTATGTTTATTTTTAATGAATATTGATTCCTTAATATTTAGTAATTTTATTGTATTTTAAAGAAAATATTTCAAAATGGTACTGTTTTTTCCTCAAAAATGTTTTAATGATATCTTTATGTGATTTTTATTTATAAATAGAGTAATCCATTAGTGTTTCTTACGTTTTAACAGGTATATGACCCAATAGAACTATATTTATTCTTTATCTGGTTGGATTATGGTTATTATGATGATATGATTATGAAACCAATTCATTTTCCATGGGTAAATAATGATGGATTAACGAAATTTTTATAAAACCCATTTTATTTTCATATATTATGATATGGTGTTATGATTAATGTTTAATGATTTTATGGCCCACACATGTATGATTTTAATTACATGATAGATGGGCAAAAAATTATATAGACCTCAAAGGCATCATGTAATGTTTCATATGTCATGTGCTAACTATGGGGAAAATGTTGATATAATAGATCTAATATGTGAAAAAGTTGATTTTCATAATCCACTATAGGAAACAAGTAGATATGCTTGACCTACTATGGGAAATTGGTAATTAGGAATTATCTATAATGATATGGTAAACACGTGTTGATAATTGATCTGTTATGATTTTATGGTCTCAGAAGTAAATATTGACAGATGAAATAGATTCTATACTTATGATGGCACTAAACGTATATGACATATAATTATAGTTCATGACTAAGTTATGATGATTTCTCACTCTTGTGATTCAAGTATTTGAAAGGATTTTGTTTTCAACTCCATGACATAGGATTAAGGTCCCTGATAGATTGGGTTTGAACAGTGAAATTTGTATTCATGATCATATACCCTTATTATTATTTTATTCTTTCATATGATCATTTATTGGTATCTCCAATGTTTACATTTATTGGGCATCTGATATCAACATTTATTATGTTATATTTTCCCATGTCATAAAGAATGATTTTATATAGGAAATTTCTATGAGTAGAAAATTTTAAGATCATTATGGGAGATGTTGAAGATATTTAATGAAATAATAAAACTGTGTATTTAGTCTCAACATACCTTAAACCTTTACTGTATATGGGAGATTATTTGTGAAATTTATTTAACATGTATCTAAAATATGTAATAATTATGTATTAAAAGTTTTTATTTGTCTAGTTGGTATCAAATCTAGGTTTAGTTAATATTTGGAAAATATGATGAGAAAAAATTATTCAGATACCTTGGGTTAAGTCAAAGAATAAGAAAATGTCCGGGAATTTTAGTAAAGGATAGAGTGACTGGATTCCACAAAATTACATCCCCATCTGTATTATACAAGTGGTTTTGGATGAGACTTAGTTTTACTTAGGGGTATTAACTATGAAAAAGTTCCATTAGGATTTTAATTTATTTTCACCTAGTACACCATAATAGGCCTTACAATACACTTCATTTGAATCTTCGGGGGGATATGTTTGGGAAAATAAAAAAAATCTTTATGAACCACCTTGAATGATTTGAATAGGTGATGACCATGATTAAACATGGTCAAATTAAGGTTTCATAGATCAAAAATAAGATTCCATTATTTACAAATCCTATTTTTTTATTATGTGGTTTCTTGGTATGATTATTGTTTCTCACACTAAACTGTTTAGTTTTAGTTAATGGATTGAACAAGATTAAATCACACTAACAAAACATGTAATTGAAAATGAAATTATTTTTCTCTGAGAAATAAAAATGTTTTAGGAGTTTGAATGATAAATATTTTTTCATGATCATGAAACTTTCTCAAGATATGAATATAGTTGAACTCCCAAATGAAGAAATGAGGGAATAATGTTCCATTTAGTTCTTCATGAGGAACACTCCACCTCATATTAGTGGGTTTATTGATCAATTATTTTATAGTAAATGGATTAGAACCATTCAATATTTATTTTCCATTATCCAGTTTTTAGAGCATGAAAAATTAATTTTATCCATCTATCATTTTGAAGGTAAAGCAGATCAATGGTTGAATCTTATTGAGAATATAAGGCAATAATATGAAACTGACTCGAAGGAGTGGGATGAATTTAATAGATTATTTTTCAATTAATTACTTTAATTGTATTTTTTATATGGAAATAGAGAAGGAGTTCCATGGGTAAACATAGAAGAATGATTAATCTGTTTGTACCTATAAGGAAAATTTTACATGAATTTTGAGATCTGATTATAGTATTATTATATAAACTATATGTAAGGTTAATTGATTATTTTGTGGATAGAATCAAAGTGTATAAAAGGTGTTAGATATAAGAATCTTTAGTGGATTTAACAAAATTTCTCGATATGCACTAAAGGTAGTAATGGTAATTATATATTCCCAACATTCCCATGGTTTTGATAATAAAATAATGATCAATTCACACAAAACTCGAATAAATCATTTGGTGAAAAGAAATTACAAGCATATATATGCCAGAAATGTGAGAAGAAGCATTAAGGGAATTTCTTTAATAGATGTGAGTGGTACATTGAATTTAAAATGAAGCGTAATAAATCCTCTAAATGTTGATAGTAAATAAAAAGGATAGTTGATAAAAATCAAGGGAAGAAGATGCCCAATAATGAACCACCTCTGATCTATTACATTTTATGAAACAAATATGGAAATTTTGTAACCAATGAATGAATTTGAAGAATTATAATGATGATTGGAATAAGAAACCTCTTAATATGAAATAATAATAGAATTCTAATGTGATCAAAACATCCAGAATGGGTTATGAGAATGATGTGGTGAAAATTACACCAATTACCCATAATAAAATATATAATGTCTTATTTGATTCTTTGTATAACCACTCTTTTATATATAATAAAATTATAATGGGTATTGAATTACCTAATAAATTAATGGTTATCAGGTTTTCATTGAAAACTCCTATTGGTATTGTGGTCACTTATCATGTTTATAGTTCCACTATGATTGAAGTTTGTGGGAAAGTGATTCCTAAAAATCTTGTGATTCTCCATTTAGTTGTATTTTATTTGATTCTAGGCATGGATTGAATTAATTTATAAGGGTTATATATCAATTTTAGGGGAGTTATGTCACATTTCATATTCAAAATGAAGTAGTTGGGGTTTGGCTTAGTGGTAAGCACCCTGTAATACTACATAAAAAATGGGGGGTTCAAAACCCATTGGGCGGAGGTTACTATAGTTGTACTGTAGCAGGTACTGTATCAGCGGCGGTACTGTTGATCGACGGGTACTCTAGCAGTGGTAGGGTACTATAGCAGCGAATCTACTATGAGGTACTGTAGTAGCCATTTTACTATTCACATAATGGGAATTGGGCCAAAAATTTGGGCCTATGGGCTATGTAATGGGCTACAAGACCACTGGGCCTTTGGGCTATGTAATGGGTCTCCCTCTACCCAGTTAAAAGAGGTATTTGCTTTGCATTATTAATAAAAATGAGGCTTCAGCCCCAACCTTTTAAAAAAAATATTCAAAATGAACCCATGCTCATTTATCAGTGTTTGGATTAATATAAGATTATATTGAAATTATATCCATTGTATGGGTCTTGATTCCTATTCAAAAGGTGTTTTATCTTTGATTGTTGGGGAGAAACTAAACATCAATGTTATGTTTATTTTTTGGAGTTTTTTATATCTTTTTGAAACAGTTTCTTACCTTCCACCGAATCATGATATTGAGTTATTAATAGTACTCATACCTAGTGCTACACCTATTTCAAAGACTGTATATATAATAGCCCTGATTTAATTGTAGGAGCTGAATAGGTAACCCCTTGAGAATGTTGACAATGTATTTATTCAATAAAGTGTGTCACCTTGGGGTATTCCAGTTATATTTCTCAATATTAAATATGGATTAATGAAACTTTACATTGATGATCATGAATGTAAAAATCACAATCATGAATAGTATCCTCCACCCCATATTGATGAATTTTTTATCAACTATGTTGAAAATAATAATTTTCATTGATTTTACGTAGTTATAGATATCATCAATTGATGTTAACAAAGGGGGATATACCCAAGAAAACATTACGTACAATGTATGGACAATATGAATATATATTAATGAAATTTGGTCTTACTAATTCCATACTATCTTCATGGATTTAGAAAATATAATTTTTAGCGATTAACTTGATCATTTTCTGGTAGTATTTATAGATGACATTCTGGTATATTCAAAAAGAAAGGATGATTCTCAATATCTCTTGATAATTCTTCTAATGACCCTAAGGATGGAGAAGTTGTATACTAAATATATAAGGGGTGAATTTTGGCTAAAAGCGATATCATTTTTTGGTCATATAATCTCAAGAGAGTGTATATCTATGGATCCATCAATGGTTGATGTTATTGAACATTAGCACATACCAACCATTGTGACTGAGATCCAAATTTTTTCTTTTTTTTGATGGATATTATCAACAGTTTGTAGATAATTTCTCATAAATATCTAATCCAATCAACAATTTAACAAAAAAGGAGAAAATTACTTCAGAAAAATGCATGTGATGAAAATTTCAAGGAGCAGATGATAAATTTATTAAGTTCACCTATGCATATATTATCGAAAATGGAGAAGGTTTTTTAATTTGTAGTTATGAATCAATGAAGGTATTGAGATGTGTTCTCATCAAGAATGATATCATGATAACTTTTTCCTCGGGAAAATTGAATTTTCATGGGAAAAAAATACCTAATTCGTGATTTGGAGTCAGTGGTGGGATTTTTTGTTTTAAACATATAGAGGAATTAACATTTTAGATAAATGTGTGACATATATACTATTAATAAATTTTTAACATATATATTGACACTGAAGGTGTGGAATATGCACCAAATACCATGGTTGGAACAGATTAAATGTTATAAATTCTCCATAAATTAGAATGCTGCGCAAGCAGAGAGGGTGGTTCATGCATTGATCTAAGAGAATCGTGTTGGCATATCTATGATGAGGATACAAAAATTTCCAATATTTACAGATTTACAAGGATGGAACTTTAAATCTTAATCTAAGTAATGAAAATTTTTTTTAATCAAAATAGTTTTCTACCATCTATCCAAGTGAAGATTAAAGAGGTAGAAAAGGAAAATGTAGTGCATTAGAAGAAGTTCATAAATGATCCTGAGTTTGACCATAATTGTAATGATTTATAAGGTTCAATAATTGTAGATGTTTTTTATCCATACATGATTTTATAAAGGATCTATTATAGTTATCTCAAATTTCTTCATTTTATATTGATCCTAGAAGTAAAAATATGTATAGAGATCTGAATGTATATTTATAGTGGGATATAATGAAGATAGATATTTATAATAATGAATATTGGTGGTTGGTAAAGTTGAGGTTAGGAGACAAATATATAAAGGTATGTTACAAAAATTACCCACACTAGAATATAAATGGGAAAATATAACCATGGATTTTGTTATGATCCCCCATAAAAATGTCTAAAGGTTATAATAATAATTAGGTTATAGTAAATGACCTTACAAAGTCATCACAATTAATTTCCATAATAGAATATTTCTCCCTATATTATATTCCAATGATATACATTAATGAAGTGGTAAGGTTTCATAGAGTCCCTCATTATATTTTATCTTATTAAGGTCTTATGTATACTTCAATGTTCAAGAGAATTCATCAGTAATCCCTTGATACAGTTTTGAGTTTCAGCACTATATATCATCCTAGGGATGATGGTCTATCTAATAGAACCATTCAAAACCTAGAGGATATGATTATATCTTGTTCTATGTATTTACTAGTTTTTTGGTATCAACACCATCTTCTAGTAGAGTTTTCATACAATAATAGATTTAAATCATGCATTTAGACGGCTCCTTATGAAGCAATATATGAAAATAAATTTATAAATCCAATGTGATTGGGTGAAATTGGAAAAAGAAATACATTTTTTCCTGATAAAGTTGTGGAAATTTCATTAAAATCATCATCCATTCAACAATACCTAAAGGTAGCTCATAGTCGAGAAAAAAATTATGTTCGAAATCGTCGGTATTATCTTGAATTTAATGTTGCTGAGATGGGTTTTCGATGAATTTTTTCATGGTTGAAGGATACGCGATTTAGAACGAAATTAATTATTAGACCATGGTATATTATCCACTTTGATATTCTTGACCGAGTAGAGTTTTTAGGTTATCACTTGATGATCCCATTGAACTTATCCCTTTTTTATAATGTATTCCATATACTTATCCTACTAAATTACATAAAAGATCCATCCCAAGTAATGAACTCTGAGATCATACAACTAGTTTAAGACCATTATTATGAGAAACAATTGATTGAGATTTTAGACTATAGATAGAATGTTCTATTTATCAAGACCACTCAACTGGTCAATGTTTTTTCATGAAACCACCAATTTTCTAAAGCTATAAGGTAAGTTGGGGATGTGATGTGGTGGGAGTATCCTCAATTATTTTTATAACTGAGACAAAATTTCAAGGGATAAATTCATTTTAAGGGGTTTATAATTTAATACCCTGATATTTTAAGAAATATTATTTTTCAAATAAATTTTATTTCTTTGATATCTTTTGTTACATTAAACATTAACTTTAATGAACAACAATATACTTTTAAAATGTTATTATTTAAGGTGATAGTTATAAAATAGTTATTAAATTGGTTTTTATAAATACAAATAAATAAATTTTGAAAATTATATGGTTAAAAAATGTATAAAATAAATTCCTTGGTTATTAATTTATTAGAAATGGGAATAAAAACCACATGAAAGTAAAAGAAAAGTTTTTTTTTATGAAAAACTACTTTTATGCATGCATTTTTTTATATTATTAATTTAAATTAGTAAATATGATTAAATTATTTCAATGAATTTTATATATTATATACTAAATAAATTGTTTTACCATTCATATATTATTTTTCTAGGCATGGGATAAAAATAAATATAGTTTAGGGAAAAACTGTATTTTACTAAAAAGATGTTTTTTCGTGCTTTTCACACTTATTTAAAAATTAATTTTTCGAAAATTAGAAAATTTATTTTAAAAAAGAAACTAAATTTTCAAATAAACATATAATAATTATCTTTGAGTGAATTCTATAGAATTTTCGGAAATGATTTATTTTTCTGTGAAAAGTGGAAAATAATTTTTTAATTTAAATAATCTCATTCATTAAAGAATTTATAAAGATAAAATTTTATTTAAATTATTTTAAAAGTACATTTAGTTCAATAATATTATTTCTAATCAAATTTATATCATTTTAATAAATTTTATGTTTAAATTTTATATAAAAAATTATGTACTTAAGAAAAAATTTCATTGGAGAACTACATTTTCACCGCCCCCAGAAGATTAATTTTAAATTAAATTCTAAAAAATATTTGAATTTAAATTTTTGAAATAGAATCCATATTCATAATTAAAATATTTATAATTATGTAGTTTTTTCAACATATTTTTTTTTTAAAATTAATAGTAAAGAAGGTAAAAATCAATTATTGCGGTTAATATTAAAATATGGGTTTTCACGTTACATATGCCAATGTTAAAATAAATTATCCACACACAAAAGAAATTTATGTTATATTTTGAATTAAAATTTATAATTAATTTATTAGAATTATCTAATAAGGATCATTTTTTTAGTTTTAAAGGGTAAATTTTTTAGGTAAATAAACAAAAACTAGTTACAATGGTGAAAACTAATATGGTAAAAGTAATGATAGAGGATAATGGAATAACTTTTTTTAAAAAATAATTTCCTATTTTTGAGTTGTGGATAAAAATTAACGCACAAAAAATCATTTGTTTATAAGTTTTGGTGGCACCTGATTTGAGAGAGACTTCCCATTGTCAAATAGTTTTGGTTATTCAAAAAAATGTCACTCCTCCTAGATTATTAATTATGACCTTATACCCTCAATTACTCACACCTATTAAGATATTTATCTAGAACAAACCCCGAAAAATTATCAAAAAATTCCTTATACATTTTCTAGATCTACTGTTATTCTTAAAAGACTATCCCTAGGGTCCTTAAAAAGATATCAAAAGAGGTTTTTCTAAGCTAAGGTAATTGTTTTCAGTAGACTCCTTTTTTTACCTCTTGTCTTACCGCATTAATTTGTGTATTGATAATTCTAACATTAAATAATTAGAACATTAAATATAATTTTATGTTATTTTTTATGTAATAACTAATATATATCTCCTTTTCTTTCAAATAGGAAACAAAGTTGTCGATTTTGTGTATGATGTTCTACCGCCCCACAAACGAGTTTATTCATTTTTCATCCCCACATATCAAGATCCAAAAAAATTATTGATTTAATATATATATATATATATTATTTATGAAATAATTATCTTTTTATTATTATAATATCTTATCTACCTTAATAACTTCAAATATATTGGAAAACAATATCATCTCTCATGCGTATATGTGGACTGCTGCCTACATGTAGTGATTTTGACTCATTTCTCATTTACATTTTGCATGGATAGTAATAAGGATACATTTAAAGAATAATTATGACATATTTTTTTTTTATAATTATTATATAATGTTGAATTATTATTTACCTTTCTTTTATTCCCTCCATCAAAAATGAAAACATCATTAATCCGTACTTACGATCTACCGTCTCCATTAATGGTGTTACTCATTTTTCTATCCCTAAAAATTATTGACTAATATTAATACTTATATAATTAATCTATTTTATATTAACATTATGATTAACATCACGGATATTAAATAACCCCGACGAAAGTGTAGTAATGAATCTATTAAACCAATACATTGATATAAAATGAAACAGTTATAACCTAAAACAATAATTTTGACAAAGACATGTAAATAAATAAGAGATAAAATATTTTAATTAAATTATGTATTTTATGAAATTTATGAGTATGATTTTTTAATATATTTATAATAAATATATATTTTTTATACATTAGGTTCAATGTGTATGGAGAATATTAAGACATGAGGTAAGAGATTTCTGTCTCAATATTACATTATTAACACACATGCCATATTCTCAGCTTGTTTCCTTATGTGGTGTATGTAAGGTCCAAGAATGTTTTTTATGATGAGTATTATGAAAATGATGAGGATTTATATATCAATATAAGTTTCTATATTTCATAATTCTTATTTTTCTAAAATTAATATAGTGTTGAGGGTTTTAATTTACAATTTCATTGGTCTTTACAATTTCTTATGATTATTCTTTTGATGAGGAAATTTAATAATATAACTCTAATTAATTTTATTAATTGTTTTATACTTATGTTATTGAAATAAATTAAATGTTTTCAGTTAATTTTCCCCACTTTAAAAACTAAAGTGACTGAAATAATATTATTAAGGAAAAACGACTTATTTCTCTTTTTCATCAAAGATCATTTCACCCACATGACCGTGTTTTATAAAAAAAATTAGAGAAATATTTGTTTACAATTATGAAAATATTATTTTATGTCATATTTTCACATTTTTTACTTTTATGAATTTCTTCTTATTTTTCTTCTTCTTATTTTTCGAACGAGGTACTTTTTTAATTTTTTACAAATGAGGGAAAGGAATGTTTTATTTTAACTTATATAAAAAGTATTAAATCTATAGCCATAATGAATGATAAATAATTTTAAACATACTCCATAAGTTTATAATTTTATTTTCAAATAAAATTGTTTCTTTAATATTTGGGAAAGTGTTATATTTTAAATAAGTTATTTAAAAATATAAAGGTTATTTTCATTAGTAATGTTTTAATGATATATTTATAGAATTTATATTTATCAACGACAACAACCATTGGTGTTGCATAAGTTTCACTAAGGAAATGATACAATGGTACCATACTAATTATTTACCTATATGGTTTGTGATTATTATAATGATATGACTATGAAACACATTCATTTTAAATGGGTTATGATATGATGGATTTATGAATTGTTTATAAAAACTGATTTCATTACATCAGTTATGATATAATGATATGATGAATGTTTAATAATTTTACGACACACATATATAATATTTTCATTATTTTATGGGTTGGAATAGAATTATATATCCCTCCAATGCAGTGGGAAATGTTTTATATCTTATGAGATAATTATGGAAACAATCTTATGCGCTTGATCCACTATGCGAAACAAATCAATGTACTTGATCCACCAATGGAAAAAGTCAATGTACTTGATCCACTATGGGAACATGTGATTATTCCTGATTAATTATTATATGGGAAAAATATGTTGATTCATGATTGTAATGCCCCGACCCTAGTTACCTAGAGTCGGTGCATTATTACATAACATTGGCATGATCACAAAGGATCATGTCTCGAAATACCGATTAGTTTAGTAACCTTGGAATCACTAGATACATTCATAAAGTTTACATTACATCATAAAGTAAAAACTACAACAATATCTTGTCTCCACACTAATATCCTCACACTATTCCTACAGGTCATTCATAAAATACTTCTTCGCATCATGGGAAAAATAAAACATAGAAAGGGATGAGCTCAGATTCTCAGTAAGGTTAACAATATATAGGAAACTTTCATAAATTAGAATAAACATTTAAGTCAATGTATAACTAAAACAAAATCTTTTTAAACATGAACTTCAACATAATATGAAAAAGATAAAATGAAATAATTCCATTTATTTATACACATGGATATTATTCTAGTCGAATAATCACATGAAATATCAATAACCACTTTCATAATAATGGAAAGCATAATGTCAGACTATCATGACAACATAGTCAAGGCCATGTTCCATGACTACAAATAATATTTTTTCAAGGCCTTGTTCCAAGACACTAATTTGTCTCATGATACCTACCGATGAATCAAGGAGCTATAGCGGGCTCCACCCGTCACTTACTAAGTCCAATGCATTCCTTATATGAAAATTTTAAAATAAAACATAAACATTCGTATTAAATCTAGTATAAAAAATGTCAATACTTTATCCACAAACCATGAATGGTTTAAAAATAGCAATCCACAGTCAATCATAAATCATTCAATACAATATGGAGGACTTTATTGTAATAGATTAACCTCAAACGAGAATAATGAAGGATATTGATATAGATGAAAATTATAATCAAGACTATTTGAGAGGAATATCCGCCTTTTTCTTGAAAACATTTAAAAATCAAACTATTTGTCAAGAATCCATTTTAAAAAACGATTTTTGATTCAAAGTTTCCCTTTCCACTTTGAATAATTTAAAATGAATTTAAATTTTAAAACATTAATGTCCATAAAAATAAATCCTTAAAACAATTTTTAAAACGCGGACATTAATGAGAAAGATTTAGATAAATAAATCATTAAAACATTTCAAATGGTATTTTAGTTAGAGTTCCTAACCAAAAGAGAGAAAATTGAATACAAATAATTGAGGTAATAAAAACATTATAATATCATGAGAATAAAGGTATTCATGATATACTATGTTAAAGTACACTATATACACCGTGTAAAATTGATTTGGTGTATAACAACAAATAAGTCTCAATGGAATGTAAATTGAGATGAAATATTTTCTAAAGACCGTATCCTTAGCTTAAGGATAAATTAACGACATAATTATGTGTAAAATATATAAATACACTCAATTATATTGGATATTTAGTGTAAATCAATCAGAGGACATTCAAACATATTCTTGTAAAAAAACAACACTAATGAATTTGATGTTTAACTCAATAAACGGAGATTGGGTTAAAATCACTCTTATCAAGTTCATATGGATGACTTGAGAATTTATCAATGGAGTTATTATGTGTATCAAAAGAATATCCTCAGAAAGTGGAGTGTAAATTATGACATAAACAAATGAATAGTGATTCCATACATAATCTGGGTGTAAAATAATCAATGAGGTATGCGTAAAGCCGAATGAGTGGAAATTGAAATTTCAAATTCCCTTGTCGATTTGGTAACTTATGAAACATACACCCATGAAATAAGTTTCATAAAATGATGATGTAAATATCCATAAATTAAATTATATTACACAATGAATACAATCATGGGAAATACACACACCACATGCAATAAATAAGTGGTGAACAATGGAAAACTCATGGAATTAAAAGTGAGATAAGAAACCCCTTACATTATACTTTTTCCTTGGTTGAGGGTAGGTTAACCTACTATATAATGGTGAAATAGTTTTTATTTAATTATAAAAAAATCATATACATTAATATGATATCATATATGATCTTTAAACATTGATTTGTTAATAATATCTTAGTATTATCGTCGTTTCAGGTGTTAACAGAATCGTTTTCCTTTATATTATTTGTTATGTGAGCCATATTTGTTATGTATGGGATGGATATCATTCATATCCAGAATTATATCATGTCTCTAAACATTATTTTTAATCATCAAGTGAAATTTATTCTTGAATGGATATGATGGGGAATTAATCTCATCACGTTCGTGGAGACGGTAATCCGTACATATGCATGAGCGACAATATCATTCTTTTTTATATTAAAATAATATATATTTTGATGTGATATCATATATACAGAATCATTATCAGGTTATATTTATTATTTACATAAATTAAACATCATTATTATACCCATCCAAATAAAAATGTATTGAATAACAATTACACCACGACGTTGAGACGGTAGACCGTACGTACGCACGTATGGTGACATGTCATTCAAAGAATAGATATAATACTGAATATTGTTGTACCATATTTATAAAAACATAACAGTATATAGGAGATTATGTATTTATTATTTTATAATGGAAATAACAAAGAAAGAAGAAGTGGAAGAAGAAAGGAACTTGAAAGAGGGTGGTGAAAACATTACCTCTTCTTCGGGTTCTTCCTTTTGATTTGATCAAAGGGCCCATTAAGTTGGATTTATGAACAAAGGAAGGCCTCTAGAATGAAGTGAGGGAAGTGTAGAGAATATTTGGGTATGTTTTGGCTGAGACAAAAGGCATTTAAGGTGTTAATTAGTGAGAAGGGGGAGTGCCCTTTTCTAAGAGGGTTGAGGGGCACATTAGGATAAGCTAGAAATATTATTTTAAAATAAATTCATATTCGGTTTATAATGGCTAAAAAGTGTATTATTTAAAGGTTAAGGTGTGTATAGGTCAAAATAAACTCAACCAATAGGTTTTATACAGGTTTTATTCACTATATTAACCTTATAGTTTAGTTTAACTCTTAGTTAATTAGTATGACATTTACCATGACTCTTTGTATTTTTATATTATATAGTTAATAAACATACTATATATATCCAAGAGACCAAAAAGTGGTCCATTAATAATACAACTATCATTATTTAATTCCTTTTCCCAAAATTTAGATTTTTAATAATAGAATATTAATTAATAATATAATATTTTTTTAAAACAATCATTTATGTCAAATTTGACACTATTTAATAATTGATTTTTTTAATGTCTTAACAACTTTATTAATTCGAATAAAATTAATTTATGAAATCATAAAATGTAATATTAACCAATAAAATTAGTTTATGTCATAAAAAAATTCAAATTATATTTATTTTAAATTTTATAATACCCATTACATGATTCTTTAATTAATAAGGAAAATACTGCAGCATTATTGTGTCATAAAAAAATTAATTATTCAATGTCTAAAAATTATAAATAAAATACAGTTATGTCGGATATCTTCTTATATTCCTAATGAATATTTATATTCAAAAATATAACATATATAACCCTACGTAATTTTTTTTCTAAACGATATATGCTATTGTAATTTTTGTATTTACTTTAACTTAATTAATATAAAGTGTCATTATCACTTTCAAGTGGATCCATGGGGTCCCAAAATCGAACTAAAAATGCCAATGGTCAGAAATGTATCATCCAATATTGTTAGGACACGTTTTAGGGTAATTTATTGTTATTATATTATTATTTTTTACCCTTATTTATCAGATATATCCTTTAACCATGGTAAATAAAATATTTACCGAAATAATTATTCAAAATGTCTGAAAATAAAATTTACCTATTTACACAGTTTGGAACTCCGGATTCTAAATATGGAATCCATTTTTATAAATTCAAAACACATAATTTCCAGAAATTAATTTATAATTAATTCCCGTTGTCAAAACAATAAGCATGTTTTTAAGAAATAATAAATATCAAAATATTTTCACTTCCTTATGTATAATTTAAATGTAAAATTATGTCCAATTAACAGAATTGTATTAAATGGTAAAAATATATTCTCAATAAACATTAAAATTTCTCAAATTCATAATTTATCACTATGAATTATTTCAATTTAAAAAGTTGTTTTTAAATAAAATTTAGTAATTTTCACTATTCATCAAAATATGAAAGTTATCTGAAAGGTACAAAAAATTCACCTTAAGCTAATTTTGATATTCCGAATCCAAAAATAAAGTAAATTTTGGATGATAAAATTTATAAAATTTCAAAAAGTGGGTATTACTATTTATAACGGCTAGTTCGATTGGTTGTGGTGTGTGTTAGAACTCAAAGTTGCGTACAAAACACGCTACTGCATTATTCAATGGGAAACGTACCATGGAATCTTGGGGTGATACAATGATCCATTATGATTTAGTGGTCTTGGTTTTCAACCATAACATATGAAATGGATTATATACTTATGATGGTTTCATATTCATTTCGAATGAAGTTATGCTTCATGATTGATTTATGATGATTTCTCGCTATTATGATTTATGTATTTTAAAATGATAAAATTTTCAAAAATGATTCATGTTTACAGTTCATGATAGATTTTTTATAAAAATTGAATGATATATTGTCGTTGTCATACCCTTATGACTATCATATACCTTCATATGATAATTGATTGATATTTCACCTTATTACCCTTATAGATGCTATACTCTCACCCTTTATTTTGTTTCCTTTACCTGGGTAATAAAGAAAGGTTTTAAGTATGGTAAGACTATGAGGACTACTAAATGGTAATATCTTCATGTGATATGTTGAAGATATTTTATGAAATAAGAAGATTGTATATCTAGTCTCAAAAGGCACTAAATCTTTAAGGCCCTTGGACGAGTATTTGAAAATATCAATAAATATATATAAAAAATAATATAATATTTATATCTTTAAATCCTAAGTCTCTGTACTTCCACAATATATATATATATATCAATATCATAACCCTTTTTGGTTCCACACTCACCAAGGTTTTCATATGTCTATAACCTAACACATAAAATGTTCTCAAAGTGATATGTTTTCTCAAAACATACAAGTAATACAAGCTCACAATTTAATAAAACATCTCCATTAGAAAGGTTTTATCACTCATATGATTACAAAACCTTTATGGATACAAACCCATATTTTGATAATTTCATCAAAAATAATTAGTACATAGAACTATTTTTGATGAAAACCCCCAACCATTTCCAAAGAAATAAAATAAGTATTATATAAAATAAATAAATAAATATATATATATATATATTTAATAAATAACCATTTTTATAAACCAACCCAAATAGAAATATAATAACAATGAAGCATAAAATGAGAAATAACCATTTTATAGAGACACCCCCTCTATAATAGAGAAATCATTGTCTTTTTTATAAGTGATGATTATAAATGAAGATTTTGAGATCCACATGATCCTATTTAAACAAGTAAATGCCCATAAAAAAGGGAAACTCCATAATCTACTTCTTAAAGAAGGATGGATTCTCAGAACCCTTCCTGGAATCAGTTGAATCGGAACCCTAGTGAGAGGAAGATGATGAATTAATTAATAAAGGTAAAATATTGTTTATTATTAATTAAACATCCATTATTAATTATCACATCTTCCTATATTAAGTGGTGGAACTCCACCAAAAAGATAAAAGTTCGAATTGATAATTTATAATTCTAAACAACTTCCACCTTGACCTAGTGTTTACCAAAACATTATGGTGTCCTCATTAATACTAAGACCAGAATAACTAATACATTGAGCCTCTATGATGTGGTGCAAAAATCATGGATGTTTTGACCCAACACACCCTCCACCGATATGTGGAATTGGCCACTCTTGATAGAGTAAAAAAATAATACACTCATCAAAATATTACTATGACTATGCCCAACCATAGGTGTTTTGGCCCTGTCTGTTTCATACAAGAATTTACAAGGGTCAACATGACCTGTGACATGATTTTTCCTACCCATGATTCATAGATATTTTATAAAAACCATATTTATACAAATAATAACCTCTAAAACATCTTGAACTAGAATTTATCTAACTCAACGATCAATATAAAACATACCTATAACCCAGAGGGTTTTAATATTCTCCCCACCATGTAGATTTTTGTCCCCAAAAATCACTCATGATTATAGAATTATAAATATATAATTCCATTATTTCCTCATTAGAACTTCATTCTACCACGTATCATGGACATCACATCTAAACATCCTTAGTACATAGATAAATGAAAAATTTTCACTATGTAGTACCTTATATTGATGATCAATAATTCAAACTAGTTTTTTATCCACTATTGTGTCAGCTTCAAGATAAATGTATTCCCACTCTAACACCTGTGAAGGGTTAGATTTACATCTCATTAGTTGGTAAAGACGAATAAAATAATGGATCGAAATCAAATAAGATAGTATTTCCAACAGATATTCCACCATTACAGTATATTTTATGATCTCAAAATGGAAAATAAACCTCAGTTCTAGCTTACACTATTTTCGTAAACAATAATGTATCAAATAAGGTAAACCCCTATGAAAAACAAGACCACCAACCAAAAAAATAAAATGGGAATTGAAGAGGGTTCGAATAGGATTTTTGGTGGCTATAAGATGTCACAAACCTCCTTCAGATGAATTGAACTTTTGTTATCATCACTTAGAAAATCATCAATCAAACCAAAGAATTATGACCCAATTCTACCAAACATAAATGAGATCTACAGGGTCATCCATAAAATTATTAAAAGAGTTTTATTTTAACAGGATCCTAATAAATATATTTATAAGAAACTCAACCAAGTAAAAAATGATTTCCCTGAGAAATAATAAAATCAAGAACACACACCTGAAGCATATCCTCAGGAATTTGGAAAGATTACTAATTTTTTCTTCATTCTAAAAGAGATACGTCATGATTTACATAAATTAGGTACTCATTTCCTCTTAATATACTTTATAAAATTGTGATTTAAAACATGGATTTCTATAAATACAATAGTATAAAGTACTCCATTGAGCTTCATGATCTCTTGGACATATAGGTTCTTGAGCTCCTCTAACTTTTTTGTATACTTAATAGGAAGTAAATGAGATGATTTCATAGTCAATAATTGATCACCGAAGTTTATTTATTCCCAACAAGAGTCTATGGTAAACCCAAAAATAATTTAATGGATAACTCAACCCACTTCCACACTAGAATTGATAAAGGCTGCGATAATCTGATAGGTATATGTTGGTCCATCTTAATCTTCTAGTATGTAAGGCTTCATGATACAAATTATTCAGTTGACCACATCATCCTTGGAAACACATAATGATTTCTCAAATCTTGATCCATTTTTTTATTCCAAGGGTGCATTGACCAACTAGAATAATTTAAAATACACCTTAAATACTACCTTAGAGTTATCAAAATGACTAAACTCCCTTGTAAATATAAGACACCATTTGGAAAATGAGAGAAATCACATGAGGTCTCCCCACCATAATTTATTTTAATAAAATGGTTAAAATAAGTTCATATTACATTTCCAGGAGAAATACTATCATTAAATAAATAATTAACTTTTATACAAGCCAATATTACATGTTAATCATTATCTTTCACATAGAAGCACATCTCAATGAATAAACTCATCAAATACCACTCTTCAAATAATTCCTTGAACGATTGAACAAGTAACTAAATTCCTATGAAACAAGGACCGTCCCATTTCTGGGTTTGTATAAAACATAAAACATAAAACATAAAACTAAAATATATTTAGATACTCAACCCAACATATTTTTCATAAGTTTAGTTCCTCTAAGAAAAAATTAATATTCAGATCATATGATGTGAATATAATATAATCTTATATCCATAAATATGGTTGATCCATGTATTTAGAGAATGATTTATTACAACCAACATAAGATGAAGGGTCATGAGGGTGTAGTTGGAGAGAGATCCATGGACCAAAACCTATATCCCCAACATCAAAACACATTCTAAACCCATAAAATAGGTATTATAATAGAGGTCATTACCCCAAATTGGTTATGAATGAATAATAACTCAAGACAAATTCATCCTCACCATCAGCTCCTCAAATGATCTTTTAAACTTATCATTCCATTCAAACATGACACCATTGTGGGTAAAATTTGTCATATAAGATGAAATATTTGAGAATTCCCAAATAATGGGTATTTATTAACTATCCAATCCAATGTATCTCTAAATCTCAAAAATATTTTTTGGTTTTCCATAGGACTACACTTCCTGAATCTTTTCAAGTTCTACTAAGATTTCCCTCTTAGAAATAACATATCCTAGAAACATCATTTATTGTATTGAAAACTAACATTTATAAATATTTCCATTAAGATGATATAATTTCAGTGTTTTGAGAACCAAATAGAGATGATCCATGTTTTATTCCATCAACTTGGAGAACACGAAAATATCATCCACTAAAATAATACTTAAAGAGCCAAAAAAATAATAAAATATCTTATTTATCAATGAAAGAAACACCATAATATAATTTATAATACCAAGTTGAATAATAAAATACACATAATTTCCATATCTTCTTTTGAATTCCATCTTATGAATATACTTCTCTTATACTCTTAAATAATGCTAACCCAAACACATATCAACCCTAAATAACGATCGAGAACCTTTTAGTTGATTAAAAGATCATAAACACTAGGTAAGTTTTACTTTTTTTAAGATTCACCTAATTATGATTTTGTAAATAGATATAATATTAGTGGACTCTATTTTTAATCAATTACTAAGGAGTTAGTGAATCCCAAGGTGAAACGGTTGTATGAATAAATACCTTAGCCTCATGATCCTTAAGATGACATTTATATTCGTTCATCCTATTGGGTTCTATGAGTTAATTTGAATAAAAGATGGGACACATTACCAAAAGGTGTCCAATAGTAAAATCAACCTATCTTAGGGGCAGTAACATAGAAAATCATCAAGAAAGGCCTTAAGGTACCCATACAACACAGAAGGTAGATGAAAAGTTACACATTAGTCAATGATTTAATGAAATATCTTTTACAATTGGCCTAATATCATTCCATACTAAACAAAAATAGGCTCTTCACTTCCCGATATAGGATCCAACTCACCCTGAAAGAAGTGAGCGAACACATTGGAAGATATAAACAAAATTAATTACGATAAAAATAAATCTCGAAATTAAAAAAATTTCAATCCATTCCAATGATGAGACAACAAATATCAAGAAAAAGTAAGAAAAAATACCACAAAACCACATAATAAACGATCATAAATAGACACTATGATCATTGAAAACCTAATTCCTTAGTTCTTCCAAACGGTAGGAAAGATCCAACATGAATGGAATAACATCTGAGTGTAATAAAAAAACATTAATTAACATAGATGATATAAAATAATGAGATGCATTAGTAATAAAAAACCATAAATATAGAGGATTAAACAAACACTATACATTTCTTAATATTTCAACCCACATTAGATTCTTCCAGTGTATACTCTGTTGTATAATGACATTAAGATTCATCCACTCTATGCGATTTCCTTACTGTGTGAGTTTCCCTTTTCCTTAATAATGTTATCCAACACCTTTTTCTATGTTAGAACAATCTTGGGAGCCTTTAGTATAGGTGGATTCAGCTCTATTTACATATGGTACTCCTCTATAAAATTATATAAGGATACTAGATTATCTTAAATGATAGAAAATGTAGGGTGTTTCTAGATAATTAGTCATATTATGGCCATGTTTTTTACACTATGAGAAAACCATGTTGTTTTATCCTAACGAATCCCATTTAACTTATACTAATGTAAACTAAGAAAACATACTAAACTTCCTTTTCTAGCTAGGAAAAACACCTTGACTACCCTAAACTGTAATAAAATCTCTACTAAGACATATCTTCTTTGATAAGACTATCTCGTCAATAACTTCATTATCAACTGAATCAACAAAATTTATCAAACACATGTTATGATCATCAACCAAAACATTGGATTCAGGCCCATATCAAATATGCTAGGATTGAGGTACTCATTGTAGAAAAATTATTTATATAGATATACTAACATAGTGATACTGGTGGAATATAATATTATAGAATGGTCTCCTTAATCAAACATCATGAACTCCAATGGATTTTCCATATGTAATTTCTCAGTATTGAACTAATGATTGAAGAACCATTTAAAAGTGGTCTAAGTGAGGTCCTAATGTAATTGGTATTTCATGATGGAATCACACCATTTCCTTCGATGTCCATCAATCATATAAGTGTCAAATACCACCTTAGGGTCCTTTAGAGTCTAAAAATTATTAAAATCATATCTATTCATTCCTTCCATTATGTTGGATATTGGGTTCCATTTCCACCATTTAATATTAGTATACATTTTTAGTAAACTATAAATAATTATCCACCATCTGTTCGCAATTTCTACCTACCACTTGACCCATGGATCGAACATTATAGATTCTAATTTCTAGTAGAGAAATGTAATCTAAAGTGTTTTCTTATGGTACTTTACTCATACATTCTTCCCTTATACTCAATGGAATCCTTCTAGGAGGCATTTTCTTTAAAAAAATTGATAACTCATTATTCGAAGGAGGTGAAGACATCACAGAAAAATTAAATATTTCATCTTATCAAACACTGAATCCATGTCATCTAAATAACCCCAAAATCAATATATCAGTTGATGAAAAATCTCTTTCCACCAATGGTATCTCAAGGATAGGTATGGAAGTTAACTTTCCTAGTTCCCTTCCAGACAAAAAACCTGATTATTGAAGATCCTCACTCCATTATACCATATAACCTTCAAAACAACCATTGGATATGATGCCATTTTGTTACAAACTGACCTAGGTGGACCTGAACCTCCACCAATGCTAGACTGCCACAAGACCCGAAGTGTGTTTCCTATCACTATAGGTTTGAGAAAATTACATGGGTATAAACACATAAAACCTTGATAATAATCTTACCCTGAAAAAAAAACATGTCTCGTGTATAACAATATAAATATAAACAATCATTATACATTATGGATATAGAGGTACAAAACCCTGAGACATTAAAAAACCAGATACAATGCTAAACCCAAAAACTATACAAGTACAAGACCATAACCATGTATCTATGTGACTATGGATCCCTAAAATGTCCAACCACCATTTAGAAACATGAACCAATAAAAGTCTCAGTGACCCTTGAAACCCTTATTATTACCTATATCTAGTAAAACCCATTCTATTTACACCCAACAATATATTTAGGGTAATAGGAATTTTTTGTATAAGATACCCTTAATAAAATACACAATTTCTATCAATATGAATCTATTAGTTCTAGATTTACAATAAAACTAGTTTTATAAATATATTTTTTAGAAAATATTTCTCATAAAACATAATTTTTTTTCTTTTAAAATAATACATATTCAATTCCATTAGAATATGGAAAGAAACATGAATGATAACATAGAGGGTAGTTTCTAGATTCATTTGTATATAAAAATATAAACATGTGAGAAATCAAGGTATAAATAATATCATTAAGAATACATCCAAGAACAATGATTAAATGGGATCTAGCCTATTGGAAAGCATAATAATGACACACAAGGAACACTATGTCGACATAATGTGAGTCCTATGATATTGAGTCCAACCATAGATTATCAATAACATAATAATAATCCATTTTGGAATAAAATTCTCCATGGTTTTAGAATGTCCATAACACAATACACACAATGTTCCAAATATGAAATATTTTCACAAAAAATTTCAAGGAATCCATGATCATTGTTTTATAAAAAAATTAAAATTAAATGAATTATATCTCTCATTCTTGAAAACCCATTTTAGAGTCAAAACCATATTCGAGGCATTTTATCGAACACACGATTATCATAAAAATATTTTTAAATAAAAACTATTTTAAAACTATTTTACATTTCAAAAAATATGTATTTCTCACAAAAAAGATTAACATATATATTAAATAACCATTTTTATAAACCAAAACAAAAAAATATAGGAACAATGATGTTTTCAATAAGAAATAAAAATGCACATAAATTAAGGGGAGAAACTACTCCATTGAAGATCAATGGATGAATCAACCATTTTAAATTCGAAAACAACCTTCCCCATGACTTGGTGCTGCTCACAATAATGTTGTGTCCTCAATAATACTAAGACAAAGTTTCTCAACCTGGATACCCTCCATGGAATGTTGTTAAAACCATGTTCATTTTGACCCACCATACCCTCCACCATAGTGTCAGGGTCATCCCTCTAGTTGTGGTAAACATAACGACACCAAACATTCCACTATTGAGACCACACCTAACCATATATTGGCCCTCCCCATTTCATAATCTTAGTCGCAAGGCACAACATGACTTGGACGATGATATAGTCGAACTCATGTAATATAAAGAAGTTTAAAAGGAATCTATAATCCACCAAGAACCTCCCAAACTACCTAATCATAAATTTAACATGCTCAAGCCTCGAAAATAAAACCTACCTATGACCTAGAGGGTTTCATAAAATGTGTGTTGGAAATGTGATGGGTTATGTTATTTTTGTGTAAAACTTTATTCGGAAAAATATTTTATAGACAATCATATACTCAAGTGTATGTGGAGAATCAGAATTTATACTTAGTTATAAGAAAAATAAATTGGATAATTTAATCAATTACAATAGGTGTAGGAGTAACATTATGTTATAATGTATAATATAATTATATAATATACAAGTTTATAGGGTTCATTGATATATGAACAAATTGAATCCATAATCGGAGACATGATATAATAACATGATATGTGAAATATTTCTATGGCATTATACATGATAAACCATGATTCCATGATATTTTAAAAGATGTGATAGAATAATTGATGTCAAGTTGTGATATGTGGTGTAATTGATAGAAAAGTTTTTTATATCTTGATTTTCTCATGATAGATAATATAACATGATGTAATGTGTAATGGCTCAACATAGACAACCAATCCGACTTTTGAGTTAAGGATCCACAAAGCCTCAAGTTCATTCTTCAATCTCCAATGTTTGGAAATTAATTTTGAGGGATGAAATAAAAAATATCGAGGATTAATTTTAATTTTATAATAAAATAAGAAATATTTTAAATGAAAAATTTTCAACAACTAAATATTTCATTATTAAAATTTTTATTACACATCTTTCTGCTCTCAAACATTAGCATTATTAGAAACATAGTCATAAAAGTAAAAAATCAATGTAAAACAAAACATAAACACAATCAACAATGTGATATTAGGTGATACACATTAATATCACTCCTCTAGTGATTATAAACCGATCTCAAATGAATAAATATGTCTTCCCTTTACAAAAATAATAACAGAAAACAACTACATTCAAATTAAATCTTGTGCGTAGTGGGTGAGAAATAATACTGAATGGTATATCACTAAATTAATCCATTAGTTTCCCATGAATGTTCTATAAAAACATGTATATGAATACTTAATGGTTATTAAAATAATAAAAAAATAAATTACTATATTTTAATTGAAAACAATTCATTACAAACACTAAAAATAAATTTCTATCTTTTCTAATTAAACCAACTCACACAATTCACTCACAATTTTATTATTATAAGGTAAATGTACTCTATTTGGGTATATAAAATCATACATTTATACCAAAACAAGAATTTAAAAAAAAAATACACAGAGAAAAATCCAATGGAAATAAAAATAAATACATATATGGACCACACAAGCGAGAAATCATAGTAACATGTAATGTGAGTTTTCAGACAGTGATAAAATCCCATTCTCACCCATATATTTAAGGATCAAGATATATCAATACATATTATAATTCTATGTGATCCATATCACAATTAAATTATATCATGATACAATATAGAGTTATGTTCTTCCCCTTATAGTATATCTCTTAACTACAATTAATATTTGATTTCATTATGTCCTAATTTAAATACTTCATGTGATTTTTAAGTCAAATATTTATAAATAAATTTTAATGTGAAAGAATAAACATCCCCACAATTCAATCATTATAAAAAATATTCCATTGTTTCTAGAAAAAAATTGAGTATTAAAAATTATGCTTTTCATAAATTCATACCCATTCAATGAGTTCGTGATTTGAAAAAAAATAAGAAAACCAAGATTGATAAATAATTTGAAAATTAAATCATAAGTTATTTAAAAATAGTAATGCAAATAAAAATTGATTATTAAACACTATAGGGAGGATTTATTTCTACATAACACATATGTATTTTTAGAAAAAAATTGATCAGTCAAATTAAATATCTTAACTATATGTTTATCAATCGATCCCTAACCTCAAAACCCTCAAATCATCCTTGATATAACAATAATTCATGTGAAAATCCCCATATTATAATTTATATGGGGATAAATGTAATAATGAAAGATAATTAAAAATATAATAGATCCCACAAAACACACATTAGATTCAGATTTCAATAATTAAAACTACATAATAGAATCATCAAGAGATAATTAATATGCCTAAAAATCAACCTATTGAAATATTAAAGAAACAAATGGTTAAATTGAACGATATGTATAGATTAAAGTAAGATTGTGATTGTTTTAAATAATTTTTTTTTTGTTTTAAAACATGTAATTTTCAGTATTTGTATTATGTATATCATGAACCTTAATGATAAATGATTATAATTAAATTATCAAATTTACATGGTTACCGAACGTGGTTTTTAAACCATGCACTTTAATAATGTAAGTATCTTATATAAAATTGTATATAAAATGTTTCCATGAATGGCTTTATAACAAAATCAAAACCATGTGAAGCTACTATCCCAAAAACCTACATACATAGTTATCGTGCACTATTATCAAATTGAGCACCTAACACATGCATAAAGTACTATTTTTTTGACATCCATTTAAAATATAAAATTCATAAAACTAAAATAATCCATCACTTTCCAAATTTAGGGTTTCACAATTATCCCTATCTATCACTTTCCACCCCTATAAAATCACATCAATTATTATTATAAAAAAGGATAAAAAATTAATATAGTGTATTAGATTATCAATCCTGAATTTCTTACTAAACATAGTCATACTATTACAACACATAAATATTGAAATTCTCTTTTATATATACACATTACATTGTTATTAAATAAATAACCCTCTCCCTAAATGTTAGTTTTTTATCTAATTTAATTATATTCTAACCTATCATATTCAATAATTAAATTAGTACTTTTTAAATAAGAAATATAGAAAACATAATGAATCAAAATATATCTAGGAGGAAACAAAAAATCTTAAGCTACTTCACCAACCTATTGAATAATTTCAAAAGGCCCCGTATAATGAGGAACCAATTTCCCTCATTTCCCTAGTTTGTAATACCCCAATTGAGGAAAAAATCACTAAAATACTCAGTACCAAAAAAACCCTATAAAACCTCAATGAAGATGCAAATATATTTTTTGTTTACTCTAATAAATTATCATTCTCTTTTTAATAAAATGGATCAAATTTGTCCTGTATTATACCAAATTTGAAGAAAGAGAGACTTATCATATATCCCTATGAAGAATAATGATGATTAAAATGGTGTACCATATGATGATTTAAATGGATTCATAATATTTTAATACGTTTAGATATAATTTTTTGAAATGATATAAAACTAATATAATATTCCCATGATCTTTCAAAGGCTTAAATGCAATATTTATGTGTAATTACAAAGAATAAATTTCATAGTTCTTGTATAACTTCAACAGATCTCCAACAGTGTCTCTCCTCTGCCATTAGTTATTTAACTATTATAGAATGTTATGTCTATATCTCAGGGATACAATTACCTTGATAAAATTCCCAATAAACCAATAATCTGATATTTATCATAAAACATATGATACATAATTTATTATAATGGATACATGAAATTCGTAACAAAATAACATTACAATGTAAAAAAAATTAAAAAAATTATAATAACCATTCATCAATATTCAGTATAATGATCACTATAAGAAGTTAATCATATACGTGGTAATAATTAAAGAAAAAAATCCATGAAGAGTTATTTCAAATTGAACAAGAATATATCTCAAGACCACCAACATTTTCATGTTAATATCTCATATTTTAACTAATTATACTAGGTTATTACCCTTGTACCTTAAACTGTGAAATCTACATTCCCACCATAATGTACATGAAGGGCATGGGTATTAGACTCTATAAGATACCACCAATGGGCCTTGACATAAATTAAATACAATATATGAGTGTATCTACAATACAATAGATAATTATACATCAAACAAACAACCAAGTAAATTCACTATGATCCATTTCCCTATATTATTCGATCAATTTTAGTTTAATTAATTTCTATATACTAGAGAAATATAAAAATATACACCATAAAAATAATATAACATAAAATTTTGTACACAATATTTCATTTTTTTCATTTAAATAACAAGGAATGTGTAATGTAACCAATATCCTAGGAAATAATTGTATACATAGTGATATACATAACTCATGTTGAAACATAGAATCAACAAGAATATACATCTTAATCATGAGGAAGGTTTATGATAGTTAACCTCTCTAAAAAGTAACCATATTGATTGAAAAATGAATCATATTCCCATTATCTATCATACATAATAGTGGAAAGTTTATTTGAATAGTTGGGATGGTGGGCCATAAGTATGCTCTTTGTAGTATACAAGCATACAAGCCTATAAAAAATAAAAGCGCCCTCAATACCAATCATAAAGTAAAAAAACATTTATAACATGGAATAATGGGATATCATAAGTACTCATATAATTAATTGTATATAAATATTACACTACTAAAAAACAAGCCCTTAACAATGCTATAATCATCTTTTTTCAGGGATAGAAAAGTGTTGACTACCTCAACAAGGATAAAAGGACCCAAATTTTATTAGTGCTAGAAAATCGCTAGTAATGGGTAGCTTTATCAGTGAAAAAATATTCCCTAATAAAGAATACATTTATCATCACTTTTAAAAATGTCGATAAAAGATCCCATTTATTGGAGATTTTATTTAGCGCTGATAAAGAGACCCTTTCTCAATACTTTTAGAAGATCTAATTAATATTAAATTTTTAGAACTTTAAAAACCAGTTATAAATGGAGGATTTAGAAGCACTTCTACAAGTGCTGATAAATATCCCTTTATCAGTTCTTTTAGGAACACTGATAAAGATACCTTTATTAAAAAATTAAAATGATATGATAGAGGATTAAATTATTAGTTCTTATGGATGTGCTGCTAAAGGATATCATTATAAGTGAATTTAATAGCACTAATAATGGTGAAAACTAAAGTGTGATGCTATAACACACTACATCATAAGAAATAGGTGTAGTGCTTTATAACTACACACTTCATCACCAGAAATAGATTTTTTTTACCAAAATAAGATACAAATACTGATTTTAAATTTAATACAATTTCTAACACAAATTCCATAAAAAAAACTATAATAGAGTATGTTAGTTGCTTTTTTACTGAAATTAATGTAATTTTTTAATAAAAAGGGAACTTTTAGTCTTACTATTCACATTTTGAGTCTAATTTAGGTGTGATATATTCTAACATGTCAAAAATGACTTATAGATGATTTTTTGGAAGTACCAAAACAATATGAATGTGTTTTCTTGGTTTTGAGTGTGTAAGTTGTTGTTTTTAATTAAAGTAAATGTTAGTTTTGAATCAAAAGAAGCACATGGAGTCATAAATTCCACACTATGCATCAGATAGAGGATAGAATAATTTTTACATGTCCTAAATTACACATGGATCATTTTCCTAAAGTATCGAAACAATCAGAATTCATTTCTTGGTTTGGAGTATGAAACTTATTTTTTCTCACTAAAATGAATTTATAAATTTAAAACATGAAATTTGAGCAATACTAGTGGCATCATGTATGGGTTTTACATGAGACTGATTCATACATGTAACAAATGAATTTGGAATCATTTTTCTAAATTATCAAGACAATCCATGTATGGTTTCTCAGTTTTCAGTGAGTGATATTTTTGTCTTAAAATGCCAATTTTAAAATCATAACATAAACTTAGAGTCATACGAGTCACACCGTGCATCATATTGAAGTTTAGATTATTCATACACATCATAAATGACATATCAACCTGTTTTCTAAAGTACCAAGACAATCCAAATATTTCTATTAGTTTTGCGTATGTTAGTTGTTTTTTTTCCACAAAAATTAATGTGAATTTTGAATAAAAAGAGGCACTTGGAGTAATTATGGTCACACCATATTTTATATTGAGGTGAGAATGATTCTTTCACATCCCAAATTACTAATAGAACGTTTTACTGATGTATCAAAACAAAAATAATATTTTACATCAGTTTTATGTATGTCACTTGTGTTTAAAAAATTCATTTTCAACTAGAAACACACACCTCAGTCTTCGCCTTTGCCTCCTCCACTACATTGGTCTCAAACTGTGAATATGTGTTCAACTATACCTACTCCTTCACCTCCACCTTTTCCATCACCTCCCCCTCCACCTCGTCCTTCTCCTCTGTCTTTGACTCCACCTCCACCTTTGTCTCTTTTGATTTACTAAAAATTCTATTATTTGTAAGTCAGACATTCAAATCTAATTTATTTCCTCCATTATTATTCTACTTGATAAGGAGGTCAAAAATAATATATAATAATTCTACCATAAATTATCCACACCACAAATAACATTCATAGGTCGTAACACATACTAGATAACAAACATAATAGGGAATCACCTAAATATGTTGTCAACATACATTTTAAGAAAATGTATGCTACCCAAAAATATATAAAAAATATGATTTCTTCTTTTGAGTAACTAGGTTTTTGAAAATCATGATAGTAATAAGAAAATATAGAAAAACAAATTACTATGATATATAAATAAGGAAATTTTAATTACCTTAAAAAACTACCACTTTGGGGATGTTTTTCTTTTCATGATTAATTATTTATATCATATGTTTTCAAACATAATATCCTAAATTGATGTCAGTATCTTGTTTCAGACACTGCATAAATATTTACCAAAATAAGTAAAAAAAATTGAAATGTTTTAATATTTAAATATATCTATATGTACCATAATTTGTTTCCATTTGAAGTAATCCACGTGTTTTATCCTTTTAGACACTAAGTTTATTCCCTAATCTATCCTGTATGGAGAGACCCTCCTATCATAAATTTTTTTTAGTTAATATGCCTACTAAATATATAATTGTAATTTTATATATAAAATTTTTATTTTGATGTACTACATATTCATAATAGTAATCACATGTGGTTGTTTTCTAGCATATCCATCCATTAGATCCAAAAAAAATTTGGTGTGTTAATATTGTCTACTATCATCATCCATTGTATGCTAAAAGCAATTAAGTAATGAAAAAATAAAAAATCTATTTTATGTTATTAGATTGTAGGGTTTTATTTTTTCATTGTAGGAATAAAAAAGAGTATGTATTCTGATTCTTTTTTATTAAATTATTCGAGTAACTCATCTTCTTCCTTCTTAATTTCTTCCTCATTCAAAGTATGTTCTGGAATAGAAATGATACAAGGATTAATTAATCCAAATCAGTCTCCATATTATATTCCCTTTATATAGTTATGATATAAATGTATGTACAAAATTTGACTATTTATTACCATTAATAAATATATTATCCCTCTATTTGGATAAACGTATTATGAAAATGTACATTATGTATATATTCACAAAGGAGACTCCAAACCATTCATGCTTGATATTCTCAGTTAGAGTCTTGAGACCAATTACGTATGTGAAGGAATCACCATATATTGTTTCTTCATATTCAATTTAAGGAATTGTATTATCTTTAAACGTGTTCTGTGAATGAATTTTTATTGATAATATATTTTAATCAAGTACTTTAACAGATAAGGTACTCTCGGAAGGTTGTATTGTTTTCATGGTGGATTCACTAGATTTTCTTGATTTTTCCTTCTGTTTCTCTACATTTTTATCCATAAATAATATCATAACTAACTTTATATATTTTATCATAAACTATTACATTTTTTATATGATTTTTTAATGACATAACTTTTGTATATTTATAAAATTTGACTACCATGCAATAAAATCAAAAATATCATTTTTGACCATTGTGACATCTGGATCATTAAGTGGAACAATCAACATAGAAGTCGACTCATAAGCTACCTCAATACCCAATATCATGTAATATTTTGGGTGTTCCTGATTGTGAAGATGATCTCCTGGGATATTATAATTTATACCCATCACAACAAGATGGTATGTGGGGGTTGATTGATAAAATCACATATAACTATACCCTACAAAATTATAGTAATATAAACTTATCTAAAGTTGTCTAATTAAAATTTTGGAGAAATTAAAATGAAAACATTCATTTACCCATGTAAGGTATGAGGTTGGGGGAATGACTAGATTCAAATATAGTGGGGTCAATTAGTTCATGTACGGATCTTTTCTCCTCCGCTGATTTTCATTGTTCATTACTTATACATTCATTTTCCAAACCAAGATGGAAAATAATATCTTGCAATGAGTTTATTTATGTATTTGATTGTCTCACCATATTATCTATATCTTCATATGGTAATATATTCTTGAAATATGTTCGAGGAGAGACTCCAAAACTTTATCATCTATTCTGACCATATTGTTCAGGCCACTTCAAAGATACTGATACTATCTTTTCTTCTGGTATGGTCATTTCAAATTCTTGTGTATAAACCTTAAAAAAATAAACATAAATAGATATTCATGTAATATTGTTATAAATAATAATTAATTAAAATTATTTCATACTTACACATTATTCCTTTACCGCTTTTGTGTTTTTACCAACTAATTTACCCTCCTTATTTACACGATCCTACTTCCATAGCACTTGACGTGGGATAGAAGTGGCATTAGATTTTAATTCAAAATATTGAACATAAACAAAGGAAAATACTTTTCCTTGTCACATAGTTAATCTTTTTTAAAATTTTAAATAAATACAGATTTTTTATCCAATGAATCATACCCCATCCTTCCTTTGCGATATGGGTACGTTGTTTTTATGCACATTATTTATTTTCAGCACACTATTTTTTATTTCACAAATAATTTTTTTTGAATAAATATTAATAAAATAAATAATATAATATAATATATTATCAACTAAAATTCACCTAAAATGATTTCTCATTTCGATGATTGATGATAGAATTCCATGATTCCTACATTATAATGTGTACATATCTAAGTGGTGGGTGGGGATTTATTTTCCCCTCAGAATTCCTATAAAGTTTCTTGTTCAGAAGATTTTGGTATCCCTTATAGGCTTTTACAGCATCCCTTAAGTCTGATTTATTTTGTAAATATTCTATAATAAATTAAGTCTTCTTTTAATAATGTATATTAAAGAAACATTTCCAAATAATTGTTTTAGTAAAATAGAGAATGAATATTGTAACATTACCATTATATCTTTCTAAAGGATTTCCTTTGTTATTGGCTAGACATGGCCTCATGATTCAGTATCAATCGACACATTCACCCTTATTGTGAAACCAAGATAAATAATCATGCTAACGTGTAGGGGTTAATATGTAAGCTGTGATGATTCAAACCAACCGTAAATTTTATACGTTGAATTCTTTCTTCGATAATTTTTTTTTTCAAAACTGTGATGTTGAATCATGGTTTTTTTCATCAACATGTTGTTGATCACTAAATAATTAAATAGTTCAATAATCAACAATATGTTCTTCCTTATGATTGGTAACATCATCATCTTTAGAAGACATTGTTTTCTTGAGTATTTAATCATTTAAATTGTATTGAATAACAACAATAAAATACAATCAATGCATAAAAGTCCACAATTCCATGTAACATTCATGAAAATTGTTACTATCTTAAACAAAGATATAATACTTCAATTATATTGTACAAATAACCTTCACTAACTTTATTTAATTCATCCTCAGTCATTTATTTCCTTCAATTTCCAGATTATGAATTGGAATCCCTCCACCAAACCTTCCTCCCTCCGATAATTGTTATTCCAATGATCATTGATGACATACCTTCCTAATAGTTATTATTTCATTTTGTTATTTTATATTCATCTCCCTCATTTTGGGGACATCCACCATTGTTTCCTTATATTATATAAAAAAATTAAACCCATTCATTGTACTAGTGATCATTTTGGGTGAATAATACACAGAGTAGTTCAAATAATATAGAAGAGATGTGGGATGAGTTCAAGCCACAAAATTTAAATATATATGTGTGGGAGATGAACATAGAGTTTCCACTAAGGCCTAAAAATAACTTAAATGAAATTTTAATTATGGATTATAACATAATAAATGACAAAAATAATATACTGAATATTAAAATACACATGACTTTAACTCATAGGCAATTACTTCAACTCACAAACATTTATTATTTTCCACTTCCTATGGAATGATTCCTTTTTTGGTAGGGGTTAGATGAGATAAAAACGTGTGGGGGTATTGGTGTGAATCATATGAGAGAGTTTGATAGTTGGCATTTTCTCCAAGATTCTAAGAGAATATATCATAAAGATGAAGCTAAAAATTGGGTCGGAGAGCTCTGTTCATTGTTGGAGGAATACCTTAGGGAGTCAAATTGGAACCCTTATAAATATATTAAGGGTAAAGGGGAAGGTAATCAAAAGGTGTGTTTGGAATGTTTTCTTCACAAAAAAATTTCAACATGGGTACTTTTAGGAGGTCACTCATTATAGCTGTATTCTCATAAAAGTATTCCTAACTATAAAGTTATAATAGGATCCAATGTATCCTTACTCAAAATAAAATAAAATTTTTATGAAGTTTTTTCAAAATTAACTGAGTGATTCATATATGAAAATTCATATCTAGAAACCAATAAATTGATTAATTATTTTTTGATTAATTTCTCGACACCATTTGGTGTGTTCCCTAGAAGTAGTAAATGAGGAGGATAAAAGGATAAAGGTGTTAAAGAATGAGTTTGGATAAGTGGTACTCAAAACCATGAAAATGGATTTGATGAATATTGATTAATACAATCCAAGTAGGAGTTATGCCATCAAGGAACTTTGAAACCACAACGATGGGAGGTAGGATATTTTGAAAGAGGGAGTCCATTCCATCATCAAGAGATGGATGGAAATCAATCATATCAGAATGGATTAAATAAAGGTATTGAAGGTTAGTCGTACTATAATATTGAAATATTATATCCATGTTCAAGAAAGTAACGAATATAATGCAGGTTTCATGAAATTGTGGACTTTATGCATGGAGTGTATTGTATTGTAAATAAATCTGACCAAAATGAATCCTTAATTACGCAACATTATTAAAAAAACCCACAGTCCTTTTTTATAAAACGTTATTTATTTTTCTTATGACTGTTATTTGTTTTATGATTCATTCACGATAGTTGATCGAGATGCAATTTTCAGTTGTTTCCTTTGAAAAATATAAAAATACATCATAATAATGATATAACAATTATTAAAATGAATTAGTATACCAATTATAATATATCAATTTATAAATCTAAAACATGTTACATCTATCTTATCTAGGTGTATTAATTGTAATAAATTTTTAGGAAAATTTCTCTTACAATTCAGGAAGATATACTGACATGTGCCTACCACTATTGTATAAAACTGACATTGATTAATGTTCTTACATATGTTTAATTATATATAATATTAATGTTAATAAAATTATAAATAATTTCTAATCAAAATACCAAATCAAATATAAGATACTCATAAAAAAATTATATGAGGCTTCTATATCCTAATATGATAAACAGGAGTATAATATAATAGGATTGTACTTATTACTATAGTAGAACCTTTTATAGAAACATCCATAGACTAATTGTCCATAAATTATATAAAAATAAAATATAATGACCCTTCCAAGAAGGAATAGCTCAAAAGAACAATTGGAGGTTCCCCAAAAATTCACATCGATAGAAATGTTTCACATAAAATGGGAAAAAAGGCTTAAAGTGTCCTAGGAACCTATAATGCTGGAATAACTCAAAAAGTCTCCTCATTTGAAGAGGAATTGTAATAATTCCACTCTAATTGTCATGAAGAAATGAATCTCACCCAACATATATTCAACATATCTTCTATCTACTCAAGTATTCCTCGCCATCCAATTTTTTTTATTTTTTTAATCCACTATAAGATCCCTCAAATAACATACATCCCATTAAAGGGTGATTTTTTTAAACTTATACTCAGTATTGATCTATAATTTTTTTACACTTATAATTGAAATGAATCGATTCAATGCAATAATTAATTTTTTATTATGATATATTACCATAAAATCTCATAGGAATAATAGATACTTCCCGTAATGGAAAATTATACAACATCACTTGAAGTAGATCTACAATTAACTCTAGGACTTGAGGATTATTATAAGATTTAGAATACAAAGGATGTTCATTATCTCCTTCCTATAGAGTTTTAGTAGTTATAGTGGTGACATACACTATATTAATGTAGATATTCCCATAATTTTACACTTCCATAAAACAATAATCATTCAGAAATATACAAAAAGAAATCTATATTAAATGTGAACCACATTCCCCTATCTCTCATTAATTTCCATTTCAATAAGTCTTTTCATAATTTATATATAATTTAAAAATTTTAGAATCATTATTTTAAATATAAGTATGAATCAAATGACTAATACTAGTGAAAATGGGGGTTATTAAATAAACTCAATCAATTTATAAGTTATATAAACCTAATCACCACCAACAAGTAATAATAATACACTATTTATTTATTATTTATGTTTATATTAATAAAAATTTATAATTTATTGTAGAAAAGAAATTAAACCAATACACATAAGAACATGAAATTTCATATATTCTTTCCAATTCCTACCTACCAACTCCTAAGTAAGAGGCATGATACTCAAGAAGATAGGTAAAGGAAAAAATAAACAAAAAACAACCAAGGCTTCATATGGTATTTAAATTATCCAACATAATTATGATATCTATACAAATTTATGGATTACTTCTTATGTCTGGATGTTTTTTTCTATTTTAGATATAATCTATACCAATATCCATAGTTTCACTTAGATTACATTTTATAACATTTTTGACCTAGTATACCCAAATTGTTTCCCATTCTGGACTGCACATCACCTCAGACAATCTTCTCGATCACTAAAACCAAATGTCAATGCTAAGGGATATAGATAACATGTTTGAGAAGTGGGTTAATCTCTTCAATGTTTTACTAAACTCAATTTGTTCATTCTATAAATCTAGCATTACCTTTGTAGTAGCATGTAGTTCAAAATCTAATTTATTTATCCATATAGGCCCATACCAATATGTTAACTATCCCTAACATATTAAAACATCATTCTCTCCCTTTGAAACCACTGTAAATTTAGGATAAAGTTAAAATAGAAACAATCCTCTAATTTAAGTAGCAATGAGATGAGATGTAGGGTTCATCGTGGTTAATAATTTCAAAAAAGTGAAAACCAGGGAACCCAAAACATCAAACAATAATAGAGAAAAAGTATAAAATAACATACATGGAATTATATCCTTGACTAATTTGTGGAAATGTAGAGGAGTCCTGATGAAAATAGAGGAGTTCTATTAGAGATTGAGAATCACGAATGACTGAGTTTCCATTAGGGTTCGTTAAAATTGATTGGGAGAACTTTTAACAACGCTTTCATAAAATCAATGATAAAGATCCCTTTTATCAGTGATCAATTGATAAATTATAATAAAAGGGATATTTATCAACAATAACGGATCGCTGACAAAAGGCATATTTTTTTTGGTGCTGATAAATATTTCTTTTAACAAAAATATTTAAGCACGGATAAAGATCTATATATATCAGTGCTAAAAAAGTGCTGATACATATTCCTTGTATGCGCTCTAAAACATTAGCGTTGATGAAGCTTTTATAATTATAATCATTTAAAGAAATTTATTATAATTTTATAATTATTTAAATATGTATAATTATGTATTTATAATTACAAAAATACTTCTTGAAAATAATTATAATTTATTTATAATAATTATAATGGTTTAAATATATAAATTTAGTAAATATAAATTTATAAAATATTTATTTACTTCTAAATTTTTAACATTTTTAGTGGATATATAATATTAAATACATGAATTTTAAATATGAGTGTAAATTAATAATTTGAAATGAGTATAATTTATAAATAATGAAGGAATGCATATGTTTTTTTATTTAAATATAAATTAATAAAAAAAAGTATGTATATGTATATATCTATGTTGAAGTCGATGAATACATATTGACAATGTTACAAAAAGTAAATAAATAAATATAAATAAAGAATATAAAGTGATCAAATTCAAAAATAAAATAAGAAAAATATATAAAAAATGAATACCATAATTGAAGAATTAAAAAAATAACTAAAACAGACCAATTAAAAACATAATATATTAAATGTATATTGTTATAATGAAATTCTAAAATATACTAAAATACGAATAAATTATTCAAATATTAGGTGCATGTGTTGCTATATATTGGGTAAATATATTTGTGTGAGCATTTGTATATACAAATTAATTAATTATACATATATATATATATGTATGTATGTATGTGAAATCAATGTAACACACAAGGTTTGAAATATGTTAAATTGAAAATAAAAAAAACTAAAATTGAATAAGACATTAAAATTATTTTAATTTACATTTTATTCATTTTATATATATTTATATTTAATATATATTACTTACTCATATTTAATATATATATATATATATATTATACTAATTCATTTTTAATAATTATTATTTCATTAATAAATTTATAAATAATTTTGTAATTTATTTATTTTTAATTTTTTTATTTAAGTATTAAAATTAAATTAATTTATATATCTATATAATCTAAAATATTTATTAATATTTATAAAATATTTTTATATTAAATTTATTCCTTTTTATCAATAATTATTTAATTAATAATTTTTTTAATAATTTTCTTAATTTACTCATTTCAAAAAATTATTTGTTTAATAATTTTACTTTTTCCAACATATCTATATATTTAATATATATTATTTACGATTTTTTAAAATTTATATATATTTATATTAAATTTATTAAATTTTTGAATAATTATTTAATTAATGATATTGTTAAAAAAGATATTTGTTGAATTTTTTATTTTTTCTAGACCTTTATGTGTGCTAAAAATAAATCACTTATAAATGGTACCATTTATCAGTGGTAAATATAATGCACTGATAAAGGGTAACCTTTATTAAAACTACTATAAAGTGATGATAATGTTACCTTTTATCACCTCTAAAAAATAGTGATGATAATGGGTGGCCTTTATTAGCTCTTATTTTAACACTGATAAAGATGTACTTTATCTGCTCATTTTTCTATCACTGATAAATGCTAAGGTTGTTAAATGAGTTTTTTCTAGTGGTGTTATATGGGTTCTGAAATCCCATGGAAAAACCACTGTATCATACATCCACTCAATTATGACTTCATTCCATTTAGCTCACTATTGAAATCCAATAATAATTGGAACCATAGTGTGTTGCATTTTCTAATAACCATGAAATGATGAGATGGGTTTTTTTTATTTTTTAACCATATTCATTGTTGTGTAATGTATTGGATTTATTAATTAAGGTAATGATAACATATAATATAAGAATTCGAACTACTATGTTGATATAATATCAATGGGAGTTTTCATACGCACTAGGGCATTGGGGACTGATATGTATATCAGGAATATGTTATATAGAAGTGGGGGGAATCTTTCTGAAGGATATTTGGGGAGTATCCAACAGTAATTGCTGGATTATTCTATGAAACATGACCATACTGTTACAAATACATAGTCACCAACAACATGGAAATACATTCCCAAAATATATGAGAATAAATATTTAAATTCACTATAAAAAGTCCAGGTTAAAGTTCTAGATCCATAAAAATATTGATATATTCATGAAGGAAAAATTATGGACGTTTTTTTAATGATTTTAGGGAGTTTTCATATAAATTTTTTGAAAATGAAGCATTCTTGTGAAACAACCTACATAGACTCACACAATCATGGAGTTCCACGAGTTTAGGTATTTTCCCTAGAAAATTAGAGAAAGGTATTAATTATATATAAAAGGAATAAAGGGACTCATGTATATGTAGAGTTTCATGATGTTATTTACATGGACATGTAATTCAATTTAGTATTACATGTAGAAAATATGTTTTATGTTAAAATAAATTTTTCAAATCTTTCATAAAGTGGAGTAATGAGAAAAGAGATTTAATAATGTCTGAAGCATCAATATTTACATATAAATACCTAATCCATATAGAATAAGTAGAGAGATAATTGGTATAAGATGATTCTTGAGAGATAAAAACACATTGATTTATCTATAGGTAATTTATGTTAAGGGTGTTATGTGAACCATTGTGCGTCATTAGTGAATTGTGTGAACTACTATGTTCTGAAAAAAACTAATTTCCATAAAGATTTGGATTTTAAATGGATTTTCTTGCAAAAAAAACACACATGGAATGGTTTGGGCATAAGTACTCAAAGGAAATACATATTTGAAAATCGAGTTGTATGTAATTAAGTATTGATAATTCCCTATAAGTTAACAGTATAGGAATTGAGTTGGCACTCATTGATGTCATTGAAAAGGGAAGAATTTATGCCATGAAGAATCGGTGAAGATCAATAAGAGAGTGAAGATACTTCTATATAGAATATAATATCTAGTCTATCAAATAGAAATATGTTGATCAATGGTCACCTATCATACTCTGCAAAACAACACGAGATAAATAATTCTTAAACTGGTCAATGTTCCAAAGAGATTTCCATTTTGGATTTGTGATCTAAGGGAGAGGGATGGGGTAGTAAACCATTGAAAATTTTGGTTAGGGAGTAAACCAAGGAATTAGAATGACCCAACCAAAACCAAAATCTAAAATTGATTTAGTAGATTCTAGTACCATGACACATTTTTGTTGTACACTCTTTGAATTAGCCCAATACGGGTGAACGGAGTAAAATTTATTTGTTTCTTTTGTGCATTATTTTCTTACAATCCATAGGATAAAAATAAGTGTATATTTTAACACCACATGATTTTGGGAAATATATTTTTTCAAATTAATTTAATATTTTTTTCTATTGTTTTCATTTCATGCAATATAGAATTTAGCTATTGTTATATTTATTTTCTATGTTTGGAATGTGTTATACGCGACACTAAGAACATAAGGGAATATAGTATCCCGAGACATTAAAATACAATTACTATTTAAAATAGATTTGATATATATATATATATATATATTAAAGTTAATATTATTCCAAGTTAGCATGTGTCACAAGAAACATTGAGTTTCTTCAATGACTTGTGTTACACACCTTACTGAGTTTAACCGTACAAAACAATTTTATGAAAACATTATTGTTTAACATAATAAGATATAAAACAGATGTTAAATTATCAGTTACAAATATTATAAAAAAATAATCAAAAGTTATGGTTTATGAAAATATAATATAAATTCATTGGTTACTCATTAATATGAAACAAAAATGTAAACCAATTGGATATAAAGAAATATTTATATTTTTATGCTCACAATGCTGTTTTATCCTAATAAATTAAATTAATTAAAATTAGTGAGTGGTATTAATTAAATATATATAAATATTATATATTCAATCAATTTTTTTTTGTTTATCAAATATATCTGATAATCCTACGATAAGAAAAAACCCTATATTTCTCATAAAACTCAATATTATTATAAAGGCGGTTTTAAGAGATTTTAATAGAGAACGTATTTAAAATCCAATTTTTTAAACTTTTAAAAATTTAATATGTCAAACTGAACTTCATATTTAATATATAAACATTAAAATACGGTTACAATTAATTTTTTATTTTTCTAAAAAGTTTCATTTTTTGATGAATAGTGAAAATTATGAATTTTAATTCTAAACAAATTTGTCATCAAATTTAGTTTTAAGGATAAATTAAATTTTAAATTGTTTTTAATGTTTAATTATAAATTTTTTTAAAAAATTAATAACATTTAGGTCATTTTAATCAATTTCAATTCTAAATTGACTGTAAAAATATAGCAATCTTTTGAACATTTTTTATTAAAAACATGCATTTTCATCCCAACTATAGGATTAAATTTAAATTAATTTATGACTCCTATGAGATTATAATTTTGAAAAATTTATTAAATATTTTTAGTAGGAATAATTTATAATTTATAATAAGTAAAACATTGTTATTTAAAAAAAATATTAGTGAATGTAATTATAATTATTTAAAATGATTAAGGTGAAATTAAGCTTGAAAAGGGAATAAACCTAATAGTTAGGGGCCCAAATGACTTATTAACATTTACAAAATCCATTTTGTAACCATATTTCAACCCCATCCTACCTTGGATCTAATTTTTACCATTATTATATCCAGATAAAATGGGAATAACATGGGTGGAATTTACATTCCAAAAATTTACGAGCGAGCCACTCCTCCTCTATTATAAAGGACTACTCTCCACTCTATAGAGACCCTATTCTTTTACACATCTCATTACATTATTTTAATCTTTATTAAACATCAAATTAAAATCCATGCATCCTATAGTCTAGTGTATTGGATGACTAGGTTCATAATACTAAAAACATGGAACTTAAGAAAACATTTTTTTATTTATTATCCATTATGAACTATTAAATTCCTTAGAGACCTTACATATACATATGATAACATGGGGATAAAATGAGAAAATGTATGATCTAAAAATCTTATTAAGGGAATAAACATTAAAATAAATCCCAGCACATGGGTTTGAAGGCATAACATAATGATATAAAAAGTCCCAGAACATGATTAAACATGAAGAATCATTACATGGGACCATAAAATCATGGATTCATAATAATTTGGAAGCCACATAAACATGAAGTTATAATAATTCGAGTATAAATTAAAATATAGGATGATGATTCAAGGCTCTTGGCACATAGAGGATCAAGAGTCAAGGATCATTGCATATACATGAGCATGAGTCAAGGATAATCACCAAGACTGTTGCACACAACATCCAGTGTGACTAAACATTACCCAATGCATTGGAGTGTTATTTGGGAGAATCCATCATAAGAAGTACATGAATATGTGTATGACATGAATAATCAAACATAAGGATTCAAACATAAACATAAGTATTACCCCTGGAAAGAGTTGAGTATCATAATCTTATAAAAAGGTATAACATAATCGAATATCAAAATAATGTCCACGAAAGAGAAGATTTAAATCGTACATGGGAATAAATAAGGTAAAATAGGAATGGAAATTATAATTCCTTTCAAACTGACGTGATAACATGTAAAATTTTTATTCAAGAAACATTAAATTAAAAAAAATTAATCTTTTTTAAGGAAAATATTGACGATAATTTAAAGCAGAAAAGGGAAAAATCATTTATATAAAACTCTAAGTGAACCAATAAAGCATTAATAATTAAATTAGTTATTTTAGAAAAATAATTGTGGATTTAAGAATATTATAATGTGCACTTGAAATTGGGTAAGAATTTGTAAAGTTCCCTTAAATCGGGTTTGCTTATCTAGAAGGATTAAATATGGAAACATTTAAAAACATATTTATCCCTAAAAAGGAAGGATCAATGGATATTGATAATTTATTTTTGACCATATAAAAATAATTAAAAATATTTACTTAAATTGAAAAGGGAATTTCATTGGGGTAAAAAGAAATAAAGAGTGACCCAAAGGAATAATGGAGGTTCGGGTAGATACAATTACCTTATGTCCATAAGTGTATCCACAATACCTAGGTTCAAAACCAGGTAGAGGAATATTTCCAAGGTACTGTAGCAGGTACTGTAGCAAGTAGTGTAGGAGTACTATACACTGTGTGGTGCTGTAGCAGGATTGTACACTGTACAGATACTGTAGTAGAACTATACAATATGTGGTACTATAGTAGGCACTTTAGCGGTTACTGTAGCAGGTACTGTCCGGTACTATTGTAGTTGGAACTGTTCACCATGGGCCATCGGTTTGGGAAGGGAGTCCTTAAGGCTTTCTAGCCACCCAGGACATCAGGTCATTTAGGCTTTCAGGTCATCTTTAAGGCCTTGAGGACACATGCAGTTGCCTCAGACACACTACAAAAAGGAGTATCCCCAAAAGAGGATTCAGAGAAGGTGCAATCACCAGAGCAGAGCCAAACGGTTTTTCCAAAATAAGAGGTTGTGGTTATGCCATTGGGACTAGCCTTTGCTTGCACAGGGAGCCTATCCAGACAGCCATGCGAAGGTGGAGAGCTATTATCTTGATGCAGATGCTTGGGAGGGGCAGTTCCTTGTAGATAGTTTGGTTCAATTTCCTAATACATATAGGTCATATAATCTCATATCCCTATAATCCATGTAATCTCTGAGCCTACAAGCCTTTTAAGGGTTCTCTCTCATCCCTTTAAAGGGGGGTTATAAAAAATCAATAAAAATGACAGCCTTCGGGCCATTCGGGCTGTTACCTTATGTCCGAAACGATTTTGTACATGACATAAATGTATTTTATAATAAAATTAGATTCGTTAATTAATATTTCAAAAACCATTTGTATATATATTTTATTTATTATAACATTTTTATGTTCATTTATGGACATTTTGATTGGTTGCGTGGTTCAATTTCATTGTTCAGAAGCGTTATTTTCCTTGGTTTTCATGATCAGTTTCCTTGTATATGTTTATGAAAAATCATATAAAATGAGAATATTTTTGTAAAATGAACTTATATGTATTTAATAAATTAATAAATATTAAAATACTATTTAGTTTCTTGAATTTAGGATGATTCATTAGATATATCATTAATGATATCCATTTAGTGTTTTTTGATCACAACAAACTCATTTTGTTTTTATAAATTAATATCTTCTGTAAAAAATGATTCCAAAAAATTAAATAATATATAATACATATATTATAATCTGGTTCAACCATAAAAATGGTTTTATGACCCACCCTAATTAAGTAATTTAAATATGAATGAACGTCCTCCATAAAGGTGGTAAATCCGCACCTCACAGACTAAGTTTTCATTCTTGTTGTTAAATAGAGGGGAGAAGAGCTTTGATGAAGAATTAGTTCATAAACATGTTAAAATTATATTATATGTGATATAATGGATTTTTCATGCCATTTTTACGAGGTAAGGGGATGAGATACGAATAATATAATGGAACATGAAAATAAATTGAAAGAAAACACAAGAGAGTTTTACATCTTGATTCCTTCTTCTTGAGAACCCCCTTAGGGGACTAGTTTTGGTATTTTATTATTAATAAAATATCCTAGATGGGAGGGAGAGGTTTGGTAAGAGTATTGGAATGAATTTGGAAAAGGATAAAGTCTTGAGAGGTGTGATGAGAATAGGTGGTGAGAGGATGTATTTACAATTGATGGGAGGTGTGTTTTATCATTATTTTACTCAATATTTTAATAATTTTCTCACAAAAAGGATTAGTGTTGATTCTTGAAACAAAAATAAATTAATTTTATAATTTTTTTCTGAAGTAATTGTTCTTAAATCATCCATGACTCAATTAATAGTGTATTTAACTTATAATGTATATATACCGTAAATTCCCCTATATTACTATTCACATGAAATTCATGTATTTCAAAAAAATCCCAAAAAACCACACTAATTACTTTTCAATGAATATAATTCAAAAATGAACTCCATTTGATGAAAATAATTTTATAAATATGATATCAATAATTTTAAATTGAAATCATCATTTACTTGTAAAATACAAATTTTATAATTAAAACTACTTTTCTAACAGTTTGGAAAATTAATCAAGGTCTCATAAAATTATCTAACAATCTCATGATATCAAAATATTAATTTATGAATAAATTTTAAAAAAACAATTATTTAAAATTTTTTAAATAATAAAAAAATAATTAAATATTTATGACCTATAAAAAGACCAACACTTTATTAATTATTTTATAAATATTTATTTACCTATACTATGATATAACTATATCATATTTTATCTTATAATATGGAAAAATTATTTATAATTTCACTGGTGATGTCACTATTCAACTGACCAATTTACTATTCATTTGTGTCACATTACTATTCTAAACTCGAAGTTACTATTTCTTCAGTATAGGTTCATTAACTTTTAGATACTCTTCTTATTTCATTTATTCATTATTTATAATGATTGTATTGTGTTATCTTATGTATTTATACCCTATGAAATATTTATAAGAAGGGAGTTTCCTTTGATAAAACTTTGTGGAGTTAGATTATTCCCCCTTTATGAAATTTGATGCATGAAATTTCATTTTACATACTAACATGAAAATATGTGTGGGTTCTTTTCCTACAAATCTTACCCCGGTTCCCTTGTAACCTCTCCATACGTATGGCTCAGTCTATGTACTTTGACAAGGTGGGTGGTCTTGTTGCATAGTTCTTTATCTATATTTTCCAAGATCATCACTAGATTCTCTTTATAAGAAATATTATTCTCCAACTATACCACCTATAATGTTATTACATATGAAGGACCCATTATGTACTTCCTTGAGAAGAATATGTGGAACACATAATGTACATGAGACATGGTTGGTGGAAGTTCTAGTTGATAGGCCACACATTCAACACGATCATGGATCTTGAAGTGGGTGATGTACCTGGGACCTAGACTCACTTTATTCCCAAATCTCATGTTCCTCTTCCATGGAGATATGCATATAAATACAATGTATCCAATCTTAAACACCCGGTCCCATCGAAGATTATCTGCATAGCTGCTCTATCAACTTTAGGATGCCTAGTGGTGCTACTAAATGGTTTTCACATTCTCCACTTTTTATTTTACCATTTTAGATCCTATCTGCTTACATTTACTAACTTTATCCCAGAAAGTTAGTGTTCTGAAACTTTTCCCCATAAAGGGCATCATGGGGAGCCATTTGGATGCCCACATGGAAATTATTGTCAAAAGACAACATGACCAGAGGAAGATATTGATCCCATCCTCCTATAAAGTTTATCGATAAAGCTCTCAATATATCCTCAAGTATATGGATAGTCTTCTTACATTATCCATCAGTTTGAGGGTGAGAGTTCATTCTAAAATTAAAATAAGTATTAAGAGAATTTTGGAGACTATTTGAGAACAATGAGGTGAAACATAGATCTCGATCAGATACAATTGATAATTGTACTCCATGAAGCAAGACCATTTCCTTGATGTATATCCATGAAAGTAGATCCAGTGATAATTCTACTAATATTGTATTGAATTATTCAAACTTTGTAAGATGATCCCCCATAACCCATATAACATTATTCCATCTTGATATATTTTGATGATTAGTGAAAAATTAAATGGTTATGTTTTCCTATTTCCATGTTGGTATGGGTAATGGTTGAATCTTCCATTTAGAATTTTTCCATTCCTCCATCACGTGCTAACATACAAGGAACTTTGATATATATTCTATGATCACATTTTTTGTATTGTTCCACACCATTTTTACTTGGAGATCTTGATACATCTTTGTGATCCATGGGTGAATAGAGATAGTTGAGCTATGTGCATCATTCAAGAGTTATTTCTTTATATCTGGATTAAATTTTACACATAGCCGTTACCCAAGTCTCATAACAAAATCATAATTAACATTAAATTGTGAGGATTTACCTTTCCTTATATATTCCACTTTCATATGAATTCCAACATCAACTCTATGTGAATCCTTTAAAATATCGAGAAGAGATGATTGAGAATTCCTTTGTGAACGGATTAATGACATTCATTCCTTTATGATTCCTATTCCAATCACTTCCAAATATCAGAATACAAGATCCCTCTCAATTTAAAATAATGATAGAATTATTGTATCCTTTATTCTTAGATTGTCTTCCAATTTTTTCAAATCCTTAATATAATAGTGGATTCAGAAGACATAGTTATTAATCAGATCTAACCACCTTCATTGTCACCTATTCAGATATTTTTATGTAAATATATACATCACACATTTTTGATCCATATATAATTCACACATCCCACCAAAGAGATAATGCCACCAAAATTATAATGAAAAAATCACTTAATCCAACTCTATATCATGTGTTGGTTAGTTCTATTCAGAAACACTAAACTTCTTTGAAGTATAGGCAATGTTTTTATTTTCAATTTACATCAACCTGGAACCTATACCCTTATTCAAAGAATCACTAAATATGACAAAAATCTATCCACTTGTGGGTAGGGTGAGAACAGACACAATAATACACATGATATTAAACTCCTTGAATATTTCATCATATTTATATTTATAAGAAAAATTGAATCCCTTCTGAGTTAGTTTGATGATTGGTTTTGAGAGTTGTGAGAAATTTCTCAAGAATCAATGATAATACCCAGCTATCCCAAGGAAACATTGGATATCTATCATAGATGCTGGACTTTCCCATCCTTCATGTTTTTCTATTTTCAAAGGGTCTATCAATATCCAATTTATTGTAATTATATACCCCATGAAAGAGACTTCTTTCATCCAGAACTCACATTTTATGTACATGGAATAAATATTTTCTATTAAAAAGGTCTTTAGAACAATATTAAAATGATCATCATTCCCATCATTACTTTTGGAGTATTTTGGAATATCATTTATCAAGTGTACCAAAAATTTTATGAGATAATCTCTAATAGTTCTATTCCTTAAATCCATGAAAATTTATTGAGCATTACTAAGTCCGAAATTCATTACTATGAGTTCATAGTTCCTATACCCTATATGAATAGCAGTATTGGGGATATCCACCTTCTTCACCCTAACTTGGTAATATCATGACCATAAATCGACCATGTAAAAATATTATTCTCCATGTACCTGATCAAACAAGTCATAAATTTGATCCAGATAATACTTTTTCCTCATCGTGATCTTTTGGATGTCACGATAATCCATGCAAAGGCTCATTGACCCATCCCTATTGTTGATGAAGAGGACTAGTGCAGCACATGGTGATGCACATGGGAAAATGAAACCTTTATCCAGATTCTCTAGTAATTGTTTCATTATCTCCTCATGTTCAAAAATAGCCTCTCAATATAGAGTATTGGATAATGGTAATGCCCCATGTATAAGATTGATAAAAAAATTTAACATCTTTTCTACGAACAAGATTGGGAAATTCATTGGAAGACAAATTAGTGTATTCCCCTAAAAAGTTCATGTATTCAAGGATGATTCATTCCACATACTCAATCATTTGAGTAAGATGTACTTACTCATTGGGAAATAATATCTAGGCTTGAGATAACAGCGCTAAAGAAGAATCTTCCATCTCATTTAATTTGTACAGATTTTGAGGATGATTCACAATACAGATAGTGATTTCCTTCTCCTTGAGCTTTATGTCGCCTCTATATTGGGAAATCCAATCCATGCCCATAATTGAATCAAATTCCACCAAAGGGTGGATGAAAAGGTTTATTTGGAAATTCATCCCATAAACATTGACAGGGGAGGAGAAATATTTATTTGATGCAATAGTGTCCACATTTCCCATTTTTACCGACATCTGTAATTCTAAGATATTTGGTGGCATTTGAATAGTTTAACTCATGTTTATTGATCTAATGGAATGCATATAACTAGAATAAAAATGTATGTCCACTATTCCTGAATGAAAAACTAGCATAACAGTCACCACATTAATGTCGGGATTCACTTTAGTGGTAGTGATGGAAAAATATCTTCCTTGATTCCTTGTAGGATGTTGGTTTTCTCCAAAAACCTGTGGCTTAGTGCATTGATTTGAAATGTTCCCGGGTTGCTTATAGTTTAAAAAATTGAACAATGTGCTGATGGATTGCCAGAGCATTCCATTCCACCATTGTAGTATCTAGTTTCTCATATCGGCAATTGTTTTCTAGGTTCCCTTCCTTCCCACACATAAAGAATTTCCTCATCCCCTTCATGAAATTTCCAGGATGATTCTTTCAACACATTTCCATGTGAGATGTTGAAATTTATTATAAATCTTAGATTTCTGTATAGGACCTCCAGAATTGATATCCGATTTTCGATTCTTATCCTTGTGAAACCACTGAGATTCCCTGATCTCCATTTCAACTTTGAGGGAAATCAAACAATTTCCTCCCAAGTATCAAATTCAACAATCACTAGGGATTTCAATAGGTTAGGTTTTATCCCACCAATGAAGTAGTCATCCTTGCATTCATGTGTAACAAAAAATCTAGAGGCATACTATGAAAGTCTTGTGATATTTTTCTCATACTGACTCATATATTCATCTTTTTTTTCTTGAGGTTAAGGAAATACCTTTCCATTTCAAGATGGATACTGTGATGAAAGTATTTAACAAAATAATTTTCTCGTAAATCCTTACATGCCATTAATTCTATATATTCTGTAGGCTTCATATTTTTTTTATCAATGTCCACTATTTATAAGATTCACCATCTATATGATAATAAACCAACAGAACCATCTCCTGTTCAAAGCATCAAAGAATAGAGAAGATCTTTTCAATGGAGTTGATCCATTGTTCCTGGATAAAATTATTGGATGATCCATTAAAATTAATAGGCCTTTGTCATATGAAGCTCTCATAGACAAATTATTATATTTTGGGGAGATTTTGGAAATTCCTTCTGTTATAGATTTATATTAAAAACCAATGCCATCTAAGAGAGTATCATCAAGGAGTCTGTGATTCCTTCTCCCAATGGGTTGGGCATATCATTGGGGGCAGTCATCACATTACTTTTCCCATTGAATTTTTACTCGATTGTGAAAGTACGTAGTTAATGTAATAATATCACTCAAAGGGTGAGAGGGTAAATCAGTGATAATTTTTATTTTATATTTCTTTGAAAGAACCTTACCCTCATATTAAATATTTCAATTCCCTGCTGAAAACCAATCAACTACACGTCCACAGGAAGTAGAAATTTACAAGGTTCATTATTCAATAAGAATAGCTACATCCTTGGTATGGTTTGGATGTAATCCAATACCACACAATACACTAGAAATAAATCCTTGGATTACAATTATTAAGATATTCCCTTACACTCATATATCACTTTGTTTAAAATTCTAATAGTGCGTTTACAACCTCTTATCCCAAATAGGGTAATACAATGTTTGTGTAACAACACATGTTACATGTGCTTCTTTACAACATCACAAATGTATTACTTTTAAAAAAAATATTCAATTTATTACCCAAAATTTGGTATGAAATTTAAGGAATTTATTAAGTAAACATATTTTTTATTTTACCAATATGATTTCCCCATTCTGATTCCTTAGAGACCCATTCTTCCTGGTATGATTTCTCAATACAGAAAGTTATAGTACAGGATGAGTACACTTGAGACAATTTAAAACTCATTCTTCCTCAGATTAAAAATACCAGTACTAAAATCCTGATCTAACTATTTTGTCTGATAAAATGATCATCCAAATACGATCAACAAGCCAAATATGGTAATTAATTGTTTATGATAATCACTTAGTACGATGATCAACTAAATACAACATTGTGATCTTTTCTCTTCTTCTACCACTTCTTTAGCAGAACTTCTTCAACAAAAGATCAGTTAAAAAACTTCTTATTCTCTTTAAAAACATAGAGCTTATCTCTCTTCTGTGATGAATAGTACATTAGCCATCAAAAATGTATGATGCCATTTTTTTCTTTTATAGGTGACCCTTAAGTGGGTTTTCATGGGAATCCCAAAAATATATGTTCTCACATACATTCACCCAAATATAGATTTCCCTTAAATATAGAGTGCATTTACGAATTCTTAAGTGCTTATCAATTATTCTTAAATCTTATACAATCTTAAATTATAATTTAGACTTTCATTTCAATTTCCAGCACAATTTCAATTCTTGAGTCGCATTTTATTCAAAACAAAGGTCTGTATGAATTGAATGTAAAGGAGCAATGAAACTGATTCCACTCTAAATTTTTAATACAATAAATTTTTTTTATTTCCAAGATCCCCCTTGAAATATCATTAAAAAAACTCCTTCATCTCTACTATCAAACAAATTTTACATCTTCATCTTTTATACTAACCTAGATGAGAATTCACTTGAAAAAAAATGTAATTCAACCCATTTTTAAGGGTTTACTACATTATTGATCTGTTATTGTCATTACAATTTTTTTTGGCCTCATATCATCTTCAAAAACATCCTTTATTCAGAAAAATGTTCTTGTATCATTACTTCCGTCATGACTTAAATTCATTTGAGAATATCTTCTGCATCATCAACGTTAAATTGTAATGTATCATTTCTTTTTCACTAATTTTAGGTTCTTAATTTTGTTTTCAGATCGAGTATGGTCATTCTATGTATGATTGTCATGGATATGATCATTCAGATAATGATCATTCATGGTACTATCATTATGGGTATTATCTTTTTCTTCATTAGCATCACAAAAATCTTTTTCTTCCTAATCCTAAATATGATAGTCCAACATGATTTTTTTCTTCTAGACCTGATAATTCGGAATATAATCAACCTCATCTATTTCTTATCTTCCACCAAATATTATTTATCTAGGTATGAATTATTTTCCATCAACATAATCTATTTATTAAATTCATCCTTGATAGGATAAATATGGGTACAGTTTGGAATAACTCTTTTCCCATTTCTTCCTTCAAGCATGCATCATTAGTTCTCCAATCCAATCGTGATTTATGCGGTGTAAAAATCATAAAAGGATCATCACATTTAATTAATTGTATTCATGATGAATCAGATTCTTCATCAAATCCATCACTATATTTTATCAAATTTTGTGTGAATTTGATGTCTATTTACTTCCAAAATGATGCATTCTTAATGTGATTGATCCTTTCAATCCACAATCTTTTTAAAGCGCGAGTGTGATTCTTTTAAAAAAAAATTCAATAAGATTTCCATCCATCATCTTTCTTAACATACTTTCTTTTTTGACATATTGATCGATCGAAAATTAGTACAACCAAAACACAAATATGGCGTAACAATCTCCCCTTTTTATTTGATTCCAATACCCACTTCAACCACTTCAACCACATAAAAACATTAAGATGTATTGTATTTATTTTCTAAATTTTTATTCTTTCCATTATATTCTTACTCCCCATTTTCTTTTAAGTACCCTGTTTTTTCTTATCTCTCTCCCTTATAGAAAACAACAATGGTACCATCAAGACATGTTATTCAAAAATAACCTCAGTTATTTGGTTTTTATATATTCATATTTTTATATCAAAACATTTCTTCATCCTACGCATCACATGAGTTTCTTATCAAAGAGCCTTTTAACCAATATATCTAAGTTTATTTGGGAAAACTCGATGTATAAAACAAGAATTTATAATAATGGTGATAATTGTTGACAATAACACAAATTTAATTTTATAATGCTTTTCAGGTTTCTTTCAACATTATCATGATTGGGAAATCCTAGAATGACGTTGTTTAAGACAAAAGTAACTAACACCCATCAAAACAAGCATATAAGAATTTCAAGGTGTATAAAACACAACATCTCAAAAAAAAATTCATATTTTTTATAACCTCATTACTTTATTTTGAAGGAATAGTAAAAGAATCAACAATTCTAACTTCCTTATTTCAAATCCTTCAATTCCATGCATTTTTGTGAGAATATAAAAAAAATATGGAAATAAGAAAGAACCTAAATTGTTCCTTAGAAGAAATAATTGAACCTAGAGTCCTTTCTCTATCCCAAACTCTTATTTTTCTTCTAATATTTATCATTGGACATGCTTTCATACATAATTTTATGCTTCTTAGGTTTTGTAACAACTTTATTATTATATATAGAAAATTCTAATGATGATTTCATCATTTATTGATCATTGGTAACATCTTTATTGTAATCATTTCAATCCTTGTTGTCCACTATTGTCTTTTATTCTAGTAAGATAGTTGAAATTTTTTTGATATCATGATATTCTAGCTCGTGTTCATAATATGTTGATTATATTTTTCAAATTTTCATATATATTCAAGAATTATGTTTCTTCTTTTCTTTCACTGATTTTTTTGATTCATCTATTTTCCATGAAAATTCAATGTTTTATGGAAAGATAACTAAACCCTCTTTATTTTAAAATCACCTAATAATTTTATTATTAACTTTCAAAACATCTATATTCTAAGTGTTGTCATGAAAATTTTGTCATGATGGTAACAAGAGAAGACATAATTTTGTATGGTGTCTAGGTTTCTCAAACCTTTCACAAATAGTTCCTTGTAATTTGAATCTATTTTCAATTTTTACTCCATTCATCTAATATCATCAACACATCCTTCTCATAATACTTCTTTTGAGGGAATTAACTCCAATAAAAACATTTCCTTCCATAAGCTATGGAATAATTTTAGTGTTTTGGTTAAACCAATACATATTTTATGTATGTACACACCCACCTTAGTAACTAAAATATCCACAAAATGAAAATTTTCCAATAAACCATCTATATTGACTAGAATTGTGAATAAATTTCTAGGCCACTTTCTTTTCTTTCTTCTTTGATCAACTATCCTTTCTATTATCAATCAGATTCTTCCTTTTCTTTTCCTCTTTTTCATATTTGAAATTATTTTAAACTTTTATGGATATATATTTTTTCCAAACCTTTTCATACTCAGAATTCTTTGAGAATTCTAAATTTCTAACTTTTTTGTTCTTGGGAACATATATCCCTTTCACTGATTACTTAATTTCATAAATAGTTAAATCTTCCTTCTTGAAATTTTATGGTATCTTTTGTTATTAATTATCTGGTTTCTCCTTTCAGTAACATTAATTAACATCAGAGATTGATTTTTTGAAACATGTATTTTTCTATTTATATTTTGATTGTTTTTTTTTTTGGATATGTTCCAACTCTTCATATCCTTACTTAATCTTATCCTCTAAATATTCATTAAAATTTTTTCATCATCAAGGGATTTATTTGAATCAGAAATTTATACCATAATCATATTCTTATATTTTGAAAGGAATACTTTAATTTTTGAGATACATTTATCTCCCATCTTCTTATTTTTCATTTTAGTTCATTTGATATTTCTCAAACATTATATCAACTTTTCTTTCAAATGCATTTGAAGTTGAGTTTCTTCTTAATCAAAACTACTCCTACTGAATTATTCATCATTAATTGTTTCAAAAAAATAATTTTTAATAACATCATCAAATGATTTTCTGGATTCAGATTCAATATCATCTTCTTCTTATTTAGAATAATTACTTTCATTTCTATAAGATCTTTCCCCAATTACTATTTCAATAATTATGATCTCTTCAACATAATTTATAACCTACTAACTATTATCATTTTTACCCAAAAATAATCTTATTTTGGATTTGGAGAACATATTATCTTCTCTATTAGGAAATTGAATTTCTCTTTATTACTCGTTTTCTTCCACGATATTCTTTTTCTTGTTTCCTCTTCATCACTATCCTATTCTTTTTTTAATTGAGGAAAATTTGCTGCAAAGTGACTAACACCTCCTCATTCAAAAAAAATCAAGGAAATATTCCCTTTCTATTTAATAGTACCACTTTTAAAATTATCTTAATACAATGATAAAATATCATAATGGTTTTTACATATATCATTTTCAGAGTCAGAATTTATAATGACCCATACTTTACATAAATTGTTAATACTTCAAAATTGAAGCATACTTATTACAACATATAACAAAACCACGAAAGGACTGTATAGGTATAGTGTCTTTAGAAACTGGGAAACATAAAAAACTGGTTCATAAAGCATCAACTTTGCCTCCCACTTATTTCATCATATCTAGAGTCCCTTTTTGGCATATCCTACTTAATAACCTTCTTCCTGACCTGGGGAAATAAAACATACAAAAGGGTGAGCTCAAATGCTCAGTAAGGGTAAAAAAAAGAAAGATCAATCACATTGTATACATAAGCACATAACTTTTGGAAATCTTACCCAGAAAAAGAGATCATAATTTCATAACATGGGATAAATCATGGAAGTGAAGTGTAATCACAATAATCAAAACTTAAAACATGAAACTTTGTGGCATACACACATAATCATAGAGAATCATTTCTTGTTAGTCAAGACTCATTGCCAAGACTATCTTAGTGGACAAAGTCCCTTTCTGAACCGAGTCACCCTCGTTTCAGTCCTGTTTCACTGAACCAGTTAACCTACCATTCCAGCCATGTCTATCTCATGAGATATAAAATCTTTACCCAATGCATTGGAGGTAGATATAGGTCCCACCCATCTCATAATGATACCATTCTTATGTGTGCCACAAAATCATAAACCATACATCATAGCATAACCCATGTAATAAAAATGGGAATCTTAAACATCGTGACATCATAAAACAATTAATATAAGATAAAGGAATTCATAAAAATAATACCATCACAACATAATCAAATCAATGTAATAATATGGATAAAAATAGAACCCTTTATTATCTTAGATGGAAAATAATTTTGATAAAACACTTGAACTCCATTTTTGAGGAAAATATCATTTCTTTTTAAAAAACATTTTTCCTTTCTTAACATGTCATACAACATTAAACTAAAAGAAGTTGATTAAAAATAAACTTGAAAACTTGTAAAGGAAGCTTCTTGTAAATAATTTTTTAAAAATCCATTCATGCCGTATAAGTTAAAAAAACATTCTTCGTACTTTTGTCGGAAAAGTTAAAAAGTACCTCGTACAAAAAAAGACAAAAGATTCCTTTCATATGTTTTACTATACACTCACCAAAGGGTAAAAATGGATTTAAAAAATTTTAGGTGGATAATATTACATATTGAGGAAACATGGATTTGGATGATAAAATACACCCCAGAAAATACCAAAGTACAAACAATCTCGGATAAAAATGAGATTGTGATATTTCCCTTACCTTAGGTCCAACTTGCTTTGTAAGTGTCCGAACCTCCTGTATAATGATTTAAATAATGTTATTGACTTAATCCAGAATCATAATTATTTTTATGATATCATATATGGTTATATTCTTAGCTTCTTAGTAGTAATATTTCATTGCTACTTGTTATTCGGGTGTTTATAACCTTTTGTTCTTATGCGTGTTTTGTCGAATAAATTATTATTCTTTTCTTTCGGTTATAGATACCTCATTTCCAGAATGGTATTCGTTTAATATATATCATATTCATTCATTCAATTCATTTATATAATCATTATGAAATAAAGATCATGTAGAACGAGTCGCATCACATCGTGGAGACGGTATTCCGTACGTACGCACGAGTGATGATATCGTTCCTATGATCGTGGAATTGTATTGGAGTATATGTATACTATTTCAGAATCAATATCAATTTATAATAGTCATATATAGTCATTATTTACACCATTATACCCATCCAAGTAATGTGGTGGTGGAAAATAGATTACACCACGGCGTGGAGACGGTATTTCGTACGTATGCACGTGCGGTGATTTTTTTTCCGTAGGATGGATAGATGGTGAAATAGGGTTTTTTAATACTTATAATAAAATATCATTATATGAGTGATACTGATGTTATTACTTCATAATGAAACAACTAAATAAGAAGAAGTGGAAGAAGAAATAAAGATGAAAGAATCGGTAACAGACATTACCTCTTCTTTGAAGTGCTTCTTTGAGACCTTCTTTTAGGGCACTAAAATTGGTCTTTGAAGAATACCAGGACCTCTAGGATGTCTCTAGGGAAGTGTAGAGGAGAAATTGGCAGGGGTTGGACGATCATGAAGGCTCAAAGTGGTGTGAGGAAGAGGAGGAGGAGGTGTCCTTTTATAAGGGAGGAGAGGGGCACCTTTGGAATAACTAAAACTATTATTTTATTATAAAGTCAAGTTTGGTTTTAAATAGCTCAAAATTGATATAATTCGAAGATAAGGTGGGTATGGGTCGAAATCCTCTCATCCAATAGAATTTAGACAAGTTTAGGTTCCTATTTTAACCTTATCATTTAGATTTAACATTAAGTTAAATAATTTTACTTTTACCATGTCTTCTTGTGTTCTTATACTATAAGGTTAATAAACTTACTATAAGCAGCCAAATGAACCAAAATTTGTTTATTATTAATATATATAACCTTATCTAAGTCATTTGGCCTAACCTTAGATTTTTAGAAATAAAATAACAATTACTAATATAACATTTCTTTTAAAAACTATTTTATGTCAATTTTGACACTATTTAGTAATTTATTTTTGTGAAAATCATAACAGAATGATTACTTCAAACAAAGTTAATTAAACAAATAATAACATGTCATATTAACCTAGAAAATTAGTTTAATTCATAAAAAGTCTCAAATTACATTTATTTTGGTCTTCATAACATCAATTATGTCAATATTTCATTAATAAAATAATTACTGCATCATCATTGTGTCATAAATAAATTAAATTATTGAATGCCTAAAAATTACAAATAAAATACCATTATGTAGGAAATATTTTTAGCTTTCTAATGAATATTTATAGTCGAATTTATCTTATGTATAACCCCATATTAAAAATGTTTTAGTTATTAAACTTTGATTTTAACTATTTTAACTATTCATTAAATAAAATAATATTAAATGTCATAATCTAATCCAAGTGGACCTAAATGGTCATATTATATTCATAAGGTTGTTTTTGGTCGAATTACACTTATCCAATAGAATTAGGAGATTTGTTAGGGTAATAGTAATATCATATTTACCCTTAGTTACCCTATTTACTATTAACCGCGGTAAAAAAAAAGTAAAAAGTTACTATTCACCAAAAATTATTTTCATCTCATTGAACCACATTTTAGTCCTTGATATTAACTGTGTCTCTCGGATTTTCGAAATTCCATTCACAGAAGCGGTAAAATTAAGTTTTATGAAAAATTCAGTTTTTTTTAACTACCACTTAGTGGTTTCACTATTCATCAAAAATTGGAAGTTTTCAGAAAAATACCAAAATTTCACCCTAGGCTAATTTTGATATTCTGAATCCAATAATGTAGTCCATTTTGAAAAATAAAATTTATAAAATTTCCAAAAGTGGTTATTACTATTCATAACGGCTAGTTTTAATAATATTTTAATAGCATATCGTTGTTTAGTGAAAACTCGGTATTGCGTACGACACAAGCTATTGAGGAAGGTCGCGATTTCGTGTAAATCAAGCCAAGAAAGTATTTTGTAGAAAAAGATTCCTTTGATGATTTATATAACATAAAAGTCTCGGGTGTTACATTCTACCCCCCTTAAAATGAATTTCGCCCTCGAAATTCATCACTTTGTAACAAACAGATGAGGATACCTCTCCCTCATCATATCCTCAAGATCCCATGTAACTTCTTCTAATTGGTGGTTCCTCCATAAAACATTCACCAATCAAGTGGTCTTGTTTCGTAGGACTTTTTTGCTACGATCCAAAATCTCTATCGGTTGTTCTTCATAAGAATGATCTTGCTCCAGCGGTACAACTTCTGAGCTGAGTACATGTGACGGATCAGGTATGTACTTTCTCAGGAGAGATACATGGAACACATCGTGAACTTGAGAGAGATTCGGTGGAAGCGCCAATCGGTAAGCTACCTTCCCAACACGATCCAGTATTTCGAATGGACCGATATATCTAGGGCTCAACTTCCCCTTCTTTCCAAATCTCATAACCCTCTTCCAGGGAGATATTCGTAAGAACACTTTATCACCCACTTCAAACTCTAGGTCTTTTATTTGGTTGTCGGCATAACTTTTTTGTCGACTCTGAGCTGATCTTATGTGTCGTTGAATAGATCTGACCTTTTCTACCATTTCATCAACGAGATCAGGTCCCAATAGCTTTTTTTCCCCAACTTCATCCTAGCAAGTTGGAGTCCTGCATTTCCTTCCATAGAGAGCTTCATAAGGAGCCATCTGAATACTGGAGTGAAAGCTATTATTATAAGAAAATTCCACCAAAGGTAGGTGTTGATCCCAACCTCCTTTGAGATCCATAGAGCAAGCTCTCAACATATCTTCCAGGGTTTGAATTGTTCTCTCAGACTGACCGTCTGTCTGAGGATGATAAGCAGTGCTGAAACTCAACTCTGTATCTAGATTATGCTAAAGACTTCGCCAGAACATCGAGGTAAATCTCGGATCCCGATCAGATATAATAGAAAGTGGTATTCCATGCAATCTTACCAATTCCTTTACATATATCCTGGCAAGCTGATCCAGAGAGAAATCCTCTCTAATAGCAATGAAGTGTACAGACTTTGTAAGACGATCAACTATGACCCAGATAGAATTATTGCCTTTGGATGTTTTAGGAAGTCCTCTGACAAAGTCCATGGTGATGTTTTCCCATTTCCATTCGGGTATGGGTAATGGTTGTAACATCCCCTTAGAATTCTGTCTCTCAGCTTTAACTTGTTGACAAACCAAGCATCGAGAGACATATTCAGCAACATCTCTTTTCATGCCATCCCACCAGAAGTACTCTTTCAGGTCCCTATACATCTTCGTGCTTCCAGGATGAACAGAGAATAAAGAACTACAAGCCTCATTCAGCAGCTCCTTCTTTAATTCGGGGATGGGCGGAACACAAACCCAATTCCTGAACTTTATTATCCCATCACAATCAAGGTTGAATTCAGGAACATTTCTCACCTTCTTTTGTAACTCGACATCTTCTTTCTGTGCCTCTTTAATCTTTACATGTATAGATGGTTGAACATTCATTTGAGAAAGATAATATTTCCCCCCTTCCATTATAATTCCAAGATCCATCCTTTGTAAATCCATAAATATTGGATCTTTTGTAATCCTCATCATGGATAAACTGGCATGGTCTTGTCGACTTAATGCATCTGCCACCATGTTTGCTTTCCCAGGGTGGTAATGGATTGAGCAGTCATAATCCTTAATCGGCTCCAACCATCTTCTTTGATGCATATTCATCTCCTTTTGTGTGAAAATATACTTTAAACTTTTATGATCAGTATAAATATCACACCTTTCACCATAAAGGTAATGCCTTCAAATCATTAATGCAATGATTACCGCAGCTAACTCCAAATAATGTGTTGGGTAATTATGCTCATGGATTTTCAACTGTCATGAGGCATAATCTATCACCATATCATTTTGCATAAGAACACACCCCAATCCCTTCATGGATTCATCACTGTAGATCACAAACCTTTCTCCACTACAGGGCAGTGTGAGCACAGGTGCACTGGATAACCTTCTTTTCAACTCCTTGAAATTCTCTTCACATTCCTCCGTCCAAACAAACTTAACTCCTTTCCAAGTCAACTTGGTTAGTGGATTAAATAATCGTGAAAAATCATTCACAAAACATCAATAATATCCAGCCAAACCAAGAAAACTTCGGATCTCATTTACTGTTGTTGGTCTCGACCATCTTTCGATAAACTCTGTTTTTGCTGGATCCACAGATATCCCCTATTTTAAGATTATGTGACCCAAAAATGCAACTTTTTTGAAGCCAAAATTCACACTTGGTAAATTTGGCATAAAGCTTCTCCTTTCTCAGGGTCTTCAATATAATTCTCAAGTGATCGTCATGTTCTTCCTTGCTCTTTGAATAGAAAAGAATATCTTCTATAAAGACTACCAAAAATTGATCAAGATAGTCTCTAAAGACTCTATTCATTAGATCCATGAAGATAGCAGGGGCATTAGTAAGACCAAATGGCATCACTATAAATTCATAGTGTCCATACCTTGTACGGAAAGCTGTCTTTGGTATATCCTCCCTTTTGACCCTTAATTGATGATACCCTGAATAAAGATCAATCTTGGAAAAGTATTGAGCTCCGCGTAGTTGGTCAAATAAGTCATCAATGCATGGGAGAGGATATTTGTTCTTGATAGTGATCTTGTTAAGTTCTCGATAATCAATGTAGAGTCTCATTGATCCATCTTTATTCATAACAAATAGAACAGGTGCTGCCCAAGGTGACACACTAGGGCGTATGAATCCCTCATCAAGATTCCCTTGGAGTTCCTTCTTCAATTCCTGCAACTCAATTGGGGCCACTCTATAAGGTGTCTTTGAAATAGGCAAAGCACCCGGTACAAGTTCTATTGAGAACTCAACTTCACGATTTGGTGGAAGTCCCAGTAATTCCTCTGGAAAGACATCATAAAACTCCTGTACAATGGGAATATTCTTAATCGTGAGTTTCTCACCAACCATTTGAGATAAATAACCTTCATTTAGTGGAATCAAGACCCATAAGATGGAAGAAATTTCCACTGGAATGTTATGTTCATCCTTGCATTGATAGACGATCATAGATTGATCTGGAATATGAAATGTGACTTCCCTTCTTTGGAAATTGATATGATCTCCATATAAAGAAAGCAAATCCATGCCAAGAATCACATAAAATTCCACTATAGGAAGGATCACAAGATTTGCAGGAAGCACTTTCCCACAAACTTCGATCGGAGAAGAATTATAAACTTTTGATGCGACTGCTGTGCCATTAGGTGTTGTCACAGCTAACTCAACATCTAATTGTTGAGGTAATACGGTGATACCCTTAGAAAATTCATCAGAAATAAAAGAGTGGGTGGATCCAAAATCAAATAAAACATTTTCTACTTTAGAGTGGATGGTAAGTGTACCTTTCACCACATCGTTATCGTACTCCACATCGCTGATAGAAATTGCATGTGACTTTCCTTTGTCTTTAGCCTTAAGAGTTTGTTGACGTCGACCATCATCATCAACCCTTGGATTAGGGCATTTATTGGCATAATGACCCATCTCCTTGCACTTGAAACATTGAAGTGTAGTAGGTTCATTCTGTGTATCCCTTCCTTTGTTTGCATCATTAGACATCTTCTTCCCATCATCGTGGCATTCAAATGCCCGATGACCTTCCTTTCCACATTTGAAACATTTACTTGTCCCTTTAAGACAACTCCCTCCATGTTTCTTTCCACACTTTTAGCATAATGGAAATCTCATCTTCTTTTCAGTGTGCTCTTTAGATTTTCCTTTGAATTCCATTTTCCTCTTCTTATCAAACCCATATGACTGATGGTTTACTCCAATCTCCATTTCGACTTTGAGAGCACATCGAACTATTTCCTCGTAGCTATTGAAGTCCCTTATGGCTAACGCCCTTCTAAGACATGGTTTTAAGCCACTAAAGAATCAATCGATCTTACTCTCAGGTTGGATAATAATACCAGAAGCATACCTTGCAAGTCTTGTAAAATTTTCTTCATAGGTACCAACAGATTCATCATCCTTTTGCTTCAGTTCAAGAAACTCTTTCTCCATCTTTGTTTAGAGAATACAAGGTAAGTACTTATTGAAAAATAAGTTCCTGAACTCGTTCTATTCCATGGAATCAATTTCATCCCTTTGCCTCGTATTCTTAATAAGATTCCACCATTGATCAACATCACCTTCCAAACGATACACTGCTAAGATGACTTTATCATGCTCAGAACATTGAAGAACTGAAAATATCTTTTCAATAGTACTAATCCATTTTTTAGAAACTAATTGATCAGTAGACCCACTGAAAGAAGGTGGACGCTATCTCATGAAGGATTCAACAGAATGTTACTCCTTCCTTTGCTCGTTTGGAAGTCCTGCATGATTCATAGATTGAGAATGTTGTGTGAGCATGGCTACAAGATTTTTCATTCCATCTCCCATAACGTTTGGTTTCTCAGGGGGATAATCATTGCATTTCCCGTCACATTCCGCATTAACACGATTCCTTTGGGTTCCAGCCATTGACTAAAACCAAGAAGAATAGTGTGAGCAACACAAATTGTAATAGGAAAACCACATAATCAAGAATAAAATTTCACACTGAAGGTCTTATCCTAGGTTATTCATGGCCATTTCTAAAACACTAATATTGTGTTCTATGCTTAGACTTATCCTTAGTGTTCTTACTAAGGATTTCACTTCCTAGTTTCCAAAGGTTGACTATACCTTTCCTCTGATACCAACTATAATGACCCATACTTTACATACATTGTTAATACTTTAAAATTGAAGAATACTTATTACAACATATAACAAAACCACGAAAGGACCGTATAGGTATAGTGTCTTTAGAAACTGGGAAACATAAACAACTGGTTCATAAACCATCAACTTTGCCTCCCACTTATTTCATCATATCTACAGTCCCTTTTTGGCATATCCTACTTAATAACCTTCTTCCTGACCTGGGGAAATAAAACATACAAAAGGGTGAGCTCAAATGCTCAGTAAGGGTAATCAAAAAAATGATATATCACATTGTATACATAAGCACATAACTTTTGGAAATCTTACCCTGCAAAAGAGATCATAATTTCATAACATGGGATAAATCATGGCAGTGAAATGTAATCACAATAATCATAACATAAAACATGAAACTTTTTGGAATACACACATAATCATAGAGAATCATTTCTTGTTAGTCAAGAATCATTGCCAAGACTATCTTAGTGGACAAAGTCCCTTTCTGAACCGAGTCACCCTCGTTTCAGTCATGTTTCACTGAACCAGTATAACCTACCGTTCCAGCCATGTCTATCTCATGAGATATAAAATCTTTACCCAATGCATTGGAGGGAGATATAGGTCCCACCCATCTCATAATGATACCATTCTTATGTGTGCCACAAAATCATAAACCATACATCATAGCATAACCCATGTAATAAAAATGGGAATCTTAAACATCGTGACATCATAAAACAATTCATATAAGATAAAGGAATTCATAAAAATAATTCCATCACATCATAATCAAATCAATGTAATAAAATGGATAGAAACAAAACCCTTTATTATCTTAGATGGAAAATAATTTTGATAAAACACTTGAACTCCATTCTTGAGGAAAATATCCTTTCTTCTTAAAAAACATTTTTCCTTTCTTAACATGTCATAAAACTTTAAACTAAAAGAAGTTGATTAAAAATAAACTTGAAAACTAGTAAAGGATGCTTCTCGGAAATAATGTTTTAAAAATCCATTCATGCCGTATAAGTTAAAAAAACATTCTTCGTACTTTTGTCGGAAAAGTCAAAAAGTACCTCGTACGAAAAATGACAAAATATTCCTTTAATATCTTTTACTATAAACTCACCAAAGGGTAAAAATGGATTTAAACAATTGTAGGTGGATAATATTAAATATTGAGGAAACATGGATTTGGATGATAAAATACACCCCAGTAAATACCAAAGTACAAACAATCTCGGATAAAAATGAGATTGTGATATTTCCCTTACCTTAGGTCCAACTTGATTTGTAAGTGTCCGAACCTCCTGTATAATGATTTAAATAATGTTTTTGACTTAATCCATAATCATACATATTTTTATGATATCATATATGGTAATATTCTTAGCTTTTTTGTAGTAATATTTCATTGCTACTTGTTATTCGGGTGTTTATAACTTTTTGTTCTTATGCGTGTTTTGTCGAATAAATTCTTATTCTTTTCTTTTGGTTATAGATACCCCATTTCCAGAATGGTATTATTGTAATATATATCATATTAATTCATTCAATTCATTTATATAATCATTATGAAATGAAGATCATGTAGAACGAGTCGCATCACATCGTGGAGACGGTATTCCGTACGTACACACGAGTGATGATATCGTTCCTATGATCATGGAATTGTATTGGAGTATATGTATACTATTTCAGAATCAATATCACATTATAATAGTCATATATAGTCATTATTTACACCATTATACCCATCCAAGTAAGGTGGTGGTGGAAAATAGATTACACCACGGCGTGGAGACGGTATTCCGTACGTACACACGCGTGGTGATTTCTTTTTCCGTAGGATGGATAGATGGTGAAATAGGGTTGTTTAATACTTATAATAACATATCAGTATATGAGTGATACGGATTTTATTACTTCATAATGAAACAACTAATGAAGAAGAAGTGTAAGAAGAAATAAAGATGAAAGAATCGGTAACGGACATTACCTCTTCTTTGAAGTGCTTCTTTGAGACCTTCTTTTAGGGCACTAAAATTGGTATTTCAAGAAGACCAGAACCTCTAGGATGTCTCTAGGGAAGTGGAGAGGAGAAATTTGCAGGGATTGGCCGAGATTGAAGGCTCAATGTGGTGTGAGGAAGAGGGGAGGAGGTGTCCTTTTATAAGGGAGGAGAGGGGCACCTTTTGAATAACTAAAACTATTATTTTATTATAAAGTCAATTTCGGTTTTAAATAGCTCCAAATTGATATATTTCGAATCTAAGGTGGGTATGGGTCGAAAGACTCTCATCCAACAAAATTTAGACAAGTTTAGGTTCCTATTTTAACCTTATCATTTAGATTTAACATTAAGTTAAATAATTTTACTTTTACCATGTCTTCTTGTGTTCTTATACTATAAGGTTAATAAACTTACTATAAACAGCCAAACGAACCCCAATTTGTTTATTATTAATATATATAATCTTATCTAAGTCATTTTTCCTAACCTTAGATTTTTAGAAATAAAATAACAATTACTAATATTACATTTGTTTTAAAAACTATTTTATGTCAATTTTGACACTATTTAGTAATTTATTTTTGTGAAAATCATAACAGAATGATTAGTTCAAAAACAATTAATTAAATCAATAATAACATGTCATATTAACCTAGAAAATTAGTGGAATTCATAAAAAGTCTCAAATTACATTTATTTTGGTGTCCATAACACCAATTATGTCAATATTTCATTAATAAAATAATTACTGCATCATCACTGTGTCATAAATAAATTAAATTATTTAATGTCTAAAAATTACAAATAAAATACCATTATGTAGGAAATCTTTTTATCTTTCTAATTAATATTTATAGTCGCATTTATCTTATGTATAACCACATATTAAAAATGTTTTATTTATTAAACTTTGATTTTAACTATTTTAACTATTCATTAAATAAAATAATATTAAATGTCATAATCTAATCCAAGTGGACCTAAATGGTCATATTATATTCATAAGGTTTTTTTTGGTCGAATTACACTTATCCAATAGAATTAGGACATGTGTTAGGGTAATAGTAATATCATATTTACCCTTAGTTACCCTATTTACTATTAACCGCGGTAAAAAAAGTAAAAAGTTACTATTCATCAAAAATTATTTTCATCTCATTGAACCACATTTTAGTCCTTGATAATAACCGTGTCTCTTGGATTTTCGAAATTCTATTCACAGAAGCGGTAAAATTATGTTTTATGATAAATTCAGTTTTTTTTAACTACCACTTAGTGGTTTCACTATTCATCAAAAATTGAAAGTTTTCAGAAAAATTCCAAAATTTCACCCTAGGCTAATTTCGATATTATGAATCCAAAAATGAAGTCCATTTTGAAAAATAAAATTTATAAAATTTCAAAAAGTGGTTATTACTATTCATAACGACTAGTTTTAATAATATTTTAATAGCATATCGTTGTTTAGTGAAACTCGGTATTGCGTACGTCGCAAGCTATCGAGGAAGGTCGCGATTTCGTGTAAAGCAAACCAAGAAAGTACTGTGTAGAAAAAGATTCCTTTGATGATTTATATAACATAAAAGTCTCGGGTGTTACAGAATTACCAGCTTCATCTTCAACAAGAATATTCTTTGTCTTTTCTTTCTTAGCAGCCTTGAATGAAATTTCTCTATAAATTTTTTTTATTTTTCATATCTTCCTATATTATCACTTCTTATGTGATGATAGTTCAATTCAAATCATCAAGAAATAATTTTTCATTATATATGTCTTATAATGATAAATATTTTTTATCAAACTTATCATGGATGACTCTAAATATCTTTTCAAGAACTATTGAATCATATAATTTTTTACCAAGACATCTGACAGTACTCAAAATTTTAGTTACCCTATTAAAGAACAATCCAAGAGATTCATTGTCACCCATATTTAAATAATCAAATTTCAATATCCATATTTAATATTTTTCCTTCTTTACTTTTGTATTTCCCTCATATATGTTTATCTGTTTATCCCACATACACTTGTCTATGGAAAGAACTTTCAACCTTAAGAATTCACTTTCAGAAATTGATGATATTATATCATTCTTGTACCTTCCATAACTCTCCATATGTTTCTTATTAAAGGATGTAAAATTAGATTTAAAATAAATATGAGTAAACCCATCAATTGTAACTTCAAGAACATCATATCCAATATACAAAAGACAGGGAAACATTCTATCTTTCCAGATATGAAAATAATTCCCTAAAAAACTGGAATAACTATACCGTTCAAAAAATTCATATTCCACATTTAATTCACTTGAAAACGCCAACAACGAATTAGTAATGGGAACCTACACCCTGATACAATTTTAATGTTCCCAGTAAATGTAATTTTATCACTAAGAGGGTGATGGGTGAATCATTGATATATTTTATTTTATGTTTCTTTGAAAAAAACATTCTCTTAATATTAAAGATTTAAATTACCTATTGAAAACCAATCTACCACACATACATAGAAACATAAAAATTTACATGGTTAACTATTCTTGAAGAATAGTTAAGTCCTTGGTATCGTTTGGAAGTAATACAATACCACACAATACATTAGAAATAAATCGTTGGATTACAATGAGTAGGATATGCCCTTACACTAATGTATCACTATGTATCAATTCCAATAGTTCGTGTGCACCCTCATAGCACAAATTTGGTAATACAATGTTTTTTACCAACTCATGTTAACTATTATTATATTCAACTTCACAGATGTAATAATTTTAGAAATCAAATATTAAATTTCATACCCAGAAGATGGTAAGAACATCATGAAAATTTATAAGGAAAAACAATGTCTAATTTTCCCAGTATGATTTTTCCCTACCTGATTCCTCTGAGACTGATTCATCCCTCTATGATTACAATATGCAAAAAGATATAGAAATTTATTAGTATGATTGAGATAATTCCAAACTAATAATTATTCATTCTAAAAAACCCAATATGTAAATCATGATCGGATTATTCATACCTATACAATGATCAACTGAATACAATTGAAAAAATGAATATGATAGTCAATTGATTATGGTAATCACTAACTACAATGATTAGCTGAATAAAATGTTGTGATATTGTCTCTCCTTCTACTACTTCTTCATTAAATCCTCTTCAACAAAAGATTAGTATGAAAAATTATTCTTCTCTCTAAAAAATAGGAGCATCTATATCTTCTAGGATGAACAATACATCAGTCATTAGAAATGTATGATGTAATTTTTTCCTTTTATTGGTGACCCTGAAGAGGTTTTAGAGGGAATCCCAAAAACATTCATGCTCAAATAAATCCACCCAAATATCAATTTCCCTTAAATATTGAGTGCATTGATGTCTTTGTCAATGATTATTTATTATTCTATAATCATCTAGAATTTTCTAGAATCTTTACTTCTTCTTCCTCAAACTTTCATTTCAATTTCAAGTCTGATTTCCATTAATGAGTATTTTTTTCAAAATGAATCATTGTATCAATATATTGTAAATTTAGGATGAAATGGATACCAATTGGAATTCTGAATACAATCATTATTTGGAATTCCAAGATCCCCCTTGATTGAAAATTCAGAAAAATCTTTATCTCTTCTCTCAAATCATTTTAATTCTTCACCTTTTCCCTTGACCCATGTGTCAATTCACTAGAAAAAATTAATTCATCCCCTTTTAAATGTTTGAATATATTATTGATCTATTTTATCATTAGGATTTTCATTGGATGTAGCTTATATTTAACAACTTCTTTTATTCACAAACCTGTTCTTGCAGTATGAATTACTTCATGACATTATAATAATTTCAGAACAGATTCATTATCATTAGAATTCTATTGGATATTATCATAACATCCCATTTATATCATCTTCATTATTTTCATCTTAGATCATGTTTTATCATTCTAATAACAAGTGGATAGGATAAAATCATCTTGAAAATGATCATTCTAGGTACAATTGTTTTCTTCCTTAGACTCACTAACATATTTTTCTTCCTTAGCCTAAATACGATTGTCCAACACCCTTTTATTTTCATCTAGACATGATAATTTTGAATACTATCAGCAACATCACTTTCTTATCTTCTATCTAGATATGATTAATGTAGGTACAATTTCTTTTTGATCGACATCATCTCTTTCTTCTCTTTTACCCTAATATGATAAATCTAGGCACAGTTTTCAATACCTATTTTCCATTTTCTTCCATCAATCTTGCATAATAAGTTCTCCAATCAACTTATGATTTATTTGGAATAAAAAACATCAAATAATCATAAAATTTAATTAATCGTAGTAATCAGCACTTTTATTATTCATCAAAACCATAAATTTCTTCATATCTAATTTAGAGTGAATCAGATGGTCATTTACTTCCAGAAAGATGAATTAATAATGCGGCTGATCCATTTATTATAGAGTTAGTATGAATCTAATTGTGATCAATTTCTCACTACGATATTCTCCCATTTTTTCCCATGATGAGTATGATTCATTTGAATGAGAGTGACTGATTCTTTTTAAAATAATGATTAATACAATTTCTATCCATAATATTTATCAATATACATTCTTCATTAAACAAAATGATCAATTGAAAAAAAAATCAAAACACAACTTCAGCCTAAGAGATTCATTATATTTTGTTCCATTGGATAGAGTAAAAGAAAAATTAAGTATTAGTATATTTAACGTTTAAACACATATATGGGAATTTAATGAAATTAAAGAGATAACTTATAACTTTCATATAATTCATTAAAATATGGATTCCTAGAATTTAGTACTTGTGAAACATGATATATTTACTAACATATACTCGTATGTTCTTTTTTTTACTCTCTTAATAATGTTTCAAAATTTTCATATGAATTACCAAGTGATATCCCCCGAGAGTGTGAAAACTGGGGCACAGTAAGGCCCATGGTCATGTACTACATTACCCTGAGTCAGGCCTAGAACATCATGTTAGAGTTGTTACTATTAGGTAAATCTATTCTAGAACAACACTCACTGGTAGTATCTTGAAAAGTTTGTATTTTCTTGAGAATCCACTGAGTCAATAATTAAAAAAATTTAGGGACATTCTCTGAGACTTAGTCTTATCCCTATGGTTCCTACTAAATTTCTTTATAACTATTGTCCAAAAAATGACTAAAACTATCTTCTGATACCAACAATAGAGAACCTAGTCTTTTACACAAATCATTATATGATTTTAGGAATAATTAAACATCAAAATACAAGCCATGTATCATAATGTCTTGTTTCATAGAATACATGGTACATAACACTAAAAACATGGGACTAAATAAAACATTTCATTATGTATCATCCATTATAGTCTAAAAACATCCTTTGAGACTTTAGATCAGCATATAATAACTATGGGAAAACTCAAAAAAAAGGACGACCTAAAAACCTAGTAAGGGAATAAAAATTAAAATAATGCAAATTACATGGGTTAGAAGGTATTACATAACAATATAAAAAGGCATGTAAAATAATTAAATATGAGAAATCATAACATAGGATCAGAAAATCATGGATTCACAGTAATGTGGAAGAAACATTACACATGAAATTAGCATGATTTAAGTATCATTTCTTATAGTGGATCATGAGTCAGAGATCATTTCATATAGAGGAGCATGAGTCTAGTCCTGTTGCACTTAGAGGAGCATGAGATGTGGCTAACCAACAAGATTGTTTCAAATAATGTCTCATGAGACTAAACATTACCAAACTAATTAGATAACTATCTTGGTGAAACAATAATAACATGTTCATGAATATTTTTTCCACATGAATATTCATACATAATGAATCAAACATAAACATAAGGGTTTCCAGTGGTATGATTTGGGTATCATAATCTTGTAAAAAAGGAATAACATAAGGGAATATCACAATGGTGTCCATGAATGAAAGGATTTAAATCATATATGGACATTTGTAAGAGAAAATAGTCATATAACATTATAAGTGATGTCTCACTAAATTGATAACATGTAAAAGGAGTATTTAATATACATTAGAATTAAAACATTTTAGTGTGATTTTAGGAAAATATTAAAGAGCATATAATAGAATAAATGTAAATAATATTTTATATGAAACTAGAATCAAACCAAGATAGTTACCATAATACAATTATGGATTTTATAAAAATAAATTTGGGATAAAATATATTATAGGGTGAACATGAAATTTAGTATGAATTCTGGAAGATTCCTTAAATCGTGCTTGATTAATGGGAGTGATTGAATATGGAACATTTTAAAAACATGAATATCCCAAAAAAATAAGGATGAATATATATTGTTACATGTGTTTGGAATATATAAACAACTTATGGATTATTTATATAATAGTAAAAGAGAATTTCATTTGGGTAAAAAAGATAAAGAGTAACCCAAAGGAATAATGGAGGTTCATATATAATCCACTATCTTATGTCTAAAATGATTCTACGATTGATTTTAATGTTCTTGAAAATAAATTCAGATTCATTAATTAAAAGGTACAAAAACCTATATACATGTATTTTATTTTTTATAACATTATTTTGTTCATCTATGTACTTTTTGATTAGTTAAGTGGTTCAATTTCATCATTTGAGAGCATTAGTTTCCTCAATTTTCATTATCGTTTTACTTGTATATGTTTATGTAAAATCATGTAGAATGAGGATAGTTGCCCTAAAATGAAATTACATGTCAATAATGAAATTATATAATATTAAAATTCCATTTTATTTTTAAATGTGAGGGAGGTTTATTAGATAAATCATTATTGATAATCGTTTAGCCTTTTTTGATAACAATGAACTGAAATTTGTTTTATAAATTCATATCATTTGTACAAAATGATTCTATAATGTCAAATAAGATATAATACATATATTAAAATCTGGTAAAACCATAAAATTGGTTTCATTTCCAACACTGAATACAGAATTGAATGATGAAAGCACGCCATCCATGAAGGTGGTAAATCCGCATGTCATAGAAGATGTTTTCATTATTAATGTAAAAGAGAGAGGAGAATAGATATGATGAATAATTATTCCATAAAAATGAAAAAATTAATGTATATGTAAGTTATTGGATTTGTCATTAAATTTGGATGATTTTAGGTGAGGCCATAAAAAGATAATAATGTAACTTGAAATGAAATTAAAAGAAAATAGAAGATAGTTTTACCTCTAAATTCCTTCTTCTTGAGAACTTCTTTAGGGGATTGGTTTTGGTCTATTGTTAACACCAAAAGCTTCTAGAAATGAGGGATAGATATGGGAAGTGTAATTTTTGTAATTTGAATATGTTTCTAGTTTTCATAGGTGTGAGGATAAGAGGTGGTGAGGTGTGGTATTTATAGTGGAGGAGAGGGGTGTTTTCCCATTATTTTACTCAATATTTTATTAGTTTTCTCAATACAAGAAAGAATGTTTATTATTGAGAATAAATATAGTAATTAAATCATGTGAATTTGGAAAAAAAATTCATTACCTCGTCAATGAATTCATTAATATTGTATTTGACTTATAATGTATATATACCGTAAATTACAATATTTTACTATTCACCAAAAATTTAAGTTTTTCGGAAAGTTACCAAAAATTATACCTTACCATTTTTCAATATTTAGAATTCAAAAATTAACTCCATTTTATGAAAATGATATTCTATATATGAGAAATATAATTTTTAATTAAAATCATCATTTATTTAGAAAATTAAAATTATAAAATTAAAACTGATTTTATAACAGTTTGGAAAATTAATGAAGTTATCATAAAATTATCTTATAATCTTAAGAATTCAAAATATTATTTTATGAATACATTTAAAAAAAATATTTTTGTAAAAGTTTTTATGTTATTGAAAAAAATGTAATTAAAATCATATAAGCTAAAAAATAAAAACAAAAAATTAATATTTTTTAAAATAGTTTTTTAATTATAATATGATATAATTATATCATATTTTAATTTATAATATGGATAAATTTTATTTATACTTTCATTGGTGTGGTTACTATTCAATTGGATGGTTTACTGTTCATAAGGGTCACATTACTATTTCAAAATTTGAGTTGATATCTTATCAATATAGGTTCCTTAACATTTAGAAATGATACTAATTTCTATCATTCATCATTTATAAAGCTTGTATTGTTTTCTATTAAGTTTTTATGCCATACGATATAATTATAAGAAGGGAATTTCCATTGGTAAAACTTTGGGTCATTACACTCCCACTTCCTCACACTTCTCAAGAATTTCTGATGTAACCATCTCTTCTCAAATATCCTCCCAAAATCCATCAATTACTTCATTAAGCCTCCATTTGGACCTAAATCCATCCAAGGTTTCCCTTTGGTGAAAACCAAAATGAGTAATCCAAAGAAGAAGTAACATCCTTCCTCACGCCCCTTTCTCATTTTTTTTATTCTACACTACCTCAAAACTCCTTATTCCATGATTATATAATAAAACTAGTATAATAAATATACTTAGATATTGTTATATTAATAATTCAATCTACACTTACACAGACATCCATATAATGGACAATGAACATACCATTCTTATGTATGGAGAACAACTACCTCACGAAACAATGTTGTTTATTTTTCGTTTTCTACATTTCATGGTTGAGAATTATGAGGGACACATTTTTTATATATTATATAAATATATATGTTATTTATTATTTTTTTTATTATTTTGTAATTATTTTTTAACACATACCTTCATACAATCTATATTTTGTAAATACGATAACATCGTTTTGGATGTGTGGACTGCCGCCGCCTTAAAGTTATGTGATTCATTAAAACTCTAAATAGAATGTATTAAGGATGTTTTTAGTGAAATTATATGATATATCTGATATAATAATTCTAATTTTAATAATTATATATATATACATATATGTATGTATATACATATTTAACTTTCTTCCATTCAATATGAAAATAAAAGAAAAACATCATTCATGCGTATGTACGACCTACCGTCTCCATGAACAGTGTATTCCATTTCATACATCTATTTTTTTTATAGATTATCATTATAAAAATATAATTAATATAAATTATATTTTAATATTTTTTACATTATGTATATAATGATATATGTATAAGGACCAAAAATATAACATATCAAGACACATGTGAAAAATAAATAGGATATTACTCGAAGAGTAACCTTAAAATAGAATTGTAATAAGAAGGTAATATAAAGTCATAATATAATCATATATGGTATTAGATATAAAAACATGGTTCTATAAAATATTTATAATAAGATTAAAGTGATTATATAGGAATCTTGTATGAGTATGATTAGAGTCAAGACATAAGGTAAGGGAATTCCATGTCACTTTTTACATTTGTGAGATAAATTATATATTCACCATTAAATTCATACATGTTCTACCTATAATACCCAGTAATGTATTCTATGATTATTATTCCTAAATTTATGGGTATTTTCATATACATTATATGTAACATCATTCATGGGGTTCATGTTTCAAATGTTATCAAATTGATAAGATAATTTGTCTCAATTTACCTTATTTTAGAAACATTTTTTGTTATGCACCTACATTGTTTTTCAAGGTGTATATAATTCCATTGGATATGTTATATCATGAATATAATTATTTTAATTTTAAATTAGGCTTCATGTAATTTCTTTTTTTTCATGGAGATTATGATCACAAGTTACAATGTGGTAAGATTTTACTCAAATAATCCTATCATTTATCAAGATTGTTTATTATTATTCCTCTAGTGATGAAATATTATGATCCATCACACAATAAATCTCCTATGTTTTCTTAACCGATATTCATTATTTTCATATCCAAGGAATGGTTCCATTTTTAAATTCATTAGTACATAATATGATCAAGAAAGTGTTTTTAAGAAAGTATTAATTTACCTCTCTATTCATAAGGAAATTTATGTTCCTTAAAAACCATTTTTTCTAAATTATTCATAAAATTTTCTACGTTTTTCCTATAAAATTTAAAATATATTTTTACCCATTTTTTCCCTTTTAAAATTCGATTTTTAAAAATTGAATCTTCTTTTCATTTTTTAGTTAAGTAACTATTCTAACCTTTTTTATGGTGAAAAAAGGAATTTTCGACATGTATATATTTACCCGCTATCGTAACTAACATTTCGTTGAAGCATACTTTACAATATTAAAAATTTATTATTATTTTTTTGAAATGTTTTTCAGAATATTGTAAAAATTAACTTTTTAAATGTTTTTTTCAAAGAAAAATGGGTACAAAATGTTTTAAAGCCTCTTTTATATGTTTTTAGGGGGTTTTAATTGTTTTTTATGTTTTTTTATGTTTTTATGGAAGAGTGTTTTAAATGATTTTCAGCATTATTTTATAAATTTTCAGAGAAAAAGGTTTTCAAAATGTTTTTCAGATTCTTTTATAAATTATCAATGAAAGAGGTTTTCAAAAATGTTTTCAATACTCTTATATTTTTTAAGTAAAAATGTATTCAATTTTTTTTCATGAATCCTTTATTTGTTTTCAATTTTATTTTTAATGAAAATGGTTTTCAAAAACCTATATATTTTAAAAGTTGTTTTTAAAAAATAAAGAATATTTTTCAAATGAAATATTTTTAAAATATACTATAAAATTATTCACCTTCTATGATGACATATGTTGGTGTTACTCGTGCCTTTATTGGGAAATGATTATATGTTATAATGAATATTATTTCTCTGAATGGTTTACATTTTAAGGAATGATGTTTACAGAGATCACTTCTTTTCATGGGTTATGATTGTTCGAATGACTATTAAACCTTTCTATATTATGTAGCTTGTGAGATGATTATATATTTATGATACCGATTTTATTTCATGGGTTATGTTATTATTATTTTTGATCTTGTGGAACATGTATTTTTGATTTCATTATGCTACGGTTGAGACATATATCTCCGTCCAATTCATTGGGTAAATATTTACTTCTCATAAGATAGAATAAGATGGTCTTGGGAGTGATCCTTGACCACTAAGATGAACATGGGATGAACCATGACTAACAAGATGGTATGGGGAGTGAACTCATACTATTAAGATGTCCATGGGAGTGAACCATGAAAAAAAGATGGTATGAGTAGTGAACACATACTACTAATATTGCCTTGGAAGTGATTCCTTGAGTAATATGGAAATCATATTATTTTCTTATATTTCTGACACAATTCTATGTCTCATTCTTATATATTTCTTTATTAGATTACATTATTTACTTCCAAATGATTCATGTCTAATGAACTACCAATCTGTATTCGATGACTCGTTTTTATGATATTTGGTATGAAGGGTATGATACTCTAATTGTTAGCTCCAATAGGCTGGATACTCTGAGGGGGGGGGGGAGGTGGATCAGTGTATGAAAAAAATAAAACAAATTCCCCTTTTGGTCTTGTTTTTTTAATAGACAAAACCCTCTTCTCTCTCTCCTTCCCATTGCATATTATAAAATAATATTAAAGAACACACATGACACAACAATTTTACTTGGTTCACCCTCATTGAGCTTCGTCCAAGGAGCATACACCAATAATGTGCATATGTAACAAATCCACTATAATTGCACTGTTTGTTAAATGTTTGGTGTGGACTCACTATCCCTCCTAGTTTACAACCACTCAAAATTTGAGAACCCACTTCTCTCTCAACTTATGTGAGCTCATTGATTCTTCGGAAGATCCACTCATTGTTTATAGACTTATAGGTCTCTTCATTATCACTAATGAATGCGTCCTCCATTGTGTATAGATGCTATATTTAAGTCCCAATTTCATCCTCTGATTATTACACCTTTTCCCCTGATGAATGGGAAAAAAGATTTGCGAAATAGCTTCATAAATCACCCTATTTTGAAAAGCATCCAACTCCACGAAGCTCAAACAAGCCTTCGTGAAGTCCCTGCCACTTCATGAAGCACACACCTTCGCAGAGCTCACTACCTCATAGAGCGCACCGTTTCGCAGAGTTCAGACCTTCGCAAAGCTCATTCCTTCACAGAGAATAGTCCATCATAGAGCTCAAGCCTTCGCAAAGCTAGTTCCTTCACGAAGATCACTGAGCAAACATGGAACACCCCTCTTTTGCGGAGCTATATTAGCCACCGCAATGCTCCTTATTTCGCAAAGAACACTACCATTGCGAACCTCCTTTGCGAGTCGAGATAAATAATTTTTTATTAGAAAACTCTCTATTACTCTCGAGGGGGTTGAGGTTTATTTATAGGTGATTCCACTGACCCTTGATCCTTCCGGGGAAAGTCAGCGCCACATCAGCTCAAATTGCGAAGCTCTGAAATTTCCACCTAAATTTTCTCTATATTGCGAAGCACCAAATAATTTTTTAGATCACAGAGCTCATCATTATTAGGGAGAAATATGTCAATTCCTTTGTGCCTTCACCATTAATCTCCACTTGTAATTCCCTTTAGAACTGTAATGATCTTCAAGACTACTATTTTCGAAGCTCATCGTAGTCACGAAGAACACCATCAACATTATTCATGCATTCGAAAAATTCACATCACAAATCCCATCATCATGAAACTCATGTCTTTTCAATATTTTGATGAGATATGCAAGGAAATCCCCATTTTTTGATTATCATGGAAATCTAAATTTTGGACACCCAAAATTTGACATGCACTTTAAAATTGCCCCACCATGTATCAGTTCTTTTGTATCACATCCAGATCTTCCCTTCATTTTTCATCATTCTTTGATAACATAGATTTTCAACAACATCTCTGAAACTCGACAATTCACAATGGAAAAACGCATTGTCAATAAACACAACCAACCAAAAAATGATACTACGTTACCTTAAGGGATTTTTTCCAAACAATAATGTTATTCAAATATTCTCATACCCTTATATTGGAAATATTCTTACATATTTTATTTATTTACCCTAATGGAGAATTCAATATAAAACCTTTCATATATTTTATTTTCCCAAGTTATAAAAAATGTTTTTAAGTATAATTATAAGTGGGTATATATTTTTCGAATACAATTTTGATCATTCACTATGTTATATTATCTCTGTTCCATGTTTCCAAAGGAACTAATCTAATATGATATTTAGTAATATATATTTTAATGTATTAAGTATTATATAAAAATTATTGTAATGTTAAGGTATGTAAAGTGAGTATCACTATTTTTAGTATTATGGAGAATGATTAGTTAAATTTAGGAAACTGGGATGAGGAATCCTTATTTAAAACCTTATGGACATGTCTAAGGATATGTTTAAGGATAAGAAAAAGTACAAGAGATGTCCTGGAATTTTATTGAAAGATGGAGTGAGTGGTTTACCAAAAATATATCCTTGTCTGGATACTATGGATGGATGTGGATCTATCAAAAATTTACCATGGGGTAACAACTAAGACACGGTATGCCGATCATGACTAGGTACATCATGGTACACTAAAATAAGACTTTTTCTACACCTAGTTTGACACTAATGGGTTATATGCTATTAAAATTCACAAACTCTTGAAAAAAAATCATGAAGGATTTAAATATATATTAAATATGAATGATCAAGTATAAAACAATGTTTCTATATTTCTGAGTATTATTTGTCACGTTTTAGACATCCTATTTGTGATTTTTTCTAATTATATGGTTTCCCATTATGATATGTGTTTCTCAACCGATGGTTTCTGGATTTATTCATTGTACCTCAGTTAACATTGAATGTTTCAAATGTGGAATCTATGGGAACTATTCTAGTAAATTTACAAAGTGGGAATCTCATGATGAGATTCAGGAAGCTGTTATGAGTTTTGGTTATAATGCTGAAGATAAAGTGACTGCAATGGACTTGGGAATGAATGGTATTTTATTCCACTATTTTTCACATTAAATGTATGAACCATGATTAGATTTAGGATTAGTAATATTAAAACATGATTCATATTTCATATTCTATAAAAGTGGTATTAAGGAATAAGATAATGAATCAAATGTAATGGTTTAAGAATAATTTTAAAAAATTGAAGTGTATATGTTTGGGAGTTGGAAGATTATATTTTATGAATCATGAAATATATAAGTTTTTATGTATTTTATGTATACTTTTTTCATCAAGGACTGAAAAGGATATGTTGAATAATAATTATGAATTTCAAAAGTGATATTCTGATAAAGTAAATTTAACCATTAATGTGGCCAAGATGTTTATAAACTTTTCTTTATCTTGGGTAGATGGATGATTTCTTTGGATAATGCAAATTGGATAGCACTGATTACCATGGATCTGATTTTTTATTGGTTGAAATAGTGGTCTTTGTCATTGTGGATGATGTTTAAAACATCTTGGATTTATGGTATATATTTGCTAACCTTTTACAAAAGGAATCATGCAAGTATTAAAAAATTATTTATGGTAATTCAGGTTATTTCCATGTTACAAGATAATTTATGACGAGGGTATTCACATGTTTGTAATGTGACAACCAAGAGATGATATTTTATATATGGGGGATCAATGTTAAGATGATATCATGACAATATTTCTAAGGTCTTGGAATTTAAACTTCTAGAAGAGTTAAATGGTTGAACATTTATTAAAGGGTGTAAGTTAATCTTCAGTTGAAATTTATGAGATTATAGTAATATCTCACCTTATAAGGATTTTTTCATATTGGATAAATGGTTCTAACCATTTTATTGTTATGATATGTAATGTAAGATGAAATGAATTATCATTATATTTATGTACCTCAAAATTTGTTAGTTCTATAGGATTGAAAAATTCACAATCGTTCATTGGAGTAAGAGATAAAGTGGTAATTGGTCAAGGAAAAACCAAAGATAGATATTGTACGTATGAAGATTAATTAAATCAAGTATGTTTCCTTATGTTACATGATAGTAAAATAATTCCAAAAATCATGGAAAATGATATTGAAAAATATTTATCCTATAACCTTTATTATTGATGAATCATATGGTCACTTAGATAATTACAAATTTATAGATTTGTGATTGTTGACATTCTCTTTACCTTGTTCTCTGTCACTCTCCATCAAAACATGATGGTTATATTTTTCTTCCATGTCTAAGTTTTAACTTCCCACCTATCATATTATATATGGTATGATAGTAATTTGTTTGTTTTGGAAACCTTTATAGTTCTAGATTTCATTTTTAAATGAAATTCTTTTATATATTCTTAAGATGATTGATTCTATAAAAGGAATATTAAATTATTAATCCTTTAATAACCCAAATTAATTTCAAGGGTGAAATTCATTTTAAGGGGGTAGAATGTTACATCTTGAGAATTTATAAAATACTTTTTTTTGAATTAATTTAATCTTTTATCGAAATTTATCATTTCATGTAACATTGGATCTTGATTTTTTATAAGAAAGCTCTACGCTTGGATTGTGATATACAAAACACCAAGTTAATCTTGCGCTACAAGAAACACCAAATGAATATGGGAATATAATTTCCAAATACATTATAATATATTTTTTATTTTAAATTGTTTCTATATATATTGAAATTTTCATGATACTGAGTTTCTGTGCATCGGCCTCAACAATGAGTTTCTTTGATTACATGAGTTACACACATTGCTTAGTTCAATTGAATAAAAAATATTATTAAAAGACTATTATTTAATATAATAAGATATAACATAGCTGTTAAATTCTATAATATGAATATTATTAACTAAATTATGAAAATACATAGTTTATAATAATATAACATGAAATAATTTATTACTAATTTCTTTTAAATGAAAATATAAAAAAATTGAATATAATGAATTTTTTTAAATTTTTATTCTCACAAAGCTATTTTATGCAATGAATTTAAATTAATTAAATTTTTTAGTGAGATTAATCTAATATATATATATATTATATTCAATAAAATAATTTTTATTTTTATCAAATATTTTTTATAAGCATAATATAGGAATAAGCCCAATATTTCACCAAAAAATAAATATTTTTATAGAGGCGGTTTTACCATAATTTAATGGAGAACCTATCTTAAATAAAATTTTTGGAATTTTATAAATTTAATATGTCAAAATAATATTTATATTTAAAATATAAACAAAAAATTAGGTTATGGTTAATTTTGGGTATTTTTCTATGAAGATTATTTTTTAATGAATTGTTGAAAATACTGAATTTTAATTCAAAAATGCTTTTCCATCTAATTTAGTTATAAAGTTGACTTATATTTCATCAAAATCTAACTATTTAATTAGATAAATTTATTTATAAATTAATACAATTTTTCTTGATTTAATCAAATTCACTTTGAAATTGATAAAAAAACATAGGAAACCTTTGAAATTTTTTATTTTAAAAACCGGTATTATTGTCCCATCTAAGGGATTAAATTGAAAATAATTTATACCAATTTTTCCATTTTAATTTAGAAAACATGATTTCATTTGGAATAATAATAATTTATTATTTCTAATAAGTTAAATATTAATTTTTTATCAAAAAATTAGTAGAAGTAATTAAAATTAATTATAACTATTATAGTGAAATTAAGCTTAATAAGGGAAAAACCCTTAGACTTAAGGGGAAAAAAGACCTATAAACATGTCCAAAATACAATTTGAAGACATATTTCGACCCTATACTACCTTTTATAAATTTTTTTACCTTTAGTGCATCCATTTGAAATGGAAGAAATAGTGGTGGAGTACCCATTCCCAAAATTTATTTGAGTGCCACTCCTCCTCCACAATAAAAATGCTTCCACTCCTCCCAATTTCCCCCACCTATAAAGCCACTATTATGACCCGAAATCTATATGAAATATACTCTAGAAAACAATAAATTCTTCATTGAATCCTATATTTGGTCATAAACCAATCCAAGTAATCACTTTTGTGTAAACCAAAAGGAGTTACCCAAAGAGGTGGTCACATATTTCCTTAAGATCATTTCCTATATTTTATTTCTCTACAACCTGAAATATCATCATTTCATGATTATATTATAAAACACTATCCTAAATATACTGATAATTTTTTTAAATTATTTTCTAGACCTACACATATACACAATTCAATCTATTGGGTATCAAACTTACCGTTCTTGTTTACGGTGAACTATTGCCCCACGAAATGATGTTGTTCATTTTTGCGTTTTGGCCTTTCGAAGTTGGGAATTATGATGTAAAATGAATTTATATATGATATATATATATATGATATTTATTATGTATTTATTATTATTTAAATCTTTTATTACACATAACTTTATACATTCCCTCTTCTATAAATATGATAAAATTGTTTGTGGACATGTGGACAACCGCCTCCTCAAAGTGATCTAATTCATCACACTCTACATGGAATGTATTAATGATCTGTTTAGTAAAATTATATGATATATATGATATACAATTTTTAAAATTATAATTTTAAATATACATATATATATATGTGTAATTTTATTTTATGCTTTCAATATGACAATAAAACATAAAAAACGTTCATGCATACGTATGACCTACCATCTATATGAATGGTGTATTCCATTTCACATGCCTATATTATATTGATTATTATAATTCAAAAATATTTAATATAATTTATATTCATATCATGATTTACATTATGTAAATAATTATATAAGTATAAGGATAAGATATATGATAAATTAAGACACATGAAAAAAACAATGAAGATATTACCCGAATCATAACCTTAATGATGAATTGGTAATAAGTTTGTAATATAAAGTCATAATAAAATAATATTTTGTATTAGATATATGAATATTGTTCTTTATAAAATTTATAATAAACTTACATTTCTTATACATGAATATTTTGTGAGTACGATGAGAGTGAAGACATAAGGTAAGGGAATTTCAACTCACTTTTTTCATTTGTGAGAAACATATAATGTCCACCACAATTTTATTTTTCATTATGTATATAATTAACATGAATGTATTCTTTTATTATTATTCTTAAATTTGTGGTTAATTAAAAATAAATTCTACGATCTTTCTTTCAATGGGTTTTTGTTTCAAAAGAAACCAAATCTGTAATATAATTTTATCTCAAATTTCCTTATTTAAGACACATGTTTTGTAATGTACCTATATTCTTTTTTTTTATTTTTATATATATCCATTTTACATGTTATATCACGAATCTCCTTATTTTCATGATATTTTATTCTTCAGTTAATTGAATTGTATTACATATAGAGTATGATCCCAAGTTACCATGTTGTATGAGTTTATTGAAACAATCTCAACGTTTATCAGGATTATTTATGATTATTCTTCCATTTATAAAATCTTATGATCCATATCACAATAAATCTCATGATATTTATTATCATTTTTTTATTTTTGTTAAATAATAATTTTTACATTTTTCCAATCTTTAGTACATAACATGATCATGATTTTTTTAAGATGGTATAAGATTAACTCTCTCGTCAATCAAAAATATGCGTTCCTTCCAAACCGTGTTTTATAAAAGACATCCATAAATTTTAAACTATTATACTATGATATTTTAAAGAAAACATTACCTAGTTTTTTAATTTTAAACAAAAGGGTTGTAAATAAATTAATCTCCTTGTCATTTTCTTATCGAGGAACTTTTCTAATATTTTTAAGTTGATAGAGGAATGTTTCAAATATATTGAGTTACCCATCACCATGAGTGATATTCCCTTGAATCTTACATTAAAATATTAAAAACTTATTTTTCATATTGTTTTTTCGTATTATTCTTGAAATTCATTATTTTAATGTGGTTTTCAAAGAAAATGGGTTTCAAAATGTTTTCAAGCTTCTTTTATATGTTTCCAAGGAAAAATGTTTTCAAAATGTTTTCAATCTTCATTTATATGTTTTCATGTAAGATGGTTTCTAAAATATTTTAAATATTATTTAATAAGTTTTTATGGAAAATGGTTTTAACATTTTATCCACGATTATTTTATATGTTTTCAAGGAAAAAGGTTTTGAAATAGTTTTCAAGCATCTTTTATAGGTTTTCAATGAAAAATTTTTTGAATATTATTTTATAAGTTTTCTAGGAAAAAATTTTCAAAATTGTTTTATGAATAATTTATATGTTATCATGTTTATTATCAATGAATATAGGTTTCTAAATGATTCCTGTCATAAAATGCGTTTTTATATTAGAAAATATATTTTCTTAAGAAATGTTTTTAAAAGGTCTTTAAAAATTAATTCCCAAATAAAATGACAGATATTGGTGTTACTTATCCCTTTCTAGGGATACGATTCAGAGTTTACATTCATATTAATTATCTAAAGGGATTATGTTTGATGGAATGATGTTTATGAAACCCATTTCAATTCAAATGTTATGGTTTGATTAAATGATCATGAAACCCATCACTTTTCTAGATGTTATGATATCATTACATATTTATAATACCCATTTCATTTTATGGGTTATGTTTTTATTGTTTATGATATTGTGCAACAGGTATGTATTCTTTCATGAAGAGATGGGTGCGACCTATGTCCCCCTCAAATTCTGTGGGTAAATATTTATATCTCATATGATAGACTAAGATGGTATTGGGAGTGAACCGTGAGAACATAGACATCCATGGGAGTGAATATGACAACCATGATGGTTATGGGAGTGAAATAATACTACTAAGATAGACAGGGGAGTGATCCATCACAACCACGATGGAATAGGGAGTGAACCTATACTATTAAGATGACCTTAACAATGATGAGTTGACTACTTTGGAAATCATTTTATATATTTATGTGTCTACCACAATTTATGTATTATTACTATTTTATTATTTCATTTATTATGTTATTTAATTTTTTATGATTCATATCATAAAAAATCCCAGTATTTATTACATGATTAATTTTAATGATCTTTGATATATAGGGTATGATCTTTGAATGCTTTGATCATGTTATGGTACCCTCATGTTCATGTTATGCTAACATATTTCCTTTATTTTACCTTGTTATGAATTTGAGCTCACCCATTTATAATGTTTCTTCTCCTTAGGATATGAAGAAAGGTTTTTAAGTAGAATTACAAAGGTGGATGATCATTGTTGGAAATATTGAAGATCATTCACTGAGTTTCAATATTTTAGTTCAATTTTTATGAATTCATTAAACTAACATTATATTTGGGTGTGTATTTTTGTAATGTATTTTGAATTCCGAATAAACGATGCAATTTTAATGTATCTAAAGTGAGTATCTCTATATATATGGTTTAAGTGATCATCAGTCTAATAAAATTGAGGCTAAAATTAACAAAATATCAATCAGATCATCATTGAATGAAGAACATATGTGTGACCTTATTAATAGAGATGATAGGATCATTTAAAGAAGTTATATTTTGAGGCTTATATGGGAAAGTTGGTAAAAATTTCATAACCTCATTCACCCAACTCAGTGTATCTTGCACTAAATTCTCTACTGGAGCCAATAAGTTGTATCAAATAAAGGTTTATCATGTTGGATTTTTTTTATGAATTGATTCATGTAGTTATTGGAGTTTAGTTTTATTCTTCCTATTAATTACTTTATTGATACGAGAAAGGGAAAAATCCAATGAAAAAGACAAATATTAATGGAGTTACATAAAATAGAATATTATTTAGGTAATGTGTGCTTGAGATGAAGGATTCCAAAGTCTACTAAAAAGAAGTTTTGAATGAATCATATTGTGGATTTATTTATTAATTCAATTATTTTACTATATTTGAGAGAGATACCATTTTACCATGTGATATTGTATATAATGATGATAATGTGATATCTTGTAGTCTTAATGTATAAGTTTCCATGTTTCAGAGGTTCTAGATTATGGGATTCAATAAGAAAACATTGATATGATGTAGTTGGATGAGCCTTTTCAAATCCATGATATAGAGATAAATATTAAGGTTAAAAAAATATGAAGATCATGAATGAGAGATAAATTAAAGTGTTTAATGATATAGGGGAATATAATGACTATAAAAAGAAGTAATTAAAGGAGATTCCTTCAAAGGTGTATTTAATTGATGTTTATTCAAAGGATAAGGGACTTGAATCAATATAAAGACAGAAATTGAATGTAAAAAAATAAATTAATTTTTGCACATATAGAAAACTGGGTTACAAATAATAATATATTTAATTATGTGGAGATGGAATTGAATGATGAAATTATGAAAATGTGTGAAAAAATAAATGGCCAATGTAATCTTATTGAATAACTTTTACATGATATTTAAAAAATATTACCAAAAAGAAATAGTGAAAATCCTTAATTATCTCTCTCAAAAAAACATTAAGAGAAGTTAAAATTCATAAAAGAAGCTATCACATGTTTAAATTTTATGCCTACCCAAATAAAGGAGATAGATAAAAAAATAAACGAGTTTGTGATGATGTTAAAACCCATATAGAAAAGAAGAATATCCCTCCAATAACAACATCAAAAAGAGGATTATATAAATTTTTTAATGATAGAGTTATTGAGTAAATAGATGATTCTTTCCAAATAAAGATGAGATAACTCTAGGAATAATGTTACTATAAGGTGTTACTATTATGGAGGATTAGGGAACACCCTGGGAATGTTTTTCTAATCATAAGGGATCAAAGGAAAAACATTTGGCTATAACCACATCTCATCTGGGGAGGGAATATAAGTGGTATTATTTTAATGGGAGATTATATATTTTGGATAAATCTATATAAATAGACATACATATTAGTAAGATTGGAATTGAATTTTAAAAAAGTAATTCCTCTATTTCTATGACTAATAAGAAGAAATTTTTCACTAAAATTAATTCAATTAAGCTAGAATTTTTTTAATAAATTGGTGAAAAAGAATATTACTCTAAAAATGGTTGACTAAGAACAAAAAATGTATAAATCGTGTTATCCCTTAATGAAAAATAATATAAACTTAGAGGTTCATGAATTCATTATCTCTAACTGTGCATAAAATAGATGTGAAAATTAATAATGATCCATAATTGATAAAAATGTAAATGGATGAAAAATCTCAATAAAAGATGGTGGATGAAAATAATGCCTGATTGGTTTCACAGATTATACCAGAATTCTTGAGATAATGAATGATATAGGAGTTACCAATAAAATTTAATATTGTTGATTCAATTAATATATGTTCATAAAGTTTACTATAAGTGGAAATGATAAATAGAATAATTGTAAAATAAATTCTATTAGAATGAATAGTGAAACTATGTGTGAATTCTATGACCGATATATTCACTCAAGAATTTAATTTTATTTGCTGACTAATGAATATTACAAAGTAAAATTTTGATGAATAGAAATTCCAAATGCATTATTGAATAGAAGTATTATTATAAATACAATAGAAATATTTAGAAAACTAAATGGGCTCTAAAATCTGATCATGTAAAATAAGTTTCTGAAAACATTGTTTGGGTTATAAAAACTAAAAATTTATGTAATGATAAATAACGTGGAAATAAGTTTTAGAGAATAGAATACTAATCAGTAAATTTTTAGGATATCCTTTTTAAAAAAATTATCCAAGGTGGAAAATAATATGACATTGGTCCTAACTAAAAAAAATACCATGATAGGAAATGAAATTATGATTGTAAAAATATAAAATGATGTTTATGTAAGTGAAATAACTCAAAGGAGAGCCACTAGTATGGTGTTCAAGAATCATAACATATAAAATGATAATGAAAAAGATTATAATGAGGATTTTATGTCATTCATTTCCAAAAATATAAAAAAGAAAAAGTAATGTTTAAAATAAATGGGTAGTCCCAATATGACTAGACACGTTCCTTAACAAGAGGAAATTTGATTGTCCCCTCAACCCATGTATTTAATTTATATAATTATTGTTGAAGTGTTTTATGTTTTTTTGGAGATATAATCCATTATTAGGTTTCATCAAAATATGACACTGGAATCAAGGTATGATCTGAATTTCCAAATGATGATTAGAATGGTACAAATGGTGTATTGTGGGATCTAGATTTGAAAATTCATCAGTACAACAATAAAAATCACAGTAATAAAAATTGGTTTCATAATTTCAGTAAATGTCTATTAAAAGAAATATCGTTTATAGAATATGATTATTAATTAGCATAATAAATTATATCCTAATAGAAACAAAACAATATAGAATAAATAAAACATTGGGTTCTCATGATATATTTGTTTTGATCTAACAAGTGATATAAATAGATTTTTTTTCAAGATATCAGAAGTTGTTATAGATGAATGAATCTAATGTGGAGTATCAATGCTATATTTAGTGATACATCTGAGAAAATTAATGAATTTTTAATATGAATATCTAAAAGATGATATCCCTAATAATATGAAAAGAAACTCATTGGATGAATAGAGATATATGTTTTAGGATTTTGAATCATTTTTAATGATTGGTGTCAGTTTGTTGTCTAGAGTTGAACTTTAATACTAAATTTTTTTATGTATCACAAAAATGATTTTTTATGGTTTATTAACTAAAATTTTTTGTGAAATTATGAATGATATCATATGAATATTTCTATCATAGAAGGTAAATTTTTATAGTTCTATTAGAAGTATTAAAGTAAGTGATTCCAATGGAAAACATTGTAATTATTAACTTCATCTCCTGTTTATTACACCCTATTTTGAATTATTATACTCATATTTTTTGTTGATGGATTTTTTAACTGGTAAACTATCCCATTAAAAATATTTTTATATTTCAAATACAAGTGGTATTTTTTTGATCTTATAAAATTTCTAAAATCTATATTCAAATATTAGTAAATTAATTTGGTTGAAAAGGGATGTTTTGGACCACAGATATGGGATCATAAAGTAGATGATGTAGAAAAATTTCATATCATAGGGGAGGGGATATTCTATCTTAATATGATTTGAGGACCACACTGATGAATGTGGATAACTAAAATTTCTCTATTCACATCCTTAATGATGTAAAAAGAGTTCAATGGGAAAATTTATGTCTCCCTGGTATCAAATGATTAGATATTCTGTTTTTAACATCAATAAGATATGGGTAGAAAGATAACATGGTTAAAAGTTAATACCTAGTATCAAAAGGTATATATTTTCTATATATTCTATATTCATTCAATTTCTACATGGTACATTGGATTTGATGTCAAAGGGGTAAAAGGAAGCACCATATAATTATGAATTTTCTAATCCCTTAGGGGGAGTAAGAATAATCATGATGAGTGAAAGAGATTTTGGATTCAATATAATGTTGTTAAAAAATCCAATGGTGGATTTTGTTATCTCTCATTGATAATTGGTTCCACTATGTGTTAAATTTTCAGTCAATATTGTCATGGTGAGTAGAAGTTTATTCGGATTTGTTATTCACATTATTAGAAATAACGTGAAGTGTAAGATTTGCTTTTGATGTGAATGATAGCTTCCAATACAAGAAATAATTTTAAATAGATTAGGATGTTTTCATAGTAAATAATATAAATTAAATAATTATCATGTAAACGTAGATTTATACACTACTAAAAACATGGTGGTTCAATGAAATGGAGTGTTACAAATTGGAATGAAGCTGTATGAATGAATAATGTTTTTGCAAAGTTGAGTTACATGAATAAAGATTTATTAGAATGTGAAGGGTCTATATTTTACTACAAATACCTAATCCCTGAATTATAAGTTGTTAGAGAAATAGTATTTGAGGATTATTAAGAATGATAAAAAAAATTATTTCACCAAATTAATGTTGTGAAAATGGTGTTATGAAAACCACGGTGTTTAATAAGTGACTTATTGTTAGGGCCAAGTGTAGAGGTTTTTTTGTAAATGATTAAATATTTGAATTTACCATTCTTGGTGAATTAGTATAGATTCTTTTAACGACATTGAATTTCATTCTTGAGGAATTATGCATGAAATTGTGATGATTATTAAACTGATTTTATGTTCAATTAAATGTGTCAATGGAGTTGTAAAACTGACACAATGTTTTCAATAAGTGAAGAACATGTAAAAATTTATTTACATGATGAATTGATTTAAGGCCAGTAAAATAATTATTTTCATTATGATTAATTGAGAAGAATACCATCCAATATTATATAATTTCATTATTAACTTATTGGAGTTATGTACATGAAAATCTGTTAATGTTATTTCATAAATAATATATTATATAAGATGGAGATCCTAGAGATTTGTTTAGAGAAGTCCCTTAATTATTTTTAGTTATACTAGTTACCTATATCAATTTAAATTAGCATTTAAATTACCTTTGTAAAGGTAAGTCATAAATACATATAACTACATATTGGTAAATCCATCCTACATAAGGTTATCTGTGAGGATGCATAAAGGTATCTGACTACCTACAAAAGGGTAAAAATTCTCAATTAATGGTTCATAAATCTTGAATAAAGGAATATGAAGCTTGTGTAAGGGTCGATTTGTTTTCCTTAGATGTGTATAGGTATATGGGAACTTTTATTTGTGTATATAACAACCAAATAAATGTACATGAAGAGTTATGAAAGATATATAATGGTAATTAATTACCAACACAAGGGCACCACACTACATAATGGTACCTCCGTAAGGGTAACCATCAACATCCTTAGCATGCGTAAATGTATCTGACAGCTTATGCAATGGTAGTCGCTACTCGTGAAAGGGTAGCTACTACTTGTGTATGGGTTCATTGAGGCTATTTAATGTTAAGTGGAAGTTGTTTATGGGTACATTGAGGATATGTAAATTTATGTGGAAGAAGTGTAAGGGTTAGACCAAATATCAGTTTTGTAAGAGCTATGTGATACCAAATGATGAAAGCCACTTCCATGATCAAATACATCGACCAAAACATATAAAGATGTGTATAAATCACTCATGAATATGACATTCATGCCTCTTCCATGCATGAATAGAATAATCTGAGTCCTAAATTTTCCTTTAATGACACTGATCCTTTGAAAAAAACATATGTACTAAAAATTATAGATTAATCTTGAGATAAATACATAAGAGAATGGATGTAGAATGATACAATTTTGAGGATTTGAGACAAAACATGAAGCAATAGATATTTGGTTATTAATATTCCACATGAATAAACATTCTTTCTTGAATCATTCAATCATTATTAATGCATGTTATTAAAATGGAAAATCTAGAGTTGTGCATGCATTTTACATGAGAATTAATGAATTCTCATTCTACTATGTATGAAAGCATAAAAGAGACTTCAGGATTATATATGTATTTAAATGGGTATTGATTCTAGTTTGTTTGATACTAAATTTATAGGATATTAGTCACAATATTTATTTATCAATGTGATGAACTAAGAGAACACAAAAATTCAACTATTCCAAATAATATTATTAAATATTCCAAAAAGTGCATAGAATAATTTGTTATTTAATATGTGGAAATATAATAATCAACACCTTGTGGTTATTTTTCACAAACCTAACTAGGTCTCCATCTGACCCATCGCCTGACCTGATCCACAATAAATCCCTAGGGGCATTCCTGATCCCCATGGGATGGAAGAAGTTCACCGGTATCAAAAGTAATGAATGGGAACGATTTACCCAAAATAATGAACAAAATAACTAACAAGATAATTGAACTAAAACGAAAACTATAGAACCAAATAGGTCCTTAAACTATGATCAAATCTAAGGTTCAAATCTATTATGAAAATCCAAAAGGAACTAAAACAATGAAAGAATACAAAAACTCCATCACAAAACTCTATGAAACATGAGGTGCAACATCCAAAAGCTACCAACACCAACCCACATGAGAATACCATCAGCAACTCAAACCACCCTCACTAAACAATATTCATCAACCTAGAATACACATAGAAGGAGCTCAACATACACGCAAAGGTGTATGTAGGGTGTGAGCCAAAAGGCCAGTAGTATACCATCTAATAAAAAGGTTTCCTGCCAAAACATAAAAGAGATAATTTAACATGCTTAGTTAAAACCAATCTTTCAAAATGATTTTATGGAAAACACTTATAGGCCTAATGTAAAATGGAAAGGAACACCTGATGAAAGACCATTTCACAAATACTACTTTAAAATGGTAGAGAAAATTAATAATGTACACACATATACTCAATTGTACCTATGTATGTTGACGAAAGGCACAACATCATGAATAGTAGAGCACTGATGGTAAATCCCCTAAGGTAGGTGGTACGCATATGATGCTAGAGACATCTTTCCTCAGTGTAATCATGGTATAAGAAATAAAGTTATCTTTGTTCTCATTGACAAGTTACTTGTTGTGAAACACATCCATAATCCATTAGTCTCCAATCATCCCAAAAGTTTAGTTATTATAATAACATCAATCCTTATAGGCGATACTATGATGAACCACTTACGTATCATCTAGAATACTAGTCTTAATCCACCCCTAGGTTCTCGGGGTTTTCCCATTTTGTGCCCAACCATGTTCCACATTAACATAATACACGCATACCACCACTTTCACCACCAATATCAAGAATAACAAAGAAGTCACCAAATTCAAGAACATACCATTTTTCATCTCACACATTCCTAAATCCTTTTGCAAATAAATTTTTAATACATACCAAAAGTCCAAAATAAGGAAAGGATACTAGTAACAATAGAAAACATGTTCCATACACCTTACTAAATTTAATAATCATGTTCACAACTCATAAAGAATTATTAAATAACCTAGAAATGGATTGCACTGAAAATATACCCATTTCCACGACGAAAATTCATTTACAAACTCTTAGATTAATAAATTTTTCTTAATACTAGTTTCGCACCACATGTGTAATAAAATGAACCATTTTGACCCCCATAAAACACAACCATGTGACATATTGTGATTTTACACCAAAAACATGTCCCACTTTATATAAACACGCTAATTTAAAACTGAACAGATATTCAACCCTTTCATATTATGACTTTCGCTGCATATAAATAATTTAATGAACCATTTAAACTATTTATTAAATCATTTCAAGAAAAAGAAGAACACTTTACACCAAAATTTTCCCAAAATCCCCCTTTTAAAACCAAACATAAACCCAAAACCATTCCACACCATAATTATCATGACATGCATGACTTGATTAATGGTCTAAACAATTTGAAAGACATTTTAAAATATCATACTCTGAATTTTCACATAAAAATTTCAATTTAAGATTTCACAAGTGTTTCATATTATTAAACATTCTTTCCACACATCACATTAATGTAAATAAATTAAATTAAATAGTTTCTAAAACGCATCAAAATAACACCTGAGAGTTTATTCTGAAAACACACTTGATTGCAAAGAGACACATCACTTTAAAAGCAAATGCACTAGATAACCTTATCAAAACATGTTTTACATTGTCCAAACAATTTTCAATTCAATTACAATGTTGCGAAACAACTCTATCACGTCAAAACAATAAATTTACACTTGAACACATACCAAAACACTCCAAAAATATATTTCATGCTACAAAATTGGATGATAAAAAATATTTAAAGAATCAAATAAACATATTAAATTAATAAAGTGATAAAAGGGAATGGAACCAGCTCCCAATATGTAGGAAAACACTAAAAATTCAGTGCATGACTCTAATTTCTCAACAAATAAACCAAAAAAAATTGAAATGAACATTAAAAACAAGTTATCGACAAATTCATTAAAATGGAACCAAATTTAGCATAATTAGGACCTCGAACAACCTAAAACTCTTACTCGCAACCATAGAAAATGTATGAAACTACTAATCAAAATTGAATGCATGCATAACAGATATATTGGAGGCTATATAAACAAGAAAGGGGGTGCCATAAGTGAGTTTTTCTAAAATAATATGACCGAGAAAAAAGAGGGAATCTCAGTGCGAGGGATGTAGGGGGAGGCACTTGGCAGTCTGTTGAGTTATATGGCTATCCAATAAGGAGGAGGTGGATGCATATCAGAGGTAGGGGTGGTGCAGGTTGGGTTCAGTAGTGAGGAGAGAGTTAGAGAGATAAGAGGTGAAGCATTCCACTAGGGGGGGCACATTAGGGTTAGTGGAGGGGTGGAGCCAGGGTGAACTGTGTTGGAGGGGGAAGGCGGTGAGCTAGGCATGAGGGGGGAAGTTGGGTGACGGGTTGCATCATGTAGGGAGGAGGCCCGTAGGTGCAATGCAGAGGAGATGGGGAGAAGAGGGGGTTTAGACCTAGGCGAGAAACCCTACCCAAAAAAAGAAGGAGAATAACAATAAAAAAACAAAAAAAAAAGATAATAATAATAATAATAATAATAATTACATCTTAATAAATAATTAACCATATTAATAACAATAATTTATTCCACTTGTTAATTAATCAATTAATTATAATTTATGGTAATAATAATAATAACACTAATGATAATAGTTTTATAATAACAAAAATAACAAAAGTGATAATAACTTAATATAATAAAACAATAATAATAATTATAAAATTAATAAAAAATTGATAAAATGTATATTATTATACTAATAACAATATTATTATTATATTCAAACATTATTATTATTATTATCATTAAAATAATTGCTTAATTTATTTACACTTCTTATTTTGATTTTATTTCCATTTCATTTTTCGTTACATTTTATTTATTAGCCTTGAACATCGACCAGGTTGTGCGGTGAACCAGGTGAGGATGCACGACGACTCAAGAAACGTTGTGTGGCTTCAACTGCTGTGCACTGAACACTATCAAAGCCAAAACATTCTTTTTAAAATAAGAATCCTAAATTTTTATGATGAGCTTCCACCCGAACTTCCCGATGCCCATAAAATTAATAAAATAAATAATTAAAATGTGATAGTTCTCCATACCATAGAACTTTCCATCCCCAGAAAGCCACAACTAAGGATGAAACTCCAAAAAAACATATACCCCCTTAAGGTTCAGTTATGATCGATACAAAAATCAAGTGAAAAGAGGCAAAAACACCATGCTAAGAGTTAGTGTCTTAAATAAAACCCTTAAGAAACCCGTAAAAAGTCCTTCCGGTATGTGTCACCTTCCCCAAAAAGATAGAAAACCACCAATTGACTGATCAAGGAAGGTAACTCTCACACCCATGAAAACCAACTTCACAAACAGAAACACCCCAAGTACCATTAGAAACCTACCAATACAGAAGAAGAGACAAAAAAATGAAACAGGGAGTCCCAAGTAAACTCCCCACCATTAGGAAAATTCTAAACACCGATTAATTTTAGATGTGTTTGAGCGAGACACATTGTGGGTATCCCCACCATTGGAACCGATGAAAGATACATAAACATTGAAAATTTCCTGAAAGTGTCCAGCAACCCCGCCACAAGGGGTGGGGAGGGTTGGGACCATCTACCAGGGCTTCAAAACCATGGATGAAGACAAACCATCATCTCCACATCCATGGATGAGCACTAATCACAACTGTGACTGCTTTACCCAAATATACCCCATAAGGACCGCTAAAAAAATACATTCGTTGGGACACCACCATTGAGACTTTAGGGTAAAGAGACGACCATGTCTCCATATATCCACAGGAAACCTCACACACCCAAATGGGTCATTCTAAATGGAATAGCTATAGGAAACATTTTAAACTACCTTCACCTTAAATACAGATGACAAGAATATGATTGGGGTCCCATACTATTCTAAGGTTCTTGTATAACGACACAATATTTTATTAAAGGAAATTCATAACTTATACAGATGTCATAATCACATGAAATCAAAACATAATTAACTACTAAGTGCTATGTGACCCTTAAAACATAAGTTTGTCACTTCTTTCATGTGAATTTCAAAAATCTGACATACACAGTTGTGATCACCAAGTTATTTAGAGACCAATAAGAAAAACATAATTTTTAGTGAATAGTAACATACCCTTATGAATAGTAACATACCCTTATGAATAGTGATATACCATAATGAATAGTAACCTTACTTATGATAGTATATAAACAATATTCAAGTGTATGTATGATATATCTTTGCTTTAAAAAAACAAATGTTTTAAAACTCTTTTTTAGAGTAAATTATGTTTCTAATTAAATATTAAATTAATAATATTTAAATAATATTTTTGAAAAATGGACTTCAATTTTATATTCTACTAATCGAAAAATGGTTGGGGTAAATTTTTGGTATTTTTCTAAAGTAATTGATTTTTTGATTAACAGTGAAATGCCATAATTTACAAAATAAGCTAAATATGCTAATTATAGAGTCATGCATGATGTGATACAGATGTAAGACCAATTGGTTCTTACTCACATGATAACATTACTATTCTTGGTCATGGAATAATCACTATTCCTTTTCTTTATGAGATATAATAAAATATTGAATTTTATATTAAGAAATCCCCTCTCTTCTCAATTATAAAACCCCCTCTCACCCCCTTATATTCACTCATTTCAAGCCTTGTGACTTCTCCAAATTCTATGAAAATACCTTCCTAAACTCCTCCCCAATTTCTAGAAAGCCTTGGTCTCCTAAAAAGACCAAAACCACTCCTTAATGTGGTTCTAAAGGAAGTTTGGTTCAAGAGGTAAACTCCTCTTTTCAATTCTTTGTCTTTCCTTTCAAGTTCATTTGTTTACTTTTTCTATTACCTCTCCTTATCCAAATATTGTGATGACTCAAATACCTTATATTTAATGACATTTTGTCAGGATAGTGGAATAATTTATCATCATCTCCCCCTTTTTACCTTCTTCTATACAAGTATCAAGAACAATATCTGAGATGTGTAAATTTTCCACATTCAAGGACGATGAACTTTCGATTTCTGTTATCATTCTCAATTATGTTCATGAAACAATTCTTGTTATGGTTGAACCAGATTATTTTATATAATAAAACATATTTAAGATTCTGTAATTCCTTTGTACACATAGTATTATGTTATAATGAAAAATGAGCTCATTGAAATCAAAACCCACAAATTAACCGAAACAATTTTCATTAAGGTTCTATATAATAATTCATCCTCATTCCATGTAAACAAGATATATAAATGACCAATAAAACCAATATATGTTCATAAATAATTTATAATTTCAATTCTGCAGATTTACATCGATTCCACATACTTAAAAATAAGTGAACCAAAGATGAAAATAAAGAAAATGAACACTCTGAAGCGACGAAATTCAATACAATAACTTATCAATAAGAATATAAATAAACTAACCAGAATTATGATAAAATAAATACATTTCTAATAAGTTCTTAAATAAGTTATTAAGAAGTATAATTTCATATTCCTGGATCTTAAGTTCGAGAGAGGGACACGTTCGGAGTTAAGGTAAGGGTTTTTACACTCGAACTTCCATTTTCATTCGGGTTACATTCATTGTCTAATTTCCTCAATGAAATTATTATGTATTCATATATAAAAAAAATTATATTAGGGAATTATATATATGTACACCAACCATAATTCTTCCTTATTTTCTGGATTGTTACACGTTTTAAGACGAACTTTCAAAATTGATTTCAAAATACAAACCAGATTCATGGGAGTATCTCAACTTCTTACATATTTTCAAGGGTAATATCTAACCTGTTTTTGGAAACAATTATATTTATAAAATCACTCATTTTATTATAAAAATAATATCATACATCACTTCTAGTATTATAAAAATATTTTTCCAAAATAACTCTTCTTTTCAATTAAAAGAGTATTTATCACAACATTGCAAAATGATTTTATAAGAGTATTTTCATTTGATTCAACACTCTTGTTGTTTATTATATATTATATGGATTAATAATTTATGAAGTAATCTAAAATATTTTATTTAATGGTTTATGACTAACTCTATTGTGGATGAACTATCCTAAAAACATTCTCCATATTACTCGGAATGGTTAGTGTTTTATGTTTAATGATTGGGGTAAGTTAGTTACCTCTCATATGATAGTTCCAATATGAATGTATATGTTTTTTTTGTTTATCCCTACTTATATGAGGAATTAATTGGACTTATTGTGTAATTTGTGGGGCCTACTATAGTCCCACTATGCATCATTAGGTCTAATGAGACAAACTATGGTCTTGGCACGAGGCCTTGAAAAAATGATTATTTATGGTCCAAGAACAAGGACTGGATGGTGTGGTTATGATGTCCGGCATATGAACTTCCCTCATTTTAATGCTAGTATTTGAAGTTCATGGAGTTATTCGACTAGTATAATACCCATGATTATGTTTTCTTATGACATTATTTACTCAGCTCATATTTATGCCATAATGTGTTCAAGTTCATTATTAAAGGCATGCGTTTTCAATTATTCACTATGTCTTATGTTTATGATATCTTTCACTATATTTCTTACTCTTACTGAGCGTTTTATCTCACCCTTTTCTTATGATTCATTTTTCTCCAGACATGAAGATGTAAATTATGAATGACATGCAAGAATAATCTAGGAGATATGATGTTGCTAGTGGAATAATTTAGTGTCGTTTTTCCTTTCCATATGTAATGTTGAACTTATCTTTGTATATTTTTTCCAATAATACTAAACTAATTGGTCCTTCAGGATTCATATTCCTTGTATGTATTCCAACATAATCAAATATGGCACCAAATCCAGTCAACTGGGGTCGGGTCCTTACAGTTGGTATTAGAGAATGTTTAGTAGAAAACATGGAAACTAGATTTAGAAAACATAGATAAGGAAGGGTCCCTAAGATAGTATTTGAGGATAAACATACGAGAAGGTCCTAGTATTTTGGTAAGGAATAGATTATGTGGATCATTCAAACAATACATCCCTATCTGGATACGAGCATGTAGATGTGGCTCCGGCACAGATATACCTAGGAGTGAAAGCTCCGACAAGGAGTTTCATGCTTGACCTAGGGTATCCTAGTATATGACAATGGGCCTTATTGCACTCTTGGTTACAACACTCCTAGGGGATATGCTTAGGATAATTCACGTTTTCTTTACAAGCCATTATGAAGGAGTTAAATGTTAATTTATCCTCAAAGATACCATGTTTATGATTAAGATGTTACCTATTCATAGAATTTCAATTTATTATTTGTATTTTTCTACATTGAGATTATAAATTATGATTCATACCCTAATCTAGTGTATGCCATTATTTAGAAATGGTGCCGAGTAGAAGGAATGGAAACTGCATGAATGCACATATACCCTATAGGGATTTTCCTTCGACGCAAGATAATGATGTTGGCTATGGTGATGTGATTGGTGCTGAGAAACTCATAACTATACTGGGTCAACTTACTCAGGTTATGAATAATAAACTTACCTGTATAGAGCATTCAGATACACCATGTGGAGGATCCATGCTAGATCACTTTATGCAAAAATAACCTCCATCATTCAACAGGACTACAATCCTGTTTGTATAAGATTAGTGGATATGTTCCCTTGAGAAGATATTTCTCACTTTGGGATGTAATGAAAGAGAGAATCTTTTTATGGCAATATATTTTCTATCAGGAGATACGGATCAGTGGTGGTCATTAATCCAAAACACAAAGGAGGAGGAAGAGATATAAGAGATGGAATGAAGGGATTTTAAGGAAATATTCATATAATAATATTTCCCTCTAGAGTAGCGAGCAGATATGGAGAGAGAATTCTGGAATATAATGTAGAAGGAGGATGAAAATGTTGCCAAGTATGAATCCAACATCACAAAAATAGCAAGACATTATGTGGAATATAAATGAAATCAAAGGAGGAAAATTGAAATATTCTTTGATGGCCTAAATCCATTCCTATGGCGGGCACTCGTATCCCAAAGTTTTTCATCATATGAGGATATAGGTTCATGTGCGATCAAGACATAAAAAACTAGAATTCTCTATGTCTTATGACTTTAATAGAAATTAAGAGAAGAATAGGGCTACTAAAATCTCGGGGAAAGGAAATAAGGAAATAAGGAAAAAGGGAAGAGTTGAATTTACACCCTGTGATAACTGTGGAAAGAAACAACATAGTGCCTGCTTAAAGGGAAAAGGAGTATGCTTCAAATGTGGAAAAATGGCCGTCTTTCTGGATATTTTAAGGGAAAGAAGGAGGCTAATGATGTTCAATTCTATAACTATCGAGAGATGGGACACTATGCTGCTGATTGTCCAAAGCATCAAGGAATCATGCCACAGAAAAGGGGAAGGGAGAAGGGATAGGCTTATGCGATCACAACTGCAGATATTGATGTTCCTAATGATGTGGTGGAAGATACTTTAATAGTTTCCTCAAATTTAGCCAATACTTTATTTGATTATAGACCATCAAATTCATTTATATCTTCCCAGTATTCCAGGAAAATTAGATATATCTAATTTAATTTAATAAAGGAGTTATCAGTCAAAACTCCTAATGGATATATCATTGAAACAAAGTAATGTCGATTAGTCCCCCTCATGACACATAAATGTGCTTTAGTTGCTAACCTTATCATCCTACCAATGGTTGACTATGATATAATTCTTGGTATGGATTGACTATCAATTTATGATGGGAAGATATATTTTAAGAAGAAGGATGTTACAATGTTTGATAATGGTATAGAATCCCTTATCTTTGGAGAAAAAACCTCTCCATTTGATTCTTGTCTAGATCAACACCCTATAGCTCAACTATATACAATAATCTGGGGGGGGTAAGAGAATTAAATAACTATGGGTGAGGAAAATAATGTTCAAATAGAAGATGTACCTGTTGTGCAACAATATATTGATGTTTTTCCAGAGGATTTACCTTGACATCCTCTAGAGCAGAAAATTGAGTTTTCCATAGACTTAATTCATGGATCAAGGCCCCTATCAAAGAACCCTTATAGAATAGACACTGTGGAGTTAGTGGAACTAAAGAAGTAACTAGAATAATTGACTGATAAAGGATTTATTCGACCTAGTGTTTCTCCATGGGGAGCCCATTTCAACTTTTTCAAGAAGAAAGATGGATCCATGAGGCTGTGTATTGATTACAGGGAAATCAATGCTATTACAATAATGAATAAATATTATCCACCACAAATTGATGATTTATTTGATCTACTTCATGGAGACCAATATTTTTTGAATATTGATCTACAATCTGGATATCGTCAGTTGCTTGTGAAGAAAGAAGACATTCCAAAAACAGCATTTCGAACCAGGTAAAATCATTTTTGAGTTTACAATAATTCCTTTTGGACTAACTAATGCACCATCTATTTTCATGGATCTCATGAACAGAGTATTCAATGAATATATTGATGACTTTATAGTGGTTTTTGTTTAAGATATCCTGGTGTAGTCTAAAAGCCCTGAAAATCATGAAAATCACGTGCGCACTCTTCTGAAGACCCTTAGAAGATATAATTTTTTTTGGGAATTTTAGAAAGTGTGATTTCTAGCTCCAATTAGTTTCCTTTTTGGGCCACATTATCTCTAATGATGGAATATCTATAGATCATGCAAAGACAAAGGATGTGAAATAATGGCCAACTCCAACGAGCGTAATTTAGGTACATAGTTTTATTGGTTTCGTAAGTTATTATCGGCGCCTCGTTCAGAACGTCGCCCGTTTGGCCAACCCAATGACCAAGATCACACAAAAAGGAGTTAAGTTTGTATAGACAATAGAATTTAGAGAATGTTTTGAATAATTGAAGAGGAAGATAGTGAATTATATGATCCTAACCCTACCATCGGGGAATGATGGGTTTGTTATCTATAGTGATGCATCAAAGAAAGGACTTGGTTGTTTCCTTATATAGAATGACCGAGTGATTTCATATTCATTTAGGCAGCAAAAAATTCATGAACAAAACAATCTAACTCATGATCTTGAGTTAGAAGTGGTAATCTTTTCCCTAAATATTTGGATACATTACCTCTATGGAGAAAAATGTGAGATATATACAGATCATAAGATTTTGAAGTATATATTCCCATAGAAAGAACTCAACATGAGACAAAGGAGGCAGATTGAGCTACTTTGAGATTATGATTGAACAATACACTACCACCCAGGGAATGAAAATAAGGTAGTATATGCTTTGAGTAGAAAGGACCATGGAATTCTGAACAAGATGAGAGTTGAATGAGATCCTATGTTCGTTGATCTAGAAAAGATGGATATGGGATTATTAAATAAGGTTTCCCATCACTATTTCTTCAAATGGTTGCCCAAACTTATTTACTAGGGAGGATAAAAATTTCCTAGGCTAATGATGAGAATTTTCAAAATAAAATTAAAGCTACAAATGATGGGAAGCTCACTGACTTCAGATATGAAGGTGGCATTTGGAAATTCGGGAAGTGGGTTTCTTTTCCCACTATCCCTGAGCTAAAGAGATAATGGTTGGATGATGATCATAGCTATAATATCATTATACATCCTGGTAAAAAAATGATGTATCGAGATCTAAGAGAAATAATTTGGTGGGACAATATGAAATGGGAGATTGCTGAATATACATCAAAGTGCCTGGTATGTCAATAAGTGAAGGCTCTGAGGAAAAAGTCCAAGGGGATGATGCAACCACTACCCATACCATCATGGAAGTGGGAGAACATTACCATGGACATTGTCATTGGACTTCTATGGAAACCTAGAGGAAATAATGAACTATGGGTGATTATGGATCGTGTTACTAAGACAGATCACTTTATCGTGATTCAATAGGACTTCTCATTGGATCAACGTGCACGGATTTACATCAAAGAAGTGATAAGGCTGCATGGAGTACCACTCTCTATTGTATCCGACTGTGATCCTAGATTTGCCTCGATGTTCTGGAAAAGTCTCCAACATGCTTTAAGCACTAAACTGAACTTTAGTATAGCCTATCATCCTCAAACTGATGTCCAATCTGAGCGGACTAATCAGACACTAAAATACATGTTGATAGCATGTTCTATCTGATTCAAATGAGGATTGGACCAATATCTTCCACTAATTGAATTCTCCAACAATAATAGTTTCCACTCGAGCATCTGAATGGTGCCATATGAAGACCTTTATGGGAAAAGGTGTAGAACACCAGAGTTTTGGGATGAAGTGGGTGAGCTAAAGCTTCTAGGACCTAAATTTGTTAAAGAAATGGCAGAAAAGGTGAAAACCATTCAGCAGCATATCAAGGCAGCCCAAAGTTGACAGAAGAGTTATGCGGATAACCATCGACAAGACCTTGAGTTCAAAGATGAAGACCTTGTATTTCTAGGCATATATCCATGGAAGAAGTTCATGTGATTTGGGAAGAAAGGAAAGCTAATTCCCAGGTATATTGGCCCCTTTGAGATCATTGATCGAGTCAGATATGTGGCCTATCGATTGGAACATCCACCTACCTTGTCGAAAGTACATGATGTCTTTCATGTATCCATCTTAAGGAAGTAAATAACAGACCCTTCACATGTGATCTCTTCAGAAGTGGTACAGTTGTAGGATGATCATTCTTACGAGGAGCAACCAGTGAAAATCATAGATCATAGAGATAATGTTCTATGCAACAAGACTACTCATCTGGTCAAGGTAATTTGGTGAAACCATAAGTACGAAGAGGAAACATGAGAACTGGAGGAATTAATGAAAAGTACCACCACCTATTCTTATCCTAGATTGTAAAATAAAATTTCTAGGGCGGGGTTTTTTTAAGGAGGGGAGAATGTAATGACCCAATATTTTTTTAAAGGAAATTCCTTTCTTATAAATATGTCATAATCACATGAAATCACAACATAATTAACTACTAAGTGTCATGTGACCCATAAAGCATAAGGTTTTCACTTCTGTGATGTGAATTTCAAAAATTCGATTACATAGTTGCGATCAACAAGTTATTTAGAGTCCAATAAGAAAAAATTCATTTTTAGTAAATAGTAACCTACCCTTATGAATAGTAACATACCCTTATGAATAGTGTTATACCCTAATGAATAGTAACCTTACTTATTATAGTATATAAATAATATTCAAGTGTAAGTTTGATTTATCTATGCTTTAAAATAAGTAAAAAAATATTTTAAAACTCTTGTTTTTAGAATAAATTATGATTTTAATTAAATATTACATTACTAATATTTAGAAAATTATTTTCGAAAAATTGGACTTCAATTTTCGATTCTACACATCAAAAAATTGTAGGGGTAAATTTTTGGGATTTTTTTGAAATACTTAAATTTTTTATGAATAGTGAAATACCATAATTTACAAAATAAGATAAATAAGCTAATTATAGAGTCATGCATGATGTTCTACTGTTGTAAGCCAAATTGGTTAGAAATAAAATGATATAATTACTATTATTGGTCATGGAATACTCACTATTCCTTTTTCTTAAAGAGATATATTAAATTAATGAATTTTATATTAAGAAATCCCCTCTCTCCTCCACTATAAAAACCCCCTCTCACTCTCCCATCCATTCACTCCTCTCAAGGCTTGTGCCTTCTCCAAATACTACCCAAATACCTTCCGAACCTCCTCCCCTAAAACTATAAATCCTTGGTCTCATAAAAAGACCAAAAACTCTCCTTACATAGGTTCTCAAGGATGTTTTGTTCAAGAGGTAAATTCCTCTTTTCTATTCTTTGTCTTTCCTTTCAGGTTCATTTGTTTTTTTTTTCTATTACCTCTCCTAATCCAAATTTCATGATGACTATAGTAACTTATAAGTACTGCAAATTTGGAATGATAGAGTAATAATTTATCATAATCTCCCCCTTTTTACGTTCTTTTATACTTGTAGTAAGAACACCATCTGAGAAGTGTCAATTTTCCACATTCAAGGACGATGGACTTTTGATTTCTATTATCATTCTCAATTCTGGTCTTTAAGGAAGTCTTGTTATGGTTTAACCAGATTATTTTATATAATATAACCTATTTAAGATTCTGTAATCCCTTTTTACATAGGGTATTAATTTATTAATAAAAATGAGTTCGTTGTAATCAAAACCCACAAATTAACCGAGACAATTATCATTAAAGTTATATATAATAATTGAACCACTTTCCATGTAACCAAGTTATTTAAATTACAAATAACACCTATTTTTGTTCATAAATAATATATAATTTCAATCCTGGAGATTCACACCCATTCCACATACTTAATAACAAGTGAACCGAAGATGAAAATAAAGAAAATGAACACTCCGAAGCGACAGAATTCAACCCAATAACATATAAATAAGAACATAAATGAACTAACCAGAATTATGATAAACTAAATACATGTCTAATAGTTTCTTAAATAAGTTATTAATAATTATAATTTCTTATTCTAGGAGCTTAATTTCGAGAGAGTAACATGTTCAGTGTTAAGGTAAGGGTTTTTTCTCCCGAACTTCCATTTTCACTCGGGTTACTTTCATTGTCTAATTACCTCAATGAAATTATTATGTATTCTTATGTACTGCCAATAAATTATTTTTTGGAATTAAATATATGTACATCAACCAAAATCATTCCTTATTTTATGGATTGTTACACGTTTTAAAAGGAACATTCAAAATTGATTTCAAAATTCAAACCTTATTCATGGGAATATCTCAACTTCTTACCTATTTTCAAGGGTAATCTCTAACCTGTTTTTGGATACCATTATATTTATAAAATCACTCATTTTATTATGAAAATAATATCTTACTTCACTTCTTCTTTTATATAAATATTTTTCCAAATTAACACTTCTTTTCAAATAAAAGAGTAATTATCTCAAGATTGCTAAATGATTTTTTAAAAGTATTTTCATTTGATTTTACACCCTTTTTGGTTCTTATGCATTATTAGGTTTAATCATTTATGAAGAAATCTACCATATTTTATTTAATGGTTCATGACTAACTTTATTGTGGATGAACTATCCTAAAACAATTCTCCATATTACTCGGAATGGTTAGTGTTTTATGTTTAATGATTGGGGTAAGTTAGTTACGTTTCATACGATAGTTTCAATATGAATGTGTATATTGTTTATGTTTATCCCCGCTCATATGAGGAATGCATTAGACATATTATTTGATGGGTGGGGCCTTCTATAGACCCTCGATGAATCGATAGATCTCATGAGACAAACTATGGTCTTGGAACGAGGCCTTGACAAAATGATTATTTATAGTCCAAGCATGAGGCCTGGATGGTATGGTTATGATGTCCGGGATATGCACATACCACATTTTGATGCTAGTATTTGAAGTTAATGTGGTTATTTGACTAGTGTAATACCCATAATTATGTTTTATTATGGAATTATTTACTTATCTCATTTTTCTACTGTAATTTTTTCAAGTTCATTATTAAAGGTATGTGTTTTCAATTATTCACAATGTATTATGTTTATGCTATCTTCCGCTGTATTTCTTACTCATACTGAGTGTTTGAGCTCACCCCTTTTTAATGTTTTATTATTCTCAGGACATGAAGAAGTAAATTATGAATGATGTTCAAGCATAATCTAGGAGACATGATGTTGCCAGTGGAATAATTTAGTGTTGTTTTTTCCTTTACATATGTAAAGCTGAACTTATCTATGTATATTTTTTCCAATAATACTACAATACTTGGTCCTTGGGGATTAATATTCCTTGTATGTATGTCAATGTAATCAAATAAGGCACCGACTCTGGGAAACTGGGGTTGGGTCCTTTTATCCAGACCACGTACCAGCATCACTCTGAGGCCTATGGTTAGAGCCTTGATGTTTGAACCATCTCCTTCCGGACAGGAAAGCATTGAAGACCCCCAAAACAGAGCTTCTCTTTTTGGTACCACATGAAACCACACTGCAACTAATACGAAACCAAAAAACAAAACGCACCATGATATCCCACTACTCCTTCACAACGCATCCACCAAAACAAGGCTTTAGATGATGCACATGCATCCCTTATTCACTTTTACCAAGAATATTAAGAAGGAATGATGCATGAAAGACACTCCCCTTTCAAAATAAAAATTAGAACTCCATAATAGGAGGAAACACTCTTATGAAAACATGGATTCCCAAAGGATTCTACAAAATCCCCCATGTTCTTCAATGAGTCCTCATGATGCAAGAAGTCACCAAAAATGAACCTTGTAGTCGATAAAATCACTAAAATCAAATCAAGACGTTGTCCAACACTGATAACTCCAAACCACCTTCACCATTCCCCACTGAAATTCCATTATCGATTTCCAATGGGGCCTTCCAGACATAATGGTTTCAAACATCATACCTGATGACTCAAAAAACTCAAATAGGCTGAAAATCCCTTCAACTACCCTCACATATGTCATACCGATGTGAGATGATCCTCTAAAATGAAAAGGAAAAGGGATAAGATTATTAACATAAATAAAAAAGGATATTCTTTACATTAATCAACAGGAGGGATGACCAATGAATAATTTCCTATGTCCACACTTCAATAGCATGTTCAAACTTTTGGGGGGTGTACAATAGTCTAGAAATAAAACAATGGACCCAATCAAACTGGTCCAATGTCCAATATATAATGCAAGCGAACACTAAACATGTAGGTGGAACACTACAAGGGCTTCCCAAAGAACTTTTGAAAATAATCTACTAACCACATACTTTCACACAAATATAACAATAGAATTCAAACTCAAGACACAAATCATCCTTAAAGGATTCTCTGCTTGAAATTCCTCACATGCAACATTTTGAGAACACAAAGACACAATACGCAATTACCGTTTATTAAAACAACAAAATTTTCTTTAACAAAACATTTTGAAAAAAAACTATATTGGTGTGTTGCACAAACACCAATGGAATCCCATGGGCCTCCCAAATTCATGTTCCCATGAAACACCGGAACCCAAATCATGTCCATCTAGGAACTTATCCACTAGTACCATTAACCATTTCTATTTCCATATATTCGCATGCATGTGGTATCCTATCAGAACACCAGGGATCAAAACTAGAACTTTCTAATTTTTTCAAAACCAAAACATCCAAACCCCACTTTTCCCACCTTACACATCATTTTATTTTTAAAAATATTTATTGAAAAAAATTCTCCAAAGCCCAAACATTTTTACATAAAAATCAGATTTCTAGGATTTAAAAAAAATTGATAAGAAACGTTGCAAGAGGAAACTAGTATTAATGGGTGAATGTGACATATGGTTGGTGTCCATATTATAATCATACCACAACCACCGAGAGTATTCTAGGACGATTTTTCTATCTCCACAAGGTTTTATAAGCCCTATAGGCCTACTGGAACCATTGACCATAAACCCTTTTCTTTTTCCCTAAACAAGATTAACAACAAGGACCAATGACTCAGATAAACCTGAACATTCCCTGGTGACTCGAATTCCTTCATGAGGTGTGTTTTCCAAGAACACTACCCATAACTGGAATGTCAAGTCCCAAAAATCCTAGATCCGGTCTACCCAGACTCTTTCCCAAATGAACATGACCCATGAGAGCTAACCTCCTCTAATAACTTTTTTTCAAGAACCAAGTCAGGTCGCCATCTTACCCGATGATCGACCCGATCCACAGAAGATCCCAAAAGTAATTCCCAATCGCCACAGGCTAGCACAAGTGCTTGGGTATCAAAAGTAATTCATGAGAATGATTTACCTAAAATAATGAACATAAAACAACAAATGAGTTAAATAAAATAAAACTAATAACAGACTACCAAACAAGTCCTTAATCTAAGATCAAATAAAAGGTTTATAACTCTACTAAAAACCCATAGGGAACTTCCACAAAGAATGAAAACAAAAAATCCATCACAAACAATCATGAAACATGAGGTGCAACATCCTCAAGCTACCAACACCGACCTATACATGAAGACCATCACCAACCCTAACCTCTATAACTAAGAAGGATTACTCAACCAGGAATACACAATGAACAAGGTCTACATACACCAAAAGGTGTATGTAAGGTGTGATCCAAAATCCTAGTAGGATACCACCCCATAAAAAGGTCCCATTCCACAACATCGAAGAGATAATTTAACATGATTATTTAAAAACATACATTCAAAACAATTTTAAGGAATAAATTTATAGGTTTAAAGTAAAAAAATAATGGAACAATAGATGAAAAACCATTTCACAAATAAAACATTAAAATGGGAGATAAAATTCAGAATGAACACACAAATACTCATGTTTTCCTCTAAATGTTGACAGAAGGCACCACGTCATGAATAGTAGAGCACTGAGGGTAAATCATCTAAGTTAGCTAGTACACGAGGGACACTAGAGACATTATACCTCAGTGTAAACATGGCATGGGAACCACAATGATCTATATTCTCAAGCACAATCCACTAGTAGGGAAACAAATACATAACCTAGTGGTCTCCAATCATCACAAAAGATTAGTTAGTGTTATGATATCAGTCCTTCTATATGAGACCAAGACGAACCACTTATATATAATCTATCATACTAGTCCTAATTCACCCACCTAGGTACATGGGGTTTTCCCATTTTGTGGTCAATTAAGTTGCACATTCACATAATACACACACACCACCACTTTCACAACCAATTTCATGTACACAAAAGAAGTTACCAATTTCATGAACAAACAATTTTTCATCTCACACATTCCAAAATATTTTTCCAAATTAATTTCTAATACATACCAAAAGGTCACAAGAAGGATAGAATACCAGAAAAAACTCAAAACAAGTTCCATACCTCTTACTAAATTTAATAATCATTTTCAAAATTTATAAAACATTGTTAAATAACACAACAGGGCCTTACACTACAAAAATACTAAGTTCCATGTAGAAAAGTCATTTACAAACTACTTTGTTAACAAATTATTCTAAAACTAGTTTTTCACCACTTTCATAATTAAATGAACCAGTTGCATCACCCATAAAAAACTACCATGCGACACATTGTGAGATTACACCAAAAACATGTCTCACTTCATTTAAAGATGCTACCTTTAAACCAATCACATATTAAACACTTTAATAATACTACTCTCATTCCATCTGAATAATTAAATAAACCATTGTAAATATTTATTAAATCATTTATAGAAGAAAAATAATACATTATACTAAAATATTCCTAAAATCACAATTTTAAAACCAAACGTACACCCAAAACCATTTCAGATCATAATTCACATCACATGCATGAATTGATAAAATGTATAAACATTTTAAAGTATATTTTAAAATATAACACATAGGATTTCCAATGAAAATGTCACTTCAATATTGTACACATGTTTTACACAATCAAATACTCCATTATAACATCATTCTTAAGTGAATAAATCAAATTAAACAATTTATACAACACATAAAAATAACACACGAGTGTTTATTCTGAAATCAAACTTGATTCCATAGATACATGTCACTTTAAAACCAAACGTGAAAGATAACCTTATCAAAACATGTTTTCCATTATCCAAACATTTTTTAATTTAATTACAAAGGTACACAACAAGGTTAAATCATCAAAACAATCAATTTACAGTTGAACGCATATGAAAAAACTCCAAAAATATATTTTTCACCAAAAAATTGGATCATAAAACATATTTATAAAAGGGAAAAAATATATTAAATTAATAAAGTGATGCTACTGCATCGAACCACCTACCTATGTGTTAAAAAATTCCAAAAAACATGGTTTGTGACTCCAATTTCTCACTAAACGGACAACAAAAAATTAAATATGAACATTAAAAACATGTTATCAACAAATGTTGTAAAATCGAACCAAATTTAGCACAATTTAGACCCCAAAAATGTGAAACAATTACATTGAACTATACTAAAAGGAAGAAATAACTAATAAAAATAGAACACACTTGAAACAGAGATATGGGAGCCAATATGAACAAGAAAATGTGTGACAGTAGTGAGTCATGCCCGAAAATATGATCGGAAAAAAATGGAAGCTTAGAATGAGGAGTGGTGAATCTGGGAAGTGATTTGGGTATGAGGCGTAAGGCGGTGAGCTGGGTTGGAGGGGGAAAGTCTGGTGGTGAGCTATAACACGTAGGGAGGAGGCACACAAGCACGATGCAACATATATGGGGGGATAAGAGGGGGGAGAACTAGGGGATAAACCCTACCAAAACAAAATAAAAATAATAATAAAATAAATATAAACCAAAAACAATTAAAATAAAAAAATAGTAATAATAATAATAATAACAACATCTTAATAACATATTAACCAAATTAATAACAAGAATATATTTCCCTCATTAATTAATTAATTTATTTTATTTATGGTAATAATAAAAAAACTAATGATATTAATATTTTTATAATAACCAAAATATTAAAATTTTTAATAGCTTAATATGATATTAACAATAATAATAATTATTATTATAACATTAATAACAACTTGATCAAATTTATATTTTTAACACTATTAACAATAATATTATTACAATTAAACATTATTATTATTATTATCATTAAAATAATTCCTTAAATTTTTATGTAACTTCTTATTTATATTTTATTTCTATTTCATTATTCAATAAATTTAATTTCTTTTCCTCAAACATCGACAAGGTCTTGAGGCGAACTAGGTGAGGTCACATGGAGACTCTGGAAAAGCCAAACAACTTCGACTGTGGTGTCCGGAATGATCTCAAGGTAAAAAAATGTGTTTTTAAATAACAACCCAAAAATGTTAAGTTGAGCTTCAAACCGAACTACTATATGCACAAAAAATTAAGAAAATAAGTTATTTAAAAGTGGCAGGTGTGAAAGTATTTATATTTAAAATTAGTAAATATAATACCCATAACTATGTTGTTATTCATATTTAAATTGGGTAAAGTAAATGGGTTATTTATAACTCTTTTAAAACATGAACTAAATGATATGTCACATGCGTAATAATTATTGTTATTATGGATAAATATGTATATTTAGGATTTGAGTAATGGGAGATAAAAATATTAAGAAATATTTCATCTATTGTGAAATTGAATTTTGAAAATACCAATACATATTTTTATCAAATAATGAAAAGGTTTTAATTTAGGATCTTTTTAATTAGAAGAATATTGTGTTCTAGAGTGCTCAAATATTGAGATAATCTGATCATTATAGATCTGATAAGAGTTCAAATGGCAAAATAAATGCTGCATGTTGATGTCTAAGATCATGATGAATTTCTCATGAGAAAACATAATCCTTTAAGCTCATTAAAGAATTATATCATCCAAAAGGTTGAAAATATTTCTAGTTTTGTATCATGTATGAATAAATTAAGATTTATTTTAGTGGAATATGGATGTGGAAGACTCCAGTGTGACTCTGGAGTAGGGGGATACACAGTGGGAATATATATTGATTGCTTGTATAGGGGAGAGATATGTGATCTCTAGTGGACTCTATAGTATGAGAACTATGGACTATGTTTTTATAGGAAGGGACATTGCGTAGATGATACCATGTTCATATAGTGAAGAATCCATATTTTTGTTACAAACAATATAAAAAGAGTAATACTTCAATCCAACCCTTGTAAATATCATGTACTTCTCACTCTGTTATTATAAATCGCATGAGATTATACTAAGAGAAAATTTTTATTGGATCATGATTCATAACAAGTTCAATAGTTTTAATTTAAAAAGAATTTTTAAAACAAGTGTACCAATAATTCACCCACATATTAGTGGAACCTAACTGGTCCTTATAAACTATAACTGGTGCTAGATTAGTTTATCTATAAATATGTGAGAGGTTTTTAAGGATGAATCTGATAAGTATTTCATTGAGATCGTAACCTGTATTTCAAGAAAGAATAAACCGAGTAAAGTGAAGAAGGAAGGTATAAGGGATGAAATCAATCTACTTGAATTCAATGTGAAAATGAATGAGAAGAATGAGTCAGATTATGAAAAAACATGAATTATTGTGATCAATAATAAAAATATTAGATTAGTAGAATAAGTGATAATTATTACTAATCTGAAGGATACATTGGCTGAAAATGAAGAAAATACTTCTGAGACACATGCAATATGTGTTATATTTCAACATGTGTGAAATAGGGCTATAGAAGACTTCAAAAAATTATTTTCTGTTAATGGATAATATTTACATATTGGTGAGATGAAGGGTTCCAAAATATAGTTAAAAAGTGATTCTAAAAATATATTTTCTATATTTGTTAATGTAGTTATCAATGATAAAATATTATAAGTTTATACTAAGAAAGTGATAAATAGAAACTCTACCCATTGAAAATAAATTAAAAACTAATAAAAATACTAATTACATATATGCAGGACATCAACATCATAATACTGGATAGATCTAGAATAAATATAGAAGATAAAAATTTAGAGGATATTATTTGGGTTGTTGAAGTTATGTCCATAAATAATATTCTTGCTGGTATATTTTGCATTTCAAGGAATGTGGAATGATCTATGGTGGAATTTTAGTTATAAAAAAACATGGGCATGATTTGAGGGGAAAAAAGAAAATGGATGACTCAGAATCTCCTAAGAAGATAAATAAATAAAAAAATATGATAGTTAATGGAAACATAATGTTGTCTTGTGTCTTCTGTGAAAGGTGAAAGAATTCAGTAGATACATCAAAAAGCTACTTACATGGTTTTCTATAAAGATGACAATATTTAGAATGAATATGAAATCACTTGAGTCTTCATTTACTCAAATGAGTACAAGGTAAAATGAGAATTTACATATTGTCAAGGATGAGCTAAGAAATAATGAGTGGTCGAGGTTGATTGGATGCTCTCATCTTTAGAATTACTTCTCTAAAATCTAAATATTCTTCCTTATTTCCTATTATTTTATGTGTTTCGAGCTAACATGTTGGTAATTCCAACTGATGTTTTTTGACTTTCATTTATTTACTACATGGAGATATTTTATTTCATGGTTCTTCTAGTAATCATGAAATTAAAAAGAGGAGATTATCCCTTGAGGGAGGAAAAGTTGATAATGGATGATGAAAAATAATTTTTGTATAAATCTTGAATTTTCTAGATAGCATGGTAGGAATGGGGTTTGACTTATTCCAATCACACTTTCATCCCTATTTCTCAATTTTATAAATCATATTTATTAAGGTAGAGTTCTAGGATTTTGAAAAGATGAGAAAGAGGTGGAGATATTTTTTGTTCACTTGAACTTTAAATTTTTTTTAATAAAGTGTGTGAAGGATCATGTATATTTTATCTTAATACCCATATCCTAATAATTTATATTTTATGAACATGGTATCACACGTGAGTATTTTAATGTAAAACATAGTCTACCTTGGTTATATATCTCTTTTTTTATTCACCAGGTCATCCCTCATAGACATAGAGTTGATTAAAAAATGGCTATTTTCTAATTACCTTGTGATATCATCACATTCTTTAAAAATATGAAAATGTGTTTTGATAAGAAATATGATATTAGAATAACCTTACTTATACTTTACATTTTATTGTAAATAAGGGGTGGTTAATATTTGATCACACATATTGTCTTTTATAATGTGAATGGATATTGACAATAAAATACAAAGGGGGAGATTTTTGAGATCAAGAATTTAATTTTTTTTCAAATATTCAAAATGTGAAGTGATTATTCATGGATGAATTTTATGGATTAAATTAATTGAATTATATGTAATTATTGATCAATACTCCTTGAAATTATGATTATTTTTAAACTAGTTTTATGTTAAAATACCATGTTAATGGAGTTGTAGAACTGAAACAATGTTTTCAACAGGTGAATACAATGAAAATATTTATTTTCAATAAGAATTTAATGAATTATATGAAAAATATTATTTTATAGATAATTTCTTGAGAATAATACAATGTAATATTCTACAATTTTAGGATTAAGTAATTGGATACCAATCCATGAAAAATTATGGATATTATTTCATAAAAAATAATTTATAGAAGATAAAATGTCCTGAGATTGATTTTGATAAGGTGATGGAATACTTTTATTTATATTGGCTACACAAAGGTAAATCCTACCTATATGGGTACATTGAGGCTATATAAAGGAAAGTTAAAGTTATATATGGGTACATTTTGGATATGTAAAGGTATGTGGAATATATATAATGTTCATAACAAATATCTATAACATAAGGGTTATGAGATAAAAATGAAGAATTATACTTCCATGATAATATCCATTAACCTACTGAGATTAACACCAGTCTGATATATATTTGAATAAGGTATTCATGGATATTTTATACATAAGCATAAGAACCTTAGATGTTTTTTCACCTAAAATGATATAGATAAATTGGATTAGAAAAAACCATGATAAGAACATATGTATTATCGGGAAACATTTATTGGGTAAGGGCACTGACATCATACAATTATGTGGTCACATGAAAAAATGTGAAAGTATGGGTATTAGATAATACATATGTTTCATGAAGAAATATTTTGGATAAAATATTTCATGTATTATCAATGTATGGTAATAAAATGTAATATCTATAGTTCTATAAGAATTTTACATGATATTAAATACATAATGATTATGCCAAGTTTCAGTGGATTAAAGAGACAATATGATGATGTAGGTATTTAAATAAGGAAAAAATTGAGGCTATTTGATAATAAATTAATAGGATACAAGTTCTCATATTTATTTTTTTGTGTAAATAATGAATAGAACATGAAACCATTAGGTATTCTAAATAAGATTCATGAATACTAAAAATACCCATAGAATAATTGGTTCTTTAATATGATAAAATTTAATACCTAATACCAATTTTGTATTTATATTTAAAATAATTAAATATAATACCCAAAACCATGTGATAAATCGTATTTAAATTTTGGAAAATAAATTTTTTACTTATAAAACATTTAAATCATGGAACAGATGAGATAACAAATAAAAAATAATTTTTTTATTATGTATAAATGTTTTCTTGTTGGTGATAAAGAATGTGAGACAAAAATAGTGATTAATATTTCATATATTATGAAATATAATTTTTTAAATCTTGATGCATCATTGTATCAATGAAATAAAGAGTTTTAAGGTGGAATCTGTTGAATAAGAAACAAAATGTGTTCTCAAGTTTTAAAATATTTAGAAAATCAAATCATTCATTACCTGAGAGGTGTTTCATGGCCAACAAACCTTTTACTTGTTGATTTTGAAGACCACTAAAAACTATAAGTGAGAAAACCTTTCCCTATATGATCATGGAGGAATATTGTCATCTATATGGTTAAATATATGTCTAGTTGTTAATCACCTCATTATATGTGAAGAAATCTTCTAATGGAAGTTAGATGCAGAAAAATCTAGTGGGACTATAGAGTTGGAGAAGACACGATGGGATTTAATGTTTATAACATATGTAGTTGGATGGTTTTTGATCTCTATTAGAATTTAGAGATAAATAAATGTGGAATTAAGGTTAATGGTAATAGAATTTTCCAAGATTCATCCCTCTGTATATAGTGAAGAATCCATGTTGAGAGGTATAACTAGCATGGAAAGGAATATGCCTTTCATCCAAACCTAGAAAATATTTTGTGATGATCTCTCTATTATTAAAACTACACATGAGGTGATATTGAGTGATAATTTAGATTTAATCTATAACCTTAATAAGTTTAACAAGTTGAATTAATAAGAGAATTTATAAAATATGTATACACTGATTCAAACCCCTCTTAGTGGAACATAACAAGTCCTTGTACTCTAGACTTGTGAAAACTACATTGTTTTATGAAAAAAAGTTTTCATGAAACATAGGATTATGTAAAGGATGTTATTTCATTAATAAACTAACTTAAAAATATATATTCCTAGATAATAAACATATAAAATTACATGAATATGAATTTTTATGAATGTAATTATTTTAAATTCATAATAAGTGACTAATATTGGAAGTGAGTTTGCACTAATTAAAGAAATTTCAAAATAAAGGATTTATTCCAAGAATAATTTGTGAATATCATCAAGGAAGTGAATGTAATTTTATGAATAATTTTTTAACCACTCTGTGAAATATTATTTTAAATATTTGTAAGCACATACTATACTTGGGTGAAGAAAAATAAAATAATGATGTATTTCATTGGTCCATTTCTCAATGATATTTCCCAACTATAGTAGTGAAAAAAATAGAGTTACCCTTAGGAGGTACTTATCCATCCCTAAATATTGTAAGGGGATCGACCCCCAGGTTTTAATTTGACCGAAAGTAAACCCAACAATAAAAGAGTTTTATTAGATCTGGTACATGGTCGCATTTATACTATATTCTCCTTGAATTATATTAGTACGGGTGAACAGGGTAAAATTATTATTATTTTAACAGAATCATTACATACATTTTATATAAAAAACAATGTGTGTGGGTTAATAAATCATTGATTAAATTTGATTATGTATAATATAAGGGATGTGTCAATCAGGTAATCATTGAAGGAAGAACATATGGGTTTCCCTAATAACAATGAGTTCATGACAATTTAAGGTAGTGAGTATTTTAGGTATAAATTGCAGAATCAGAATGAGTTTGACACCTTGATTCACCCCATCCCATATATAGGAATGTCACTCTAAATCACCTAATAAGGATAACAGTTACTCTTATACTCACACCATCTCATACCAAGGAAAACTGGTTTTATTAATCTTCATACCCTCATATATAAAACATGAAACCACCCAAAACTATCTGTTGAAATAATTATCCATATTTTTATTTTCATACATAGACACCCTACCTGGTGCCCAGTTAACTATAACAAATATCTCACATTCATGACCCCAAATATATAACATGTTGGTCATAATATGGAGGAGAAACACTCAAAATATTTCCTAGATGATATTCCAAATCTTATTAAATTATAAAAACTCCATATAACTCTATCCGTACTCGTATCATGTATACAAAGAATCATAAGAACATGCATATATGCTATGGATAATGTTAATTAAGATATACAATTATAATCATAGATAATGATCACCAAAGTACATACTTTAATATAAGATCAATCAATGAAAATCCAATAAACCTGCATAAACCCACAATTTATGGATTTGAGATGGATATCAAGGAAATTGTTAGAGAAAACAAGAATGATGAAATAGATATTTTATCCTTACTAATATATGAACAAATAACTCTAAGACACTCATATAAAACTTCAAATAATGTAAGGGAAACTAAAAACATCAATCAGAAACCAATGGTAGGTGAATGAGGTAAATCTAGTGTAGTAAGAAAGGTAGAAGGGCCCTTTTAAGTTAATTTTTTATGAAATTGATAAAAATATTATCATGTAATTAGAGTTCATAGAGAATCGAGATCCAGATGAACTTGTACTAGGTACTCAATGGATGAATTTCCACCTTATTAAAACCCATTTGTTATCCAATGGGTCTTGAGTGTATTCTACCTTCCCTAGAGTCATCACTTGGTGCTTGATAGTGATACTGTATTTTAGTTGTGGCAGCCCCACAACTGTCCTTTGACCATACTAAAACACTATATATCATCAAAAATCCAAAAAAATGATCAATTATTATTTAATAAAATATTGAGAAAATAATCTTGATCATTCCACAAAATCCAAGGGTCATTAAAAACTCCCCAAGATGGGTTTCTCATTATTAATAAGTGACTCTAATATTTCTCACCGAAAACCCCTTCCACAGGATTTCATATCCAATTCCTACTATCATGTATTCTCCTAAATTCATTTTTTCCCTCTATACATCACCTAAGTTAATTATCTTCCCCAAAAGAACCTTGTCACTATAATTCAATACCCACAATGGTCACTCCTTAAAGATTTTATTTACCTCAAAATAAACATCCTCACCATAAATATTATTCATGGGGTTTAACCCATACCATTAAATCTAAATTTGTGAAATATTCCAATCATGTAAAATATTTATTGGGGAGTAACCAATACATAGATCATGGTTCCAATTCATTCCAAAAAAATTAAACCATACCATAAACTAGTGTATGTTGTTCCTTCATTCCCCAATTGAAAATGACAAAACTATAATGAAACCCCAAGAATACTTGAACACCCATAGATATCTCTAATTCTATCCTATTCCAATTAGTATATGATCATTTATACTATAAGTAGTGTATAGTGGGTTCCAAATAAAATTCACCATCACTAAGGATTCTTATACGATGTTTGATAAAATGATAACCAAATCACACACTTCTGACTAACAAATAAGAGAAGAAAATATTTGATCATATAAATCATCATAGAGATCCTTTTTATTGAATCTTGAGAATTATTGTATTTTGTATTTCTTTTTTTAATTTTAGTTTCCTCTATTTTTTTCCCCACTAAAAACTATCCATCCAAAATGCCTCTCCCATCTCTCTCCCTTATACTCAAAGACCTTCATGATGGATTTGTGATGATTTTGTATTGATTCTCTGCAAATAATAAAATTTTAGGGTTTTCTTCTCCTTTATCTTTGGTTTTTTCAATTTTTCCATTCTCCCTAAACCATAGTGTCCATGGTTGGTCAATTTTCATATCAAGGGTTGTTTCAAAACTGTGGTTTTTGTTTGTTCTATTTTTTAACCATAATTTGAAGACTATTCTAGAAATTTACATCTAAGGAAGAATTATTTAATTATTTTTGGATTTTGTTTATATGAAGCTTCCATTTCATAAATAATCACAATACTTATTGAGGTTGTAAAAGTGCTATAATGCTAAATTAATGATTTATATGAAACTTAGTTTTTTTATCAATGTATATTGATGTTTTTTTGTTCTCCCACTGAAACAAATCGGTGAAAAAATTGGTTTAGTAGAACATTTATTTTAAATGGATGCTTAATAATGTGATTGAAAAAATTCCATAGAAGGTTTTCAATGAGAAAATAGATTGGATGATGGTGTTTGAACCAATTTAGTATTATACAGTGGGGTGTAAATAGTCTTTTGGTGTTTTAAAAAGGGGGTGTGATTCATTTAGGGTTTTGAATTTTGTATAAAACCATTAATTGATTTAACATGTTTATTATTATTTTTGATTTATATATTTTCTAGATTATTATTTATTTTTTAAGAGGATTTTGAAATATGATTTCCAATGTTTGATTTTGGGTTGAGATTTGGTGTTGTGTGTGATTTCATTTGGATTTGTGGCTGGATTAAAAAATTTTAAATGGATTTCCAAAACAAAGTTGTGTTATGTGTAAAGATAAATCACTATTTTCACTTTATTTGATTATATTTGTTTTTTAATTTCTTACACCCTAGTTTAGCCCTATTTTCATCCATTTTTTATGCATGAGATCATGTGTTGTTTATATTAATTTTTATTCACATTTCATTATTTGGTATGGGGGTGGATCACAAAAGTGGGTGTGTACTGGATGTGGGATAATTATTTGATAGTTATTTCATAATAACATATGGTGGTGTGCTTGTCGCATGATGAAATTAGCTTGAAAATAAACACATACTATAGTCATGAAATGAGGTACATTGGCCACCAAGTGGTAATTTCATGGATATTTCAATAATAATTGAGTGTGAAACACAATCCAATAAACCCTAATTGAATTTAACACGTTTCTAAGGGGTATGTCACCAATGAGGGTAGTGCAAGGGAATTTTGGGTGACATGTTATGTGACCTTTATGATTTCAGAAGTAGGTTCCACCTTATTATGATGTGAAACTTATTCCATTATGCCATATGGTGTTTCCTCATGGTATGTATGTAACACCCCAAATTTTTATGCACATATATTTTTCCATGAGGTGTATATACTACATAATAAATGTTATATCATAAATATCCTTCCTTGCATGACATATTATACTTCATGTAATTTCATTTTCCTACATATGAAGTATGGTTTATAGTTACGAAGTTGTAAGAGTTTATTAAAACCATATCATCTTCTTCAATAATGATTGTGTTTCTGCTTCCTTCAATGAAATATTTTGAACCACATCTCAAGAACATTCATGAATTTTCCTCTCTTCTGGTTATTCTAGATTTATTCATGTATCAGTACCATTTTCTACTCTTTAGTACTTAATATAGGTAAGAATTTGTTTTTACAAAATCAAGACATTATTCTATCATTGATCAAAAATCTATGTTTTTTATAACCATGTTTTCTAAAAAGTGTTTCAAAATGTTTTTATGATTTATTTATATGTTTTCAAATTATTTTGAATGAAATTGTTTTAAAACGATTTTAAATATTTATTTTTAATTTTTCATTTCATTTTAAAAGTAGTAGTTTTCAAAAAGTTTTCATTTTTTCTTTATAAGTTTTCAAATTGTGTTCAAATAAATGGATTTTAAAAGGTTTTTGAGCTTTTTTTATAACTATTTTAACGAAAATAGTTTTCAAAAGTTCTTCTAGATACTCTCTGATTTTTCAATGAAAAAATTATTTCAAAATGCATTCAATTAATTCCTTATAATTTTTATAGTTTATTTTCATGAAAATCGTTTTTGATAGGATTTACATTTTATGAAGTATTTTTTAAGGAGAAAGGATAATTTACTCACAAAGTGTTCTTCAAAGTTCTTTAAAAAAAATTCCATCGAAGATAATTTCCTTTATTATTACTCACTCCTTTTTGGGGAAATTATTTATTATCTCCATTCATATTATTTCTCTAAATCGTTTACAGTTTATGGTATGATGTTTAGGAAATCTGTTTCTCTTTCACATGTTATATTTCTAGGAAAACTGCTTATTTTCATAGGTTATTCATTACTGAAAATTCTATTTTTTATATTTAAAAGAGAAACTTTTTAGAAAATAGTTATCCAAATAATTATTTTGGGATACCAAAATAAAAGATTCATAACAAATTTTAAATTCAAAAGGGACACCAAACACAAGGAGGCCTCGAGCTTCGATCTGTGATCCACCCTTGACAACTGAAGTCTTCTAACCTATTATCCTCCATCATAATACTATTGAACCACTGATATCCTCAACAACATCCATCACCATTGAAGAATATTATCAGAAAAAATGACACTAGAAATCCATTCAACTAAATTTAAATACTTCAATAATCACCATAGATATCATGGCCATCCATCAACCCCACCACCGTTTCCATCAAAAGGTACCTATATAGAGGCCGTCGTAGAACCTCAAACACATAAACATGAATAGACCCATCCAGAAATGGAATTATCATCGAACAAGAATAAAAACCTTTTTATGATGATAGAAATATTAAAAACCAAATCCAATGTCTACATTGTAGTCATCGATAGGAAATCGTTTAGACCACCACACCAAAACTATCCAAATCAAAGACTGAAGATGTCCACTATTTCTTAGATTGAGGATTGGAATCACAACTTAGAACACCATGACTGAATGAGCACACATCCCAGAGCCTCCTTGAAACCATCAACATAGTCCAAATTGGAGATAAGTGGAGGAACATGAAGCCATAGCAGTATTGAATCTTACATAGGCTCAACAGAGAAGAATACTCACCAGGACCTCCAAATAGAACCCACGAAGCCACTGCCAGCAAACAAGTGCACATTAAACTACACCAAAGAATTAAAAACCTCAAAGAGATAGTTAACTGAGGAATATATGGATGAAAGAAAGCCATGGACATGGAAAACCCACAAGATTCGACTCACACATCCCAAACCTTGTCGATAAGAACCAGCACATCAGGCCAAAGTAGGTTTGGAAATGTGGTCAAGAAATAGGGAAGATAAGGGAAAGAGATGAAGAGGGTTCCACTAGGTGAAAAGGCCTCCAAAGTTATAGGATGTGATAAATGGATAGGGGAAATAGGTACAAGGATGGAATAGAGGGATATGGATGGAAAGAGAGAAAGGGTAATGGAGAAGTAAGAATATGGGAGTGGGGGTGGGGAGATGATGCTAAAGATGACGTATAGGACTCCCCTAGAAATAGTCCAAGGGAAAGCTAAAGGGGTATAGGTTGGAGATTAATCCCCTACAATGGGTGATGATATTATGAAATGATTATAAAACCTATTTCTTTTTCCATAGGATAAGGTATGATTTCATGTCTATGTGATTGTTTATGATTTTATGAAACATGTATGTTTTATTTCATTATGATATGGGTGATACGTATATCTCCCTCCAATGAATTCGGAAATGATAGATTTTTTATGATCTCAACAGGTATGGAAGAGGGAATCCCATTCCCAAAACAAGACGGTACATGGTAGGACATACAATGTCTGAAACAAGAGGGTACATAGGAGGACATCCCAAGCATGAAATAAGAGGGTGCACATAACGAAATACCCATCCCAAAAAAGAAGGTAAATGGTAGTGTATAAAAATAATGAATCAGGTACAATAATCATTTATATAAGGATAACATGCTACAAAGGCCTTGGTAGTCCTCCTTGACATAGGAGTTTTGTATACTTATGTGACTGCCACAATTCCAAGTCTAATTATTATTATATTATTTCATGGATAATGTTCATTATTTACTTATGATTCATGTATTTTGAACTGAAAATATTTATTCCATGACTTATTTTTATGATCATTGATATATAGGGTATGACCATATAGTGTGATGATCATATTATCATACCCCTATGTTCAGGTTTTTTCTTATATGTCTTCCTTGTTTACCCTTACTGAGCATCTCAGATTTCCCCTTTTTTATGTCACCTTCCCCAATTTATGAAGATATGTATTACCTATGAAGTGTTTAAGAAGGGTTATAGTCATGAAGAACCTAGTGGAATTTAATTTAGATCACGCATGTACAAATGTTTTTTGTTTTCATGTTTCCAAAGGCACAAAACTAGTACGATTTTGGGCAATATATTTTTGTAATGTTTTAAGTATTCTAAAAAAGTTATGTAATTTCTATGTACATCAAGACCGGGTCTCTATAGTTGGTATCAGAGAAATTTTTTAGTCAACCAATTGAAGAAAGGATGAAAAACCTTAGTGATAACCCTGAGTACATGTCTATGTATATGTCTGTTAAGATGGAAAATTATTATAAAATGTCTTGGAATTTTGGTAAAGGGTAGAGTGAGTGGTTTATTAAAAATACATCCACATCTAGATATTAAAATTTTATGTGGATATCAATAAATATACATAGGGGTGAAAAATCTGACAAGATTTTCCGTGCCTATCTCAGGGTAACCAGATACACAACAATGGTTCTTGATACACTCTTAGTTTGACAATCTTGGGGGATATTCTTTGAAAACTCAAAAATACTTCACAGAAAATCAGGAAGTATTTAAATGGAAGTTGACTATGAATAAAATATGATATACCTAGGGTGTCATAAACTAAAAATGGTTTCATGATTTAGATATAATATAAGTAATGTTTCCTGATTATGTTGTTCGGCTCTATGATATGTGTTTCTCATCCTATGATTTTCTAGTTTTATTCAATTGATAGAACTAGAAATAAAATGGTTAACATTTAATGTTATTAATGTGGATATTATGAGATTTATGTAAATTTATTTCCCAAGTATAAGTCCCATTAAGAGAATCAAGAAGTTGTTATGAGTACCGGTTATACATTTGAAGATAAAGAGACTGCAATCAGCATGTGTAAGGTATGTGATGTTCATCGAGTATTGTATTCACGAGAAGAATGATTATATTATACTTGAGGAAATTTATAATATGATACATATTTCATATTATTGGAAATACTAGTTAAGGAATAATTTGATGAAGACTATGTAATGGTTTGAGTATAAGGTTAGATGAATTACGTATTTATGTTTTCGAATAAAAATATTATGTTATATGAGTCATGAAATATAAATTTATTTTCAGTGTACATTTTCATTTAAGGACTCAAAAGGAAATGTTGAATGGTGACGAATACATGGAAAATTTATTTCAATAAAGGTGATATTTTGATTAATGGATCGTAACCCTTAATTAATTATCGATGTTTACATATGATGTTTGGATAAAGATATGCTTGTTATGAATAAGTAAACCAGAGAGTACAAAATACCGTGTAAATTATTATTGAAAATTTTTTATATGTAATAAAGGATGATTTTTTTTCAACATCTTGTTTTTAAATAATATATATAGTAATCATTAGAATAAATAATTATTCATGTTTTCTAAAATAATTTATGTTAATTAGTTGAATATACGATTAGGGTATTAACATATATGGAATGTGAAAACCAAGTGGTACTTTATTATATATGGGGATTAATTTTAATAATATTTCATTAATATAACTCTAAAGCTTTTAATTTTCATCTTTATCAAGGTTTATAATTTAACCTTTTATAGAACTTATAATTATAAATTTAGATGAATTCAGTAAGATTAATGTTTTATCACTCTATATGTGGATTCATGCATATTGGATATCCAGTTCAAACTACTTTGTGTTTATGAAAACTAATGGGATGGAGTATCATATGTATTATGATATGTTTTTACTTATGTAATGAAAAATCACCTTCTATTTTAGTGAAATAAGCGATGTAGTCCTGAACTCATGCAAGTATATCTTATCCTAAAAATTCATAAACTTTAGGAAAAAGGGTCTTAATGAAAAAAATGTTTTCCTTGTACCTTCATGTAAAATTATCTAGAAGGTCCATTATGTCATCGTAGATTTATACATTATTTATTATTAAAATTCTCCTAACTTTGTTCTCTATTACTCTCCTCCAGCGCATGATAGTTAGATTTCTCTTTCATGTCCATGTTTTCAATTACCATATATGTTCTTATACATAGAAACCATTCTATGTGTTAAATTGAGTAACTATTATGTTTCCAAATCTGTTTTTTCAAAGTACATTTTATTTTTCATTTTTACTTAAATGTACTAAACCTTTGATATCCCATAATAAATTTGTGGGAAAAATTTATTTTAAGTGGGGTAGAATTTCACACCCCTTGTTGTTAAGGAATTTTTTTGGAATGAAATAATTTTCATTGATTTATTTCATTTCTTGGTGTAAAATATTCCATTCACATGGATAGATTTCACTACACACAAAACTGACATTTCATACATTATACACACAATTGAGTTTCCATGAAAAATTATTTTATTGTTATAATTATTAAAATGAGATAGCTATAAACATGACAATAAAAAAATTAATATGGATATAAATAAAAAAATTTCATATATATATTTATAACGTTTTCACATAAATAAATCATATTTATAATGAAATATATAATTTTTGGTTAAAATTTTATATTTTTTAAAACACTATTTCTTAAAGAAATAACTTTTTTTCCTATTTTGAACAATAATAAAATTAATTTTAGCCCCTAATAGAAATTTAATTGTATAAATATATGTCATTTTTGAATTCAAAATGTTGAAATTACATTTGGGTGAATTTTTTGTATTTTTTGGAGAAAATTTATTTTTGGATGAATAATAAAAATTTATGCATTTTAGTTAAAAAAACCTTTTCATTTAAATAGTGTTTTGTATGAAATTAAATATTAAATTAGATTTTAAAATAAAATAATATCAGTTATTCATATATTTATCTAATTTAGATCATTTAAATCATGTTTATATTGAAATTAGATATTACCACTTATTGAACTTTTGAACGTTTCTACTTTAAAAACCTACTTTCTCACCATGTTAACAAGATTAGGGTTAAATTTAATCTTCTCACTTCAATGATTTGAATTTTAAAAAACAAATATAAAAAATTTTTAATTAGAAAGACTTGTTTCTTATAATATTATGAACATAATTTTTGGAAAGAAATATTAGTGAAAGTGATTAAATGTAATCACATCGATTAAGGTAAGATTCTGCTTAATTAGGCACTTCAACTCAATCTTAAGGACCCAAAAGAACTGGAAACTTGTCCAAAAGACATTTTCTGCCATTATTTTACCATATACTGTGTTTTTTATAATTTTATAAGTTATTGGTATATTATTAAATGGAAGTTCCCTATATAAATGTTAAGTATGGAAAATAAAAAAATTGAACTTTCCTTATCTTTAACATTTATAAAACATTGTGATATATACAAAACATCATATTTTCAGTTATACATATCATTTTGAAATATAAATGAGTTATTTTAATCATATTAATTTACCAATAATTTTTAGTGATTGTTTAGTTACTTAAAATTATTAAGAAACACCAACATTATGATTATTTAGTTAACAATTAACTAAAAAATGACACTACAAATATTTAATGTGAATTTAATTATTTGAATTATTTAATTTAATTATTTTTTAAGATTAATATGTCATATAGAAAATCTTAACCAAATTAAAATATTTTAATTCTATTTTTAATTTGATATGTTATAATTAAAATTAAATAAATAATATTAAAATTAACATTATTTTTAGTTTACAATAAATTATATTTTATTAAATGATTTAAAATTAGTAAAAATATATATATATTCTGAAAAGTAATTTTTATATATTAAAAAATATTAAATATGGTCTTCTTATTGAAAAATTGATATTTTATAATTAATATATTGAACCCTACATTGTAAAAGCATTCTTAGTATGGTCTGGGTTTAAGAAGTTTTTTGCACGTCACATGTGCTAGTTTTAAAAATTAATTTCCTAAACACATGTGATTTTTATTTTTTAAATCAGGTATCCTTTTTATAATTAATTTAATCTAAATAATATAATGAATATCACTTTAGTTTAGTTTTAATAGTTAAAATATTAGGATAGAAAACAAGATGATTTAATAAAACCCAAAATAATAAAATTGGATAATATTAGAAGTTATGCAACGAAAGTCTTCAAATGAATAGATTTTATTCGGGTGTTGATTATTCTCAACCATAAGATCAAATTATACAATTATTTTCCCTTTTTAGGCACAATATGTAATTTAAACCTCCCATTATTCAACTAATTTTGGTATTTAAAAGAGTGTCTTCCCCCTCAACTATAAAAAGGAAAGCTCTCTACCAATTCCTCACACATATCAAGCCACTTTTTATCATCCAAAACCTTCCAAATTTGACTCCTAAAATCCTTCTATTCATCCTTGAATCATAAATGTATGCATAAATACATCCAAATAATCCCTTTTTGTGGAAACCAAAAGGATTTACCCAATTAATAGGAGGTTTGAATGGTTACAACAAGACTCAAGACACAAGTTAAGGGAGTTTCATCTCACTTTTTATTTCCATGAAATACTTGATTTATTCACCACCCATTCCTTTTGTGTGGTTTTTATAATTACCATGTATTTATTCTATGATTATTATACATAAATATTTTCTTATTATATATCAATTTTATGATATTTCTATCATGGGAAATATGTTTTAAAAGTTACTAAATCGATAATGTAATTTTTTCTCAATTGTTATTCTTTGATAATCCTGAAATGTTTTGAACTTATATTTTCTCATGTGGTGTATATTCTTAATTTTAAATTTTATATCATGAATATCATTATTTTCATGATATATTATGCTTTATGTAACTTTATTTTTGGACATGGGGAGTATGTTTCAAAGATACCAAGTGGTAATTGTTTATTGAAACAATCTCATCACCTTTAGACATTGTTTATGTTTATGCTTCATTTGATGAAATATTTTGACCTATATCTAAATAAAACAAATGGAAATTATTCCCCTCTTTTTATTAATGATTTATTAATTTATTAGTATGATTTTCTACTCTTTCGTACATAAGATAGGTACGGATGTGTTTTTAAGAAAGCCTTACAATAATCTTTATCCAACAAATAATCTATGTTCTTTCAAAATTATGTTTCCTAAATAGGTTTAAATATATTTTCTTGAATTATTTATATGATTTAAATGTAATTTAAAATAAATATTTTTAAGAACGTTTTTAATCATTCTTTATTAGTATTCAATGTATTTTCAACGAAATGGTTTTCAAAAGGTCTTCAATATTTCTTCATAATTTTTCAAATTATTTTCAATGAAATGGTTTTAAAAACATTCAAGGAAAAAGAGTTCTTTAATGTTTTTCAGTATCCTCTCCATTTTTTCAAATGAAATTTACTTCAATGTATGTTCAATTATTCCTTTATTTGTTTTATTGTTTATTTTCATTAAAAATGTTTTTCAAAATATTTTATGTTTTATCCATAATTTTTATTAAAGGGGAATGAATAATTTCCTCATAATTTTTAATGTTATTTTAAAATTATTTCCCATATAATATTACATACTTTATTTGTAAATCACACCGTTCGAGGAAAATGATTCTATGTTTCCATTCATATTCTTTCTCTGAATGGTTTATGTTTTATTACTTGATGTTTATGAAATGTGTTTCTCTTTCATGGGTTATATGTCTATGAAACCTACTTCATTTCACTGGATATGATTTTATGAAATTTTTATTAAACATATTTATCTTTACATAGGTTAAGGTATGATTTTTGGTTTATGAAACCTATTTCATTTTATGGGTAATGATATGATTGTTTACAAATTATGGGAACATGTATATATTATTTAATTATGAGATAGGTGGTACCTATATCTCCCACTAATGCATTGGGTAATGAGAAGTGTTTTATGAGTTCAAAGGGTACATCAGTGGGAATCCCAAGACCTAAACAATAGGGTACATGGGAGGACATATCAATCTTAAAACAAGAGGTTAAATGGGAGGACAAACCATTCCCGAAACAATAGCTTTCAGATATGGACATCCCAAACCCGAAAAAGAGGGTTCATAGGAGGACACAACAATCTTAAAATACATACACATGTGATTATGTCAAGCCTAAAATGTTTTAATGTCCTTGGTAGGTCAACTTGAAATATGTATTTTTATTATTATGTGTCTTCCACAATTCCATGTTTTATTATTATATTATGCTTTCGGGGATCAGGTTATTTATTTCCTTATGATTCAAGTCATATGAACTTATAATATTTATTTCATTATTTAGGTTTATTGTCTTTTAGATGTAGGGTTTGATCTTCTATTGTAATAATCATGTTCTCATACCCCTATTCTCATGTTTATGCTTCTGTGTATCCCTTGTTTACCCTTACTGAGCATTTGATATCACCCCTTTTTTATGATTCCATTCCAAGGTAATGATGATATGTATTAAGTATGATGTGTGTAAGGCAGTTTCTATCATGAAGAACCTAGTGAGTGATAGTGTATCACTCATATGTAATAGTGTTTTTATTTACATGTTTCCAAAGACACTAAACTAATATGATATTTGGGTCTCTGTTTTTGTAAAGTTTTAAGAATTCTGTAAGATTTATGTAATTTTGATGTATCTACCGATTGAGTTAGTATAATGTACATTATGTTATTAAATTTTTTGGTTGTTGTAATATGAGTTTATTTTATATATATATATCTATTAAAATCATTGATTATTTCAGACTTTGAATCATGGGGTGAGGTTTGATTTATATTTCTTTTTTTAATGGTTTATAAATATTATGGATTCTTATTTTATATTAATTTCCCTTTATTATTTACAATTGTGTTAATAAATTCGTGTAAGAAATTTATTTTGAAAAGGGAATGGTGTGGTGGTTTAAAAATTCAATCACTTTTTAAAATGTCTTGGAAAATTTGTTAAATAATGAGTTGGATTATTTTTTAAGAGTGATGATTTGAAATAAAAGAATGGTTTAACTAATGCATTAAAAAATATAAATGTTTTAATGAAAAATTATTGGGTTCTTCTAGTGGTTTTATATTCAAAATAATACTTTTTCATGTTTTATAAATGGCTTTCTTTGAGATAAAATATGAAATATTCTTTATTTTATTCATGTTTTGTACAAAGAAAATGAAAATTTTCTTTTATATGCTTTAATCTAAAACTAATGGAGTTATATTATTTATAAATATATTATAATAGACTCATGGGGGAATTATTCCACCCTTTGTCTCATTTCCTATATAATCACATTGGTGGATATTAAATATTCATATTTTATTTATGTTCTCATTTTATAGATTGTGTGTTGATTAGTTACCACTCTCTGTTTGAAAGAGTGGAATTCGTTTTATAATGGTGACATAAGGGTCACATGGAGATATTAGGGTTGTAAATTGTATTAGTTTGATTTTATTTGGGTCAATTTATATTTTTTCCTTTTATCCCCACTATTTTATTTCAGTTATATTCTTTTAATTTATTGAAAATTTGAAAATCTTCGAATAAAAAAGTTTTTATGTAGAGAATTTTTCCAAAACAATTATTTATAAATTCTTTATGACTACTCTATGTTAATATGATCTTCTATTAGCTCTTATTTTTTCTTATTTTTTCATGTTTTCTATTATAAGTAGTCCTTGTGATGGGTAGGTGATTGGAACCCAAAGTTTATTAAGGTTTTTTTATGGTGAAATTGTTGGGTTGTAATGTATATGATGATGGATAAATACAATAGGGGGGGAGTGAATTGTATTTTTAAAATTTATAATTTTTGACCTTAAAAGAAACTTAGTTTAATAGGATAAACCAAATCATATTCGAAAATCCTCCTATGTAATTAAATGTTATTTTGGATTTGGACCTTGGATCCGATAAAATTAATATTGTAATTATGTATATTTTGATATGTAATTTTTATGTCGTAAAGATAAGTTGATTATATCAAAATAGCGTATAGAATCATATAAAGTAAGAAGTGGTTATATAAACAAAGTTTAATTTTATTCAGAAATAAAAATATTATCATAGCCATAGAGGTTAAAATATATCATACTAATTAAAAATAATCATAATCATAATAGTCATGATATATCAGAGTAAAAAAAATAGGGATTTTATCTTAATTCGTGCAGAAATTATATCATGGTAATATCATATTCAAATCAGCATATAGGGTAGAACAATTGTATCGTAATCCAAGTAATTATGATAAATAAGATAAAAATAAAAATATGTATGTAAAAGTATAACATTATATTACATGTAATGGAATTAAATTATTTCTAATAAAAAGTAATACAAATGAATACACTTATTTTAACACAACTAATAGGGTATCCAATAACCTATAATAAAGGTACCTTGTTTTATAATTACAAGAAATTATGTTTTTCCCTTACTAGGGAAATCCCTCGATATGATGATTGGTCTATCTCTCTATCTCGAAAATCCCTTGATACCATGATCGACTTCTCCATATGAAAATCCTCAGCAGCCCTCAATATGACGGATCAAGTTATGTCTTGTCATCCCCATAAGCCCTTGATCAAGATTATCAGAACATTGTCTTCCTAGCCTCAGAATCCCTCGATCATATTCACACAATAGGATGTACAAATCATTTTAAAAAAAATTGTTATGAAGACAACCAAATAATAGTTCCTTAATAATGAATCACTCTAAATCAATAAAAGAGGCTAAGAACAAGTTTTTCACGCATTATATAGTTTAGAAAATTGGAGATAAAAATTGAATCAGTTGTGATCCAACAAAATATCACTTCATCATGTCTTTTTGAATGACTATGTATTTATAAGAATGATTCCAGTGGCCATCATGATCCTCCAGTAGTCATATTTTATCTATGTTTTTCACATGTACTTGGACACATGGAACTTTAATTGTAACATCCAACTAGAATATATGACATCATTACATTTTAAAGAATTTCAGTGAAAAAGGTATTCCAATTCAAAAGAATATAGTATTTGGTATTTATAATTTAACCATTAGTTAATATGAAGGATTTCATAAATATGTAATTGTGATAATTTCAATGAGTATGAATCCGATGTTTACGGGTTCCGATGTTATGTATGATTATATGAAAGTTTTTCAGTATGAAGGCATGAAATAAATTCTTAAATCTAATTTGATAAAGGTCAATCAAATTACTATCAAATATATGGTCATTTCTATAATTTTATTTAATAACAAAGGTGTGTATTCATTAATACTTTAAAACTATTTCTAATTATGGTAAGACAATATGTTTTCTTCAAAACATTTTCTTAAAACACTCTAGAAATTAATGATTTAGTAATTAAATATTTATGAATGTGTTTGTGATTTTCCAAACAAAATGAATGGAAAATTCAAAAAAATAATTTTCTCTCTAGAATCTCCAACTTTTTGGGAAGCACTAACTGAAATACATAAAAAATAAATAACATAGAAAAACTTACAACCATTATCTTTAAATTACATTTTATTTAGAATTTTTATAGAAATACATATCTCCATTTGATTTTTTTACTCATTTGAATAAAATAATGAATACCAATAACTCCCCCATATGGCAATAAATCCCCACCAAATGATCGTATTATCTTTTTTAAATATATTTCTATCCCCCTTCCCAAAATAACTCCCCAATCTATAAAATTCCACCCATGTACGAAATTATCACCTTTGTGATTTTCAAAAAGGAATGGGGAAGAGTCTTTAGTACTTGAAAAAGGGTTAGAGAAAAAAATATAAGAGGAAATATTTTGAAGTAATTGATCATTTAAAAATTAAAAAATATTCAACCAATCAATATTGGGAGACATTAAAACAATTCATCATAAGATGAAAAATTTCTTCATTGATGAAACTTTTTAAAAAAAATAATAATACAAGCAAGTGTTTTGAGAAAAAATAATTACTCTTTATTCGGCATAAATATTATCACATTTGTTTTCATCTTTTTGAGTTCCTTTATATCATCTTCTAGCTTTGAAATGAACTCTTCCTTATATTGATTTTTCTTTTCCTTATCGTGTAACCTTCCGAATTCAATTTAAAGCTTTTTATCTTGTATCTGAATCATTTCTTCTTTGTTTTTATGTCTATGGGAATAATCATTGTTCAGGTTACTTACATCATAATTATGATTTTTTTTATCAAAATTTTATACTTTAAATACCACATCTTCCATTGTCATCATTTACAGTATTATTACTATTTTCAGATGTGTAATAGAATTATTCCAAAAAATTCAACATTTCTTCTATTTTTTCTAATATGTCATTGAATGTGTCCTAAAATTCATCCATGTTCTTTTTTAATTTTATACTTGATTGGAATTACTCCTTGAACATGGTAGTAACATTATGTGACCATTTTAGTAAATTTTTACAAGGTTTCTTTGGATGTCGACAAATTTTCTGAATGATTTTTTTATCAGCTTCATTCTAGGTAACTCTGTAAGAAAACAATTTTCTACTATTCTCCTTAATAAAATTTTCAAAGAAATTGTTTTGTACATTCAAAGTTCTGGAACACTCACTATCTGTGTTCCATGTATTCTTTTTGTTGGCACTACCTTTTTTGCTAAAAACCAAACAATTATACATTCAAAACCCAATCCTTCATTGGTCCATAATTTTCAGAAATTAATATTTATGGAATTGACATTTTTCTGAAAAATTATATTTTTTGAAACCAAAATATTTATTTTTATTTAAGGAATAATTTTTATTCCAGTGGACACTACTCTGGAATTTTTTACAGAAGGGTGATCTTATTTTGAATAAAGTAATTGTTACTGAAAACATTTTTTCTCTAGCTATATATCATTCATGTAATATCTTTATAAGAATTTAGTGTTTTATATATTTTATCTAAATTTTATTTTCCTATGTTACTTTTTGAAAAAAATTTCTTTAGAGAAAATGTTTCATATTTTAGTTTTATAACTAGTTCCTTATCCTAGCTATCAACAGTTTTGTAATATAATTTTTCAAAAAAAATTTATAGAAAATTATTTTCATAAATTAATTGTTGAAAATATTTTGAAATAGAATCTTTCTAAAAAATTTACTTATCAAGATCTTTTGATAGATATGATATTTCAATTTTTAAAATACCTATTCTTGTATTAGGTTTTTCATGTTTTTCATTTTCTTTGTAACATTTTTTACAAACATTATAGTTTTAATATTATAAAAGTTTTGAAATGATAAAAACTTATTCATAATAAGGTAAAGTATTATCATCACTAGTTGAGGAGGACTCCTCATCTAAAGATATAAAATTCTTCTCATCAGGATAATTTTCTCTTAAAAGAACATTATTTAAGGAATCAGCTGGGTGTACCTTTGCCACAAATTATTGATTTGAAATAGGAATTCTTGAAAGAAGACCAATATTCTTCTGATCTAAGCATTCATTATATTGGGAATTATTTTTTGAGTCAACTCCAAAGGAACTCTAAGTGTCAGATGATTTAATAACTTTATTACTTTTTGACTGATAAAATTTATTTTCATTCCTATCAGAATTTTTATCCTTTCTGTCTTTTTTTCAACTTATTATAGTTAGATCGAATATGTACAGCTATTTTTCAATCAATACAAATAACATACGAATCATTATTTTCATTCATGTCATTGTTACATTTCTTCTAACGATACTAAAAAATATTTTTTCCAACAATCTATTTCATTCTTCAATCAATATTAACTAATTCATTCTTAGAATGTTTATTTCACTTGAATCAAATTGAATAATAACATTATTTTTCTTATCTTACTTAACATATTTATATGGAGTATGAGATTTTATTGAATTTGAATTAGTAGATAATGAAACTCCAAAATTCCTTTTCATTACAATATCTTCATGTCTTTTTAATGTAAAATCAAATTGAAAAAGGGTTCCAACTAAATCATCAAACGTGAGATTTTTTATATTCCATGATTCTTCAAAAATAGTTATCTTAGATTACCACTCACTATGCATGATATTAATTATCTTTTCTACAAGGATTTAATCTTCTAATCCTTTCATAAACCTTTTCTAATACACTATAACAGGTTCACGAAAATGAAATTAAAATTCTTGATAGTAATATCTAAGATATTTCATAATCATTGAGTTCATTTTCTATAATAAAATTAGTAAATTTGTAAGAATTAATCTTAATATAAATGTTTCTGGTCATAGAAAATAATAATGTGTTTCTAAATCTGTAATTCAATTGATACTAATTGTTTTCCTAATTCGTAAAAGTAGTCAATTCCTTGTCAGGGATTTTTTATTCTCTATTTAACATGTAAAAAAATTCAACTCCATTATTTATTATGAATTTCATAATTATATCCCTATAATAATCATAATCGGATCTATAAAAAATAAGGGGTCTATATGGATTGAGGTTATCCATTGAACCTATATTATGTCCTTTAATATTTGAAGCAAATACAAAAATTATATTTCGAATTACATATTCTTGTATAAAGTATTAATAAACAAAAAATTTTGAAAAATTTAAATAATATGTAATATTAAAGAGAAGATAAAAAGTTTATCAAGTATTTAATCAATGGAAACCTGATCTAATACCAATTATTGGATTATAATGTATATGAATATAGATAAATACAAGAGAATGTGGGGTCAATTATAGGTTTAAAAACAATAGTATTTAACATTAAAGGAAACTTAGTTTAACAGGGTTAAAAAAATTAAATTCACAAAAGCACTTATGTATTTAAATGGTAATAGGATTTGGCCATTTGATCTCATAAAATGAATATCATAATCAAGTTGAATTTGTTACTTATTTTAATGGTCATAAAGTTAAATTGATTATATCTTAATGTAATATAGAATATTATTTAGTAAGAAGTGGTATCAAGAAAATGTTTAATTGCATTTATGAATTCAAAAAATAATCATAATTACAAAGGTTACGATATATTAGAGTAATATAAAAAGAATCATAATCACAATGCTTATAATATATCAGAGTAAAAAATGTAGTGATTCTATCTTATAACATATAGAATCATAATTAGGTTAACATCATATTCATAGAATAATATAGGGTAAAATAATAGTATTGTAATCGATGTTATTACGATAAAAAGGATACATATATTAATATGAATATAAAAGTATGAAATTCTATTATATGCATCAGAAATTAAGGACTTGTAATAAAACAAGTAAAAAAAATTAATAAACTTATTTCAACCCAAATAATAATTTATCTAATAACCTAGGATAAAGTTCCATTGTTTTATACAAATAAAAACATCTTCCATTCCATTTCTAGGGAAATACCTCGATAAAATGATCATTCTATCTCTATATCCCTATGATCCCATGAAATGATGATCAAATTCTTTGTCTACCTATCCTCAGTATCCCTCTACTAGAGAGATCATATTTTGTCTTACTATCCCCAAAATCCCTCGATCATGTAGATCAGATCTCTGCCTTCCTAACCTTTGAATCCCTTGATAGTGTTCACACAATCAGATGTACAAAGAAATTGGGGTGTCATAATTTTCCCAATCATGACATATTCATCTCCCATTAGGACATTAGTACCTTAGGTTAAGTGGGAAGTCCACGAGTATATTCCATCTAATGAGAACTTAATTAATAAAAAAACATCACAAAAGTAAAAACCAAAGACATGGGACATGAAAACCTTCCTCTCTTGGGATAACCACCCAAATAAAAATATATTTCCTAAACCACTATAGAATTATAATACATAAGAATAGATTTCTCTCGCCACAAAATATTGAGATGAACATTCCTATATTCTATGTCAAATTTGGGAACTTCAATGAACACACAATACCAAAACCCCCCATATCCCAAAAAAATGAGTCTATAAGCACAAAAAAAATCTCTTCCAAATGAATCCCATAAGATAAGACCCCAATAAATATGAAAATCACATAGAGAGCATATGGAGGTCTATCCATCATTTATAATTAATTCAAAATTGTGAAACACCTACTATCCAAATGTAAAATATTTATATCTATAAGAATCCATTGAAACACTAACAAAAATTTTCTATATTGAACCTCTATAAGATTAAAAATACTACAGTTCTATCCAAGGATAACCAAATCAACTACCCTAGAAAACACACTCAAATGAACTTGTTGGAACATCCAAAAAATGAACATGATTTAATAAGGAATGAAATGGTTATGAATATGAATAATGAGATTTCATTATGGATAAATCAGTGAGAAACATATTGAATACATACCCAAGGTATTTCAAAATAAAAATCTCATCTGAATAGCTCCCATGTTTTACTCGAATTCCAAATCTTACCCTTGATACATCATCTCGCACCCAAGGCATTCACATTTCATTTTTCATGTAACCCTTAGTCCATGATAACAATCCTTAATAATTATAACATGAATCAAAATCAATGAGTCTTGAAAAAAATTAAGTTATGAACATGATCCACATGCTCTTCCATTAATTATGTCCAACGAAATGGGGGGTAAAAATGATGTAGAAAAATGTCAAAAAAATAGGGATTACAAGAGAGAATGCTCCCAGAAACAAAAAAATATCTACTCACACACTATGTAGAAGATAAAATATAGATAAATTATTTATTTATGTTGAGTCCACGACTTATTATTCTGAAATTAAATCAACTTACAAAACCTTTGGAAGTTTCCAATGAAACTAAAATGATTAAAAGTCCTCAGAGTAGCTGGAAAGGATGGATAAATGTTACTAATCTTCCAAAATTGATATAACAGAATTGGTTTTCTATTATTACTTTGTAAAACACTTTTTTCAACAATGGATTGGGCCAAAACAACCCATTCCATAGGTTTCCTGAAAACTAATGGGTTAGAAAATGAAAATAGTGATCATCACATCCTTGAATATAGTCCAGCCATCCTGAAACACCAGAAAACTAAGATTCTAATAAAGGACACTATAAAGTCACCATGACATCCTCCAATAATTAAATTATATCCTTGGATAGAAAAGAACCATCCCAGTGAAATGTTACACATAATCATCCATGGATTGAAACCATTATTATCACTCAAGAACTTTATATGTATATAAATTCTATCAATATTTGTATAAAATTTTTAAATGAAAATGACCTTGAAATATCCCATATACAAAGCATCAAATATTTATGCATGTATATCAGGCTTCCACTAATCCAAACGTATTTCCTAAAACCAAGGAGTAGTGAACCTCACCTAATGTAAACCTAGATTTCCTAGGCACATGAATATCAATTTAATCTTAGTTATCCACTTTATAACCTTCTGAGAGCATTGATCACCACTAGAAACAAAATGATACAGATTCAGAAACACTCAAACATGATCCAAAAGTTGAAAATAACTAGGCCTTTAAATTCCTTTATGAGTATAGTTGTAGTTTAAGTGTATAAATAATGATTCTAGATCACTAGGATAAATATTTGTGAGATTTATATCTAGGAATTTTGACTCCTTTATATGGATCACAATTAAAAAAACCATAAAAACACAACACCTAATCAAGTTATAGAAAAATTAAACATAAGGAAGAGAATAAAAAATCCATGAAACTTGGTTACTGAAATACGATTTGATAACACCATTTAAAATACCTATAATGACCCTATTTCCACCTTAATCCCCCAAATTGATTTCATACATTAAAAATAGTATAATACCAATTGAAAAATGAACTTATTTTTTGAGTATCATTTTCCATTGACACCATACACACAAAAATAACAAAACATGGTCATATTCTTAAAACCATTGGAATTATTTCCTCTAAAACCATCACAACCCAATGTTTCATTTATTTACCTAAAATAATTTTCAGAAGAATTTATAGATTTCACCTGAATGAAATTTTGAAAATTCAAAAAATTATTTTCAAAACAAGATTCAAATCCAAATCATAAATATATACATTTACACATTGTTAAACCACATTCAAAACCCAAAAATCTTCACATAAACACTCATAAACAGGCCCCAACAATCAAAATATAGATTGAAATAAAAAGAGGGACAATAAAAAATATTGTATTTATCAATGTCAATGGTTTGTATATATGGGGGTTTAGGATTTCTTCCAACCAATTGAGTGACATTGAAATTGTCTATATAGGTTTTCTTGGGTTTATCATAGTTTCAGATACAACACACCATAACTGTGCACCTCCTGGATTATGTCTAGTTTCAATATAAAACTATAAATTTCATGATATGCATCTTGAGGTCTACCTATAACTCTGAGTATAAGCATACCAAAATAAATTATCTCATATAAAAACCTCTATAAATCTAAAACTAAAATAAAATTCTCAACCACCCATGGATAATTGTGGTCTAACATGAGGAAGAGCTAGATAAGTACTCATTCACACCCACCACTCATGTTCTGATGGTCATGGATCTAATATAAATTTTCCACTTAATAAAGAGAGGGTTATGATACAATTTTACAGAGAATATATTCATGCTGAAATAACACATCTCTTGAATTATTCTATCATATGCCCTGAGGTGAGTAATATATTTACCTGAGATGGTGATAAGTTCTTGGGAATTATTATACAACACAATCAGAATTATTTAACCATAAAATAAAACTAGATCAACAATAATATCTAATCAAAAACTTAACATGAGGTCACCTTATAATGGACGAACATGAAACAATAAATAACTAAAACTAAAATAAGAATATCCAAACCTGGAATATACATGGAGAATAATAAAAAAATTCTAAAAAATTTATAAATGATACATTTATTGTACAAAAATGTAAAAATTTTAAACATGAATGAAATAACTAAAAAAAAGGTAGGAGGCCTAAAATTCCAAAACACCCCATGACATGAAATACAAAAAATAAATATGGGTGAAGACCCCAAGATCTATATGGACCATTAGGTAACAACAGAACATGGAAACCACCCACTTTTAAATATAGAGATATATCAAACTATCCTATAATCCATAACAACTGATCCGATAGAGAACAAGAAGAATCCATACCATAAAACTTTATTATGGATGGTGTGATCCAAATGCCCTTATAATACCACCTTCTGTTAATTACATTATATTTAAAAATAAACCAAGTCCACTATGTTGAAAATAAATCATTGAAAATTAAATTTACATTTAATTTATAAAAAATAGAAGTTAAAAAATTCAACCACATAAAATTTTTCATAACACACCATTTATAAAATATGACACATAAATGATTTATGGAAGTAAAACTACTATAATAATCTAATAGTTTAACATTAAATCATATAACTTTTAATAACATAGGGTAGACCATTATTTTCTTTTATTGACTCACTTAAAAAAAGTGATGTCGTGGTTTCATCATTTTTAGTGACTTTTAAAAAAGGGATTGAATTTGAAAACCACCACCCCATTCTCATTTCACATTCTCTAACTCACAAAAAAATCTCAAAAAACTGTAACGATCCAGGGGAAGGAAAAATTAAATGAAATTCCATAAGAGTCATAAAAAATGACCATATCTATACAAATCATGTCGTTCCCCTATGATGAACAATATTAACTAATAAAATAAGAAAATATGGAATATAAAAGTGGAATATCATATGCCAAAAACCAAGAATAATCATAACATAATGTACATACCATGATTAAACACCCTTGTAAATAATGGTGTATGTATCTCTAAATGAAAAGGTGGAACTAACCTCTAGAGGGTAAATTGTAACAAAAATCATCAGTCAAATTCCTCTTGCACTAGCCATGTTAGTGAGACGCCCCCTAGCCAGATGTTACATTAAACAAGATGTTACAATCTAAGATATTACACACAACTACAATGGAATTATACCTAAACTAAAAATATATTACCCTAGGTACCACATGTCATGACTAAAGTATGTGGTTATTATCATGTTAACATCATCATGTAACAAGTACACCACCATACTCACTATGATATAACCATTAAATAAGAATCTAGAGAATCACTTGTTTTCCTCAATCGCCTCAGAGTGGCTTCTCCCCTCTCTCTTGTGCTGCCTAGGGTTTTCAGGTTTTCTTTAACTCCCTTCCTCTTGCGCCCTGGCTTGATTTCACTGTCAGCTTCTATCTGATCGGCTTGCCTCAGCATAACTTGGCGTTGGCATTGTGTGGTGAGGCTCTGGCATCTTTTTTGGCTCCTTGTTCGTGTCAACATTCTTCCGGAATGTGATCTGAGCGGCTCGGTTGTGCTCGGATTGGACCTGTTTCAGTCCAGCGAGGCTAGGTGATGGTTTGTGCAGCATCGTTGTCATGGGTATTAGATTTATCATCCAAGGAAGAAAAAATTGTGAAAATGATTATTCTAAAAATATGTCCATGCATGATTTAATATATACTAATATTTTAAAAAAATTAGTTTTTGGTTCCTGTGATACCCATACACCACACTGTTGTTATGGAAAATTATAGATACATATATAGAAGTATTTAATAGAATAAATTGAGAAAATAAGATTCATTACATTATCACCTCCTCCATGTATTTCCTCTAAAAAAATAACAACATACCCATAATGGTGGGGATATTGAGCTCACATATGGTTCTCACATTCCTCGAGCTATCCCAAAAACTACTATGTTACCTAAAAACTCAAACCAAATTGATAATATATATACAAAAAATCTTATGTTCAAGTTTCATAATAGCCAATGTGAATTTAAAGAAATTGCCTCCATCCTCGAGTTCTAGCTCTTTTGGTCAATTATGTGTATAAAGTTATTCACATATCTCCTCAGCTGTGACACAAGGAAATCATCTTGCACATGGTAAAAATGAGGGGTGTATGTCCATGTGATAATAAACCTCACCAACCCTAAATAGGATATCAAATAGTGTAATAAACACCAATGATAACATGCTTCCTTGGAAAAAAATCTACAATTCTCTCCAAGAGGAGACTCTAAGGAAAACAAGCTCCCCCTACTAAAAATCCATAGTCCTATAATGTCGATCTATGTTATATTTATATCACCTCTGGGATATCCTAAAATTTTCATGGATCACATGAACCTTATCTATCATTTAAACCACAATATATAGCCCGAAAAGAGATGTATCATCAACTCAATCCATCTTAAGGGTGACCTATAGGGTCTCTTATATGATACCAAGAAAGGTTCCATTTAGATAATATAGTTATATTGGTTTTTACAAGATTAATTTCCCAATATAATGTGATCCAACTAGCATTGGATGATGTCCAATACACATGATCTCAACATTTCTTTTGACACGTGTATATTATGATCTTTATTCCCATCAGTGTTGGGATGAAGCACTGTTCTCATCTACAACTAGGTCCCAAAATATTCCTGAAGATCCATCATCAACCAGGATGTATAACAAACATTATTTTTATAGATGATCATCGTGGGTACCCCATGAATCCATGAAATCTCCCATACATACAACTTATTCAAAATATCATCCAGACACTACCCCCTAATGGAATGAAAGTGTGAAAACATGGTGGGTCAGTCAATAATCACCCAAATATCATCATGGAATCTCCCTATATGTGGAATATCCATTAAAAAATCAATTGATAGGCCAAACCACAACCATTTTGTTATCTCAAATGGTTGAGTCAAACCTATTGGAACCTAATTATCATACATTACCTGCTGACAAATGAGACATCAAGAGGAAAAATTATATATGCTCTACCTCAGGTCATCCCATAATAACTACCGTTAAAGGTCTTCGTACATTTATTCCACACTGGTACATACATCCAAAGGGGTGGTATGAAACTTTATCACCACCTACTCATACAACATTACCAGAACCACTATCCATCCCTGGAAAAAGAATGATGTGCTCCTCTCCTTCAAATAATCCATCTACTGAATCTCTTAAGGATATCTGATGACATTAGACCTCATATTTGATGTCTCCCAACTAAGAATCTCTCACATGTTTAAGAAGTCGATGAGTCACCAACATCAACTGAAGAGGAATTGAACCTCTCTCCTGTACCAAGGTTAGCCAGAATGAAGCCAACCACTCAGAGGCCTCCTCCACCCCGAGAGAATCAAATGAAAAATAATACCACCATGTGTACCTACGTACGACCTACCGTCTCCACGTTGTGGTGCAATTTATTTTTCACCACCAATTTATTTGGATGGGTAAAATTATGAATATAATGGATATAAATAATTAATATTACATGATATTTATTCATTATAATTAATATAATATAAAATAATTTTCCACTTTACCATAATGGGAATGATATCGTCGCTCGTGCGTACATACGGCCAACCATCTCAATGTCATGATGAGATTCATTATACACATTAACCATTAAAGAATTATTATAAATATATATATAATAAATAAATATGAAAAATATGAAATAATAATTATAATTTAAAAATATATATACATACATATATATCATTTACCTTCTTCTATTTAATATAATAAGAAAATAGAAACACCGTTCAGGCATACATATGAGTTAACTTCTCTAGGAATGATGTATTACATTTCATAAAACTATCATTTATATATATATATATATAAACCAAATATATATGATATATAAATAATTATTTACATTGTAGAAGTAAGTAAATCATGATTTAGCAGATATGATCCCGAAAAACAAGTCAAAACATGTACGATAAACAATGTGGTTATTACACCAAACATTGATTTAACATGGAATTGGTATTAAATGGGTAATATAAACACATAAATGAGTCATATATGATATCATAAATAATAATTTTTTTATAAGTTAATAATATGTTTAAAACCAATATACAATATATTCAGATATGTACAGAGGGAATCAGACTTAAGGTAAGATTTAATTTCACAACCTCATTATTATTTAGAATTGTTTATAAGTAAGTATTAGCTAAGGAATATTTACCATCCATGTCCTTGTTTATTTATAATATTTTCCAGAATATTATTACTATTATCATACTATGGTTTTATTTCATTTACACATGTTTTAAATTTTATAAAATGTGTTGAAAGGATTCTTTTTTTTCCAGTGATGTACTTTATGAGTTTTTCAAAAAAAATACAGAAAGAATGTTTATTTTTATATTATACTGCCTGAACGGATTTTACAACCACTATAGTGTTATCATATATTGAATAATCCTTCAAAATTTTAGAAATTTGTTTTAAAAAAAATGTTTTATATTAAACATATTTTAGCTTTTAGATAATTGATTTCAAAAAAGGGTATTTTTTCCTAGATATTTTAAATGATTTTATTATAGTATTTTCATCTAATAAAAAATCATTTGCTGAATTTTATGTTAGATTGAGATTGATATATTTTGATAAAATTTATATTACTTTATTTAAGGTTTTAATATCATTTTGATTGTGGATGTACTATTTTGATACCATTCCTAGTTTATTGTTAAAGTATTCACTTTTCGTATGTTAGTTTTTCAATAAGAATATTTATGTTTTCATAGGATGAATCAGTAGTTGTTAGTAAGTAGTGGGTGGGGCTTGCTATACCCCCACAACGTGTCAGTAGGTATCATGAGATGAAATTTGTTGGCACAAAACCCTTCACATTTCATTCAAAAATGTTTTAAATTGTAAGGAGGATAGACCTTGACAATAATCAGACCAGTTTCTACCCACATACTAAAAATGTCACTAGGACAGATCCTGATAATAGATATCTTGGGGATAGATCTTGATAGTTAAGATATTCAACATTATTCAATCCCTCATTATGAGATTAGTTATTGACACTCCATGTGATTATTCGACAAGTATAACATCCATGGTTATGTTTCTTATCTCATGTGACTATTTTATATGGTATTATTTATTCATGATATATTATTATCAAGATTATGTTTAAATGGACTATGATTTAGTTATTCAATTTGAATTAATTTTTATGATTATTATTATTAATTACATCCATTGTATGATTACCCATACTGAGAATCTAAGATCAACCTTTTTGTATGTTTTATTTTTTCTTGGATGCCAAGATGTGTATTGTGGCTAACATTCATGGTTAATCAAGGGGAATATTATAACGACCCAAATATTTATCAATGAAAATTATCTTGATCTAATTAAATATATTATTCTGTAAAATAGTTATATAAAATATTCACTTCTTTGGTTTTAGGATTTTTTATTTCAAAATACCATTAAGAATTATTATCATTGCTAATATAGCCATTGAACAGTGATCTCATGATTAGTATAAATATGGACTTTAACAAATCCAATTTTCTCAGAAAAAGGAAGTGATGGCCTCATCCAGTAATCTTTCCCATACAAACTCCATTTTTTAAAGATCTAAAAGGAGGTGGCATCAGTGGTCTTCACTCTTGACCATGCCCATGCTGAGCTTCAACACGTTATGTTCGAGAGGAAATACCTACGGGAGAAGAGGAATTTGATAGATATTACCACCTGAGTGATGTTATCCAAGCCTCCCAAGAGTATGTAACCATTGGACACCTTACCCTTAGGTCTTATGAAGGTGTTCAAAGGGGTTATTTAACAATACCATATCACTAAGATTATTTAAATTTATTTTTATAGATAATATACATTCAATATATTAGTGTTAGTTTGTAAAAAAATTTTAAATAAATAACAACATTTTTTTGTTAATATTCAATTAAGAAATCTATTTTGATGAAATAATGTTTTTATGAATTCAATAACATTATAATTAAATATTATTACTAAATTACTTTTTATTAAATATAAATGATTGTATAATTTTTATGAATACAATTGATATTTTTATTAAGGTTTGAAAGCAGTTTTTGTCAAAAACCATAATTTCTTTATGAATGTCAGTTTTTATTTTAAATTTAATGTTAATACATTTATAAAAATATTTAGATAATAAAAATTATATTTTTTTAATTAGGATGTTGAAATTATCCAACAGTGAATTTATCATAATTTTCTGAGACAGTCGAATTTCTGGTTAAAAATTAAACAATGTTTAAATATATAATATGATTTATGACATCATAATGAAGCAATAGTGATGTAATAACACACTGTAAACATTATTTTCAGCCAATAAATGTTTTACCATTAAAATAATGAAATTTTAGGATTATTTTAATACATTTTAAAAAGTCTTTGTGGACCCTCTATGACATAAAAATCATTCTATATTTTTTAATTAATTTACTTAAGAGTATGACCCACATACACATAAGCAATACTAATATTTTAAGATGCTAGGCCACTTTCCTTATAAAATAATGTTTTCCACTACCATTTGGAAAAAACCAATAGAAAAAACCATGGGCTGGTTTGTGGTTTTTATTAGTTTAATGTGTGGTATCCAAAACCTAATTAATAAAGAATTCCCTCTAATTTCCTATATAAACCCACCCAAGATCCAACTTCCTCTACACTAAATTCCTTTGAATATTGACCAGCCACTTCCCTCTTATCTATATAATCCTCATAATGCGACCCAATCTCCCTAGAATCCACTCTCAAGCCCGTAACATTTCTTTGGGATCACACTTCCAGGAAAGGGATTTCTTCCATTCTAATTTTTGCCCGCATTTCATTATATTGTTATACGCTTATTTTCATTTACAACTATTGGGGTATGATTTCACACCTACCCCATAATTACCTAATTATGTTTTAATGATGATATTCCCATTTCTCTCTAATTAATGCCTCCCATGTACACCTATTATTGAGCCAAAATTCCGTAAGGAATTTCACTCTTCTCATTTACATTCAAGAAATTATTTTTTATTATGAATCTAAATGGCATTACATATATTGGGAAATGTATCTATATTACCCCCTTAATTTCAATTTCATGTACATATGATGGTACATCCCTTTCTCTTTCATCACCAATTTTTAAGAATTCTAATGTCACATTGTCTTGTTGCCAAAATTGCACAGTGATTTTCCAAGCCAATTTCATTGTGTAGTGAATACCATGCCCATTTCTCTATCAAGGGTATTAAACTTTATTCACATTTACCTATTGATTATAGAGTATCATGTATAAATTATTAATTCCTTAATCATGTAATGAATAATTATGTTTAATTAATCCTTGTTATATGATCCATGTGGCACCCTTTTACATGAAATAAAATGTTTAAGAAGGGTGTGCCCTGATAGCACTCTAATACGTTGGTTAAAGTTTAGTATCATGATACGTCAAGTGATATGAGGTTTTAATCATTATAATTCAATTTAATTAATGGTTTACTCATGATCCTTGTGTAATTAGCCTAGGATCATTCTAATATCATGTTAAATGTTGATGCCACATTTCTATGTTATGACAATCATGCTATATCATTCCTTTATGTTCATGTTGAAATTATGCACCATTGATATTCCTATTGCCTAAAATGTATTTTATTATTCATTTTATTCATTTTTTACTCCCTTACTAGGCTTTATAGGTCACCCTTTCCTTATTCATGTCCTCAGGTTATCCCATGCAATGCTATGTACGAGGGAATGCAGTGGTCATGTAAATGAAGTTTCCAATAAAGATGTTGCATTTTATTTTCTAGTTTGTTATGTAATGTTCCAAATCCCAAAATACACTATACATATAAATATTCTATGTTTTATAAAGTCAATAATTTTATGTTATAAATAATGTTTATGTGTGTAATAAAGCGTAGGGTTATTATAGTTTGTATCAGAGGATAGGTTTAGTTTTTTTTGGGATTAGGATTAAAAAACCGTAGTGAAATCATTAGGGATAAACTTGGAATAATAAAAACATCCCTAAATTTTTGTGAGTACTGAGAAAGTGGTTTATCAAGAAAATAAATTCTTTTCTGAATACGAGCAGGTAGAGGCAAATTTGGAATAGATGTGTCCTAGGTGTAAAACCCGAAAACACTGCTCTGAGCTAGACACCAACTGGAACTGGTGCACGCAAACAGGCGTTGATGCATTCATTGTTATCAAACTCCCATGGGATATGCTTTGGTAAATTTATAAGCGTATTATGAATCATTATTAAGGGAATAAAAATTCCTTCTAAGAATTTATTATGGGAAGTAGATCATGGATAAAATAGATTAATGAATATAAATTCATTAGTTAAGGAAATAAAATTTAATAATATGATATCCATTTGTATTTGATTACCCTTTATTTGTTACCCCTAACTTTCCTTTTATTCTAGCCAATGGAAATTAATAGAAGGACTCGGGCTAACAATCTATGCTAAGATCACTGTGATGACTATTCTAATGAGATGCCCAATATGATGGGAGCGGGAATCCTGAACTTTGTCAAAATACTCTCTCAATTAAATCATGTTTTGAATAGAAAAATCAGTCAAGAGGAACATTCAACCCCCCTATGAATGAACAAGTCACAATCAAGTGCTTTATGAGACATAAACCTCCTACATTTAATGGTTAATCTAATCCCTCAATTTCCAAACAATCGATCAACTCCATTGAAATGATCTTCTCCATCCTTGAATGTTTTTGAGAATGAGAAGGATCTTTTGGATGCTTATCATATAGAGGGAGAAGCTGACCAATGGATGGTATTGATAAAAAGAACAAGGATAGAGGAGGTGATCGAGGTGTTGGAATGGAAGGATTAAAATATTTTCTTTTTTGAAAAATGTCTTTCCTCACACATTCTAACATAAGATGGAAAGGGAATTCCTCGCCATCATGCAAGAAGACAACAAATCTACCAGGGCATATGAGGTCAACATTACAAGGCTTGCAGGATAAACCTATGACTTTTTCGTTACCCTCGAATGAATGGGTGACTGCTTTTTTGGTGGGACAAAACCTAGACTACATAAATACCTAGTGATCCGTGACTTAGAGAGCTATGAGGAAATTGTCTGATGTTCCCTCAAAGTCGAAATAGAGATCAGAGTATCTTAGGGGTATCAGGGGATAAGAAGTTCAAGGTGGACTTCAATTCTAGTAGTCGGATGGATAAATCTAATGGTGCAAAGAAAATCCAGCACCCCACTTTCCAATGGGGCGGAATGAATCACCCCATAAATTACATGAAGGGGATGCATAAATTCTTTAGGTGTTGTAGAGAAGGGCACCTGGCCATTAACGACTAGCAAGAAAAACTTACGGATGCGACAGAGGAGGGGAACACTCCTTTTGACCCGCAATGCATTGTTCATTGCTTCAAATGCAAGGAACCGGGGCACATTGCAAACCAGTTACCTAAGTCAAGGGAGTTTAGAGGCAACCAATAACCTCCAAAGGCATCAAGGGAGAGATTTTGCAATCACTACCACTAAAGTGAACCCCATCAAGGAAGTGGTGGTATGTAAAAAAGTTATTCATTAAAGAATATTTAATTTACTATTTGATTCTTCTTCTATGAATTATTTTATATCCCAAAGTTTAAATAGAACAATCCCAACACCACCACAAATCATGGAAGTAAAGTTTTCAGTGAGAACAAAAATGGGGGAAATCATTGCAATCCAATAATATAACCACTCTTCGTTCAAAGTTTGCAGATTTAGCTTCTCCAAAACATCGTCGTATTTTATTTGGTGGAATTTGATGAAAATCTTGGAATGGATTGGCTTTACTTATATAGATACACCATAAATAACCATGAGGGGGAAATCACTCTCCAAATGGTGAATCGACCCTTGATTCTGAAGAAGTGTAGGGAGGAGGATGAATCTCCATTAGCACCATAATTTCATGTGGGGATATTACTTCCCTCTGAGAACACATATATGGATAAAATGATTTAGTCTATGGAAGAATCCATACTTGAAGACATCCCTATTTTGAGGGAATTTGATGATGTACTTCCCAAGGAATTTCCTTTCCTTCCTCCAAGAAGAGATGTTGAATTCTCAATTGATATTATACCTAGGGCATTACCAATATCCATGACTCCATATAGAATGGATGTTGTGGAGCATGATGAGTTAAAGAAACAGCTACAGATGAATCTAGATAAAGGGTTTATATGCCCATGTGATTCACCATGGGGTGCACCAGTCCTCTTCATCTTGAAGAATGATGGGTTAATGCGCCTTTGCATTGATTATCGCGAGCTAAACAAAATCATGATGAATGCAAGTATCCTCTTCCCTGAATTGATGATTTTTTCGATCATATATGTGGAGCACAATACTTATCCAAAGTAGATTTTTGGTCGAGATATTAGCATGTAAGGGTGAAGAAGGAGGATATCCCCAATATTTCATTTCGTACAAGATACATGCACTATAAATTCATATTAATGTCTTTCGGACTCAATAATGCTCCATCAATATTCATGGATATAAGGAATATAGTCTTTAGAGATTACCTCAACATGTTTCTGGAAGTCTTTATAGAAGATATTCAAATATAATCCAAAAACAATGAGAAGCATGATAGCATCTATACAATGTACTAAGGACCTTGAAAAAGGAAATTCCCTATGCAAAGTACCACAAATGTGAGTTATGGTTTATGGATGTTTCCTTCTTGGGGAATATCATCACATGCAATGGGATATCTATGGATCCTTCAACACAACTACAATCGAGGGATGGCCGAGTCCAACATCAGTAATAGATATCCATAGCTTCCTGGGACTCGCTGGATATTATCACTAATTTGTGAGAAATTTCTCATGATTGTCAAACCCTCTTACAAAGCTAACTCGGAAGGGAGTCAAGTTTTCATGGAGTGATGAATTCGAAGAGAGCTTCAAGAATGTGAAAATGATTCTTATCACTGTGACCGTTCACACATTATCCATAAGTGGATAACTTTTTGTGGTATTTAGTGATGATTTAAAGAAGGGATTGGTTTGTGTGTTAATGAAAACTGACAAAGCCATTTCCTATTGTTCAACGAAAATGATTGTTCATGAGAAAAATATCCAACCAATTATCTGGAGTTGGCTGTGGTAATCTTTGATTTAATGATTTGGTGGAATTGCCTATTTGGGGGGAAGTGTGAAATATACACAGATCACAAAATCCTCTAGTATATATTCAAACCGAATGAGTTGAATATCTACCAAAAATGATGGTTAGAGCTGATACAAGTCTTTGACTGCTCAATCCATTACCACCATGGGAAAGAGAACAAGGTGGTAGATGCTCTATCAAGAAAGTAAACAATTATTCTATCATAAGTGAGATTTTAATAAGATCCATTCTTCTTATATTTGATGAATATAGACATGGGAATCATAAATATGGAAAATAATCAGTCCTTTCACAAATTATTTCTCAACCGTCTCTTTTGGAAAGGTTAAAGGATGCTCAAAATGATGATGTGGTAATTCAAAATAAAGTGGAAGCTATCAAAAAAAGGAAATCCTTGGAGATCAATGTTAATGAAGAATGTTCTGTGATATTTCGGTCAAGAATATGTGTTTCATCAAATCTGGAGTTAAGGAATGAACTTTTTGATGATTCACATAGTTCAAATTTCTCCATTAAACCTTCAAAATAAATGATGAATTGGGATATTTGAGATCATTATTGGAGGGATAACATTAAGAATGAGATCACTGAGTGTACATTAAATTTTTTGGTATGTCAGAATGTGAAGCCTAAGAGGAAGAAGTCGTAGGGGATAATGCAACCATTACCCATAATAGCATGGAAATGAAAGAACATCACCATGGAATTCATCACCATACTTCTAAAGACATCCAATGGAAAAATTGAAATATGGGTTTTTGTGGATTTTATTACAATGATTGCCCACATCATTACAATTTGGTAGGATTTCTCATTGGATCGACTAGCACTGATATACATCAGATATGTGTTAAGGCTGCATAGAGTACCATTGTCTATTGTATCCGATTGAGATCCATTATTTACCTCTATGTTTTGGAAGAGTCTTCAACATGCTCTGAATAATGAGTTGAAATTTAGTACGACTTATTAGCCCCAAAAAAATGGCCAATCAGAGTGTACTATCCAAACACTCAAGGGCATGTTGAGAGCTTGTTCAATGGACTTCAAAAAAGGATGAGACCAACATCTTCCACTAGTTGAGTTCTCTTTCAACAACAGTTTCCAATCAAGATTCCAAATGGATTCTTATGAAGCCCTTTTTGGGAAGAGGTGCAGAACAATGGTATGGTGGGATGAAGATTGGGAGTGAAAACACACAGGTCCAGAAATGGTTGAAGAAATGGTGGAGAAGGTTAAAACCGTTAATAAAAACATTAAATCTGTTTAGAGACGACAAATGATCTATGTTGATAGTCATCGACGAGACCTAGAGTTTGATGTTGGAGACACGGTATTCCTCGACATATCGTCGTGGAAGAGAGTTATGAGATTCTGGATGATGGTAATTCTTATTCCAACGTACATGTGCCTTTTTGAGATCCTTGATTGCATTGGAGTTGTGGCATACTGACTAAAAATCCCACCGAACCTATCTCAAGTTCATGATGTATTTCATGCATCACTCTTGAGGAAGTACAAAACTGACTCATCGCATGTACTCCATCCATAGGCGGTTCTATTGTAGAATTACCTCTACTATAAAGAGAATCTAGTTAAGATCATAGATCATAGGGAAAAATTTCTACGAAATAAGACAATGCCCCTCATCAGGGTGTTGTAGAGAAACCACATGTTTGAAGTAGTAAGGTGGGAATCAGTGGAAGTATTGAAGCTGAGTTACCTGTATCTCTTTTAGTATGGGAAAAGGAAATTTCGAGGGTGAAATTTCACAAGGGGGGATGATTGTAATGACTCAAAAATTTATCAATGACAATTTTTCTGGATCTAATTAAGTGTCTTATTATGTAAAATGGTTATATAACATATGAACTTCTTTGGTTTTGTGATTTCGGTTTTAAAAAAACCATTATGAATTGTTACCATTTCTAATATAGCCATTGAATAGTGACCACATGATTAATATAAATATTTGTCTTTAAAAAATCCAATATACTCAGACAAATGAAGCGATGGATTGATCCAGTAGACTTTCCCCATAAAAAGCCCATTTTTTGGTGCTTGGAAAGGAGGTGGAATCATTGGGCTTCACTCTTGACCAAGTCCATGTAGAGATTCAATAGATTAATCTCGAGCAGAACCACCTACAAGAGAAGTGGAAATGATTGAGATTACCACCCATGTGTTGTTATCCAAGCCCCCCCCCCAAGACTCTGTCACCATTGCACACCATACCCTTCGGTCATACATGAGTGTTATAAGGGGTTATGTAACCACACCCTAGAAATAAGATTATGTACAATTATTTTGTATAGACAATATACATTAATTTTATTAGCATTACTATGTAAATAGTTTTTAATGAAATAATAGCATTTTTGAGTTAATATTCAATTAAGAAATCTATTATGATGAAATAATGGATTTATTATTTAAATTATATTTTAATAATTACTAAATTACTTTTTATTAAATTTAAATGATTGTATAATTTTTATAAATAGAAATGAAATTTTTATTATGGTTTTGAATGCTTTTTTTGTCAAAACCAATGAATTTTCATTAAATAATGTTTTTTATTTTAAAAGAAAAAATTAAAATATTTAGATAATTATTTATATAAAATTAATATTTTTGTTGGAATTAGGATTTTGATATTATCCAACGGTGAATTTTTCATAATTTTTTGAGATAGTCGATTTTTTGGGTAAAAAGTAAACACTGGTTATATATATAAAGTGTTATATGACATCATAATGACCCAATAGTGATGTAATAAAATACAGTAAATTTTTTTTTCCAATAATATATGTTTTAACATTAAAATAATGTGATTTTATATTTTATTTATTTAGTTTAAAAATTTTTAGTGGACCCTCCATGACTTATAAAACAATTTAAATTTCTTAATTAATTTCATTAAGAGTATGAATCACCTCCACATAAGAAAGCATAATATTTTAAAATTTTAGTCCATTGGCCTTATAAAATAATTTTTTCCACTCCTCTTTGGAAAATAACATGTGGAAAAATTGTGGTTTGGTTTATGGTTTTGATTAGTTTAATGTGTGGTATCAAAAACATAAATAATAATGAATTCTCCCTCATTTACAATATAAACCCACCCATGCTCCCACTTCATCTTCACTAAATTATTTTTAATATCGCCCAACAACTTCCCTCCTCTCTCTATAATCCTTATAAGGAACCCCAATCTCCTAAGAACCCTCTCTGAATCCCCTCCCAATCCTACAGGTTTAACCTTCCAAGTAAGGGATTTCTTCCTTTCTCAATTTTGTACAAATTTAGTTATATTGTTATACCTTTTTTTCAATTACAAATGTTGGGGGTATGATTTATCACCTCCCCCATACTTCCCTCATTTTATTTGAATGATGATATTCCCCTTCATCTCTCATTAATTCCTCCCATGTACACTTGATACTATGCCTGAACTCTGTAAGGACTTTCCTTCTTCTCATTTACATTCAATCAATTATTTTGTACTCTGAATCTAAATTCCCTTACATATGTTCAGACATGTTTCTATATGAACCCCTTACATTCCATTTCATGTAATTATTATGAGACATCCCATTCTCTCTCATCAACCATTTTTATTAATTCTTATGTCACGTTGTTATGCTGCCGAAATTGCACTATGATTTTCCAAGCCAAAGTCATTGTGTAGTGAATACAATACCCATTTCTCTATCAAGGGTATTCACCTTTATGAAAATTTTCCTATCGATTATAGAGTTTAATGTATGAATTACACAATACATTATCATGGAATAAATTATGATATTTAATGAATCCATGTTATATGATCCTTGTTGCACACTTATGCATGAAATGAAATGTTTAAGACGGGTGTATCCTGATAGCGCTCCAATGCATTGGGTAAAGATTAGTATCATGATATGTCTAGTGCAATGAGGGTTTACTCATGATAATTAAAGTTCAATGAGGCTTTCCTCATGCTCCTTGTACAATGAGACTGGGCTCAAGCTAATATCTTGTTAAATGTTGATGACACATTTCCTTGTTATGATAATCATGCTATATCATTACTTTATGTTCATGTTTCTCTTATACTCCATTGACTTTACTATTTCATAACATGTATTTTATTCTTCATGTTATGCGTTGATTACTACCTTACTGGGCTTTATAGATCACCCTTTTCTTATTCATATCCTTAGGGTATCCCATGGAATGCTACGTACGAGGGAATGTAGTGGTTATGTAAACATAATTTTCAATAAAGATGTTGTGTTTTATGTTTTAAGTTGTTATGTAATGTTCTGAATCCCCAAAGACACTAGACCACTCGATCTTCTATGTTGTTTCATGTGAAGAGTTTCATGTAATAAATAATGTTTAAGTCTGTAATAAGGAGGAGGGTCGTTATAAATAATGTCATTCTAAAAATGTTTTTATGTTGTACATTATGCATTAAGATGTAATATAAGGTTTATATATATAATCTATTTTATGAGACTGAAAAATTGATCAGTCCTTTAGGACATGGTTCCTTGTAATTATGATAATTCAATAAAGTAATATACTGACTCTGAGATACTGGGGTTGGGTTGTTACAGTTGGTATCATATGATGTTAAGCTACAACCATGGAAATTAGATTTATAAAACATCGTTTAGAAAACATAACCTCGATATAGGATTGAGGATAAGTATAGAAGAACATACTATAAATTTTTTGAGGTAGAAATTATATCAGTATTCCTAGAAATACATCCCTATTTAGATATTAAAATTTTTCATGGTTCAAATATACTTCTACATAGGAGTAACAACTCTGACTAGGTGTGTCCAGCCTGACTCGGTGTAACCTGGTACATGATAGTGGGACTTACTATGTACCTATTTTGACACTCACAGGTATATGATTAAGATAATTCCAAATTTCTTTATAATCAATTATAATGGATTTAGAAGTAAATTTGTCCCCAAGGAAACCAAATATATGATAATGAGACTATATATACATAAATTTTACAATTTAGGTAATGTTTTTTCTATTACACAGAACATAAATTATGTTATGATCAATCCTAGTGTATGTCATCATTTAGAAATGGCACATAGTAGAAGGAATTTGAATCTCACTGATGCAATTGATCTAAAGTGTACGAAGGGTCATATCTTTCATAGTCTTAATCCAATATTTCAAAGGGAAATAGTTTTCCAAGAATTCTCATCATATGAGGAAATAATATCATGAGATAATGAGATAGTCAAATAGTAATCTATGTATTATGGATTTGGAGGGACGAACAAGATTAAGAGGACAAAATGGAAAAATTTAAATAAAGGGGAAAATGGAAAAGATGTATTTTCAAAAATGTAATTGTTGTAATAATTTCCTTGGTACCTACTTTAAATAATTATAGTTATCTACATGTTTGGAGAGAAATTAAACCATGATTGGGATTGAAATTATATGAAAAAGGTGTCTAATGTTAAATTTTTAATTGTAATGAAATGGGGAACTACACAAATGAATGTCCCAAGTGTTAAGGAAATATATCATAGAAAAATAAGAAGGATCAAGGAAAATATTATTTCTTTACTACAATTGATGTGGAATAGTTAATATATTTGTGTTTTTTATTCAATAATTAGGTTATTATATTCCTGAAATAAGAATCATTAGATATAAATGTATTGCACTTGATTAATTATTCTTAAAGATTTGGAGTCCTGAATGTTTTAATTATGGGTTTTAAGGTGATCAAATATCTGGTATGTGTCAATATGTGCTTCATTATATTTTTTGGGGAATTTTATGCTACAATTAATTTTGGAAATTTAGAGATCTTTTTGTACTATTAATTTGGAAATATGTATTTTGGATATGTCTTATGGTTGGCATGGAGTAAGATGATCATTTTATATACTATTTGATGCTAAATTATTTTTTATTGGATACTTTAAGACAACTTTTCTGGATTTAGTATACATTTAGATAAGGAAGTATATATGTGTGGGCCTTATGATTCATCAAAAGATAATCATGTGTAAAAAATCATTTTGAACATTTATTTCTAGGTGTAAGGGATCAAGTGAAAATAGATCAAATCACAACCAATAGATGATATTATACTTATAACATGGAAATATATCAATTAATTTATTATCTAAAAAGTACAATATTTTTCCAAATCATGGGAAAATATCATGAATCCAAAAATGTTATCCTATTACGTCTTTTATGATGAATAAAAAGGTCCCTTAGATCATTTTATAAATACAACATTATGATTGAAACATTATCCTAACCATGTTATCTATCAATCTCTATTAGAACATGATGGTTATATTTCTCATCCATGTCCACGTATTCCTGTATGGAACCCTAGTATGTGTTATCTTTGGTGAAATTTATAATTTCATTTCCTTATTTTGATGTGGAGGCCTCATTAATAATTTATCTAATGTGGGATTTCAAAAAATATATTTTGAAAGTAAAAACCATAGCTTTTGGCCCTATGTTCGAAAAGAGAGGACACAATTTATTGAAGGAGGGGAGAATTTAACACCCCATGATTTTACATTATGTATCTTTGAAAAAAAATCAATTTATTCAATATCATACTTTTTAAATAACACCATGATAAGTTTATGATGCAAACAATAATGAGTTTTATTGAGTTACATGCAAGTCCATGTTTTACCAAACAACAATATGTTATTATAATATTATTATTTATAACCTAAACCTAAATTTAAAGGTTATGAATAGTACTGACAAATTTAAGAAAATATATGGTTGAATTAATTAGTTAAAATGAATTTAAATTAATATCAGAAGAAAATAAAAATATTGGAAATATTTTTATAAAGAATTATTTTTGTGCTCACAAATTTATTTTATGCTAATAAATTAAATTAATTACTATTAGGGAATGATATTAGTGGAATATATATGATATATATTAAATAAAAAACTATTTTTATATTAATGTAATATATTTGATTGGTATAAGATAAAAACGAACCCAATTTTACAAATAAAATCTTATAATTTTATAAAAGAGGGTTTATCACCTTTTACTGGTGCAGCTATTTTAAAACTAAAATTTAGATATTTCATAATTTTTTTCAGAAAATAAATAATTTTTTTCATTTTTATTATCAAAAATATCTTGGGGTGATTTTTTGGTATTTTTTGGAGAGGTTTTCATTTTTTGATGAATAGTAAAAAAACTAAAATGTAGTTAAAAAATGAATTTTTGTTTAAATAATTATTATATTTTAAATTTATTTTTAAATTAAATATATATCCATAATAAATATATTAATACAATGATGGTTATTGGAACCATTTTAATTTTAAATTTATATATATAAACTTATTGAACTTTGGAACGTTTCCTTTTACTAGCCTTCTCACCACATCTACGGGATTAGTGCTAAACATAATTTGTCCACTTTTGTGAATAGAATTTGGAAAAAAACACATATAGTTGTAATAAATATGATATTTATACTATAATAGGAACAACTTGATATTTTTTGGATATTATTAATAGTATCTTTTTTAATCATGGTTATGGGTAAATCAGGTAATTAATGGTAAAAATAATATTATAATATTATAAAATTTCCAAAGAAGGTGTCCTAATTTAATTGGATAAGGGATTTTCAACCAAAAACATCCTCTAGACAAAATTATAACATTTTTCTTCCATTTGGGTATGAATATGAATTTTTTAGATTTTATTTTAAGATAAGTTAAAATTTTGATAATCATACTTTTGATAAGTCATTATTTTAAAGACAGGATTATGCAAAAGATAAATTCTACTATAAATTTTCATTAAAAATATAATAAATTTACCATGATCTGGACAATTTTTTTAATATTTATAGATTAAATTATTTAATTGAAGACATTTATAATAATTTTTTAGTAGTTTTTTAATCCATGTAAATATCATATAAAAGATATTAAAAATATAAAAATAAATAAAATTTTAAATAATTACTAATATACATGAATTTTATAGACAACACAGGCATGTTAGTGATATATTTGAAGTGTTGGTTCATAGTTATCACGTTCTTATGAATTTTTTAAAATGAAAAATAATGAATAATATCGAAATTGACCTTAATGAGACATTAAATTAAATGAAATTTTATTAAATGATATATAGTTAAATAAATGCCTCCATGTAAATAGAATAAGGTTATATATATCAATAATTATCGATTTTGTGATTGTTTGTCATTTTAAAGTTATCATATAAAACATGAAGAGTGAAAAAGACAAGTTGTGACGGTCAGAGTCCAAATGTTTAACTAATGGTTAAAACCAAAATATATGGTTTATAATGTCACATAAACATTAATAGAAAAAATTAATTTGGAATATTTCGACATATAATCATACTATATTCAAAATAAAACATAGTGGAGTGATTTTTATTATAAAAATAATTTATATTCATTTAATATTTTAAAGGTTTCCAAAAGTTCCCCTCACCTCTTTTATGAAAAGGAACCTCCACCCTTACTTTCCCACACCACATTTGTAGTGACCTGACACTAGATGGACTGAATATTATTTATACTATCAATTAAATTATCATTATTACAAAGAATCAAATCCTGAATGACTAATCAATTTTCTAGTCTTAGTAAACAAGATACATACATATATATTGTACTAAAAATGAATGCAATAATTACCACATATTTTTTTCTTATATCTAATTAAATTGAAGGATAAAAATTCTATTCCTTCTATTATATTATTGAATATATTTTACAGTATGCTTATGTTATTCATGGGGGATGAAACATAATAAGGGTGCACTCAAATTTTCTATAAGAGAAAAATATAGTGGAAAAAATAATGAATCAATGCGAATAATAACTATGGCATGGTAAATAAATGAAAACATGATCCATTTAATCAATAAAATGTATGTATACACAAAATTTAATGGTAATATCTAGAAACACATGTCATTTGAATAACTAGATAAGGAAAAATCAATATGCCAATATAAGAAACTAAAAATATGTCATTTAATCATTGAACTGAGAATGAAATGTATCCATAGATATGTTGATGAAAAATATCGGTGATGAATAATAAATTAAACTAAATGAGTGAAATTATTAATTATTGGATGAGATACAATGAACCCTTTTTGTAATGAAATTTCCTAATATGGTTTAAAACATAATTATTGTAATCCCGATTGGTTTTCCCAACCTTAACTATTCTGTCAAGACCTTTCACAAGAAAGTTTATAACATACTAGTTACAATAAACGAAGGGTTCTTCCAACCTAATTTCATCCCACTACTCTACAGATTCATCAATAATCTTTTATTATCCTATCCCAACCCATAGAGCTTAACTTAAATGGTCCACAACCCATGTCTTACCTATCCAAAACATTACTCATATCGAACAGACAATATTACTTATCAAATATCAATATTGAATAAAATATATAGATTAATATTTTTTCCCATATAATCAACTAAAATTACATTTAAACACTGTATAAAAATTGTATATTGTTTCTGCAATACTCATCTCCAATAAAAATGATATGAAAATCTTGCTGATGTTCATTGTCAAATAATTATATGGCATTTTATATAACAAGGGGAATAAATGGAATCAGGGATGTGAATTTGAATAATTTCCTAGGATAAATCAATTATAAATCTCCCATAGGATGATTAAGGATGGTATTAAAACATAATCTCACATGTAGATTAATATAAATGGGTTTTGCTTTGATTAATAAAAATATTATATAATGAAATTATAAAAAAACTATTTTGGAAAATATATTTTTATTTTAAAAACCCTCTTGAAAAACATTTTATTTGAAAATTAATTTTGAAAAAAGATAAAATGATTTTTTAAAAAATTTTATAAAACAGGGGTTTTAGAAGAAAACATGTTCTTTAACTGTAGAGATAAATAAAGTAAGGTTTTCATAAAATCTAAAACATCTTGAGAATGAAAGAGTGGAAAAATTAAAGTATACTTTAAATATTTTAGGAATAACCACAGGAGAGGAAAATTAAATGTTCATCATACAATGGTCATGAAATTTCCTCGAATATATACATAGTATCAGTAATATTGTTTTAGAGGAAATTAATTTTTAAACATTACAAAATGTACCATACCAGTTTGAAACATTTTAAATCTTAGGAATCCTTAATGAATAAATTAAATCAAACTTATAATATCCTGAGAATAAATATACTCATGAATTAACATGTAAAATTGAAGTATATACATCATATAAAACATACTAGGTGAAAAACAATAATCAATTCTCAATGGAATGTAAATTGAGAGGAAATCCCCTACCATGAGTATGACTTGTCTCATGTGTATTTATATTCCAGATTAATAAAAATATGTTAATTATTTACTTTGTTGAGAAATTTTTTTATAATTAATTTTATTTAACTTATTACAATTTTGTATACAACGATTTAAACAATTATGTTTATGTCAGGAATTTTGAAAAAATTTGGTTTATGTTCCAAATATAACATCTGTAGGAAAAATATGGGAAAAGTGGTAAATATATAACATATCAAGACTAGTAAAAATGAAACAATTATCATATTTATACCTAAATTATACTTTTAAAAAGAATCATTAAATTTATTTATGAAATATGAACCAACATTACAATCATAGAGACATTATGTCGAACGTACACAGGCATATCATTCCCATTTTTCAATGACCATTGTGGAGTGAAGGTAAAAAAATTCAATATTTCCATAATTATCATTATACAAGAAACATCATATTATTTAATCATACATACTTATATATATAATTATTTTTATTTAAAAGGAATCACATCATGTCGAGGAGGAGGAAGTCCACACCTCCCCAAATGACTTTATCACTTTTTATGTGCATTAATGGGTAATAAAGAAAATGATATATATTATATTTAATGATAGGTAATTATATCATTAATATAATATAGAATTTTTATATCACAAATTTATGATTAAAATAATCCTTTAGACATTCCATGTATCGTTTGAATGAATCACATCACATTATAGGGGTTGTGGTCCACAATTCCACTAATGATGTTATCATTTTAAAAAATCAAATGTATAGAGATATGTAATGTAAATAAATTAATGAAATTTAAATAAATAATAAATTTAATATAAAATGTATATAATCATTTCTTCCCTCATAATTTCCATAATGAGTGGTGGTAAAGGAAAAAATGAACAATTACCATTTCATGAGGCGGTAGTTCATCGTGCATATAAACAATATGTTCGTTACCCATTAGATGAATCTGTGTGTAATTTTAGGTCTAAAAATCTTAATTAAAATATCCTAGTATATTAATTATACTATTTTTGTTATATAATAATGGAATAAGAATTTTTGAGTCATTAGATAATGGAAATAATAATTAATAGCTTTAAGAAAGTTGTTACCTCTTAATCAAGTAACTCCATTTGGTTTGAACCAAAGGGATTCCTTGTAATGATATCTCCAAATGCGAGGATTAAATAAGTATTATATGTAACACCCCAGGTAAATAAAGAATATGAAATTCTCATATTTATCCATATTTTTGAATAAAATATTAATATGACTTTAAAGGGGACACTATGCTCGATGGCGTACCCAACACGCAACAACGAGTTTCTTGGGAATCTTACGTTGCACTCTAATAATAAAATAATAATATTTTAAATGGTAGTTAACATGTAGTCGTTTTATTGGCGGGAATGGATATAAATAACTAAAATATGATTATATATGTTTTTAAATGTTTTTACATTTATCCACTAAAAGATAAAGGCTTAAAATACAGAAAGAATTCAATTTTAGGCGTATATGCCCTAGTTTTCACTAAAGGTTCACTTATCACCTTTTGATGGAGAACCGTCATTAAATCTAGTTTTGTTCATTCTTATACATTCTATTGGACCAAATAAAACTCCTCTTAAGAATTGGGACATCAAAATTTACTTTGTGTAATTTTTTGGTATCTTTCTGATAAAGTTCATTTTTTAATGAATAGTGTAAAATGTTGTATTTTAATTCAAAACCTCTTTTTGATCTAATTTATTTATATGATTATATTATCTTTTGAATTGGTTTTAAAGTGAAATTTGAATATATTTTTACCATTAAATCCAATAGTGGTCGTTGGAATAAATTTCACTTTGAAATTAGACTTAAACTAGTGTCAATCTTTTGATACTTATTGTTTCATAAAAACACGCTATTTGCTCTGACAGCGGGAATTAATTATTAAATTAATTAATGTGACTTATATGTTTATAATTTTGTAAAATAGACTTCATTTTTGAATTCGGAATATCAAAAACAGATTAGGGTGAATTTTTTGTGATTTTTCTGAAAAACTTCAATTTTTTGATGAATAGTGAAACCACTAAGTGGTACTTATAAAAAATATTTTTTCCATTTAAATGAAATTTTTCCATCTTTGTGTTTTGAATTTAAAAAATCTGACATAAATGGTTGTCATTAAGAAGTTAAATGTGGTTCAATGGGATAAAAATAATTTTTTGGTGAATAGTAACTTATTAAGTTTCTAATCGCGATTAGAGGTAATTAGTGTAGTTTATGGTATGAATAATGATTTAATAAAATGAAATGACCTAGACACATGTCCTAGCCTCATTTTATGTGTCATGTCCGACCAAGAAAATTCATGGGTCAACTTGGGGACCCCATGGAGCCACATTGGTTGGGAAATGACATAAATATCTTTTTATTTAATGTTAAAGTAAAAATCAAACAAACATGAGATGTTTTACTAAAACAATTTTTACATGGGGTAATACAAGTCATAGTTTTGACTATAAATAGTCATTGTAAAGCTAGAAATATTTCCTACATCATTGTATTTTTTTTATAATTTTTAGACATTAAATAAATTATATTATTTATGACATCATGATGATGCAGCGAAGACCTCATTATTTAACGATTTAAATAAAATGGAAAGATAATGTAATATCTAAGAACTAAATATGTCCAAAACATATTGGATGAGTGTATTTAGAACCCTTATCACCTTATCCTCGAAATAAATCAAGGTGAGACCATTAAAATCCGAAACTCTTTTGAAAATAAAGTAACATTTTGTAACTTTACAAGAGTGCCCCTCCTCTCCTCTTATAAAAGGCCCCCACCTCTACCTCCTTATCCACACTCCCAAAGCTTTTGGCTCTTCCAACCCTTCCCATTTTGTCTCCCCACTTCCCTCTATTACTCCTTGAAGCCTCACTTTGGTCACAAGTCTTCCCAAGGAAGCCTTTGAGCTCAAACCAAAGGGAGTTACCCGATTTTAAGGTAATGTCTTCACTTGTGTGCTTTTGTTTTATTTTTCTTCTCCAAAACCCCTAAAATAATTTTATTCATTTATTTTGTAACAAATAAAGTATATTCAATATACTAGGATTTTGTTATAAGAAGTATTCGAGCTACACTTACACACACCTACATCTAATGGTTAAAGAACATACTGTTTCTGTGGATGGAGAATTTCTGCCTCCCGAAATGATGATTGTTCAACATTCTTCTAACACCTTCAAAGGTGTCCATTAATATGACACTATATTTATATATTATATCTAATATTTTTATGTTTTACTTAAGCATCTGTATTTTTCATTTATGGCATACCTTTATGGTTTCCATTATGGGTAAACGCGATATCTTCATTTAAGGAAGTGCAGACTACCGCCCCTTCAAAGTGATTTGATTCGTTATTACCATATGTGGTACGTATAAAGGATATATTTAATTATATTATATATGATACCATACTGGAATTAAAATACTATTATGTATCATTATGTTTTAATTACATTAAATATGAAATAGAAATGGAAGTAGCGTTCATGCGTACGTACGACTTACCGTCTCCATGAACGGTACATTTCATTTCTTATCTCAAAATGTTATGTAATATTATAAGTACATATATATAATGGATATATATATAATATATTACATCTAAATTATTGATATCATTCTGTAATTATAACATATATATATATCTCTCATTTTGTTTTAATTCCATTAATATGACAAAAAAATGAAAGTAGCGTTCATGCGTACGTACGGCCTACCGTCTCCATGAACGGTGCTTTTCATTTTTTAATCTCCAAATAGTATGGAATAGTATAAAATGAATATTTACTGGATATATATGATATTTTAATCATTAATACTATTCTGGAAATTATTTACTTATAACTACATGGGAAATATTTTTTCAAACAAGTTCATTTTTGACTCATGTACCAAACATCGGCAAAAACATCTGATATGAACTAACATTATTAAACAATTATTATAACATTATAATATTGATATGAACTGAATAATAATCTCTAAAGGAGTTACTTAGGAAATTATTAATTGACCATAGTTTATTATTCAGGAATATAAAGAAATGAACAAGACAAGTTGGACTTGAGGTAAGGGATCCCACTCCTCTCTTTCTTTTTAAGTACACTCTTTTATGAAATTCCTTATAAGATCATCTTTCTTGTGATTGGGATGTTATTTTATATTACTCTTACTGTAATTTTTATGTTCATATGATGAGATACCCTATTCTCTCTCATCAATCCATTTTGGAAGTTTTGAGTGGCGCCGTTTGGCTGCCGAATTTTCGTAAGAGATATAACCTCTCTCTTTCTCTTTAAGTACTCTCCTTTATGTAACTTCTTTTAAGCTCCAATTTTTTATGATGGGGGATGTTATTTTATATTCCTCTTTCTGTACATTTTATTGTAATGTGATGAGATACCCTATTTGATCTCATCAATCCATTTTTGGAAGTTTTAAGTGGCGCCGTTAGGCTTTCGAGTTTTCATAAGGGATTTTTCATCTCACTTTTATTCTTGTGAGATTTATGCTACATTTTCCACAATTTCCTTTTAGTGGTGTATGTACTGACCATTATTTTACACATTGTGTAATATTCTTTCATTTATGAGTTTTTACATCAATGTTGTATTGTCCTTCTTTCACGGGGCGTATGTTTCGAAAGATACCCATGTCGGTAAGGGAACCTTTCACCCTCCTCTTTTTAAAAGACTTATTTTGTTGGGTCATTTAATTTACATATTGTTATGTTGGGATATGTTATCATATATCCTTATTGATGTAAATTTTATGTCCAAGTGATGAGATACCCTTTTTTTTATGTGACGTCGTTAGGCTGTCAAGAGAACTTCTTAACCCAATTTCGATTTCTTTGGGTTCAACATGTAGTTATTGAATATATCATCCTTTGAATATGTGTGAAAAACCTTTGATTATTTTACACTTAATATCCACTTATATTTGGTGTATTTGTTTTTCACACATAATTATGTAATTGATTTATCCCTAAACCAAGGATACCATCTTTGTATGGGACTTCGTCTCAATCTCCTTTCATTGAGGCATATTTTGTTTTATACACAACATTCTTTTATATGGTGTATAAACCCCTTTGACTTTTATGTTTATTCAAAAGGAATCTTTTTTATATGAAGCCTTTACTAAATGACAAAAGGGAATGTTTTTGTCATAAGTATGCGACGACAATGACTTCTCCTCCGTCGTGACCATTATTTGAGTTTCGGCTTCCACTACAAGCCATACTTTCTTATTAAAAGAAAAATAAATACCATGTTTTAATTTTCTTTTATTTTGGTATTGAAAATGGTTTTCATAATGTTTTTATATCAATGTGTTGTATTGAATATCATGTGATTGAAAGGTGGAAATGTCATGTTTCCTTTATGCATGTTTTATGTGATACGATTATGTTGAGTTTCTTGGGAATTATTATGAAGACGGGTGGTTCCGTGATAAAATAAGGGCGGGTGAGCCCGATATAGCTCTCAAATGCATTCGGTAACGCGAAGGAGTGAAACGTTAAGGTTTCTCCGAAGTGATTTAGGGAATATACTGTGATGGGTATTCCAAACGTAACCAAGAGGGTTACTCCCTACGTAAGAATGTTATGAATGCCTCAAGATACCTTTATGTCTTATGATTTCTATGATTTATTCATGATTTGATGAGGTATGTTAAAGTTCTTATGTTTTATGTGTAAAGTATGATTTCATTATTATGTATATATGTACCCATGTTTCCTTTCCATATTTTTATATCCCTTACTGAGCTTTTTATGCTCACCCCATGTTTTTTTGAAATGTTTTTCACAGGTCAAGGGAAAGGTACATTATATGATGATAGTGTCAAGGAAGTTTCAAGAATGAATCCATGTTTTATTTTAAATATGTTTTCATTGATGGGAAAAATGAATACTATATTTATGTAACCACTTTGTTTATATGTGGAATGTAATGCAAGTTTTATGTTCTAATTCTCTAAAACTCTAAACCTGAAAATATCCTCAATGTGTAATCTTGTAATAACTCAAGATTAAGTAAGGTTTAAGGCTGGGGCCTTATAGTTGGTATTAAAGGTCGGTTTAGATAACTTTAGAGGTTAGGGTATTCTTTAAGCATAAGTGACATTACCATAATGGTTTAGATTTCAGAAAGAGTCTTAGTTTTAGATAAAGTGAATGAGTAAGTATATATTAGTGTTTATCTTCCTCATTAGTACATGATGGTTTTGTTGATATACTCACACTGACCTTTTTGGTTTTAGTAAATGGCTGGATCTAGCAGGCACCCAAGTAACAGTGGATGTGAAGGAAACTGTGACGGTTTTTTTGAGCAAGAAACTGAATGATATGGGATCTGCAATGAGAACTCCTGTGATTATCCTCAACCAACTATTTTGGAGTCATGATTGACCACCTAAACCTTGGTGATTTCTCTAAGGCATAATATATGCGAGAAACAAATCCCTACGGAAGTACTGGTCATAATCATAAAGGTTAGTGTGTTCAAAAACCTATGTGTCAAAGATGTGGAAAGAAACACCTAGGAAAATGTTTCAAAGGGACAGAAATATGCTATAGATGTGTAAATGAAGGTCATAAAGAAATAACATGCCATGGAAAAAGGAAGCATCCAGTTGACTCGAGGAAAGGGAAAGAAGTTCTTTTTGAGGGATCAATTGAATGTTTTAAATGTGGTGTGCATGGTCATTATGCAAACACATGACCTATGAAGAAGATTCGTGAATGGGATCACCAAGAGCGTACAAATATTCGTTTACCAATACCTAATGACATTCCGATTGAGGATGAAGAAATTGATAATGACCAATCAAAGGTATGTATTGTTTCATGACTATTGTTTTCCTATTTTGGAATCTTAGGATATGATTCATGATTTTGTTTGTAGGAAAGAGGTATTTCGGAATATGTTCGAAAGGAATGGTTAATGGATCATGAAGAATGTTGAATGAGTAAGATGTCAACATATAAGTGCTTCAAGAGTTATGGTGAAATTCTTAAGAGTATTAAGTCTCTTTTGATGATGGGGTTAAATTAGAAGACTTTTTATATTATGTGTAACCCTGATGTTTAATATATGAAAATTTTATTCAAGGAATAGTTATCTTTTCTTTTGTGGACATAGTTATAAAGAACCATTTGGGTTTATATGATCCTTACTTTTGAGGTAATTATGGGTTACTATATGTTATGATTGAAGTGAAAGGCATGAGATAAAATTGAGGTTAAATTATGTTATGGTTATTTTTGATGATTTTATCCCTTTTTGGGGAATGATTTGAGAATTATATAGTTTTGTAAAAAGTACAACATGCAGACCGTGTGACTACCCGTCATGTCGGACAAAGCTACGGGAATCAAACCCACAACCAAAGTGCAACTGGTATTTATCGCCTACCACTGGACTATGTGAAGTCCCTAGTTAGTTTGACTGATTCTTTTTAGTTATATGATTTTATGAATTAAGAGTAAGTTTATTTTGGGTTATTTATGAAAATGATTAACCTATCATGGAGGATATGTGATTAGGTTAATTACTTTTCAATATGAGACTTTAGGAGCAACTGATGTTGTTTGGAGATAGATGTTACGATTTAACTTGGAAGACTATGTGACTAAATCCTTCAAATATTTGGGTTTCAATCTTATTTTGGTTTACTTTGAATAATTTTATGGACAAATTGATTATAGAATGGTCCTCGTTGAACTTTGGGTTTTTTTGGACAAATTTTGGAGATTAAGAATAGATTTTCTTTTTATAAAGGCTTATACTTTTCTGGATTATCTGATTTTTTACTAACCTTTTTGGTTTTGGTTTTGGTTAAATTCTAAAGACATGGGAAGTATATAGTTCTCTTTTGTGGATTAGGTGACTCTCTAGAAGTTGATTATAGTACTCTTAATGCGAACAATTCTCCCTAAATACTCGTCTTTTGGAAAAAAATATGAGTTTGATTAAGGAATCTAGTAAAAGTTGAAAGTCAACATGATAAGTGATTATGTTTCCTTATGAATAAATTCCTCAATAAAAAGTAACTTAAAACAAAAATGTTGTCTATTAACTTTTCCTACTGGGGAATCGAATACCGTTTAACCCATCACAAGTTTGTGATTTTCTTATGGTTAACTTTCTTCTAAACATGTTTACTATCACTCTCCCTCAAGAACCTGACCCTTTGATTTTTCTTCCATGTCCATGTTTTTATACATGGAATCCTAGTATGGGTTAACTCGGGTGACCTCTATACTTATCTTCCTTTATTTTAAAGTGATTGTTTTACCGACTCTTGTTCCGATGTGGGACTTTCAAGGATGTTTCCAAGCTCAATTTTAAAAATTGCAAGGACGCAATTCCCAAAAGGGGGGAAGGATGTAACACCCCAGGTAAATAAAGAATATGACATTTTAATATTTATCCATATTTGTGAATAAAATATTAATATGACTTTAAATGGGAATCTATGTTCGATGGCGTACCCAACACGCAACAACGAGTTTCTAGGGAATCTTACGTTGCACTCTAATAATAAAATAATATTATTTTAAATGCTAGTTAACATGTAGTCATTGTATTGGAGGGAATGGGTATAAATAACTAAAATATGATTATATATGTTTTTAAATGTTTTTACATTTATCCAATAAAAGATAAAGGCTTAAAATATGGAAAGAATTCAATTTTAGGCGTATATGCCCTAGTTTTCACTAAAGGTTCACTTATCACCTTTTGATGGTTAACCGTCATTAAATATAGTTTTGTTCAATCTTATAAATTCTATTGGACCAAATAAAACTCTTCTTCAGAATTGGGACATCAAAATTTACTTTGTGTAAATTTTTGGTATCTTTCCGATAAAGTTCATTTTTTAATGAATAGTGTATAATGTTGTATTTTAATTCAAAACCTATTTTTAATATAATTTATTTATATGATTAGATTATCATTTGAATTGGTAATAAATTTAAATTATAATATATTTTTACCATTAAATCCAATAGTGGTCATTGGAATTAATTTCACTTTGAAATTAGACTTAAACTAGTGTCAATCTTTTGATACTTATTGTTTCATAAAAACACGCTATTTGCTCTGACAGTAGGAATTAATTATTAAATTAATTAATGTGACTTATATGTTTTGAATTTATTAAAATAGACTTCATTTTTGAATTCTGAATATCAAGTATAGCTTAGGGTGAATTTTTGGGATTTTTATGAAAAACTTCAATTTTTGATGAATAGTGAAACCACTAAGTGGTACTAATAAAAACTGATTTTTCTGTTTAAATGAAATTTTGCCATCATTATGTTTTGAATTTCAAAAATCCGACATACATGGTTTTCATTAAGAAGTAAAATCTGGTTCAATGGGATAAAAATACTTTTTTGGTGAATAGTAACTTATTAAGTTTTTAATCGCGATTAGAGGTAATTAGTGTAGTTTATGGTAAGAATAATGATTTAATAAAATGAAATGACCTAGACACATGTCCTACCCTCATTGGATGTGTCATGGCCGACCACGAAAATCCATGGGTCATCATGGGGACCCCATGGAGCAACTTTGGTTGGGAAATGACATAAATATCTTTTTATTTAATGTTAAAGTAAAAATGAAACAAACATGAGAGGTTTTACTAAAACAATTTTTACATGGGGTTATACAATTCATATTTTTGACTATAAATAGTAATTGGAAATATAGAAAGATTTCCTACATCATAGTAGTTTTTTTAAAATAATTATAAATTAAATAAATTAAATTATTTATGACATCATGATGATGCAGTGAAGACCTCATTATTTAACGATTTAAATAAAATGGAAAGATAATGTAATATCTAAGATCTACACATTTCCAAAACCTATTTTATGAGTGTATTTCGAACCCTTATCACCTTATCCTAGCAATACATCAATGTGGGACCTTTAAAATCCGAAACTCTTTTGAAAATAAAGTATCATTTTGTAACTTTACAAGAGTGCCCCTCCTCTCCTCTTATAAAAGGCCCCCACCTCTACCTCCTTACCCACACACCCAAAGCCTTTGGCTCAGCCAAACCTTGCCCATTTTGTCTCTACACTTCCCTCTATTACTCCTTGAAGCCTCACTTTGGGCAGAAGTTTTCCCAAGGAAGCCTTTGAGCTCAAACCAAAGGGAGTTACCCGATTTTAAGGTAATGTCTTCACTTGTGTACTTTTGTTTTATCTTGCTTCTCCAACCCCCTAAAATCTTTTTATTCATTTATTTTGTAAAAAATACAGTATATAAAATAATAGGATGTTTTTATAATAAGTATTAGATATTAACTTACACACACCTACATCTAATGGTTAAAGAACATACTGTTTCCGTGGATGGGGAATTTCTGCCTCCCGAAACGATGATTGTTCAACATTCTTCTAACACCTTCAAAGGTGGAAATTAAGATGACACTATATTTATATATGATATCTAATATTTTTATGTTTTACTTAAGCTTCTGTATTTTTCATTTATGGCGTACCATTATGGTTTCCATTATGGGTAAACACGATATCTTTATTTAAGGAAGTGCGGACTACCGCCCCCTCAAAGTGTTTTGATTCGTCAATTCCATATGTGGTATGTATAAAGGATATATTTAATGATATTATATATGATACCATACTGGAAATAAAATACTATTATGTATCATTATTTTTTAATTCCATTAAATATGAAATAGAAATGGAAGTAGTGTTCATGCGTACGTACAGCTTACCGTCTCAATGAACGGTGCATTTCATTTCTTATCTCAAAATGTTATGTAATATTATAAGTACATATATATAATGGATATATATGTAATATATTACATCTAAATTATGGATATCATTCTAGAATTATAACATATATATATATCTCTCTCATTTTTTTTTAATTCCATTAATATGATAAAAAAATGAAAGTAGCGTTCATGTGTACGTACGGCCTACCGTCTCCATGAACGGTGCTTTTCGTTTTTTTTATCTCCAAATGATATGGAATAGTATAAAATGAATATTTACTGGATATATATGATATTTTAATCATTAATACTATTCTGGAAATTATTTACTTATAACTACATGGGCATTCTTTTTTCAAACAAGTTCATTTTTGACTCATGTACCAAACATCGGCAAAAACGTCTGATATGAAATAACATTAGTAAACAACTATTATAACATTATAATATGTGATATGAACTGAATAATAATCTATAAAGGAGGTAAATAGGCAATTATTAATTGACCAAAGATTATTATTCAGGAATATAAAGAAACAAACAAGACAAGTTGGACTTGAGGTAAGGGATCCTACTCCTCTCTTTCTTTTTAAGTACACTCTTTTATGTCATTCCTTATAAGGTCATCTTTCTTGTGATTGGGATGTTCCTTTATATTAATCTTACTATAATTTTTATGTTCATATGATGATAGACCATATTCTCTCTCATCAATCCATTTTTGACGTTTTGAGTGGCGCCGTTAGGCTGCCGAATTTTCGTAAGAGATCTAACCTCTCTCTTTCTATTTAAGTACTCTCCATTATGTCACTTCTTTTAAGCTCCTATTTTTTATGATGGGGGATGTTATTTTATATTACTCTTTATGTAAATTTTATTGTAATGTGATGAGATACCCTATTTGATCTCATTAATCCATTTTTGGATGTTTAAGTGGCGCCGTTAGGCTGCCGAGTTTTCATAAGGGATTTTTCATCTCACTTTTATTCCTGTGAGATTTATGCTACATTTTCCACAATTTCCTTTGAGTGGTGTATGTACTGACCATTATTTTACTCATTTTGTAATATTCTTTCATTTATGAGTGTTTACATCAATGTTGTATTGTCCTTCTTTCACGGGGTGTATGTTTCGAAAGATACCTATGTCGGTAAGGGAACCTTTCCCCCTCCTCTTATTAAAAGACTTATTTTGTTGGGTCTTTTAATTTACATATAGTTATGTTGGGATATGTTCTCATATATCCTTATTGATGTAAATTTTATGTCCATGTAATGATATACCCTTTTTTTGATGTGACGTCGTTAGGCTGTCAAGGGAACTTCTTAACCCAATTTCGATTTCTTTGGGTTCAACATGTAGTAATTGAATATGTCATACTTTGAATATGTGTGAACAACCTTTGATTATTTTACACTTAATATCCACTTATATTTGGTATATTCGTTTGTCACACATAATTATGTAATTGATTTATCCTTAAACCAAGGATATCGTCTTTGTATGGGACTTCGTCTCAATCTCCTTTCATTGAGGCATATTTTGTTTTATACACAACCTTCTTTTACATGGTGTATAAAACCCTTTGAATTTTACATTTATTTAAAATGAATATTTTTTATACGAAGCGTTTACTAAACGACAGAGGGGATGGTTTTTGTCGTACGTATGCGGTGACAACGATTTCTCCCCCGCCGTGACCATTATTTCAGTTTCGGCTTCCTCTACAAGTCATACCTTCTTATTAAATGAAAAATATATACCATGTTTTAATTTTCTTTTATTTTGGTATTGAAAATGGTTTTAATAATGTTTTTATATCAGTGTGTTGTATTGAATATCTTGTGATTGAAAGGTGGAAATGTTATGTTTCCTTTATGCATGTTTTATGTGATACGATTATGTTGAGTTTCTTGGGAATTATTATGAAGACGGGTGGTTCCGTGATAAACTAAGGGCGGATGAGCCCGATATAACTCTCCAATGCATTGGGTAAGTGAAGGAGTGAAACGTTAAGGTTTCTCCGAAGAGATTTAGGGAATATATTTTGATGGGTATTCTAAACGTAACCAAGAGGGTTACTCCCTACGTAACAATGTTACGAATGCCTCAAGTTACCTTTATGTCTTATGATTTCTATGATTTATTCATGATTTGATGAGGTATGTTAAAGTTCTTATGTTTTATGGGTAAAGTATGATTTCATTCTTATGTATATATGTACCCATGTTTCCTTTCCATATTTTTATATCCCTTACTGAGCTTTTTATGCTCACCCCATGTTTTTTTGAAATGTTTTTCACAGGTCAAGGGAAAGGTATATGATATGATGATAGTGTCAAGGAAGTGTCAAGAATGAATCCATGATTTATTTTAAATATGTTTCCATTGATGGGAAAAATGAATACTATATTTATTTAATCACTTTGTTTATATGTGGAATTTAATGCAAGTTTTATGTTCTAATTCTCTAAAAATCTAAACCTGAAAAGATCCTCAATGTGTAATCTTGTAATAACTCAAGATTAAGTAAGGTTTAAGGCTGGGGCCTTATATTATATGTATATTTATAGGTGAATAATGTATACTTTGTCTTATCCTATTGGGTTTGTGAGGTGAAAGGAAGTGAGAGTGGTGATGGAATTTTATAAGAGAGGAAAGGGACTCACATGCCATTTTTTAAAACAAGTTAGGTGTACCCATATTTTTTCAAAACAAAGTCATAAAAGGCCAACCAAAAACAATAAATTAAGTTTCATGGATTACTTTTGTCTGTCAAATTGGTTTGGAAAAGTGGATAGGTCATTTGGGAAATTATGATTATGGTTTAGTCCCCTGTTAACTTTAATTTCACCTTAATCATTATAATTAATTTTAATTTCATTGACTAAATTTATTTAAAAAACTGCAAGTTAAAAATATTATAAATTATAAATTATTTTTATTCAAAATTTGAAATCCATTTTTCAAAATTCAAATTACAAATTTGGTTGAAATTAATCTAAATTTAATCCCATAGATGGGACAACAAAAAGGGTTTTTAATGTTAAAGCGTTCAAATATTCAATATGTTTTGATATTCAATTTAAAAGTTAAATTGATTACAATTACCTAAATTGGACTCATTTAATGAAAATAATATAATTAAAGTTTAAAAAATATATAATTTATCCTAATAAATAAATTGGATGAACAAATATCATTGAATTAAAATTTAGTATTTTTTATTATTCATTAAAAAATGAAGTTTCATAGAAGAATACTAAAAATTCAACCTGACCTAATTTTTATGTTTCTCTTTAAAATATTAAGATTATTTTGACATATAATATCAATAAAAGTTAAAAAAATCATATTTAAAATAGATTTTACTTTTAATTTTCCGTAAAATTGACTTAACCAAAATATAGTATTTTCTATGTAGAATTGGGCTTGTTCTTATCCTATGTCTATAGATTATGTTTGTTGAGAATCCAAAATATTATACTGAATAATATATATATATATATATTGATATATTACATTAATATCTCTCATTAATTAAAATAATAATAATTTATTTGGATAAAACATCTTTGTGAGCATAAAAATATCATTCTATAAAAATATTTCTGTTATATTCCATTGGTTCTGATATTCATTTATAATTAATTTGTAACCAATGAATACATTTTATATTGGTGTAAAACATATGTATTTACAATTTAGTTAATATTATTCATAACTACTAGTTTATATATTATTTTTTAAAAAAATAATATTTTGATAATATATTATTTCTTAGTAAAACTCTATCATGCTTGTAACGCAAGACCTCGAAGAAACTCATTGTTGTGTGTGATATATGCTAACTCAGAATCACGTTCATTGAATGATATAAAATATTTTTATTTTATTAGAAAAGTAAATTTATAAATTCTTAGTATATTATATTTCCTTACATACTTTGTGTTGTTTGTCATACACTATATCAGATACAATGTTCCAACATTATAGTTTCAGGGTATTACATTCTCCACTCCTTAATAAAAAAATTTCCATGCAATTTATACTCGATCATTTGGATTTTTTTGATATTTACATTGTTTTAAATCCCACATCACGAAAATGGTTCATAAAAAATCTTATAGAAAATGGATAATTTGAATTTAAAAGGTTATATGAAATAACATATAACATGGTATCTATATTAGAGAATATTAGTAGCAAGTAGAGATACATACATTGAGTAAATGAATCAATATTTATAGGGAGTGATTCAGGATATCAATCACATGAATGTTAATGATAATTAGAAATTTTTGGGCCCCAAATCCATAAATCTGTGATGATTTAGAAGACCGTCGGTTCATAAAAATATAATTTATTAGTAAAACATTTATTAAAGATCCTTTTCATATTGTTGAGTAATTCATTTACTACTTATGAATATATGGAAATTTACAAACATGATACATTTTAATTTCATATGAAAAATTCCATATTTTGATTATTCTTTGATAAAATTATAATTCATCCCATACATCATGAAATGGATATCCAAAAATTGAGCTTGATTCATAAAGTTATAAGGAAAAAATTTAACGAATCGTAAGTCCCATAAAAGAGTGAAATGAAAAAAAAATTCCCTCTAACTATTCTTCTAAACTAATATGGTAAATACATTAATCTCTAAACCTAAAATGTAACACTACTAGCTTATCATTAGTATATATTCATCAAATTGTTCAACTTAAAAAAATGACATATTATCATGACCCATCCCCCCGGGCCCATGCCATGAAAAATCAATGACCAACTCTTATAGGCCATGGGTTGGAGACTATCTTTGAGGTGGCATATCCCAAACAAATATGTGGAATTACCCTAAGTACTGGTACACACACACACACAATTCCAAGCCATAGATGCTTGAAAATAAAATATATATGTAAACAAACTTAAAATATGATAGTAGATAACTGAAGGTAAACATGTCAAGAATACAACCCCAAAGAAAAGAAAATTTAAAAGAACTAGTCTCTATAACTATTCTGTTGAAAATCCATCCTAAAGGGTATATACAAAAATAGATTTCTGGAGCCACAAAAGCACACATTGTATGTTGGGTCACTCTAAGCACCACCTAGCCCTAGTCCACCAAGTACAATATCCATGTGTCGACTATCTTCACAAGACACACCATGTGCTAGAAAAGCCCATGTAGAGGTGAGTAAAACAAAACTCAATAGGTAACCCTGAGACCCAAAGTAAAAGTCCAAGCATGAAACACCACTAAGAAGAAATAGTCAAATAAACATTGATATATGTCAACAAAAATATGACATGAACATCTAGATATACTTGTAAATGTTCCCAAGACACAAGGTTTTATCCACTACCATCTAGATGGTTCCCTTCATAGAATTCCTGATAATGGGAGATATCACTCTAAGTGGTATGTGAAAGTAAGCATTTAGAAGAGTTTTACCAAAGGTATAAGAGAGAATACCTATTCTCGATATGTCAGGATGTTTCCCTAAGATTTCTGCTATCTCTATGTCATATAATCATGATATCATAATCATTAGAGTCACTTGGGTCAACTCAAAAAAATTATAGGTCTACGGTACGTAAACATGATTTTTTAAGAATCCACAGTACCCTCATGTAGGAACGTGCGGAGTGTTGGTCACACATAGAGTCTAGGTAATACACGGAGTGTTGAAAACACATAGAGGGAAGATAACCAACAGACTGTAGGTAACACATAGATTGTATGTAACAAATAGAGTGTAGGTAACACAGGGAGTGTAGGTAACAAAAGTAGTGTAGGTTACACATGGAGTGAAGGTAACACATGGAGTGTAGATAACACCCAGAGTGTAGATAACAAACGGAGTGTCATTGATGACTAGTGGAACCACACCTTGATGGGACAGGGGTGAACCAACTCAATCTTGGTAAGACATAATGTTTATATAAGACACATAGTCTATGTAAGACACCCATTCTAGGTAAGACCCGCAATCTAGGTAAGACACACAGTCTTGGTAAGGAACCAAATCTAGGTAATCACATAGCTTCGAGCTCGCAGCCAGCTATAGGATTCTGTCCTTAGCACACTTCTTCGGGGACCACCTACTCCTCAATCCAAAATTCCATACTCCAACTTCTATGAAGACTCACTTAAAAATTATCAGAAGTAATGACTCATCATAAGGTTCCCAATTCTGAAAACAGATCGTCAAATGGATACATGGTTAGAGAGTTATTGTATTTTATATAAAAAGGGGATGGTGGGTTCTGGGTATGGACTGACCAGGTCGGCCCAACCCGACCCTCCAGGTCCCACCCGGATAGCTTGGTTTGAGCTGGGACAGATGGGCATGACTATCCTACCCATCCTACCCACTAGAGTGGTCCATTTCTCTCTACCTTGGATGTGGCAGGCTCCACTGCCTTATCTGGTCAATGCAGGGTGGCCACCAGCTTTGAAACGGTGGTCCACCAAGGAACCATGACACTATGTTTTCTATGGGTTCCTCCTACCGTGGTACAACTATATCATGCCCCTTGCCTCATCCAAAAATCCCACCACCTGCCACATGTCGGTGAACACTATCTGCAACCCCACGGTAGTTTCCATGGGAATCTCTACCATCAGCATCCCTCCTTCTATTAGTCACCACTTTCACCATGGTGGCCCTTTTTCTGAACCTCGATCACCCTCATGATCCATGGGTCATCGCCTCCACATCCATATGCTTCAAATTATCTCATCGTTGATCTGGGGGCCCATACATGTTTGGAACCTCCTGGAAAGAATCTGATACAACCATGGGGGTTTTGGGGCATAGAATGTAAGAGAGAGATAGAGCACCATGAAATCCAGAGGAATAAATATTGACCTTTTTCATTTCACCTTCATTCCTCTTATTAGAAAAAAAGGAACTAAAATATACTTATTACCACTATGGTATAACCGCCATTAATCCAGCAGCTATAGTACCTATCCGGTATGACGAATCGATTGACGAATCAACCCTTTCCATGGTTGATCCACATTCATCATTGAAAGAAAGAACATTGAAGAATGATCACACAGAATTAATACCACTACATGGATTTTGTTATAATGTTGATGAAAATTAATTAAATCATCATCATTTGTTGATCTTCAAAACTTGATTCTCAATCCCCAATCCTTGATTCACCATATCTTGAGGTGGACAATATGCCCTCGTGTGCCAATGTTTTTCTCCCAAGCTTCCTTTGAAATTCTCCAGGATTTTCTATCTAATCATGAATCCCTATCAATTTTTTAAATAGGTAAATTTTATTTCAGCATTAACATTTCATTTTTGTAGCATCTCCATGCAATTTCATTCATAAAAGTGAATGGGTTTCCCTGTTATGGCGTCACTGAGTTACTATGTCTCCACACTGTAAAATGTTAAAAATAGAATAAAATTAAATCCATTATGTACCTTTTATTCTCTTTAAAACAACCAAAAATTAACTTTCCTAGTCGACTCGCATTAGTTGATGTTAGGACCCTCTTAAGGAAAATCCCACATTACAAAATCAGCAATGGTCTCAAATTTAAAATCTGAGTACCCATTCATGAGATATTAAAATTTGAAAATAACATAATTTTATTTAATAATTATATTTATGGTTGTGACCTTTTAAGGTTTTCTCACTGGAGACCAACATCGACTAATGTTATGTCCTTCCTGGGGTAAACACTCCATTTTGAAAGCTACAGTACCCTAGAAGGTATGATCTAGGAACCCAATTATTATTTATTTCACTTTTTCAAGAAATCAACTCACACACATTATTAAAAACATGACAGTTTTCATTGAACCATTCTAGGCACACCAGGCCTTGAAATCACAAGTCGTCCTAGTGCCTGATCTTTTAATTTTCCAATAAATTTTATAAAATTAAAACTAAGAAAATCTATGTCATTACATTCTCCCAAACTTATGGTTTTGTGTCCAAAAAAACTAAACAATGGTATAACCAATGAAAATGATGGTATGAGAATGAACCTGATCCCCCAACTCCCATGTGAACTTCTTGTGATTCTCGTGCTACCATTTGGCACCCACTAAAGTAATCGACTACCCACAGAGGGTCCTTTATTGACAATAAATGATTTCTAGGACCAAGATGAAAGAGAGTGACCTGATTAGAAACTATCATGTATGGGATTATGTGAAGCTGGCCTATATTCTGCAAATAGGGGCATCCCAAGATCTCTACTGAACTTGGCATTCAAAAAGCTAAGAAGTTGCTGACTTGGGGAGTCAGTCCCCTACCACCTAGATGGTATTGTGTTCCCTAGAAATATATGGTAATCCTATAATGAATTACTTCAATATTCTTTCCCAATCCCTTATTTTCACCCTAATGAGGAAAATTGAAACCCCTTTCATGCATAGGGGCTCAACACAAATATTTGAAAAACAAAAAAAACTGATTCAAACAAGAACACAACTTTTATATCAATAGGTAATCCCAGATTCGACCAACTCCATTATCCTCTATGACTTCCATGACACCCAAATTCATCCCCCGATATATATCGCCACTATAGGCATCCACTGCTACTACTGTGCGTCCTCTAAATGGAACGATGTTCTCCCCACCTTTCAAATATCCATAAGGAGAATTCCTCGTGGACTTCAGAGCATGTAAATTCTCAATGTCAATGTCACTAAGATATTCCTCCCTGAATCACTATCAGAGTGGAGGGGTAAAAACCACCAATTGGTGGTAATATTAAGAATATCTATAAACTAAAAAAAACTGTTATAAGGCCAACTACTCTACTAAATTGTTCAGAAACTATGAACTGGATCTCATACTGAGAGAATGTACATCCAAAATCCTCTTCCCATGATTATAGACCAAATCTATGTCAAATTCCTAGTGGATCTCTAGGAATAGCCTTTTTCTCAAGACACATACCTTTTAAGAGAAGACATAATGGAGACTATTGAGGTCTAAGTAGACGATAAAATACCCACCCATCTTTTAGTTTCACCACATCTTCAATGCGAATACAACCACTTCCAACTCAATTTCATTGATCACATTGTTCTTCTCAAGTGGTTTCAGCTGAAATGAATCATTGGAAATCATTTCCTTCAATGCATTAGAACAAAACCAATTCTAATCCCTGATGAATCACAGATGACTAAATACCGAACACCCTCCTCTAGAGAGCAGAAGATGAGGGTTCTCATCAAACATTGTCTTAACTACTAAAAAGAATGTTCGCACATTTCTATCCATGCGAATGACTTCCCCTTTCAACTAATCAGTGCTATCATTGACCCTGTGGTAGTGGATTCTTTTTTACCCATGGTAATTTTGTTAAAGTTATTGTAATCCACATATAATATCAAACTCTGAGTCAAACTAAGAAATTTATCTACAAGTGCCAGGTGGTCTTGTACCAAGTACATAGTGGATCACCAGCCACCTGATATAGACTCATTACATGGATAGTGGGTCTCTTTTGGAATCTTCCTCCCCTAGAATAATAAATGAGTGGAACCCACTAGAAAATTTCAACAATATTATCATACACCTAACTTATAATCATAGGATTATTGCTAGTATATTTTAAAATCAATCCATAAAAATTTAATAAAATACTAAAAAATTAATCTAGGTCATACCTGCAAATTCTAGGATTTTCAAATGATATATATCATAAAAATATATATCATTTACCTTAATTAAACCTCCATTTTTAGAAAATTAGACATCACCAGCTTTAACTAAATCCCCAAGATACTTTAAAATTTATTTAATAGAATCTATGTGAAACATTATAAAAACCATTTTTTATATATTCTTTTAGAATTCATTTTATTCAATATTAGTTTTATTTTAATTTTCATTATAAAGTAATTAAATTCATTATATAAAAATTTTATAGATAAAAAATTGTATATGATAGAAAAATATGAATTCATCACTATTATTGGGTTGTTTTTTACAATAGTATGATGATTTGGTTATAGTTTCTGGTTTACACTCAAACCTGAGTGAAAAGAGGAATTCATAAATATATGATAATTATCACTTAAGATCCCAATGAATCATTATTCTAATGTATTGTTGAGAAACAATATTTCAAAAAATATTTGTGTTTTAATTAGTTAAAATCTCAATAATTATTTATTTATTGATTTCTTGTATAATTTAGTTGTGGAACATTAAATAACTAAATCTAATCATCATAATGTTATATTAAATGCATCAATTAGTAGTGATGATGTTGATATGAACGTGGTTTTGAAGACACCCAATAGTGGGTTACTTGGGCATGTTGATATATGATATAACAATAGTTATTCGATGAGGAATTAGTAAATAGGGTTTCCATAATTATTTGAGACAATTAAATAAGTTCTGCTTCATGATTCATGGTGTATGTAGGGTGTACAATTAGATGACATAGCAGGGGATGACTAGTTATGATGAGATACAACTCATTATATAATGAACCATTTGTGTTAGTAGAAAAAAGATCATTTTTCTAATATGTATTTTGTATCATTTGAAATTGTGGTGATATATTTAATGTGATGGGCTATTCAACACATATAGATTCCTTTAGTTGAGTATAGAATGGGGGAATTCATCTCTTAATGTGAGACACACAAAAAATGTGTGATTGTGTTCATAATCAAGGCATGTTGAATACATTTGTTTTATTGGTACACAATCATAGAGAATGAATGGTGATAATTGATATTAATATGAAAAATCTCCATGGACTGACAATTAGGAAGGTGATCCTAGTATCAAGGGGATAGAAATCATGATTATATGAGTTGAGTTCTATAATTGGGTAGGACGAGATCATATTCCTACTTGTGAATATTAATCGGTTAGAAATAGTATAATATATGCACCATTTTAATGTTGGTATTAATTTTCTCCATTTTCATATGATAATAGAGAATGATTGGATAATATATATGAGGTATATGCAATGGGATTACAGAGGACCAACCTGGGGGTGGAGATCATATGGATTATTTAGGATTTATTAACACATGGAACATGTATGTAATTTTGATGGGATTATTTTGGTAACCCTATAGGATAATTGGATTGATAGGTAAAGATTCCAGGGATTATTTTAGGGAGGTGATGACTAGTATTATGATTCTTGATGATTCAATCTGATACCTTCTTGATACGTGGGTTAGGATAAACAAGGATGAGCGTCTGATCCCACGAAAACTATAGGTGTTGTATGTCCTTGACATGAATTAGTCTAATGTGAAGGAGTCTCAGAATTATTAAATACCAAAAATCATTGAGTAATTTAATGTGATTCAAGTGGAAATCCCGGAGTTATGATTCTTGGAATGTGATCCAGTATGAAATAAGAAAAAAAATGTTGTGGTACACCTCATCATAACCTAGAATTTGAAAATGGATATGGAATTATGATGCGTAGATGTTCATAAGTTAGAGAATGTATGATCCTATAATGTTCAATAGGGATTTATCCAAATTTACCAGTGAAATGAGGATTTTAATAGTGTAGGGGATTAGATTTCCATGGTGTTTTTGGGAAATAACGAAGTGGTCAAATGAATCATGGTTAAGCTGAGATAGTTATTTTGTATTGGTGATGAATTTTGAAATATTGATGAAAGGTAAGGTAGTGAGATTATTGAATTGGTTTGTAAAATATCTTTGGGTCTTGTATCTCTATGAAATTTTTTGATGAATCTTGAGAGTTCCTCAATAGTGGTGAGTTGGGAACAAGTGAAATTACTAAACAACATATAAGATGTCATGGAGTCTACTAAAAATTAAAATGAGGAAGTAACATATAATATAATGAGTTCGCTGATCTATATGTATTTTCATCATCTTAGGATGTTTAGATGATGAAATATCAAAAGTATCATATAGTGGTAGTGTAGGGCATCATGATATCTATAGACAATAGAGAGAGTCTATTTTTGGATCTATCACGATTAATGATCATGGATCATGAGTTATTATGTATATAATATATTAAAAATTTGTATTATGGTTCATATATAATTAATATATAAGAAATAATATAATAGGGAGCTCAAAATGTAATTTTCAAGGGCATATCACTTATTTTGGGTAAAATTTTAGTGAATATTGATGATGCATGGTATAATAATTTCAATCATGAGACTATTGATTTCTCAGAGAAAATACTAAATGTAAGAAAGTAATAAATGCAATGTTAGTCATAAATAACCCAATTTTAGAATTTGTTAGTAATTTTTAGGCATGTTTAGTATGTCTAACACCTGATTGATGAAAATTTCTGAGTATGGTTTTGTATTGTGATCAGTATAAGAGTGTGAATTTTTTAACCAAAGACTCTGAATTATTTTTTGAATGAATTTTGAATTCATGTTGTTGATTGATTCTAAATTGGGGGATTTAAAATGTGTTTTACATGATAAACAGATGCTCAGGTAAAATTCTGAGGAATTAGTAGTCTCAAACAAAATATTTACACCAACTATTTGTGTTTAACATTAGTGATTAGGTATTTCTAGAATACTTTTATGATTATGACAACATCATTATGGATGAAAATTTATCTCTTTATTTTGGGTTCCATTAACTTAGTAGTTATTTCATGAAATAAATCATCCCCTAGTTATTTTCATACTCATTCATTGGTAAGGATGTTGAATTTTCCATAGGTTGTCATTCAAGGGATGATCAAAACATTTAATAGATCAAATAAATATTGGTTTAGAGATTAGGTGTTTATAAATTTTCAATCATGGTGATGATAATTACATATAATTACAATATTTTTTGATGATAGATTTAAATTACCTCTTAGTGACCATCATGATCTAATGGAGTAGCAAGAGAAAAATTTTGGAGGACTAGAAATAGAATGATTGGGATTTTATAATAACTCATTCCACTGAGGGTCTATCAAACTGGAATAAGGTATGATTCCTATAGAATTGGATCCGTTGTAATATTTTAAATGGGGATTCATAATAGGGAATTTATTTTTTAAAATATATTTTCTATGATAAAAATTATGTTTTAGAGGAAAAAAATAGGCAGAATATATTGGATTTTGTGCCATGGAACCATATAAATTTTTATATGTGATAACATCTTAAATAACAAAAAATAAAACAATAATAATTATTTTTTCAAATAATAATTATTCATTTTCATACCATTAATGATATAATATCATTAGATTATTTTTCGAATCGATGTTTTAGGGAAGTTCACCACTATATGGAAAACCCAAAAATTATATAAAAATATTCATATAATTATATCTTATAGTCTAGATGACATATCTCTAATGGGAGAAAAATTATGTTTGACTATTATGAATTGGGGTTTCTAGATATTTTGAGACTTCTTATCATGAAGTTCTCACTTAGTTATCTTCATTAAATAGTGGTCATGAGGATTAATCCATCGATAGTAATTCCACATGTTTATGTTTCATCAAATATTATTTTCTATAAAAATATGTAATGGTCCTCAGTCTAATTATTATAATTTATCTATATCATGAATCATATACTTTTATGTATAGTTGAAAACTATGATAAAATATGCTTGTGGTAAGGTGGCATACATTTTGTGCATCATAAGTGTTATGGAATTAATTAAATTAGTCAATAAATATTGGTTACATCCACATTAATTGGAAAAGATATACCAGAACCTCTGATGGAAATAGAATTGTCAATTTTGGTTATATTCCATTATAAATTATTTGATTTAAAAATGTTAATGAAATATATATCAAGAATATGGGGTGATGACGCTATGGGTCCCATGACATGATTCCAAATTTTGATCATCTACTTTAGGTATGTTCATTTAAATCCACTGGGAAATAGAATTAAGGATTCACATACTTTTTCTATCTAGAGTCTCATTAAATTATATTGTATTTAATATTAAGAATATATATTATTCTTTTTTTGGAATGATAATTATTCTATTAATGTTTATCAAAAATATTCAATGATTATATATTTTAGTTTATAATATGGGATTTAAATTTTATCTCATTTTTATTATTCATTAGGTAATAAATAAATATTTATTGATTCACCAGTTTTGTGAATATATTAATATAAATAATTATTTAGTTACATGGATATTTAAAAAAAATATTCTTGAGTTGGTGAATATAATATTAATTTATATATAAAATTAATAATATTAATTTTAATAAGTATTTTATTATTCAAATCTCAGTAAATTCCATATGAGGATTAATTATCTCAGTGATGGCCAGATGGAAATGAAATAATTTCATTAATTTAATCCAAATAAATATTAATTTATTTATTTATGAAATGATATTTAAATAAATACATGTCATTGAAGTAATTTATTTACTCTTATTTTAGTATATTATTTCATATAATTAATAATTTTATTAAGGGTCCATGTATAATTATAAATTTCACTAACCCAAAGTATAAATTATAAATTATATGGTTTTTGTGAGGTGTGATATTTTTTCAGAATAAATTTTTTTTATCAATAATTCTCTCAAGATTAGTAAGAATAATACCCCCACCCCCTTCTAAAAACATATGGGGAACTTTATAAAATCTTGTTATAATCAATAAATAATGACATATATAACTAGTTTCCTCTCCATGTGAGATCAGAATACCATTAATCCCTTCTTAGATTCAAGGAGAATGTGTGGATTCACCTTCATGAATCAAATCATATATTCTCCACCACAATGAAAATGTAAAAAATGTGGAAACCCAAATTAATTTTATGTATTGTAACATCATATGTAATCCTTGTTTTAAATTAAATATAAATTAAATGTGAAAAATCATCTCTAGGATATTTTGGGGTTGGTCTCACCAATTTCATCATATTTATCCATTAAAATCAATAAAAACACAAAATTGATCACCCGTACACAACTTTCACTACACCCAAGAATAATCATGAGGTATTTTAGTGGTAAAATTATAATTTATAATTTTTTATAATTTATTTATTCTAATTTATGTGTTGGTTTGATTTTTTTTATTTCTATATTTTTGTTCTTAATATGACGGTCAAGATAAGATTCTCTTCTAAGTTATTATCTCCAATACCTGAAAATAACTCTCAAAGATCCAATCTGAATGCACCATGGACACTATCTTCAGGACATGGATACATCACATGAATCAATAAATTACACAATTTGAAACTTTGGTCAACTTTCACAGGGAGTGATACAGAACAATCTCATCTCATTATGTATTTCAGTATGTAGTGTTATTACTCACCATATTTTGACATCTTTCACAGAATGGGTATGACTGGGATTACATGATGTGTAACTAGAATACCTTCCATGTAACCTGACACTATTTTGATGCTGCTAAAATCAAGATAATCCCTGTAGTCAATACATGATATCATTATATTCTATCTCTTAATTTCATTGTGAAAAACATGGATATACATCTACTACATGGAATGTAGCCAGCATATAATTGTTAGGTAACACATGTCAACCCACATAAGTAACATGATGATATTTTAGGAATGTTATGTGGTTTAACATAGGGAATAATTAAACTATTTAAGAGACTACATGTTGTGTAGTTGGTTGTACATGTTGTGGGATAGGTTTCATTCCGCACCCGGTATACCCAAATTATTTTTATCCCATCAAGCAGGTATAAATGCATAATAATTAATAATATGTAAAATTTAAAATTAAATCCTCTTTTACAGTCATTGTACATTTCATGTACTTCATATGAATTTTCTGTAGTACATGGTGCATATATTAAGGTGCATCATGCGGTTATACATGTTGTACATACTACATGACTTGATTGAAAGAACTACACATAATTTATATCATGATATGTATAACATGCATATATTCCATGTAATTACGTTGTATATTAAAATGATGGTACAAAATGTGTATCACATGAAATGTTGTCAGACTATACACACCGTGTAAGTATTAAATTTCAATAATAGATTTAATCTGATATGGATAGTACAAACCTTCCCATCTCTAGATTACATATTGTATACTTAATTATTTTAAAATTAAAATTAATGTTATTAGTTGTTTTTAAAATTATATTTTATGGGACTTCTGTTATAGATCAAAATAATTTTAGACAAAATATTAAGGAAAAATATTAATTAAATAAATATCTGATTAATTTATTAATTTTTTTATTTGTTTAAATTGGAATGAATTTAAATAAGTGATAAAAATTGTAATCTTATAGGTATTTTATGTTATGATTGATCTTGAGATTTAATGAATGGTAAATGTATTATATTTATCCATTAAATTTATTTATTTATTAATGGGTTTAGTACTATATTTAATGATAAATTAAATTTGAGGAACTATAAATCATTCCCCCTTTATTTTAAGGCTGTGTCTCCAGGGTTTCTTTTACAAAACCATGAAACCCTTGTACACCTAACGTTTGAGTGATTAAACATTTGTAAATAATTGAGCAATAAATGATATGAGGCAGTTCTGGAATTGAGTAGGTATGAATACTAATAAGGATATACATATGAGTTTGGATAAATGTTGTAACTCAAGCCAAGCATGGGATCATGAAGTTATTTCACCTATAGTGAAGATTGGTTTATCACCACTTAATAAACAAACCCCTTGATAAAAGGTCATGATAATATCATATATTTATTTTATTTTTTATATTCATATTTATTTATTTATGCAATGAATGAATTATTTGGATTATTGAACATGATAACATTTGATAAATAATTGAATAAGAATCCTAAAGACAAGATAAAATAATTATCATGCATTGATTATTCAATCAGACATGGTTAATTAATTATGTTAGATCTAGATAATTATTTATCTTATGAAAAATAAAATAAAATATATTTACGAATAAGTTAAATAAAATCCCTTAATTATAATATTAAATATAAAATGATTTCCATGTTATACGTTGGGATATATCCACAGTTGAAGTATTGGACTGGATATATTCATGGGTGTTACAATTGGTTTCCAATAACCAACTGATTTAGACTTTAGATTACTAGTAATACTCAATAAATTGATAATTAAATATATCTTATAAAATATTGTTCATTATTCTAAATAAATTAAATGATATAATGTAACAGTGCTTTTTTCACATAAAATTAGCTCATAGAAGTTCCCCACTATAATGAGAACCTTGAGATTATATGATGAAACTTATTGAACATTTTCTCATACAATCAGTATGGAAAACTTGGATGGGGAACATAGATTGTCAACTGTCCGGTTCAAGTTGTCATAAGAGTATGGGGATTCAACACATGATGCTCTCACATGGTGATCTCCTTGATGTGATATTATGTGGTTTGAATCACCAATAGTAATTCTTCATATTTTCATTTCATCATATGCTCCTTTTTCTGAGTGTGTGTAATGGTCATTAGACTTGAATATTATCAATGATACATATCGCGACTTGCATAATTTGATGTATTGATGAAACCCATGACACATTAGGTATATACTCGGTATGATATATTGGGTACATTACGATTGATATATTAATAATGAATAAGTCAAAGAAGGATTTTTCACTTAAATATGTACTTGTTAATATATCAGACGTTTTATTTTAATGGAACCATACAAATAAATATCATATCCACGGGGATGTAGACATATTAATTCTAGATAATCAAAGAAAGATATATCAAGTATTAATATTGATAGAAAAAGTAAGAAACCTACTTGATAAGATACAGAGGCAAAGAGATTATATTAAAAGGTGTGCATCCATATGTGGTTATCAATGTTTTGACATTAAATTTTTCTTATTTGGTGCCATGACCCATTTTTAGATTATAATCATGGGATTTAGGTAATCCCACCTAATTCCAATGTGGAAGAATCCTAGAGGGTCACACACTCTGTTTTTCCACTGATCTCAATTGAATTATCTTTGTATTTAATGATTTGAATAAATTTTATTCATTAGTATATGAAATAATTTTTTTAGGATTTATTATTCAAATAAATTAAATAAAATTTTATTTTCAAGTATATTATTTAACTAAATGAATATTAAATAAGTATTTATTTACATATTTATTAAAAACATATTTAATAACATATTTATTTTAGTATTGAATAAATATTATGAAGGAAAAATGGACTAATATGAGGTTCAATGAAAACGATTAATTTTAAAGATGGTAAAACAATATTTATTGTACCACCAGTTAGTGTGTTCCATGAGAAAATAACATTATTATTATTATTACACACAATGGATTCATTTAAGTGTTTATATAATTATTAAGGTATTATATGTAATTAAATAATATTGAACCCTAACTAATAACTCTATAAATAGACTATTATTTTTCTTATAGATAGGATAATAGATTATTAGATAATTGTTGTGCTAAGAGAATCTAGAGCTCCCTATAAAGACTGAATAATTATCTTGCCTTTCTTCTCTGAACCATGAGAGTGATAGTCCTCTATCCTACATCTTCTCGAGATCGAGAGTGAAAGGATTATTCTTCAAGCAAAAATGGTTTTTATTTTAGATCAATGTAAACCCCAAAATATTATCATTCTATTTTTTTTGGAATTTTTAATCCATTTATGTTATTTGAAGATCAAATGATCATGTGTGGATCACTAAAAGAGAGATTATACAATTCGATCATATAAGCATAAAAAAGGTAGACCAGATGGTTTTTAGATGATCAACTTATTCATTGAAGAAAGATCTCAATAAAAATTTAAAAATTCTTCATGTCCAATAAAATAATTATTAAAATACTTTTAAGGATCGTCATTTATCTGAAATCCATTTCATGTTTCATTGGAAAAATATTGTTGGTAATGTCTACCACATCATTTACATAATGGAATATCCATTAAAACCATCAATTACTGAGTTTGGCTTCAACTCATTAATAAAATTTATTATACATATAATCTTCACATTATATAAGAGGGGTCACACTAAAATTTATTATTATTTATTTGATTGTTTATCAATTCACAATTAAAAGTAAAATATCACTTCATGTTTTGATTCATTCTTAATCATTTACATGATCAGTTCTTTATCCTCTTTATTTATCACTCACTTAGCCTTTATTTTATAATAATTAATGAATAAAATATATGAATAACCCATTCGTATGATCATCTAACTCTTGCCAAATAACATTTAGACATTGTACACCCCTTTTTCACACATCATGGATCATTTTAAATTTCACCATGACACCTATGTTGACTTAGGGTTATTGTGTATTGACTAAATGCCACTTAAATTTAATAAACTATGTGTTGATCATCCGCGGTTCCACACTATAATACTGAATTAAAAACCATATAGATTTCCTATATTCTTTATGGTACATGTGTTTTCAAGGTAGAAAACATAGGTTAATGAAGGGTCATGTAATTAATGCACCCTATTTATTTGATACCTGAAACTTATAGGCTAGAAGCCATGAAACAAGGACTACATGTCATATATCCATAAAAATTCAATATAACTCATAAATATCTGTAATTAGTACATAATGAGTTCCTTAGTGTATACTAGGGATATCTATTGTAGCTGAGTACATGTCATGTGGCCACTCTACACATGTTGTGTACTTTACCTATTTACACATAAATATTTAATTTAATTAATAAATCAATTAAACCTCATTGAATTATGTTCTTTATTTAATTAAATTGATAGTATATTATGGTCATTTGGTATTATATTTAATTAAATGACAAATTGATTCCATGTAATATTCAAAACTAAAAGTCTTTTATGGTAATTGTATACTGAAGACTTATAGTGAATTACATTTTAGAGGAAACATATTTTCACATGTCCCATGTTTCATTAATTTTGTAGTACACATTTTAAAATCATGAACCATGGTGTGAATGATACATACCTTGTTAGGGAATTATATACAATGATGAACATACAAATTAGTTCATATAGGAAATTGTCGAGGTGATTCCAATAACAAATTTCTTTACTATTGTATTTAATTTTTTAAAAAATAAAATTATTTATTTTATTTATGATTATATTACATGATAATCTCTTGGATGATTGGATGGAATAAGATAAAATTAATTAATTGATTATCTAAATATATAATCATATTATTTCATGAGTGTTTTTTCTCCTTAAAGAACAAATTATAAAAGATTTTATTTAGTGGGTCTAAATGAATAGTTGTTACATGTGTATGATAAATAATGATCTTTTACCATACCTATGTCTATATTTTTTTAATTTAATTTTATTTAATTTATCGGTTTTGTAATTATTTATTATTACATTAATATGACGTCATGCAAGTTATCCCACCCTTCTTTGTTATGTAGAACAAGAATATCCATTGTTGATTTATCCCATTCCCCTTTACCTATCACTTAGTTTCCCTCATCTACGTTTGAGTTATAAAACATATTTAATAAAATGTCATACTTGAAGGTTCCTAGAGTCTATTCAAGTTGGATGCAGTTCATGATGCATCCAAGGTGAAAACAACCCATACAATAAATAAGTGGATAGGTGAAATGAAATATCTCATTCCAAAACAATCAAAAGGAGTTTTACCCTCGGTTCATATGTTGATTTGTTATCTTCTAAATAAATCATCCATTATATAAATCATATGATCATGGAAATTATTATTTATTTTATTTCATTCTATTGCATGATTTATTTTATGGATGAAAGACCATGATCACATAAATTAGAAGACTAATATAAAAATTTGAGATTAAAAAAATGGAATATCAGTAAATGTTTTATAATATCATGTTTGATCTATTATGTAAAATCAATATAATATTAAAAATACATGTAAAAGATAAAATAATAAAATTTTACACATAAAAAATAAAATCCCTTCATAAAACATTAATTCAATATAAGCCTTATAGTACATGATTCGTAATGAAACCATTGAACTAGGTGTTTGACAACCCTTTTTGGGACACATTCTTTAATCACATAGTTCTTAAAAAAAATTCGAGTTGAATTAATAATTTTAAATCTTGTGGATTATCCCTTTACACAATATTGATGCAATATAGAGGTATGTGTTGAAGACATGCTAGAATTTGTTTCTATATTTGGGAGTCCACTCAAAAAAACAAGGAGATTTTTGGCGCCAATATTTGTGAAGAACAAGAACAAAGGGAATGAATTAGGAACTTCCTCGAAAAGCTCGTTCACAGAGCCACTGTGGCTATACACTGTCACAAAGATCCTCACTCGAAAATCCATTGTGAAGCAAGGAGGTGGGATGCTCCATGATCCACTTTGACGCTCGTGAACCTGCCTCAGATCGACGAGGCGGGATTCTCTGTGAACCGACTTGACATTTGTGAACCCACCGCAGAGCAACAAGGAGGGATTCTTAGTGAACCCAGTTGTCGTTCTCGAACACACAGTGGAGATAGGAGGTGGGATGCTCTACAAACCCCATTGATGTTCACAAATATGCCGCAGATCGATGAGGTGGGATGCTCTATGAACCGATTTGACGTTTGTGAACCCGCCACAGGGCGACGAGGTAGGATGCTCTACGTACCCATTTGATGTTCACGAACCTGCCATGAAACATGATCTATCTTTTCACGGAGCAAGATCTTCTTTGCGGATACTCTTACCTATAAATACTAGGCTCCTCTTGAGCTCAAAGGATAGAACCACCGACCATTATCCATCTTATCTCCCACATCGAAAATCAATTTCTACTCTGTGAACCATGAGATTTTCAAGGTACTTTTTCATCATGAAGTGCCTCCCCCTTTGCATGACTTCATCCCCTCTTCAAAGAGGGATTCCCTTCACAGAGCCCAGAGGCATCTGTGAAGTAAGGGGATCCCCAAGGGGACTCGGGTCTTCATGGAGAACTTATTCTTAGTGAAGTACCATCCATGCACATGAGACCCACTTTCTAAGGCAGGGTCACTACTATTCTTGATGCACACTACTTCGCAATGCTACGCTTCACAAGGCACCTTTGATTCGCGAAGAACTACCCTGCGAATACCTTTCCTCTTTTTGAAGAACCTTCCATATGAAATTATTCCCTATTCCTAGGATAGGCCACTTCACTTCGCAAATAACACCCCTTCATGAATCCCCTCCACTGTATGGTGCACCAGAGATTCACAAGGATTCTACCTGTGAACCCCTTTGCTCCACAACTCCTTTTCCTGTGCGACCCTCCAGGTTTGAATGAAGTGATTTCAATGTTCCTTGGGTAGTGCTTCCCATTGTGTTTCTTCATCGCATGCTTCTTCGCATAGGCATGCTAACATCTATTGCTTCATCGCATAGCCATGCTAACGTGCACCCCTCAATAGATCACCCCATAACACCCCTTCACCATGGAATTGCTGATTCCTTCCCTTCCCCAAGGGGACGACGGTATCTGTTATGTATGTCATAAGGGGTGCGAGGTGAACCAACTTCGTCCAAGCTTTAGGATGTTAAACATTCAATAACCATCATCCCTAGCACATGAAAATAAATTGTGACCTCACCCCGTGCACCATAAGAAGGGTTCCCCAACATGTACATTCTATACGCCCACTAGTCTTCACTGGAGTGAAATAATTTCTCACATTGAATGAGATCCCCTTTATTGGAGTGGCCTCTGACCATAGGGAAAGGAAAACCACCTGGATTTAAGACCCTAGCTTTTCCTGGAGGAGGTAGAAACCATTCTTATCCTCTCTTCCTCGATGCCAAGGACCAGAGAGGAGGGATGGGCACCACAGTCCTCATTTCTTCGGTGAAAAATCCCTCTCCCTTTTGTCTTTGTCACCACCTAGGCCTCCGTCCTGGAGTAAGTCTCAATCTCCATCTTCCTGGGCTGCTAAGCAAGAGTTATCCCATGTTCCCTCTTTGGGCATCTTACTATGTTTAAGCCCCACTTAACTTCACATGGATTCACCTTTTTGTGACGTGATCGTCAAGTATTTGGTACATAGAGTTTCTCACACCGAGCACGACTCACATGGGATTCGAGCATGCACCGACCATGACATTATCTCTAGGTATCCTTAGAGTGTAAGCCCCACAAACTCCTTCCAAACTACATGTACTTTGATCCCTACTAAGGAAATATATCTAGGAAGCGTCCCTGAGGTTCACACTCGACAACCATTAGTTCTGACCCATTTCACATTGGTTCCCACCATCCCAAACTACGAGGACTTTGATTATTTCCAAGGAAATGTTTATTGGAAGCCTCCTTGAGGATCATTACCAACACCCATTAGTCCCGACCATCTTCACATCAGCTCACCAACAGCCCTCCCAAACTATGTGGACTTTGATCATTTTCATGGAATTGTACGTAGGAAGCCTCCCTGAGGTTAAAGTCAAGAAACCATTGGTAATAACCATATTCACGTCAGCTCAAGAACACCCCTCTGGAACTACACATTCATTGATTCTTTCCAAAGCAGGGTACATAGGAAGCCTCCCTGAGGTTCAAGTACAACAACCACTAGTTTCTACCCCCTATATGTCATACCACCATCGTCCCGCATGATGCTAAATTACATGCCCCCTTTTCATCTCGTAGACCGTTAAATAGCATCCACCATCCAAAAATATGAAGCCTTTGATCCTTGTCTCCTAGATATGGTATGTAGGAAGCCTCCATGAGGTTCATCCCCATCTAGCGGTAATCTGTTGTGTGCTCATCTAGCGGTAAGCTATTGTGCCCCCATCCAACAGTAAGTCATTCCAACCCCATCCAATGGAAATTCATTGCGCCCTCATCCAATGGTATGCCATTGTGAACCCCATTCATTGGTAAGCCGTTGTGAACCCAAAACCCAGTGGTAAGTAACTATTATCCCTTCTGTTGGGACCCATATCTCTGGTTCATCCCAGTTGCATAAGACCAACATCGGGCTACTAACTATGTGTATGCCCCAGTATATTATAGGTTCGATGTCCTCTGTTCACACCCTGATTCCATACCCCCATCCGGAACTACGTGGACTTTGATTCCCTACTACGAGGATATGTAGGTGGTCTTTTCGAGGATCAAGCCCTACATCATTGTTGCCATCAGGTCAAATACATCTCATTCTCCATCCACTCCACCTAACCGTCCATTATCCATCTTGATTCTTACATGGGCCACCACATCCCAGTGGGATCATGACACCTCTTTCCCCATTCCCTTTAACAACAATCGTGTAGCTAACCATGCATTAGTGCCAACATAAATGTTCCCTGTGGGGGTTGCATCAATCTGATCCACTATAGTCATTGTGATAATCAGTCTGATACATCTCTATTAGAAGTTAAAATCATGGGATACCTTGTGTTAAACATGGGAAGCTGAGGAAAACCTCAGATACAAGTCAATTCCATATAATTCCCTACATTCTATGTGGGATGCCTTGGGCTTCCATGCCCTCGAGAATCCCTATAATAAGAGAAAGAAACCAAGACACGCTAGTGTTCCAGCATCGAGAAACACTAGTGATGTTCAACATGACTACTCCCCTGACCCAAGGTTGCTGCCCTGACAGGACCCCTTGTAATGTCCCAACAGAAGCTGTGTAATTAACCAGCATCCATAAAGAAATGGAAGTAGTATGAGTACAATTAAAAACATCTTAATATATAAGGGTGACCATTACTAAGTGATTAGTTATGAGGAGGAATCCATGGAAGGAAGTACGGACATCCCATCATATCATTTTAATCAAGGAGAAAACATCCATGAATAAGCCATGGATGTTTCCCACCTTTGGAAAGCGGGAAGGCAGGGCAACAGCCACACATCCTCCATAGACTGACGCGCACACCCCAGTAAAAGCGTCAAAAATGAAAACGGTGTACCTAATGTGAAGTTATTCACCTCATTGTGGGTATTAGTAGAGTTCAAGACACCAGTGGATTAGCATGTCACCGGATCTAGTTATTCGGTGCCAGGTCCTGCCAAGAAAATTGTGGGCCTGGTGTGAAACTCACCAAATGTTAGGGTAGTCAAAATGTTGGACATCCCAGTCTGTGATGTTGTAAGTGTGGATACTTCTTACCAGCCATGGGAGACAGAATGGCTCTGGGGCACTGGACATTGATTTATTTGTTTCATCAATAATGGATTTATCTCTATGCTAGTCAGAAACCCTGATGCGGCACCAGGAACCCTATCACCAACCGTCCACTGACGTAGGGGTAGGTACAATGCCAATGCAGCAATCCTGCATGGCTCTACCACATTTGTGATGACTTCTACACCACCATCTATTGGGAACCTACACCCCATATTCCTTTATGAACTCGTACAATGAAGTGTGATAAGCGTGATCATATGCCGATATGAGGAGAAGGGGATTATACCGATTGGGATATGGGGAGCTAGGATTTAGAGGTGTATGTTCCTCATCGTCAGTGCTGCCCCCAAGGGACATGCAGGGAGCCACTGCTCCCCACCCCAACGTACAATCGTTTTGAGAGCCTCTCCCCGAACGTCTTGAGGACTCCCTCCCCTACACCGACAAGGTAGGGGATGGCTGGGCCAGCCTGACCGAGATCCCATTCTAGGGGCCCCTAAAGAGGTCCCCCACTAGGCCGTGCAAGTCCCACCACCCTGCCCCAGGGGCTGAAGAGTAGGTAATCTATATACATGCACCACTGGCCCTAGTGGAGCTGATCAAATGCCAACGTCGGGTGCAGGCCGAGGAAGACGCCTTCCAAGGGCCGTCGACGTTAAAAACTACTATAGCTCGGGCCACCGTAGAAATGTATAATTAGCTTCTTGTGCACACAATTTAGGGGTATTATATACCCAGCCCAGATCGAGGCCCCAACTACCCCACAGGCAGGCTTGGTCGACTCTCTTTGTCACCAGTGTAGGGAGCACTCACCGCACAATGACCCACGATAGTGAAACCCAATATGTAGGACCTCCCCATACTACCACCATGGATAATGAAGGTGGTCCCCACTTCCAAGCTCAGCATGGAGGTCCTCCCCATGAGACCTTCAATCAAAACGAGGACCCTCCCCACGGTAGTGACACTCAGTACGGAGTCCGCTTCCGCGCTAATTACATTGGTTATGGGGTCATTACCCCTACCACAGACCACCGATATGGAGATGTTGCACATCCGGTTAATCTCCCACACGGGGGGATTCCCCATGTCCTTATGGAAGCCGGCGAAGGCCCTCATCACCTCACCAATCAGAGGAGTGAAGTCCTACTTCGCTTCACTAATGCTAAGCATAGAGGTCTTACCAGTTTTCGGGATGACCAGTACGAGGACCCTCCTCATGCTGATGTTGCCAGTGGAAGCAAGTGTGACGGTCCAACCCATGCTTCTATCAGCTCTATCGGAGGTCCTACCTGCTCCAGAATTTCCAACAGAGGTCCTATCCGCACATTAGATAGTGGAAACAGATGTCCTTCCTATGTTCCCTTTGATATCTGTCATTGTGCTCTCACACCCTAGCTCACTCAGGCATAAGTCCACCTTTCCCCAGAACCAGTATGGAAAAGGTACCTCCTCATGTTAGAAATCTAACCTATCCAAAAGAGCCATCCGGGGGAAGAAGGGTAGGACGTGCCTCCATAAAAAGAACACCGATAAAAGTCAGACAGAGATCAAACCTGTTTTCTTCTCAAACTCATAGAAGGAATACGATTCAACAATGGAACCCTAACCTAGATCCTCCGTGTCGAGGGCTAGGGAAGTAATATGGTGCATCAGCTAGAACATCCTTGGGAGATTCGATTATTACAAACCTCTTCATGTCCAGGGAGAGGCCTGATGAGCATGTTGTCGACTTTTTCACTCAATGGAGTGGACTCACATACTCTCTTGACATGCCGCTGACTCAATAGAAATTGTTGAATAAGTGCGTATGGAATGTCAAGATTGAACTAGACCCCTCTCTAATTACCCAGAACTACCCTGGGAGATCCGAGACTTCTCTTAAATGGATGAGAACCTAGAGGAAGCCTTACTGCATGCTAAGTAGGCACGTTGATTGCCTCCTAAAATCCCCGTGAGAAGGGCCTCCAGGACCAAGCCCGACGCAGTGGCTCAAATAGAGGCCCCCAAGCTATGAGAGTTATTACCAGTGGAGATGCCTCCATAGCATCATAGAGGCCCTCCACCTCAGGCGCTGCCTCCATCCCAGCAGCACCCACCTCAGAATCGACCGGTTCCCCCGCACAATATGCCACCACCACCTAGACGATATTCACAAGATCCACCTCCTTTGAAGGATCGTCCATCCCCTCATACTTTTCAAGCTCTGAGGGATCCCATCCCGGATATGAGGAACTGTGCCTACTCATTAAATGAGGCATCAGTCCCTGGTTATTTCTAAAGTTCCCTAGAACATGGGATTGTATGTTTTCCTGAGTGAGGGAGGCTAGTAGAGGCGAACCTCCCTGATCGCCCTAATTACTGCCCCTTCAACCAGATCTTGGAGGACACCCTCAAATAGTGCGATGTGTTAAAAGACTAGATTCAGTACTAGGTGGATAACAATATAGTATGGTTGGGCCCAACTCTGGCAGAGTTGGCATGCATCCTCATGAGGCCAGACCGCAACAACGATTGCAGAGGTGAGGGCAATCAGGTTTCCTGCCACGGGTCCCACACGAATGATGATTGGATGACTTGTAAAATAGTCTCTCATGCTCAAGGTGTTATTTGTACATGCCTGAATCGGCCAAAGCATCCAGAAGTTGCAGATACTACTTTTGCATCGTCAGCTCAGTTGTCCCCTTCTTATATGATCAAACACTGTTGGTGTAAGGGAAAGAAAATTCCCCGACCAATGACATCATTATCCCATACTATTAGTGACTTCATGCCCCCAGAGATGGTGATCCATACTATAATCCATCAAGTAGTGGAAAAATCTTAATGTGATGGTCAAGGGTATGCCTTAGTTAAGACCATAGATTTGGTAAATTCCTACATGATTTTTGATGATGAGGAGTGCCCGAAAGATCTTCCCAATGTCCCTAGCCATTATTAGCATCAATGGAGTCACAACAATATGGGCCCTCAGAGTGCCTTGGTCAGTAATTCTAGTCATTTTGTGCACACGACCAAAACTATGAAACATGTAAAACACAGAGATTAGTATACATAGCCTTCTCATCTAGTGACCTTAGGCACACTTTTGCTGTCATTTATATTGTTGGATCAGGCTGAGCCACCTCGACTACGCTGTGACCAGCCACACTTTTCCACAGTCTAGTCTTAGTTGTCTACCCTCATCTAGTAGTCACTCTGTAGGTTTGAGTAGAGGGCTACGAGATATTCCTAACACCAGTCTACTGTCGGCCCAGTTGGTAGGGCCCACCAAAACTCATGTCATCGAGAAACCTCCTGTTAGAAGAAGTTCACACCTGGCATAGAAGTATAATGTTCTGAAACATATTTCCATCAATCTATTAATGATCTTCATCTAGGAGAACCTTTTCCTCTAAACAGAAATGCATGAGGCCCTCTCTGAGGCTTTAAGATGCCCCCCCCCCAGTTTGAGATGGACGTAGCAGCCATAGAAGCCTTCATGATGAGGCAGTAGATAATGGTAAATTCCAGGCCATCATCTCGTTCTCTTGAGAAGGTGAAGGCTCTACCATACATGGTCAAATTCTCCCACTGTACATCATTGACCAGTTCAATGTCATGGAGGTTCATCACTGCCTTGTCAACACGGGCTTTGGAATCCACCTAATACCGACTCAGACACTTTGAAAACTGGGATTGTTCGAGGATGATCTGAGTCCCTCGGACCTAAGAATCCAATTTTGTGACAGGATAGAGCAGAACCTGATTGGAAAGATCCATTTTAAGAACGAGTTCGGTGGTCTAATTGCCAACACTGAGATTATGGTTGTATCCCAGGATACCACCTATAATGTTTTTATGGGTTGGTCGTGGCTGCACATACATGTGGAAGTTCATTCATCATATCACCAATGCCTTAAGTACTCCCATAATGGTTGAGTGGGTGCGATTCAAGGTGATTAATTTCCTTTTTCCACTTCAGAAGCCCACTATCTGGATTCCGACTACTACTAGCGCGTGGACAAGAAGATTCAGACTAATGAGGTCGAGCACGCTACGGCTGCATCCGACCCATTGGCAGATCTGGATGATGCATACATATTTACAGTCCATTGATTGGAGGCTACCACTCTTGAAATTGGACAATTATTTGTTGTTTCTAGAATCATGGGGAGGAAATTCCCAAGTCTAAGAAACATCGGAAGATCACCTCATACTCCTACACAATCCAGGCTCTGGTGATCCCGTAGGCCTCCTACTCCCATAAGGTATCAGGATGTCTGCCCCATGGCCACTGCAATACGTCATACATGTTTGTTTCACTAGGCTAGAATTAACCGACTCAAGCTGACACATCACTATTGCATTGATATCTTCAACCATGGCCCCTTGGGAAGAAGACCATATGGGATTGGATCAACAACCTTCATCACTATGGTTGCGGCCGCACAGGAGTGCCCCGATGTAATGTCGACACCCGCTGAGGCATGAACCAACCTCCTATCGGGAGCTGCCGATTCAAAGTAAGATCCTCCTACCAAGGATCCCCCCTCCATAAGTGAAAAGAGGATTTAGAGGATGCTACCATGCCTTTGAAGAGGTAATCTCTACCACGGTTGACGAGTTCGTACAAGTGAACCTCGGTAGAGAGGCAGACCCGAAACCCCCATTGATTAGTGTCGTTGTGCCTCTCGAGGAGCAACAATGGTAAATATACTTCCTTAAACAAGGCCATGACCTATTCTCCTAGAGTTATGACAAGATTCCATGAATAGATCCTCAGGTAGTTGTGCACCGCCTCGGTCTCCCAACAAATCATCGTGACTTCAAGTAGCCACCCAAAAATAAGCACCCTTCTCACAGTGTGATAGTTGAGGTAGAAGTTGATACGCACATCAGAGCCAATTTTGTTATGATGGAACGGTACCCCCAAATTTATGGCCAACATTTTTTCATTAAGAAAGAATAAAAGACAGATATTAGTTTTCATCGACTTCCGAGTTCTCAACCTTCACTATCTGAAGGATGGTTTTCCCCTTCTAGTGACAGAATGATTGATTGACACTACAGCTGGGTTCCAAGACCTCTCCTTCGTGGATGGGTACTCTAGGTATAACCATATCTAAATGGCCTAGAAGTATGAGGAGTCTATAGCCTTCAAGGAACCACAAGGTACATTTTGTTACCAACTTATGCCATTGTGTTTAAATAATGTTGGTTCCACCTATCAGCAGGCTATGCATTGCATATTTAGGCCGATCCTCAAGAATGTTGGTGGAATGTTACGTAGATGACCTGGTGGTTAAATCTCACCAGCATTAGGACCATATCAAATAACATGAGAAAGTGTGCATCTTCCTTTGTTCATGTCACCTGAAGGTGAACCCATTGAAATGTTTTATTGTGGTCACCTCGGGGAAGTCTCTCAGCATTTTTTTCAGATACCAGGCCATTGAAATCAACCCAGAGAAGATCAAGGCCATTAGCTAGATGTCCCCTCTGACCAACATTCAGGAGCTTCAAGGTTTCAAATTCCACTTAGCCTACATATGCTGATTCCTCATGAATTAGGCCAGCATGTGTAAGCCCTTTTGTCGGTTCATGAAGAAAGGAACAGTCTATGTGTGGGACGAAGTGTCTCAGACTGTTTCCATGGAAATCAAAAAGCATCTGCTCCAGCCTTAGGTCTTAATACCACCCATCTCTGAAAAGTCGTTGGCCCTTTACGTGACCACCCTGGAGCGATCTATCGGCGCCCTTCTCACCCAAAAGAACAACGAGTGAATAGAAAATAGCCTATACTACCTCATCTACATGTTCCTCAATACAGACACCATATAAAACCCTATCGAGAATAGCTTCCTTGTGCTCATATTCATAGTCAAAAATTTGTGGCATTACTTTAAACACCACAAGGTACAGCTGGTGTCCTGAGATGATCTGCTGAAGTACATCCTAAACCACCCCAAGTTAACAGGTCTTCTAGCTCAGTGGACAATGATTCTCCAGTAGTTCGACATTAGTTTTTTCTCTCTCAAGGCTTTTGAGGGGAAATCATTGGAAAACTACCTTACAACCCAGCCATCTCTTGTGGACCAGTCCCTGGACCTTGATTTTTCTAAGGAGGCAATCCTCTTAGTAGACCAAGCTATCCCATGATGGAAAATGAACTTCGATGGAGCTTCCTGGAGCCCCACTGGAAGAAGGCTCAATGGCCCCAGGCTCAATAGAGTAGGAATGGGTATTGGATTCATTAACGCAGTATTGGTCATTCTGCCATACTCATTCCTATTGTCAGAAGGCTGCACCAACAACGAGGCAGAGTTTCAGGCTCTCATTACTGGCCTCAAGCTGGCCCTCGAGATAGACGTTCCACATTTGCATGTGAAAGGGGACTCCAAACTAGTCATCAAGCCGATCAACGATGACTATGTCGTCAGAAAGATAGAGCTCGTGCCATTTTTGAAACGCACTCCCCAGCAAAAGGCATAGTTCCCATCATGGCCAGAAGTTACTCATGTCCCTCGATCTCAAAACGGTCGAGCTGATGACATGGAAAGCCTAGCTGAATCACTTGTAGAACCCGAACAAGATAATCTGATTATCCACGTGGCACACCGAAGAGTCATTTCTCCCTTCACTTTGAGTGACGATGACAACCTGTTGGTAAGCCACTTTACTGCATGCGCCTCCATGTCAAGACCCCCAGGTCCCCCAAATGTAGGGATTGAAGTGACTCCCAACTAGAGAACCTCCTTTGGTGAGTATCTCCAAAATGGTAATCTTGTGGAATATCAGGCTGAGCATTAAAAAATCCAACACCGCACGTTACATTTTACCCTCCACGATGTCCCTGGTCATGAGAAGATCCTATAAAAGTGCGGGTTTGATGGGGTCCTCCTCCATTGCATTCAAGGAGCTGAGATTTTCCAGGTCATGCGGGAGGTTCATGCTTGTTCCTGCGAGGCTCATCAGACTGGGCAGAAGCTATCTCACAAGATTCAGAGAATGTGGTGTTTTTCCCCCTATGATCCATGACGTCATCAATTTCACCAAAAGGAGCCATGTATGCCCAATTCATGCAAACTTATTTCATTGGCTGCAAGAGCCTCTCCACTCCACCATGTAATCTTGGCCCTTCGTGGTATGGGGACTCAATGTCGTGGGACCATATCTACTAGTGATAGCTCACCAGTACATATTCATCATGACTACATCAGATTTTTTTCTCCAGGTGGGCAGTGGCATTTCCACTTAATGTGGTCAAGGATCATTCCATCGTTGACATTTTGAGCTCCAACATCATCTACCGATTTGAACTCCCTCACAACGTTCTCACCGATAATGGCACAAACATTCGAGTAGCTGAGTTGATGAAATTGTATCCTATGTGAAACATCCATTCTATCCATACCTCATACAATCATGCACAATAAAATGGATAGATCGAGACATTCATGAAACCCCTCTATAACATTTTTGCAGAAAAAGGTAGGTCAGAATAAGAAGAGTTGGCCGGACAAGCTCTGCAATGCCCTCTAGGCTAATCAAACAATGACTCATAATTCCACACAGGTTACCCCATATTCCCTGGTGTATGGAACTGTTATCATCCTACCCATCGAGATTCAATTGACCTAAATGCACACAACTATCTATCTTCAGAAAGCGCCAGATAAAGTATCTGAAATCTATCTGGCTGAGTTAGAAGCCCTAGAAGAGAACATTCTTCATGCCCTGCACAATCTAGAAATTCATAAAAACAAGATAGCTAGAGATTTAATCAATAAATTTCACCTCTTCTCCATCTTTTATGCTTACATGTTATTGTTCATGAGGGCGGAAAGGATACCTCGCAAGAAACCACCCAAGTTGGAGCCCAAATGGGAGGGACCTTGCATCATTCACAAGGTTTACTCCAATGGCGCATATAACTGGTTACAATGGATGGTGATCATATAACTCCTCCCACCAATTCCATGTTTCTCAATAAATACTTTTCTTATGTCCCCATGATCCTACATGACCTTAAAATGTAGGGTCCTACATGACCATAAACTGTACGGTCCTACATGACCCTAAATCGTAGGGTCATACATGACCATAAATTGTATGGTCCTACATGACCCTAAACTTTATGGTCATACATGACCCTAAACTTTATGGTCATACATGACCATAAAATGTACGGTCCTATTTGACCATAAATTGTATAGTCCTACATGACCATAAACTGTACGACCCTACATGACCATAAACTGTACAGTCCTACACGACCCCAAACTGTGTAATGGTCCCGCATAACATTAAACTATATGGTCTGGTACGACTCTAAACTACATTAGGGTCCTACATGGCATTAAACTGTATAGTCGTTCATGTCCTTAAACTGTAAAATGTACCACATGACAATAAACAACATGTCATCCTGCATGATTATTAAATGCACCATTAGAACTATATATGGTTTGATTTCCATCTTCATGGGATATGTAGGAACACTCAGACACCTTGTCTTGAGTCCATCCCCATCCTATTCTCATTTGGGTACCCCTCCTAGGTGTAGATCCCTTGGGTGATCTCATGTGATATAGCCCAAGCTTCTTTGTCCCCACTTGTGTCAAGATTACAAAGGTCACGCCATGTGTCCCTCCTTGTTCTTCTAATCCTCCCACATCCTTACCGCATGACATTAAACTTCATGCCCCTTTTAGAACTACGTATGGCTTGATTCCCATCCTCATGGGATATGTTAAGACATCCGAAAATTTCGTCAATAGGCCCAACCCCAAACATTGGTAACTCCCATTGGGAAGAAACACATTGATTGGTATAGGTTTTTTTCACTCTGTCACATCGAGTTCATCATGACCGTACCATATTACATGATGTGGATGTTGTGTTTCAAACCTAGTCAACAGATCTCCTTTGTTGTTGTTACCACCCCCATATGTCCTAAACATGGAGTATAGTGGTTCATTATGCCCCACTATCTCCCCAAACCTCGGTCTTCCACGAGTAGGAGAGTAATTCTAGCTGTAGGACCCTTATGTGATGGGGAGAGCCTATTCCTGCTCCTTGTTTCCACACACCAAGTATTTCACACGTGGGATCAGGAGCTATGATGAGGTAATTCCCACATGATAGGTCATATGGCTATAGTTGGTTAGGGCACCTAGCATCTGGTCCTTTGACCCTTGTGACCCCCTAGCCCGAGTTCTCATTTTGGATTGTGTGGTGTGGAATGGACTCATGCCCTTATTCACGTCAAGCTATTTTGCCACACCACACATATCCCCTTAAGACATCCCTCCCTTCATTTATCATTTGTCCCATGAGCACCGACCCTTCCATACTTCATGAACCCCTTCATTTTGGCTTCCATCACCTTCTATATCCAAAAAGACCTTGGTATGTCATGGATGCTCGACCCAAGGGCTCTCCAACCATTATGGGATAATGTCCTTGTGGATTGTGGGCGGAAAATTGATACAAGTCTCATGTTTCAAAGATGGTCAACAATCAATGCTAAATAGTTTTCCTGGAACTCCAGTCACACACGGGTGGGTACTCGATTGAAAACCAAGTCAATAGTTGTCCTCTATCATCATTGCCGCTTTGTGGTCTTTCATAGGCATGATTATTCACCCTCTTTGTCCCACACACATTTCTTTAAACTTGGCATCTACAATCCAAGATCTATGACCATAAACTAAGATAACCATCATCCTCACTACAAGATGTTAAACTGCACGCTAGCTATGACATTATATCTATGGCCCAGCCTCAAGTCCCCTCACCCAAGTTGTCACTTAGGATTGTACAATGTGTTATGGGATTATGTTCTCATTCACGTCGAGTTACTCATTGTTTCGTACACCTCCCTCGGTGGGGTATCTTTCCCTTATTTGCGTCTCTACTGCATGTCGATAAATTGCATGTCATCCTTCCCAATAACTACATGTGGCTTGATTCCCATCCTTATAGGATATGTAGGACCACCCAAATGTATAGTCTACATGTCCAAGACCATATCTTAGAATCCTCGGTATAGTCCTGGATCCCTGGCATGATTTCTTCTAAGAGAGGGGTATACGGTGTGGTATGGGGTTATGTCCTCATTCAGGTTAGTTTTAAAACAACCATGCCACATACCTCTCTCTCCTGAGTATCCTTTACTCATCACTTTGAGTAAGCCAACCTTAAGTTGGGTCCCCTGACCCTCTTTGGTGATTCACCAATGTGTCTATGAGTACTCTAGTCTAGTTCCTGGAGTGTCAGATTCAGCTTGGAAATTCTTTCATCCTTTTTTTTCAGGATTTGTGTCCCCCCTCATTTGGGCTTCCATTATCTTTCACATCCAAATGGACCCTTGAATGGAATGGATGCTCAGTCTAAGTGATCTCCTACCATTATGGGGAAACATCCTTGAGGATTTTAGACATAAAATTGATACAAGTCCCATGTTGTGAATATGGACAGCGGTCAACGATCATTTGTTGTTCCCGTTTCAGGTCACACGATATGGATAATGTGTTTCGAACACGTTCAAAAGTTATCCTCCATCATCACACCAACAAAATCAAGACTTAAATTTAGGTTACATGATTCCCATCATTTTCCACTCCATTATGTGGAAGTGTAATTTCAACACTCTTGGTACTATTTCTCAGTGCACATTTGCACGTTAGGAGGACAAAGCCGCAGAAAGGCATCATTCCGGGCTCCGTACTGACTTACCCTAGACGTGTATTCTAGGTATTGAAGGAACCACTTTCTCCCTTGTTTTCCACAATGAGTTTTACTCACATGGTCATAGGAATTGTATTGAGTTATGTTCCTCCATTGAAGAGTTCTGCTTCTCCATGGTCCGAGCTCTAAGACCCTGAACTAAGATATCTTTATATGTCACCCTCTTGAGAACTATGTATGCATTGATTACCATCCTTAAAGGGTATATAGTAATGCCTAGACATGTCATCTTTAGGTCTAGTTTGATTTCCAGTAATTTACCTCTTTTGTTCTGCCTTTTAGGCCCCATATCTCATAAGACATCGTGATGTGGTGTGTGTAGGATTATGCCTTCATTCACATCTGGTTTACAATTTCCGTATCAAGTACTCCCCATCAAATATCTAGTCCCTCCTACCACCTGTCCCAGATGACAATAAACTGTATGTTGTCCTACATGACATTAAACTGCACTTTTAAGAACTATGTATTGCTTGATTCCCATCCTCATGGGATACGTAGGAATTCTAGGACAACTCGTCTTAGTGTCCAGCTCAATTGAGAGCTCGTCAATCCTGCCCCATATTTTCTAACCTTTTCTATCCCCCCTCGACCCGAGGTTTCATTTTTAGAATCATGTCTGGTGTGATGTGGGCCTCTTCCTCATTCACGCCCATTATGCTTTATCAATCCATGCACATTCCCTTTTGAACATCATCTTTCATGTATGTGTCTGAGCCATATGACATTAAACTATGATGCCTAGTCCAACATGACTTTAAATAATTGTGTCTATACTACACGTTATTAAAATGAATGGTTTCTCCCATCACATGACCCTAAACTGTCACATTATCGTCCTGGATATATGACAAAAAATGGCACGACACTGTGATGTCCGCACTCAAGGGGACATCATGCTTAGTATCTATCAACCACCATATGGTGATGCCTGTATTTATATCCTATTTCTATAGCTTCACAAAAAAAACACAATCACTCATCCTAAAGAAAAAACATGATGTATCAAATTCCACTTCTTTTGGTGCAGGGGCCAGACCCTCATGAAATTATTATCGCTGGCACTGGTAAATTACCATTCCACCTTCAGAACTATATATGGCATGATTTTTCTCCTCATGGGGTACATAAGAACTCCCATTCACTTTGCCTCGGGCCCTGCCAAAAAAAAATTTTGGGTCCCTCAACCTAACCCCCCCCCCCCAGTAACACATGGTGATCTGGACTTCATGTCCTCATTCACGTCGGGTTTTATAATTACCTCACCATGTGTCTCCCACATTCCCTATCATCAATGGTCTGAGCTCTCTGACTATAAACTAAGATCACTCTGTGTCCTTGCTGCTAGACGTTAAACTGTGTGACATCTTCCAGAACTACGTACAACATGATTCCCATCCACGTAGGACACGTAGGAACGCCGAGCCATCCTCTCTCTGGGTCCACCCCATGAATCTAAAATCTTGTCCCCTCACTTTCGGCCCCTAGGCCCGAACCCATTGGGGGAACATGTGGTGTGGAGAGTACCTCATGGGTCCTCATTCACGTAGGGTTTTACAACAACCTCACCATGTGATTCCCTTGCCGTTAACCAACCAGGTCCGAGTTCTATGGCCTTAAACTATGATCTCCCTGTTGAACCTGCACGTCACGTTTTGGCAACATCACCACCATGCGCACAGTCCATTAAATCAAGCCCCCTTAATGGACCATACTACAACTATTAAGATGTAAGAATGTAACCTCAGGACCCTTGTCCTTATAGGGGGACTCAATTCCTTCTATCTAATACATCTTATTGTTGTACTCAGAAGCATTGTGACAAAAATCCCAAAGTGTGAAATTTTAACAGGGTCATTCCCTTGTCCAACGTCCAAGATATGTGAGCCCATTATTTGGATCCTCATACTCTTTAAAGTCTAAAGGGACACCCTTTATATGGCCTGGTCTCATGCCACATTTTCTTAATGACCATCTTGGGACAACATCCCTTAGGACCTCAGATTACATTTGGGACAGATCCTGTAACACCCCTACACTTTATGAGATATTTTTTTTAATTTCTTTGATATATTCTATTATACACTACACCATTATTAGCTTTTACTATATGCAACACCGTATTATCTTGTATTATACTCAACACTATTCTTGGCTCGTGTTACACACAATTTCATGTTCGTTTTGTGAAAATTATTCTACGCAACATTAAGTATAGATTTTTTTTAATGAATAAATGAAATAAGTTTTGATTATGTTATACGCAACACCAAAGAGAGCTTTCACTACACACAGCCTTGACATGGCTTTCATTACATGCAATCGAGACCTTCATCGATAGCGTGTGTAGTACACAATACCGAGTTTCACAATACGGGATATTATTATAATATTACTATGAACTAGCCATTATGAATACTAATACCCACTTTTTGAAATTTTATAAATTTTATCTTTCAAAATGGACTTCATTTTTTGATTAGGAATATTGAAATTATCTTAGAGTGAATATTTGGTATTTTTCTGAAAACTTTCAATTTTGGATGAATAGTGAAAACACTGGGTTACTATTTAAAAACCGACTTTTTATTTGAATAATTATTTATTTTATATAAATTTATTTTAGGTCAAAATTGATACATAATACCTATATAAGTTCAATGTAATTCATTGGAGTCATTTTATAATAATTTTAGATAAATAATAATTTTATTAAACTTTTCACCGTCTTTTACCGACCTCCTAGGAGAATTTGAAAATTTACATAAAATGTAATTTTATCCCTTCTATGAGTATAATATTGAAAATACAATAGAGACGGATAATATAAAGGAGTAAAATGTGGTTCAATAAGAAAAAAATAATATTTTTTGAATAGTAATGTTTTACTTTTATTTACCACGGTTAAAAGTAAATAGGGTAATTAAGGGTAAAAATGATATTATTATTACCCTAACACATGTCCTAATTCTATTTTATAAGTGTATTTAGACCAAAAAACCCTTAGAAATAAAATATTTTCATCTTGGTCCACTTGTATTAGATTTAGACATTTATTGTTATTTTATTTAAAGAAGAGTTAAAATAGTAAAAATCAATGTTTAATAACTAAAACATTTTTAATACAGGGTTATACATAAGATAAATTCAACTATAAATATTCATTATAAATATAAATAGATTTAATAAATAATGGTATTTTATTTATAATTTTTAGACATTAAATAATTTAATTTATTTATGACACAATGATGATGCATTAATTACCTTATTAATGAAATATTAACATAATTGATGTTATAAATACCCAAAAAATGTTTTGAGACTTTTTATAAATGAAACTAATTTTTTTGGTTAATATGATACGTTAGTATTTATTCAATTAATGTTTTTCGAACTAATCATGATTTTATGGTTTTCACAAAATGAAATTACCAAATAGTGTCAAAATTGACCTAAAATAGTTTTTAAAACAAATATTATATTATTAATTATTATTCTATTTATAAAAATCAATGGTTAGGATAAATGACTTATATAAGGTTATATATATTAATAATGAACCACTTGGGGTTATTTTTTCTTGTTATAGTAGTTTTATTAACCATATAGTGTATGAAAACAAGAAGACACGATAAAAGTTAAATTATTTAACTTAGAGTTAAATCTAAATGATAAGGCTAAAATAGTAACGTAAACTTCTATAAAACCTATTGGTTGAGAGGATTGCGACCCATCCCCACCTTATATTATAAATAAGTCACTTTGGAGCCATTATTAACCTAATATGACTTTATTATAAAATAATATTTTAAATTTTTCCTAAAGTGTCCATCTCCTCCCTTATAAAAGGGCACCTCCTCTCTCTTATCTTTACACAATTTTGAGCCTTAAATCTTGGACAATACCTTCCCATTTCATGTCTCACCTTCATTAGAAACATTATAGAGGTTCTGGTCTCCAAAAAAGACCAACTCTAGTTCCTTAAGAGGAAACTTAAAAGGGGTCCGTCGAAGAAGAGGTAATCTCTTCTACCAATTTTTTCAAGTTTCTTTCTTCTTAAAATTCTTCTTCATTATTTTTTTCATCATAAATTAATAACATAAGTATCACTCATATACTTATATGTTATTATAAATATTAATCAACCCCATTTCATCTTTCATTCAACCTATGAAAAATGAAATCATCGCACGTGCGTACGTACGGTATACTGTCTCCACGCCGTGGTGCAATCTGTTTTTTCACAACCACCTTACGTGGATGGGTATAATAGTGTAAAGAATAACTATATATATTTATTATAACATCAAACTGATTCTGAGATATTATATCATCCTCTCCAATTCAATTCAATAATTATGGGAAAGATATCATCGCTTGTGCGTACAGACGGATTACCGTCGCCACAACGCGATTAGATTAATTCTCCATGTTAACCACTCAAGAATGATTATAATGTATATATAATGAATAATAATAAAATATATGACATAATTACGATACTGGATTTATGTATATATATATATATATGTCATCTACTTACTTCCATTGACATCAATTAGGAAAGGAAAACGGTGTTCTTGCGTACGTACGACCTACCGTCTCCATGGACGGTGTATTTCATTTCATTAATCTATCTAATATATATATATAATGAATATATATGATATATAAACCATGATTTACATTCTGGAAGTAATTAAATCATGATATAAGTAACAATAATATCTATAACAACAAGTCCAAACACATACGATAAATAAAATGATTTTACCCTCAACATTGCTTTAAAATTGAATTTACAAAAGAACGGGTAATATAAAGTCATATGTGAACCATATATGATAACATAACAATAAATATGATTATTTAATAATTAAATGACATTATTTAAATCATTATACAGGAGGTTCGGATATGTACGAATCATATCAGACCTATGGTAAGGGTTAATTATTCCAATCTCATTCTTATCCGAGATTGTTTATTCATAATTATTTACTGGGGTTATGTTTATCATCCATGTCCATATGTTCTCAATTTTTTTTCATAAAATGTTTACATTTATTCCATATATTTTTAAAGTCATTTTTATCCTTTTTTTAATTTTACTACATCATATGGAAGGAATGTTTCTTTTGATGACCTTACGAGGAACTTTTGGACTTTTCTGGAAAAAGTACGAGAAGAATGTTTTTTAACGTATACAGCATGAATGAATTTTTAACGTTTCATAACACCTTATTTTCATGAATCTTACTCTAAAATATTTAATTAATATTTTTTAAAAAATAATTTTCATTAAAAATTTCATGGAATTTGTGAAAAGAAAATGATTTTTAAGAATAAAGGATATTTTCCTCAAAAATTAATTTCAAGTGTTTTAACAAAAAAAATTCCATATAAGATGGAATTATTTCATTTGTGTACATTTCAAGTATAATGTCTCTATGATTTATATGGTTTCACTTTTTTATGTTCAAATTATATCCATTTTTTATATGGATTATGTTATGATGGGATGATGTTCATGAAACCCATTTTATTCTTTGGGTAATGATGAATGATTTATGTTCATGTTGTTGCACATGTAAGAATGATTTCATTATTAGATGGTTGGGACCTATATCTACCTACAATTCATTGGGTAATGATTTATATCTCATGAGATAGACATGGCTAGAACTGCATGTTAATCCGGTTCAGTGATATTGGACTGGAACGAGGAGTGAACTCGATTCAGTAAGGGACGTTGTCCACTTAGATGGTCTTGGCAGCAATGCCTTGGCTACTATGGAAATCATAACATGTGGTTAATGGATTCCATAATTACATGTTTTATTCTCATGCTATTTTATCATGATTGATGTTCCATTATGATCAATGCCTTATGTACTGCCATGTTTTATGTCATTGCTCAAGATTTTGATGTTTAAACATTATGTGCATGTTTTTAAGTTCAAATGTATATGGTTTGTTTTATGTTCTTCATGCATACCCTTACTGAGCATTTGATCTCACCATTTATATGTTTTCTTTTCCCCAGGATATAAAGAATGGTTTTAGGTAAGAAAAAAAGGGGATATCTTTATGGGAGATGTTGAAGATCTTTCACCAAGATTATAAGATTATATTTTGAGCATCAAAAGACAGTAAAATATTACGGTCCTTTGGTCTATATTTTTGTTATGTATTAGATATTCTGAAAAAGTAATGTTATTTCTATGTACGTCAAGCTTCAGGTATCTACAGTAGGTATTAGAGGAAAGGTTTAGTTAACCTTTTGAAACTAGGATGCAAAAAATATAGTGAGATACCTAGAGATATTTCTAAGGTATGTCTAGGGATGTCCCTAAGGTTTAGTATAACTATAGGATATATTCATAGAGTTATGTTGACGATCATGAATAACCTAGGGTGAACCTAAGGTATCATGGATTAAATAATTTGTAAGAAGATAGACATCCCATAAGTGACTTTTAATGATTATGTGGTTCCTCATTATTTTATTTTTTTCTTACACTATGTTTTCTAGTTTTAGTCAATGGAGGAAACAAGAAGGAATTCAGTTAATGTTGATTCCAATGGCCAAATTGGTGATTGTGATCAACAAAATCGTGTAATGCCTAGAGAGAAAGATATTGTGATTATGCCGAATCAGTCATCACGATATATGATTAACAAGGTGAACTTTGGTGGTATCCCTAAGTCATAAAATAAGAGGAAGATGAACATTTATACATGTTCTCATGTAGATGAACATAGAGGAAGGAAGATGAAGCTTTCTACGTATCAATAAAAATGGAAGAAGAACCTAGAGGAATACCTCAAATAGAGGGGAAGATGTTATCTGTGTGGAGAAAAGGGTCATAGAGTGACAGACTGTTATGGAGTTCAATGTCTTATTTGTGGAGAACATGGGAATTACCTAACTCAATGCCCTAACCTAAGAGGAATCTTATAAATCAAGGAAGGACTTATTCCATGACAATCATTGAAGAGGATGGATTGAAGTGTTTATGTATTGGTATTCAATAATAATGTTGTTGAGGTACTTTTATGGTATATTGTAATATTTTTGTATTAGTCTATTTTGGTTTTCAATAATTTTATGGTACCGGTAACCATGAAAAGTGATTGAAATATTTTCAGAAAGTAGATGATATGCGCATAATGAAGGGATAAAGAGAAAATAAAATTTTTCATAATATTCAGGAGCTCATGACTGATATAAGGACAAAGTGATTTCATGGTTTGAGTATATAGAAATTTTGGGATTTTGATATGTGAAAAGAGTTAACATTTGACAGCATTTATGTTTCCACTAAGGTTCAATGGGTATTCATTTTTCAAGAGAATACATGATTAAGGTATTCATATGTTTGGAATGTGACCAACAAGATATATCGTATGATATATGTGGGATAAATGATTGTATTCACATGCTCGGTAAATTAAATTTCTAGAAATTCTTTTCATTATACTATGAGCTTGGACAAAGGTATTTTTGATAAGCCTAAAGATTAGAATGGATTACGTTGGACATAAGTTAGTATTTTTTAAGGCTAAAAATTTTTGATATTATTTTTGGAATGTTATAATGGTATTTTTTAGAAAAAGGGATGCCCATAGGACGGGCGACAACCCATGGCGTCGGAGAAGGATGCAGGAATCAAACCCACAACTGAGTGTGATAGGACTTTATCACATACCACTAGCCTACAAGAAGTCCCTGGTTAGTAGAAACTAGTTTTATTTTATTAAGATGTATGATAGATGAAGTATAAATCCATTTTAGGAACCATGTATGATTAATCTCAGCATAGATGGACTTATGTATATTTAATAACTTGTGATAGAGGTAGATGGAATGACCTATCATTCAATCGCATGATCTGCTAACACTTCGAGAATGAAAAATTCAACTTCATTTCATTAAATAAGAGATGAATTGGAAATTGTTCATAGGATGAACAACAATGATATTACACTAAAATCAAGTAAGTATTTCTTATAATTCAAAATTTTAAACTTTAGGTAAATCATATTGAAAACCAAAAATGTTGTCCTAGTGCTCTTATATCAGATGAATCAGATGGTACCTTAGATCATCACAAATTTATGGCTTTGTGATTGTTGTCTTTTTCATATCCATGTTCTCTACCACTCTCCATCAGAACATGATGGTTATATTTCTCTTCCATATCCATATTTTCACCTATGTTCTCCTATGTGGAAACCCAGTGATGAGTTAATTTGGGTAAGCGTTATGTTTAATACTTCACTTTTTAAAATTATGTTTTAGTATTCTTTTTTACGATGTGGGTTTCTATTAAAGAAATTTTCTAGTAGAAATCCATTTATAACCCCGACGAATTTCGAGGGAAAAATTCATTTTAAGGGGTGTAGAATGTAACATCCCTAGATTTTATGAGATATATTATTTTTAATTTCCTTTATGTCTTCTATTATACACTACACCAAGATTAGATTGTACTATGCACAACACCGTATTATGTTGTAGTATACGCAAAAATATTCATGGCTCGTGTTACACACAATTTCAAGTTCGTTGTGTGAAAATTATTCTACACAACATTAACTATAGATTTTGTTTAATGTATAAATGAAATAAGTTTTGATTATGTTATACGAAACACCAAATGGAGCATTCACTACATACATCCTTGACTTGGATTGCATTGCACGCAATCAATACCTTTCTCGCTAGCGTGTGTAGTACGCAATACCGAGTTTTACAAAATGATATATTATTATAATATTATTATGAACTAGCCATTATAAATAATAATACCCACTTTTTTAAAATTTTTAAATTTTATCCTTCAAAATGGACTTCATTTTTTCATTCGGAATATCAAAATTAGCCTAGGGTGAATTTTTGGTATTTTTCTGAAAACTTTCAATTTTTGTTGAATAGTGAAAACACTAGGTTACTATTTAAAAACAAACTTTTTATTTAAATAATTATTTATTTTATTTAAATTTATTTTAGGTAAAAAGTGATACATAATACCTATATAAGTTCAATGTAATTCATTGGAGTCATTTTATAATAATTTTAGATATATAATAATTTTATTGAACTTTTCACCGTCTTTTACCCACCTCCTAGGAGAATTTAAAAATTTACATAAAACATAATTTTTCCGCTTCTGTGAGTGGAATTTCGAAAATCCGAGAGACATGGTTAATATCCAGGAGTAAAATTTGGTTCAATAAGATAAAAATAATTTTTTTTGAATAGTATATTTTTACTTTTATTTACCATAGTTAAAAGTAAATAGGGTAATTAAGGGTAAAAATGATATTATTATTAACCTAACACATGTTATAATTGTATTGGATAAGTGTAATTCAACCAAAAACAACCATATAAATAAAATATTATCATTTAGGTCCACTTAGATTGCATTAGGACATTTATTATTATTGTATTTAAGGAAAAGTTAAAATATTAAAAATCAATGTTTAATAGCTAAATTTTTTTAATATAGGGTTATAAATAAGATAAATTGTATTATAATTATTCATTAGAAAGATAAAAATATTTTATACATAATGGTATTCTATTTATAATTTTTAGACATTATGTAATCTAATTTATTTATGACACAATGATGATGCATTAATTACCTTATTAATGAAATATTAACATAATTGAGGTTATTAATACCAAAATAAATCTAATTTGAGACTTTTTATAAATTATACTAATTTTTTAGGTTAATATGACATGTTAGTATTGATTCAATTAACATTGGTCGAACTAATCATGCTTTTATGATTTTCACAAAAATCATTTACGAAATAGTGCTAAAATTGACATAATGTAGTTTTTAAAACAAATATTATATTATTAATTGTCATTCTATTCCTAAAAATATAATTATCGGTCAAATGACTTATATAAGGTTATATATATTAATAATGGACCACTTGGGGTTCGTTTGTCTTGTTATAGTAAGTTTATTAACCATATATTGTTAGAAAACAAGAAGACACAATAAAGGATAAATTATTTTACTTAGAGTTAAATCTAAATGATGAGGTTAAAATAGTAACCTAAACATGTATAATACCTATTGGTTGAGAGGATTACGACCCATCCACACTTTATCTTCTAAATAAGTCACTTTAGATCCATTATTAACCATATATAACTTTATTGTAAAATAATATTTTAAGTTTCTCCTATAGTGTCCATCTCCTCCCTTATAAAAGGGAACCTCCTATCTCTTATCTTTAAACAATTTTGAGCATTAATGCTCAGCCAAAACCTGTCCAGTTTCCTTATAAACTTGTGTAGAAACATTTTAGAGTTTCTGGTCTCCTCAAATGACCTAATCTAGTGCATTAAGAGGAATCTTAAAAGGGGTCAGTCGAAGAAGAGGTAATCCCTTCTACCAATTCTTTCAAGTATCTTTCTTCTTAAACATCTTATTAATTATTTGTTTCATCATAAATTAAAAAAATTAGTATCACAAATATAATGATATGTTATTATAAATAAGAAAAAACCCCATTTTACCTTCTATTCATCCTACGAAAAATGAAATCACCACGCGTGCGTACGTGTGGAATACCATCTCCATGTCGTGGTGTAATATGTTTTTCCACCACCACCTTACTTGGATGGGTATAATGGTGTAAATAATAACTATATATAGTTATTATAACATCATACTGATTCTGAGATATTATAGCATCCTCTCCATTTCAATTCATTAATTATGTGAAAAGATATCATCTCTCGTGCGTACGTACAAATTACCGTCTCCATGACGCGATAAGATTCATTCTTCATGTTAACCACTCAAAAATGATTTTAAGTATATATAATAAATAATAATGAAATATATGACATAATTAGCCTAATGTATTTATGTATATATATATATGTTTGTCATCTACTTACTTCCATTCTAGTCAATTAGGAAAGTAAAACAACGTTCATGTGTACGTACGGCCTACCGTCTCCATGAACGGTGTATTTCATTCCATTAATCTATCTATTATATATATATATACTGAATATATATGATATATAAACCATAATTTACATTCTGGAAGTAAGTAAATCAGTATATAAGTAAAAATAATATGCATAACAATAAGTCCAAACACGTACGATAAATAAAACGATTTTACCCTAAATGCTGCTTTAACATGGAATTTACAAAAGAACGGGTAATATAAAGTCATAATTGAACCATATATGATAGCATAACAATAAATATGATTTTGTAATAAGTAAATGAAATTATTTAAATCATTATACAAGAGGTTCGGATACGTACAAAGTATATCAGACCCAAGGTAAGGGATAATTATTCCAATCTCATAATTATCCGAGATTGTTTATTCGTAATTATATACTGGGGTTATGTTTATCATCCATGTACATATGTTCTGAAAATGTTTTCATAAAATTTTTACATTTTCCCCATGTATTTTTAATGTCATTTGTAACCTTTTTTTGACTTTTACTAAATCATATGGAAGGAATTTTTCTTTTGTTTACCATACAAGGAACTTTTGACTTTTCCATAAAAATTAAGAAAAGAATGTTTTTTAACTTATACGGCATGAATGGATTTTTACGGTTTCCTAACACCTTATTTTCATGAATCTTACTCTAAAATATTTAATTACTATTTTCAAAAAAATCCCTATCTTTTAAAATTACATGGCATTTTGTGAAAAGAAAATGATTTTGAAGAAGAAAGGATATTTTCCTCAAGAATTCATTTCAAGTGTTTTATCAAAACCATTTTCCATATAAGATGGGATTATTTCATATGTGTAAGTTTCAAGTATAATATCTCTATTATTTACATGGTTTCACTTTTCTTATGATGAAATGATATCCATTTTTTATATAGATTATGTTATTTGGTATGATGTTTATGAAACGCATTTTATTCTTTTGGTAATGATGAATGATTTATGTTTATGTTGTGGGACAAGTAAGAATGATTTCATTATGAGATGGGTGGGACCTATATCTCCCTTCAATTTATTGGGTAAAGATTTATATCTCATGAGATAGACATGGCTGGAATGGAAAGTTAATTCGGTTTAGTGATACAGGACTGGAATTAGGAGTGAAATCGATTCAGTAAGGGACTTTGTCCACTAAGATGATCTTAGTAGAAATTCCTTGGCTACTATGGAAATCATAACATGTGTTTAATGTATGCCACAATTACATGTTTTATTCTCATGCTATTTTATCATGATTGATTTTCCATTATGATCTATGCCTTATGTACTTCCCTGTTTTATGTCATTGCTCAAGATTATGATGTTTAAACATTATGTGCATGTTTTTAAGTTCAAATGAATAGGGTTTGTTCTAATTTCTCCATGCATACCCTTACTGAGAATTTGAGTGCACCCTTTATATGTTTTCTTTTCCCCAGGATATAATGAAAGGTTTTAGGTAAGAAAAAAAGGGGAAGATCTATATGGGAGACGTTGAAGATCATTCACCTAGATTAGAAGATTATATTCCTAGTCTCCAACGACACTAAACTATTACGGTCCTTTGGTGTATATTTTTGTTATGTATTAGATATTGCAAAAAAATAATGTTATGTCTAGGTACGTCAAGCTTCGGGTCTCTATATATCCTGTGTTTCGAACTTGGTCAGTGGTCAACCCTCATTTGTTTGTCCCCATTCTAGGATAACACGAAATGGATACTGTGTTTTGAACATGGTCAACATTTATCCCCTATTTCCATGCCACAATCATTATGGTCCAGATATCGAGCATCATGATTCACATATTTCCACTTCATTTTATTCAAGTGGAATTCCAACAAACATTTCATTTCTTCTTCGTGCATCTAGGTGCATTATATAGGCTGGTCTGCATCATTGGGACATCATTCACCCGACCTCCCATATCCTCTAACATGTATGTTCATGTGCTAGGAAGATATCATCACCACTCCTTGTTTCCCACATCTAGCACGACTCATGTGGGTTAGTTATTCTGGTAGGACGTGTACTGGCGCATCCATGCCACACATGCCTTTCATCATCCAGCAAGACGTTAAACTATGCTATCAGAACTAAATGAGGCTTGATTCCCATCCTCGTGGGATACGTAGGAACACTCGACCACTTTGCTTCTGGCCTAGCCTAACTTTCACTTTTGGTCCTTTGACCTAAAGAACTTCCTCTGAGGATAAGTTTTGTGGTGTGAACTCCTTATGTCCTCATTCACGTTGGGTTTATAGATACCAAACCACATACTCATTTCCTGGGATCTTCCCTTTCACTCATCTTCCTATCTTTTGAGGTTAAACTGCATGATCCCACATTTCTTTGATGCATTACACATAGCTACGGTTCTACCCTGATCAAATTTATAATTCCCCATGATAGTCATGGGATGTACCAAATCCCTTGTCAAATAAGATTTCCCCTATCAGTGTTGGCCTCTTTCCACTCCATTCTCAAGAACTACGTTTGGATTGATTCTCATCCTTATGGGATACGTGGCAATGCCCAGGCATTTCTCATTGGGGCTAGCCCCAAGTTCATTGACCCTTATGGAACCTGGGGCCCGATCCTGTACCAGGAAGTATGACCTTTAAACTATGGGAATCGTCCTCGCCATATGACGTAAGACTACGTGTCATTCCTGGTTCTCACCATAGAAGTCCTGTTAAGATGTATGTATTATCCCTGATCAGATCGATATGCCCACCTAATGTGTCTTCACCACGGTGGCATAATTTCAAGAGTGTTGGAATCCATTCAAAAAACCCATCACTCCACACTCCACATTTTTACGCCCTTTATTCGGACCCTCATCCTCTTTCACATCTAAAAAAACTCCCTAATAGTATGGATGCACAGCCTATGGCTTGACTACTATCTTGGGCGAATGTTCTGGAAGACTAATGGATGAGATTTTGAGTCAGGACCTAGGTTTCAAACATGTTCAGCAGTCGACCTTCATTTGTTATCCCCATTCCAGGCTAACGCGATAAGGATACTTTGTTTTTAACACGGTCAATAGTAATTATTCATTTTTATTCCATCCCTACGGTGTTCCATATTTTGGGTATCATGATTCACACATTCCACTCCCCTGTGTTTGGATTAATTCCAACGCCCATAACGTTATCCCCTCATGCACTAAAGCACACTAGGAAAGTGATGATTCGAAAGTTCTCATAGATTCATCCCCTTGTCGGGCCTCTCACTTTATTCTAGGAAATCTATATTGGTTGTTCAAGCCCCAAATACTCAGATCATGGTTTCCACTCTTATATTCAGATAGAATGGTAAGGTGGTGATACCTTGTTTCTCACATCAGGCCCGACCCCCGTGAGTATAGGGACTGATCGTCGGATGTTCCATGAATATAACGGAAATTCAATCGACCAAAAATGGTTTACATAACCGATGCATGCAGCTAACATAACTTTTTAAAGCCTGAAAGTGTGTTCAAAAGTTACATGCATCATAGTACCTAGGCATCGACCCCTCCCGTGGACGGGTTGACCCTGTCGAAAGAACATTGCAGTTCTGCCACCCTTTGGCTTGTGTTTTCTAGGACTCATTATCGCTTTTTCAGTTCCCACTCCTCTTTGGCAGCGAGGGGGAATAGTTCTTTTTCTTTGATCTGGCCCCGCTCCTCGTTAGTTTGGATAATTATCTTCCCCTCAGAGGCTTGCCTCATGCGCTCTGTGGCCTCTGCCAGTTGGGCCTTCAGCCGCGATATAATCTTCGACTACATGTTGAGGGAAAGAGAATGATCATCTACCTAGATTTGTAGCCACTAAATATTGTTTTCAGACTCCAGGATCCTCATGAGGTTTACCTTTTTTGTCCATAACCAACCCATATAAAGGCCACGATCATACTCCTGAATCTTCTCCTCTAGGTGTTCTCTGACGAGCATGTGGGGACATTGGGCATTCACTCCCCCATCACATAGTTTACACATTCATGAACTAAGTCTATTAATCTAGTATATCCATTGTTCTTGTGGGATACCACTTCAATAATTTCATGCCCATCCCAGCTAGCAGACCAACAAGTGATTGGGAGCACCGCTGCTTGGTCAATTTGGATATCTGCCTCCACAACAACTAGCATCCCCCTAGGAAATGTGCCTCCAGAGGTAGAAATCTACTTCACCATGGTAGGCCATGCCATTTGAAGAACTTTGTATAGAAAGAAGTGCATGGATTCTAGTTATCCTGATCTGTGGGTAGTAGTCATGAATTTTTTAGAGGAGACATACAGATATAGAATGCTTCATCTGGTTCCTGGGATGTTTCCATAGGGTCCCAAAGGTATGGCCCTTCATATATCGTTGGAAGGCCTGAAAACTCTAGAGGAGACACCTTGGGTGTCCTGGCCCCACTGGATGCACTAATCACCATAGCAGCGGGCTCGGATCCCGAAGGCCCTGCATCTACATCTACTACAGTATAGTAATGGGTCCTGTGTGTGAGGACCTCCTTCACAGTTCACATATTTTTGAGGAGTTCAAAATGACAGAGAAGCAGACCTTGAAGAAGGGAAATTGGATGTTACCTCAAGGAATTTTAAAAATTCTTCAAGATCTGAGCCTTGGTCACCAACTTCACTCTCCTCTAGAGGGTTCCCTCTACCGGCCTCCTCCCCCTAGAGGACTCATTTGATTTTTCTTATAAAGGGAAGTGCTCCCTCAATTCAGCAGCTGACAACTGTAGAGGGCGAATTCGATCCCAAAACACCTTCACCCGATCTATCATTGGACACAAGGAACCGCGAGAGTGCACAAGGTCCTCCAACTCGACCAGATATTGCTCCGCCTCTGCCTGGGATACTGCATATCCAGACCTGACAGGGCCGATTCCTTGCAAATACATCCTATGGAGCTTCTACTATTGCTATATCTCAGACGAGTTGAGGATATTCTATTGACATCCCTGATGTCCTACGCCTCTGGGAAGATAGCATTCTTCAGTATGTCTATATGGTCAAGCCGATTCCCCAGATCCTGAGTGGATAACCTACAGAATCACCTTGATGGAATCCCCTATGGATAACTCTACTCTTCTAGGACTTCTAGGTCCGTTGCCACTGCTAGATCTGATGGCACTACCTCCCCCTCAACTGGTATTATTCTTTCCACCACAACAGCCCCACCACCGCGGGATGTGCTTTCCTCCATCTGACCTTGACCTCGAGGTTGGGGAGGCACACAATCACCGTCCTGAATGGTTGGTTGCTTTAGAATCTCTCCTGGGTTGGTCGCTTAAAAGATTTTTTTGTACTCCTTCACCAACCTGAATAGTGTTTTCGGTGGAGGTAACTGGATCCACATCTTCCCATCTTCTCATGTGAACATGATCCATATTTGTCTCATCACGCATGGGTGCTCCTCGTGGTGCACCCCTAAATAGACATGCGGGGTTAGTTGCTACATGCACCCAAATTTCCTTGAAAATTGGTGTGGGTTGTATGACTCATAGATAGGCTCACGGTCCACCCTTGCCACTAGGAATCTGCCTCAAAAGGCAATGTGGTAGGACTGATGCTCTTCTATCCCCATTCCATCATGAGTGAATACACCCGTTGGCAACCAGAACAGGCGATAATTAAACTCCTCTCCCTTTTAGACCAAGTTTAGTATCAAATGCACGATTATCATGGTCAGAAAGCTCTCTGCAGCATTCAGAATGAATGGGTGGAGGATAGATCCTAGAGGAGATATGGGGTTCATATATTCATAGACCCCCCTGATGTGCGCCACTATCCACCCATACAGGATGTGGAATGTCCGGTATATTCTCTATGGATTCTTCCCCAAGATGATATGCCAGAGTATCTTGTACAACTTAGCGAGCATTGGGATCCCAAGGTTGACTAGCCCTCTTGTTTCCAGCATGAAAACCATAGTAAATGTGCTTGGTTTCACGCGCATGTTTGTGTCCCACACCGGCAGGATCTAGCAGTAGTAGAGTGCCGCAATAAATGTATCCAACCTGACTATCGGTTGCTGCTCAGTAATGATGTTGAATCTCCAAATCTTCCACTGGATAACAAACACGATCCACCAGTACAAGTGCTCCTTGACTTTTTGATCCCCCATTCAGGGAATTTCGAGGCATCACTAGAAACTGCATATCTTCTGGGATGTTTAGGAACTACTTGAACCATCACCTAAAATGGATATCCCTTAACGCTTCCATGTCTTCTCCTAGCACCAGGTTCATTAAGGCCATATCCAATGGCAGAATCTACTCTGGGTCTTCGCACACACTAATAACATGTGGAACTCATCATACATTGCCCCTAATATTGGGACCCCTGAGATCTGATACAGATTCTATAAACTGATGTCGACCTCTCCATGGTACAAGTGGAAGGTATTGGTCCTTGATGACCATCTTCTCAGAAACTCAGACATCAGCTTATTCATCTAGTAAATATTGAATTAGGAGGCCCAAGACACCTTGTATAGTCCCACACTCCACAACACTACCATGATTTCTTCACACGAAGCACCTACCTATTGGGATAGGCCCAGTCATTGGTGAAGTTTCCACAGTGGCACATATCTCATTCATCGGACCAACCCTTCCTCGAGATCCTCAGGGATAACTTCAAGATAGTCTGGTATAGCAGGGGAGATGTCTCTAGCTGCAGTTCCTTCCTGTCATTTTCATTCAAATGGTTGTACAGATAATCAATGTTGACTGGTGTGAAGTCCTCCTAGCCATGGCTATCATCCACCCTGAACCACTGGTGCTGACACGACGTGCTCCTGAACCAGTAAGATGGTTCGTCCCTACTCGCTTCAGGGATGAATATGTCATCCCTTATTCCAAATCCAAATAGAGGCAGTCTCTTTCATATTGGATAGTTATTTTGGCTTTCCGACAGCAACACCCCTAGAAAACATTGGTCATAATGGATTCAAATGGACTCTCCTAGACACAAGCTATTTGTCATCTTCTCCCTCAGGGTAGTATCCGCAAGGACCCCCTGGCATCCTCTTGGTGAGACACTTATTTTTTGAGATTTAGACGTTTTTTGTTCTGGATTGTGACGCTCTTTTGTGGAGCTCATTCACAAAGCTTGGTTGTAAAGGAATTTCGCAGAGTCCAGTCCCAAACTTCATACACAAGTTGCAGAGTGCACTGACGTGAATTTAAAGACTCATTGTGCGCCACGAAGCAGAAGGCCCGCTTCACGGAGAGAGATCATGGAGTACGAAGAAATTCGATAATTGAGAGTGCTAAAGGCCAAAAATGTGGAGAGGATAAAGGAAAAAATAGATGTCAACTCCCCTATTTATAGGCAAGGACCCCTGGTGCTTCATGGAACATCCAACCGTGGAGAGCTTCGTGGGGTGCTATGTCCACCTGTCACCGCTCCGCTTCACGAACCTCCTTTGCTAGTCCGCTTCATGATTGAGCATGGGATTTTGGTGATTGACCCACATACATTGATCCTATCATTCTCCTCGGCCCCTAGTCTGATGGGGGGTATTTGTTGGCACCAAAATTGGGGAAGAAGAAGAACAAAGAGAAAGCATTAGGAAATTCCTCACGTAGCCCACTCGCGGAGCCCCTGTGGCCCTATTCCTATGAAAATCTCCTCCTTCATGAAGCCGATGCAGAGAAAGGAGGTGGGATTCTTCATTAACCCCTTTTACGTTCGAAAACACATTTTAGAGTGACGAGGAAAGATGCTCTTCAGACCGATTTGACGTTCATGAACCCTCCGCGGAGCGACGTCGCCGTATTCTCGGTGACCCCATTTGACGTTTGCGTACTTGCCGCAGAGCTTGGAGGCAGGATTCCCCATGAACCCCTTTGAAGTTTTGTGAACTCGCCATAGTGTGATGAGGAGAGATGCTCCATGAATCGATTTTACATTCGTGAACCCTCCGCGGAGAGATGAGGTAGGATTATCCACGAATCAATTTGATGTTCGCAAACCCTCCGCGGAGCGATGATGCGGGATGCTCTGCGAACCCATTTGACATTCGCGAACCCACTGTGGAGAAAGCTATATCATCGCGTTGAGTGGGCTAGGCTTCACGGTGCCACTTTAATTTAAATACAAGGCTCCCCTTGAGCTCAATTGTTGGATCCTCCAACCATTTTCCTTCTTATGTCCCACATCGTGAAGCAATTTCTGATCTGCGAACCATGTGCTTTTTCAAGGTAATTTTGTATCTCCAAGTGCCTCCCCCTTTTCATGAATTCAACCCCTATTAAAAGTGGGATTCCCTTCTAGGATCCCATGGGCCTTCACGAAGGAAGTGGATCTCAAAGGGGCTCAAGTATTCGCGGAGCACTTATGCTTCACAAAGTACACTCTTTGCACATGTGACACACTTGCTAAGGCAGGGTTACTATGCTTCACGAAGCATATATCTTTGAAATTCTATGATTTACAAGGCACGCTTGCTTCGCAAAGAACTTCTATTTTAATTCCATACTATATTGCGAACCAACTTCCATATTCACCTATGCTCTATGCCTAGGCTTGTACATTTCACTTCGCAAAACACACCCCTTCCTGAAGCCCCTCCACTTTACGAAGAACCATACATTCACAAGGATTCTACCTTTGAACCCCTTTTCACCGTAACACCTTTTCCCATGTGACCCTCTAGGTTTTCATGATGTTATTTCAATGTTCCTTGAGTGGTGCTTCCTTCTGTGTTGCTTCCCCTCATAATTCTCTGCATAGGCACGCTAACAACACTTGATTCTTTGCACGACCATGCTAAGGTTGATCCCTCAATGGATCACTTCATAACACCCCTTCACCATGACATTTCTTTTTCCTTCCCTTACCCAAGGGGCGAGAGGTATTATTTATGTAAGTAATAAGGGGTGCAGAGTGAACCCACCTCGTCTGCACTACAGGACTTTAAAATACCAAGCACCATCATCCTCAGCACATGACGTTGAACTATGACCTCATCTCGTGCACCATATATGGGGTTCCCCATCTTGGACATTCTGCACACCAACTGGTCTCTATAGGAGTGAAATCTTTCCTCACATGGAATGAGATCCTCTTTATTGGAGTGGATTCTATCCACGGGGAATGGGAAACCACCTTGGTATAAGCCCCTAGCTTTTCTTGTAGGAGGAAGAACCCTTGCTCCTCTCTTCCTTGGTTCCAAGGACCAGAAAGGGGGGATGGGCACTGGAGTAATCCTTTCTTCGATTCAAAATCCCTCCCAATTTGGGTTTTGTCACCACCCGGGTCTCCATCCTATTGTAAATCCCAATCTCCATCTTCCTGGGCTTCTTACCACACCTAAGCCCCTCTTTCCTCTTTGGGTTTCCTACTATGTGTAAGCCGCATTTCAATTCCCATGGGTGAAACTTTTGTGACATGATCGTCAGGTCATTAAAACCTATTATTTCTCACACCGAGCATGACTCATGTGGCCTTAGAGCAAGAACCAACATTACATCCTCTCAAGGATTCCATAGAATGTATGCCCCACAAACTCCTTTCGAACTACGTGGACTTTGATCCTTTCATAGTTAAGGTACGTAGGAAGCCTCCCAGAGCTTCATGCTCGATAACCATTGGTTTTGAACCACATCACGTCGGTTTCCACCGTCACTAAATATGCGGACTTTTATCCTTGCCAAGGCAAGGTACATTGGAAGCCTCCCTTAGGTTTAATCCCAACACCCATTGGTCCAGAACATCCTCACTTTGGCTCCCCAACACCCCTCCCGAAATACGCAGACAATGATCCTTTCCATGGTATGGTACATAGGAAGCCTCTTTGATTTTCAATTCCAACACCCATTGGTCCCGACCATCTTCACGTAGGCTCACCAACACCCCTCTAGAACTACATAAACTTTGATCCTCTCCAAGGCAAGGTACGTAGGAAGCCTCCCTGAGATTCAATCCCAACAACCACTAGTTCTGTACCCCTTCACGTATGACCACCATCATCCCGCTTGATGTTAAACTACATACCCCCTTTTCATCCTGCACAATGTAAAACTACATCCACCATCCAGAACTATGTGAGCATTGATCCTTGTCTCCTAGATAGGGTATGTAGGTAGCCTCCATGTGGTTCAACCCCATCCAGCGGTAATCCATTGTGCCCCCATAAAGATGTAAGCTATTGTGCCCCCCCCCCCATATTGTGGTAATCCATTGCAAACCCCATCCAACAGAATTTCATTGCACCCCCATCCAATAGTATACCTTCGTAAACCCCATTCAGCGGTTAGTTGTTGTCAACCCAAAACCCAGCAGTAAGTCGCTATTATCCCTTCTATTGGGACCCATATCACTGGTATGTCCTAGTGGCGTAAGACCATCCATAGGTATATAACTACATGTAAGTCCCCGTATATCATCGAGTCACTATCCTCGGCACACACACCAATTCTGTACCCCCATCCTGAACTACGTGGACTTTGATTCCCCACCATATGGATACAGAGGTGGTCTCTTTGAGGCTCAATCCCAACATCACTGTCACCCTCGAGTTGACTCCATATCATTCTCCATCCAATCCCCTTAACCATACATTATCCATCTTGATTCTTACCCAGGCCACCACATCTCAGTTGGATAATTCCACCTTATTCCCAATTCTCTTTAACAAAAATCGGGTAGCTAACAATGAGGTAACCCCAACATCTGTGTTCTCTTCGGGGGGTTGTATCAATATGATCCACTCTAGTTAGTGTTCTGATCAGTCTGATCCATCTCCACTATATGTTAAACTCATGAAATACCATTTTTTAAACATTGGATGCTAAGGAAAACCTCTTATAGAAGCACATGGCATATAATTCCCCACATTTGATGTGGGATTCCTCTGGCTTCCACACCCTCCAGAAGCCCTACAATAAGGGGTGGAAACCCAGACGCACTAGTTTCCTAACATCCAGACATACCATTGATGTCCAACATGACTACTCCCCTGACCAAAGGTTTCTACCCTAACTGGACCCCTTGAAATGTCCCGACAGAAGTAGTGTAATTAACCTGCATCCATGAAGAAATGGCACTAGGAAGAGTTTCACGAACAACATCTTAATCTATAAGGGAGACCCAAACTGGGTGATGAGTTCCAAGGAGGTATCCATATAAGGAAGAACCCACATCACATCATCCCATTTCGATCATGGACCGAACATCCCTGAATAAGCGATGGATGCCACCTGCCTTTGGAAAGCGGGAATGCCGGGAAACAGCCACACATCCTCCACAGAAGGATGCATGCTCCCTGGTGAAAGTTTCAGAAACAGAGAAATAATCCCATTTCTGGGAAAGAATTTAATTCTTAAATACCTTTGAGTAATCGACTGATCCCTTCCATGGGGTATGAGAAGGGTTATATAGATCATTTCCACTAGAATATCCAAGAAACTAGACATCCTGAGTCCAATGGTGAGGTTAGTTTTTACTAGATAGAATTGTTTGAGATATCTAATTAAATTTTTTTCATCCCAATTTTCTTATTTACATAAATTTTTAATAATATGATCTAATTTTTTTTGAATAAAATGGAATATTCAAAAAAACAAATAGTATTATCCGTATAAACTATCCTAGATAAAGAAAATATCATTACTGACCCAATCTTCTTGAAATGGTATAGGAAATTGTGTATTGTTCTACAATAGGAATAAAAATTATATGTTATGGAGTCCCCAATTACCAACCTACATACAATGGAGGTGACTGAGGAAGACTTATTTGTCAACAAGAAACACTTGGATGATCCGGTTGATGTCTAGAAATTATTGCTATATTCTTTCTCTATAGAACTATAAACAAAATATGATACCAAGGATTTATATGCAATTCTCAGTCATATTTTTGATCTTTTTAGGATATATTAAGATAATAATAGATTTATATCTCCAAGACACTCTTCATATGAAAATTATAGAAATCATGTCATCTGGACCACATATAATAAAAATGATTGGCTATATAAATCATCTAGAAATTCCTAGGTTTAAAATATCTAATGAATTGTTTACCAATATCCTTTGTGACCCACAACCTATGGTATTATTTATATTTATTGTGTATTTAAATATGAAAAATATATATAATTCACACATAGATTTCCTAACCTCAATTCTCTATTATAATAAGGATGTAATGATGATAAAGTCATATGTTCATATGATGAATAAGAGGAATGGTATGGAAAATAACACCTATACTAATTCAATGTCTACAGCTTTTATGAACCACCATTACAAGAAGAATAATATTAAATGAGAATCATGGGAGAATGGGGTTGTCTGTTTATGATGTGACAAGATGGGCTACTGGAAGAAAAATTACATCATGGGAATTAATATTGTTGATTCTTCAAGTATGTTTTTTATTGATTATAATGTTTCTATGTGAATGAATTGGGTATTGGATAACATATTTAGTTATTAAATTTATATTCAAATATTATATCCTAGTTTATTTTGAATGGTTTTGTGTGGTGGGGTGGATTTTTTGGCTGCAAATGGAATTAAGAAGGAAGTATTAGATGTTGGTGACTACCGCCTCAAATTGAGGATGAGAATGGTATTGGTTATTTATGAATGTTAATATGTTTTAGAAATTAAGAAATACATTATTTATATAACAAAATTATATATGGAATGTTTTATTTTAATTTTCTGTAATGAAATTTTCTTATTTTATAAAAAACATGTCTTCTTTTAAGGAAACTTTACATAATGATATTTATTTATTAGATTATTAGAATAATGTTTTGTAATAATATAACAAACATAGATGAAATAAATCATACAACACCAAGATATTTAATCACCGCATAGGTATGTAAAATATTAATGATTGACTAAGTTTGATCCATATGGTTATATAGATTCATTCAAACTAAAACAACATGTTATTCTTAATGTGTTTTTATATGGTAAAATGACCTATGATCAATTCACTCGAAGAGGTGAAAGTGCCATATAGATTCTATTGATAGTTCACACTACTGTGTTTTGACCACTCCCAGTTTAAATAAGGGGTCGGTACCCATAAGTCATAACATTTAATGATGACTTTAGTAGGTAGGGATCTATCTACATAATGAGGTATACGTTAGAATCCTTTAAAAAATTCAAATAATTTGACAATGAGGTTGAGATCCAACATTGAAAGAATATCATGAAAATTTTCTCTTAAAATTATGGAGAATATATTAATCAATACTTAATTGAATATTTATATGCGTATAGGATGTTATCCCAACTGACTTCTCCCAATACACCCAGTGGAATACTATGAATGAAAGGAGGAGAAACAACTTGTTGGACGTAGTGAGGTTAATAATGATTCAAACAAACATTCCATTATAATTTTATCGATATGAATTATAGAAATTAGTAAACATACTAAAAAAACTACTAACTAAAGTAGAATATGGTAATTCAATCAAATTATGGATTGGAAAGAATTTTTTTTTCATACTTACATGTGTGGGGATATGCAGAGTTTGTTACAAACTGTTTTAAAAAAATATACACCCAAACCAAAAAGTGTATCATATACGAATTGACAAATAAATAAGGTGATATTACTGATAAATACCCCTATATTAATGGTTAATATTGGAATAATATTCAATATTCAATTAGAAGGACCACATTTCAAAAAGTGATATAGTTCGTGTGATGAAATTTCATGAATTCCATGATCAGGATATACTAGAGTTGGTATAGGAAAATGTCCCTCAAAAAACTCATAGAAGAATATTTTCTTGATACAACTATTCTATTTTAGAGTAAAAGAGAGATTAGAGAACTTGAAAGATATTATTTTATAATTGACAAGGATGGTTTCTCATTATTAGATGATAATAATGATCCTCTAACCTATAGAAAGTAGTAAGTGGAATAGATTCATTCAAATGAAAGGAATTAATGGATTATAAAATAGATTCCATGTAAAAAAACATGTCAATATTGTTTTTATCCCCCTGTTTATGTAAATATCATTTGATATAAATGGGTATTCAAGGAGAAACCAGACAAGGATGGTCATGTTAGTACAAATAGTGATTGACTAGTTCCACAAGGGTAAAAAATATTCAATCCATGATAAATCCTTTTTAATAGTACCTATTTTTGAATCTATAATAATTATTCTTTCAATACTAATATACACTACTATAAAATAGGTCTATATCCACTGACCTATAGATATGGTTTTCTAAAATCGTGGCTATATGTATTCACATCATGTTTATAGCCGCCTTTTTGTCTAAAATGTTGTTATAAACTACCCTTATAGCCACAGTTTTCATAAAACCTGGATATATGGTGTTTTTACAAATGATATTTCCACGGGTATCTGAAACCAGTGATATTACCTCTACCTATATCCATGGTTTAAGTAAATCATGGTTATTGGTTTCCCATGAATTCATGGGTAAAAATTTCACCCTTGGATATAGCGAGAAGACATATATCTTGAGATTTTAAATCAATTTACATGGTTCATAATGATATATAACACACACACACACATAAATGATATATGTAGTGTAGTGGTAAGTCATATGATGCATGCTTGTGGAGGTATAGAGATCAGTTCTGGATGGTGGTAATTTATTTTTAATATATATCCATTTTTTACATGGGATATAGCCATGATTTTCCACCATGAAAATAGAACTTATATCCATGGTTTAAACCGTGACTATAGACCAATATCCATGGTGGAAAAACACTTGGGATATTTCCATGGTTTCCAAAACCATGCCTATTGGATGTATTGTGATGGTGGTGACTGTGAAGATAGCCTCTTATAACCGTGGTGATAACTTTTTTTCTATAGCCACATCAATACCATCCAAGGATGGTTAGAACCATGAATATAGATTATAACTATGGTTTTGACATCTATTTCCATAGGTTTTCTATGTGGATATATCCCAAACTTTCTACTTGTTCTAACATAACTAGGATAATTGGAATATGGTTGTAAAAACAACCTTTAATAATAGAAACTTTTAGGACGATATATGATCCCATATTTTTCTAGGTACTTCCATATTTTAGTTTTTTATTAAACAAATTTTGATTGGTTTTTCCATGTCTTTATACCTTGTTGGTTGAGTCACATTTGGAGATGAAGAGAATTTATTGGGTATGATTACCTAATGTTATGGGATTTATGATTGTTTAAATTAATATAGACCATGTATAAATGTGTTAAATGGATTACAAGAGTTTCCCATGATTTTAGGAGGACTGAGAGGTGGTTTGGGATTTTAAGAGGATTTAGGGTTTTAAGAGGTCTACATGGAATTTATATTAAATGTAAATGCGTTACACATTGTGTAACTAACACTGAGAGGAATCCATGAAAAGGATGCATGGCATTAACTAGCTCATGGTGTGAACTGGTTACACCCTTTGAGCCCTCATTACACAGCATGTAATGTTTAGGAAGGGTTTGAATCACCCATGGTGACATAGTTTTCTGAATTAACCCTCATATAGTAAATACATGATGTGGAACCAAGTTACAAACCATGTATCTCATGTGATTGGTGGTTTTAATGTCACACAAAAGTTATAATTTTCATTCATCACACATATAAACTCTCCTTTCTAAATACCTGATGTGATCTAGGAAATTTTTGAGTCTTCTCTTCCCTTACTAATGTTCTATTCAATAGATAAATATCAATCGAGTTGTTCTTCTTTTGTTTCCATCATCATATATTGTTCTTTAGTTGTTTAGTTGTAATCTCTTGACCACGATTGTTTTTGGTACTGAACTTGATATTTTTTATCTAGGTTTATTTGTGAAATATTTTATTCCTTCTTTATTGGTGGAGTTTTTCATTATAAGTGTTGTGTTAATATCCAGTTAAAGGTTGGGGGTTTAAACCAAGCCCTATGGTCTCTTAAATATTTATATATGTGCAATATTTGTAGTTTCATAGAAATAGCATGAACAATGATTAACTGAATAATTAATGACGATAAGTCAAGAATTGGATTATTCCTTGTGTCCCTTTTCATTGAATGGTATTGTCACATGGGATATGGATACATGTTGGGTGAGAAAACCCATAGATTTATAATGTATTAGCCAACGATTTGAAATGTGTCTCCCATGAAATGAATATTAAAAATCAATGTTTAATAACTAATTTTATTTAATATAGGATTTTACATAAGATAAATTGTATTATAATTATTCATTAGAAAGATAAAACTATTTTCTACATAATGGTGTTTTATTTATAATTTTTAGACATTAAATAATTTAATTTATTTATGACACAATGATGATGAATTAATTACCTTTTTAATGAAATATTAACATAATTGATGTTATTAATACCCAAATAAATCTAATTTGAGACTTTTTATAAATTCCACTAATTTTTTAGGTTAATATGAAATGTTATTATTGATTCAATTAACTTTTGTCTAACTAATCATGCTTTTATGATTTTCACAAAAATCATTTACCAAATGGTGCTAAAATTGACATAATGTAGTTTTTAAAAAAAATATTATATTAATAATTGTTATTCTATTCCTAAAAATATAAGTATCGGTAAAATGACTTAGATAAGGTTATATATATTAATAATGGACCAATTTGGGTTATTTTGGCATGTTATAATAAGTTTATTAACCATATATTGTAAGAAAACAAGAAGACATAGTAAAAGTTAAATTATTTAACTTAGAGTTAAATCTAAATGATAAGGTTAAAATAGTAACCTAAACATGTATAATACCGATTGGTTGAGAGGATTGCGACCCATCCCCACTTTATCTTCTAAATAAGTCACTTTAGATCCATTATTAACCGTATATAACTTTATTATAAAATAATATTTTAAGTTTCTCCTAAAGTTCCCATCTCCTCCCTTATAAAAGGGAACCTCCTATATCTTCTATCTAAACAATTTTGAGCATTAAATCTCATCCAAACCCTGACCATTTTCCTTATAAACTTGTTTAGAAACATTTTAGAGGTTTTGGTCTCCTCAAAAGACCTACTCTAGTGCATTAAGTGGAAGCTTAAAAGGGGTCCGTCAAAGAAGAGGTAATCTCTTCTACCGATTCTTTCAAGTTTTTTTCTTCTTAAACATCTTATTAATTATTTGTTTCATCACAAATTAAAAAAATTAGTATAAAAAATATAATTATATGTTATTATAAATAAGAAAAAATCCCATTTTACCTTCTATCCATCCTACGAAAAATGAAATCACCACGCGTGCTTACGTACAGAATACCATCTCCACGCCGTGGTGTAATCTGTTTTTCCACCACAACCTTACTTGGATGGGTATAATGGTGTAAAGAATAACTATATATAGTTATTATAACATCATACTGATTCTGAGATATTATATCATCCTCACCATTTCAATTCATTAATTATGGGAACGATATCATCGCTCGTGCGTACGTACAGATTACCGTCTCCATGACGCGATGAGATTCATTCTCCATGTTAACCACTCAAAAATGATTTTAAGTATATATAATAAATAATAATGAAATATATGACATAATTAAGATAATAGATTTATATATATATATATATGTGTGTGTCATATACTTACTTCCGTTCTAGTCAATTAGGAAAGTAAAACAACGTTCATGCCTACGTACTGCCTACCGTCTCCATGAACGGTGTATTTCATTCCATTAATATATCTATTATATATATATATATACTGAATATATATGATATATAAACCATGATTTACATTCTGGAAGTAAGTAAATCATTATATATGTAAAAATAATATCCAGAACAACAAGTCCAAACACGTACGATAAATAAAACGATTTTACCCTAAACGCTGCTTTAACATGGAATTTACAAAAGAACGGGTAATATAAAGTCATAATTGAACCATATATGATAACATAACAATAAATATGATTTTGTAATAAGTAAATGACATTATTTAAATAATTATACAAGAGGTTCGGATACGTACAAAGCATATCAGACCCAAGGTAAGGGATAATTAATCCAATCTCATTCTTATCTGAGATTGTTTATTCGTAATTATATACTGGGATTATGTTTATCATCCATGTACATATGTTATAAAAATGTTTTCATAAATTTTATACATTTTTCCCATGTATTTTTAAAGTCATTATTAACCTTTTTTGACTTTTACTAAATCATATGGAAGGAATTTTTCTTTTGTTCACCATACAAGGAACTTTTTGACTTTTCCGGAAAAATTATGAGAAGAATGTTTTTTTAACTTATATGGAATGAATGGATTTTTATGGTTTCCTAACACCTTATTTTCATGAATCTTACTCTAAAATATGTAATTAACATTTTCAAAAAAATCCATTTCTTTTAAAATTGCATGGCATTTTGTGAAAAGAAAATGATTTTGAAGAAGAAAGGATATTTTCCTAAAGAATTCATTTCAAGTGTTTTATCAAAACAGTTTTCCATATAAGATGGCATTATTTCATATGTGTAAGTCTCAAGTATAATATCTCTATTATTTACATGGTTTCACTTTTCTTATGATGAAATGATATCCATTTTTTATATAGATTATGTTATAATGGGATTATGTTTATGAAACGCATTTTATTCTTTTGGTAATGATGAATGATTTATGTTCATGTTATGGCACAAGTAAGAATGATTTAATTATGAGATGGGTGGGACCTATATCTCCCTACAATGCATTGGGTAAATATTTATATCTCATGATATAGACATGGCTGGAACGGAAAGTTAATTCGGTTTAGTGATACAGGACTGGAATGAGGAGTGAACTCGATTCAGTAAGGGACTTTTTCCACTAAGATGATCTTGGTAGCAATGCATTGGCTACTATGGAAATCATAACATGTGTTTAATGTATGCCACAATTACATGTTTTATTCTCATGCTATTTTATCATGATTGATTTTCCATTATGATCTATGCCTTATGTACTTCCATGTTTTATGTCATTGCTCAAGATTTTGATGCTTAAACATTATGTGCATGTTTTTAAGTTCAAATGTATTGGGTTTGTTCTATTTTCTCAACGCATACCCTTAATGAGAATTTGAGTTCACCCTTTATATGTTTTCTTTTCCTCGGGATATAAAGAAAGGTTTTAGGTAAGGAAAAAAGGGGAAGATATTTATGGGAGACGTTGAAGATCTTTCACCAATATTAGAAGATTATATTCCTAGTCTCCAAAGACACTAAACTATTACGGTCCTTTGGTGTCTATTTTTGTAATGTATTAGATATTCTGAAAAATTAATGTTATGTCTAGGTACGTCAAGCTTCGGGTCTCTACATATCCTGTGTTTCGAACGTGGTCAGTGGTCAACCCTCATTTGTTTGTCCCCATTATAGGATAACACGAAATGGATACTGTGTTTTGAACGTGGTCGATATTTATCCCCTATTTCCATGCCACAATCATTGTGGTCCAGATATCGAGCATCATGATTCACATATTTCTACTTCCTTTTATTCAAGTGTAATTCCAACGAACATTGCATTACTTCTTCGTGCATCTAGGTGCATTATATAGGCAGGTCTGCATCATTGGGACATCATTCACCCGACGTCCCATATCCTCTAACATGTATGTTCCTGTGCTAGGAAATTCTCATCACCACTCCTTGTTTCCCACATCTATAACAACTCATGTGGGCTTAGTAATTCTGGTAGGACGTGTACTGGCGCAGCCATGCCACACATTCCTTTCATCATCCGGTAAGACGTTAAAATATGCTATCAGAACTAAATGAGGCTTGATTCCCATCCTCGTGGGATACATAGGAACACTCGACCGCTTTGCTTCTGTCCTAGCCTAACTTTCACTTTTGGTCCCTTGACCTAAAGAACTTACTCTAAGGATACGTTTTGTGGTGCGAACTCATTAGGTCCACATTCACGTTGGGTTTAAAGCTACCAAACCACATACTCATTTCCTGGGATCTTCCCGTTCACTCATCTTCCTATCGTTTGATGTTAAATTTCCTGATCCCACATGTCCTTGATGCATTACACATAGCTACGGTTGTACCCTGATCAAATTCAGAATGCCCCATGTTAGTCATGGGATGTACCAACTCCCTTGTCAAATCGGATTTCCCCTATCATTGTTGGCCTCTTGCCACTCCATTCTCAAGAACTAAGTTTGGCTTGATTCTCATCCTTATGGGATACGTGGCGATGCCCAGACATTTCTCATTGGTGCTAGACCCAAGATCATTGACCCTTATGCCACCTGGGGCCCGATCCTGTACCAGGTAGTATGACCTTTAAACTATGAGCATCGTCCTCACCATATGACGTAAGACTACGTGTCATTCCTGGTCCTCACCATAGAAGTCCTGTTAAGATGTATGTGTTATCCCCGATCAGACCGATATGCCCACCTAATGTGTCTTCACCACGGTGGCATAATGTCAAGAGTGTTGGACTCCATTCAAAAAACCCATCTCTCCACACTCCACATTTTTCACGCCCTTTATTCGGACCCTCATCCTCTTTCACATCTAAAAGAACCCACTAATAGTATGGATGCTCAGCTTATGGCTTGCCTACTACCTTGGGCGAATGTTCTGGAAGACTAATGGATGAGATTTTGAGTCAGGCCCTAGTTTTCAAACATGGTCAGCAGTCGACCATCATTTTTTATCCCCATTCCAGGCTAACGCGATAAGGATACTTTGTTTTTAACATGGTCAATAGTAATTCTTCATTTTTATTCCATCCCTACGGTGTTCCATATTTTGGGTATCGTGATTCACACCTTCCACTCCCCTGTGTTTGGATTAATTCCAACGCCCATAACGTTACCCCCTCATGCACTAAAGCACACTTGGAAAGTGATGATTCGAAATTTCTCAAAGATTCATCCCCTTGTCGGGCCTCTCACTTTATTATAGGAAATCCATATTGGTTGTTCAAGCACCAAATACTGGGAGCATGGTTTTCACTCTTATATTCAGATAGAATGCTAAGGTGGTGATACCTTGTTTCTCACATCAGGCCCGACCCATGTGAGTATAGGGAATGATCTTTTGATGTTCCATGAATATAACGAAAATTCAATCGACCAAAAATGGTTAACATAACCGATGCATGCATCTAAAATAACTTTTCAAAGCCTGAATGTGTGTTCAAAAGTTACATGCATCATAGTACCTGGGAATCGACCCCTCCTGTGGATGGGTTGACCCTGTCGAAAGAACATTGCAGTTCTTCCACCCTTTGGGTTGTGTCATCTAGGACTCATTGTCACATGTTCAGTTCCCACTCCTATTTTGCAGGGAGGGGGAACAGTTCTTTTGCTATGATCTGGCCCCGCTCCTCGTTAGTTTGGATAATGATCTTCCCCTCAGAGGCTTGCCTCATGCGCTCTTCGACCTCTGCCAGTTGGGCCTTCAGCCACGATATAATCTTCGACTACATGTTGAGGGAAGGAGAATGTTCATCTGCTTGGATGTGTAGCCTCTAAATAATTTTTTCAGACTCCATGAGCCTCATGAGGTTTACCTTTTTTCTCCATAACCAACCCATGTAAAGGCCACGATCATACTCTTGAATCTTCTCCTCCATGAGTTCTCTGATGAGCATGTGGGGATGTTGGGCATTCACTCCCCCATCACATAGTTTACACAGTCATGAACTAAGTCTATTAATCTAGTATATCCATTGTTCTTTAGGGATACCACTTCAATAATTTCATTCCCATCCTAGCTAGTAGACCAACAAGTGATTTGGAGCACCGTTACTTTGTCAATTTGGATATATGCCTCCACAACAACCAGCATCCCCCTAGGAAAAGTGCCTCCAGAGGTAGCAATCAACTTCACCATGGTAACCCACGCCATTTGAAGAACTTTTTATAGAAATAAGTGCACGGATTACAGTTATCCTGATCTGTGGGTAGTAGTCATGAATTTTGTAGAGGGTACTTATAGAGATAGAATGCTTTATCTGGTTCCTGGGAAGTTTCCATAGGTACCCAAAGGTATGGCCCTTCATATATCGTTGGAAGGTCTGAAAACTCCAGAGGAGCCACCTTGGGTGTCCTGGCCTCCCTTGATGCACTAATCGCCATAGCAGCGGGCTCGGATCCGGAAGGCCCTGCATCTACATCTACTACAGTACAGTAATGGGTCCTGTGTGTGAGGTCCTCCTTCACAGTTCACATATTTTTGAGGAGTTCAAAATGGCAGAGAAGAAGACCTTGAAGAAGGGGAATTGGATGTTACCTCAAGGGATTTTGAAAATTCTTAAAGATCTGAGCCTTGGTCACCAACTTCACCCTCCTCTAGAGGGTTCCCTATACCAGCCTCTTCCACCTAGAGGACTCATTTGATTTTTCTTTTAAAGGGAAGTGCTCCAACAATTTAGAAGCTGATAGCTGTAGAGGGGTAATTCGATCCCAAAACACTTTCACCTGATCTATCATTGGACACAAGGAACCACGAGAGTGCACAATGTCCTCCAACTCGACCAGATATTGCACCGCGTCTGCCTGAGATACTGCATATTCGGACCTGACAGGGCCGATTCCTTGCAAATACATCCCATGGAGCTTCTACTATTGCTATATCTCAGACGAGTTGAGGATATTCTATTGACATCCCTGATGTTTTATGCCTCTAGGAAGACAGAATTCTTCAGCATGTCTATATGGTTAAGCCGATTCCCTAGATCCTGAGTGGATATCCTGCAGAATCTCCTTGATGGAATCCCCTATGGATAACTCTACTCTTCTAGGACATCTAGGTCCATTGCCACTACTATATCTGATGGCACTACCACCCCCTCAACTGGAATTATTCTTTCCACCACGGCATCCCCACCACCGCGGGATGTGTTTTTCGCCATCTGACCCTGACCTCGATGTTGGGGAGTCACACTATCACCGTCTTGAATGGTTTATTGCTTCAGAATCTCTCCTGGGTAGGCCGCTTCAAATATTTTTTTGTACGCCTTCACCAACCTGAATAGTGTTTTCGGTGGAGGTAACTGGTTCCACATCTTCCCATCTTCTCATGTGAACATGATCCATATTTGTCTCATCACGCATGGGTGATCCTCATGGCGCACACCTAAATAGACATGCGGGGTTAGTCGCTGCATGCACTCAAATTGCCTTGAAAATTGGTGTGGGTTGTACAACTCATAGATAGGCTCACAGTCCACCCTTGCCACTAAAACTCCTCCTCAAAAGGCCATGCGGTAGGAAGGATGCTCTTCTATCCCTAGGCCATCATAAGTGAATACACACGTTGGAAACATGAACATGCGATAGTTAAACTCCTCTACCTTTTAGACCATGTTTAGTATCAAATGCACGGTTAGCATGGTCAGAAAGCTCTCTACAGCATTCAAAATGGATGGGTGGACGATAGATCCTAGAGGAGAGATGGGGTTCAGATATTCATAGACCCCCCTGATGTGCACCACTATCCACCCATACAGGATGTGGAATGGCCCGTATATTCTTTATGGTTTCTTCCCCATGATGATATGCCAGAGTATCTTGTACAACATAGCGAGCATTGGGATCCCAAGGTTGACTCTCCCTCTTGTATCCAGCAAAAAAACCATAGTAAATGTGCTTGGTTTCACGCCCATGTTTGCGTCCCACACCGACAGGATCTAGCAGTAATTGAGTGCCGCAATAAATGTATCCAACCTGACTGTCGGTTGCTGCTCAGTAATGATTTTGAATCTCCACATCTTCCACCGGATAACCACCATGATCCACCAGTACGAGTTCCCCTTGACTTGTTGATCCCCCATTCAGAATGTTTGAGGCCTCACTAGAAACTGCATAGCTTCCTGGATGTTCAGGAACTACTTGAACCATCACCTGAAATGGATATCCCTTAACGCTTCCATGTCTTCTCCTAGCACCCGGTTCATTAAGGCCATATCCAATGGCGGAATCTACTCTGGGCCTTCGCACACACTAATAAGAGGGGTAACTCATCATACATTGCCCCCAATATTGGGACCCCTATGATCTGATGCAGATTCTATAAACTGATTTCGAACTCTCCATGGTACAAGTGGAAGGTATTGGTCCTCGATGACCATCTGCTCAGAAACTCAGACATCAGCTTATTCATCTAGTAAATATTGAATTAGGAGGCCCAAGTCACCTTGTATAGTCCCACACTCCACAGCACTACCCCGATTTCTTCACACGAAGCACCTACCTATTGGGCTAGGCCCAGTCATTGGTGAAGTTGCCGCCCTCGCACATATCTCATTCATCGTACCAACCCTTACTTGAGATCCGTAGGAATAACTTCAAGATAGTCTGGTATAGCAGGGGAGATGTCTCTAGCTGCAGTTCCTTCCTGTCATTGTCATTCAAATGGTTGTACAGATAATCAATGTTGACTTGTGTGAAGTCCTCCCAGCCATGGATGTCATCCACCTTGAACCACTAGCACTGACACGACGTGCTCCTGAACCAGTAAGATGGTTCTTCCCTACTCTCTTAAGGGATGAATATGTCATCCCTTATTCGAAATCCAAATAGAGGTAGTCTCTTTCATTTTAGATAGTTCTTTTGGATTTCTGACAGCAACACCACTATCAAATTTTGGTCAGAATGGCTTCAAACGGACTCTCCTAGACACAAGCTATTCGTCATCTTCTTCCTCAGGGTAGCATCCGAAAGGACCCCCTGGAATCCTCTTGGTGAGCCACTTATTTTTTTAGATTTAGACGTTTTTTGTTCTAGATCGTGAATCTCTTTTGTAGAGCTCTTTCACAAAGATTGGTTGTAAAAGAATTTCGCAGAGTCCAGTCCCAACCTTCATACACAAGTTGCAGAGTGCACTGACGTGAAGTTAAAGACTCGTTGTGCGCCACGAAGCAGAAGGCCCGCTTCGCGGAGAGAGATCGTGGAGTACGCATATTTTCGATAATTGAGAGTGCGAAAGGCCAAAAATTTGGAGATGAGAGAGGAAAAAATAGATGTCAACTCCCCTATTTATAGGCAAGTACCCCTGGCACTTCGTGGAACATCCAACCGTGGAGAGCTTCGTGGCGTACTATGTCCAACTGTCACCGCTCCACTTCACAAACCTCCTTTGCAAGTCTCCTTCATGATTGACCATGGGATTTTGGCGATTGAACCTCATACATTGATCCTAACATTCTCCTCGGCCCCCAGTCTGATGGGGGGTATTTGTTGGCACCAAAATTGGGGAAGAAGAAGAACAAAGAGAAAGCATTAGGAAATTCCTCACATAGCCCGCTCGCGGAGCCCCTATGGCCCTATGCCTATGGAAAGATCCTCCTTCATGAAGCCGATGCAGAGAAAGGAGTCGAGATTTTCCATTAACCCCTTTTATGTTCGCAAACTCATTTTAGAGTGACGAGGCAGGATGCTCTGCAGACCAATTTGACGTTCATGAACCCTCTATAGAGCGATGACACCGGATTCTCGGTGAACCCATTTGACGTTTGCGTACTTGCCATAGAGCTTGGAGGCAGGATTCCCCATGAACCCATTTTATGTTTTGTGAACTATCCATAGTGTGATGAGGAGGTATTATCCATGAATCGATTTGACATTCGCGAACCCGCCGCGGAGAGATGAGGTAGGATTCTCCGCGAATCGATTTGATGTTCGCAAACCCTCCGTAGAGCGATGAGGCGGGATGCTCTGCGAACCCATTTGACATTCGCGAACCCACTGTGGAGAAAGCTATATCATCGCGCTGAGTGGGATAGGCTTCATAGTGACACTTTACTTTAAATACAATGCTCCCCTTGATCTCAATTGTTGGATCCTCCAACCATTTTCCTTCTTATCTCCCACATCATGAAGCAATTTCTGCTCTGCTAACCATGTGCTTTTCAAGGTACTTTTGTATCTCCAAGTGCCTCCCCCTTTTCATGAATTCAACCATATTAAAAAAGGTATGCCCTTCTAGGATCCCATAGGCCTCCGCGATGGAAGTGGATCTCAAAGGGGCTCAAGTATTTGCGGAGCACTTATGCTTCACAAAGTACCCTCCATGCACATGTGACCCACTTGCTAAGGCAGGTTTACTGTGCTTTGCGAAGAATATTTCATTGCAATGCTATGATTTGCAAGGCACTCTTGATTTTCAAAGAACTTCTCTGTGAATTCCATACTACATCGTGAACAACCTTTCATATTCACCTATTCTCTATGCCTAGGCTTGGACATTTCACTTCGCAAAACAAACCCCTTCCTGAATCCCCTCCACTTTACGAAGAACCATAGATTCACAAGGATTCTACCTATGAACCCCTTTTCAGCGTAACACCTTTTCCCATGTGACCCTCTAGGTTTTCATGATGTTATTTCAATGTTCATTCAGCGGTGCTTCCTGCTGTGTTGCTTCCCCTCATACTTCTTTGCATAGGCATGGTAACAGCACTTGATTCTTTGCACAACCATGCTAAGGTTGATCCCTCAATGGATCACATCATAACACCCCTTCACCATGACATTTCTTTTTCCTTCCCTTACCCAAGGGGTGGGAGGTATTATTTATGTAATTCATAAGGGGTGCAGAGTGAACCCACCTCGTCTGCGCTACAGGACTTTAAACTACCAGGCACCATCATCCTCAGCACATGACGTTGAACTATGACCTCATCTCGTGCACCATATACGGGGTTCCCCAGCTTGGACATTCTGCACACCAACTGGTCACTATAGAAGTGAAATCATTCCTCACATGGAATGAGATCCTCTTTATTGGAGTGGCTTCTATCCGCGGAGAATGGGAAACCACCATGGTGTAATCCCCAAGATTTTCTTGTAGGAGGAAGAACCCCTACTCCTCCTCTGTTCCTCAGTTCTAAGGACCAGAAAGGGGGGGGGATGGGCACTGGAGTAATCCTTTCTTTGATTCCAAATCCCTCCCACATTGGGTTTTGTCACCACCTGCGTCTCCATCTTAGATTAAATCCCAATCTCCATCTTCCTGGGCTGTTAACCACACCTAATCCCCTATTTCCTCTTTGGGTTGCCTAAAACGTGTAAGACACATTTCAATTCCCATGGGTGCAACTTTCGTGACATGATCATCAGGTCATTGAAACCTATTATTTCTCACACCGAGCATGAATCATGTGGGCTTAGAGAAATAACCAACATTACATCCTATCAGGCATGCCATAGAATTTAAGCCCCACAAACTCCTTCCGAACTACGTGGACATTGATTCTTTCATAGGTAAGGTACGTAGGAAGCCTCCTAGAGCTTCAAGCCCGACAACCATTGGTTTCAAACCACTTCACGTCAATTTCCACCATCACTAAATATGCGGACTTTGATCCTTGCCAAGGCAAGGTACATTGTAATCCTCCCTTAGGTTTAATCCCAACACCCATTGGTCCAGAACATCTTCACTTTGGATCCCCAACACCCCTCCCGAAATATGCGGACATTGATCCTTTCCACGGCATGGTACGTAGGAAGCCTCTTTGATGTTCAATCCCAACACGCATTGGTCCCGACCATCTTCACGTAGGCTCACCAACACCCCTCTAGAACTACACAGACTTTCATCCTCACCATGTCAAGGTACGTAGGAAGCCTCCTTGAGGTTCAATCCCAACAACCACTAGTTATAACCCCCTTCACGTATGACCACCATCATCCCGCTTGATGTTAAACTACATACCCCCTTTTCATCATGAACAATGTAAAACTACATCCACCATCCCGAACTATGTGATCTTTGATCCTTGTCTCCTAAATAGGGTATGTAGGTAGCCTCCATGAGGTTCAACCCCATCTAGCAGTAATCCATTGTGCCCCCATAAAGAAGTAAGCTATTGTGCCCCCCCCCCCCCATATTGTGGTAATCCATTGCAAACCCCATCCAACAGAAAGTCATTTCACCCCCATCCAATAGTATGCCTCCGTAAACCCCATTCATCGGTTAGCTGTTGTCAACCCAAAACCCAGTGGTAAGTCGTTGTTATCCCTTATATTGGGACCCATATCGCTGGTATGTCCTAGTGGAGTAAGACCATCCTTAGGTAGATAACTACATGTAAGTCCAATTATATCATCGAGTCACTATCCTCGGCACACACACACCAATTCTGTACCCCCATCCTTAACTACGTGGACTTTGATTCCCCACTACGTGGATACATAGGAGGTCTCTTCGAGGCTCATTCCCAACATCACTATCACCCCCAAGTCAACTCCATCTCATTCTCCATCAAATCCCCTAAACCATACATTATCTATCTTGATTCTTACCCAGGCCACCACATCTCAGTGGGACAATGCCACCTTATTCCCAATTCTCTTTAACAACAATCGGGTAGCTAACCATGAGTTAACCCCAACATCTGTGTTCTCTCCGGGGGGTTGTATCAATATGATCCACTCTAGTTAGTTTTCTGATCAGTCCCATCCATCTCTACTAGATGTTAAACTCATGACATACCATTTTTTAAACATTGGATGCTACGGAAAACCTCTTATACAAGCACATGTCATATAATTCCCCACATTTGATGTGGGATTCCTCTGGCTTCCACACCCTCCAGAAGCCCTATAATAAGGGGAGGAAACCCAGACGCACTAGTTTCCTAACATCCAGACATACCAGTGATGTCCAAAATTACTACTCCCCTGACCAAAGGTTGATACCCTAACTGGACCCCTTGAAATGTCCCGACAGAAGTAGTGTAATTAACCTGCACCCATGAAGAAATGGCACTAGGAAGAGTTTCACTAACAACATCTTAATCTATAAGGGAGACCCAAACTGGGTGATGAGTTCCAAGGAGGTATCCATATAAGGAAGAACCCACATCACATCATCCCATTTCGATCATGGACCAAACATCCCTGAATAAGCGATGGATGCCACCTGCCTTTGGAAAGCGGGAATGCCGGGAAACAACCACACATCCTCCACAGAAGGATGCATGATCCCTGGTAAAAGTGTCAGAAATTGAGACATAATCCCATTTCTGGGAATGAATTTAATTCCTAAATACCTTTGCGTAATCGACTGATCCCTTCCATGGGGTATGAGAAGGGTTATATAGATCATTTCCACTAGAATTTCCAAGAAACTAGACATCCTGAGTCCAATGGTGAGGTGAGTTTATACTAGATAGAATTGTTTGAGATATCTAATTAAATTTGTTTCATCTCAATTTTACTATTTAGATAAATTTTTAATAATATGATCTAAATTTTTTTTGAATAAAATGGAATATTCAAAAAAACAAATAATATTATCCTTGTAAACTATCCTAGATAAAGAAAATATCATTACTGACCCAATATTATTGAAATGGTATAGGCAATTGTGTATATTTCTACAATAGGAATAAAAGTTATATGTTATGGAGTCCCCAATTACCAATATACATTCAATGGAGGTGATTGAGGAATACTTATTTGTCAACAAGAAACACTTGGATGATCCGGTTGATGTCTAGAAATTATTGCTATATTCTTTCTCTATAGAACTATAAAAAAAATATGATACCAAGGATTTATATGCAATTCTCAGTCATATTTGTGATATTTATTAGTATATATTAAGATAATAATAGTTTAATATCTCTAAGACACTCTTTATATGAAAATTATAGAAATCATGTCATCTAGACCACATATAATCAAAATGATTGGCTATATAAATCATCTAGAAATTCCTAGGTTTAAACTATCTAATGAATTGTTTACCAATATCCTTTGTGACCAACAACCTATGGTATTATTTATATTTATTATGTATTTCAATATGAAAAATAAATATAATTCACACATGGATTTCCTAACCTCAATTCTCTATTATAATAAGGATGTAAAGATGATAAAGTCATATGTACATATGATGAATAAGAGGAATGGTATTGAAAACAACACCTATACTAATTCAATGTCTACAACTTTTATGAACCACCATTACAAGAAGAATAATATTAAATTAGAAGCATGGGATAATGGGGTTGTCTGTTTATGATGTGACAAGATGGGCTACTGGATGAAAAATTACATCATGGGAATTAATATTGCTAATTCTTCAAGTATGTTTTTTAATTGATTATAATGTTTCTATGTGAATGAATTGTGTATTGGATAACATATTTAGTTATTACATTTATATTCAAATATTATATCCTAGTATATTTTGAATGTTTTTGTGTGGTGGGATGGATTTTTAGGCTGTAAATGGAATTAAGAAGGAAGTATTAGATATTGGTGACTACCGCCTCAAATTGATGATGAGAATGGTATTGGTTATTTATGAATGTTAATATGTTTTAGAAATTATGAAATACATTATTTATATATTAAAATTATATATGGAATGTTTTATTTTTATTTTATGAAATGAAATTTTCTTATTTTATAAAAAAACATGTCTTCTTGTAAGGAACCTTTACATAATGGTATTTATTTATTAGATTATTAGAATAATGTTTTGTAATAATATAACTAACATAGATGAAATAAATCATACCACACCAAGATATTTAATCACCACATAGGTATGTAAAATATTAATGATTGACTAAGTTTTATCCATATGGTTATTTGGATTCATTCAAACTAAAACAACATGTTATTCTTAATGTGTGTTTATATGGTAAAATGACCTATGATCAATTCACTCAAAGAGGTGAAAGTGCCATATATATTCTATTGATAGTTCACACTATTGTGTTTTGACCACTCCCAGTTTAAATAAAGGGTCAGTACCCATAAGTCATAACATTTAATGATGACTTTAGTAGGTAGGGATCTATCTACATAATGAGGTATAAGTTAGAATCCTTCCAAAAATTCAAATAATTTGACAATGAGGTTGAGATCCAACATTGAAAGAATATCATGAAAAATTTCTCATAAAATGGTGGAGAATATCATAATCAATACTTAATTGAATATTTATAAGCATATAGGAAGTTATCCCAACTGACTTCTCCCAATACACCCAATGGAATACTATGAATGAAAGGAGGAGAAACAACATGTTGGACGTAGTGAGGTTAACAATGAGTCAAACAAACCTTCCACTATCATTTTATTGATACGGATTATAGAAATTAGTACACATACTAAACCAACTAATAACTAAAGTAGAATATGGTAATTCAATCAAATTATGGATTGGAATGAATTTTTTTTCATACTTACATGTGTGGGGATATGCAGAGTTTGTTACAACCTCTTTTAAAAAAATATACACCCAAACCACAAAGTGTATATTATAAGAATTGACAAATAAATAAGGTGATATTACTGATAAATCCCCCTATATTAATTTTTAATATTGGAATGATATTCAATATTCAATTAGAAGGACCACATTTCAAAAAGTGATATAGTTCGTGTGATGAAATTTAATGAATTCCATGATCAAGATATACTAGAGTTGGTATATGAAAATGTCCCTAAAAAACTCATAGAAGAATATTTTCTTGATACAACTATTCTATTTTAGAGTAAAAGAGAGATTAGATAACTCGAAAGATGTTATTTTATAATCGATAAGGATGGTTTCCCATTATAAGATGATAATAATGATCCTCTATCCTATAGTAAGTATTAAGTGGAATAGATTCATTCAAATGGATGGAATTAATGGATTATAAAATAGATTCCATGTAAAAAAACATGTCAATATTGTTTTTATCCCCCGTTTTATGTAAATATCATTTGATATAAATGGGTATTCAAGGAGAAACCAGACATGGATGGTCATGTTAGTACATATAGTGATTGACTAGTTCCAAAAGGGTAAAAAATATTCAATCCATGATGAAACCTTTTTAATAGTACCTATTTTTGAATCTATAAGAATTATTCTTTCAATACTAATATACACTACTAGAAAATAGGTATATATCCACTAACCTATAGATATGGTTTTCTAAAATCGTGGCTATATGTATTTACACCATGTTTATAGCCACCTTTTTGTTTAAAATGTGGTTATAAACTACCCTTATAGCCACAGGTTTCTTAAAACCTGGATATATGGTGATTTTACAAATGATATTTCCACGAGTATCTGAAACCAGGGCTATTACCTCTACCTATATCCATGGTATAAGTAAATCATGGTTATTGGTTTCCCATGAATGCATGGGTGAAAATTTCACCCTTGGATATAGCGAGAAGACATATATCTTGAGATTTTCAATCAATTTATGTGGTTCGTAATGATATATAACACACACACACACATATCAATGATATATGTAGTGTTGTGGCAAGTCATATGATACATGCTTGTGAAGGTATGGAGATCAGTTCTGGCTGGTGGTAATTTATTTTTAATATATATCCATTTTTTACATGGGATATAGCCATGATTTTCCACCATGAAAATAGAACTTATATCCATGGATTAAACCGTGACTATAGTCCAATATCCATGGTGGAAAAAACTTGGGATATTTCCATGGTTTCTAAAACCATGCCTATTGGATGTATTATGATGGTGGTGACTGTTGAGATAGCCTCTTATAACCGTGGTGATAAATTTTTTTCTATAGCCACACCAATACCATCCAAGGATGGTTAGAACCATGAATATAGATTATAACTAAGGTTTTGACATCTATTTCCATAGGTTTTCTATGTGGATATATCCCAAACTTTCTACTTGTTCTAACATAACTAGGATAATTGGAATATGGTTGTAAAAACAACCTTTAATAATAGAAACTATTAGGATGATATATGATCCCATATTTTTCTAGGTACTTCCCTCTTTTAGTTTTTTATTAAACAAATTTTGATTGGTTTTTCCTTGTCTTTATACCTTGTTGGTTGAGTCACATTTGGAGATGAAGAGAATTTATTGGGGATGATTACCTAATATTATGGGATTTATGATTGTTTAAATTAATATAGGCCATTTATAAATGTGTTAAATGGATTACAAGAGTTTCCCATGATTTTAGGAGGACTGAGAGGTGGTTCGTGATTTTAAGAGGATTTAGGGTTTTAAGAGGTCTACATGGAATTTATATTAAATGTAAACGTGTTACACATCATGTAACTAACACTGAGAGGAATCCATGAAAGGGATGCATGGCATTAACTAGCTCATGGTGTGAACTGGTTACACCCTTTGAACCCTCATTACACAACATGTAATGTTTAGGAAGGGTTTGATTCACCCATGGTGACATAGTTTTTTGAATTAACCCTCATATAGGAAATACATGATGTGGAACCAAGTTACAAACCATGTATCTCATGTGATTGGTGGTTTTAATGGTACAAAACACTTATAATTTCCATTCATCACACATACAACCTCTCCTTTCTAAATACCTGATGTGATCTAGGAAATTTTGGAGTCTTCTCTTCCCTTATTAATGTTATATTCAACAGATAAATATCAATCGAGTTGTTCTTATTTTGTTTCCATCATCTTATATTGTTCTTTAGTTGTTTATTTGGAATCTCTTGACCACGATTGTTTTTGGTACTGAACTTGATATTTTTTATCTATGTTTATTTGTGAAATATTTTATTCCTTCTTTATTGGTGGAGTTTTTCATTAGAAGTGTTGTGTTAATAACCAGTTAAAGGTTGGGGGTTTAAACCTAACCCTATGGTCTCTTAAATATTTATATATGTGAAATATTTGTAGTTTCATAGAAATAACATGCACAATGATTAATTGAATAATTAATGATGATAAATCAAGAATTGGATTATTCCTTATGTCCCTTTTTGTTCAACGGTATTGTGACATGTGTTGTGGATACATGTTGGGTGAGAAAACCCATAGATTTATAATGTATTAGACAACGATTTGAAATTTGTCTCCCATGAAATGAGATTTAAGGTGATTTCATGATATAGAATCACATTTAAAATCGATTATTTTATCAAAATATCCAGAAATAAATTTATTTGAAGGTGAATGTGCACTTGAAAGATAAATGGTAATTTAGAAAATGAACCATTGAGGATAATGATATGATATTGTTATATTGTTATTATTATAAATTTTTGTGATACATGATGAAATTTTTATATATAGGGCTTTCCCAAGAGGTAAAAAATATTATATAGCATGGTTATCCCAATGATTCATGTTTAAATGATTATCTATAGGAATTTTCCTAGAGGATGAAATACTTATATAGAGGTAATGGACCAGTGATACATATTAAAATTCTTATATATAAGGATTTTTCTTGAAAGATAAAATTCTTATATAGCTTAATTTTCCTAGTGATACATGTTTAAATGATTATATATAGGGATTAGACATGACCCAACAAATTTTATACAGATAGATTTTCACAAATGTTTGATTATACCATGGGTTGTGGTTATGTTTATCATGGTTGTGGTATATGATTAGATACATTCTAGCATGGTAACCAAGAATGTTGATTTGTGTATTGTATTAATTTATTAATTTAGACATCTATTTATCAATTTATTGAATGTACATGTTATCAGAATGTTTTTTAGAATTGGTGGTTTTGACCTACTATGTTTTGATAACACCTTATTTGGGTTGTCTCTTAGTACCAGATATGATTACATGGATTAAGGTTTGGACAAGCGTAATGGACCTTGATTTTGATTGTCAAATTCTGGATGGGATGGAGTTTGGAGAAGTGACTGACATCGGGTTAGATAATTGTTTATTTTGAGTTTATTTTTTATCACAGATTCTTTTATGTATATTAATTTCATTTTTAATTTTAGATATATTTATCCCATAATTACATGATTCACTATTTGATGGTTTATTAAACCTCTATTTTATTTCCCAATTGTATGTTGTATTGTTTCTGTAATTTTTTTACTCTGATAATTATTATTATTTTTTGTTACACTATGTCATAACTATATACCAAGGGTTATAGTCTCATCACTATACTTATCACACCCCTACTACAAGTCAAAAGCCTCTATATTATTGAGAGGTGTACTTGAGGTCTAGTAACAATCCCATTATGGCCACATGAGAGAGTGTCATATAGAGGGACATTACAAAGTGGTATCAATGGGAAGGTTTTTATTTTATATTTCAATAAATTTTTAGAAAAGTATAAAGGATTCTAGGATGTGTTATTACATTGAAATGAGCTTGTTCATGGTAGTAGTTAACCCGGTATGAGAGAAAATATGAGTGCCTAGGGATGAGATTACTATTTATGATGTTCATAATTATGGTTTTTGTTATTACATCCTAAATAATTCACATGTTTTGTGATATTATTGCTTCTTGAGATTTATAATCATGTCTTGGTATGGTGTGAGATGAGTATATATGCATCATAATAGGAAAAAATGGATATATCTAAACATGTATTTTTCATGATAGGGACAAATTTATTCCATGTGATATAATTGTCTTGATGGACTCTGAAATGAGACACATATTATATATGTTAAATTAATAAGTTTTTATGTTTTATAAAACATTTTTAGGACATGTTTGGAGAGACCAAGAGTAGTTTTTCTCAATCATTATCACCAGTTGAGTTTGACCTTTAAATTTTAGCTAGTGTTCTATAGAGTGTGTTTATATTGTAGAGAAAATTCCTTATCATCATCTTTGAGTTTACCATCAGGATAGTGAAAATGAGTATGATCCTAAAACAACTTATTTTAATCTTCTTGTGGTTAATAAGAATCGGATCGATGTTCTGTATCATGATAGCTTCCTATGGGACCTTCAATCCATGGAAGGGGAGACTTTTCACATTGTACATTTGATTCCGGAACTGACAAGAGAGTTTTAGCTATAAGATCATTCTGTACTCATTAAGGAGGGAGGTTCCCATGTAGATGAGTTTTGGATCGAGTAATTCAAGATGATATTTAGGCACCACAATACACTCACAGATAGGGGGTGAATCTTTTTGTATATATGGTTTGTAGATATTCCAATCATTGGAAGTATATGCTGGAGTAATCTTGGAAGCAAGATGATTTATCATGTAAGGAATTTATTGAATTTTTTTGGGAAACATCTATATAGATATATTGAGGTATGATAAGGTTCATCAGTTCATTTATGTGATATAGTAGGAAATTTATGTGATGGACTATGCCAGATGTTTCACTAACTTGCGGTGATTGCTGAACCTTTAGCTATTGATGAGATCTCCATAGTGAGATGGTTTTAGGAAGGAAATCTCTATGATATCAGGTAATATGTGAATGTATTTTTTTGAGTATCTATTAGGATATTATGAATCAAGAACTCATCACAGAGGGGAATATGAGAGAGGAGTTGAGTAGTGTCCAAGTTCTTTTAAAATGGTGAACTGGGAGTTTTTCTTATAGTGGCTAGAAGATCTATTGTGTAATTTATCAACAAGGAAACAATGATCATATTAGTCAGTGCTTTGGGATTCCATCTCTAGACCATGTTCCATTACAGTTCTAATAGGTTGTTATTTTTGGCCCAGAAACCACAATTTATATACCCCACGTTGGTGTTCCATTATTGGAGAAATATCGGTTATTCCCAAAGGTTTTATCTGAAAATCTCGTCGAAGATTAGTGGTAGGTGATCAAGCCTAGTACCATAGTTTGTGGGGTACTAAACAACTCCTCAAAAGACTAGTAGCTATATTTCCACATGAAATTTAGTTTTAAGGAAAGTGTTTTGTACCCATGTGTAGGAATAGAAGTACTAGGAAGAGAGAACAACATAGGGGAGTCAGAATTGATCCTAGGGAAGATGGGATAATAAACCACACATTATAATGGCCAGTATGACTAATATGGCGGCCTTATTATGTTAGGGTTATAATTCTTGTATCAACTAATATTATTTCTATTTATGATATAGAATATTTTCATTCCCTTTTTTCTGATCATTTTTTAAATGTGTTGGCATTCGCTGTAAAAATAAAGGATAATTATTTGGTCTTTGATAAACAATTGGCAGTTTGATCAAGGAATATCAAACATCATAAGGAGTGTTCTCTAAAAATTGGTGGTTATTATTTCATTGGGGATCCATTTTATTATATAAATTACATGATTGAATTTGATTCTTATAATGGATCGGATAGTTCTATACTAAGATAATATTTATTTATATCAATGGAGATTTACATTTTTATCTCCAGAAGGAGTATCTATTCTTTCCAGGACTCGTGGGATCTTTAAGAGAGTTATGCAACACCAAATCAGTGAATATTGGATTGTATCCTGGGTCATGTTGCAAGACTTATTATGGATGATGGTGGAATTAAATAGTATACCTTTCTACTAGTAGTATACCATTTTTCAGATGTATTTTTAATGATTTTAACAACTTACTACCTGAACAAGAGATCTAGTTCATGATTGATTTGGTACTGGGAGTTGAGCCAGTTTATATTACACCATATAGGATTGCATAAGTAGTGTTTTGGGAGTTGGATATTTAGTTTCAATATTTGGATGCTAATGTTTTTAGATGATTTGGTACATCTCCATGGTGTCCTCTAGTTCTTTTCAAAAATATGGTTGATGGTAATTTGCGCTTATGTGTAGATTAACGGAGATTGAACTAGATGGTGGTTGTGAATCGATATTCCATTCAACATATTAGTGTTATCTTTGACCATTTTATAGGTGATAAGATCATATTAAAGATTGACTTGAGAATACAATACCACCATTTGAGTGTGATACCATCAGAAATACCTTAGACAACTCTTAGGAGTAAGTGTGAATTGTATGAGTGTGTAGGGATTATTTTTGGTTTGATGAACACACTATCGATATTCATGGACTTGATAAATCATATATTTTTATCTTTTTCTGGATCATTTTGTCATGTTTCTTTAAAAGAGAGATTGGTGTACTCCCAAACAGTAGATGAAATTTTTCGGTTTCCTAACATCTCCTTGAGTACTTTGTCGGAGCACCAAATTTAGGCCAATCTAACCAAATAAAATTTCTAGATTAATATTGTACAGTTCTTGGGCCATGTCATCGTATGGGATGTAATGTTTGTGGACCCAGAGAATAATTTAGCTATGGTATCAAGGGAGAGAACCAAGAATTTATTTAAGATTATATGTTTTATTGGTTTAGTAGGTTTCTATGGATTCTTTATCCCATACATCTCATATCTGGAATCAACGATGTTTAGAATGACCAAGAAATGGATGAATCTTGTTTGGTAATATCCATGCAATATAGCTTTTCAGGTGCTAAAGATAAATCAAACATCAACACCTATATTAAGTCTATCTTTGCCTAGTAATGTGTATAATAGATACTATGATGCATCTATATTTTGAATTAGAATAGTTCTAATGTCATAGGATCAAGCAGTTGTATAATTATTTAGACAACCAAGACCACATGAGTTAAATTACTCTACTTAGGATCTAAAGTAAGGTGTGATGGTACATACCCTAAAATATTACAGACATAATCTTTCAGTTGAGAGTTTTGTGGCATACATCGACCAAAATATCCTTAGGTACATCATTTATTAGATGTTCCAGAACCATAAGTAAAGGATGTTGGTTGAGCATCAGCAATCTTACAACAAAGAGTTATCTTACACATTAGGGAAGGGAAACATAGTTTCCAAATACATGATTCATAAGATTAATATAGTGGTAGTGTGGGAGGCTTTAAATGTGTGTAGGATGATGGAAGTATTTTATGACATGCATCTTGATGTTCAAGATTCCCAAGGATGAGTACATTGGACTTCAACATTTATAATATCGATGCTTCTTTACATATTCATGATAGAGAATTTATAAGATCTAGAGGGATATTTTCTAAGAAACAACATATATGGTCAGGATCTACCAGTAGGATGGTATCATGGTCATGGATAATATATTATCTTATATAGATGAGTGTGGGTTCATATAGGCTTGCATGAGGAGCTGATAAGAGATATTCTTACTTCTAGGTGGTTGGTACATCCTTGTTTGTAAAAGACGTATCATGATAGCTATAGGTAGTACTGGGTGATAGGAATGATGAAGGATATAGTCAGATTTTTGGAAAGATGTTTCACCTATAAATAGGTGAAAGCTGAGCATGATATGCCTTATATGTTGTTTCAACCTCTTCCCATTATAGAGTGGAAGTGATTCAATGTCACTATAGATTTTTTTGAAAGGATTACCTAGGACACCTCACAAGAAAAATGCCGTATGGGTGATGGTAGATCGAATAATGAAGGTCTCCCACTTATTTATTATAAATGAGACCTCCACAATCCATGATCTGGGTAGTCTATACACTTAGTATATTGTTCAACTACACTATGTATTGAGGAGTATCATTTCTCATAGGGATCCTCATTTCATGTTGCAGTTTGGGAGGGGAATTCTGATGGATATGGGATCATTTGTCCTTCTGATTACGACCTATCTTCATCAGTGTGATGGTCAATCTAAGAATACAATTAATATTATATAAGATGTTTTATGAGCCTATATTTAGGATTTTAGTGGTTATTAGGAGCACATTTTATCACTCATAGTTTTCTCCGATAATAAAAGCTTCCAGGAATTTATCTAGGTGCAACATTTAAAGGCATTTTATGGTTGATTATTTCGATTACTTTTTTTGAGGAAGGTGAGTGAATGCTTATTAGACCTAGTCTGATGTATGATATATCTATGAAGTTTCATTTGATTTAGAATTGGTTGGTGACTATGTAGAGAGGGAAAATTCTTATGTTGACCATCAAATATGACTTGTAGTGCATGAGGTTGGTCATATTGTTTTTTAAGGGTGTTTCCTAGGTTGGAGAAATATTTTATCATGAGAAATGGAACATACAACCCAGTATTGTTGGGAGGTTTTAGATAGTTGAATGAGTTTCTCAAGTGTCATACCAATTATCCCTTTCAATGTGCTATAGTTCCATGCATGGTGTGTTTCATGTGTTGAATTTTCAAAGACAATACCCTATCCCCACTCATATAGAAGACATAAATTACATGATGGTTTATGTAGATGTTCCCTTTAGGGAGAATATAATATGGATTTATGACCATAATGTCAAGTTTCTCTAAGGATGTTCTATGCCTGTCGTTTTAGTAAAGAGGAATCATGGATGTGTTCAGCCAAGGACTTGAGAGAGGGAGTTTGATATATAAGCATAGTTTCTAGACTTATTAAATGAGACCCCATAGTGATTCTTAGAGGAGATTGGGGACAATATATTATGTGGTGGGGAGGATAAAAGATACCTTCATTTCCATGTATGTATCCATTTGAGTTTTTCACTAATCAATTTTTTTGAAGTTTTCTTGTCTTTAAACCACATTGGTTGAGTCTATTTTAGAGATAGAGATCCTTTTTTTAGAGAAAATTGATTATTTTTTTAGGATTTATGTTTGATTCAATTAATAATGTTTGGTTATAGACATTATAAATGAATTGTGGGGGGTTCCATTGAGTTTGGGAGGCATCAGAGGTGGGTTGGGATTTTCTATGGATTGTGGGGATTTACGATATCTGAAGTTAATTTCCACACCGTGTAAATATGTTACACAAGGTGTAATTAATTCTGAGTAGAATCCATGAATGGGATACATGACATGAACCAACTCATATTATAAACTGGTTACCCATCATGAATCCTCATTACATGACATGTGATGTTCATGAAGTGTTTAATTTAACTAATGTGAAACATTTTCTAGTGTAACCCGTAAATTGAAAAAACGTGATGTTAAAGGGGATTACAAAAAATTAATTTCATGGGATGGTTAATTTTAAGGTCAAAAAATCCTTATAATATTCATTCATCTCATGTGAAACCTCTCCACCCTAAAACCTGAGGTGCTCAAGGAGATTTGAAGTCCTCTCTTCGCTTCTAGATTTTCCATTCCTGAGATTAATCTCAAGTGTGTCGTTCTGCAAATTTTTAACCCCTATTACTCTATTATCTAGTTGTGGTGGTGGAATATCCTGACCGTTGTTGTTTTTGGCTATTGTCATTGATCTTTTTCAATCTAGGTTTCTTCTTTAAATCTTTTGTACCATTATTCATATAGGAATATTCTATTGAGAGTGTTTCATTAATCACATATTAAATGTATGCAGCACAAACCTAACATTATGGTTTGTTAAATGGGAACATATGTTAAATATTCTAAATTATCCCAACATAACATTCATAATAATTAATTAAATAATTAATGATAATAAATCATGGATTTAAATATTTCGTAGGTTCCTTTGGATTCGAAGGTATTTTGACAAGGATTATTGACTCTTGTTGGGTGAGAAAAACCATTCATTAATAATAAATTCGATAATTGTTTAAAATGGGTTTATAATGACTTGAGATTTTAGGTGATTTCATAATATAGAATCACTTTTATAATGGGTTTAATTATCAAATTTACTTTAAATAAATTGGCATGTAATTGAATGTGCAGTTGAATGATAAATTGTGATTTATATAATTAACCATTAAAGATGATGTCATAAAATTGTGATATCCTATAAGCTATGACTTGTTATGGCACATGATTAAATTATAATATTTAGTTCTTTTCCTAGAGGATGAAATGCTAATATAGTAGTCCTGACCCAATTATACATGATTTAATTCTTAAATATTGGGCTTTCCCTGAGGATAATTGCTTATATAGAGGTCTTGGCCCAGTTGAATATGATAAAATTATTATATATATTGTTTTTATCATAGGATTAAATGTTTGTATAGTAGTTTGGGTCCAATGATACATAATGAAAAGATTATATAAAAGGATTTTCCTAGAGGATGAAATTCTTATACATAGGGATTTATGTAGTTGTTTTATAATGCAATGGTTTATAGTAATGATCAGAATGGTTTTGATACATGATCAGAGACATTTTGGCACGGTAAAAAATATGTTTGATTTATGTATTGTATTAATTGATTAATTAATGCATGAGTTAATAGATTTATTATATGAACTTATTATCAGACTACTTTTTTTAGACATGATGGTGTCAACCTACTGTGTATTACTCACACCCTATTCAATCATCTATTTGGAACCTAGAAATATTAATTGAATTTAGGTTTGGACAAGGTAAAGGGAACATGATGTAAATTATTTCATTCTATATAGGAAAGAGTTTGGAAATGGGATTGAAATGGGGTTTCAGACCGAGGTATTTGGATATTATTCTTTCCCAGCTGATTAATTTTTTTTTTACATTTAGATTAACATTTAGATACATTCAACATGTCATTACATGATTCAATATTATTTGGTTTATTCATCCCTACATTTATTTTCTAGCTGTATGTTTTATTATTTCTAATAATTATATTACTCTAATAACTATTATTATTGATTTCTATGCTATGTTTTATTTCTTTACCATGTCTTATAGTCTTCCAACAAAACTTATCATACCCCCATTTCTAGTCAGAAGCTTCTGGCATACGAGGAGGCTCACATGATTTCCCATAACCAACCTGTTTTGGCCACATGAGAGATTACCAGATTGTGGGATGTTACAGAAGATGTTTATCTGAATGAATCATAATGTTTTGGGTGTTTAGGTAATGCTAAAAATCAACTAAAGTTTTAATGATCTATATAGGAATTATGTAAAGACTCAATGAATTAAAACATTAGCTATTATGAGTCCACAATTAAATATATATTTATAATAAAGGAATGTGAGACTTGTGTCTATAAGTATTTTAGCAGATGTATGTTAATTTTTTCAATAGTATATTTCAATAAAATTTTTATTATTTCAAAAAAGATAACAGTCATACTGACCATTAAAATGTGTTTAAATATATGCATCTAAATAAAATACTTTGAAAAAACATCATATGTTATTGGGATCAAGATCATTCCTGATAGATCCAAGATATTTCTCCATATAAGTTAGGGTAAATATATTTAAATGAAACTAAGCAGATTTGGTATTGAACAATCCATGATGGGACTTTAGCCTATGTCACATGATATTCATATTCTGAAGAAAATTTTTCATTCGCTACATAATGAGTGATTGAGAATCGAAATGATTCTATATAAGTTTGTAATTTGTATAGACATATATATCATTATGTATTCTAAGATAGATGTTTCTTACACTATACAATAGGTTGAAATTACGTAGAAGTAGGAAACTTCCATTGGATGGCTATAAAAACAATCTTTAAGTATCTATGCAGAACTAAGGTTATGATCTTTGTATATTTAAGATATTAGTATCTTTTATTTGAGGGATATATATATATTATAGATTCCAAATATCTTCATATGATTTAATGTCAACGTTAGGATATTTATTCACTATCAATGGATGAGATATGAGCTTAACGAGCTCAATGAAATTAGTGGAATATAATTCTACAACTGATTCAATGTATATTTTATCATATGATGATGTTAGTTATTATTATGGATAATGTTTTTTTAACAATATATAAACTTTTTTTTATATACACACCATCTTTTATTTTTACAATACTGCAGTGGTGGCTCTCACCCAAGAAGCAAGGTCACATCATTCGAGGAATTCCACATCAAAATTATCATCTAATGAGGGATTTTTCCATAGAGGTGAATTTTTAGTAAAATTATTTCCATTAGAGACAATTTATTAGACCCTATAACCAAACTACTATCTCAAAAGAAATATTATCTTCATTTGGGAGATAATGGAATAAATGTTTTTTGTAGTTTTCTCTAGGAAACGTGGAAGTTTGATGGAATTTGTGTCCTAGAACCAACTAGTTTTGTCTTTTAAATTAATGGTTATATTCATACAATTTAATATTAAATATATATTATCAGAAATGTATATTATTTCTTACTATATTTAATGTAAAAATTTCCAAGGGTATCTGCCACTTTAAAAATGTCATATCAATTTTCTACTATGCTGAGAACTGTGAGATATTATGATGATATCTCTTCAATATTTTATGATATGGTTAAGATGAAGAACTATGATATGGGGCATTGATTATCTATTTTCATGTGTGAGCTGTTTTATGAGGATGATGCTTCATGGCATAAAATTCACATGTGGTTATCTATAATATGGGTTTTTATAAGGACAAACTCATTGACATGAATTCAGTATGTCTTTGTGTCATCAATACAATCCACATATAAATTTTTATTATTAATCCACTTTAAAGGAAAGTGGGAACCATAGTTTAAAAAGTAATTATACAACTACATGATGAAAGAGTTCACAAATTGATTAAATAGAGGACTAAGATTATTAGAATCAGACTCTCTATATAATTCCTAATGCATTGTACTAACCTAGGTGTTTGGATCATTGTAGATAAGTTCTTCAACGTGAGTAGCCATGTTTTCCACTGTCTTTAGGAATTCCTCTGAGTTTATTTTACATTTCTTGAACCCACAAGCCAGGATTTGGTCATGTTTGTCTAACCATTCCACTTGATCCTCTTTATCTTCATCTTGAAACATTATTTCATATATTCCTTCGATCTCATATTTTGAGGCATCGACCCAGACATCTTTTTCAAGCATTTCTACCCTAGTGTGGGGGATGAGCTACAAACACTCCCCTTGTTTCATCATATATTCCCACATGTGATCATTTGTAGTGGTCCCTAGACATTAACATTATTACTACTTCATATAATAACTCACATATTTTGATGTTTTGATGAATGACAGGACACACTAGATTCATGCTATGTAGGATTCATTACACACATCATGATCAGTATTTTATTAATGAATATGTCCTAAAAGGATATACCCCTACTATTGATGGTAAAAAACAACTTGGACCATTATCCTAAATATAACCCCTCAAATAAATTCCATGATCATGGTGATATAGAAATTTTCATTTTAAATAATCAATGAAAGGTGAATAATGTATTAAGGGTGTTGACACTTGTATGAAACTTTCCAGATGATATATCGAGACAAAGAAATTATATTAACCATTTCATTCTCATATATGGTTTTTCAGATTGTGTTAATAACTTCTTCCTCTCAAGTGAGTTGACTCATTACTACACAATAATCATGGATTTTAAAAATTTTATCATAATTCCAATAAGGAATAATCTAATAGGGTTACATATTTAGTGTTTCCACTCATCCCAATTAAAATCTATTTTGATTCCATTATTTAAATAAATATTAATCTCAAGTATGAGGAATAATTTTATTCATGTTATATTAATCGCATAAATTACAAAAATATTTCTTCATAAGGTAATTATATAATTACACATATATCGAATATTTATTTGAGGATATAAAAATGTTGAGGAGGATGAATATACTTATATGAGGTCTAGTGATAAATATTAATTCTCAAGATAGTAAATCATTGTTCTAGTAAGTTAACAAAATAATAAAAATGATAATATTAACATTAATACATGACCTGAAGTCATTTAAGGGTTTAATATATTATTATGGGCATGTGTGAAATTAAATACTAATAAACCCCAACCTATAACTCTACAAATAGATTGTTATGTCTATTATTCTAGATAAAATCGATAATTAGATAATTTTTGTGACAAATATAATTGAGAGCTCTCTATTAAGACCAATGAACACTATTAATCATTATTCTCTAAAGTTTGAGAGAGATTATCCAACCTACTCTATCTTCTCAAGATTTACTGTACATGCATTGTTCTTCAATCCTAATTAAATAATTAGAGTAATCTTGGTCAACACATAAAAACGATGAATCCTCAATTCTAGCACCTCACAATCCATCGTTCTTGTTCAGAGATCTAAGGAGCAATATGGATCATCGATAGAGAGATTCAACACATGGATCCTACAATCCCAATGATGGTATAACTAAAGGGTTTGAAATTATCAAACTCTTCATTTAAGAAAGATATAAAGACCAATGTAATCATTCTTCTTCTCCAAAAAATTAATTATAAATTTAACATGAGAAATCCTCTTGGTTTCTGAATGTCTATCAATGTTCAAATATTATGTATTTTTAATAAAGATAATGGGTTGAATATAAAAATTTTGTGAAAAGTTTAATAAACATAATTTACACAAATAACTTTTTAGGCATTTATTAAGGAAGTCATTGTATAGTATTTTGGGATTGGGGATTTCACTCAATCGATTATGGAGCTACTTGTAAATGAATTTGGAATGAAAATTTTTCCTAAATACTTCTGTGTAATTTTCATGGACATATTTGGGGTCAGGAGAATGGAATTATATGTATTTTCTACTAGAATATCTATGTGACTAGATATTTTAAATATAATGGTGATAGTTATTGTGATATGATAAAACAGTGGGAGACTAACTAATAAATTTATTAATTAAGTATTAATATGTAATCTACGAAAAAAAATATAATATGATTTTATTTATTATTGAAAATAGAATATTTATCCATATAATATACCGTGATCAATATTGGGAAATAATAATTTCCTCACAAGTAAAAAATTACAACAGTGGTATATGAACATTCATATTTTTATTCTATAAAATGATTGTTTTATATGAGAGAATACTATATTAGTGATCATCCACCATACATAGAGAGTGGGGGTAATAAGGATGTGTATAAGTGGAACATAGAGCACTCATAACATGTTTTTTTCATCATGTTCTTAGATATGTTTTCATATATAAAGATGAAACATAAATACAAGGATACAAACACCTTGATATCTCAACTCTATGAACATAAAAAAGGGGAAAATAGGTTGAAGATAAATGTAATTGTCACTACACAAAACATGTGTAAATAAGAACATGAATTCCTAGATAGTGGTTATATACTCTCAATATTGAAGTGTAGAAGTCTGTTATAATTTTTAGGCTTCCATATGTAAAATAATGAAATAATTATTCCCAAATTATTATCTTTACCCCTTATATTCTCCATATTAATTATGAAACATGTAAAGAATATTGTAGATAACCTAAATGAGAACATTAATATTATTTTCACTAAGTTAAAAATGATTATTCATAATATGATTCCTCCCCACCGATGGTGAATGACGTGAGGAAATGGTTTGAAAATATTATTAAAAATTTAGAGTCCATTATTCTTTCACAACATCTATTATAGAGTCAAAAGATTCTAGGTAAGAGAAATTAATAATAGGCCATCAATTTTAAAGGTTATAAAAAAGGTCACTAGAAAAGTAATTAAACTAAATTTAAGAAGAATAAATTAAAATATTCTATTTTAGTTATATTCATCATTTTGTGTTATATTTATGATTCAATTCTTGGGCATAAAATACAATATTTGACTCATATATTTGTATCCAAATATAGGTACCATGTAAAATAAAAACATTACAAAGAGTAATGTTAATATTCAAGATGTCTATTAGAACATTTCTCATACATTATCTAATGAATATAATACATTAAATATTTAAAAGTCTATTGAATATAATAAAACAATTGTTTTTTAGTAAGTGTTACTATGATATTTATCACAGTGCCTAGTTCTATAAAAATGAGAAATTATTTCACATTTGAAATGAATTTTGTTATGGTATATCATATATAATTAATATTTTAATGATAGTTGAATTAAATATGTCAAGTATTGCTTATTAATGATTAATATAAGATACAAGACTCAAATAATACCCATTTTTGGAAATATAATTCGGGTCAAGTAAAACTAAAAGTAAATCTCAAGGATATACCAAGAAGGGTGTTTAAACTCATTGGAGTTAAGAATCATTGATATTTTTACCTGATTACATGTAATATTTTAAGATAAAGAAACCTACAGATATTAGGGTTTTACTGCCACAATGATTCTACAATCATTTTTATTAAGATATGTGTGACCTAATCTAAGAAGTTTTTAGTGGTAAATTAATTTACATCATGATATTTTTGTAATATGTTTATGGAATTTTAAACAGAAGTAGGAAATATACATGGTAAAATAAAAGATTCTACAAGAGGGTAGATTATAGAATATCACAACCAAACATTCATCGATCCTTATAATGTCGTGTATAGTTATTTTTAAAATAATATTACAATATAAACATTAGAGGGATGATGTTAATAAAAGGGCGATTGATGAAGAGTCTTATAACTATTTCAAGTCTTCTATTACTACTTTCAAGACATTACTTTTGAATACTAAAATAAAAAAATTAATCATATTCCAAACAAATTGACTAATGGATATAATATAAGAAATTATATGGATGGAAATTATGAAATCATAGATATATGTGTTTATATGAAAATTATTTTCTATGATCTACTCTAGAATTAAAAATGAATTATATAAACACTAAATGAATTTGAGTATATAATACTAAAATATACATAGGATATAACTATTTATAAGATAGAAATACACTATTAAAGTGAATTCCTATATTCATATAATAAGGGACCACTTCTCTTTTGAGATGATGGGAGAAACTTATACCCTAATGAATTCAGTTCTCTATATACCGTTGAGTTGGAAGAGGAACACTAAACTCCAAAAGAATTGTGTGAGGAATTTTTCTATAAGAACATAATTTTTTGAAAAGATAAAATCAAAAATTAGGTTTTATATTAACCATGTTAGGTGATATATTATTTTGTGAGAATAATTAATACTTCTCTTATAAGGATGAAATAAATGGTGTAAGGATTACATTATAAAGTGGATTTGAACTTCAAAATGGATTTCATGTTCTAAAAATAGTTTTTTTTGTTTTTTCTCATGTTAATGTAAATATAATAGTGTATATAAATATGAAATGGGGTATTCATGGTAATATTAGTGCCTATATGTCTTTATTAGTTACTAAAGGTTTCAATTGATAGGAAGAAAAATTTTAAGACGAATCTGTTTCACCATTAATAATTCAAAAAATTGTTAGAATTATACTTGTTATAGAAGCCTTATGTGATCATGATATTTAGAAAATAGATGTCAAGACAACAATACATAATGTTAAACTTGTTTAATATATCAATATAACACAAAAATAAGGTTTGGTGAAATCATAGAGTGAAAATAAGTTATAGAAGTTACACAGATCAATTTATGGATTAATGAAACATATTGATCATTGAATATTTATACTTATAAATATATATGATAGTTTATTTTTTTAATAATGAGTCTGTTTCATGTGTCTCAAATAGGTTAGTGGTACCTATATAATTTTCTTTTTGAAATAATTTATTTAATTCTAATGTGAAGAATATATTAGTTTTATAGTTTTTTGAGACTATGATAAAAAATATATCTCAAAAAAGTGTTAAAGTTGAAACCCATGTTCCATAATTAATGATATACTATTATAAAATTATAGGGTTCCCTGTATATAGTCAAAATACATATTTTTCAATGTGTTAGAAAATAAAAGAAAAAAATTTAGAGAGAATTATTGCATATTTCACATGGTATAAAATTTCTCTAAGATGTCGTGTTGACGTATAGGATGAGAATATTATGATGAATAGAATTATATACAAGAAATTTTTGGAATCAATCATATATTTAATTAAATTTATAGAAATGTCATATTTTGTATAAATAAATATTGGGTGAAAAATCTGAAATATAAGTTGTAAAATTTCCTGAGGTAGAATTTATAAGTGTCCAATGACACTTGAGAAATTAAAAAAATGATTTAATTGTAATTAGAGAAGTGGGAATTCTAGTTTTTAATGTGATACAAAACATGTTTTTTCTTGATATTAATTTGATATATTGTCACTTATACCATAATGAAATTATAAATTAATTCCTAATGAATCTAGTGTTTTCCAAATCTACATAGATTTGGTACATTGTGGATTATAATATAGATTTTGATGTTATTTAAGAGATAATTTTTTTTCTATTTCATAGAATTGTATTAAGAAATAAAATTAAAATTAATATACATATATATTTAATATTTTAGAATATATAGTAGTTAGTTATTCATGTTAAATAAAGAGTATAATTAGTTAAAACATAGGGATATCACATATTATGATTTTCTATGAGAGACGTGATGTCTTGGTAAGAATTGTAACAATATAAAAACTTGTAAGTCCTAGTGGATATATCTATACCTCTACCTACTCCAATGGCCCGAAGGCCTTGATTTTATTATTGATTTTTGATAATCCACCGTTCATGGGGTGAGGTGGAACCCTTAAAAGGCCTGTAGGCATAAGTATTACATGACCCATAGGCCTTAGAGGAATTCATTGCCCGTAGGATTCAAACATTACATACAACCCAGACTAACTACTTGGAACTGCTCCTCCCCAACATATTCATCGTAAAATCAGTTCTCCACCTTCGCATGGCTGTTCGGATAGGCTTTCCTATGCATGCACATGATTTTCCGGATGGCAGGAGACATACCCTCTCAGTCTTGCAATCCGTTTAGATTTTTCTATGGTGAAAGATCCTTGCTCCTCCTCCTTTTGATGTTTGTTACTTGTAGGTTGTCTGGTTTGTATCGGCGCTTAAGATGGCCCGAAGGCCTTGAGGTGGCTGGAAGTCCTTACTAACCCGAAGGCCTGGGTGGCCTGAAATCCTTAAAGGACTTGGGGACCAAATTGGTGGCCTGAAGTCCCAAATGGGGGAATATTCCCGGCTGCTACAGTGCCAAACAGTGTCTGCTACAATTCCCACTACAGTTCTGTACAGTTCCAGCTATGGTACCTGGTAAAGTACTTGGAAATTAGCCTCCATCTGGATTTGATCCCAGGTCTCTTGAATGCACATAATGAGTACTCACCAACTGGGCTGAGGGCCATGTGCAATCCATACCTCTATAAAAGCATGTTTATCATGTGAGAGTTAACAATTTATTACATAATAGTTAGATATAGTTCATGTGGGAGTCTGTTAGAGTTGGTTCCCTAGAACCCATTGATTTTATTAAATTTAATTACCACTCTATAAATTAATGAATTATGAAAATATTACTGAACTTATGCATATCATTAATAAGATAAGGTCATTAACCTATTTTAAATATTGAAACATTATAATTGTGACCTGTTTTATTGTAATCCAATAAATGTAAAGTTAATATTCCAAAATTTATGTCCTATGGTCTTTATAAAATCAGTAATATGGGACATATTTGGTGTTAATCTATTAGGTTTTTTGGGATCATAAGATAATAAGAATTATTATTCTAATGTTTTTAATGGGTTATCTCCATGAAAGGGTGGTCCTGAGGAAAAAATGACCAACAGAAATTCAACATATTTATGTGTCAATTGATATTAAAATATATTAATTTTTTTATTGCACATTATAATTGAGATTATTAATAAAATATATAATGAATTATATAATTTTATGTTTGGTTAAGAAAAATAGCTACATGTAATCGTGTTGAGGTAGAGTATATTCTACGTGTGATAAGTGACATGAAATAAATTTAACAAGTCCATAAAATAATTTTCTATTATATATTGATGAAATAATATATCTCTATCACATTTATAAAAATAAAAATAAATTTTTAAATCATTAGATAAGATAATATATACTTGAGTTCCTTTCATAAAGTCAAAGAATAATATATATATCATATAGGGTGATAACAATAGTTTGTATCCTACTTTTTGATAAATAAGTACATAAATGGATTATGTTAAACTATAGTTTGTGGTTGATTTTTTCTTTGGTGTTTCATTAACATCATTATCTATTGGCAAGATGATGCAGTGTTAGATGCAGATCTTGGACTTTATGTAAGCTTGCCTAATATCAATGGGAAAGAGACCTAGAGGGTTGTAAACTATGTGCACCCAGAATTATATTAAATTATATTAAATTTAATATTAATAATAAAAATTATTCTCAATTTTTGGAATAATAATTATTCTAGTAATGTTGATTGAAAATATTTAATAATTAGATATGTGAGATTAAAATATGCGAGTTGAATTTTATCTCTTGTTTTTATTTAAATTGTAATAAAAAAAATTATTTATTCACCATCTTAGTGAATATATTCATATAAATATTTATCTAGTTATATGAATATAAAAGTAAATATTTATTCATTATAATATTGAATATACTATTCATTTATTTATAGAATTAATAATACTTATTGGAATAAATATTTTAATATTTATTGTTTAGAAAATAACATAGTAGGATTAATGAGATGAGTTAATGGCTAGATAGATATTCTATATTTTGTTTGATTTTTTAATAAATATTATTTTATTTATTAAATAAGTTATATTTAAAAAAATAAATGTCATAGAAATTATTATAATATTACTATTTTAAATTGGGGTTACATATAAAAAAATCAGTTAAGGATAAATGTAAAATGACTAAATGTTTTAACCCAAAATATAAAGTTTGAATTATGCCATTTTTGAGAAGTGCGAGTCTTTCTGTTCATAATGAAATGTTCTGATGAATTATTACAATCCTAGTTAGAATAATAATTTTATCCATTATATCATGAACATATGGACAGTATGAGAACATCTTATTAGGATAATGGGGAAAATGTGGAACACTAGTTTCTTTCATATAAGAACATAGAATACCTAGAATTCTTTCTTGAGATTCTTGGAGCATGGATAAATACACAAAGAGGAATAATTATTTTAATTCACCACCACAATCACAAGGAAATAATAGATGAAATAGAAATTGATCGAGAGAGTTTTCAATTTTGAGGTAATTAATTATTTAATTAATTGAAAATTAAATGTGAAAGATCTTATGTAGATGATTTTGGGGTTTCCAGGAAATTTTTATTTTGATTTTTCCATTATAACTAATGAAAAAATTCACCTTCCCAGTACGTCTTCTGTGTTATGAAATTTTCATAAATGTCCCTGAGTGGATTTCCAGGTGGCGGTTAAAATGAGGTGGAATGGTTTTGTATATAAATAAGCCACCAAAACCCCAATTGAGTCTAATGGAGTTACAGTGTACTCCTTGTAGCTGCAGAAAACTCTACTAGGGGTCTAGTAGGAAAAAATGGGGAACCTATGGTTCACTAAAACATCAATGGAGTTCACGAATATAGATACCCATTCTTAACATACATAGATATTACATAATTTTTGAAAAATATTCAATACATTACTATAAATACATGCCATAGGAACATAATAGTTTAATGCCTTTTGAAAAAAGAAAACAAAATATTCTATCCTTGTGAAAGATCTTCAACATCTCCCATAAAGATCTACACTATTAGAACTTCTACAAAAAAAACTTTTATCAGAACATGGATAAAGGAAACATAAGAAAGAGTGATATTAGATTCTATGTAAGGGTAATCAAGGCAGAAATGTATGAATAAATATGAACATAGAAGTTTGATAATGCAGCGGTAACATTAGGATATCATACCCTGCATATTAAAGGTTATAAACTTGAGCAATAGGATAATGATTGGAAGTTCATTGGACATGAATCATAAATAAATAAACATCATGATCCATGAAATCATAACTAAATAATAAGACATAGTATTTCTGGCATACATATAAGAATTGAACATTTATGTCAGGTATACCTACAATATACATTTATAAAAATTTAGGCTTGGTCAATGACCCGTGTATCTAATTTATGCGTGGGCTAGCAATAGAAGTTCCCACTTTCTTTTAGTCTTGGGATACAACCCATGTACCTTATAGTTTTCTTGATTGATCTACTACTAGTGTACCCTCATTAATTTCTTCATTGGCTACAACCCATACACTCTCTTTATTTTCAGTCTTGGGATACAACACAATCACCCACTTTTTTTCAGGATTGGGATACAACCTATGTACCCTTTTTCTTTTTGAGCTTAGGCTATAACCCAGACACACTACTTTTTTATGGAATGGGCTAGAACCCTTATACCTTCTAGTTTTTATTCATGGGAGACTACCCATGTACACTCTTTAATTTATGTGTGGGCTATAGCCCACACACCCTCTTTATTTTTGGGCTTGGGCTACAACCCAAAAACAATATTTATTTTTGGTCTTGGGATACAACCCATTTACCAATTCTCTCTTCGGGTTTGGGCTACACCCAAAACTCCCTCTTTCTTTTTGGGCTTGGTCTACAACCCAAACACCCTATTTTTATTCAGGAATGGGCTACCACCAAAACACCATCAATATTTTCAGTATTGGGGAATAACCCATGTAACCTTTTATCTCATATAAAACATATCATTATCCAATTTATTAGAGGGATATATTGGTCCCATCCATACCACAGTAAAATAATTCACACATGTGTCAGAAGATAATAAACCATTCATCATATTTTTACACATAAAAAGATATAGGTGTTATAACATAAAATCGTGCCCATAAAATGAAATCAATATCATTCTCATTACAACCCATAATAACTTATTAAATGTAGAAAGTTTTCATAACTATTTCTTCAAATAATATCTCATTAAATACAAATTTATTTCGAAAACATATAACCCGTGAAAGATAAACACCTTTATTAAATACCATGAAATAAATTGTGACCCATTAATAAAATGGATATGAATGGAAGATTTATGTAATTCACAAAAAGGTAATGAGAAAAATCCATGGATGTTATATTATATGTAAAATAGTTTTGAAATATCTTTCAAAAACATTTCTTCAGGAAAATATAATTTCTTCTTTGAAAAGGGATCATCAATGCATAAACCATTTACAAATCATTTTCGTAGAAAATACCATGAAAACATATTGAAATCATTTTAAAAACCTTATTGCATGAAAAATACATAAAAAAATTCTTACATATTAACCTTTTAAAAGTGAAAATAAATCTTCAATGGAATGAAGAAGGGTAAATCTGTACATGTCGTAGGAGGTAAACATAACATTACTATTGCACAGTAAAAAGGCTAGAAGGAATGACTTGTTCAGAAATAGAAAAGATGATTTACTTGAAGGTATTTTTAAATTACCAAGAAGGGTAAAAATGAATTTTAATTTTTATCATATAATTATATAATATTCATGGAAACTCTTCTTAGAAAATATAGTTTTCCAACATTCAGGCATTCCTAAAAACACATTATTAACTACATTATGTACCAAAGAGTAGAATATGGTACCAATAACTGATTATATAATGAAATAAAATTGGATGAGGAAACTCATGAATATTTTATATAGATATACAATAAAATTTCATTAGGTGAATAAATAACATAAATAATCTCGGGAAGCGATTAAATTTTCTCAACAAACTCTTATAACTTGGTAAGTTGGGATCATACTATCAATGTAATGATAGGAAATTAAATGAAGCTTAATATATCATAAATAAAAGAATATTCATGATATAACATCTTAAATGGATGTATATGAACCTTTAAGTAGATTTTAGGTTCACAACAAAACCTGAATTTCAAAGAAAGCTAATTGAGACAAAAAGTTTTACCGATTTGGTAACTTTTGAAAGATAAACCCCATGAAAGAAGGATCGTCAAATTGGAATGTGAATAACCCAAATATTAATTACAAGATAAATATAATACATTCATGTTAATTAAAAAAACCACTAAATATTAAATAGTATTGAACATTGCTTTTATCTCATAGAAATTAAAAGTTAGATGGAATCCCCTAACATTGTGTCTTCATTCACTCTAACCTGATACAAGATTTCTATACAATAAATATAAGTTTATTATAAATATTTTATATAATAATATTATTATATATATTTCCATATTTTTTATTATAACCTTATATTACCCACTTGTTAATGATCATAAGTTAAGGATTCACTTCGGTTAATATTCTCTTTGTTTTTCGAATGTGTCATAATTTGTTATATCGTTGATCCTTATAATTATATATTCATTCCAAAATTTAGAAAATTATATAAATATCATTTATATCTAGTATAATTATATTATAAGAATATATATCATAATTAATTATTTAATGGAATACACCATTTATGGCGACGTCAAGTTGTACGTTTTCATTAATGCAGTTTTCCATTTTTATTATTGTATTGAATGAAAAATTTTAAATGAAATATATATTTAAGTTTATGTATATATATGTAATTATTTCAGTATTAATATATAATATCTATTACATAATTTCATTAAACTCATCCTTAATACATTCTATGTTTTGTGTGAACGAATCAAATTGTTTTGAGGGGGCTGTAGTCCACACTTCCTCAAACGAGATTATTGTATTAACCCCAAATGGAAGGTAATTAGATTTTTGTTGTAAAAGTAATAAAGAAGAATAAAAAATAATAAATGAAATATATTTAAAATATTAAATTGAGTTTCCTACATAATGACCCCAAATATTGGTTGTAAAGAATAAATGAATAATCATCATTTCATGAGGGAGTAGTTCGTCGTACATAGAAACATTATAGTCAACATACATTAGATGGAGGTGTGTGTAAGTGAAGGTCAGAACCATTGCATAAAAACATCATAGTATATTTAGGATACTGGATTTGTCAAAAAATATTATAATAAACATATTGAAGGGGGTGGAGAAGGAAAATAATGGAAAGGAGCTTGAGAGATGACTTTACCTATTAATCGGGTAACTCCTTTTGCATTGTGACAAAATGCTTCCTTGAGACGGTTTTTTCCAAAAGGGTGGATTTAAAGATTATGGGAGGAATTTTGGAAAACTGTTTGGTAAGGTATTTTTCAAACATAATTTGTTTTAGAGGAGCGAGGAATAGGTAGATATGGTGGCCTTTTATAGGGAAGTAAAAGGACTCACATGGATTTTTTAGAAACAAATTAGGTGTGCACATGTTAATACATAAAAAGTCATCAAAACAAACGTAAATTAATAATTAAATGTTTATGGAGAATCTATGGACATAAAATTTGTGTTATAAAAGTTTATAGGTCATTTGGTTATTTAATTTTAAGGTTTAGTCCCTAATTAAGCTTAATTTGGCCTTAAAAGTTTTGATGAATTTTAATCACTTTTATTAATCATTTGTCGGAAAAATCAACATGGACATATTAGAATCTAAATATTAGACTAAATAAAATGGTATATTTCAGATTTTTTAAATTCATTTCATAAAATTGGAAAATCAAGACTAGTGTTAATCCCAGAGACGGGACAAACTAATGGGGTTTTAAAGTAGTATAAAGATAAAATGTTCGTTAAGATTTTACATTGAGTATTAAGGTGGAATTGATTAGAGTAAATTTAATTGTATTAGTATATGTAATATTTATATATATTGACCATAAAACGAATTTATAATATCATTTATCATTAATCAATAATTATAAAAAAGATTGTTTTTAACTAAAAATCAATATTTTCACTATTCATCCAAAATGACAATTTTCTGAAAAATACAAAAAAATCACCTTATTCTAATTTCTAAATTATGAATTTAAAAACTAATTTTATTTTATACAATTAAATTTATAAATGTTTCTAAGATTAATTTTATTATTAATAGCAATTCATTCAAGAAAACAATATTTTTAACATAAAAGTACATTACCAAAAATACCTTCTTTCATTATCAATATGTTTTATTTATATAAAAAAATATATAGGAAAATTAGTTATTACTATGTTTAAAAGAAATTTTATAATTATCTTATTTAGATAATTAAAATAATAAAAATTAGATGTTTTTTAGGAACTCAGTGTAGCATACATCGTATGCCAAGTCGGTGTTGCTTATAGCCCAAGCCAAGATCGTATTGCATGTAGTGAAAGCCCAGATGGTATTGCACATTAAAGGAATGTTTGATTTAGTATTTTAATATATATATATATATATATTTATAGTGTCATGTGAAATGAAAAATATTGAAATATTAAATTAATTTTTAAAAAAATAATTCTCAAAATCTCAGGGTGTTACATTATACCCCCTTAAAATAAATTTCACACTCGAAATTAATCTGGGTTATAAAATGTTTAATATTTGAAACTTCCATTCATATAAACTGACATCATAAGAATGGATAATAAAACTTTTCTTAAAAATGATAATTTGGAACCATAACAGTTTCTCAATGTAATATATAATTGGGTTTCCAAATAAGAGAACATAGGTTGGGAGTGATGAGTGGACTTGGAGGAAAATGGTAAATATTTAGAGGGAGCGATTTTGGTAATCTGTAAAAAAACATGTGAATAATGAAAGGAATGTTTAGTGACTCATGGTGATAAATCTGTGATGATTTAAAAGACCATCAGCTCAATGAAAGTAAAGTTATTTAGAAGACATTTTTTTTGTCACATTCAGAAAGTTGGGTAATTCATGATAATGTCAATAAAAAATTTCATTCTGGGGTTTTTCTTTGAGATATTTTTAATACATATGTTACCATATGTATTGAATATCCAAATATTAACATTGAGGATTTAAGGACTAAAATATGATTTTAATGCATCTTAAGGCCCATAAAAGAAAAAAAATCCAACTATTTGTCTCTTCAAAAACAACATCCACTAATCTATAAAAAGTAACACTAATAGTTCGTCATAAATATTTATTCATTACAAATAAATATATATTAACCAGGATATCACATAGGCCCATGGCAGGCATGAAACCCATATCATCCTTCATTCATGGGTTCAAGATCTATGGCCTTACCTGTCATGATTGGTTGTCACCCGACATACATGATGTCCATTTTTTAAAACCTCACTAATATAATATATAAGATATAAATCACTGAAATAATTTTAATCACTAATTATACTTTTAAATATGGTTTTAAACATAAACTCTATGAAAAAAACCCCATATAAAGTATAAATTTAGAATTTCATGAACAATTAACCTTATTACCCTTTAGAAAGTTGAAAATACAAAACCATAGAAAGAGGGTCATGAAATTATACATTGATTACCCAATATCACAAAGTATCTCTTTGTTGTAACATTCCAAACATGTGAATACCCTTATTTTATATTCCCTTGAATCATTGGACCAACCTGAATTACCATAAATCATTTTGGAAAACATGCATGCTTCCTCATTCCAAAATATATTGGATTTTCTCCATATATCCAAAAATGCTGTAAACTTCTTTAGTGGTATTAGAAAATACCTATAAACAAGTCCTCACATAGTTCCAAGTTAATCAATACTGTTTAATTTAGTTATTCAAACCCCATATATCTTTATCCATAAAATAATTATATTATTATAAAGAACAGGTTAAGGGTTTCCTCACCATAATACAAATGATAACTATCATGAGATATCCTTTACAATCCAACATCAACATTAAACATATTCTTGTAAATCATTAGAATAAAATAAAATGAACAATCCATAAATAATTCACCATTCATAATTATAGAATCCAAACACAAAAAAACTTTGATTACTTCATACTTAATCCATTAAAAATAATACCTCTCTCATTTAACATTCAACCCATAATCTCTTCATCATAATCAATGTAACCATTACTCATACCAAATTATTTATTCTCATGAGGATATTTCCTGTTAGGAAATTGAGTTACATAATGACATTTTTCTCCACACTTAAAACACGTAAAATTTTATTAGGACATAGGGAGGCCAAAATTACCATCCATTTCATTAACTGAACACTTCATATTTCCCATGATGTAACATACTCTTTGTACTTATTTTCCATAGTCAAAAAAACTTCTAATTCTGCTAAGATATTAATTTATATGATTATTTCTGAATTAATGACACAGAAGAATCTGAATCTTCATTCCTACATGGTCTCCATTACACGATCTCTCATTAAACTCCTTCTTTCTCTTCCTTGGTGAGTCCGAGTGTTGGTTAACGGAAACATTTTTAATCATGTTATGTGAAAACAGATTTGGAATGATCACTAGATCTTTCACTCAAGTTAGCATCCCACTTGACTTCTCATTAAAATATTTTCCATCGCATTCATCATTAATCTAGTTCCTTCCAGTTCCCTCCATTGACTAAAAACAGAATCATAGTGTGAGCATTACTTATCATAGAAAAAATCGACATTGTACTAAAAATAATTACATTTAGGATTTCTAAATTATGACACCTTCTATAAACTATTATACCTTTGGCTTATCCTAGTTTATTCATAGATAACTTATATCTAAATCCTTCATAATGGTTCATGATGTGTTTGTGAATTCCCAAATAATATCCCCCAAGAGTGTCAAAATTTGTGTGTACCAAGGCCAATTGTTGTGTACCAAATAACCCCAAATCAATCCTGGAACATCAGGTTGGAGTTTCGAACCCTATGTAAATATTTTCCAGAGCCACAAACACTTTTAGTATCCATACATGGATTTATTTCTAGAATCCAATCACTCTATCCTTTAACATGATTCCAAGACATACTCTGAAACATTAACTCATCTTTATACCAATCCTTAGAGGCATCCCTTGACATATACTTATAAATAATCCTAATGATCTCACTAATGGTTTCTCATTCTATTTTCTAGTGGTTGACTAAACCTTTCCATTGATAGATATTATAGAGACCCAGGATTAACATACATGTATATTACATTATTTTAGATAAATATTCAGTACATTACAAAAATACATGTTTGAAGACTATAAAACTTTAGTGTCTTTAGAAATATGAAAAAAAAATATTTTATCCTAGTGAAAGAACTTCAATATCTCCCAAAAAGATATACACGATTAGCACTTATACCTAATTTTTTTTTTCATAACCTGGAGAATGGAAATAGAATGAAGAGATGAGATCATATGATCAATAAGGTTAAACAAGGGAGACATGTAAGCATAAAAACGAAGATGGTGGTATGATAATGTGATCATAACTTTAGGATATCATACCCTGCATTCAAAGGTCATAAACATGTTATATGGTATAAAACATGGATGTTAATAAGACAAGAATCATAATGAAATCAATATCATATGTGAAGAAATCATAACTAAGGAATAAGACATAGGATTTGTGTCCTAAATATAAGAATATAAAATTTTATGTTAGGGATACCTACCATGTCATTTATAATATGTTAGGTTTGGGCTACAACTCATGTAACAACATTAGTCTAAGACTAGTGACCCATGAACCAACTTTCTTTTTGTCTTAGGCTACAACCCATGTACCTTCTTGTTTTTATGCTTGGGCTACTACCTATTCACCCTCTTTCATTTAGGCTTGGGATATAACCCGTACACCGTCATTCTTTTCAGGATTTTTCTACAACCCAAACACGCTCTTTATTTATGGTCTAGGGTTACAACCCATGCGCCATTTTTCTTTTTAGTCTTGGCATATAGTATAAACACCCTCATTATTTTCGATCTGGGGCTACAACCCAAACACCATCTTTAATTTTAGGTGTGGGATACAACACATGGACCTTATGGTTTTTGGGTTTGGGATACTACTCGTGTACCCTCTTTCATTTAGGGTTGGGCTACAACTAGTACACAATCTATCTTTTTGGGACTGGGATACAACACATGTACCCTTTTTATTTTTGGTATTGGGGTACAACCTAAACACCCTCTTTCTTTTCTATCTTGTGATACAACTGAAAGACCCTCTTTATTTTAAAGAATGGGCTACAACCCAAACACCCTCTTTCTTTTAGGGATTGAGATACAACCCATATACCCTTTGATTACATATAAAAAATATCATTTCCCAATACATTGAAGGGAGATATAGGTAACACCCATCTCATAGTAAAACCATTCACACATGTGTCACAAGATAATAAACATTCACCATATCTTGAACAATAAAAAGATATAGGCCTTAAAAAAATCAAATAATGACACATTAAATGAAATGGGTATCATTATAATATTATGAAATCATAAACTATGGATAATATAATTCTTTCATAACCATTTAATCAAAGCATAACCCATGACAGAGAAATAGATTTCATAAAAATATAAACCGTCAAAGAGAAAAATCATGAATAAAGACCATGACATTGAGCATGAACCATTAATAGATTGAATATGAATAGAACCTTTAGGTAATTTACAAAATGGGAATGATTAACATACATGTATGTAATTTTATAAGGAAAATTGTTTTTAAAATATCTTTTAAAAACATTTCTTTGGGAAAATATCCATTCTTCTTTGAAAAATTCTTGTTAATAAAAAAAATTAAAATAATATTCTTATAAAATACATTGAAATTTTATAGAATTAATTTTGACAGCATTATTCCTTAAAAAATAATTTAATTTTTTTAAATATTATCCTTTTAACGGTATAAAGGAATCTTCCAAGGAGTAACAACGGGTAAATTTGTACATGTCGTATGAGGTAAAAGGAACATTACTTTTTCAATGTAAAAATGTTTGATAGAATGACTTGAATAGAAGGAGACAAGAATATTAACTTGATGTTATTGGTAAAATACCAAAAAGCGTAAAAATATATTTCAAATCTTATAGGATAATGGTATAACATTCATGTAAAACCATTAAAAATAGATTTCTGATCGATGAAAGGGTAATATTGGGATTTCCTAAAAACACTTTCTTAACTATATTATATACAAAATAGTAGAATATGGTATGAGTACATGAATTAATCATCAAATAATAGAGTATTAGGAAACTCGTGAATATTATTGAGTGATGGACCATAATATTTCATCAAGGGATGCAATAACATAAACAATCTCAAAAAGTGATGAGATTATCTCCATAAACTCCTATAACTGGGTAACGTGGGATTATACTCTCCATGTAAAAATTAGAAATCACATAGAGCCTAATATATAAATAAAATAATTAGATTCATGATATAAAATATAAAATGGAATTATATACACCTCGAATAAGTGTTTAGGTTTATAACAAAACATGAATCTCAAAGAAGGAAAATTGAGACAAAACTGATTTACCGATTTGGAAACTTTTAAAAGCTAAACCCCAGGGAAGGAGGATCATAAAATAGGAATGTGAATACCCAAAATATTAGTTAAAATATTAATATAATAAAATAATATCCATTACATACACTGCACAAAATGAAATGGTGACGAACATATATTTAATCTTACAAAAATTAAAAGTGACATGAAATCCCCATACCTTGTGTCTTGATTCTATCCGTACTCGTAAAAAATTAAAGTATAATTAATATAATATTATTATAAATATTTTTCCTAATAATATAATTATATATTTCCACATATTTTTTTATTTTATCCCCATATTACCCTTTTGTTAATGATCCTACGTTAAGGTTTCACTTTGGGTAATATTCTCTTTTTTTCTTCACATGTGTCTTAATTTGTTATATAATTGATCCTTATACTTATATCATGATTACAGAATATTGAAAATGATATAAATATCATGTGTATCCATGAGACTTATATTATAATAATCTATATAATAATTTAGAACTAAATGGAATAGACCATTCATGTAGACGGTTAGACGTACATATGCATGAATGTTTTTTTCCAATTTTATTGTCTTATTGAAGGAAAGTATGTAAATGAAATATGTATATATATTTATGTATGTATGTATGTATAACATTGTTAATTTTCCATTAATATATCCTATATATCATATAATTTCATTAAAACCATCCTTAATACATTCTATGTGGTGTGTGAACGAATCACATCACTTTGAGGGGGTTGTAGTCCACACTTCCTCAAATGAGATTATCGTATTAACAAAAAATAGAAGGTAAAAAGATGAGTGTTGTAAAAGGAATACAGAATCATAAATACATAATAAATAAAAAATATTACATATATAAATATATTTTCCATTATAATTGTCATTAGGATTGGTGGTAATGGATAAATGAAAAATCATCGTTTCATGAAGTAGTAGTTCATCGTACAATGAAACAGTGTCTTCAAAATTCAATAGATAGATGTGTGTGTATGTTTAGGTCGTAAATTTGGCATAAAAATTCCAAATTTATGGATGAGATTGGTGTTTTTACACAATAATAGAATAAATACAGTGGAGGGTGGAGTAGAAAAATAATGGAAATGAGCTTTAGAGAAGATGTTACCTCTTAATTGGGTAACTCTTTATGGTTTGTGCCAAAACGATTCCTTGAGAGGGTTTCATCCCAAAGGGTGGATTCATGGTAGAAGGTAGGATTTTTGGGAGGCAATTTGGTAAGGTCTCATATGAAATTATAGTGCTTGATAGCTGTGAGGAATGGGTAAATATGAGGGCTTTTTATTCAGAAGGAAAAGGACTCCCATGGATTTTATAGAAAAAAATTAGGTGTTCACATGTTATTAACCATAAAAAGTATTAAAAAACCAAAAAAACTCAAAAATGGAAGGTTTATGGACGAAATATGGACATATAATGGGTTTTGTACATGTTTCTAGGTCATTTGGTCCCTTAAATTTATGGTTTAGTCACTAATTCATATTAATTTGGCCTTAACTATTGTGATTAATTTTAATAACTTTTACTAATAATTTTTATCAAAAATTAACATGTTATTATTAGACTCAAAAAATTATAATCAATTTTTTTTGGGATTTTGGAAATTCCCATCACATAAGTGGAAAAATTAATATTACTACTAATCCTACAGATGGGAAGAAACAACAGGTTTTTAATGATGGAAAAAGTTTAAAAGTTTTTTAAGATTTAATATTCAGTATTATGGTGAAATTGATTCTAATGAATTTAATTTTATTTTTAGATGAAATATTTATCTAATTTGAAATTAAGTGTAATTTAAAATATTATTTATATTTATTAATAAATTAGGCAATAATGTTATTTTTAACTAAAGAACACTATGTTTCACTATTCATCATGAAATTATGTTTTTAGAAAACCCCAAAAATTCACCCTACGATAAATTTGATGTTCTAAATTAAAAATTATTTTTATTTTCTCCAGTTAAATTTATAAATGTTTCTAAAATTACATTTATTATTTAAAGTGATTCATTTATGAAAAAGATATTTCTAATTAAAAGTACTATAACAAAAATATTATCATTCATTTTGAATATGTTTTATTTATATAAAAGAGAAATATATTAAAAGTAGTTTTTACTATGCTTAACGGCTAGGTTATATTTATATTATTTATATATTTAAAATAATAAATTGAGATGTATCGTAGAAACTCAGTGTTATGTTAATCATTTTCCAAGACACTGTTGCTTGTAGTGCAAACCATGTTGGTATTGCATATAGTGTAAACCAATTTGATATTGCATGTGAAAGTAATGTTTTAATTAGTTTTTTAATATACATACAAATATATACATATATATATTTATATTATTGTCTAGTGAAATTAAAAACATTGAAAATTTAAATTATTTCAAAAAAAATCTTAGAATTTCTGGCTGTTACTACAAAAGATCTAATTTATTTCCCTAATACTAAGTTTAAGGGAGAAATTTTTGGGATTTGAGAGGATATTATTTATAATCCTATATTTTTTGGGGTATTTCATCCATTTTTTAAGTTGTGGTATCCTCCTTTATTCAAGTATCTTCCTCCCTTTCTCTCCTCATATCTGTTGTGATTTAGTATTTGTTCATCTATTGATTATGGCAGATCAACCCTCCTCACTGAATCTTACTTTTTCTACCCTATTTTCCTCAAAGTTTTGGAATTATAATTTTTCACATGGTTATGATTCCATCGAATCAAGGTGGAATCAATACATACTGATTGGTATTTTTTTGTGTGGTGTTTAGAAGTTATTGGTGGAGGATATTATTGATTTTTTATCCTTAATTTCCTTAAATTATTGTTTCTTTGTTTTATATTTTACAATTTTTAATAAAGTAAAAATGAAATTACTTGAAAAACATGATGGTATAATTTTGGGATTTTTCTAATTTTGGGTCCATGTGTTTATATGGGATAGTTTATATCTATTTTCTATTATTTTGGTAAGGATACACTGCTTAAGGTTGGTACATGATGACAATGACCAAGGATAAATGAAACAAACTAAGTCAAGGGATTAACTCCATGTTCAATTTGGTGGAGCCTATTATTTACCACTTTTAAATGTAAATTAATTTATTAAATATTTTGAAAGTCGGTGTAAGTGAGTGTGGTCAACCTATGAGAGGGGTAATATGGATTGGGTCATCATGTGAGATTGGGCATGACCTAATATGGTCATGGAAATAAACATTTTAATGTTCATATGGAACTTGAGTAACATAGAGACTCTAGTTAGGTAATTCAATTGTGTAAAATGGGTAGAGTCACCAAAAGATAATGCCATATAATTAATCTAATTTTACCAGGTATTGTTTTGGAATATATTATGGATTATTTTTGAGTTAGTCGCAATGATGGTGTGAAATTATAATTCCTGATGTTCTCATATTAAATATTTGAAATATATTAAATGCACACAAATGCATTTTTCCTAAAATGGTTGAATAACTTTGGAATAGATACTCTGATCGTTAATCTATGGATGTTTTTTAGTTTATACTGTGGGTTTTACCCAAGGCAAGACATAAACTTGGAGCGCATATGACGTTTGGGTTGGACGTGGTCACGGGAGGGCATTTAATTTAATTATTTTAAGAAATTAATTTATTTGATTAATTACACTAAGATAAGGAAATTTATATATAAATAATTTCTTTTATTGTTTTCGTGGTTTTCCTCATAATCCTTTAAATAAAGAGAATCCATTGGATAGTTTTGGAGGATCTTTTGATGGTGAACAATGACTGGATCCTGGATCATCGATCAATGTGCAATGTATCTGAAGGATATTTCCAAAGAAAACAATATTGAACTATTCTTCATTAGTGATTGATCCAAATTAGGGTAAGATGATTATTTATTTGCATCCATTCCCCATTGATTATTTATTTGAAAAATTTTAACTAATCAACTAATTAATTTATTCTTGGATTATTCTTATTGAAGGTATAAGATTTATTTTCTGAAGTTCTTAGGTGAATTGATTTTCTTTACTCGATCTTTATTCTTATTTCAATAGAAATGGATCAAAAATAACCAAACACATGCAAGGTTTGTTTCAATTTTTTTGTGGTTTTATAATATTTCTATCACCATTATTAACATGTTCATCACTGGTGAATAATTTTACTTGTGGTTCGACCTAAATACTCAGTAATCATCCTCTGTCCAACCATTTCATTGACCAAATCGCTTGATATTGATGATCTAGTTAGGGTATGATATAGAGATCATCCAACATTAGTAACGTTAGTGGATCGATGTATATTTTGGGTCCCCGGCTATGGTTCCGGAGTACTATTGTGGGACAACCCAGTGGTGAGGGATTCAAATTTGATTTGATAGCCAGATTTCTAACAAGTAGTGATATAAAGGGTTGGCTGGACCAGATCCTCCCTTTTCAATGATGTGTGTTTCCGAATCAATGTTCAGAGCCATAGAAAAAAGAAAAATAGGATATATCTTATATTTTATAAAATACAAAAAAAATGATGTGAAATCCAAGTTTACATGTTGTTTGGGACCCCTGGTGTGGACCTAGGGTTTTTGTGAAAGGATATATATGTCATGGAGTATAACCCCTGTCACAAAGAGTGTGAAGATTACATGGGTGATCAGTACGTACCTGGGAAGGTACATGGGAAAAGGCAAATATATTCATACACAAACATGATTATCCAAACATGGACATGTCATGGAGTACATAGGCTCGGACACGCTATGTACTTAGGAATGGAATGATACAAATTCATGGGCCATGATACACAGTCAGGAGCTAGTGACAAAGGGACACACCATGTACTACAAGTACATATCGCATACTCCTTCATTGATATTTTGAGACCTTTTCTTCTTCAACAAGGATAGGTTTAATTAGTGTGCATTCCCATTATCCATTTCCAGAAGGATTGGTATGGAATTTCATCCGACACATAGGATATTGATCACATTAGTTGTACATCTGGGAGAGAGTTGTCAGAATCCCTTTATGAGGCCCATAGTAAGAGCCTATATCATCTTCTTTCACTATGCGATGTTATTGGTATCATTGTGACTAAAACTATGCATACATCAATCCTTTACATAAAGGGTCATTCCGTATTGAGTTTTGGGTATACCTAATGTCCATGGGTGTGATCCTCTTATTTTTATCATTATCTTCATATTCTAGCATACACATATTATAGAGAGACCCTCTGTTCAATACATAATAGAAGGACACCATTAGTGCTACCAGAATAATGGAGCACACCTTTTGGATGATGGCTATGTAGATCCTTCAAGCAGGACCCATAGACTGACATTATGATTGTAACATTACATTGAGACAATGTGTCTATCTTCAGTATATCTAGATATTCATGTTATATGTTTTGTAGATATATAACTATGTTGAGTTGAGGTTATTCTTTTTGTAATATTATTAATGATTTCATGGTGTCTTTCATGACCCCACCAAATGGGGATCAATCCACAACTACCAAATTCCTACCTCCATAGGCTAGGGGATGAAGATAAGTATTGAAGGGAATAACTTGTAAGTGAGGCCTTTGTCTTATGTACCTTTACACACAAAACAAATACACACACACACACACTCCTAACCATCTCAATGAAAAATTGAATAGGAATAAAGAAAATGATGGAACATTTAAAGTGACCACTATACATGAAAAACCTCGAGGGAATACAAAGATTTCGATAGTTTAACTAAAAAGTAAAGGGGAAAATTACACACCCAATCCAAAAGATCTCCCAAACAAAAAAAAATCAAATTTAAACAATATAGAGATCCCAGCTCTGAATCTTCCTGCTTCGACCACCATACATGGTCAAATGCACCAAATATCCCTAAGATCCATTGTAATCTCTAATGACATGTATTTCATCTTCATAAGTCCTAATATTTTCATGAAAAGCTGATGTAGGGGTGAGTATTACATACCCATTAGGGTTCCAAAAAATCTTGGTGTAGTAAGAGACAAAATAGGAATAAATATATCAACCCAAATAAATAGAGAAACAACAACCAATTACATACATATATACACACACACACACACACACACACACATATATATATATATGACAAGACCAAAAAGACCAAATGAGAGTGAAACTAAATATCTACCACATAGCCCATCCTAGGAGAATAGTTAAATCAGTTCAAGAATTTCCATCACTAATTCCCATAAACTTTTGTGTCTTTACATAGAAGTAACCATGTGGAGGAAAAATGACTCACCAATTTTTCACACAGTCGAACGGGAACAATATATAAGGAGAGGACCCATTACCTAGTTTGTCAGGGGGTCATAGTAAATATATATATAACATGTTCCCTAATTCCATAGGGGGTACAACTTAGTAGATAGAGGACACATGTCTTAACTGCGAAGGGTGTGACACTCAGTAGATATAGGACCCTCTACTTATAGCCATAAAGGTGAACACTCTAATGATCCTTCCGAATAACTACCATCATCGAGCACTTCCTAAAGAAGCATCATATTTGTAACATCTATCATCATATCTCAAAATCCACAATGATGTTTACCTTCACATTCTACAGAAAAATAAACTCAAGATAGGATGCTCATGAAACAAAATCTGAGTCCAAACGATGGAGATATGATAGGTTGAAGTCCCCTCCAAATGGAGGAATGGGTACACGTCCTGTAAGGGGACTCACACTATGTGTGGCCCTGCTCTACCGCCTGGTCGTTTCACTTTCAGTTCACTAATCACATCTCATGTAGTACTATACATTATTTAAAAGAACTACACATAGTTGCTCATCTACAAAGGGTCAGCCCTTTTCTCTTGGACTATTTTGTGTAATGTTGCTCATGTCCATGTATTATAGAACACAACATGTCCTCCTACATGGGTTCTGCCCAGTGCTCCTAACTATATCCATGTATCCCAACAATTGAAATGTTACTAGTTTTTAATGTGTTCATGTACTTGTAGATTACATGTTGGGAAACCAACACCAAGTCCAATTTCATGTGGGGGTCCCAAACTCTATGAAAAATTTATATTCTCATGAAACACTAACTGTTCCTGCCAAGTCCTTACACAACATGTGTTCTCAGACTACATAGTGTGTGGCTAGGTTTTTTTATAGAATCCATTATGTTCTCCATAAATTCCAAATACATTCCGAATGAATCCAATCATGTGTTTAGACAACATTAAATTTGATGAAATTTCCTTATTTTGTCATTTTTTGTCGTTTGTTGGCTGGAAAACGGAATTCCATCGGTCCTCTTGAAGACTATATGTCTCTTATGACTCACAAGCCACACCTTCTTTCATCATAGATCCTAGATACAAAACTTGTTCATCTTCAACCAAAAAATTCTCTTATTATATCCCTGATTCACTAATCCACTCATCACATGTGATTCTACTATGAATATGGTGGTCTAATAAGGCTCACTCCCACCCGATAAAGCTTAACTGATACCCTATTGGATAATTAGTAGTGAAAACAAAGAATGATTGGGGGAAATTAAAACATTAAATGGATCATTGATTATTGGACAAGAGTTCTTGGCTAAAAACAAAAATTCAGATACCCAAGGGTGAAAAAATAGACTCAACAATTTAAATCAATACAATGGTGCATGATAAGGCTTGATTAGCACTGATCAAAGAAATAATAAGATCATACTCAATCAGTTTAACAAATTGGGGATAAATCCACAAATTAATGAGTATTAGCTCAAATTGGATCATTTTTAGATTAATAATGTTCACTCTAATGATTGTGAGGAGTCATTTCATTCAATACACCTCAATCTTCATGGATATAAAGTTCCATCATCCTTAGATCTTGATAACTCGGGATATTTGGATGGAGAATCATCTCAACCAACAAAGGGTTATGTGGATTACCATAGTGATCCTCCATAACATGGATTATAAAGTGATTTCAGGTTATTTAAATTAATAAATTAATTAAATCAACTATTTAATTATCCTAGTATATGTACCTCTAAAAAGAATTTTATATGAACGACTCATGCTGTTGAATTTTTTGTTGAGCATAGGGAAAAAATCAATTTATCGATTCGACTATAGTAATGAATTTTTGATATGAGACTCTGTATAAGATTTATCCCATTTTTTTAAATAAAACATTCATTTTTATTGTATAAAATATAATTTTTTTTTACAAAATTAATTTCAGGAACACAGGGACTCAGAATCACACATTGTCTTAGAATATGTATCCAATAATATATTTAGATTTATTCCCAATACTTACAAGGAAAAATGGCATCTTCATTATTTTCACTTTAATTATTTTTATTATCAAAAAGAAAAAATAAAACAAAAATCTTGGGATACTTGGCATTCATCTTGCTCTCCAGTTCCCAATATCTCTCTTTCATGATCTTATGCTACCAAATTTCATGAAACAATGTAATGGTTCATCCACATAGGGTCATATCTAGCTGATCCTTGATCACCATCAGGTTCCCCGCAAAAATGGCTCCATCCTTGATATACTACTCACCCAAGTCGATATTGTGCCTAGGGTCATGAAAATATCTCCTTAGTTGCGAGACATGGAAGACAACATGCACCTGCTCCAGTTTTGGGGATAGGTAGTGGTAGTAATAAACCTTGGAAACCATATGAAAGGTCTCCAATGACCTGATGAACCTTAGGGATATCTTTCCTCTCTAGTAGAATCTCCACAATACTCTTCATGGGGAGACTCTCAAAAAACAATTGGTATCATTTCTAAAACTCTACGGACCAATGATTTTAATATTCAAAATATTTCATCAAGATATGTGATATCCTCATCAATTCACATGTGACGTAGACCTCCTCTATTATTTCCTGCACCATCTTTATCCCAATAAGAGATTCCACACTAATCTTATTACATCACAAAGGTGATGTTTAGGGTCTCCCATATTGGGAATCAAAAGGGGTCATTTTTATTGTAGAGTGGTACCTATTATTGTCTCCAAACACTACCTGTGGAAATTGATCCTACCAGCTCTGGAAAAAGAATAACATGAAATCCATCAACATATCATCCAATATCTCGATAGTGCAAAAAATCTATCCATCTTTTTAAGGGTAAAATGTTGTACTCTTCCTCACCTGGTTCCAAAATGCATCCTACAAGCCTCTCCACAACTGTGATGTGAAACACCCATCACACATCAAGTAATAGCCAAGGTCACCCCATGAAGGAAAACAATATAACAAATGTACAACTTCCCAAAACTCTCCACTGATATATTCTTCTTCATATTAAGTAAGTGTTCCAACATCAGGATTCACACAACTATAACCCATATGGAATCATGTTATCTCACTATATATGGAATCCATATCAAAAAGTACATGGATATTTCATCTCATTTCCACATCAGGATCTTAAGGGGATGTACCAAACCTATTGGAACCCGGTGCTCAGCCTTCATCCTCTGGTAGGTGAGGTGTTGTGAGATAAACTCATCCATTCTCCACCTCACATCGTCCCACCAAAAGTCTTGTTGAAAGTATTTTTACGTCTTCCCCACACCAAAGTGTATAATCAAAGGAGTTGTGTGAAACATTCTCATCTCTTCCTCCCGAATCATTTCTCGGACTACCATCTATCCATGGAAAAGGATGATGTGATTACCTCCTTAAGAAAATACATATACTAAATCATTTAGGATATATGATCTTGAATGTGCTCAAAGTCTATGTCTCCCAACTCGGACTATCTCATGAACTGAATTAGAAGAGGATTCAACACTATTCAATAGAGAAAACCAAAACCATCCTACTCTACCCAGGTTAGATTCAAGGAAGCCAACTGCTCAGACTCCTCCTTCACCAAACAGGAATTGGAAAATATATTAAGGGAATATTCCAACACTGTTCCCTTTCATGGGCTATAAAGTATCTCGAATTAAGATTCCTACAATATCTCCATCCAGAACCCCTCTCTCAGGTACAAGTCTCTTTTCATGTAGTCATATCAGAGACTCTAATGGTTTGAGTATAAATCAAAGCACTCTCCCAAAAGATAGTGCCTACACATCTTCATAACGAAGATGTCCACTGGAAACTTTTGTTCATGAGTAATGTATTTCTCCTCATGGGGTTTCAACTACATCAAACCATATATGATAACTACTTGAATCTAAAAAAATATTCTTCTGATCTATTCTACTAAGGAATCTCAATACAATACATACTTCATTCCCTCAACTAGTAGTGTCAAAATAAGAGAACTCATCAACCTCAGCCTTAGCTCCTCGAAATCCCTATGGAACTATATAGCGTATGTAAATGGATTCTGTATCAATGTTAGGGTGATCAAATGGGCTAAAATTTAGGATAGTCTTCTGAAAACCACCTATATTACCCTACCATGACAATAAACAATGAATCTATGACACTCTCTTGGGTGGATCCCAAGAAAGCATGACATCAATCTTCTCTAGGTCCATACCTAATATATAATAAAATAAAACATTCACCCTAAATTGAACCTCATGGATCTAGAATTGGAACTTTTTGAGCTTACCATAATGATGGTGCTCTCAAAGAAAATCTAGGATGATACTCAAGTGATATCCAAGATATTATTATTACATAAAGTATATATGTGTGTATTTAATGAATACAACAAAAAATTGGTCGAAGTACGATAGAAAATTATAGTTCATTAAATATATAATAAAAATGTTGGAATTCATCACACAGAAATACATCAAAAGGAACTCATTGTGTTCATAGTGACACTGGAATTCCTTCTTTAGGATATCATCCTCACAAACACACAAATGGTTGTAGCTATACCTAAGATAAATCTTCAACAACTATCTCACACATCACATCTATTCAATGTGGTCATCAATCCAATACAATGGGTACTTGTTTTTTATCAAGAGACATTTTAGGTGATGATAATTTACACAAATTAGTATGTTATTTTCAACCATTTTACGAACAAAATTAGGGCTACCCAGGGGGAGACATTGGGCCTGATAAAACCCTTCCCTAGAAGGTCCATAAACAAAAAATGCATCTCTTGGGGCTCAGTAGGGGCCATTTTTTGTTTCATTGAATACACTAGAGTGGTCCCAAGAAATATGTCGATACAAAACTCAATATCCCACCTTAGATTTAGTCCCAGAACATCCTTAGGAATGACATGTATAAAATAATCCATGAATAAAGACATATAGATGCCTAAAGATACTATTGTAGAGAGGGAAAATATCACCTACAAATTTTTTATGGGATGCATCCTCCTACATAAGAAATGATTTTTCCCATTATGAGGTCTCCATCAACCATAAAATGGAATCTCATCCCATTAGTGAGATGGAATCTGACTAATCTATGATGATAGTCAATATGGGTTAGAAATTGGCTAACCGATGCATGCCCATGATGATGCCAAAGGATTCCATCATGATGACTAGAAGGTCCCACTAGAACCTATTTACAAAAAAGTGACATATTTCTCTTCTGGTAGATAAAATTTATATAATATACGTTCCATGTAGGAACCTTAGGACAAAGTTGCTCAGCTAAAGCGGAAAATGGGAGCTCCCCCTCTCACACTAGGAGTAAAGAGATGAAGGAATAACTCACTCATATATCTTCTAGAACGGAAGAAAGTGTAGAATAAACATATATCATAACTCAAATAATCTTGTGTGCCACTTGTTCATAAGAATACATAGAATATGGCTATCGACATCCCCAGCCACTTTCTCCATGAGAAGAATATTGGTACCTGATTATTGTGGTGTAAGGATATCATAGATTCAACCACCACCCACTAATGATACTCATTGATATCCACCTTCTCCTCTTACATGTTTTCTTCCTTAGAGACTACCCATCCCTCACATGGGATATAATTGATCATGGTGATGCCTCTTATTTGGCAGTACATCTGATATCCTCTTACACTCCTCAGCACATATGGTTGGTAAATCACATTCCATGTGACCATTCTTGTAACATTCATAGAAACTCCCCTCTTCAGGGTGCAATAGTCCTCTACATTGTCATTGTATTGTATAACCACATTCTTGTGTGTGTCCATGAAGTGAACTACAACACCGAGATCATATTGGCTAGTGTCTGCTAGCTATTGGACTTGACTCAACTCTATAATTCACAATATCGGATTTGGAAACTTGGAATCACTATATAATTAATATCTTAGTCACCAATGCTTACTCCAACACCCGAACATTGGTTGTAATGAACAAGGGGTCTACATTGGAATGTATATCTTTGTAGAGAGCCTGCTCAAACATCCACACTCAGATGTAGCAATCTCAAATCATATTGAGGCAGTACTGTGTAAGGTCTTTATACCATGAAGCCTTACAATCCACTATCATATCTACCTTATGTGGCTCTATAATCATCTTAATCAAAACAAAGATCAAGATGTTTTGGTAGTTCTCCTCATGGAATAGATGTCAGATTTCAGGCCATGAGAGTGTCAAATCATTATGCATATATGCAACAAGACTCCACCAGTGACTAGATACTCTGTGGAAAAGGCTAGCTACCAACGCAACCACCTGATATGTTAGTGTCCATATAATACTAAAGACATAGATCAACAAATATATCCAATCATCCACCTCCTATGGATTTGGTTCACAATGAATTATCATCATCCTCACGTGCTAAAAATCATGGAGTGTAATAATCTTACATGCATCCCCATCCTACATTGCTGGTATGATCTGATTTTGAATAGGTGGGGTTGCTACTAACTATCCACTAATAGGAGAAACATCATGCAATGTACACCAAAATAAGGCATCATTACTCATCAGATCATGTTCATGATCTGAATCTGTAAACCTAGAGAGGTGTCATCATGGATGCATCCTAAATATATAAACAAAATACATCGTGGTTAGATGAACATATATATATATATATATATAATAGTGAGTCAACTCAAGAATGAAATTTGAATGACTGAATCCTATATGATTCATGTACCATGGATCCCTATCAAAATATTCTTAGTATACCAATTCAACAAGTAGGTAACCAAGGTCCTATTAAATGGATATATTAGCCACCACACAAACACTAGGCTCCAAGACCTGAGTCTAGAATTTGAGACATGTAATACCCTGTAATTTTATTTATTTTTTCTAAAATTAAATTATATTATTTCAAGACTAGGATCTAAGACAAATCTTAATTCTGAGGCCTCGAGTGGACAAAACATATTTCATAACATTTTTGAGGTTTATTATATAATCATGAGTGTAGGGTTTTCTAACTTTTAAACTAGTGCCTCAATAAAAAATAAGAGGGAACTGTTGAGCTCATGGGATTCGAATAGATAGGACCTAACGTTGGCCAGTGTAGGCCAATAATGGATGTTAGTTTTTGGTCGTAAATAAAATAATTACATAACCATTATTTATTTCTCAAATCATTATAACAATGAAATGGTAACTCATATTGGAAATTAGAGAATACAAATGAGGTCATGGAGGAGTGTTTTTAGTAGGTGGCGCTTACCCTCGACCAGCACGGGTCGAGGCTGAAAGATAGTTTTTGGGATTTTTTATGTGAATTAAAATGGAATGCGTACGTGGTTTCAAAACCATCTAAACGGATACCCAGGTTGAAAATATTTGGTCACCATTTTGTCTGGAATGGTGACATTAGCTAATAATGGACCTAACCTCAATTGGAATTTGTGAAGGGAAAAAGTTAATTTTAGGTCATTTTATGAAAAATAAAATAAACATAAGAAGTTTATTTTATTCAAAAATTGATTCGCCACAACAGAATGATGGGCCAAATGTTTTAATCCATAAATTCAACAGTGTAAAGACTTCATAACTAAAGTGTAACAAAAACAATATTTATTAAATAACCAATCATAACAACAAGAAGACTAAGGATAACCAAAATTCTAAGATGCATTTAACTTTTAATGAGACGATGGGATTAGAGGAACAGATTTAGATATGTAATTATTCTGATGAACAATAAGAGAATTATCTCTAATGAAGAATCCCGATGAATTAGAAATGTTGTGATTACACCTTGGAGAATGGAAATGGGACCGATAAATGGAAAACACCAAAATCTTCAAATGTATTGTGAATCCTCGTGGATGGATCACCATCAGCAATGATCCTTACCTCCAATCGAATTTTCTCCGGGTATGGGTTTGTATTTTAAAAATATGAATGCCCTATTCTTCTTTCTAAAACAAAAAATGAGGATCAACCTAAGAATAGGTCCATACATGGGCCGCGTGTTCTTTTAGGTGGTTATTTTATCTCTTGGTTTTTGATTTGGGGTTAGATTATTGCATGAAGCTTAATCTTATCTTACCATGTTTCAAAAACTCTAAAGCGGATGAATCATGCCATCATGGACAAGGCCGTGATTCCTTCCTCTTTGGGTGTTCATGTGTTCTCGGTGATAGTTCCTAAAAATTTATGTCAAATAATCCTTGAGGTCATAGTAGGGAAGAAGACATCCCAAGGAGTTTATAGGTAGACACAGTTTGAGGAACAGAGCACCTAAGTAGAAACTACGGTCCGTAGAAGGCACATCTGGCGCACCCGTAGCTGGCAGCAGCCATGGGCTAGAGGTGGTGCGCTGAGTCAGAGGTCGTGGACGGGTAGGGCCATGTATGTGTAGCAGGGGGTAACTAGAATGTAGTTCAATGGGGACTGTGTGAAGGAAATGGTGGTGGCCAACTTTATTAGGCCACGTCTAGCTCGAATGGGATGCCCAACTGGCGTCCAGGCTGATGGACAGTGGCCCGCCGTGTGAGCTAGACTAGTGGTAAGAACCAGGCTGCTGGGTGGCCTATGATGGTGTTATAGCCAAGACACTTTTGTCTACTAGGAAAACATTATAAAACTAGGCTTCTAGGTGGCCGAGGCTGGGAAGGAATTGGCCCACCTATTGGAGGTTGGGTCAGATTGAATTGGGCCACTGGGTGACATATGGTATTGGACCCACAGCTGAACCAGTCCAAGACCATCAAGGCCTTCTGGCCAGGCCATACCCGGTAGTCCAAGACCCAAACTGGGTCCGTTTGTGTCAACTTATCATGGGTTTAACATGCGGGACCCCCGATCCGGGTTTTTCCGGCCGGTCCAACCAGGTTAGACCATGCCCAGAAAAAATTGAACACTATTTACTAAAACATCCATAATATTCAGACTGGGTTTCCAATTTGTGATCCATTTGCGGTGTTGGAACCCTCAAAATGAGAAGTTTCTTTTGGAATTCTCAAAGGAGTCTTTAATGGAATTTGAAATATGATGAATGTATTGAAGGTTGGAATCTCCTAGAATCAAGGGCACTATGTGAAGGAATATTACGGCTTGATGAAACACAAATACTACTGATGAGCAAGACTTAGTGACTCTGACGGCCTAGATGGTAAGTGTCTTGGTGTGAACCAGCTACAAGTGGCTCTGTGTGAACCAACTACAAGCGACCCTATGTAGATCATCTACAAGTGACCCTTTTTGAACAGCTATGGTGGCCTAGATGGGAAGTGGCTCTGTGTGACCCAAAATGCCCATAGTGAGGAGTGGCTCTATATGACCCAACAGTCCCACAATACTCATCATGGATGAGTACCTTAGCAGTTATATGTGTTCACAGTATGAATGATAGTTTTTCTTTACATACATTAGATTATACATATGTCAACTGAGGTACCTTGTGTATACATTCCTTTGTGGCTGTTCTCTTCTATTTCAGGATCTATACTGAGAATTTTGTAACTCACCCCTGCACGGGATTCAACCACACGTGTTGTGTATGTGGAATAGGATATGCACTTTGTCAGAAACCTCGGTGGCTCAGGACAAGGGGGAACCCATTTAGATGTGACAGGAATGATGTACTTACACAAATTTCAATAGCCACTCCTTGCCTACCCTTTAGGTGGGGTCTTCTAGGGACGCCTTATAGAGGTCTTTTGTAATTTCCGGTTTCCAGTTTATCTTTTTTTGGGTTTAAATTTTGGCCCATTTGACTTACACCTTGTACATTTACTTAGTGGTTTTCAGTGGCATGCATGTTTTACTTTTCAGCTATTTGGGACATGGTTTTGTGTGTGTGTGCATACAGGTAATCGAGAAAATGCCTCCCACTCATGGGATAATTCCTTCATTTCTAGTCGTCATCCACTAGCCTTTGGGAGGCGGGCTTGGGGTAGTCACTCCACTGGTGCTGGGGGTTAAGTCCAGCCAAAGTGGTATCAAGGGTTGTCATTTCAAACTTAAATATCAAGAGTTTTTTTTTGAGAAACAACATTAAATTTTTTGAGTTCGAATTTCTGGTTCAAGGAGTCTAGTGTTGTAGCTGCAGCTGATGTATCCATACACCAAGACCCTGAATTATGATATTTGACTCGTTAAATGAAACCACTGGTTGCGTGTATCATATAATAATTTATTTTTTTCCTTATGTTATTTGTGAATTAATGTCATATCACAAGGTATAATCTCTTGGATATGATACATCATGATCTGTTTCAGGATGTATCCATTTTGAATGCCAACCTGGATTCTGATACGTGATCGTGAGGACAACCTACCTAGTGATGAGGCGTTGGTTTAGGGACAAATACTAGAGATGTCCCCACCAGGTGGTATACTAGTGTTACCACCACCCACTGATCACTAGATACTTCAAACATTATAGATAGAGGACGCATGTAGGGTCAATCCCTTGTACAAGTTCAATAGGAAGAGGCATCCTAGGCTCAGGGGTGAGAATCAACCCCAGGTGGCCGAGGACTGGCTTAAGGAAGTTACATGAGTCTTCCCTCTTATAAGGATACACCTTGACTATATGGATATCTTAGCCATGATCCTTCTTCAGGGTTCACCAGGGTGATGGTGGAGCATGACAATTCCAACACATGATGTGGCGACCCTCACCAGGATATACATTGAGCACCACTTCTGGGAGGAGTTATTCCCAACAACACTACACTCTGTGAACATAATGGAACTACTTCACCTACAATAGGGTATCATGAAAGTAGTATCGTGCATATAAAGATTCACAGAGCATTATCTCTACTCTAGATAAAAGATGGGAGACCCATTCTATACGGCTCGAGCCTTGGAGTGGAGATTGCATCAGGATATCAGGGTGTCCATGGTGTCTCTCAGTATCCCTACATAGGTTGGGGTACTGGAGAGAGCCCTTCTTGTATAGTGCTTCCAAGAAGAAATGGTCCCAGCTACTGGATCCACCAGTAGACACTAGGCGGGATAAATTTATGTGGTGGGAAGAAGGACAAAAATGTGGGCACCCAAGAGGGTCAGGCCTTTTAGGGAATGACCTTCAGACAAATGGTCTATAGTTTAGGTATCCAAGAGCAGAGGGAGTTAGTAGGTGGCTAGGTTGTGCTTATCATGTTATGGGTAAGGACACATGGCTCAAGATTTCTCAAATATCTGCATAGATGATCAACAGATGGTCGAGAGACTACTAAAGTAGATGTAGAGGATAGATAAAGGAGGTCCATAGGGTGGTGGATGTTTAAGAGTATTAGGCCGAGCAGTATGTGATGGGATACATTTTGAGGTACTACCAACTCTACCATCTGGTGGTTTGCCACGGGCTTAGGGAGATGATATATAAGATTTTTCTTAGCTTCAGGTGATGAAGGCCAATGACCACAATGTTACAGATATGATTAGAGGTATGATATTTGTCTTATACACCTAAGTTTTGTTTCTTTTAGACACAGGTTCCATTCCATATTTCCTTACCATGGAACTCATCTGAGGCTCGGTGATTCTGGAGGAGCTGTTGGATGGATTTTTATTATTAGAGACTCCTACAGGAATGAATTCAATGATTACACATTGGTGTTGGTATTGTGAGGTTACTCTTCAAGGATAGAGCTTCGTTTGAGATCTCCTAGTAGAAACATCAAGGCCTTACAATGAAATCTAGGGTATGGGCTGGTTATACCAAGTCCTAGCTCAGATTGACTATTTTAGGCACAGAGTACGGTGTTTCTGTGATGATGGGACCAGTTTTTCCTTCACTGGAATGAAGGGAAATATTATAGCATAGGACATACTTTCTTAGAGGAGGGTGTATCCAATCACTAACCATTTGTATGGACTTTCCCTCGCTATGGTGGGTGAGCTGAGTACTCACTTCCATTTAGTGGGGGACGAGTATAAAGACATCTTTCTTGAGGATGTATTGAGACTACCTCATCGTAGGGATGTATAATTCTTCATTGATTTGTACCTTGTTAATACAATGATATCCACATCAACGTATCAGATATATTCGTGGAGATTCATGAATTGAGGGTAGAGCTGGAGGACTTGTACAATAAGGGCTTCATGAGACCCAGTGTTTCACAGTGGGCAGCCCTATTTTTGTCTTCCAAGAAGGCAGATGAGAGTTTAAGGATGTGTGTTGACATCTGGCGCATGAACCAGTTGACCATGAATAAAAATTATACACTAATGAGTATTGGTGACCTCTTTATTTAGATGAAGGTAGCACAATACTTCTCGAAGATAGACTTCAGGATAGGCTATCACCAGCTTTGTGTGCGGGATGAGGATATACCAAAGACAGTTTTATGATTCCTTTTATGGCCACTATGAGTTGTTTGTGATGCCTTTTATTTTGACCAATTCCCCATTAGTGTTCATGGGAGTCATGAACATGTTCTTATAGTCTTAACAGGATCCTTTTATGGCGGTCTTCCTTGATGACATCATGGTGTACTCATTATCCAAGGAGGATCATGCTACACAACGGCAGATAGTTTTGGATACACTCTGAGAGAACGAAATTTATGGTATGATATAGAAGTATGATTTCTGGATAAAATAAGTCCACGTTCTATGATAAGTTATATCAGAGGTTGGATTTTTAGGGGATCCAACCAAGAGAGAGGTGTTGATTTCATGGGAGCCTCTCAAGAGCATTCCTGAGGTGTGGAGTTTCATGTGTCTGGTTGGGCACTATCGAAGATTTGTTCCTAACTTTTCTCGGGTAGAAACATCCTTATTATCTTTGACACATAATTTATATCCCTTCATGTGGATTGATAAGTTCTATTATAGTTTCCAGGAGCTGAGGTAGAGACTTAGGAGTGCCCCTATTTTGAGACAACCTGAGGAGGGTGTTGGGTATGTAGTTTATTGTGATGCATCAGGGACCGGATTGGTTTTTTTCATGATGCAAGATCATGATTTGATCACCTATGGTTCATGTAAGTGGAGGTAACATGGGAAAAACTATATAACCCATGACATAAATCTAGAATTAGTTGTCTTTTTTTGGAAGATGCGGTGGCACTACTTGATGGGTGAGAGGTTTACAGTCTACTATGACCACAAATTTATTTTGTATATATTCTCCCAGAAGGACCTAAACATGATTTAGTAGTGAAGGATAGTATTACTCCAAGACTTTGACATTGAGATAGTCAATACTCCATGAAAGGGGAACTTCGTGGTAGATGCGCTCAACATAGGCTTCAGTTTGTAACTGCTTAGGGAGGAAACAAAGCATCTAGTCGTGATGCCAATATTCATCGTGGACGATGATGGAGAAGCTAAAATTTTGTCGATGACTATCCCTCCCCCACTATTACAGTTAGTTAGGGTGGCATAGTTTGGGGATGATAACAGAGGGGACTGATGTGCTCAGTTATCCACAGGAATGTCTCTTAATAGATTTTTTATATGAGGGGAGAACGCCATCCATTTCAAAGGATGCACAGTAGTACCGGTGGTGTTGAATCATGAGATTTTGAAGGAGTCAAATAACTCCCATTTTGCGGTAAATTCGGTAGTGTCAAAGATGTATCATGTATTTTTACTCAGTACTAGTGGTCAGAGAAGAAGAAAGAGGTTAAAATCTTTGTTTCACGGTGCCTCACTTTTCATAAAGTGAAGGATAAGCATCCGGTTGTAGCAGGATTGGCCCAACCACTTGGGGTACCCGAGTGGAAGTGGAATTGTATCTTGAGGGAGTTTGTGATGGGATTACTACGAATATCTTGGGGCCACGATACTATTAGGGTGTTCATTGAACGAATCACCAAGTCTTGTCACATACTACCCATATAAGAGTAGGGATTGGTAGAGGGCTTGGGATGCCAATACGTCTAGGAGATAGTGCGACTTCATGGGGTGCCTTCAATGGTGATCTCAGACTATGATTCCCTCTATAAATCCTATATTTGGAATGAATTAATGAGGCATTTAGGACTCTAATAGGCTCGATCATGGCTTTACATCCCCAAATAGGTGGTTAGACAAAAGGTACTATATAAATATTGGATGACATACATCATGCTTGTATCCTTGATTTTGGTCGTAGTTGGGAGGTCCACCTACCACTAGTGGAGTTATCATACAAAAATAGCTACCACTCCACCATAGGTATGGAACTATTCGAGGCATTGTATGGATGAACAATTATGTCACTGTTATGCTAGAAAGGCCTAGGGGAGTCAACACACATAGGAAAAGATACAGTACAAGATTCCACAGAGATGGTGTAGGACATTTCAGAGTATATGAAGACTACACAAATCCAACCAATGTCTTATACTGATAGGTGAAAAAGACCCTTGGAGTTTGAGGAGGGGGCTATGTATTCATACGAGTCTCTCATCGATGAGGGATATAGAGATTTGGACGGGGTAGAAAGTTATATATGTGGTTCCTCAACCCTTTCCAGATACTATGAATAATTGGAGAGGTGGCATACCATCAAGCTCTACCCCCATAGATGCACCAGGTACGTGATGTTTTCCACGTGTAATAGTTGAGGAGGTATGTGCAGGAACCATCACACATCATCAACTAGAGTGATCTAGACATTAACGATGAGGTGATGTTTATATTTTTCTATATGGATATTGATGATCAATAGGAGTAGGTCCTTCATTGTCAGTCCATTATTTTGGTGTGTTTTCATTGGTTTCATGTAAATCTCTAGGAAAGAACATGGGAGCGGGAGGCTCAGATTCATTCTCAGTACCCCTTCGTATTTGGTTAGCCTTTTTTTGATTTTGAAGACATAAATCCATAAAAGGTGGGTGTAATGTAATACCCAAGAATCCCATGATTTTATTAAATTAATTGTTATTATTTAGAGACCATACACTGAGATAAAATGTAATTCTGAGGCCCAGGGTGGCTGGAACATATTTTTGAACATTTTATTGAGGATCCATAAATAATTGTGTCATAGGGTTTTTATAACATTTAAAATGTTTCAAGGATAAAAAATCTAAGGGAATAGTTGAACTCAAAGAATCCATATTCCTCTAAAAAGGGCATATCATTGGTTGGTTCAGTTCAACAACAGAAGTTAGTTTTTGGATGTAGAAAAAATAATTAAGTTACAATTATATTTTTTTTAAAATCAGTATAACTCCTAAATGGTAACTTATATTGGAAATATGAGAGTACCATTTAGCACAAGAGGGAGTGTTTCCCTTAAGAGAACCTTATCCTCAACTGGGTTGGGTTTAGGGTGAATGATATTTTTTTGGGATTTTTATTAAGGAAATTAAAATGGCATGCGCACCCTGTTTTGAAAACCTCTGAACCGGTGCCGGGATTGAAAATTACAATAAAACATTGCATCTATAATGAGTAAATTATCTAAGAATGGACCAAACGTCTACCATCATGGGTCAAGGGAAAAAGTTAATTTTCAGTAATTTTATGAAAAATAAAATAAACATAAGAAGTTTTGTTTATTCAAAAAAACATTTTTGCATCGCACTGATGATCCGACTATTTTATTCCATAAATAAAACTGCATAACAACTCCTTAACTAAAGCGTAACAAAAACACTATTTTACAATTGAAATAGTGTAATTATGTGATTACTAAGAATAAGATAAATGTTGTGAAGTGTTTATCTTTTAATGAGATGTTGGTATTGGAGGAACGGATTTAGATCTATAATTCTACTGATGAATGACAGGAGAGTTTTATCCAATAATGAATGATAGTGAATCAGAAATGTGGATATGTAACCTTGGATAATGGATCCAGGAACTACAAACAGTGAACATCAATGTATTTTAGTGGATCATGAATCCCCATGGGAAGATCACCATCAACGATGGACCTTCCCTCTGATCGAAGCTTCTCTAGGTAAGGGTTTATCTTTTAATATTTTGTATGCCTCATTATTCTTTTTATAAAATGAATGCAGATCAACCCACGAATAGGTAGATACGTGGGTCTCTGGTTATTGTAGGAGGGTAAGTTATCTATGGGTATTTACTTTGGTGTTAGATTATTTCTAGTAACTTAATCTTCCCCTCCCTTGTGTCAAAAACACTAATGCGGAGGAATCAGGAAAACACAAACAGTGCCATGATTCCTCCATCTTTGTGTGTTAATGTGTTCTTCATGAGCATGCCTTTGAATTGATGACAATGTATCCTCGATGCTATAACAAGGAAGATGTCACCCTGAGGAGGTCATAGGATTAGACACTTCAAGGAACAGACCAACAGAGTGAACATGGTGGTCCACAAGAGGCACCTCCAAGATGCCGGCATTGGCGGTGGTGTGCCATGAATGTGCATTAAGGTGGAGGTTTTGGGAATCTCGGGCCACAACAGTTTTGTATGGTGCTGCCGGTAGTTGTCCTCCAGTTGGGAGAGGCAGGCGCGACCACTCAGCCACATCGGTGGAGGGGCCTGTGCTGCTGGTTAGTGGCACCCTGGCCCATGGTCCAATTTGGACCATTTGCGGGACAAGGGGCGGCCGACTTTAGATAGTCGTGCCGCGCTAGAACCAAACACCCAGTGGGAATTTGAACTAGAGAAGGGAAGCCCGCTATATGGGCCAGACTATGGGAGCGAACCAGGCCACTGTTCATCCCGGGATAGAATTTATGCCCGCCCTCTTTTGCAGGACTGGATGGTGCGATAAAACTAGGTCACTAGGTGGCCCTGGATGGTAATGAACTGGCCCACCAATTTCTGTTTGGGTCTAATGGAATCGGGTCATTGGGTGGCATAGTAGGCTAGACCGACTGCCAAATCGGGCTGGGTCCAACAAGGCCCAATGGGATTGTCCTCGTGGCTACGATGGACTAGTTCAGCCCAGACCTGAACTTGGTCAGATCGGTCTAGTCGAACTAGGCTGAGTCATGTGGTACTCCAAAGCAGGGTTGTTTGGGTCTGTTTGACCAGGCCAGACTAGGCCCAGACCCAACTGACCCTTAATTAATAAAATGACCATATCTTTTACATCGGGCATATGAATGGTGATCCATTTGAGGCATTGGAACCCTCGCTATGAGACAGTTCTTTTGGCATGATCTAAGGAGTCTTTCATGGAATTTTATATATTATGAATGGATTGAGAAGTGTATTCCCCCAGAATCAGGCGCACTAGTTGTGGGAATCATGCGGCTAGCTGAGACCTAAAGACTGCTGACGAGCGGGTCTATGTTACACGGAAGGCCTAGCTTATAAGAGGCTCTATGTGAACCAACTACTAGTGTCTTTGTGTGACCCAAATTCATGGGGCCCTATGTGTATTAGTTATAACATACCCTATGTGGACCAGCTATGATGGCCTAAGTGGGTAGAAGCTTTGTTTAACCCGAAAGTCCCAGAGTGGGGAGCTGCTCTGTGTGACATAGTAGACCCACAGTACTCATCAGGGATGAGTACCTTAGCAGTCCAAGGTGTTTAGTGTTCAAATAACATTTTATATTAACATAAATTAGATTATACCTATGTGATCTGATGGTACCTTGTGTATAATTTACTTTGTGGTATTTCCCTTGTGTTTCAGGACCCCTACTGAGTATTTTTTTTACTTACCCCTACATGGGATTCACCCTCACGAGTTGTGTCTAGTGAATATGATAGTATCTTCGACTGAGACCTCAGTGGCCCGAGACCAGGTGGTTCCCATTGAGATATTACAGTCAGGATGCACTTCAATAGTTTCTAACTGCCACTCCTTCTCTACCCTTCAGGTGGGGTCTTTTACATACATCTTACCGAGATATTTTGTACATTACTATTTCCAGATATCCTTTTGTTGGGTTTGTATTATGTCCCATTTCACTTAATGCATGTACATTTAACCAGTGGTTGTTTAGTGGCATGCATCTTTTTCATTCCATCTATTTGGGATGTGGTTTTGTGTGAGTATGAGTACGTACATGTAATTTGGAAAATGCCTCCCACTGATAGGATAATTCCATCAATTCCAGTCACAAACCCCTAGCCTTTGGGAGGAAAGCTTGTGGTTGTCATGACATGGGTCCCGAGGGATGGGTCGTGATAAGACAATTTGAAATTTTTTCCCTAAATCCCAACCAAAAACATGTAATGCTACAACCCTAAACACCATCCCAAGTATATAACCACCTTTGATAAAAATCCATCATGACCTGACCCAATGGGTATCAAGAAAAAACAACCCCAATCCATCCTCCATATAGTTTAGGGTCTTGATGAAAGCACTAAAATGGAGTCTCTATTTTGGGAGGCCTTTTCCTAACATACCTATACACAAACACCCTATGATATCTATTCAAAAGTGTTGATGAATAAATAAAATGACGCAACTTATAGAGTCATGAACATATATGAAAAACATTTATGGAATTAAAAGAGTACAAATATGTGACAAAAAAATAAATGGGATAAATAAATTCCCAATAAGAAATATATCCCAATCATAAAAAACAAGAAAATTAATTTCTAAGAGAGTCTAGATCTGAATCTCGATGATTTGACCACTTTACATATTAAAATGCACCATGTATTCGTAATATTTATTGTAATCACGTTCGACCTATCCAAAGTGTGAATAAGACATGACACATGAGGGAAAATTTAATGAAGGGGTGAGTATATACGTACCTAGTAGGATGCCTTAAATGATGGGGGGAGTAGTAAGAGAAATAATAGAAATAGAAACTCAACCTAAAGAAATAGAGTAATAATATTTGATGACATAGATAAAGATACACACACACACAGATATATATATATATATTAATATTCTAATACCAAATAATCCCAATTAAGAGAGAAAGGGGATCTCCATCTCACATCCCAACCTAGGAAAAGAGTTCCATTAGTTCTATAAGGTCCATCATTGATGTCCACCATCTCACATGTCTACCCATAAGATTAACCATAAAGAGGGCCCATGCCTCACCACTATTCCACATAGTCACGGGGGAACAATATCCTAGTAGGGGACCCTCACCAATGTACATTAGGTGGGTTCCACTTAGTAGATAGATGAACCTCACCCTAACACCATTGTGGGTACAACTCATTATATATAGTACCTGCTTCCTAATGGAATAAGGGGTACCACTAGGTAAATATATGACCCTTGCCCAAATTCCATATGGCTGTATCACTCATTAGATAGAGTACATGTACCCTACCTCTACAAGGGTGCCACTCAGTTGATATAGGACCCACACCATAATTCCATAGGGGGAACCACTCTAATGATCCTTCCCAATCATTGTCATCACCGAGGACCACCTAAATAGGTGACACACTCAAAAAAAATATCACATTATATCTCAAAATCATCTATTAGTTACACCTTTATGTGCTATGTAGAAAAAAGGTTCAATATATTCTACTCGTAGGAAAAAATACAAATTTAAGAAAACGAGATATGAGTGGTAGAAGTTTCCTTAAAATTGAGGAAGGTGTACTTAGCGTGTAAGGGGGTCCAAAAGGCATCTGATCACAATCTGATCCCTATAAATGTCCCTACCTATACGTGGATAACTACACATGCAGCACTATATGGTGTGTAGAGGGACTACACTATGTGCCTCAGCCACCGAGGGTTCTGCTCGTTCTCCTGGCCGTGTCTGTGTGATGATTATTGTATCTGTGTACTATGGTACATAACTTGTCCTCCCACATGATTTATTCCCACGTAACTGATTGTGCCCATTCATCCTGTTACATATCCAATGTGTGGATATGCTTCTGTCTGTGTACTCCTAGACTACATGTTGGGATACTAAAATTTAGTCTCATGGCATGTGGGGGTCCCATATTGTGTGAGATACATATAATCTCATGAAACCCTAATCGCCGCTAATAAGGCCCTACACACCAAGTGTTATTTGGACTACACAACATGTAGTCATGCTTTTCCTAGTATCTCATATCTCCTATTTGAATTATACATCCATTCATGATGCACCTAATCTCTCCTCCAAGCCACTTGAAATTGGGGGAAAAGTCATATGTTCCACATTTTCAGCAATCCATTGGCCAGAAAATGGATTTGTTTCACCCTGATAGAAGCCCGCATGCCTCTCAGGTCATTCCTTAGTTCATCATGGATACCAGATCGAAAAAAATATCATCTAAAACCCATAGGTCCTTTGAATCCATCCTAGTTTCTCCAATCCACACCTCATGAATGATTCCACTGTGATTCCAAGGATCTAGAAAGGCTCGTGATTTCCTAGAAATTTGAAACCATGACCCCATGGAAAATCTGTGTACAACATGAAGAATTAATAGTACAAATGACCAGTATCAAAGGTACAATGATTGTTGGAAAAGTTTTCTTGTCCAAATAATAGAATTTTTTATGCCCAGTGGTGAGAAAAACTGAACAATCAATTTAAAACAAATAAATAGGTTCATGAAAAATATGGATTAACATTGATAAAATTAATATTAATATTGTGATCAAAAATTTTAATCAATAGGAGAATAATACACAAATTTAAGAGTCCTACCTCAAATTGGAAAATTTTTCGATGAAGAATGTGCTCCCTAACAAATTAGATAATTCATTATGTTCAGTATGCATCGATCTCAATTGATTCGATGTTTCGTCATCATCAGATATTGATTCCCCAATGAGCAGTTAAAGGAGAAACCTATTAATGGTCTCAAGGCTCTAATTATGACCCTTAATACCCTCCTTAATATGTATTATAATGTTATTTAAGTTTATTTAAATTAATAAATAAATTAAATGAATTATTTAATTAACCCCTAAACATATCGGGAATGTCCATTTTATCTGTATTCCCCATAAAAACCAATTTTACACCATGCCTAGTGTAAACATCAAATTCATGATTCAACAATGGTCTCGTATTTTAGATCTGAGTCCCCATTTAAGAGTTATCCAATTTTATCTAATAAAAAATGTTCATTTAATTGAAAAAAATATAATATTTTATACAATTAATTTTGGTACATTGGACGCTGAAATCTCACTTTTTCTCTACGCTTGGATCTAAAAATATTTCTAGATATGTATATAATTATTAAAAGACAAGAAATATCTGCAATATATTTAGGGGTATTGTAATATTTACAAATGCATGAACATTTTCTGTACATTTCATGTATTTTTCAAATGATTTACCTTATTATGGAGTCCTAGATAGACTTGAACCAGGTAAAGATTCATGAGGATGACTGACCAAGGATTATTCCAAATGTTTCCTTGATTGTACTCCCCTTCTATAAATTTATGTTAGATTTTTTCTTAGACTCGTATGGTGGTATTTTTTTTCTCCGTTTTATCTTTTATTACTTTTTTTCATACTCTGATAGTGGGATTTTGATGTACGAATTCATGTCTGATAAGCTATTTTACATTTCAACATTATAGGGGATTAGGTGTGTGTGTGTGTAGGTAATTTAATCTAAGGCCTCCCATGTGAGTGATATGCCTACTCAGTGCTAGTTTCCATCCCTGGCCTATTGAAGGCATGTTTGGGGTAGTTGTGTCCTAGGCCCCATTTGGATAGGTCGTGATAAAGTTGTATCATATTAGTTTGTTATACTTTTAGACCAGAGTCTGTAATATTTTTTTGGGCAAAATATTTTATGTATTATGAGCTTGGATTTCAGACCAAAGAATACAGAGTTGTTGTTGTGGTTGACGTACCCATGCACCAGGACTCTAATCACCTACCATTAGAATATATAAATGTAGACATTATTTTTAGGAAAAATAGTGGTACTTGATTCATATTGTAATTAGTTGTTTTTTCCATGTCAGTATAGAGTCATATTTCCAGATATACTCAATGATTGTGGTACATCATGTCTATTTTAGGATGCGTTTGTGGTGTATGCTATATTGGATTCATCAAGAAGATCATGAGGATGATCCCCTCCGTGATGAAGAACCAATATAGGGTAATGTTTTAGTGGTGTTACCTCTAGGTTTTGAACTAGTTATACCACCACCGATTGTGTCACATATATTACTGACATTACCAACAGATGAGGTGCACAAGTTGAGCGCGCATTAAGAGTTTCAGTAATAGTGACCCATCGGGTTTCTAGGTTATCCAAAACTACATGTTTTTGAGGACTGTCTGGTGGAATTTCCATAAGTTTTTCCTCTTTTCAGGACATAGAAGATCATATGGTCATCATAGCATCGAGCCTTCTTCTTAGCTCAACATAAAGATGGTGGATTTTAGTGACCCCGCCAAATGAGAAGGTGACTCTATAATTGTAAAATTTTGATCCCTTTTTTATAGAGTAGTTCCGAATTATTATGCTCAGGAATGTTCACATCTAGGAACTTATACCACATTTTTAGGGAAGTATGATAGTGGATGAGTATTCATGGAGGTTCAACAACCTCTTTATGTACCCAGTGGATAGATTTTGGGATATGTTTTTCAGGATCAAACCATAGAGCATAGACTGTATAGATACTTTCTAGATATTTTTATACCTCTTTGAATTCCTACATATGATGGGGTGATAGAGTGTGCTTTTCTGGATGAGAGGTTCTTGGATGAGAAGACATAGTTAGTTGTTTCCAGTAGTGTGCAGTCAGGAGTAGAGACATTGGAAGTCGGTAATCGATGCTAGACATAGGGACCTTGATATGTAAGGTGATTCAGAAGGTTATCCCTTGGTATAGGGTATGTGGTTCATGGCTCACAATATGAGTCTTGTCATCCAAAGGATGGGTGTTGCTACTCTTGTGATAGAAGGAGACACCTTACACAACATTATCAAACCCTCCATATTACTAATAGAGATACTATGGATGGGACACCTATGCGGAGATAGTCATAGGAGAAAGTAGGTATATAGGGTAGAAGATGTGGTAGATAATCTTGGAAAGAAACTGGAGGTGTTATATGCTTAGACTTGTTACCACACCCACCACTAGGTGGTCCACACCAGGCTCAAGGAGTTGGAGGAATTGGTTGGGGTAACTACAGGTGGTTGTGGCTTATGAATCTGAGGATCTAGGGACCACATGAGGTATGATCTATGTCTTTTATTCCTTAGCTACAATATTGATATAAACAATTGTGATTCATTCCATTACGTCCACTTATCAGGTTTTAGACATAGAGATTTGAATTGTGACCTTATCTTGATCCTTACACATAGAGACTCCTGCGGGTGATGACACAACAATCCCACACATATTCACATTGTGTGAGATTACTATTTCAGGTGAGTGTTTCTGTTAGAATCTCATTATTGTATTAATGAGGCCTTATGATTCCATCTTAGGTATATACTGGTTAACTATACTTCAAGCTCTGATAAATTGGTTTAGAAGGATGACATAACGTGTCCACAATCATGGGACCATGTTTTCCTTTGTGGGTGAAAAAGGAAACTCAATAAGTGCAGGATGGAATTATTTGTAGGAGGGTGTAGAAGATTACTCATCAATTTTCTAGAATGACCCTTGGTGAATTTTATGGTGAAATTTCTGAGTAAGGATCAATTTCTCAATGATCGGTGGAGAGGTTGAATTAGTGAAATATTTTTCTTTTAAGATTACTTTATTTTAAAAGGTCTTTTTCCTCCTATTTAATATTTATCACTTTTCTAAAAACAAATAAATAACACATCCACATTAACACAAGTATTTATAAGGGTCAATTTTCAACAAGAGTAGCTACATCCTTTTTATGTTATGGAAACCATATAATACCACACAATCCACAAGTAAACAATAATTTTGTGAGGATACATAAAAGTAGGATATACCTTTACACATTTGTAGGACTATGATAAATACAACATGCACTATGATAAATACAACATTTCATGTACTTATTCTAGAACTAAATATTTAAAACAAGTTTGTGTACAATGTTAAAAAACATTCACCAATTGCTTCCAATCATGTTACTTTCCTGCCGTATAAAAATTAAATTTTGATTACGTTCAAAGAAATGATTCACTTCCCTACCCAAAAATAGGAAATAACATCTCTAGACTTTTAAATGATACTCAATCTATTATCACATCCGAATTACATTGTCAAATTGCTCAGTTTGAAAATTTATGCCTATAGGTGTACTATTGAAAGAATTCTGAACAACTTCTTCAGTCATGAAATCTCAATCTGATTTCAGAGTCCGATGACCTAGTCTGATCTGATTACCTCTGAATATGATCTTCCATATTCTTCTTCTATCTAGAAATCTTATTTATTAATGTTATATCTAAAAATAACTTCTCACTTAAACATCTAAGATCGTATCTCTTCATGCCCATATAAACAATGTTTTGATTAGTCATAATGTATAATGTATCTCTATCCATTTTACAGGCGAACCAAAAATGGTTTAGCTGGGAATCTGAATATTATTCTCATATATCCAAATTTCATGAATCTTGAATTTATCCTTAATCTATGCATCATAAATGACTTATTCATCAATTCTATAATATTCTCATTATTTCTAAATCATTAGGAAATATTCTCAAAACATCAAATGGATTAATCCTTTTAAAAATATTTCTCAGTTTGATTCTAATTGAAATTACAATTTCTTCATTATGAGGAAGACATATGGTCACACTGATTTTATTGACCTACTTTCTAATACATCAGAACTATGTAATATTCATTATGATGACCACTTATAAACAATAATTTTTTTTATAAACATTGTCTCAAATTCAAAAGGTTTCGGTACTTATTTGTAATAATTAAAAAAATATTCAAACATCATTTTATTAACACTTTCACAAAACTCTCCAATCACACTGTGAGCCCCCCATGAAAACACATTTTCAAATGCTTCACAACATTTCATCTTCCCATTAAATTTTAAGCAACTTTGTTAGTCTTATGATGCAGTATCCGATAAATTATAAGTGTTATCATGTGTCATATAGATCAATCTTTTTTTACGTGAATCAGTTCCAAAAAACAGCACTTATTTTTCTTTTCATTGGTCTCAAATACTCTTATCGAAAAAATTCGTCCTATAATTTATTAGTGAAGACCACGTTTGATGAACTGGTATAATCACAAACTTCATTCCTTTTGTGATTATGTAACACACATGATTATTTTTCTAAATATTTATATCTTTTGTATTATTGGTTTATTGAAAATTAAAATCTTCTTCTTCATACATCTCAAACAAAACTTCCCACCCTTCAAAAAATCTTGCGTCTAGTAATCATACATCGATTAAAATAAGAATAGAAAACATTGAAAATATTACTTCAAAAACTCATGCATTTAATAATGAATTCCTTATGACTGTGTGAACATTTCATATTAAAGTATAATTGTGTGCCGTACATTTGAATGTATTGTAACTTCCTATCAATTTAGCACTTCCTTCATTCCAAACAAACCCCGAACCGATATACAGAACCTGTTGTCCCCCTTTCCATCATATTGATGGAATCACAAGTTTTCCAGACTACATATTATTTATTAGTATTCCAATATCATAAAAGCATCATTATATTATCATTGGATTCATACAAACCCTAATATTTTCCCTCATTCTAATTATTATTTTTATTCTGGACCCAAGGTGATTCCTATGAATCTTTTATCTTGGATAAATTCATCAATGTGAAATAGAATTTCATATGAATTTTGTGTATGATATTCTCAATATGATGAAATATTTCATTATTTGCATCATATCATAAGAAAAAAAATGTGGATTTATTTCTAGTATTTGGTAACGAAAGATAATAATTTTAAAACAAACTTCTTCCAGCTTCTAAACACAACTTCTTTCAATCATGGTTACAAAAACTATCCCCTTTAGGATTTTATTTGAACTAAGGTTTACAAATTACTCTTCTTTGTAACCCCATGAAATGTATTACTTATCAAAAATTCTAATCCTATGTGATCTAACTCAATGTAGATACCAGAATTATTGACAACAAAAACATGTTTTCCATGAGTAGTTACCGAAGAACATTTTCCACCTTTCCAAATTTCCTTCACCTCTTTTATCATTTATTTCATCACTTATTTATTTACTTCATCAAATTACCTATAAGAACATATTTCATACAACCACTCCAAAAAAATTATAATATTTAACACACTAACATTCTAAGTTCATATATTTTCTTCATCATCCCCAACATACAAGCTTCCATAAATGGTTTTGTAAATATCAATAGATATATTTATGAATCAATTCTACCGCTTGAGAACACGATCCAAATACAATATGAGAATTTGGATAAAAAACATTCCTCAACCATGGTATGAAATATGTTGGAAACCCATGTTCATCCATTTCATTGAAAATTATTCCTTTGGTAAAGGTTTTTTGAATATGTCAACAACTTGTTTCCAGGTAGGAACATATTATAGATTCAATTAATTCATCTACAAATTCTCATTTATGAAATGATATTTTATATCAATATTTTTTTAATTATAATGTTGTAATGAGTTTTTTGTAAGGATTATTTCACTCTGATTATAGAAAAATATAAAAAGGGTAACTTTAATTCAATATGTAAGTCTTCCAACTATGTATTCATTCACAGATGTTGGGTAGCTGCTTGAGTGGAAGAATCATAATATGCTTTATCTAGGCTATGATTTACAACTTTGTTGGTTGTATGGCAAATAACACAACATTTACCTTGTAAGAAAACTCTACTAGATGTGAAACATATATCATAAATACTTCATACAGAATAAACATTTTTATGTCCAAATAAATAAATTCTTTATGAGAAATCATACCTAATTTCAGAATGTTTTGGGTATTCGATATAAATGAGATTTTATTCAGCCAATGGATTTGATTCTTTTAAAGAGAAATGAAATCTTGCACATAAGGTAATAACCTAAACAATGTCTTGACATGAAATAGTCAAATACAACAAACATCCAATCAACTTCTGGGACACTTTAGATTCAACATCATTTCCATCCCGATCATTAGTGAAGTTGGCTCCCAATGAAATGGGTGTGGAAACTTGTTTTTAATTATCCATTCCAAAATACATAAGATGTTTATCAGTATATGTTTCATGGGAACGAAATATGTGTTTCTTTTTTTGTGAGATTTGTAACCCAAGAAATTATTTCATTTCATACAACATGGACAACTCGAACATATTTCTCATCTCTTATACAAATATTTCAAAAGTTATTTCATCATTCAAAAAAATATAATTTCATCATCATAATAAATTATAGTGAGGGAAAGGTCCAAACATTATTTGATATATTGATCACTATAAACTATTCATTTATTAAAAATCATCTTCTTATGTAGGTATCAAATATGGAATACCATTCCCTCAGAGCATGATTTATCCCATAAAATCCTATATTCAACATGAAAATATATATTTCACACATAACAATAAAAAACAACATGTTTAATAAATATATACATAATCATAAAGATCTGTATTTATAAATGCAGACATCCCATCTATCTGAAAAATTTTGTATCTTCATTATGTAGTGATATCAAGATAGATTATAATTGTTTTTAACCATTATATTGAGAAAAAGAATCATCAAATCCAATACTATCTATTTTTGAGTAACCATTTCATAATAATATTTCTTTTTTTTTCTTATCGCATAACAATCTTTATTCAACTTGTTCCAAAAAAACCCACATTTTACTGATAAATTTTTTGACACATAGTTTTGTTATGAGATTAAATATATCAATATTTTAAATTTGATCTAAGTCTTCATTCATAGTATGAACTCATTATAGATGAATAAAATGCTCATTCACATAATTTAGATCAAATTTTAAATATATGGAATTATGTGTAATATATTTTGATGTTATTCTTGTTTGAAACATTTGATGCTGATCCCCAATAATGTTTTCAGCATCCACTTTCTTCCCCATCCTAGGATGCCATTTTTTAAATTCATCCTCATAACTAGAAATATCTGAGTAATATTATTCTAATTCAACATGATTAAAATTGTTAGTGTCCTAATTTGAAATACTTTCGAAAAAATGAAACTTGTTCAAGTTCATTATCTACGTTTGTTTTTATCATCATCCTCAGTTTTTTCAATAACATTCTAATCAATAGAGTCAACTAATCATCCTATATATTTTTTGAAACATTTATATCATATTCCATATAAATTATTGGAAATAAATATTCCATATTAATCAATATTATTAACCATTACAGGGATTCCACCTTTCTTATTTATGAAGAATGGACGCCTAAAAACAGTTAAGTGTTTCAGCCATGGAGTTTTGTCATAAAAAATTTCATATAGAGTCATATCTGAACTATGCTTATTGAAAAATAATTTTTAAATAAAAATATCTGTTCTTAGGGATTTCCTCCAAATTTAATGATAATGACCACATTCAAGTTACATAGTTTGACTCAGTTCAACCATAATTCTATTTTTTTACTTTCAGAATCAACATTCTTTTGAGGAGTGTATGTTGTACTAAACTCATGCTGAAATACATGATTATCAAAAAAACTTTTAAACACTTCATTTTTGTATTCACCCACATTGTTTAGTACCAATATCTATAATGAATACTCACATTCCTTCTCATTTTCCCCCTAAAACGTTAAAACATTTTCAAGTAATTTTACTTATCTTTTATATATTTAACACAATTAATGCTCAAAAAGTCATCAATTAATGTAATGATCTACTTATCTCTATGATTTGATCATTTTATCATTGTCCCACATATTTATGAATGAATATGTTCAAGGGTTTATCTAAAAAAAATTCAACCTTCTTATGCCTAGAGTTTGTAATCATTCACTTCTGGAAAATTATGAAACAACAATATCTTCCTCTTAACATTTCAAGATTTCCAACAATAATGTCTATCTTTGACAACATGATCATGTTTCTCTGACACATGTGTCTCATCCTTTTAATAAACAACTTATTCTATTCTATAATACATATGTAACAGGTGTATTGTACTTCACCTACTATGAATAAGTTTCCTTTCAAGTATTTACCTCTTATAAAAACTTTTCCATATTCCTCTATTTTCACAAGAAACCAATATTCCAAGGAAAAACTCTATTTCCATGATTAAAATGTTGGGAAACCCTTTATAGGTTGTGCTTCATTTCGTAAAATACAAATATATCTTGTATTTATAATTTTTTCCCCAATGATAGATGATCCCACACCTTTATTTTTGAGGAATTCCTCAATGCTAAATGTTATTGTTCCTTCTCCAAAAAATCACACATTCATCAAAATTTTTAAGTCTCATATAAGATGAGAATAAAATACACTTTCTGTGACCCTAATTCATTATCCTTTGGTAACATTTAGAGTGGTTTCAACAAAAGGAGCCTTTTCCATTTATCATTCCTCATATCTGGCCTCGGAGAATTGTTAAAAATTGTTTGTTGTGCTAGTAACAAAAAAAGAAATCATATTTCAATATGTCTAGTCTATTCACATATTTCAAAAATTGTTTTTGAAGGTTGGATCCTTTTTCCATCATTCACACTATCCTACTTAGATTTCTCCAAAACAACCTTCTCAATGTACTTCCTTCGAAAGGATTGACTCCCCTTCAATCTATTACTTCCGCAATTTGTAAAATATTTGTAATAAAGTTGATTAAAACGACACATATTTTCTATGTGCCTAAATCCATCACAACACCAATAATATCAAATGATAGAATATTTAACTACTTAACTTCCAAACAGTCTGGAATTATGGGAATGTTTCCATGAAACCTTCCATTAATTAATACCATAACTTTGTTCAGTCCCAAACATTTAGATTTCAAAAATATCCTTATTCATCATATTGGATTCAATTTTAAACATACTGAATACATAATTTATAGTACCTTTTTAGAATCATTTTTTGAGACTTATGACTTCTCCACATTAACGATTTTGGCCACATACAAAACATTCACAACATTCATCTTCTCATAAATAATTTATAATTTTTTATTAACCAATGAAGGTAAATTTTGATCCTTCTTCAGTTCACCATTTTAAAAACATTCACAAACTTTAGAGTTAGAGTTATTGAAACATGTAACCCTATTTTTGGTTCAAGAATTTTTTTGATGAAAAAGTTCAAATTATTCTTCTTTTTTCAAAATAACATCCAGATGTTTATTCTGATTATTTTTTTTCTCAACACTTTTCATCAAGTAATCAATCTCTTTTGGGAACATAAATTTCTCATCAGGAAAAGATTCTTGATTGTTTTTAATGAACTTTCACTTTTCAATTTCAATATTTTTTCCAAGCCTTCCAATTATTCTCAGACATTATTTCAATTCATATTTCGTTAGAAATTATAAATTAGTTTCCTCTTATTCAGAACTTATACTTCTAAAATATTCATTGTTAACTATTACAAAGAAATTATTCTATATAAATTCTTATTATATTTTTTCAAATACAACTTCACTATCTTTTTCAACATCTATAGAAAAAAATCTTATACTTTGGTATGTGGATAATTTTTTATCATTCCATTTGGAATAATATTTCTCCTTATCACCATGTTACTTCCATGATCATCCCTTCTTTTTACTGTCTTCATAACTATCAACTTATATCATTTGTTGAATAAAACTAGCTACAATGTTGCCAATGGATCCACATTCAAAAACATTGAAGGAATGTTTCCCATTATATTTATGTATAAATATTTAATCATTTTTAGAATGATTGGATAAAAATTCAAAAAAAAATTACGAATATCATTTTCAGAATCAAAATACCTAGCATGTTCTTATTTAAGGTTCTTCTTATGCTATTCATTCTTGGAAGCATTGATAGACATTTCTTTATCAATTATTATTTTTCATTTCATAAATTTATCCATTATCAATTTATAAGTCATTCGAGAAAAATAAAAATAATCCTCAGATAATTATTTTGGATCTAAATATTACATATAGAAAAATTTGGCATCAAACATATCAGGAAGAATTATCATGATTTTTTCAAAAATATTAGAATTTTCCAACATTTCACCAAGACATCTATTAGTTCTAAAAATTTTAGATACCATATAAATGAAGTCACCAATAGATTCATACTCACAAATCATGAGATGCTCATACTTCAATCTACATATTTGTAATTGTTCATTATATAATTTTGTATTTCATTCTTGAATATTATTCAGCTTATCCCAAATTCATTTGGTAGTAGAAACACACCTTACACTTGTAAATTCACTTTCTAAAATTTACAAGAGTATATAATTATTAGATATTCCATCATTATAAATATTATTCTTAACCATATATGAGAGAGGAAATTTTCCATCAATAAGTGTAAATCTATATATAGATTCTTCCAGAATATCATACTTAAGCGACATATGATAAGGAAACATTATGTCATTCTACATATGATAGTTTTTACAATCAAAGATCATAATTCTCTTACTATTCACATAATTCATATTCTCTATAACAATTTCTCTTAAAAACATTAGCAATGAGTAAACAAAGTGATCCTTTTTTTAATACCAATTGAAATTTCCACACCAGTATCAATGTATCAGTAAGATGGGGAGGGGTTTAATCAGTGCTATCTATTTCCATTAAATTTACTTAATTTTTTAAAAACATCTTCCTCCTGTTAATACTTTATAACATTGCTAAAAGAAAAAAATCGCACATTAATAGGAACATAAGTATTTAAAAGGTTCAATAATATTAAATATTAGCAACATCCCGGGTAGGTTTTGAAAAAATCCAATGAAACATAATCGGCTAGAAAACAATCATTATAAGTTTATAAAAAAAGCAGGATATACCCTTAAGCTTGTGTATCACTATGATCAATACAATAGTCCATGTTCTTCTTCTAGAATAAACGATGTAATACATGTTTGTGTAAAATCTTATGAAACATTCACTAATTTTGTATAAACATTTAAAAGTTTTCCCTTATAAACATTACATGTTGATAACATTCAAAGCAGTTATCCATTTTCGTAACAAGAAGAAGGTAAGAACTTCTATGGACGTTATAATGATACTCAGTCTGATATCTCAAATTGATTACTCAATCTAATTTCATAGTCGTGATATATAATTATTCCAATATTCTACTAAAACTATTCTGAACTAATGTACATCAGTTATGAAATCTCAATCCGATTTCCTAATCTGATGACCCAATTTCATCTAATTTCCTTTGAATGTGATCTTCCTTCTTCTTCTTATGTCAGAAATTTTATTCAGTGTTTCTCTATCTAGAAACCTCTTCCCTCTTAAACTACAGAGCTTATAAATATTTTTCTATATGTAAACCTTGTTTTTATTATTCTGAACGTACAATGTACTCTCTTACTTTTATAGGATCACTAAAATATGTTTAGGTGTGAAGCTGAAAATTACTACTACTTAACCAAATTTCCTGAAACATAAATTTCCCATTTATTTATAATCAATACATGAATTCTTCATCACTTATATAATCTTTTCAATTCATCTATAAACTTATCAAATTTTTCTCATTACATAAGCTTCCTTCTAAATTTTTAATCGTTCTTCAGTCTGATTCTAATTAATGTTATGATTTCTTCATTACTATGAAGTTATATGGTAAGTCCAATTTTCGTGACCCAATTCTAAATACATTATAAGTAAATAATTTTATTAAATATTACCACTTTTAATCATTTAAAAAATTAGTCATTAAATATAATTTCAAATTCAAATGATATCATCCCATATTGGAAGTACACCAACAATAAATTCAAAACCCCTTTCAATAACACATCAAAAAAATTCATCAAAAAACTATGAACCCCGTTTGAATACACTTTTGAATATAATTCAAAACATTTCAACTTTCATAAAATGTTAAACAACTTCCTTACTCTAATGATCCAATGTTCGATGAGGTATCAGTGTTATCATGCGCCTAGTGGATCAATCTCTTTTTACATGCATCAGTAGAAAAATTATATCATCTTTTCCTTTTAACTAGTCTTAACCACTCCAAAAAACAATAATGACTATGATTTATTGGTGGAACACCACATTCAATCAACGAATATCATAAAAACCTCATTCATTTTCTTATTATGGTACACCCTAGATTCTTTCTTCGAATATTTATATCTTTTGTAATATCGGACAAACTAAAAACCATCATCCTAATATTATCATGTTCCAAAAAAATCATCATAGTCTTCAAAAAATTATGTGTCTAGTGATCATTCACAAATTTATTTGGGATTAGAATACATTTACATTCTTCCTTAATAGACTTCAAGTCGTAATCATGAGTTCATTAGGACTGTGAGAACATTTAGGATTGACATATCATCATACAAAATTCATTGCAATGTATTGCAACATTCCATCCATTCAACAATTTCTTCTTTCCGAAATAACATTATGTCATTTGGTATCACTTATTATCTGCCTTTCTTTCATATATCTTGTATAAATAGTTTTCCATACAACTTATAATTTGTGAGAACTAAATGATAAGAAAAACATATTTTGATTATCATTGGAATCATCTAGACTCTAATATTTTTCCACATTGTAATTCAAACATTCATTCCAATGCCAAGGTGAGTCAGATGAATAGTTTCTCCTGAAAAACTTATTCACAACACAATGTAATTTAACAAGTATTTTTCATATGATCTTTGGAATATGATGAAACATTTCATTCTCTATGTCAAGCCATTAGAGAATGAAAAGTGAATTGATTTATCTTATTTTAAAAAATAATAAAATACTTTCTAAACAATATTATTCCAACATAAAAAAAATATTTTCCAAATTGTTCCAAATAGATGATATGAGTTTTTATTTCCCAATAGTGGTGGTGCAGTATGAGGATGTCGTTCGTTAGATTTCTCTATGCTTACCTACCCCCTAAGAGATAGAATTATTAATTTATCTACTCCATGGTAAATCCTCGATATTATCCCCAACATATCAGATGGATATCAAATAACATTGCGAGATGGGGGAGGAATTGGAGAGCTTATAGATAATGGTATTTGTTAGAAACAATGTTTAACCTTAAGCAACCCCATTGTTAATCTTGAAAAAGGAGTATGGGAGCTTATGCTTATGTTTAGAATTATATCACCAAAACAAGGTGACCCTTAATAACATGTTTCCACTATCAAGGATCAACAACCTCTTTTATTAGTTGAGAGGGGCATGATGGTTCTCAATGATTTCACTCGAACCATTCTATCACAAGTTGCATTTACGATATGGGGATATACAAAAGGAAAAATTCAGATGTTTCTATGGTCAATATTAATAACATGTGATACCCTTTATCAGGAATACTTCCCCAAAAATGTTCATGGGACTCAAGAAATTGATCATTCAACCTTACTTAGACAAGTTCATGGTAGTCTACATCAATGATATCATAGTGTACTCGATATTCAATGAGGATATGTGAGGACTTGTGGATGGTTATAGACATACTCCTATAGAACCATCTTTATGATAAGATATCAATGTTTCAGTTTTTCATTTTAGAGATTTACTTTTAATTTATTTTTATCGCAACAAATGGTTTGGTAGTGAACCTGGTGAAGTTCGAGTCAGTGTTAGCTTGGGAGCCACCTAAGTGTGTGTCGGAGGTGGAAAATTTACTTTTGTTGGAAGTACAATATTAGATATTCATAACTTAATTCTCTAGCATATCAGTTCCCTTGAATTCATTGACCCTAAAGGGGCATCCCTTTGTGTGGAAGGAGAGGTGCCAGCATGCTATCTAGCAGTTAAGACAGAAATTGACGAGCACCCCCTTCTTGAGATCACCAAAGGAGGGTGTTGGGTATGTAGTGTTATATTATGCATGAGGAACCATCATCTTTTTGTTCTAATGAAGAGGAATGTAGTGATTTCTTGTAGTTCACATTAGTCCATTCCACAAGAGAATTACCACATGACCCAGAATATTGAGTTTGTGGTGGTTCTCTTCGGGATGAAGATGTGGAAACACTACCTTATGGGTGAGAGGTTTAACATCTATTATAACCACAAGATACTATAGTATATATTCTATAATAAGGATCATAACATTTGATATTGTTGATGTATCAAGTTCCTCCCCAATTATGAATTAATGACTGTATATACTCCATGGAAGAGGAGAATTGTTAGATGATATCACCAGGATGTCTTGATTGCAGTTGCTGAGAAAGGAGTCATAATTGTTGGCCTCATTGTAGATATACTTTGGGGATTGTGATAGAGAAACATATATTTAGTTGATTGTTTTTACCTTTCCAAATTTATAGTTAGTCAGTGAGGAAAAACATGGAAATACTGATTGTGAGACCCTACAAACTCAGATATCCACTTGAAATTCTCTTGATGAATTTTCTGAAGGTCAGGGGCATGTCATTTATTTTAGAGGATGCATGATTGTCGTAGTGAAATATTAGGAGGCAGTTTTGATAGTGTTTTATACATATCATTAGTCGGTACATCCAATTTTCTAAAATATTTACCAGGACCTCTGATGTCAGTTTTGGTGTACAAGGATGAATAAGGGAGACGTAGAGTTTGCCTCTAAATGCCTTACTTGTTAGCTAGAGAATACTGAGGATCTAGTTACATCGGGTTTAGATAAACCACTTTTGGTTCCCAAGTGGATGTGGGATGTGATAACTAGGGTCTTTGTGAACGGATTACCATATACATCTTAGGAAAATGATTCCATTTGGGTGATCACAGACTGACAAACCAAGTTCACACACTTCCTATCTATACGAGAGTAGTGTTTAGAATAAATCATGGGATGCCTCAAAATGTAATGGATAATTTGACTCATTGTATTTCCTTTAATAATCATTTTTGACAATGATTCTCACAACAAATCTCAGTTATTGAAATGATTATAGGAGCATTTTAGGACTCAACTATTTTTGACCATGGATTTTCACACCCGAACTGACAATCAGACTAAGAGGACCATTCAGGTCTTGTAATACATGATGTAGGATTTCATGTTAGACTTTGGTGATTATTGGGAGGATCCCCTACTATTAGTGCAGTTTATATACAACAATAACTACCATTCCACAATTCATATGGCACCATTCGAGGGATTCTATGGGAGAACCTGTAGGTCACCACTATGATGGACCGACCCAAGAGAGTTAGTAATTATAGGACAAAAATTTGAGCAATATACTAATAAGAAAGTGAAAATAATCCAAGAGTGGATGAGGACTGCACGGCGATATAAAAAAATTTATTACTATAAATATAGGCCTTTTGAGTTCGAGGAGGGATACCATGTGTTCTTACAAGTTTCACCTTGACATGTCTTATGGAGGTTTGGTTGGGGTGGAATGCTATCTGAGTGATTTATATTCCCATGATAGATACTATGTAGTTTTTTCAATTTTCCCTATCTCTTCACTATACTTTTGAAGCTAGATTGGGTACACGATGTATTCCATGTGTCACAACCAAGAATGTAAGGGAAAAATATGTTGAACAATATTGATTGGGTAAGATGGACATCAATGATAGATCTACCTTTTTTGAGTACCTAGTATAGACAGAGGGTCGATAGGAGAGGATCCTTCATGATGGATTGATTCTCCTAGTGCATGTTTGATGGAAACATGTGAATCTTTAGGAGAGAATATGGGAGATGGATAATCATATGCGTGATCAGTACCCATATCATTTTGTGTAGAATTTTTTTTTGAATTTCTATCACATCAATCCCCAAGGTACAGAGAATATAAAAACTATAATTATTCAATTAATTTTGGTATAATATTGTCTAGATTATTTTATGATTTAGGGACAATGATAGTGGGATGTTTTGAGTCTTAGTGTTCCTAAAATTAGGTTTTGAAATATGTAAAATATATTAAATTCATGCATGCACATTTTTCCTAAAAATGTGATATAACCTATAAATGAAGGATCATATCAGAAATATACGGCCTCAATTTATATTATATCAATGGTTTTACCATAGGCATGATACAAAATTAATGTGTATCAGACATTCGGGATGGGCATGGTCGTGGGTGGAAGATTAAATGAATTAATTTAATAAAAAATGTATTTAATTAATTACCCTAACCAAATTAAATTTAAATTTAAACATTTTTATTTAGGATTTTTAGGGTTATATTCATAACCCTGAAAATCAATTGAATCCACTATAGTGCATTGGAGGAATTTCCATTGGCAAACAACAACTAGATCATTGATATTGGATCAATGGGAAACAGAGGTTGAGGATCTCACCATGGACAACAACATGGAACCATTATTCTCTAGTGATTAGTTCAAATAAAGGTTGGATTTTGGTATATTTGGATTCCTTCCATGTTATTTATTTTTATGAATAATTTGAATCATTAAACTAACAGATTGATTCACTAATCATTCATATTGAATTCATGGTATTTATCAAAGTGGATTACTAGGATAATTGATTATTTTTACTAGATCATCATTTGTAATTCTAATTGTAAAAAATCATGGATAACTGAACACAACTGTGGTGGGTTCTTATTTTTCATGGTGTTCTTAGATTACCTCAACTATTCTTGACCCATTCATCACTAGTATTTTGTTTTTCCAGTGTTTTGACCAAAATAATTAGTAAAAAACTTTGAAACCCCAGTTACATAGTGCCACAATTTGGTATTTATTATTCAGGATCAGTATGACCTAGGGATCATAATATTTTAGTAGTGTCATCTGATCTATATTGATTTGGGGTTACTGAATTTATTTTTAGTGTATTACTATTGAATGAACTAGTGGAAAGGGATTCCCTTGTGATTTTATGGTAGGAATTCACATGAGAGACCACATCAAGGATTGGCCAGACAAAATCATTGCTTTCTGGTGAGGTGCATGGCCAGATCGATGGCCAGAGGAACGTAATAAGACATATAGACCATATATAGGATTATATAAAATACTAAAAAACATTAATTTTAATCCAAAATTACATTGTGTGAGACCCCTGGTGCGTAGATAGAGTTTTAACGAAAAGATAAATTTCACACAACATGTAAACCCTATAACAAGACATGTGACACTTTCATGGGTTCTCGGTGTGTACCTTGTAAGGTACATGTTCATGAGAATGAGTTACCATACATGGACATGTCTATCCAAACATGGAATCTTCCAGGAGTACATGGGCTCAAACATTCCGTGTACTCACGAATGGACATGGACACCGGCATAGTCTGTGATATATGAGTGTGACTCGATAATGAAGGTATATTCCATGAACTACTAGTACAAACCATTTAATTTTTTAGAGATGTACTCGAGCTCTTTTCCTCTTTAACATGGACATGTTTTTAGGGGTGTTCCCTTAAACCATTTTCCTGGTGGTTGGTATGGAATTTTATTCTACACGTTAAATGGTGACCATTTAGTAGGAAATCTTGGATAAAGTTGTTGGAATTATTCCATGAGGAATGGATTGAGATCATATATCATAGTTTTTCTCTAGGTATATTTCCTAGTATTGTTGTGAAAAATATTATGTGGGGACTGATCTTTTACTTTGTTGGTTATTCCATATTATGTTGTTGGTTTACATTATGGCCTTGGGTGTGATCCTCATCTATGTACCATTAAATTTAGACATCCAATGTTTACTTATTATGGCCCAACCCGTTGAGAAGTACATTTTAGATAGAATACATCAGTGTTTTCTGATTCATGGACCATGTTACTTAGGGAATTTGATATGTGGAACCTTCTAGAAGTATCTGTAGGTATGTATTATGTTTGTGAATTTATATTTAGATATTGTTTCTTTCTTGTATATATATGGATATTATTGTTATATGTGTTGTATAAATATATTTGTGATTAACCTATTATTATTATTTTTCTTATAGTATAAGTGATTTTGGGGTGTCCTACTCTGTATTGTTATACTCACCCACATATGGGCTATACCCACAAGTGTCTTGTCTGATACAAATGATCATCCTTTTCACATAGTCTTAGAGGGATCAATATGAGGTGGATCTTAGTGAGTTATACTGATCAAGGTGTATTTTGGCAGTTACCTTGACCTCAGTACCCAACTATACTTTTAGGTTGGATTTGTTTTAAGACATTTGTGGTGTGCTTGAATTAGTCCCCTTTTTCATTCAATACATATTTCTGTACTCTATAAGTGGTATTTAGATGTTTCCATGCATGTTTTATCAGTTTTTTTACATTTCATTATTTTATGGGCCTGTAGATATGTTCATGTGTTAATGTACCATAGGCTATGGCCTCCAATGTGAGTGATTAAACTAATCAATACTAGTCACTAGCCTGTGACCTATTGGAGGTGAGGTTGGGGTTTTCATGTCATGATCCCCATTGGGTTGGATCACTACATTCAAAACAATTAGTTATGACCATAATTGAATTGGTAGGTCATATATAATGGCATATTCCATTTAACTGGATCAATAGGCTTGGGGTTTCTTGAGAAACCTTATAGGATCAAGGATATATAAGAGGAAAAATAATTTGGTTTAAACAAAAATTATTAAGAGAGTCCACCTGTGGCTTTCAGGGATTGTAAATAATGTTCTAATATGTCACTACTAGTGATTTGACCACCCGATGAGTAGCTCTAATTATAGTGTGGTCAGTGACATATGTTGTTTTTTATACATAAAACTTAAATCATCGCAAGTGGGGAGAATATTGATATTATAAGTGACTAATTTCATTAAAAAAAGTGATATAACACAATTATGATAAATGACATATTGATGATAGATTACAATTTAGTTATCGAATCAATTATTTACACTATGACCATAGGCATGGTAATTTTGAGTTACAACATTAAGGTTTTCTTTATTAGAGTAGTGATTTCTATGATATATGGGATTATCCAATAATGATCTAGTTATACCTTTTTATTCAGGATATATTTCAAAAATAACACTGGTTTTTAAGGCATCATTTTGATTTTATTTTTTATTATATTTTATTAATTTTAGAATTTTTCAATATAGTAAGGGTTTAGAGGAAGATATATAAGGTGGTCATACAATATATAACCCAATAGGTTTCACTGAGTACCTATTGTGGGGTAGAAAGAACATGGTGGATGTGCCCATGGAGGATGATATAGGGGGACCATTTAGTACCTATCGAAAAAAATCCTGGGATCTAGTAGGTTCTTGGTTTTTCAAATAGGGGTATTTCCCTCTTTTTTAGTCATAGGATTTAAAAAAATATCATTTTTCCTCATTCTATAGGATTATTTATCAAATTCCCCACTCCCTAATTTCTATAAAACATTCCTTCAATTTGAGTGAATAGTTATTCTTATTTTCTAATAAGAATATTAATCTAACAATGTTATTAGATTAATCTCAGTAAGATATTAAAACCCCTATATATATATTTTGATAAAAACCTAAGTTACAACTATTTTTATGTAATAATTAACTCTATATACATTTAGTCTAATTGTATTTATTATTTCTAGTGTCTTAGAGATTTTAATACACATTATTTAGGTGGATTTCTCATTGTATGTGAGGTAAGTCACCTCTTACATTATTGGGTTTTAATATTTTTATTTTGTAAGAATATATTATGTAAATTTAGATATAATGGTTTGGGTGTGTTAATTGACATAGAAAATTATTCTTAATGATAAGGTATACTTTTTCATGATATATTAATTTTTTTTTAATATTATAATTTTTTTTATATTCTAAAATTATAGAATTTTATTTTTAAATTTTTAAATTCATGACAATAGCAGTAAATTAATATGAGATGTTGGTGTAATCATTATTGGTAATTATAATATGGAAAATATAATGGCTTAAAATGATGTTTTATATAGTATTTTGAAATGTTAATGTGTTATTAAAACATTTATATATGCATATTGTAAATATATGAATTTTAGTGATATTTTGAGAAGTAATTATTTGATGATGTGTATTATATAGTTAGATTTTTTATGTAATTAACATAATTTAAGAGAGAATACATGTTTAAAGTGGTATAAAAATACTTAATAATATAGAATATCTAACTACTTGTTTATATCATTTTTGTTCTGAAAATACTGAGTTATAATATGGGGAATACTAGTAAGAAATTACATTTTCGATAATGAGTGATGTTAATAAAATATTAAATGGTAGATTAAAAATGGTTAAGTTGAAAGGAGAGTTAAGTTTTTATAAAATGGGAATTCATGCATGATTTGTTTTTCTATAATTTAATTTTTTATAATATTTCATTATAAAATAAATTATTATCCATGAGTAATTAAAATTGAATGCATTATTTTTTGATAGATGAGTTGTGGGTGAATTTTAATGCATTTCTCTGAAAATAAAAGTGATGTTTATGAAGGATTTATGTTAACATTTTATTATGAAATGTGACATAAATTTGGATACTATAATGGATTATTGGGTATGTTTCTTAATTTTTATATTGATTAAAATGTCACATGTGGGGTCTCTATTTCAGTTAGTTGTGGGAAATTTGTTTGATGTAATGTATTTGGTATATAAGAGTATGTCCCATGTGTTCAGATACCCTATTCCACATTTGGTGTTATAGATAATATATTTTAGGATAAATTAGGAACAAGACTTTTTATGTTCCTTGGTTTTCATATAATTCTTTTTTTTCATTCTAAAATGATAAAATTTAATCATTTGATTTTTAAAAAAAATTTATATATTACAAGTTAAACATTATAGGATGTATGAGGTTACATTGGTTTATAATTATGATTTATTCCCACTCCATGTATGAACTAACCTCATGTACCAATAGATTATAAACATGATTTTATAGGTAATGTAAAATAGTCTATGTAGTTAGAAGATGGTTCCTGTAGATATCTTGAAGCTTTGTTCTCATGCATTTTGATTCGCATGAAAGGGGTTATCCACAGTTTATTTTCTTCTCTTATTCAGATGTATTATTTTTAAATTGGTACCTATTTTTAGATAAATTTATTTTTTATGTGTGAATCATATAGTCTTATTTGGGATATTTAGTTATTTTTATTTTCATTATTATTATTAATTTCTTATTCATTTTTTATTTTATTATTTACTTTGGTTTTTTGTTGTGATTGACCAATAAATGAAAAATCACTACCCAAGTGATATTCATTAGTTATTTGACACTATTTTCATAACTATAGTGATTAGGGAGTATACTTATTGATATGTGACATTTTTCCTTGAAAATAATGTTTTAATATTGATAAACATTAAAAAATGGTTTCATTGTTTTTTCAATGGTCTTGATATTTTGAAGATATAAGGTTATAAAATAAGATTTAAAACATTATAGGAAATATATGTTTGGGTTCCGGTCCTGATTTAATATATTCAAATTCCAAGATAAAAATAAATTATAGTATTTTATTGGTTTAGATTATAAAATATATTTTGGGTATGATTCTCACTCATTTAAGAATTATTAGTGGGGGTATTCGTGAATAAATTTTTAATGAAGAGACCTGAAATATTTTTTCAATCATGTGTTTGTGAATGATTAGTGATTTATATTTCATTAAATTAATGAAATTATTAATATACTAGTTTTTTGATCCATAAATAAGTTACTAATAATCGATTAACTATAATATAAGAAATATAGTTGATAACACATTGTGATTAATTTTAACAAACTATTAATTTTTTGATCAATTATCGGGAGAGAATAGTTATGTGATATATTATTGAAAAAAATAGTTCATAACTAGTGCAATGATTATTAAAGAATCATGGAACTTAAGAAGTGAGTTCATAAACATTCTTGGATGAGTGTTAATTATGATATTTCTAGTGTGGGATAAATAGAAATGGAATATGATAATGATTATTTTCATAATGAACCTGAAACTCTATGGTAGAATAAGTTTACAAAGATTAAACTAATTTTGAGTCAAAATATAGAATGGATATCATCATGAGGGGTGGTTGTGGTGTTTGATATAGTTAAAAAAATTAGTGGAGTATCTTTCTATCATTAATGGATATGTTGGGCCTCATGAACATGAGGAGTAGTTTTTGGATAAGGAATAGATCTTCAATCTAATTGGTGGTTCTATAATGAAGAAATTGAATCATTTAATCTTTAGGCATGAAGGACAATCTAAATTTTACATGGTTTTCATGGGCATGGAATAGAGGAACAAGTGGTTTTCATTTTAATATTTCTAGTGACTCATATTATAGAAGTTCTACCTGAAGCTATTATGGGTGTATAGAGGAAATATTTCATGGAGTTTAAGTAAGGGAGTGTTTTTTTCGGGATTATTCCTCCATGATTATAGATTCATTCTGTTTTACTCCAATAATGGTTCAATTTATAGGGTGTAATAGAGGAATTTGGAGGAAAAAAAATTCCAATTTCTCATCATATTAAAAAGATAAAATATGAATAAAATGATGAATTATCTCTAAATTTTTATAAAACATATCATGAAAATTTAATTTATAATTAACTTAAAATATTTTCCTCATCTATCATATTCCCCATAATGAATTTTCTTTTTTCACTACTCAATTTCATTATCATTGGGTTAAATAATATATCTGAGTATCTATTTAGATGTATCCACATATTCCCCTTGAAACATTGAATTATGATCATGATATATTATGTTTTATCATGAGATGAATAAGTTCTTTATATAATTCATCCTTGATCACATTAGAAACTCTTTTTGTCCATCAGGATATAGAGAGTGGGGGAATCAAATAATTATCCCTAGTTATTAAGACAATGTTATCAAATTTATTATAACATATCAAACCAATTCAGTGAAAAGGATATATTTTAGCATAATTAAAATTAGATAATTTCATAAATTCCCTTATAACTTAATTTAGTCTATATCATACTCCATGTCGAATATAATTGAAAATAGTAATAAAATCATTATTATTTTACCTAAAATGTTATTATCACATATAATTTCTTGTGTAAATAAGAAAAATTTTATTTAAATTTTATTTAAATATAATAAATAATTTCTTTTTGAAGATTATACATGATAAAAATTGTCTCATAAAATTTTTCAAATATTGAATAAAATATAATTCATTTAATAAAATAAATATTATATTTAGTAATATTTCCAAAAAATATTTATTTTATTTTTTATTCACTTAACAAAAACAAAAACATTTGTTTTACAATATTTACTAATAATGTGAATAAATGATTATAATATTCATTAACTTGAGAAACAATAAAAGTTTTAATTCAATGCACATATTCTATACTCACATATATTGTGATTAAATTTTTATAATCTACAAAACATGAAAAAATATTTATTTTAATATCTTTGAATATATTTATTTTTTAACCTAAATTCAATTGAATTTAATTAATTTCAATATACACATATTTTTTGTCCCTCTAGGTATTATTTTCTATTGAAATAATTAAAACATAACTACATTACAATATTATCATCCATAAATACATCAAAGAATCTACAGACAATTAATTAAGTGTATAAACTAAAAAAACCTCCCTATGAATGATATTGTGTAATATACTCTATTTGGGGACTAATATCTCGTGAAACATGACACATTCTTATGTCATCACCGAATATAATTGATTTATATTTCATTGGTTTTTTCAAAAAAAAACATTTATCTAAACTACCATGGACATGGATTTTTTTCAAAAACTCTCTTATCAATCAAAGGGAAAGAGGTATCTTCTTCTATCAACATAGGATATATACATCTTTTCATGTAACACAACTAACGTCGTATCACATATGACATATGAAAATCATTATACCTCACTACTAGTATATCTTGTTATTATTTTCAACCTTTCATAATGGTATTTGATTCATCATAAAAAGTAATAATGATATAAAATTATAAGGACCAATATACACACTCACATATAAGAATTTCCAATAACTTATAAATCATGTGGGTTTTCTATTGGTATGTTCATCCTTATGAAATACCTTTACCGAGATCACTATGTGTAAAATTCATGGTTGGAGGCATCAGTTCATATAATCCCTTAACTCTTGATAGTCAAACATCATATGTGTTCTAGCTGATTGATGTAACTATATAATAAAACATTTTTATTTAATAATACCATCAAATAATCTCTAATATTACATCATAGAGGGGAACTAATATAATACATTAATGAAATAAAAATTTTACGAAAGGTTCCACATTAATGTTATGTTGAATATTAATAAATATGTTATATGAATAAACATATTCTAGTAATCAAAATTATAAACATCAATCGATTCAAGGAACCAACTATAATAGATTCTAACTTTAACTAGATTCCACTGCTAACAATTTCCAAATCACTATATCCATCATGATATTTATGATTTTTTTTGGTTAATAATTTTTTCCAATGGATCTAACTCATTATTTTTGTTTTGGTGATACTACTAAATTAAAATTAACCTCTTTCAGTAAAATGTCAAAATAGATGATATTTCCAAATTATATGCAGCAACCATTGATGAGACATGGGTTCTTTATATATTATAAAATTTTTATAATTACCAATACTACGTAAAGCACCAAACTCCTATAAAATATGTATAAACACCAGTTCTTTATCATCATCAAATTTCATAGTATACTCGTATTTTTATATTAAATTGGTGAACATAGATTGGTTTAAACCGCTATATCATATCACACCTACATGAAGGTATAAGAAATATCATGACTTAAATTTTTGATCCTCTTGATTTGATTAAAAATTAACGTATTTATATCCCCTCAAAAAAAATTTCATATCTTCCCTATATACATAGAACTATCCACCATACATCTCAAGTAATTAAGGCTAATTTTAATTATTTCCTAAGGCAACTCTCTTGGACATTATTGTTATCTGAACACCGTTATTAAAATATAATAAATATTTAGTCTAAAATATAACATGGTATACATTAATGTTCCAATTACTAAATCATATGGACTTATAATAATTATTTCTATCACTACTTTTTATGTGGACACATCTTCTTGGAGAGATGTATTCCATGTGAAATTAGTAAAAACACTCATTTAGATCATTCTTTATTGTATTTTTTCAATACCATTTCAATAAACATAATTTTATATGGTCCATTATACTTATTATATCTACCTTTATATATCTCAATCCAAATGATATATTTTCTTTAACCAATTCCCCTTATATAGAAACATTCATTTAACCTATTATTAAAGGTATTTAAAGCTATTTTCTCATTACACATTAAAAATATATCATCAAAAAATATCATTCAGAATATGATGAAACTCCCACCAATATTCTTACCTACATGTGGTTCACATTAATTATTTATGAAGTATAATATTCTTAGGGCCACATCTTCAAAATATTCAATGACCTTGAACATTTCATTAATCAATAAATAGATCTCTATAACCTATATACTTTATTGATCTCTATTTGTGTCAGAAATCCTTCTAGTTGTTTCATATATATATCTACTAATGTTCTCTAATTTAGGAAAGTGGTCTTGAAATTACTCTACCAAATTTATTAATAATGGTATTTTTTATAAAGGCAATAATTATAATGGATTTTACCATTTTAACTAGTGAAAAGTTCTCATCATAAACAATTATTTTATAATTCTTGAAACCATTAGCGATCAATCAATCCTTATATAATTACTAACTTTAACAACCATGTATGTTTTCTTCTTCAATATATATTTTCACCTCAAATTGTAGACATCAATTTGATGTTCTACTAAAATCCAATCATTCTTTCAGTATGTGAAATGATTTTTATAATTAATAGCTTGTTTCCACTTAGAAACTTCTATGGAATTTACTACATACCTTTAGGGCATGGTTTTTTCATTCGTAAAATTTTTTACCAACCATAGTGATAAAAAACTATATATTTTTAGTTATATGACTTTTTAGTTGATATTCATAGTATTTTTTTCTATGTAGCAACTCCTATCAATAATTTTTTAGAGATAATTTTGATATTCCAAAATTTCATCATCTTGAGCCTTGAATATTTAAAATTCAATATTTCTCCCATTTTCTCAATTTGAAACATTCACCTCTTTTAAGAATATAATTTTCCGAGTTATTTATGTAATATCATTAGTATCATAAAATATTACTAATTGATATGTACATTGTGTCTTACTATATATCAGTTGGTTTCTTGGCATAACCTTAATAAAATAATTTAAATCCAAACATGCGTATTTTAAATTAATGGATTTATTTTATATTAAATCATATATAATATTCATTTTTCAATTTAGTATGAATATTTTTAAGTGTTTATGAAACTATAATAAAAAAATATTTTTATAAATATTGACATATTTCAGGGATTATAAGACTCATCCTCAATCTCACCATTATTATCACTGTATATTTACTCATTTCACTAACACCATGAATTTGATGTGAATAAGGAAATTTTATATTATGAATAACTCCAATATATATTTTAATGATAGAATAATTATTAGTTATTATATTATTTGACTAATCCACTCAAAGAATATTTTATCCTCTTACCAGACATATTATTTACATCATCTTTATATATTATCAATATCTAAATGGAATCCCATGAAGCACATGAATATATTTATAACTTATACTTATAATTGTTCTCATGTACATTTTAAAATAATAATATATAATGTTTCTGAGGTAGTTATCTTGTAGTATTAGAAAATATTTTTTATATCCAACCCTTATAAGAAGTCATGTCAAATGTTTAATAGTTTTAGCTCTAATAAAGTTAAAGAACCTTACATGAAATGTATTTCTTATTTTACTTGGCTGCGAATGATCATCCTAAAATGGATAATTAGTTGGGCCATATATTTTTATATTCATAATTAATTTTATACATTGGATATCTATGAATAAAGTATATTTTGAATAATATTAAACTCTGATATACCATAACAATATTTATTTTAAATATGAAATAAAATATCCTTATGTCTAAACTCGGCATGTAATTTTTTTTGTATCACATAATAAATAACAATACATTTCAAACACAAGAATATATAATCTAATAAATTTCATTTTTTTATCTTCTCTATATGATATTGGATTCAAGCTGCATTAGTAACATGAACCTACACTACACTATAGTAAAATTCATCATCTTTTTCACCATATATTTAGGTAAAATTACATATGTTTCGTATTGTTTTTAATAACATTGAATGGAAATAAAAATATTTCATGAATTAAAGAATATACCGTAAGTAGATGTTTCTACATTATTTATCATAAAATCATTATAATTCCTCTTGTACTGTCATTTATTTATAAATTTGAATCTAATGTCCTCTTGTTCATTTGTATCACTGGTAATCTTATAGGTGTTGGTACCCCAAAAACAAATAAATTTTATTTTAGATTACCTATATATTAGGATTCCTGAATATTAATAAATATCATACCACATGATGAGTGTTATTATATTTATGATTAATTTCATAATGTATTTAGAGTATATTTCACATCCAAATGACATAATAGTATCAAATTATGATGAGAAATGTAAAATACTTTGAGGATATTATTAAAAATATATTCTATGGACAAATGAAATATAACAGATGGACATAGATGATGGAGGCTATCAGGTTTTTAATGGTTTTAAAAATTATGAGGTGTATTCTCCTAATTTGTTCAGGTTGTAATTTCCAAGATAGTAGATTATGAGAACAATCACACCCATAATAATTCCACATGTTACATGTTCCATTGTGTAATCTTGTCTACAACGAAGTGTATTGTTCCTTATACTTAGATTTAGTATTAGTAAATATTATGAGTTGTGTACATTTATGTGTTAATGAAGACCATGGATAAATGTGCTTGTGTCATGGTAGGATACATTGGATGCATCATAAATATTGAAACATTAATGAATAGGTCAAGAGTGGGTTTTTCTATTTTGAGTTTATGGATGTAAATATATGAGGACATTTGATTTGGGTGGAATTGGATGATGTAGTCTATGATAGTGATATTATTTATGAAAAGTTCATTTAATGTAATTCAAATAAATATATATTAGTTATATTAGTTGATAATCCAAGTATGTAACCTTCTTGATGAAATATTTATACAATGATATCATATTTCACAATTTTCATTCATTGGATATTATTTTAATTGTGACATTAGTGACTTTCACTATGGGTGAATGGATGAATTTTTAGAGAATGATATTGAACTTAGTCCTATTAACCTAATGCCACTAAAAAGGGGGTATTTAGGGTTACATACTATGCATATACAAAACCTCAGTTAAATTTTACTTGAATTTAATTTTATTATAAAAATTATTCTCAAGTTGCAAGGAATAATATTTATTTATGTTATTGAATAATTATTTATAAAATGAAGAATAAAATTATCTTTGTTTATAGTAATTAATAGTTATTATTGATGTTTGGATAAATTCTAAATATGTTTTACGGCTGGATTCAAATGTAAAGAATATTATATATATATATATCTTTGTGTTTGTGTGTGTTTAAGAAATTGTACAGTTTTTAGGTATGGGTTTTCTTTTATAGTGTTTTTGTGAAAAAGTGGAGTATATGAAAATTTATGGAGTACACATCGTGTACTCAGTTTCAGTTGGTGATCGTGTACTGGCCGTGTAATGGCTGCGTACATGTCCATGTGGGGTAACCTCAAGACTATATAAAGCAGGGACGATAATGGCATATACATTCCATTTACTTTTAAAAGAAACTCGGTGTAGTTTTTTTTATTTTTATATCGGACTGGGGTCACATCTAATTGGAAGAAATACCTTCCTCTAGAATCATCTTGACCAGGAGCGACAAATGAGAGTGGTACTTCTCTGAGCCAATGACCTGTTGTCTGTTATCCAAATCAACTGCCATCTATTGCGTTTAAATTGCATCGGTGGGTTCTTCCTTCTTCTAGAGCCCAATTCCTTGATTTCTCCTCTTTCATGAGATATCCATGTTTTAATGTGTTTGACCTTTTTTGTAGATTTATCATGTTATAAGTCTATTCAAGGGATAACGATAGAGTTATCAATCATACAATGCCGAGGAAGGTGGTTTGTGCCTTTCTGTAGTTAGTCATTGAATATTATATGCAAAAGTGCCCAATACCCTAGAATATGGTATTGCGTGTTTGGGATTTTAGCTATTTTAATGACCTCTATGCCTTGTGTTCCTGAGTAGAGGTTTTTTGACAATGAATAGGGTTATATGATATGTTATGGATTTGTTTCCCATTTTTTATATTGATTGTTTGTTATAGCTTTGCTGGTTAGGATTGTTTTTCTGCATGCCAAGTGTTGTTAGGATGGAGTGATATTATTTGATGATGTAATATTATTTTAGCTATTAAGAAAAGTAGTTATTGAAATCTATTATCCAAGTAGTTATTAAGGATTACTTGGGCTATTGAACATCATTATGAACGATTGACTTACACAGGGCTCTGAGAACATGGTGTAATTGAACATAGGGGGAATGGATGCTGAGGGCTTCTCCAGAGTGTTTGTTATACTTTTCACGTTGCAAGACCATAGGGGTGATGGATGTGACTGCTCCCTACAAGTGTATGTAGTTCCATGTTGTGAGAACATAGTGGGAATTAGATGTTGAGGGCTTCCTCGGAGATTTTAGAGTTTTCGATATGAGACCACTTGGGGAATTGACGTTGAGTGCTTCCTGGTAGAGTCTTTTCCAAAGTTTAACTAGAGAGGTTAAACTGTGAGTACTTCATAGAGGGTTTCATGGGTATGATTGGTTAACCCCAAGGGGTTAGTCTATGAGTAATACCCATAGGGTTAGTTGTTTTTGATTAGCTGGATAATTTACATATTAAAATGAATGCAATTGGAATATAAGATTGATTACATTAGAGTACTTCCTTTTTTACTGATTCATTTTTCTTATTGACTTCCATATATATATTCACTAATTTTTAGGCACATATATTTGGGTGGTTTCCTATTGGGATTCACCTCACACCCTGTTTGGGTCTTTTTATTGTGCTCAAATAGATTATATTGATGCAGGTATAGATAAGGGAAAGCACCCTTCTATGTTAGGTGATTGAATGATGTGGACCTGGAGGGTATGGGACCAAGAAGAGGCTTGAAATGTTGATGGAGTTTATTTTTTTCTTTGTACTATGGTTTAGTGTTGTATTACATAATTGAGACTTGTTTGGATGCTTTACTAGACATATGTAACAAGCATCATTTATATATGTGCTTCAGTTTTTTATTACTTTCAGTCTTCCGTTGTTTACTTACTACACGACATTACTACTTTGGATATTTTTATCTATTGTTTCAGTTTAATTACTCTGCCAATAAGGGAATAGTTTCCCCAATATCACACCTAATTCCCTCACTTCTAGTCAGCTACCTCTAGCGTTAGGGGAAATGCGATTGAGGCCATGTGGCCAACCGGGTACGGGGCACCTCTAGGCAGCACCCAGAACCAAGACGTTATAAAGTGGTATTAAAGGGGTTATTTTCATCTTGACTTATTGTTTGGATCCTATAGTCAAGGATAGGATAGAATAGGTAGTTAGTAATAAGTTGTGTGAGTGTGTATCTAACCAGTGTATAGGGAAAATCTAATTTACCTATAATAATTAAAATTTTGATGGGTTTTCAATTTTTACAGTTTATTTGAATTCATTGTTGGGTGATTCACACTTTTTGTGCTATTATACTTGAAATCATTGAGGTTATATTTCTCTTAAAACCTGATGAGATGAGGGTATTCCATCTCATCCATCATATAGGCACTTGATTGAGATCACAAGTCATGTATTATTTCCATGCCATTAAGGGTGCATTACTGATTGCATGTTGTTGTGATAGATGTCCTAATAGATATGCATGATGTTATGAAAGATTCCTTGATAGAATACTTTCTATTTTATAGGTTATTGGATTTTGTAAGGTATCATTTGAATGAAAAAAAATCTTTGGTTCTTTAGGTGTTTTGGGACCCCATGGATCTGAATTTGGTGGATCATTGCATTGTTATTTTTGTATGTGACATGTATAAGATTCCAAGAATTGATTTGATAGGAGTACGAGAACTTAAGGATCAGAATTAGGCACTTTAAAGTTCTTTTAATTGTTTTTCTATGTTACAGAGTAGTTTTTGGGGCTTACTATCTAGAAAAACCCAGAATACATGGTTTGTATTGTTGAATACACACCATTTATCCTTCTATTCCAGAAGGAACTATTTTTATTTTGTACATGTCGTGTACTATATGTTCATGTCTTGCAGTCTCTAACCGTGTTAATTCTTATGTGGGATGAGACCTGATGTTGGGAAATATTTGGTGGAACACACTGGGTACTAGACATACACATAGTGTGTATAGAGCATGTGTCCTATTGTGTGACCAATGATAGATGAGTATTATGGGTAGTTAGTACAGACCGTTTCTGGATCAAACATGCCATGTAGAGTCAACCATGTAACTGGTTGACTGACAAACAACATGGTTCAATGATGTTCTTTCTATTACACTCCATGTCTAGCACAAAAATGTCGTGTAATATTGCTCTTGGAGAACTGTGTGGTTTGTTGTGTAAAATAACTCGGGCATGGAAAAAAGATCCAAATACACATCGTGTCTTGGGAGAAAACATCAAGTGTATTGGGTGTTACATGACCAGGGTTGACAGGAGTACATGCCGAAGTGAAGGATTAATGGAACACACCTTGTAAAGGTATTACATGTCATGTATCCCTATTTTAAAAATCATGAATGCTTTATTCTCTTATTCAATTATTGAACTTCTATGTTTTTTACCCCATTAATCTTGATTTAATGAGTGTGTTTGACCATGCAGAGTCATGACACCGAGACATCCTCCGGTTGTATGCCAGTTACAAGGCAGTGAAGAGACACCAAACATGGAAGATCTGGAACTGACAACAGATCCTCCAGGCATGCCCATCTGGGAATCATCTGTTATTTTGGATATAGGTGTTGATGCACAATTCTAGGAGGGCTTTATGAGGTTCATGGAGTCCATTTGAGGAGTACCACATACTTCCCCATTTATGATAGTTTTGACGTGGGTTTTTCAGCAGTAACATCCTCCCACCCTCTCAGAGGAAAGAGGACCTCGGGCTGTAGAATCATTGTTAAAATCCATGATATCAATCTTATAGAATCTATATAGACTTCTAGATATGAGGTTAAAGCTCACTATGTGTATGCTTCAGGATTCTTCCAAGAGATGGGGGGATGTGATCTCATAGGCGGGACTCCAGTAGGTTATGGCTTGAGAAGTGTTCCAGCGTACCATCTATGATTACTTCTACCTGGGGACCTTGAGGGATGATTGATCATGAGAGATCATGAGTATGGTACAAGGACTCTTTTAGTTAGGGTTTATTCTTCCTTCTTCATAGAGCTGCAGTGCTTCACACCCATTCCAGGTAGTGATGATTTATTCCTAGTGAGGAAGTTTGAGGATGGTCTTAGGAACGACATCCGATCTGAAGTTAACATCTTCTAGATGACTTACATCACCTATGTTATCAACCATGCACTAATAACAGTGCACAATCTAATGGATTTTGGTTCTATGATCCATGGAGACTCAACATCCGGAGTTGGTACCCCTCCTACTGACAACAGGTAGCGTCGTATGGAGTCTACACATGGAGACTCTTGGAAGAGGGGTACTTATTTAGGTAGTTAGGTGGTGTTCTAACAGTGCGGGAGGAGTGGGAATATGGGGCAACATTACCAAAGATACCCAGTGGATTTCCAATCTTCTTTCCAGATGGGACATCTTCAGTGTTTATATTAGTTCTTCTATCTAGAAGCTGGGGATGAAGGTTCTATTTCGACTCCTCATACTGGAGAAGGACCACCGGTTTTTCATTATTCTTGGAACTGTAATTCTTATGGACATTCAAGCCAAGGTGGAGGTCATGGATGTGGTAGCCAGTCGGCAGGCTTTCAGCGACAACAGGGAGGATCAACTCAGGGTGATCAGGAATGGTTACCTGGCCACAGTACATGCCAGAATTTTGAATTGGAGCAGACCCAAAAAGAGTAGGATCCCGTATCCTCTATAATTCAAGGTACCATATTAGTTGCCTCAATTGTAGCTTATGCTATTTTAGATACATGGTATTTCCATAATTCCATATTTTTTGTAGTTGGGGAGAGACTTGGGATCTGTATCATTACTCCTGTTGATTTCTTGATGTTGGATACTTCGTTGGGGATAAGAACAGCTAGTGTAAGATAGTGCAAGGAGTTCCCTATTGGGGTTAGTGTGTGTAACTTCTTATGGGACTTTTATATCTAAGAGATGACATGCTTTGATTTCATTGTTAGAATATATTCATTAGTTCCCTTCGCAGAAGTTGTCGATTGCTACCGTTGTAGGGTTAGTTTCATGTCACCAGAAGGAGGATTCTTTCTACATAAGGGAAAATGGGATGTACAGGCTAGCAGACTAGGACCTGGTAATCATGGGTTAGGAGGATGTACAACCCATAATTTTAGTCTATATATGGTTGACCAGGGGACTTCACAGTTAAAATTTTCTCCAGTGGTCGATCTTTTCAGGGATGTCTTTCTAGAGGGCTTTTAAGGTTTGCCACCAGAGTGAGAGGTATAATTTTCTGTTGATCTTTTGTCAAGAGTAACAGAGGTGTCCATTCCTCCATATAGGATGGCTAAACCAGATTTATACAATCATAAGAAGGAGTTAGAGGAGTTACAGTTTAAAGGTTTCATCTCACCCAGTACTTTTCCTGGGGGTTTGTCTGTCCTGTTTTTGAAGAAAGTGGATGGTAGCCTTCGAATTTTTGTGGATTATCGAAGGCTATAACAGTTGATGGTAAAGAACCGATATCTCTATCTAAGGATTGATGTTCTCTTTGATCATCTTTTAAGATACCGGGTGTTCTAGATGATTGACTTGAGATCCAGTTATCATTTGTTGCGCGTTGGATTAGAGCTCTGCCAATCTCAGGATATCCCTCTCACCATTGTGGAAACAGACCTAGAAATCATCTAGAGACCCCTCAAAGGAGACACCCCCCCACCTTGGAACATCACTTATCTCATTCTAAAGTGTATGGCTCTTATCCCTCATGATACTGAGATCCTCCACACGCGGCGTGAGGGTAACCGACTGGCTGATTTTTTGGCTTCCAGGGAAACTCAAGGATCTTCCCTCTCGACTTTCCACTCCCTTGGATCCCTGCCCCCAGGTGGTGTGGAATTCGCTCTTGGAGACACTCTTGGCCTTCACTTTTTCAGACCTCCGTGATCCCATGTTTCCAGTGACGATTCTGTGCCATAACATGCTGTCAAGATGTTTCTTCTATCTAAATAAAAAATATAGAATTTTTGTGTGTTATTTGAGCGTTTGACTATTAGATATAACTCTTACAACATTTCAGAGAAGGTATGGTCTATAAGAGTAAGTGGTTATTCTATTCAGTCTCAAGAATGCAGTTGTAGTTTTCATAGATCTGATAAACTGAGTGCTCCATCCATTCTATGATTCTTTTGTGGTATTCTTCATTTATGATATCTTGGTGTACTCTCACACTTGACTCGACCATGCCACACACCTTGATATTGTTCTGTGAATAATGTGATGTCATCAGTTAAATGCTAATCTCTCAAAATGAATTTTTTGTATGGACCAGATTAACTTCTTTTGTCATGTTATCTTAGAGATAGGGGTATCAGTAGACTCCGAGAAAGTGAGAGCAAGAGTTTCATGGGAGGATCCAAATATCCTATTTAAGGTGCGGAGTTTTATAAGGCTATATAGATACTATAGACATTTTATATATGAATTTTCACACTTATCAGTGCCATTGACTGGCCTGACTAAGAAGGGTGTGAAGAACATGTGGTCATACTCTTGTGCGTCAGCCTTTTCGGAGTGGAAATAGAGGTCGACATCAGCACTGATACTAGTATTGCCAGATCCAGGAAAGAGAAATAATGTATACTGTGATGTATCGGGTATTGGGCTGGGAGAGGTTCTTATGCAAGGGGAATGAGTCTTTGTGTATGGGTCTCGGAAGTTGAGGCCACATGAGAAGAGTTACCCGACACACGATCTTGAGTTGGCTATAGTTATTCATGCCTTACACTATTGGATACATTATCTTCTAGGAGAGAATTTTGTGGTTATCACCAATCAAAAAAAGTCTAAAATATTTATTCACTCAACACAATAAGAATTTAAGAGAAATAAGGTGGGTAAAGTAACATCATTATTTTGACATTGATCTTGCCTTCATGTCTAGGAAAGGAAACACAAGAACTGATGCATTAAGAAGGAGGACTCAAATACAGGTATTTCATGAGGCTAGCAGTGAGTGTTAGCTTATGGATCTATTCTCTGATTTATAATTTTAGGTGCATGACAGATAGGGGAATACGTTTATTTATTCTATGGATGTTACCTATACTCAACTTTATTTATGCGAATGAGGCATCTATCAGACTATGAAGTCCTATTCCTAAAATAAAGTGTGTTAGGAGAGGACCCTATTCCTAGATGGGTTGTAGTAAAGGATGAGATCTTTCATTTTCATTAGGGTGTATTGGTTTCCGCAGACATATGTGAGGAGATGATACCATACATTCATTCCTCAGATTGGGCAGTTCATCCTAGTGTGACAATAATGTAACGTGATCCACACCGTTAGTATTGGTGGCCTAGTATGAAGGGAGATGTTTCTAGTTTTGTGATGAGGTGTTCCACCTATCAGCAGGTGATGTTGGAGCATCAACGACCGACATGGATTTTACAGTAGTTAGCCATTCATGAGTTGAAGTGGAACAATGTTGCGATGGACTCCGTGAAAGGGTTTCCGAAGCCACCTTGAGGGAACAATGCAGTATGGGTTAACATTGATAGACTCGTGAATAATGCTCACTTCTTGCCTATCAAGGAGACCTTCATTGATGATGAGATTTGAAGGTTTTACATCCGGGATATTGTACATCTATATGGTCTTCCACACTCAATTGTTTCAGATAGGGATAAAAATTTAACTTCTCGGGTCTTGTAGGTACTAGAGTGGGATTTTTGTACAAAAGTAAATCTGAGTATTGCTTACCATCACAAGACAGATGGCCAGTCCGAGTGTACGATTTAGGTGATTGAGGACATGCTTCGAGCATGAATCCTTGATTTTGGAGTTTCTTGGGAGAAGCACATACCTCTTGTGGTTTTTTACTACAAATATAGTTTTCAAGAAACTATTTAGATGGAATCATATGTGGTTTTTTATGGTAGGACATTCTGATCACCCTTATGTTGGCTAGAAGTAGGAGAGATAATTATGATGGGACCTCATCTTGTCCATGAGACCTCAGAAAAGATAGAGTTGATTCGGTAGAGGATTCCTATTGCAAAGTCATGATATAAATCTTATGCTAATAAAAAAAGATGACCTTTGGAGTTTGAGGTCGAGGATCCTGTTTTTCTACCTGTCACTCTGAGGTTGGGACACTAGAGGATTAAGATACATGGAAAGAATTCACTAAGATATGATGGACCATTTGAGATTTGTAGAGAGTCGGGATGGTTGCCTATCGATTGATCTTACCTCTGAGGTACCAGACTATACACAGTGTCTTACATGTTTCTCAGATATGACGGTACCTCTTAGACTCGACTCTTGTTTTTCAACCCAAGAAGGTTGATTTGGAGGTGGAAACCTTGTTCGAGGAGCATCCTATCTGGATTGTTGATCATAGTTCAAAGGTTCTACGTGGTTGGTCTATTTCGTTGTTATGAGTGCTATGACATCACATGCGAGTACATGACGAGACTTGGGATATGGAGGCCGATGTACGATTGTAGTGTCCATAGCTATTCACAGATTCTTATTATATTCCACCTTTCTAGGGAAATTCAGGGACAAATTTCATTACAGGGGGAAGTTTTTAGGAACCCTTATATTTTTTTTCAGGAGCGATCAAGGAGCATGATTCTTCTCTTAGCCACTGACCTGCCATCCATTATCGGAATAGGCCACCGTCGATTGCATTGGAATCCACATGATCTACCATATTCTAGGTATATTCAAGGGTCAATTTTGAAGTATATTGATCAAACAACACCGAGTTAGGTAGTTTGTTCCTTTCCGTAGTTATTCTTTTAATATTATGTGAAAAAAGTGTCCAATACCCTACAACAGGGTATTGCTTGTTTAGAGATGTTAGCCCTGTAAATTCCTACTATGCCTTGTGTTCATGAGTAGAGGTTTATTTATTGTGAATAGAGTTATTTTACATGCTATGGATGTCTTTCCCATGTTTTTTTATATTGACCATTTGGTATAGCTTTTTCGGTTAGGCTTCTTGTTTTCCATGCCTACTGTTTCTAAAATGGAGTGAATTTATCTGATGTTTTTATAAGCCTGTAGGTGTTTAGATAATTAGTTCTTGAAAGAATTTATCCAAGTAGTTCATATTTTTTACTTTGGTTGTTGAACATCGTTGTTCACAATTAACTTACACAGGGCTGTGAGAACCAAGGGTAGTAGACCATAGGGGGAATGGATAGTAAGGGATTCTCTAGAGTATTTGTAATACTTTTCATATTGCGAGACCATAAGGGGGATGGATGTGAGTTATCCTTATGAGTGTCTTTAGTTCTACATGGCTATACCACATGTGGAATTCGGCATTGAGTGCATCCTCAGAGTTTCTATAGTTACCAATAATAGACCAAAATGGGGAATTGACTGTGAGTGCTTCCTCCAAGAGTCTTTTCCAAAGATGAACTATAGTGGTTAGACTGTGAGTACTTCTTAGGGGGTTTCTTGTTTTTGATTAGTTGAACCTCAGGGGTTAGGACGTGAGTACTTCCCAAAGGGTTACATGTTATCAATTAGTTGCGTACTTGACCTATGAAAATGAATGCAATTAAAACTATAAAATTGTTTACTTTTGAGTACTTCCTTGTTTGTTGTTTCATTTTGCTTATTATGTGCCATATATATATTCACTGACTGTTAGGAACAATTATTTGGGTGGTTTTCTATTGGTATTCCTCTCCCACCCTATTTGGGTCATGATTTTGGGCCCAAACTGATTATATTACTACAGGAACAAATAAAGGAAAGCACCCTTCTATGTTACGTACTTGACTGTTGTGGAGATAGAGAGAATTGGATCAAGCTAAGGCTTGTGATTCTACTAGAGTTTATTTATTTTCTATGTAAATTGTTTTAGTACTGTATTCCAACATTGTGACTTGTTTGGATTCATTCCTAGACATATGTATCATTCATCATTTATATATATGTCCTCGTTGTTTATTACTTTCAGTCATCCTATGTTTACTTATTGCATGATATTACTTCTTTTGATACTGTTATCTATTATTTCGACTGCATTACTCGGCCAATGAGGGCATAGTTTCTAGACTATCACACCCAAGGCCCTTGCTATTTTTCAAGAGCCTCTAGAGTTCGTGGAAATGTGCTTGAGGAAATGTGACCAACCATGTATGGGGCACCTCTGGGTGGCACCTGGAACTGGGACGTTACATGTGTGTGTAGGTGTTTGAGTTTAAAACATTTAAGGGGATAATAATAGTAATATTATTATTATTCTATATAGGATTCACGTAGAATTAATAGTTTGGTAAGGTGCCTTTTTGCAATAAAATATTTTAACAACCCAAAGTTTAAAAATAAATAAATTAAATGAATTAAACGTTCTTTCAAGTAGATATTTTTAATTATCCTTTAAACATAATTTTTTAGCTTCTATGGTTTGAATTTCAAAAAAGAATCATCTACAATTGTGTTCAGAAAGTTATTTTGAGTCTGATTGAACTAACTTGGTTTGTTGGTGAAATGTAACATACCCTTAAGAATAGTAATATGAATAGTAATATGACCTAAATGAATAGTACCTTTTATTTTTATTTTATTTTCTTATGTCTTTAAGATAATGACATTTTGGTTAATTTTTCAATGTGATATAAAAGCAGTTATAGTTTTAAAATTTTTATTTTTTGAATTAAGTATGGATTTATTTAAAAATTAATTTAATATTAAATAGAATTTTTTTTCAAAAATGGAGTTTATTTTTTAATTCTATATATCGAGAAATGGTTAGGGTGAATTTTTGGGATTTTTCTGAAATAGGTGATTGATTCGGTGAATAGTAAAAATATAGTTTTGAGTTTCGGTGTGTTAATGACATCATTAACGATTTAATAATGGTTTAATTAATCTGGTCAACATTTATATAGTAAAATAATATTTGAGGTGTCCAAGTGGCTAAAAAATTAGAAAATACCATGGTCAAACCTATGGTTTTTCAAAACCACTAATGAGGTGTCCCTTAGAAATTATTAAAATATTCTCAAAATTTTGCTATAAATACCAACCCATTTCTTCATTAAATTCATCCCAAATTCCACATCAACTATGTTTTGGCCTCCTTACCACCCCAGTATTCCTCCTAAGGTTTTCTTAAGCCCCATGGTCCCAACCTTCATGTTCTAGGAGTTACTCTACAAAGAAAGAAAATTCTCATCTTTTTTCTTTTTTTCCATTCAAGGTCTCATTTATGTGGTATGAAATTCATGTTTGCATAATATATTATAATTTTCTTTTTATTATTTCTAAATTATATATTATGATTCATTTATTTATGGGGTTCCCTTTTCCCCTCTCTTTTAAATGTTTTCTAAAACCATGTGGCATAGCCGTTAGCCTGCAGAATTTTGGTACGAGATTTTTCAACTATTATTTTATTTTGAGTTCCTTTATTTTCTTAAAATTTCCCCATAACCTCTAAACCAAGAAGAATTAAAGCATAAGAAATAATTTATATTATTTAGGTTTTCATTTTCATTTAAAATTCATCATCATTATTCTTCTTCTATCCCACTTAATCAAGGAATAAAAACATTGTCTGTAAGGTGCTGAATTACTGACATCATGTACGATGTGATTTCAATTTACATTAATTATTTCAAGTCTAGTAATGAAACATATTTTATGGTTGAGCCATGTTATAATATATTTATTATTTCTCATCCGTGGTTCTAGAATTCTTTTTTACACATAGTTTTCATTTTATTAATCAAGATGATGTCATTATTATCAAGGAACCACTAAAATGATATAAACAGACATCATTAATGTTTTAACATATGAATCATTGTCATATCAAGAATAAAAATGATAAATGGTATAATTTATGGTACATTAAATATTTAAATACCTTCACATTCCAATTTTGTAGTTTCACTTCCAATAGACCAGAATATCCATCATGAACTAATCCTGGAAATCATGTAGTGAAACACACCCAAAACAATGCAAGGAAACAAATATTAACAATTAAAAGGTGAAATGATGCAATGAAATGATCATATAAGATATTATAAATATGGATATGTTTCTATATAATATTAATAACATTATTTTAACTATTACACTTGAGGTTCAAAAATGTTTGATGAAAGACAAACTTGATGTAATGGAATTCTTAACCCAATTTTCGTTCTATGGGTTAACCTTCTTATTTATTCATTATGTGGAATTAAGATTATTGGTGTGATGAATTTTTGATTATATTATGTTTCACTATTTATATTTATAGTTTATAGACATATCCATTCAATTATATTAATTCTCACTCCATTTATAATTTAAGAGACTTTCCTTTAAAAATAATTTTAAAAATCTATTTAATAAATTTCAGAAGGACTGTTTTTTTCAATACATATGGAAATAGTAGTTTCTCCTGATTTTAAGATGCTCCTTTACAATGATATGTTTCTTGGACATTATTTATGTGTGGTAGAACCCATTATAGCTCAATATATTATGTTTTGAGCCCATTACAGCTCAAGATATGTTTGGTTGAGCCCATTATTTTTCAAGATATGACGGGTGAACCCCATTATAGCTCTGAAATGAATTGGGTACTCTGGAGATGGATGTTGACCAAAAGGTTATTACATGTGTAAGGGTGAATGTAATAGTGATATTATATATATTTCCTAAGGCAACAATGTGATGTTTTTATGTATGTGTGTTTTTATGATTATGGGTATTATTATTTTTTATGTTATCACTTGACTAACAATTTCTTTGTTTATATCCCTTACTGAGTTTTATACTCATACCATGTTTTTAAAAAAAAATTCATAGGATATATGGTTGGTAAGAGAAATAAGGGATTCATGATGTTTGATATGGAGTTTTGTTAAATAGATCATGTTTTAAGTGTAAATGGTTTACATTTTGAAAAGATTGGAACTGTTTTAGTAGTATCCTATTATTTGAATGTGGTATGTCATGTATGTAAGTTATCCTAATTCTATTAAACACTAATCCCAAAATGATCCTCAATGTGTAATAATGTATGGTCATGTGTAAAATTCAAGATTAAGTAATGTTTTAAGGCTAGGTCCTTATAGTTGGTATCAATGGATGGTTTATGTATCTTTTGGGGTTGGGATGATAGTTAAAGAATACCATAACTAATTTTACACTATGGTCATTTAAAATGTTATAGAATTTAAGGGTTGCCATGTTTCTTAATCTGTGTTTTGTTTGTTCAGAATGGTTTTCTGCAGAAGAAACATGCAAGTTGAAGTAGGAAGGCACCAATAGGCTGATGCCTATCCGAATCTATAGCCTGAAATGGTGGGAATCGGAACTGAGTAGTTTGTGAAATCAATGGATACATTGACTAAAGTAATAAATAGTGGAGGTATCCACGCTTGGGATAAACATGATCTAACATGAGGAAACATGTCTTTTTTTGAGCATTTTATGAGGCAAAATCCTCTAGTATTTAGTGGAATCGTAGATCCAGTGATAGCTGAAGTATGGATCAATACTCCTCAAAAGATATTTGGTCTCATGGGATGTTAGGAATTTAAAAAGGCAGTAATAGTCATTTATCATTTGGAAGGTAAAGTTGATCAATGGTGGTCTCTGGTTATAATTAAAATAGAAAGATATGATCCTGATAGGTTAGAATGGGATGATTTTAAGAGCCTTTTCTGGGAAAATAAATTTCCAAATCTGTTTGAAATAGAATGGGGAAAAAATTCATGGAATTGAAGCAGAAAGATGATGATTCTGTGGTAGCATGTGATGCCAATTTTACAAGACTGGTCAGGTATGTACCAGATTTTACTCAGAATTTTGAAAGTAAAATTAATAGATTTTACATTTGTTTGAAACCATTTTTACAAAGAGCCTTGGCCTCATGAGAGTTTAAATGCTATGAGAAGCTAGTTCATTGTGCTGAAAAAGATTAGATGGATTTTACTAAAACATATGTTCCTCCTGATGAAAAGAAGAAAGAGCGGTCTGGTTGGTAGGCGATGGGGAATAACACATCAAAATTTTTTGGAGGTATGAAAATGAATTTCCTGTCTGGTGAAAAGTGTGATAAATTACATCTTGGTGAATGTCTAGTAAATTATGGGAAATGATAGCGATGTGGAATGTTTGGAAAGATGTATTGTGAGTCTATAGAAAATGATTAGAAAACTAATGATAAACCGATGGTGAGATTATTTAACTGTATAGAATTGGGTCATTTTGAAAATGTTTTTATGAAGCTAGTTACTCAAGAAGGGAATCCAGATTATTTGAAAAAGAAGGGTTTGGTAAAATCATTCACAACCACTTCTGAATATTTTGAGATGTCAAATGAGGTGGTATCGGGTACATTTCCAATTTTTATAGATTTCAAAAATTTGTTGTTTGATTTAGGGTCTACAAATACCTTCATTTCTAAGAAATTTTTAGAAAAATTTGGAATTCAACCTCATGAAATGAAAATCGATCTCATGGTAAAAACACCTAGAGGAAATATTATGGAAAAAATAAATTATAATAATCTGCCTACCCTTTTTATGGAAAGAATTTACATTCAATCCTTTTTGTTTTTCCTATAGTAGAGTTTGATGTTATTCTGGGTACGGATTGGCTTTATTTTTATCATGCTAAGATTGATTTAAAAAAAAGATGTTTTTTTTTCAGAAATAATTTTAATTTCTTTACAAGAATGAACCCATACCATTAATAACATATCAGGAATCTAAGAAATTGATAATGTATAGAAATGAATGTTATATTGCTCATATTTTTGAAGATAAAGGAACTATCTAGATTAATGATGTACCAGCGGTTAATGATTACTTATATGTTTTTCCCGGTGATTTTACTATTGTTATTCCTAATCAAGAGGTTGATTTTACTATTGACTTAGTTCCTAATGCTAATTCAATTTATAAAAATCCTTATCAAATGTCTGAAATGGAACTTCTGGAATTAAAAAACCAGTTTCAAGAATTATTAGATAAAATTTTCATCTGACCCAACACATCACCATGGGATGCCCCTATCATGTTTGTTTAGAACAAAGATGCTTAAATGAGAATTCACATCGTTTATAGATCCTTGAATAACATTACTATTCAAAAAAAATTATCATTTTCCTCATATAGATGATTTTTTATCATCTCCCGAGATTAGTATTTTTTGAAGGTTGACCTAGGGTCTGTGTACCATAAGATGAAAGTAAAGGATGAAGACAACCCAAAGACTATGTTCCATACTAGATATGGACATTATGAATTTGTATATATTCATTTTGGGTTATCTATTTCACCTTATGTATTCATGGATCTTATGAATAGAATATTTCATGAGTTCATGGATAATTTTGTGGTTATCTTTATTAATGGAATTATAGAATATTCTTGAAGCATGGAGGAGTATGAAAAACATCTATGGGTAGTTTTGAAAACCATGAAAGAAAAGAAACTTGATGGAAAATTTAGTAAGTTTGATTTTTGGTCGTAAAAGATTTCATTTTATGGGAACATTCTAAATGAGGATGGAAAAAACATTGATCCTACCAAAATAGAAGTGGTTGATGAATAGCCAGGACCTAAAAATGTTATAGAGATTCATAGTTTTCTTAGATTAGCAGGTTATTAATGATGATTTTTTTGAAAACATTGTACAGTTATCTAGCTCACTAACTAAGTTAACCTGAAGAGGGGAATGTTTTGTTTGGAAAAAATAATGTGATGATTATTTTTCAGAACTGAAGAAGAGAATGGTGAATGCACCAGGTTTGGACTTGAATTAATGAAATGGTGAGTTTTTCATTTACAATGATGCTTCATTGAAGGGGCATTGTTGTGTTCTGATGCATAATTATCATGTAATCCCTTATGCTTTAATATAACTAAATCATAATGAGTTAAATTATCCCAAACTTGATTTGGAATTGGTATTTGTGGTTTTTCATTTAAAATTTTGAGGCACCAGTTATACGGAGTAAAATTTCAAAAATATATTAACCATAAAAGACTAAATTGTATATTACTCTGAAGGAATTTAACTTGAGGCAGAGAAGATGGATTGAACTGATAAAGGATTATTATTAGATGATCAATTATCATCCAGGAAAAGAAAACAATGTGAATGACTCCTTGAGTCGGAAATATCATTCATCATTAACCATGTAAGGTTTAAAACATGATCCCTTGATTACTAATTTGATGAATTTTGGATTAGAATTTTTTGTTGTAGGGAATAAATCTATTTTTCTCTAGGTTTCAGTGAATCTATAATTATCAAACATAATTAAGCATGCACAGAAGGAAGACCGCGAGCTATAAAAAAAGGTTGAATTGGTTAAAATGGGTAAGCTTCAAGAATTTAACCTTGATAAAGATTGTGTTTTATGATTTGGAAAAAGGATGTGTGAGCAATGTGATTCCAAATTGAAGAAGTATTTATTGTGTGAAGCTCATAGTTCTCCATTTTCAATTCATCCTACAAGTACTATGATGTATATAGACCTTCATGAGTATTACTATTGGGATGGAATGAAAAGGGATATTTCTGATTTTGCTATGAAATGTTTGACATGTCAATATGTTAAAGTAGAGTGGCAGTTATCAGAGGGGATACTTCAGCCTTTTCTAGTGCTAGAGTGGAAATGGGATAATATATCCATGGACATCATGGTAGGACTACCTAAAAATTCTTGAGGTAACAATTCGATTTGGGTTATTGTTGATCGGATAAAAAAATCGGTACATTTCCTTTCAATTTGAGATAAAATGTCATTGGATCAGCTTTCTCAACTTTATTACAAATAGATTGGTAAGTTACATGGGGTTCCTATTTCCATTGTATCTGATCGGGATACCATGTTCACTTCTATATTTTGGGAGGGGCTAATGAAGTCATTGGGAAAAAAAATTAAATTTCAGTACAACTTTTTATCCTCAACCAAATGGGAATTTAGAATGAACAATTCAATCATTGGAGGATAGTCGTTGAGCTTGTTCAATGGACTACTAGGGAATTTGGGATCTACATTTTTCATTAATTGATTTTTCTTATAATAACAGTTTTCATTCCAATATACAGATGGTAACTTTTGAGGCATTGTATGGTAAGTGGTGTCGAACTCCTGGTTTTTGGGATGATTTAGGGGAAAGGTAGTTAATGAGACAAGAATTAAAAGAGGAAGTGGATGACAAAGTGAAGATGATCCAGCAGCACATGAAGACAGCTCAGAGCATGCTGAAATGTTATGTAGATAACAGAAGGAAAGACTTCATTTTTGAAGTAGGTGACCGTTTTTTCCTTAAAATATCTCCATGAAAATGTGTGATGTGTTTTGGTAAGAAAAGAATGACAATTTAGAGATTCATCAGTCCTTTTGATATCATGGAAAAAGATGGAACATTTTCATAACGAGTAGCTTTGCCTCTGAGTTTTTCTCAGGTAAAAAATGATTTTCATGGTTTGATGTTGAGAAAATATGTGTCAGATTCATCATATGTATTGAGTCCAGATGCAGTTTTATTGGATAAGAACCTTTCTAATGTAGAGTAACCAGTTCCGATTCTTGATTGAAGGGAACATGTATTGAGGCATAAGGTAATCCACTAGGTAATGTTTTTTTTTTAGAAACCACATGTTTGATGAAGGAACATGGTAATCCAAAAATTCTATAATGGAAAGTTACCCTCACTTGTTTAATGAGTAAATAAAACTATGAAGATGCAATTTATAGAAGTTGGGGATAATGTAACACCCCAATGTTTTAAAAAAATAAATTAATTTCATGAAACATTGTTTTATGTATATTTTTGTAACTATCCTTTAATCATAATTTTGTAGCTTCTATGTTTTGAATTTCATAAAAAAAAAGTGATTTACAATTGTGTTCAGTAAGTTATTTGGAGTTTGATGCAACCAACTTGTTTTTTCTTGGTGAATAGAAACATACCCTTATGAATAGTAATCTGACCCAATTGAATATTCAATTTTATTATTATTTTATTTTCTTAATGCTTTATGATAATGACATCTTGGATAATTTTTCACTGTGATATAAAAGCAGTTTTTGTTTTTAAATTATTAATTTTTTAATTAAGTGTGATTTTATTTAAAAATTAATTTTTTTTTTAAATTTTTTTAATTATTTTTCAAAAAATGGAGTTCATTTTTGAATTCTACACGTAAAAAATGGTTAGGGTAAATTTTTGGGATTTTTCTAAAATAGTTGATTCTTCGGTGAATATTGAAAATATAGTTTTGAGTTTCAGTGTGTTAATGACATCTTTACTAATTTAATAATGATGAAATAAATCCTGTCAACTTGTGTACAATAAAATAATATCTGAGGTGTCCCAAGTGGCTAATTCCCTTGGAAAATACCATGGGAAAGCCCATGATTTTTCAAATACCACTAATGTAGTGCCCCTTAGAAGTTATTAAAATATTCCCTTATGTTTGCGATAAATACCAACCAATTCCTCCATTAATTTTTTACCAAATTCCTCTTAAATGAATATATGGACTTTGTATCTCCCTAGTAGTCCAACCATGGTTTCCTTAATCCCCAAGTTCCTAACCATCACATTCTAGGAGTAACTCTACACGGTATGAGAATTCTCAACTTCTTTCTTTTTTCCCTTAACATTCTTTTTTATGTGGTATAACTTTCACATTTCTGTACCATGTTCTTATTTTATTTTTATTATTTCCCTATTATATATTATGATTAATTTATTTATGGTTTACCCTTGTCCCCTATCTTTTTATTGTTTTCTAAAACCTTGTTTCATAGCTGTTAGGATGCCAAATTTTTGTAAGGGCAAGGATGGTGTCGGTGTCAGGGTATTCCCAACCCCCCAATTTTAGTAGAAAAAAAGATCCAGTAGACAAGGGAGGGGAGGGATCAAATTTCCCACACCCAAAAACCCATAACAACCCCAAACCCAAAAAACCTTTAAAAAAAGTACACCAAAAGAAAAAAAAATCATAAATTCAGAATTGTCCTCATCATCACCTCCTAGCCAATCAACAACCAACATCCAGCAGGGCCATAACCATAAGTAGAAATTTCATCAACAATCATCAGCATGATATCAGTAGCACCATAGTAAACCATACCAAACCAACACCATATTTTATCACCATATCATGTTCGACAACCATCAACATATACTCTAATCTTATCTTATCAAACATACACCACATAATAGTGTCGCCCCTCCGAGACGCGCCCTTGACGCCAAGAAGAACCACCAACACCATCCCAACACCGCCACATGCATGATCATACCAAACTGAGAGAGAGTCTAGTGTGATGGGAAGGGAAGCAAGAGCATAGGTGGGTGCATGAATCATTGGGAATGAAAACAGTGAGTAGCCACACCCCAGAAACTAGTTCCAATAGTCACCCAGAAGATCATCAAAACCCCATGCATCATCACTACCACCAAAAGCCATATTCTAGAAGCAGTATCCCAGGCAGAACTGAACAAAAGTCATCACACAAAAAGAGAAACTGACATTCCTAATTATGTAGGAATGGGCATCCATATCATAGGATTCTGAAAACCTAGACCTTCCAAAAAACCATCATCAAACATGTCACATTCCAAAGCAGCGTAGGACCATCAATTGAAACACCTAGAACCATTCCACAGCACCCAAACCACATTAATCAGACATATATCCAAACAAAAAATCACATCAAACCCATCAGGCAACACCAGTAGCATGAAATCATATGAGAAACAACTAGATAAGAAGCCATAGAGAACACATAGACACAACCTTAACTGTAGGCTCAAACTAAGAAAATTAACAAGAATTGCATATCCCAGAACTAGTTCACAACAATGTAGACTTGTTCCAACAGAAAGAATCGAACATAAGGTACTAGAACAAACCTATAACTTCTACATCTTCTGTGAAAATTCCTAATCTTGAAATTAGAGGACTACAAAACAAACAATAGCTTCTTCAGATTTCCCAAAACCAGCTCGGAAAACCCACCAAGGAAGATCACACATGGCCAACTAGATGTGCCACTCACCGCCACAGAACCACGCCTCGTCGTAACATCGACCAAAGACGCCACAATGTAAAATAGGGCACCTCCCCATGGATGTAGCATTTAGATACACCAAACCCAAGCCATTCTACCACAATAGACAAGCCCAGCCTACTCCTCCGAGGGTTGCCTAACCCTACCAGATATTTCCCAAGCATTCAACCGTGGAAGAAGACTGAACAAGCATGTGGTTTTCAAATCTAAAAAACCTGAGCCAAACCACTACCAAAGATGTTCCAAACCAGATCCTCCTAGAAATACACAATTCCACCAAGTTGATACCTTCCAGATTCTCACCGCACTACCAAAGCTCACCCCCACCAAGAATCTTCCAAGTCCTCCTTGAGTTCGAAGACCAGGATCGTGCAAAAAAATCCCCATCTACATCATGACACATGAAAAAGAAGAATGTGAAGTTGACGATGATGATTCCATGAGGAGAATGTGGTGATCAACTAAAGAGGCGAGAGGTCCCAGGAGAGAGAGACATCATCTTTGAATTTTTCTATGGGGTTTCACAACTATTTTTATTTATTTTGAGTTCTTATATTTTCTTATTCATTCCTCATCTCCTCTAACCCAAGAGGCATGAAATCTCCAGAAATCATATATATTCTGGATGTTCTCATGTTCATGGAAAATTCACCATCATTCTTCTTCTCCTCTCACACTTATTCAAGGAATAAAAAACTTGTTCGGGATGTGTCGAATTACCGACATTGTGGACAATGTGATTTAAATTTACATTAATTATTTCAATTACGATCATGAAACCATTGATATGGTTAGACCAGGTTATAATATCTATATTATGTATCTTCCACGGTTTTGGAATCATTTTGTACACATTTTTTTTAATATTTGAAACAAAATGAGGTCTTAATTATAAAAATAACCACTAAAATTATCTAAACGAATATCATTAATGTTTTAACATATGTATCATCCTCATATCAAACATCAAAATGATAAATGGTATAATTTATGGTACTAGAAATATCTAAATACCTTTACATTCCAATTCTGGATTTTCACATCTAATCAACCGAAAAATCTATCATGAACCAATCATGGAAATCATGTAACGAAACACACCCAAAACAAATCATGAAAGAAAATACGAAATATTAAAGGGTGTAATGATGTAATTAAATGATAATATAATATATTATAAATATGGTCATATTTAATTAAGATATTATTAACACTCTTTTAAGAATTATACAAAATTTTACATAAGTTTGAAGTAAGACAAACCTGATGTAAGGGAATTCTTAACCCAATTTTCATTCTTTGGGTTTACCTTATTTTTTATTCATTGTGTGGAATTAAGATTATTAGTATGATGAATTTTTTTTATATTAGGTTTCAATTTTTATATTTACAATGTATACACATATCCATTCCATTCTATTAATTCTCACTCCATGTATATTTTAAAAGAATTTCCTTTAAAAATCCTTTTAATACTCTCTTCAATAAATTTTAAAAGCATTGTTTTTTATAAGTATATGGAATTAATATTTTCTCCTAATTTAAAGATAATTTATTACCATAATATGTTCCTTGTCCATTATTTATGTTGGTTTGATCCCATTATATCTCAAGATATGTTGGGTTGAGACCATTATAGGTCAAGATATGTTGGGTTGATCCCATTATAGCTCATGATATGAAGTGTGAGCCCCATTATAGCTCTACAATGCTTTGGTTACTCCAAAGACAGAAGTTGACCAAAATGTTATTCCATGTATAAGGTTTAATGTATGAGTGATATGGTAAATATGTCCCAAGAATACTATGTGATGCTTTTATGCATATGAGTTTTTATGATTATAGATTTTATTGGTTTTTATGTTATCACATGACTAACACTCTCTTTCTTTTTATCCCTCACTGAGTTTTATAGCCATCCGATGTTTTTAAATTATTTTTCACATGATATAGGCATGGGTAAGAGAAAAAGGGTGTGGTGATGTTTGATATGGAGTGTTGTTAAAGAAATCATGCTTTATGATTAAAATTTTTACATTTTGAAAAAATGGAAACTGTTTTAGTTGTATCCTCTTGTATGAATGTGGTATGTCTTGAATGTAAGATATCCTATTTCTATAAAACTCTAAACCTGAAATGATCCTCTATGTGTAATAATGTGTTGTCTTGTGTAAAATTCAATATTAAGTAATGTTTTAAGGACGGTTCCATATACGTATTCTACGACCTATGTATATAAAACTCATTATGTGAGTACTAGGTTTAAGGATTATTGTGTAGAATATTTATATAAAAAGATTTATTCCAATCCCTAGAGATATGTTTTAACGAATTATCTCATGAAAATGGAACATCGATCCTACTCCTCCCTATTAAATCTTGAGAGACCTAGAGAGATTCCTTTCAGTAGAGAAATAATTCTAGTTTTGATCAAAATGAATAATGCATGATGATTGGTCATCCGTTCAACATTAAAAGGTTCCATTTGTGAAATTACATGGTTTTTGGATCACACATGGATACCACTAATGGTATTATGACATTATATACCCCATTACAATAATGGTACAATAATAGGGGTTGTTTAATATGAAAATTAATAAAGAGTTTCAAGACAAGAGGTAATTCTTATTTATATAAATTTATTATAAATTTTATGTGAAATATCTTATTTTGGGAATTTTGATGTTTCTATTTATCCAAATATAAAGAGAAATCTATAGAAAAATGTTGAAAACCTGTTGTTTGGAATAAGGAAAATCACACTTGCTACTCTCATAGGAAACAAGTTATACCAAGGCAGCCACATATTAATTTATAATTTTTTATTAATCATTGATATATTTATGAATTTTATTGTTAGTTTTTCATTCAATTATTATTTTTTCATAATCCAAAAGTCTAGATATTATTACTATTCACTTTCATGGGTGTAAGATTGAACTATGAAAAATTAAAGAAAGCTCAATGAACCCATTTAGATCTTCTAAATATTTTGGTAATATGAAATAGATACTCTATTTATAATAGAAATAAATACATTATATAACCATGTTCAGTAAATTATGATTATTTTCAAAAAAAATGCACTAGATAATGTGATAGAATATTACATAATGTTATTAAAATCTAAATATTGATTAGGGAATATGGAATGTGGCTTGACGGCTTACAAGGAGTGTAGCTAGCATACATGCCTTGTAAACGCATAAGGTTTTCCACATGAGAATATTGAAAACTATGTGATAAAAGTATATGGTATTTATTACATACATTCAATAAATTGACTTAAATATGATCGATGTGGGATATTTGTGACAAGAATGTAAATAGTTATCATACATTCCATGTAACACAAAAAATTCCATGTAGAAAACATACTGATTTTCTTATAGTAGAATATACATAGTAAGGGAATTGAGTGTACAACATGTAGTAAGCTGTTCCAATCATGAAACTTATACAATTCATGAAACGTACACAATATGATTGATTATAAAGTGATCAATGCAATTTAGTATAATAAAAAATTGATTAATTAATTAATTTAAAAAATTATTCAATGTTTATGTGATTTTGGAGATAGATGATTTGTATGTTCATCATACACTTGGTGTAATACACTTGTATATTTGTGGTACACACCGTATATATTAAAGTCATGTGATATAGTCATAAATGATCAAAAAATTACATTTAATGAATCAAAAACTATAGACCATTTAATATCACGACATTTCATGTATGGTATATGTTGTATTAGTATACAATACATGAAAAGGATCACACAGAGCATAGTCACACACTACACAAGTGAATGTAAATTCCATGTTGAAGTGTATATGTCATGTTTCCTATATTACATGATGGGTAAAATTAGATACAATATTTAATCAAAACAAGATGGGTGCACTCTATTTTCAATATAAATATACTCCTTGTGTGAATTAATTTTAAATTAAATAACATTATTTTGTTACATAAAATCAAAGTGGATTAGAATATGTTGTACTAAATCGTTTTAAAATTTAGATAAGTGGAATTATTTATTTATTTTAAGTATTTATCATTGTAAAGAACAAATATAATGGAATATTATCATGTTTATTAAAATTGCATTTATTTTCATGCATGGTTGTTCATGAGCATTACCATCCTATGTATGTTTTGGGTATCTCATTAATTTAATATTTATCTTATGGATTTATAATATAATAATATTTTTTTAATTAAATATAATGGAATGAAAGTCATCCATCCCCCCATTATTAGGCATTGACCTCCGTGTTTATGGATTATTTTTTGTAACCCCAAATCCATGGGTTCCCTAACCTATGTGTGAGTAAATATATTTAATAGATGGAGGTATAAGGAGAAGAGGTTATTAAAAAACCAATATAAGGTGAATCCAAAAACATGAGATGCATTTTATTTAGGGGGAGAACAGAAACTCAAACCTAGATCAGATCCAAGAGAGTTATTCCCTAAAGGCAAAGGGTTGATTAATCAGATGATAAATAAACTAACCAGTAGTAGTGATCATGACCTTTCTACATATATTTATTTTATTTCTATTATGTTCATTGAAAATTATTTGGTTATAAGATACAAGATTATTTGTGTCACATGAAGTAAATGAACATATAATAATACAATATTGAATAAAATAAATGGATTATATGTAAATCTTTTTATAGAAACAAGGTTAATAGAGCGAAGAAAAAAACTTATAAAATTAATAAGAACGTCATAGGATAAAATAAATTTTATTTGTGCATAAATAAAGTAATATCTCAAAGAAAATATTATTCCAGTAATGATTTCAATTACTTGATTTAAAATAAAACAATAGTTTACGGTACATTCGTAGACCAATTCAAGGTTTATTAAATTATTAGTGAGTTTTAATTAATGCCTTGGGTTATCTTATCTAGGTTATTATTAAGGGTTGAATATACAATTAGGGATTAGAATAATGTGGGGGCATGTTTTGTGGAAATCAAAGTTTACCATTTCAAGATTGGGGAGTCATCTGAATGGATCTAGAAACATCATGTTAATATAGTTAGAAATATTTTACAAAGAAATAACGTTGAAAACATTCCGGTTCTTATTCAATATATTGAGAAGGGATTTATGGATCATTTGCACTAGAATATCCATGTGACTAGATATTCTGAATCAAAGGGTTATTACTCTTAGGATTTGATAAAACAGTGGGAGAATAATAAAATAAATTTATTATGTATCATTTTTGAAATCGAGAGGAATCAGTAAAGACATATTTTAATTTTTATTTTGAATATGGTATGTCATGAAACCTAAATATTATAACTTCAATATATAAATTAGAAAAAAATATCAATCAGAAGTAAATTCTAAATGTTGCAAAAAACCTATGAATTACACTACAATAAGAATGAAATTCTTACATAATAGAGACCCATATTTATGATGATCCCTATAAGGAGAAAATTGAGGTTGATCGGACTATCAAACTATGACACGAAGATAATGCACAATATGTATAGTGTTTTATTTTATCATCCACATGCATTTATCCCTAGGTATTATCTCTCTAAGGAACACATTACATGAGTGCATGGAGATGGCATTCCATCTGGGCCTCAAATATTGAAGTTGATTAGATATATTTAAGCATTTGGATGTCATGGTTTTTAAACCATATGATGATTTATGAACCAATCTCATACTACCCTCACTAACTCTGTGTTTATTAGGTTTTGTTATCAATTATATTATAAAAAATTTCTAGATTTAACTCATGAGTCATATTACCCTATTTCTCGAGGTAGATAAGGAAATTAGGCAGAAAAACTAAAATTCCAAGTGTTGAAATGAGGAAGTATAGGGAAAATAACCCAAAGACTCATTATAACACTAATGAATATATAAACCACCTTACAAAGAAGTGGAGGATCCTTGTGAAGGATAAATAATATGATATTGATTGTCTTTTATGTGTTAGAAAAAGGTACCGGAAAAAGAATTGAACTTTAGTTAAGAAGAACATGGATGTTTTATGTTAAATTGTTTTCAAATGTAATCATTCCATGACTACAAGTTATATATTAGAAAAAACCCATTGTACTTATATTTTATCCAAATATAGGATATAATTAGATTCAAAAAGATTACAAGATATGTGGTGGATATTTTATAAGCCAATGGGGAAAGATTTTTTAGATTTTCTACAATAGCCTCCCAAATTAACTTATTGATGTGATAGATTTTTGTTTACAATAGTTTTTATCAAATGAATAGTTCAATGAAAAAACTGTGTTTTTATATTTTATAAATGTATTTAGTTGTATTCATGTTCTTGAATAAAAATGGAGGCTTTTTTAAATATTGTTTTTTATTTTATCGGAGATCTCAATAACTATAATGACCAACATTGATACATATTTTGAATTCATCAGTGAATTTTTCTATTTGTTTAGGGGTTAGTTTTGATAAATATGTCATAGATTATAATTGTTTGTATTTTGAAAACCATAAAAGATGTTTCTGGAGGTGGTTTGAGGCATGAATGTTTCCTTGGTTTCTTATGAGGACATTAGAATAGTGGCCGACAAGGAGGGGGCTCTAAAAAAATTATTAGGTCATTCACTACATGAAAAGGCATTAAATACATAAATGACCATTAATGGGGTACTTTTAGGATGTGAATTTAGTATCCTGATGTGACACCTCATCCCAAATCACATATTCTAGGATACGATACACATGACCTTATGCTGACCTCCCAGTATACAAGCAGTTTTCGACTAGTTATAAGGGCATAATCAGCACCATCAGGAGACTATTATAACACCATGTATCACAAAATCCATATATAAATGATTTATAAAAGGGATACTAAATATTAAATTTATAAGATCATTTATGTTTATATTATTAAAGAATTAGGAAAAAAAATTACATTATATAGTGAAGGCAGACAAACAATGCCCATTTTTTCCATAACATGGTATTATTATGTTTACATTCTTATTTCATTTATGATACACTAGCTTCATTCAAGGAAAGATTATTTTATTCAAAAATTAAATCATAATATTTCCTACTCATAATTAATCCCTATGAAGCACTTTTTAAAACATCAGATGATATAACCATGATAAATAAGGGATAAAAAATAAATGAATCTTCTTAATATAGTAATAAATATTAATACCCCTGGGTGATTTATCTTTTTTATAATAAAAAATTTAGAAAATAAATGAAAAATATCCAAAAGAGAAAAATAGAAAATTTCTCAAATAATTTTTTTAAAAATTATTACGAATAAATGTAAGATCAAGAAATCATGGTAATTGTTTTTGAAAAAACAAACCTATTTCCTTTAAATGGCATAAACATTACTTACATTAGAAAATCCGAATATTTCTATAAAACATTAGTAAGAATAATATCATTATCTTGGATCATAATATTCATAACATATTTTCACTCATGTTTAAACAATGATAGAAATGATTGATCCCCAGTTAACTATATAGGATAAACCACCACATTTTTCTCCCTAATGTTTCACCATCAAAGACCAAATATTTACCAAATTATTTGAAGATCTATATATAGAACTACCATTAGAATGATTTATATCAGGACCAAATTTCATCATAAATAAATCAGAAGTGACATATCATGAATAAATCATCTATAAATTTGTACTTTTTTACAATAAATCTATTGAAAAACTTTTTTGAACCCATAATAAAATAACTTTCCATTTTGATATAAAATAACGTGGAATTACCCTTTCTTTTGATAAATCATTGAAATTAAATGTTCTAAAAAATAATGGGAATTAAAATTTCCTTTTAAAATGATGAAAAATTATATTATATTATTTATAAAAAATAAATTACATGATAGATGGAAACTATGTAGATCTCTTATACATTTAAAAAACATTTTTTTTCACTTGGGAAAAACATCAAAAGTTACCCATGTAGAAAATGTTAAAAACATTCATTTTTAAACAATAATAATGAAATTAATTTTATTTTAAATATAATTATAACAATTATTGAATAATAAAGAATTTCATTCTTGAAACATTTTAAATAACATGCACATGGTGTAAAAATATTTTAACGTAATACTTTAAAACATGGTTTTAAAGAAAAATCTCTTGAGGCTTTCAAAACTTATGGAAAAAATATGTTAAAGAAGATAACATGAATTTTATTTATAAACCACTTTATTTTTATTTATTTAATTATATAATAAATCTATAAGTAATATTATAAACTACAAAATAGAAATAATCTATTTAAAATTTCATAAGTCCCAGGGAAATGAAATTAAGACGATAAATCTATTACCTTAAATACCTTATAGAATTATTTATTGTTTACTGAATAAATAATGAAATTTTATTAGTTATTTAATTTCTTAATAAATTTTTTTAATGTTAATTCAATTATGATTATCAATTTTATGTCATCTATAGACGTTTTATTTATTTATTTACATAGTTAGTTAAGTTTATTTAATGTGTTTTAATGATATTTGATTAATAATCACAAAACAACTTCAATTGGTTGACCTTCGTCATATGGTTCATGGTTAGATAATCTATATAATATTAAGTGTTTTATAATTATATTATTTATAATTAAATAAAATTTTAAAACAAAAAATGTAATATGGTTATGAAGAATGTATCACGTCGTTTCATGGAGATTGCGGTCCATATGTATGCATGAATGGAATTTTAATTTTTATACTCAGTTAAAAAGAAAAAAATATTTAATATTTTCTAATTATAGAAACATAAATATGTTAATAATTTCAACATAATTCATTATTTCTATCCATATGTCCAAAGTTTTTATTTCAGAAAGAACAATTATTAACATCGCTTCATTGTGGTGGTATTCCACATATATGCACATCTAAAGTTATAAATTTCCAATGAAAGGAAACCGTAAGATAGAAAATAATATATTATATTTATGGAATTATAATTATATCATAAAAATCTATTACAATCATTAATTAAATGTTTATAACCATCTATGTGGGGTGATGATGTAAAATGAAACACATCGCTTCATGGAGGTGGTAGTCAATACGTACACATGAGCAATGTATTCATTTCCCATATGATGTAAATGAATAAAAAATAAGGGTTTAAAAATCATAATAAAATTTAATTATTTTTGAGATTATTTTATTTATTTCATCATAGTTAAATAAGACTTTACAATGTTATAATTATTATTTGGAAAACTAACTTTGAATTACACCATTAGTCTTCTCCATTGGATTTTTTTATGATATCATATCCTTTAATTTGTGGGGATAAAGGTTATAAATTATTTTCAAAAGTTATTTATTGATATAAGTGTCCAAATATATGTGAATAATAGAGGATAAGAGTTGCCTTTTTATAAGAAAGGTGAGTGGAACTCTTATAATTATTCAATGTTTTAAAATATTAGATGTTCTTATTCATGGTAAAGTGGATCCGAGGAACTATAAATTCATATATATGATTTTACAGGGTCTAAAAAAACTCCAACAATCAAATTTAGACAATATTGGTGACATTTTTTTCCTTATAGCTTATTTAAACCCCTTTAAACTCAATTTTAACCTTAACCATTATATCATAACATTTTTAAGGTTATATTATTTATGGAACCAAAAATAAATGGGGACTTCAAAAAAAATAAATTATAATTCCCAATATTTTAAATATTTAATCATATTTATATTCTATAAGTGGGAGATATTAATTTTAATATAATAACATGAAACACATGAGAAAACAATTTTTAGTAGAACATCCAATTTAAGAATAAAAATAAATTTACATATAAATCATGTAAAAAAGTTTAGTTGTTCATTTTTATGAATTATTTAATAAAAAATGAATTTTTTTAGAATTTTTAATCAATACAATACTGAAAGAACCTTCCAAATATAACATTTATTGAAGAGACCTCAAAATAGTTTTATATTTGAATAAATTTTAATTTATGATCACTAAAGACAAGCTTGGTTTCTAAAATTCAAAATATTGTTTTAAATAAATTATTTAAATCCTTAAAAACATACATAATATATATTGTTTTTTTTTGAAATTTTTATTTCATTATAACATCATAATAATATCTAGAAATGGATATTTTTTTTGATAAATCTGTATTTTTACAATTCGAAGAAAATAAAATCATTTAGAAAAATATATAATATTAAATATATTAAATATTTGATATATTAAAACCAAAAATAAATACATTTATATAAAATTTAAATTATAAAAAATATATATTTCATGTTTATAAAAAATTTACTATAATTAAAAAAATTATATATATAATTATACAAAATATGGAAATATAGACTGCATAACCATTAAATAAAACATATTTTCAGATATGGTGTATGCAATAAAATTTTAACTATATAGAAATTATATTTTACGACATAATTTCTATAATAAAACTAAAAATGATGAAAATGTGACATTAAATAGGTGCGTTATATGAATTTATTCATTCTCACCCTTTGGTTGTCGGATCAATCCCCATGTCCTTGTAATTCCCAGACCCTAGTTACCCAGAGTCGGTGCCTTATTTTAATACATTGGAATGATTACAAGGAATCAATTCCTGAAGGACCGATTAGTTTAGCAGTTTTGGAAAATAGATTACGTACATGAATGTTAAATTGCACTTTAAGAAAAATGAAACAACATAAGTAATCTTTATGGATGCCATTATTCCCTTGGCTTGACCCTACATATCAATCACAACACACTTCTTGGAATCCGGAAAAAAAATAAAACATAGAAAGGGGTGATCTCAAACGCTCAGTAAGGGTAAGCAATACAATAGAAACTTTCATAAATAAGAATAAACATTTAAGGAAATGTATAATTAAAAAAAAATCCTTTTAAACTTGAACATTGGCATAATATGGTAGAAATAAAATGAAATAATGTCATTTACTCATTCACATGGATATTCTACTAGTCGAGTAATCACATGTAATATCAATAACCGCTTTCATAATGATGAAATGCATAATGCTGAACTTTAATTTCTATGTCAAGCCCTCATGCCAAGACCTAATGGATAACTGTAACCAGAACCCAACCCGGAGATCCTCTATAATCGGACTTCATCCCAGAGAGCCTCTATAACCAGACTCCAACCCAGAGTGCCTCTAATAACCAGACACCAACCTGGAGTGCCTCTAATAACCGCACACCAACCCGGAGTGCCTCTAATAACCTGACACCAACCCGGAGTGCCTCTAATAACTGGACACCAACCCGAAGGGTCTGCTGTAACCAGACCCCAACCTAGAGGGCGTACTTTTACCGGTCCCAACCCGGAACATACTAGTCTAACACATTCATCATAAGAAGAGTATGAAATAAACATTCGTATTAAAACTAGCATACGAATTGCCAAAACATTAATCCTAAACCATTAATGGAATAAAAATAACTCATCCATATTCAAACATATCAAAAAACCTTAAATACATTATGGATGATTTGTATCATAACAAATCAACTTCAAATAAGCTTAAAATCCATCAAAGTATGTTGACATAGATGAAACCAAATCTATTTGAGAGAAATATTTCTTTTTTTGAAATCATTTAAAAGTCACATAATTATAAAATAAAAAATTTACTTTGAAAATATTCTTATAATCTTTTAAGGGAAGCTTAAAAGATGTTACAATGGTGGAAAATATCCTCACCCACCGTATATGTTAAAAAAGAGACATTTTAACCTTAATTTGCCGAAAAGGTTAAAAAGGTCCTTGTTTAGAAGATGACATAAAGATTAATTTATATAATTCTTATAAAAATTCAAAAAATTGTATAAAGGAATTTAACCCATATTCTGTAAAATAGAAAGAATGTTTTGAAATACATTTTAAAGAAACATTGATGTGGATTATAAAGAGGTACCAATAGATAATTACGTATAAACAACCTCGGATAATGAAGAGATTGTGAAATAAACCCTTACCAATTTGGTATATTACGAAACATACACCCCATGAAAGAGGTATCATAAAATGAATATGTAAATATACAAAAATTAAAGTGTATTACAGAAAGATTACAATTATGTGCAGTACACACACCACACAAAAGGTAACAGTGGCAATATTCCATGAATCTCACGGGAATAAGAAGTGAGATGAAAACCCCTTAACTTGTACTTTTCCTTGGTCGAGGGTAGGTTAACCTAATGTATAATAGTTAAATAATTGTTATTAAATTATACACGAATCATAAATATTATATCATATATGATATTTTAATATTTCCTTGTTAATAATATTTTAGTATTATCGTTGTTTCGAGTGTTAACTTACTCGTTTCCTTTTATATGTTTCTTACATAAGACATGTTTGTTATGGATATATTGTATTTTATTCATATACAGAATGATATCATGTCCTTAAACATTATTTTTAATCATCAAATGAGAATTATACTTGAATGGATATGATGGGGAATGAATCTCATCGCGTTCGTGAAGACGGTAGTCCATATGTACGCACAAATGCAACTTCAATTTCATTTTTCATTTAAAAGGAATAAAAACCAAATGATACATAGGTAAATTAATTTTCCAATATAATATAATATCTTATATGTGTTACTTATGTTCATTAACACCTTCCTTTATATGTTCCATGAATGGTATGAACGAGTCATATCACTCTGAGGGGGCGGTAGTCCGCACTTCCTCAAATGAAATTATCGTATATATATACAACATGAAACGAATAATGGTATGATATGAAATGGAATTACAGAATCTTATATATATATAATAAATATCATTAATAACATATTTAATTATAGTTCCATCATAATGTCCACCATGAGAGGCGGTAGGAGATAATTGAACAATCATCATTTCATGAGGCATTTGGTTGTCATCAATAGAAACATTATGTTCTTCACCCATTAGATGGAGGTGTGTTTAAGTGTAGTTCGAATACTTCTCATAATAATATCCTATTATATTTAATATAATTGTTTTGTTACAAAAGAAAATAATAAGAAGAGTTTAGGGGTTGGAGAAGTAAAATAAAATAAAAGATGCTAAGAGAAATCGTTACCTTTAATTTGGGTAACTCCCTTTTGTTTGAACCAAAACGTTCCCTTGAAGTGCCTTCATCCTAAGGTAAGGCTTCTAGGAGGAGGAGAGTGATATATGGAGCTTAATTGGGTAGAGGTTGGGAGAGCCAAAATCTTGAGAGGTGTGAGTAATTAGTTAGAAGTGGTGCCCTTTTATAAGTGGGTGGAGGGGATCTTTAAATAAAACTTAAAGTATTATTTTATAATAAATTCATATTTGGTATATAATAGCTCCAAACTAGATTATATAAAGTCTATAGAGGGGATGGGTCGAAATCCTTTTAGAAAATAGATTTCAGATAGGTTTGGTTCATTATATTAACCTTATCTTTTAGTTATAACTCTTAGTTAATTAGTTTGACATTTACCATGTCACTTTGTATTTTTATATTTTATAGTTAATAAAATTACTATAAACTTATAATAGACCCCCAAGTGGTCCATTAATGATAAAAATATCATGATAAAAGTCTCTTGTCTGATCCTTATATTTTTAGGAATATAATATCAATTAATAATATGTTATTTGTTTTAAAAACTCTTTTATGTCAATTTTGGAACTATTGGGTATTTTGTTTTTGATAAATTCATAACAGTATTATTACATCAAAAACAATTCATATAACCAATAATAATATGTATAATTAACCTATTAAATTATTTTAATTCATTAAAATTATCAAATCACATTTATTTGGGTATTTATAATATCAATTGTCTTAATCCTTCATTAATACCGTAATTACTACATCATCATTATGTCATAAGTAAATTAAATTATATAATATCTAAAAATTATAAATAAAATACCATTATTTAGAAAATCTTTTGATATTTATAATTAATATTTAATGTCAAAAATATTACTTATATAACACTATAAAAAATTAATTACTAAAAGATATTTGTTTATGTCAATTTTTCCTTTAGGTTAAATTAATTAATCTAAAATGTCATTTTCATTCATAAGTGGCTCCATGAGGTCCCAAAATCGACCCAAATATGACCATGGTCGGCCATTACTCATCCAATAAGGTTAGGACCTGTTTTAAGGTAATTTTGAATTATTAAAATATTCTTTTTTACCTTGAATTAACCTATTAATCTTTAACCTCCGTTAATAAAAGTAAAAAGTTACTATTAACCAAAAATTATTTTTATCTTATTGAACCACATTTTACTCCATGATATTAATCGTGTCTCTTGGATTTTCAAAATTTAACTCACAGAAGCGGTAAAATTAGGTTTTATATGAATTTTCAAATTCTCCAAGGAGGTGTGTAAAAGAGGGTGAAAAGTTCAATAAAATTTTTATATATCTAATATTATTATAAACTAACTCCAGTGAATTACAATGACCTTATATAAGTATTATGTATCTATTTTGAAATAAATTAATTTATATAAAATAAATTATTATTTAAATAAAAATCGGTTTTAAGCAATAACTCAGTGTTTTTCACTATTCATAAAAAATTGTTGTTTCTCCGAAAAATACCAAAACTTCATCCTAAGAAATATTTGATATTATGAATTCAAAAATGATTTAAATTTAACCAAATTCAAAACATATAAGTTTCATTAATTAATTTGAAAATTAATTCCCATTGTCAAAATGAATAGCGTGTTTTTATGAAATAATAACTACCAAAAGATTGACACTTGCTTATGTCCAGTTTAATGGAGAAATTAAGTCCAATGGCCAAAATAGGATTAAATGGTAAAAATATAATCAAATTATACTTTAAACTCACTCAAAATCATAATTTATCACTATTAATTATTTTTATTTAAAAAAAGTTTTTTTTAATTAAAATTTATTAATTTTCACTATTCATCTAAATATGAAAGTTATCAGAAAAGTACCAAAAATTAATCCTAAGCTACTTTCCATATTCCGAATCGAAAAATGAAGTTCCTTATAAAATATAAAATGTATAAAATTTCAAGGAGTTGGTATTTCTCTTCTTAATGGCTAGTTTGATTTGTTGTGGTGTGTTAGATCTCGAAGTTGTGTATAACACACACTATTGTATTATTCAAAGAAAAGAATACCATGAATGCTTGGGGTGTTACATTATCCCCTTCTTTAATAAATTGAATCCTCAAAATTTATGCTCGGTATTGGAAACATGGGGTTGAAATTTAAAAATATCATAGTTGAAATCCCACATCGAAAAATGGATTAATGATGCCTCAATTTAAAATAAAGATTAGTAAATATGAAGGTTACTGAAAATAACAGATACTAGGGTTCCATGTAGTAAAACATGGATATGGAAGAGAAATATAACCATCAATATCTGATGGAGAGTGGTAGAGAACATGGCTATGAAATGGCCAACAATCACAATGCCATAAATTTGTGATGATCTAAGCTACCATCTAGGACAACATTTTTGTTCTAAGGTCCTTTTCTTAATGTTGAGGAATTTATTTATTAGATTGGCTAAAATCATAAGGATATATATTTACTTTATAATTAGAGTTTTATCCATTAATAAATTTCTACCACAAACTCATCTTTCACTCCAAAAAAATAATACAACTCAAAAATGCTTTATTTATCCAAATCGTATAGGGTTCCGAATATAATGAATTTATAATTTACATATCCGGCCCTTTAAAAAAAGAAAATACATTATACAATCCAGGGACTTCACAAAGTCCAGTGGTATGTGATAAATCCCAATCACACTATGGTTGTGGGTTCAATTCCCGCAGCTTTTCCCGAAGCGACTGGTTGTCACACGGTCTGGGTGTTGTCCTGTTATAAAAATCCAAAAATAAACATTCAAACGTAATCCATTCAAACCTTTAGACTTATCTCAGATACTACTATAAAAACTCATAGTACAACATTTATAAGGAAGTTAAACGCAATGAAGATACTTTTTTTCATGTAATAACATGTGAACACCTTCATCACATAGTATTTTAAAACATGGTAACATCCTGAATTACCATAAAACCTTATTGACTACATTCATACTCCCTTATTATTTATAGAATACTGGATATAATCCTTCTATCCAAAAATGTTGTAAACTCCAACAATGACAAATCATTAATCAGTTTCAAGGTAGTTAATAATATCCAATATAATTTCTTGAAATCAACCATATCTTATTCCAAAATCACTACCTCATTATCGGGACCATATTAAGGATTACCTTTCCTTCAACCATGTATTTTCAAAAAATGTTTAGCTTACAATTAAGTAACTTTTCATAGAACCATATAATCTAATATCCTCAATAAAATAGTACTATAGTACAATCCTTACTTGTCTCCATAATTCATGTAACCAGTATACTGTTGATACAACACTCAAATAAAATAATTCTATAATAACAACATAAGAACACTAGTCATTCATCTTCATATGAGGTAGTATCATAAATTTATTATTATCCAGTAGCATCATTTGGTGCATACTCTGATGATTTGGACATTGGTTTGCGCAGTGTCCCAACTACTTGCAGATGAAGCATTGTACATTTGAAAAACTTTTTCTTACCCTTGCAATCACGTACTTGGTGTCCTTTTTCTCCACACTTATAACAAACTCCATTCCATTCAAGAATTTAGCATGGTGATTCATTCCACAATTTTCACATATTGGAAAATCCTTCTTTCCCTTATTCCCTTTATCCATATTTCTTTCTACCATCCTTTTCTTCTCTGGTTTCCCTTCAAAGCAATAGGAATCAGAGATTTCTTTACTTATCTTATTAACACATGATAATATTTCTTCATATTATGATAATACGTGGGAGACTACTTCCCTTCTAAATTCTGGAATAAGACCATGAAATATATGATCCTTCTTACTCTTTCGATCATGCGTATTGCTAGAGTTCTCATTCCTTCTACTGGGTTCCATTTATAAACAATGGAATACACTAGATTAGTTTATGAATAAAAATACCTAATCCCAAACTTGTAAAACACTTAACATACATTAAAAAATTTATGGATATAATCCATAATCCTAAAAATGTTTTCTTTGAAGAAGCATATACTCATAAACCCTTCATAATGGTTTGTAAATAGAATGAAAATTATCCTAAGCATATCCTCGGGAGTGTCGTAACCAAGAGTGCAGTAAGGCCCGTTGTCATGCACCAGTTCCTGTTCAAGTCTAGCTCAAAGCGGTGCTTTCAAGTTTTACCCCTAGGTACATCTGTGCCAGAGCCACCTCTACCTGCTCGTATCCAGACATGGATCTATTACTCGGAAAACTCACAAAATATCTACAATACCAATGTTCTAGGAAGTTCTTCTATAATAATCCTCAAATTTTATCTTAGGGTAATTTGCTCTAATTAGAGTTTATCTAAATCTAGTTTCCAAGGTTATTGCTAAACTTACTCTGATACCAACTGTAACACCCCAACCCAAGATATCCAGATTCAGTGCATTATTTTAATACATTGGCATGATTACAAGGAATCATGTCCCGAAGGACTGATCAGTTTAGCAGTCTTGGAAAACAGATTACATTCATGAATGTTACATTGCACTTTAAGACAAACAAAACAAAAAAAATAATCTTTATTGAAACCATTATTCCCTTGGCTTAACCCTGCATATCAATCACAACACACTTCATGGAATCCTGGGAAAAAATAAAACATAGAAAGGGGTGAGCTCAAATGCTCAGTAAGGGTAAGCAATACAGCGAAAAATTTCTAAAATAAGCATAAACATTTAAGGAAATGTATAAATAAAATAAAAGCCTTTTAAACATTAATATCAGCATAATATGGAAGAAATGAAATGAAATAATGCCATTTACTCATTCACATGGATATTCTACTAGTCGAATAATCACATGTAATATCAATAACTACTTTCATAATGATAGAATGCATAATGCGGAACATTAATTTCTGTGTCAAGGCCTTGTGCCAAGACTTAAGGAATAACTGTAACCGGAACCCAACCCAGAGATCCTCTGTAACCAGACTCCACCCTGAAGAGCGTCTGTAACCGGACTCCAACCCGGAGTGGCTCTAATAACAGCACACCAACCCGGAGTGACTCTAATAACCAGAAACCAACCCGAAGTGCCTCTAATAACCGGACACCAACCCGGAGTGCCTCTAATAACCAGACACCAACTCGGAGGGTCTGCTGTAACCGAACCCCAACCCGGAGGGCTTACTTTTACTGGTGGCCAACCTGGAACATACTAGTCCAACACATTCATCTTAAGAAGTGGATGAAATAATCATTCGTATTAAAACTAGCGTACGAAATGCCAAAACATTAATCCTAAACCATTGGTGGCATAAAAATAACTCATCCATAGTCAAAAATGTCACAAAACCTTAAATACAATATGGATGATTTGTATCAAAACAAATCATTTTCAAATAACTTAACATCCATCAAAGGATTTTGACATAGATGAAATAAAATCTATTTGAGAGAAATATCTCTTTTTTTGAAATCATTTAAGAGCCACATAATTATAAAATAAAACAGATACATTTAAAATATTCTTATATGCTTTTAAGGGAAGCATAGATGATTTTACAATGGTTGAAAATAGTCAAACCTGCCGTATATGTTAAAAAAAAGAGATTCTTAGCTTAATTTATCGAAAAGGTTAAAAGGGTCCTTGTTTGTAAAATGACGTAATGATTCCTTTATATACTTATTATAAAAATTAAAACAAGGATATAAAGGAATTTAACCCATATTCTATAAAATAGCAATAATGTTTTGAAATACATTTTTAACAAACATTGATGTGGATGATAGCGAGGTCCCACTAGATAATTACGTATAAACAACCTCAGATAACGAAGAGATTGTGAAATAAACACTTACCAATTTGGTATCTTACGAAACATACACCCCATGAAAGAGGTATCATACAATGAATATGTAAATATACATAAATTAATGTGTATTACACAAATATTACAATTATGGTCAGTATACACACCACACAAAAGTTAATAGTGGCCATATGGAACGAATCTCACGGGAATATGGAGTGAGATGAAAACCCCTTACCTTGTACTTTTCCTTGGTCGAGGGTAGGTTAACCTCTTGTATATTAGTTAAATCATTGTTATTAAATTATACATGAATCATTAATATGATATCATATATTATATTTTAATATTTCATTGTTAATAATATTTTAGTATTATCGTTGTTTCGAGTGTTAACTTATTTGTTTCCTTTTATATGTTTTGTTACATAAGACGTGTTTGTTATTGATAGGATGTATATAATTCATATACATAATGATATCAAGTCCATTAAAATTATTTTTAATCATCAAATGAGAATTAGACTTGAATGGATACGATGGGGATTGAATCTCATCGCGTTAGTGGAGACGGTAGTCCGTACGTACGCACAAACACTACATTCATTTCATTTTTCATTTAAAAGGAATCAAAAACAAATGATAAATAGGTATATTATTATTCTAGTATAATATAATATCTTATATTTGTTACTTAAGTTCATTAACACCTTTCTCTATACATTCCATGTATGATATGAATGAGTCATATCACTTTGAGGGGGCGGTAGTCCGCACTTCCTCAAATTAAATTATCGTGTATATATATACAACATGAAACGAATAATTGTATGCTATAAAATGGAATTAAAGAAGCTTATATATAAATTAAATATCATTAATAACATATTTAATTATATTTCCATCATAATTTCCACAATGAGAGGCGGTAGGAGATAATTGAACAATCATCATTTCGTGAGGCGTTTGGTTTCCATCCACGGAAACATTATGTTCTTCACCCATTAGATGGAGGTGTGTGTAAGTGTAGTTCGAAAACATTTCATAACAATATCCTAGTATATTTATGATACTTGTTTTGTTAAAAAAATAAATTAATAATAAGAGTTTAGGGCTTGGATAAGTAAAATAAAATAAAAGAAGCTAAGAGAAATCGTTACCTTTAATTTGGGTAACTCCCTTTGGTTTGAACCAAAAAGGACTCTTGAAGTGCCTTCTGCCTAAGGTAAGGCTTCTAGGAGGAGGAGAGGGATATAGGGAGATTAATTTGGTAGAGGTTGGATGATACAAAAGGCTTTATAGGTGTGAGTAATTGGTTATAATTGGTTTCCTCTATAAGGGGGAGGAGAGGCTCTTTAGGGAAAACATAAAGTATTATTTTATAATAATTTCATATTCTGTTTATAATAGCTCCAAACTGGTTTATTTAAAGTATAAGGTTGTTATGGGTCGAAATACATTCAACCAATATATTTCAGACAGGTCTGGTTCATTATATTAACCTTATATTTTAGTTTTAACTCTTAGTTAATTAGTTTGAAATTTACCATGTCACTTTGTATTTGTATATTATATAGTTAATAAACTTACTATAAACTTCCAATCGGCCCCCAAGTGGTCATTTAATGATACAGATATCATTATATAAGTCCTTTGGCCCAAAATTAGTTTTTTAGGAATAGAATATCAATTAATAATATAATATTTGTTTTAAAAACTCTTTTATGTCAATTTTAGAAGTATTGGGTATTTTGTTTTTGATAAATTCATAACAGCATTCTTAATTCGAAAACAATACCTATAACCAATCCTAATATGTCATATTAACTTATATAACTATTTGAATTCATAAAAAGTCTCAAATAACATTTATTTGGTAATTTATAATATCAATAATCATAATATTTCATTAATATGGTAATTACTACATCATCATTGTGTCATAAATAAATTAAATTATTTAATGTCTAAAAAATATAAATAAAATAAAATTAGGTAGAAAATATTTTTAGCTATATAATTATTATTTATACTGAAAAATATTAATTATATAACACCATATAAAAATTAATTACTAAAAGGTTGTTGTTATGTCAATTTTGCCTTTACATTAAATTAATTAATCTAAAATGTCATTGGAATTCATTAGTGGCACCATGGGGTCCCAAAATCGACCCATAGATTCCCATGGCCGGCCATTACTCATACAATAAGTTTAGGACATGTGTTAAGGTAATTTTTTATTATTACAATATTCTTTTTTACCTTGAATTAACCTATTTACCTTTAACCACGGTAAATAAAAGTAAAAAGTAACTATTCACCAAAAAATTATTTTTATCTTATTGAACCACATTTTACTCCTTGATATTAATCGTGTCTCTCGGATTTTCAAAATTCAACTCATAGAAGCGGTAAAATTAGGTTTTATGTGAATTCTCAAATTCTCCTAGGAGGTGGGTAAACGACGGTGAAAAGTTCAATAAAATTTTTATATATCTAAAATTATTATAAACTGACTCCAATGAATTAAAATGACCTTATTTATGTATTATGTATCTATTTTGACATAAATTAATTTAAATAAAATAAATAATTATTTAAATAAAAATTCGGTTTTAAGTATTAACTCATCGTTTTTCACTATTCTTCAAAAATTATTGTTTCTCTGAAAATACCAAAAATTCAGCCTAATCAATATTTAATATTATGAATTCAAAAATGATGTCTATTTCACAAAATTCAAAACATATAAGTTGCATTAATTAATTTAAAAATTAATTCCCGTTGTCAAAACGAATAGTGTGTTTTTAAGAAATAATAACTACCAAAAGATTAACAATTGCTTATGTCCATTTTAAATGAAAAATTATGTCCAATGGAGAACATTGGATTAAATGGTAAAAAGATAATCAAATTATACTTTAATATCACTCAAATTCAAAATTTATCACTATTAATTATTTTGATTAAAAATGAGTTGTTTTAATTAAAATTTTGTAATTTTCACTATTCATCAAAATATGAATGTTATCACAAAAGTACCAAAAAATCACCCTAAGCTAATTTCAATATTCCGAATCAAAAAATGAAGTTCCTTTTGAAAGATAAAAAGTATAAAATTTCAAAAAGTAGGTATTACTATTCTTAACGGCTAGTTTGATTGGTTGTGGTGTGTTAGATCTCGAAGTTGCGTATAACACACGCTATTATATTATTCAAAGAGAAGCGTACTGTGATTGCTTGGGGTGTTACAGTCCTTGTCATATGTGATAGGTTATTTCTATATCTCCCGGTTTTCCCTTTTATTTAGAATAAAATTATTTATAAAAAAACATAATTATGATTGAAAAATATATACATTTAAATAATATGGTGATGATAACTTCTCCCTCACTTAAATAAATTTTACCCACAAATTTTTACTTCAACCTCGATAAAAAAGGATTTAAAAATTATCCAAAATCAATTTTAATAGGTGAATATTTACTTTAGATGTAATAATTTTCATAATAAAACCCTTTAGTTGAAACCATAAGGAGACTTAACGTTTATCCAAATTAGATTTTGAGTAAATGATAAATCATATTAAAAAACATAAAAATAATTATTATTATTTACGAATACTTCTGTTGAAAACCATCCTTATAAAAAGGAATAAAAATATATCCTCTATAAATGTGGAAAACTGAAATATGTTGGTCACCTAGTTTAATATATGATAATGTTCCAACATGATAATAACATTTTTTGGTTTGAAAAAAAAATTATTGTAATGAATATTTGTTTATGATATTTTGTTATAATTTCAGGAGAAGAGAAGAGACCATCAATTAATTAGAAATGATCATAAAAGGATCACATTTTCATTTTAACGATTCTTTTCTAGAGTTGAGGGATTATTTTTCCATAAAGATAGAGATCATGAGAAATTATATATATTTTTTTATTTCATAACTCCAATTTCATCCATTGGTTTTTATTTGAGAAGTTATTTCCCTTTCTATCACATCTGTTACTCAAGATGAATTTTTAAGGCTTGAAGCACTAAATTTAATATCTAGAAGATCAAAAGATCTACAAAAATATAACATGTTATTCCTCCTATTTTTAGAACGTTACCATAAGCTAAATTTTTATCACAAGATAATATCATATCCAATGATATAAAAAATTAATATATAAATCATCAATAATAACACCCAAATGTTCAACAGAAATAATTGCATAAACTGACCTAAAATCTTTTTAAAATATTCCTAACCAACTAAATAACCCATATATTATATGGATTTGGTCACATTTTATTCTGAAATATATTTTATATTTGTTTCCTTAAAAAAATTAATCCTATTGAAATTCATATACTAAAATTTTATATTCCTAAATCATATAATCTAAAAAATCTTCTACTAATTTCCATAAGAACACAAAATCACCAAAAACCAAAATATAAATCCTATATTCTTCCAAAAGATAAATACACCATTATTCCTCAAATTAAATGTTATCCTACCAAAAAATATTTCCATTTACCTTATACATATGATATTACCAATATAGTGAGCTTATATAAAAATATCATTAATCACTAAGTCATTAAATAACTTTTCGATCCCATTATTATTTATATGAAAATATAACTATTCCAAAAATTTGATAAACATTTGTCCCAAATCACCACAATAAAATCAACATCAATGATCATATTGACTATAATTATTATGAATGGATTTTAACTTTTTTTTTAAATATAAAATCATTATTCCTATAATAACATTTTCACTAGAACACAAGTTATACATAATGGTTACATGAACCTCAATCCTTTATTAAAACTCATTACATGTATCCCAAATATACAACAATCTCACTAATACTAAAATGTATATATATATATATTAAAAATTATGGCAATATATATAATTATAAACACAAAATGGAATCTAAAACTCTTAAATTCTCATCCCTTGATTACTTTATAGCCTCTAGAATTAACAAAACCATTCCTCTGATACCAACTATAATGTCATGTATCATAAAAATCTGTAATTACATGACTCGTAACATGGGTTTTATGTTCAAAAATTTCTAGGATATTTTTTGTTTTATAGTTTTAAATAATTAATAAAAAATCATTACATTACATAGGGAAGACTGCCACATAATTTCCCATTTCCCAAAAAATATGATTCTCAAGTTTACACTCTAGTTTCATTCATGAAAGACTTACATCATTCAAGAAAACATATATTTATTAAGAACTATAACTTATAATAGTTCATAACCACATTTACTCTATATGAAAAAATATTAAACATAGGATGAGAAAAAACATGTTCAATAAGAGATATAAAAATAAAGGAATCCTATTAGTCCAATAAAAAATATAAATACACCTGAAAAACCCTTTATAATTTTTACAAGAAAACAATTTTCACGTAAATATAACATGCCAACATGATAAAATATTAAATACATAAATAAAAAAAATTTATGTAATTATCATTATTAGAAAAACAATGACATTATTAGGAAAAAATTTCATTAAAAAACAAACCCTTCAACTTTTAAATTTTATAATATTTATGTACTTTAAAAAAACAAAATACTTCCAAAAATAATCCATTAAAAATAATAAATATTGTATCATTTTTAATAAAATTTATAACCCATGTTCTGTCAAGATTAAACCTTGTAGAAATAATTTATTCCTAGTTAATTAAATAGGAGTATCCATCTAAGTTATCTCCTTTATTTTTTACCTTCAAAGTTAAAATCATTTCCAAATGCATTGGATATCTATATCACTCACACCCATCAACATAAGATATATTGGGAACACCCATAATAATATAGAATTATAATATACTATATCATGAATAAAAAATTTATATACTACAAATTGTTACTAAAAAACCCATTAAAAACCCCTCTTAACATATAAGAAAAGTACATTACATTTTCATATAAACATATATAGAAATATCATTTTTTAAAACACATTGAAACACAATATTCCAAAAAAATGTGAGAATTTATTTTAACACGTAAAACTATTAAAAAATTTATATTATTGTTTATAATAAATAAATTATACGATTTTAGGAAATTCCACACATGTAGTATAGATTGAAAACATTCTCATTCAACTTTTTTAAAAAAACATCCAAAGTGACCAGTTATAAATATTAAAAATATTCCTTATAAAAATAGTGTGGATAAATTAAAAATTAGATTAAAATTAAATTTATCATAGCTTTAGTTGTATATAATAACATTCTTTAGATATTTTAACGAACACGTACATGGTGGAAAAATATTTGAATGGAATACTTTGAAATAGGGTTTGAAGAAAACAACCTTGAAGATTTCATAACATTTGAAAAAAATGAAAATGGAAGAAGACAAATATAAATTGATTTTTAAAAAATATGTAAATTAATTATAAAATACATTAGTAGGATATTTCATACACCACATAAAAGAAAACATGTCTTTAAAATATAATAAGTCTCAAAGAATGGAAATTGAGATGGGAAATATATTGCATTAAATACCACCTGGAGACGTGAATTCGTTAGCTCATGAATAAAAACTATTAATTTGTTATTTATATTATTAATAAATATTTTTTGTTAATTAAATTATAATTATAAATTTTATGTATATGATGACCATGTTTTATTTAGTTACATAGTTGGTTAAGATTATGTCTGACATTGTGAGGTTTTTCAGTTAATTATCACAAAAAAGGAATGCTAGTTTGGAAATGGTCAAAGGGATTATAGTTCCAAAAATTGATGAATATTAAAAATTTCATAATTATCATTATTATACATTAAATACACATTTAAAATATACCTTGCAAGAGAGTCATAAAAAATGATCCCATTTATTTCAATGAGATAGTAGTCCATACGTATGCATAAACAACATTTTATTTTTTAAATGAGAGGAAAATAAATAAAGTATTAAATATTTTACACATAAATAATTATAAATTTGTTATAAATTATATTTTTATTTATAATTTACATCATTATAACTAACCATGTAAATTGGGGATGAAGAATGAATCACATCTCTTAGTGGAGGTGGTATTCTACATGCACGCATGAGGAACATTATCAATGCCCAATGGATGAAACAATTAAAAAGGAAAATAATATATCATGTTTATATAATTAAAATATTTTCATAAAAAAGTATATATTAATTAAATCTATATTTATAACAATCCATGTGAGGAGCTGATAGAAAAAGAAACACATTGCTTCATAGAGGCTGTAGTCCACACGTACACCGATCTATGTTTTCATTTCCCATATGATGGAAAAAGAGAGTAAAAAGTGTTTTTCCATAATCATAATAATATAATTATATATTTTTTATTTATATATTTTATTATTTCATCACGATTAAATATTATTATATGTATGTAGACTAAGAAATAAAATGAATGAACTTGGTTGATAGTTACACCTCCTATTTGAAAACCCACATTTGTATTACACCTTTAAGGCCTTCGGGACACCCAGGCCTTCGGGTCAGTAAGGCCTTCGGGCCACCTCAAGGCCTTCGGGCCACCTTAAGTACAGATGCAAACCAGACAACCTACAAGGAACAAGCTCTACAAGGAGGATGAGAAAAGGTGGTTTCACCACAGCAGAAGCTAAACAGATTTCAAGAATGAGAGGGTATGACACCTACCATAGGGACAAACCTGTGCATGCACAAGAATTCATAGTCGAATAACCATGTGAAGTTGGAGAGATAATTTCACGATGAAGATTCTGGGGAAGAGGAGTTCCATGTAGTTATTCTAGGTTGTATGTAATATTTGAATCCTACGAGCATTTAATTCCACTAAGGCCTACGAGCGATGTAATATTACGCCTACTAGCCTTGTGAGGGTTCCACCTCAACCATTGAAAGGTGGACTAACAAAAATAAATAAAAAGTGAAGGCATTTGGTCCATTGGATGGATGGGTTACACCTTTATCCTTTTGATATCTTCTTTTGATGAGAAAATATAGTCTATCTCATGAATAGGATGGTTGGGATGTGATTTTTCTAGGTAGTGGTCGAGTTAAGTAGATCAATATGTGTGAAGAGAAGATGATAAGTGGTGCCCTTTTATAAGTGATGGGAGAAGAACTCTTGTGATTTTTCAATGTTTTAAAATATTAAAATGGTATTATTCATGTTTATGTGGTATATATGAACCCATAATGCATATATAGGATTTTATATGGTCTAGAAACACTAAACCAATCATATTCAGACATGTTTTGTAGATATTCAATGATGTATCTCCTAGTTAAACCCCATTAAACACAATTCATCCTTAATCATTATTACTTAAAATTTTACAACCATAAATTACTTATGAAACCAAAAATAAAAGGTAAGATATAAAAAAAATATAAATTATTATTCCAAATATGGAATTCATTTATCATATTAATATTTAATAGGTTGTATAAATTACTTTTAATACAAGAACACAAAATGCAGAAGAATGATTTTTAGGATAATGCATGAATTAAGCTTAAAAAAAATTTACATTGAAATAAAGTAAATAGTTGATTTACTTGAATTTTTTTTGTTAGTTATCAAAATAATTTATGGTATTATACTTTTGTATCATGAAAAAACCAAATTAAACCTTTTAGCCATAACATTAAATTCTAATACCAAAAACTTGTTTTTTATTTGAATAAAATATATATTACATTAGCAGTAGCCAGGATTGGTTTATAAAAATAAAAATAATGTTTTAAAATAAATTATTTTACTCTTTAGAAAATTAATTAAAATGATTTAAATTTTTTAATTCTTTCTTCTATTATCAGAATATTACTAAAGTGATACTATTTTGAAAAATATATATTTTGACCCTTGAACCAAAAATCAACTATTATACTGAACTATAAAAAATTCAACAAAAGATAAATTGATTATGATGAAACGAAAAGTTAATTTATTTTTATAATATTAAAATTCAGAAATTCTGAAATTTTACTTTTAAATAAAACCAAGATATTTATGGAAAAGTAATTTAGTTAAAATAAAAACAATTTCACTTTTCAAATTAAAAAATTAAATTTTTTATTCAACTAGATAATATTATTTATGAAACATAAATCCCCAAATTTATCAAAAATTTTGATTTTTATAAAATGAACTATAATTACACAATTTTTTACATAGATTAAATTATATACCATGGAATGAGAAACTGTATGACCTTTAAATAAAACATATTTTTATTCCAGATGTATGCATGAATATTTTTACTATATAATGAGTATTTATCAAGATATACAACATGTATTACATTTAATTTTTGAAAATATGACAATACATATATTAGTTGTAGGCATGGGGGCTTTATCACCTTTAGGTTTTAGTTTCTACCTCATAGAAATGCCTGAATCAATAGGTTTCCATCTGGACCTATGGGATAACCATTTATTTGAAAGAAACATTTTTATAAATAAAAACAATAAGATTGAAAATATATTCATTTAAAAAAATATAATTATGTTAAAACTATTCCCTATATTTCAGATTTTCATCAGAGTAGTTCATTCAATAATATAGTAAACAAAGAAAAATAAATAATAAAATACGTGGAACTATAGGTGGAAGGAAAATAATTATCATATCATGACATAACATAATGGTATATACTATCAATGGTTATTAAGTAGTAAAAATAATACCTATATGTGGAAGATTGATTTTAAAAAGGGAAAAAAAAATAGACACAGCTATTAAATATCTCTGTGTATTTCATCATATCCCCTATATTCCAATCCACCAGCACCAACTCATAAATCTATCATAGGAAAAGTAACATTACAAAACAGAATCCACTAAATGGTTCCCAACGCTGGTGGGTCACATGGTCATAATTGATCCTCACCAAATTCCAAATCCATCAAAATACTTTGGGGGAATAGGGAATGTCTATAGTGAGACTATTCCCTCATATCAGAGTGTATCACATTGGTAGAAATAAAAACAGTCAATAGAGGAAGTAGATAAATAACTGGCATAATATAAACCTCCAGAAGACTGTAATAATAAATTATCAAAAGTAGTCATATACAATATGATGATAATTTTATGTCTCTGTAAATTTTTAAAACATGTATAATGGTCACTAGGAAAATACATGTATTAAAAGGTATAAAAACACCAAAAAAATCTCTATATAGAATCATGATCCTAGCTCATGTATGTGCTCCCCTAATCCTATTCACAACCAATCAAGAATATTATATTGGATTCTATCTCCGGTCCTTACCTACTTCTATGAAGTCTATCTAGGTACCCAATGGTCACCGAAATAGGGTGTGATATAAACCATAGTGGGCCATGAAAAAAATGTGTCTATAAAAAATAAAATATGTGTAATATAATCATATGTAGTGTGTAACATATCATATGTATAATAAAAATAGTAAATTTTGATCATGTACAACACAACATGGATCCTAGAAATTAATAATAATCAAGATCACATAAACAAGGGAAAATACAATTAGAAGTAAAATGTGATATTGTCTAGTATGAAATCTGAAACCTAATACCCAAACTGATACATTCTGTAAATCATAGATAATATAATATCCAATTCAGCCTCATTGTGTAATCAAGTGTCAAAATCCCCAATGACCATGTTTTTTAACCATTATAAAGAAACTTCAATGTTCCTATTGTGGAATCATGTGTAAAACAATGATGGGTTAGGTCCAAAGTATAGAAGGTGAAGGAATCCTCATCGAGACGTAGGATAATCTCGATAGAAACTCAACAAATAATTGGTTGGAGTCCAAGGTGCATGTCAATAGATCATTTCCAAAGTGATTCTTATAATGATGGATCCAAGTGGTAGAAAGGCATATGGAATTTTAATAAATTAGGACAAACTATTAAACAGGCCCATGTCATCCACTACCACAAACATGACCCACAGAGATGAAATTTACAGCATCATCTATCAGAATCAAGATCCATGGATCTCATCCCAGGCATCCACTACCATTTTCAATTTATCATCTCAAAACATATTCCATTTCATAATCATTCAAAATCTTTTAATTCAACTATCCCATTAAAACATTTACCATTTAAATAATTAATCCATTTAACATCATGTAATAACATATAAAGGATGAACAAACTTCTTCTAATAATTCACTCAATTCTCTTTTAATTAACCAGGGCTCCCAAATCTAATATTAATATCACATGAACCGAGAGGGGTGGTATAAAATTGGCCAAATATAATTTGAAACACCATGGGTGGCCTAGGGTGGGGCTAACAATCTCCAACAATCCCAAAGGTACATGTGGGAAACCTAAATAGGTCCCAAAAAATATAACAATTCAGTCAATTAATTTTAGGAGAAATACTGGAAGGTCTGGTGTGTTGAACCACTATTAAAACATATAAAACCAAAAATCGAAAATGGATAATCTATATAGCACAAACCGTATACCCATGGTATAACACTCATCCAATATCGCCCTCTTATTTAGTCCACATTAGGATAAAAACGAAGAATAGAGAAAAAACCTTAGAAATATGGAATATTAACTTACAACTAAAAAACTCTATTGATATCATGAAAAATGAAGAATGGTATAATAGGAATTAATAACTCACCAGCATGGATCCAATAATATGATCATTGCCTGAGTATGAGTCTAGATCGAGAAAAAGGATCCAACAAAAGATCTAGAGCTCTTCATGGTGGAGAACCCTCTCCATGACTAATATAAATAAGAAGGAATAAAGGGGTTTCAAAATGATATAAATTCATAGGTATGAATAGTCATTTTTAATATTTTAAATGGACCACAATGTTTTGTGACATGGTTGGCCAAACCATGCACCAACCATGAACCCTTCTCTTCCTTATGGGGAAATCTTGCATGGTTCATGAACATGGTGGGGGAAATATAGTGAAAAATATTTTTCATGCCTCATTTGAAAGATTCAAGTAGAACTCATGGGAATGTTCCCCTAGATTCATAGTTACATTGAACTATGTTTCCTCCTACTTCCCATTATCCAGCACTACACGGTTCAATAAACCATGTGGATTGGGTTACATAGTTTCTACTATCTATGTGTCACATCTTCAATTTCCAAAATACAATCCTTTGAGATCTGAAGAATCTTTAGAATCACCACAAAATTATTTTGTTCTCATTAGACATGCACATTAGGTCTAAAAAAAGGAGTTAAAACAAAATAAAAAAGATTTGTACCTAATAGGGAAACCTAAGATCTTAAAATCATAACCCTTAAAGAAAATTTTCCCAGAATTTCCCTTCCAATTGTGGTCAAGAATATCTTGACAAAAACTGCAGCCACTGAGCACATATGTTGATATCTCGCTCCCAAGTATCACCGTGTAAATGTCCATGATTCCATAGAACCTAAACTTGAGAAACATACTAGCCTTAGGGAACTTTTATGATCCCATCAACAACATGAATAGGATTGTCCTAGAAGGATGAATCTTCCTATAATTCCACCTCTACTAAATGAAGAGTCTGAGATGAGTCTAAGTGATAATGGCATATTTAAGATACATGAGGTTTTTCATGACTCATTACCACTGAGGTATCTACAACTGATAAGACACCGACATGAATCTCTTATGAATATAAAATGTCCCAACATTTTGTGGTGAAATAATACCCTTTCTCCTTTTCTTTATGTTTCCATACATTGGTGAGATAAATAAAAAAACATGATCCTAGACCTCAAATTCTAGAGGTCGTCGACAATGATCCGTGTAATATTTTTTTCTCAACTGTGTAGTGTTAATATATTTCTAAATAAATTGGACCAGATTTAATGTATTGTGCATCTTATTTGGTATGAGAAGCATTGTCTCTCTTACCTCTATCCAAAACAAGGGTTATCCACAAGTAATACTGTATAAATAATCATTGTATGTCATCAATATCATCTCTAGAAATCTTCTTATGTAGGAAAAGTTAAACATGATAATTTTCCTCTCCTAGAGACACCAAAATCAAGGAATCATTCCATAATCATTTTCTCTAGGACTTGTATAGTGAAAACTGACTGGGCATCAATTTTAGGGTGGGTTTTTATGATTAAAATAAGTTATGTACTCAATTTACTCTACAATCGTTTTCATGATTGACATGTAAACTGGGTTTCCCTATTTAATACCATGGTATGAGGGACACCGTGGAGTCACATTATCTCATGTATATAAAATCTACCTTTCTCATATTCTAATAGGGTCTCCCTGATCGACAGTAAATGAGTGATCATCGTGGGCCTATCCAAAAAAAATCACCCAACATCACTACCTCTAGGAAACCAAAGATATTCTATCAGAAAATCTATTGCAACATCTTCCCACTTTCTCTTAGGAATGGGTTACTGATATAAAATCTCAACGGGTCACTGGTGTTTTCCCATCATCTACTGATAGGTGTAAAACCTTTTGAAAAAGTCTATATACCTCTCCTTTTCACCTCGACCACTATTTTTGATTACATAGGTCAGGATATATCATTGTAACACTGGGATACACATAAAAAATTGAGACATGAAACCATTGAATCTTCTCCTATAGAATTTCTATTGGATCCCAAACATGACTATTAATACACTGAATTTCATCCATTCCCATGGTCTAATGATGAGACGATTCTTCACCTACCACGCTCTCCTATATTAATAGGTCCCTAATATCAGATAATTGTCTCATCCTTACTATATATAGAATGTACATGTCACAAACAAGGTTGAGAGAAATATATTTCCATTTCCATCATGCACCTTCAAGTGAATCCATGAGAATAAGGGCATAAGTTTCGACAAACAACTCCCCCTTGAAATTCATGTATTTGATTCTACATTCATAGTGTATTGGAAACTGAATTTCCATTCCCTGGTGTGTAGGGAATATTGATGTCAATGGACTATAGGTATTCAACCAAACTTCTCCGCATTAGATTCAAGGAATTCTATTTATATATATACTTGAGGATTTTTTTCTATGCACACAAAAATACACACTCCTAGTAAATAGTTCCTCCAATAGAACATGTCATGTACAAAAATGGAATGCTAGTGATCATACATTAGGTAGTTCCTCTCAGGTTCCCTCTACTGGTGATACTTGTATGCTACGACTTGCTCATCCAACATCATAACTACTCCTCTCCCGATACCCAATGCATCATGGTGTGTATTGTATCTCCTTTCTAACTATAGAATAATTGGAAATGACACTGAATTCAATCTAACTTTCATCTATTTAATTGTTTTATCATTGTTATCTAGCCACCAAAAATTCACACCCATCTTAGTCAATCCTAAATTTGGTGCCACTATGTGTGATAAGTCATTTATGAAATGTGTGTGATATCCATCTAGACCTAAGAAACTATGAATGTCAAATATGTTCTTCGGATGCTATGAGGAAAATACATCTATCGCCTACATTGGGTTAACTAATAAGCTTTCCCACAAGATAATATAACATATGAATTGAATCGTATCCATCCATAAGTGTAAATTCATGATCTTGTCCTATAATAGATTCTATTCTAGTGTGTGAATGATGATCTCAAGATGTTTTTCCTCGTGATGTAGATTGTGATAATACACCTTGATATCATCACTGAGTACCACCACAAATGAATCCCAATACGTAAAAAAACTAATTTTCTGACAACCATAAAAATTATTGGTGCAGTTTTTAGAATTAATGTTATAGGGAGATACTCGTAGAGACCATACATACTATGAAGCATTGAACGATGTTTGACTGCAGGACAAAAATATACCTGGTTATAACCCTACATCAAATTAATCTTCGACAAAACTCAAGATCCTTGAAGGGTGTTGAAGAGGTAATATATCCTTAATAAGGGATGACATTTCACAACCATTATCTGGTTCAATTTTCAGAAATCCACATATAGCTTGTGGGTTCCATCAACCTTTATCCCAAAAATGACCGGCAAGCCCCACAGAGAAGTAACATGTCATATAAAACCCTTTCCCTCCAAGTCATCTAGATACCACATGATCTATTCAATCTTTTTATTACTCATAATATAATGGGGAATGGATACCAATGCAGATCCAAACACTAGCTCGATAGAGTACTCCACTTCTCCCTCAGGAGGTAAACTAGAAATTTCATCTATGAAAACATAACTGAAATGATATACCACATGAGGGAAATATGCTTGATGTGTTCCCTAATCATCCTAAAATAAATTAGAAATATGGTATATCATCCCACCTAGGACTTGATGTTATGGTCTAGTTCATCTCTCTTGGACATCCCATTCAACCTCGTGAATAAAAATTCCTCTTTTTGGTAATGTGACGGTCACCCTTTGGTGATAAAAGTTGACAATGGATAAATAATAAACCAGCTAGTACATCCCATCTATGATGTCAAACCATATAATCTCTTGTAAAAATGCTCCCATACAAAGTGACACCCGCATATCTCAAGGGTTCACTCCCTAAAATGGTGTGCACCCTCTTTTATAACTTCCAACCTTGTATCCAGCATCATATCACCATCATAAAACTGAACAATAAGCTTAAGGATCTCCAAAAAGATATATATATGTAATAATGTGATGAATAGATGTCAAAAGGAGAATATACTAGAGTATTGGATACTAAAAACATATTCCTCATCATAGATATCCTGATGCTCAAATCCGCATAGGTAGTCTTTACAGAATAAATCAGGCATGAACCATGGCCCTGTAAAACAACCTCACCTCTCAAAAGAGTCCCACTAGGAACAGATGTGCATGGATACCTTATCCATGACCACTACCTCATCCTAAATTATTTGAACTACCCCAACTCCAAGCATTAAATAGAGCTATGAATCAGTCTCTGGATCTTAGAGTCAGAGTCGATCCCCTTCCACTGATTGCTTGAGGGATGGTCATATAAAAATGTATTATGTGGCCAATCCTTCAGTAAGCTCAAAACACAATTGGATCTCAATCAGATTGGATTCTCATATGTCCTAATCTTATACATGGGTGGAAAAAGGAAATAATATCATATATAATAGATTTTATGGTACTACACTCACAAGAATCCCCAAAACAACACTTTCTGCCATTAGAAGTTGAACCACTAGGTCGAGAGGCTAAACTACCCTGCTTTGTGCCCCCAAATTAACTTAGGTTCCACTGAGTAATAAGTGTCTAATTCACTATATCAATAATATTAGTCTGAAGAAATATATTTACTTATGTTCAAATGGTCTATTTGAGACCTTCTTCTAAGCCTCTCTCCCTCTATGTATAATTAGTAATATAAATTAGCATAAAATGATGAATATCTATGAAGTGTGCCATATATTCCATAACATTCATAACACCCTAATAAATACACATGAACTCACTAGACATTTAAACTATAATGGTCTCATAAAATAATTAATCATAAAATCTAGATTTAAAATCCCTCTAATATATATCTCAAAGTGCATCTAACTAATTCAAAACATTCCACAATATCTTCGATGCTCCCCCAAGAATTTATTTCACAAAATTAACTATTCTCTTAATAGGAGTATAAACATAATCAAAGAAAAAATATAGTATCTTGAAAAAACTAACCATCTTATGGACTTCCATCCCCTAAAAAATAAAGAAGATACTACTACTATAACACACATGTCAAAAAAATCATAGATGAGTCATGTTGTCGGGTCCCCTAAGAAGTCTTCGTAAAGTTCATAAAACACTCATTGAACTATGCATCAGTAAATGTATCTGGTACTACAAATTCTTCCTCATCTAGTAATATATGAGGACCTAGTATTATCCCATGGGCCACCACCTATGGAGTGTGGTCATCACCACCCTCCTATAGTACGACTATAGGACATCGTGGTGGAATTTCTCTTCAGTTCCAAACAGAAACCTTTAAAAATATTGTTAATGGAATGTTCATTGTCAAATGTATATGACAGATCAAATCCATCCTTAAATGAACCACACCCCTATTCATGTTACTCATTCAATGATTGGGTAACAAGGAATAGTCCTCAAAATCACAAGATACACTTCATACTGCCCACTCTAACGTCGAGTGTAGTTCAATTTGTTTGTTTTTATAACTTTAAGTCCTTTTGAATTAATATTTAGTAAAAAATCTCTTTAAATGTTTGAACCAAATGGTTAAAAACATCTGATCCATAAGGTCCCATAGAATAGAGGAATTGACATTTAGTTACCTCTAAATCCAAAACATAACACGTTCTAGACCATGTGACCAATGGTCCATGACTCAATGTTCCATAATTGGTTGCATAAGATGTATAATATATCCGTTATTAGAAAAAACTATTTATTCTATAGAAAGAACTCTATGTACCAACTACATACTGAAATTCCCATCCTATAACAATTATCAAACTAATTATATGTCTCACAAGGCACAAATCAAAATTTATTGATGTTATGCCATACACCCTATATGAAATGGAAACAATTCATGGAATATGATTTCTAGTAGGTTTCCAAAATGAAGAATGAGATGGAAAACCCTCATCTCATAGGGAAATGAAAAAAAACCCAACCTTATCTATAATAACACCACATATCATGTGCATCACCCAACAATGTAATCAAATCAATTATAATAGGAAAGATCAAGAAAAAAATATTTACATTCTATAAAATTTTGGTTTTTTCTTGTACATGGGTTAGCAAATCCAATGAAAAGATCATTACCAAATTCTAATACATCCCTAATCTCTTTTCTGTTATCTCAAATATTAAATATTTAAAAGGAAACCCGTTTGATACCACTTTGTAAGGTCATAAACTAGAAATGACTAAATTCTGCCCCGAGCTAGTGTGTCAAAATTACTAAACCATGCCTCCCCATATTCTAGAGGCTTCTAACTAGTAGTTAGGGATTGGTGTGTGTATGTGGGGAGACTATTACCTCATATCAGAGTGTAGAATTACTGTAGTAATCAAAACAGTCAATAAAGGATGAAAATAAATAACTGAGAGATGATAAACATCAAAAAGATTGTAATAATAAATAATCCAAATAATTTATGTATAATGTGATGATCATGTCATGTATATTCAAAACATGAAAATAGTTATACATGTATCCATTATAATACATGTATAAAATGTTAAAAATACCAAAACGGACTATCTCTAGATTTCATAATAATCCAAGATCTTTCTGTTCTCCCCTCCACATATGAACCAAAAATCAATCATCATATAGTGGGGGATTTCCTCGGTCCATACCTAAATCCATGAAGTCTATATTGGTACCCAAAAAAATTTAATGGGGTGTGAGATAACAACCAAAATTACACCACCATTAGAGTTCATAATTAATCTAGTTATCATAATATAAACAAAATCACTGTGCATTATATCATATGTATAATAGTAATCAATGTAATGTGTGATCATGTCCACAAAACATGGGACCCTATAAACAATAGTAAAGCTCCCATAAACAAGGTAAACTTTAAAGAGAATGTAATCTAGTGATATTTTCTAGTTTAGCAACACTAACTTCATACCCATATTAAGGGTATTTACAAATCATAGAAAAATTAATATCCACATCGACCTCACAGAGTTATCAACTGAAAACATACCTAATGAAAACTCCATGAAACCTAGTGTAAAGAATCCACAATAGCCACATCATGTAATTAAGTTTTAGATAATGAAGTGTTAGATATAAGGTATATAATACCAAGGCATCGTCATCGATTCCCAAGATAATCTCAATGAAAACTTGTTAAATACTTCGGTAGATTCCATGGAGCATGTCAATAGATCATGTCCAATGTGCTGCTAAGAAAGTTGGATCCAAGGGGTAAAAAGGATTGTGGTAGCCTATAGAATCGTGATATAAGGAGTAAATAGGTCCAAGGAATCCACTAACCTAAACAATTTTCATGGAGTAAAAATTTACAACAAAATATAATTGAATTAGGATCCATGGAGCTCGTCCAAGTAATCCACTACCATTTTCATTTAATTATCTCAAAAAATTATACATTTAATAATCATTTACATTCCATGAGTTCATCCAACCCATTTACACATTTTATATTTAATCAATTAGACCATTTAACATCATGAAATAATATGGAAATGAGATATAGACTTCTCCTAACCATTCATTCAATTATCATTTAATTAATCCAAGCTCTCAAAACTATTAGTGATATGACGCACACCCAGCTGGGTGGTATAAAATTTGGTATATATAAAATCGCATTCCCTTGGAGGCCTAGTTTGTGGCTAAAACATCAAATAATCACAAAGGTACAAGTTGGAAACCTATAGAGGTTTCAAAAATTTATATCATGGAATTCAATACTTTTTAGGGGAAATAATGGATGTTACAACATATAACACAATGTTGAAAAGATATAAAACCACAAAACTATATATGAGAAGGTATAGAGCACCTAGCATATACCCATGGTAGAACAATCATCTAGTAGGGAAATTTGATTCGGTATGGATTATGATAGAACTAAATTTTAAATGAATACCCTAGAAATAGGGAATCTTATTTTTCACCTAAATAACCCATTCATTAAAAAGAAAGACAAATAATGACACATGATGAATGAATAACTCAGCAGTAAATTTCCAAAAATATTATTACTGATTATTTCTATGTTTGGATCAAAAAACATGATCCAATCCTAGATATGTTGATCTATATTGGAGAAAACCCTCTCCACTTTTTCTCTAGAATGAATAAAGAAGAAAGGGTTTCAGGAAAATATAAATCCACAGTAAAAAATGGAAATTTCAAATTTTTTAACTTAGTCACATGGGTTGTCCATTAAAATAGAAAAACCATTCACCAATTGTGATCCCTTCTCCCCCTCATGTGGGACCTCAAATAGTTCAGGCATATAGTTTTAGAAACCAAACAGAAATTGTGTTGCAAGACTCTTATAAATTTTATAGGTGTCACGTATGGGAATGATCGCAAAACTACATGGTTTCATCAAATTTTGGGTCCCCCTAGTTCCATCAATCCATCCTAACATGGTTTACTCAAACCATTTTTCTTTGGGCACATGATTTCTACTAATTTTGAGGCCCAACTTCCTTTTCGAAAAACCAATCCTCCGAGCTATGAGCATCCTTGGACACCCCAATGACACTTGTGTTCCTATTAGACACAAAAAAATAGGTTGTAACCAAGGATTTAAAAATAATAATAAGATCTATACCACATTGGAAAACATGAGATCCTACAGGGACCTTTCCTTTGGATATATTCGAAGTCATGAAATATGCACACATAATCATGATTCTCATGTAGGGTGTGAGAATAAAGATAGTATGACACCACCAATGACCCCTTAACATATGTACAACACATGTATAAAGGTGAATGCAATTACCAAATATAGATTCATTGGTAATCAAAAATCCAACCTGGTCATCGTGCACTATCCAAGCCACCATAAACCCCATCCCTACCTTCTTCAACTCCATTCCTTATGGATTGTCTATTGGAATCCAGAATTAAATCCACAAAATATGGCCTATTCCTATCCCTCATTTCATGACCTCATTAACTCAGGGAACCTTCAATTGTTATCTAGGTAGGTAATCTTATCACATTTACCTATTCCAATGAAAATTAAGAGATCCATATAGAAATTTCATTCCTTCTTGAGGAATCTTGGAAGCTCTAAACATACACACCAACCCTTCCTAAGGATTCTAGGGCTGTCCAAAAATATACATCGATAGATCACAATAATTATAGAGAGGTCACATAAAGAATAAGGAATATAAAAAAACACATATATTAGGCATAAAAAAATGGGAAACACCAACCCAACCTATAAATCATCAATCACATCTTTGATATCCAAAAATGGGCCCAAAAATCTCTTATGAGGTTACTTTACCAAAGTAGAAAACCATTGATAAATTGATAATAGTATGTAGGAAAAAACTTTTTAAAACCAATAAACTTATCTATCCACCTCCAAGGGGTCTATTATATCTATGCAGACCTACTTGGTCTCTACAATAATGAATTAAGAAGGCTAGTAGTGCTTCTCAAACCCCCATGAAATAAATTCGTATATATTGATTTAAACATTGAATAATGGTAAGCGGCTTTCTACCATAGGTGTGGTGATGCCACAAGACTGTTAATTTCAAACCAATATACCCTTAACATGTAGAATCCATAAAATGATCCATAAATCAGATATCAGTGTTACATGAAAGAGTAAATAATGAGAAAACAATAAAAATAAGGATTCATGGGTATAATGATATTTTTTTACCAAGAGAAGACCGATGGGATGAATAAAACATTAAATGGTGAAAAAATGAAGGGATATAAAATTTATTCTATGAAAAGCCTATCGTAGGAAAAATCCTATGCATGAGTTAGAAGAAGAGAGGATGGATTCTTAGTGGGTGTTCCATTGTGAAAAAATGCACCCATTTTTAAAAAAACTCTAGTTATTCATTAATTGTGAGAATATAATTTTCACAACATGAATGAAATCATATAAAACATTGTGGGGTTCTTCCCTAATAATTCATAGTGATAAGGATCCCTTCACCCCATGAATGGATTAGTGTATCTATCACACAACAATAGGTTTAACCCACTCTACCTGAACTCGACCACAATCCATCTTAACACCCTTAACCCCCCCCCCCCCCCCCCCAAATTAAAATTCTCCTTTTTGAGATGACATTAAACTATAATTCATCAAAAATAAGAGGGTCTTTAGACCCCTATAAAATAACTTATCATCCCTGATGAGCACTATTAGGGGTCTCATCTGAGAATATTTACAAACTAAACACAAATATTTGACTCTCATTCCAAGATATTTTTCTTGATATATCCATGTCATCGCAAAATCTGAATAAGAGGAACCATCTTCCAACACAGTTACTAATCTTTATGTAAAACACTTTCACTGGATATTCCTCTAACAAATCATACACCTCCAAATAATCATAATTTATATCAATAAAACATAAATAGTATAGCTCATAATTATGGTTCTTTGAAAAATAAAACAGATCATTCTTACCTTAACTACATAGAGGAAGATTAAACTAGTAATCCAGCTTCCCAATATTTTGAACGGTGTCAAATAGACTATAAACTATGGCACTGGTGTCCCTTGATTCCTCAAACCATAATTCCCTAATATATGAGAAATCTATAGAAATCTGTTACACATGGTGAACTCCAAGGTTCCTCACCTCTATTTGGAGCAGGGATCCTTATAAGGTCATTGCCATAATCTTGTATGTTTTTTAGGGGGGTGCCTAAGGGCTGCATTATTTTCGACCACCCTGATAGTGGTTCTGGTATGAATTAATAATAATAATAATAATAAGTGAATGTTATGATATGATATCAACTAAACCAACTCATAAATCTCACGAACTAGACTCAGTCTAGTCACTACCATCTCACCTGCTTGAATCCTACATAATTGTGAACTACAATGTCTTATATAAAGATTCTCAAAAGATGTAATCGAAATCAAATCCTAAAAAATAGTATTATATTTCAATTCTTCAATGGATTGATTTTAATCCCATGACCCAGGAAAATCAATTACACAAGCTCTGAGCGTATACTCAACAAAAATTATATCATCCACTTGGATTGCCCAATAATACCAATTCCTTCTAATTGTCTTAAAAAATAATTAATTAAAATGCACATAATTATTGGATATGATACTAGTAGGAACAACATTCAAACACAATATTTCGCATACATTTTTTTCGACCATTTTATCCACCGATTGAGTCTCATGAATTAGTAAGATGTTGGAAACCTTTGTCAGTTGATCAACCCCCAATGACACGATATCTCAACTCAACATAGTCAAAATTACTCCCATGATGAATTCCATCATCACCTCGCCACAATTACATACAATAAATTGAAGTGGCTAAAGTAACCCATATGGTCACTAATGTTCTACCTTTACCCACTAGTAGGTAAATTAGTGAGTCACAAACCCAACAAAATTCTTCTTCATATATATCCAACATGAGAAATGTCTATATTTCAAAGAAATTAATAGGTAGAGCCAAATATAAAACGTTCTCCACCTACTCTAGGTCAATAGATATTCCCACCTTATAAATGAAATACCCTTGGAAACAAGTCTATTGGATATAGAAATTACAATTTAATAACATTGCGTAATGATTATGTGATCGGAGTGTTATCGTCATGATCTCAAGAATTATGGAATGTAACTATTAGGTCCCAAAGTATACCAAGATATCATGAATGAAGTCAGTGAAAAATATGTCTTGGTAAGGGTGAAAATTTTTGTTCTTGACAACATTGAACACTATAGGTTCATTTTTTAGACTGAATGGAATCATGAGATACTCATACCTCTTACACTCACATCTAATTCCTTCATTGTTATATTATTTACTCTCACGAATAGTTGATGATTGTATAATCATAAATAAATCATCTAGAACCAAAATTCTCCCCTAAAAATGTCAAAAAAATATTCAATCATTGGAATTTGATACAATTATTTCATTGTATTCTGATTTATATTCTAGTCATCCATACAGAATTAAAGGTCATCATCCACATTCATAGAGAATAAAAATGTAGTACCCTGAGGAAATGAACTCATGGAAATAAATCCCTTCCCCTTTAGTTCACCAAGAAACACCTTGAGATCTCATAAATCGTCTAGTATAATATGATATAGAGAATTTGAAATAGGGTTTTCACCCATCAAGAGTTTGATCTCAAGTTCAATATCCCTATTACATATAATTCCTAAGAAATAATTAATTTAGATTTCATGGTAATGATCAATCATAGAAGAAAACATGGATGGAATCATAACCAGTTCTTATATAATACCCATACCCACCACCTATGATGAAATAGCCCAAATCTAACTAAGGTATGATCTTGGTCTTCCTTTCTATAGAATCTACTCCCTAGTTTGAATATACCCATACATTTAGAGAGGAAAAATCCAACTATCTCTAATAATATTTTATGTGATCACAGAAATACACTAACCAGTCCATCCTAAAAATGAAATAAAAACTAGTAATCTCTAAAAAATAAAAAATCCCTTATATTTACTTAGTCTACAACCACCATAAGAAACTTTTTCAACCTCTAAAATTGATTTACTATCTTCCTGTGAGGCATATTAGGTGATAATAAACAATGGAAATCTTCTATAAAAACTCTAAAAGAGAAAAATGTCGGGGTAGAAATAATCTACTATGAGGTCCCTATGTTAATTAATTTAGTATAGATCATCAAAAAAATCAATACCATAACTAAAACCATCACAGGTCACTCTATAATGTATGGTGGAACCATATCAAATGCATACACCCTTCCAATATTGAGGGTTTTGGTTAGATTATGATAACAATTATTAGAATCAGTGGTTGAAATTAAAACCCCTTGCCTATGGATCTTCATGTAGGATAATATGAAACCTAAATTAAAATTAAAATTAATAACATGTTGCTATAAATTAGTGTACAATACACCAGAGAACATCTGATATATATTCATAATTAATATGTGGTTTGATAAATATCACTATGTGAAAATGTATCCCACCCCCATGGTGAATTCATGGGTTACACATGAATCATCCATCTTATATATGGGATGCATCTTCTCTCCATTGTATTATAGTAAAAATAATGTAATGCATGAAAATGGCGAGAGATTTAGGATAAGAAATATTGGCCAGATATGAGCAACCACACACACACACACTATAACCATAGTATGGGTATATAATCTATAATCTTAGAGGAGGATCCTTGGGATGTCACATTTATTCATGCATTAAAATGTATCAGCTAATACCATGGCTAGTATGAATTATTTATATGCATTTACTCCCAAAAATATCACTATATGAAACACTATATTAATTTATAGGAATGAGGATAATAGAACTATCTAAATGATAACTATTATCATAGGCATTATAAACGATATTCCCCTTTCTATATACATATCAAAATTTTCATGCTGGAAATAATTAATAAATATATATCATATATATATAAGGAATTAGGGTATATCTCCCTCAATCTCCCACTTAAGTTAAATACAAATAGAATTTGTTCCATTTTACCTTATACAATGTCATATATAATAACTTATGAAATCATATCCAAGAATACCTTTTGATATATTCCAAAAAAAGTTTGTAAATTTCTAACTTACTTCATCTTTGTCACGTCATATGAAATATTTTGTGAACACCCATCCAAAACACCATTTAATTAACTCTAAAACAATTTTAGAGTTTCTCTATCAATAAACTCAAACTCCATTTATTAAACCATAAAGTGTGACCCCATGTGTCTTTATATCATTGAAAATAAATGTGAATATATGGGTCTATATATATAAGCATAGATCAACCATAATAAAGAATCAGTAATACTCATTATATTAAGGGATATGACATGATATCCATCAAACACATGTATCCTTATACATGTTTGAACCATTATATAATATATGAAAAACATTATTCTCACATTTCCCCTTTTTTCATGACATCGTGTTACCCTAAGAAAAAGATTATGTCATTACCATTGACCAACACTTCTATTTTGGATTCTAATAGTATAGAGTAAAATTATAGATGAATAAATAAAATTTCACTCATCATTCTGGACAAGTAAATCACACACCCCTTATCCAGATATTTATAATTTCTCTGTATATCCAAAAACACCCTCAACCTTTCTGAATCAAGGGTGTTGATTTCATAATCCTCATATTTGAGGAAAAATATCATCTTGGTTAGGATTCAACTGATAACAAGATCAACAACATACCCAACCATCCTCTTATTGGCTAAGTCAATATGTAGAGATATATAAGTATGGTATCAATGTTTAAAGGTTATGATAATAGGTTTCTCACCATCCTCAGATAATGGGGACTCAAATGTGATCCATTCACCCCTAGTATACTAAATACTTTTGAATGTCAGTCAACGTGGTATACAGAGTGGTTCATATTACACATAAAAAGAGTCTTATTCTTTTCCTTGTGCCTCGTGATCATATAGTGTGTCTATCTACAATAATCCTACTCATTATTCATTAACAATTTTTCAAAACCTATAATACACTATGTTGAACATTGATTCAGGATTAACTCAAAACCAAACATTGAGTGGTAAATTATCATTAAAATTCACAAAATATATATCAATTTACAAATTTTTGTATCCAACGTGAAATAATGATAAAATGTAGGTTTCCTCTTAATATGAAAATTTTTTATAATATAAATCTTTTTATGAATATTTAACAAAACCAATATAATCACCATTTTATCACATTATATATGATTAACTTCTATATTAACCATATGTTTTCTACACTTTTTGGGTTTTTTGAACATTAAATTATATGTAATTCGTTCCAGATATCAATGTGTCACTCAGATAAAGAATTCCCACTAAACTATTTAGTGAGAAACATTGTTACAATAAGAAAATTTGGATAATAGTGAGTGTTAGGAATCGTATTCCTAACTACTATACTTCATGAGGCTTATATAAACATAATAAATTCCAGACATGAAATGTTACCTTGTCATATTATTTTTTCTATATATAACCCTTTATAAGTTCATTATCATATTTGAAACATTATAACATAAAAAAATTGAACATTAATAATTTAACTACTTCAATTATTGTTAACCCATCCTCTTAAAATATTTTAGGATAATGTGAAAACTACATTGGTATTGTATGTAATGTAACTCATTATATTTATCTGTATCACCATCCCCTAAACTATTTTAGGAAATCAGTTGTAATTTACATTTAATTTATATTGTTATAATATTTCTAGAAATGGTGTCTTTCAGTTTTCATGATAAATAACTATAACTATATATCTTATTATCGAATATCCTAAACTATTTTAGGATATTGAGTGAAAAAATTATAATTTTAATCTGGTATATTCCTTTAATAAAGAGTGATATCTAATTTATAAATGGTAACTAAGTTTAACAATTTTTATTTCCCACTACCAACACATATCATAAACATTTTAGGATATTAAGTTCAATACACCTAAACATAAAATTATTTTTATCCTTTATCTATTAATTATGAACTTCTCTACGTCCAAACCTAATACGACTATCCTCTTAGACACTATATACTTTTCATAATATCATTCTAAAATATAAAAACCATTTTTAGAGCTCATATGAATCGTGGAGCAGTAATGAGTGGGTAGTGAATCAGAGTACCCAATTTTTAATAATTTTTTAAATTATATTCAATTATCCCCTCGTTCTCTCAAACCACTTCCCCAGTTAATAGGAATGGATCTAGTATGCTATCTCAAAAATTTAATGTAGATGATAAATGATATTTTAGAACACATATTTTTTTACATGGTTTTCCCTTAATGAGAAATACTAATCCTTATCATGATCAACCTGTGGTTGTTTAACTAGTTTTCTTATCACAAAAATTGCATTGATTACAACTTTAGTTTAATTCACAGACATGTTTTATAGTTAATATCCGTGTCTTATAAAGGATAAATATCATTATTTTCACTAGAAACACCTATATTCTAGGAAATTATTTATATTTTCACCACTAGTTCATCAAGAATCCTTTAAAAAACATTCTAATTAAGATCACATAATTAGCTCAATCAGGTAATAACACTAAAATGAAAATTAATTTCTTCATAAAATAGTAGATATTTGACATCCAAGTAATTTCAATGTCATTCCATGTTTTTGTTTATTATATATTATCTTCCTATCAGAATAATCAATTCTTGTCAAATAAAAATTAATCCCTGCTTCCTTTTTAGTTAAATATCAAAATCATGGGAAGATACACCTTCTTTTCATGAATTTCTCGGCCTCAACTGTGTGTTTGAGATGGACGAACACAATTTTGTAAAATATTTTTTTATAAATGAATAATATTTCACTACTCAATTCAATTAATTTTTAATTATCAACTAAATTCGTGAATTATTCTAGTAATTCATATTTCTTGATCATATCATATATCTATTTGTTATCTTTATTTTTTGTGCCATCTCACCGAAATCTGATTTTGTAATTATCTTTACATTTCATGGTTTCACTCGATCAGGTCTTGACATAACTGTGTGCATGATTCTTCAAGGATTTACACAGCCCTTAATGTCTTTTTTGGAACACTCAGAGTTGAAAATTTGTGAAAAAATATCAATATATTTCTTCTTATTCTTAATGAAACTAAATTTTCACTATTTTCAAATTACGTCATGAGATCTTGAAAATATTCATGGTAATATCTTTCACAAGACTCTTTCCAACATGATATTTATTTTTAATTTTTTTTATTATTCATTCATGAAATAGGGAGGTTATTGGGTCTAATTCATGAAATAGTGGAGCATGTAACCTTCTTCATGCAGTTTAATGGGTGCATAACACACTCCATCAAGTTAGTGGAAGTGTGAAGCTTTGTGAATAATATTTTTCTATAATGAAAAATGAGGCCTCAATTTTTTAAAAAAAATATATCGATCTCAGATGATCGTCGTCTAAATGTGTTTTTCACTATCTCTTCTCAAATCTTGATTCTTCCTCTAATAAACATTTAATTGATATTCAAAAAATATGGAGATTCCAAGATGACTCTTTTAATATCACCTAGGATTTCAGTTTATTAAAATTAATGTGGTATGTGTGACAACAAAAATGTCTGAATCCCCTCTAATATGACCTTATTTTTTTCCCTTGTGATGGTATCCTCATGTGAATATGTTAACCATTACATGAATCATCTTAATTTGATCTAATCCAAGCTCCTCAAAATTTTAATAGGCTTCAATAGATTTATTACAATGAGAAGAGTATAATATTATTAAAATAAATGAATCACTAACATCAGTTTAAGAATCAAAAGAATATCATGATTAAATTAAATCATTTTCATAATATGAAGGAGCATGGTCTGATATGGAAATATTTTTCCATGTACTATGACTTCATTTAGGCCCCAAGAATATCTAGTGGTGGAAGAAGATATAGTTGTCTTGATCGAACAACTCAAATTACATATATTGGAATCTGATTCTTCTTTACATATTTTTTATGTGAATGAAAACTAATATACAATACATTATTCCGCATTGATTTTTCATTTATTTTGGCCATTATTTATAATAAATCAACATCCTACTTTTTTTTTTGAAATCTAGTAGTGGGGTTCAGTATCTATAACACATGCACACAACCAATATTGGATGGGCCGATCTTCCTATCTCCAGGCACACCCCCACACGCACACAGTAGATTATATTCTCTCCCCCATACACATGCCTTTCTAAAAATATAATCACACACACACATGCCACCATGGTTAGTTGGGTCAAATATCTACCAAATGGTTAACAATTGGGTCCCACCCATGTGGTTGAGGGGGTCCTCAATTGTCCTATGGTCGGCCAATTTTTAATTTGACAGCCCCTAGCCAAAATAATTAATAAAAAATTAAATATATTTCCATATTATAAAACATGTTCACTTCTTAACATCAACTTCAAATATTCTTCATTCATGAACTTCACATAAATCCTCTTGAAATAAATATTATATTTCATTGTTTTTATTAATTTACCTTCGCATTAAAATCATAGTTAGGAAAAAATTATCTTATATGGTCTCAATTTATCTTTTAATTTCTTTAAAATCATATTCCCATTTCATTAAAATTTTAATTAACAATTCTCTTCATATCCAATTCTTCGACAACTCCGTATATAAAATAAAATTCCCCTGGAATTATTGATATTATATTTATTCAAATAAATACTTTCATGGTATTCACGTTATTGAAATTTTTAGACAATTTTCACCCCTGAGTGAAATTTCAAAAAGTTTTTCATATAATAATTGTCCAATAATAATCCAAGATAATATTGTAGAATTTTCCAGGAATGGAATCCAATTTAATTTCATGAGTACATAAAAAATATCTAAGAATAATCTCCAGACTTACTCAATAATTATGATATTATTTCCATATTTCTCTTTCCAGGATGACTCACTAATCACAAAGGGCTTAATCATACATTGAATTTGATACCTTGTTATATATTTACACAAAATACAACCAAACACATCTACCATCAACATTGTATTTTAAATCTCCCCATTTTTATTTTTTTTGTCAAAAATGTTTCTTTAAATAAATTCAATATAAATTCTCCCACTTATTTAGAAATAAATGAAAAGGATTTTGGTGTTGTTTTTCCCATTTATTCTTGTTACTTTCATGGTATTTTGGAATCTATTATTTTTTTTTGAAATAATGATGATATAACATGGTTTCTAATAAATGAACCTTTTGATGGTCTACTATAAGACTAAATTGGATAACCTAATGTAGAAAATATGACATATACAAAATGTTTTTCTATGTTGACCAGTGACTACAATGTAAGTGATATCATAGATGGAATTCACTTTTCTCTCAAATGGGTACTATATAATATAAATTTATTGAGATCATAGACTCTTACACACTTTATAAAAAACATCAAAAATTTAAAGTGCAAGAATAATTTTCTCCCCATTTACAATATCTTACCCATAAACCAAAACTCCCCCTTTATACACATATTTTATATAATAATGGAATGGGTAAGAAGTGTAATTAGGGTACCTCTATTTTAAACATCTGTAGGGTTGACTAAAACTCCCAAACGTTCATGGAAAAATCCATGATATCATCTCCTCTATGTTTTCTCTCCCTTAAGGATGGAACATAATTCATTATACCTACTGGATAATTATATGGTTTTCAAGAGGATCATGTTGATGATCCATGATTGTGAAACAATTAATATTTTTATGAGATCATGAATAATCATCCCAAATTTTTGTATTCAATATTATTCATTCAGTTTTACTACTATGAATGAATTTCACCATCAATCTCCTATAATGTAAGTACACAAATACTTCATAGGTAGAAAATGAATAAAATGGAACAATTATGAGATTCTTAATAAGTGTAACTAAGATTAGTGTTTTCAATCAACTCATATGATCCTTTATTTATAACACTAAATTTTCTGGTACTCTTACTTAATGAATCTTTTTTATATTTAACATTATTATATTTATTTGATAGTATGGACTATATTCATTCATTCTCCTTCTTATTATGTGAATTATTTATCTTCACCTATTCTAGTAGTGAAATACCTTCCCATAATACTTGTTTTTATATCTCCAACATCTCCTTTTGAGTCAGAAGAAGAGTAATACAATTTATTAAATTATTCCCAATTCTCATTTGTATTTGAATCTCACTAGTATATGAGACTGCATTTGTAGAAACAACATATACTATGTTATGGTTTAACTTCATCCTTGATCTCATAGAAGTCTGATGAAGAGTAAATTTGGATCTCTTTTTTCCAAAAAATACGAGTCTTTCTATATATATGAGTCTCATAAATATTTTTTTACAGAAATATATTTTTCTGGAGATTGAATCTCTTCATATATATGGGTTGTATAATTCTTCATCTTATAATTATGATATGTTTTAACACTTTTCACCTTCAATTTTCCATATATAACATCTAGTTTATGGTATTTTATTTTGAGCGACACTTCTCATTTTCAAATTATGTTATCCTTCCTTCCAATTCACTTTTCATTATATTTATCTTCATCATCATGGTTTATGCTACCATTTTTCAAATCATTACCATGGTATTTTATTTTTATAGTTTTAACTTCTAATTGGGTTCCTTCATATTGATAAAATCTGAATGTGATTCTTCTAGAGAATGTATCTTCCAAATATAATATGCAACCACATGGTCTTCTATTACAATAATGTTTTAATATCATTGAACTTATGAGTTTTTCTTCAAATTGGGTATCTCTGACATTTATAGAAACAATTAACAATGGTTTAAGTGCATGTATTACATAAACAGACACATGTTTACTCATGATTCTTTCTTAAAAATTCAATTTAAATTCAACTTCATTTATTGAAAATTATTGATTGAAATGTTTTACATATTCTTCATTTACATCAACATGTTCTATTAGAAAATTTATCCTTTTTGATTCCCTATCAAGAAAATCCTTTTGTTTATTAATATATTCATCTTTCTATTCATTATCATCAAGAACCTCATTACGAAAACAATGTATATATGATATAACTTCTTCAGAAATATTATTATAATATATTTCGAATTGATAGTACAATATTTAATGAGTTTTAATAGAATCATCCTTCTCATACTCTCCATATCTTAATCTCGTTTCTTCAAAAGGATAATTTTCTACTGAGTTTATAAGATTGAACTAATACTTCTCTTATATATTTGAGATTTTCTAGAACGACATTATTTCCCCTTCTTTTTATACTTTAATGTCTAGAGAGCACTACTAGAAATATGGGCATTTGAGCCCTGTTACCTATAGCGACCGCCAATGGCGGTCGCTAAGTCTCCTTAAAAAAATAAGGGGCTTCCGCCCCCCCCCCCCCCTCTCCACTCTCATCATCCCCCCCCCACCGCGGCGCGACCTCCCCGCCGCCCCGCTGCCACGCGCCCTCCCCGGCAGCCCGCCCTCCGCCGCCCCGCCCTCCGCTGCCCCGCCCTCCGCCGCCCCGCCCTCCGCCGGCCCGCCCTCTGCTGGCCCGCCCTCCGCCGGCCCGCCCTCCGTAGCCCCGCACTCCGCCGGCCCGCCCTCCGCAGCCCTGCCCTCTGCAGGCCCCGCCCTCGGCCGGCCACCCTCCGGCCATCCTCCGCCCTCCGGCCGCCCTCCGTCTGCCCTCCGACCTCCCTCCTCCGGCCGCCCTCCGTCCACCCTCCGCCCTCCGGCTCCGCCCGCCCTCCGCCCGGTGGCCTCCCTCTGCCCTCGAGCCTCCCGCCACCCGCCTCCGGCAGCCCGGCAGCCCTCCGGCAGCCCTCCGGCCGCCCTCCGTCGGCCCTGCCCTCCCCGACCACCCTCCGCCCGCCCTCCGCCCTCCGGCTCCGGCCGCCCTCCGCCCTACGGCCGCCCTGCGGCCTCCCGCCGCCTGCCTCCGGTAGCCCGGAAGCCCTCGGGAGCCCTCCGGCAGCCCTCCGGCCGCCCTCTGGCCTTCTAACTCTAGCCCCTCCGGCCTCCGACCTCCTCCCTCAACCCTCCCGCCTCTCGTCCCTCCCACCAACACCCCGAACACCCCCCCCCCCCCCCCCGCACCCCGCCAACCCCCGTCTCATTCGTCTTCGTCCCCTCCCTCGTCGCACCACCACCACCCGTCCCCTCCTTCACCGTCCCCTCCCTTGCCGCACCAGCTCCGGCTCCAGCTCCCCACCGCTCCTCTCCCTCAAATCATCACTGTCGGCTCCCCTCCCTTCCAGGTTTGTAGCGCAATCAGGTATGACATGGGCTTTCACTTATATTATTATTTTATAAATGGTTCACAAACAATTAGTTAGTATTTATTTTAAATATATTTGATATCAAAAATGAAAATGTAATAAGTCTTATGTAAATGTTTGTTATAGGGATCTTATTATGGATAATAGTTGGATTTATCTTCCAAATCGAACGTCTAGAGAGTATTTCAATGGCATTATGCATTTTATTGACTTCACTAGAGGATTTGAAAGTGACTATAATAGTTTTCCATGTAGAAAATGTGCTAACAGATATCAATTCACACGAGATACTGTGAGGGAGCACCTATTATTTAATGGATTTCTGAAAAATTATAAGAGTTGGACTCGTCATGGAGAAGAATATGTTTGTTGTGAAAATATGGATACAGTTCAGATGGATATTGATGGAAGAATGAATGATCCAATGCATGAAATGCTTACTGAAATGGTATGTGGGTTTGATCCTAAAGGCATTGACATCCAGAATCTTGAGACCGGTGAGATAAATCTTCGCTCTGGTGCAGATCGTGATTCGAAGAGGTTTTATGAAGCAATTGATGATTCACAAACAGAATTATATCCAGGATGTACTTCTTTCAATAAATTGTCATTTATCGTGGAGTTGTTGCATTTGAAGACTTTGAATCATTGGTCAGACACATCATTTGACATGCTGTTGGTGTTATTGAAAAAGGTTCTTCCTGTCGACGCTAAGATTCCTGAGTCGTATTACCATTCTCGTAAGCTGACAGAGAACTTACGTTTTAAATATGAGACCATAGATGCATGTGCAAACAACTGTATGTTGTTTAGAAAGGAAACTGCCCATTTGAATATTTGTACGGTTTGTGGTGCTTCCAGGTGGAAAGAGAACAGGGGAAATCAGAATCATCAAAGTCAGATTGTGATACAGGGGAAACCGATTTCCATAAAGAAAATGTGTTACATTCCCCTTAAACCAAGGTTGAAATGAATTTTTATGTCATCTAAAGTTTCTAATTTAATGAGATGGCATGCAGAAAGAGTTCATGAAAGTGATATGTTAACCCACCTGGAAGACTCTTGTGCATGGAAGGATTTTGATAAGAGACATATTGACTTTTCCAAAGATGTTCGTAATGTCCGATTGGGATTGGCAGCAGATGGTTTCAATCCATTCAAGTATATGGTTGGTGCAACTCATAGCACATGGCCCGTGGTGTTGGTTCCATATAATCTTCCTCTGTGTCTTTGTATGAAGCAACAATTTATATTACTTTCCACTCTTAGTGATGGACCTAAAAGTCTGGGGGATAAGATTGATGTTTACCTTCAGCCATTTATTGATGAGTTGAATGAATTTTGGGGCGATGGTGTGATGACTTATGACTATGAAACAAATGAAATGGTCAAACTGCAGGCTGCTTTATTGTGGACAATCAATGACATCCCAGCTTATGCAAATTTATCAGGCTGGAGTACGAAAGGGGAATTTTCTTGCCCTTGTTGCAACAAAAGTAAAAAATCAGTATGGCTTAAGCATTCCAAAAAATGGGCATACATGGGTCAGAGACGTTTTCTCCCCCCTCAGCACAGGTTCAGAAAGGACAGAGTGACATTTGATGGTTCTAGAGAGTTCAACCGAGCACCAAAGATCATGAAAGGAGTCGAAATGTTATCGCATATTGAGGATGAAAACATCTGCACGGTATATGAAATTCAGGATTTGGTGGCTCCTCCGGTACGTAATATTCGAGCTGCGGGTAGGCAGCGCAGTCACAATTGGAAAAAGAAAATTATTTTTTATTGTCTTCCGTATTGGAAAACTAACATGCTGAGGAATAATTTGGATATCATACACATTGAAAAAAATGTTTGTGATAACATATTGTGGTCCATTTTAGGTGTTAGTGGGAAATCAAAGGACCATGTTAATGCACACCGTGATTTGGAAGAAATGGGTTTAAGGAAACAGTTGCATTTATAGTTAGCTGAGGGAAACAAGTCATATATGCCTGCTGCACAGTATACGATGACTACAAAGGAGAAAGAGACATTTATTTCCATTTTTAAGATGCTCAAGGTCCCTGATGATTACTCTTCGAATATTTCAAAGTGTGTGAATCTGACGAGTAATACATTGCAAGGGTTGAAAAGTCATGACAATCACATACTACTTCAGCAGTTGATTCCAATCGCAATTTGTGATTGTTTATCCACCAATGTTGTTCAGTCGTTGATTGAGATGAGTAATTTTTTTAGATAGATTTGTTTAAGAAATCAACTAATGAGTGATTTAAAAAGTTTATAGGACCGAATTGTACTGATGCTTTGTCACTTTGAGAAACTATTTCCCCCCTCATTTTTCGATGTTATGGTCCACTTGACAGTGCACCTAACTGATGAAGTAATGGCTGCTGTTCCAGTGCAATTCAGGTGGATGTATCCTATTGAGCGGTATTTGAGTACATTGAAATGATTTGTACGCAACAAAGCTCTTCTGTAGGCATCAATAGCCAATGGTTATTTGATGGATGAGTGTACTACTTTTTGTGCAGAATATCTTACGGATGTTGAAAAAAAATTAGATAATCCCTCTTGGATTCAGGATTGTCCAGTTGGAGAAGGAACCACATATGATATGGACAACATCGAGTGGATACAAGTGCATCGATATATCTTGTTCAATACTCCATCAGTTGCACCATTAATGAAGTAAGTATCTTATCACTTTTATTGTTTACCTTTTACATGTTTTTCTTGCATTAGTTGGTCATTTAAACATTGCATTATCATTTGCAGAAAACACATTAATGAGATAAAAGAAGAGATGTATCGTGTGACTGAGTTGCAAATTCAAGAGTCTCATTATGCATCATTTCATGATTGGTTCAAGGATTATGTACGTATAAATTTATTTTCATTATGAGTGAAGTATTACACTAATTTATTTCTTCATATATCATTATTGAATTCTATGAATTATGTAGGTTCATAAGCGGAGGGTGTTAGGGGACCCCACGCTAACTGAATAATTTATCCAACTGGCTGAGGGTCCATCTATAACGGCTCATCATTATAAATCTATAGATGCTAATGGTTTTAGATTTCGCATTAATGATGTTGACGGCAAACGAGCAACACAAAACACTTGCATCGGTTTTCCATTTGTTGATTCTGGTTATTACTATGGTCAATTGATAGACATCATTGAAGTTGTATACACACACGGTTGAAGTACATATTGTTAAAGTGTAATTGGGTTGATCCAGTGCGTGGATGCAAAGTCGATCAATATCAGTTTTCATTGGTGAATTTTAAATATATGTTATACAGAAATGAACAAGTTGATAATGAACCCTTCATTTTGACATCACAAGCGGAACAAGTATTCTTCGTTACTTTGCCTTCGAATCCAAGTTGGAATGTTGTTGTCAAAATGTCTCGGCGAGGAGTGATTGTATTCGAACAAGTTGAACCCGAGACTGTTCCTTTTGTTTCCGAACAGCTTGATTAACATACCGTAGTTCAACGTGAAGAAGATATTTATTTGGTCAGAGCGGCTGTTGAAGGAGAAACAGTCGATTTGCATGCTTAATGAAAGGTATAACTGTTTTCCCACTATTCATCCTAAGATATCATAAATTATCTAAACATTTTATAAATCCTTGTAAGTTTTAATCCTCACTTTTTGAAGTTTATTCAGTTATAACTATTTAAGGTGATTTAACTCATGTTATATTGATGTTATTGTCGGTGTATCTTTCTATTGAGGTATTCGTCATTTGTTTCATGTGCTGCTTGAATTTTTATTAATTTAATTTGAAATTTGGCTATGCATTGATTGGTTTTGTACATAATTTGTATATCTGTTTTGTGAAATTTCTGATTCTTTAAATTCATTCCCAACTAATTATTCAATCACTTTTTGTTTGATTAACAACTGTACAAGTTTGATTTTTTTAAAAACAATCTAATTTATCATTCGGACATTTTGGATAGTCCCCTTACTATTGTTTTCCATTACTACAGGAATGTCAGGGGAAGAGGCAGAAGATCCGCATCATCCATCTGAGTCATCTATGTCTCAGGGTCAAGGTATGTTGGAATGTCATTGTCTCTAATTTTTATGTAATTAATAAACATATATATATATATATTTATAACATCTGACAATTTTTATATAAAATTGTTATCAACAGGATCAGACTCGACTGCTTCTTCCTCTCGTAGGAGAGGCCCTGGTTGTGGCATATTATAATGGAATTCCGACAAGACTTTTGATGTTTCATTTGATGAGGTATTTCATCATGTGGGACGGAATTCCCATGTATTTATTCATCAGTTGGGTCATATGATATGTGATCCACATCGATTTCCATTGACCACGCGTGACTGGGCTTCTATCCCTCATGACAAATTAGATCGTCTTTGGAGGGAGGTTCAGGTAAGAAGACCATTTTACTTTATTCCCTATGTATAAACAATAATAACATATGTGATTTTTTTCTTTAATAGAAAAATTTGAAAGTATGTCCCAATGAGTTTCGGCCAGTGTGTATGAGTAAATGCCGTAAGATGTGGAAAGACTATAAAGGAAAAGTCAAGAGGGACCATTGGGTACCAAATGTGGGTGCCCCAGACATTCTAAATAAATTACCGAGAGGTGTCCTCCCGGCTCAGTGGTGTGATTTAGTTGCATATTGGTCCACTGAGGGTGTTTCAGTTTGTATATTTATTTTGGTATATATATTTTCAAGAATGTGTGATTTGTTTGATATTTGAATGAATTGAATGTAGGAGGTGTCTACACACCATTCTGAGAATCGAGCGTTGCAGGGACCACCTCACAGGCTCGGGACTCGTCACGTGTCTCAGATCCGACATGAGGTATTTATTATTCATTTTTTAATTTTTTTAATTAATATGGTTTTTTGTTTATATTCTATTCATATATAGTTGCGGGAGAAAGGTGCACCAACTAATAAAATGTCGGTGTGGATGAGGACTCGTGATCGCAATGATCCAGAGGCTGTAGCATTGATAGTATGTTCTTGTACTCCTTACCAATACATACATAAAATCTTTATATTAATATATGTATATATATTTAAATATTTCATAGGCACAATTTGAAGTTGAATTAGAACATCTTCTAGAGGACCAGCGACAGCTTCCCATGCGAAGGGATGAGATCTTTCATTTCATCATTGGTCGGGACGGACATGGATATAGTTTGACCTATGGAACAGGGATTCCTCATTCTGTAGTGTCACGCGCTGCAGTTGTTGGTCCTACTATTGCTCAGATGACACAACAGCTTTCAGATTTCAAGGCACAGCTGCAGGCTTCCGAGGAGGCAAATGCACAATTTGCTACTGAGGTTAGAGCACTGCGGGAATATGTGCGTCCGGGTGATGGTGCAGGGGATCACACGACGCAGGTTTATACTGTATTTATTTATTTAATTTAAATTATTTTTGTTATGAAAATATTCATAATGTTTATTTATTGTAGGACCTTGGCCCACCGGATGGAGGTCAGTGATGAACACGCATGACGCATCACGAGGTGTGTTTCTACTTTTAATGGTAGGGTTGTTATTGATATTTATGTTGGGATTCTAGTGAGTTTTTTTTTTTGTGATTTGGATAGCTTTTTTTCATTTAATTTTCAATGTTTAGAATTGTATGTTATGTAATATTTTTAAAAAAAATATGTGATTTCTAATATAACTCATTAATCTTGTTTATGCCGAATGAGCTGAGTTCACTATCTGTAGTCCCGGTCCTACCCCGAACAGACCTCCCCCGCACTCCGGACAGCCCTCCCCCGCACCCCGGACAGTCCTCCCCGCACCCCGGACAGCCCTCCCCGCACCCCGGACAAGCCCCCCCCACCCCGGACGGCTCTCCCGCACCCCGGACAGCCCTCCCCCGCACTCCGGACAGCCCTCCCCGCACTCCGGACAGCCCTCTCCACACCCCGGAGAGGCCTCTCGCACCTCGGACAGCCACCCCCCCCCCCCCCCCCCACACCCCGCACAGCCCTCTGCACTCCGAACAGCCCTCCCCGCACCCCGGACAAGCCCTCCCACCCCGGACATGCCTCCCACTCCGGACATCACCCCCCCCCCCCCCCCCGCACCACGGACAACCTTCCCTGCACTCCGGATAGCCCTCCCCGCACCCCGGACAACCCTCCACGCACCCCGAACTGCCCTCCCCGCACTCCGGACAGCCCTCCCCGCACCCCCGGACAGCCCTCCCGCACCCCGGACCGCCCTCCCCGCACACCAGACAGCCCTCCCTGCACCTCAGAGAGGCCTCCCGCACTCCGGATAGCCCTCCCCACACACCGTACATGCCCTCCATCCCGGGTGAGTGAATTGTGACGTGGTCGAGCAGACGGCACGTCAATCGGGCGTGCCGTGTGCCCGCGGTGACCAGGAACGCCGTTCGGGTGTCATAAACGGCCAAAACGGGAATCTCACGCTCAAATTCATAGTGGATGACATCAGATTTACCTGAAATCACAGGGAAACAATCTAATTAGTATTCGTGACATGTACGCGCAGACGGCACGTCAATCGGACGTGCGGTTTGCGCGGTAGGGCTCATTATGCGTTCTTTAAGTGTTGCGTGCGCATGATAAACGTGTGTGGGGGGGTCCAAACGGGCCGAACGAGGTCCGAATGGCCTGAAATCAGACGACATCAAAGGGTGAGTGAATTGTGACGTGGTCAAGCAGACGACATGTCAATCGGCCGCACCGTGTGCCCGCGGTAACCAGGAATGCCGTTCCGGTGTCATAAACGGTCAAAACGGGCGTCTCACACTCAAAGTCATAGAGGACGACATCGTATTGACCTGAAATGACAGGGAAACAGTCTAATTATTATTCGTGACGTGTACGCGCAGACGGCACGTCAATCAGACGTGCGGTCTGCGCGGTAGGGCTCATTATGCGTTCTTTAAGTGTTGCGCGCGCTTGATAAACGAGCGTGGGGGGGTCCAAATGGGCCGAACGAGGTGCGAATGGCCTGAAATCAGACGACATCAAATGGTGAGTGAATTATGACGTGCTCGAGTAGACGGCACGTCAATCGGACGTGCCGCCTGCCCGCGGTGAACGGGCACGCCGTTCCGGTGTCATAAACGGCCAAAACGGGCGTCTGATGGTCAAAGTCATAGAGGATGACATCAGATTGACCTGAAATCACAGGGAAACAATATAATTATTATTCGTGAGGTGTACGCGCAGACGGCACATCAATCGGACATGCGGTTTGCGCGGTAGGGATCATTATGCGTTCTTTAAGTGTTGCGGGCGCTTGATAAACGCGCATGGGGTGGTCCAAACGGGCCGAACGAGGTCAGAATGGCCTGAAATCAGAAGATATCAAAGGGTGAGTGAATTGTGACGTGTTCGAGCAGACGGCATATCAATCGGCCGCACCGTGTGCCCGCGGTGACCGGGAACGCCGTTCTGGTGTCACAAACGGCCAAAACGCACATCTCACACTCAAAGTCATAGAGGACGACCTCGGATTGACCTAAAATCACAGGGAAACAATCTAATTATTATTCGTGAGGTGTACGCGCAGACGGCACGTCAATCGGACGTGCGGTTTGCGCGGTAGGGCTCATTATGCGTTCTTTAAGTGTTGTGGGCGCTTGATAAACGCGCGTGGGGGGGTCCAAATGGGCCGAACGAGGTCCGAATGGCCTGAAATCAGACGACGTTAAAGGGTGAGTGAGTTGTCACATGGTCGAGCAGATGGCACGTCAATCGGATGTGTTGGTAGACCGTGGTGACCGGGAACGCGTTTCTGGTGTCATAAACGGCCAAAACGGGCGTCTGACGGTCAAAGTCATAGCGGAAGACATCAGATTGACCTGAAATCATAGGGAAACAATATAATTATTATTCGTGACGTGTACGCGCAGACGGCACGTCAATCAGACGTGCGGTCTGCACGGCAAGGCTCATTATGCGTTCTTTAAGTGTTGTGCGCACTTGATAAACACGCGTGGGGGGTCCAAATGGGCCGAATGAGGTGCGAATGGCCTGAAATCAGACGAAATCAAAGGGTGAGTGAATTGTGACGTGGTCGAGCAGACGGCAGGTCAATCGGACGTGCCGTGTGCCCGCGGTGATCGGGAACGCCGTTCCGGTGTCATAAACGGCCAAAACGGGCGTCTGACGGTCAAATTCATAGCGGACGACATCGGATTGACCTGAAATCATAGGTAAAAAATCTAATTATTATTCGTGAGGTCTACGTGCAGACAACACATCAATCAGACGTGCGGTTTGCGCGGTAGGGCTCATTATGCCTTCTTTAAGTGTTGTGCGCGCTAGATAAATGCGCGTGGGGGGGGGTCCAAACGGTCCGAACGAGGTCCGAATGGCCTGAAATCAGACGAAATCAAAGGGTGAGTGAATTGTAACGTGGTCGAGTAGACGGCACGTCAATCGGTCGCACTGTGTGCCCGCGGTGACCGGGAACGCCGTTCCGGTGTCATAAACGGCCAAAACGGGCGTCTCACGCTCAAAGTCATAGCGGACGACATCAGATTGACCTGAAATCACTGGGAAACAATCTAATTATTATTCATGATGTGTACGCATAGACGGCACGTCAATCGGACATGCGGTTTGTGCGGCAGGGCTCATTATGTGTTCTTTAAGTGTTGCGCACTCTTAATAAACGCGCATGGGGGGGTCCAAACGGGACGAACAAGGTCCGAATGGCCTGAAATAAGACGAAGTCAAAGGTTTAGTGAATTGTGACGTGGTTGAGTAGACGGAAAGTCAATCGGATGTGTTGGTTGACCGTGGTGACCGGGAACGCGTTTCCGGTGTCATAAACGGCCAAAACGGACATCTGACGGTCAAAGTCATAGCGGACGACATCGGATTGACCTGAAATCACAGGGAAACAATCTAGTTATTATTCGTGACGTGCACGCGCAAACGGCGCGTCAATCAGACGTGCGGTCTGCGCGGTAGGGCTCATTATGCGTTCTTTAAGTGTTGCGCGCACTTGATAAACACGCGTGGGGGGGGGTCCAAACGGGCCGAACGAGGTGCGAATGGCCTGAAATCAGACGAAATCAAAGGGTGAGTGAATTGTGACGTGGTCGAGTAGACAACACATCAATCGGACATGTCGTGTGCCCGCGGGGACCGGGAACACCATTCCGGTGTCATAAAAGGCCAAAACGGGCGTCTGACGGTCAAAGTCATAGAGGACGACATCGAATTGACCTGAAATCACATGGAAACAATCTAATTATTATTCGTGAGGAGTAAGCGCAGATGGCACATCAATCCGACGTGTGGTTTTCACGGTAGGGCTCATTATGCGTTCTTTAAGTGTTGTGCGTGCTTGATAAACGCGCGTTGGGGGGTCCAAATGGGCCGAACGAGGTCTGAATGGCTTGAAATAAGACGACATCAAAGGGTGAGTGAATTGGGACGTGTTCAAGAAGACAGAACATCAATCAGATGTGTCGTTTGACCATGGTGACCTGGAACGCGTTTCAGGTGTCATAAACTGCCAAAACGAGCGTCTGACGGTCAAAGTCCTAGAGGATGACATCGGATTGACCTGAAATCACAGGGAAACACTATAATTATTATTCGTGACGTGTAAGCGCAGACTTCAGGTCAATCGGATGTGCGGTCTGAGCGGTAGGGATCATTATGCGTTCTTTAAGTGTTGCGCGCGCTTGATAAATGCGCGTGGGGGGGGGGTCCAAATGGGCCGCACGAGGTGAGAATGGCCTGAAATCAGATGACATCAAATTGTGAGTGAATTGTTATGTGGTCGAGCAGACGTCACGTCAATCGGACGTGCCGTGTGCCCGCGGTGACCGGGAACGCCGTTCTGGTGTCATAAACGGCCAAAACGGGCGTATGACGGTCAAAGTCATAGCGGACGACATCGTATTGACCTTAAATCACAGGGAAACAATTTAATTATTATTCGTGATGTGTACGCGCAGACGGCACGTCAATCGGACGTGCGGTTTGCGCGGTAGGGCTCATTATGCGTTCTTTAAGTGTTGCGCGCGCTTGATAAACGTGCGTGGGGGGTCCAAACAGGCCGAACGATGTGCGAATGGCCTGAAATCAGACGACGTCAAAGGGTGAGTGAATTTTGACGTGGTCGAGCAGACGGCTCGTCAATTGGACGTGCCGTGAGCCCGCGGTGACCGGGAACGCCGTTCTGGTGTCATAAACGGCCAAAACGGGCGTCTGACGGTCAAAGTCATAGAGGACGACATCAGATTGACCTGAAATCACAGGGAAACAATCTAATTATTATTCTTGAGGTGTAAGCGCAGACGGCACGTCATTCGGACGTGCGGATTGCGCGGTAGGGCTCATTATGCGTTCTTTAAGTGTTGCGCGCGCTTGATAAACGCGCGTGGGGGGATCCAAACGGGTTGAACGAGGTCCGAATGGCCTGAAATCAGACGACGTCAAAGGGTGAGTGAATTTTGACGTGGTCGAGCAGACGACACGTCAATCGGATGTGTCGGTTGACCGTGGTGACCGGGAACGCATTTCTGGTGTCAAAAACGGCCAAAATGGGCGTCTGACGGTCAAAGTCATAGCGGACAACATCGGATTGACCTGAAATAACAGGGATACAATCTAATTATTATTCGTGACATGTACGCACAGACAGAACATCAATCGGACATGCGGTCTACGCGGTAGGGCTCATTATGCGTTCTTTAAGTGTTGCGCGTGCTTGATAAACACGCGTGGGGGGTCCAAATGGGACGAATGCGGTGCGAATGGCCTGAAATCAGACGACATAAAAAGGTGAGTGAATTGTGATGTGGTCGAGCAGACGGCACATCAATCGGACGTGCTGTGTGCCTGCGGTGACCGGGAACGCCGTTCCGGTGTCAAAAACGGCCAAAACGGGTGTCTGACGGTCAAAGTCATAGAGGATGACATCAGATTGACCATAAATCACAGGGAAACAATCTAATTATTATTATTGAGGTGTACGTGCAAACGTCATGTCAATCGGACGTGCGGTTTGCGCGGTAGGGCTCATTATATGTTCTTTAAGTGTTGTGCGCGCTTGATAAACGTGCGTGGGGGGGTCCAAACAGGCCGAACGAGGTCCGAATGGCATGAAATCAGAAAAAATCAAAGGGTGAGTGAATTGTGACGTGGTTGAGCAGACGGAACGTCAATCGGATGTGTCGTTTGACCGTGGTGACCGGGAACGCGTTTCTGGTGTCATAAACGGCCAAAACGGGCGTCTGACGGTCAAAGTCATAGCGGACGACATCGGATTGACCTGAAATCACATGGAAACAATCTAATTATTATTCGTGACGTGTACGTGCACACGACACGTCAATCGGATGTGCGGTCTGCGCGGTAGGGGTCATTATGCGTTCTTTAAGTGTTGCGCGCGCTTGATAAACGCACGTGGGGGGGGGTCCAAATGGGCCGAACGATGTGAGAATGGCCTGAAATCAGATGAAATCAAAGGATGAGTGAATTGTGACGTGGTCGAGCAGACGGCACGTCAATCGGACGTGCCGTGTGCCCACTGTGACCGGGAACGCCGTTCTGGTGTCATAAACGGCCAATACGGGCGTCTGACGGTCAAAGTCACAGCGGATGACATCGGATTGACCTGCAATCACATGGAAAAAATCTAATTAGTATTCGTGAGTTGTACGCATAGACGGCACGTCAATTGGATGTGTGGTTTGTGCGGTATGGCTCAATATGCGTTCTTTAGGTGTTTCACGCGCTTGATAAACGCGCGTGGGGGGGGGTCCAAACGGGCCGAACGAGGTCTGAATGGCCTAAAATCAGATGAAGTCAAAGGGTGAGTGAATTGTGATGTGGTAGTGTAGACGGCACGTCAATCGGCTGCACCGTGTGCCCGCGGTGACCGGGAACGCCGTTCCGGTGTCATAAACGGCCAAAACGGGCGTCTCACTCTCAAAGTCATAGAGGACCACATTAGATTGACCTGAAATCAGACAGAAACAATATAATTATTATTCTTGACGTTTACGCGCAGACGACACGTCAATCGGACGTGTGGTCTGCGTGGTAGGGTTCACTATGCGTTCTTTAAGTGTTACGCGCGCTTGATAAACGCGCGTGGGGGGGGCTCCAAACGGGCCGAACGAGGTCCGAATGGCCTGAAATCAGACAACGTCAAAGGGTGAGTGAATTGTGACGTGGTCGAGCAGACGGCACGTCAATCAGATGTGTCGTTTGACCGTGGTGATCGGAAACACGTTTCTGGTGTCATAAACGGCCAAAACGGGCGTCTGACGGTCAAAGTCATAGCGGACGACATCAGATTTACGTGAAATCACAGGGAAACAATCTAATTATTATTCGTGACGTGTACGCATAGATGGAAGGTCAATCGGGCGTGCGGTCTGGGCGGTAGGGCTCATTATGCGTTCTTTAAGTGTTGTGTGCGCTTGATAAACGCGCATGGGGGGGTCCAAATGGGTCGAATGAGGTGAGAATGACCTGAAATCAGACGACATCAAAGGGTGAGTGAATTGTGACGTGGTCGAGTAGACGACACGTCAATCGGACGTGCAGTGTGCCCACGGTGACCGGGAACGCCGTCCCGGTGTCATAAAAGGCCAAAACGAGCGTCTGACGGTCAAAGTCATAGCGGCCCAAATCGGAATGACCTGAAATCACAGGGAAACAATATAATTATTATTCTTGACGTGTAAGAGCAGACAACACATCAATCGGACATGCAGTCTGCGCGGTAGGGCTCATTTGTTCTTTAAGTGTTGTGCTCGCATGATAAACGCGCGTGGGGGGGGGTCCAAACGGGCCGAATGAGGTCCGAATGGCCTGAAATCAGACGAAATCAAAGGGTGAGTTAATTGTGATGTTGTCGAGTAGACAAGATGTCAATCGGCCGCACCGTGTGCCCGCGGTGACCGGGAACGCCGTTCCGGTGTCATAAACGACCAAAACGGGCGTCTCACGCTCAAAGTCATAGAGGACCACATCGAATTGACCTGAAATCATAGGGAAACAATCTAATTTTTATTCGTGACGTGGACGCATAGACGACACGTCAATTGGACATGCGGTCTACGTGGTAGGGCTCATTATGCGTTCTTTAAGTGTTACGCAAGCTTGATAAACGCACGTGGGGGGTTCCAAATGGGCCGAACGAGGTCCGAATGACCTGAAATCAGACGAAATAAAAGGGTGAGTGAATTGTGACGTGGTCGAGTAGACGACACGTCAATCGGATGTGTCGTTTGACCTTGGTGACCGGAAACACGTTTCCGGTGTCATAATACATCAAAAATGGTGTGAGACGGTCGAATTCAGAGAAAACGTGCTTTGAATGACCAGAAATGATAGAATTTCTTAAATTGGGGGTTTTAAATTTTCACCATGATTTGATGTCAGATTTAATTTTATTATATATATATAATAACTGAATAATTATGTTCAATTTACGTTTGTTTTGTTTTTTTGTCTTATTGTAGGTTTTGAAGCAGAAGATTGAAATCGATGGACCTGCTCAAATCGTTGAAGCACGTTTATCGTTTATGATGATTTTGATGTTTATGCTGTTTGAAATTGTTTTCCATTTTTTATGATTGTTACCATGTTTTATGTATGCTTTTCCACCGTGAAGAAAAAAACACAATTTGTACATTTCATTAAAAAAATGAAAAATATTTTATTTAATATTATATATATAAATATTTTCATTAATATATATATATATATTTTATTTAATAAATAAATTAATATATTTTATTTAATAAATAAATAAATATATTTTATTTAATAAATAAATAAATATATTTTATTAAATATTATATATATAAATATTTTCTTAAATATATATATATATTTTTTATTTAATAAATATATATACTTTTTATTTAATATTATATATAAAAATGTTTTCATTATTTTATATATATATTTTTTATTTAATATATATATATATATATATATTTATTTTGGTATGAATTATTTTTTTAAAAAAAATTCAAGATTAGCGACCGCCAATGGTGGTCGCTAATGGTGCCCGCGAGGCAGCCTACAGCGACCGCCAGGCAGTCACATAAGGCGGCATTTCGGCCACCTATAGCGACCGCCATTGGTGGTCGCTAAAGCCCTACAGCGACGAAGCAGATGCGACCGCCAATGGCGGTCGCTGGGTGGTCGCTATAGGGCATTAGCGACCGCCAATGGCGGTCGCTAATGGCCTTTTTTTAGTAGTGGAGACACCTTCATGTATACATCAACAGTAATAGAGATATTGTATTCCACCTAAGGTAATTCAGAGTCAAACTAAAATCTAAAATTGATTTAAACATTTTATAAATGAATGGAAAAATATACATCCAATTAGAGGAAAACATCTTCTATGATACAACTCATAGAGCCTAGATAGACCATGTAGGGAAACTGAGTGGGGGGCGGGTCAATTAGTGTACCTAACATTTAACATGTTTATACATTCTTTTATATTATCCCCTCTAAATTAGAAACCTATTAACCACTTATGAGGAATGGATGTGATATTGACTCTCAATAATGAAATGAAGATAAAAAATGAGACATCAGAAAAAGTAGTTTTTTTATAAGGTTAAACATCAATAAAAAATTCTACTCCTCATTATGTTCAACAATTAGTTATTTCTCTTATTTTCTAATCATAATAATTTGTAGTGTTTACAAGTGTAGTTAAATTCATACAATGTTTTTACATGTAATATCAATATTTTGTAAAAGTATGATGGTGTAATTTACACTTGAACCACTAGTCATCATAGGAATTGTTTATTCTAGCACCAAAAGTTACTAAAGTAACTTTTGGAAATATTCTTAAGCAAGATCACGTAGTCAGATCAAGGATTTAATTTCTTAAAATTAGAATATATCTTCTTCCTCAAACAAAACATCTTTAACAGTCAAGTAGTTTCATATATATTTTATGATTTTTAGTCTTTAAATATATACTCACTATCATAATAATTAGTTCATATAATATGAAAATTATTCCACAATACCTTCTTCCGTAAAATTTCAAAATAATGGGCATATACAACTTCTATTAATGAATTTATCCACTTTAATTTAATCTGTGAATACTATAACCATTATTTATTTACGTACTGTTTTATAAAAGAATAATCTGAAACTAATCAATTCAATTTCTTCTTGAATTCTCAACTCAATTCATGCATGAATGTAATAATTCATAGTTCATTTTCATATCACAAATTTATTTATTGTAAATATTATTTTATGTTTCTTCTAAAATTCATGTGAATTCACTAGTTCATCTCTTCACTTTCCATTGTTGAACTTTCTATTATCTTTATATAACGGAGTACATGGTTGTCATTGTCTTTGTGAATCCCTCTATAGTTTTTATGAAACTCTCTAAGATAACAATATGTGTAACCGTGTGAATACCCTATCAACAAATTTATTCATATTTTTTTGAAACTAAAATTCTTAGGTTCTTAAATTACATCATGAGATCATGAAATTCCTCAGGGTTATATCATACATGGGACTATGTCTAGTATAGAACATAATTTCACAAACATAAGTGTGTGGATTCTTACTTCCGGAACCAGGAAGGTTTGTGGTTCTTCTTCATTCATGTTTTTTGTTGTGTAACATTATTCATGTATCCAAATGGTAATGAAACAATATTCTTTTTTTGTATTAGCATGAAGCTTTTTATATGCACAGTTTTTACTGAAAAAATGAGATCTCACGTTTTTAAGTAGTAGCTCTCAATCATAGATGATTTATTTTTATAGGAGTGTTTCATGACCTCCCCTCTAATATTAATTCCACATATGATCAACATTTCGGGTTGAGTATGAAAAAATAGAGAGTCAAATATGATTAATTTAATAACAATGATTCTTTCATTATATTAAACTTCACAATTTTTAATGATTTAAAAAATGGTGGAATACCTTTTATTTTGAGCTTGATTTCTTTCATTATGATGGTATACTTTTGTGAATATGTGAACCATAACATGAATCATCTTAATTCGATCTCATCCAAGCTCATAGAAAACTAAATATACTTCTATAACTTCATTTCCAATCATTATAATATCATATAATTAAAATAAATGCATCACTGACTTCAGTTAATGAATATAAAGTAGATAATTATCCCATTTAATAATCATTATCCTAAGAAGGAGCATCGATCGATCATGAATGCATATATCATATACTCTAGTTGCATGAAGTTCCCTGGGACATATAGAAGTTTATCATGACATAGATGGATCGATTGACAGGCTCAAAATACAGAGATATGATTAAAATTATTCTATAAATATTTTTTAATGAGAATAAACTATAATCGGCATCAACCAATCCCCAATTGATTTTCAGAACATTCTAGCTATGATTTATAATCAACATTATTCATACTATGTTCTGATGATAACATTATGGTCCATCCATTGTATCGTATGAATGCACCTTACGAGTAATGGGGTGTACAACAAAAGCCAGTTGGAAGGGGATATAAAACATTTCACTACCTGAGCGATGTGACTCTATTACCTCTAGAAATATGATCCCCACTATGGTCTAAGGATCACACATGGACTACTCATTGAATTGAAAATAAAAATAATGATAGCATGTTTGAATCAATATGTGCTCATGTGTTACATGTAACTTGTGACCACTGATTGAAGGTTATGAGGATAGACCCATCAAGATCATATACACATGCATCAAAAATCTTGGATCATGCATTTCATTGAATTCTAAGTGGTAGTTCAGAGATCTGACAATATCGTCGATGTCGCGACGACCACCATGACCTATTGCCTTCAATCTGCAAAGGCGTTCTTGGATTTTTTACTCTGTTAATGCATTTATAATTCCTGGATTAGGTAGGATATATAATCTCTCCGTTCCAACTGATGTATAGTCCATGCAATGATCTTCTCCTGGAAATATATAATGGATGTCTCAAATGATCTATTATGGTTCCCGACCACAATATATTTAACTTCCTCTAAAGAAGTAAAAAATAAATAATAATGATGAAATAATTGAATTATAGATATTATTTATATTTTTAATCATACATGTAATATATATTAAATATATAACATGATAAAACTTGATTCATTAACTCGGGTTGTAATTCGTACAAATATTAAATGAACCATAAATTTTAAAATAACATTTTTTCATTAAATATTATTCCTTTTATTTACATAAACACTTGTGAATAGTTTTAATAAATAAATTCAACAAAGTTATTCTATACATAAATAATAAAGAATTGTTTTATTTATTGGTGATTGATTAGACATGGACAACACTCAAACCCTATTGTGGGGACCACCATGCCCTATATAAGTATTCACCAAAATATTGCATATTCCTGAATATGATATTGTTTGTGACCCTCTATGACCTTATATTGATAGTAATTAATAATATTCGTAGTCCAAGAGAAGATTATACCAACCCATCATGTCCCCTATAGAGACAATTAGTATTCATAGAAATAAAAACCATCCAACCAATACACATTCTTTTATATGATCTTTTTGTCATGTGACATCTAATAAAGTAGATAAAACACTTTTTTATTATAATTTTCATTCTTGTTTTGATAAAACTTGGATGAATTGCCTTTGACTACCATGCTCATTGATTTATGAGGGTACTACCATCGTGGTCAACCAAGATCAAGATATCACTTCCTCAACTTGAATGTAACAAATTCGATCATGATAATTCAACTAATGTCATACCTCTAACAACACACCCAACACAAGAATCCTCTCCATGAACTTATTTTCTGGTTTTTTCAGTTTATAAATGTATGTGATCAAATGAGACACATTGATAATGATATCATGTCTGGAGAAAAATACACATGTTTGTAGATAGAAACTACCAAGGAAACCTAAAACATGTGGTGTTTCTATTGACATGTCTATCGTCGTGATATGACCTACTAGAGGTCACTATGTGTGAACATCACAAGATTTAGTATTAGTTATTACGATCCCCTAACACTTGATAGACAGAAGTATACTATTTCTAGTCAGTATGATTTATCAAGACCATTGGATATAAGTTTAAGATTAATGTAATGGTATCTTTGGGTTCACATTATATCATGAGAAGCACTATAAAATCTTGATATTAAAAAAATATATGGAAATTACCATTTAAAGAGTGGAAAAATAAATATATTCACCATAGGGGTAAGTGTACATCATGCATAACTCACTGTATGCTTGGTATGATAATCAAAATCATGGATAATGATGGGTATAAAGAACCCAATTTTACAACAATCCCACTTTCAATAGATCCAAATATCCTATTGATCTGTGTTTCACTCACATGAAAATGTTAATGATTATACTAATTCATGGTTTTTTGTTGGGTCTTCCAGGTCTCCATCATCCGACTATTCTGCTATGTCTGGCCTCAACCCCTTGAGTAAGGCTTATCAAGAGATGTAATCTTCTAGTCTCTTCCCTTTTTCCATTGTAAAAACCAAGAAATATTCTCTAGTAAGTGTAACAGAATTATCATAAATCACAATATGATAATAATTTAATTATTAGGTTTGATTCCATAATATGAAACAAATCATTATGTATTCTACATTTCTTATTCAGATACCTTAGAAGGTGCAACGATCTCGGTATTTGAATATATGGCTACCCAAATGTTGTATGATTACTCACTCATTACCACAGTATAAATATGATATTATATCTCATTGATCCAAGGATAAAATGTTAGTTCCCACTTGTAACTAGATTCCATTTCTCTCCACAAACCGGGTATATATCCTTTGAACGTCATCACGTAAAACTAGATAGTTTTGACTGCTTCCATTGTAATTCTACAAGATATAACAGATATTTTCCTACTATAATGTATATGTTGGAAAATAAATTATAGTATATAACATGTAATATTTGATTGATCCATTGTACAAGTGTATAAAATTTCAACACATCGCTTTAATCTCTCCATATTCCTATGAAAGTTTTCTTGAAGAGATATGTGACATGTGACAGTAGAAAAATTCTCTCTCAAATTATTCTTAAATTTATATTTAAATAAAATGTCATTACATATACTATTTACATGGTCTAAGAAACCATTAGGTCTAACTCAGTAGATCCATAACCCTAAAACATAGGTTTCAACTGTAAGTCAATCTATGGAGAGTTACCTTCACCAGAGTCTTAAATAACTGTAAGAACAAATGTAGTTTTCAATATGTTACCCAACATATTTTACTTGGAAAATAGTGGTTGTCCTATTAATTTTTTATGAAAATAAATAGAAAATATTTTTTCCAAATGAATATTATATGATCTAGTTGAATACTTTTAACCATGAAATGGATTTCTGTAACATTCAGCCCATATTGGAATTACGTGGTGTCTCTAACCCTTTATGGTTTCATTTTATAAACACCTTCCATAAATGTTGTTCATGAAATTCAATTATAATTTTTAAAATGAACCTAGAAAGTATCTATTACTTGTAAAATTTTAATGTATTTAGCAATAACAGGTTCTTGTTACCAATAGAGCCTTATTGGTCCCAATCTTGTATTATCCATGTATAGTCTCACTTAAATACCCACTATAGTATTCAAAATAATAAGACCCCTTTACTTGGATGCACGTAATCCATTATTTAATTTTAATTTATCTTTGCAATTTTATTTAATTGAAAAATACTACTTACTTATAGGAATAATTATTCTCAATGAATGATGTATCAGTATCCATGGTGAATATAAAACCATCAATATGGTTTTATCCTTCCTATGTAGTATGTGTCTATGGAACATTCCTCTTCCATACCTCTTCTGTAACTCATTCCTTTGCTACAAAATGTCTATATGTAGCATTGACTAAACCCAGAACATTCCTGATCTTGTTATCTCAAGTATATATAGTCACCCTTTTAGAGAAATGTAGTTAATCATCTCACTATATATTTTCTATCATAGGGATTTTTATAACATCATATGTAACTTGGGGATAATAAAATTAGATTCATTTTTTGTTTTTATTATTCCATATTTTGTTGTCCTAAACAAACACTTTTCATCTAAAAAAAATTATTATGACATAATGGATTTCCATCGCATTGTCACTCATATAATATATATTTATCATGATATTTAGCATATTTATTTGTGGTAGAGTTGTTATTTTCAATGTGTGTATTGAAAAATAATGGTTGTTTCTATAATGTATACATATATCTCATCATTTATGATCCTTATACTTAAATCATGGCTCTAATGTGTATAAATAAATGTTAGTTTATGAATTTCTCCATGCTAAATTTTATTGATCATCATCATATATATTTTTATTTAAAAAATGCAATAAAACACTACATGCAGGCCTGTAAAAAAGACCGGATGAGACACAACTATGGGGGTCTAAAATATTGAATTCCAAGGGAATCCACGCTAATTATGTTATACACCATTGGCTTCAGAATTTGGATGTTATGGAAAATTAAGATCTCCATGCCGGAAAAATCAAGAGAAGATGGATAGTCTACTGCCTCCCTCCCCTCCCACCATGTGTGAGACACTCTAGCGCTATTTTATAGGCTCCGAAGACACATAAAGATTATATATTAGATAGAACAAGGTATAATACCAAGGAATTGGAGTGAATTATATAACTTAATTGGGTCACTCACCAGTTCATCAAGCTCTGGTCCCCTCTACCTGCAAACCGTGAGTCCTGCCCATAAGGTCTTAGCCTCTTCTTGCAATGATGTCCCCTGGCCCAGCTGTATTGAAAAATACAGAATCACAAAATTTTTTCTATCTTAAACGATCCCCCCGACTCTTATATCAACAAAAAAAGATGAAACATTAATATTAATATTCATGACTCTAGTGGGAAGATTTTATCATACTCAGTTTCTAGAAGAGAGATTCATTCTAGATGAGGTACCGTGGGTTTCATGAATGATCCATTGCAAGGTAGGATCCTCCCTACACATGCTGAGAGCCTTAACCATATCTAGAAGATGATTTTTAGTCCTTGTAGTAATTGTGCACCCATAAGATCCCACCCCTTCATGTAGCCACTTATTCCATGCATTACATAGACACCAACAACCTTCATGCATTGTAAGTGTGTACAACCTCCTCTCGGGACCCTCTCTCCCCGCACTATGAAACATGCGGTTGAGAAAGGTATACAAGACCATTTTAGGTATAGAGAAAGTAGTGAATTCACCAAATAACTTTCACACCTTGTCTACCCATTCTATCATAAAGAACAAGTGATCCAAACTCTCTTCTATATATGTTCTACAACAAGCGCTTTTAGACTTCATACTCACACCGCACCATGTAATATTCTCATTGGTTGGGATTTATTTGTTTTTAATTCTCAAGGTAAGAAAATTATACATTGTGGGGGTGTTTTTTCACCAAATAACCTCATTCCACTCATACCTTGGTACATGTGTGGAAGAGACTCAATGATATTCCTTGTACGTGAATGATCTGGAAGAAGATGGAGTGAACATACATTTATCCGGTGTCGAGTACTGATCGATGTGTTGGAACATATCCAGTTGATCTGTATCCAACACTACATTAATGAACATAGGATAAAGGCTGGAGTCTCTAAAAGATATGGTAGTGGTTGGGAATCCTGGGAATCCAATGATCTCCACAAACCAGTAATAGTGCTAGAAGGAAACTCCACTGGTCCCAACGATCCATCGAGACTGAGGTTTTAGGGTGGAGACCAGGGGACCAATCTAATCCCAGAGGGGATAGGCATGGCCTTCATGAGCATCCCTATCCTCACCCCTAGAATTCATTCATAATCATCCCCCATACAAGACGTCGCTCCAGCACATCCATTGACAGTTTGGAATGCATGAAAGTTAAGGTATCATTGAGACTTTGAACATTAATAACACCTTTGCATAGAGGCATCACCATCCTGTTCCATGATTCCAAATGACTTCTTCCCTAGGACCTCAAGTACATAATGAAAACATCAGGAATTTTTTCCATATTACATATAACACCTTTCGGTACCTTGATGGGTGATACAAAATGTACCAGGGAGGCCAAGAATACACTATCAACCAGTAAAATCCTCCCCCCAATGTATAGATACATGTTAATCAATTTGAGAACCCTCTATAATATTATACAAAAAAGAGGGTAAAAATCATAGATTTGTAACCTATTCGAAGATAAAGGGGTCCTGATGAACACAACAGGAAGCTCACCTTTCTGCATGCCTAGATACTAACTCCCCTTTTGAACTCGGCTAGCGGAGAATCATCTCGATATGTAGAAACTACAATTCTCCTTATTGATAACCTATCCACTCAAACAGCTGTACTCCTCTAGTATTCTGTTCAAACACTGCACCGATATGCTCGAAGCATTCATGAAAATGATGGAGTCAACAACGTACATGAGCTGATACACTGACAGAAAGCGTATCCTCTTACGATACGGGGAAATATCCCCTCGGTTAATACTACGATGAATGAGTCGGCTAAGAACATCCAGTGAAATGATGAAAATGATCGGTGATATGGGACCCCCTTTCAAAAGTCCACGTGTCACATTGAAGAAACTGAACGATTTTTCTATGAACACGGTCGACATTAACGTGGATCTAAAGTGATGAAAGATAATATTAGTATTCCAACAGTAAACACCCATACTTTCAAGGAATTTGTTGATGAAACTCCATTCCAATCGCTCATACTCCTTGATCATATTGAGCTCGACTGGAATAGTCGACCCTCTAGTATTGAAGTTGTTGTCTCTGATGGTTTCATGGTCCAGTGGAATCTCCCCATGGAAGGAGCATCCCCTTACAAATCTATGTCATTCCATGTATATCCATTTTGGAAGATAAATGGATAGTTGGACATTAATAATATTAGGAAGTACCTTATAAGTAACATTACACATGTGTATCGGTCAAAAGTGCTCAATAGAGGTAGGAGACTAAGACTTATTGAAAAGAACCATCGTGGTAGCACAAGTGACTCGTGGTAACAAACCACCCCAAAAATAGTCTTGGATCACTACAAAGAGATCAACTTTCACAACCTCCAATGAAGCTTTGTGAAATGATCCAAGGAACCTGTCCAGGCCCTCCATGATCTCTAGATTCAAAATCATCTCAGCATTATGGATCTCATACTATGGGGGAATATCCCCAAGGACATCATTATCATTATCTGAGAGGTTGATTCAAAAAACATCAAAAAACACCACGTCCCCCCCAGGTATCCATTCAGAAAGTGGACGCTGGGGCCTGCAAGCAGGTCATTGAAGTGGGAGCTATCCACCCCTACCACCTCCATGTCATTAGTGTAAGACACATCTTCCATCCCATTGTTCTCTTAAACCCTTATTCTCCATTCTATAATACATGCATGAAAATACTCCATATTTCTATCACCTTCTTTAATAAACATAATACTTGCATCCTCCTTATCCTAACACTCCTATTTTAGTAACATGTATTCTATACGCTATTTCCTATAGGAGAGATATTCTAAAAGATGTTCATCTTGATCCTCTTTGAGGTTCCTTTAAATTTAGTCTGCATCCTGCATAGCTACTTCTATCTCTCGATCAGACACATACATATCCTTCAACCATAGATGAAGATGAGTTTTAATCCACCTTAGCTTAATATGCAAGCATGTCCATGTGTGTCCGTGGGACGATGCATTCCAGAAATTGCACACCAGATCATTATACCTAGGATTATGAGTCTAGTTTTGGTTGAAGAGAAACTGATCTTGCTGCTCCTGCTTGGAGGATAATGAGACCAGGAGTGGGGAGTGATATGATAATCCATGTGGCATGTGAACAACATGGGTATTGGTACACATTGAAACTTCATGAAAGTTGGATAAACATCTTTCTAGATTACTCCATGACATGCAATTCCCCCAATCGTAATTACACTACATAAAACGATACTATATGAACCAGAGATCCAAAAGACACATGCCCACCAAAAAATGGGAAAAATAATGACTATCTTTACTATTAAAAGTGAATAATCCCTTCTTCTCCTCTTGATCCGCAACAACATTAAAATCCCCTCCAATAATCCAATGGAAGGTTCTGGGATCAGACACATTGATATCATTCCATAGGCTCTCCCATTGATAGGCATCACACTGTACATCGATGAAGGTGGATAAGAACTAGTGAGTGTCGAGGATCAGCTTTAATCTGATGAACTAGTCCACCACTTGCACCAGATCAACATGGATTCTCTTATTCTAGATAAATCTAGATATGTTGGTTAGATACCTCAGCATGCATGTATCTCTAAATTTTGAGTTTCTTGGAGCTCTCAATAATATTATTAGACTCTTGCTTCTGTTAAATGATGGACACCATCAATACCTTATGTTTAAGAATCTCCAAATCAAGGAAATGATTTTCGACGTGGGCCCCTATACACCTAGGAATTCCAGAAAAATAGAGGTATCATTAAGAGAAGAGGTCCCCGTGAATGGAACTAGACTCTGTGGCCTTCTCAAAGTAGGCAGGCCACCACACCTTTGGTTTCCAGGATTGTGATCTAGTGAACACTATTGCGATTTAGGGAATGTTCAAGAAAGAAGGAGACCTAGAATTGTGGATCTGAGTGTAAAACCTTCCCTTACTATCTATGATGGATTTATCCTTTCTACTCAAACCACCATCCTCCCACCGGTGATCATCCACTAAGGGTGAAATAGAGGTAGAAATAGATCTTGTAAGAGAAGAACCCCCAAAGTTGAAACCCAGTGTCACCAACACCATGGATTTCTCCTCCCCTCCTAGATCACTACATGCCATAAATTTATCAATGGGAGCAAGAACTGGTAGGAGTTAGGTAAAAAACACTAAGATAGATAGGCCGCCCTCTAGTCCTAAGGAACGTACTTCTGCACAAAGGGCACCAGATCCCAAAAATGATCTATACCACCTTTCAATCTTGGTCCAAGATGTATTACTGGTCCCATGATGCCAAAGGAAGATTTCAAGCAGTCAACAAGAGCATGCACCTCTTCATTTTGCAAGACTAAAGGGTAATCATTCACTTGGGATAAAGAAACACCTATATCTCTAGAACCCTAAGAGGGCCACCAGCATCCATCTTGACGTAGGTGATGACACACCTGCACCGCATGTCCTTGAAGAAGGTAGTGAGAGAAAAACTCGGAAAAATAGGGTATGATATGTCTTGAACCCAAAAAAAGCTATCCTTCCCCTGTAAATCCATCTTTTCTGGAACTAGAAGAGACAGATCCATCTCTACATAGATACTATCCATAGATACCTCTGTACATTAGCTTCTCTAGGGTTGTGAGAACAAGAAACCCCACATAGTGTCACCAATAGATTTGAGAAATAATTTAATATAAAAGTGTAGAATAAACCCTTAGAGACTAACCCACACTATAGCGAAGGGGTATTATTCCCCCTAGGGCGCATCCTGAGACCACCTGGACAAAATAATTCTCCAACGGCCCGAAGCATGAGGATCCTACACCACACTTAAATCAAGTACTCTTGTGTCTCTAGGACAATACAGAAAGAGTTCCTGTGTAGGATGGAGATTCTCACCAGAGCACGAATCCCCCTAGAGTCCACAAACCATTGAAACACTACAAGGGGGCGCTACACCCCCGAAATGAGAAACGAGGGTGTGTTGCAAGCATGGAAAATCTTCCTCAAAGGCTGATCCATGTATCTTCAAAAAGACTCGAGCGCCTTCACATAATGCATGATACTTCCCCATTGGTAACCTTGGGAACCAGGAATGACCCACAGTCGTCAAAGATCCATAAAGGGTTCCGCAGAAGAAAGGATGAGAAGAAGACACCACTGGTGGAGGTCCTGGGGAGGGAAAACTCAAAGGAGTATCCAAAACAGCATTCATGAGGCCAGAGAATGAAGGAGCTGGCGAGGAAGGGCCTAGGTTGAAAGAGGCTGGGACGGAGAGGGACGACGCCCCCCAGGAGTAATAAATTGCAATGGTTGATCTTTTTTGAAAAAGTGGTGGTGCGTGAAGCACGTTCTCCTGGGCCTTCATTATGCATCTTTTTTCCTACATTTTATTGATCATTTTTTAAATGTATGAATAAACCTAGATCCTCATTATTGGAATCATATATTTGATATGGATAAGTTAATGTGAATTTAGGATTTACTCCACACTACATTATATTGAACTATGGATGCTTGGTCAAAATATTCTTTTCCATACCACCCCGAAGCATATCATATCTTCTGAACATGCATATACCATACTGCAATTTCACATTCCTTTATAAACACATAAATGAATCTAAGGATGTACATTTACCAGTTTCTAACTCATGGAATAGTTCACACTCTCTAGCTAAATTAATTTCAATAATTATGGGATTTCCATTTGTTATATTGTTCTCTTTATCCAAAACATAGAACATAAGTGTGTCCATATTAGCGAAGTTCTTTAAATCTAAGGAGTATAGAAACCATACTAGTTATATCCTTGAAAACAACTTATTTTTTCATGAAAAAGAATTATCCTACCACAACAAGGATTATACATCTAGAATTTAAAATTCACTAGTTATTACTAATGATTCAACCATTACTAATCAATACATTGAGCTATAAAAAACATAATCAACATACACTCTTAAACTAGAATAATGTCTCCATGTGTCAAAATGAAATGTGAGATAAATTATTTGGTAATACATAACAACATTTCAAGTAGATCCATTTACATGGAATTTATAAGTTGTGTACTTTTCATCGTTGACTTATGAACCACTATTTATCAACCTCTTATAGAATACACATTAATTCTTGTAAAATTTTTATACCTACATGGTTACTATAATTCAATTCCCATATGTGATGAGTGTACTGAACTTAATACCCATGGATTATTATAGAAAAAATACATATAAATTATGATTATACTTGAAGATTAAGCGGTTACTTGATTATTTGATTTATCTCATTACACTTAAAATTAAATAGAATTATTTCATGAGATGCTAAGTAAATGACCTCTTATATTAAACCTATTTTATTTAAGGTAATTTTTGAAGGATCATCTTCCATATCTCTTTCCATTATCCTTTTCTCCATGTCTTTGAACTTGTTATCTATAAGAAAAAAACAATATTCTTTTTTATGTTCTTATTTACATGGGGAACATTACCCAAATGTAAATGAAGCATTTTAACAATTTACTATTGATTTTTTAATCATAAAATAAACTATATTATATGGGCGAAAAAGATACAATAATGGAATATATTAAAAGATAATGATCTATATTTCATATTTACACGTAACCAGTACAATCATTACCTATTCATATATTTATTCTAATTCTCCTCATAATCTTCTCATAGTTGAGACTACTTGTGAAATCATCCATATCCTAATGTTGTATTCACAACACACATCGTATGTTGATGATAAAATTATGATATGATAATCATATGCATCATACCTGAGTCTACTGTATAAATATTTCGCATCCTTGCTTCTTGAGGTGGCTTTAATAGATATTAAGGACACTAGTACCTTGAATTTCTGATGTCATAGAACTTTTCCCAAGTACTTGTAATATCCATGGAAATTTATACTAGTTTGGAAATGATCATTTCCCATTAGTTACAATAGTTTATTTGTTGTATTTCATTCCATTTTCTAAAAAAATAGCAGATTAGTAATAATATATTGATTACTGATTTGATGTTATATTTTATTTAAAATGGTAAATGTCTCTCACAATCTTAACAAACTCTATAAAACCTCTGTGCTACTCGGAGAGTTCAAGGTAGGAATTTGATTTCCCAGCCGTATTATGCCATGGCTCCTTGATCTGTTGAGTGAAGTCAAAACTTCTAAAATCATAAATATGATTTAATAAAAAAATTTCCTATGATGTAGAAACAATCTTTGTATGGAAACACTTTTTCTACAAACATTAGTTATATCAACCCATCATTCTCATAAGAAATCCCCATTAGTAAGGGTAATCCTACACTATCATTGATGAGCACCATGAACACCAGGTTTTGATTAAATTCAAATGACAGAATGTGTTGGAAACATTATATTTCTTTGAGGGTTTTTATATTTTCCCATCAATGTAATACATTTATATTATTATTTTCATTCTATTTCATTATTCACACAATATGACATTAACAGAAAAATCATTAATCATGTCTTTATACATTTTACTATTTATTATTTTGTATATTTCCTACTATCATGGAATTGTATAAAATAAAAACCAAATCCATAAAATAAATAAAAATACGCAATTGGTCTTGAGAATCTAATATTTTTTATCCATTTAAACATAATGAATCAACCATGACCTAGGGGAGTCAAACTTGATTCATGTCTTCACTCATGGAGTAGCTCATTCCCACACAATTTTTTATTTTCTCATTTGGATTTCAACTTGACTTGACATGGCATAAGATGTAAATCATCTTCATCATAATAAAAATATACCCACATGAAGATGAGGGGGTATTAGGTAGAGAAATGTGCAATTATAAATTTATATTAATGTGTAGGCCCTTATAGAAACTTTAAATAAAAATATGATGTTCTTTCCTTCATAAAAATTAAATAATTATTAAAATAATTTCATGTAGGTAATTAGTTGTTAAATAAAATGAATGAAACACACACATGGTCGATCAGTGTTTAAGGAAATTCAATGAAATAAAATTAAATTGTTTTAAATTTAATGTATCAGCTCATTCCAAATATATTAGTTTAATTATTTAAATTCATAAAATTTATTCAAATAATTAAATGATTTAATTTAATTAAAAAAAGTAATAAATGTTTTGGAGTAATAAAATATTATATTTTTATACTTGAAAATTACTATTTAATTAATTTATATTAATTTTTATATTAAGTTAATTATTTCATTTATTTTTTATATGAAATTTAATCGGGCCGCAAAACCCAGTCGGAGAGCAATGAGGGTCATGCTTTAACCCCAGAGACCCATATCAGGTCAGTAATACCTCATGCAGTTCTATTCTGGCCTAGAAAGTCCTACCCAGACATGTTATGGGTTGGGCCATACCGCCCCGACCAATTGTGGGGTAGATCCGGTCAAACGAAACCCATGGGAAGCGCGACATGGGTACCTCATGGATGGGGCATGATGCACGTGGGGCTTAGTACGAAAGGTGGTTGTGGGCTATCAAATCAGTCATGAGAAGTGGAATCAACTATGGTGATGAACTATCACAATCCAAATTTAGGGTATAATGACAACATCAATCCCAGCCATGATGATGGTGATGGGAAGGAGGTAGCATGGTGGTCGAGACAAGGGGGCTCGATATGGGATGTGGGGTGTGGCACCGATGTGGGGTAGCCTAAAATAGTTTGTGGAATAAGATCATGAAATGGAAAGCCTCCATTTAACTAGGAAGGAGTTGTGGAAAAATCATTTGAGGTGGTGGTTGACATCATAGAAGTGGCTGGCGGCTCCGATTCCTGATGGTGGGTCAGGGCAGAGGCCATGGTAATGGGTTGAGGTAGTGTCTTTGGGGGCTCTTCCTGAGGGTAACTTTCCATCAACCAAAATGATTGAGGAGGATGAGGACATGGATTTCTAGTATAGAGGAGTGCGAAGAGCCAAGGAGAGATGGTGATGCCAACAATAGTGGTCTGTGCGTGGAGAATAAGACTGGAAGACTTCTTTAAACACATTATTTTCTAAAATCCAAGCAATGGGATGTAGTAGAAATGTTATTTTTATTATAAATGGCCACGCCACCCATTCGGTTTTTTAATAGCCTCAATAAATACCCCTAGTCATGAGGAATATTTAAAATAAAATAATATTTTTATTATTTCTTATGATGATAGAAAAAATAGATCACCACCAGAGAAGATTCGATTGCCAAATTATTACTAATTATTTCGTAAAATAAAATTAATATATGTAATTTTCTTTTTCTGGTGATACATTTAAATTTTATAATGTATAAAATATGTTATTAATTTATAATACTTGAAAATGAACTGCATTCCATATAAAATGTTTTTTTGGATGGTCTTAGCATGGCCATCTTTGATCCGATCAAAACATGGCTCGATCTATTTGGACTAATTTATAACCTTATACATAAAAGTAATGAAAAATTAATTTTATTGTCTTTTAAAATCAACGTGATTACTATGATAATAATTTCCGGTGTTGAGGAATGGAGTGGAAGTCAGTGGTCCTGGGATTTGAAAATTTTCATCATGCTAGTGATGAAACATTGTCATCTCGGGCGATGCAAGCCTCGATACAGTTCAAGGATCTCACATGGATTACTAAATGTTTAGAAATTAAAAACAACACGTTATAATTCAAATTGAATCATGATCACTTTTCATGCATCTCTAGAAACATATAGAACATATTATGAGTTTAAACCCCTCTAGATCATCCACACTAGATTCAAAAATACATACAAATGTACTTCATTAAATTTTAGGTGTTAACGTGGAGCTTCGATGATCTCTTCGACATCCTGATGATCACCACAATCTCATGCCTTCGATCTATGAAGTAGATCATAGATCATTAAATCAGTTATAGGGTTTCCCTATCTAGGACTTAGGAAGGGATAGAATATTTTAATTTAGACTAATTAATAGTGCACAGAATGAGCTTCTCCTTACCAAGTATAGTGGATGTTTGTAATACAGTATTAGGGATCCCGACCCCTGTATATTTAACATTCACTATATACATAATAAATATATAATTATGATGAACTAACTGCATCATAAATATTTTTAATATTTACTCATATAATTTTAATATATATTAAATATATTATCTGATAATATATGTGTCAACAACTCTACTAGTAATTCCATCCAATATTAAACAGTCCCTGAATATTAAAATAATATTTGTTCATATAATATTATTTTTTGTATTTACATAAACTCTTGTAATTACATATAATAAGAAAATTCAACCCAATTACTTTATACATCAATATTAATGAATTTATTTATTTATCAGAAATCGATAAAACATGTACAACACTCATAACTCATGGTGAAGCCCATCATGTCCTATATATCTATTCACCTTAATGTGATATATTATTGAATACGATATCATGTGTGACTCTATAGAACCTTATCAAGATAAAAGTTAATAGTATTCACAGACCAATAGTGGATTCCAGCAACCCATCAAGGCTCTTAATGACGAAAGGAATTGTCATTACAATGGAATGAATCCTATGAACATGAACTGTGTAATATAATCTCTTTTTCAGATGATATTCATAAAAAAGACACAAAAATGTGTCACCAAAATTTCATAATTTATTATTTTTGATCTAACTAGTCATATATAGCTTAGACAATCATGGCCATGGATTTATGATGGTAATGACATCCATATAAATTAGACCCGAGATATAACTTCCTCTGATCAGAGGAAAAATCATTATTGATCATTCAACCAATACCATTCCACATATGACACGACAACACATTCAACCATTCCATGAATTTAATGTCATGGAATATCCTTGCATAAATGTATAAAATCTAATGGAATAAATTGATAATGATCACAAGTTATGAGACCAATACACATGTTTATAGATAGGAACTACCAATGACACCTGAAACATGTAGAGTTTCTAATGGAGGGGTTGTTCATATGGTCTCACCTACTAGAGATCACGGAGTACGAACATCATGAGAAGAAGTTTCAATGATTATGATCCCCTAGAACCTGATTTTGAGAAATTTGAGTTGTCTAGTGATTATCATGTATCTATACCCTAGGGCATACGTTTAATATTAATGTCATAATATCTCAAGGTTCTCATTACAAATAGGGAACTACAATAACCTTTTGATATGCGTTATAATATATGGGAATTTCTATTTAAATAGTTGAAATAGAAATATATACACATTGATGATTGGTGTACATCAAGGATAACTCATTATACACATGGTATAGTAATCAAAAGTGATGATAATGTTGGGTCTACGGAACCCGCTTTTACGATACACCCAATATGGGATGGGTTGATCCACATGTCCCCATGTGCACCCTTACATGTAGACTATGGGTGATTTTATCTCTCCAACTTTTACCTCCCTTACAAAATATGCAGGTGATCTCACACTATCCTACATGTATTGCTTGGTCAACTCTCTCCCACATGGTGGACCCTTGGGTTCGACATGTATGGTCGAGTAGGTCACTGGTTGGCCTATGGTTGGACAATTTTCTTTAGAAAATCCGTAAAATTTAGATAATAAAAAACTATGAATAATAGAAATATATAAAAAAATTCACTCCTCAAAATATTGTTCATATATTTTTAATGCATGGCCTTCCAATAACTCCACATGAAATAATAGTTTTACTGTATAGGGTTCTTTATTTTCTCTTATTCTTCATGTCATCATCATGTGAAATATTATTTTTCCATTTCTTCATATATCATCAATCTTATTTAAAATAATGATCATATTTCCTTTTTATTTCAATATTCATTTAAATTCATCATTAATTCTTCTACAAATAATTATATAAAATAAATTTTTAATGGACATGTTAAAATTATATTAATATAATTGAATAATTTCATGGTTTTAACAATTTTAAATATTTTATACAATGTGAAATATCATATTGAAATGGGAACATTTATTTTAACTTAAGAACATATCAAAAATATTTTGAGTGAAAAATAATTAATTTTCCAATCATTAGATCCAATTATATTTCATGAATCCATATAAATTTTCCTAGAATCATCACCATCCTTCTTCAATAATTCACAAGAGAACTCCATCTTTATCATGCCTTGATAACTCAATAATGATAAAAGACGTAATAATATATTTAATTTGATTCTTTATTATATATTGAAAAAATATTTGTCCACCCTCATAGACCATCCACATGGGATATAAATTTTGTGTTAGGAAATATCATTTAGATTCTTTTAATATGAATATTTAACAAATGAAATATTTTTTCCCTATCATATATGGTATTATTATTTTTGGAACATTTTTTCATTTATAATAATACTTTGTTAAATATTCCCTCAATAGATCGAGGGAACACATTGCCAAATATTTTAATAAACATATGGATACACATATTTATTCTAGATAAACACTTTTACCCAACTCATATTTTTCATACAAGTTATAAAAACTATTGAATCATAAACCATGTTTATATGTTTAATTATCTCATACATGTTCATAACAAATCATTATTATCAAACAACTTCTATTTTCACGTAAGGGAAATGAGATAAGGTTACACATATTTTACCTCGATCCAACTGAGTTTGATAAAATCCTTTACATTCAAATCATGTATTTATTAACTATTTTCTTCATCTCATGAATATAAACTATAAGCTCAACAAATTATTGAGTTGATTTTTTTACTCCTGTTTATTTAAAAAACATTGTAAAATATTAATTCAGCATTACATATCATTAAACATTGATGACTTAATTTTTATAAGATTCATTACTGATATGTAAATTCAACAGAGTTTCACAAACTCATTGAGGTATATCATTGATAATCCTATAATATTGAATTACAACTCTTCTTTTCTGAAAACCCGAGGTTTAATTACCATGAAAGTATTCTCAAAGAAATGTTTCTATACATTGAAACAAATTTTTCTTCTTATAGATTGACATTTAACGTAAATTTACTATGTACAAAACACATTAGAACAAATATATCAAATTACTAGGTTAATATATATATATATATATATATATATATATATTCCCAACACCTTGATAATATTAGTTAAAAAATATTTTAATTAAATCATATTTTTGGAACATTTCCATAGATAAAAATAGGATGAATTCCATAATGGGAACTATCCATTTTAGTCTTCAATTAAATAATGTTATAGAATTAATCAAATCATAACTATGTGGATAAAAATACCTTATCTAATTTTATTAAAAAAATTATGTTCTATGAATGATATATATATGATAAAATACACATCCAATGATAGGGTTTTCCCAGATTTATCTATTTGAGATATCAATAAAGAAACATCTTTTCTCTATTACATAAAAGATAATCTAATACTCCCAACTTCAATTCATTTATCTTTATGACCTTGTATATATATTTTTAAAACATATAGTTGATATCATATATCTATCATAATAATATAATTTATTTATATAACGAATGTTGTTTTAAGAAAACAAAGTCATTTAACATATTCAATCATATTGAATATCATTTGATGTGCCAAATCATATTGAGTTTATGTGACTCTAATCATTTATGTGACCAATCATATTTTGCATAGGAGTGTAAAATAATATTCCTTTGTTCATTTGTATCTAATACCATTAAAAACATAACTTAATCACTTTATAATTACATAATCATCCAGGTTCTCATTTTGATCAACTTAAACACTTGATTAATAAGTAAGTAACTATTTTAGAACTTATAATTTTCTTTTTGGACATTTCTTAATGAAATTATCTTTATTACGAAAGTATTATAAGTTATCAGTAATAGGAGTAACACACACTATGATTCCCCTGATAAGGATTAATAGTAAAGTTTATCTTGATGATGATGGTGATATTTATCTACAACAAAATATTTTATCTAATGATTTTCGTGTATTATTAACCATTTAGTAAGGAATTTAATTATATGGGATACTCGTAAAAATATAAATTTTTTTAAAAATCCATAATATCTATTAGTGGGAAAAGATCAATATTTTACTATGAAAATATACCCACATTAACCTAAAAATCAATGCATAGTATTTTAGGTATTGAATCATCCCAATATAACCATATATGCCTATTGGATAGTTGAGAAGACAAATATATTTCTAATCAATAAAATGGATAAACCCAATTCTATTCCTCTAGTTTCATAAACCTTGTGATTTCTACGATATTATAATCCGAAGCTAGTATAAAAATGTGATAATCAAATGACAATCCAAGGGAATTTCTCTCGGGTGTGATAATATACAAGGATTTTGTAGTGAGATCAATTAATTTCTTTCCTTACATAATATGTTCTAGAAACACCATTCATTGGAATGAATATACCCAATTGGATTATTGAGGTATTGACAAGTTCCAATTTTGATGGAATCTAATAATTAATTTTTAATGGGGATTTTAATATCACTATCTCATATCTTGTAATTAAATTTTATGGATGCATGTTTTAGTATTGTAGTTTAAATTATATTCCCTCCACCAAATGAATATTTTGAAACCGTATTGATTTGTATCCCTTTACACAACCCAGAAGTTTTAATTATTCACCCAAAATTAGAAGCCAGTTATATTCATACATATCTGAATGTATCATATGTATATGGTAAATGAACACTTCTTTTAAAGGAATTAAATTACCTGAGATTGAAAATATCAACATGATTAAGCATATAGAGATAGATAGCCAACCCCAGTCACATTCCTCGACAAGGCATTGGTCCTGTGGTAAGTATGCAGTCCAACCCCAAGACCCTCTACCCATGGATATATAAATCTAGAGAGAATACAAATCTCCATAACTCTATCAACTAATATGGATTAACTATATTATGAAAAATTAAAGCTAATAAAATCAATTACAAACCATGTTCAAGGGAGATGAAAAACAAAATTCATTATTGTGAAATTCCTATATTGTAAATAGAGGATCAATATTGAAGCATTTATACAAATAATTTAATGTATACAAAATTCATCATATAATAAATTAATAATGTTGGATAAAATATCGAATAAATTTTGAATAAATGAACATTTAAAAAAATTTCCACTGTATAAACATTTTTCAGCAATTCGTAAATAAATAATTATAAGTGCTTTTATTATTCCAACCATATAATTATTGTAATTCCATAATATTTAGGATAATCATTTTACATTTATTAAAATCCAAACTCTATCAAATTAATCATTATATGGGATTTAAATTCAAGATATATGATATTATATGAATTATAAATAATTTACATGTAAATTTAGGTTATTTAAAAACATTACATAATCTAAATGTCATATACATAATAATTATTTAAACAATGATCATGTAAACCATTAAAAAACATTTTACATTTCCTAGAAAACATCAATATGCGACCACCTTCTATTTTAAACAATCAAAGATAATAAATGATGAACAATTCATAATTTAAATCAAAATATTTTTTATTTTTCTCTTATTTCAAAATTTAATACCATTTAGAAATTATCACTTTTTATTTATACGTGAAAACGTTTATTTTTATAAGGTATGTTATGACAAATAATTTGATAAATGTTATTTAAAATATTAAAATTTAATATTCTACATTATAATGAATCTAAAATAATTAAATATTTCTAAAAAAATTATAATTATCTACATTATAAACCTAATGTAAATTAACATATCCAAAAATACATTTTATACTGATTTAAAAAGATTTTATATATTATTAAAATTATTTAAGAACCTAAAAATTTTATATAAATTTCTATTTAGCCTTATAATGAACCCTTTCTTGGGAACATGTAACCCAGTCTACCCTTATTCTCACACTCTGCATAATGGTGATTTATTTCAAGATCCTTCAGTAATGGTAGATGTATATAAACCTTAAATATCATACATTTCATACTAGTATAGATGGTATTACCTTTATATGACCTATTCACGTATAGGTAAGTGAAAATATAACTTTCTGTAAATATTTTAAAACATAGAATTATCTTAATGTATCCACTCTCTATATGGGTAATCCTTAAATAACCATTATATATAGTGTGAGGAAATATGGGATAACCATTGCACAAGATTTTTTGAATAATTTTATTTTAATGTGACCATTATGAAAACTTCATCATGTTAGGCTTAACAACTAAGTTACCTTTATGGAACTATTTTAAAATGAAAAATACCATTTATAGACCATATATCACATATAGATAAGTTTATATGCCCCTTATATGGATCAATATACCTATGGTTATGGTGATACGGCCCATATACAAACCACTCTACATAAGGGTAATCCATTGGTTACCGTTATGCATCTCATATGTGTAAGGGTAATATTTTGGTTAACATTAAGTAACCCATATATGTTATGGTAAACCCTTTTATGAAATTATGTTTCAAAAAACATGAAATAACATTTTTTCACCTTTATTTAAAGAATGATTTCGTAAAAGTAATCATGGATCACTCTAATGCAACTAAATGGTGGTGGATTCACTATTTCTCATATGAACATGCCCAAAGTGGCAACCATATAAACCTCTAAAGGAACTCCATTTCCCAATATTTGGGAATGAAATAATTATCATCACAATGGACCTTCTAGGAGGTGATCTACACCTTCTCACCAATCATGAGAGAGAGATCACAGAAATTAGTTAACTCTTTAGTATTTCCTTTTATACCACTGATGATTTTTGATAGATTCCAATATCAATTCTTGGAATATGTGAAAAAAATATAAGACACATGTGTACGGTTCTCTATATAAGATAATATAAAATTTGTATAAAAAATGAAATGAAGAACATGATACTGTTAATGAGTGCATCATGAACCAGAGATTAGGAAGTACATCTTCAACATTATCATATCGTTTGATAAATATAATTGAGTGGAAACAAAATCTCATATCCATGGTGTATCCATGGGTTGTGCCTGAGTCATCCCTAATATGTATAGGAACAATCTTCATTCTGTATTATTATAGTTCCTCAAATAGGAATGTGGAATATGGAGAGAGATTTGGAACAATGAGTATGTGCCTATCACTGAGTATCCACACACATACTATATCCCTCATATGGATATATAATTTATAATCCAAAATGAAACACCTTAGGTTATCTCTTTTATTGATTCATTAAAACACATGAATAAATACCTTGGCCGATATGTATTAATCATATTAATTAACAACAAAAAACTTCCACAAATTAAACTCTATATTAAATTATGGTTTTGTGGAAAATTAAACTATCTAAGTGAAGATTATTATTATTAGAAATATAAAATATATTCCACTTTATACATGTCAGTCACAATCTTCATGAAATACAACACACACACACACACACAGATATATATATATAGGGAATATATATATTAAATATAAGATCAATGGATCTACCCCCATGATCTATGGCTCATTAGGGGAATTGAACCCTATGAGAATCCAACTACTGTATCTAAAAACCCAAACATACTCCCTATCCAGACCTACTAGTCATTGATCTATTATTTGACTAGGAATACCAATCAAAATTACCTTGAATCATATATATTCCTCATACAACTACCCTCACATTACAACGTGACTCATAAAAAATTCATCATAGATGTCCCAACCAACCCAAAGAATGAAACTATTTTTAAGGCAATGTACATAAGCTAGGGAAATTATTATGTTTCCAACATTGAAATCAAAAGGAATGAGTCCCTCTTAGAGCTGGAAGAGACAAACCCCTACCCTTCCCTAGATTCCTATCACCACCTTGGAACATCTCCAATGATCCACTCTTCCTTCCACTGAATTAATCCCCCAAAACTAGGCAAAGAAGGTCTCTATTAAAATATGGTAAAAATGTTACTACATTATCATCTGGTAATCCCTTCTAAATAGTAAGAGCATTATAGAAAATGCCTGACTATTTGTTCAAGTCAATATTCTAAACAAGATTTCTCAACTATGGATTAAGGTTGATCTCAAACTTCCTAATCTTATGAGTATCAATTTAATAAATGTATTTGAAAAAAAATCATCTCTACAAAAAAAATTTTATAATCCACCACTAATTTATTCCCCTAATGGTTCTCTGTATACTTCTGATCCCAATCCAATCTCATCTCCTTGAAAAAGTATTTTAAAAAATATTGGTCTTTAAAAGTAACCTTTCTCAGACCCTCATGACTATATGTTTGGAGCATCACACCCCAACACCTCTTGGTTATTCCCAATAACATGAATATTTTTATCATCACCCAGTGATAACTTGGTGTATCTATAAGGTCAATGATCCCCTAATGGATATTTATCTATTTTTGGAGTATTGAGGACCACTTCTTCCTTGAACATATAGAGGATGATATAATTGGGAATCCCATGAAATATTCACCCAATTAATCATTCCCTGATACACTAATCCTCCTACCAATGACATGGATCAAAATAAACTTATATGAGGATGATATTATACCAAAACCATTGGAGAAATTTTTGGAAATTCTCAACTAGACCCTCTTGAACAACCAAATTTACAATAGAAACATTCCCCCCTTTGGGGAAATTCTCACTATGGTCCCTCAGTGACACTATGGGATGTTGATGAAGAAACATTGTCTAGAATTAAAAAATAGATAATCAAAAACAAAATTAACTGACCAAATAATAATATTCATAAGACATTAGAAGGGGAAATCATGTTCACACACACATTCTCATATACTAGTATCCTTGGGGAGAACCATATATCTTCCCACAACCAATATTCATAACCCCTTTATAACCCTTCTAAGGAAAAATCCCACTTTGAGGTACCTGTAATGTAGTCACATTCATATATATATATATAATAGGGAAACAATTATAATTTTCAATGTATATTAAATTAATGTCACCAATGATATATTTGTGAAAACACTAACTATATGATTTTTGAATATTAATTAATTTAAACCTATCAATCATAATGGATCAGATGTATTACATGAGAACCTACATACTTGTCAATGATATATGAAATCAGAAGCGTTCACTAATCGTCCATGATAAAAAAATACCATATATTTAAACTATAAAATATCTACCAAGGACAATATGCAACAATTACATCAAAAATGATAAATGTGATCATACTTCCTGGGTGACTCGAATATCCACTATACTAGCTATGTTTAGGAAAAATATTATCTACCCTACACAAATCACATTTATCCTACAGTTATTCTCCCATACCCTGAATAATATGCCAATGAAAATAAAGGGCTCTCATACCACTTTGTGAGAACCTAACTCAAACCACCCATTCTAGGCCATGGATCCACAAGACCACATCTGTGCCTCCTCATATGCAATATGTTTTTGACTAGCACTATGGGGAAAAGTACCCTTATAGGGAGGTATGCCCTCTATATCAAAATTCCCTCAAATTAGTGAATAAAATAAATAATTAAACCAAGTTAAATAAATAATAATGGTAATTTTAAAAACTATATAATGATAAAACATTACGATTATTACAATTTATGACATAATTCCATACAATATTCAAGGACATAAAATAGGTAAAAGGATCCCCAATTATAGAATATCAATATAAAAATGAGAAAAAGAAAAAATAATAAACGAGGCACCACAAAAAAATATCAAGGTGTATGTCTAGTATCACCTCTATCTTATCCTTCTTACACCTACATGGTATCTTATCAGATGGAGAATTCCCATTGGCAAGATAATAAAAAATGAAATCTGTACCCAAATCATGATGTCCATATTGTGTGTGGGAATAAACTCAATAGGAAACCATTAATGATCATTTAAAATAACTGTAGAAAGTTTATAAATGAGAATTTATAGATAATAAATAAATGCATAAGTAACCACATAATCAGTCCTTACATCATGTGCTAACTGGGCCCCCACAAAGCTCAATCCTTCCTTCTTAGTCTCCATGCCAATATGATACTCTATCAAAACACAAAATAACAAATCTCAAACCCAGACTTGTTCCTATCCAATAGTTCATAGCCTCATCATCACCCCAACCCCTCTTATATAATATGGGGAGGATAGATTATATATATATAAATCTAATCTAAGGATTCTTGAATGGTCCAAACATACTCACTGACTAATCAATAAGATTCTAAGGAGGTCCAACCAACACACTGGCCCATACCTAGTGTTATAGGGAGATCCCATTAGTAAATGGTCATATAAAAATAGTAAACATAAAAAAGATTCACAAACAAAGGAAATTAGTCCCTAACACATATATTATCTATCTAGAATATATTATCCCAAACCAATCACAAATTGTTTCCACAAGGTCACTTTACCGGGGCAGACATCCCTGACATCACCAATAATACTATAGAAGAAAATAATTTTTAAAACCCATAAATTAGTCTATCCCCACATAAGGGGAATATTATGTCTTTTAAAACTCACCTTTTATCTCAAACTCTACAAAACAAAGTTACACAGGGCTACACATGCATTTACATGAAAAACGGGATGTATATCATTATGCAAATGAGAAAAAAATTCAAGGGACACCAACATTAGTCATGATGAATCCAAAAAAAACTTAATCCCCACATGAAACAATAATTCCATGATAAACCACTATAATAAACAATAAAATCAATAATTATGGTTATATGAAAGAGGAAATAATGATAAACCAAGAGAAATAGGGATTTATTGGTATAAAGACATTAGTTTTACTAAGAGGAGACAACTAGGATGAATACAAATTAAAATTGTCAATAAATAATGGAAAGTCAATTTCATCCAATATAATCCTAATCAAGGTTAAATCTTGAAAATTAGTTATAGATGTGGGTGGAATCTTAAGGGGTGTTCTAAAGTGAAAATATAAGGCTACTGTTTTTAGAAAATTCTTAGGATTTCATACACAGTGTGGGAGCATTGTTCATTGCTTGGATGGAATCAGACAGAACCCCAATTGTTATTCCCTAACAATTCATGGTGTGATAGATTCCATGAGGCCATGAATGGATTTTTATAGCTCTATATCATCCACAATTCTTACCCACTCTTCTTAAACTAGACCTCGATCCATCCCAACACCCCGAATAGCTCAAAAAAATTAAAATAGACATGTCTTTGATGAAATTAAATACTAATCCATTGGAAATATGATGGGAGATACACTAGATAAGGGGATTAATACACCATATCTTTCAAATAATGATCACAATTCACACAATGAAATATTCATGGTAGAGGGATTCCCCTCTTTTTATAGTATGATTCATGAAATGAACCCATTTCTATAGACCTGTGTTGGGAAACCACTTATTGGAAGGATTGATTTTAATTTAATTAGCGGATTGTTTTAGGATCCTCTGAAATTTATATTTTTTTATGAAACAAATATAGAGGTAGATATCTCCATTGATATCCCTTCCTATTTCCATGGTGCACTGTGATTTGGGTAGTTTCAATATTTTTCTCCTCATTGATTTGAGGTATGGTATTATCCCTTACCTAATTTTTTCATAAAATATTTTTCTCATACGATTTCAATTCACCTAGTTAGGGATGGGGGGGGGGGATTTCACCAAATCATTGTAAAAGAATCAAAATTCTGGTGTATCTTATGTGTGGCTCATTGAAGATGTCTTGTGTAATGTAAATTAAACCATCATTCATTATTTTATTTGATGTATTATTCCCAATGAGGTTTTTATATTTTATGGTGAATTTGGGTGAAAATGATCATTATTTGTGGGATATAATTCTATATTTTGCATGGATTATATCCAAGTGCATGTTTGTAGTGAAATACACTCTAATAATCATGGTTTCAACATCATGAAGTCACCTGATGTATTTGGAATAAGGTATGATAAAATAATTGTTTTAAATTGTTAAAAAATATTTTAATAGTTTTACTGATTATATAGGTGATTGGGGGATCATATGAGGTTGGTATGATCTGTGGTTGGATTTTTAATCACTTGTTGAGGTAGGAAGCCTTTATATTACCGATTCTCTTATTATTTTTGTTATTGTATGTTTTTTTGTAACATGAATATTATTTTCAAGTATATTCCAGGGATTTATGAGTTTCCTATAGGATTGGGATTGTCTCATGCTGGCCTAATAGTCAACATGGACCATATATATTCCTAAATTGTTCAATGTTGTTTCATTGGTTGAATGAGTATCTTTGGTCCTCTTTATAGAGTACTTGGAGGAGTCTATTTATTTTTTATGTAAAATGGATTACTTTGTAAAATTTTATTTTTTAAAAGGGTTCTAGATTGAAATTCTATTTGAAAGACTAATTTGGGAAAATATACTGAGAAAATATTTTTAAATGGTTATTAAAGGAAATTATGAAGGGATTTATTTGGAATGTTTGTTGGTTTTTTTGACCTCATGAGGGTGATGCCCCAATTTCGAAGATTGTTTACTTGATGTGTGCCCATGAGTACAATTTCATTACTATAATACTTATTATATGACGTTTCATGCCATATTTTCATGTTGATGATGTTATTTTGGTACAATAATGTCGGGAAGGTTTGGATAGATGCTAGGGTATCTTCTAGAGTGAGAGGAATCCCTATTGAGATCATCATTTATAATGACCCGAAGCTTATCGTACATGGACATTACATTACTTTTGCGGAATACTTAGTACATAACAAAAACACACACACAAGGATCGTAATAGTTTAGTGTCTTTGGAAACTCAGAACGTAATCTTCTAAACGTGGTGAAAGATCTTCAATATCTCCCATAATGATCTTCCCCTTTTTTTTACCTAAAACCTTTCTTTATATCCTGGGGAAAGAAAAACAAAAAAAGGGTGAGCTCAAATGCTCAGTAAGGGTAAACAAAAGAAATATCAATCACATCATATACATAAGAACGTAGCTTTTGGAAATCTTGACCTGCAAAAGAGCTCATAATATCATAACATGGGATAAATCATAGAATTGAAAATGAGATCCCCATAATCATAACATAAAACTTGAAACTTTGTGGCATGCACACATAATCATGGAAAATCATTTCTTGTTAGTCATGACTCATTGCCAAGACTGTCTTAGTGGACAAAGTCCCTTTCTGAACCGAGTTCACTCCTCGTTTCAGTCCTGTATCACTGAACCGAAATAACCTTCCGTTCCAGCCATGTCTATCTCATGAGATATAAAATCTTTACCCAATGCATTGGAGGGAGATATAGGTCCCACCCATCTTATAATGAATCCTTTCTTATGTGTGACATATAATCATAAAACATACATCATCGCATAACACATGTAACAAAAATGGGATTCTTGAAACATCATGACATCATAAATCAATTCATATAAGATAAAGGAATTCATAAACGTAATTCCATCACAACATAGTCAAATAAATGTAAAAATATGGATAGAAACAGAACCCTTTATTATCTTAGATGGAAAATAATTTTGATAAAACACTTGAATTGAATTCTTGAGGAAAATATCCTTTCTTCTTCAAAATCAATTTCTTTTCACAAAACATCATGGAATTTTAAAAGAAAGAGATTTTATTGAAAATAGTCATGAAATCTTTTAGAGGAAGCTTCATTAAAATAAGGCTTTATAAAACAGTAGAAATCCGTTCGTGCCGTATAAGTTAAAAAAAACATTCTTCGTACTTTTGTCGGAAAAGTCAAAAAGTACCTCGTACGAAAAACGACAAAAGATTCCTTTCATACATATTACTAAAAACTCACCGAAGGGTAAAAATGGATTTAAACAATTGTAGGTGGATGGAAATAATATTACATATTGATGAAACATGGATGTGGATGATAAAATACACCCCAGTAATTACCAAAGTAAAAACAATCTCGGGTAAAAGTGAGATTGTGATATTTCCCTTACCTTAGGTCCAATTTGCCTTGTACGTGTCCGAAGCTCCTGTATAATGGTTTAAATAATGTTATTGACTTATTCCAGAATCATACATATTTATATGATATCATATATGTTCATATTCTTATCTCCTTGATAGTAATATTTCATGGTTACTTGTTACTCGGGTCTTTATTGCCTTTTGTTCTTATGCGTGTTTTGCCGAATACATTCTTATTCTTATCTTTAGGTTATAGATAATTCATTTCCAGAATGGTATTAGTGTAGTATATACCATATTCATTCATTCAATTCATTTATATAATCATTATGAAATGAAGATCATGTAGAACGAGTCGCATCACATCGTGGACACGGTATTCCGTACGTACGCACGAGTGATGATATCGTTCCTATGATCGTGGAATTGTATTGGAGTATATATATATTATTTCAGTATCAATATTACTTCATAATAATCATATTTAGTTACTCATTACACCATTATACCCATCCTTGTAAGGTGATGGTGGAAAATAGATTACACCACGGCGTGGAGACGGTATTCCGTACGTACGCACGCGTGGTGATTTCATTTTTCCGTAGGATGGATAGAAGGTGAATTAGGGTTGTTTCATATTTATAATAACATATCAGTATGTAAGTAATACTGATGTTATTACTTTATCATGAAACAACTAAAGAAGAAGAAGTTGAAGAAGAAAGAAATTGAAAAGATCGGTAATGGATATTACCTCTTCTTTGGAATGCTTCTTTGAATCCTCCACTTAAGGAACTAAGATTGGTCTTTGGAGAAGACCAGGACCTCTAGGATTATTCTAGGGAAGTGGAGAGGAGAAAATGTCAGGGGTTGGCCGAGCTTGAGTGCTCAATTTGGTGTGAGGAGGAGGGGGAGGAGGTGCCCTTTTATAAGGGAGGAGAGGGGCACCTTAGGAATATCTCAAAATATTATTTTATATTAAAGTCAAAATCGGTTTATAATGGTTCCAAAGGGTCTTATTTTAAAGCTAAAGTGGGGATGGGTCGAAATCCTATCAACCAATAGATTTTAGACAAGTTTAGGATATTATTTTAACCTTATCAATTAGATTTAACTCTAAGTTAAATAATTTAACTTTTACCATGTGTTTTTGTTTTCTTTCACTATATGGTTAATACACTTACTATAACATGCCAAAAGAACCCCAAATTGTTTATTATTAATATATATATCCTTATCTAAGTCATTTGGCCGAACCTTAGATTTTTAGGAATAAAATAACAATTAATAATATAATATTTGATTTAAAAACTATTTTGTGTCAATTTTGACACTATTTGATATATGATTTTTTTGAAAGTCATAACAGAATTATATGTTCGAACCAAGTGGATTAAATCAACACTAATATATCATAGTAACCTAGAAAATTAGTGGAGTTAATAAAAAGTCTCAAATTACATTTATTTTGGTGTTTATAACATCAATTATGTCAATATTTCATTAATAAGATAATTACTGCATCATCTTTGTGTCATAAATAAATTATCTTATTTGATGTCTAAAAATTACAAATAAAATACCATCATGTAGGAACTCTTTTTAGATTTCTAATGAATATTTATAGTCGAATTTATCTTATGTATAACCCCATATTAAAAATGATTTACTTATTAAACTTTGATTTTAACTATTTTAACCCTTCTTTAAATAAATTAATAATAAATGTCCAAATCTAATCCAAGTGGGCCTAAATGGTCATATTTTATTCCTAAGTTTGTTTTTGGTCGAATTACACTTGTCCAATAGAATTAGGACATGTGTTAGGGTAATATTAATATCATATTTACCCTTAGTTACCCTATTTACTATTAACCGTGGTAAAAAAAATAAAAAGTTACTATTCACCAAAAAATTATTTTCATCTCATTGAACCACATTTTAGTCCTTGATATTAACCGTGTCTCTCGGATTTTCGAAATTCCATTCACAGAAGCGGTAAAATTAAGTTTTATGCAAAATTCAGTTTTTAACCTACCACTTAGTAGTTTCACTATTCATCAAAAATTGATGTTTTTCAGAACAATGCCAAAATTTCATCCCAAGCTATATTTCATATTCCGAATTCAAAAATGAAGTCTATTTTACCAAATTCATAACATAAAAGTTGCATTAATTAATTTTATAATTAAATCCCGCTGTTAAAACAAATAGCGTGTTTTTAAGAAACAATATCTATCAAAAGATTGACACTTGTTTATGTCTAGTTTAAATGTGAAATTACATCCAATGACCAACATTGTATTAAATTGTAAAAATATATTCTAAATATACTTTAAAACCACTCAAATTAATGATTTATCACTATTAATTATTTCGATTAAAAAAGTTGTTTTTAATTATAATTTAGTAATTTTCACTATTCATCAGAATATGAAAGTTATCCGAAAAGTACCAAAATTTCACCTTAGGCTAAATTCGATACTCCGAATCCAAAAATGAAGTCCATTTTGAGAGTTAAAATTTCTAAAATTTAAAAAGTGGTTATTACTATTCATAACGGCTAGTTTTAATAATATTTTAATAGCATATCATTGTTTCGTGAAACTCAGGATTACGTACCACACACGCTATCGAGGAAGGTTGCGATTGCGTGTAATGCAAGGCAAGTCAAGGATGCGTGTTGTGCAAGCTCCTTTTGGTGTAGCGTATAACACAAGACATTAGTAAAATAAAAAGAATATTTTTTTATAAAATCTCGGGCTGTTACATCATTGGTCATGAGTGTTGAGTTACTTCATTGTAAAGGTGTTGGATACATGAACAAGGAAAATGTGGATGACCTAAAGTGGTTGGTCTATGGAATACATGGGTTATCCGATGATTTTTAGGATTATGTTTAGTTATCTAACTTAACTGTTTTACATGATAATTGTGTGATAGGCAGGATGAGTGCTAGGACAAGATATGATCATCAAGTGATTAATGGGATTGGAAGTTTATCTAGTGTTTTATTTCCAATATACAATGTATTTTTTCTTGTTATAGGTTCCCAATTTTAGTGGGAGAGGGTCTTGAGGCCTTTCCATGTCATGAGTTGGATGGATTTGGGGGGGACTAATTTTAGATGGGGTACTTATAATTTTTAATGGTTGTCCCTCCATGAGGGAAATAATTGTCTTGGGCTTGATGGGTTATGCATGTATGATACAGTTGTGCCAAATGTGACGATGTTAGGATAGTCATTAGAAAAATAACTAAACCCAAGATGCATGATCAAATGGTGGGACCACAATGAATAAGATGGGATACAAGTTGTGATGTTGTTCAAATTAGAGATGTATTTTAAGGTTCCATGTCTTTGGGTGGAGCTATATGCTCTACAAGAGTATAAATTTCCATATGGTGGAAAGAATATTAAATTGAGCCTTATACTGAAATTAAGATATTTCGATAACTAAAGAGTAATGTTTTTTATTGAGTATTATGTCCAAAAATGTGTCTCAGATGTTTGATGTGTTTTCAGAGCATCAAACTCTAAAAACATGATTTCTATGAGAAACTTGTAGGGGTAAATAGTTAATTTAACCAGTGGGTCCCCCAAGGAGAAACCATGCGACCTTGAAAGGGGTATCATACATTGTTTTAAAAAATGAAAGGATGTGTGAAAAACCATGTATAATTTCAATATAAAATTATAAATGTAGGAACATGGGACACGTACGCTTTTAAAAAATATGCACCTAGAGTACATTGTCAGTTCCAATTAACCAGTAACACTACATGGTTGGTGCACAGTTATCTGATTCCATGTGAAAAAACTGTGCGAGGTATGCATCCTGGGAAGTGTGACCTAAAAGGGTGGAACATAGTTATCCTACCAATGGATATTATTTATGATCCCCATTAAATGGGATAAAATAAATTTCCCCCCTCCTCTATTAAATGGTGTTTACCCCTTTTAAATTCACCTATTGACCCAAGTGGTATTCCATGTGCCCATCTCTCCTCCCCCTCATTCCATGCTGGTTTATCCCTTATTCTTGGTCTGATTCGTGTGTCTTCAGGTTTATTAGAAGCTAATCAGTATGTCTAAGACTCCTCATCCATAATTTAATATTTTTTATCCTTCTTCACACTATCTTCGCGTGAGATAAATAACCCTATTATCAGGATGTCTAACGATTAATATAATTTCTATAATTCCAGATAAATTCAATCCCTCGTATTGGATGAGTGAAGAATCTTATGTATGAGGAAGGTGTTCTAGTTAATTTTCCCCTAATGTTTTATTCTTTATAAATTATTTCCATTTTTTCAATGCCATATTTTTTATGATTTACTCCTAAAAAATGAAACACATTAAATTAAGTACATACACCACATTCATGATGTCCCTTATACCACTAAACATGTTTGATGGTTGATAAATTTACCTGAACCATCTCATATGGTGAGTTTTATTGTATTCAACCCTTTCACCATCCTGGAATAGTGATTAAACCACCCCTCCTGCATGTTCTTTTAAAATTTCTTAGCACACCTAAAAATGATATAGTTAATGGAATGATTTTGTCAAACCATTTAGGTCCTCAATAAATTTTTAATTTTTTTATATTTAGGAAGGAGTATCCTAATAGAATTAATTTGGTTGGTTGAAATAATATGACAACCATGCCTCGATTTTTTAATAATACCACATATGACGTGTGTTGTATTATCAATTAAAAAACGTGAAATACATGAATTGTGATTGACATATTTTATGCCATGAGTTCATACAATGGACTTATTACTTGTTAGTGAATATCAAATGCTGTTCAAACTAGATTAAATTAATAGTGAATAGTAAGACTATCTCACTCTTCTTGGATCATATGAAAGAAATGTTAGGAAGTATATACTTGAACTATAAACGAGTGTGGAATACATTACTAATTATGAACACGGTGTCTCTTTCTATTGATGGTCATGGAATCCATTTTTATTATATTAATGGAATATCTTATTATTTGGGGAATGTCATCCCTTATTATTAATGGGTAGGGAATTACTTATTATTATGTGCATGGATTCCCCTCTTAATCATGGGAATAAAAACCCTTATGATTTGTGATACTCACTACTGGAATTCTTGGTAATTGCGATGGACTGTTTGCGACGAGATCCCGTCGTAAATAGGCTTTAGCGACGGGGCCCCGTCGCAAATAGCCAGTTGCAGAAAACGTTGTCGCAAATAATCTTCTGATTATATGTATTATATATACATAATAGTTTTCGCGACGGGCCATCGCAAACCCGATTAGGAACAGATTCTCGTCCCGTCACAGAATATATATATATATATATATATATATATATATATATATATATAACTTTCTGCGATGGGCCCATCAGAACAAATTATTTATGATGGGATAGTACTACCATCACATATATTTTTTTAAAATTTTTTAGTTAGACTATTTGCGACGGGACCCCTTTGCAAAATGTCCCATCACAAATAATAAATTAATTTTTAAATAATTAAAATTTAATAAAATTACAGCTAATGAAAATATAATATTACTATTCTTAAAACAATAAAAAAATAAAAAATATTAGAATTCTCAATATTCAAAAATAAATAATAAAATATTAAAAATTAAATTATGTAATATTTGCACCGATATAAAAGACAAAAATGTAAATAATTCATATTACTATGATAAATTCAAATGTTTGTAACATAAAAAAATTATTGGGGGGTCGTCTTCTGGAGGAGGTGGAGGAGCTGAAGGAGCTGGTGGAGGAAAATCCATCCCTAAACTACGAGTCAGACGGCGCATGTACTCCATTTGCTCATGATGATGCTACTGCCATCGAAGCATATCCTCCTCGTGTTGCTGCTGCTACTGCTGCTGCGGCCAATACATATCTTCTTGTTGCTTCTGCAAAATCCCTATATGCTCAGCCTGAGCTCAAAAATGTTCCTGATACTATGAGCCAAAAGATTATGCCTCTCCATAAGCTCCTCTCGAGCTGGCCACCGATATCGCAGCAGTACCATAATAAGTACCAGGAGTCAAATGAGATCCGATGCCAACTACTTTGCCCTTATCAATGCCATACTGAGTCGCCTGCATCCATGCCGCCTCATCAAAATGGTGAGCACTGGACTGCTCAGCCGTCTCGTCCTGACCCTCATCCTGTGTCTGATTGGTCGTAGCCTCATATGACTCCTTCATTTCCATTTTAAAATTTAAATTGTAAAAATATTATATGCAGTTAATTGTTAAACTGAAAAAATAATACTAACCACAATCTGATGCTGGCGATTACCTCTAATCTCTCTAGTGACTGGATCACTGTACATCCTCCGATAAACATCGAACTCTATAATATCAGGATGCTCGACTGCCTACAGAAATATAAAATAAACTGTTTATATTTAAAGATACAGAAAATGTTTAAAAAATATATGTACCAGATGCTCTCTTTGCGAACTGAATGTAAGGCTACTGGTTCAATGTGTCACCTCCTGTGACCCCAGTTCTGTCGTCCCATTGAAGATCTCCTCTGAAATCCACAACCCAACCAGTGTAAACATAATCCATCCCAAACGTGAGATGAAATGTACTCTAGTCCGTGGGCTCTACATGACTCATCAAATTATGTCACTCATGCTTTCTTAATTGTTGTCCTTCTGAAATTGTGCAAAAACTGGAGGAAACAGTCACACATAGAAACTTTCCATGCCGCATGGATAGCGCCACACATGCTATCATCGATTAGATTCCATAAACCCTACAAATAATTTATAATATAAAGTTAATAAAAAAAATTAAAAAATAAATATTATTTATTTACATACCAGCCAATGATGGAACATGCCGCGTCGCACATCAACGAGCATCTGTTCCCATGTGATCCATGGATGAGAAAAATAATTGCGCAATATAGCGCTCCCCTGTCCAATATCTACATGCTTAAAACTACTAAAAAGGAATAAATAATCAAAAAATTAGTATATATATAAATAAATTAATATAATATAACTAAAATATACAGGTTACCATACCTTCGTGTGCGTGGATCGAAACCAAGATGTGGACATCGATCGGGGATAGGGTCCGGAATCATCAGTCGTTCAAGACCGCGCCCCCTCTGTGTAACTCCTAAACCACCAGTAGGAAGGGGTTCAGTTGATCCCATGTCCTCATCATCCGGTAGCTAAACCTCCTCTAACTCGCGCAATATATCAGAGTCCATCTGAAACACAAAATGATTGTTGTTAGCAGATAGTTGAAAATAACTATTATATATAGATATACATTAGTTATGATTATAACCAGCATTTAACAGTGTCAATGTTCATCTTCATCCTCTTCTCCATAGATATCAATGTCAATGTCTTCATCGTCCTCCTCAGCATCATCAATATCAATATGAGTTTCAGTTTCAGCATCTCTTTTCATTTCAAATTAATTTGTAACATCATTAACATCGTCATCACCATCGATCCTTAATTATGGTATGTCATCGTCGATATTCACGTCTCTTTGTGAATCAGATGGATTTTGAGCTGTCTCTTGAAAAATTTCAATTCCTTCTACTTCAGCAGAACCACATTCAGTTTGAGTGAACTGATTTTCCTGATATTTCATTTTTATTATGCTCCACCAATCGCTGATGTCTCTTGAAGTAACACAGTACATTGAATAATAAATTTGATGTGCATATTGAGCCAGTAAAAATGGATCATTTACTATAAGAAGACTTTTATATTTAATATCGACGATTCTATGAGTCGGATGAATACACAAACCTTTCTCAGTATCCGTACACCGACATTTAAACATTGTTATGTAATTCTGTCCTAGATAAAAAAGCTCAATAATTTCATCCAAAATTCCATAAAAGTCAACTTCAACTTCTCTGTGATGTGATCCTCTCAAAAAAACTCCACTATTCATTGTTTTTTGATTCCCTATATGCATGTGTATGAATTCTAAAACCATTCACCACAAATGCATTATAAGATTTAACCATTTTGGAAGGTGGGTTGCTCAATATACAAATTTTCTTATCAATTTTATTAGAATATTGAGACACCTAAAAATTTGTAAAAAAATATAAATATAATAAATAATAAATGGAATTGATATTAAACTATCAACAACTTATGTTACCTGTTTTTAAAACCATTAAGATTTTTTTTTTGTCTGCGTTCATCAAGAGCAGCTGCTGTAATTTTCAGAAGTTGTTTCTGGATATGATTATCATATAACCTACAAAAAAAGTTTAAATAATGTAACATAAATTATTGAATAAGTGATAGAATCACTCACAAGACAAATGATGTCATTTCTTCATAGTTGAACAGATGTAGGATCTCTATGATGTTCATCATCTGAAATCCATCATTCATGACCTCCATCGAAACCAAGATTTGGATGAATAAAAACTATTAATTGATTTTCCAATTCATCCTTAAAATTACCCTATTTTGGTCCCCTGCGATTCGGTTTTGAGGGTTACTGAGATTCCAAATAATGAGAGCAGAATAAAAAGCTATTTCCTCTTGCAAATAAGCTTCATCAATTGAGCATTCAACAGATGCTTTTTTACATATTTTTTTCTTCATTTTTTGCATGCATCTCACAAATGGGTACATCCATCGAAACATTACTAGATCTCCATATTTATCTTTAAGTGGAAAATGTAATATCAGATGTTCCTTTGAATCAAAGAAAGCTGGCGAAAAGATTTTTTTTCAAGTTTACATATAATTACAGCAACATCTTCTTCCAGTTTTCTTATCTCATCATAGTCTATTGTCACTACAAAATTGTCTCGAAAAAAATGTGATATGTCTGTTATTGAATCAAAAATCATTGAATTCAAAAATCCTCTGAATCCAATCAGCATAATTCATTCCATTATTAAATGACAAACACGACTTTTTAATCTAGTAATAAAACCATTCTTAACACTTCTACCCAAATTGGATGCTCAGCTATCTGGAAGTATCAAATCGTCAATCCATTGAAAAAATAATAAGTGACTCTCTTTGGATAGTGTATAAGCTGCTTTTGGCATCATTAACCTCTCTGATCTGACATTTTCAAATAATTCAAGTTCTGGTCGCCTGAAATTTGGGCAATATCTAATCGTGTGTATACATTATCTTTCATCTTACCTGGTGTATCCAAAACTGTATGAAATAAATTATCAAAACAGTTATTCTCAATATGCATAACATCCAACATGTGGTGGACCAACAAATAAGACCAATACGGAAGATCCAGAAAAATGATCCATTTTATCCAATTATGTTCTTTCCCAAAGCAATGAATTTTTTGTTGGTTTAATGTTGGTCCAAATGTGATGGGGTGTAATGAAAATACAACTGATTTTAACTCTGTACCTGAGATCATCTTTGGAGGTTCATCCCTTTCAATTGTACCTTTTCTGAAATGAGATTTTTTCCTCCGAAAAGGATGATCAGTTGGAAGAAATCTACGGTGATAATCAAAATAGCAAGGTTTTCTTCCATTGACCAGCATAAAGGCTTTGTTTTCTTTCATAAAGTAAGGAAATGATTTTGAACCATGTGTACTATAACTAGATAACAAGACATATGCTGTAATTTCACTAATCGTCCACATCAATCGATCATTTAATATGAAATTTTGTTTCGCAACAACATCATATGTATTAACACCATCACTCCACAATGCATTTAACTCATCAATCAATGCTTTCAAATAAACATCAATATTCTTTTTCGGATGTCCTGGGATTAATAGAGTCAAAATGATATAAGGCTCCTTCATCAAAATCCATGGAGGCAAATTGTACAGAGTTATAAAGACAGGAAAACATGAATTCTGACTACCATAAGAACCAAATGGACAAAAACCATCAGTAGAATTACCCAATCGCACGTTTTGGGCTTCTATATAAAAAGACGGAAGCATACAGTCAAACATTTTCCTTGAATCGCCATCAGATTGATGATTCAATATTTTATCAGTTGAAATCATGGTTTTGTGCCATTACATCATTGACGCTGTGTTCTAAGGCATAAATAAATGCTGCAACCTGGGTATAAGGGGGAAATACTCAACTATTTTACTGGAATTGATCTAGACTTCCTTGGTTGATATTCATTATACCTCGATTGTCTACATGTTGGAAAAATATCCAATGACTCATTTTCCCCCGAATATAAGATGCAACCATCTTGACATTCATGAATCTTCCGATAACTAAGACCCGGATTACAAATCAGCCACTTTCTCTCATAGTAAATTGCCTGGAACACATTTCTTTCATGTAACAGTGTTTTAACCAAAGCAAATATCTGATCAAAATAGTTGTTTGACATTACAGTATCTGATTTAATATCCATAAATTTTGCAACCGATTCTAATTTTCTTATCTTGCAACCAGGATATAATGCATCCTCAGCAGACCACAATAACTTATAATATTCAGATGGTGCGAACTCAAGAGTTAAATCAATATCATTGTGAGTTTCAGTTTGTTACACAGATGCACCTGCAACATCATGTACTAAATTTTGAAACCGTGATGGATCTGGAATTAAGTTATTAGGATCTTCTCTAGATCTGCGTTCACTGTGTTGATAGTAAAAAACATAATCTGGTTGAAAACCAAACCACAAGAGATTTCCCCAACCTTTTCAAATGTGTCAAACATTCTCATAGCACATTTTTTACAAGGACAGATAATTGTTCCGTCTGAAACATATTCTAGTTTTGATGATGCAAATTCTAAGAAAACATCAACACCCTCAATATATATAGGATTCAAATCAGATCCATTTGGATTTCTACGTTGATTTGTCCAAGATCGATCATATAATAATAACTGATGTTGACATCCTTGTTCCATATTTTTCTACATAAAATATAAAAACATCACTATTTTTGAATACTTTGAAATTATAAAAACACTATCTGAAAAAGAAGATAAATAATTACAACGACATAATAATTATCATTAGTTAAGGGAGACACAATTTCCAGTAGATTGACGGTTACTCTTTTGTCTGAAAGCTCATTTAATTACATCATTCTCACACTTATTATTGCTAATTATTTCTAATTATTCCTAATTATTCTTAATTATTTCTAATTATTACAAATTATTATAAATTAATACTTATTGTTACTAATTATTACAATTTCTTACTAATTATTACAATTTAATACTAATTATTAAAATTTACTACAAATTATAACTAATTTTTAATATTTATTACTAATTTAGCAATACTTAGCAATACTTAGTAAAAGGAAAACTTCTTGAATAATGAAAGGAAATTTGGTAATCATCATGGTGGAGATGATTACAAATTTTTCTTTCATTATCCTAACAGATTTCATTTTCTAATTATTACTAATAATGAAAATAATATTATCAATATTTACGAAAAAATAATATTAATATTATTAAATTAATAAAAAATTTATAAAATTTTAAAATTATCAATATTCATAACAGACTTTGTTCTATTCTTAACATGTTCAATTCTCAAAGGGTTGTCAATTGTCAAGTCATGCGTAATAAAAAGTTTGTTTCAGTCATGTCTAATGTAAGCTCATTAATTGTACTCGCATGGTTGATCAACTTTCATGTAGTGTTGTAATAGGAAGACCAAAGTAATGATGTTCTCGTCTCTAAGAATCATGTCACATGACACTTTACATAGATCATTCTTCCTTAAAAATCTAAGGGGATATCATTATTGTCCACTTAAATTTTCAAAGAATAATGGTCTATGTAAAGGTTCATGTGAGATAATTCTTATAGATTAGAAGGGCATGACTAGGATTGTTCGATTGCAACACTACTTGTGATGTGATCAATCATGCAAGGACAATTATAGAGTTTACATTAGAAATGACTGACACAAAAATTTTATTATACATGACCTGACAATTGGCAACCCTTTGAGATTTGAACATGTCAATAATAGGGAAAAGCCTATTAAGAATATTGATAATTTTAATATTTTATAAAATTTTATTATTTTAATAATATTAATATTATTTTTTCGTAAATGTTGATAATATAATTTTTTATTTCTAATTATTTCTAATTATTTCTAATTATATATAATTATATATAGTTACATCTAATTATTACTAATTATTACTAATTGTTACAAATTATTACTAATTATTACTAATTGTTTCTAATTGTTACTATTTGTTACTATTTGTTCCTAATTGTAACTAATTCTGGCTAATTGTTACTAATTATATCTTATTTAAACTAATTATAGCTAATTGTTACTAATTATTCCTAATTGTTCCTAATTATACATATTTATAGCGAATTATAGCTAATTATTCCTAATTATAGCTAATTATAGCTAATTATAACTTATTATAGCTAATTATTTCGATTTATAGCTAATTATATCTAATTATATCTAATTATATCTAATTATAATAAATTATATCTAATTATATCTAATTATTGCTAATTATTCCTAATTATTCCTAATTATTCATAATTATTCCTAATTATTCCCAATTTTTGCTAATTATTCATATTTATTGCTAATTATTCCTAATTATTCATAATTATTCATAATTATTAATAATTATTTCTAAATTTTACTAATTATTACAAATTCTTACAAATTATTACTAATTATTACTAATTATTCCTAATTATAGCTAATTATTGCTAATTATAGCTATTTATTGCTAATTATAGCTAATTATTACTAATTATAACTAATTATAGCTATTTATAGCTATTTATAGCTAATTATAGCTAATTATAGCTAATTATAGCTAATTATAGCTATTTATAGCTAATTATAGCTAATTATTTATAATTATAGCTAATTATACCTAATTATAGCTAATTATTTCTAATTATAGCTATTTATTCCAAATAATAGCTATTTATAGCTAATTTTTCCTAATTATAGCTAATTATTCCTAATTATTGCTAATTATTCCTAATTATAGCTGTTTATAGCTAATTATTCCTATTTATGACTAATTATTCCTAATTATGTCTAATTATTTCTAATTATTTCTAATTATCTCTAATTATTGCTAATTATTCCTAATTATTTCTAATTATTCCTAATTATTCGTAATTATTCCTAATTATTCCTAATTATTCTTAATTATTCCTAATTATTCCTAATTATTCGTAATTATTCCTAATAGTTCCCAATTATTCCTAATTATTCCTAATTATTCATAATTATTCCTAATTATTCCTAATTATTCCTAATTATTCCTAATTATTTCTAATTATTCATAATTATAGCTAATTATTCCTAATTATAGCTAATTATTGCTAAATATTTCTAAATACATCTAATTATAGCTAATTATATCTAATTATATCTAATTATATATCATTAGAGCTAATTATAGCTAATTATAGTTAATTATATCTAATTATATCTAATTATATATCATTAGAGCTAATTATAGCTAATTATATCTAATTATAACTAATTATATATAATTATAGCTAATTATAGCTACGTATAGCTAATTATTTCTAATTATATCTACTTATAGCTAATTATATCTAATTATAGCTTATTATATCTAATTATAGATGATTATAGCTAATTACAGCTAATTATAGCTAATTATAGCTAATTATAGCTAATTATATCTAATTATAGCTAATTGTAGCTAATTATAGCTAATTATAGCTAATTCTAGCTAATTCTAGCTAATTATAGATAATTACAGCTAATTATAGCTAATTATTGAAAATTGTAGCTAATTGTAGCTAATTGTATCTAATTATAGCTAATTGTATCGATGTATAGCTAATTATAGATATTTATTACTAATTGTTGCTATTTATAGCTAATTGTAGCTATTTATAGAGAATTGTAGCTATTTATAGCTAATTGTAGGTATTTATAGCTAATTGTAGCTATTTATAGCTAATTGTAGCTATTTATATCTAATTATAGCTATTTATAGCTAATTGTAGCTATTTATAGCTAATTGTACCTATTTATAGCTAATTGTAGCTATTTATAGCTAATTGTAGCTATTTATAGCTAATTGTAGCTATTTATAGCTAATTGTAGCTATTTATAGCTAATTGTAGCTATTTATAGCTAATTGTAGCTATTAATTACTAATTGTAGCTATTAATTACTAATTATAGGTATTTATTACTAATTGTTGCTATTAATTACTAATTATAGCTATTAATTACTAATTGTAGCTATTTATTACTAATTGTAGCTATTTATTACTAATTGTAGTTATTGATTACTAATTGTAGCTAATTATTACTAATTGTATCTAATTATAGATACTTTTTTCTAATTGTAGCTAATTGTATCTAATTGTATATAATTATAGAAAATTATTACTAATTGTATCTAATTATAGCTAATAATATCTAATTGTATCTAATTATAGCTAATTATATCTAATTATGGCTAATTATTCCTAATTATTTTTAATTATTCCTAATTATATCTAATTATTGCAAATTATTCCTAATTTTTACTAATTATTCCTAATTATTCCTAATTATTAATAATTATTCCTAATTATTACTAATTATTTCTAATTATAGCTAATTATTACTAATTATTCCTAATTATAGCTAATTATATCTAATTACATCTAATTATATCAAATTATAGCTAATTATTACTAATTATATCTATTTATTCCTAATTAAATCTAATTAATATTATTTATAACTAAATATTTATAATTATAACTAACAATATCAATTTCCTAGTAAAACTAAATATAAATAAAAATCAATTGAAATCTAATTAAATTAGAACTAATAAACAACAACTAAAATTAACATTAAAAAATAATATAAATATAAAAAAATAAAATATAAATACCTTAAACATCGATATTCTAAAGATATTGATGCCCTCCGATTACTCTCGTCTAAAATCTTCAACTAAAAGAAAATTTCTCTTTGAAACTAAAGAATTAAGAGAGAGAGAGAGCAAGATCTGAATGATTTGGGAAAAAACATATGGGGATATATATAGGTTAGATTAATTGCGACGAGGTTATTAGCGACGGGCCGCCCGTCGCAAATGGTGGTATTTACGACGGGTCTTGTCGCAATTACCCTCGCCAGCATTAATTACAGTCGGTGCTTAAAAGGATATTTGCGACGGGTCCCATCGCAAATAGTACATGTCGACAGTCTTGTTGCGACGGGACGACATCCTGTCGCAAAAAGGTATTGACCGCCACCGGATATTTGTGACTGGACCCGTTGCAAATACCCATGTGTGGTTTCGGGTGCATGCCACACGGTTTGGCGTGCAAGTCACACCAAACTATTTGCGACGGGAAACGAAATCCCGTCGCAAATAATTGGTTATTTGTGATTGGCAACTTTCCCCGCCGCAAATAGCTTCCTGGATGGGTTATTTGCGATGGGAAGAAATCCCATCACAAATAGTGATTTTCCCCGTAGTGACTTAGGAATGATGTCCATTATAAATTATAAAACATTGGAAAGGAGACCCTTAACTTTTTTGATTTGGTCATGACGTCCCTTATAAATTAGGGCACTTAGGCCATGTGACCCAAAAATATGACTCATATCATTCTCTATGGACACATGAGTTATGCATCATGTCCAGACTAGTACTACGTTTCTATATATATGTCTATATGTGTTACTGTGTATATAGTGAATATATATCCATAAATATATATATATATATATATATATATATATATATTATATATACATACATATATGGTGACACGTCATTAGAGGTATTCTGACTTAGGCAGAAGCATGTATGGTCGTCTAGGGGTCCTTTGAGGAATATGATCTTGACTTCATTTTATTTATTTATTTATTACACTATTTTTCTTATTACACCATGACATTGATTTATTTTATATTATTAGAAATGATTGAATTAAACACCATTAGTGGTTTCCTACTGAGTATATCTCACAATCGGTTCAGGCCCCCAGTTGGTACCAGAAAATACCACATAGTTGAAGTTTATCGATCATTGTTTTTGATATATGCATTCACAAGTGTACATGGATCTTAAGATCATAGGACTGATTCATTGATCTGGATGAGCATGGAGTTAATAGAGTCATGGATGTCCTTTCCAACAATTGAGTGAACAATTAAGACATGTGGATGGTGTTCCATGCAATTAAGATTACCCCTTTTTATTAAAAATATTGTAATAAATTCCCTTCTTTCAGACTTCTGTAATTTGTTTTTGTATTATTCATATTTTATTCCACAGTCCCTTGACAAGGGAATAATCTTTTTATTAAAAAAACTAGAGGATATTGTTCTGTTCATTATACATGTATTGTATTTTATATCTTATTCCATGCTTTCATGTTATATGTATATCACATGTACATTATATCATTTTTATGAATAAGAATTTGTTCATTTATAATTTATTGTCACTTATTATGTTTTCTACTATATTTATTAATATTTTTTACTCTATTAATTAGATTTTATAAAATGTGTTACTCCAATCAATATGGTTTATTATCACCACTATACCACCTATTAAACATCTCTACTAGTAAGTGGCCTCTGTAATTTGAGGATGTGTGTTTGAGGCCACGTGACTAAATGGATCAAGGAACCATTTCAGTGGATCTCCGGATGGGGCGTTATAAAGTGGTATTAGGGGTTACTCTACCTTTTTCTTACTATTTTTGGATGGTGAATAGTAATCTTGGCAATTTTCGGCACATAGTAAATAGCCCTTGTATAGGTCTTGACAACCCCAACATGAGGGAAAGATCATGTTTCCTAGGTTTGAATCATTTGTAATGTGGAAATTATAGTTGATTATTATTTCCCCTTAGGTGAATGTTTTATTTATGATGGTTTCTAATTTATTGGATAATGTATTTTTGCACTTTTCCCAATATGTAAGCGAGGAGTTGTTACTTAAATCATTATAGGAACATAGAGATTCATATGCCAATGATTTTTTTTATTCCATAGTGGTTTCATTTATTAAATGCGTGATATTTGATAAGTGTGACTTAACTGATTTATCAGAATTCCTATCTATATAATATTGTCTGATAATAGAATTAGTATTTATATTATTCTATATAATTAGTTTTTTATCTTTATACATCAAACTAAACTTTTTTTCCCATAGATCTAAATGGAGGGACCTTAATTAACTAATAATAAAAAGTTTGATACTTGGACTATTGGTTGCATTGGCTAAAAAATTTATGGTGGTGATTAAATGGGTTCCTATAATAATTTATACTGTCTATGAGACATTATATACTGGGAAAGTTAATCGATATAATAATACCATTATATATAAATGTGCTATATTTTTACTCTGAAGGTAAAAATAGGGTTTCAATTACATGAACTACAATTGTAATTTGTATTGGAATGTTCCTTAGTAATTTTGGAATGGTAATTCATTTAACAAAACCAGGATGCTTATATAGAGATTATACATTCAAATTTTTGTCGAAATTGGTTTCGTTTATGAATGATGTTACCTCTATTATTTGGGCATGATGACCCGTAAGATCAAATCCTCAATTGCACAACTAGACAAAAGTTTATCAGTTGGGGAATGTTTATTATGAGTTAAACCCATTACTAATGTTTTGAATTTTCAATAATTTTAATATTATTGGTTTCACTTCAATTAATACAAATTATCTTGATGGGACCCTAATAGGTCGAATTTATTCTCAATATTTCATTATGCTTGACCCCATGGGGTTTTATTCGTGATAAATATTGGATGGTTATTTAAAGTGATTTCTGCTTATTATATGGCATAGTATATAAATGTGTGGTGGCATTTTATTTAATCAATCCCATTATCTGGATAATATCCCATTTCTCAACATTTTATTTTTATTATTATGAGGTGTTGGTTAATTAAATTTTCAATTCCAACCTAAATATTTTTTCTTCAACAACATGGAATTGATTTTTTTTAACCAAGACCTATTGTGAGAAACTAATAGATAAATAAATGGTTAAATGATAATTATGAGACAATTTTCTTATTAGGATTCATGGGGACTACTAGATAAAATACTAAATATAGTTTTCCTTAAAAATAGTACTTGTTATCTTTGATATATGGACTATTTTGAATATTGAAAAGAATGGTCATTATTTAATTTCCATAAAATTGAGTCTTTTATAGTTTTTTGTATGGAACCTCATGTTGGGGTCAGTCTAAAAATTTTAATTGATATTTTCTTTTAACGGGAATGTGAACATTGTATTGGAAATATGATGACATCTTCCTAGGTAATGTTGGACCAAGAGATCAAGTGGTAAGGTATAGTGACCTTTTACGCATGAACTTGTTTTTAGGTCGATTCATTCTATAAGAAAGTGGATAACATGGTTATGGTACCACCCAATGACATTAAATCAATTATAAATTAATTATTTTTGTTTTCTGACATGACGTCCCATTCAAGAACAAATATTTCCAAGTAAAACTCTATATAATGAAAGGACACCATAGGTAGATGGGTGGTGGTCTAGTAAGTTGAACATTGATATATTATTACCATAATCATTGGCATTATGATTATTAGATCTTCCATATAATGTCATTGGAACCCTTTAATGAGATCTCCTCTATTTAGATTCTCACTTATGATCAGGGGCCTATTGCTCAATGCTTAGAAGTAACTGTCATCATGCATACGTTAACCATTTTGACCCTCATAGTGAGAAAGTAATTTACCTACCATTAGATTTAAAAAATTTAAAGGGAATTATATGTGAATTATATTTCATCTGATAAATACCTTAACTAGGATACGATTATCTTGATGGAGACCTTATAGAAAGATCGACCGGCCTATAAAACCTATTTTTTCGAATCCGACCCGGGTAGGTCATCGATCTGTTTTTAGGGAAATCCATGAGGGAGTTTGGAAAAACAATTTCATTTTCATTTAAGTAAATTGAATTAATTTTATGATAATCTTGAGACTGCAACATAGAGTTTGCTCAGGTCCTACGATATAGGCATGATAATTCCTTTTTCTTTCCTGTAAGAACCTAGAGTGCTTGCAAATCAAATCTAGCAATGTTATACAGGATAGTTTGGGTTCTTGGACTAGTGTACCAACAGTTGGATAGTTGGCTCATTCTTCTCAGAAATGACACTGTGAGGTTGGAATTCATTCAATAAATAATGGTATAGGTTGGTGGTCAATTTTTGAGATGACTTGCTTGGGATCACCAGGAATGTTAGACATATATGTTCCATGTAGAATTGTCAGTTTGGACTTATGGATAGGAAACTCATGGTATAGTGAGACATGTATGAACCAGGATATTTTAGAAGTTCTCCCACTACATATGGAAGTATTAGATCATGAAATTTTTACAAGGTAATTTTTTAGAATGGAATTTAAATGATCATATGAGTAAGGTTCTAGGATCGATGGATTCAAATATGAATCTTGTGGGTAGGGTGAGTTGGGGCATGGGTAAATTAAAAAGGATGTTCCCAATATAAGAGATAGAAAAAATGGACCTAGATTCATGAGATAATTAAACTATGATAGATGAATGTCTCATAGGGTTGAGAGAAATTGTTCCCAGGGATAATAAAGCAAAATTATTCCTATTTGAAGTATGAATGGATAGAGAGAGTTATACTTACCTATCGATAACATCTTAATGTACTCATGTATTACATATAAAAATTACCAATATCTTGAAATCATCCAGAGTGTGCTTGAAGGGCATCAAATATACACTCAGCTACCTCTCTACCCTCTTCTCTTTCAATGATACACTTCATGGGTTTTGCGCTTGAGGATAAGTTTCAACATAACCCTTGGTGTATTGTACACCAATGGTTATTTAAGGTTGCTGACCCATGTTTTTTTTTAGTATTTGGTAAAATAATCTAGTAAATATTCTCAGAAAGATAGAACAATTTAGTGGTGATGTTACATTATCCCTTTGGGATGAGTGTATTTTTATCCATTCCCTTATTATGTCTATAAATAGATGACACATGGGTTGTGTTATATGTTTCTATTTTCATTTAAATGATGATAAGTATGATGATTAGTTAGGGAGGAGGGCATTGACCACAAATGGAGGGCCCTCATGTGATAAGGGCTATGAAATTTCAATTTAGGTCATTTGATGAGAGTTTTGGCTCTCATATTATGATTAAATAAGGAAATAATCTACAGTTGTAATCCTTACCAACATATAGGAATGAATTTTATTATAGATTTGGGTGAAGTGCATTTTCGTGGGATATGCTCAGACTACCTTATGAAGATTCATGGATTATAGAGTACGATAGTTTTAGTGTTGGTTCAATTAAAAAATGATGGTTTTTAGGATATGTTTAGATAGAATATGTTACTAGAATGTGGGTTCTAGATTTTGTGAGTGTACTCAGAACAATCTGAACTTGCCTTTGGATAAGGCTTCCAAATCTGGTTCTAGAGACTCATTGGCTGTTGGAGCTATCCATTTTCGAGATATTTGACTGAAGGTACTTAAACATGAATTCTAGAATATATATGGATGTAGTCAGTTAGGTATCACATTAGTTACATGGTTGGAATGAAAAATCTGTAGATTATAGGCTCGACCAATAATTTTCAAGGAACATTCATTGCAACAATTCTAAGTAGGGTTGAATGGAATTCAACCACTGATTTAAATTGATTGGCAGGTCATGACTTTCACTAGAACAATAATGGAATTCTAAAATCATAAATTCTAATGGTGGGATCATAATTCAAAACAATTTACCATGAGAAATATAAGACCTATGGTGGGAAGAAAGATAGGACCACTGGCACGTAATACAATAATGCGATCGTGCCCTGGCTTTGAAAGACTCAGGTAGGGGTCGTCTCAATGTTTATCCATTGGATGGAATCTTTGACTTATATTTTAATTGTTTAGTGATTTTATGTTTAAAATGAACCATAGTGGTTCTTTTGGGTTTTTATAAGGAAACGTTGCTATTACAGATCACAACTCATGACCTAAGTATCATGGGTGATATTTTTTTGTTTCTCCAATGATTCATAGGGGAAAAAAGCCCTATAAAGAGAAATTTTTAAGGTTCCAGTTTTTAGAGTGGGATGATATTTCTAATGGAATATGAATTTATATTTAATGGATGTGCTGAATCCAAAATAGATCATTTGATTGGATTTTTGAGAGTTGTATCACATAAGATTATTGTTATTTGGATGTGGTTTGTGGAATGAATGGTGTTTTCAATGTTTGGATGAGTTTCGGGAGATTCAAAGTTTGAAAACATGGTTTTTGGGGAAAACTAATTGGAGTTAATGATTAGTTTAAACCATGGATCCCTATAGGAGAAACAATGCCATTATATTAGGGGAGTAGTGTGTTTTATTAAATCTAGGAATTAGGGGCTCATGACCAGGAAGAATGTATATATAATATTATATAGGTTTAGATACATGTCACACCATGTCTTCCATACCACAAACCTAGACCACAAGGTTAGTTCCATTAAACTAGTAGAAACACATGATTGGTGCATGGTTAGCCCAAAGCATGTGGCCCAACTGTACGAGGTATGTCTTTTTGGAAGTGTAAGCTATATGGTTGGAGAATGTTTAGCCAAACCATGTGGCCTAACCATGTGCCTCATTAAAATATAAAAATGTTACTTTTATCCCCTCCGCCCTTAAATGGGTATTACACCCATTTTTATTCTTCCGTTCACCCAGGAGGCCTCCCTTGTGTGTTCCAGTCCTACTCCTCTTCCCAAGGGGGTTTCTCCATTATTCTGGTTCTAATTCAAGTATGTTCAGCTTTGTTGGAATAATATTTGTAACTCTAAGACTCCTTATCCCTATTTTACTCATTTATTTCACCTTCTACGATGATATCATATTCTGAGATAATTCACTCACTCTTCAGTACATTTGATGATTCTTGAAACTTCTCTAATTCTCACTCGAATCAAGGCACATTACTGGGTGGTTAGGGATTCATATGTATGAGGAATGTGGTCATGTTGATTTTCCCATTATTTTTTATAGTTTATAAATTATTTTCATTGTGTTTTATAGTGGACTATACATGAATTGATACTAAAATGTGAAATACCCTAAATTTAGTAGTTAGACTAGACCTATGGTGTCCCTTAGACCCCTTATCATGGATGGAGATCAATAACTCAACCCTAAAAAAATCATACTGTCATTTTGATTGTATGATAACTTTTCCCCAAAACTTATTAGCGATTAAGACACCCATCATGTATGTTCTTTAATGTGTAGTTTCACACTATGAAATTATTTAATAAATTAAATTGTTTGGTTAGAACTTTGTGGTATTTTTTAACTTTTGGATTGATTTATAAATATATATGTCCAACCTAATAGAATTAATTTGGTACATTGAAATGATATGATAAACATGATTCAGTTTTCCAATAAAACTACATTTGATGTGTGATGTGTTATCATTAAAAAAAATAGATACTTGAAATATGTTTCAATTAATTTATGCCATGGGTGATTCTGATGGTCTTTATTAATTTTAATTAATGTAAACAATTATGTAGATAAGAATAAATGAATAGTGAATGTTAAGACCGTCTCACTCACCACTTCATCGAACATATTAAATAAATGTTAATAAGTATGTTCTTCATATGTAAACATGCATGGAATCCAATTCTATTTATGAGCATAGTGTCACTTAAAATTTATGGGCATGGAGTCCCTTATTATTATGGGTATAATGTCTCTTATTATTATGGGAAATGCATATCTCATTATTCATGGGAAGGTAATATCTTACTATTATGGGCATAAAATCCCCTTATTAATCAAGGTCATAGTGTCCCTTATTATTCATGATACACAGTCATGGCTACTTCTATAAGTAATGACACTTGGCATAGTTCCCGTTATTTAAAATATGACTCTTATCATTATATATGGATTCCTACATTACGATATGGGACAAGACTATTACTATGTATCTATATATATGGATATCAATGTTTCTACGTATATAGTTGATATATATACATACATACATATATTAATATATTATTATTATATATATATATAATGACACATCATCATATGTATTATAGATTAGGCCAAAGTGGGTATGGTGGGACAAGTGTCCTTGATGAACCTTATCCAGAATCTACTATATTTATTTAGTTAATTAAACTATTTAACATATTATACTTGGTTAATGATTTATTTTATATTCATGAGATGGATTTCATTAAACACCATTGGTGGTGTCCTATTGAGTATATCTTTAACCATATTCACACTACTGGTTGGTACCCAAAAATACCCAATGGTAGCTAGTTTTGGATCATAGTTTATGTAATGTATTATCACTAGTGTAATTGGATATTTAGAGCATAGGACTAGTTGATGATCATGATTCTTGTGGATTTAGTCTTGGTGGATTTTGTTCTATTTATTATACATGAATTGTATTTTATATCTACTACCACGTGTTCCTATAATATTTATGTCTCTTGTAAATTATAACATGTTCATGCATTAAAATATATTTATTGTCAGTTATTATTATTTTCCCACAAATTTAGTTATATTTCTTACTAATGTTTATTATCTACTATACCATATTGTTACTCAGATCATGATTCTATAGTCTTACCACCTACCACCGCCAGACCCTCACTACTAGACATAAGCCTATCACACAGAAGGAGGCATACTTGAGGCCACGCGATTGACTAACTCAATGAACCATTTTAGTGTCTCCTATGTTGAGATGTTATATCAATTTTCCAACCTTGAATGAGATGGTAGTGTTTGATAGGTGATGCATCCTCCCTTTATTGATAATGTATGTTCAAATTCTTCGTTTGACAATAAACACATATGGAACCCTTCCTAGAGTTTTTAGGTATAAGATAGAACTCTAGAATGTGGTGACTATTCCATATAGAAATATTGGAAGCATGCATGGGTAGGGGACCTTGTGGCTTGATTAGAACATGATTACATAATATGTTTTTGTGTGTGTGCTTTTTGATTTCAATTTTTGGGTGGTTGTGTTTCAAAAACACTACTTCACATTATTATATGTATTTCATGCACGTCCACTTGATCACAGAAGAACATAGTATTTTTGAGGAATTGAAGATTCAAAATGGTTCATTGGACTCACCGAACAAACATACATGGAATGGTTTTTGATTTACATGGCTATACATTCTTATTTTCTCTCAATAAATGGTTTTTTCTTAGAGCGATACATGTGTTTTAGGTTTGGTGGGTTGTAAAGGTTGTGAACACAGAATTATGATTATGTGATTGTGGTAAAATGATAGTGTATTTATTTTTAGTTATTTATATAAATTTGTAATAGCCACTATATAATAGTTATGTTTTAAATAATATTCCATTTTATTTTTTGATACTCTTTAATGGTTGAAACAACATATGTAATTATTTATTACTTTTTATTATAGAGTTGGGGGCCTTGTTGGAAACCTTCTTTAGGTTTATAAATTTTTGGGATATCCATTATATTAAGGGGTTATGAAGTTTTTTAGTAGACATATCCATAACCCTAAATAATGGTTTTTGAGGGAATAATCTCCCCATGATCATGTTAATATGTCAATTCTAGTTGGAAGCCTCTAATATAAGGGGAGGAACACCAGAGGCTATATAGGGACCCCCACTTATTTTTTATTTGGGATATCCAAAATGAGGCATTAAAGTAATATACAAGAGTGTGTCCAAGGATGGGATAGTATAGTTAGAGGTGGATTTAGATTTTTATAAATCAGAAGATAGGTAGAGCACATTCTTTTCTAGTAAGACATTGTTTGAAACCCAAGTTGCTAGGGTATATATAAAATTTATACAATGAACACTATGATGATTGAGGAGTTGGTTTGGACTGGGAATCATAATGTGGTATGGGAGGGACTCATGATTGTTTTTAGGGCACAACTAGGAGCCAGTTAATTCTTTCATGAATCATGATATTTTTAACACTATTAGATTTTAGAATAAATTACTCTTGGATAAATTTGATGTGTCTAATATAATATCATGAACACAACAAAAAAATAAGGGAATAATTCCTTGTTAAAATATAAAATGAATTATATTAATAGATATTTAAATGAAATTATTAATATTAAAGTAATAAAATATTGTACCAAAATTCATGGAATTTTGGATAGATGATATGAATTTTTAGTCGAGTAATTCTTGGAAAAAATAGAAATTTTTTAAATCAAACATTATTTTTATTATATACTTTTTATTTTAAAGTTAATTTATTTTATTTTGAGTAGTAATATTATTGATAATTTTTTTTAAAAAAATTATAAAATGATAAGTCATTCCTATAATGATTATTATATGGTAATAAATTGAGATAATATCATTTTAATGTTGAAAATGCATTCTTTTCTTCGGAAAATGATTTTTAGGCATGCAATTTTTTTATGTGAATAAATTCAATTAATAAGTATTAATGAATAATTTTAATTATATATATATATATAGATTATATTTCGAATAATTAAATAAACAATCATCTCATTATAAAATACCATTATTTAAAAATTATATTAATTTATATAGTTTATGCAACGCACAAGACCGTGTTTAAGAGAACTGTGATATACAATTGGAATATTATCATTTAAGGTAAAAATTAATTTCTAGGAATATAATTGGATGGTATGATTATTATTAACCTAATTATGATATATATATATATAAATTACCAACTCAATTAAAATGTGTTGATTAATTTTTAGAAATTAAGTACTCAATTTTCAGTAAAGTTATTTTATGCTTTAGAATTTTTTATCTTCAAAATTAATTTTTATTGCTAATTTATTTAAATTATATAAATTTTATTTTTAAAAATAATTTTTTAATTCATCATATCAAAATTATTATGGGGTAATTTTTTTTGGATTTTCCTGAAAATATTGATTTTCTAGTGAATAGTGAAAAATATCATTTTTTTGAAAAATGTATGTTTGTTTCAATCATTTACAAATTTTCATTTTTCTTTAAAAATATATTATAAAAAAATTAGTTTTATAATATCATTTATAAAATAATTAATTTAATTGGTATTAATTTAATTATTTTAATTTCTATGAAATCATTTTTATATATAAAATACAAATTTTTTTAAAAAAATGTAGTTCATTTCTCATTACATTAATTTTAAATTTATTAATAAAATTTATAGAAATTGAATCATGAAAAATTGATTTCATATTTCGAATTTAAAGGAAAAAATTTAGTAATTATTCCCCTTTTATGTCTGTTCATTAAGAATAGTATCCATAATATACAAATGTCACCACGACAATGGTAAATATGTTAATTAAGGTTAAAATTATTAGTATAGGTACTAGATAATAATGCTAAAAATTGGATTAATTTAATTGGATGAAATAATTTCTTCTTTACTCTTCAAATATTCTTATATATAATATTTTTTCTAATTTTTCAGTGATTTTGACCTTTGTTTATTCATTTAATAAAAAGGCAATAATGTTGTTCTATTTTTTCATTATCTTTATATTATTTAAATATGGATCAATAGAGGATATGTTTGGCTCTAAATAATTATATGGACTACCAATAAATTTTTTATCTTGGAAATCTATTCCTAATTTTTAGTGGTGAAATAATTACCTGAAATGATTACACAACAATGACATAGTATTTATTCTATTAGTAGAAAAATAAAATAAATTATTTAATAATTTTAAAAGTGATGTAATATTAATGAATTAATATTAAAAAAAATTTACAGGTCTATCTGAACTGTTAGGGAAGTTTGAAATTATTATATTTGAATTCCCCTTTGTATTAATGAATTTAATGTCTTATTAAATGAATAGTATCAAAAATTCCATTAATTATATTTCATAATAAATACTATTATATTAAATGATTTAAAATTAATAAAAAATTAATGTCATTAAAAATAAATTTATAGGCTTACAAACATAATCCATGGAAATTTTTTTGGTCATTGGATCATTTTTAATAAAAAAATTTACACTTAAATGGTATAAAATTACAATAATGCATTAATGGTCAAAAGGGTTAATAGGGGGTCAAAACTAAAATATCAAAGTGAAAATATTACCAAAACATGTTAAAATTTTATTATATGAGATTATTTTTATTCATATGCATCTTATCTTATAATTATATCATTTTTTATATTTTTTTAATGATAAATAGTTTATATTAATTTAATACTTTAGAAAATTCCCTTAATACACCTCCCCTCACTTATAAAAGGAATCACCTTGTCTTTCATCATTACATAAATTTGATCCTTGTTGAAAAAAATAAGAAATATTATTATCAATATCCTTATCTACATTATATAAGTTCTATTCTTATAAAAATAATAAATATATGTTCATTTGGAAAGGATCTAAAGTAGGTCTTCTGAAGAAGAGGTAACATTATACCCAACCTATTTCAATTTATTTCTTCATTTACCACCTATAAATATATTGTATTTATTATTAAATAATAAATAAAATATCATATATATAGTTAAATTTTATCATGATTATTAAAACACATTTATTCACCCTCTTTTCTATCAAATTGAATGTTAAAGTATCCCTCGTGTGCAAGTATAACTTACCATCTCTACACAAAGATACAAATCGTTTTTTTCATCATTGTGTTTTATGAATGGGTATTATTATTATTATTATGTTTTTATATTATATTAATAAAATAAATAATATTATTTAATTATTATACCATATCAACCTTCTCACCTTCTAATCTATTGAATAATGTTGGTGTCGCTCATGCGTATGTGTGGACTACCACCTCCATGAAGTGATGAATTTTTTTTCCATTTATATTTTACATGGATGGAAACAAGGATATATTGAGTAAATATATATGATACATATATATAACACACATATGATTCTGGAAATTTGAATTATTTTTGAACCTTCATTCATTCCATCCACCGAAAAATGAAATCATCGTTCATATGTATGTAGGGACTACTATGTCCATAAACAATGTAATACATTTTTCAATCTTTAACTTTTATAGATGACTCTAAATATTAATATATTAGATATATATATATTCTATTTATATCATTAATAACATTATATAAATTATGGAATAATTATCGATGTACAAGGACCGAACCTATCAGTCTAAAACATACATGTATGAAGTGGTTATCACCCGAAACATGGATTTAAATATATAATTATTAATAAATTGATGATAAAATGTTTTCATTAAATCATATATGGAATTTTATAATTTATTACTATTCTATAATACATTAATGGTAAATATATATTTATTAAATAAGTGTTTTTAATACAAAAAAATGTTGTCAGACCTAAGGATATAGTTTCTCATCTTACATTTACTTATATGGAACATATGAAATACTCATTACTTATTTGTTTTGTGAAGTATATATATATATCCCTTTGAAATATTATATCATGAATCATTTATATTCACTGTATTTAATGATTCATTTTAATTTATTCATTCATGGGGATATTAATTGAAATGTTGCCAAAGCAGTTAGGTTTTGTCTCACAATGACATCATTATTCAAGATTGTTTATGATTATGTATCTATTGGGGGAATTATTTAATCTTCCGTATTAAACATAACTTATTTTCTTCTCCCATTATAAGATCCCAAAATTTATGGCGATAGGTTATTGTTTAAAATTTTCATTAAAATTCCTTAATGTTGGATAATTAAAATATTTAGGTTGTCTGAGGAATCTCAGGGGTGTCTTGGGGTTTGGGACATGATAGAAAGGGGAACTAGGACTTCCTGTGCATGTTGCACAGTTTTCACACGGTTAGTATAAACCATGAAACGGGGAAATCCAAAACATGTGACCATTTACAGATTAATTCCACATGTTTGGCATAATGTGTTTCAAATAGTTTGTAATTCCTAGGTAATCGTGCAACATGGACCCCTCTTGGACAATGGTTGTCTCACTATTGGTGAATGGTTTGTCAAACTGTTTGCCTCATTAAAAGTGGGATTTTACCCTTTTCACCCTCCTGATTTTAAGTATTCTACCTATTTTCTTCCCCCATTTCCCCATAATAATACCTAGTGATGTACCAAGGATACCAAATATACCCAATGTTTTATCTCCTTAATTTCTTGGCAGTTTTGAGTGGCGTTGTTTGTGTATCGAAAATCTAGGTAATTATAATTATCATATTTTTTATCTTTATTGATTACAAAATGTAATTTTATTCTTCACCTTTACAATCCATAAAAACCTCCACTTCCAGCTAATCATTGGTTAGTGATTCAAAGGGTTCTTGAATTTGGATCTATGGATATGGATATGTGAGTGGTCATCTTCAGATTCTAAGAAAGTGGCATTAATTTTATATCTCATTGTTTTATTTTTTATTTTTTCATGCTTGGTTGTGATATTTCTTCCCAGTAGATGTCCATTTGATGTATTTAGAAATTTTTGGTAAATTTTTGGCTAAATAATGATATATAACTCTCAATATCCCAACAGGATGTGTTGAGATTGAATAGACTATTTAGGCCTACCAAAGGGGTGCACCAAAATTCTCGAACCAGGGAATTGGAATTATAATCATACAATTATTTTTTTCTGAAATAGTGCCCATGATAAATGTGTTGTCTTGTTAGTTCTATTTTTAAAAAGGAACCAATGATAGTTCTATCTAGTAATGGGAAAAAAAATTATAAATTTATTGGTAAAATTTGAAAAGCGGTTAAATGGAAAAAAGTGAATGTTCCAAATGTGTTATTAGTTTGTAATTAAATTGTGTCATGTGAATTAATGAGTTATGTGAAATGGGATAATGTTATAATTTTTTTAAATATGTTACATGGGTTATGGTATGAAAAAGTAAATGTGATAAATGGGTTATTCTATGTAAATTGTAAATGCGAAATGTGGTTAAGTCATGATGATGTTTCATGTGTCGATATAGTGCATGTGGAAAATAGATAAATAAGCATATTCACATGGATTGGTGGTGTGGGAGAATGAAATGAGGTTCCTTCCATCGGCTGGGTTGGATTGAGTCTCTAAAACTATCTACTTGATTGCATGGGTTAGGGAATAGGACATAGCTCTAGGACCCTTATAGATGCACTTGAGGATACTACCTGCACCGAGGCTCCAAGGTTAGTGTGATCTAATTGTTTGAGAAACTCGTGTCCCATGTATGATATGGAACTTGACTTATTCCCATGTGCTTTATAATTTCCCAGTATAGGTCATAATGTAAAGGATGTAAATTCCCAACACATGCAACAAATGATGATAATGGATAATGTGGATATTGTTGAATAATTGAAAATGGGATTCCTTTTAGTTATACTTCCAATTTTTTAGTACTTGTAATAACTATTTGTTTAGACTGGATATTTTTTAGACACCATTGGTGGTGGACTACTGAGATGTGCTCACACCCTACTCGAGCCACCATTGGAGACCTAAACATATTTTATGGTTGAAGGTCAGGATAACAGAAAATGATATATTCTATATCTATACTTTTATTCATGTACCATTTTGGGGATTCAATGATTTTTTTTAATTTTTGGTTTTTTCATCACTTTTGGAATTTTTATCATGACATGGAATATTAATTAATTGTTGTGGTTTATATCATATCTAGGAAATGGTTACTAATTAATTTTTCTACATTATTCTCTAATTTTTTTTATTTCATATGCTATTTATCATGGAAAACATTGTTGAATAGATTATAATATCATCACATGTTCCAGTAGACTCTCACTACAAGTCGTAAACCTTTGGCATATTGGGAGCCACACTTGAGGTCATGTGGAAACCTAACATGGAGCATGGGTTTAGTGGCCACTATTTTTGGGAAATTAAAAAGTGGAATCATAGTGTTTCGTTTTAGTGACAAACTATTTGGGAATTATAGATATTTAATTAGTAAGTTTCAATCCATGGAAAAGAGCGAATGTGTGGGAGTGGATAACCCATGTAACTAGGAAAACCCATGTACCTAGGGTTAGAATTGTTGTTCTTGATGTGTGTTGTTATAGTTGAATGTTATTTCCCCATTGGATGATGCACTTATTGTGTGATGTTGATATTTTATTTTTATTATCTAATGGCCAAAATGGAACAAGGTTATGAATGCATGCACCATTATAGTCACCTAATAATATTGGTGGCATACATCATGATAAGAACGCATGGTATGGATTTGTGGGAATTAAAGGGTGTGATTCATTTAATATTAATTATGAATTCAAAGAAAATAATTTCTAATAAAAATGATTTCAATGGTTTAACAGAATGAATGTAAAGGATGGATCATGTTTTTTGATTTATTAAAGGGTGTAAATAGAGTAATAACTTAGTTGTGGTAATTTGTGAAGACATGTGATGATATTGTTGAAGACAGTGTGTGGAATGTGTTATTTACTCATAGTTCTGGGATTTACTTCTGAAATATTGGATTCTTTGTGTAACGAATTCTGAGGTGCCTTTTTGGAATTGTAGAAATATTCCACTATGAAATCATGTACTAGTAGGGAGATAAGAGGATATCATAAAAACTTTTCCACCAGCAGAGGAGAGAGAAAATCCATTGTTCTGTGATAACTGAGGTGTGAAGAAGTTCTATGAGAACATCACTCATTTTATCTAGATGATGGAAAGGGGCCTAGGGAGGGTCATTCCAAGTATGTTTTAGCTGACTAGGGAATTTTAACTAAAACACCCTCATAATTTCATGGGAGATGGTGGACCTGATGCATCCAAATTTTGTATACAGTCTATTTAGATGAATCCTGATCTCATAGAGACACATCCTAAAAATATTTTAATGATAGTGGCCTATATGATTTGAGGTTACGAAAAACATTGGTGGGATATTTTGGTCCAATCTTATGAGGCCGATGGTATGTTGTGGATTGACTTCTAGGATTTGTTTTTGTATCATTTATCTCATGATTCCATGAGGTAGGAGAAGGATGGAGACATTTTTATGATTTCCTTGGGGTCTATGTCCATGATAGAGTATGATAGCCACTTCACTAACATGGAACACTTCAACACAATGTTGGTAGGGGACGAGGCAACTACAAAGGTATATTTCCAAGATGGACATAGATATAAGTTCAATTCATTTGTAAATATATTCCATTTATATATGGTTTATGATGTAGTATATATGGATCTTATTTTGGAAGGTAACCTTAAGGAGCATTCTGGTGGTGGGAATGTATTTCCAGTTGGTAAAAATAGTGGTTCATCTTTTGTGGGATGGAAGTGTCACTTAGAGATTTTTCAATGGGGTAGTGGTGGAAAAAGTTATCAAAATTTTATCTACCCTCATAGTGTAGTGTCTGAATTTTCTTGCAACTAGTGTAGTAGGAAATGGAACACATGTGGAAATTTTTATAACAACCAATGTACTGTCGAGCATGAGGTAGGTTAGGGAATGTGAATAGGTTCTATAGGAACCCTTGAAAAATGGGATTTGATGGAGGATTAAGGCCAATGTAGAGTGCAGTCAAGGGGTCAGTTACCACTTATCTCTCAGGCAGATGGAGTGCCACCAACCATACTGGTCAGGGTAATAGATGAGATATTCAAGGAAGGTAACAACCATTTCCAAAAGGAAGTATAACACTAGGAACTCATACTAGATCCTAGGGAAGAGGGTTAGGTCAACATCATGTAGTTTAATATACTCCTAGAGTTAAATAGGCTAGAGAATCAACATTTTGAGGTTCAATTCTTGTAGCTTCTATGATTGATAATAATTTTTTTTGGTACAAGTGATTCTTATTCGTTAATATCTTCTCATTTTGAGAGTGTGTTGTTCCTAGTAGTGGAAATTTTATGTGGGTTCATGATGATCGATACACCATTTGGGGTGAGAGAAGACATTTTTTGGTAGTGTAATTTGTGTGCTCTCAAGATTCATGAGTACCATTGTTTGTGGGTCTTGTATACAATATCATACGTACTAGTTGGGTAAATAGATGGGATGCTCAAGGATGGGAGAATCCATTTCTAAATGGAAGTATAACACTACGATATCAGACTAGATCTCAGGGAAGAGTGTTAGGTCAATATCATGTAGTTTAGTCTACTCCTAGAGTTGGATAGGCTATAGCATCAGCATTTTGAGGTTAAATTCTTATAGCTTCTATGATTGATAATAATTTTATTTGGGACAAGTGATTCTATGTCTTTAATATCTTCACATTTTGTAAGTGTCTTGTCCCTAACAGTAGAAATTTTATGTGGGTTCATGTTGATCGATACACCATTCGGGGTGAGAGAAGAAAATATTTGGTAGTGTATTGTGTGTGCTCTCAAGATTCATATGTACCATTGTTTTTGGGACTTGTATGTTATAGAGATGTTGTGTATTGAACTTATTTTGGGAATGGATTGGATATAATTGACCCAGTAAAATATTGACTGTTACAACCTTAGGGTGGTGTTGATTTCCCTAGAAGAGAGTACATTTTTTTATCATGGGGAATATGATGCCCTAGTATGCCATGAAACGAATGTTTTTATGCAGATGCATGAACTCATAGACCATGTTTCTTGTATTATTATAGATGATAGGGGAGTAGAGAAGCTTTCATATCCTCCTACGGTGTATTAGTTCAAGGATGTGTTTCTTGAGGACATATTATGGATTCCTCCCAAGATAGATGGTTGGTTCACAATAGAGTTACTGTTATGAGAAGAAATTGCTTCCATTCCTCTATATAGGATTGAACTGAATTAACTCTAGGAACATAAAACTTAGTTGGAGGAACTGGGAAACAAGGGGTTCATTCATCATAGTATGTCACCTTAGTGATCTGTAGTGTTTTTTTCATGAAGTCTGATTTAATTTTTGTAGTTATGTTTCACGTATAGGATGTTGAATCATGTGAAAATTAAAAATAGATTCAATATTCCTTGAATTGATGACATTTTAACCATATTATAGCTGATTCATAGGTTAAAGAATATTAATTTGAGGTCTGAATATCATCATATGGGGGTGAGACTTTCGAATGTACCACATACATCCTTCAGGACTAGGTATGGGTTATATGAGTTTGTAGTGATGTCACTTAGGTTGACCAATATATCTGAAGGTTCTTCACCCCAATAAACTAAATCAACCACCTTTACCAAGATCACTTTATTGATGTATTTTTTGTTGAAATCATGGGGTAATATAATACTTGTGATGATCAAGTCAAACATCTTGACGTTGTCCTGAGTACATTAAGAGTAAATTGGTTAGACGACGGGCTATCCAAATATCATTTCATGAACGATAGGGTGAATTTCATAGGTCACATTTTCTTAGAGGAAGGAATTTCAGTGGACCCTTACAATGTGAAGGAAGTTGTGTCTTTGGAGAAGCCTAAGATTGTTTCTGATGTCAGAATATTTCGAGGTTTGGCCAACTGTTACTGATGGTTCATCAATGTCTTTTCCCATTTGGCTGCACAATTTTTTGTGTCTAACCAAGAAGGGAACCACGTTTTAATGGTATGGGGAATGTGATAACGCTTTAAAAGAGTAAAAAGTTTACTACCACACAGACTCTGATCATACTCATGATACATAAGGGGTATACCATGTTTTGTGATGCATCTGGTGCTGGTCTCTAGGAGGTGTGAATGCACAATGATTTGGTTGTTGTTAATGGTTCATGATATTTTTGGCCTAATTGAATAAATTACCCTAGTCATGATATTTATTTCATCATAGTGGTATTTTCCGTGATGTGTTGGAGGAACTAGTTGTTAGGAGAGAGCTTTACATGTATACTGATCATAAAAACCTTAAGTACATTTTCTCTAAGTGTTATCTGAATCATCAGTAGTGATGGTTGGATGAGTTCATGTAGTATTTTTATTTTGCGAAGGAGTATATGTTAGGAAAATGAAATAGTGTTACAGATTACATGATTCAGAAGACTCAAAATCAGGTGGTTTAGGAGTCTATTTCCAATTGGAGAATGATGGTGTTGTTTCCTGAGATGCATCTATAGGTACTGATTGTTCATGGGAAGATGAACCTTATTTCCTTGGAAGATGATTCCATGAATCAAAGCTGGATTAAGGAGAGGTATTAAGAGGATATAGAATTGTTTTATTTAAGGGAATGTCTTAATGGTGGGGATTCACTTTCTAGTCGGTCCCTTGGTGATGAGGGGATCATTTCTTTTTGTGGCCATGTTGTGGTGCTGACATGTTTATGGGAATAGTTTATTTGAATGATTCACTTATTAAAGTGGGACATGAATATCAGGCTGCCCATAATGTATTGTGATCATTGTAGCAATTATTGGTGTCTAGGGATGAAGAACATTATTGTAGGATTCATTGAATGATGCCTCGACTGCTAGTAGGTGAAGGCTAAGAATTGATGGTTGGGTGACTTGTTGTAGCCATTTCCCATTATATAATGGAAGTGGAATTAAGTTATGATGGAATTTATAGTGGGTCTCCCAAGGATTATTTTGAAGAACAATTTGGTATAGGTAGTCATGCATTGGTTTACTATGGAATCTCATTTCATGATAGTTTGAGATACATTTAGCCTAGATCAGTTTGGTGAGTTATATGAAAGGGAGGTTGTCCATTTGTATATGGTACCAAGGATTATAGTTTCATATCATGATCCATGCTTTTCATCATGTTTATAGAATAGATTACATAGGTTTCTTGGTGTCTAGGTGTTTTTGAGTATGACCATTCCACCAAAAATGGGTGGGCAGTTAGAGTGTACCATTCAGGTAATATAAAAGATGACGAGAGCTTGAATTTTATATTTTAGGGGATAATGGGGAAAAAACTTATCACATGTTGATTTTTCCATTAATAATTGTCACAAGGATAAAATTTTGATAATTCAATTTGATTAAATATATGAAAGACCATTTTGATATACGTTGTGTTGGATGAAGGCTAGGGAATCAACGTTTTAGGACCAATTCATGTGAAAGAGATTTCGAAGAAGATCTCATTGATTCAAAAATGCATGGATATGACTCAGAGTAGGTAGAAGTCGTATGTGGATTACTATTATCGACCTATTGGGTTTATGGAGTGTGATCATGTGTTTCTTTACATTTCTCCAATGTTGGATCACCATCATATTCAATAATATGGTAAGTTAGTTCCAAGGTATGTGGGTTTGTTCGAGACTATGGAGAGGATCATACCGGTGGCATAACAATTGGCTCTTACACATTAATATAGTTTTATGGAAAATGTTTTTAATGTGTCATGGCTTCATTAGTATCACCCTAACCAATAATCTGCAAATGATGTTTGGGATTTTAAACTTGAGGTTGATGTGTCATTTAAGGAGAATTTAGTTCATATTGGGGATCATAGTGAGAATGTATTGAAAGTAAAGACTCCACCTTTGGTTTGAATTTTTTTGAAGCATATTAATTTTTAAGAACAAACATGGGAGAGGATGTTGGATATGCAGGACCAATTTCTTGATCACATTTCTTCAGAAGATCGGTGATTCTTGGGACGGAAGATTGAGGATGAGCCATTATAATGTGGGGAAGCCATAAGATCGCAGACTTCGTATAGGTATGTTAATATTTAAAATTTTCATTCTAATCCATAAATGATGGGAAATTAAATGTTTACTAGGTGTATGAGGAAGCTAAGGACTATTATGGGGGTTCAAGACATAAACTAAAAGTGGGACAAGATAACCTATGCATGTCTCATAGTTGGCGCATGGGTAGCGAAAACCATATAAGGGGGAAATCCAAAACATGAAAAACATGGATAGAGATATTTCACATACTTAGTGAACATATTTCCAGACCATGGGGAATTCTTAGGTATCAGTGAGTCTTGGAACCCTCTTAGTAAAAGGCTGACATATAGTTGGTGCATGGATTTTCAACCTGTTTCTCCAAACAGTGTGTCTACTTAAAAGTGGGATTTTACCCCTCCCCAATAGGATTTTATGTATACTACTTTTTTATTCTCCAATTTCATATAAAAAATACCTAGATTTGATCCGAATTACTTAATTATTCCCAAGGGTCGATCTCCTTCATTTCATGGCCATTTGGATTGTCGTTTGGTGCGTGTTGAAGATTCGAGTTAGGCTAATGCTCTTCATGATTACCTATTTTGGATTATGAATTGTTGTTTATTTCTTATCCTTTTAAAGCCCAAAAAACTTATTTTTCCAATGGATTTTAGGTTTTGTTTTCAACGTGTTCTTGAATGCAGATCGATATCCAACATTAAGAGAGTGTTTTTTTATTCACGGTTGGTGATCTACATGCTATATTCTGTAGTTTTATTATATATTTTTGCATCTGTGGTTATAATATTGATTCCCTATTATTGTTCATTTGACACATTTAATAATATTTGTTAAAATTATTTTCTAAATAACGATTTAGGCACCTCATGATCCCCATGGGATGCGTCGATATTGATATTCCAATTAGGTTCACCCATGGGGTGTACCATTATTCACAAACATGGAAATTATAATGTTAATCCTAAAGTTCATTTGTGATTAAATAAATCCATGATAAATTTTTTACATGTTAGTTTGAATTATAAAAAGAAACTAATTATAGTTGGGACTAGTTTTTTGAAATGGAATAAGGTGTTTTTTGAGAAATGTGAAAAGGGGTTAAATGAAATAATGTGAATGTTTCAAATATATTATGGGTTTGTAGTTTAATTTCATAAATTAGATAAAACATGTGAATTTATGAATTATGTGAAATGGGATAATGTATTAAAATTATTGAATAAGATAAATTTGATAAGGTTGGAAAACAGAAATTGGTTGAATGATCTATACTAAATAAATAATAAATGTGCCAATTGGTTATGGCTTGATGATGGTTCATGATTTGAATAAAATGTGAATTGTTATCAATATGTATATTTATCATGTATGATATGTGACACATTATATATTTTAAATTAGTAAATAAGCATGTGAACATGCATTGGTGGTGTGGGATAATGGACTGAGGTTCCTCCCACAGTTCGGGTTGGTTCAAGGCTCTAATCCTCTCCACAAGAATTCACATGCTTGGTATTTGGACTGAGGATCTTGGACCCTAATAGATTCATTTTATGAGAATACCTAGAACAAGGATCCAAGGTATGTTTGATGTATTTTTTATGAAAGGATTATCCCTAGTGAAATAGAGAACTTTACTTATTCCCTTATGTATGATAATTGAATGACTTTGGCTATAGTGAAAATGGATTAAATGCCTAGACCATGGTACAAATGATGATAATTTCTAAGGTGTAGATTGATAAATAATGTATCTTGTGATGATATTTGGTTAATTTATCATTTATTTTTTAATTACATACTCTATAATCATAGATAGGATATTTTTTAGATACTGTTAGTGGTGTTCTACTCAGTTTTACTGATATCATACATGGGATGTTGTTGGGTACTTGAGAAGATTTCATTGTTTTAGGTCATGAAACTAGAAGAGACCTATACGAGGGAGTTGAGTTAGATATGGATGTTTTTGTATGAGTATCCATACTTGGAGTCAGTCCGCATTTTGGGGATTCAATATTTTTTTAGTTTTGGAATTTTGATACAATTTTAGCACCGTTAGCAAGACATACCATGTTTAATTTTGTCATGTGATTGGTACATTCTTTGGGAAATGGTCAATAATGCATGTTTCTGGTTTATTGTTTATTGTTTCTTTTATTTCATATTTCATCTGCTATGGTTAACTCTATAAAAGAAGTTAATGTCTCCCCATGTGATCCATTAGACCATCGCTGCTAGTCTGCAACATTTGTCAAACAAGGAGGCACACTTGAGAACATATGGTGACTCGAAGCAAATAATCTATTCAATGGATTTCAGGTTAGGGATGTTAAACACCTAGTTATTTCATGAAACTATATGTCTTCATTTAATTTTAATCTCTTCAAGTAGACAAGATATCAAAATAATATTTTTAAAGAAAATAGACTTTGTTTTTATACTCGGTTGGAAATATTTTTCTTCTATATCAATATTTTCAATAAAATTACTCAAATGATATTTTGAATTTTATCCAATTATTTATAAAATAACTTTTACACATTTTTTAAAATTTTCAAAATGATTTAAATGTAATATCTTTACTTTTTTTCAAACGAGGTACTTTTTGACCTTTTTTAAAAAAATGTGACGGGATGGTTTTTAACTTATATAACATGAATAGAATTTCTTAATATCTTGAAAACTCATTTAATTAAATATTCCATTAAAATTTTATATGTTAACATTCAAAGAAAATTATTTCATTAATATTTGAGAAATTATTTTATTTTTGTAAGGGGTTTTCAATGTTAAAATGTTTATTTTTCTAAATAAAATTTTGTTATCTATTGAATGTATTTTCATCATTGTAAACATCATTTGTTGAATATAATAATTTATTGAGGTTATAATATTATGATACCATCCACCATATATTTCTTAAATGGTTTAGGATCATCTTTATAGGGGAAATTATTGATAATCAATGGGATAATTCTTCAAATATTGGTAGTTATTGATTTCTAATTCATGTTGATTATGTTATGTAGTTTATTCATATGATGAATACATTGGAAATATTATGTTATGGGTGGGTATCATAATTTTAGAGAATCTAAAAGAATTGGTAGGTCTCATGAAATATACTAGATTGGGTGTTTGGATGAGGCCTTATCCATTTATATAGATGTCTTGGAATGAGGCCTTTATGATATTTTAAAATGTATTGGCACAAAGAATCAATGATATATTTTAGATGTCCAAAATTACTCATTAAATAATCATAAAATATGTTATTGATGTATATGTGATTATTTCAATAGTTAAGATATCAATGGATATGTTTCAAACTAATTTTTTATTAGTATTGAATTATTTGATTATCATTTACTCATTCCATATTATCCATGGGGTATTTTCCTTAAATTGATTGAATTCTATTAATGGGAATATGGGCCCAATCATTTCTTATGTTTCATTTCCCTAGGATTCTAAAAAGTGTTTTATTACTGATATTTAGGATTATGTTATGGGGAATAATTATGATCCCAAATAACATACTATGTTTTATTTTATTTTACAATTATATTGTAAGATTTATGTACATATCCCATTTACTAAGACTACTAAACTATTTGGTTTGTTGGGAGGTGATGACATGTATCTTATCCCAATGTAATAAAGTATCAACTGACTCTAGGATACTTTTGTTGGGGTATTTATAGTCAGTACTATAAATATTTTAGTAAGAATCTTGGGAACCATATTTAAGATAACATATATTAAATAACATAACACTATGACTCAATTTAAGGATAACTATACGTATAAAATGAAAAAAAATTAAGGTAGAGATTATATATTTTTTCAAGTAATATATCCCAATCTAAATTCTATAAGTTGATAATGTTTCGTACAAAATCATCTATGCTTAATAACATTTAAATGAGTGGGATAAGTATATCATGGCCTTTATTATTTTGCATAGTGATTGTTCCATTACTTTTCACCTTATTTGACACTCTAGTGGGATATGCTTGGGTTAATTCACATTTTATTCCTAACCCATTATATTGAATTTGTATAGATTATGATAATGAGTTAATTATGAGAAACCTAATATGTCTTATATTGAAAAATAATGTTTTGGGATTTAGATATCCTGTAAATAGTTTTCATGGTTATGTGGTTTCCCACTACTATGATTTTTTCTCATATAGTGATTTTAAGTTTTATTCAAGGTTATAAGCATGATTAATCATGTTAAAACTAAATGTTATGGAAAATTCAGTTATTATGAGAATCCAAATTGGATAATGACTAGAGTCAAATATGTTTTGATTATACCCAATCACTAATCCATATATATGATTGAGAACATACAATTTAATGAACTCATAGACTCATTAATGAAAATAAGGATATAGTATACTAATATCTCAGGTTATGGTGACCATGGAGGAAATAAAGATCATTTTTCTTCATGTTAGAAATGTAGAATGAGACAACCCATATAATATATCATGGGAATGGGATGTTTTTATATATATGGTAACAAAGGAAGTATATCATTGAGTTGTGAAGTATAAATGAATAGTTTGTTGGAGGAATATTCTGTTTACATAACGTTCTATTTATTGTTCATTTTCATATTTGCCGAGAAAATGGGAACTATCAAAACCAATTCTCAAACCCAAGGGTTAAATCCTTGACCAATGGAGGAATTATCCTATATCAATCATTATTGTAGAAGGATTAGATATTTTACGTATTTGGGTTTATAAATTAGGTTTTTGAAGTATTTTATCAATGATATTTTGGTAATTAGAATCATTAACCAATAAAGAATTATTATGAAGTTGTTTCTCTTTAAGGATTTGAATGAACATATTAAATGGTACTGATGTCCATGCAATGTGGTTTAATGGTAATGAGATATTTTATAGGATAAGCCTAATTATTGTACTAATAATCCTTGATATATTCTTGATGTTTATGTAATAATGTTTAGTTGGGATAAAATTATTATTAACATTGATTATATAAATGGTATTGTGTTCGTGTCATTGAAATTGGTTAGGGATTTGATTAAAAAGTGATTTAAGTAATCATTACTGAATTTTACATCATTTTTTGGATTTAATGAAATTTTCAATAATTTTATTTGAGGAATATGTATTCTGTTATTTTTTGGAATAATATATGTTTTCATGTGTGGTTAAAAATGATTATATATATACTGTCTTGATTTTATAATTTTAAGGTCAATCGTATGTTAGAAATCATAAATACACATTTTTAGATTTTATGTGATGGAATTTTAATGTGATTTGAATCATTTACTATATTTTATGATTAATACCATTTTAATGTTTAGATAATTATTTGGTTTAGTATATTATTTGATGTCATGTTAACTATGGTCTATTTGAATATGGGTTATAAATAATCTTGATGGCTGAAAATTGATCCATTGACAATGTGATATTTTTGGAGATATTTCTTAAAATTTGAAGGATTAACTTTTAGGATAGTATCTAAATTTAGTTCTTTATTTTTTGTTTAAATTTCAGTAAATTATGAAAATATATAGTGATTTATCATGGTGATTAATGGTTTTTACGAGAATGTGAGTTGAATGTTATGAGATCACCTTGGTGGTAGAAATATTATTTAATTTTAGGTTATTGAGGTTAATTGGGAAGTGGGTATATTTATTTTAGGAATAATATTATTCAAACCATTGGTGTTAGAGTGTATCTTTTGACGTAATATATATAATATTTCATCATACTAAGGTTTGCACATTTTCGATATTATCTTACTATATGTCAACCATTTCAGTTTTGAATAATATTTAATGATTGTAGGCTTATTTTTTATCCTATTTTGGATCTTATTAAACATTAAAATCTAATTTTAGTACTCCATGAATTAAAAATTCAATATAGATATTCATTTTTTGGAGTATAAAATGATGTGGAAATTTTTCAAACTATAAACCAAGGATGATATAATGTTTATAAAAAAGAAATATATCATGATTGTATATTTTCTAGTCTTCTCTATATTAATGGTAAATTAATTCATCATCTCTAGGAAAAATATTCTCATGAAAATTTTATCCTATTATTATCATTTATAATGAAACCATAATATTTTCACCCATTACATATTTATGGTTTTATAGTCCATAAATTTCTCTTTACCATGTTTACTATCTCTATATATTAGTCTTTAGGAATTAGTGTTATCCTCGATATCTATATTTTCATTTCCCACTAATTTTATTCTTTATGAAAAACCACCTATTTGTTATTCCAGATGACATTCTTATTTATCTTTCTCCTGGATGTTTTAAGAACACTTTTTACAACGTGAGTTTTCGACAAAAGTTTTATAAAATTCCAATGCCTTTATTACTGATGTCATGATCAAATTGTGAGGATAAAATATATTTTGGGCTTAGGAGATTAAAACATAAAAATATTTTAAAAAACACTATATTTGATAGATTTTAAAGCAAGCAACACCGAGTTTAATTGAAACACAATATACTTTTAGAATGTTATTATTTAATGTAAGAGTTATATCCTTATCATTGAACTAGTTAGTATGAGTATTATTAAATAAATTATAAAATACATATAAAGTACCTACTAAATATAAATTAATTAACCAATTATTAGAAGATATGTACTCAATTTCAAGTAAAGTTACATTATTCATCAAAATAAGTTTTCATAAAAAACGATTTTTTTTCTATTTTATAGAGCTTCTATAAATTTCGTTTTTATTAAAAATAACTTGTTTTAAATAATTATATCAATACTAGCATTGGTAGATATTTTATTATTTTTATAAAACGGTTTATTTTCATTTGAATAGTGAAAATTTTAAATTTTTAGCCATAAAATTCTACTTATTCATTTTCTCAATAAACAACATTTTGGTTGAGTAAAACGCACATATAGAGTGAAACTGAGAAAGTAAAAATCCAACTAATATTTAAGAAAACACAATCCTACAGAATCATAATTCAACAATTAAAGTTCAAAATTAAATGAAAAAAAAACTTGTCTTCACCTATGAGCCAACAAGTGCTGCAAAACTTGTGATGAAAAATAACTTCATCAACACCCAACAACATTGTCAGTGAAGACTTTTCTGAAGCCTATTTTTATCATTGAATATTAAAACCTGAAAATTCAATAATTACACCAAAAAAATTCATTTGGAAACTTCCACTACAACCATGTATTCACAAAACAACAATAGATCTCACTAGTGATCCGAGATTTCAACCAATAGAACATCAACAGGGAAGACTGGAACTATCAGCATTGTCAGGGAAAAAATACAAGAGCCATTGAGAGAGAGAACACCATCTTCAAGGTGGAACCTCCTAGAGCACTAAAAACCAGTCAAAAATGACATCCCAAAACATATATGATGACCACCACCCCAGAACATCATGGAATGGGAGTGAGAGAATATGGAATCCATTTTAGGGTTTTGAGTGAATATGGGCTCAATAGGGAGCTATGACGATCGACATGCCTCCATCCCTATCAGAACAACCAACGTTAGACATAAAAAATATATCATAAGTAATAAAGAAGCCTAAAATTGGGAATAAAACTTATAACCATTTCCAAAAACCATCGATCATTGATGTTTATCACTATGAACAAACCAAAGTCGCCTCCAAAATGAAATTTTCCCGCGTCAAGCCTCTCAATGATTTTGGGACAACATTGATTTTGAGAAGAATCTATCTATCGCTTCCACCATCACCATCCTAAACCACCTGGGGCACCATCACACATGTCCGACATGGGGTTAGGCATGGTTGGTTTGGATATGATTTTACCTTTATTTTATTTTATTCACATAAATGTCAAAAAGATAATTTTTTTATTGTATTATCTTTACATTTTTTAAATATGGATATAACAATCACTATGTTTGGTTATATATATTTATTTCAATTATAAATATTTTTTATAATGATAATTAAATTATAATTTTTAGTGTTTAAATAATTACCTTAAATGCTTACACCACACCGACATAATATTTATTCAATTATTAAAAATATAAAATACCTGAATTTTAAATATTAAAATTGATAAATTTCAATTAATTAACGTATCCCAATTATTTTATAGATATATATGATAAGATCGGTAATTATCATAGGATTATTTTTTAATTCCTAATTATTAATTATGTTTTTAAATTCTTGTTAAAGGAATAGTGTCAAAAATAACATTAGTATATTTTATAATAAATAACATTTTTTAAATGATTTAAAATTCATAAAATTAATAAATTGGGAAAATTGAATTATATGTGGTTGAAAACATCATCCATGGTCCAATTATGGGTCTTTTCCCCATTTATGGTAACATTATTGACCCTTGTAGTGTACAAAAGTCTAAAATGTGGTAATTGAAAATGGTTAATGGGGGTTTATAACTAAAATATTAAGGTTGAAAAAATAACCAAAATAGGTTTAAATATTCTTATATGCGATTATTTAAAATAATCCTCATCTAATTTTATAATTATTTTAATTTTTTCTTTATATCATGAGAAATAATTTCTATTTATTTAATTATTTACGAAATTCAAGGAATACTCAACTCCTCACCTATAAAAGGACACTCCATCCCTCTCTTCATTACACCATTTTGAACCATAAATATAATCATAACCCTAAAATATTTTCTTATTAACATCCCAATAAATTTTATAAAGATTTTTTTTAATAAAAATACAATCCTTAGCTTCTATAACAGTAGAACTAAAGGTGGTCTCCCAAAGAAGTGGTAACATCATTCCAAACCTCGTTCAATTTATTTATTCTTTTACCTCATCTAAATATATGGTATATATCATAAAATATCAAATTATGAATAAAAAATAAAAATAGATTTTATTATTATTATTAACCAAAAATTATCCAACCTCTTTTATATCAAATAGAATGTGAATATATTAATCGTGCGAATACGTGACTTACTGTCTCCACATAACGGTACAATTTCTTTTTCATCCCCATATTTTATGGGTAGATATTATGATGGATTTAATTTTTATATATTATATTAATTAAATAATAATTATTATGTAATTAGTGTATCATACATACCTCCATCCTATCCAATCCATCAGAAAATGATTGAATCACTGATGTGTACGTGTGGATTACCACCACCATGAAGGAAAATTATTTATTTTTTATTTTCAATTGACATATATGGTAATAAGGACAGTATTAAAAACAATATATCATTTATATGATATAAAAATGAATTTGGAAATGTGAATCATTATTTACCATTCATTAATACCATCCATCAAAAATTGAAGAAAACATTCTTGTGTTTGTATAACCTACCACCTCTAAGAATGGTGTAATTTATTTTTATATCTCTAAGTTTTATAGATGACTATAAATATAAATATATTTGATATATATATATATATATGATAATTTTATAAAGAATAAAATGACTGAAATTTTGGAATCCTGATCAAATTATAATTTCCAAAAAAATCAAACCAAAGAATACAAGGAAGTCAAAGCTGTTATCACCCAGATCAGTGAATTTTAAAAAAATAATTACTAATAATCATGTTATAAAAGGTTATAGGTAATTAATATATCATTTATATATAATTTTATAGCAATATAATAAATTAATATTAAATAAATATTTATTACGAATGAGGTTCAAAAACGTTCCAAGGAAGATAGACCTGAGGTAATGGTTTCTCAACTCACATTTTCTTCATATAGACATTGGTCAAACTAAAAAATAATTTTTTTTGTGATTTATATACTTCTCTTTGATTTGTTGTATCATGATCTATTAATTTTTTTTTATTTTTTTTATTCTTTCACCGGGATTATGATTCAAAAGATTTCAAACTGATAGGGGTTTATTTCACAATATCATCATTATTTGGGATTGTCTATGATTAAGTCTATGTTGGGGGAATTAATTCATATTTTTATATTATATTTTTTAATTTATTATACCCTATTTATTTAGTTAAATTACATTGTTGTTATTCATATTCATATTTTTTATGTATTCAGGACATCGAAATAATTTTATTAAGGAAAAATGAATTTTTTCTTTTACTCAATCGAAATATTTTCCTTCCATATCTATATTTTCCTTAAAAAAATTTAAAGATAATTTTTAAAAAGATAATATGATTAATTAAATATATTTTTGCTAAATTTTTTATTAATAAAAAAAACTAAAAGGTAATTCTATTCTTTTTCTGAACAAGTTACTTTCTGACCATTTTACAAATGTAAGAAAGGAATCTTTTTTAACATATAAGACATGAAGAAAATTTAACAACATTGTAACCACTCATTAATTTGAATATTCATTTTAAAATTTCAATATATATATTTCTAATAAAATTATTTCTTTAATATTTGGATGAAATTAATATTTTGATATGTTTTTTTCAAAGTGAAAAAGTTATTTTCCAGAAAATATGTTTAATAGATTTAGAAAAAAAATTCATACAAGTCAATATTATTAGGTGAGTCAAATGATTTACAGAGGTTATAATATTATTATACCATCCACATTATTTTCATTGAATGGTTTGTGATTTTCTTGAATAGGGAATGTATTTACATTCCCTATACTAATTCTTCTAATAATGATAGTTGTTGATTTTAAGCCACATTGATTATGTTATATTATCTATTCATATGATGAATGAATTGAACATATTATGTGATGGGTGGGGACTAATATCACATAGCCCCTTGATGCCTATATAGGTATATTGAGTCAAAATATATTGGATATTTGGTGGAGGCTTATCCCATTTATAAAGATGTCTTGGTAGGAGGCCTTGAAGTTATTTTTTGATGTCTTCACACAAGAACTCCATGATAATGTTTTCAGATGTCCAGAATTAGGAGTTCCATAATTATCAAAATAAATTATGTATCAACATATGATTACTTTAATAAATTTTATATCCATGGATAAATTTCTAGCTTATTGGTTTATTTTATGTAATTATATGATTATCATCAAATAGTTTCATATTATTTATTCCTTATTTAGATTATGTAGTATGAATTCCCAAATTTACCATCTAATATATCCCCTATCATATATTTACCTTCATTATTATTCTATTAAATGTTTTTATAATTGATATTTTGGGATATTCTATATGTAAGAATGATGATCTAAAATAAAATATTGTGTTGTATTTTATGTTTCAAATGTAATGTGGGATTCATGTGTCTCTCTAGTTTACCAAGTTTACTAAATTATTAATTCTTATGGGAAATGATTTCTTGTATCGAGTGATAATATATTAATGTAACCAAATGTTCTAAGATACATAGGTCATTTTTTTTACAATAATTGGGATTAATTTCAATGGAATGAGAATAAAATAATACTTATTATTAAAAATACATTTTTTTACAAATATTTTTATCTATTTTTTGTGAATATATTAGAATTACCTTTTATAGCTTCATAAATTTAAACTTTTAAAATTTACTTACTATTTGGAATAAAAATTTCCAAAAAAAATTTCTTTAATTTCATTTTTCTTAAAAAAAATGATACCTTGGTCAGAACAATTCACCATGGTAAAAGTGAAAATAGGTTAAATGGTATAAAATAAAGAGATTATTCTTTAATATATCAACCAAACCAATTTTCAATTCCATTGTTTTTGTGTATTTATACCACACTAAAATTAGATTATAATATTGGATGATATTTATCCACTTTCCATTGATATATATATTATTATATATTTCATCTTCATAATATTTTCAAGGGTTCAACACCTGTCACTTATTAAATATAACATATTCCTCTCACTCATTCACATACATTGATTACTATATCTCAAAAAATACCCACCCAGATCTCTTAAAAACATTATTCATCATGTTATAGATGTCCAAGTATTGCAAAAATATCACCCTACGTGGGATTAAGATTTATTCTCAAAGGAATATACTCAAATTAGAAGTAATTATTTTAACTGATCTGTTTTATGTTTCATTCTTCTTCCACCTCCTTGAAATATTCCATAACCATATTTATGATTTATTTTAATTTTAATCCACGTATAACATATATTTTTATAATATTTTATATTGTGAATAAATATTATACTTATGACATGATTATGATTCTAGAACCATGATCATTGTTCAAAGAAAAGAATCACCAATATGAAACGTACGTGGAATATAAAAAAGTATTAATTTAAATATTTATTTTAGTAAATTATTATTATTAAATTGTTGATTAGAACTTTTTAATGTATAATATATTGTAATATAAGTATTAATATGGTTCTGATAAGGATTAATATTAAATATACATTTATTATATATAAATTTTGAGCAAGCTCAGGGCATGTCAGGATTTGTGGTAAGGGTTTATGTTGCCACCGTATTTTTAATTATGATTATTCATGTTGAAATATGTATTGGGGAAATTTCATACTATATAAGCCTCTTATTAACCCACATATTTTCTTATCATTTGGTTATTTATATAGATTCCATGCATTCATTCCATTTTCATATTTGGCACTGAATATGGTTTAGAATTATTTTCAAGAAAATACTACCTTATTTATCATTTTCAGTAAATGAAGTTTTTATTCAATGTAAGTATTCATTAAAATGCCTCAATAACGTTATTTTATATTACCCATTTATTTAGTTGATGTAATTTTAAACCATAGTTGACTTTATTTGTAAATATTTAATAATAAAATTATATAATTTGTGTTCCAAACATTTTATATTTTATCTTTTACAAAATTGTGAAAATAGTTTTTTTATAACATTTTCAAAATATATGTATTTTCATACCATAATGAAAATATATTTTTTAATATTTATTTAAATTTTTAAATTATTTAAAAAAACAATTCTCATTTTTCTTGGAGTATTTTTTTTTAAAATTTTCCAAAAGGAAAGGATGTTTTCTCTTATTTTCAAAGCATGTTCAAATACATTTATAAATGTTTTTTTCATATATTCCAACATAATTTATGGATTATTGTGCTTCACTGGGGATATAATCTAATGATAAAATTCATGTTATTTCTCTAGAATTATTGTGATTATATGATGAAAAAACCATTATGAAACTCATTTCTTTTCTGCTAGTTAATTCTGCAATGATGAAATGATGAATGTTTTTATAATTATATATCGCATAGATATATATATATATGGTTTCCAATATGTCATATGTGGGAAAATAATAATATATACCTCTAAATCATTTGGTAAATATTTATACCTCATGAGATAACTTAAAATGGAATGAGGAGTGAACCCAATCAAAATTGGGCTCAAGTCACTATCAATGAATTGCTAATGAGGAGTGATCCCAATCAAATACTGAAATATGTCCACTATGTTATGATATCCATGATAGTGACACTTGACTAATGAAATTATTTTTTAATTATATTATTGTTCCAAACATTCCGATGTCATGTTTTTTTATTATGATTTTATATAATAGATCATGATTAATTATATATGATTCCACACTCTTATAACTCACATCTTTTATTATCACAATATTCTATTCTATGAATCCGGATTTATTATATAATAATTATTAGGTATGAATTTTATAATTTATTATCATTCTCTCATTCCCATATGATTATCTTATACCCAAATTCGATCATCGAGTGATTTCTCTCATGTTTACCTTTATAAAAAATTTGAGCTCAACTATTCATACATTTAAATTTCCTTAGGCTATGAATAAGCTTTTAATAAGGATATATCTAAGAAGGGTAATATATAATAAAATTTATGGGAGAGATTGAGGACCTACCATAAAATATGTAGATTATATATCCATTGGTTAATGAAAAAAACATTATGGTTATGGGGTGTGTAATGTTGTGATATTTATTAAATATACATAAAAATGGTATAATATTTATCTATGAAATGCACAGTTCACATAAATTATGGAATTATTAGGTAATTATACACATGAATAGGGGTGGTGGTGTTTGACATGTATCCTTGTAGAAATCCATTATCAATTAAATCTTAATATAATTTAAGCATTGTTTCTTAATTTAATTATAATTGTTGATTGGATTAAAATAAATTTGAGGGACTTGTTTAAATTATTTTTATGTGTTTGTTTGTCCACCATAGGGAAATAGTTTTCCAAAAATTATTATTTTCGAGGAAAAACTCACTTTTAAATGTACATGTCATAAAGTGGAATGTAGAGTGTGTAACAAAAAATTGGGTGTTTTTTACATGAAATATCTTGAGGAGCCGATGATTTTGAAATATTCTGGGGTTTTTATTTTTTTCGAAAACTATATTAAAACTGACTCTGAAAATTTGTTTTAAAAATGGATTTTCAATTTAAATTACTTTTTATGAAAATGATCAGCACTTATGTGTATTTTGGTGAAAATTCATGGATTTAAAAGTTTGTTTGGAAGTACAGGGAATGTTTGGAGCATATAAAATGATTTGAACATGTTTGGGAAATAATAAAATGATACAACGTAAACATGGTATTTTTAGTCAGGGGAATCTCATATGCTTGAATTTGTGGGTCATATTCTATGTCAGGTTTCTTTTGCGATGCTATGTGTGATTGGTTATTGTGGACTAATTTGGATTGGATGATAGGGAAAATAAAACAACGCATTAGAATAATGGTTTTCTTTATTTTTGTTGTTGAACTATGGATGTATGAGGTGTTAGGATATATGTTTGATACTTATATCATGGATTTTTTGTGAGATCCTCTTATAGAAGGATCAAGGGATGGATGTATGATGTGCTGGGATTGGGTAACCTGATGTGAGTCCCTGGGATTATTAATTATACCCCTTGTAATGAGTTTAAATTTTGTTTTTGTTTGGACCATTTGATCGGTTCATTCTGTATGTGACTCCTTTGGTGGGGATCCCCATTAGCTAGAATCAACCATTAGTAGTGGAATCTTATGGTGAGTAACAAAATAACTATTGGGATAAATTTATTTTCTACACTTTGGTGTTTGGGATCGAGGGGAGGGGTTTGGTGCCATATTAAATTGTGGTTATCATTGTTTTGTGTTTGGTGCTCTAGAGTGAGTGGAGTGGTCAGGTCCATTTATTATTCATGTATCAAAAAAGATATGGGTGGTGGAGATATGGTGTTTTTTATAGAAAAGTGAGTACAAGGGTAATACTTTGGTGGGATGTATCAAATATATCTCTGATGTATAGCCCTTATCAGGGAAGTGTCATGTGAACAGCTGACCCAATCAATGGACATTTTAGGAGATAATGAAATTTTAATATGTAGGTGGAATTGATTTAGGGATTAGGGTGCGACATCAATTAGATTAGTTGTATTAGAAAAACTATTAGCATGGGTGAGGTGTTATCTAAGAGTGATTTAGATTGTTGGTGTGTCGGTCATCATGATTATATCATGATGGTTAAATGGTTCAGTTGAAGATTTAACCATGGAATCACACTATGTGTCATTCTTAGACAGAGTTGTTAGTATTTTTATGATTTAGTATTGCATTTGGGTGTTAATGAACCATGATAAAGTGCAGTGGTTTTTGAAGCATCGTTGAGTTTGGCCAATAAATATTTTGGGAAGTTATCCAGAGGAGGATCAATGTGTTGTTTTTCTTAGATATGGATTTAGTGAGATAGAAAATTACCCAAGATAATTATTATAGATGTGATTGAAGTGGTTTGAGGATCTAACTAGGCTTTTTTGTGAATATTGGTTTCTATAGTCTTATTATTTTATAGTAACATTATAGTAGAGTGTTCATCTTTTAAGTATAAGATACCATGAGTTATTGTTGAACCATTCACTAATGTTTGTTTGGTATTATATTTAATGAATATTTGGAAAATATCATGGAAATAATCCTTATAGTTGTGAATTTACGATGACCTACACTTTTATGGGATGTGAATTCTTGAAGGAGATTCAATTTATTATTTTGTGAGGTGTTAATTTTGAGAATTAAGACTCTGAATTGGAATCATAGTGTTTTTACATCTTTAAAATATGTTTTTATATGTGGTTTGAGGCTTGGTGGTAGCCTTTAATTCTTGAGACGATGTTGGAGTAGGGATCAGGAGGGGGGATACTGTAAAATTGTAAAACAAAACCTTTCAGGGCATGAAAATGAATTTATATTGTGAATATCCACTCATGGGGTACCTTTATGGCCATAAATGGGGTATGTTGAGAATGTAATTAATATCATGGATCATTCATGGTGTGAACAGTGTTCACACTATGAAAGTGTCAAGGAAGATGGATTCCCCCTCTTTATGGACGAGGATTCATGGTGTGATCCCTTGTTCAAACCATGCACCGATGTTGGTAACCCCCTTTTGGGAGGACTTTTGGTATTTTTTAGTGGTAGAATTTAGTAACAACTCTTGCTTTCATTTTTTATTAGGTTACCAAAATAATAGGTAGGTACCTATTTATATCTCTCCACCCCCTTCCTTTGTGTGCGTTGAGCTATGTGGTTCAGGAATGTTTTTTCTTGCTAATTTAAGATAGAATGTACTTTTTATATTCATTGTTATTCTATATTGTTTTCATTGATTTTTTTGATGGTTAAGGATTAGGGTGTAATATTTCACCAAATCATTGAGAAACCATTATGATTGATGGGGATTTCACATGTGTCTGGTAGAGGATGTTCAGTGTGTTGAAAATCCTATTCTCATTCATAATTTTCATTAAGTTATGAATCCCATTGAGTTTCTTTAGGCATTACAATGAATTTGGGTGAAATTTGTTATTATTTAGGTTTATAAATATTGTAATTCTATGTGTTTCAGGTCTATGTGTGTGCGGGGAGTGGACCACAACCAGTTTCTCATGGTTTAACATCGTAAAGTTATTAAGTGAGTTTGGAGTCGGTTATACAAAATTTGGTTTTACTTTTTATTGATTAATTAATTAATTTTAGAGTTTTTTATGTTGATATAAGTGCTTGTGGACTCAGGTGATTCAATAGGATCTTGGTACAAATTTATGATCATCGATTGAGGTAGCTGGAATTTTCATTGATTACTTACACAATCTTTTATGATATTTCCCTTAGTTTTTCAATGTGTTTTATTTATTTTCTGTTTCATTTAAAATAATGCTTCTTAGTTAGGAATTAATGTTTCTAAATATGGAAATTAAAGTATAGTGGAATATTTTAATTTTAATATGATGATTTCGATATTAAACCCCATAATCTTTAGATGAATCTATCTAATTTCACCAAAATATGATTTTTGAGTTCATTGGTATTAAATTTATAATTCCATTAAAAGAAGAATCAAAATTATATTTCTGAGTTCATAAGAAAAATCTTCATAAAAACATTCAAATAATTAAAAAATATTAGATGAATGAATATTTTTATTTTAATGTGATGAATAATTGGAAGAATATTTATTATGCTAATCATAAATAGTTTTGTGATGTATTCAAAATGAGGTTACAATTCCTAATGTTGAAAAAAACTGTTCAAAGTTACAATGGCTCTACAAGGATTTTTTGAGATGAAGATGAGGATCAACTAGAATAATGTTAATTATATGTATATTTATTGGATGGTTACTATTAACATCATATATATATTTTGAAATTATAAGAATTTTTATAATAGTGACTTGTATGATAAATGTTCTTATATTTTTAAAGATTTTTTTTATTTAATCCTAGTTTTCAGGAATATTTAAAGAATATTAAAATCATGATTTTTATAGTATTTAATGAATTTGAAACTCTGATATCCTCAGATTTTTTTGAATTTTTTTACTAAATAGTTGAAGTGTGTGGGAGTTTCAAATCAAAGCCTATGCATTCCCATCTTTTGTTAGAGAAATTATAGTCATATAAAGTTGTAATATCATTTGAGAAAATATATAATTGTATTAAAAAAATTAAAAATTTTATTGAACAATTTTATTTGAAAATTATCATCAAGAATAAAACCTATATTCATTATAAAAAGGATCTCACAAAGTCAAGCTTATTAAAAATAACGAATTGTGAGAAATAATTTTGGTATGATGAAATTCTGTAGGGTGACATTTGTGAGTAAAAGATACTTTTTTAATCTAATGTAATTTAGAATAAGAAAAATAGTAACCACTAGGAAATAGTATAATAAAAAATTCTAGATACTTATATATAGGACATACTATATGTTAAAGGTTGATCCCTTCCAATTCCACTATAATTGACTCATATGTTCTAACTGTAACAAGGAGTATGTTCCTGTATTAAGGGAAAACCTTTTAAAAATTGGTGTTCCTTATATTATTTTTTACACTAATGGATATGGTGAGTGTGAACCTTTTTACTTGAATAGATCATAGCATTATAATGTTCTATATCTTTTCTTAATGTTAATGAATGTTAAGAAATGTTAACCGATAACACCCTGTGATTTTTATAAGATATATTTTATATTTTAATTTTTTTAATGTCTTGTGATTTACGCGACACCAAGATAAGCTTGCGCTACATGCAACACCATCATGGCATGTGGTATATGCAATAATTATCTTGGTTTTTGTTAAACACAATTTCATTTTCTTTTAATAGAATTAATTTCTTGTAAGTACAAGTATATGTTAACAACAAAATATTATTATGTTACCTTATAACCTAGTCATTATAATTGCGGGTACAAACAATATTAACATTTTTTTGAAAATGATTTAAATGAAAATAAGTGAGTTTATAAAAAAACAAAATCACTGATGTTGGATTTTATGAATTTAATATATATGTAATATATCAAATATAATGTTTAAAATTCATTTTTTAGGTTTCCTAGACATAATATAATAAAAATATCAATTTTTAGGATAAAAGAATTATTTTTTTAAAAAATGCATTTTTTCCATCTTTTGATGGTTCACTAGTTTTAAATATAGTATTTGAAAATAATATATATTATATTTACTAATATAAACTTCTTCTTTTGAAACAGGATATAAAAATTGTTGAACCTTTGTTGGGTTTTGTTTTAACAATGTTTTGAATTTGTTTACAACTAAAATTTCTTGTTGATGATTTTTTTGATATACATGAAGATGATATTGTTGGGTGTTGTATGATTGAATTTTTCATAGTTAGAGAAAGAAATAAGTTTCCTAATGTAAAAGATGTTGGTGTGTTTGAAATAAGTTTATATGTTTAAATGATGTTGTTTAAGGAAGATGTCCTTTTTTAAATGAAGTGTATTGATAGAGGATGTTATTGAAGAGTGAAAAGTTAGTAGTTAGAAAGTTTATCATACATTTTTCAAAAAACTATATGATGCTCTGCTGATCAAGAATTCCAAAAAGATCATGAAATGTTTCATGACAAAAGAATTTGAATAAATAGGATGAGAGGTCTGAAAAAATCAGAATCTTTTTTCTGATCATGTTTCTAGAAAAAAAGGAAATAAATTTCCTAAGAAAATTAGAACATGAATTCTACACAAATCGGAACCTGCATAATGCGTAATTTTGAACCTAAGTTCTACACAAATCAGGACCTGTTTTCTACAAAAATCGGAACCTATTTTCATAGAAAAGATGAACCCGATATCTTCACTAATCGAATCCTAAATTCGACCAAAATAAGAACCACATTTTTACACAAATCAGAACTGAATTACACACAAATCAGAACCTGAATTCTGAGGAAATTAGAAGCTAAATTCTTTGAAAATCAGATCCTGTTTTCTAAGTAAATCAGAACCTGATTTTTCAAAAACTCAGAACATGCATTATGAGAATTTTGGAACCTGGTTTCTACGGAAATTGGAACCTAAATTCTGAGAAACTCAGAACCTATTTTATGAGAAAATTGTAAAATTAATTATGAGAAAATTTGAACATGAATTCTGAGAAAATTATACCTTGAATTCTATGAAAATTGTAATCTAATTTCTGAGAAAATCGTAAACATATTTCAGATAAAATATTAACTTGTTTTCAAAGAAAATCAGAATTTAATTTCAAAAAAAATCAGAACATTTTTTCTGAGCTAATGAAAACCTGTTTTTGACAATGTGTTGTGGAAATCAGAACAATATTTCTATGTATATTTTTGAGAAAATCTGAAATCATATCTAAGCATGTTTATGAGAAAAAACTGAACAACATTTCTATGCATGTTTCGTAGAAAAACCAAACCAACTTAGAAGGATATGAAGAGTACATGAAATAAATAATGAATTTCAATTTTTTGTAAATATTAGATAAATTTAAGGAGGTTTGATGAAGTCAATGATTGAAAATTAAATTCAGAATATTTGTAGGTTTTTTAGATTTAATAAATCTATAATGATTTCAAGTCTCCCCCTTTTAATTTCTGAGTTTCCAATAATAATTTTCTCAAATCATTTTTTCATTTACAGCTTTGAAACATGTGAAAAAGGATAATCTTTATAGAATTAAAAATGAAAAGAACCCAATAAATTGAAGAAGGTTTCCATTAGTGCTGGGAATGGAAAATCAGAATCGTCCTTACCGTACATTGCAGATCATATATTTCCAAATTGGATTGAGGATTGAAACAAATCATTTGTGGAGGAGATTTAAAAAAGTTTTTATTCTTTTGTTTGGATCAATTATTCTACAAGAAAGCATTGTATACTGATGGGATTCATCATAATATATCTTATTTGGAGATATAATGTGTCTAATGGGAGTTTTCATAAGTATAATTCACATATTCATTATAGTTGATTTCCATAGACCCACATGAGTGGCTATGGAAAGGATGTAGGTTCGGATGTTGTGGTTGAACTGTGAAAATTGATTGTGCCTTACATTATTTAATATTCATGAAAAAATATGTATTTGTTAAAGAATGATATTGAAATAAATCATTAAATGTTTTAGGGGTTATGTTAAATAATGCTTTAAAACATAAAAAATGTGAAAAACTAGTTGAACCCCACCCCCATTCTCATTTATTATTCGATCATTGGAACATCAATTGGTTTCAGTGGAAGGAATTATTTTTGAATCATTATCATTGATAATATCAATTTTATAAATAGTAGATTAATTCATACATTTGACCGAAGTAATTATTATGGATGAAAGAATATGATGATTTTATATCTCTAATCTCCTGGCCTTGAAGTTGTTGAGGTTTCTACAATTGGTTTTCCACCTTTAGAAAAATATTCCCCTATGACATTTTGTAACAAAAGAAACACAAAAGTTTATGGAATGGAAATAAATTCAATCCTTATATCCTTATCTATGAATTTTCATTATAAGGTAATGGGTCTCAAAACCCCAAAAAGGATGTGGGACATGATGTAATGTGTTTTCAAATGGAATACTAAAGTGAAGGAAGCATAAATAATAATCTGGCATAGTATGTATATAGATATCAAAATGATGGATGAAGAGACAATTTATGATCACTTTAATAGAATAAATTTAATAATTTGAAACATTGGAGGATTTTGATATGTCTTGTAAGATTCTACAACTGTCAAATGACATATAAGAAACATTCTAGACAGGTTCGATTCTAAAATTTATTATTTTATAGATAAGGATTATTTATCTCTTGATAAATTTCATTACATTATTATTTCTTATTAAATGAGGAAATCCACAATGTTTAAAAAGAATATGAAAGATTAAATGTATTTTAAATCTATGAGAATAATGAAAATCCACGATATTGAATAACTATATCCTTGTGAGTCTGATGATAAAGAGGATGATGAGCTGAATAAAAAATCATCTCTCTCGTATCTTTGAACTATTGAAGAGGAAGAGGAATGCATGGAGTTATAATTTTTCTTAAATGTTTTGAGTGTGGTAGAATTGAGCACTTTTTTGTGAGTTCCCCTAAGAAGAATTTTGGTGAATATAAAGATGATTCCAATGAAAAACCTTAATGGATGAAGCAGAATAAAAATGATAAATAAGAAAAGTCTTTCAACATGTTCAAGATGAACTATTCCAAAAATAAGAGAAGTATGATGAGTAAGTATTTTATATTAGACTCAATGGAAAATGATTATTTTTATGTTTAATGTTCATAAAAGTTCATAGCCTTTATTAAAAAACATGAGAATACAAAAGACTCCACAAAATGTGAATAAGGTTATGAGGAATATTATAAGGAGTATCAGTTATGGATTTTACATCATTCATGACTTTAGAAAAAAAATCTATCAATAAATTAATTACATTAATGATGAAATATCATGAATAATTTTTTGATGGATGAAATTATATCATCATGTGGGAGGATTATTACATTCCATATATTTTATGTCACAAACATAGAATTAATGAATAAGGAAATGTGATTGATGATCTTAGAAAGAAGCATAATGAAAATGAAAAAGAGGTCAACAATTTGAAATCTATACTCCTTTTTTCCGAAAATACCACATGGAAGATGATTGAAAACAACATCAATATAAAAAATGTAAAAGATGACACATCTATAATTTATAAGAAGGCTCATTACGAGAATCAGGTGAAATATTCTCTTTTTAAAAATAATATTTTTTCTGATTCTTTTCATATTCAGGTTTTAGGAAAAGTATTGGTATTGATTTGGTTGATAAATTATGTGAGAAACCAATCAAATCTAAAAAATTTGAAAACTCACTCAAAATAGATTATTCTTCAAATCCTGTGTATGTTAGAGATGAAAGAAGTGATCAACCTCAACAAAGTTTCAATAGAGAAAGAATTTCTTGAAAAGAAAATCCATACATGAATTCTATTTCTGGTGCTATGGAATATATGTGTATAGATCTTATAATTTTGGGCAAAATTGATCTCTAATTAGAAGAAGGTTTGAGCATTGTGGATGAAAAATTTAAATAATAATGGGTAACTTTCGTAAAAAAAATGAAATGGTGAATTCCCAAGATGTAAAAAACATTCAAACAAAGAATGTATTTTAATGTCTGGATGAAGTTTGTTAAATATGTGATCAGTCTAGTAATCATGCTAAAAGATGTATGACACTCCTTCTAGAACATGTTTCTTATGGCGGGATAGAAAAGAATGTTGTAAATAAGATGGTTGAGGAATGATAGTTGGTAGTTGAGACAACATTGACAGTTAGAAAAAGGATAAAACCATGGATACTTATTAGTTTTTATACTTCACAAATGACATATGATATAAAAACATTGAAGCATTTTGAATGTCATGATGGGGGAGCAGTGACATTTCATAATGATGGTTCCTTAAAAATCAGAGGAATCATAATGGTAGAGATTAAAGCTGAAAAATGAAAATCCATGGATGTTCTACTTTTTCATGGGTTAAAACACAACTTACACAATGTAAGTCAACTCTATGATGATAGAAAATATGTAATCTTTTGAAAGGATTATAGTATCATCAAATGTGTGAATGATTGAAGAATTATTATAAAAGGAGAAAAAACCAATGGTAATCTCTTCCAAATTGGTGAACTGATTACCACATATTACATAAGTATGGAAGATAAAAAAAATTCACTGAAGACTTGGGCACCATGGGTAGAAATTTATGGACAAGATTTCCAATGTTGACGTCATTTGTAACCATCCAAAGTGAAAATTAAGAGATGGAGCTATTTTCATTAATTTTCATTAATAAAATATGACTAAAAAAATTCATAAAATAGTTGAGATTCAATCATACATACCACATGAGCATATTCATTTCGATCATTTTGGGTCGATGAGACAACAATAAACAAAAGGGGATTTTAATATTATTACTTTTATATGTCATTTCTGGAAAATGAAGAAAATCATGTTCATGAAGCATATGTTAGAGGCTATTGAAATGTACAAATTCTTTAGAAAATATTTTGAAAAATAATTTACTGTTTCCTTAAAAAGCTGAGAACAGGTAATGGTACCAAATTCACAAACAATGCTTCTGAAACTTATCTGAGAAATCATGGTATCAAAAATTAGTATAGTGCTCCATATCCACTATAAAAAATGGATTAGCAGAAAGGATGAACAAAAGCTTTGTGGAAATGGGAAGAAGTACGTTATAAGAATACAAACATTAAAAATTATCTTAGAGATAAGATTTTAGTACTAGTATGCATGTTCAAAATAAATTCTTGTTGAGTATTTAAATCAACATGAATCATTATAAATTATTTTATAATAAAAATCCTTCATTGAAATTAAAAAATGTTTTTGGATGTCCATGTATACTCAAAATGAAAAATCTAGATATGGGAATGTTTGTTGAGAATGATGAAGAATGAACTTTCAAGGGATATTCATCAAATGGAAGAAGTTAAAAATTCAAGAAAAAATGTTTACAAAATTTATCGGAAGAAAATTATATAAAGGTAATTGAAAACCTATGTTCCTTCATAAATTTTTTTGAGAATACTTAGGCAGATAAATTAAATAATCCCCAAAAAATTGAAGGTAAACCAGATGAGTCACATGGTGAAGAAAGGGATGTTGCAAAAGAAAACATGAGATTTTCTACCTTTTGAAAGCATGTTGAATCTGAAAACATTATTCGGAATTAGATAGATCTAGTTCATACAAGAAGGGTGTTGATATTAGAAAATCATATTCTCTTATCTCAAATGTTGATCCAAAATCAATTTCAAAGGCTATTCAACATAAAGAATGGGTGGGTTATATGAATCAATAAATGGATGATATTGAAAAGACTGAAACATTTGAAATTGTTCTAAGCCTAGAAAATAAAAAGTCTATATGTACCTAGTGGGTTTATAGAAATAAATTTAATGAGCAGGGAGATGTTTTAAAAAAAAATCAACACTTATTTATAAATGATATGAACATGTGGAAGGTGTGGATTATAATGAAACATTTTCCTATTTTTCAGGGTTAGAATATATTTGAATCAATCATAAAGTGGATTCTCATTGTAATTACAATGTTTATCAGATATATGTAATGATAGATTTATTAAATGGTGAAATTGTGGAAGATGTTTACATTGAACATCCTTGTGGGTTTTTATTTGAGGAGGATGACAAAAAGATTGTAAATTGAATACATATTTCTATGGGATGAATAAAGCCCCACATTCTTAGTATTTAATGATTGAATTTTTTTTATAATGATGAATATTATTGTAGGAAATGTTTATAGAGACATTGATATAAAATATGTTTACTCTGGAACATTAATTGTAATTGTTTATGTGGATGATATCATTTTTTCTATGGATGGAGAACTGGTATGTCATGATTTTGAAGTAGAGATAATGAATCACATTGAAAATTAAATTTTGGGATAATTAACATTATTCCTTGGATTAAAAGTTCAAAAAAATAAAAAATATATCTTCTTGTATTAGGAAAATTATGCCAATGATTTTTTAAATATGTTTTGGATGGCTGAATCCAATTAAGTTTCAACACCTATTTCAGTGAGCCCAAAGTTGAGTAAAGGTGAATCTAGAATATGATTTAATGAAAAATACATTTAGAAGTTGATAGGATATTTTATTTACATCTCTAATTCACGATTGGATATTGTTTATGCTTTGATGTTATGTGGAAGGTATCAGGTTAATCTGAAAGAATCACATATGTTAGATGCAAAGAGGATTTTGAAATATGTGAAAGGAACAACTTCAAATGGTTTGTTATACAAAAGAAATAGTGAGATGAAGATTCTTGGTTATACTAATGCTGATTAGGCTGGAGAATGTAATGATTTGAAGGCAACCTCAGGGGGGTCAGTTTTTAGCATGAAATTTTGTTTGAGTTGGCACAGTAAGAAACAATGTTCAGTAAATTAAAGCATCGCTAAATCCAAAAATGTTCCTGCCACACAAGATGGTACTCAAATTCTACAGATGAACATTTAGTTGTAATATATGAAAGTAAAAGAATATAAACCATTGTAGATAATTTGTGGCAATTAGAGTGAAATTGGCATTTTTATGACTTCTGTCCAACTTTCAAGATCAAAACACATTCATATAATGTTTACTTCATAAAAATAATGTTATTATTAGAGTTGTTTTTCTGGAATACTTCTTAAAAAAGTTTCGGATTGCTAATATCATTATAAAATAAATGTCAAAGGAATGGATTATTGAATTGGGGCAACAACATCAGGTTCAACCTCATCCCATGTCTTCCTAAACCTCATAAGAAATGTCCCTCACCATTATTTGGAATTCGATGAAAAAAGGAGAGACAAAGTAAAAACATTATTCTCCATTTAATGTTTTAATTATCATTATTTTTTTAATTTGACGTTATAGTTATTATATAATGGCGGAGAGAAAAAGAATATTTATAAAAGAAATGATAATATTGAGTGAAGAAGAAAATAGATGGGATTTTATCTTTATATGGCCGCAACATTTATGTGCCACTAAGGGATGAAATTCCTTCAAAAACCTTACATTATCCATTAGTGTGTTGTATGGACACTCTCGTTTGAAAAATTATACGAGTTTATAAAATTCAAGAAACATGGCTTGCATTCAACAGAAGAGTTTTGAAAAAAATTCATAGTTAAAAAGTGGTTAATGAGGGTTGTCAATTATTCCCAACGAGTTTATTAAGGAACCGTTGTCGTGTTTTGTTTTAACAATGTTTTGTATTTGTTGGCATCTAAAATTTATTGTTGAACAACGTTTTTTGATATATAATAAAAAAATATAGTTATTTTCTGGATGTTTTACTTGATTTTAAATAGAGATATAAGGAATTTTTTGAGTTTGAATGAAGATTCTGAGTTTGAAATAAGTAGTTTGGTTTAAATGATGTTTTTTAATGAAGAAGTCCTTTTTTTGTTGAATATTTTTGAAAGAGGATGTTGTTGAAGAGTGAAAAGTAATAAGCTTGATATTTTATCATACTTTCTAAACAAAATTAGATGATGATTTTCTGAATAAAAATATTTCATAATAGATCATGAAAACTTTCATGAAAATAACATTTAATGAAATTGGTGGATGGGTCTGAAGAAAATGGAATCACTTTTCCGAGCATGTTTCTGGAAAAAAAAGAACTTGTTTCTTGAGAAAATTAGAACCGAAATTCTACAAAAATTGGATCATTCCTAGTACAAAAATATGTTCCTAAATTATGAATAAAATAGAACCTATATTTTTTACAAATCGTAACATGTTTCTTGAGAAAATCAGAATCAAAATTATTTAATAATCATAACCTCAATTCTATAGAAATATAATCCTAAATTCTGCCCAAATAGGAACATGAATTCTACAGAAATCATAATTTTAATTCGGCATAAATCTGAACCCAAATTCTGAGGAAATCTGATCCTTATATATGGGAAAATTGAAACCTATATTCTGAGAAAATCAAAACCTGTTTTTGAGAAAATCATAACCTGATTTATGAGAAAATTAGAACATAAATTCTATGAAAATGAAAAACATATTTCTGAGAAAATTATAAATGAATTTTAGAAAATTCGGAACCAATTTTCTGGGAAAATCCAAACCTGATTTCTGAGAATATTGGAAATTGAATTCTAAGCAAATTAGAACCCCAATTCTGAAAAAATAAGACCCTGATTTCTAACCAAAACGGAACTTGAATTATTTGAAAATCAGAGCTTGAATATTGAGAAAATTGGATCATAATTTTAAAGAAAATAAGAACCTATTTTAGAATCTAAATAGAACCTATTTTCTATGAATCTTTTTGAGGAAATCAGAACCCCATTTCACAGCATGTTTCTTAGGAAATCTGAACAAAATTTCTGAGCATGTTATTGAGAGAAAAGGAACAAAATTTCGGAGAATTCTTCTGGGATAACTAGCACCAACTGAGAAGGATATAAAGAGATCAAGAACTAAATAATGAATTACAATTTTTTTTAAATTTTTGAGCAATTAAATGAGGATTTAAGGAGTCAAATATTGAACATTAAATGAGAGAGATTTTCAAGGGATTTGAGATTTATGAAAGTAGGAATGATTTCATGTTTTATTCTTTTCATTTTATAGTTTCCTATATATATTTTCTCAAATGATTTGTTCATTTGAAACATTGTAACTTTCATAAAAAAATATTCTTTTGAGAACTCAACATGAAAAGTTATCACTAGATTTAAGATGGTTTTATTGAGTGTTTGATCAGAGAAAAATTGGAATCATCCTTACCATACTAAAAAGATGAGACATAGTTGGATCAGACAGAGGATTTGGACTGAGAATTTGTGGAGCAGATTCAAAAAAGTGTCTATTCATTTTTTTGTGGCTCAATTTTTCTATAAGAAAACATTGTAAACTGATAGGAGTCGGTATAATCATTCATATTTGGATATATAAGGTGTCGAATAGGACTTAACACATGTTGTATTCAATTATTCATTATAGTGTGTTTCCCTAGACCCATGAGGCTAACTATAGAAATGATTTAGGTTCTCCAATTGAGGCTGAAACATGTAAATTGACTGCACCTTACTCGATTTTCTATTCTTTCATGCAAAAGTATTTCTTAATGGTCGATAAGGAAATAAATCTTAACAGGTTATAAGGGTTAAGTTTCTTAATGTTTTGAAATATATATAAACTTTAACAACCAATTCTAGCCCCCTCTTAGTTTTTATGTGATCTATGGATCTTTATAAAGTTACTTTGGATGATTTTTTTATAAGTATTATGTCTTGATTAATTTTAAAAATAAACTAAATTTTAATTAAAAAATAGTATTTTAATCAAAATAATTTATGTGGATAAATTATGTTATTGAATTATATTAACGTAAAAATATATTATATATTTATAATTTAATATAATTTTGTTCATTGGCATTAATGTTACCATGAATTTTTATTTAAAAACATTTCAATCTTTTTCAATGTTTTTACCTTTAAAAAAAGTTTTTTATTCTGAAAAATTGATTAATTTTAAATTTGTTAATAAAAATTCTATTTTTTGAATTATTTTAAATGGATTCCATATTTTAAATTAGTAGGTCAAAATTATTTAAATATAATTATTTTATTTTAGAGAATTATGAATAGTAACTTTGGTAATTTTTAATAATACTGTAAAATTATCAATCAGGTAAATAATGGTAAATATAATATTATAAAATCATAGTAAAACATGCCATAATAATATTCTATGATTTATTTTCAATGTAATCCATCCATGGTACAAAATGATACCTTTTTGGAAGCCACTTTAATGCTATTAGAACATTTAATATATTTTATTTAAAGAAATGTAAAATATTTATTACTCAAATTTTAAAAATATTATCATTTTCAAAATAAGGGTACAAAGATGCTAAAATTGATTATTAATTATAATTTGAAATCTTCTATTCATTCATTATCATGGTAATTTATTTGTAATTTTTTGGAAATAATTAATTACCTTTGTAGTTTTTATATTGATGATGTAAAAATAATTAAATTGATGAAAAATAAATAAACATATTTTTATTAAAATGATAATATCCATTAATAGACACAAACAATGGGCCAAGTCTTACTGTTCATGTATATATGGACCATAATCATCCAAAGGTCTATTTATTGACCATTTGGATCCTTATAAATGATATTATGACACTAATATTATTTTATTTAATGTGGTGTTAAGCTTATCACAATCCTGTTTTAATAAATAAGAAAAATTTTATGTAGGATTTTCAATGAGATATATTCTATTATAAGTATTCATATGAAATATATAGGATTTTTTGTCATTATATTATATTATTTTTTATTTTTACCCAAAAAATATTTTTATTATGTAATTACACAAAACAGATGAAGAAATTCTTTTATTAATGGAAATATCAAATTATTTATAATAAAAATACTAAAATAAATATTATTGGGAATATATAATACACACTTTTTTTAATATGTTCTTTTCCCCTTATATATATATTGAAATATATTTTTATAAGTTAAAATATCATCTTTATATTTTTAAAAATCAATTATATAAATAGTGTCAAAATAACACCACAGATATTTTGTCATGATAATGTTTTATTAAATTATTTAAAATTACTAACATACTTTTCAAAATACAAAATAATTATCTTATTTACTCTAAAATGTTCATTATTTTCATTTATGGTCTAATTGACATAAAATAATTAATAATTACAATATTTTAATATTGATTAATTGTTTACCTTAGTTTAAATAAAAATAAAATAATTAAGGGTAAAACGAAATGATATGGTTTAAAATTATATAAAAACATGTCTAAAACGTAATGGTTGATGAGATAACAACTTTATCTAATATAATATTCTATATAAGGATTTTTTTTATGTTTTTTGATTTAGTTTGAGTGTATTATAAATAATATATTAGGAGTTTCCAAAAATTCTCCTCACCATAATTATTAAAGGGAACCTCCTCCCTCACCTCTTAATATCAAATTGGGCCTTCTCTATCACCCATACCCTACCAATTTACCTCACCAACTTCCCTAGTTAAATTATAGAGGTTCTGGTATTCTCAAAAGACAAAAAATAGTACCTTTAAGAGGAGGTCTAAAGGGAGCACATTGAAGTAGAGGTAATCTCCTCTACCGATTATTTGAAACTTGTTTATTTTTTTACTTCTTATTCACGAGTTGTTTTTATTATAATGTCATAAATCTAGTGTCAAATATATAATTTGATGTTATTAAAATAATTTAACAATAATATTCCACCTTTAACCCATCCCACTAAAAACAAATCACAACACTGGCATACGTATGACATACCATCTCATCAACATGGTGTGATCTATTTTTCTACTACCACATTACATGGATGGGTATAATGATGTAATTAATTACTATATATTATTTTTGTAACATGATATGGAATTTGGACCAAAATATATACCAGCCACTTCCATACCATTTCATAATTTTGGGAAGGATATCATTTCCCATGCGTATGTATGGAATCTATCTCCATGATGTGATGCAATTCATTCTACATGACATCCATTGAAGCAAGATTATATATATTTATTTAAAGAAAAAAATATGATATCTATTTTATTAATATCACTCTATAAATGATATAACAATAATCTATGAAGAGTAACAAGAACATATATGATTAAATATTCATATGAAAATAAAGCTATTAATACCAGATAGAGGAGTAATATTTTTATTAACAAATCGAAGATAATATGATCATATATGATATCATAAAAATAATTTTGATTCAGGAATAAAAAAAATACATTATTTAAATAATTTTAAAGTAGTTTCATATATAAACAAAGGATCTCAATCCAAAGGTAAGGGATTATTATTTGTCACTTTAATTTGTGTAAGACATATGCCTTATACAACACACTCTTCCTTTTGAATTGTATTTATGCTACCCTTGAATGTTTTTATAATTATTATTATAAATGTTAAGATATTAATATAATTTTATTTATTTTATGAGTCATATGATTTTACATATTTTAAATTAGTAAGGGATAATTTTTTAATCTCAATATTATCCGATATTTTTTTATACATATATATTTTCAAGGTTATATTTATCATTTGCATCCATATTTACTAAATATGAAGGAAAAAATATTAGTTAATACTCTTACAATATTTTTTTAATAAATTCAATTTTACACAGCTGTTAGTTTTTAAGAAATGGTATTAATGGAATATATTTCCTTTTCTAATATGAATTACTTTTTGAGTTTCTAAAAAAATTACAAGAAGAATTTTGTATTTATCTTATATAAAATGAAAATTATTTATGCTTTTATAATGCCTAATTACATGAATATTACTTTACAATATTTTAAGTTTATTTTCAATGATTTTTTTAAATTGTTTGGAATTTTGTGAAATGAAATTTTTTTGATGAAAGGATATTTTCCTCAAAAATAATTTAAATTGTTTTATCAAAATTAATTTCCACAAAAGAAGAAATTTTTCAAAATGATTATGTTCCAAGATTACTATACCTATTATTCATATGGTTTGACTGTATATATGATGGATCGTTTTTTAATTGATGGAGCCTTGGTTGAAAAAGACCAAAGCAAAATTATTATCAAAAGAATGTTTACAGGTATATAAAATTAGATATCATATTAAAATCATTTTCATATAAGTAAATAAGATCAACATGGAGGTCATCAAACCAGGTGATGTCTTCATTGACTCCCACGTTGGCCTGTCTATCTATAACCATATTAGATTCTCGATAAATATGATTGATGATATTGTTGAGATCGACAAGTGAACAGGAGAATTCCATCTAAGGAGTAGTAATTGGCCAAGTAAGATGTATAATGCCATTCTAAATTGCTTGCATGATGGTCATGGATTCACTTTCAATCCATAGGTTGTTCCAACCAAAGAGCTTGGAAAAGGTAATATCATGAATTCATCTCAATATCTCAACTTCAAGGGAGGTGGTAATGCCACCACTACCCATAATGCAACCAAGGAAATGATCAAGATACTTCCTAAAGATAGAACCACATCCCACAGGGCCCAGATTGCCTCTCATGGTGCCATCAATATTAATTTTTATCTGTCCATGAAGATGAGATCTCTAACTGAACTCCAGAGTGTGACAGGGTTGATAGAAATTTCTGTTAATCCAAAGACATAGTAGGATTAAAAATTCATTCATATTGTTGTGTCCATGTCCCTTTTTCATTAGAGCAGCTTCATGTATGACAATATGGATCTACATCTGACCATAATTTTGTTTGGTTGAGTAATTATTATGAATAATGGAATTCTGTTCATGCCAGATCACATGGTGGAGCTCAAAATCTACAACTAGAAAATGGTTATTGATTTTCTGTTAGCCTTCTATTTCAACACATTTCTTTAGTTGAGTATTAACAGAGTCAAAAATTAACCATATTCAGTAAAAAATGTGGATAATATATTTCTAGAGAGGAGATGTTGTAGAACAAGAAAGAAAGAAATGGTCAGAATATTATATTTGTTAATTAAGGAATTTTCACTTAGAGAAGAGCAGGACTACAAATGATTGAATTCCAATCTCTGTGGGAACTCTATTTTTTTATAGATGCTAGAAGAGATTGAATATAGAATGTTTTTCCAAGTATTTTTGAAATGTTTTAACCATATTTAATCATTTTAAATGTTATGAAAAATATGATTATAGAAATTTTTGGAGTTTAGAAGACCATTATAAGAATGTTCCCAAATTAAGAAATCATTAGTGTAAGTTAAAGAGTAATTTTCAATGACATTCATAATAGTATCTCAGAGTCAGTCGAGAAAAGAGTTAAAGGTATCCCTAATAGAGAAGTTGACCTTATCAGGGGTCAGATCAGGAGATATCATTGAAATTAAAGGTGTTCCTGTCCAGTTATCCAACCATAATTTCATAGAGGATTCCATGGAGACTATCCATCTGAAATTATTCATGATGATAAAGAAAGAATATTTTATGGCGGAAAAACTGGGGGAGTTAATGAAATTTAAATTACACTTATTAAGTTTGATAAGAAATCTATTTTTGAGGAAGGTAATAACTTCTAAAGTATTGTGAAAAAGGCTCTAAGTGATACTAGCTTGAAGGGATTCATTAAATTACTGTATATTTTTAATACCTATACAACCTTTCTCAATGGTCTTATAGCATGTTGATCAGGGGATAGTCACAAGAATTCATTCAATAATACTACTAGTATATATGAAATTCTTAATAGCAGAGTTCAATTTTTTATAAGACCATCATTGCACTTATAGAAAATCATGGAGCATAAAATCTTGGAGATAATAGTGGATTTCACAAGGCAATCCCTACCTTTCATGGAGAGATATTTTCTATTCCAAGAAGATATCTCATTTAGAACATAGTAAACTATAGCCACAATGTGGGAAGCCTTGGGTCTGCCAGAAAATATGGGAACACTGAGATAAGTGAAAGGGATCATACATTATTATAGACCAAGGTTACTAATAATGTTTCATTATCTAATGGCAGGAAAGTTATTCCCCAGAAAGATGCAATATTTTTTCAAACTAATATTTTGACTAGATACCACATCATAGTGAGAGAGATCAGTTTTGATGTTTAGAATATTTTATTTTTCACCTTGAATGAAAAGTGTGATATCTTCAGAATAAAAAATGTGGGTATGAGCATTTACATTCCTGGAGGAATTGATGGGTTTCATCTAATTTTTTTCCACCAGACGGGTGATTAGATGACTAAGATAGTCCTCTGCTGTTGAGAATAGAATGGAAGAGAGGGTGTCACCTTTTCTTGACACCTTTGGTTCATATAAATAATCCTTTGGAAGAGTCTTCGATCCAAATTAAGATAGACGCCGAGTTGAACAATGTTTTTATTGCAATGATAAATGATTCATTGAAACAAAAACATTTAATAACCTTAAAGATAAAGCTCCAATCCATGGTCTCAAATGATTTTCTAATGTCCAGTATTATAGAAATATTCCCTCCACTGTCTGCCTTGTTTATGTTATTGACACATTCCAAAGAATGACAGATGCATTCTTGAATGGATCGTTCCTTAATAAAACCAAACTGGTTCTTGGAGACATGTTTTTTGTGATATTTGAATATCTATTTGCAATGATTTTAGTGATGATTTTTGAAATAGTGTTGATAAGATAAATGGGTTGAAACCAATTGATCTCAGAGGCATTTTCCACTTTTGAAAATAATGGGAGAAACTAGGAATTGAGAGCATGTGGAAGGAAACCATTGGAGAAAAGGGATTTGAAAAGCTTAAAAACATCAATATGAACTACATAAATATAATTTTGGAAGAAACCATTATTGGATTCATTAGGACCCAAAGCACTATCTAGGCTCAGACTGAAGACATTTTCTTTGATTTCAGGATCAAACTTAATGTTGAGAAAGAATATGTTGTCTTCATCAGTGACCAACATTGGAATGATCTCAAGAAGGAGTTATTTATTAATATTAAGAGCATTAAAAATGGATTTATAGTGGGAGACTATATGATGAGTAATTTCATATTCAGTGTCATGAATATTGTTTTTATCCTTTATAATGTTTAATGTATAGTAAGCTATTTTGATTCATTGAAGAGAGTTAGAGTACATAGTATTTCTCTCTCGGCCTATTAACCATTTATCGGTAAACACTTATTTCTTCATATTTTCATTAATGTGAGCAGAGTGTAGTGTTTAACCGTAATTTTTTTCGAGTTGAATCAGTGTTGTGGTCATAGTTGGTGTTTTCATTTTGAATATCATTGAGTTTTTCCTCAAATAATAAGGAATTAATTACTAATTTGTTTGGATTGGGAGATGCACCAACTATTGGGATCCTATTTGATATGTTTTAGTTCGAAATTACTTGCAAAAGAATCATTATTGTGAGACATTGAAGACCATTTGTTTTGGATGAAATTAGTACAATAAATGTCGTAAAACCACACATTGTTAAATAGGAATGGTAACTGGGGTTTCATGGATTTGGTGGAGACATTGACCAGAATGGGATGATGGTCAGAGTTCAGCCAATAAATAGTGGCCCTAGAGATAATGTCCCATTTATCTAATGTAGGGACATTCATGAAGGATATATCTATCTTGGAAGAAACCACTCAATTTTAATGTCTTCTATACCATGTTTATTTCTCACCAATGTGATTTATTTCAAGGAAATTGTAATCATTAATTGAAGCCTTAAATTATCACGTTGAAATAAAAGCTTGAGAAGGTCCCTTTTTCTCACATGATTTGATAATGGCATTGATGTCGCCATGAAGAACCCAAGGGGAAGTAATATTAGTGCATAGATAAGGAAGGACATTCCAAAGAGTTCTCTTTTATTTGTATCTATTTTTAGCATATAAAAAAGTGCAGAAGAGGTGTCTTCCATCATAAATAAAATTTAAAGTAAAAATAAGATAAGAGGCATTAACAATACTTACATTATTAAAAGAAGAGTGAAAAAATACATTGATATTCATAATTGTACTTATTCAGGACTATGCTAGTAAAAATACAATTATTCTGAAACAAGTGAGAGTATTTAGAAAAATAAGAAATTTTTGGCATACGAATAGAAAATAACATAGAATGATGAGTGTTAACCAATAATTTAGAATAGTGAACATTTCAGAGTTGGTAATACCCTAAAAATTCCACAAAATAATCTTTATTTAAACATGGTATTGGAATTATAACTCCCATTATTCTTCTTTCTGTAACCTTTGTTTCTAGAAGACCTTTTGATGTTTTGTGCATTGTTACTATTAGTGGTCTGTTCTGGTTCATTGTTATGTACGACATGGTTCTTCTTTTTAGGATCACTTCTTAATGATTTCATAATTGATTCTATATAATTTGTTTTACATAGCATCAATGAAATGGTATTTTGGTTTGATAACAGAATTTTTGGAAGCTCATAATAGTTCTTTTTATCTAGATATTGTGCTACATAAAAAGGAAAATCTATGGAAAGGGGAATAGGTGTACCTAAATCCTTTATAGTAACTATATTATGATGTTTTATTGTGTCCAGATCTGATGGATGGTTTTTTCAACCGGTGGATTCATTATTTTCCTGCATTATCAAATGGTCCTATAGCGAGGGTGTGTTTCCTTTTGTATGTTTTACAGAATCCACTGTCATGGAACATTTTTATCAGTTTTACAATTCTTGGTATGTGCCTCATGTTGAAAAAACATTAGACTAGTATAAGGATTCCCATGATTTACAGCACAACTAGTGGTCTCCATCTCATTAGAACTATTGACAGATTTAATGTGATTAGGATTAGAAGAGCCTAATTCATTTTCTTTATTCTTGGATGCATACTTCATCTCTGTAGTAGGATTATTTTTAGATATGGTAGGGGTTTCTGGAACTCTTTATTTTTACAGTCATCTTTGTTATTTTATTTAGTGTAGCTTTTAGAGTTGATTCTACAGAGTTTATATTACAAAACATATAGGAATTAAGACATTCATTGACTATAGATTTACTACCATCAATAGATAAGTTAGTAAAAATTAGAGGATGTTTACCGAGATAGTTTGCCTCATCCTCCCCAGAAGCATGTATCTAAAGGGTTCTTAGACATTCATATTTTCCAAATTATCTGGAAGACACTGCTTATTCTCAACAGATTCACTGTTTTTCTACATTAGAAAAGGGACTTTTACCAATGGTGTATTCTTATTTACAGTATTAATAGATTACATGGCCTTGGTTATATTTACATTAACAATTGTAGTATTGGACTATCCCTTGGTTTCAATAGCATTCAGATTAGAAAAGAGTTTCCAAATTTTTATATCACTGCCTGTGGCATCTAGAGTTTTAGATTCAGAGGTGTTGTGAGCAGATGGAAAAGAACATAAACCATTTGTCTGATTTTTTGTATCGTTTATTATCCCTTGTATATTTTAATTTTGTATCATAATGAAGGTTTAATAACCCATTGGAATCCATGCTATTAAAACATTAGTGATATCCCATGAGATATTTATAATGATATGTCTTGGTATTTCATAAAAGAAAGTCTATGTATTGGTTAAAATCACAGAGATCTTGTGATAATCATTATTGAGATAGAATTAATCCTATGATATCATATATTGAAATATTATAATTAATTTAACTTAATTATGTTTTTTAATCCTGGATTTGTATTTTTCATAAATTTCTTTTGGGGGTTAGACAATTACTAGACCAATATAGAACATAGTTAACCATGAATGTTTCAGAAGTGTGAAGAATTTAAATTATTAAAATTGGTTTCCTTAGTGTAAATATCATAAATAGAATCATGAAGTTGGTATTTTTATTGGTTATACTATTAATGATAAAGAGATTGTAAATGACATTTGAAAGGTATGATATATTATAGTTTTATTTTGTACATTAATCATAAGAATCTTGGTTAGATTATGGTTGAAGAAGCTTAATACAAGATTTATATTTTAGGAAAGACTACAGTGATGGATCATCAGTAATGGTTTAAGAAAAATGGTGGATTATTGAGGTGTAAGTGTTTTGTAATTCAGTGATTATGTTATATGAATCCTGTAATATATAAGTGTTTTTAATATATCTTTATCATTAAGGATTAGAGAGGATATGTTTAATATTACTAAGGACCTAGATATATGATTTAAGGTTAAGGTGATATACTTATATATCAGATGAATAAGGGAACAATAACCATAAATATATCCCTTATGTAAAGATAATTATGTTTGGATAAAGATATGTTGGATTTAAATAAGTAAATTTGAAAATTCTCATTATTTGGGAACTAATTATGGATTATTTGACAAGAGGGTTATGCTGTCATAGATGGAGTATACAATTTTTTGGGAAATAAGGAATATGTTAAATATGTTTTGGAATAAGGAAACATGCATTTTTTCATTAAGGATATATAACAATTCTGTTTATTACATTGACTCAATAGAATACATGGAGATGGTGATCACATGTTTGGAATGCGACAAATAATAGAAAAAATATTGTAAATGGGGGATAAATGTTAAGACATGTTAGTGAACCACTTTTTGAAGTTTTGGATTTTCATTTTTTTGAATATTGCAAGGTTATCCATTTATGGATAGTATAAGTTAAACATTGGATGATGCTTGTATTATATCCATGTAGGTGGGTATATGAATATTCAGTAATGTGTGTTAATTTTGTTATTGTGATAAATATAGATGGAATGACCAATAATTTTATATATGTATTACATGACTTAGTAATGATTCACGGATGAATAATTTCAACTTGATTTCTTTGAATAAGAATAGAAGGGGAAATTTTTCAAGGCATGAATAATGGTGAGACTGTACTCAAAACATGTAGGTATATATTCTCATGAAAATTACTTAACATTAAGAAAAAGTCATCATGATGTAAACGGGTGTCTTATTATCATCATTTCATTATGATATCAATTACTACTTACATTCTATTTAGGTCTATGATTTTGTGATTGTTAACTTTCACTGGATAATCAACATTCTTGGGATCTGTGATCTTCATCAATCTCCAAGATTATTTATATTTTTCTTCCATGCCCAATCATTAACAATAATCTCCTATTGAGAGACATAGTTTGGATTTTCCATGGGTAACTATTATTTTCCAAAAATTCATTTTTGAAAGGAAATTTTAGTCCTTGTATTTATGATGTCGATTTCTGTGAAATAAACATTCATGTATTTTATCCGTTGACAACCCTAACAGATTTTGAGGGAAAAATTCTTTTTAATGGGTAGATTTTAACACCCTGAAATTTTTAGGAGATAAATTTTTTTTAGAAAAAATTACTTCTTGGTCTTGTGATGTACTCTACACCCTGAAATTTTTGTGCTCCAAGGAACATCATCTTAGCTTGCACTATACATTACACTATGCTGGGTTTGCATTACACATCATTTCAGGCTCTTTTGATAGAAATAATTTCATTCAAGATCAAGGTTATGTGAAAATTTTTATATTATTATGTAATTACATAACATATTCATTATAATGGCAGGTATATACAATATTAACTTTCTTCTAAAAAACTATCTAAATGAAAATAAGTTAGTTTATTAAAGAATAAAATCAATCATCCTTGATTTTTTTAATGTAATATATACTTAATATATTCTATATAATGTTTAAAATTAATCTTATATGTTTTCATGATATTATATAATAAAATATTCTTTATTTTTTTGGATAAAATAAGTAATTTTAAAAAAAATTAGTTTTTCCGCCTTTTGACAACACACACATTTTAAATATATTTTTTGACAATTTTATATAGACTATTTAATAAAATAAACCTGATTATAAGAAGAGGTATGTAGAAATTTAGTTTGGATGAATTTTTTATATTTTTCTGATTAGTTTTTTGTTTCTATAAATTGTAAAAATATACAAAATTTTAATCGAAATTTTTTAGTTGAATTTATTTATTTGGATAAATTATATTATTGAATGGGATTAATGTAAAAATAAAATATATTTTTATAATTTAATATATTTTTGGTCATTGGAATTAATTTTACCATGATGTTTTATGCAAAATCAATTCAATCTTTTTCAAAATTCTAACTAAAAAAAACGTTTTTCATTCTGACAACATGATTAATTTTAGATTAATTACACAATATGACGTATTTTTAATTATTAGAAATAAATTTCATATTTTCAATTAGTAGGTATAAATTATTTAAATATAACTCCTTTATTTTTTGGTATTATTAATAGTAACTTCAGTAATTTTTATTAATAAGGTAAATATGTAAATCGGATAATAAAGTTTAAATCTAATATTATAAAATTCTATTAAAATGTCCTAATTAGATTAAATGAGGTACGTTCAACCTAAACTATCCCATTTTTTAAATGATCCCATTTGGATTCCACTTGTATGGGATTAGAACATTTAATATATCATGTAAAAAGAAAAGTTAAATATATCTTGTTCAAATTTTAATATCTCTATAATTGTTTAAATAAGGTTATATAGATGATAAATAACATTATAAATAATCATTTAAATGAAAATATGTTTTTATTTATAATGTAATTTATTTATAATTTTTAGGAATTAATTAATTACCACAATTGTTTATATATTGATGATGCATAGTTTTTTAATATATGAAAAATAAATTACCGAAATTTTAATAAAATTATAATAACAATTAAAAGAAACAGTCACTGGAACATATATTATTTTACTTTTATATATCAATCGTAATCATATATTGGATGAATTATTGACAATTTGGAGCCTTATAGAATTGATTATGATAGTTATATTATTTTATTTAAGGTGATGTTAATCTTTTCATATTCATGTTTTAATAAGTATATCATTTTTAATGTATGATTTTCCATGAGATATGTTCAATAATAATTATTATCATGAAATATATAGGATTTATCATTATCATAGTATTTTATTTTTAATATTTACCCAAAAAATATGTATATTAAATAATTATACAAAACAGATGTTTTAATTATTTTATTATTGGAAATATTGAAATATTATTAATAAAAATAATGTAATAAAAAACATTTGGGTTAATTTATATATATATATATATATATATATTAACTTGAACCATTTTATATGTTATAAATTAATTTTTTCACGGTTAAAATCTTATGTTGGTTTTTTTTAAAACTATTAAATGAATGATGTCAAAAAAACACTATTGATATTTTTTTCAAAAATAATGTTTATTAAATTATTTAAAAATGATAAAATATTTTAAAAAATATAAAATAATTATTTTTTACTCCATAATGTTCTATATGTTCCATTTATTTTTTAATTCACAGAAAATATGTAAATATTAATCTATTTTGATATTGCACAATTTCATACGTTAGTTACAATTAAAAGAGAATAGTTAAGGGTAATACGAAATGATAAGGATTATAATGAAATAAAAACATGTCAAAAAATTATTGGTTGATGAGATTGAAAAATTTTCTCATCTAATTTTCTAAATAATGAATTTTTTGGGTGTTAGGAAGTGGTTTGGGTTTATTATAATTTTACATTTTTTTAGTTCCCAAAAGTGCCCCTCACCTTGATTATAAAGGGGAACCTCTTACATCAAATATTCAATTCAATTTGAGCCTTCAAGCACGGACATACCCTACCCATTTCCTTTATTAAATTCCCATGATACATTATGTAATTTCTTTTATTCTCAATATATAATCTCAAGTAAATTTAATAGGTTTTCTAGTGGTAGCATGTTGATGATGATGTAATCTCCTCTACCGATTCATTCAAACATCTTTCTTCATCTACTTCTCTGTTTTAGTTTATTCCATTTTAAAGTAATAGATCTAGTATCTCTTATATAAATATATTTATTTATAATTATGGAACAAATATATTTCCCCATCTATCCATCATGTGAAAAATGAAATCACCACACATTCATACGTATGACTTACCGTGTCCAAACTGTGGGGTAATATGTTTTTCACTACCACACTAATTAGATGAGTATAATGATAGAAATAAAAACTATAAATGATTATAATAAAATTATACAGATTCTAGAACAAAATAAATATCATACACTTCTATACCATTTTACAATTATAAGAATGATATCATTTCCCATGCATACGTACGGCCTACCATCTCCACGATATGATTCGATTCATTCTACATGATATCCATTAAACGATGATTATATAAATGTATTGAAAGGGAATATATATATATATATTATACTATATTAATATCACTTTCGAAATATTTTAACTATAATATATGAAAAAGGTCATGAACTTATCGTATGAAACATGTGTAAGAAAATAAAGCAGATACTACGTGATGGATGAGTAATAATGTCATTAACCAACAAATGATAATATGATCATATATGATATCATAAAAAACAATATGATTATGTAAAAAATTTATTAAATTATTTAAATCCTTATAAATGTGTTTCTGAAACAAACAATGGATATTATACCTATGGTATGTGACTATTTTGTCTCACTTTTATATATGTGGGACATATGCCTTATACGCCACCAATTAAATTTGAGTTGACTTTATACATCCCATGAATTTTTTTATGATTCATATTATTAATATTATGATATGAATATAATTTTATTTATTTTATGATCTATACTATTCTACTGATTATAAATTGGTAAAGGATAATTTTTTAATCTAATTTTTATCATAAAATTGTTTATACATAAGTATTTTATAGGACATATTTATCACCCACGTCCATATTTATTAAATATGTATTATAAAATATTAATTAATATTATTCTAATTTTTTTAGTTTAAATTTTACCCAATGGATAATTTTTAAGAAACTATATAAAATGAATCTCTTTTCATTTACGATATATTGTACTTTTTGACTTTTCGACAACAATACAAGAAGAATGTTTTTTAACTTATATGGAATGAATAAATTTTTATGATTTCATAATGCCTTATTTTCATTAATAAAACAATATAATATTTAAATTTATATTTGAAATAAATTATTATATTTTAAAATTTTATGGCATTATGAGAAAAAAATTTGAATAAGAATGGATATTTTTCCCAATAATTAATTTCAATTGTTTTATCAAAATTATATTCCATCTATGATAGAATTATTTAATATTGTTTTTTTCACGTATACAATCCCTATTATTCATATTGATTTATTGTGTTTATAATAGAATGTTATTTATAAAATCCATTTGTTTTATAAGGATTGTGTTATGATAGAATGATGTTTAAGAAACCAATTTTATCATTAGGTTATGTTATGATGAATGATATATTTTTTTTGTTGAACATTTAAGAATGATTTCATTATAAGAGGGGTGGGTCCTATATCTCCCACAAATTCATTGGGTAAAGATTTATATCTCATGATATATATAGGATTGGAATGAAAAGTAAATTTTGTTAAGTAAAATAGGGATGTAACGAGGAGTGAACTCATTTCATTAATGGACTTTGTCTGTAATGATGGTATTTGAAATGAGGATATGATAATCTGAAAATGAATTTATATGCTTATGTATTTTAGAGAATTACATGTTTTATGCCAATGTTATTCAGTCATGGTTTGAGGTCCTTTATGATTTATGACTTATGAACTAAAAATATTTATTTCATGACTGAGTATTTTTATAATTGTTATACATGGTATAATTTTTAAATGTTATGATCATGTTTTTACATTCCCATGTTAATTTTTTATTTGATATTTTCCATGTTTATTCTTACAGAGCATATTCTTTCACCTTATTTCTATTTTTTTCTTTTTTCAAGTAAATAAATAATGTTTTTAAGTAGGAATGATAATGGGGATGATATTTATGTTATTTTATTAAGATCATTCATCAAAATAGAATAATTTGGTCCATGTTTCCAAAGGCACTAAACTAATATGGACTTTGGCAGTGTGTTTTTTTTAATATTTTAAGTATTTAGAAAGAGTGATGTAATTTCCCTATACATAATTCATTGGACCTTATAGTACCACTGATTTAGACCCCCCTCCCCCTATTCTAAGTGCTTCAACCAATTACATGGTATAAGAAGTGGTATCTGATCAGCTTTCCTCTTCTGAATTAATTTGATTGAATGGAGAACATAAATTATTTTTAACATCCATGGTATTCCTACATTTTATATAAATAAATTTCATGCATGGGAATATATGATGATACCTTATATTCGATATCTTGCCTTTCAGGTATTGGAGGAATTTATGAAAGGATTTCCAATAAAGAAAAAAAGATGAACCTATGATGTTTGGGAAAAAATGAACATGTATGTTGATGGATAAGATCTGAATGAAATTTACATATCATTACCGAAAAAGGATTACACTATGTCAATGGGTATTCAATTATTTTAGGAAACTTTGGGAAATATTTCCATTATATTTAAATTTAATATCAATGTCAATAATGTAGAATTTCAAATATAGAAAGTCAGTTTGAGGACCAGAAGACATATAATGAATAAACCATAAATGGATTTTTCATTATAGTCAATGAAATCCCAAGTAAGATTAATGTATAGATATTATGATTATTTACCCTGACAAGAGATGATTCTTATAATATTATAGATTTTAATTTTGAGTACCAGTAAAATCATTTGATTTAGGTAAGGTCTAAGAGAAAACATTTTTGTGAAGAAGTTAATGAGGAACTTTCTGGAAATATTTTCTTATTATATATTAGCTTATTAAAATAGAAATGGATTATATCTAGATGAACATAAAATATTATTTCGACATGTGAGATGAGGAAGACCCCATCATTTAATAATATAATAATGTTAATGTTAAATTTTTAATCTATGTGAAAAGTAAAACTTAATGCACTTGAATTTGAATATTCTAATGAAATTGAAGTTGATGAAATGTATGATAAGGAGCACAAGAAGATTATGTATATTAAATATTATAATTTATGGAAGATTAATGGGATTTACAATGGTAATATTATTTTAAGGGGTTTTAAGGGAGGTGTATTTGGAGACATTATTGTTATTTCCCCCAAAAATAAGATTAATATAATTATAGAAGACGAGATTGATGAAAAATATCATATAAAGAAATGTAATAAGGATATAGAAGGCGATTTAAAATTATGTAATGAAAAAAATAAGTGTACTCAAAATAATAAAAGAAGGATTATTTTTACAGAAGTATAAGGGGAATCATTAAAAGATATATAAATCATTTCCTACTAACAATGATGGTTTCTCAACCACAAACGAGAAAGTATGGATGGAGATGAAAAGTTATAGTAACTTCGTTAAACAAAATCATGTTTTAAAAACATTTAAAAATATAATTCACCATGTTAAAAGAAGAATGAATTCATGTTTTGACAAACACCCATGATACTTCAACAACAAAAACCTCTATTAATTCGGAAGACAGAGGTTTGAAATATATTTTATGTTATTAGGAAACTATGGGAACAGTTTCTAGACCTACTAGGACATCATTTCACTTCTAGGAGAAATATTTGAGTTTAGTAAAAGTAAATTTTGGAGAAATAAAATATCAATTAGAAGATAGGAGGAAATGTCTCATTGAAGATAGAATCAGATGTTCAAAATTTTCCAACCTGAATTTTTTTTACCAAAAATATGAATTATTTGAAAGACGTGAATAGACATGTTACTATATTGAATATGTCATGAAAACTCTTCCAGGAAAATATCTAATAACTATAATAGAAAAAGAGAAGGGAAAAACAAAATACAATGAAAGTATACTTAATTATTGAAATATTCTTTAAATGTATCCTAAATGATAATCCTCGATTTTTATGGTATATTATCCTGAAATTTTAATAGGGAGGTAAAAATTTTATTAATCTCAAAATATTACAATTGTGTATCTATTAACATTTAAAATAAAAGTTTAGCTTAGTGGTAAAAACCTCAAAGATGATCATAAAAAAATCAAATGAATTTTTTATTTATTGAAACTTACTATGTTTAATTAATCATCTTGATGAAGGAATATTAGTGATATTCTAGGGAAATGGGTTCATCGTCGGATGTCTAAAGAATTGAAAAAATATTATCAAATTTGTAAAAAAACTTATTGAAATATTTTTTATATTGAAAATAAAGGTAACTCATGTTACAAATGTAAAACCATTATATGTTATAAGAATAAAAATTGGTTTTATAGGATATATTATCTGAAACACTAAGAATTGAATATAATGTAACACTCTGAGATATTATGATATATTTGTTCTAAATAAATTTTCTCTCTTCAGTAGCTGATAGAACACACAACCCCATGTATAAATAAACTATAATATAGGATACCATTATTACCGATCTATTGAATTGGTGGCTATGTAAATTACTAACTATGTTATAAAAATTGTGTTTATATTTTGATTATAAATAAAATAATAATCATTTAAAATAAAAATAAATGTAGTATGAAAAACAATATTTTTCTAAAAAAGGTATAGTTACAATTTTCATACTTTATTTTAAAATATTTTTTACCACATTAATAAAATTTAGAGAATAAAAATAACTTCATTTTTGATATCAAAATATAAAAAATTATAATAGGGTGATTGTTTCAAATTTTTTTAATAATATCAATATGTGATGAATAATGAAAAACATTGATATCTAATTAAAAATTCCTTTTGGTTTAAATTAATTTAAATGATCAATTATATTTTAAAATTTTTTAATGTTATATTAGTCTAATAATATAAAAATTTGACTAATTTAGTTCATTATAATCATTCTCTTATTCAACATTAATGTTAAAACTTTATATACTATGAGAATTTTCTATTTGAAATCCTTCTTGTTCATCGCATCTACGAGTTTAATTTGAAATATTATTCTTCCACTTCAGTGAATTGTATTTAAAAAAAATGGATCCCATATATTAAATCAGAATAATATATAATATATAATAAGGAAAATATAATTTCTTATAATTATTAATAGTAAAATATGTACAAATTAATTATTGTGGTTAAGATACAAATTGGGTTATCAGGGGTTAAACTAAAAAGGCAACGATAAAATTACATAAATAAATTTGAATAACTCTTTTATGGAAATACATATACATTATAAACTATAATGTTCAATAATTGACCAATATATAGTCTTTTTGAATGATAAAAATGTGGGTGTAATTGATTCTTTTCAAAAATATCAATGTGTGTCCTCTCCCCCAATAGTAAAATGCCACTTTATCATCCCCTATTCACATTTAAAAATATATTTAATTCAAAAGATAACTACCAAAATAACTTTCTTTATTCACCTACCAACATCATAGATCCATTTGAATGATTATAAACCCAAGCAAAGAAATATTTTGGTGAAAAATTAAAGAAGTGTCTAAAGAAGTGGTAACGTTCTTAAGTCAATGTTTTTATTTTGGTTCTTCTTATACCTAAATAAAATATTAGTAAGACATTATTGTACAATAAAAAATTATATTAAAAATACATATATTGTATTCTATTATTTACCTGACATATATCCATCTCCTCTTCCATCAAATGGGAAATAAAACCATCAATCATGTGTACAATAGACTACAATCACACAAACTGATATAAGTAGTTTTCCAGCACCAAATTTGAAGAATGGATATAATGATATATTTAACAAATGAATACCAAATTTATGGTATTATTAAACTTATTTAATTATAATATAACATATAATTTCTTAATTTCTATGTCGTTTAATATGTGATAATGTTGATTTTTTGAATTTAAGACTACCGCCTCGTGAAAAAATGAGATTCATTTTTCACATAATCCTTACATGGAATAAATAAGGGTAAATTTATTGAATATAATTTATATATGTGAAAATTTGTTTTATTTAAAATTAATATATCAAAGCCTTCCTATTCCTTTCACCCATGAAGAAAATTATAACGTCACGTGAGCGTACGTATGTCCTACCATCTACGTAAAGTGATGTGATCTATTACCAATGTTAAAATTTCAATAATGAATATATAAATGTATATAATTAAAAAATGATATTTATTAAATTAATAAAATTCTGTAGATGATAGAACTATATAATATAAACAAGAAACAAAACATTGAGGACCAAACATGCAAGAGAAATCAAGGAAATTAACAACTTAAACAATGTAAATAATGAAATATTATAAATAAATGGGTTGTAAAATTTAAAATGGAATCATATATTATAATATAAATATGTATATGGTTTTTTTATAAATTATTATCATTTTTAATAAAATTATTAATGATGTTATATAATGTCAAACTAAAAAGAAGCGTCGGGTAAGGGATTTCGTCTCAATTTCCATTCTTTAGGGAATATAGAAATGTTATGCACAACATTTATGATATATAATGTAAATAATGACATTTTGACATGTAATATCATGATTCATTAATAAAAAATTTTATTTTAGGTTTCAATTTGAATTATTTCATCCAACGGTATTTTACATAAATGTTAGCAAGTGGTAAAGAATTTAATTAATCAATTTCCCATTATTGGGTTATATTATGTCTTCATTATCACTAATATTATATGATTATATGAGTAATGATTTTTTATTATATTTTGGTATATTTAAAATTTTATTATTTTTATTCATATTTTTTTACAAATAATTTTTGAATTGATTAATTCTCACGTTAACAGTATGACCTTTGGGAGTGTTTATTTAAAAATCTCATTTTTATTGGGATTGTTGGTGATTTGATATCCATTAGAGAAAATTATTTGATCAATGTCTAATAAAACCTTTTAATTTTATATTTCTATAGTTTTTTAGGAAATTTTCAATTAATTGTAAAATTTCATCCACTCATTATTATGTAAAATTGTTGATGATTTTCTTTTTATAAAAACCATACTTTATTTCCCTCTTCGGTCAAAAATCTATTTTCTACCAAAATGATTTTTTATAAAAAAATGTCAAATTTTTTTCTAATATTCATTAAACTATTTATTAAATACATTTTTACCCTTTTATTACATTTTTTATAAATTTAAATTAATATTCGTATCATTTTCAAAATAAGACTTGTTTGGATTTTATTGAAAATGTGAATTAAATCATGGTTTTAAAATGTATGGAAGGTAAGTAATTTCAAAACATCCTAGAAAATAAATATTTTTAAGATTAAATTATAATTTTCCAGGGTTATTTTCAATGAATATTTTTTTGAAAAAAAATTTAAGATGATTTTTTTAAAATATATATTTTCTAAGTGTTTATGGATATTTTCTTTAATAATGATTTAAATATACTTTTTATTTTTTTTATATTCATTAATGATAACAAAAAATTATTTTATTTATACTCCACTATGGATTTGAATTATTGATACCATCTATATTTTTTATCTGGGGAAATATTGATAATTCTATATTATTTACTGAAAATGTATATTTGATGGTAATGCAGATTATTCAGAAATTAAATGGATTATTCTAAATATAAGGTATGATTTTTACATGAAATTATGTGTGGGACTAGAATTATATATCCACTAGATGAATTTGTAGTCTTATGAATCAAATTATTATGTTGTCTTTAAATGAGGTTTCACCCATCTTTTTAAAGCTTATGGTGAAATTTCAGGATAATAGAGGTATCATGGAACCTGAGATCATGGAGTATAACAATTAAGTGTTTCATTTATTAATAATTAATTTAATATTATCCACGGTATTTAATCAATGAAATTATATATGGATGCATTTATTTTTATGTTATTGAATAAATAGAATTTTTATTTAGTAATTTCCATTCCATATTGATTATGCCTTATAAATTCACGATAGTAAATTAATTGATTAAATGTATTGTGCGGGAAGTTATATACTTTGACATATTCATTATTCCATATATATTCTTGATATTTAATTTATTTATTAAATCGAAAGTGTGTTCAATTGTGTACAGAGCCATATTGATGATAACATATCATATCATGATAGTAAAACTATTCAAATATTATGTGTCTTTAGTTATTAACATTTGCATGTTTATTATTCTTACTAATTCAAGATTGAATAAATTTAACTTAAAACATACATAGAATTTAATCCCACCAATGTTTTTTCTCATTCCTAGGAATCCAAAAATTTTAATATGAATGATATGAAAGTATATGATATAGGTAATATTGACATTCTAAAAAATGTTGTAATTTATGTGTTCAAATATAATATGGGAATTATAAATGTATAAATATTACTAAGAAGACAATATTTTTTGGTCCTTGAGGAAGAAAATCCTTGTATCGTATTTCAATGTAATAATAAAGACACTCGCTCCAAGTTACTAGAGTCTAGGTCACTATAGTTCTTATCAAAGGATGTTCAGTAAATACTTTGGGAACTAGATTAAAGAAAACATTGATTAGGGAATGTAAAACTATGATAATATTTTTGAATAAGTACATACGAACATCCTATTGTTTTTTAAGTAAGATATTATGTGGTTTTTCCATGAAATACAACCTTTTAAACATACCAAAAATAGAAATGGTTCTTCCCTATATGTGACAAGGATAATAAACATTGAAAAATGTGTGTCAGACATAACTCGTTTGTTACCTGTTACATGAAAATAGTCCTAAATATACACATGTTTTGAAACTCCTAGGTGATATGCGATGGATAATTCACATATTCCTAACAAACTATTATTATGGATTTGAATAGATGATGAAAATGGATGACCTTGTTTAAATCTAAGTTTTATTAGATTGAAAAGATAGTATCCCAAATAAACTTAAATGTTGAAAATAAGGGAATGAAGAAAATAATTTCTATGGAAAAAATGAATTGTGCGATGGAAGGAAAAAATCATCCTGGGATCCATTTAGAGTTCATTATTTTAAAAGTTGAGAACATGGTTATTATTTGAGTTGATTCCATCTTATAATGGTGAAATCATAGACCAAATATGGTCCTATTTTGAAATAAAATTATTAAAGTATTTTAACATTTGGATTCTAGAATAATATTATTAAACTACTTTTAACAATTATATTTTGGTTATAAATTTCATGAAACATCTATGGATTATTTTAAATTTTAAAAGAATAGATTTATTAATTAGGTCGATACTTATGGATAACCTCATGGGTGTATGTGTTTAAGAATGATCCCAAGATCAAAGTATTTGTCACAACTTTTATGTTTTTATGTTATGGGAGTATAGTAAGATTCTTTATATGTTGGGATACATTTATGGAAATACAACCCATTGGTTTAGTATATCATTTAGTGAAAAAGTTTTTTAAGTAAATTAACAATGATTTTTTTGAAATAAGGTTAATGTTATTTAAAAGGAACCGACCATAAAACATTACATAATCATTAATTAAATGAATAATTTACATTGAGGATATTTTCCGGTTTAGAGTTTTAGAGAATTAGGACTTAACTATTACATTACATCTCATGATTTAAAACTTAGAAACATCTACTCAGTTTCCATTTTTTCACAAAAATAAAAACTTTTGAAAAAAATTCATGTCTAGTTCCATTTTTTATAGAGCGTGACTTTTCAATGATCCCATCATGAACCCTATTCTTCTTTAAGTCCACTGAAAAACATTTCAAAACATTGGATGAGCATAAAAATCTTAGTAAGGGTTATAAAACAATGAAATAAAACATTAGTTCATCATTAGATACATATCATAATCTCTTTCACATAACTCCTGAAATCATAAGATTTATGAATAACACATTTAAATCATTAATCAAAAAGGTAACTTGTGGAATCCATATCTTTCTTACATTGTAGCTATCATATCAACGTAGTGAGTTACATTTGGAATACCCATCACATTATATTACCTAAATCTCTTAGGACAAACATTCACATTTACCTCTGTAACATTACACAATTCATTGGAGAGCTATCCTGAGATCACCCTCCATAGGTTTATCACGGAACCTCCTATATACGTAAATAATTCCCATAAACCATAACATATTAATAGCACATTAAAAAAACATAAAGGAATGATAAAATTTCCATAAAGAAATCACAATATATTATATAAATATATTGACATAAAAATTTCATTAGCAAAACCATTTTCAATACCAAAATTTGTAAATGAGTATATGGTATTTATTTTTCTTTTAAAAAAATTACAGCTTATTAAGGAATCCAAATATCAAATGATACTCACGGTGGTAGAAACGGTCATCATTACCACTTACATTATAAAGAAACATTCAATATTTTGTTATTTTGTAAAACACTTCGTTGAAAAATATTACCTTTGAATAAAATGAAAATTCAAAGGTGTTTGTACAACATATAAAAGAAACTCATGTATTAAAACAAAATATGCCTCCAAGAAAGGAGATTGAGACAAAGTCCTTTACCACATGTCCGACATGACCCATTCATTATTTAATTTCTGGAATAATAAACATAAGTTAATTTCCACATGATTAAGAACCATTTAAATTTTTACTGTTCCTTTAATATATATTATTTCCATGTAATAAACAATATGTAATCATTTTCGTTAATAATGGTTGTTTTGTCGATATTTGTTACTTCAGTCAAAAATGAACTTTTTATATTTACATGTCGCTATGTAGTCAAAATTACATTATATCCAAAATTATATTCACAATTTAAATTTCATATTTATCATATATATCAACTATATACCTGTATTTATAATAATACATAGCTTTTAGAGGTAATAAATAAAATGCATTGTTCGTGGAGATGGTAAGTTATACGTACTCATGAACACTACTTTCATTTATATTTCTTATTTTAATGGAATTAAAGAATAATGACACATACTTATATTAATTATCTAGTATAATATCATATATAATATCATTAACTCTATCTTTTATACATATCACATATTGTATTAATGAGTCATATCACTTTGAGGGGGTGGTAGTCGGCACATTCTCAAATGAAAGTATCACTTTTACCCATAATGGAAACCATAAAGATATATTATAAATTAAAATTAGAGAAGAATACTGAAAAAAATAAACTTAATATATATCATATATAAAAAATTGTCACTATAATGGCCACCATGAGAGGTGGTAGGAGATAATTGAACAATCATCGTTTCGTGAGGCGTTAGTTTGTCGTCCACAGAAACAGTATGTTCTTTACCAATTAGATGGAGGTGTTTGTAAGTGTAGTCCTAATACTTCCTATAAAAACATACTAGTATATTGAGAATAATTTTTTTGTTATATAATAAAGTTATTAAAAGAGTTTAGGGGTTGGAGATGTAAAATAAAACAAAATAACTTAAGAGAAGACATTATCTTTAAATCGGGTAAATCTCTTTAGTTTGAACCAAAAGGGTTTGTTTATGTGAATTATTCCTATGTTAAGGATTCAAGGAGGATGGGATGGATTTATGGAGCGTAATTGGTCATAGTTTGGATGATCCATGGGTCTTGAGAGGTGTGAGGAATGGGATAGAGTTAATGGATTTTTATAAAGGGTTGGAGGGGCTCTTTTGGAACGGGGGAAAATATTATTTTATTACATAATGATTGTATGTTTATAAAAGTAAAAAACATATTAAAGTCAATTAAAAGATGAATCATGGTATAAATAAAATAATCCAATAATAATTGGATAGGTTTTGGAGATTATTCTAATCATTATAATCTTATTTATTTAAATCATTTATTATTGAGGTAAACACTACATCATTATTGTGTCATAAATAATTTAATTTACGTAATTTCTATAAATTATAAAAAATACCATGATGTAGGAAATCGTTTTATCTTTCGAAATAATATTTATAGTCAAAAATATAACATATATAACCCAATGTAAAAATTAATTTACTAAAAGATATTTGTTTTTGTCATCTTTGTCATTACTTTAAGTTAATTAAAATAAAGTTTCATTACCACTCCCATGTGGCCCCATGAGGTCCCCAAATCGACCCTAGGATGATCTGGGTCGGATGTGTATCAACCAATAGGATTTGGACACATGTTAGGGTAATTTTATATTATTATTGTAATATTTTTTTACCCATATTTACTAGATTTACCCTTTAACCGGGGTAAAAATAATATTTACTAAAGTATATATTCATAATGTCTAAAAATAAAAGTCACATATTTACATAATTTGGCCCTCCTAAAACAAAATATGGAATCTATTTTTCCTAATTCAACAAACAAAATTAGAAGAAATTAATTTAAAACTAATTATGGCTGTCAAAACAAAAGGCGTGTTTTTAAGAAATAATAACTATCAAAAGATTGACACTTGTTTATGTCCAATTTCGTAGTGAAATTATTTATAATAAATAAAATTGTATTAAATGGTAAAAATATAATCTAATTACATGTTAAAACCAATTAAAAAGTTAATATATTAATATAAATAAATTATATTAAAATGCAGTTTTGAATGAAAATTCCGTATTTTTCACAATTCGTCAAAAAATGAATTTTTATCCGAAAAATACCAAAATTTTTCCCAAATTTAATTTTGGTATCCCGATTCAAATAAAAAAATTTATTTGGTCAAATAAAACATATTAAAGTTACCAAAACTATATTTGATGAGATTTTTCCATTAAAATGCAGTAAATCGTCCTTTTAATGAATATTAGAGTATTTATGCTTAAAATTAGATTAATTCAAATTTTAAGACTGTAATAGTAATTGGATAAATGTAAAAACATTCAAGAAACTTGTATAATCAAATTGTAGTTAGTTATATTTATTCCTATTTTTACAATGACTAGGCCTTAACTACCATTTAAAATAATAATATTATATTATTATTTTGCAATTTAAGATTTAAAAGAAACCCATTGTTGCATATCAAGCATGACATTAAATATAGAAACCCCTTTAAGGTAAAATTAAAATTTAGTTAAAAATATTTTAATTAAAATGAAAACGTATTATTTCTTTATTTACCAAGGATGTTACATCTTTTCCACTTTTGGAAATATTATGCTCGCAATTTTATTCACCTACTATATAAATGGGGGTATTTAACCCTTATAGAATTTTCAGATTCCCACGTTGCCTCTAAAACCATATGGGTTTTCCACAAAACCTTTTCCTAGTGAATTACCTTATTCCACAATACTTTCTCTCTTTGTCAGGAATCCGGACTGGTTGTTCCTCATAAAAGAGATTATCTTCTAACTGACCTACCTGTGGACTTAAAACATGAGATGTATCTGACATCTACTTTCTCAACATTGAAATATGAAAAACATTGTGTACCTGGGATAAACATAAATGTAATGACACTCGGTATGCAAGTGTTCAATGTTTCTCCAGGATTTCATAAGGTTCAGTGAAACTCAGACACAACTTTCCATTCTTACCAAAACACATCACACTTTTCCATGGAGAAACATTGATAAATACATGATCACCTACCACAAAAGAAAGATCCTTCCTTCGATTATCCAAAAAATATTTCCTCCTTCTCTGAGCTGTTCTCATGTGCTTCTAAATTAACTGTACTTTTTCTTCCATCTCTTCATCTCATTATGGTCCCATCAGCTTCCTTTCACTTACTTAATCCCAAATATATAGAGTTCGAAACTGCTTTCTAGATATTACATCAAATAGAGGCATCTGTATACAGGAATGGAAATTGTTATTATAACAAAATTCAACAAAATAAAGATGTTGGTCCCAAATTACCTGGTAATCTAGTTAACAAGCATGTATCATATCCTCCAATAGCGTAATTGTTCATTCTGACTTCCCATTTAATTGGGTATTAAAAGCTATACTAAAATTTAATTTAGAACCCAAAGTCTTCTGTAGGCCTTTCCAAAAGTCAGAATTAAACCTGGGATCATGATCATGTACGATGGAGAGGGAAACTCCATGAAACCTGACAATCTCATTAACATACCACCGAGAAAGTTGGTCTAGAGACAAAGTATATCGAATATGAAGAAAATGAGTATATTTATTCAATCGATAAATAATAACCCAGACTATATTATTACATCGAAATTTCTTCCATAATCCCACAATTAAGTCCATGGATATATTTTCCCATTTCCACTCTAGCACCGATAAAGACTGAAGCATCCCTTTCAGTAATTTCCACTTTGCTTTAACCTGCTGACAAGTCAAATATGTCACATTAATATCAGCAATATCTCTTTTCATTCCATCCCACTAGTAACACTCCCAAGGATCATTGTATATCTTAGTACTTCCAGAAAGAACTGAAAATAGGGAGAGATGAGCTTCACATAACAATGAATTCGTCAACTATAAATCACAAGAAAAACATATTATTTTCCCAAACCTTAAAATACAATCATTATAAATATTAAAATCAAGAAACATACCATTCTGAACCAACTCTACCTTTTTCTTCAACTCACTATCTTCATTCTGCGCTTACATTATTTTTTCGAAAAGATATGATTTTACTGTCACCTAAAACCAAACAGAAGAATTTCCTACCCCAACAACATATATTCCAAATTTCATCAAATCAAAAACCAAAGGATCTTATTCCAAACGTAGCCTAGTCAATGAATCAATACTATTTCGACTCAATGTATCAACAACTTTATTAGCTTTTCCCAGATGGTAAAGGATAGTGCTATCATAATCCATGATTATTTTTAACCATCACCTCTATCTCATGTTCAATTATTTCTGAGTGAATATATACTTAAAACATTTGTGGTCAGAATATATTTCACATATTACCCCATAAAAATTATTCCTCCAATTTTTTAAAGCAAAAAATAGAAGCTAATTCCACATAATGTGTAGGGTAATTTAAATCAAGAGGTTTCAACTGACATGAAGCATAAGAAATTACCTGATCATTTTTCACAAAGTCACAACCAATTCCTTTCAACGAAGCATCTCTGTAAATAAAAAACTTACCATTTCTTGAAGGTAGTGCCAAAACATGGGCATTAACCAATAATATTTTCATTTCTTGAAAACATTCATCACTTTCTTTTGTCCAATCGAACTTAAAACCTTTTCGAGTTAACTTTGTCATTAGACTAGATAACCATGAAAAATTTTCAACAAAACTCTGGTAATAACCTCTCATTCCATGAAAATTGTGGATCTATGTTATATTGTGGGTCTTGATCATTCTTTAACAACTTTTGTTTTAGCAGGATCAATAGTCATTCCATTTTTTTAAACAATGTGACCAAGGAATGAAATTTTCATTAACTAAATCTCACAGATGATGAATTTTCCAAATATTTCCTTTTCTTTTAAGGATTGAAAGACAACCCTTAAATGACTTTCATGCTCATATTTACTTTTAGAATAATCAAAAATATCATCAATGAACACAACCATAAACATATCAATGAAATCACGGAAAATTCTATACATAAGATCTATGACTACAAAAAGTGCAATGGTTAAACCAAAAGGCATTACTATAATTTCATAAAGGCCATTTCTACTATGAAGCACGGTATTTGGAATGTATGATTCCATTAATTTCAACTGATGGTACCGTGACCTCATGTCAATCTTCAGAAAATACTGAGCTCCTTGGAGCTGATCATAAAAATCATCGTTATGAGGCAAAGGATACTTGTTCATAACAATGATGTTATTCAATGCTCTATAATCAATGAAAAGTCTCATTGAACCATATTTATTTTTAACAAATAAGACAGGGAACCACATGGTGATGTGTTAGGTCGAATGAAAGCTTTATCTAATAACTCCTGTAATTACATCATTTACTGTAAAATTTCAATTTGAGCCATTTGATAAAGGGGTTTTGAAATTTGATTAGCATCAGGAACTAATTCAACAGTGAATTCATCTTTCTGATCATGTATAATACTAGAAAACTCATCAAGAAAAACATAAAGGTACACATTTACCATTGGCACAACATTAATCTGAACAATTCCTCTATTTTCAACAATATGTGCAAGGTAACACTCATTTCCAAATTTTTCTAGTTTCTCACCTTCCTGATATGTTATCCAATGTAAGGGTTAATTCTTGTAGACAAAATGATAATATTTACAAAAAGAAACCTCTTTATCTCTGAAATCAGTCTTATCATGATAAAATGAAATCTTATCCACACACAAAATAACATCAAACTCTACTAGAGGGAAAACAATAAGGTTTACAGGAAGATTATTTCCGCTCACAAGGACATGAAGGTACTTATAATTTTTTTTGTTTCAACATTTCTTCCAGGTGTTTTTATAATAAGTTTTGGAATCATATCATGAGATGGAATTCCCATTTTACTAGAAAACTACTCAGAAATGAACGAATGTGTAGACCCCAAATCAAACCACACATTGGCATAATCTGAACAAACAAACAATATGTCTGATACTACTTCATTTGATGGCCCAATATATGCTTAAGTAGTTACGAAGGACATCACCACACCTTTATGCTTGTAGTCTAGTTTCATTCCCTCAATTGAGTTCTTCGTTGTACACTGATTTTCATAATGACCCATTTCATTCCACTTAAAACATTTTAATGATTGTAAATCAGATTTGGTCTAACCATTACCCTGATTTTTTCCGTTGCAATTACAGGATTTATGTCCCATTTTACCACATCGGTATCACAAACTAGAATTCAAAATACATTCCCCACCATGGTTTTTACCACAATTTTCAGAAACTGTATTCTTAAGATTCTTACCATCAGACTTTTTTGAAGAGTTCTTCCATTTTTCCTACCACGTCGACCTCTTATTCTATTGTTTGTTAATGAAGAGCCGATCATCGACAAACTCCATTTCCTCCATCCCCGCACATCGAAATTTTTTTTCACAACATTTGAATTCATGAGAAAATATATCCCTTTCATACATTAGCATTAATTAGGAGTAAAGGAGATTGATTTTACTATCAAGATCTCATATGAAATTTGGAGCATACCATGCCAGTCGAGTGAATTTTTCTTTATTAGCAGCCACTGATTCATCCTTCTGCATCAAATATATGAATTTATTTTCCATCCTAAGATGAACCACCTTAGGTATATATTTCTAAAGAAACATACCTTTGAATTAATCACAATCAAGAGCATAAATCTCCTTACTATCCTTGATATTTTTCATCATCGACCACCACTGATCAGCTTCACATTTAAAATGGTTAACAATGATACTAACCTTTTGATGTTCTGAAAAACCCATAACATTGAATATCTTCTCCAGTGCTTTAATCCACCCTTCTACTTGCACATGGACAGATGATCCTCTGAATTCTGGGGGATGATGCCTCATGAAATGCTCCACTATGAACATGTTCCTCTATGGTTGATCTTGCTGATCTCGGGTATAGATACAACCACTATTTATATCTTGATTCCAATATTCCATCTCTACAACAAACTGTTCAATTCCAATTCTGACCATCTCATGTTGCTGATTTGGAAGGATGTCTTCTTCCTGATGTTGTCCCAACATTATTGCCCTGTTCTCTCGGAAGAAAACCATTATGAACACAAAAATATCTTACACGAAGCAACATGGTAATCTGTAAATGCTATATAACTTCAACCTTACCACAAATTAAATTATGGACATTAATTTAACAATATATTAACTTCTAAATTTTTCTTAAATGACCTTTGATACCAACTATAAGGACCCATCCTTAAAACATTACATAATCTTGAATTAAAGGAATAATTCATATTGAGCTTCTTTTTAGGTTTAGAGTTTTAGAGAATTAGGCCATAACTATTAAATTACATGTCAAGAATTACAAAGTAGACCCTTCTAATCAGTTTCAATTTTTATCATAAAAATAAAAACTCTTGAAAAAAAGAGTCTTCTCTAGTTCCATGTTTTAGACAACATGACTTTTAATTGATCCCATCATTAACCCTATTCATCTTTAAGTCCTCTGAAAAACATTTCATATCTTGGGATAAGATTAAAAATATCAGTAAGGGTTATAAAACAAAGAAAGAAAACATTAGTTCATCATTACATACATAACACAAGCTCTTTAACATACCTCATGAAATCATAAGTGTTATGAATAACACATAGAAATCATAAATCATAAAATTAACTTGTGGAATCCATATCATACTTACATTATATCTGTCATAGCTACGTAGGGAGTTACATTGGGAATGCCCATCAAATTATATTCCCTAAATCTATTAGGAGAAACATTCACATTTACCTCCGTCACGTTACGCAATGCATTTGAGAGCTATCTCGGGCTCACCCACCCTAGGATTATCATGGAAACACCCCTATTTGTAAATAATTCCATGAACCATAACATATCCATAGCACATAAAACAAACATAATAGAAAGATAACATTTCCACATTGCAATAAAAATATATCATCTAAATATATTGACATAACAAATCCATTTTCAAAACCCTTTTCAATACCAAAATACCTAAATGATTATATGGCATTTATTTTCCTTTTAAAAACATTATTTATCGTTATGGAATCCAATGATCAAATAATACTCGTGGTGGTGGAAAAGGCCGTTGTCACCAATTACGTTAAAAAGAAACAATATTTTTTTTCGTTTAGTAAAACTCTTCGTAGAAAATAATTATCTTTGAATGAAATAAATATTCAATGGTGTTAAAACAACATATAAAATAAATTCATGTATGAAAACCAAATATACCACAATGAAAGGAGATTGTGATGAAGTCCCTTACGTCGTGTCAGACTTGAACCGTTCATTCTTTAATTTCTTGAATAGTAAACATAAATTAATTTCCACTTTATTAAGAACCTTTTTAAAGTTTATTATTCCTTTTATATCAATTAATACCATGTTATAAACATGATGTAATCATTTCTTTTAATACTGTCCGTTTTTTTGATATTTGGTTCTTGAGTAAAAATGAACTTCTTATATTTACATGTTGTCTATGTGGTCAAAATTAAATTATATCCAGAATGATATTAATGATTTAGATATCATATATATCATATATATCCAGTATATACATGTATTTATAATAGTACATAAAATTTAGAGGTATGAAATGAAATGCACCGTTCATGGTGATAGTATGACGTATGTACGCACGAACGCTACATTCATTTCTATTTATTTTTTAATTTAATTAAAACATAATTATTCATAGATATATTATAATTCCCGTATAATATCATATATAATATCATTAACTCCATCCTTTATATGTCCCACATATTTCATTAACGAGTCATATCACTTTGAGGAGGCAGTAGTCCGCACTTCCTCAAATAAAATTATCATGTCTACCCATAATGGAAACAATAATGGTATTTTATAAATGAAAAATAATGAAACAAAAAGAAAACATAAAAATAATATATATCATATATAAATACATTTCCATCATAACGACTACCATGATAGGAGGTAGAAGATAATTGAACAATCATCGTTTTATGAGGCGTTAGTTTGTCATCCACAGAAATAGTATGTTCTTTACCCATTAGAAGGAGGTGTGTTTAAGTGTAGTTCTAATCTGCCTCATAACAACATCCTAGTATACTGAGGATATTTGTGTATTAATAAAATAATTTAATAAAAAGAGTTTAGGGTGTTGGAGAAGTAAAAAAACAAAATAACTTAAGAGAAGACGTTACCTTTAAATCGGGTTACTCCCTTTGGTTTGAACATAAAGGGTTTGTTATAGTACCTTACTCCTATGTTATGGCTTCTGGGAGGATTAGAGGGATATATAGATCTTAATTGGGCAGTTTTTCGACCAGCCAAGCACTTGAGAGGTGTGAGGAATGGGTTAGAGGTGATGGATTTTTATAATGGGGGGGGGGGGGCAGGGGCTCTCTAGGAAAGTGTGAAAATATTATTTTATTACTTAATTATTTTTGGTTTCTAAAATTCCAAAAATTATTTAAAGTTGAATATAAGATGACTCATGGTTGAAATAAAATCATCCAATAATAATTTTACAGGTTTTGGATATTATTTTAATCTTTATACTCTAATTTATTTAAATCATTTTTTAACAAAGTAAACACTACATCATTATTGTGTCATAAATAATTTAATTTCTTTAATGCCTAAAAATTATAAAACAAAATACCTTGATGTAGGAAATTGTTTTATATTTCCAAATAATATTTATAGTTTAAAATATAACTTATATAAACCTATGTAAAAGTTAATTTATGAAAAGTTATTTGTTTATGTCATTTTTTTAGTTTATGTAAATTATAATAAGGTGTCATTATCATTCCCAAGTGGCCCCATGTGGTCCCAAAATTGTCCCAAGTATGGTCATGGTAAGAATTGTATCAATCAATTGGATTTTAAAACTTTTTAGGGTAATTTTATGTTATTATATTAATAATTTTTTACCCTTATTTACTAGATTTAACCTTTAACCATGGTAAATAAAATATTTACTGAAGTAAATATTCATAATGTCTAAAAATAAAAGTTACCTAGTAAAACAATTTATAACTCCTAATTCCAAAATCAGAATTCATTTTCCCAAATTGAAAATATAGAAGTGGAATAAATTAATTTACAATTATTTCCCACTGTGTTAGAAAAAGTTATGTTCTTAAGTAATAATAACTATCAAAATATTGACACTTGTTTATGTCCAATTTCAAAGTGTAATTAATTCCAACCACCAAAATTGGATTAAATGGTAAAAATATAATCTAATTAAACTTTAAAACCAATTAAAAATATAATCTATCCATATAAATAGTTTATATTTAAAGGTAGTTTTGAATTAAAATAGAGTATTTTTAACTATTCATCAAAAAATAAATTTTTATCCGAAAATACCAAAATATTACCCAAAATGAATTTTGATGTCCCCTTATAAAAGAAGAATTTTATTTTGTCAAATATAAAATATAAATGTGACCAAAACTATATTTAAAAAGGGTTCTACATTAAAAGGTGGTAAATCAACAATTTAATGAATATTAGAGTATTTATGCTTAAAATTAGATTAATTAGAATTTCAAGCCTCTAACTTTTATTGGAAAAATGTAAAAACTTTTAAAAGACATTTATAATGATATATTTTTAGTTATATTTATTCTTGCTATTACAAGGGCTAGTAATTAACTACAAATGAAAATAAATATATTATATTATTATTGGGAAATATAAGATTTCAATGAAACCCATTGTTGCGTATAGGGTATTCCATAGAACATAGCAACACCTTTAAGGAAAAATTAATATTAAATTCACAAAGTAATAATTAAAATGAAATTGTATTATTTATTAATTTACCTAGAATATTACATAATTAGTAAACATTTGGGTTTATCTTATCATTGATGTAGAGGATGATCTTCTATAATGATATATGGATTATATTAATATGGTTTTAGAAAAATGAGAACCTTCAATTTAGATGATAACCCATTTTTTCTAGTAAGTCTGCAAGGATTGAACCCATAACAAAAAGATAATATTGGGTTAATAAATACCAATTTCTTACATGATGTTCTGGTTAATATGTTAATGTTTTTACTAAATAAATTGGATGAATAAATATAAATAATGAACTAGTGGTGTTATTGTATAGGATTGGATATTATTAACAAGTGCTCACTAAATTGGTTTTGGAATATTTGAGAAATAGGGTGAAATAATTTTCACTCTTTTACTGATATTATGATTTGTTTAAAACAATTTTTACTTATTATTTGAATAAAAAATATATTATTATATTCATTTCAGAGAGTAAGATATGAATTGAAAAATTATTTACACAAAAATAATGGATGAAATTGGGTTTATGAAATAGACATATATCTAGTTTATATATTTTCTTATATTCTTATACCATAAATGAATTCCTCAAATTAAGTAAATAGCCTATGAAACAAATATTTATTCATATTACCTTCATATAAAATGAATCAAATATTATTTTAAAAAATCATCAATTTATATTTTTTATGTTCTTAACTTTCTAATGATCATTCACTTTCTTATGACCGATAACATTTTTCATTATCTATAATTATTTATTATTTTCTCCCATGTCTATATATTCACATTCCACCAATGTTAACCTGATTAGAAACATAGTTATTTGTTATTCTAGAAGAATGTTTTACTTCAATTTCTCTCTTATTTTGAATATGTTTTTTAACCCTTTTTATGATGTGGGTTTTTCAAAAAGGAATTTTTAAATAGAAATCCTTTAATCCTCTGTGAACAAGATTAAATTGTATAGATGCAGTTTCTCAAAGGTGGGTAGAATATAACACCAAACGATTTTTAAAATAAACAAATTGGTTTCTGTATCATATATGAAACAAAACAACTGCATTAGATGAGAATGTAACACCGTAAAGCATTAGGATATATTTCATTTAAACAAAAATTTGATCTCTTTGACAGCTTATGGAACAAGAAACCCCGAGACTAATAAACCATAATATTTTACACCATTATAACCTACCCAATAAATTGGTGGGTATTAATAGAACTAACTAAATTACTATATTTAGGGTTATCATTTGTTTATAAATAAAATAATAATCATTTAAATGATAGATAAATTTTTTCTAAAAAACTATATTTTTCTAAAAAAACGTTTATTATTACTATAGAAAAGTAATATAAATTTAATTTTTAAAAATTTTAGAAAATTTATTTGTTAAAATTAAATAATTTTTTTTAATAATAATGTAAAATTTTTAGGGTGAATCTTTGATATGATTCATAAAATATAAATTTTTTATGATTATAAAAAATCCTTATTTTTAATGAAAACATCCATTTCATTTAAATAATTTTCAATGTTAAATTATATTTTAAATTGGATTTAATATAAAATTTGTTAAATTATATTATAATATAACTAATTTAGTTCATTATAATCAATTTCATGTGAAATGTAGACATAGAAATCATGTATACATAATAGAATTTTCTATTTTGAAACCCGTTTTTTCAACATTTATGAAGATATAATATTAAGTTGAATTATGATAATTATGTGATTTAATTTGAAAATATGGGTAAAATATTTAGAATCAGAATAATTTATAATATATAATAATGTCGTCGTAATTTTTGACAATTATGATAGTAAAATAAGTTTAAAATAATTTTCATTGTTCAGGTAAAAAAATTAACATGGGTTAAAATAAAATCGGTATGGGTTAAAATTGTAATGTCCCAGGTCTGAAATCCCCTCAAATAGTTTCCCATATCCGGTTGGTCACATGGTCTCAAGAATATTTTCCAAAACAGCAGAGGCTACTGACTGGCAACAAGGGCCTAGGGTATGATAGTAGGGAAACTATTCCCTCATTGGCAGTGTGTAACATATAGAAATAAATAATCACAATAGTGGAAGTAGTAAAGAGCTTGAAACTAAATTAAATATTGAAATACTACAAGATAAAGATAACCATAAAGAAAATATCTTCAAAATGATATAGCATGTCACATGTTCTAATAAAATATTGAAAATAGGGTACACATCAATCAAGTAAAACACAATACTAAAGTACATTAAAACAAAATGAAATATAGTAGCATCGCAATCCATGGCATGGTAACTTGCTCTCCTGCACCTAAGCAGCAATCGAGTACCATTATAATGAGAATTCCCTCAACCGGAATCTATAGAAATATAGTCTGTTTGGGCCCAATAACCCGACCCAAACATTGTGTGGGAAATAAATACCAGTAGGAGACCACCAAAGGAATGTTACAATCTATATCTGAGAATATGAAATAGTAATATACATAAGTGATAATATATTAAACAGATATGTACTCAAAATTATGAAATCCTACATGTACTATAATCCATTTACATTCATTTAATGGTCTCTAATAAATTCAAATTCATTGAAATATATATGTCTCGGGATCCAACCCATCTTATCAATCCCCTATTTGATGTAAACAACACAGATACCTCAACAGGATATCTAGACAGAAATGTAATATTTGAATCCATGTTTGTGCTTTGGATTGGAATATGCATCATATGTCATCCCATTCCAATGTGTCTGGGGGCCATGCTCAATGTATAAGCATTTTAGTATATTCAAATCATAGAAATGTTCGGTGTATCGACATTTAAAAATTTTAAAGATATGGATAATTCTGGTGTATTATCATTCCACCATGTTTTATTGACATTCCTGGTAAATCAGCATTTCAGTATGTTTTAGGGCCAAGCCCGGTGCACCATCATTTCAGTATATTAAACAACACATGTAAATTTCACTCTTACATGATTATCAAAATTACACCTCACATGGGAAAATTTATATAACAAGACTAAAATGTGAATTATACTATCCCAAAGATTTAACAACCATATTCACCTAGAAACCATTTAATTAACCAATTTCATATTAAACAACCATTCAAATGGGAAATAGAGGCATGAATTTTGTCCTCCAAGGCCAAATGACAATATAATGGTAATCCAAGGGAAACACACCAATGAGATGGCTCGTAGTCAAACCAAATAAGCTTAATCATGATTTAATAAATTTACTCAATCAAAATTCTTAATTAAGGGACACCCTAAATATGGATTCACAACACAACAACACAAAGAAATATAACATTAAACAATTATCATGATACCACCTACCTCATTCTGGTATGTCTCTCCTCGTCCAACCTTGAATTCCAATTCAAGATAGAACTGTTGTCACGACCCCCTCCCAGTAAGATGCCCCTCCTAAGCTGGCAATGGTTAAAGGGATATAATGACCCCCGAGTCTCGCCTCCAGTAGGCCCCGGGGTGGTGACTAGCACCAAGGGTATGAGTTTTCACAAATATGGGAGGCATTTCCGTTTTATTATTTTAATATTGGGAAATAGGACAAGTCAACCACCAAAAAGGAAATAGAAAGTGTATAGAAATAAACCCAAACCATTCCCACATGCATGTTTAAACAATTTTATAACAAGGTGAAAGTACAAGAAATATGAAAGTATAATACCAAAAGAAACAAGTGTACAACAACAACAAGAACAACTCCAACTGTCTGACTAGTAGGGTCTCGCACGGCCCTGGTAGTCCTCCTAGAAACTTGAAAGTAAATGTAGGGTGAGTATACAAGTATACTTAGTAGGGAAACCTAAATCTCTCATGCACAAGTGGGGAGACATCCTAATGTCCCGTGAGAACAAACGATGAAACCTAACAAGGAATTCTATCCACCCAACCTCACCAGCCACACTCACCAAAACACAATCACAACAGGTAGTAGTAGTATATAAGAACAAGAGTATTGGGTACCCCACACCATTACCCTTTAGTGAGCTACTCTTCCTAACGGGGAATGTCCTGATGCTGCCACACTCTCCCCACCCCCACACACCTAGGACTCACAACCACGTATCCCGCCCGCACACACCTGGGCCTCAAAACCATGTATCCCACCCGCACACACCTGGACCTCACAACTATGTCTCCTTCCCACACACACCTGGGCCTCACAACTATGTATCCTGCCCGCACACACCTGGGCCTCATCCAGAAGGTTCTTAGGAAATAGTAAATCCTGCCAGAAGAGTCTTTGGAAAAACCACCCCAATCAAAACCTACTCGAAGAGTCTTGGGTGTAAGGTCGCCTCATGCCATCACAACCTAGGGAATAAGGAGAAAGAAGGAGCTAGTAACTAAGGGTAAAACACCCTCTCCCATTTCATGGGAGTGTTCAACACTAAGTGCTCAACAAGGGTGGGGTGCGATAAAACACAAAAGATACAGATATATATATGTATACCAAACACACAGCCCAACCTATGGCTTATATATAGAGAAACTGAGCATGTGCCTCCGCACTGCTACTACGAAGCTTGCATATAACAAACAATTCCAACACCATTTAGGTTGTCATGTTTCAACAGAATCAGCTTATTAATTCTTTAACTATTGGGAAATTATCCACAACCAACCATAACGATCATTCGTAAAACATATCCCTGCCATCCAAAAATCAAGTTAGGAAAACACAAGTAACACAACCAAGTCCTTTTTAATAACCAACCAACCCCATTGATTATTATTTCCACTCCAATAAAAATCCTCACCATTCATTAACTCTTCCACTTTTTATTTATTAATCATTACCTAGAGTTCGTTCACATTCAAACCCATCCCTGTTGCCCCGCTGCCAACCACCATAACCATAAACATACCTAAAATCATTACCCCTTTAATACCATTCATTACAGCCCTGCTGCCCATCACCAACATAGAATTCACACCAACCCACAACCAATCCAACAACAGCCCTACTGCTCACGCGATCCCCATCAACCAAAAAAAAACACCCCAATCACATGCCACATATCCCAGACAACACCCACATGTTCATTATTCCATTATGTTTAACCGGGGTGATCACACAAGGGTTCCAGATTTTAAATCATACAACTTTACACGATTAACTAAATTCCACATTCAACAAAGTTCCATTCAAAAAATAGTCTAAAAAGATAGGGCAACATTTAATTGCACAAGAAAAGGCCCGCAACGACTGTGATTTTTAGTAGGCAGAAGCCTATTCAATTCACCACATAATATCACTGGATATAGGATAAACATAACAACTTCCCCATTCTGGTTCATTAACTAGTTATTATCTTTATTTAATGGTGTAGACGTTTCTCATGAAAACAAGAGGATACCCACCCCACATGATGCACAATTTAGAGAGACGAAGGTAAGATCCCTACCTCAATAGGTTCTGATCAAAACGCTCCCCCGAATCAACTTTAGAAAATGTTCGTCGGCATCCTTCACATATGTCAAACTCCGGAAAAACCTCCTCAGGTGGAGGTTGGAAAGTAAAGGACAAAGGAAAGATAGTGGATCCAAGCTCAGAAGTTTCTCCTCGTCGTTACGATCCTGTGGCCACTGACAGATCGTGAATCAGAGCTCGGACGAAGAAGTTATAGAATAAAAAGTAGCCTTCGAGTCTCTTGGGAGAGCTCTGCGTAGAAGAGAGGGGAGGATAGGGGTGTGTCGAAAAGGAGGAGGTGACCCCTCATTTTATATGTGAGAAAAGAAAAAGTACATGGTGTGTACTTTATGGTACACGGCATGTACTCGGTTATTTCACACGGTCTCTACATGGCTTCCAACATGGATCTGCGGCCGTTGACTGGTCAATAGACGGTTTGAGGGTAACACATACGCGGGGAATGACTACACGACATGTAGTTTGGACACACGGTGTGTACCCATTTATTTCACACAGTAAAGACATGGCTCCAACACAGCACACGGTCTTTGACAGGTAACGCATACGTGGGGATAGACTACACGGCGTATAGTTTAAGGTACACAGCGTGTACTCATTTACTTCACACGACAAAGACACGACCTTCCACACGGGGTATACCCGGCGAGGTGGTACACGACGTGTAGTTTGGGGTACACGGTGTGTACTCATTTCTTTCACGTGGCAAGGACACGGCCTTGAACACGGGGTATACTCAGCAAGGTGGTATGCGGTGCGTACTCACACTACACGGCATGTACTTACAAAATTCTGGAAAGTGTTGGAAAAGTCCATTTTACCCTCCAGAACACTTCAAGACCCTATTTTTGACAAAGGAATGGGCTGGAGAGGTCCGGTCCATCATATCAGATACCTCTTAAAACATTCTCATCCCTGAGAATTAAAAACCATCCCATAGGAACCCAACAAGATACCTATTAGGGCTCTTGTTATAATAGGATCCCAACCACCAACCCTAATTATAGGTGTTAGAAATTCATTCTCCTATGTCAAGATATTATCCACTTTATGCGGCACGGGCTCGCCTGCACGAGTTTAATCACATCCTCATTAATGCGTCTCGATTAAGAATCGGGTCTTTCCACTTACATACATTAGGATTTTTCAACTCACACTACCCCCGACACTACACAACCCACACACTACCTGAACACATGGTTTGGGGAAAATTCATTTTCCTATGTCGAGATATTATCCGCTTTAGGTGGAACTGACTCTCCTGCATAGGTTCAATCACATCCGCATTAATGCTTCTTGATTAAGGATCAGGTTTTTCCCTTCCCCACACACCCAGACATGTTACACACTCCCAGAGAACATGGAAACAAAAGGTCTCATAACCGACAAGCCAAGCATTCCATACACCAAAGTACAAAGTATAACATCAAAACAAAGCTCAGAAGAACAAAGAAAACACAAATCAAAACAACACCGGGTATTGAGGGTGCATCTGGGCCTCCCGCTCCCGTGTTATCTCCTCGAGGCCACCATGCCTCCACAACACGCGAACCAAGGGAATGGTTAATCCGTGGAGCACCTTCTCTTTAGGATCTTTGATTCTGACTGGTTGTTCCTCGAAGGTCCCATCATCTCCCATATATAATTCTCCCCAGTCGATAACGTGAGAGTCTTCGTGTAAGTACCGACGAAGCTGGGATACTTGGAAGACGTCATGAACCTTCTCCTACTAAGGTGGCAGGGCTAGCTGATATGCCACCTCGCCGACTCGCCTCAACACCTCAAAAGGACCGATGAACCTAGGGGAGAGCTTACTCTCCTTCCCAAACCTCCGCTGCCCCCGTCAAGGGAAAACGATCCAGAACACATGATCTCCCACCTCAAACTCCAAGGGACTCCTCTGACGAGCAACATAAGACTACTATCGGTCCTGAGCTACATTCATCCTCTCACGTACAAGCTGGACCTTCTCTGTGGTGCTTTGCACTACCTCTGGCCCAAGAGCTCCTGTCTGACCATCCTCTTCCCAACAAATGGGTGAACGACATGGTTTTCCATACAAGGCCTCAAACTGTGCCATGCCAATAGTATAGTGGAAGCAGTTGTTGTAGTAAAACTATACTAAAGGCAAGTGTCGTACCCATGACCCTCCGAAATCTAGAACGCATGCTCACAACATGTCCTACAACATCTGGATAGTCAGCTCTATTTTCCCGTCGGTCTAGTGGTGGAAAGCAGTGCTAAGGCATAGCTGGGTGCCAAAAGCATGTTGTAACCCCCTCTAGACTCATGATGTAAACCGAGTATCCTGGTATGAGACGATAGTATTTGGAACTCCATGAAAATGCACCACATCTTCTACATACCTATGTGGTAAGGTACTCACTGGGCCCGATTCCTTAATTGCTAATAATTGAGATGATTTCATCAATCGATCCACAACTATCCAGATAGCATCATAACCACCCTGATATCTGGGTAGTCCTGTGAAAAAGTCCATTGATATGTCATCCCACTTCCACTCGGGGACATATAAAAGATGCAACAAACCACTAGGAACACGGTGTTCAGCCTTCACTTGATGACACACTAGGAATTTAGCCAGAAACTCTGCCACTGCCCGTTTCACCCCGGGCCACCAAAACTGTTCCCTCAGGCCTCGGTACATTTTTGAAACTCCTGGATGTACGACCAAGGCTTAGTTATGGAACTCACGGAGAACTCCCTCACGCATTGCCTCCTGAACAAACATCCTTTCATGAAAATGTATCTGATGTCGGCTATCCTCTAACCATCCCTCTAGATGATTTCCCTGATCGACAAGATCCCGCTTTACCTACGCCTCAGAGTACCCCCACTAAGACTCTTCCACCTGCTACAACAAGGAGGACTGCACAGTCATCTAAAACAAACAGCCTCTAACACCTTCTACCTTTGCATCCAAGTGCAAGGCGGCCAACTCTCCCATCGCTTTCCAAGCATCATTGGATTCCCGAACCACTTCCTTATGCGACTTCCTGCTCAGGGCATCATCCAAAACGTTGCCCTTACCTTAAGTGTAAGAGATCTCGAAGTCATAGTCTTGGAGAAACTCAACTCATCTCCGCTGCCATAAGTTCATGTCACGTTGGGAGAAGATATAACGCAAGCTCTTATGATCTGAGAAAACCACAAAGCTCTCCCCAAAGAGGTAATGTCTCCACAACATCAGTGCGAACACTACTGCTACAAGATATAGGTCATGGGTGGTGTAGTTATTCTCGTGAGTGGGTAACTGCCTAGCCCCATAACAGATCACTCCCTTCTTCTGCATCAGAACGCACCCCAGAACAAGGCCAGAAGCATCACAAAACACCTCATACAAGAACCCTTCCTCTGGAAACCTGAGTACAGGAGCACTGACCAACTTCTCCTTCAGGTAGTCGAAATCCTTCTGGCACTCCTCGCTTCATAGGATGAACTGGTTCTTCCTAGTCAAAGCTTTCAATGGAGAAACAACTCGAGAGAAGTCCGAAACGAACCTTCGATGGTAACCTATTGACCCCAGGAAACTACGAACTTCTTCCACGCTCTTGGGTGTTGCCCAAGAAAAAACTGCCTCCAGCTTCGACGGGTCCACTGACACTCCATGTTGAGACATCACATTCCCTAGGAGGTGTACTTATTGCGTCAAGAACTTGCACTTCGAGAATTTACCATAAAGCTGGTGGTGTCAAAGGACTTCCAAGACAGCCCTGAGATGCTCAATGTGCTCCTTCTATGATCTTGAGTAGATCAAGATATCATCGATAAACACAGTGACAAACCGCTCCAGAAACTCTCGGATGACAAAGTTCATAAGTCCCATGAACACAACTGGTGCATTCTTAACTCCAAACGACATCACTACACACTCGATGTGCCCATACCTACACCTGAAAGCCGTCTTCGAGATGTCACTATCCTTTACCCTCAGCTGATGATATCCCGATCGTAGATCAATCATAGAAAACCAACCTGCTCCCCTCAGCTGGTTGAAGAGATCATCTATCCTTGGAAGGGGGTAATGGTTCTTGACCATTACCTAGTTCAACCGTCGGTAGTCTATGCATAACCTGAGACCACCATCTGCCTTCTTCACGAACAAAATAGGAGCACCCCATGGTGACACACTGGGTTGAACAAAACCCTTCTCCCTCAGATCTTCAATCTGAATCCGCAACTCTCGCAACTCCGAAGGTGACATCCGATAAGGGGCCACCAAAATCAGACGGGTTCCAGGAAGTAAGTCTATCCCAAACTCAACATCATGTCGGGGGGGGGGGGTAGATTCACAACCTCCTTGGGAAAAACATCTAGGAACTCCCCAACAACCTTCGGGACATCCATTATCTCTGTATTAGCTGGAACCATTGATAACCCGCCTAACAATGAAAGGAGAGGCTCTACATGCTGGCTTCCTACCAGATAGAACCTCTCACCAATAAAAGATACATGTTGCCTATCCATGTCAGAGAACAAGACTCTTCTCCGGAAGCATTCGATAACGGTACTAACAGAAATCAACCAGTCGATGCCTAGGATGACATTGTATGGCTGCATCTGTAACAGAAGAAGGTCCCCACTACATTGATGTGGTCCCAACATCAGCCCACATCACTGGAAAACGCAAGATACGCTGGTCTGGCCTCCAACTGGTGTACTCAGCACCTGTGGTATGGAAAGTATCTCTAATTCTAGTCCCAAAGCATGGGCTAGACCAGGTGAAACAAAGGAGTGTGAAGCTCCCGAATCAAACAAAGCCGAAAAAAGAGTGATGAACAAACAAATCATACCTCACACAACCTCTGGTCCTGCTGAAGCTATCAACTCAGCTGCGTGCAACTATCCACGCCTAGCTCTTCTGCCTCTCTGATGTCGTACACCTCCTGACCACAACCTAGTCGAGGTCCATGAGGAGCACCCTGAGGTCGGACACCTCCCGCAATGTTTCCCCCCGGAGGAGCATCGTTCTGCTGCTACTGGAAGGGCCTTGCCGGAAACTGGTGCTGCTGAGGTGGGCGCTGAACCTGCCCACCTCCACCATACTGAGCTCGGGTCAGGCACCAAATCTGAACGTGACCGAAACCTCCACAAGAAAAACACTTCGGTCCTAGGCTCGTGAAAAATGGACGAGGACCGGAAGATCTAAACTGCAACTACTGGGGCCTTCTCCCCACTAGCCTGAACTTGGAAGGTCCCATCGTAGGAGACCTACTACTGACTGCCTTCCCCTTCGACGAGCCCGGCTAGATCCCCTCTCATGGTGCACCTCCCAGTGAGTGCATCCTTTGTACAACCTCTTCCTTCTTCTGTACCACCAAGTACGTCGGAAGGGTGAAGGGGGTGAAAACATACTGAAGCGATGGGAGAAGCGCCTCTTCCAAATGTCTCGCCTAAGACTCCTCATCCGAAAAGAGATCCATAGAAAAGCACAGGAGATCCTTGAACTTGATCCCCAAATCTCGTACTGACATACTCCCTTGCTAATGGGAGGTTAACTCCTGCCGCTTCTCTGTCTTGATAATGGAAGAAAGGAATTCCTCTCGAAATTACTTCTCAAAGTCAGCCCATGGAACCTCTGCCTCTATCCTCTTTCCAAGGTAGAGCGTCCACATGTTCACATTCAAACCCATCCATGCAGCCCGCTGCCATCCACCATAACCACAATCATACAATACATCATTACCCCTTTAATACCATTCATTACAGACCCGCTCCCCATCACCAACATAGCATTCACACCAACCCACAACCAATTCAACCATATCCCCACTGCTCACTCGATCCCCAACAACCCAAAAAACACCCCCATCACATGACACGTATCCAAGACAACACCCACATGTTCATTATTCCATTTTGTTCAATTGGGGTGATCACACAGGGGTTCAAGATTTTAAATCATCCAGCTTTATGTGATTAACCAAATTCCACATTCAACAATGTTTCATTCACATAAACAGTCTAAAAAGATAGGGCACCATTTAATTGCACAAGAAAAGGCCCCCAACGACTGTGATTTTCAGTATGCAGAAGCCTATTCAATTCAGAACATATTATCATAGGATATAGGATAAACATAAAAACTTCCCCATTCTTGTTCTTTAACTAGTTATTATCTTTATTTAAAGTTTCAGTCGTTTATCATGAAAACAAGAGGATACCCACCCCACATGATGCACAATTTAGAGATACGAAGGTAAGATCCCTACCTCAACAGGTTCTGATCACAACACTCCCAAAGATCAACTTTAGAAGACGTTTCTCGGCGTCCTTCACTTGTGTCAAAACCTGAAAAAACCTCCCCAGGTGGATGTTGGAAAGTAATGGACAAAGGAAAGATAATAGATCGAAGTGTAGAAGTTCCGACTCTTCGTTACGATCTCGTGGCCACTGACGGATCGTAAATCAGATCTCAGACGAAGAAGTTATGGAAGAAAAAGGAGCCTTCGAGTCTCTTGGGAGAGCTCTGCTCAAAGGAGAGGTGAGGAGATGGGTGTTTTGAAAAGAAGAAGGGGACACCTCCTTTTATTGGTGAGAAAAGAAAAAGTACACTGTGTGTACTTTATGGTCCACGGCGTGTACTTGGTTATTTCACACGGTCTCCACGCGGCTTCCATCACGGCTTCGTGGCCGTTGACTGGTCAACACATGGTTTGAGTGTAACGCATACGCAGGGAAGGACTACACGGTGTGTATTTTGGACACACGGTGTGTACCCGTTTCTTTCACACAGAAAGGACACAACCTTGAACACGGGGTATACTCGGAAAGCTGGTACATGTCGTGTACTCACACTACACGACGTGTACTTACAAAATTCTGGAAAGTGTGTCAAAAGTCCATTTTACCCTCCAGAACAGTTCAAGACCCACTTTTTGACAAAGGAATGAGTCGGAGAGGTCCGGGCCATCACAAAAGTATAGATATATGAAACAAATAAATTAACTCATTCTTAAATTACTTATTAGAGAATATAAGTTACCAAGAATGGCTCAATCGTAATCAAACACAAAATGAGAGGATTCAAATGAGACCGATGATGATTAATTCATAGTTCATAAGAACAAATAGGAAGGGGTTGAAGTTATAGAACTCCTCTTGAGTTCCCCCACTGATCCCAATATCCAAATTGTAGAATATAGAGACAAGTTATTGTTTTAAGTGGAAATTAAAAAACACATGGCATGTAAGTCTAAATACAGGGTGTCTATATCATTTAACTATTCATTTGGTATCTCAAATCTAATGACCTTCTTTTTAGGGCCTTCTTACAAGACTACAGAGCCTGTACTAGGAAGTACACGGCGTATAGTTGGTTTTTTCTTCTTTTCCTTGCCGACATGAGTACACACCATGTATCCCCCTCATACACGGCCAACCTACACAGCATGTTCTTAAGACTAAACGACATGTAATTATGAATCAGTCCACATGAAAGTATGATTCTAGTATGTGTCTAGTTATTCCTTTTTTCCTAAAAAACATCGAATGAAAAAAGAATAAAGGAAAACCATACCTCAAATTATGAAAATTGTTCTAAAAAATTTCCCCCTTAAAAAATTTGTTGCTGAATTTCCCTTCTAAAGGTGGTGAATAAATATTTGAGAATACCTCCAGCCATGGAGGATGTACGTCGGCCTCCCTCTCCCATGTCTCATCTTGTACTCAGCCATGCTGCCATTACACCCGTATGAGAAAACTGACTGGCCACAGAGAACAATCGTGATCCTATCAACTATACAAATTTGATGTTCCAAAAAGGATGAATCAACCTAAAGCCCAACCTCTTCAGCTAGAAAAACGTGAGAAGAGTCTAAGCCATTGAGGAGTAGCTGAGATACATGGGATATATCATGCTTGGATCAGTACATCTAAGGTAATTGAAACCCAAAGGCAATCAAACCAAATAACTCTAGAATCTCAAAAATTCCAACATACCATAGTGATATTTTACCCTATCTCTAGATCCTCTTCTATCCCAACATCAGTGCGACACGTAGGAAAAATTGATCCTCAACTTCAAACTCCTAAATATGTCTACGACAATCAACATATAATTTTTTATGATACTGTGCAGTATCCATCCTCTTTTGATTCAAGTGGACTTCTTTGGTAGTCCCATTGAAATGATTAGGCCCCATAATAGCTGCCTCTTCTGCCTCCATCCAACACAGGGGTGATCGACATGGTCTCCTGTAGAAGGCCTTTTATTGAGCCATCTTAACATTAGACTAGAATATATTATTATATGAGTCCTCAAATAGGAGTACATGTTTCTCCCATGATCCCCCAAAATGTTGGGCACAATCACAAAAAAATTCCGCTAACACTTGTATCGTATGCTTAGACTTTCCATCAGTCGAAGGGTGGTATGTTGTGCTTAGATGCACCTGGGTACCCATCACTCTCTAAAAACTCTACTAGAAATGAGATGTAAAGCAGGCATCCCTATATGAAATGACTGACTGAGGTACCCAATGAAGTCATACCACCTCTCGGATATGCAACATTCAGAGATAAACTAAACTAGAGATCTCCTTGATTGGAAAGAACTAAGTGACATTCATAATCCTATAATCCACATCCCACACAACATAATTCCCTTTAGGTGACCTGAGTAATCCCAAAATAGAATCCATCATGACATCCCACTTCTACTCAAGAATGGGTAGCTACTGTAAAATACCAGAAGGTTGCTGATGTTTCGATTTTACATGATAACAAGTGGAAGGCCTCATAACAAAACCAACTACATCTCAATTCATGCCCATCCACCATTACTGACTGCATAAGTCACCGAACATCTTGGTGACTCCGAGATACAATTCTCGTGCTGAAGAATAAAAATCATGCATTAGCTCGTCACAAATATCCCTTAGAACCCACACATGTCTATGGATTTGAAGATCATCATCCTCACCTATCACCATCCCCAAAGGAGGGTCCTCACCTACCACACTCTCCTATTGAACCAGGACTTTAGAATTTGATAGTTTCCACCTCCTCACTCTCTGATTTACGGTAGATGTAACTACCAAAGATTAAAGATAAGTCTATCCCTGACTGTCTTTCACCTCTAAATGAATCTTACTGAAAAATTCCATAAGCTTCCATTCACCACTAGCCTCCTGCACTACCTGTATCTGATTCCTCAACTTAGTGCATCATCCACTACATTGCCTTTTCCAAGCATATAGGAAAGTTTAAAATTGAACTAATAAAGTAATTACACACACCTTTGTTTTCTCAGATTCAAATCACATTGAAACAAGATGTATTTGAGACTATTTTGGTCCATGTAAACCCCAAAATGCTCTCCCAGTAAATAATTTCTTTAATAGTACAAAGCATGAACAACTACAACCAACTCAAAATCGTGTGTTGGGTAATTCCTTTCATGTGGCCTCAACTACCGAGGCCCGTAAGCAACAACTCGCTCCCCATGCATAATCACATCCCATAACCCAATACCCAATACATCACAGTACATAGTGTAACTCTTACACTTCTCTGGCAGTATCAGTATCGACGCTGATGTAAAATGCCCCTTCAACTCCTGAAAGGTTTTGTCCTAAGAATATGACCTCTCAAACATTGCACCTTTTTAGTCAAGCCCATCATCTGTGCTGCTATGTGAGAGACATCCTGTATAAAAAACCTGTAGTAACCAGCTTGCCCTAAGAAACTCTGTACATCAAAAATACTTTTGTGATGTTGTCGGGTCACTACTAATATCACCATATTTTGTTCCACTGATACTCCAGTCTCTAAGATGAAGTGACCCAGGATGTAAACATGATCCATCTTGAAGAGAAATTTAGTGAGAATAGCAAATAATTGAAGCTATCTCAGTGTATTCAAAACAACCTCAAGCTGTTTGGCATGGTCATGTTGATTGTGATAATACACCAAGATATCATCCACTAAACCACCATAATGAATCTAGGAAAGGATGGAACACTTGGTCCATCATTGCTATAAAAACTGATGGCATGTTTGTAATTCCATGACCCCAGAAGCCCAGAGTAGCTGCATTATTACGTATCATTTTCATGATCATAAAAGATCATGTATCTAAAGACCAATTAGTTTAGTAGCCTTAGAAATACTAGATACATTCATAAGGTTTACATTACATCATAAAATTAAACACTACAAAAAAATTGTTTTCAAAGACCACACTCATATCCCCTCAGACTATCCCTGTAGGTAAGTCATAAAATACTTTTTCGCATCCTGTTAAAAATAAAACATTGAAAGCGGTGAGCTCAGATGCTCAGTAAGGATAACAATATAGCGGAAACTTTCATAAATAATTATAATCATTTAAGGCAATGTATAACTAAAACAAAAGCCATTTAAACTTGAACATCATCATAATATGGAAAAAAATAAAACGAAATAATGCCACATACTTTTCAATGGATATTCTACTAGTCGAATAATCACATGCAATATCAATAACCACTTTCATAATGGTGGAATTTATAGTGACAGACTATCATAATCACATAGTCAAGGCCTCATGCCAAGACTACAAATAAGATTTTGTCATCGCCTTATGCTAAGACACTATTTTGTCTCAGGAGAACTACCGATGCATTGAGGAGCTATAGCAGGCTCCCTCCTGTTACTTACTATGTCCATTGCATTCTTCATATGAAAAGTTTGTAACCTCATCTAAACATTCGTATTAAAACTTGAATACGAAATGTCAATATATTAACCACAACCCATGAATGGTATAAAAATATCACATCCACAGTCAAACATAACTCATTCAATACAATATGTAAGATTTTTTTATAATAGATGTAACACCCCAAGATTATACGGTACGCTTCTCTTTGAATAATGCGATAGCGTGTGTTGTATGCAACATCGAGTTCTAACACACCACAACCAATCAAACTAGCCGTTATGAATAGTAATACCTACTTTTTGAAATTTTATAAAATTTATCTCTCAAAATGGTCTTCATTTTTTGGATTCGGAATATCAAATTTATCCTAGGGTGAAATTTTGGAACTTTTCGGATAACATTTATATTTTGATGAATAGTGAAAATTACTAAATTTTAATTAAAAACAACTTTTTAATATAAATAACTTTTTTTTGATAAATTATGAATTTGAGTGGTTTTAACATATATTTAAAATATATTTTTACCATTTAATACAATGTTGTTCACTATACATTGTTTTACAATTAAATCGGACATAAACAAGTTACAATCTTTTGATAGTTATTATCTCTAAAAAACACGCTTTTTGTTTTAACAACTGGAATTAATTTCAAATTAATTTCTTCCACTTCTGTGTTTTGAATTTGGAAAAATGGATTTTATATTTGGAATCAGTATCTTCATATTGTGTAAATAGGTAACTTTTATTTTTAGACATTTTGAATAATTACTTCGGTAAATATTTTATTTACCATGGCTAAGGGTAAATCCGATAAATAAGGGTTAAAAAATAATATTATAATAATACTAAATTACCCTAAAATGTGTCCTAACATTATTGGTGGATACATGTCCGACCATGGACACATTTGGGACGATTTTGGGACCCCATGAAGCCACTTGTAGGTGATAGGGACACTTTATTTTAATTAAGTTAAAATAAGTACAAAAATGACATAAGCATATATCTTTTAGAAAATGAATTTTTACATAGGGTTATATATGTTGGATGTTCGACTATAAATATTAATTAGAAAGATAAAACTATTTCCTACATAATGGTAATTTATTTAAAATTTTTAGACATTAAATAATTTAATTTATATATGACACAATGGTGATGCAGTAATTACCATAATAGTGAAAAATTAAAATGATTGATATTGTAGATACCAAAATAAATATAATTTGAGACTTTTCATGAATTAAACTAATTTTATAAGTTAATATGACATGTTAGGAATGATTTAATTAACTTTTTTAGAAGTAATCATTATGTTATTATTTTTACAAAAATCAATTATTGAATAGTGTCAAAATTGACATAAAAGATTTTTTAATACAAATAGTATATTATTAACTGATATTAAATTCTTGAAAATCAAAGGTTCGGCCAAGAGACTTATATCATGATAGTTGTATCATTAATGGACCACTTGGGGTCGATTGGATGTATATAGTATGTTTATTAACCATAAAATATAAAAATACAATGAGACATTGTAAAAGTGAAACTAATTAACTAATAGTTAATACTTAAAGATAATGTTAATATAGTAACGCAAAACTATCTAAATTCTATTGGTTCAGTGTTTTTCGACCCAAACCCATATTAACCTTTAAATAATATACTTTTTACCTATTATAAACCGAATATAAATTTATTATAAATTAATATTTCTAGCTTTTCCAAAGGTGCCCCTCACCCCTCTTATAAAAGGGAACTCCCCCTTCTCCTTACTTCACAGAATCAAAGCATTTTGGTTCGGGCAACCGCTGCCAAAATACTCTCTCAAATTCCCTCACTAAAACCGAGAGGACTTAGTTTGATCATAAAGCCATCCTAAGGATCCCTTTTGATCAAATCAAAAGGAAGAACCCGAAGAAGAGGTAATGTTTTCACCACCCCTTTTCAAGTTCTTTTCTTCTTCCACTTATTCTGTCTTTGTTATTACCATTCTAAAATAATGAATCCAGTATCTCTAATATACTGTAATATTATTATAAATATGGTACAACCATATTCAGTATTCTATCCACCGTTTGAATAACATGTCACCATACGTGCGTACGTACGGCTTACCATCTCCGCGTCGTGGTGTAATTGTTATTCAAAAAATTATTATTTGGATGGGTATAATAATGATGTGTAATTCATGTAAATAATAAATATAACATGATAATTATTCTTTATATATTATATACCATCCAATTATACATTATTTTAATATCAAAAGAATGATATTGTCGCTTGTGCGTACGTTCGGACTACCGTCTCCGTGAACGCGATGAGATTCATTCTCCATCGTATCCATTCAAGTATAATTCTCATTTGATGATTAATAATAGTATATAAGGACTTAATATCATTCTTTATATGATTAATATACAACCTATCCATTACAAACCTGGCATATGTAACAAAACATATAAAAGAAAATGAGTAAGTTAACACCCGAAACAACGATAATACTAAGATATTATTAACAAATCAATGTTAAAAGATCATATATGATACCATTTAATGTATATGATTCTTGTATTTTTTAGTAACAATTATTTCACCATTATACAGGAGGTTAAACTACCCCAACCAAGGAAAAGTACAAGGTAAGGGTTATTTCACAATCTTTTCATTATCTAATGTTGTTTATACGTAATAATATACTGGGATCTCTTTATCATCCACATCCATGTTTCTTAAAAATGAATTTCAAAAAAAATTACTATTTAAAATAATATGGGTTAAATTCATTTATACACTTGTTTGACTTTTTATAATAGTTTTATAAAATAATCATTCCGTCGTTTTCCAAACTAGGTGCTTTTTTACCATTTTGACAGAATTAAGGTAAGAATGTTTTTTAACTTATACGGCGGGTGCGGTTATTTTCCGCCGTTATAAAATCGTCGAAGCTTCCCTTACAAGATTATAAGAATATTTTAAAATAAAATGTTTTATTTTATAAATATATGACTCTTAATTTATTTCAAAATAAAAAAGATATATTTCACTAAAAAAAGTTTTGATTTCATCTATGTCAACATACTTTGATGGATTTTACACTTAATTGAAGTTGATTTATTATGATACAAAACTTATATATTGTATTGAAGGTTTTGTGATATGTTTGAATATGGATGTGTTATTTTTATACCATTCATAGTTTATGGATGAAGTATTTACATTTTGTATGCTAGTTTTAATACGAATGTTTATGTCATGTTTATACCTTTTCATATGGGAATGCATTGGACTTAATATGTGACAGGTGGAGCCCGCTATAGCTCCTCGATGAATCAGTAGGTCTAATGAGACAAACTAATGTCTTGGCACAAGGCCTTGACAAAATATTATTTGTAGTCTTGGCACGAGGCCTTGGCTATGTGGTTATGATAGTCTGGAATTATGCATTACATCATTATGAAATTTTTTATTGATATTGCATGTGATTATTCGATTAGTAGACTATCCATGTGAATAAGTAAATGGCATTAGTTCATTTTATTTTTTCCATACTATGTTGAAGTTCAAGTTTAAAAGGCTTTTGTTTTAGTTATACACTACCTTAAATGTTTATTATTATTTATGAAAGTTTCCTCTATATTGTTATCCTTACTGGGCATTTGAGCTCACCCCTTTTCTATGTTTTATTTTTCCCAGGATGTGAAGAAGTAAATTATGAATGACCTGCAGGGATATTATAAGAGGAAAATAGTGTGGACTACGGAGACAATATGTTTTTGTAGTATTTTTTCACTTTATGATGTAATGAAAAACTGTATGAACATATCTAGTGTTTCTAAGGATACTAAACCAATCGGTCTTTCAAGATTTTATCTTTCTTGTGATCATGCCAATGTTATGTAATAATGCACCGACTCTATGTAATTGGGGTCGGGGCGTCACAGTTGGTATCAAAGGATGTTTAATACAAACCTTGGAAGCTAGATTTATATAAACTCTGATTAGAACATGTAGACCTAAGATGAACTTTGAGGATTAGTATAGAAGAACTTCCTAGAATTTTGGTATTGTAGATATTTTGTGAGTTTTCCAAGAAATAAATCCCTGTCTGGATATGAGCTGGTAGAGGCGGCTCTGGCACAGATGTAACTAGGGGTAAAACCCGAAAACACCGCTTTGAGCTAGACTCGAACGGGAACTGGTGCACGACAACGAGCCTTGCTGCACTCTTGGTTACGATACTCCAAGGGGATATGCTTAGGATAAATCTCATTTTCTTTACAAATCATTATGAAGGGTTTATGAGAATATACTTCCTCAAAGAAAGCATTTTTATGATTATGGATTATATCTATAAATAGTTCAATTTATGTTAAGTGTTTTATAAGTATGGGATTATGTATTTTGATTCATAAACTGATCTAGTTTATGCCATTGTTTAGAAATGGCGCCTAGTGGAAGAAATGGAAACTGTATCAATGCACACACTCCATGTAGGGATTTCCCTCCTAGTCAAGATAATTATAGTGGAGCTGGTGATGCAACTGGTGCCGATCAGCTAATCACTATACTGGGAAAACTAACTCAGGTTATGAATAATAACCTTACCCGTATGGAGCACCCTGATCCACAACATGGAGGATCAATGTTAAATCGATTCATGAGGCAATAACCACCAACGTTCAATGGGAGTACAAATCCCTTAGTAACTGAGAAATGGATAAATTCCCTAGAGAAAATATTTCAGGCTTTGGGGAGTAGTGAAAGGGAAAAAGTTATCATGGCAGTTTACCGCCTCAATAGAGATGCTGATCAATGGTGGTCATTGATTAAAAATACGAAGGAAGATAATGAAGTATCAAATATGGAATGGAGGGAGTTCAAAGATCTGTTTTTAGAAAAATACATTCCTTGTGACCGTCGAGCAGATATGGAAAGGCAATTTCTGAATCTGAGACAAAAGGAGGATGAGAATATCACAAAGTATGAGGCTAACTTTACGAGGTTAGCAAGGTATGATGGAGATTATATACATAACCCAAGAAGTAATATTGATCATTTCTTTGACGGGTTAAAACCATTTCTCCGTCGAGCATTAGTCTCACAATCCTTCTCATCGTACAAAGACATTGTCTCATGTGCTATCAAGATAGAAAAGGAATTATCTAGGTCTTATGACTTTAAAGCAAAGCAAGAGAAGAAGAGATCTGCTGATCAATATGGGAATGGAAATAAGGGGAAGAAGGGAAAGTTTTAATATCCATTCTGTGGTAAATGTGGGAAGAAACACCCTGGTACATGCTTGAAGGTAATGGGCGTATGTTACAAATGTGGTGAAAAAGGCCAGCATGCTCGTGATTGCAAAGGGAAGAAGGAAGCTACCAATGTTCTGTGATACAATTTCAGGGAGATGGGACATTATGAAAATGAATTTCCTAAGCGTCAGGGGAACTTACCTCAGAAAATTCCAAGGGATCAAGGCCAAGTTTATGCTATCACAACTGCTGAGGTAGAATCTCCGAAAGACATGGTGGAAGGTAATTTAATGGCTTCCTCAAGTTTAGAAAATGCATTATTTGATTCTGGATCATCGTATTGTTTCATATCTTCCTAGTTTTCTATGAAAATTAGATATTTCCAATTTGATTTAACAAGGGAGTTGTCAGTTAAAACTCCTAAGGGAAGTATCATTGTAACAATGTTTTGTGAATCAGTCCCCATTAGAGCACATAAATGTTCTTTATCTGCTGATCTCATCGTCATAACTATGATTGAGTTTTATATAATCCTCAGTATGGACTGGCATTCAGACTATGATGCGAAGATTTATTGTAAGAAGAAAGAGGTTACGATTCTTGATGATGATGATAAGGAACACCTTATCTTTAGAGTAGAATCGTCGCCACCTAATTCTTATCTAGATCCACCCCAGTAGCTCAACTAAATTCAATTATTGGGGACGAAGAGAATGAAATGACTCTGGGTGAGGAATGTAATGTTCAAATAGAGGATGTACCTATTGTGAAAGAATATGTAGTTGTATTTTCGGAAGATTTTCCTGGACATCCTCCAGAACAAGAAGTTGAGTTTTCCATTGATTTAATTCTTGGATCAAGGCCTATATCGAAGACCCCATATAGAATGGCCACTGTGGAATTAGTCGAACTAAAGAAAAAACTAGAGTAATTGAGTAATAAGGGATTTATTCGCCCTAGTGTTTCTCCATGGGGATCCCCTATTCTTGTTGTTAGAACGAAAGATGGATCTATGAGGTTATGTATCGACTACAGGGATATCAATGCTATAACAATAATGAACAAGTATCCCCTACCTCGCATTGATGATTTATTTGACCAACTGCATAGAGCTCAATACTTTTCAAAGATTGACATTCGATATGGATACCATCAGTTGTGTGTGAAGAAGGAAGACATTCCAAAGATAGCATTTCAAACCAGGTACGGGCATTACGAGTTTACAGTAATGCCTTTTGGATTGACTAATGCACCCTCTATATTCATGTATCTGATGAATAGAGTTTTCAAGGAGTATCTCGATGAATTTGTGGTGGTATTTATTGATGATATCTTGGTATAATTCAAAATCTATGAAGATCATGAAAATCAGTTGCGCCTTATCCTGAAGACTCTGAGAAGACATGAATTATATGCGATGTTTAGAAAGTGTGAATTCTGGCTTCAGGAGATTTCTTTTCTTGGCCATATTGTCTCTAAAGATGGAATCTTTGTTGATCCTTCTATGACCAAGGCATTCCAAGAACGGCCATCACCGACGAGTATAACTGAGGTACGTTGTTTTATTGGTTTTGCAGGTTATTATCAACGTTTCGTCCAGAATTTTGCCCAGTTGGCTAACCCCTTAACGAAGCTCACACGTAAAGGGGTTAAATGTTTTTGCACAAAAGTGTGTGAAGAATGTTTCGAAGAACTAAAGAGAAGATTAGTCAATGCTTCTATATTGACTCTACCATCGGGGAATGATGGGTTAATTATTTATAGTGATGCATTGAAGAAAGGACATGGTTGTGTCCTTATGCAGAATGATAGGGTTATTGCCTATGCATCACGATAGTTGAAAATTCATGAACAAAACTATCCTACCCATGATATTGAGTTAGCATCTATGATCATTTCTTTGAAGATATGGAGGCACTACCTCTATGGTTAAAAATGTGAGATTTATATTGATCACAAGAGTTTGAAATATATTTTCTCACAAAAAGTAATAAACATGAAGCAAAGGAGATGGATTGAATTACTCAAGGATTATGATTGTACGATACACTACCACCCGGGGAAGGAAAACAAGGTGGCAGATGCTTTGAGCAGAAAAGACCATGGAGTTTTGAACAATATGAGAATTGAAAGGGATCCAATTTTCATGGATCTAGTGAGGATGGACATGGGAATAACCAGGGAAGGTGAAACATCAATGCCTTTTCAAATGGTTTCCAAACCATCTTTACTAGAAAGGATTAAGAGTTCTCAAACCGATGATGAATAATTTCAAAAGAAGATTAAAGCTATGAATGATGGGATATTGAGAGACTTTGTGTATGAAGATGGAATTTTGAAATTCGGGAAGAGGATTTGTGTTCCCGATATACCTGGTCTAAAAAGGGAAATGCTGGATGATTCTCATAGTTCCAATTTCCATATACACCCTAGGAGAACCAAAATGTATAGAGACTTGAAGGAACATTTTTGGTGGTACAACATGAAGAGGGAGATTTCCAATTTTGTGTCAAGATGCATGGTTTTCCAACAAGTTAAAGCTGGAAGGCAACAGCCTGGTGGAGTACTGCAACCTCTTCCCATACCAGAGTGGAAATGGGACAATATTACGATGGACTTTGTCATGGGGCTACCAAAGACTCCTAAAAGGAACGATGCAATATGGGTTATTGTTGATATTCTTACCAAGTCAGCACATTTTCATGATATAAGAGAAGATCTACCACTGGAACGTCTAGCAAGACTATATATTAAGGAAGTTGTGAGACTTCATGGAGTACCCCTATCGATTTTTTTCGGATAATGATCCCCATTTTACATCAAGATTCTGGTAGAGTCTTCAGAAATCCCTGGATACTGAACTTCATTTGAGCACTGCCTACCACCCTCAGACATATGGAAAATCAGAACAGATTATTCAAACCTTAGAAGACATGATGAGATCTTGATCACTTGAATTTCAGGGTATGTGGGATCAATATTTACCTTTGGCAGAATTTTCCTATAACAATAGCTTCCATTCAATTATTCAGATGGCACCATATGAAGCGTTATATGGAAAGAGATGTCGCACACCAACCTGTTGGGATGACGTTGGTGAAATAAAACTTGTAGGTCCATAAATGGTGGAGGAAACGATGGAAAAGGTGAAGGTAATCCAAAATCAAATCAAAGAAGCTCAAAGTAGGCAGATGAGCTATGCCAATAATCAAAGGAAGAATTGGAATTTCAAGTCGGTGATCATGTTTTCCTGAAGGTATCTCCATAGAAGGGAGTCATACGTTTTGGTAAGAAAGGTAAATTGAGTCCCAGGTACATCAGACCTTTCGAAATTCTAGAACTAATTGGGGCTTTATCTTACCAATTGGCAATGCCGCCAAGTCTCTCTAAAGTTCAAGATCTGTTCCATTTATCTCTATTGAGGAAATACATGCCTGACCCAACGCATGTAATCACCTATGAGTAATTGGAACTGGAACCCGATCTGTCTTATTACGAAGATCCAGTCAAGATTCTTGATACGAGAGAACAAATACTGAGAAACCGGACGACGTGTCTGGTAAAAGTTTTGTGGAGAAACCATAAGATGGAAGAGGCAATGTGGGAACCCGAGGAACTTATGATGAAGAACCACTCGAGTCTTTTCATGTGATAGTATTATAGAAATTTATAGGACGAAATTATTTGAAGGAGGGGAGAATGTAACACCCCAAGCTTCTACGGCACGCTTCTCTTTGAATAATGCGATAGCGTGTGTTGTACGCAACATCGAGTTCTAACACACCACAGCCAATCAAACTAGCTGTTATGAATAGTAATACCTACTTTTAGAAATTTTATAAATTTTATCCCTCAAAATGGAATTCATTTTTGGATTCGGAATATCGAATTTAGCCAAGGGTGAAATTTTGGAACATTTCGGATAACATTTATATTTTGATGAATAGTGAAAATTACTAAATTTTAATTAAAAACAACTTTTTTAATCAAAATAATTTATGTTGATAAATTATGAATTTGAGTGGTTTTAAAGTATATTTAGAATATATTTTTACCATTTAATACAATTTTGTTCATTGTACATAATTTTACAATTAAACCGGATATAAACAAGTCTCAATCTTTTGATAGTTATTATCTCTTAAAAACACACTTTTTGTTTTAACAACGGAAATTAATTTAAAACTAATTTCATCCACTTCTGTGTTTTGAATTTGGAAAAATGGTTTCCATATTTTGAATTAGGATGTTCATATTGTGTAAATAGGTAAATTTTATTTATAGACATTTCGAATAATTATTTCGGTAAATATTTTTTTACCATGGTTAAGGGTAAATCCGGTAAATAAGGGATAAAAAATAATATAATAATAATACTAAATTACCCTAAAACGTGTCCTAACATTATTGGTGGATATATTTCCGACCATGGGCATCGTTCGGTCGATTTTTGGTACCCCATGAAGCCACTTGTAGGTGATAGGGACAATTTATTTTAATTAAGTTAAAATAAGTACAAAAATGACATAAGCATATATCTTTTAGAAAAAAAATTTACATACCGTTATATATGTTGTATTTTATACTATAAATATTAATTAGAAAGATAAAAATATTTCCTACATAATGGTTTTTTATATATAATTTTTAGACATTAAATAATTTAATTTATATATGACACAATGGTGATGTAGTAATTACCATAATAGTGAAACATTAAAATGATTGATATTGTAGATACCCAAATAAATATAATTTGATAAGTTTTATGAATTACAATAATTTTCTAAGTTAATATGACATTTTAGAAATTATTTAATTAACCTTTTTCGATGTAACCGTTCTGTTATGAGTTTTACAAAAATCAATTATTGAATAGTTTCAAAATTGACATAAAAGTGGTTTTTAAAAAAATAGTATATTATTAATTGATATTAAATTCCTAAAAATATAAGGTTTTTCCAAGAGACTTATATCATGATAGTTTTTTCTTTAATGGACCACTTGGGGGTCTCTTGGATGTATATAGTATGTTTATTAACCATATAATATAAAAATACAAAGATACATTGTAAAAGTGGAACTAATTAACTAAGAGATAATACTTAAAGATAAGGTTAATATAGTAACCCAAACCTGTCTAAATTCTATTGGTTGATTATTTTCGACCCATCCACACCATAAAAACTAAATAATCAACTTTTTATCCATTAGAAACCGAATATGAATTTATTATAAATTAATATTTCTAGCTTTTCCAAAGGTACCCCTCACCCCTCTTATAAAAGGGTACTCACCCTTCTCATTACTTCACACCTTCAATGCCTTTTTGTTCGGCAAACCCCTTCCCAAATACTCTATCCACTTCCCACAATACAACCTAGAAGCCTTAGTATGATCAGAAATCCAACCTAAGGAGCCCTTTTGATCAAATTAAAAGGAAGAACCCGATGAAGAGGTAATGTTTTCACCACCCCCTTTTCCAGTTCTTTTCTTCTTCCACTTCTTCATTCTTTGTTATTACCATTCTAAAATAATGAATCCAGTATCTCCTATATTCTGTAATATTATTATAAATATGGTACAACCATATTCAGTATTCTATCCACCCTTTGAATAACATGTCACCATACGTGTGTACGTACGGCTTACCGTCTCCACGTCGTGGTGTAATTGTTATTCAATAAATTATTATTTGGATTGGTATAATAATGATGTGTAATTCATGTAAATAATAAATATAACATGATAATTATTCTGTATATATGATATACCATCCAATTATATATTATTTTAATATCAAAAGAATGATATTGTCGCTCGTGCGTACGTACGGACTACCGTCTCCACGAACGCGATGAGATTCATTCTCCATCATATCCATTTAAGTATAATTCTCATTTGATGATTAATAATAGTACCTAAGGACTTGATATCATTCTGTATATGATTATGATACAACCTATCCATTACAAACATGGTTTACATTACAAAACTTATAAAAGAAAACGAGAAAGTTAACACCCGAAACAACGATAATACTAAGATATTATTAACAAATCAATGTTAAAAGATCATATATGATATCATTTTACTGTATATGATTCTTGTATAATTTAATAACAATTATTTCAAAATTATACAGGAGGTTAACCTACCCCAACCAAGGAAAAGTACAAGGTAAGGTTTATTTCACAATCTCTTCATTATCCGAGGTTGTTTATACGTAATAATCTACTGGGATCTCTTTATCATCCACATACATGTTTCTTAAAAATGTATTTCAAAACGTTTTTACTATTTAACAGAATATGGGTTAAAGTCATTTATACCCTTGTTTGAATTTTTATAAGAGTTTTATAAAGGAATCTTTCCGTCGTTTTTCAAATAATTTTCTTTTTAACCTTTTCAACAGAATTAAATTAAGAATGTTTTTTAACTTATACGGTGGATGCAGTTATTTTCCACCATTATAATATTGTCGAAGCTTCCCTTACAAGATTATAAGAATATTTTCATAGAAAATGTTTTATTTTATAAATATATGACTCTTAAATCATTTCAAAATAAAAAGAGATATTTCTCTAAAAAGAGTTTTGATATCATCTATGTCAACATCCTTTGATGGATTTTACGCTTATTTGAAGTTGATTTATTATGATACAAAAAATATATATTGTATTTAAGGTTTTGTGATATGTTTGACTGTGGATGTGTTATTTTTATACCATTCATAGTTTATGGATGAAGTATTTACATTTCATATGCTAGTTTTAATACGAATTTTTATGTTATATTAAAACCTTTTCATATGGGAATGCATTAGACTTAATATGTGACGGGTGGAGCCCGCTATAGCTCCTCGATGCATCGGTAGGTATCATGAGACAAACTAGTGTCTTTTCACAAGGCCTTGACAAAATCTTATTTGTAGTCATGGCATGAGGCCTTGGATATGTGGTTATGATAGTCTGGCATTATTCATTACATCATTATGAAAGTGGTTATTGATATTGCTTGTGATTATTCGATTAGTAGAATATCCATGTGAATAAGTAAATGGAATTATTTCATTTTATTTTTTCCATAATATGTTGAAGTTAAAGTTTAAAGGATTTTGTTTTAGTTATAAACTACCTTAAATGTTTATTCTTATTTATGATAGTTTCCGCTATATTTTTATCCTTACTGGGCATTTGAGCTCACCCCTTTTCTATGTTTTATTTTTCCCAGGATGAGAAGAAGTAAATTATGAATGACCTGTAGGGATATTATAAGAGGATAATAGTGTGGACTATGGAGACAATATGTTGTTGTAGTAGTTTTTCACTTTACGATGTAATGAAAAACTTTATGAATATATCTAGTGTTTTCAAGGCTACCAAACCAATCGGTCTTTCGATATTTGACCTTTCTTGTGATCATGCCAATGTTATGTAATAATGCACCGACTCTAGGTAACTCGGGTTGGGGCATTACAATAGATCAACCTCAATAGATAATAATTAATTATATTTAAATAGATGAAAATAATCATCAAAACTATTTGAGAGAAATATCCCCCTTTTTCTTGAAAAAATTGAAAAGTATCAATATTTATCAAGAATCCATTTTAAATAGATTTTTGAATCAAAGTTTCCCATACGACTATGAAACTTTTAAAAGGAATTTTAATTTTAAAACTTTAATGTCCATATAAATAAATCCTTAAAACCATTTTTAAAACATGGACATTAATGAGAATTATTTATAATGATAAATCTTTAAAACATTTTAAAATGATATTTTAGTTAGAGTTCCTAACAAAAAGAGAGACACTTGAATAAAAATAATTGAGGTAATCAAAACATTTTAATATGATGATAATAAAGGGATTCATTATATACTATGTCAAAGTACATTATATACACCATATAAAAGTGATTTGGTGTATAACAACAAAGAAGTCTCAATGGAATGTAAATTGAGATGAAATCTCTTATAAAGACTGTATCCTTAGGTTAAGGAGAAACCAATGACATAATTATGTGTGAAAAATATAAATTCACTCAATGTTATTGGATATTCAGTGTAAATAAATCAGAGGACACTCACACATATTCTTGTAAAAACAACACCAATGAATTGGATATTTAACTCATCAAATGGAGATTGAGTTAAAATTACTCTTATCAAGTTCATATCGATGACTTGAGAATTAATAAATGGAGTGATTATGTGTATGAAAAGTATAGCCATATAAAGTGGAGTGGAAATTATAACAGAAGAAAATAAATAGTGATTCCACACATAATCTTGGAGTAAAATAATCAATGAAGCATGCATAATGCCGAATGAGTTGAAATTGAAATTTTAAATTCCATTATTGATTTGGTAACATACAAAACATACACCCAAGAAAGAAGGATCATAAAATGATGATGTAAATATCCATAAATTAAACTATATTACAAAATTAATACAATCATGGGAAGTACACACACCACATGCAATAAATAAGTGGTGAACAATTGAAATCTCACAGAATTAAAAGTGAGATAAGAAACCACTTACATTGTACATTTTCCTTGGTAGAGGGTAGATTAACCTCCTCTATAATGGTGAAATAATTTTTATTGAATTATACAAGAATAATATACATTAATATGATATCATATATGATCTTTTAACATTGATTTATTGATAATATCTTAGTATTATCGTCGTTTCGGGTGTTAACAGATTCATTTTCCATTATATTCATTGTTATGTGATCCATATTTGTTATAGATGGGATGTATATTATTCAGATCCAGAATTATATCGTGTCTCTAAACATTATTTTAAATCATCAAATAAAATTTATTATTGAATGCATATGATGGGGAATGAATCTTATTGCGTTTGTGGAGACGGTAATCTGTACGTACGCACGAGAGACAATATCATTCTTTTGATATTAAAATAATATACAATTGGATGGTATATCATATATACATAATCATTATCATGTTATATTTATTATTTACATGAATTACACATAATTATTATACCCATCCAAATAATAATATATTGAATAACAATTACAGCACGACGTGGAGACGGTAGGCCGTACGTACGCACATATGGTGACATGTCATTCAGAGGATGGATAGAATACTGAATATGGTTGTACCATATTTATAATAACACCACATAATATAGAAGATACTGGTGTTATTATTTTATAATGGAAATAACAAAGAAAGAAGAAGTGGAAGAAGAAAGGAACCTGAAAGAGGGTGGTGAAATCATTACCTCTTCTTCGGGTTCTTCCTTTTTATTTGATCAAAAGGGAACCTTAAGTGGTCTTTAAGACCAATATAGGGAATATAGGATGATTTGAGAGTTGTTTAGAGGATTTTTGGGTAGGGGTGGCCGAGACAAAAGTCTTTTATGGTGTGAAATAGATAGAAGGGGGAGATCCCTTTTATAAGAGGGGTGAGAGGCACCTTAGGAAAAGATAGAAATATTATTTTATAATAAATTCATATTCAGTTTATAATGGACCAAAAGTGCATTATTTATAGGATGAGGTGGGTATGGGTCAAAAACCACCCAACCAATTGGTTTTAGAAAGGGTTAGGTCACTATATTAACCATATCTTTTATTTTTAAGTCTTTGTTAATTAGTTTCACATTTACCATGTCTCTTGTATTTTTATATTATATTGTTAATAAACATTATATAAAAATCCAAGAGAACCCCAAGTGGTTCATTAATGATACACCTATCATTATATAAGTCTATTTTCAGAACCTTATATTTTTAGGAATTTAATATCAATTAATATTATAATATTTGTTTTAATAAAACTTTTACGTCAATTTTGACACTATTTGGTATTTTATTTTTTCTAAATTCATAACACCATTATTAATTCGAAACTAATTCATTTAATCAACCCAAGAATTTCATATTAACATATTAAATTATTTTAATTCATTAAAATTCTCAAATTATATTTATTTGGGTATTTATAATATCAATTGTTTTAATATTTCACTAATATGGTAATTACTGCATCATCATTGTGTCATAAATAAATTAACTTATTTAATGTCTATAAATTATAGATAAATACCATTATGTAGGAAATATTTTTATATTTATAATTAATATTTATTATCTAATTTATCCTATGTATAACCCTATATTAAAAATGTTTTAGTTAATAAACTTTGATTTTAACTCTTTTAATTCTTCGTTGAATTAAATAATAATAAATGTCCTAATCTAATACAAGTGGACCAAATAGGTTCATATTTTATTCCAATGGTTGTTTTTGTTCTAATTATACTTATCCAATAGAATTAGTACATGTGTTATGGAAATAAAAATATCATTTATATCCTTACTTACCCTATTTAATTTTAACCGTGGTAAATAAAAGTAAAAAGTTACTATTCTCAAAAAAAATTATCTTATTGAACATCATTTTACTCCTTGATATAAATTTTGTCTCTTGGATTTTTGAAATTCCACTCATAGAAGAGGTATAAATAATTTTTATGTGAATTTTCAAATTCTCCGAGGAGATGGGTAAAAGATGGTGAAAAGTTCAATAAAATTTTTATATATAAAAAATTATTATAAACTGACTTAAATGAATTACATTAAACATATATAGGTATAATTTATATATTTTGACCTAAAATATATTTAAATAAAATAAATAACAATTTACATAAAAATTCGGTTTTAAATTATAACTCAGTGTTTTCCACAATTCATAAAAAATTGAAAGTTTTCTAAAAAATACAAAAAATTCACCCTAAGCTAATTTTGATATTCTGAATCCAAAAAGGAAGTCCATTTTGAAAGATAATATTTATAAAATTTCAAAAAGTGGGTATTACTATTCATAACAGCTACTTTGATTGGTCATGGTGTGTTAGAATCTCGAAGTTATGTACAACACATGCTAATGTATTATTCAATAAGAAGCGTACCGTGGAAGCTTGGGGTGTTAAAAAGTTCATCAAACCAAATTCCATAACCAAGTAATAATATTGGTCATACCTACTAAGAAATTTTGTATGAGTTATATCTATAGGTCGAACACGTACCTGATGATATCCTGACCTCAAGTCAATATCTGAGAACACTCGATCTCCTCGAATCTTATCAAACAGTTCATCTATCCATGGAAAGGGATATCGGTTTTTAATCATCAACTGGTTCAATTTCTGATATTCCATGCATAGAATAAGGGTATCATCTGCCTTTTTACCAAAAGGACTGGTGAACCACAAGGTGAAGTATAGGGTCAGATAAAACCCTTAACTTCCAGATATCCCAAATACTTATTGTGCTCTTGAAAATCCATAGTGGCCATCCTATAAGGATGAATTGATATCAGTGGAGCTCCTGGAACTTGATCGATAGTTAAATCACCTCTCTAACTATAGGTAAGCCTGAGAATTATTTAGGGAATAGGTCCCAGAAATGATAAACCACTGGAGGTAAATCATCCAGACATGTTCTCAGATCATCTAGATATAAATTCTCAATCTAGACTGTCATTCCTCCTACCCCAAGTTGCTCGGGTCCAACACTGCATGCATGGACAACCAATTCACCCTTATGTTGAAACAATCTTACCTATTTTTAATGGACACTCACCCTTCAGTGATAGAAATCTACCAAGGATTGAAAAGGAGAAAACCAATCCATTCCATGAATGACATCAAAGTTGGTCATCCCAAATACATAGATGTTCCACATAAAGTGACACCCACCCATCTCAAGGGGGATCTCCTTACACTCACGTTCATCTGCCTTTCTAATCCCTAAAAAAGTGTCTAGTGTCATAACATCCTAACTGGTACATACAAAGAGACCAATTATTTATACGATGGCCATAGATATAATACTATGTATAGAACCGGTATCAAAAAGATCATAAGATAAAACATAAGAAACTAGAATAATAACTCCAATAGTTGAAGGTCCATGATCTTAATCATGCTGGGTTAGTTTCACTACATAAGTATATCCTATACCACAGCTTTGCGACACTGCTTGGCTACCTTGAGCTGAATCTCCATGTGGTCACTGAGATCTTGGGGTCTGGCCACCATGACCATGACCTCCCCCTTGGCCTGAACGACCTAATGTATTCTAGTTTCCTAACTGGTGAGAAGCTTCTGACCCCACTCCTGAATGTGGAATTGGTGCAGACCCTATCTCACTAGATGTTGGTGGAATCATCCTACAGAACCACTGTAAATGGCCCATCTTACCTCATGAACAACATTTAACATGGTCCATCGGGAACCGAGGTTTAGTATAACCAATCCTTCTACACTGGTTTCACCTCACGTTTATACCGGAAGAAATGTTCTTACTACTTTTATCCCGATGAGAAAGCTCTATATGATGCATCTTGCTACCGGTTGAGAAAGTATCCTATCTCGGTGCCAAACATCCCTGGCTCGCACCCCCTGATTCATGTAGGTTGCAATCAGTAATTAGTGCCTAATTCACAATATAATAGAGATAAGGAAACATAAAGATATTCAACTGTGATTAGATGTCACACCTACTACCATCTTATAATTTTCTTTCTTTTGATACATCATCACCCATAAGGATTGGTTAAAATCGCTAATACATTGTAAAATGGGAAGAATAGTCCATAACTGATAGTGTGCCCAGCTTCAGGGTGATGAACTCCTAGGCTTGGTCGGCCCTCATCATCTCTTGAAAATAATAATCATATATGGATGCCTGAAAGTCTTCCCTTGTCATATCCCGATGAAGCCTTCCATGAGTGATAACATCCACCCATATTTTGACAAAATCATGAAACAAATATTTCGTGGGATTTACCATCCTCTCAAGAGGCATCTCTTGATGCTCTAAGATAGTAATCTCTAATTCCAGCCACGATTCCACAGCCTATGGTCCCCCGCACCGGGAAGAATTTGGCGGATGATGCTACTGGAATATACACATTAACTCTTCCATAGTTGTGGTATCCTATAGTGGTCCTTGAAAGGTATGCATGAAACTCAAAATACCTTCATAGAACTGTGCATCAAAACCTATGTTTGGTATAACAGCTGGTGTCATAGTTGGGACAACAAAATGATCCTTGTGTATCCCATGGCCTTCTATTTATAGAGTATGATCATCACCGCTCTCATTGTGTACAACTTATGGTCGTCACATCAACATGAATCTAAATGTTCATGAACATGCCTTAGTTCAAGCTCCTCGTTAATGTTTTTTAATTAGGAGTTCCAAAAAAACAGGAGAAGTTCCTCAATGTTTGGGAAAAACGGACTATATGGTGTGTAAAAAGAAAACATAGTGTTTACCCTTATATCCTCACATTGTCTTGTGCTACCGCTGTCCTGGGCGTGTATCAACCCAAGGTACCTCACATGTGCCACATACACATGGAATGTACATAAGACCATCAATCTAGCCATGTACTCCCACAAGGCCAAGTCTATATAGGTTTTTCCTGGGTATCCTACATTACATGTACCAAGAGTATATGACATGTTCTGATGAAAACTCACCAACTCGTGTTTCCTCTCACATGACCCATTACATTGTCAGATACTACATGGGGTGTAAACAAGGTACACGGTGTTTTCATCATAAAATTTGGAACATCATCTCCCCAGAATAGGAAGAACACACAGTATGTTAGGATAAACTACATGTTGTGTAAACTAGGTTTTTAGGAAAAAAACTCATGATTTCCTTGAAAACCACCCTTCATTGGAAAAATTAACCAGTGGGATGCCAAATTATGATCTGTGAGGGTGAATTCTCCCCTTGAATCAATTTTTGGAACCCAATAATATCATATATTATCATAATTCTGTATAAAATTATGAATACTGATCCACCAAATTCTGATCCAAGAGGGCCCATACAACACAAAGATCAATGTTTTTTGTCCATTAAATTAGAACCATATCACATAAAAATACACCTATCACAATAGTATGAATATCTATCACGGTACTATCACAACAATGGGCATCTCAGGCATGATATCTATCACAAAAACCTGTAGTATCTAATGCATTCAAGATGACATGGCATAATTCATGACAAGTGATTCTAACTAGTGATTATATGATGCATGAGATGGGATAACCTCGTCTATTCGGGTTGAAATTGTAATAGAACATAAAATTACATCAATATTAATAATATAAATAAATTACATCACCCAATGGTGAAATAAAATCAATTGTAATAGCTCAAAATCTAAAAGAACAATTTAATTCGATGTAATCTGGATTTTCTCTATAGATTGGGTAGCTAATTTCAGGAACAACAAATTACCAAATTCCATATCCTTTAAATCTTCTCCAAATAGTAATGAAAAATAGAACGAAATCCACTGATACAACTTTGTAATGTCCTGGGTCCGAAATCAACTCAACTGGTGTCCCTTACCTAGTTGGTCACATGACCCTAAGCTCATTTCTCCAAATGTCTGAGGCTTCCGACTAGCAGCGAGGGCCTAGGGTTTGGTAGTTGGGAAACTATTCCCTCATTGGGAGAGTGTCATGTAGTGGAATAAATACTTACAATAGAGGATGTAGAAAACAATATGAAACTAATGTAAACAATGATATACTACAAGATAAAGATTACCATAAGGCATATAATATCAAAATTATGCAACATGTAACACGATTTAAGAAAATAGAGAAAATAGGGTACATTACAATCAAGTACAACCCAATACAATTGTATTGTAAATAATGAAACTCAACATCCTCTCAAGCCTTGGCATGGTCACATACTCTCTTTCTCTTAAGTAGAAATCAGGTACCAGTATAAGAAGCCCTGCCCCTATCGATACCTAAAACAATATAGTCTGTTTGGCCCCAAAAACATGACCCAAGAAGGTGTGAGAAGTAAATACTAGTAGAATCCATTGATGGTCTGTTTCAATCTCTCAGCGAGTATATGAAACTGTAGTGTACAATAGTGAAAATGTAGTAAACTAAGAGGAAGTATAAAGTAACAAATCCTACATGTACTGGAATTCATTTACGTTCATTTATTGTTGTTTAATCAATTAAAACAGATTGAATTATTTACGTCTCATGGTTTGGCCCGGTCCCCTTAATCCCATATTTGAGGTAAACACAACAAATAACTCAACAGGCTATCTAGACAAAATTAGTAAAGACTAAATCCATGATTGTTCTTTAAGTTGGCAGATGTGTCTTAAGTCATTCCATTTCAATATGTCTTAGGGCCAAGCATGATGTATAAGCATTTCAGAATATTCAAATCTGGGACAAGCCTGGTGTAAATCATTTTCGAATATTAAAGCCTGGGACAATCTCATTGTATCAGCATTTCTGAATGTTTTGGGGTCAAGCATGGTATATCATCATTTCTGCATGTATCAAGGCCAATCCCAGTGTATCATTATTTCAGTATATTAAATAACACATGTAAATTTCACACTTACATGTTTAAAAAAACATCTCATGTGAGAAAATTTATATAAAAATACTTACATGTGAATTAAACTATCAAAAGGATTTTGCAACCACATTCACATGGAAACTATTTAATTAACCAAATTCTTATTAAACATCCCTTCAAAGGGGAAATAAAGGCAAGAGAAATAGCCTACTATGATAAATGAAAAAACAATGGTTATCCGAGAGAAACAAACCCAAGAGATGGACCGTAATAAAACCCAATAAGATTAATCTTGTTTCCATTAATTTACTCCGTTAAAATTCACAATCAAGCGACACCCTAATCATGGGCATGTGGCACACAATACTGCAAATATTACCTTCATCAGAGCTATAAAATGGAATTAATAGTATGAGAAAATCATTGTTAATTGAGGTGATGATAGGGGTTCCCTTCTATCAGTGCTCAGAAAAGTGAGGTTAATGGCCCCATTTATGAGCGCTTAAAAAAGTGCTGATAAATTGGGCCATTTATCAGTGCTAAAAATCTGTTGATAAATAGGGCCTTTATCATCACTTTTTAGGGAAAATTGAAGATAAAAAAGCAAAAAAAATATTAAAAAATGACTTTTTCATATCTGGGGATGGGCTTAGTAGCTCTTGAATCCCCCCTTTAATAGTGCCCCACCATCGACCACAACCTGCACTCCCCAGCCACCCACCTACATTTAATAGTTCCCCTAGCCCCTTTAACAGTGCTAGGCATTATTTCCCACCTGCGCGCGCGACCTGTCTCCCCAGTGATTCAAACTCAGGACCTATTTCCTGCATGCCTAAGCCTTTACCACTCCACCATATTACTTTCCTCTTCATTTATTTATATATATATTTTTTTATATACATATTTACTTTTATTTACTTTTACATTAATATATAAATATATATATTAATATATATATATATATATTAATATATATATAAATAGATATTAATATATATATTTAGTTATATTAATATATTTATATTGAGTTATATTAATATATATCTGTATAATATATATATATATATTCGTATATTGATGTATATATATATATATTAATACATATATATATATATATATATCTGTATATTAATATATAAATATTGTTATATTGATATATTAATATATTTATTTGTATATTAATATATATTTATAAGATCAGCTTTGAATGTATTTATGAAATATTCTTTTTATATGTGTTTATAAATAAATAAATACATGTAGACAACACACACACACCCACACACCCACACACATATATATTATATTTATATCAGTATGTATAATTATACATACATACATACATACATACATACATACATACATATATATATATATTTATATATATTAAAAAATAAAATGTATATACATATGTTTAGAATATATATGTAATATATATCAACTTGTCAATACAGACGCACACAAATATATGTATATACACGTACACATTATATTGGTATATAAATATTCATATATTTGTACTTTAAATAAAATATATATTAGTTTCTTCTTTAGATCAGTCTTATATATTTGGAAATATATTTTATATGTAAAAATGATTAATTATTTATTTATAAAATTAAAATTTTTTGTGAGAATATTTCTAACAAATGTATATATTGTAAAATATGTTTTTATAAATAATATTAAATTATGAAAAATTACAAAATTTCAAATCCAAAAAATGAATATGAATGTAATCCATTTAAATAAATGCATTCCCCACTGAAAAAGAAAAAAAATCACCCCTTAAACGTGGCTGAAATTCCAACAAATGTTAACCAATTTTGGTATCCGGACTAAAATCTCGGGTTTGAATGATATATGGGCCTTTTTTGGCCTCAAAAAATATGACCAAAAGTTAAATGGGGTCACTAACTCATAAAGATCATCGCAGTCTTCGATTTGATATGTTGTAGAGCTCAAACTGGCACCCGGATCAAATGTTTTGGTCGTTTGAAGTTTGGGTGAAATTTCAACATATTTTAGATCTTTTATTAATTTTTTTGTGTCTTCAAATTGTTATTAAATTATTATTAGGCGATGAAAATTATAGAATTATTAATTAGTAATATTTTTTAAAATATTTTAAATCCCTTCTATCTAAATTTCTTATATATTAAATGTAATTTTCTATTTATACATATCAAATTCATATTTAAAAAATAACTTATATTAATATCAGTATAAATATTCTAATATATCAATATATTATTTTTCATGAATTTTTTGAAATATACAATTTTCAGTGCTATGAAGAAATCACTGATAAAACCCTCCTTTATCAGCACTTGTAAAAAAATATTCGATAAAGGCGCCGCATTTAACTGGGCTAAAAAAGCACTAATAAATGGGGTTCCATTATCAGTGTTAAAAAATCAACTGATAAAGGGTCCCTTCTAACATCACTTTTTTAGTGCTGTAAAAAGTGCGCTTAATCATTGTTTTTTAGAACTGATAAAGGAACCCCATTTATGTGTGCTTTTTTATCACGGTTAAAGGGTTGTGTAGCAGAAACCCAATTTTTTGTAGTGACAATGACACGTATAAAAAACTTATAATTAAATAATTATAATGAGACCATCTACCTCATCGTAGTATGACTCTCTTTGTCTAACCACGACATCCAATTCATGTTAGAATTGTAATGATATACAAAACAAGGATATTTTATACAACTTAAATAACATCTCTGATAATAGAAATTATCAAGAAAAACTATTTTGAAATCAATCACTCACTGAGGGGATTAAATTGAGACTGATAGTGATTGATTTAGATTTTGGATGTTCAATTAGGAAGGGGTTAAAGTTTCAACACCCCTTATAATTTCCCCCAGCGATCCCATAATCTATAATGTAGAATGGGGATAATACTACCCGTTTTAAGAATAAATCACTAAATATACAACGTGTAAGTCTAAATTCATTTCTTTTATTTCATTTAACTATTCATTTGGCTTCTGAAATCCACCCACTTACATTCCAGGGCATGGCGACATGACTACACGGCGTGTTATTGGGTTTTCAGCTTTTCATTTTCTGACATGACTAAACACCATATACACACTTTATTCATGGCCCAACTACATGGTGTGTATATAGGATTACACAATGTGTAATCCTGAATCAGCCTATGTGACAATATTACTCCAGTACATGTCTAGTTTTCCATTGTTTTCCCAAAAACAACTCAAAAAGAAAATGAATACATGAAAATCATACCTCAAAGTAAGAAATAGGTTCTTACAAAAAAATGACATAAAAACTTTTCCAAAACCACTTTTATAGACTTATATGGACTTTATAACCTCTAATGTTATATAATTACCCATTTTGAGACTTTTGGAATGATGTAATCTTTAGAGTAAAAGATTATTTTAAAAAATTCCATATGTGTCATCTCGCCCACTTATAAAAGGTCACCCCTCTCCTACCCTATTCACAATTATAAAAAAATTTGGTTCCATGTAAAAATTACATCAATACTCCCCCAAAAACATCTTAGATCAATATTTTTTCATAAATCAATCCTATAATGGATTTTGATGCAAACCTAACGATGTTGTCTGAATAATATCAAATGTTCTAAAATGAGAATTTTTATTTTATTTCCTATTCCAACTCCATAATTATTATTAAACCATTATTATATAATAAAGTAATTATAGTAATTAATCTACTATTTCGTTATGTAATTCTAATAACCTATATTCTTCTCCTCTTCTATCAAATGTGAAATGAAACTGTCAAGTGTGTGTTTGGAGAACTGCCACCTTGCGAACCGGTGTGATTTTTATTCCATCACCACCATTAATGGAGGGATACAATGATAGATTTACCACATTTAAATAATATTTAAAATGTTATTATACTTATATAATTATAATATCACTTATGAATTCTTACTTTTCCTTCCATTTAAAATATCATTACACTGCTCGTGTGAACTGAGGACTCCCGAATCACGAAGTGATGCAATTCATTTTTCACATACACATTACATAGAATGTAATAATGATATATTTAGTGAATAAATGTGATATGTATGAAATAATATTTATCATAAAAAATTAATATTTAATATATTTCATTAACCATTAACCTAATGAGGAAATGATAGTGTTTCTCTTGAGTACATACAACATATTGTCTCCAAAAAGATATATGATTCATTCTCCATGTTAAAATTAATATAATGATTCTAAAAATGAATATAATGAACAAAATGTAATAATTAAAACATTAATAATTTTTTATATGATGTAACTATAAAACATTTGAAAGAAATGGGACTTTTAGGAAAAAAATCCATGAGAAAACATTACAGTTAAAACCTGAAACATTGAAAATAATGAAATATTATTAACACAATGGTTGTAAAATGTTATAAATGGATTATATGTGTTATTATAAATATGGATATTTTATTGGTATAAATTAGTAAACATATTAAAACTATTATACTTGAGATGAAATTACTTTTAACATAACGGAAGCGTGAGGTAAGGGACTTCATCTTAATTTCCCTCCATCGAGGAATATTGAAATGTTATGAACATAATTTATTTTATATGGTGTACATAATCACAATTATAAATTTAATATTATGATTAATTAATAATTAATGGTGTTTTATGGTTAAATTTTAATTATTTCATCTATGGGGATTTGTCCAAAAATGTTACGGTGATGTAATTAAATTCCTAACTCAATTTCCTTTCATTGGGTTCTATTACATCATTTTCCAATGATAATATAATATTTCAGGTGTTATAATATTTGATAATATTATTTTTAACATTAATTTTATTTAATTTAAATTTTATACACATAACCGATTCATTGAGTAATTATCCCCTTAAGATTATGATCTTTATGAGGGTTTATTTCATAATCACATTTTAATCGGGATTTTTTGTGCTTGAATTTCCATTGGTGGAAATTATTCAATAATTGGATAATAAACCCATTTAATTTGATTCTCCTATATTATTTAATTACGTTTCTAATTAATATTAACATTTTCCACTCATTGTTATGTAACATTATTTATCATTTATTTAATAAAATGCAACATCATTTCTATATTTGGTCCAAAATACATTTTCTTCCAAAATGTGGTTTTCTAATAATAATTTAAAAAAAATTATAACATTATACAAGTGAATTATTAAAGGTAATTTTACCCATTTTTACTTTTTAAACATTATTAAATCAATATTCATGATGTTTCTAAACATGACTCGTGTAACTTTTGCCAAAAATTTGAATGGAATATTTGTTTTAAGGTGTAAAACATGTACATAATTTCCTGCACTCTTAAGCACTTAGTGTTTTAAAGATTGCATTATGTGTTTATGAGGTCATTTATAAATAATAATATTTCCCAATATTTTGTGAAAATTTAGTTAAAAAAACATATTTTCAATATTAAAATGTTATTTTCCTCAAGAATGATTTGACCATCATTTAATGGCATTTATATTCTTTAATGACAAAGACCCCTTATTTAATTTATAATCCATTTGGTATATATTGGATTAATACCATAATTTTTCATTATATGAATTTTTATTAATATTTTGACCATATAAATTATTTACATTCACTTTCGTGATAGTTTTTTATTGTAATTAACATTTCCTAGAAATATACACATTCTTGTTATCATTTGAAATTAAACTTCCCATAAATATCAGTAGTATTTATCAATGGTATTTTTATTTCTTAATCATTATAACATGAGTTCGTTGAATGCTATTTTTTTATCTGTATAAATATTAATAAATATGTAATCCTTACTCAATATGAATATTTGATAATAAAGAACAATGTTCCTAAATTAAATCGATTAATTGATATATAAATAATGGTTTGGACTTGTAATGATGAGTGGGGGATAAAATTAAATAAACTATCGATGTATCTATTTTATTGTGATTCTAATTGGTAAGGTATAATTAATTGGGTTTTACCCATTGTATTAAACTATATTGTGAATTGTCATGATGGTAGAGTTATCATGAAACATGAGATAATGATATCTAATTATTTATGATTTACTTTATTAATAATTATGTCATTATCCATGATATTATATCTGGATGAATTTTGTTATCAAGTTTTTGATTAAATGGAATGTGCGTTTTTTTAGGTACCTTACTATATTGATTATGTATTATCAATTAATTATAATCATGTTATTGGTTAAATAGACTACATGTTTAGTTATGTAATATTTTACATTGATTAAGACTTATATAATCATGATAGTCAATTTTTTGATTAAATAACATGTTTGTTCATTTATGTTCATTTCATTATTGATTATGAGTTATATAATCATGATGGTCAAACTATTTAAATGGAATGTTTGTTCAATTTTTTAACATTTTACATTGATTATTTGTATTTTTTCATGATATCTTCCATTTTAATTGACCCTTACAGAGAATATAAGATCGCCCTTATTTTTATTCATTTTATAAGATTCTAGGTTGTGTACTATGAATAATTTTAATATATATTCCCGAGGGAATAATGATATTCTAAAAAAATAATGTTTTAATTTTTTGTATTCTAATGTAACATGGGAATCATGTATATATCAAGTTTACCCGGTCTATTAAACTATTCAGTGATTTGGGTTGCAATTAATTTTACCCTATGCCAATGTAATTTATCAAATGTCGACTCTAAGTTACTGAAGTCTAGTTCACTACAATCAAAGTGACAAAGATGAGAATGAATTGTGGAATCATATGAAAGTACAGAATTGAAATAAATACATCAAAAAAATATCAATGGAATAAGCTGTTAGAGATATAAATCTATTAAAAATAGAAATAACCATTATTTTTTAAGACTATTAGAAATGGAAAATGACTGAAGGAGGACATAAATGACTTGAAATTCAGTTCACCAAAACTCTTAAAAATATATATTCAGATTTATGTGGATCAATGAGACATTAATCCATGAAGTTTGATTTCTATAATATATATTTTATTGATGAATTCACCTCAATGACCAGTGTTCTATATTTGAAACATAAATATGATGATATGGATAAAATCATGTTTTATATATTGAAAGATGAAAAACAAAAATTTTCACATATTTCGTTGATAAAAATGGACAATATAAAGAATTTTATTTGTAATTATTTCTAATACTATCTATCAAAACAAAAAAAGAATAAATATAGTGATTCCTAGAATCATAAACATTTGGGTTATAGAAAAAAATATATAATTAGAGTTCAAATAGGAAGGTCCCTGGTTGTAGAATATAAATCACCTAAATTATATTGGATGTAATCCATATGTAAAGCGTTACATGTTAAAAATAGATGTCTTCTAACAATGGGAATAAAATGTACACCTATAATATATAGTATATTATGAATCCAATGGTTAAATTTTTTAAAGTGTTTGGGATTCCTTGAATAATTAATATAAAAAATTAAAACATTATAATATTTGAAAAAAAATTGAATAATATATTTTACTATGTCACAAAACCAACGAAAGGACCTATAGGTATTGAAAAAAATAGTCAAATGAAATTAATGAAACATGTCATGTTAATGTAATAGAAAATATTTCCAATTTAACGAAAGTAGAGAAAGGTAAATCTTATAAAAAATTAAAGTGTCCAAAAATATAGGAAAACTAGTGACGAAGAATTAATTCCTGGGTCCAACATTCAAAAAACACATATCAATGAATCTAGTGATAAAGAGTATTATAATTGTAATAGGAAGTTAAATTACAAACATTGAAAATGAAATTCAATGATTTTAATATCATTAGAATCTACAAATATTCAATTCATATAAGAAGTAAGATTAGAAAGGTGAATCAAACAGTGCATATCTCTCATGTTAAACCCCAATTAATATTAAAATCCATTGAGTATAAGGAATGGTTAATGTCCATGAATATAGAAATAGATAAGATTTATAATAATGAAACATGGGAACTAGTCCTAGGATCAGAATGATAAGATCATCCGAAAGAAGTGGGTTTTCATTAATATGATCAATGAAAATGGACATGTTCCACAAAATAAAGAACAGTTAGTATACCAGGGATACTCACAAGTAGAATTTGGTGATTTTGAGAAATCATTTTCTCTAATTGTAATAATTTGGGCCATCATAATATATTTGTTAGTTAATGGTCATTATAGGTTTATGGTTTAATATATGGAGGTGAATTCAGATGTCATAAATAGTGTTGGTTAATAAGAAGTTTACATTAACAAAAAAGAGTATTAAGACATGATAATGATATCATTATGGTATATATAATAATGAAATATTTATATGGGATGAATCATTTTGTGTGTACATATTAGTCTAAACATGATAGAGACATGAACATATTGTTCTTATTTAACTGATATTTTTATTAAAAATTATATTTTAAGGGGAATTATAAGATTCATTGTCCATGTTGTTGACATAATTTTTACTGGAGATGATGATTATAAAAGCCCAATATTTTAAATCTGGAACATCATATTCAATAACATATATGAAATGTAAAACCAAGATTAAAATAAAATGTAACACCACAATATTTTATGTTATGGTTTTATTAAATTAATTTATATTCTTTGGATGCTTTTGGTGCACACAACCTGAATATTTTAAAGGAACACTATGGTCAGTATCATATACAATATGCAACATCGAGCTTTAACGTACCATGAAATATTAATTAAATATGACAACTTGAACATGAACATTAATTTTGTGTGTATGAATAATATTTTAAAAATTATAATATTTATATATATATAGAAATTACCTACTATGTATAAATTTATTTATTAATTCCTATAAATTATATATGTAATTTTCTTGTAAATATATTTTGTGGTTTATAAATACATTTTTTTCAAAAATGATTTTTATTATTAAAATATTAAAATTAATTTATAGAATGTATATAAATTTTATTTTATAAAAATATTATCATATTTGAAATCTGAATTTAAAATTTTGGTTAGGGTAAATGTTTTTCATTTTTTTGAAAAGATTTATTTTCCTATAAATAGTGAAGAATATTGATTTTTATTGAAAACATTATTTTGGTTTCAACCAATTGAAAAGTTTTATATTATTTTAAAATGTTTTAAAACTAATATTATTTATATTTTATTATTTAAAATTTATTTAAATTCCTTATAATCTATTTTATGGATGAATTTTTTATAAAAACATATTTATACATTAAAATGAAATTTTTCTCAAAATATGTTTTTTATTGTATTTTTTTGATTGAATGTAAAATTAAATTATGAAACATATGTTATTTTAATTTTTATAAATGGTTTCCATATTTGAATTCATGAGGTACAAATTTATTAAATATGGCCCTTTCATTTTTTATTAATATGAATAATATTCTAAGTAATTTTTGTTACCATGGTAAAAGGTAAATCTAGAAATTTAATTTAAGAATAAAATGATAAATAAATTATAATGATAATAAAACTATCCATATTCTTATTGTATGATTTATTTTCATCCATAATATTCCATGATTTGGATATTTGTATTTTTTTCCACTTGGATGAGATTATTACCGTTATAGTATTTTTCTTTCACAAAATCTTAAACATGTCACATTCTTTTTTTAATAACATTTATGTATTTAATATGGGGTTATCCATATTATATTTTAAACAATAAATATTATTTTAAAATATGAATTTCTTATTCATCATGTTAATTTATTTTTTATTTTTAGTGAATAAATAATTATCTTAAATTCTAACACAAGATTGTTGCGATAATTATTCAATTAATGGAAAAATCAATTAAATAATACTTAAAATACAAAATTTAGTATAAATTGAGATAAATATTGTTATCTGATAATATTATAAATGACTAATACATATTAGGTATATAAAAAATTATAATTCAATTTCTTTTATGATGTTATTAAAATTAAAGTATTGAATATTTCTAAAAATTTATAATTTTGATATTTTATATTAAATAATATTTCATTAAATGATATAAAATTTATAAAATAATTTATATTCATAAAAATTAATGGTATACTATAAATTAAATATATAATTATCTATTTATGCACATTGTTTCATTTTATATTAATATTATTTACCCTTAGTGAGTATATTATTTTAATAGTATCTTAATTGTCAAAAGAGTTATCGTGGGTTAAAACTAAAAGATAATGAAAAAATATCCAGAACTAATCAAAATTTTATTTTAAAAAACCATTTCAACTTATATTCACCTTAAATTTAAATTATGTCAATTTTGATCCATTTAAAAATAACAAATAGTTTAAATTAATTTAATATTTTACGAAATTTCATGAATTCGACACCCCTCAATTATAAACGTTCAACCATTTCTTCACATATTGCAAACGATTTGATCCATATACATTAAAAAACTTATCCATTACTCTTATTTAATTTCTCTATCAATTATTTTTTTTGTTTTTTTACTTTGAAAAATAGTCACCCTGGTTCCCTTCATAAGATATCTAAATAGAGTCCACCAAAGAAGAGGTAATTAACATTACCAACTCGTTCAAGATTATTTATTTTTCTATATGCTCTTAATATGTTGTACCCATAATTTAATAATAAATAAAATATCATAAATACATTATTATTTTATAATTAATAGTGGAAAACCATATCCAATATTTTTTTCATCCTACAAAAATTGAAAACTGAAAATCGACCTAACATATCAATTGGATGGTTATTAATATTTAAATAATAATTATATATGATATTAATTATATAAAAATTATTCATAAAATATTATTTATAATTCATATTTATTTCATTCCATTGGTTGAAAAGTGCAAATCGACCTAACATATTAATGAACGATGTCATTCATTTTTCAATATCTATAATTATTATTGACTAGAAATATATAATTATTTTATATATAATATATTTATAACAAAAATAATATTTTGGAAATTATTGAATAATGATAAAATCATAAGGACTAGAACTACATAATAAAAACATACATGAAAAACGAGGGAGTTGCCAATCAAAACTGAGATTTTAACAATGTATTGATGATAAATGTGTGATAAAACATTATAATTAAATCATTTATGGAATAATATATATGAGTATTTTTATTTAATATATTTAAAAAAATCTATTTTTATTATAGAGGTTGATAAATCATGTAAAAGTACATCGATCATGAGGTAATGGTTTCTCATCTCTCATTTAATTCTATGAGACAGATGCCATTTTCAGCACATATTTATTTTTGTGGTTTATATACTTACCCTTTTTATAATATATCATGAATTTTTTTATATTAATTTTATTTAAGTTTTATTTGTATGTTATTAATTACATGGAGATTTTGATTGTATAGAAACCCAATTATTAACTATTTATTTCACAATATCTTCCTTATTTAGGATTTTATATATTTATGTATTCGATGAGGAATTTTTCTCTAACTTGTATATGTTTTCTAAAAAAATTAAAAATTGTATTTAATATTATAAAAATATTTTTAAAAAATTATTTATTCTTTTTTTACATTTAAACTAATTAAAAGGAATATTCTTGTATTTTTAGAAGGAGGTACATTATAAATTTTTTTTAAAAAGTGTGAAAGGAATGTTTTTATAACATATACCGAATTAACATAATTTAACACCATAAATAATCCTAAATTATCTTAAGCATAAATTAGATTTTTACAAGGTTCTTTTAAAAGGTAATTATTTCCTTATTATGTGTGATGTATTATGATTTAATGAATTATTTTCAAATTAAAAAAGATAATTTTCCATAATAAATATTCCAATAATATTTTTAAAATATTTTAATAAATGTAAACATTATTTTTATAATACAATTAAGAGGATATAATAAATTGATACCATTCATCATTTTTCTTTTGATATATTATGATCAATTTGATTGGGGAAATTATTGATATTCTGTATGACTAGTTCTTCCAATACAGGAAGTTAATGATTTTGATAAGCCATGTTGATTTATTTGTATTGTTTATTCATATAATGAGTTCATTAGACATATTAAGTGAAAATTGATTCCCACTATATCCCCTCAATGTATTGATAGGACACATGTAAAAAATTAGCTTGGGTTTTGGTTGAGGCTTTACCCCATTATTCTTATGTCGTGGCACATGGACTTGATTGTATTTTCAAATGTATTGATTGAGGACTTCATGGTATTTTTTAGATGTCCAAAATTATAAATTAAATAATTAAGAATTTATTTTTGTTTTTATGTGATTATTTTATTATTTATAAAATCAATGTATAAGTTTTTAGATCATGTGATTTTCTATACGGATTGTTTGATCATATTTTATTCATGAAATATTATGCTTAAGATATTTTTTTAAACGGAATGTGTATAAGTTATTTACGTTTCCATATAGTTTGTTCTTTTTTATTTTTGATATCTTTCTCTTTAAAAATACCATTACAGAGCATCTAATCTTACCCCTTCCTTATGATTCATTTCCCATAGGATACCAACAATAATTATGTTATTTGTATGCATGGATATTCTAAAGGGAATGACAATGTACTCGAAGAATTTACTATGATATGTTTTATGTTTTCAATTGTAATATAAAATTCATATATGTATTTAGTTTTCTAGGACTATTAAACTATTTGTCCCTTGGGATGTGATTCCATACATCGAATGAAAATGTAACAATAGTTCCACCAACTCTAATCTAACAGGATTAGGGACATTATAGTTGGTATTATAAGAAGATTAGTAGACACCATGTGAGCTAGATTTAAGAAAACATTGATTAGGGAACAAAACACTATTACTTAAATTAATGATATTTATAGAATTAAATCAAAATGTTTTTGTAATATAGGTATTTTTTATTTTTTTTGGTGCAATAAATCTATGTATGGATACATCAAGTGGACATGGTTTTTGATCAAATATACATTTGGGTAATAACTCTAAATAATGTGTTTCAGCCATGAGTTGAGAATTACCTATTATAGAATAACATGCCTTTCTTCGCACATTTTTTGACACTCTAAAGGGAAATTCATTGGTTAATTCATATTTTCATTACAAAATATCATACATGATTCAAATAGATAATAGTTGGGAATAAACTAATTTAAACGTAAGGTGATATATATGTAAAATAAGTTTTCAAGAATAAGAAATTCTATAAATGATTCATAATGAGTATAAAATTTCCCAATATATTTAGTGTTTTTCACACCCTTATTTTTGGTTTTAGTCAATGGATGGAACTAGAAGGACCTAGGTTAAAATTGAATGTGATACAAAATGTGTTGATGAGAAACAAAATGGGATAATGACTATGGAAAAAGATATGGTGATAATGTCTAACTAGTTCACTAGATAAATGATTAACAACATTCTCCTTAGCCAGCTATTAGACCCACCAAAGAAGATAAGAATGGAGTCTATTAAGATAATCAATATTGTATAATATGGAGACAATAAGGCTTAATTTCATTCATGTCAGAAACATGGAAAGAAAATCCATAGTGAGTGTCCAAAAGGAATAAGAAACTGTTTTATGTGTAAAAAATATGTACACAAAGAATGAAATTATAGAGAAAATGAAAATATTAGTTAACATAATGTACAAGAATTACAGTCAACCAAATGTATTATTAATGGTTAAATAATCAAAATGTAGAAATTATGGGAATAATAAAAATATGTGTCCTATAGGGGAAATAAAACGAAGAGAATAATCATGGTTCTATGAGTAATAGTCATATTGTTGATTATAATGATACTAAAAATTTCATTTGAATGTAAATAGTTATTAATGAATAATATGATGAATCCTAGTTAACAGTTTATAAATGAAGTTTAATGATAAATGTGATTTTATTTTAATTTACAAATTATGTTATATGATTATTTTATCAATTAAATTATAGTTTTATAATTATTATATTTATAAGGATTGTACAACAATAGTATTTTTTTAATTATTTGAGATCACATGTTGAATGATACGGATGAACATGGAAAGTGATTCTGTGGCAAGATGGTCTTTTTATAAAACACATGATTGTTGGAAGATAACTTTTAATATGGGCTCAATTTTGATATAATAATGATAGAGATATGTATATGCGATAATATCATTGACTATATAATTTGTTAATGATTTGGTTTATGTTTTCATTGTTTGATTTTACTATATGTTTGGATTTAATGAATATCTTCGACTACCTAATATTTTATTTTTGGAATTATTGTAGTTTTCATTAAGATATTTATAGAGTAAATCTATTCACATATTAGGTATGCGATGTTAAGAGTTATATTATATTATTTGGGGAATCAAATTTTATGTTTAATTTGGAAATTTGTGACCTTTATTCTAAATTTTTGGACTTTGAATTTAGTCAGACATATTTTGGATGAGTTTTAAGGTTAACTACTTATAGAATAGATTATGTTGAACTTTGGGTGTTATTATCTAACTTGTGTTTACCAGTTTGGACTTAGAATATATTTATATAAATATGGATTTAATTTTCATTATTTTATGTATCTAATGATATGTTAAATGATAATTCTAATATTTGAAGCATAAAAAATTCACATTGGATATTCGTTTCTTGGAATAAGTGATAAAGTAGGAATTTATTGGAGAAAATACAAAAGATGAATTTGTGCCTTTGGGAGTAAAAGATATAATTTCACTATATTTCATTCTTTTATTATTCTAAATGGTAAAATAATTTCTCAACTCTAAGGAATGGATCATGAAAAAAATTATCTTATAACCTTTATATTAGATGAATCAGTGGTCTTTTGACTCATCACAGCCTTACGGTTTTCTTGTTTTTGATGCCCTATTGATCATTTTTTTTCATTTTTTCATTGAATTATATTAACCCCATAAATATTTGGGTATTACACTTTTTTCCATGTTTATATCTTCATTTCCCAACAATGTTCTCATACATGGATACCTAATTATGTGATTATTGTAGATGACATTCGTACTTCCCATTCTCTCTTATCAAGAGGATTTTTTAATAAATATTATCATAATGTGGGGTTTCAATAAGTTTATTTTTAAATTTCATGCCATTTATTATTGATATCAAGATTGACTTGTATGTGTGAATTTTTTTAAGGAGGTAGAATGTGATACCCTGGAATTTTAAAAGAGGAATATCATATTCAAGAGTGTATATAACACACAAAAACACGATTTTAAGAAAATGTCACACCCAGAGAATTTCTGTTATGTTTTTCATAAAATAAATTTCATTGATTTCATGGATTTAAATTCATTCTAACCTCATATTTTAAAAGAGTAGTATGTTCGATAGCCTTTACAACACCCAACACTGAGTTTTAATAAACAATGAAATAATATTTAAAAATAAATCTTTCAACCTAGACATTAAATGTTCATGAATGAATAGTATAAAACAAATTATTAATTATATATATATGAAGGACCTAGTTAGTAAAAACTTATTCATTCATTCTTATTAAATAAGTACTCAATATTCAGTAATGTTATTTTATGTGTAAGAAATATAGTTTTTTCAGAAATGTTTTTAATGGAGAAAATATTATAATTAAATTATGGGATGTATATAAATTAAAGTTTATAAAAATAATATTATTTTTAAATAATAATATCTATTTTTGGGTGTAATTTTTTAATTTTTCTAAAAAGATTTATTTTTCAGTGAATAGTGAAAAAAACCGATTTTTATTGAAAACTGTGTTTTTTTCAACCGTTTAAAAAGGTTCAATTTTAATTTTTAATGTTTTAAAATTAAAAAATGGTTATATAATATTATTAATAATACAATTATGTTTATTGGAATAAATTTCCCAGTCAAATTTGGTATGAAAAAATTTTACACTTAAAAGGGCATTTTTTTAGAAAAGTGTTTTTGATTACGTTATTTTGGAATAATTTTAAATTAAAATCTACCAATTATCTTTTTTAAAATTTTAAAAATGGAATTAATATTTTTTATTTGGGATTTCAAAATTTATTAAATAGTTCCCTCCTATTTTTTTTGGAAAATATGAAGGGTATCCTTAGTAATTTTTATTGCCACTATAGAGGGGATATCAGAAAATTAAAGTTAAAAATAAAATTATAAGGACGGAAGAATGACCCTAAAACATGATATAATATTATTTTATTAGTATATTTCATCCATAATCAAAAATAATTTGGATATTTTTCAGTTATGTTCATTTAGATGAGATTATGACTTTTTTAGTTTTTTATTTCATGAATTGTAAAACATGTTACACTCTTACTTAAAAAAACTATAATATTTTTAATATATGGATTTCTAGAGGTTTTTTTGACAATAAATATTTTTTTAAATAATTTTTTTATTCATCATGGTAATTTATTTTTTATTTTTAGTAAATAAAACATTTTTTTAAATACAAACACAACAGTGACACAATAATTATTCAATTAATGGAGATATGAAATAAATGATATATAAAGTATTAAATGTAATATAATTTAAGATAAATAATGTGATCAAAAAAAATTATATATTAACTTTCAATTTTATGGATAAAATAATAAATAAAATTCGAAGTATTATTTTTATATTATTAAATTCAATGCAATTAGTAGTTCTATAAATTTAGAATATTTATATTTTATAATAATTAATATTTTATGTATTGATATAATATTTTTAAAATTATTATTTTCACCCAAATTAATTGTATATGGATCATTTAATCTATATTCTCCATTTATATTTTTTTTGAATTTTATTGTAACGTTATTGAACCTTATAGAGTAGAAAAGTTTTATAGTCCAATGATTATCAAAAGGGTTATCTGGGGGTTAAAACTAAAAGATAATGATGAAAAAAGTTCCAAAAAATTAACCAATTTTTATTTTATGAAATTATTTAGAGTTATTGTAACTGTATATTTTATTTATATAATTTATTTCCATTTTTATATGAGAAATAATTTATATTACATAATATTTTAAGAACTTCCATAAATGCCCTTCAATTTACATATAAAAGCAATCTCCTTCCAATACATATTTAAAACACTTCCAGAAATCTTACTAGACCAAAACCTACCTATTAATATTTTTAAAATCCTTATAAAATTATTATTATTCTAGAACATCCAAAATAAACACCCTTGATCCCTTAAGAAAAGATCTAAATGGAGTACACCAAAGAAGAGGTAATCATATTTACCAACTCTTCCAAGTTTATTTATTATTATACTTCATCTTAATGTGTTGAAATCATCACTAAAAAAATATTCAGTATCATAAATATACTTAGATGTCTTTTTTATTACATTACAACAATATTCTAACTTGTTTCCTTCCTAAAAAAATTTAAAACATCCCCCGTGAATATATAAGGTTTACCATCTCCATCTAATCATGTAGTTCATTTTTCAACACCAAATTTCAAGGAGGATCATAATGATGGGACTAATGAAAATATATAATACTTATGGATGAACTGTGATTCTTAAAATATTATTCATTATTTATCATTTTTTCTTTCTATCTATCAAAAATAGAAAACAATGGTCATGAGTACATACGACCTACAATATCCATGGAATGTGTAATCCATTATTCTATATCTATATTTATGGATGAATATAAATAAATATATATTTAATAAATTCAATATTTATAAAATAAAAATTATTATATTAATTATGGAACCATTATAAAATTATAAGGTCAAGAACTACTGAATAAAAACATAGATAAAAATGATACAGTTACATCATGAAATATTGATTCTAATAGTGATTTAATAATAAATAAGTAATAAAATATTATAAGTAAATAATATATGTTATGATATTTTTGTGTATTTTTCTATAATATACCTTTTATAAAACTATAGTAATTATAATTTAGTTTCAAACATGAACAAAATAAATCGAAACCGACATAAGGGATTCTCATCTAACTTTTACATTTATGAGACAAACGTAATATTCACCGCTTATTAATTTTATGTGGTGCATATAATAACCATTTTATATATTATATCATGAATATATTTTTACATATGGCCTTTAAATAATCATTTTATGATATTTCATTAATAGGGACTATGATTCTAAATAAACCCAAGTGGTAAGGGATTGTTCCACAATATCATCATTATTCGAGATTTTTTATTTCTAAGTATCATATGAGGAATACTTTCTGCCATATCAATGATTCTAGAAATATATAAAAAAATTATTTTACTATTCTTTAATTAATTTAAATGTCATATTTTCATTATTTTACTTTTTTAAAAATGCTTTCATATGAATATTCTAATGATTTTAAGAATTTTCATACAAACCTATGGAAGGAATTTATTTTTAAATTACATAGAATAAATTGAATTTTATTACACCATGTTGCCTCAATTATTTAAATCATTATTTAAAATTTTAAAAGTATATTTTTAATGAAAGGATTTATTTATTATGAAAAACATTTTCAATGTAAATAGGGGATTTTACTCAAGGAATATTCGAGTAATGTATTTAAAATATTTTCATAATTGTCAATATAAATTTTTGTATATTATAATGGGGATGTAATTTAATGATAGAATTTATCATATTTCTTTGGATGGTTTTTGATCAGTTTGACTGGGAAAAGTATTGATATTCCGTATGACTATTTGATCTAAAAAATGTATTTATTGATTTTATTAAATAATATTGGATCATCTGTATTATTTATTCATATAAATAATAAATTGGGAATAGTATGTGATTTATCAATAATTATATAGACCATTTAGAATTTATTAGGTCTCATGAGATAATCCATCTTGGGTTTTGGATGAGGAATTACATTAGTATTTAAAATCCATAGTAGTAGGAATTGATGGTATTTTCAGATGTCTTGGATGAGGACATGATGGAATATTTAAGAGGATCATAATATGGAATTCCACCATTTTTAATTCATTTATTGATTGTCATGTGATTATACTATTACATATAATATCCATGAATATGTTATGACCTCATTTGGGTTTTTATATGTTTTATTTGATAATCCTTTATTCCTACCAAATTATGTGAATGTAATTATTTAAATGGAATTTTTTATGTTTTTTACCTTTCAATATTATTTATTCTTAATTATTCATGATAGATTACACTATATGTATACCCTTAAGGAGCATCTGAGATCACTTCTTTCTTATGTATCATTTTCCCAAGATACCAAAATGTTTTTTGTGATTGATATATAAAGATATTATAAATGTAATAATGATGTACTCAAAGAATATAGTATTTTATATTTTATATTGTTAATTTCTATTGTGAAATTTAAGTATTTAAGTTAATAAACAAAGATATTTTAATCACAATTAGCTTAGTCATTCGAATGATTATAAATCAACATCCATAGGTACATTCAATTTTTTTGGGAAAGATATGCTTTCCAAAATTGTATGAAGAAAAAATTAATGACACCTAGTATAGTGGAATCCAAATATGTTGTTTCCATCCATTATTTAACTAAAATGATGTGGATAAAAGTATAACTGGAAGACTTGAAATTGAATGTTTAATATATTTTGAATAGTGTATAAGATAATCAAAGTGCAATTGATCTCTCAAAGAACAAGGTTCAACAAACCATATAAAAAATATTGACTTATGATTCCATTTATTTATGGAGAAAGTTATTATCAGGGAATTTAATCTTGAAAATATTCAAATAGTCGATTAAATTAGTGATTTTATCATTAAAGCTATACCATGGGATATGTTGGAGGAACTAACCATTAATCAATATTTTCAACCATCTCCTTCTAAATAAAGAAGTTTTGGGAGGCCACTCACCCCATTGTTCGTTGGATTATTTTTACAATAGAGAAGAGAAGTGTAAATATTTCCTAATAATAATTTTTATAAATTTGTATAATATTTATTTAAATTAGGTTTGAGTTCACAAAAAAATGTTGTATAGAAAAAAATTGATTTGTTGAAGTGAGGGGGATTTCATCAAAATCATTTGGATAAAATTTTATTATAATTGAGAGATGTAATTCTCTAAAAAACCAAAACTTCTCCAAAAGTGTAGAGTATGGGGTTTTCACCTCGAGAAAAGGTTATGATTACATAGAATTAAAATTTATTAATGTTTATAAAATATTTTTTTTAACAAAAAAAATCCAATGTAAGATATTAAATTTCCCATTATTCTTTAATGGTGTTCTATTTACTTCCAAAAATCATTTGAATGAATTTTTTTTGTTTTTTTATATTTTTTAAAAATCCAAATAGATGAGTCCAGAAAAATATTTTTAATATTTGGTTGAATAATTTTATGTTCCCCATACGAACATTCATAAGATACGTTGTATGTTCATAAGAAGAATATTTTTAAGTTCAATATAAAAAACATTATATGTTCACCAAAAAAATATTTTTAAAATCATCATGTATAATCCAAAATAAGATTCATAAGAACCTTTGTATATTCCTTGAATTAATATTTAGAAGATTATTTATATGTTCATTAGATGATGATTCTGAAGAAGAAATATATGTTCACTATAGGATGTATTGTGAATTCTCAACAATTAGATTACTATATCTGTGGATGATAAAAAATATTTAAAGTTATAATGTTTGTAAAAGGATGAGTTAATAAAAAGATGAGGCTTAACCAGATGCATATTCATTAGATTTACATTTACCAAATGGTTTTTTGTTCCTTCATATAAATATTATAAAGATAACCGTTTTGATTATATTGAGTTGTATGATCAATGTTACAAAATTCATTATGATTTTTTTCATTATTCAATATGTGATTTTAGGAAGAGTTGTACAGTGTCAGAACTAATTTTTTAGGGGATTTAATGAATTCAAAAATTATATTTGAATAGTTTTTTTTTAATTTTGTAGATCAAATACATGATGTTTGAAAGAGTTTTGAATCAAAGCATGTATATTCCCCACTTTTATTATAGAAATTATAGTTTTACAAAGGGGGTAATATTATTTAAAAATATAATTATTAAGATTCAATTATCAATGATTATATTGATAATTATTGAGTAAAGAAGACCATTGAGAATATAAACTATATTCATAAAAATATGGATATCATGAATTTTATTTTTTAAAATAATTGAATTATAAGAATTAATTTCCAGATAATGTAATTCTATACCTTTGACTGTGTGACCAGAAACATATTTTTTAATAAAATATCATGGAGAATAATACAAATATTTTAACTAGTGGAATCTATTACAATATTTTAGCTTGGAGACTTATGTTCTTGATGAAATTTAGGGTATACGATGATCACTTCCCATTCCACTATAACTAATTATTGCTCATTGTTCAAAATTTGTGGTTTTAATATTTTTAGTAAAATTAAGAGTAAGTTCCCTCATCAGGGATGAACCCTGTAAAAATATATGTACATTAATTTATGATTTAATTTTCTAGATGTGGTGAGAGAGAATATTTTTACTTTACATGATCATAAAATTAACATGTTATATATATCTACTTTAGGTTAAAGAAAATATTAAAAATTGAAAAAATAATTCACCACCCTCTAAGTGGTTTAACCTATTCCATGGTATCACATTTAAGTAATTCTATGTTTGTATGTGAAATTTATATTTTTTTTTAATATATATCATTAATATGTAAATTGAAAAAAAAATTGTGATGAGTTTGTGTCATAATAATAGTCAATATGGAAATAATAGAAAACTAAACAATTTTATGGTGTAACCTTTGTTGAATAAGTGTTGGTGTCCCTCCTTATAGATTAATTGGAGGTGTGTATTTTTTTTCTATGTAAAATGGTTTTCATTGTAAAATGTTATTTTACAAGGGTTTTGCATTCAAATGTGAATTAAAAGGAAAATTTGGAATTTGTGAAATTTATTCGGGAAAGGGTTTTAATTTTTCTTTACTAGGAAATACCAAGGGGAGTTTTTCGGAATGTGTTTTGGTTTGTTTGAAAATGTGTCAGTGATACCCCGATTTCAATGTTTGTCTACTTGGTGTGCGTCATTGATTGTGGTTTCCCTCATTTTGTTAATTTTTTCATGACATATATTTCCATGTGTTCTTTCTGATGATGTGATGTTATTTTTATAAATGTTTGTGGTAGATCTCTATGGATTCAAAGATATGTTTTACGGTGATATAAAGGCCTAGGTGTAATGTTTTTTAGCTAGAGTGTCGAGTTATTTCATTATGAAGGAATTTTATATATTAATAGGTTTCCTTTAGATGAACCCAAAGGGATAAAAGTGTGGATCTTTGAAAAATATTATGAGCATTGTGATTTTGACAATCCATTTGTTTTATGAGTCTTTTATGCTGATAGTGTGAGAAGTTATTTTTGAACTAGGACTAGATGTGATATGCTTGCGAGTTTTGAGAGAGTATGTGTGCTATAATCCATGTGATATTTTTCATTCCTTTTCTAACAATGTTATTTTGAAAAATGTCAAATTTTAGTGGTGGAGAGGGTCTCAACACCATTCATCATCATGAGTTAGATGGCATTGGTGGGAATAATGTGAGATGTGGTCCTTTTTATATGTGAAGGTTGGGCCCTCAATGAGTGGGATGGTTGGATTGAGTGTCATTGGTCATCCATTAGTGATAAGGTTAGGCTTGATGAATTGTCATAGGGATAGTCATGAATGGGATGAATAGTGTCGGGATGTGAGTGTAGAGACCCAGAAATTCGGTGGATATATTTTTTTCTTAATACATGGGAATATTATGATTCTGCGAAAATTTACAGGGCATAATTCTGAGGCCTGGTGTTCCCGAAATAAATTTGTTATATTTTTTTCGGGTACATTATGTAAATGTACGAGCAAGATTTTATAACTTTTGAACCAGTTCTTGGAACTGAAATCTGAGGGCATCATTTAACTCGCAGCGCTGGTATTCGATAAAAGGACTTTCCCCTCAATGACAGTCGATCGAGAATGAATGTTAGTTTTTGAGTTTTAAGGACAAAGTTAAATAAAAATTTGTGTTAGATTATTTTTTATTTTTGAGGTGGTTAAAACCTCCAAGAGGTGGTTAGGGGTGGGGCCACCACACCATAACCTCCCATGAGAGGTTATGGTGGTGTGTCCCACCCGAGGTTTAAACATCTCTTGACAGTTAATAAGGTGGGGACCACCCGAAGATGAAACCCTTGAACTCCATTAATTAATTTGTGTCTACACACAATAATTAATTATGTGGAGCCACCAGTTTAATTAACTATCCTTTTGAACTCATGATGATCATTAAAGTAATATTTAATCTATAATTTTTTTGGGGTTGGCATCATACTTTTTGTTGGAAGGAAGAATTAAGGAAGAGGAGAGCTAGGGAGAACCATCCTCAAAATGAAGAACGCGAAAAATTCCAGCGATGCTTCTTCCTCTATCTTCTACCCCAGACACATTCTAACGCACGAGATTATATTGGGAGTGTGTGACGAATGCGGAGAACAATGAATCGACGTTTGATTCCTGCGGATTAGTCAACGATCATCGAAAAATGAGGTAGGGGTTTGAGTTGAATTTGTTCCTATTCTACGTCGTTCAATTTATGGAATGTGAATTGCTGATTGATATCACCATAACGAGGAGGGATAGGACCGCACGAACACGGACCGACCCTCCCCCTTCGATCTAACTTGATTTTTGATGATGGTTGTGGCGCAACGGCGCCACTAGAAGGGTGGATCGCGGTGGAGAAATGGTGGCCAGCGACGGGCCGACTGCGATGAAATTGGTGGTGCAAGGCCATTGGGTCGCCAAATGGGCGTGGCACTGCTATGCCATGCAGAAGAGAGGGCATGGTGTCATCACACCACACAAAGGATAACCGTGCCGAGGCTAGGGTGGGCCATGGCGGAAGGGTGCGGCACTGGCGCGCCGCGCGGAGGAGGAAGGTCACGGCCACTGAAGGCTGTGGCGGAGGGGCGTGGTGCCGTCATTCCATGTAGAGAAGTAGGGCCCTGGCCAAGGAGGGCTGTGGTGGAGGAACAAGAGTGGCCGACGATGGGCCGGTCACCAGCGGTGCGGAGGGGCTGGCCGCTCGGCCATCCAGGAGAAGCTGAACCCCGGTGGGTCCCGCGTGAGCTGGACCAGTGCCACCTGGTGCTGGTTTGGTTCAAACCGAACAGTTCGACCATTTGGGATTCAAGGGGGAGCACACCTCCCCCAAGGAAACAACTAGGGTGGGCCACACAAGGTGCCTCCATCCGCTAGCTGGCCAGGCCACGCAGGCCGCCAGCTGGGCACGCGGGCCGTCAGCAGGCCACACGGGCCGCCTGCCAGGCCCAGTGGGCCGGTAGGCCACCCCCTTAGGCCGGGTCAAACCCACAAGCCGGGTCGGACCCACTGTCTGGGTCTGACCTGTGGACCGGGTCAGACCCGCAGACCCGGTCGGACCCGCGGACTGGGTCGGACCCTCGGGCCGGGTCGGACCTGCTGTCCGAGTCGGACCCCCTGTCCGGGTCGGACCCCCTGTCTGGGTCGGACCCCCTGTCCGGGTCGGACCCGCAGGCCGGGATAGACCCGCTGTCCGGGTCAAACCTTCAAACCGGGTTGAACCCTGGTCCAGACCGGGGTTGGGCCGAGTCTGTCCGACTGGGTCGGACTGGACCCGGACCCGCTATGGCCTATTTTCATCTTTTCAAACATAACATGGGCTACGTGTGTCTGATCGACGAACAATCGATGGAGACGGAAAGCTTAGAGAGAGATGGTTCATTTCAAATACCTCACATTAGGTTTGGACATAATTACAGAATGGTCGGGTTGGATTGAACCTAAAATACAACCAAGCCCCAAGGACGAAAATGGCAATAACTCACAGACCAGGCGTCCGATTGACACACCTTCCGTTGCTTTGAGACCCCTATGATGAGGCAGACCTTTGTGATAATTCTAATTGGGTATTAATGACAGTTTTAGTATCAATCAGTAGCTCGTGGAGTGGATCCTCCCATAGATGAGCGAGCGGAGTATGGAGACCTAATAACTGTCTGATAGCTAAAGACTGCTGACCTTTCGAATTGGAGTGTTTCGAATATCCTAGTGGGAAGCTCCTCTGTGTGACTCTGGAGAACCATAGTGGGGATCACCTATGTGTGATGCGATAGACCCACAACACTCGATAGGAGGAGTTTCTCAGTAGGCTACGAGGGGGAGCACCTCTATGTAATGCGACAGAACCATAGTGGTGAGCACCTCTATGTGATGCAGTAATCCAACACTACTCGACAGGAGGAGTACCAAAGTCTTCCTGGATAGTTGGAATTTCCTCTATGTGATGTGACATGCCCACAATACTCTATAGGGGAGGATTACACTAGCAGACGAGGTTTCAATAGTTTGACCAGGAGTGTTACATGTTACCCCCTAGAATAAAATCCTAGTTTGATCTGATTTAATGACTTTTATTTTTTCATCATTATTGAGATGGGTTACTAGATAATTGAGGTATATGTATGGGCATATATCTATGTTATGGTTATCTATTGAATCAATGCCTTTTTGGTTTATCCTTGTTGGATTTAGTGAGACCGTGAGGGTCTCGAGGTCTCTACTGAATAATGTTATACTCACCCCTGCACGGTCTATGCTCGCACCTTGTTGTGTTGGTTTTAGACAACGGATAGCACTGAATGAGATAGAGAGTTGTAGGACTAGACAGTACCCATGGGAGGACCACTCGACAAGATGGTACACGGAGCGGATGGATGGACGTGGAGTGTTAAGGAGCCATCTATACCTACCCTTCAGGTAGGAACCCCAGAGGATGACCCAGTTGCCGCATTACTTTTCTTCAGTTGTAAATTATTTAATTTGCACTTGTACATTCCTATTGGGCTTGTATTTTCTACCCCCTTTTACCTTCCAACACTTCTTTTGTATACAATTATACGTAGTGTTTTGCTTCCAGTTGTGTACACTATTGTGGTTGATTGCAGTTATAAAGTAAATTCCTTCCCGGTTTATTAATTTATGCCTTTGGTGCTAGTCTACATCCCCTGTCCAATGGAAGGTGTTCTTGGTGTAGTCAAGATACGGGCCTAGGGGGACGAGTCATGAAAATTGGTATCAGAGGAGTTAGTTCTACCACAGAACTTAAGACTCGGACATTTATTTTTTGTGATGAAATAGTGTTAAGGGTACTAAGTGTGGTTTTCAGTTCAGGGAGTTCATTGTTGGTGCGGGTGGCTGACGTATCCATACACTAGGACCCTGAAACCTAATTTCTGACTTAGTGCTTTAAAACAGTGATTGCGTGTGTGTTTTCAAAAGTTTTCTTTAAGTCAGCTCAACCAGGTCAGCTCACCAGGTATAATCTTTTGACCATGTCATATCTGTTTCTTTCAGGAGGACTCCCAGTAGAGCCCTGAGAGTCGTACACTCTAACAGCCCGCCGAGTGACAAGGCCTCGGTGCATGGGCCCTTCTCCAGTTGAGGTACCAGTGGAGGCACCAGCGGTACTACTTCCCGTTGGGCCACCGATGCCACCAAACCCAGTAGCAGATGATGCACGCCACTTCAGCGTGTTGCATGAGTTCCAGTGTTAGAGGCCACCCAGGATCCGGGGAGAGATGGACCCACAGGTAGCTGAGGATTGGCTGGAGGCTGTTGTGAGAGTCTTCTGGCTAGTAGGGACACCAGCAGAATACATGGTGATCCTTGTTGTGAGTCTCTTTCAGGGAATAGTAGATAGATGGTAGAGCCTACTGGTCCAGGTGCATGACGAGGAAATACTACTCTGGTCAGACTTCGAGATACAGTTCTAGGTGGAGTTTGTTCCAGCGACCCTACGAGGGGTGCAGATACCAGAGCTACTTCATCTACAACAGGGCACATGACAGCAGCACAGTACTCAGCAAGCTTCACCATCCACTTTCTCTACTCTACAGAGATGGTGCAAGACCCATTCTTGAGGGCCTAGATGTTTGAGAAAGGGCTCAGACAAGAGATCAGAGCCATGATGATTTCCCTCATCATTCCAATGCAGGCATGATGTTAGAGCGAGCCCTCTTAGTGGAGAGTTTCATTGCTGATCTGTCTCTTGCCGCGAGACCCAGCACTAGTTGACACACAGTGGAGTCTTCTGCAGATGGATGTAGATAGATTATACAGAGGTACAAGATTACAAGACCCACGGGTGGACGACCTCATGACTCCGGAATTGTTGTTCGGGGCACCTAGGGTAGTGACATACATGCCAGGAGCAGACAATGCTACTCATGTAGCGGGCAAGGACACATGGCTCGTGACTGTACGACCAGCCATGCTGATGATTAAAAGATAGGTGAGGGACCTCCCAGGCAGAGGTAGAGATTCGATCGTGGTGGTCCTTAGGGATCAGGCAGACCTGGTTGAGGAGCTGGTCGTGAAGCAGTTGGTGGGTGACGTTTCAAGGTGTTACCTCCACCACCGCCAAGAGGTCCAGCCTGACCGTAGGAAGAAGGTGGATAGGGTAGAGCTCATCTTCAGTCAGCTGAGGCATACGACCATGGCACTCCGGAGATAATTCGAGGTACGATATGTTTCTACTCCACCTTAGCTTCAGAATTTATAGACACAAGTTCCTGTCATTCTTTCATTGTCACTGCCCTCTTTCGGAGCTCGGAGATTCCGACGGAGCCGTTGGCTCAATCCTTATGGCTAGAGACTCCTATGGGAGCAGACCCAATGATTACACACTGGTGACGGTAGTGTGAGCATAATCTAGGAGGCAAGAGATTCATTCGTGATCTCCTCATAACAGCGTCGAGGCCTTGCTACATCATCAGGGGTATGAACTAGTTATCTACAGTTCATGCTCAGATCGACTGTATTAGGCGCAAAGTGTTGTATGTTTGCATGGATGGGACTGGTATTACCTTCACCGAAGAGAAGGGAACCTTTACAACATAGAATGGAATTACTCGGAAGATGGTGTTGCCAATCACTCACCAGTTGGATAGCCTTACACTCTAAGTAGTTGATTTGGAGAGTCTGACTTATCCTGTAGTGGTGGACCAGTACCCAGATTTTTTACCTGGCGATGTTCCTGGACTACCTCCTCGAAGAGAGGTGGACTTCTACATTTACATGTACCCTGGTATGGAACCGATATCTACTCAAGTATATCGGATGGTTCCCAATGAGATTCAAGATATTAGGTTACAGCTAGAGGACTTATAGTGGAAGGGATTCATCTGGCCCAGTGTTTCTCCCTGGGTAGCCCCTATTTTATTCACCTTGAAGGCGAACGGGAGCATGTGGATTTATGTCGACTATCGTCACCTAAACCAGGTGACCATGAATAACATGTACCCTCTCCCGAGGAATGATGACCCCTTTGACTCGCTCAAGGGAGCACGGTTGTTCTCAGAGATATACATCAAATCATGATATCACCAGCTCAGAGTTTGAGAGCAGGATGTGCAGAAGATGGCCTTCAGATATCGGTGAAACCACTATGAGTTTTTGGTTGTGCCCTTCGGCATTACAAACACTCCAATAGTGTCCATGTGTCTCATGAAGATGATCTTCCATCCATACCTAAATCGCTTTGTTGTATTCATCATCGATAACATACAGATCTACTCGACTAATGAGGAGGAGCATACCTACCATTTCAGGTAGTACCAAACACACTCTGAGAGCACCAGCTTTATGGTAATCTCTTTAAGTTATAGTTTTGGATTCGAAAGGATCACTTATAATAATTCTCATCTCAGAGGCTGGAGTTGTAGTAGATCCAGTAAAGATTGAGGTGGTACTTTCTTGGGAGACACCCAGGAGTGTGATGGACGTATGGAGTTTCCTAGGCTTGGCTGGATACTAATAGAGGTTCATTCGAAACTTCTCTAGAGTGGAAACACCACTATCACCCTTGACAACGAAGGGGAAACACTTCATGTGGTCAGAGAGATGCCAGTAGAGCTTTCAGGAGCTGAGGTAGAGTTTAACTAGTACCCCCATCTTGAGGTTTCCTAAGGAGGGCATAGGGTACATAGTCTACTACCATGAATTACGGTCTATAAATGGGTGTGTCCTAATGTAGGAGCAAGCAGTGATTTTATATTGTTCTCAGTAGCTAAGATAGAACGAGCAGAACTACGCTACCCATGACCTAGAGTTATCAGCAGTGGTCTTCGCCTTGAAGATGTGGAAACACAATCTAATGGTCGAGCTTTTTATCGTGTACTATAATCACAATAGATTCATGTATATATTGTCTTAGAAGGACCTAATCTTGAGAAATCGGCGATGGATTGATTTCCTCCTGGAAAATGGCTTAGATATATTCTATACTCCTAGAAAGGGGAACATTGTTGCAGATGCTCTCAGTAGGAGATCTGGTATACAGCTAATAGGAGAGGCGACATAGCAGCTAGCTTCCATACAGAAATCCTCTGTGGATAGGGATGGAGTATCCTTTCTACAGTCTCTTATAGTCACTCCTCTACTTCATTAGCGTGTCAGGGAGGCGCAACATGGGGACACTGACTGCGAGACACGACATGCTCAGATATCCATAGGGTAGGCACCTGATGGATTATCTGAAGGTAGGGAGCACGTCATCCTCTTCAAAAGACATACCTTGGTACCAGATGAACAATAAGAGGATGTGTTGAGGGAGTTCCACACTTCCCCACTTGCGGTACATCCAAGAGTGGCGAAGATGTACTAGGACCATCGACGATAGCACTTATGGCCATGTTTGAAGAAGGCAGTAGTAGAGTATGTCTCTCGGTGCCTCACTTGTCACAAGTAAAGGTAGAGAACCAGGTACTATGAGGATTGGTTCATCCTTTAGAGTTCCCAGAGTGGAAGTGGGATGGTATATACATGGACATACTGACGGGTCTTCCACCTACATCTAAGATTCATGATTTGATATGGGTGATCGTTGACCGACTCACCAGGTCGGCCCACTTCCTACCGATCAGATAGCCGGGCTTAGTAGATAGCTTGGTACGCCTATATGTGCAGGATACTGTGAGTATACATGGATTAGCTTAATCTATTATCTCAGACCATGACACACGGTTTACTTCCCAGCTATGGTAGGGGTTTCAGGAGGCTTTCGGGACACAGCTTCGCTTGAGCACCACCTTACATTCTCAGAGAGATGGCCAGACTGAGCAGACTATCCAGACCCTCGAGGGAAAGATCCGTTCTTGTGTCCTTGACTTTGGTTGCAGCTTGGAGGATCACTAACTTTTTGTGGATTTTTCCTACAATAACCGCTATCACTCCACCATCAGTATGGAACCTTTTGAGGCCTTGTATGGTTGACCTTGCAGATCACCATTGTGTTGGACAGACCCAGGGGAGTCAGCACTAGTGGGACCAGAGATGGTATGGGCTACCACGGAGAAGGTGGAGATCATCTAGGAGCCGATGAAGTCTACACAGAGCAGACAGAAGTCGTATGCTGATCAGAGATGGAGGCCTCTGGAGTTTGAGGATTGTGACCACGTCTTTCTACGGGACTCACCATGATGAGGTCTACGAAGATTTGGCTGAGGTAGCAATTTATCTCTATGATTCATCTGACCTTTCCAGTTTCTCTACATAGTGGGTGTGGTGGTTTACCACATAGCTCTTCCACCTTAGTTTCACTGGGTGCACGACATCTTCAACGTATCTCAGCTGAGGAGATACGTGCATGACCCATCCCACATCATCGACCACAAGGAGCTGGACATTGATGATGGGTGACTTTCACAGAGGTTTCGGTGGAGATTTAGGATTGAAAATATCAGGTCTTACATGGATGGTCGATACCTCTGGTGCGTGTTTTCTGGAAGCCCGAGAACTTCCAGGAGTCAACATGGGAGTGGATGGCTCAGATGCGTGCTCAGTACCCCCATTTGTTCCTTAATTAGAGTTGTAGCTTATGGGGATGTAAATCCATGAGGTGGGGAGAATGTAATGAATCAGAAATTCTGTGGAATTTTTTTTTCTTAATTCATGGGAATTTTATGAGTCAGCGAAAATTTACGGCGCATTATGCTGATGCTCGGTGTGCCCGGAATCAATTTCTGAGGTTTTTTTCAGGTACGTTCAGTAAACGTACGAGCGGGATTTTATAACTTTTGAACAAGGGCTCAGAAAAAAATCTAAGGGCACCGTTGAACTTGCAATGTCAATATTCTCTTAAGAGGACTTTCACCTCGACGACAGTCGGTTGAGAATGAAAGTTAGTTTTTGAGTTTCTAAAGCAAAAATTTAAATAAAAATAAGTGTTATCTTATTTTTATTTTTGAGGTGGTTAAAACCTCCATGATGTGGTTAGATGTGGGGGCCACCAAACCATAACCTTCCATGAGAGGGTATGGTGGTGGGGCCCACACGATGTTTAAACATCTCTAGACACTTATTGAGGTGGGGACCACCTAAAGATGAAACCCATGATCTCCATTAATTAATTTGTTTCTACACACAAGAATTAATTGTGTGGAGCCCCCTATTTAATTAACTCTCCTTTTAAACTCATTGCAATAATTAAATTAATAGTTAATCTATTATTTCTTTTGGGGTTGGTATCATACTTTTTATTGGAATGGAGAATTAAGGAAGAGGAGAGCTTGGGAGAACCATCCTCCCAACGAAGAAGGCAAAGAACACCGACGGTGCTTATTCCTTAGTCTTCTACCCCAGACACTTTCCAATGCACGATCTTAAGTTGGAAGTGTGTGACGAATGCTATGAACGACGAATCGACGTTCGCTTCATGTGACTTCTTCAAAGATCATCGACAAACGAGGTAGGGGTTTGAGTTGAATTTGTTCCTGTTCTACGTTGTTCAACTAATGGAATGTGAATTTTCGATTGATATCACCATAATGAGGAGGGCTTAGACCGAATGAACACAGCCAAACCCTCCCCCTTTGATCTACCTCACCTATTAACGATGGAGGCCGCACAATGGCACCGCCGGGAGGGTGGACTGCGGCGGAGCAATGGCGGCAGAAGATGCGCCGATGGTGAAGTAATCGGTGGTGTAAGGCCGCCAGGTTGCCGAAAGGGAGTGACACAACCATGCAGCGCGAAAGAGAGGGGCCGGTGCCGTCGCGCCGTGCGGAGGAGAAGGGGGCCGCAACCAGGGCGGGCCGTGACGGAAGGGCATGGTGTCGTCGTGTCGGGCGGTGGAGGAGCGTCGCGGCCAGGGTTGGCCACGGCGGAGGGGTGCGATGGAGGAACAAGAGCGGTCGGCGATGGGACAGTCACCGAAGATGCAGAATGGCTGGAAGCTCGGCTAGCTAGGAGAAGCGGGACCCCGCTAGGTCCCAGATGAGCTGGACCGGTGCCACATGACGCTGGTTTCATTCCACCCAAACTGTTCCACCATTCGAGATTCCATGGGATGCACGCCTTCCACCTGGACACGAATAGGGTGGACACCGTAGGGCGCCGCCAACCGCTGGTCGGACAGGCCATGCGGGCAGCGAGCTGGCCACATAGGGCCGTCAGTAGGCCAAGCGGGCTATCACCAGGCCACCCGGGCTGCCCGGCAGGCCACGCAGGTCGTCGTGCCGCCCCCTCAGTCCAGGCCGCCCCCTCGGGCCTGGATTTGCCCTCCGGTCGGGCCGCAACCGTGGTTCGGGTCGGACGCACGGACCAGGTCGGACCCCGGTCTAGACCCGGGTAGGGTCGGGTCAGTCCGACTAGGTCGGATCGGACCTAGACCCGCTATGGCCTATTTTCACCATTTCACCCATAACATGGGCTACTTGTGTCTAATCAACACACCATATGTGGTGACAGAAATCTAAGAGTGAGACATTTATTTTGGAATATCCCACTTGAGGTTTAGACACTATTGGGGTACGGTCGGGTTGGTTTTAACCCAAAATCCAACCGGGCCACTGGGACGAAAATTCCAATTACTCACAGACCGTGCATCCAATTGACGCACTGTCTTTTGCGTTGAGACCCCTATGATGAGGTGGACCTCTGAGACACTTCTACTTTGGACTTTGTGAAAGTTTGAGTATCGATTTGTAGCTCTTGGAGCAGATCCTCTCGGATATGAGCAAGCGGAGTATGGAGACCTAGTAGCTGGATAATACCTGATGACTGCTGACCTTTCGACTCAGAGTGTTTCGAGAAGCCCAGTGTGGAGTGCCTCTGTGTGATGTTGTAGAACCATAGTGGGGAGAGCCTCTATGTGATGCGGTAGACCCACATTACTTGACCGAAGAGGTATCTCAGTAGGATTTGAGGGGGAGTGCATATGTGTGACACAAAATACCCATAGTGGGGGGCGCCTCTGTGTGACACATGAGACCCGCGATACTCGACAGGAGGAGTACCAAAGCAATCTAGGATAGCGGGAAGCACCTTTGGGTGACACGGAAGGCCCACAGTACTCTATAGAGGAGGAGTACCCTAGAATCCAAGGTTTCGATAGTTTGACTGGGAGTTTTACATGTTACCCCCTAGAATAAAATCCTAGTCTGAGCTGAGTCAATGACTTTTGTGTTTTCCTCATGATTGAGATGGGTTACTAGATAACTTAGTTTTATGTATGGGCATATATCTATGTTAGGGTTATCCATTGAATCCGTTATTTTTGGTTTATCCTTGTTGGATTTAGTGAGACAATGAGGGTTCTTGGGGTACAAACTGAGTATCGTTATACTCACACCTGCACGGGCTATGCCCGCACATTGTTGTGTTGGTTTCAGATGATGGGCATCTCATACTGAGATAGAGAGTAGTAGGACTGGATGGTACCCAAAGGAGGACCACTCGGCGTGTCGGTACATAGAGTGGATGCACGGACTTGGAGTGATGAGGAGGTCGTCTGTACCTACCTTTTTGGCAGGAACCCCATAGGAAGACCCAGTAGTTGCTTTACTTTTCTTCATTTGTAATTGCTTTTAATTGTACGTGTACTTTCCTACTGGTCTTCTATTTCCAGCCCCCTTTTACTTTCCAGCACATCTTTTGTATACAATTATACATATTGTTTTACTTCTACTTGTGTACTGTGTTGTGTTTTATTACTGTTATAAAGACCATGCCTTCCCAGTTTAAGAATTTATGCCTTTGGTGCTAGTAGCCACCCCTGGTCTATAGAAGGCGGGCATGGGGTAGTCACGATACAGGCCCCGGGGGACGGGTCGTGATAGTGAGATCGAATGGTGGGAGTATTATGAGTGAGATGGGTAATGAGTTGTTATATGCTATGGGTTATTGATTAATTTCATACCTTGATTCAGAAGGTTTTGGCTAGTTGGTGATAAATCCTTCCATGAGTGAGAAGGGTCAGTCAGACACTTTATAGACATAGATTATACTGTACCAATATTCTTTAGGGGTGGGCGGCGACTATTATATAAAGTGACTCTTCCTCACAACTTTGGTTGAATCTATTATGGTCGGGTGTCATAGTGGCCATGTAAGGACATCAAAACTTACTATGTGTAACTATGTGTGTATTCAATGTTAAATTTTTCATGTGGGTGTGTTTCATTGACATTAATGAACTTTATTATATTTATTTAATGTACATCCACTTGGTTACATAGGTCCCAATCATTTTTGAAGCATTTGGGATTCATATTAGGTAATTAAACATACCCCATACCCATGTATACGTCATGGATTTTGAGGTACAAGGGTATATATTCCTTTTTTAATAGTATATGAGTATTTTTGGGAGATAAATATGTTATTTAGGTGTGGTAATTTTTTGAGGATTTTGATTTGGTAGGATGATTATCAGTGTTGGGAAACAGGTTGATGTATTGTTTTTTAGTTATTATCTTGCATGTGTACTTGTCAGTGTGTCATTATTTTATTTTATATATTATTTGACATTATATTTGGATTCTATATTGTAGTTGATTAATTATATATATATATATATTATGGAATGTTGGGTCCCTATTGGATTAATAATTTTTTATGTGGGTTTTTTGAATATTCATTGTATAAGTGGGTCATGTTTAATTTTCAGTAGATTTTGGCATAAACCTCAAATTGTTTTAGAGGTAATAGTCTTCAAATGACTATGGAAGGCCCTAAGTACACTCAAAATTTATGTCAATAGATTTTCAAAATGTTATTCATACAAACAATTTATGATGAATTTTCATTAGATTCAGGCATATCCCTAGAGAAATTACTATAGGGAATAATGTTCATGTGACCGTGGTAGGCCTTCAATACTAGTAAAAAGCCTCTAGAATATGGGGACACATTATTGATTTCATGTAGTTACCCTCTCTTAGGTGATTTTTGGGGGATTTGGGTTGGGTCATTATAAGATAGATCATCATGTATTATAATAAAACATATTGTCTTGCAAATTGATAATGAATCATGTTCGCCAGAAACATTTCAAAATCAATTGGGGTATCACTGACTTAGTCATATAAATGAAAATTTCATAGAAAAGATATATCATGATGGTAATTTAGATTAATTTGAATTGAGACCACATGGTATGAGTCACTCTTGTTTTCAAGGTAAAATGACCAAACCAAAACTTAGTGGAATGGACGAAAGGGGAATAGACCTTCTTGAATTAATTTACATAGTTTTTTAGGAAAATTTTGTTTTAATTCTAGAGGTGGGTACACTTAAATCATAAATTTTACTAGAAACTCATTTAGATACAGATATGTATACTAAAAAAGATATATGTTAAAATTCATTTAATATTTACGGAGTTCAGGAATAATGTAGAGAATTATTTTAGTAAGAAGTTATAGAAAATTTAATTATATGAAGGTGGATAATATCATAACCAAGAGTTTATCAACCATATAAATTATTTTGGGATTCTATCTCAAATAAATCCTCCATATATACCATAGTTTAATGGTGTTAGTGAATGGAGTAACCACTCTTTTTTAGATATGGTGAGGTTGATGATTGGTCATGATGATCTTCGATTATACTTTTAGGGATATGAATTATAGATTGTATTTCACAAACCTAACCATGTTAAAATAAAAGTGGTGTTATATTTCTTTTTTAATGAAAACTATGAAAAAAAATACAGTAAGTTAATTTGTACTTGTTTAAAGGGTATCCTAAGGAAGCAATGGAATTTTAACAATACATTACTTCAGAAAAAAAAAGAAATATTCGAATGATAGGTGATAATCCATGAGATGGGGAACATCTCAAAAAATATATGGTCATAGAAATATTGAATTTGATGAAATTGATGCCCAAGATACAAAGGATTTTCTATGGGAAAAGATTCAACAAGACCCCAAGGAAGTGGTCCTTCTAGAGATACAATTACAACATAAATGATTCAAAGAGGTTAGACAACTAGATATATATGATATCAAACATAATTATTATAGTATATCCTTATAAGTTGATAATGATGACCATATACCCTATATTAAATCATTAATAAGATTTCAACTTGCATGATAGAAATAATCCATTAATTATTATATAGATTCCAACTATCAGAACCAAGTATAGGTTTTTGGTAGATCCTTATATAGATGCAAATCATCTTAATTATAAATGTGTATCCAAGAAAAAAAAACGAAATATGGAAGGTAATGTTAGTGCATATAAGGAATGAGTAATCTATAAAGTTCAAGACCTCAATATTTTAAATTAAATTTTTTCCATAAAAATCCAATATGATCAATACCTTACTTCACAAAAAATATTGAAACACAATGACCCTCAAAATATTATATTAACCATTAAAAGGATGTCATAGAAATGTTGCGTAAAAATAGATTTAACCAAATTAGGATGTATATATTGAAAAAAAATATTTTTAATACATGGAATTTTTAATGATTCAATTAGTTTGGCTAAATAAATAATTGGAATAATTTATAAAATAAATGAATCCTTTCTAAAAAATTATTTTATGTTATTTATTTTAAGAAAATAACTGTTTTATAGATAAAATATATTATTTATTATAATAATATATTGACCAAATTCATAATAGGAATTATAGGAAATGATATTATCATTATTAAATATTTTTAAAAAAAAATTCTCAATGAAACAAATTTTTATTATATTTTTATGTTTTTATTTAAAATGTAAATTATCAAATTGCTTATTTTTAATTTTAAAAAACTAAATTTCTTTTTAAAATTATAATAGAAATATAATATTTAGATGAATTCATTGTGATTTTTCTGAAATAATTTATTACTGAGTGAATTGTGAAAATTCAGTTTTTATAAAATTTATATTAGGTTTGGTTATATCATGATGTACATATAACATAAATAATTATATGAAAACTAGGATAAAACATTTATCTAGGTTGAGAATTTACACATTTCATATACAATTGTGGATTTATAAAGAATATTTTTAAATTTTTTGAGGATAAGTAATATTTTCCAAATAAAACAATTTTTTTTATTATTTTCATTTAATTAAATATTATTTCACTAATATCACTAATATATTAGTATGAAATCCAAAAAAAATATTTATATAATAGAAACCAATTTATATCTATAAAATGAAAAATGTTGATTATTTAATCCTATAGAAAATCTTTATGCGTAAAGATATGTTTTTTCTGAAAACAGAGTTTTAGGTGTTATGTGTGTTAATATTAAAATTATTTTTTATTAAGAATTTAAATATTATATAATAAAATTGATTTATAATTTAATATCATTATATATAAATTTTTTAATAATTTATATTATATTTTTGTCATTAAAACTGAAATACTTATGTAAAAACAAGATACCACAACAAAACAAAAAATGGTAAAGTGAAAATTATAAGAGAAAAGGACTTTGAGAAAAGATTAAAACATGATAAAAAATGTGTGGTACCATCATGATAGAAATTACATCATCTCTTAATCCATTATTATATATTTTTAGTCATTTTGACATGTAAAAACATGTTCTCCCTTTATATTAAGTTAAAATATTTACATAAATTCCATTCTCACCACTAATGATCAAGGCATCTAACCACCCCTTGAAGAAAAACCTAAAAAATAGATTTACTATTTGAAATATTCCATTTTTAGTTTTAAAATAATATTATTTCTTTTACATTTGTTTATTTGTACAATATACTGTCTTAATTCCTCAATTTGTGATGAATCCTCCAAGGAAAATGCATAGATTTCGACATGATTACTCATTATTTTTATAATTTATTTTCATTTCCATATTATAATTTAAATTAGTATTTTATAATTTCTATATAATGAAAGCATAATTATTTTTACAGTGAATTTTATTATGATATGGGAATTAATATTAACCACCTTCCTAATTTTGTTATTCAGTAAAACCAAACTGTTATTTATACATTGTGTGGGCTACCACCTCCATGGATCAACAACTTCTAATTTCCCCAAACATATATCTTCACTATATATAAGGTTGATGTTTAAGAATAAATATTAAATAAATAATGTAATTATTATTTCAATGTGTTAAATTATAACCAAACTTTGTTCACACTCATACATTGTGAAATTGAAACAGTAATTGTATGTTTTCTGAACTACCACCACCATAAGTTAATATATATCATTTTCAACTATCTTCTTTATCTTTTATTTAACTCTAATAATTATAAATTTATACCATAAAATTATATATATTATATAATTATTCTTATATTATTTTTTTAAAAATAATCCCATTTTATAATCTTAATAATCCATTAAATATGGTATATTAATTTTTAGATTGTTTTAACAACCTACTTGAACAATGCAATAAAATAATATCAGGAAATAATATGAGAACATAATTACTAATAATACAAGATATATGTAATAAAATAAATATTAAATTTAATTTTTTAATGGTATCATTATTACTACACTAATTAATTAACATACAAATATATTTTGGTTATAAGCCATGTAAACATGTTAATCAAAAAAATTTCTTAATGTATTGTAACCAAAAATCCCATATAATGAAATTAAAACATTATAAATAATCATAAAAAATAAATTCTATTATGTTTTATGTATTTTTAATGATGATATGTGTGATAATAATTATGAACAATATTGTAATTATTAAACTAGTTCAAAACAATCACGATTACTCACACACGATATTGAAAATATTTAATAACTAACTAATATAAATGTAGATAAAAATTATAAATATGTTTTACAAAATATTATATCTATTACTAAAGTTTTTATATAATTAATTATGAGGTTTATTCTTTTATACATGATCGTAATGAACATTATTTTATGTCTGTAATTAACATAAGAGAATCGTGACATAATTTCTCAACCATTGAGAAAAATTTCTTATTATTCACAATGTTTTTTCTACAATAGTGTATCTAGTATCCATTTATTATTTTTTATCTTGATCCTATAATTTTTTATGGTATTTAATATAAAATTTAAATCATATACTTTAAGGGGTTTTACTTGAACGTTTCTAAGGTTTTAAGTGTTTTTGATCACTCAATTTTCCTTTATTCAGTAAAAAATATTCTTATCGAAATATATTATTTCAAGATTTATTTATTCAAAAAAATGATTAATTTTTATTGCATTTTAACCTTACACTCTTTTGTTCTAAAATTAGTCCTTATAACCTCAAAATCAAAATATTTATACCAAAAATATTCAGATACATAAATGGGTTTCCTGACTCAAAACTTCATCCATTGATACATTTTTATAATTATACACTATATTTTATTTGAAATTGTGTTTCAACCACAAATTTATGAATTTTAATCATTATCCTTTCATTATTCATGGTATTTAATTTATAATTTCTTATTATTCACAATGTTTTTTCTACAATAGTGTATCTAGTATCCATTTATTATTTTTTATCTTGATCCTATAATTTTTAATGGTATTTGATATAAAATTTAAATCATATAATTTAAGGGGTTTTACTTGAACGTTTCTAAGGTTTTAAGTGTTTTTGATCACTCAATTTTCCTTTATTTAGTAACAAATATTCTTATCGAAATATATTATTTCAAGACTTATTTATTCAAAAAAATGATTAATTTTTATTGTATTTTAACCTTACACTCTTTTGTTCTAAAATTCGTCCTTATAACCTCATAATCAAAATATTTATACAAAAAATATTCGGATACATAAATGGGTTTCCTGACTCAAAACTTTATCCATTGATACATTTTTATAATTATACACTGTATTTTATTTGAAATTGTGTTTCAACCACAAATTTATGAATTTTAATCATTATCCTTTCATTATTCATGGTATTTAATTTATAATTTCTTATCATATCCTTTAATGGGTTTTATTTAAATGATACATGAATCTTAATAGTTTTCTTAATTTAAATTCTTTCTTCTTAAGTCAAAAATTAACCACTTCATTATGATCTTATATACCCAATTTTAGCCTTATAATTCTATTTAACTATGTTATTTTATATTTTTCTATAGGAAACTAATTTCTTTTCATTAATATCATCTTATTAGATAAAATGTCTTCTATAATCAATGAATGATGATAAAAAGAGTAAATCCAATTCTTTCCAATTGATATTTCCACCATATCCGTATTATAATTCCATAAAAATTCCCACTATATTTTTTTTGAACTATATTATTTATTATTTAATAAAATAACTATAAATATCTTTTTATCTTTTCAAAATGAAATTCTAAGAGTCCTTTTATGATGTGGATTTTCAAACAATGCTATTTAAAAAAATAATATGTTTTCTATGTTTTCAAAACAAAATGTTTTATATTCTACCCCAAATTTATTTTGATATTATTTATTTATTTTCAATAATCAATTATTGATGTTTATAATTTATCAGTACTTGTTTTAATTTTTTTCAAAATAACATTGTAAAAGTTACTTTATGATTCATCTTTTTAAGACAATATTAAAAAAAATTCTTAAATGAATTTTTCTGGTTTATTCTATGTAAACACATCATTTCCCATCCTTTTTATTCTTTATTAAAATTAAAAACTAAAATTTTAAGTTTGTAAAATGAATTATTAATATCTTATGTTTCTCTAACAAATGTTTCAAATGATCAAGGATATTTCTTATTTTTAATGTGGTTTTTCTAAAACCCATAAGAAGAAAATTTCTTCCAAGTAATTTCCCTTTGAGATATATTATTATTGATCATGTACTTTCTTAAAAGTATATCATCTAACTTATATATTTGGATTGATTATATAATTTTATTATCTATCAAATAACTGATCCATCATTAACTTTGTCTTACTAAATCATCATATGTTATAGGAATCATTTTTCTTCACATTTCATTCCTTTTCTGGACAACATATATTTTCTTTAATTGAATGATGGGTTCCCACCTAGATTATATGCAAAAATTCATTATTGATGTTATTAAATTAACTATGTTCAAATTACTCTATAAGGTGTTTGTTTTATGGATCCTTATATAAAATAGTATTCAGTTTGATGATTATGGGAATTTTGATGTATAATTTTTTCATATGATGATGATTATTATATACTAGGTAATATTTTTTATCTATTTTATTGTATTTTCATTCCATAATATAATTAATTTACTGGAATTAATTAGTAATATATGTGGTATTGTTATAGAAATACTCTTCATGAATCGATAGGTCTAAAGAAAAAAACTATGTTGTCTGTTTTGGAGTATTCCTACACAGAACTAATATTTCCTAAACACAGGGCTATAACCGAAATATTTGGATTTATAAGATCATGATGTCTTGATCTAGGTAATGGAACCAGTTGTTAATATTTATGAATTTCATCACTAGGGAACCCGTTATTTTTATCCATGTGATGTTTTCATTTCTATTTTATCAATGGATATATTAGGCTTTCAATTTTATTATATTGTGTAATTATTCTTATTTATATATTCATGAAATGTTATTTACGCTCATTTCATACTCAATTATGATCTTTTATTTTTTATCGCTTATGTTTACCTATTTTGAGTGTTTTAGATCACCCCTAATTTCATTTCCATTTACTCGGGTTATGTAGAAATTTATTGTCAATGATATTTTAACATAATATATTGGGTGAATAATTTGTGGGAGATATTATAGAATTATTATGAATTAAGTAGTTTATTATATTGTGGGAAGAATTTTCCATTAGTAGAGAAATATATTGGATTTATTATTTTATGATTTTTCATAATTCTATAAGGGTCAAAACCTAAAAGTTCATCATAATGTATGTAATTAATTGTTTCTTTAAATATTGTGATTATGGGATGGTTATGTCAAGGAATATATAGTTGTTATCAAATCTCACGTGTAATTTTTGTGTTTTCTATACTATGATTGGGAGTATGGGTATTAGGCAATTGTAGTTGGTATCAATGTAGACTTTAGATGACATTCGATGTTATAGTGTTAGTTAAGATTAATTTAAATGTTGATAAGTTAATGATGATCATAATTTTAAAGTTATTGATGACTATGTATTTTAGTTGGAGTAATATTGAATATTTTATTCTATTTAGGGATTAGGATATTTAAACCTCATCTAAAACCATATAAATATGTCTAAGGTAGAATCCGATTTATATGAAAACCTCCAAATGTTTTAGTGAAATAGATATTTTGTGGCTCTGCAAAAAATTATATCATTTTTGGATATTATAATGTGGATTCAACTATGGGATAAATAAACCTATTGATAAACACCCTGAAAAATATTGGTTGGGTACCAACTCTGTATTTAAATTGGAAAATGACGAGTGGGTATAAAACATGATACATGGCGAGACACTCCAAGGGGATATGATTTTTTTAATCACATTTTCTTTATAATTAATTATCATGAATTCATTATGATAAGTAATAATGTTAAAAAATATCATATAACCCAACCTAATGAAACCTTGATTTTATTAAAAGTGATTAAGGTTGAACTAAAATATAATATAATACTTTGGAAGAGTAATAAATTTTTAGGATGAATTTTTAAAATATTTATTTTACAATAAATATATTTTGGTTCCCATCAGTCATGTAAAATCCTTTTGTTTTTAGTTATGTATAAACCCTAAAAGAGACATATTATCAATGGATTTCATGGATAATTCGTAGATTTTTTCAATAATAAACATAACGAGATAAAAAGTTAATTGAGAAGACATGTTATTATAACAAAACAACTAGCAAGAATAATAATTATCAACATAAAACAAGTTATGATCCCAACCATGCCAAAGAAGAAAATGAAGCAGTTTCCTGGAAGCACTGGTAAAAAATTTGGCGAAGGAAAGAAGATTCAATTTTCTATATGTAAAAAATAATTGATGAATTACCCAAGTAAATGTCTCAAAGTCACTATAATATGCTTCGTGTATAGAAAATATGGTAATATAGAATGATGTTTTGGAGAAAAAATAAATAAATTGGTAAACATTATTTTTTCCTAATAATTCCTAAGACATTAAAGTAGACACATCACCTTAAAATAGATATGAAGATATCCATATCTTTTTTATACCATTAAAAAGTTTTGTTATTGAGTGAAAAATAAAATTACAATGAAACAATTTATTTAATGTGAGGGGTAATTTAACAACTAAATATTTTAAATTATATGTTTCTCTTTAAAGCCCTATGTTTTTTAATAACTATCTCTACACACAACATTATACCACAAAGAACCATGAAATAATATATAACCCTTATAATGAAGATATATTATTTTTGGGTAAAAATAACTATAACGAAATTATGAATTTTATTTTGAAATAAAAATTAAATGTTATTATTAATACTAATGCATTAATAAACATTTAATTAGTGTATTTCAATAACTAAAAAGAATGATTTATAATTTACAATGTAACCATTAGAAAAATTATATTTTTATATGTATTATTTTATGAAACAATATATATATTTATAAAATATATTTTTGATTTGAATAATATAGTGACCCCAATTTTATTTGTAATTGATATGGAAGAATAAGAATATTTAAAATTTTATAAAAATTACATTGAAAATAACTTTCATTATTCATTAATTCTTATATGAAATTTAAATTCTCAATTTTTATAATGTCAATATTTAAAAAATGTTATTATCTTTGGAATTATAATAAAAATATTTCCTTATGTTAAATTTTTAAAATTTTAAGAATTAATTTATATTTATGTGAATGATGAAAAATCATGTTTTTTTATAAATTAGTAGTTTTTAGGGATATAAATGGAAGTATGTATTACATAAATACATAAAAAATCATGAAAAAAATAAGGATTAAAATAAACATTTCAAATACTATTAGTTCAAAATTTTATGAACATACAAAATATTTTCGAATAAAACATGTTCTTTGTATTTTATTTTAATTAAATTTTATATTAGAAAAATTTGGTTTCAGATTTCTATGGAAAAAGAAAAACTATTATTTGTTTTATAATAATGTAATTTATATCATAAAAATAAAACAATTTATAATTTTAACCTATACATAATTGTCAAAATTAAAATACACCTTTTCTAAAAGTGGGTGTTTACACATTACATGCACTAACGTTAAAATTAATTTTTCTTACTCATAGAAATACAATTATATAAAATGGGATTTTCAATTTGAATCATTATATCAAAATTATTTAATAATGATCATTTTATTATTATAATTTACTAGAAAACTCCAGAGGTAAAAAATGGTTAGCATAGTAAAACTAAAAATGTTAAAACTAAAAATACTAAGAGTAAAGGACTAAAAAATATGATTAAAGAATGTTTGAAAATTAATTTTAGAAGAATTATTTTACTTTTCACAAACTATATTCAATTATATTCCTTTTTGTAGTATATTTTACATGTAAAAAATGCAATCTCTATATATTAAGATGAAATATTTACAAAAATGTCATTCTCACCAGTTATAAAATTGGCATGTCACCACCCCTTCAAGAACAATATATAAATTTGGTCTCCTATAGAAAGACATTCCTTTTCCATATCTTAAAATCCCAATCAATTTAATTGAACTTATTTCCATAATTGTTTTACAATGCGAGTAGTCATTTTTCCTAACATCCATTCATTTCTATATTAACATTTCTATAAAAATTTTAAAATTTCTATATCAGAACATCATTAATTTTTATATACATAATTTTATTATGCTATGTTAATAACTATTAAGCTCTTTTTGTATTTTCTATTAAGAATAATGAAACTGTCATTCATGATTTGTTCGTACTACCACCTCCACTAAGCGACAACATTAGATTTTCATCGACGCTAGTATTTTATGGTTACAAGGGTGAAATTGAAGCATAAAATTGACATATAAAATATAATTATGATTATTAACAAAAAAATTATAGCATAAATTCATTCTTTCACATTCTATGGGAAACTAAAACCTGAACCTGTGTTGTGTAGACTACCACCTCAAGGAAGTTACATATCTCATTTTTCATCTTGTTTCTTTATTATTTATTTAAATGTACTAACATATGACTAAAAAAATTAAATTTTATAAAAAAATAATTTTTCTTCTTAAATATATATATTATTATAGAATAAACCACTTCAATAATCATAATATTCCATTAATTCTGCTATGTTTATATTTAGGTTGGTCTAACCACCTACAAGAAAAATGATTTTAAATAATATCATTGATGAATACGAGAACATAATGACTAATAATATATTATAAAAATTAGAAAATAAATATTATTTCAAGAATGGTAACAATAATATTTAACTAATTAATTATGATACAGACATATGTTCATTAAATACCACTAAAATATACCCATTTTTGATTTTATCCTTAAGTATCTTAATAAAACTGCCAAAGAATGGAATAGTAAAATTATAAATAATTATAAAACATTTATTCATGTATTTTTTGTTATCTTTTATTGATATACTTTGGGATAATAAGTAACAATAACACCGATATTATGAAACTAGTTCTTAATAATCCAGATTACTCTTTCCAAATATTAAAAATATATAATAACTACTTAATATACATATAGGGAATAATTATAAGGAAAATGTTTGTAAAATTTAATATATTTGAATAATTATTTTAAATTGGTTATTTTTATATTTATTTTTCTTATATAGAAGATTTACGTTCTATAATGAAAGTTGGGAATTAATATAAGGGTTCATTTTATCAATTTTTCTCCTCAAAAAACATATTACTTTTTATACACCATGTTTTCTTTTGAATGGTGTATCAAATAGCATTCCAAATTTTTTATCGGTATCTTATCATTATTCATGTTTTTAATGTTTTATTTGAATTCATATGCTTCGAGGGTTTTTGACATTGATGATTCTAAGTCTATAAGGGTTTAAGAATTCTCAATTTTTTGTCATTGAGTTAAAAATATTATTATGGAAATATATTGTTTGAATTTTGAAATATTGTACATTATATAAAATTTTATGGTATAAAATTATTCTTTTCATGGTTCTATAATTATTCCTTATAACCCAATTATTAAATGAATATTACATCAAGGACTAAGTTACTTATAACGGTTTCTCATCTCAAATTTTCACAACATGAGACAAATTTTTTAATATACTGTTTCTTATTTGGAAAAAATGTATCTAATAAGACTTTAATATTATGAATCAGTATCATATCATTTTTAATGTTATGTAATGTTTTATTCAGAATAAAATACTTTAAGGGTTTTTTATTTAAATGTTAATCGAGCTGTAAAATTTTTCTCAACAAAAATTGTTTCTCATTGAGTGATAAATTTACTACATGATTATGATTTTATTTAGCCCTTTTTTTACATAAAATTCTATTCTACTATGATAGTTTCTTTTGTATATAACTAAGTGAATTCTTATTCATTTCTATCATCTTTTATGTATAATAACTTTTATATTAAAAGTTTTATATTGGAATGAATAACTACCATTATTTCAAATGTCTCTTTTACTCCATTCCTTTATATTTAATATCACCAAGATTCTATAAAATTTTTGGGAACTCGAATATGGTTTAATATCTATGATTCTAATAATTCTCCTTTCCAATTTCTTGGAGGAAAATGTTGTAAACATTTAATGATGTTGGTTTTCAAAAAAATGTGTTTCAAAATATTTAAAAAATATTTAAAATACATTCAAAATAAATTTTCTTTAAGCAAAAATAATTTTGATAAAAATATATGCCCTTTTAAGGATCTACTATTGAGTTTTATTTATAGAAACTAAATGTTTCCAATGGTCACAAAATAACTTTTTGAAGTCACTCGTAACATCATATTTTTATGATATTGTTAGAAATGTTTTCTAAAATGTACATTAAATTTTTATTCCATGTAAACACATAATTTCACTATCTCTATATTATCTATGAAAATTCCTCCTTATAGAATCATGTGTACTAAAATAAATACTTAATCTCCCTGTTTTACAATCAAAATTATTTTAAATGATTAAGGATATTTATTATTTCTAATGTGAATTTTATAAAACTCCTAAATTTTTTTCTTCATCCAATTTATTTACCGTTTACGTATCATATACACAATCATCTAATTTCATCAAATAGTACTATTCAAATTCTTTATCTAGATTTATTATATTTCACTCATTTCTATAAAAAAAATAATCTATCACTGCCTTTGTTTTTCTCAACAATCTTATGTTATATACATAATTTTTTCGTGATTGTATTTCCTTGATGAAGACTACATATATATTCATATATATTTATTATTTGATTAAAGAGTATTGACCTAGATTCCAAATTTCTATTAACAAGAGGAATTATTGAATTTAATATGTTCTCATTACTATACAGAGTGTTATTTTTTTGTATGGTTATATGGAATAAAATTCAATTTATTTATTACGAAAATATTGAAAAATTGTATAAATGTTATTCTAATACAGATGATTATTTATTACTAATGGATAATAACTATGAATTTATAGCCCATTAATACCTTTATATGATGAATGGATTGAATTTAATTATCAATTAATGATGAAAAATTATATATTTACCCTTGTTACTTTGGCAAGTCATCTAAGAGAAACTAGCACGGTTTATTTAGTGTATTTCTTGCAAGAAAACTATTGCCTAAATATAGGGCCTTGATTATAAGATCATGATATTAAATATCATGATGTCTTGGATTATATATGGGAATTATTTGTTAAACATTATGAATTTATTTTTAGGGAAACATTTATTATTATACCTGTGATCGGTTCTTTTCTGTTATTATCAAGGGATATATATTTCTTTAAATTTTATTTTATTATGGAATTATTTTTAATTATATATTCTAAACATATTATTATTCTCATCTTGTTCTCACTTATGTTTAGTCTTATTGAGAAATTTATTCACCCATTATTCAGCTTCCATTTCTATAGGTTATGAATGAATGTATTACAAATAATATTTACAATCGAATATATTCTATGAATCATTAATGGGAGATGTTGAAAATGTATTATAGCTTGAGTAGTTTCTTATATAGTTTAAATAAATGTAAATTATTTTTGAAATACATAGGACTTATTATTATATGGTTATTCATAATTCCTTAAATATATAATTCTAAAATGTAATGGGAATGTATATAATTGATTTTTTTACATTAAATTTGTTTATTATGGGAAGGTTATGTTTGGGAATATATAGTCAGTATCAAAGTTAAAATTTAAATTATGTGCTTTCAGAAATAGACCTGAGAGTGTGGGTCTGGGGTCTTAACATTATGGGTTTATGAAATTTCAAGGAATACAATCTGATGAAACCTTTTCTAATGTTTATATGGTAAAATACATTAACATAATTCTGTCTATAACATCTTTTTATGATTACGAAATTGGAAAAATATATTAGAAAATATATTTCCTTAACTGGAACCTTATGGAAGTTATCTGTTGACATAGATAGAAGCGTTTGTATATGACCTCCTTCATTTTTTAAATATATAAAACATTCATTACAAGGGGCATCACTTAATAACACAAATAAATTTTTAAATAATATTTTATTTGAAATTATAATCATAACACCATAATAACATAAAAACTAGTATGACCACCATTAAACACATCTTGATAGGTTATTTATAATTTTATTTTTATGTATCACATATCCTGGGGAAGCACATCAAAAGAAAGGGGTGAGTATAATGCATGGTAAGGAAAAACAAATTAAATGGAACATTAAAGTTCATCATTAATAATAAATGTTTCATAAAATTTTAGAATAATAATAAGTCCATGATACATAATATAGAAATGTGGCTACAAGATAAAATTGAGACACTCATAAGAATATCACTTAGGTTTATCATTAGTGATACAGAATTCATAATTACAAAGGTATCATAAAACTTATAATATCTAGAGACTAATTATATAACCTAAGAATTTGAGTTCTATTAAGATGAACCCTTTATATGTATTAATTCATGTGGTCTACATTTTTCATAACAAAATGCTTAATCAATTACCCATCTAAAATAAAGAAAGAGCTTCATAAAAATACATTGCATTCAGATGTATATAATGTCTTGAACATGACATTATTTTCAAACCATAAAATGGAATATAGGTTTTGTGCATGGAAATCCATTGAAAAAGTGAAAGAATAGTGGATGTAAATTATAAGAACATCGATAAAAAATTAATGTGGAGTTTGAAATATCTAGAAAATGGAATTGGGTTCAAGAACTTCATTACCATAATGCTCGCTTTATTTCTACTCCTTTGCACCTCTGAAATAATATTATTAAAACATTAAACAACTAGTAAATTTTATTCTTTTTTACTATTTATAAATTATAATGATTGGATTATATTTCTAGATTTCCATCATTAAAGGTCAAACATTTTGATATGATATTTACCATAAAATTTCATGTATTTTTTATTTAATAATTTCACATAATTTCTATTTATTCATGTTTATCGCATGATTGTTTTGTTTTCAATAATTTAATATGTGGATAATATAACATGTTTTATTTTTGAAGTGATATTAAGCTCCAAATAGCTGTTTCATTGATGAAACTATGTTTGTTAAATATTATAGAAGAACATTGTCCATGAAAATGTTTATTATCATGAAGATGAAATGTATAAGACCATTTAAGGAGTTTTATTACAAGAGAGTATAATGAAGATTCTAAAAAATGAAATAAATTGAATAAAGGAAATTGAGTTTGTTTGGAAAAAATCATGGAATTGAATTATTTTCTATTCATTGATAATAGGTTATGTATTTATTATAGCCTCTTATAAAAAAGGCTATTCCACTATCCTTCCAAGGGGAATCATGAAAAAAGGAAATTGTTGTAATAGTTCCTACCAAGCACAATAGACACACCTGCGACACCCTGAAGATGGATGGTTTACTATCTACTAGGTCTTGTGTAATACCAAGGAGAGGGAGAGGCCCATAGAAGTGTAGACATAGAGTTATATAGGTCATATGAATCATAGGTTGGCTGAATCGGTTTTATGTGGTGTGTGAAGGGTGAAAGACGTTGTCAATTTTATGCCTCCATGGTACAATGGTGTAGTAGAGACATTTTAGAAATAATCTATATCCTTGAAATGCTTCCAATTAAATGTGGGATACACTCAGAGATCATACTGTTGGTACATTATTAAAATGAATTAAAGAACACTTGCATATCAATCAATCAGATCTGAGAAATCCGATCAAGGGGGAAGAATCATCATTTCCCTTTCTCTGCTCGAGGGTTTTCTGCTGCATGGTTTTTCCAAAGCTTATGAAATACATACATAGGAAGATGTTCAATATGATTCATCATATGTCTAACAATTCATTAAAATATACCTCATTGACCACATCAAATCAAGGATATTATGAAAATTTTGTTTCACTATTTTTCATGCATTACCATGAATGAATAAAGAATAATTGAGTGGTGATGTCCACAGATGATTTTGAGGTCTTGGATGATATAAAAATAGGATTTAATAGATAGATATTACCAAGAAAATATATCCATTTAGTTTCACTTGAATAAATATTATTTGAATTAGGATAATGAATATTTCCTATACGTTTTGAAAACCATGAGTATATAGTTATAGGGAACCCAATTCTCTTTTGTTTAATTGAAATGGTTTCATGATGTTATGGTAATCCATTGATATTCAGGAAACTGATGATAACATGTGAATAATAGAGAAGAATTGATATTTATGGAATTAAATATGAGTGGTTGGTATTCTATAAAATTTATTCACATGAAAATGTGAGCTGTCTGTCAGGAGACATAGTGAAGTAAACATGATACATCTAGGAATTCAAGATTAAGTTCATTTATGAATGAAGGTTCTGTTTCATGAAGGTTGACCTATTGGAAATTAGTTATCCATGTGAGAATAATAAGGATAGCTGAACCCCTCATGTATTTGAGATTTACGACATAAAGATGAATAATACCCACAAATTATGGGGTATTCAAAATATAAAATAAAATACATAGGGGCTAACATGTATTTGTATTTCAAGGAGTGAAAAAAGTTATATATAAATACATTAAAATGAGGAATTAAATGGAGAATGTAAATCATATAAATTTTTGAGACCTCATGCACCACATTGTTGTGTATAAATATATGCATGCATATGTTGAAGTAAGTACAATAATTTGAAAATCATTTTAATATAATGATACATTCTTTTATTGAAGAAACTTATATTTAGGATTGGAATTAATAAAAGGGAAACATATCCCATGATTTTTGTCACCGATCCAACAAATCATATTTAGGTGATTAACTGTAATTAAAAAGACCAATAAGTATAAAACTTCCTGAAGTTTACTTGATAATGTTTGATTCAGAAACATAACTGAGGTGTATTGTAAAATCATCTTAAAATGGATAAAGACTAAAGAAAATATAGAAGTCATAGTTTTGGTTTATACCCGCTATTTTAAGAGGCTCGGGGATGGGGGGGTTTAACCAGTCAGGTGATGTTTGGAGTATAATCAAGTAGTAATGGTGGATTTAAGTAGGGGGTATAACCATCTTATAATTACAGGTTATAACCAATTAATTATTATATTCAAATTTTTATGTAGGGGAGAATATATGTTTGAAGTAATAACCAACATGGAAAGGATTATGTATTTGTAACAAACCTTGTCAAATCTTGTGTTATGTGCCTTTGTATTTACAACATTTTTCATGGTAAGGCTAAGAGACACAAGAATACTGGATCACATAATTAATTATCCAAAGTGGTTTTATTGATATTAAAAAATATGAAAAATGAAAAATTAATCACTAATTAACTCCCTCCCTATTTCAATGATATCACATTAAGTTGGGCTCTACAAGTATTATCAAAGGGATGGTCAACTATAAAATATCCAACAGACTATTGAGAATAGAGAACATAAATTTAGTTAACAATAGTTGTGTTGCCATTATCAATTTTGAGAACAATCATGGATGGAAAATGGATTATTTCTTATCTCATACCACTTTTGATTGAAGTAAGATATGTTGCTATAGTGAGATATCAACCACATGATGAGAGAGATCCCATAAATTTTATAGAGAATATGAACGTGGATATGGAATACAAATCAAAAAAATTAATCTTTATGGCACAATCGAAAGTTGTATACACAAATGTGATTGGTCTCCAAACAAAAATGGAGATCCTGGATAATATAATAAGAATATATAAATTAAATCAAAAAGTCAAATAAGCGAAGTTGAAAATATGCATAAGACAGTATGAAGATATAAAAATGGCTGATAATGAATGTGTTGATGAATAATTTATAAGAGAAAATGTGATTGTAAGTAGCATCAGATGTTTTGATGAGAATATAGGTGAATCAACCACTCTGAAAAAGTTGATGATAAATTTTATAGAATGATTTAATACAAATTTTTGAACATTGAAAGGCCAAATTGTGGTTTCATTGTATTAACATCATAATATTCTCATGTATTATGAAATAATAAAATTCACAACATTCAAGAAGAAGGTTAGAGATGATATTGATTTCGAATACATAACAAAAGGTAAAATTGGAATGAAATATGTACTAGTATAATGTGATTCTAATGCCGAGGAATGTGAATAAAACATCAATAAAATATTTTACATATTTTAAAAAATGTTAAAAAGGGGAAGATGGAAAAGACAAAAAAAAAACACAAAAGTCACTCAAATTATAGAACTATCAAAGTTGTGGTCATTTTTATGGTGGGTGTCTAAAGAAAAATATTATTAAAACTAAATCATATGAAGAAGATAATATTCCCTTGAAAAACAGGTGGAAGAAGTATAAAAATATGTTTAATCCAATAATATAAATATGATTTGAAGACAAATGGATGAATTTTCAACAAAAAATGGTGAATCAAAATATATAAGACATTATAATAATATTATGATTCTTATGGGAAATTCTATGAAATCCAATGTCTTATTTATAGATGATGGTGGTGATAAGGGAACTGAACTAGAAGGTATGTTAAAATAAAATCATGAAGATGCACTTATGCCCAATATACGACTCCGTAAGGAAAATAAAATTTAAAGAAATATGTTGATAAAATAAATTTTGAGAGTAATGAGTGTTTCAAGAAGGAGGAGTATCATCTTAATGGAATATAGCTATATAAGATGAATCTTATTTTTTTAGAAGAAAATTTTACTTTAAAAACCATAGAGTAAAGAAGATCCAAGAAAAAAATTCTGCACATGTTGTAAAATACAAAAAATTGAAGTTGGATAAATTTGATAAAATGGGGAATACTCTAGGATTAATTCTTACTAAAAAATTAATAATTATGTGAGATAGAATCAACATTATTTTATACTAAATATTAGTTAAAAAATATGAAATATGACTTCCCAAAGCTATTTAACATAAGGATGAATCATTGAAAACTAATGAGAAGAAAGGTCCATAAAAAGGATTTATTATTTACCTAAAAAATATCAATTTAAAATTTCTATTTCTGAAAATGAAAGAATAAAAAATAAGATAGGATTTGGATGAACTATAAGATTTAATGAGAATAAATATTCCACAAAGGAAGAGTTTTAAAATTTATTCACATGGTTTCATACAAAATATAAACACCCAAAATTTATGAAAAGATATTAACAACATTCTAGAAAGAAAACTACTTGCCGTCAAGAAGATTAAGGGTCACAGGATACTTCTTGTATTATGGAATGCTTGACTATCGATAGTATATATGTTGGTATAACATGTTACTGCCTGAAATGAGGCATAAATAAAGGTGGATAAATGCTAAATTACATAAGATAAATTATCATAAAGATAAAATTGTGATGAATACATCATGTAAACTATCAAAATATAACAAATTTGTAATCTAGAATGAATTTTGTGGTATATTTGGTTAATAAGGTCTCAAATATGAAAAATGATTGGTAAAATTACCATCATATATTCCCTATCTAATGAAAAGGATGATAAATCAATGAAGAAAAGTATAGAGTAATATATAAATTCTAAGAAAATACATAATTTTAAGAAGGAATTGCCTAGATTGAGTGAAATCTCTCAATATGAATGTTTACTTTGAGGAATAGTGAGTTCACTCTTTATTTTTTATTATTTTGTTATCTTTGAGAAACTGTGTGGTCACTACTTATTCTTTATTATTTTATGTACTTTGTACTAACAATACAATGGTTTGAAGGATATGTTTTAGGATATCACTTTTGTATAGCTTGGTGATATTGTACATCATTGAGTCTATTAACATCCATGTAATGGATGAAAAGATTCCTTCCCTTGAGGGGAAGAATTAATTAGATGAATATATAAAATCATAGCTACATACTCAATTCCGAACTTATTAATGGACTTAAAAAACTGAAATCTTATGTATTTCAGTCACACTGTCATCCCTCAATTTTATTTGCATTAAAAATATTAATTAAAGGGGGAGTTCTACCTAAATAAAAAATGATAAAAATGGGTAGATATAAAATTTTCACTAGAACATTCTATTGTACTTTTTGATGTTTGTGAATGTTTTTAAAATTTATTGATAAATCTAATTTCTTCTAACGAATAAAAAACACTTGAGAATCTTTGAGATTGATTTCACAAGCATGTTATTTTATCGATATATTAGAAATCCTTGGTGGTATCTCACTATTTTTTCTATACATGGTTATCCCACATAGACATAAATTTGATTAAATATAAGTTATTTTCTAATAGAACAATGTGATATCATCCCTCTCTTAGAAGTGATCAAGAAATTCTCTATATAATGGAGAAGGTCATGTCTTGAGAGAATTGATAATATACAAGAGTCCTAAAAATATAATGTGAATTTAATATAAAAAGGGGGAGAAAATACTTATCTCGTATTTTTAATTTTTAATATATAAAGAGATATTGACAAAAAAATAAAAAGGGGGAGATTTTGGAGCCTGTGTTGCATTTTTTTTAATTAGTCAATATGTGGACAATATAACTCTAATGATTATTAATGTGATTTTATGCTCTTAATACTTGTTTCATTGATGCAATATTTTTTAATATAAGATGATGAAATATATCTTCTAGGAAAATATTTATTGTCATCAAGATGATATTAATATGACCATGCAATGTGTTTTATTCCATGATTATGAAAATATGATAAACCTAAAAAAATTAAATAAATTTCATAATGGTGTTTGAGCTGGTTTAGAAATAATTATGGCTTTGAATTATTGTCAATAAATTAAAAATATAATAAGATTTTCTTATATCCTTATATAAACTAGAGGATAATCATACTAGTCTAACTAGGACATGATCGACTAAGGAAACTAGTGGGACTGGTGTACCATGCACAAGTCAACCAAATTGGGCCAGCCTAAAAACACCTCGTTTATTATGGTCTACGATTTTTTAATTCTAGAGGAGTGGTAGAGGCACACGAGTCCCCCATGGGTATGCATAGGTGGGATAGATTATTGGTGTGCTGAAACCCATGTGTGTGGTATGTGAAGGGTGAAAGTGGGGGTTGTTCCCCTACATTGATGAATAAACTGTGAAATGGAAACATTTGACTAATAAGTTACAGCCAAGATATACCTCAATTTCAATATGGGACATATGGGGAACACGCATTGTTACTCCACCATTAAAAAGATATAAAAAACATGGTTTGTTCCATCTTTCCAATATGAGTCATCTAATGAAGTGGAATGTATCATCTTCCTCCTCCTCCACTCATGGGTTACATGGATCCATGATTTTACTCCATTAATAAAATTATGAGACAATTCCCATTTCTAATGAGATTCAATAGAAGACCAATGATACATTAATGGATGATGTGTTTAAAAAATATGATGTAGGAGAGTCCGAATCATTTTTTATGCATGTATTTTCATTAATTACCATAATTGAAAATAGAATCCTCGAGTAGTGTTGTCTTCTGATTATGAAAATGCAAGGAGACGACCTTAAACATTACATAATCTTGAATTATGTCAAGAATTCACATTGAGGATATTTTCAGGTTTATATTTTTATAGAATTAGGCCATAACTATTACATATCAACATGAAAATTACATGTAGACACTCCGTATCCATTTTTTCATAAAATAATAACTCTTAAAACGAAACATATCTAGTTCTAGGTTTTAGACAGTATAACTTTTCTATGATCTCATCCTTGAACCTAATCATCTTTAAGTCATGTTGAAAACATTTCAAAAACATGGGATGATCATAAAAAACTTAGTAAGGGTTATAAAATAAGGAAGGAAAACATTAACTAATAAATAAATACTAATCAATGAAACCAATCTTTTCAATAATGATATACCTTACGAAATCATAATATTTATAAATAACACAAAAAAATCATTAATCATAAAGTTAATTATGGCATTAATAACATACTTATAGTGAAGCTATCACAACTACATAGGGAGTCACATTTGGAATACCCATCATAGTATATTCCCTAAATATCTTAGGAGAAACATTGACGTTTACCTCCATCATGTTACCCAATGCATTAGAGAGATATCTAGGGCTCACCCAACCTAGGTTTATCATGGAACCACCCATATACGTGAACAATGACCAAGAACCATAACATATTCTTAACACATTAAACAACAATAAAGGGAAAAAATAACATTTCCAGATCATAATCACAACATATCGTAGACAAAATCAATGCTTTATCAAACCATTTTCAAAACCATTTAAAACATTTAATTAATAGATTTTGGAATCAATGTGTACCATAAATCTTTAATGCTTTTAAATCAATTAATGATTTAAAACATTAATTTCCATATAAATAATTACTAAAACCCATTTTGAAAACATTTAATTTAGTGATAATGATTTAAAAAATAAATCATTCAAATAATATTTTAGTTAAGGAGTTATTAACGAAATGAGATATGCTTCAATAAAAATAATTGAGGAATAAAATTCAATGAAAACATTATAATATCATGATAACAATGGGATTCATGATATAATATTCCAAAGGATAGTATATACACCATATAAAAGTGAATCAACGCATAACAACAATGAAGTCTCATGGGAATGTAAATTGAGGAGAAATCCCTGATAAAGACGGTATCCTTATATTAAGGATAAATAAATTACATAAATATGTGTGAAAAATAAGAATACACTAAATATAAGTGGATATTAAGTTTGAAACAATCAGTGGTTATTCACCCAAATTTATAACATAACATTATAAATAACTATAAGTTTAACCCAAAGACTTGAAATTGGGTTAAGAGGTTCCCTTACAGAAATTCAACAGCCTAATGATGTCACAATAAAATTCCGAAAAATAATTTGATGAGAGAGAAAAGAGTATATCATCACTCAGAAAAAATATACGACATTAAAGATATAGAAGAACATATTCAAACATTATAATATGTAAATTAAAAGACATAACAAAAAGAAGTCTTTAAAAAATGTAGAGGGGGAAAGGTTCCCTTAATGATTGGGTAACTTATGAAACATTGAACATATGAAAGAAGGATCATAAGATGAATATTAAATTATCTATAAATTAATGTATATTACACAATTAATACAACTATGCATAGTAAATACACAACACAAAAGGAAATACTGACAATATAGCAAGAATCTCATAGGAATAAAAAGGGAGATGAAACCCCCTTACCAAGTTGTAATCAAACGAGCCATATGACCAAAAGTTAAAAAACACCAAATGAATCACATAATACCGTGAATATAAAGAGAATCATGATAATATATATCAAATGGAAGTACACAATACAACACATGCAATAAATAAGTTGTGAATAATGGAAATATCATGGAATTAAAAGTGAGATAAGAAACACCTTACTTCGTGTCTGACATGACTTGTTTGTTCCATATTATTACTGAATAATAAACATAAGTTAATTTATACTTGATTAAGAACACTTTTTAGAGTTTATTAATCCTTTTATATCACTTATTATTATTTTATAAACAATATTTAATCATTTATGTTAATTATGGTCGTTTTGTCTATATTTGGTACTTGAGTAAAAAATGAACACCTTATAATTAAAAGTTGTCCATGTGATCAAGAGTCCATTATCTCTATGGGGTCTCTAAATCAACCCAAGGATTCCCATGGTCATACCTTAATCATAAAATAAGGTTAGGACAAGTTTTAAGGTATTGTTTTATTATTTTAATATTCTTTTTATCTCGAATTACCCTATTACCTTTAACCTCAGTAAATAAAAGTCAAAAGTTACTATTAACCAAAAAAGTATGTTCATATTACTATTCCACATTTTACTTACTAATAACAACCATGTATGTTATATTTTCAAAATTAAATTCACAAAAGTTTTAAAATTTCATTTAAATGAAAAAGTCATTTTTTAACTTCTACTAAGTGGTCTTACTATTCTAAAAATTAAACTTTTTCTGAAAAATATTTAAAAATTCAGCCCAATATATATTTGATATTCCAAATTCAAAAATGATGTATATTTTACAAAATTCAAAAAATATAATTTGCATTAATTAATTTTAAATTCATTCCCGTTGTCAAAAAAATAGTGTGTTTTTAAGAAACAATATCGGTCAAAAGATTGACACTTGTTTATGTCTAATTTCAAAGTGAAATTAATTCAAATGAACACCATTCTATTAAGTGGTAAAAATATAATCTAATTACACTTTATAAAAAAATTATAAATGTATTCTAAAAATATTAAAAATTGATATTAATAGGCAATTTTGAATTAAAATATAGTATTTTTCAATATTCATAAAAAAATGAATTTTATTAGAAAATACCAAAATTTTACCCAAATAAAATTTTGATGTCTATACATTAATGAAGAATTTAATTTTTTCAAATGGAACATATAAAAGTTACCAAAACTAGATTTAATGAGGGTTCTCCCTCAAAAGGCAGTAAATCAACCTTTTATTGATTATTAGACTATTCATGCATAAAATGGAATTCTTTTCTTATTTTAAACCTCTAAATTTTATTGTATAATTGTAAAAACATTTAACAAACATGTATAATCATATTTTAGTTAGTTATGTTCATTCCATCCAACAAAACGTCTAGGCATTAACTACCATTTAAAATAATAATAATTATATTATTAGTGTGCAATGTAAGATTTCAAAGAAACTCATTTTTGTGTATTAGTTATGCCATTGAACATAGTGTCCCCTTTAAAGTAGAATTAATATTTAATTAACAAATATTAATAAATATGAAAATTTTCATGTTTTTTATTTACCTGGGATGTTATATCCTTCCCCCATTTTTGGAATTGTAACCCCACAATTTTAAAACTGGGAATGGAAACTTCATGAGAAGTCACAAATCGGAAAAGAGTTAGTTAAACTATCACTTTAAAAGAAAGAAATATAAGTACCAACAGTCACCCAAGATAACACATACTTGGACTGCATGTAGGAAAACATGGATACGGAAGAGAGAACAAATGGACAAGTTCTTATAGAGAGTGATAGAAAACATTATTAGGAGAAAGTTAACCACTAGAAAATCACAAACATGTGATAAGTTAAACAGTCATTGATTCCACAGTAGGAAAAATTTATAGACAAAGTTTTTGTTTGAAATTATTTTTGATAATGTTGAGGAATTTATTTATGAGCTTAACTAAAATCATTAGGAAATATACTTACCTATCATATATACATTAATACTATACTAAATTTCTACCACGAACACAACTGTTCTCGAAATGATGAGTATGAAAACTGACTTGGTCACATTAAAAGAGCTAGAATCAACTTCTAGAGTATCAAAGAATCCAAAAAATATGTACCATATATTTTCCCTATCTTTAAACATCAACCAAAACCTAAACATTTATTACAAGATCAAATAATCCCCAGAAAGGATAAACTTTTACATCCAGAAAAACTACTCTTAATCACAAAATTTTGTTTATCAGTACTGAAAGTTCAATAAAGACCATTCAACAGACAACTACCCATAAATTCATCAAATTAACCCAAACTATAATTGTAACCCAAAATATCAAAATTATTTGATCACATATTCTTCTACAAAAAACTTAACCTTTATCTCCAAAAACATCGACTACTCATAAATTCTCATACTGAAGTGTAATTAACCAAATCACATATTCTCTATGATAGGATAATAATTTCTATAGATAAACCAAAATCAACTTATTATTTATTCATAAAATCATCTGACTAAAAAGAATAAGTCATAATAACTTGGGACTTCACGTAGTCTAGTGGTAGGTGATAAATCCCATGCACACTTTGGTTGTTGGTTCAATTCCCGCCACTTTGTCCAACGTGACAGGTTGTCACACAGTCTGTGTGTTGTCCTTTTTCAAAAACTATATAATTTTATAACATTCTCCAAAAAAGATAAATTCATAAAAAACAACCATAACATATTTTAACCCAAATGTTTATATAATAACTTTCATTTTTCATCCCAAAATGTATTAACCTGTAATTTCCTCAAATTCAAAGATCATATAAACCCAAATGTTTCTTTATAAATATATTCAAAAAATAAAAGATAGATATTCCATGAATAAAATTTTCATCTATCAAACTTCATTTTTACACATACTATAAGAAGTATTCTAATGTAATCCCATCAACAAAAGAGTCTTAATACTTTTAATCATTTCACCATTATAAAATATAACATAACTCTTGAATCCCTTATATTTTGACTTCATACTCAGTCAACATTCTTCATGATCCATTAACCATTCCTTTCCAAATTATTTTAAAATACTTATTTCCTACAAGAAAAAATAATGAATCATATCCTAAGATTCAATAATATCACAACATATGTTATGAAATAATCCATACCTTTCATTGGTTATTATCGGTTTCTCCATCCTCAATCAGAATGGCATTAGGTATTGGTAAAATTATATTTGTATGATAATGGTGATCGCATTTCAGAAAATTATTCGTAGCAAATCTATTTGTGTACTGACCATTCACACCAAATTTAAAAATTTCAAATTTTCACCTAGAAAGATCTTCATTCCCTTTCCTAGGGTCAACTGGATGCTTCCTTTTTACATGGAAGGTTCTTGATTTATGACCTTCACTATCACATATATAGCATCTTACCATCCCTTGGATGCATTTTCCTAAGTGTTCCTTTCCACAACCTTGAAACATAGGTTTTTGAACATACTTACCTTTATGATTATTACTTGAACTTCAGTATGGATTTGTTTCTCACATATAGGATGCCTTATAAAAATCACCAGGGTTCATGTGGTAAATCATGACTCAAGATAGTTGTTTAAGAATAACCCCACGAGTTCTCATTGAATCTCCCATTTCATTCGATTTCTCATTCAGAAAACCATGGCAGTTTTCATTACATCCACTGTTACTCTGGTTCCTGCTAGATCTAGCCATTTACTAAAACAAAAAAGGTTTGTGTGAGTATGTCAATAAAATAATCATATAATATCTTATGATGAGGTTAAATACTAAGATATATTTATTCATGGTATCTTAATCTCATTCACTTTATCTAAAATAACTATGACTCATTATAAAATCTTAACAATTAGGGTAATGTCACATATGCTTTAAGAACACCCTAACCACCAAGGTTATCTAAACTGGCCTCTTATACCAACAATAAGGACCTTATTTTAAACAATACATATTTTGAAATTATTGCATGAATTTATATTGAGCATCTTTTTAGGTTTAGAGTTTTAGGGAATTAGGCCATAACTATTAAATATCTACTTGAAAATTACATGTAGACATTAATAATCAGTATCTATTTTTTCATAAAATAAAAACTCTTAAAAAGAAACATGTCTAGTTAAATGTTTGAGATTTCATGACTTTTCCTTGATCCCATCCTTAACCCTATTCATCTTTATGTCCCATGGAAAACATTTCAAAAACATGGGATGAGCATAAAATGCTCAGTAAGGGTTATAAAATAAGGAAGGGAAACATTATCCCATCATTAAATACAAATCAATGAAACCATACTTTTCAATCATTACATAACTTACAAAATCATATGATATATGAATTACACACACAAATTATAAATCATATAGGTAACATATGGAATTCATAACATACTTACATTGTAGGTATCACAACTATATAGGGAGTCACATTTGGAATACCCATCATAGTATATTCCTTAAATCTCATAGGAGAGACATTAATGTTTACCTCTGTCACGTTTCCTAATGCAATGGAGAGATATCTCGGGCTCACCTGCCTATGTTTTATCACAGAACCACTTGTATATGTAAACAATGCCCAAGAACAATAACATATTCATACACTTTAAACAAGAATAAATGAAAAAAATAAAATTTCCACATTGAAATCACAACATATCATAAAAATAATCAATTCTTTATCAAACCATTTTCCAAACCATTTAAAACATTTAATAAATAGATTTTTGAATCAAAGTGTCCCTTACCTCAATGATGATTTTAAATGAATTAATGTTTTAAAACATTAGAGTCCATATAAATAAATACTAAAAACCATTTTGAAAACATCGACATTATTGGGAAATATTTCGAAGAATAAATCTTCAAAACAATATTTTAGTTAAAGAGTTCTAAACCAAATGAGATATGCTTGAATACAAATAATTGAGGAATGAAACTCAACAAAAACATTATAATATCATTATAATAGAGGTATTTATAATATAATATGCCAAAGGAGAGTATATACACTATATAAAAGTGAATTGAAACATAACAACAATGAAGTCTCAAGGGAATGTATATTGAGACAAAATCCTTTATCAATACGGTATCCTTGGATTAAAGATAAATCAATTACATAATTATGTGTGACAAGTAAGAATATAATCAATATTAGTGGATATTATTTTTGAAACAGTAATAGTTCATTCACACATATTTATAAAACTTTATAATCAAGAAGAATAAGTTTAACCCAAAGAATTGAAATTCGGTTAAAAGTTCCCTTACAGAAATTTGACAGCTTAACAACGTCACATTAAAATTCAGAAAAATAATTTTATGAGAGATAAAAGGGTATCTCATCACATGAACATAATATTTACATCATTAAGGATATTTAATAACATATCCCAACATTAGAAGATGTAAATTAAAAGACATAACAAAAAGATGTCTTTAAAAAAGGGGAGGGTGAAAGGTTCCCTTAACGATATGGTAAGTTATGAAACATTCACCATATGAATGAAGGATCATAAAATTAAGATTTAATTAACAATAAATTATTTTCTATTACACAATGAATACAATCACGGGTAGTACATACACCATACAAAAGGAAATAGTGGCAATATAGCATGAATCTCACGGGTTTAAACATGAGATGAAAACCCCTTACCACGTTGTAATTGATCGTGTAATATGAAAAAAAATTTATAACCACAAAATGAATCACAGAATACCATGAATATAAAACGAATCATGATAATTTATATTAAATTGAAGTACACAATACACCACATTCAATAAATAGTTGTCGAATAATGGAAATCTCATGAAATTAAAAGTGAGATAAGAAACCTCTTACTTCGTTTATGACTTGACTTGTTTGTTCCTTGTTCTTCCTGTAAAATAAAATTAATTTAATTTATAGATGATTAAGATCCCTTTTTCAAGTTTATTATTCAATTTTTTATCACTTATAACCATGTTATAAACAATATGTAATCATATAAGTTAATAATGGTTGTTTTGTCAATATTGGGAACTTGAGTAAAAAATGAACACCTTATAATTACAAGTTGTCCATGTGGTCAAGATTCCAATATCTCTAGAATTATATTCATGATTTATGTTTCAAATTTGTAATATATATCAAGTATATATATGTATCTATAATAGTACATAACATTTGGAGATAAGAAATGAAATGCACCGTTCATAGAGACGGTAAGACGTACGTACGCATGAACGCTACTTTCATTTCTATTTCAGATTTTAATTCAATTAAAACATAATGATACATAGTTATATTATAATTCCCGTATAATATCATATATAATTTCAATAAATCCATCCTTTATATGTCCCACTTATGGTATGAACGAGTCATATCACTTTGAGGGGGCGACAATCTGCCCTTCCTCAAATGAAATTATCGCATTTACTCAAAATGGAAACCATAAAGGCATGATATAAATTAAAAATACAGAAGCATTATGAAAACATAAATATAATATATATCATATATAAATACAGCTTTAGTATAATGTCCACCATATGAAGTGGAAGGAGATAATTGAACAATCAGCATTTCGTGAGATGTTAGTTTTCCATCCACAGAAACAATATGGTCTTTACCAATTAGATTGATGTTTGTGTAAGTTTAGTTCGAATCCTTCTCATAACAATACCCTAGTACATTTATATTACTATTTTTGTTTTAAAAGAATGGAATATAAAGACTTTAGTGGTTGTAGAAGTAAAATTAAAGAAAATAAGTTAAGAGAAACTATTACAATTAATTTGGGTAACTCTCATTGGTTTGAACCAAAAGAACTTCTTGAAGTGTATTCTGCCTAAGGTAAAGCTTCTAGAAGGAGGAGTGAGATATTGAGAGATTATTTGTTCAGGGTTTGGTCAAGACATGGGGCTTGAGAGGTGTGAGGAATGAGTTAAATTTGAGGGCTTTTATAAGGAAAAGAAGGGGTTCTTTAGGAAGGTGTAAAAATATTATTTTATTATATAATGATTTTCGGTTTCTAAAGGTGCAAAACTCATTAAGGTAGAAGATAAGATGACTCATGGTCAAAATAAATTCATCCAATAATAATTGGAAATTTTTTCGTTGTTATTTTAATAATGATAATCTTATTTATTTAAATGATTTATTAATGAGGTAAACACTGCAACATTTTTGTGTTATTAATAATTTTATTTTTTTGATGTCCAAATATTATGAATCAAAGTACCATGACATAGAAAATAGTTTTATCTTTCCAATTAATTTTTATACTTGAAAGGATAACTTATATAACATCATGTAAAAATTAATATACTTAAAAATATTTGTTTATGTCATTTTTACCTTTACTTTATGTTAATTAAAATACAGTGCCATTATCACTCAAATGTGGCTTCATGGGGTCCCAAAATCGACCCAAGGATGCCCATGTATGGTCATGACTCATCCAATAAGTTTAGGATAAGTGTTAATGTAATTGATTATTATTATTATATTATTTTTACCTTGAATTACCCTATTTACCTTTAACCACAGTAATAAAAGTCAAAATATACTATTCACCAAAAAATTATTTCCATATTATGGAACCAAATTTTACTTATTAATAACAACCATGTATGTTTGATTTTAAAAATTCAATTCACAGAAGTGGTAAATTTTTATTTACATGAAAATTTCAGTTTTTAACTACTACTTAGTGGTTTTAGTATTCTTCAAAAATTAATGTTTTTCATAAAATACAAAAAATTCAGCCTAAGATATATTTGATATTACGAATTCAAAACTGATTTCTATTTTACAAAATTCAAAACATAGATGTTTCATTAATAAATTTAAAATTAATTCCCATTGTCAAAACAAATAGATTGTTTTTAAGAAACAATATCGGTCAAAAGATTGACACTTATTTATGTCCAGTTTCATAGTGAAATTAATTCCAATGACCAAAATTGGATTAAATGGTAAAAATATAATATATTTATACATTATAACCAATTAAAAAGATAATATTACCATATAAATGAATTAGATTAAAAGTTATTTTTGAATTAAAATAGAGTATTTTTAATTATTCATCAAAAATGAATTTTATCAAAAAAGTACCAAAATTTTACGCTAAGTAAATTTTGATTTCCAGATTCTAAAGAGGAATTTTATTTTTTCAAATGGATCTTATAAAAGTGACCAAAACAATATTTAACGAGGGTTCTCTATTAAAAGGTAGAAAATTTATATTTCAACGAATATTAGAGTATTCATGCTTAAAATCGAATTCTTTTCTTATTATAAACCACTAAATTTTAATTGATAAATGTAAAAACATTTAAAAAACATGTATAATCATGTTTTAGTTAGTTATGTTCATTCCCGCCAATACAACGTCTAGGCGTTAACTACCATTTAAAAAAATGATTGTTATATTATTAGTCTGCAACATATGATTTCAAAGAAACTCATTGTTGCGTATCAGGTACGCTATTGAAAAAAGAGTCCCATTTAAAGTAGAATTAATATTTAATTCACAAATATTAATAAATATGAAAATATTCATGTTCTTTATTTACCTGGGATGTTACAACTGAGCCCTTAAATGATGTTAGTACTGGGTTTAATGCATGGTTATGATAGAGAATGTATTTTCACATAGTTTCACTTTCATGTATATTCAATTAATAAGGAGAATAAAGATTCCACAAAAAAATATAACACCACATGTATATAGTTATAAGGAAACTGATTCAATCAGGTGATTTTGATAGTGCCATATGATGTTATGAGAGTCCACATATAATGAAAATTATGATACTATGTGAAAAATAGTGAAGACATGATATTTTAGGCATTAAATATGAGTTATAGGTATTCTGAAGGAATTATTCAAATGAACAAGTGATCTTCTTGTCATGATAGATAGTGAGGGAATCATAATCACTTCAGGTATTAAAAATTGTGTTTTTGCATGAATTAAGATTGAGTTTCAAGCATATATGCATGCATGGTAAGCTGTGGAAAAATCACTTAGCTTCATTTGAAAAATAATGATACCTGAATCCCTAATTTTTTTGACATTCATATTATGGATATGATTAATAACAAAAAAATTATTATATTGAAAAGGGGAAATATAATACCTAAGAACCAATGGGTAATTTTATTTTCATTAGGAATAAATGTGTTTATCTATAAAAACATTTAAATTACGATTTAAATAGAGAATTTAAATAATTTAATTTAGTGATAACCCGTATACCACATTTTAATGTATAAATATAAACAAACAGGTGATTAAATAAGTACAATAATTTAAATATCATTTAGTGATTCTGACACAATCTTGTATTGATGAAAAATATAATTAGGTTGGGACTTCATAAAAAGTAATCATAGTCGAAGCATTGTGGTACTAAGTAAATTGATCATATTTAGGTGATAAAACATACTTGAGGAAGACTATCAAGTATAAAATGTTTAGGAAGTGTAATAAAGAATGTTTGATTCATTAAGATTGTTTCCAATGATTTCGCTGGGGCGCACGCATCCGTCTGTGGACGACGAAAGTCGCGGTTTTGTTTCCCAACATTCCCGCTTTCCAATGGAGGGTGACATATTCTTTTTGTTCAGGAATGTTTACACCTTGATCGAAATGGGATGATGGGATGTTGATTCCTCCTTCTGTGGATTCCTCATCAGAATTTGTTGCCTAGTCTGGGACTCCCTTATAGATTTAATACATTGTTCGTGAAACTCTTCATAGCACCATATCTTCATGTACACTAGTTAATAACACAACTTTTTTCGGGACGTTCCATGGGGTCCATTCATGGCAGCAACCATTAGATAGGGAGTAGTCACATTGGGCATCATTGGCGTGTCTGGGCACTGAGACACTAGCACATCTGCCTTCTGTCCCTTATTATATGGCTTCTCAAGGGCTCGGAAGCCTGAGGCATCCCACATAGAATGCGGGGAATCATATTCCATAGGCATGTATTTGAGGTTTTCCTCAGATTTCCATGTTTAACACAGGATATGCTGCAAGTTTAACGTCCAGCGGAGATGGACCAGACTAATCAAAACACTGATTGGAGTGGATTAGAGGAGTGAAACCCCCATAGGGAACACTGATGTTTGGGCCAACACATGGTTGACCTCCCAGTTATTTTTTAGGGGAATGGTGTATGGGGGAGCATGATCCCACCAGGATGTAGTGGTACGAGTAGAAATCAGGATGGATGACGGAGTAGTTTAATTGTGTGGATGGTGAATGGGAGGGAACCTCCGGGAGGATGACAATGGTTTTGGGCTTCATCCTTGAAGAGGCTTGCTACGTATCCCCATGGTAGAGAATCATAGTCTTCGTAGTTTGGTGGGATGATGGGAAACCTATGGAGGAAGCCTGTGAGAATAGACACACGGATAGAAACCAGAGGGAGTAGAACCTTCATGTTGGGGAATAATCTATCCATAACACATTAGATCAGAGAATAGATCAGAATGAGACAAGGGTACAAGCCTTGAACCTCATGGAGGCTTCCTACGTATCCCCCCTGGTAGGGAATCAAAGTCCTCATAGTTCATGATGGAGTATGAACCAACGTGAAGGATGGTCAGGACCAATGGTTGTTAGAATTGATCCTCAGTGACGCAATTTATGTACCATACCATGGAAAGTATCAAAGACCACGTAGCTCAAGTAGGATGGGGATTAAACCCTAGGCTACCCATGGTATTGGTGAACAGACGTGAAGGGGGTCGAAGCGACCAATGGGTGGTGGGAATAAACCTCATGGAGGCTTCTTACGTACCTTGCCTCAAAAAAGATCAAAGACCTCATATTTTAGGTGGGATGGGGGTACACTCTAGACTACTCATGGTGGATTTCATTTTCGGTGCTTACTCTATGCCCACGTGAGTCAAGCTCGATGTGAGAAACATGAGGCAGTAGTGACCTGATGATCAAGCCATGAAAGGTGCATTCATAAGAGGTGATGTGGGCCTTACATGTGATCACATACCAAAGAGGAAACAAGGGCTCAAGTGTGGTTAGCGTCCCGAAGAGGTTGGGACATACTCCAGGATAGAGGCCTGATGGCGACAAAGCCGAGCATGAGAGGGATTTGGTATCGGAGAAAGGAGGGGTCTGGGGTCCATCCTCCCAGTCCATGGGACTGAAGAATAAAGGAGGAGCAAGGATTCTACCTCATGAAAGAGAAGATTAGTGCTTACACCGAGATGGTCACCCTTTCCATACATAGGATGCATGTAGGGGGGTTATAGTTTAACGTCATGTACTGGGTGATATGGTGCTTGGCAGTTTAATGTCCTATAGATTGGACGAGGTGGGTTCACTCTGCATCCCTAAGACTTACATAATTGGTACCCTCTTCACCTTGGTGAAGAGAGGGGATAGGCAATGCCGTGGCTAGGGGGTGTCATGGAGTGAACCATTTAGGGGTCCACATTAGCATGGCTATGTGAAGAAGAAATAGTCGTTAGCATGCCTATGTGAAGAAGAATGAGGCAAAGCAACAAAACGAGCAGTATCACCCAATGGACATTGAATGGTTCGCATGAGAAAAGGAATTTCAAAGCATAGGGGTTCATAGGCAGGGGCCTTGTGAAGCTCTGGTGCTCCGCGTGGTGGAGGGTACTTGCGAAGGGGCGTGCTTCAAGAAGTGGAGCATATCAGCCTAAGAAAAGTGAAGAGGTTCATATATAAGGTTCTTCCTGAAGTGGGAAGGAATTCAAGGAGAACTACCTTGAGAAGAAATTGTGACTCGCAAAGCAAGTTATCATGAAGCAATGTGATTCACGAAGTACAGTGACCTCACCTTTTCATTTGGATCACATGTACATGAAGGGTGTTTTGCGATGAATAAACACTCCTCGATAACCCAAGTCCCCTTGGGTATCCCCATCATTCAAGGAGGCTCATAGGCTCTGTGAAAGGCATCCCTATCGAATGAGGTGGTTAATGAAATGCAAGGTAGAGGCACTTCACTGGGCATAAGTACATCGTGCAGCTCATGCTTCGTAGAGCATAAGGTTCTTCGCATTTTAGTAGCTAGTAAGTTGAAAGGTCAGATGATCCACCTTGGAAATCGGGATGGGGGGGAGGCTGATATTTATAGGCAAGAGGCACCACGAAACAGAGCTCGCTCTGCATGAAGATGTATTTAGTTGCTCTACGACAGGTTGCAAACATCAAATTCGGTCGTGGGGCATCCCGCCTCCTTTCTCCGTGGCGGGCGTGCGAACGTCAAAGGCGGTCATAGAGCATCACACCTCCTTGCTCCCCGATGGGCCCAAAAATGTCAAAGGCTCTTATGGAGCATCCCACCTCCTTACTTCTAGGTGGGCCCGTGAACTTACAGGGCGCTCATGGATCATCCTGCCTCCTTGCTCCGCGGCGGCCACGAGACTTGGGGGACTCCGCGCAGGGGCTTCGCAAGGCGGCCTTGTGCGTTTTTTTGTTTCTTCTTTTTATTCCCCCATTTTTTCACCAACAAATGCCACCCCCCTCAGACATGCTGCAGAGAAGAAATCAAGAGTCGACGTCTGTGGGTCGATCACAAAAATCCCTCGGCCATTCGCAATACAGGCTCGTGAAGACGGATCATAGAGCCAGAAAGTGGAGTTCTGACCGGACGTGCCATGAAGGTCACATCATTCGAGATGCACCATGAAGCTCTAAGGGTCCCTCGGCTAAAAGTAGGGGACCAGAAATATCTTTTTACTTTTCACCTCTCCGTGATTTTGGACTTTATCACTCTCGAATCATGAATATATGCGCACTCCGCGATTGCTCTCTATGAATCGGGTCTTATGCTTCACGGTGCTTCAGTGAGTCATTGACTTCGTGTCTCAACGCTTTGAGACTCTACGTTTGAAGGCCGAGGCAGGGCTCTATTGATAGGTTTCACAAATTTTCTCTGTGAACATTCTCCATGAATGAGCTTCACTATAAAACCCAAAAATCTCCCAAATTTCAAAACTGAATGGCTTGTCAAGAAGCTTCTCGGGAGGTCCTTGCGGATGCGGCCTGGAGGGATGAGATGGAGAACAGTATGAGATATCCTTTTTATGGCTTCGAGCTGAGGGATGATTTCTTCATCCTAGTAGGAATTCGGGAAGAACCAGCTTACTATTTCAGGATCATGTCATGCCAGTGTCGATGGTTTAGGGCGGCTGATGGTCATACCCATGAGGATTTCACACCCGTCAATTCTGATTTCTTATAAAACAACCTGAATAATGTAGACATGAAGGAATTATTAATGTAGTGGTCTCCCCCTCTGTACTAGACGATTTTAAAGGCATCTTTGAGGAACCCAAGGAAGGGGTGGTCTGAGGAATGGGACCTCGGCCAGGGCGACTACCTTATAGACGATTGGGCCTGGGCCATCTGGGTAGGCGCACCTCATGTGAAGAGTTTAGAGCTGAGATGAGGAGAGTGGGTTTGTAATGAGGTGTTCTGGGACTCCCTATTCCACATACATCAACTGAAATAGGCGATTCCAGAGTTATTGAGCAGATGGTCATCAAGGACTAATACTGTCCATTTACACCATGGGGAGGTCGGTGTCATCTTGTGGGATGTCCACCAGATCTCGGGGGTCTCGATATTGGGCGTGATGTATGCCGACTTTCTCCCCATTATGAGTGTGTGGGAGGATCCAGAACAAATACCATGGCTGTAAATGGCGTTGATGGAGAATGTGCCCAGGGAGGACAAGGAAGCAGTAAGAGATGTCCACTTTAGGAGGTGGTTCAAACAGTTCGTGAATTTCCCAGAAAAAAAGGCTGTTTCTGGTGAGGCCTCAGACATTCCCAAAGGGGTCTTGGAGTAAGGAGCACTCATACTGGATACTTTTCGAGAATAACCAGTGGAAGATGTAGGGATTCAGCGTCTACACCGAGCAACATCCAATAGTCAGGCTAGCCGCGTTCATTGTGGCTCTTATCTGTGGTTGGCTCCTACCGGTGAGGGATACCAACATCGGAGTACAACCAAGCACATTCATTATGGCATCCAAATTGGCGATAGGAGGTCGAGTCAACCTATGAATCCTAATGCTCACAACACTTTATACAGTGTTGTGGAATATCATTGATGGAAAAGGCCGCAGAGGATATGTGGGCCATTCCACCTACTGTATGTGTGGGTAGCGGCACACATCATGGGGGGTTTATGAATACCTGAACCCTATCTCTCCTCTGAGCTTGAACATCCGCCCATTAATCCTGAATTCCTTTGAGAGCTTTCAAGCCACTCTAACCATGTTGTTGGTCCTGAACAGGGTGTAGATGGCAAAGGAATTCAATTTCCACCCATTTCCATTGCTGACTGGGATTTTCACTAATGATGGACAGGGAATAGAAGAGGACTGGGCTTGTCTCCTGGCCTTTTGATGTGGAGTCCTAGTGGTGAGGGTGGGCCGTGAGCCCCTCTACGAGCCATACACCCTACACTGGTTTTCAAGGAAATTCTGTTGCATGCAGTGGCTGAGCCCACAGGTCTATCTAGTGGTGCCATATGAAGAAACATGTGCGTGATGAGGCAGATGTGGATCATGTTCATGTGGAAATATGGGAAAATGTGAAACTAATTGCATCTACCGACCACCGTCCATGGGCTGGTAAATGAATATGACCAGAGATGGGAGGCGGCTTACCTGGGGGATATGTTGAAGAAGACAACGATTTGAGTCGGTGATGGTGGGCATTGTCGACATTGGGGTCGGGTCTGGAAGGCGGCAAGGGCATCCCGTGGTGCTATGGCTGCCATGGCAGCAAGGCTCGTACCTGCTAAGGGGGAAGAAGTGGTAGCAGATCTAGCAACGGAAGCTGACCCAGTTATTCGAGAAGAGTAGATTTATCCAGAGGGGAGGCCGCCTAGAGGATTCCATAGATTACCTAACTAGGCTCCAGGGAAGTGGTTGCACCATGTAGACATGCCAGAGAATGTTGTCTTCCTGGAGGCATGGGACATCTGGGACGTCAAAAGGTAATTCATTGGCCCGTCCGAGATGAGGCAACACCTGAATCATCTCGGGATTGATTTTTTGGGAATATTCCTTATCAGGGTCAGCTTTTTCGTGTCCCAATCTGATGGGGAACAATATTTGATTGAGCTGGTGGACTTCGTACACTCCTGGGGCACTCCTCGTGTAATGACAGATCTAGTCAAGGTGTTTCTCGATCGCACTAATCCCCCATAGTTGTCAGCCGCTGATTTAAGAGAGCACATAACTCTGCCAAAAGAATTAGAAAAGTCCTCCTAAGGAGATGAGGCTAGAAGAGGGAGACTATTAGAAGAGGGTAATGTTGGAGATTAGGACTCGGATGTTGAAGAGTTCACAGAAGCCCTTGAAGAAAAAATATTAAACCCCCTCCTCCAAGAATTGCTTTTAAGTATTTCTGGACCCTTTTCTAACATCTGAACCATGTGGGAGTGTCTTATATACAGAACTCGTTATCATCCCTAAGTGGATACAGATGTGGGACCTTCGGGATCTACGCCTACCGCTACATCTATTGCTGCGTCCATTGTGGGTAGAATACCTTAGGCGACCACTCCAAAGCTTTTATTCCTTCCGACCATATAGATGGGGCCATGCTTCAGTGTCTCGAAGACATCAACCAATGATTGAGATCAGGAATTCGATCTACGTATGCCCCTTTTACTAATTTCATGACTGCGATCCCTTGACCATTCTAACTGACATTCATGTCCCCCCCTCATTTTTCATGGTTGTGTAGTTCTTCAAATGCAATGGGTTGCCTTGGCGAGGTGGGTTGGGGCTTCTGGCGGCATCCTGCCCAGGGGAATTCCAATGGTCATGGAGGCAGAGGTCCAAACCGACATAACTACGATGCTCCCAATCCCCAATGGGATCATCAGTGAGACTGCGCCTAAGAAAATTGAGGTGGGATTTGATGATAAGGATCAATCAGATAGTCAAGGTCCCACCACGCGTGATCAAATTCTAGATGTGGACCCTTCAGATGAGTTCCTTAGAGAATTCCTAGCAAATGAGCCTACAAACCGCACTGACTGGGATGAGACGACCTTTGATGAATAGGACAACAATATAGTCTGTCTTCGATCATGGAAGCTGATCAAGTGCTTCATTGATGATACCCCTCAATCACTATGGCTATATGAGATGGACAGACTTCTCTCATGACTACATATAATATATTATGGGGGAGTGGATGCCCAGCGTCCTCACATGCTCGTCCGAAGTCTTATGGTTGAAAATATTCGGGAGTATGATCATGGCCTTGGTGTGGACTATAAGAGGAGGAAAGAAATAAACACCAAGAGGCTCCAGGAGGCTGATGATGAGGTCCAAAAGCTACAGAGTCTGGCAGACAAGAACTCGACCTCCCTCAATGCGCAATCTAAGGTAATATTCTGATTTAAGGCTCAGCTACTAGAGGCTGAAGAGGGTATGAAGCGTTCCTCTAAGGAGATAAACCTCCAACCAGACTGACATGTAGTGCACCCAGATTGTGCCCAATGAATTGAGCCCCCTCGCTGCCGAGGAGTATCAGGAGATGAATAGGCAGCTGCAACTTCTAGACGCCACCAGCTTGAGGGTGGCGGAGCAGTTATGTTCTTTTGACGAGGTTAACCAGTCCATGGGGGGAAACAACCATGGAGTAATATAATGATTACAAACTCTCAAACCTAATTTCATAATTTTATCATTTGATTCAATATCCTACACGAGTTCCATTATTTGGTCTCATTTTACACGCATTTGTTACATTCGTGAAACACCTAGTGATCAGTCCCGAAGCTCACAGGGGTTGAGCCAAATGTGAGAAACAATGGATGACCCCAATGTCATTTCGCTTCGGATTAAAAGTGCCAACTAGGTTTCATGCATCTAGGTTTTGAGAAACCAACATTGATTCCCTAGAAGAGATGGGAGAGACCTGATTAGAGAATGATGCTCTCAGAATAGTCGAATTACAGTTTTCGCAGCATGCTCTTCTAGACGAATGGGGTAACGCTAGGGGCGCTGGAATCAATTCAAACAGATGGAAATCGAAGGTGTGAATCATGATACCTAGTATTAACATTACTATGGGGGTGGAGTGGCAATGAAGGAAAAAACTAACTGCATTCGAAAAATAATATCCTTATTGTGTTAGCATGGAATTCGGATAGAAAATGAGGACCGACCGCTGACAATGTTCGAATCACGGGGCCTGACTCGAAATGTCATCCATTAGTCTTCCAGAATTCTAGCCCAGGACAGAAGGTGATCCATAGGCCATTCATCCATACATATATAGGGTTCCTATAGACGTTTTAGGGGATGAGGGTCCGAATAAGAAGGCACGCAAAGCGTGGTGGGTGGAGTGATGGGTTGTTTGAAAGGAGACCAACACTCTTAAAATTACGCCACTATGGTGGAAACACCTTGGGTGGATGCATCAATATGATCAAGGATCAAGAATAATTAGAAAAAAAATTCCTCTCTCGAAAGGAAAATATTGCTTGCACACATTATCGTGGGGCATCCTGGACTAGTTTAGGCTAAAGGTGCAGGGCTCCCCAAAAGAACTCAGGCCAAGGAGCCGAAAAAGTGGGGGAACCAGCTTTGCGATTCATGGGATGGACCCAATGGAAAGATTCTTTGGCATTCCTACATATCCCATGGGGATGGGAATGAAGCCATATGTAGTTATGGAAAATATCTTGCAGTTTAATGTCTTGCGGAAAAGACGCGGAGTGATCTTAGTTTATGGTCATAGAGCTCTGACCGTAGATGGTAGGAAATGCGGGAGAAACCTGGTGGGGTAATTATAAACTCCAACGTGAATGGGAACCTGAGGATCCGACCACCACATGTTCCCTGGGATGGTTTTAGATCAAGTGTTCGGAAACAAGAGTTAAGATGGTCCCATGGGGGAAGTGCCTGGGCATTCCTACGTATCTCGTGAGAATGAGAATCAAGCCATACGTAGTTCTAAGGGTTCCACGGTAAGGTAACAGTTCTGGAGATAAAAGGGTGTGTTGGTCTGGCCGTCGCACTAAAAGAAGCAGCATTTGATAAGTCTTGTTTGTCCTTTAGGGTAAATGGAGGTTTTTTTGTGTGTGAAGTGACAATCCTAGGATATAATGTCCCAGAATTTCCGCATGAATCAAGCCAAAGGGAGGAATTTTTAAATGGTATGGTTTTTGACTGATACCAAACATGATGTCCCTTGTGTGAGGGAACCACAAAGTAGTGTCATTTTTCTTCATGTAGCTAGGACGATATTGTCAATGTTTAGGGTCATGTGATGGGTCCAACCATTCACTTTAGCATCATGCAACATAGGAGTAGTAGAGATGAGGTTGAATGGGGAATGCGCATGGTGAAATAAAGCATACCCGACGTGAATGAGGACGAGGTAGGCACCGCACCATGCGCAATTATGAGAATGATACCTCGGGCCAAGGGGCCAAAAATAGGTATGAGGGTAGGAAGTATGAGAGAATGACATCAATTAATCTGGACCCGTAGACGAGGTGACTGGGTGTCCCTACATATCTCATGGAATGTGACTCAAGTTGTATGTTTTTCTCCAATGGGGCAATATGGAAAGATATTAGTTTAAGGTCTTATAACTCGGACCATGGAAAAGCAGGACTATTCCAAGTAAGTGTGGACCTAAATCCGATTACTAACCCAATGTGAGTCAAACATAGTGTAGGAAACAAGGGAGGATAATGTATTTTCAATATGTGAAATACATACAAAGGGGAAATTGGTGGATCCCTAAAGGATTACCTTATCGCGGTTTTTTCCTCCTAACGTGCGGATGCACACTGAGGAATAGTACCTAGAGTATCGAAATTCTACTTGGACATGATGAGGTGGAGAAGGGTGTGAATCATGTACCCAAAATTTTGGGATTAACAAGGTTTTCTTGATGATTGAAGATAATTGTTGACCATTTTCAAAACACAGCATCCATATCGCGTAAGCCTGAAATGGGGGAAAACAAATGGGTGTCGACCGCTGACCCTATTCGCAATATGGGACTTGTATCAATTTGTTGTCTGAAACCCCCATGGATGTTGGACTAAAATGGTAGGAGATCCCTTAGTCCTAGAATCTATGCCATTTTGGTGTCCCTTTGGGTTGTGAAAGGTGATCGAAGCCCTAATGAGGGGGAATATGAAGCCTGATAAATGGGTGAAAGCATGTCCTGGTAGAATCCGAAATTCCAGGTGCTAAACTAGAGTACCCTTAGGAACCTTAGGGAATTGTAGAAGAGGACTAAGGGGATCATCTTGAGAGTGGCTGATTTGAAATGATGTGTATAGAACAATGGGTTGGAAAACTCTCAGGAGGGGATGGTAAATGGAATGGTTGTTACTACACCCGACGTGGGTGAGAACATATTCCCATACCACAACGTATATTCCTCTTTCTAGGGGAATGCATGCCATGGGGCCCAAATGATACATATATTTCTATGAAATGGGGCTGGACGTAAATTCTAGATGTCCAAGTGGTCCTACGTATCCCCTGAGGATGGGAATCAAGCCACACATAGTTCTTGAAGGGGTAATGTGCAATTTATCATCATGTACTAAGGACAAAAATGGGTAATAGACCCCACATATAGGAGGTTTATGACATAGCATGTAACCCAACAAGAATGTGGACTGAATCCAATACCACATAGTACATTCTGTCAAGAGAGAACCTGGGCCAGAGGCCAAAAAAAGGTTTAGGGGACTGAAAAGGCCAAGGGGCCTGTGAAGGCCAAAGGGCCTGAGGTTGGACATCATGGACAATGGTATCCATACAAACTCCTCTGTGGTAATCGCCTCATCACAGCTCTTAATCCCATGTGATTTGTTCTCGGCGTGGGAAACAAGGAGCCGAAATTAGATCTCCCAATCATATAGGGGTATAATAGCTGGCATCGCCCAAAGGGAGTTTATTTCTTGGAGATACAAAGGGGAAGAATGAATCACTACACTCAATGTTTAGGACATCATGGGGTGGCTTTAATGAAAAAGGATAGCAGTTGACCATTTTTGAAATAAAGCTTCCCTATAGTGACCCGGAATAGGAATAACAAATGAGCATCGAGTGCTGACTGTATTCGCAATGCAGGACTTTTAACAATTTGATGGTCAACATCCTCAAGGGTGTTGACCAAATGGGGTAGGAGAGCCCTTGGGCCTAGCATCCCTTCCATTCGGGTGCCCTTATGCATGGGAAATATTATGGTGTCCCAATAAAAATCGTGGGTGAAGAATAGTTGAACCCATATGTGATAGAGGCAAACACCTTCGGGGAGTGGGAAGTATGGAAGAATCAAGATGAGATCGACGTGAATTGGGCCAAAAGATTGCACCACACCATATGTATTGACATGAGGGGAGATTTTAAAATTTAGGCTAGGCCAACAGTTGAAATGTATAGGTGTTCCTATGTATCCCATGAGGTTGAGAATCATGCAGATGTAGTTCTTGAAGGCCATGCAGTTTAACATCTTGCATTGGGGGCGTTGGAGGATAGAAGAATAGGGAATGGGCACATGGTGTGACCATTATAATAATTTCATGAGTGGGGCTATGGAATCCTACACCATGTCATGAAAATATCCTCTGAGAGAACTATACCCAAAGGGATTGTGAAATATAAGAGTTTGGGGCAGGGCTCAAGACGAAATGCTTGAGCGTTCCTATGTATCCATTGAGGATGGGAATCAAGACACACATATTTTTAGGGGTGCCGTTTAACATCATGTAGAATGATGCACAGTTTAAATTCATGTAGGAATGAATAGTTTAAGGTCATGGTGGACCAGTTGGCTCAGGCATAGTATTGCTTGAGAAAAATGGCATTGGTCGGATGAGTTATACGCTCACCATCCATGGTCACCAGAGAGTATGCTCCATTAGGGTAATCCCTGTGAATTATGTAATGTCTTTTCCATTTGGGCTACAATATGGGTGGTTTCTTTCCAGGGATAATTGGAACCCATAGGTCCAATACCATGTCACCTTTCTGGAAGGAGAGGAGGTGAACCTTCTTGTTTAAGGCTCCAGCTATCTTGTTATAATACCTTTCTAGATTGTACAGGGCATGAAGCCTCTTCCCGTCAAGTTCTTCCAATTCAACCAGACAAATTTCATCTACCTTATCTGGAACCTACTGGTCATAGACTGTTGTGCGTAATGAAGGCAGCTGGATCTCATGGGGTAAAATGGACTCATCTTTGTACACTAGGGAATATGGGGTCACATGGGTGGAATTATGACTCGTCGTCCGATAATCCTAGAGGGCGTTGGGGAGATTGTATGACCAAATCTTCTTGTTCTGACCAACCATTTTCTGAAAAATGTTATAGAGGGTTTTGTTAAATGGCATGATCTGTCTATTTTTTTCCGCATGGTAGTTGGAGGTATGTTTCAAACGGATGTTGTACCTGGCATACAATTTATTCAGCTCGGCTTCTCAGAAGTTTGTGCCATTAACGGTGAGGATGGTGTGAGGGACTCTAAACCAGTAGATGATGTTGTAGCTCACGAAGTAATTGAAAGAATGGGCCTTGACCTCCTTGAGTAGAACTTCCTCTACCCACTTGGAAATGAAATATGTGGTGGTCAGTTTGAACCTGCCCTGACGAACTGTCACTAATGGATATGGCACCACGACATCGAGTCCCCACACCACAAAAGGCCAAGAGTTCCTGGTGGAGTGGAGAGTTTCTGGTGGAGGATGCATGAAATTTGTATGAATTTGACATGCATGACATCTCTTGGCGAACTCAATTCAATCATGGATCATGGAGGTCAAAATGCACCCCAGTCTCCAGATCTGATGGGACAGCTTCAGCCCAGTTCGGTGGGCCCCATAAAAACCGGCGTGAACCTCCTACATGACCTGAGAAATCTCAACTAATTGGATGAAATGGATGAGAAAACCATCATACTCTCTCTTTTAGAGGATCTAATAAAGACTGCGACCACACTAGAGGGTAAACTACAACGCGCAGAATCAGATGCACTCGTGCTCGGCTCGGTCAGCCGGGAGGTAACCATTTTGGAGATACTCGACAAAGGGGGCTATCCAGTCGGGGGTCACTTCAACCACTACATCTGAGGATCCTAGGAGTCCTGAACTAGAGGCTCCCATGGAAATATGTCTTACTCATGGGTTGTCTTCATCATCTAAGGTGACTAGAATGATGAATCTCTGATATTCCACCTGTATAATCAGATCATCCTACTCAGGTTCTGCATGTGATACAGTCAGGCCTACCAGGTCATCCACTCGACCATTCTGAGATTGAGGGACTTGAGTAACATCTAGGAGAGATGGAAACTGGGCCATTATCTAGAGGGTGCGCTCCAAAAATGATACAAACTCTTTCTTTCTAACGAGATAATTACCGTTGATTTTCTTGATGACTAGTTTGGAATCACATTTCTCATACAAGTGGGCGCATCGATCTCGAGGGCCAGCTCAAGGCCAGTAATGAGATCCTAATACTCTGCCTCATTGGTGGTGCAACCTTCTGACAACAGGAATGAGTATGGAAGAATGGCTTGCACCGAGGTAACAGAGACAATACCCAGGCCCACCCTGTTGAGCATGGGTTCACTGATCCTCCAGCCGGTGGGGCATTGGGAAGCACCATCAATGTACATCTACTAACAAGGGATTACATGATCTACCAAGAGGATTTACTCCTTTGGAAAATCCAAATCCAGGACTATTCCATGAGGGTTGGATGGGAAACTAGAAAATATTCCAATGCTTGTCCCTTGATAGAATTGTTGAGGCACAAACCTGATGTCAAATTGCTGGAGGATTTCTACCCACCGTGATAGATGATCGACCAATATGGGGCGGTTCAGAATGTACTTCAGCGAGTCTAACCGAGACACCAGCTGTAACTCATGGTGTTGCAAGTAGTGTCTCAATTTCTGTACTACAAATACAAGTGAAAGACATCTCTTTTCTATGGGGGATCATCTGGTCTCCATATCGTGAAGCATGTGACTAAGGTAGAAAAGACTGCTCTCCATCCCCTCATTATTCTTCTGGGCGAGAAGGGTGCCAAGAGATCATTCAAGGGTAGTCACGTACAGGATCAGCGGCTTTCCAGGGATGGGTAGCATCAAGACCGTGGGATGGAGTACATATAGATATATTTCCTCAAAGGAAATATGGCACTCTTTGTCCCATTTGTATGCAGTGTATTTCTTCATAAGCTGGGAAAAGGGCTTACACTTTTCGTCCAAATTCGTAATGAATTGGCGTATGTAGGATAAGTGGCCTTGGAAACCTTGAAGCTCCCAAATATGTCTCAGAGGAGGAATCTGACTGATGGCCTTGATCTTCTCTGGGTCGATTTCGATGCCCCGGTACCTAACAAAAAAACCAAGGAACTTCCCAGAGGTAATTTCGAAGGAACATTTCAGTGGGTTCATTTTTTTGTGGTAGGAATAGAGGAAGCCGAACACATTCTCATGGTCCATGAGATGGTCCTAGCTTTGGAGAGATTTGACCCCCAGATTGTCCAAATTTCATTCCACCAATGTCCTGAGGATTGGCTTGAATATGTGATGCATGGACCACTGATAGGTGGCACCTGCATTCTTCAGGCCAAAGGGCATAACCTGGTAATAGAATGGATCTTTTTAGTACCCGAAAGGCTGTAGACTCCTCGCCTTCGGGGGCCATCCAGATCTGAATATATCTAGAGTACCCATCCCTGAAAGAAATGTCTTGGAACCCACTTGTAGCATCGATAAACAAATCTGTCACTGGAAGGGGTAAATCATCATTCAGGCATAGACTGTTGGGATCTCAAAAGTCGATGCAGACCCTGATCTATCTGTTCTTCTTCCTGACTTGCACAATGTTGGCTAGTCACTTGGGGTACTGTACCTCCTTGATGATGTTTTCTCTGAGGATCTTTTCAACTTCGGACACAACCATGGAACCATGAGAAGGGTTCATCTTCCTAGGAGGCTGCTTGAACTCGAGATGATTTCCCGGAAGACAAGGGCAGTGGACGACTACCTGAGGATTAAAACCTGGCATCTAGTCCTAGCTCTAGGTGAATACATCACGATGATGTTTCAAGAAATCCAAGTACCTCTGTTTCTCCTCTAGGGCATGGTGGAACAAATTAACATGGGTCTTGGGACTACCTCTCTGCCGAGGTTCACCTCTACCAGTTCATCAACTGTAGCAGAGACACCCTCTTCAAAGGCCGAGGGAGCATCCTTGAGATCCTCTTCTACAATGGTGGAGGGACCCCCCATGGGATAAACTCTTTATGGATTTGTAGATTCTAATGGGAGGCTGGTACAATCCTGAGTTGTTATAGATACTGTATCAAGGGATTCTAGTACTACTTAAACCATAGGAATGAAGCCTGTCGACCTGATATTGTCAGGTCTTCAGCCCATGGAACCGCACATGATGATATCAAAAGAATAATGGCGTGTTAGCCCGAGATGGTTACTTCCAGCTCCGCGAAACAGACTCGTATGATGTACTGCTATTACCATGGGGTGTACATCCCAATACCTTATAGGGGTAGGAGGTTCTGGGATCACATGAGACTGATTTGTGTAGGAATATGAAGTGATTTTCTACCGTCATTTGGACTTGGAAATATTCGTCCATCTTGTACCAGAAACAACAGAACATTTCCACTTGTCGGGGTATGTGGCCTCTAATATATGGACCGGGAAGATATAGGCATCGTCCAGAACTGCCCAGGGGTCAGTTGCAGCCATGACGGGTTCGACCTCACTGGCTTGAAAATGATTATCCAGGCTCTTGTAATAGTCAGCATCTAGGTAGCTGGATTTACAAGATGCAAAAGGAGATGTGTCACCTTGGAGTACACATATTCGGCCATTGAGGGAGTACATGAGGCATTGATGATACGATGAGGGGACCACTGCGTGTAGGTGGAGACATGGTCTGCCTATCAATACATTGTATGCGGTGTCTTGGGAGACAACCATAATCTCGGTACTGGCTACTAGGCCACCGAACTGGGTCTTCAAATGGATCTTACCTACTATGGTCTACTATGTCCTGTCGTATCCCTAGATTCATAAATCGGAGGGAGTCAGGTTATCTTCGGATAACCCCAACTTTCGTATTGACCGCGTCGAGATAAGGTTAATCCCGGAGCCGGTGTCGAAAAGATAGTGGCAACCCTCTACGCCGTCAAATTGGAAAGTCATATAAAGTGGGAGGATGTGCCCCTATATGGGATAGCCATCATCTTTTCGAGAGAATGAAATGATGGCATGACATTCATCATTGTCAACCGCTTCAGTATGAAAGGCTTCTACAGCTGTTACCTCTGTGTCAAACTGGATGGGGATTCTTAAAGCCTCAGCGAGCACCTCAAACATTTTTGATGACAAGTGAAGGGCCTCAAGGATGGAAATTCTCACTGGGATGCTGGAAAGGTGCTTGAGGCTATTATATTTCTGTGCCATGTGGGAACATTTTCTTATAGGAGGCCACTCTTTGATAGAAGTCTTGGAGGTCCCTGCCGGTTGGACTGACAGCTGGCTGGTGCTGGGCATGTCCCACAGTTCAGTAGTCAAAGACTAGAGAGTAGCTATAGTATGAGGACCGAACGACTATGATCATCCTTTAACTGGGTGAGGATGGTCACGGCACAGTCGAGGTAGCTCTACCTCATCCATTAGCACAAATGGTTGTGGAAGCTGGCCTGATGACACCAGATGAAGATGATGCACGTGTTGAGATCTACCCTAGGCCTGCCGTCTGGTCTCAGTGGCATGCACATCCTGGCTGGAGGTGCCAACTGGTATTCCTTGATGAACCATGTGGTCGCAGCTCAACTGACGTTGGCATCAGATGGGGACGTTGGGGAGGTTCGTCGGGCGCACCTCGTCGACGGGAGTTATGTAGGGGTTTACCAACTCCACGTTGTTGATCGAAGCATACCCTTGACTGTCACTTCACGAATAATCCACAACGGGGCAGATTCTGGGAGGAATCTGAATCTCAGGGGGCATGAAGTCACTGAGAGTGCAGGATGATGATGGAATTGGGGGGGGGGCGCATTTCTTTACCTTGCGTCGAAGATTATTGTTCTTCTAGAAAGAGTTCGGATAAGATGATGATGCAGAAGTTTTGGTTGCAGCTTCTAAAGGCTCCAGCTAATTCAGAAGTGCCCGAACGATACCATGGGTATGAGAGACCATTTTTCGAGCCATCCAGTCATCATACATCTGGGACCTGCACTTGGAAACCTGCTGTTATTTTCCTTTGTCGTCGCAACTGTAGTCTGGCCTTATGAAGACACCCGCCACTTGTGCCGGGGCCTGGCCCAACCTCACTATGTTGTTATTGACCTGGTCTGGAAGACAGTATTTGAACACATAGAACTTCTTGAGGTTGTACACCTAGATCAGATGATAGAGGTATTAGTTTGGGCGATCAGTGAGGCTCGCCTCTTTTGGCCTTTGGTACCCAGGAAAAATAAAGATACCTTGTTCCATGGTACTTTTGAAATAGCCAATAACCAGATTATCATTGAATGAGTAGGTCCCACCTCTTCTGTCCAAAATGGGGGGCCTTGGAGCCTGGACCTGATGAGGAGCTAGAGGATCTTGTCGAGGAGGCAGACCCAGATTTTCCTGCCTCGATAGTGGAGACACATTACATAGGGGAACCTGCCGATTATGAGGCGAACGTTTCTGGGTTGGAGGATGTGACTGTGGTGGGGGGCCTCTGCGAAGTTACGGAGGCGGTTCCAATGGTAATAACTCCAACAGTCCGGGGGCCTCTATTTGAGCCACCGCAGTGGGATCGGCTCTGACATCCCTTCTCACGAGAATTGTTGGAGTCAATGAACGTGCCTAGCTAGCTAGTTGCAGGGCTTCTTCTAGGTGCTAATCCATATCAGAGAAATCTCAAAATCCTTTGAGAAAGTTCTGGGTTATCAGAGAGGGAACCATTTCCATCTTGAAATTTCTTACACACATCGTCAGTAATTTCTCTTGAGTCAGTGGAATTTCAAGAGAATATGTAAGCCCCTTCCAAAGGGAAATAAAGTTCATGTGACACCAATCCGGCCTTTGTTTTCACTTATAGAGGTCTGCGATGCGGGTTTTCCACGTGGTGGAGCTGAACTAGTAGAAGAATTGCATGGGAAGGTCCTCCTAGGAGGTTACAAATCCGACGGGGAGCTGACTGTACCAAACGAATGCCGACCACTCCAATGAATGAACAAAACAATAGAGCTTGGCAGCCAAGTACTATGATGGAGTCCCTAACATGGTCCCACACCTTGAGATAAAGTTTTCAAGGTACTACGGTAGGTTCCCCACCTTGTTAAACGGTGAGAAGGTGGGATTACCGAAACCTGAATGTGCCTGCACATCATCCACCCATGCTGGATATGGCTTTCCATCAGGTGGGATTGCCACCTGCCATGTTTCCAACGCATCAAGGTAGGAAATTAGTGTTTCCATAGGATCATCTGGGCATGGGTCCCTATCATGATGGGATCCATAACCACAAGTGAATTGGAAGGTTCTTCAACGAGGTAAGGTGGCTCAGCGGCTTGTGGAACAACTGGTGGGGCGACTTGCGGGGCAGCTGGGGGAACCCAAGCTGGGTTCCATGGATTAACTCACTATTCTGAAGGGTTTGGTGAGACATATCGTTCTCTCTTTTCATGCGCTCCAACATCAAACCTATCCCTGGGAGCAGCATGATCAAGGTTTCCTGGGGGTAGCTTGCTGAGGGGAAGTTATTCATGCACCTACTGTACTGGCCTAGGACTGTCGTAGACGAGCCATCACTCTACAAAGCATTCAGCCAATTATTTTTTGACCAAATTATTATTCTCACCACGTTGTTGGTGCAACGTGGACTTCTCAGGGTCCTCATCCATCTTATGCACCGAGGCGGAAGGTTCGGAGAGTTTGGCAGCTCCAACGTTCTCTTTGCCCTTACATGAATTCCTAATGAGTACCAATGCCTCAGTGGGAGTAGGGAGACCTAGTAGGTTCCTCTGCTGACGAGTAATCCTTCCCAATGGGTCCAATAGGGGTGGAATACCCTCCGGGGGTATGTCACAATTGAGAAGATCCATCTCTTCCTCCCCATATACTATGTCATCCATGTGGACTGTGACCCTTCCTGGGGGCATTTCCTCAATATCGCCTTGCGTGTCAGGTTGCTACTGGGTAGGACTGAAGAGGAGGGAAGAATACTGTCCCCAACCACAGATTTGAATGTGGGGGTATCCTCCTTGATAATTTTGTTTAGTAACTTGATACTCTGAATGCATTTCTGCTGGAGGGACTCATGACGACCTGGTGACTCAAGGCGATGGGCCACAGGGAGTACAGCCAAATCGACTAGATGACATTGCTCGCTGATGTTTTAGAAATGAGCATGGGTCCTTGGATAAACCACTCGATGATGATGATGACTAAAATTTGTCACCCAGTGGGTGTGGCAGAAAAACTCAACTTCCTCTGGGGTGAGGGATTTCGGTATGCAGAAATTCACTGGTGCCATGGGACAGAACATCTTGGGGAAGTGGTCCACTGCGAGGATGTTCCATAAGCTCCTTGGCTCAAATTCATTGTCTGGACCTTGATTTCCCCATTCATCAACAGGGGGTGGTTGCTGAACCAGTAGTGGTACTGAGTTACACCACTGGGACAATAGGCTGGTCGGTGGAGAGTATGACATGTGGGATGACTGGCCGCCGAATCATGGGTTTTCCTCCGATGAGTGTAGCGACCTAGCCACTACGTCATGGTAAAATGGGATAATGACTGTAGTTCCTATATCAAGGGCTTGTTCTACTGGTGATAGTCCAATATGTTGCTCGACCGCCATAGGTCCCTAGAATAGTTCTTTGTGATCTCTGTTCGATGTAGAGAGCGCTACTAGTGACGACGGTGGCGATTGCACCATTGTAACCTATGATGTTTACAGATTTTCATCCTTCTAAATATACATGCAGAGGGAGGGAGAATACAATGGACCATGAATTATGTGAGTACCAGGATGATGTTCCTCGTCCCTTACTCGACCATTGACTTAGATGGGTGAGTGGATTGTTTCTGTGCTAAGTGGTTTTACGCTTTAGAGTCTGAGAAGTGGACTAGTTTGATCTCTGTCCAGACATTCCCAGAATTCTTCTTATGGTGTAAACGACCTGGCTTCCTAGTCCTGTATGGCTCTTCGGGCCAGGTTAGATTTCGAACATGATGTCCTTCGGTCGCATTGGTGATGTGTTGGAGAGGGTTTCCACCCAAGAAATCCAGGGTGCGATGAGAAGCAAGAAAAATGTCAAAGGGGACATGGGGAGTACCTCCATGGGTAGAACTGGAGTGGGAAAGACCTATGCTAGAACTGGAAGAAGAATGGGGGGGGGGTACCTCCAGGATTATTTTCCTTGGAGACCTCAGTATGAGGAGGGTCCTTGTACCAGTCCAGTTGAACACGGGTAGGACCTCCGTGTTGGGTGCGGGTGGAGCGAGGCTAACCTTCATCCCTCGGGTTGATGAGGCAAGGAAAACTTTCACCAGCTGCTAAGAGGATGTTGGGAGGATCCCCACATTGACGAGTTACCAGACATGCAATGTCCCTACACTGGTGGTTGAGGGTAGGAGAAATGACTACATACCTAGTGTAATGGGCATGGGAGAGGCTTCCATTCCGAGAATTACCGTCTTGGGGAAGACCCTCATTCAGATTGAGTGTGGCACGAGGCAGACCTCCCTGCCAAGTCTCAAAGATATGAATGCCCATGATTTCTGTGGTAGTATTATAGGGAGGACCTCTGTACTAGGCGACATTGTTGCGAGTTAGCTCACAGCGGGCATTCTCCTCAGCTTGCGCCCGACGCTAGCATTAGGTCGGATGATCTGGGGCCAGTGGTGCAGGCACATGTCTTACATGTTCCTCATCCAGCAATACTAGCTGGGAGTGATGAATTGGCTGGGTGGGAGTCCTCGCTGGGAGCCCCTGGAATTGGACTCTGACCGAGCTGGCCCAAACCTCACCTACCTCATCTACGTAGGGTAGGTAATTGTCGATTTTTTCTGGGGAAAGGCTCCCGAAATGGTTATATGTTGGCATGGGGAGAAATGGCTCCATCTGCGGCCCTTAGGGGTGGCATTGGTGATGAGACGCAGAACCCTATAGATCTAGGCAAGCCATATCCCAAGTCCGGATTATGCTCTCTTCCATGTAACGGCACACGAGGTCGTTGATTACCCTCCGTTGAATGTCCTCGGATGGGGAGAGGGAGCATGGGCACCACATGATCATAGATGTAGATGCCATCATGGAAGAGGTGAAGCCACGTGGAATGGAAATGTTGGCACTTACATGCCCCTGCGTCGATGGGAAAGTGGTGATCGCATCCCTGTAGAAGAAACTTAATTCCTGAGATGTACGGAGGTTAACTTATTACTGATGAAAGAAAAATGGATCGACGGCCAATTCCCCAATGCTATCCCATATTCCATGGCCGATAAGAGGAATCCATGCTTACAACATCATAGAACGGGATGCCCTACGTTCTACTGCCCCAACATCTGGGGATTTTCACACCAGGCCCGTTATTTTATAGGTGGGACCCAAAACTATATAACTGGATCCAGTGACATGTTAATCTATTGATTCCTCGAGCGCTACTAATCTCCATTTTGAAGAGAAGACCTTCATGCTCGGTTCACCATTTCTGTTTTCAACACTTTCATCAGGGCATGCGCATCCATCTATGGAGGATGATAGGCACTATTTTTTTGCCCCGCATTCCCGCTTTCCCAAGGAGAGTGGCATCCGCTCCTTGTTCAGGGACGTTTTCTCCTTGATCGAAACAGGATGATGGGATGTCAGTTCCTACTTCAGTGGATTCCTCCTAAGAACTCGTCGCCAAGTCCGGGTCTCCCATATATATTTAATACTTTGTTCATGAAACTCTTCCTAAAGCCATATCTTCATGGACACCAGTTATTTATACTACTTTTGTCGGTACATTCCAATGGGTTTGGTAAGGGCAGAAACCTTTAGTCAGGGGAGTAGTCATGTTGGGAAACATTGGTGTGTCTAGGCACTCGGACACTGGCTCATCTATCTTCTGTCCCTTATTATTGGGCTTCTCAATGGCACCGAATTCCAAGGCATCTCACATCGAATACATGGAATCATATGCCAATGGGATGTCTCTGAGGTTTTCCTCAGCTTCCCATGTTTAACACAGGGTATGCCATAAGTTTAACATCCATCGTAGATGGGCTGGACTTATCAGAACACTAATTAGAGCGGATCAGATGAGTGCAACTCTCAGATGGAACACTGATGTTTGGGCCAACACATGGTTGAACTCCCGGTTACTATTGAGGGGAATGGGGTGTGAGGCGGCATGATCCCACCAGGATGTGGCGGTCCGGGTAGGAATCTAGATGGATGACGGAGCGGTTGAATGATGTGGATGGTGAATGGGATAGAACCGCCACGAGGATAATGATGGTTTTGGGATTGAACCTCCAAGTGGATTCCTACGTATCCCTGTGGTAGGGAATCAAAGTCTATGTAGTTCAATGGGATGATGGGACACTGGAGGAGGCATCCCATGAGAATAGACGGGTGGATGGGTCCCAGAGGAAGTAGAACCTCCGAGATGGGGCATGAACTTCATGGAACACACAAGATTTAATGATAGATTAGGATGAGACATATGTGGTGGGGATGATCCTCCAGGAGGCTTCATAAGTATCCATGTGGAAGAGAATCAAAATTTTTGTAGTTTAAGATGGGGTAGGAACTAACGTGAAGGATTGTCTGGACAAATGGTTGTTGGGAATGAACCATAGGGAGGATTCCTGCGTACCTTGCCTTGGCAAGGATCAAAGACCACTTGTTCAGGTGGGATGGGGATTACACTCTAGGTTGACCAAGGTATTGGTGATCTTACACGAAGCGGATCAGAGTGGCTAATGGGTGGTGGGGTTGAACATCGAGGAGTCTTCCTATGTACCTTGCCTTCGAAGGGATCAATGATCTCGTAGTTCAGGTGGGATGGGGCTTACACTCTAGGCTGCCCCGGTGGATGTCACGGTTGGTGCTTACTCTAAGCCCACGTGTGTCATGCTCGATGTGTGAAACAAGAGGCAGTAGAGACCTGGCGATCATGTCGTGAAAGGTACATCCATGAGAGGTGAAGTGGGGCTTACACGTGATTGCAAACCAAAGTGGAAAATGGTATCATGCATGGTAAGAATCCCGAAGAGGTTGGGACTTACTCTAGGATGGAGGCCCGATGGCGCCGATGCCCAGTGGGAGAGGGATTTGGTACCGGAGAATGGAGGGTTCTGGTGTCCACCCCCTAGTCCTTAGGACTGAAGAAGAAAGGAGGAGAAGGGATGCTGCCTCCTGCAAGAAAAGACAGGGGCTTACACCCAGATGGTCGCCCTTTCCCAATGTAATATGCATGGGGGGTGTCAGAGTTTGATGTCATGTGTTGAGGATGATGGTGCTTGGAAGTTTGACGTCTTGCAGCTCGGACGAGGTGGGTTCACTTCGTACCCCTATGACCTACATAACTGGTAACCTCAACACCTTGGTTAAGAGAGCGGATAAGAAATGTCGTGGCTAGGGGTGTCTTGGAGCGAACCATTAAGGGTTCCACGTTAGCGTGGGTATGAAAAGAAGTAATATCCATTAGCATGTCTTTGCAGAAAATCATGAGGTGAATTAATGCAACGGGCAATATCGCCCAAGGGACTTTCAAATCACATCGTGTGAACCTGGAGGGTTGCACGGGAAAAGGAATTGCAAATCAAAGGGGTTCATAGGTAGGGGACTTGTGAAGATCTGGTGCTCCGCGTGGTGGAGGGTACTTGCGAAGGGGCATGCATCACGAAGTGGAGCGTCACAACCTAAGCATAGGGAAGAGGTGCATATAGGATGTTCTTCGTGATGTGGGAAGGAATTCATGGAGCTCTTCCTTGTAGAGAAAATGTGCCTCATTAAGTAAGGTATCGTGAAGCAATGTGCTTCCCGATGTATAGTGACACCACCTTATCACATGGATCATGTGTACATGAAGGGTGTTTCGCGAAGTATAAATGCTCCATGATAACACGTTCCCCTTGGGGTTAACCTTCCTTCGCGGAGGACCTTAGGCTCCATGAAAGGCATACCTATCATAATAAGGGGTTAAAACAAGGCAAGGAGGAGGGACTTCATAGAGAAGAAGTACCTCGTACAGCTCACAGTTCACAGAGTAGTAGGTTCTTTGTGTTTTGTAATCTAGGAAGTTGAAAGGTCGTATGATACGCCTTGGACTTGCGGGGAGGCCATTATTTATAGGCAAGAGGCTCCGTGAAGAAGAGCTATCTCGACACAAAGATGGATTTTGTTACTCCATGGCTGGTCGTGAATGTCAAATTCAGTCGTGGAGCATCCCACCTCTTTACTCTGTGGCAGGTGCTCGAACGTTGAAGGCGATCGTGGAGCATCAATCCTCATTACTTCTTGGCGAGCCCGCGAATGTCAGAGGTGCTCATGGAGCATCCCGCATCCATTCTCCACGGTGGCCGTAGGGCCATGGGGACTCTGCGTAGTGGCTTTTCGAGGTGGCCTTGCACATTTTTTCACTTCTTCTTCTTGTTCCCCTATTTTGGCACCAAAAAAGATAGTTAAGGGAGATAAAAATATCATCCTACATTGGATAAAGACTAATGAAAATAAAGGTCTTTTAGTAAGGGTAAAACCAGGTTTTTATGATGAAAGAGGATGGAGATATAAGAGACTAGTGAAGAATGATTTAAGCTAGGGATATAACTAGATAATAAATATGTGTTATATCAGATTACGGATTATAATAAAATTTTTATATTGTGTTAAATAATTTTTTCGATGGAATAACCAACACGGAAAGGATTATGTCTTTATACTGAACCTTGTAAAACAATGTTTTTTGTGCCTTCATATTTCCACCATTATTTGAGGAAATCCTAATCGACATAAGAATAGTTGATCAAGTAATTAATTATCCATTATTAGTTAATTATTAAGAATTTTTTTAAAAAATAAATCACTAATTCTACTCTTCCTCGTCACGGTGATCTCACTGTAATATGGGATCTAAAAATAGTATCAAAAGGGAGGTCACCTATAAATGATTTAATAGAATACTGTGAATAGAGAATATGAATTTAATTAAAAACATGGGTGTTTCCATGATTAATTATGATAACTATCATGGCTAGAAAAAAGGATGATGTTATATCTCCTTTCACTTTGGATAATAGTAAGATATATATGTACAGTGGGATTTCCACCCAATAATTAGAATTCTACTATTAATTTTTTTAGATTAGAGGAACATAGATACAAAAGAAAAAGCTAAAAAATTAATCATTATGGCTCAATAAAAAATGTACACACTAAATTGATGTGTCTCTAAACTTGTAAGGTGATCTGGGATAAACTACTATATTGATATGAATGAAATCTTAATTTCAAAGAAGCTAAGATAAAAATTTGGAGAATCGGGATTGATGATATAAGAATTGGTGATTGTGCATGTATTTAGGAACAATTTATAAGATTAAATGAGATTTTTAGTAGTATCATAAGTTTTTATGAGAATATGGATGTCTCAAACAATATTAAAAAATGAGATGTTTTTTTAAAGATTGAATCTGAAAGATTCATATTTGAAAGACTGAGAATATCTGTCATTGGATGAAGTTCTTAATATTCTCATAAAATAGGAAATGAAAAAATTCCCTATAATAAAGAAGAATGAAAGATAAGTTATGTCTTTTGAATCCATAATAAGAGGTAAAATCATAATTAAATAAGAACTAGAATAATGTGATTATAATAATGACGAATGTGAACAACACACCAATCATATGTTGGCCTTATTTAAAAATAATAATAAGGGGAATATGGAAAATAAAAAAAACAATCACTCAAATGTTGTAATTGGCACATTCAAGGTCATTTTAGTTGTGATTGACCAATGAAAAAGGTTACTAAAACTGAATCGACAAAAGAATTTATGAGGTGCCATAAAAATAGATGGAAGAAGCATTATAAGAGGTTTACTTCAAAGAATAACAATATGATTAGCAAAGAAATGAATGATTTTTCAACAATAAGTAGTGAATGAGATGATGTGATATATTATATGAATATAAGGTTTAATATGGGAAAAGCTAAGAAATACAATGACTTATTTATAGATGATGGACGTGATGAGGGAACTAACCAGGATTGAATGCTAAATAAAAATCTTGAAGTCTCACTTGTGACCAATATACAACCCAAGAAGGAAAATAAAATGCTAAATAAATAAGATTATAAGATCATTTTTTTAAAAAATTAATTTGTTCAGAATGAGGAGAAACAACTTGATGAAATAATGGAATAAAAGTTAAATATTATTGTTTTATAACGAAATAAGAATTTTTTTGAAGAAAAATCACATAGTAAGTAGGATCATAGAAAGGGAGAATCGACACATATTTAATAAAACAAAAAAAATTATTGAAGTTACATAAATTGGATTATATTTTGAATGATATAGGAGTAATTATTGAAATTAAAGAGGAATAATTAGTTGAAACACAATCAATATTCCTTTATTCAAAAAATTAGTTTAAAATATTAAATACGACTTCACCAAAGCTATTGATCATGAGTAATAATCTTTTAAAACATGTGAGAAGCATGGTCCTCAAAATGGATTATTATTTACCTAATAAATCTCAATTTATATTATCCTTTTTGGAAAATGTAGGCTTAAAATACAAGATTGAATCTAGATGGACTATAAGAACAATTGAAAACACATCCTCTAGAAATGATTATTGGACCGATTCATTCAAAATATTTCCTCCTAAATTGAAACACTCCAATATTATGAAAAGAGAGTAAAAAATCTAGATATAAGAACTAATATTAGTCTAGATGGTTGAGGTTCAGAGGCTACATACGGTGTTATGTTATGTTTGATTATAATGATTATTAATGCATGTATATCATGTCACTAACATTAATGAGGAATGAATCAAGGAGGAAAAATGTTATAAAGATTAAGATACATTATCATAAATAGAATATTGTGATAATGACATCATCAAAACTATTAACATAGAATTTTTTTGAATGATTGAGTTATTCGTGATGTAGATTTGGTTGATAAGGTCAAAAATCTGAAAATTCATGATAAAATTACCACGATAAATTTCATTTTATATGAAAAGGATAATGCTTCAACAAAAATAGAATTTATAATTTTTGATCTTGAATTCACATGCATATTATTTAATAGATATCTATAAATTACATTATTTTATCTCTATTTTTTTGTACACTACTATATCGCACTTAGTCCTAGATTTAATTAAATAAATGTAATTTTATATGAGAATAATGTGATATCATCCCTCTCTAAGAAGTGATCATGAAATTTTCATATAAGGGAGACGATCATGTCTTCAGATAATTGATGATCTATGAAAGATACCCACTTATCCTTTTAATTTGATTTTAAAAAACATAGAAAATATTGAGAAAACATACTGAATTTTGAATATATGAAGAGGTATTGACAACAAAATACAACGGGTGAGACTGTTGACCCCATGCTGCATTTTTTCCAATTAGACAATATGTGGATAATATAAATCCCAAGATTGTTGAAGTGATCATAGGTTCTAAAGACTTGTTTCATTAATTAAAATTTTCTTAATATAAGATGAAGAAAATTTCCATCCAATAAAATATTTATTTTCAAAAAGATGATTTGATGATGACAATGAGAGGTTTTTATTCGGGGAGGATGAAACGAACATTCCCATGAAAAATGAGTAAAATAGAATTAATGTGTTTGAGGTGATCTAGAAATAAATTTATCTACGAATTATATTCAACCCATAAAAATTATTCTAAGTATATATCACAAAATCAATTAAAAATGTGGACCATCCCACTAGCCTAACAGGGCTAGGCTTGACCAAGGGCACTTGTGGGACTGAGGTCCACAATCCCAATGGGATCCACCTCAGCCATCTTGCAGGTAGATTATTTATTATGGAATAGGATTTGTGTAATCCAAGAGTAGTGGGAGGGGCCCGAAGAAGCGTACCCTTGGGGGTGCATAGGTTTGATGTATTTTTGGTGGATCAAAGCTTTCGCATGTCGTGTGTGAAGGGTGAATGTGGGTGTCATTCCCCAGCAACCATGGAACAAGGGTGAAATGGAAGCATTTGAGTAATAAACATTAGTCAAGATATACCCCATGATTTATGTTTAACAATTGTAGACAATTCAATGTTCCTGCACCATTAAAATTACATAAATAAAATGGGTTATTCGATCTATAAAATTTGACCCATCTAATCTAGCAGGAAGCATCGTCTTCCTCCTCATCCGCTTGAGGGTTCTATGGAACTTTGTTTTCCCCCATTTAAGAAATATAGGGATCATTACCATTTCTAATAATATTAAATATAATTACATAGATATATTAAAGGATGTTTCATTGAAAACCTATGATCCAGGAGAGTCTAAATCATTTTTTCACAATTTTTTAATGAATTACCATGCATGAATAGATATTCAGCGATCACTATTATCGCCTGATGATTCTATGTACCTAGATTTAGTAAATTATGGATTTAATTTATGAGACTTATATAGATAATATTTTCATATAGTTTCAATAGAATGAATATTCTTTTAATTTTGAGAATAAATATTCCATGTATATCCAGAAATCCATAAGTGTTTAGTTATAGGGAACCAGATTATCTCTGGTGAAGCTGATAAATACATGTGATGTTATAAGAATCCACATGTAATGAAACTAAATATACAATGTTAATAATAGATAGGACCAAATATTTTAGTCATTAAAAATGAGTCGGATGTATTGTAAAAGAATAATTCACATGAATAGGTGAATATCAAGTCATGAATGATAGTGAGGTAAACCTGATGACTTCCGGTATTCAAAAATATGATTATCCATGCGTGAAGATTTAGTTTCTTGAATGTATACATACATGGTGAGATATGGAAAATAAATTATCCATTTAAGAAAAATAAGGATACCCAAGCTCCTCTGGTATTTGAGATTCATAGAATAGAGATGAATAATAAAAAAATTATGTGGTATTGAAATTGGTAAATATAATACCTTATAATGAATGTATATTTTTCTCATTGATGAATAAATTTGTTTATTTATAAACACATTTAAATGAGGATTTAAATTGAGAATTTATATTGTTTAATTTATTGAGACCGCATGTGCCTCATTATTTTGTATAAATATGTCCTTGTATGTGATTAAATTATTTCGTTAATTGAAATATGTTTTTTAGATCTCAATAAATTATTTAATCAATTAAAAAGTGATTGAATTCATGACATCATAAAAAGAGTGAATAGCTCTGGCATTTTTGTGTTGAGGAAACTGATCATATTTATGTGATCAGACATACTTGAGAAAGATCAACAAGATGAAAATTTCTAGATCTATACATGAGAATGTGTGATTCAGTAAGCCCATATAGGAAGATAATTGGATCACCTTACAGTGGGCCAAAACTAAAGGGAAGATTGAGCTTATAGCTAGGGGAATAACCAGTTTCGAAGGAGGCATGATGCTAGGGTTAAACTAGTTAGGTGCAGTTGTGGGTATAACAATATACTGAAGGGGAATTGAATAGGCCGTATAACAAGCTTTTAAAATGGGGTAAATGAAATTATTTTTTATATTCACCTTCTGATATAGTGCAGAATCCATTTTGGTCTAAACAACCAACACATCAATTAGTTATTATTTGTATCGAACCTTCTAAAACCTTGTGTTCACTTCCTTTGTATTTACATCATTATTCAAGGAAAGTTTGAGATAAAAAAATAGTGGTTAAAGTCATTAACTATCCATGGATGTTTAATTGATAAGAAAAAATTTATAACAAAAAAATGGGATCACTGATTCACTACGCCCCTCCCACTGATCTCACACTAATCTAGGATCTTCTAATTGAAAATTACTTCATTTATTTATAATACACTTTTAAGGAAAAATGAGATCCCATGACTGTAAAAAATTATAAAGAATCAAGTTCCAAAGGACAGATTAGAACCATTTAACACAAATTTAGCCCTATTAGATATGTTCTTCCTCTAAAATTTATACTGGAGTGAATTTACCTATATAGCTGGATCATCCTTGATTAGATATTCAATCCAACATAACATCTTTTCACACATTTTAATGTACTCCTCAATTTTTATCTTCCTATATTGAATCCTAAAACCAAAATAAAATCGTTCTTATTGATCCACCCGGTTTTCCCCGTAATAGTTTCCATAAGTAACCATCTCTCAAGTATCATATCAGCATCTTCATGTGAGGCATTAACTGAAAGAGACTCATAAAATATTTATTCATTAGATTGAATGATATGTCCCTGAAATCTCCCAATATCATTATCCTTAGCTCGATTAGTGATAACCACACTTGAAGATAGTTTATCCACCATTGATCCTTCTTTCTAATAATTTGTTGCATCTAGAAAACCATATTCCTACTCCAGATTTATCAAAACTCTAAGAACACTAAAATTGTTTCCATTACAATTGGGATCGCATTCCATCACCTTACCATTTTCCTTTTTGGTGGATCTTTTCTCTATTGGTTAAGGTAGGTAGGAATATTCCTTTCAAACTTTCGATTTTTTCCTATTATTCAAGATATACATCCCTGAATCCCAATTTCCACCCTGACCCTCCCTAATTCTTAGACTGTGTATCCCTCTACCTTTAATGTATTTTCCACTATCTTTTGAAAATATATAATAATTCACATCTCTAGACACATCCCCTATAAATCCCTTCTATTTTAACTTTATATTCTCGAGATACTTTATATTCATGATCCAATAATTTAATATCAAAACTTTTAAAGAGATTTCCTAGCTTAATAACTATAAAATATCTTATAGGTCTCAACCAGATATGCACACCACCCTCTATGATATGTAATACCTAAAAATTATAGCATGTTGGACCTCCCTCCCTTTCCACATGAGGCACCATTACATAACTTTATCTTAGTGTATCTATCTCATGTGATCCCTCTATTACAATGATTATATATCATGAATGCACCACCTCTATATAGGATGCTGCCATGGGAGAATTGTAGTTTTTATCAGACCTTCCTAATGTAAAAATCCCTTTAATTACTCTTTACATAGATAAGTATTTCTCTAATAAATTATTCTCCACTAGATCAGCCCACAATCATCTTAGACTTCCATGAATTTTGGATCACGGTTTGAAGGGAATACCTTTTCTAGGGGAGAGAATCATTGGATGATCCCTCAAAACCAAACTGGTCAGCTACCTCCAATGAAGAAGAGGAATGAAAAATATGAGTTCTTCAGTCCCTCAAACCATCTAAAAAATCCTATTTATTTTGGCCATCATATCGGGGCTCACCAAGACCTCACTCTGAAACCACATCCCTATTCTATTAACCGACCTAGAGCACTCTTCTACACACTTGTAGTAGACAGTCCGGTCACTATCATAAGAAGAAAAAATCCAACCATGATTCAAAAATAGATTATTTTTATTCCAAAACACTTCTATATCTTAAATCCAATTGAAATCATCTGGAATTCGTGAAATGTCATCATTGATGCAAATACGAGGTGAAATTGGTTGATAAAAAACTATTTCTATTATCATAATAAAGAAATAATCCAATCACGTTCCCAAAAATTCTAATTATAAAACATTAATGAAAAGGAAGAGGAGGTTCTAGAAAGAAATCCCAAATATCCTTTGTAGGAGAATCCTGATTCTTATTGAAATCATAGTACCACCCAAAAAAATGAAGAGAAATCAATTACAGGCTCATTGAGAATTAGACCGGCCCTTGATCATGTTGAAATCCAAATAATTGTGCACCATAATATTCCTATAATAAATAATACCGAATGTGGATTTTTCCTGTTACCCACATCAATAAAAAACAATCCGGATAAAAAAACCCAACAATGGTTGGTGAAGTTTGAAGCGAAGAACCAGATTCAAAACCAGAAAGGATGAGTCATCAGTGAACTCTGAAGTCAATAACAGGAGATATGGGGACCATTAAAACATGTTAAAAACATTAGGGAAAAGTGAGATTAAAGGAAAAGTAAGAAAAAAATTCTTCTTTAGATAAATTATTTAAATAATGATTATGATCCCCATAAAAAGGTTATGGAGGTCCCTCCCCCTCAAGAAGGGGCCAAACTAGAGTGACGACCATCCCCTCCTAGGTCATGCCGAGAAGGATGGATCAAAGGAATTTCGAATGTACCCGTAATCTAGGATCTACAATAAATTTTTATGATTATCTTCATAAGAATATAAATACACATATTTATCCATTTAATGTTATATAAATTTTATAAAATATAACCACAATATTTTTGACTCATAGTGAATTAGAAATGTCCTCTTCTACAGTTAACCAACCATTTAAATGGAATTAATAAGAATGGGGAAAATGGATTTATTAAATTACAATACATTAAAAATTAAATAATTATAGTAGGTTAGAAAAATTTATGAAAATTCATCATACTAATTAATTAACATTTGAAGATTTGGGTTTGAACATGACATAGAAAAATTATGATTTTCTTGAAATAGGTTTAAATACAGTTGGCATGTCATTAGTGTTTTCAATATCTAGGTTATTATTCACAATGGTTAGGTTATAATTCTAATGTTCATATTATGATTCCAATGATAATATAAATTCCTTCAAATACTTCCAATTTTTTTCAAACATTCAATACAATTCCTCCAAAGGTTAAATATTTTAATTTTCTATGATGCCAATTGGTTCACTAAAATTGTCATTAATTTATATAGTTTTGTTAGTGGGAGGGATGATTCTAGTGGATTGGGGTGATCCATTATTTTTTATGCAGTTATTCTATTTTATATTTGTTCCCATTAAAATATATGGAATTTTCATGGATTTAGTTAAGGACTAATGTAATTATTTTTATTAATGAAATAAACTTTTTTTTATTTTAATATGTTTTTTATTGTATAATATAATATAACACACATTTATTCAAGAATGATATATTACTAATAATGTTTGATCATTACATACTTCCCCCATTTATAAATTTCATCAATGAAATTTCAACTCATGTTATCAGTTGAGAATATTTGAGGGTACTTTTTGTTTCATTGTTTATTTAGGTTCCCATGTCTCTTCTTCATACTTATTGTTACACCAAAAGACTTTGACAAGTTGAGTTTTCTTTTTTCATATAACATTGTCTCTATAATATATGATCTTCACCGACTACTCCGTAGAAGATAGTTCATTATCCAGTTGAACCAGCTACTGATTCAGTCCATGTAAGGGATTGGGTATTTACATCATTAAAAGTAATACATGGAAGACATTATGAACTTGATCCATATTTATTGGATGTTCTAGCTGACAGGAAACATCTAATTTGTCATCAAGGATCAAAAAGGGGCCAATGTACCCAGGGTGAATATTTCATTTCATTAAAAACTGAATGGATCTCTTACATAGTGATATTCGAAGGAATACATTGTCTCCAACATCAAACTCTAAGTCCCTTAAATTGTTATCAACATATCTCCTCTTCTAAATCTATTCATATTTTATATATTGATATATGTATTGAACTTTTTTTCAATATATTTCAAAATATTGAGTCCATGTATATTTTTTCATCAATGTCATCACATCAAGTAGGATGTCTAAATTGATTCCCTTATAGTGCTTCATATAGAGCTATTTGAATAATATAGTGGTATCATTTATTGTATGAGAATTTAACTAATGGGTTATTTTGATCCCATTCAATGTTAAATTATATTTAACAAGAATTTATTGTTTATTAGATTTTATGAATAGTCCTTTCAGATTGGACATGGGTTTGGCTATGATAAGCCATACATAAATTCAATTCAGTATCCAAATCATGTTGAAGTATTTTTTAGAATTTATAGATGAAGCATAGTTCATGATAAAAAACTATTGAAAGTTGTACCACATATATCCTGAACTCTTCTTTTACAAATATCAGGGAAATTTGGTCAATAGAGAAATCATCCCAAATAAGGATAATGCGGGCAATGTGGGTGAGTTGATCCACCGCAAGCCATGTCACATTATTTCATTTGGATATATTAAAGATAACAATGATAAATCCCATAGTGATATTCTATTGTTTCAATGTGGTTATAATAAATGGGTCCATCATTCCCTTAGACTTATATCACTCTTCTTTAAAAAAGTTACATACCAATAAATACCAGGTACATTCAGGGATATCTTTCTACATGTTTTCCCACATGATGTTCTCCCCAAGATCTTCGTATATCATTGTACTTCTAGGATGGATTGAGAAAGGCATGATATGTTCATTACCCAATAGCTCCATGTTTATCTCTAGAGAAGAAGTCACACAATTTTTAGTTCCAAATCAAATGACCAAAACTTCATTGATGTGGAACTCTTGAATATTCCCCAGTTTTACTACTTTCACCAGCTTTTTCATCTATAGAACATTTGATAGTGCATCATTATTCCTCTATTAAATATATAGTTTGGAAATAATTTCGGCAAGGTAGGATTTACCTTCTACCATTACTATTCTAGGTTCATCAATTTTAAATCAAAAAAGATAAAGAATTTCATGATTTGTATCATGGATAGAGTACTGGGTTATTTTTAGCAAAGGGCATCATCTCCATTATTATCTCTTTTTTGATTGTATTGAATTGAGAAATCATAGTTCTTGATAAGATCTAACCATATTCACTGATGCATGTCTAGCTCCTTTTTTGTGAATGTGTACTTCAAAATTAAGATGTATATTAATATATAACATTTTTTCTTGTAAAGATTTTGTCTCCCTATATTTATATAACTGATGACTATAGATAACTCTAGTTCATGAGTAAGATATATTTTCATGATGATTTAATTATTGTGGTTTATAAGAAGACAAATTTTTATTCTTCATGATTACACATCCTTGTACATTTAAGGATAAATCAATAAAAATGATAATTTCATCCCTATTATATGGAAAATATACCATTTTTTAACTAAGAAATATTTTATTTAGTTCATGGAAACAATATTTACACTCCTTTTCTAGATGAAATTAACTCCCTTTGGAGTTTACTTGGTCATTGCATCAGAAATTCATGATAATTATTTCACAAACCATATATAGTATTCTGATACTGTATGTAAACAATGAATATTGGTTACAGTATTAGGATTTGTGAAATCCTCTATGACCTTTTTCATTTTTGGATCCACTGAGATTCCATCCATGTTCATGATGTACCCTAGATTGCAAATATTTGTAAACACAACTCACGTTTTTAAAATTTACAAAATATATTATCCTTCCTCATAGTTTATAATATGACCCATTGATGAACTTAATTCTCATTGAGAAAACATTAATATGTCTTAATATATTCGATAAATACCACCTTGAATTTATTAGGGAAATTTTTAAAGACACTATTCAGAAAATCCCTAAATATGAAAGTAGATTTTTTAAACCTATACGACATAAAAACTCATAATGATCATATCTTTTTTGAAAGATTTATTTTTGATATGTTATTTCTTTACCCATAATTGATGACAGTCCAATCAATGGTCAATCTTGGAAAATAATTTAACATTATTAATTTGGTTGAAAAAATCATTAATCCTTTGAAGATAATATTTTTTATTAAATTTAATACCATTATGTTCTTTATAAATAATGAATAACCAAATTTTCCAATCCCACTGCTTCAAAATGCGGACAAGTTCTCCCCAAGGAGACACACTTGGTAGAATAAAATGTTTCCATGATTATTATTTATGTTCCAACACTAATCCTTCTCATTCTATATATTACATTCTATATAGGGTCTTTGATATAATCTTGGATCTATATATTAGATCAATTGATAATTATACCTATCTTTTTGGTATATACCCATATAACTCTCTAGGAAATACATCATTGTGTTCCTTAAGAGTTAGGACATTTTCAATCCTAATAAATTTTGATTCTTCTTTTTCATCACTAATAATTTCCATGAATTCAGCTATAGAAGGTTCTTCTAGATAGTTTTTTGGCACAGATATCTCCCCATTGAAAATAACTTTGCTTTTTTTATTCTATATAACTATAATTTCCATCATTTTAGAGTTTATAATGAATTATAATTTGAGAGTCGGACCATCCAAATATAGGGTTGATTTTTTTATGGGAATGACTATATGATTTATAATTAGATTGTACATGCTGATGTTGATAATAGATTTTCAATACACCTTTGATGCTCAGATAATTACTTGAGGAATTTAAACTGATAAGTATACTTCTACTAGTTATTGATTTCATTATACTTTCTTTGACAACATCTATTAAAATAAATAAATTTATATAACTAGATTCATTAAAAGTACTTCCTATCTTTAAGACAACAAATAGTTTACAGGCCACCCCATCATTTTGAGCCTCTACCTCATTTTTTGTGATTGAGGAAGAATAAACTTTTTCCTTTAACCTATGAAATGGTTGATATTGGATTATATCTATTATATTCTCATTTAGAAATTTAATTTCAATATTCCCATATTGTCTACACTGGATGCAGTGAACATCATGTTGGGATTGTAGAATCTTCCATTTGAAATTTTCAATGATATATTCACTATGATAGTTCAAATATATATGGGAATCTCTTCCACACATTAAAAAATTTCACTCTCCAAGAAATAATTTTCTCAAATTTTTCTTCACACATTTTTTCACATTGGAAGTTGTATTTTATTTCCTCCACTATACTGATCAAAATTCGTCCCTAGTTTTGTCGCCATTTATTTATTCATTTCAATTGGCCTATCCAACCACTACATCATTTCAATAACCATTTTATCCTTGAATATACGCCACACAATCTCATATGGCCTTCATAGCCTGGATTTTCTAGATTCGTCTAAATATGGGTTGTCATCCTACCAAAGAATCTATCTATAATTACCATAGGATCCACCAAAATGCTATTGGTATGTTGAGAAATTATCATATATTTCATTTCATAGATTCCCATTAATTTATATTAAAAATTCTTCAACTCCAATATTTCCTTATTCATTTTATCTAATCTAGTGGGGTAACTCATTAATGAAAGTGGTTATTATGAACCAATCCCACTCCATGTCATCAAACACCTCTCTTGGATTTGGGTTCATAACCAGTATCCACCATTGAAAATATTATCCTTCCATGTCACATACTTACAAGGTTAATTTCACCATCTATGAAAAATGTAATATAGAAAATATATATTATGTGGATATAATCCATTGTTCATCAATTAATGGATCATCAGATCCACTGTAGGAAGGAGATTTTTGATGCATATAGGACTCAACTACAAGTCGATCCCTTGAAGGTGAATATATATTCTTAACATGATGCAGGTTATTATTCATATCTATATAGAGTTTACTCACCATCCTCATGATGTTTTCCATTCTATTTTCCTTCATGTTTGGAAGGTATTTAGTGCATTATACATTTCACCCATCATTTAAGTGGTTTCTCAACATTCATGCCATTTTTCTAAAAGAAGATACCCATAGTGGGAAACACATTGTTTAATTATAATGGGAGATTAAATCCTATAACAACATGGTTAAATAAGTTATTCATTAATTACCTCTAATAAAAATTATAGTTTATATATATGCTTCTTACTAGTTCATAAAAACAACATGATTAACCAAAAATATCAAACATGAGTGTCAAACTAGGTGTGAATCTAAGTCTATTTTCGTGAACCAAGGGACAATTGAGTCAATTCCCAAAGCTCCCATTTTTGTTTTATTACCCTAGGTACAATTGATCCAAATCGACATACACTTATAGTATCTATATATGTATTTATTTTAGTAGAAACCACTTCATTAATACTTCCACCAAATTATAAGATTTTTTCTTAAATTTAGACATATCCCTATGGATCTTAATCATATTTTCAAATCCTAATTTCTAAAACAACTATATCATTAAATGATACCACTATAACATACCTCATTTTTAAATTCATCAAAATTTTATTTAATAGTATAACACTTAATAACACACTTGTAATTTTAAGGTTTAATATCATGAAAATTATAAAAATAACAAATGAAAAACATGAAAATTCATGTCATCCTCTTGAATTGATTCTTCATAGGTTCTCTTTAGGTTACTTTCACTATATCTCATATCATGGGGACATGTATCAAAATAATAGGGAGACCATGATGCCCAATAAGGGATAAATAATGGAAATGGAACATGAATGATCATCATGGATAATAAATTAAAAAAACATAAGAAATTAATGAAAATTACATGTAAAATAACATATAAATGTGAATACAATTTAAAATTTTGACATTCATAATAATGTCTCCAAGGTTTATCAATAAGGATTCATAAATCATAATTACTAATGTTATTCACCAAGGTATCGTAAAACATGGTATCTCTATATATTAATTCTCTACATAATGCATTATAATTCAATCATGATGAAACCTTTATATGTCTTTATTAATGTGATCCACATTAATCAGAATACATTATTTTCTCAAAAACCCATGAAAAAAATCATATAAAGTCCTTACATATATATGTACTTAAAGGCATGGACATTAGATAATTTTTAAACCATGGAAAGGTAATGTATGTTTTTTATATTTAAATCCAATAAAATATTGGAAAATATTATTGTGTGTAAATTATAATAATATTTATAAAAAAATTATGTGAAAGGAGAAATCACCCGAAAAAGGGAATTGAGTTCGAGAATTCCCTTACCCTAAATCCCACTTTATTTTTTCAATTTTGAGCCTCTTGGATAATTGAATTTGGTTTATAAAAAAACGAAAATAGAATTAAATATTCTTCATTTTTTTTCAATATTTATTAATTATATTCCTTAAATTATATTTTTTAACTCCCATTTTTCAATATGATACCTTTTGATGGTATATTTTCATAAAAATATTCCTTTATTATTCGATTTAATGATCTGGATTAATTGTTATTTATAAATCATTAAGATAAAATCTTAATGATTAGAAATACTTATATTTATAAATTTTATATTAAAAATAAATTATTACAAATATCCACAATAGTTGTGATACATTGAGATTTTTCAATTTCCTTAGGCGCAGTTAACCCAACATTTACATGACATTGTCAAGAATGGGGAAAAGAGAAGAAGTTACATTAAATATGAAATAAATTAATTTATTAATATAAAGTTATCATACTAATTAATTAAACTTATAATATTTGGGTTTTATATTTATGTATAAAAAGAGGAATAGAATAGGAAAATGTTTTAATATTTTATAAAAACCAACTCTTTTCTTAGTGTTTCCTCTCTTGTACAACAACAAAATACCTTAATGTTTGGATTTGGTTTTCTCCATAACCTCACTAATAATTATAATGGGATTGTAATAGGTTATGTGGGTATTGGACATTCTTTGGTATGTGTGGTAGGAGTTAATTTACATGGAATGGGAGGGTGGTAATTAATACTTGAGGAGAGAGGTATCTTTGGAAAAAAATATTTTATAAAACACAATATCCTAGTTAGTATTTTAAATAGTTATGTTTTGACATTATTAATCGTATATAAATAAAATATAATGTTTTTAGGACTTTAAAATCATTTATAAACTAAATTCATTAGTTTATTAAAAAAAATATCTATAAAATGAAAACATATTATTTCACGGGAATAATTATGTTAAATTAGCTTCTGGAATATTAATTTTATGTTGGAAAATTAAGTATAATTTTTTAAAAGACCCTTTTATCTTATTAAATTTATTTTGGATAAAAATATACATTTCAATATTTATTAAATCATTATTTCATTATCATTATGTTATAAAACACACATTATTTCAAAAAATAGTATTATTACTATTCTTGAAAAAAAAAATATTATTCAAAAATTATGAAAAATTCACCCTTGAATATTTTTGACATACTAATTCAAAATATGGAACAAATTTTATGAATATAATTTTTTAACATTGGTGATTAAAATTTTTAATATGAAAATAATTATGTTTTTAAAATACATTAAAATATAGTTTATTAAATAAAATGATTTTTTTATTTATATTAATTTTTATTTGATGGAATTTTAATATTTATATTTTATGAAATTACATACAATAAATATTATTTATCTCAAATTTTATTATTTTTATTTTAAATTATTATTCCAAGGGCTAGGACAAAATTCCCAACAATCATGTTAATATTTCCAACATTTGGGCTACTATTCCAACCATCATATTAATATTACTGTAGTCATATCACCTCCAATAATTACATCTTTATTATTTAATTAAACCATAAACACAATTCATCCAAAGGTTCTATATTTTCATTTTATAGGATGGTGATTGGTTTACAAATATTATGTTTCTTTTCTAAAATGTTGTTTGTGGGAGGGATGATTCTTGTAGATTGTGGAAATCCATAATTTCCCACTATAGTATTCTATATTATATTATTTTCCCATTCTAATGTTTTCATTTTTTATAGGAAAGGTTTCAAAATAATGAAACGGTTTTTATTAGTGAAATACATTATTTTTGATTTCACTATGTTTTGTTGTGGTGTAATACTATCTAATATAATTTAATAGAAATTTATTCAAGAAAAGTTATTAGTAATAATATCTGGGTCATTTCATTGTAAATTCACTTGATAAAAATTAGGTAAAATGTTTCATAGTTCCATTTTTGGATTAAACCAATTATCCAGACCATGGTGCATTTTCTTTAATGAATACAAAAGGAAATGTTTTTTCATAACGAATGAATGTAAGTCTTGTGTCAATAAGTTGTTTAGTAGTAGTTTCATCATTTTCATAGTTGTATATATTGATGACATATTACTAATTTCAAATGACATACCATTATCCAATTAGATAATACATGGTTGAAAAAGTGATTCTCTCTGAATGTATTGGGTAAAGTAGAATATATTCTAGGGATCACGATCAATCACGATAGATCTAAGTGGAAACAAAAATATTTTAATGTAAATTAAACTAATAAGATACTAAATATATCCAGTATATATAAATATAATAGTATATTGTTTCTTGTGTGACATGGTTTACATATCTCTAAGAAAATGTGTCTTCGGACACAAGAGGAGAGATAAGGGATAACCAGGATTCCTTATGCTTTAGTGATCATATTGATCATGTATGTAATGATATGTACTAGGATTAGTATTTTCTATTCCCTGATTATGATAAAATTATAAAAGTTAGATTCAATAGACCATCATTAGATAGAATTCAATCTTATCCTAAAGTATCATAGTCGTACTAAGTAATGTTATGGATTTATAGAGGAGATAAGGAGCTAGTTTTTAAGGAATATATACATATTATAGTATCTAGATAGATCAATATGATCTAAAATTATATCCAGGATATGTCATCCCCATTGATGGATGATTTTTTTAGCTAGAAGAGAATAAAGTATTCAATGGTTTTGAATTCTACAAATGATTCTGATTATATTTCATATTTTGACTTGGCGTCTAGTAGTAAAGACATTATAACAATTTATTTTGATAATAATATAATATTTTCCCTTACCAGGGATACAAGGTAACATTAATGGAAAAATCATATAATTCATAAGTATCATCTCTCAAGGTATTTTTCTCAAAGGGGAGAGTTCCTAGTTAATAATGTGTTGGAAAACAAAAACATGGTACACCTGTTGAATAAATAATTATCTCAAAAAGGATGAATAAAATTTGAGAGATAGAAAAATGAATTTTTTTATAATTTGGATCTAGAACAAGTTGTATTCTATTGAATTTGGTTCCCTATAACCCACTACATTACATTATTTATTACATAGAAATTTATATTCTTGAATTTTAACAAATATCTCATCACATGATGATTATTAATTTCTGAAACATTAATGTGATAATTTAAATAGAGTATATGTTTTATCCAAATGTCAAATAAGTTCATTTCATTTATTATAACCTTTAGGTTCTATGATTAAATTCTTATATATATTATCTATTCTTGATTGAGGTCTATATGATAAATAAAGATGATGCAGGCTATCAGTTTTTGGTGGCTCATAATACATTGAGACTTCATCTCATGTGTTTTCACCTTATAATATTCAAAAGAAATTATTATAAAATTATTCCTTAAAATATAAAATAATATTTTTATATATATCATTTGGTATTATTATCCATGAAATTGTGTATTGGTCTTTAGAATTGTTACTATTATATGTGTATATCATGACTCGTGTACAATGATGTATTGATGAAAACTATGATGGCATATGCTTTCAATGAGGTATAATATGTTGGGAGCATTAAGAATAATGTGAAATTAAGGAATTTTTAATGAATAGGTTTTCCCTACTAAATTAATGGAAGAAAATATATCAGACCATTAGAATGATGGGGAACTTTTGGATTAATTTCATGTCCACTATGGTTTTATAGACATGATCATTTCAATAAAGTTAATGGAAGATATTTCAAACATGTAGTTTGATAAAATGGGTATAAAACCCATATAATGACATGGTGATACAAAGGGATTATATTAAATAGTATGAATTCATATGGGGATTGTTTCATTTTGATATTAACTTCCTTCAGTATGTGTTCCTAGATGTGTTATGGGATGCAGATCTTTTCCTATAGTCTGGTTAACTGAATGCCACTATGAAAGAGGTATAGAGGGTAACACACTATGTTTATCTAGAAATATTACATAAATTATATTTGAATTTAATATTTGAATAAATATTGTACTCATGTTTCTAGGAAGAATAATTATTTAGTTTATCGCTCAAATATTCATTGAATGAATAATACATTGATATTTACTTATTTTAACATATAGTTATTATTCAATGTTCAATAAATAATTATGAGGTTATAAAGGCTATGTTAGAGGTCCATAAGAAATTATATTTATATATTAATTTTTACCATATTTCAATGAACTATTATTATTGTTATTGTTATTATTCAGCACTGGGTATGCATAAAATTAATTATTTAGCTAAGAGAATTTGTGTAATAACTTATTATTTAACCTAATTATATAAAACCCATTATATAATTTCATGGATTAAATATTTTTATGTATAATATTTGTCTCTAGAGAATTATTTCAAGTCCTAGAAATAACATCCAAATGACACACCCAATAATAGAAAAAATTGATCCTCCTCCTTCCACTCAAGACCAAAGTGATCAAGAATGATTACTTGTTATCATGGAGTAATTATAGTGTTGATCAATGGTAATGTTTCAAGGTTATCATTTTTTAATTATATAATGAAAATAAAAATTGATATTGTTCTACTATTCATGGATCACGTGAATATACAACTAGAGGGATTCTACCATAGTTTGCTTATCCACAATGATAGTATGACATGTGTGTTGATCCAATTTGAAAATGAAGGAAGAATTACAAGGCAAGTGGTAGTTTTTATTTATATAAATTAATTGAAAATTAGATCCAAAATATTTTATCTTTATATTTTTGGGGATATTATTAATCCATTTATAAAGATAAATTTGATGAAATATGTGAAATAAAATTATTAATCATGGACCCATCCACTTCTGATGCACCCTAGAACATATTACTCCTTCTGTTATAGGATGGATCATCCAAATGTACCATCAAATTTAAAATTTTCATTAGCCTTTAAATTTTTTAAAATATTTTATTCACAATAATTATTGAATAATTAAATTACCTTATATATCTGTCAACATGGAAAACTGTAGTCAATATGTTATGAAGTCAAATCTCTATACTATCGATATCACAATTTTCTACAATAGTATAGAATTTTCTATATAAGGATAAATGAATAGGATTCACATATAATCATATATCCATAGAATTTTTTTAATTAATTGATATAATTCATCGTCTTTAGCATGTGAACACTTGATAGATATCCATATTTTAGATTACATGTGAACAGCGTATTTATAACCTTGTTTATCATTTGCCTCTATTCCACCACTATTTTATTCTTGGAGATGAGACAACCTACTGTATCCATAAATTCATTTATATTGTATCTTCAACTCATTAGATATAATTTATAACATTATTCATCAAATATCCAATGCATCCTATATGCGACTTTAATGGGAATCCTTCTCACCCTTACTCGATCCCTACAGTGGATTAACGTGTATAGGTGTTGGTGATATATAAAATTTATTTTACTACAACAGTTTATGAGAATGATCATGTGACATTGTTTGAAATTAGTGCTAGTATGAAAATTCTCTTGGTCTAAAACAAATAATTTTGCTTCCTTGGTTTTACATTCATGTTTTCTACAACAACTAAAATTACATTTTAATTGTTTTTCCGGATCACTAAATATGACATGACTAATTAACAGTCTAATTACATCTCATAATATTATATAATATCCAAATAGTCTACCCTATTTAATCCAGAATACCCAATTTCTATGATATTCTAGTGGAATGGATCCATATTTCCCTTCTCATAACCAAAACATATTCCATGAAAAATTATTTAAAGGTATTATCTAGGATTTACTCTTACCAACTATATTAACTCTAGTTCCTTGACATATTAAATGAAATATCCAATCCTAAAATCCAATGCTCTAATTTCAGATACATTTTCCATAGAATTTCACCAAGAATAATAATGAATCATTTTTTTTGTCTAAAATTATTAATCCAACCCAAAACACATATTATATATCCTTAATATTCAAATTATTTCCCGATGAGGCTGAAAATATAATTTTTAACTCTTGTTGTAAAATACGTTACGTGAAAGAATGTGTTTATTTAGTAAATATTTTATATTGATGGATTTTGTTAATTTAAAAAAAATTATTTTATTCATTAAATGGTATTTAAAACGTATGTTAAACTTACATAAATAATTTTCCATGTATGATAAAATAATTTACCAATTGTTTTTTTAAAATTCGTGGATAATAATTCTTATTTTATCATTTTTAAACTTATTAATTGAATCATGTGTTAAAGTATAAAAATAGTTAATTATAACGATAATAATAAATCTAATTCACTTTATTATATTTTATCTAAGGATGATTTTTAATTTATTTTTAATATGTTAATATATTTAGTTAATAAAATAAATAAATTATGAATTTCATGAATAAATAAATAACCCCAAAGGGATAAAATAAAATAAATATGGGAAATTTTTATGAGCTTAATCTATTAGTTAATTTATTGAGCAATGATAAACAAACCTACACCCTAGTAAAAAACACCATGATCCTTATGTTGGATCTAGTTTTAACATCCACTATTCTATTATGTATCTTCATCTTCTGATTTATCTCACCTCATGGTTTGAACCTTCTCTATATAGCGGGATCTACATCTTTTATGAATGTATAATTACATGAAAGTGGGTGGAAAAATGACATTTGGGTTACATTAAATGATCCATGGTCAAACTAACTCATGAAAAAGGAGGTATGGATGATTCATATATCATATTATTTAATTTTATAATTATTTTATAATAAACTATGTATGAAATAAATAAATATCTCCAACACATACATAGATCAGTTAATGATCATGGTCATTCTTAACATTAAATGACAACCACATTTAATAATTTCTATAAATAATGTTTATTTTTTATAATTAAAAAAAATTATATTTTGTTACGTTAATTTTTATGAAATTTTTGGTTGAAATCCTCATTAATTATTATTAAATTAATTAAATGAAATAAATTTAATTTTAAATAATTAAGTACATAATATTTATTTCAAAGGTAACACAGTGTGTATAACCCATGTGATTTTTAATTTGATGAATTAAGTTTATTGATCAAATTATCTGTAATGAAAAATGAAACATGACATGATATGTTTTTCAAAAATACCACATAATTTTAAACATATAATATTTCATTTTACACCAACATAGTATATCATTACAAGAATGATGTGTAACATTTTGTGGTCAAACCAAGTAGTCTACATGTAATGTATGACCATGTGGTATTACATTAAATTACATGCTGAGTAACTCTAAAATGACTTGTGATACAAACAGTGTGTGACCATCCTTAATGGATCGCATGCCATATTGGCAGTCAATATGATCAAATAAATGAAACCATTTACTTACCCATACTACATTCCTTGTAATATGTTGTATATAACTTGTGTGTGAAAGGACCATTTTGGAATATACCTAACACTGAGAGGGGGCTGAATCAGTGTTGGGGACTTTTAATCAAGTCCAACTTTTATCCCTGTACCTATAGACCTGTTAGTATCTTGATTCTCTTATTCTATTTTCCCTGTCGCATGCAATAATAGAAAGCAGTAAACATATGCACACGATATTTTTACAAGGTTAACCACTCAATAAGAATATCTATGTCCGTTCTATGAATGGGGATGACTCGTGCATGGATTCTCCATTATAATGTAAAATGTTGTTACAATGGAGTGGCTAGGAAAACAATCCTCTAGCCAGTGTGAGTCCCTACACTTTGAAGGGGGTGGGAAACAATCCTCTTCCATGGACTGGAGAAAGCCTAGTCCAACGTGCAACCTCTAGCTAGTTCTTTATTCTGCCTATGAAGATAGTCTCTTACAGCCTCTAGCTGATTCTTTATACTGCCTATGAAGACAGTATTTTCTCTGTTAAAAGAGTTTGAAACACCAAAAGAATATTTCACCTGTTGAGACCTATTAGATTTCACATTGTTACTTTGTTCTTACTCTATTCAATTATTACCTGCCTAGAAGCATGCAGGTAAACAACCACTTCTTTCTCTACAGCAATCCTGAAAGCTGCACAATCTTCTTCCCATTCTTCTTCAGTAAACAACCAGCTACACTGAGACAGCTTCTGCTTCAATCTGCTGGAATCACAAACTCCTGTTGTGAATATCAGAACAATGAAGACCATATAATCATAGCATCATCCGAATTAAACTGCCCTGAATAATTTTCAGCCTTCAGTTGGGCATACTCTATTCTTCTTCTTCTCTTCTTTCTCTTTGACACAGTATAATTACAGTGTTCTAATCTATTTCTTCAATTCTCAATACCAACACCAGAGTGTATTGGTATACTACCTTCTTCCTTGGTGTAGATATGAATTCAGTTTCAGATATTGTTCTTCCTCACTTCACAATGCACAACAGTATTGTTAAACACCAATCGTGTGAGTGCGGTTCAACTTCTCTTTGTGAAACTGAATGGTTCACAGTTCTTTCTTCTTCGCAAAGCTGCTTCGAGAGTGCTATGCACCTATCGAAGGACTGTGGTACCATCAAATTTTTCATGCTACCTTATAGGTGGCTTGCGCGTAAAATTAATGCCTTGCGCATAAAAACACCTTTCAGCGTGAAAAAAACTTTTCACGCAACTCTTCTTTTTCGCGCAGAACTTCCTATTTCGCGCAGTAGTTCCTTTTTCCGCTCATCACTTCTTCTTTTCGCGCAATACTCTATACTTTAATTTTTTCGCGCGTCAGAGCTCGGGATTTGTCTGAGTGCCGATTCTTAACAAATGAGAAGGGTTAGCCTCATATTTATAGGCATTTTTTACCCTGCGCGAAAAACACTATTCCGCGCGTAAAACCTCCTTCTTGCGCGTAAAAAACTCTTTTATGCAACTTCATATTTCGCGCCATGCTTCAGTATTTCGCGCACCTCATGCCTTTTCCATTTTTCATCCTTTTAATCATGAAGCACCAATTGCGTGCAAAATTACAAACCTCATTACATATTGTGTGCAAACCCAATATTTCTGGCGACATCATATTTCGCGCACCGCTCCAATCTTTCGCGCATTTCATGCCTTTGCCAATTTTTGAGGTTCTGATCTCGAAACACGTTTTGCGCGAAAAATTCATTCCCCTATTTGGCGCACCACACCAATATTTTGCACAACCTTCATTTTTCGCGCAACCCACTGATATTACACGCACAACTTTTTTTTTGCCCATCCTGCTGATATTTCGCGCATCCCGCTGATATTTCGCGCATCCCTCTACTATTTTGCGCACCACTTTATTTTTTTGTGAAACTCACCAAGGTTTTCGCGCACTCCATGCCTTTTTCATTTTTCAATGTTCTGGCTTTGAATAATGCCTTGCATGTAGAAATCTAAACCATCTTCAATCTTGCGCGCAACATCCATTTCCAAGCACATTTCTTCATCTCCCAATTTTCAGGCCCAAAAATTTGGCAAACACTGGAAAATGGTGCCACCTTAAATTGTGATTTTCTACCATCCCCAGATTGTCCATTGCTTTGTCATTTTCTCTCTTCACTTCTTCCCATAACCACTCTTCTACTCTTATCACGAATCCCACTATCGTCATATTTATCCATTGATAGATCAACTTTAGCATCGTCAGAGTTGCAATGGGAACTGAAACTTCCCTATCTCCCAGCAGCATCATTCCTTCCAATCAAAACATTATATGACTGGCATCATCATTTCTCCCCCTTTCCTTCATAAGGCTTGCATCAAAAGTTCTCATAACTCATGATATGTGTGAAATACACACCAGCAATGCATCGTCTGATTTAATATAATGTGAAATGCATGGCTACCTCATAATGCAAAGCCCTTACACATTCTCTCTTCTTCTTCAGCCATCATTCTACACTTCATGCAAATCATATGATTTTATTCTTCAAGTAATCACTTTAATGGATTTCTATTATGAAAATTTGCATGATCTTCTTCAAATCCTCATTCTTCTTCAATCATCCTCAAATGGATGATACATCTCCATTATGATCTAATCATCCTCAAATGGATGATACTTCTATATTATTCATTGTTGTAAACAATGTTTCACTATTGACACAAGTTCATTGAACTTAGGATCAGATCAACAATCGTCTGAATTTATCGTCTAAGAGAATTTCTCAAGTATGAAATCCAATGATATGATTCCATACCAATTCTCCAGGAAACCTCACTTCAGCAAATCTCCGTTAACTTTGGAGTTCTTCTTCATATCCTTCTTCATTTTGACCAGCATTGACAATTGTTGACAACAAATACAATCATCAAACACAAAGTGGTCCCAACAGTGTGGAGTGATATATGTTATAAAATGTGTGATGTAGCGCAACACATCATGTAGTTCATCTCATATAACCAGTGACCATGGCTCATCTGGATGAATTAATTAAGGTTTCATCATGTGTTTATAGTATGTTCTTGGTAATAACAAATCAAATTAGAATGTATTATCGATCTTTAGACTTGGAATGGAAAATTTAACATGAATACTAGTAATATAATTAAAATATATTGATAAATGATTTTATGTTATTAAAAATTAAAACATAACCTCTCTAATACAACTTGTAGGTTCCGATATATAGAATAAGCATCTGGTGGAACACAGATTTTAATATTTCATTAAATTAAATATGTAAAATCCAAATAATATGAGAAATACTCATTGAAATTTCTTATATCATATCATTAACATCTATTCAACAATTATTTTAAATATAATTACCTTGGTTGTGTTATTCATCTTGACCAATTCATAGTCTTATCCAATCAATTGCGTAGTCATGTCATTGACTAATCTAATCAAGGATCTGTTATCCATATTCCTATAAATTCCTTGAGATTATAAATTTTGTTTTTGGTCTCGAATGTGTGGGTGTAAGAAAAAAGAGTTCTTTAAATCACTATTCATTTATCAAAATAGGAAACTATTGTTATCACTCTAGGATGTTTATAATGGGAATGAGAGAATTATATTTTGGGTTTCGGAGAATTTTAAATGACCTCATAGAATGTATCTGACCTATTATATAGAAATTACACATTTTAGAATATATACCTTTGTTAAAATAATATAATTGGATAAGTTTCCTTATATTTTTATTTCATCAAATTCATAGAGCATTCCAGATATAATAAAATAATAATAAATTCATTTTTATTTTACATGGAAAATAGATTATTTAATATAATTTCTAAAATAAATAAAAAATTATTTGTTTAAATGATATTTAAATAAAATAAATGATTTATATTGAATCAATAAACTCGATCCACATTCTCCCAAAAAAAATTTTGAACCATGAAGGAAAATAATTTTTGTTTGATAGAGAGAATATTATATTCACTAAACATGTGAGTAAAATTTTTCTAAACATATATTCAAAAAACTGGAAAAAAATTATATTTCAATATTCACTAGGCCTGTTAATGAAAAAGATATTATACTCATTAAATCTTTAATAAATAATAGATTAAATTCACCTTACATATTCGAAACTCAATTATCATATGTTTTAATTTTTATAATTAAATAAACATGAATAAAATTATTCTATGAACTATAAATAAATTTATTGTTAAACATAAATTCAATATAATTTAATGAGATCTTGGATACTCATATTTGGAGACCCTCTAGGCCCCATTATTAATTTAAATATGTATAATATACAAAAATTTCAATATTGGTGTCTATAACTTCTCAAGGAATACATAGAGAAATAAGATAGTGTAGCATCTTCAAAAGTATCCAAATGAATGATATTGTATAATATAATATCTTGGTCAACTAATATCTCATCGCGTAGGTTTCATAATATTTTCATCTTCATATATATTTTATTTAATCTTTTTTCTTGCACTATTTTACTATTATCACAAGAGGGGTGGTGGGTGGTTAATTGAGTACCTTAAATTATTACTAAATAAAAAACCTCAATCATTAAATATGTTTGAATATGTAATTTACCTTTTCAATTTATCATGTAGTGTAATATAAAAGATAATAGTGAGAAGCATTTTGGAAATTTTTATAGTGGTCTAGATCTATGAGAACCTCCCTTAGTCAACTCCACATATGTTCAATGTGATATTATTTATATTTATTCCATTCCTTTTCCTAGGGACTTCATAGATGAGTGAAAGAAGTTGTTGCATGGAAGAAATGAACCAAATGAATTTCCCAGGCTATCCCTTTATATGAATTTTCCATATCCATCGTCCAACATTTAGTACATAGACTGTGAACATATAATTGTAATGAAAAGAATAAAAAATAAATTCTATTTTATAATACTATTTGACGAATAAAATGAAATATAATAAGAAGACATCTATCAAGTGATATAAATTCAATGAGAATATCTAAATATTTCTTAATGTACAACAGGTGAATATAGGGAATCATAGTAGTATAATATTTTTTCTTTTATTTCCTTTTCCTTCTTTGAGAAGAAAAAAATACACCATGAGAAAGAAGGAGGAATGAATAATTTAATTTTTAAGATATAAATAATTTCAGATCATGTACATGACTTGTTAGCCAATAAAATTTCAAAAATAAAATAGTTCATCAAAGATATTATAGTATCCTTTTTATAATTATGAATAGTTGAGACATATAAAATTTTATTAAAATAAAATATATCAAATTTTTTATAATATATTCTCCTAAATTTTTTTTATCCATTTGAACAATGGATTTTCTAGTCCTCCTAGGAAAAATCAAACACATAGAACTAAGAAAAAAGTCCATTAATATCAATGAAACCAATCACCGTGTAAATTTACTTTTCAAAGTAGTAATAATAATATTTTTAATAAAATTCATATATCTGTAGTACTTAATATTAATCATTATCACATAATAGTTATTCATAATTTTAGGGAAATAACCACATAAGCAGTCTTCATGTATGTGGATCACCACATAAAATTCTACAATGGAAAAAATCACCCACATAATAGTCCATCATAAAATTGGACTCATTAGAAACAAATAAATACTAGAAAAAAATGTTTTTTCACACATAAAGAGAACTCATTAGAAAAAAATAAATAGAGATTTATTATATTTAAAACATATAATAAAATATGATATATTAGAAAAAAAATTAGTGAGTAAATTAATCCCCATCCTTTTAATGATTTTAAAACACAGAAAAAATTAAATATAAAATTTTAGAGATATTAGATATTAGTTAATTAGATTTAATTTGATATATTAATGTTTTCTAAAATTGTATAGATAAAAAATTTCAAATTACATTTTACTGAATAATTTTAGAGATCATACCTCATATTGAAATAATTAATTAATAACATCATTGAAATTTTAAATTTCCCACTTTTCTCCCCCTTTTATGATATAAAAAAATTAAAATTTTTAGGTAAAATAAATTTCATTTACCACATTGATAATAGTAAACTATGAGAAAAAACCACCGAACTGAATATTATTTGGTACTTGTATTGACTAAATAATAATGGAATTTAATTGGAAATAAAAATTAGTTTTAATGAAAAATTAAAACCACTAAAAAAATAAATATCTCAATATTTAGGCATATTTTTTTTGGGATGAAGGGTCTATATTTAATACAAAAAAGGTTTGAGAAGGACATTCAGTAGTATAAGGTGAACCATAATGAGAATAAGGACTTATTTAGTTATTTTTAGATTATTTTACAAAGTTATATGTTTACCACATAAATATACAAGTGTTATATTGTCTATACTAGACTACAATAAAATATAAGTGATCTCTTCCTTCAAATATGTTTATTTGGACTTCCCAATATTTTCAGTTTTAGAGAATGTGATCCTAATAACTGTTTTGGGATATGATCTTCAACTAGTGGAATATTCCAAACTATAAAAAGCATCATATTTTTAGTTTATTCATGAATATTCCTTCATATGAAAAATCCCTCCTAATAACCCCCTACATAAGCACAACATATTACAGTACTGGGCCTATGGGTTATTTGGCCCCTTATTTAAAAAATGGATATCCAAAACATCTCTAATATCTATATTACTACATCCTTACCAAAATTATGTAAAATTGAATATAATATATATATTAAATATCCAATGAAATCAGAAACCCTAAAAAGGTACTTTTTCTATTACAATGTTATAAATATATATTTAAATAATTTAAATTGTTCTTAAAAAATCATTTAGGTTACAGAATAAACAACTAAAACATATATTCCTCTATAAAATATAAATTATTTTCCATAATTTAAACCTATTTACCATTATGAATGTAATAAATTTAATTTTAAAAAGAATATTCTATTTTATATGTGTATGATTCTGGTATATGGCTTATAATTATTCAAATTTTTCGTGCAGAATTTTGAAAAAATTATTAATCAGATGATTCTAATATTCTAAAAACATTAATTTAATATGATAAACTTTGATATTATCAATAAGAGTACTATTCAACTAATTACAATCAACATTATATTAAATAACCAAACCCACAAAATATTTCTCTATTTTCTTGATATATTTTTTTCCACAGGTTTTAGAAATTGAAAAATTAGTGATAAATTTTTTCTTTATTTCTCGAAAGGTTGTTATAAGAATTGTATCTCAGTGTAATTCAAAAAAAATTAATAAAAAATCAAATATGATGAAAATTTCCTAAATTCTCATTAGTAGTTTTACTCTCTTTCAATGAATAAGAGAACACATCTTTCTAAGTAGGAGATAACATTTTTATAAACACAAACTAAGTAGTCATCATCTTTTTTAACATATCAAAATAAATGTTAGACATTATCAAATCTTATGTGAAATCTAAATAAAATATAAAAACCATTTGAGATTTCATGGTATTAAAATCATATATAGATACCATTTTATATTCCATTTCCACAAAAATTTATTTTGATATGGAGTATTCAATTAAAAATTTTAGTTATCATGTAGAATATTTAGGTTCAGTTTTCTGTTAGGATATGTTGGATGGAGATAGTTTTTTGGACACTGAGCAGGGTCTTGTTTGTTTTATTTCGTTTTTTAATTTCACTAAATCACATTATATTGTATGTTTGTTCAGTTAAATCAATACTGGACTAAAAATAATAGATGAATATTTCATTAGAATGTTCGTTATTTTATATTATTATTTTAAATATTTTTTCATAATATAATTATGTCAACTATGTTGTATTTGATTTGGAGTAAGAAGTTGTATTGGATTTATAATGTCTTTTGAGACGTTCATAATTAGATCTTAGAATTCATTTCTATGAAAACATTTCTCAACATCATAAGTAAGATGTAAATTTTTTATCCATTATTTTTGAAAGAATAGGGGCGATTTGTTTTTGGTATATTAATTCATACGATTCATATGTAGATCTCAATATTCCTAACACCATGATGAAGACATGATATACAAAGATTTTTTTGTGTATGAAAATAGAAATTTGTGTTTTAACTTTTTGGGTCTCAATTCATTCAATACATTTGTTTTCTGGGTGAAGAAGTTGTTTGGGATATTAGAAGTATATATTTTTGTAATTTAGATGTGTTGTAGGAGTGGTGATTGATCAGTAGATCAGAAAATAAATGAAACTGATCTACTGGATAGTGGATGAAACTAAAAATACATTGGATACATTACTCCATCGGAGGTAGAATGTAAATTTATCTAATTGACTCAAATAGACCAGATGTGTTTAGTGTGAAAAAGTAAGGAATTTGTTAACACTGATGAATCTAAAGGGTTTCAATGAATGATCAATCTTATAATGTATAAAAATATAGTCAACCATTTTCATTAAAACGTATGAGTGTTTTATCAATGATTTTTTTCATTGGTTTAGAAAAAAATCAAGATTTCTTTGCATTGGTTTAGTATTCATTTGAAAATTCGTAAGAATAATCCATCAGATGTGAATCAAAGAGAAATCTATTATAGGTTTTCTAATCCTGATATTTCATTAGATGTTAGACACAATTAGATGAAATCTTATCATGCTGAGGAGTTTTTGGTCAAATTAGTAAATTAATTGAAAGTGAATAAATTTTAGAAGTCAAAATAATTCTGTTGTTGAAGGGTTCTAGAATCGTAATATTTTGCAATGATGTTTGTGGAAAAGAATCAGAAAACATTTATTCACTTGGGAAATATAATCAAACTACAATTGTTTTTCTTCAGAGTCAATAGAGTAAGAAATCCAGAGTAATTAAAATTAAAAATATCAAAATTGAATCAATGTATATAGAATAACTGGGTATGTTGGTTTAGAAAATCATAATGGGAAGTCTTCTATTTTTTAATGTTTTGAATTTGAATAAGGGAATTAGAGTGATGACTAGTATTTGAAATAAAATTTTTATTAGACTAAAGAACTGTTTTTAATTTCAATTATGTATAAGGATTTGAGAAATATTAGTATGGTTTAGGAAGAATCGAGATGAGTAGTGATTTGTTGATTAGTAGTCAATATTGAATTCAAATTAAGATGAACATTGATATTTGGAAACATTATTGAGTAGGAAATCATTTTCATGTTCCTACCAATTTCAAATCTAAGGAACCTATAAATAGTGGTCAATGATCAATGTAATATGACACTATTCATGTGTTGGAGGGAGAATGATCACTTTTTTTATAGTTGTTTGGTAGAGGAAGCTTTCTCGAAAAACATTTCATTATAATCATTTCTAGATCATATTGAGAATTATGACTGAAAAGTTATGGAAAAGAAAAAATAAATTTATTATTGTTTCTAGACAATCTATTCAAACTTGTTTCCCGGATAATGATTGGACTAAATTATTTAATTGAGTTAGTGGTGTGAATTTTTCTATAAATAACATGGAAGATTTTCCTACCTATTTCTAGGTAGTAAAGTGATTATTTTTTTCCTAAATAATTATAATATAGGATGTTATTTATGAAGCAACGTAAATTTTTCAAGACTAACTAGTAAAGGATTTTAAATTAGTTTTAAAATATTATTTACAATATTAATTCTAGAAGATGAATATGAACAACAATGTTATTCATAGTTCCACCCAAGTGTCATGGTATATATAACTTGTGGTATCCATAGAAAAGGATTTATTTTCTAGTAGATTGTGTGGTATTGGATTACATCCAAACCATTCTAAGGAATAACTGAAATAATGTAGTAGTTTAACAAGTAAATACATATGTTGATATTGACGTGTGAATGTTTTTTCATCAAATTAATAAATCATTAATATAATTCGATTGTTGTAATAATAGAAATATAACATAAAATAAAAGGGTATCACAAATTTACCCCTCTCCCTCTCAATGATTGCATTGATCCTTGTTGGGAATTTTCAATTATAATCAGAGTAATGATCCCTTTATTTAGCCTTTGATAATTTCTTACAAGATATGTTGTTATCGAGAATTTGGATTGTGTGAATTGTAAAACAATTCGATTTTTAATGGAAATAACTATCTATCCTCAGAAGATAGAATTATTCTTTACATTATGTATTTAGGGTATGTTGTTTTAGAATATTATAAAGATGGATTTTCTCCACCTATTGAATATATTCCAATATCATCTGAGGATAATGAAAATTCATAGAATGATATTAGAGATAAGAATGAATTACCCTCATCAATTTATGAAAGTAAATTTCAATGAGTGAATTTAACTTAAATAGCTAAATCTATCTAGGAAATTTTGAAAAACATTTATGAAGAAATAAAAATATGAATAAGGAAAATTAAAAAACCTATAGGATAATGTAAAAAGATCTCAAAATGGATGAGTTTGAATATGTAGGTGACTTATTTACAATGGTGAATAATATTTTTGTCACTATAAGTTTTCTTAATGAGAAGTTAGAATATTCAACTAATATTGGAAAGATCTGGATAATTATTCCTATCATGTTTGAAAAAAAACATCCATCATTGGAAGATGGAGATATTAAAACACTGTCATTGGATGACATTCATAGTACTCCCATTACATTTGAAATTTTATGGTAGGAAGTTATGAAAATATTAGAAAGGTATATAGATAAATTTCCATTAAGTCTACTTTGTTGGTAAAATCTAAAAAAATTCACAAATATGAACAAGTTAGTGATTATAAATCATAAAATGAGGATAGTAACAATCATGATAATTTTTACAACTTTTTTCTGAGAATGTGAAAAGTGGAATAAAAAAGTAAAAAAAGAATGATACCTCTAAATGTTTTTAATATGGATCTGTTGTGTACTTTTCTATGATTTTCACCCAAATAATTAATGTATATGAAAAATATGAATGTGATTGAAGACCAAAAAGATCTTGAATGAAACATGTTGAAAATTCAGGATCTTATTACAAGGGAAATGATAAAAAAATTTCCAAATCCAAAAGGAGATGTTTTTTATAAATAAGATGAATATAAATACAATGAATTTGAATCTAAGAAATTCACTAAAATATACAGAGAAAACATGTTAATAGATATAGTTAATAAAGAAAATTTTGATGAAAATAGTTCATAATAAGAAGACATTCTATTTGAATTTCAACTACAATGAGAGTTTAAATAATGTATTATAAATATTATAAAAATTTAAAGGAGAATCAAAAATTATATAAAGGAATGTTCTAAAGAAAACCATAAGGGAACCGTTCATGAAGATAAATCCTTATTGCTGGAAGAGAATTATTTCATGAAGAAATATCATGAAAGATAAAATAATCGGAATGAACATATTAAATTAATTTTAAATACAAAAAAAAAGATTGTTAACCTATTATTGAAATGTATTTTTAGTGCTATAGAGACAGTTAACATTTTCAATAAATCAATCACTAAATTTGGATAAAGGTTTGGAAAGTGTGAAAATATGAAATATCAAACCAAAGTATCTCTAATGTGTGGAAATAAAATTGATGATATTCTTAAGAGGAAGAAATATGAGGAGGTAATTTATGTTCCCAAAAAAATACATTCTAATTCATAAGTTTTTAAAATATCAAGGTTTGAAACAAAATATTCTACCACTGCTGATTTCGAAAAAATTGGAATGAAATATGAATAGGAGTACAATATTCCATGTGATTTCAAGATGTTTTGGGATCAACAATGTTATTATGAGGTTGATAAAAAAAATTTTGAAAAACTTTTTTATAGTTAGAAATTGTATGGATGTTATATATGAATGTATTCATTCTATGGGTTATTTTGGTATTGTGGGGTATTTGGGTGTAAAATGTTTTTTTGGTTTAATTAACACTGAAATTATCTCACTAGTTTCAGGATTCAAATTTCAAGGGTGTTTTGATTATCTCAATGGAATAAATTCTAATAAAGTTATTCCTCATGTTTTAAATAGATTCCAACCAATATAAACTATTTTTGAATGATGTGAAAAACTATGAAATATTGTTTAAGGATGTCTTATTGTGCTACTAGTACAACAACATGTTAAAAAAACCCAAAATCAAGATGTGAAATAATATAAAGCGAAATAAAAAAATTAATGTTGTTGAAACTCCTCTAAATGATAAAAAATGAGAACACATTAATTTATTGATAGTGGGTCATCCCGAAATATTCCAATACATTTGATACAATTAAAGAGTATGCAATTACTTAATGAAGGAAATTTATTTTTTGAAATTATGAATTTATTAGAATCCAAGGTATGGGCTATGTTATTTTTGGGGAATATATATTGAAGTCCAATAAAGTCTTTTTTATTGATGCAATGGAAGAAAACAAACTTAAAGGTTAAGAAATTATGATGATGGTAATTATGTTTTTTTGGAAAATATGGTTTTTTCTGAAAAGATTCAAAGATAGAAAATTTGTTATAAGAGGACAAAGTAGAAAAGGAAACTTGTTTTATGTTAGTGAAGTTAGGAATTCATGTAATCTAAGCATGATGGTAGAAAATTAATTAAGGAATATAAGGTTGAAAATTATTTGTTACAGAAATATGTGCATGTTAATAAATACATATAGTGTTCCGGATTTTCTAGATATAATAAGAAGAATATATTGGTATCGATAAATTTTTCGAAAAGGGAATATTATGAACATTGTAAATAAGATATTTGAAATCCATTTAACAAACCACCAGAACTAATTAATTCTGTTATTTATAAGATAATGAGAATGTAAGAAATATTCTGACATTAGTACTTCATATCCTTCAGTTATTATTTTTCTTTCATTACATGTATTATGTATTTGAAACATAAATCTGATGTTCTTCATATGTTTAAGAGTTTTTGGAGAAAAGATGAACCAGAATTTTTGTATTCTTTTAATATGTTGTGAACTGATAATGGTGGTGAATACAAGGATGAATAGTTTAGAAGTTATCTTTAAAAACCTGGAATTAGCTCAAGATGAGTGTACAATACATACCATAAAAAATTGTCTTCTGGCCCCAAAAAATTGTACTTTAGTTGAGATGGGGCATTCAATATTGGTTAAATGTGTAATTTATCATTACATCTGGAGGTAGATTATGAGTATAATATATTATAATTAGAATTATAGTTTCTTTAGACTTATTTTTGATATGACTCCACACAAACATCTCTATGATAAAACTATATGTTTGAAACACTTAATTTTTTTTGGTTAACTTTCATAAAAAATAACTGAGGAGTACATATTAAAAATTTTGATCATAGAACTGAATATGGAAACATTATTATTAATTATATAGATGTTAGAGGATATAAATGCTACAAAAAAATTAACAGAAAGAATATTATATTTTATTGATGTAAAATATGTTGAAAATTATAAGGAAGATGTTACAAATGCATTCAAAAAAGGTATATAAGGAAGATGAAATAGTTATTTCTAAGTAACATGAAAATGATTCCAAAAATAATGAAGTAACATTGGGAGAAAATTGGATTCATTTATCTCTAGTGATGATGAAAAACATCAAACATCTCATCCTAGGCTGAGGAATCAAAAGCATGTCAAATACATCCTTGGTGGTCAACAAAAAAAATCAAACAAGAAGAACATCAATGATTGTTGCACACAATTCCTTTTATTTAACATTTTTGGAAAAATAATTTAATGTAGAATTTTGGAATCATGATTGGATTCATGAAATGAATTAAGAGAGGGATTTAATTTGGAATAATGATTCATAGGAACATTTACCCAAACTAAATAATAAAAATGTTATAGGTACAAATTTAGTATTCTGGATCAAGTTCAATGAATATAGGGAAGTTATAAGAAAAAATAAAAATTGGTTTTCAAAATCTACTAAAAAATTGATGGTATTGATTTTGATGATACTTTTTATCCCATTTAATTGATATAAAAAATCATGATCTTTATTACACTTACTACACAATGAAAATGTAAATTTTTTTTGATGGATGTGATGTCTTCATTTCTTAATAGATGTATTCATGAAGATAATTTTCTTAAAAAATTTGTGGATTTGTAATTATAAAATATGAATGTTATGTGTTCTAATTTAATAAATGTTTATACTGGTCAAATAAAACTCTTAGATCATGGTATTCCAAATTGGGTACCCATTTCTGGTATTTCAAATTTTAGAATGTATTAGTTGATTCTAACATCAACATAAAATATGGTTAGAATATTTATATCATTTTTATTATATATTTTGGTGATATTATATTTTATGGTAATGATGAATGAACTTGAAAAAAAATTGTTGATGAGACAAATAAATTGATTGAAATGTCTGTGCTCGATGAAATGAAATATTTTCATGGCTAATAAATCTCACAAAAGAATAAATAAAATCTAAATATCAAGATAATTATTCTTAAGAAAATATTAAAAAGTTTGGAATGGAAAATTAAAAAGCTATGTCTACATCATTATAGGTGGGTATAGTGTTTTAAAAAATTCATAAGTAATGGAAGTTGATTCCAAATAATTTCATAAACTAGATTGATGTTTTTATATCTGACTACATCAAGACCAGATATTATCTTTTGTTACAATATATGAAATATTCAAATTTTCACTAGTGGAATATCATCTATTGGATGGAAAAATAATTTTTAGATATATCATATGTATAATAGATTTTAAATTCAGATATGAATGCTCTGGTAGAATTGATTTTCTTGGACAAATTGACACTAATTTAGAAGGAAGTGTGGATCATTAAAGATACACAAATTTTGGGGTTTTATTTCAATAGGAATGTTGTGTTCATTGGAATACTAAGAAACATAATTTTGTAATTTTTAGCATGGTAGATGAGGAATATTTGGATTCTATTAAAGCTTCAATATAACTAATGTGGATGAAGACTTAGTTAGAAGGCCTATTTGTTGATGTGATGTTACCCATACTCAAGTTGTGATAATTAGAGTGTTATAATTATTATAATAAATCTATCGATTTTTTTGTTCAAAACATATTTATATCAAGTATCACTACCTTAATGAGAATATGGTGAAGAATAAATTAATGTTGGAATATCTTTCTACAATGGAACAAGTTCCTAACATTTTGACATAACCATTACCAAAGGAAGCATGTAACAAACTATTGTTAAAGATGGATGTACAACCACATTCTATTTAATTTTGTGGAATGTGTTTCTTTCCCATCTATCATGTTAAATTTTTATTGTGATTTAAAGGGAGATTAAAAATGATGTTTTATATATCTATCCATTTATATAGGATAAACCTTTTATAGAATCCTATATTTGGGGGGGCGTGGATACGATTTCAATTTAGTGTGAAAGTGTGTGAGCTATTCAAATAGTTTGTTGACGTGTTTTAGGTGACTTTTTTACAGGAATGTATAATATTTTTTGAAGGATAAATGTGTGATGTTCAAGATAATTGTTTCATAAGTTACTACGTATGGAAAACATTGATTTTCCTAGAAATGATTCTTGTTTCCTACAATGAGTTCACTCATGCATGCTTCTAATTGTTGATAAGTGATCGATAGTTGAAATATTTAAAAGGTTTGAATGATTTATGAACTTTGTTTTATAAAAAATACAAAGGGGGGATTGTTTTGGACCATGAATAATTTAGACGATTTTTTGGATGTTAAGGACGGTTTTTCTGGTTATATTGTATTCTATTTTCATTTTTATGTTCTGAAGTAATTTTCCAACTCCAATTGTCTCTATAATGATGTTTTTTATCAATGTTAAGATATGGTATTTGATTAAAAATGTATCTTGATATGTTCATCACTAAATATGATGATGATTTTTACTGAAAAAACTTATCAACAACATAAGTTACATTAATATATGTTATCAAATATTATTGAAAGAGAGGGATGAAAATGTCTTTGTTATATAATGTTGGATGATTATTATTACAATCTCAATATTACAAACATCATGATGAATTTGTAACACAAGTAGAAATGTGGGGATGAAATTAGAAATGGGAGTTTCTATTTTTCTAGTCTCATTTCATCAGATAATTTTCTTTAGATGAATATTTTTTTGGTTTATATGATGTATGAAATTGATGATGTAAGATGTATTGAAAAATTATTGATTTACTGGTAAATTTGATAAGGTGTTCCACTAATCTATCAAATAGGGGATCCCACTGAAAAATGTATGTATAACTCCTTAAAAGGAAAAACATCATTCAATATATTTATATCATATGGAATTGATTTTTTGAGGGTGATGAAGTAGGAATGATGTTGAAACTGAGGGATCAGAAGAGTTTTACTGACCGATAAATCGAATTATATGAAACAACATAGTCAACAATTTTAATTAAAGAATCAGACTGTGGTATCAATGATTTTTTTCATTTGGTTATGAATATTAGACAACAATTATTTGGATTGGTTCAAGAGTAATCAGACAAGACATGACACCTATCCATTATATGGGATTCAAAGATCAATCCCTCAGACATTTTCTAACACTACTTTGTCATCAGACACTAGACTTCATCAGATTTTGTCTCAACGGTTTGAGGATTTTTTTGGTCAAATGAAGAATGTATTTGAAAATGTAAAACATTATGAGGTTTATATTATCATTTCATTGAAGGCTTATGGAATATTTATAAGTTTCAATTAGTATTATGGAAAAAAATCAAAAAAACAATTGTTCTACATGAGAATTACAGTCAGAATTTAAATATAATTGTATATAGCTATTAGAGTAAGGAATTCAGGTGAAGAAACTGATGTTTTATGAAGTTTCAAAAAAATTTATGGGAGAACATCTTCAGATGTCATGGAACATAAAAATAAGAATTATTCTTGTGGAATTTTTTCCAATAGAACAATGGATTTAGAGTAAAGAACAATACCCGAATGAAAAAATGATATCGGACTGAATAACTTTTTGTCAATTAAAATAATGATGATGTTGAGAGAATTTAATGTAAGGTTATAGAAAACCATGAAGATTTGTGATGTGTTAAGAATTTGAAAAAATGGAGTTCATGTTGTGATGAAATTCATGATATGGGAATGTTCTTGTATTGGAATGAATTTTCCAATTCCCACCCCTTTCAGTTATAAGGAACCTATAAAATGAGTTCAAAGAAAATCATACACTGACACTGTTCACAAACCATAGAGGGATATAAAACTTGATTATTTTAATTTTTTTGGTAGAAGATGGTTTTATGAAAGATCATTATTTTAAAAAAATCGCTATAGGATCGAGAAATTATAGGGATAATTTCAAAAATTAAGTGATTCAGTATTGTTTTTGGACTTGTTATTCAGATTTGTTTCCAAACTAAATAATCCAACGAAACTATTAGAATGAGTGATCAAACTGAGATTTCTTATGAAGTCTAGGAATGTTTCTCTAGCATATTAATGGTTATGAAACAAATGATTTTTTTCTAAAATAAATAAAATTTGTATTTTATTGTATCAATATAGTTACGTGTTTAGAACCAACTAGTGAAGGTTTTTAAACATATTATAAATTATTATTTACAGCGTTATTTCTTGAAGGATCACATGACTTTTTTATTTATCATTGTTCTACAATAGTTTAATGGTATTTCCTAAATTCTTTCTCCACAAAAAATAATTTGTTTTGAATGGATTGTGTGGTATTGGATTACATTCAAACCCTACCAATGACTAGACACAATTTTTTAGTAGTGAACCATGTAAAAAATTATGTTCCTAGGGACGTGTGATTTTTTATTTCTCTTAAAAGTAATAAATCATTAATACGAGGTGATTTTTGTTATACACGAAAGAAAACAGTAAAAGAAAAATGTATCATTGATTCACCCCTGGATCCTCTAAGTGATTACCTTGATCCTAGTTGTTCCTTTATAACTTCAATGCATTTAATTATTCCATAATTTAATTAAATTTTGAAAAAAGTATCCTAGAAGAGGTTTTAACCTGATTAATGAAACGAAATCTTCTTTCATCTATGTTAACAGTGGGTACCTCATGTACTTCTATATTACCAATAAGTGCATATATTTTTTTAGACAGGACATGAAGATTAATTATCAATAAAATATTTTAATTATCTATAATTATTCCCTCAAGTTTATAACATTTAAATGTCAGTATACTCATTTTTGGGCTCCAAATTATTTTTTCCATATACTACTTCTTCATCAGAGTATCTATAAATATTCCAACTCCATAATTAATAATCAGATGCTCAATATCTTGACTGTGAACCATAGAAAAAAATAATCTACTTCATCTTCATCAAATAACTCATTCACATCCCTGAAATGACTATAAATATGGTTATTAAAATGTAAGGTAATTCATCTAGATCTTCACTAACTAAAATTTGGATATTAGTTGTTCTTTATTTTTTAATATGTAAGGTGAGTATATCTATATCATATATAGCAGTTCTCTACATCTCATTTGTTGGTATTTCTAGAATTACACCATCCTCCATTGAATTCTCACTATCAACTATAATAGGTATTTATTCATTATCACTAGCCTCTCATTTCGTTCTGACATATACATGCTTATTCAAAGTGTCATTCCAAGAGAAACCAATACTTTTTAGAATTCAATCTTGTAATGTATTATTCATGTGAAACATAACAACTTATAACACAATAATATCTATCTCATTATTCATAAATATATAGGTTACCATCCAACCAAATGGAAAATATTTGAGCCTAACTTTTCCTGAACAACAGTTATATATAAATTAAAATATATTTCAGGTTAGTTTTAATCATATTTAATTCAATAAGAGATAAAGTAGATACATGTATTAAAAGAAAACATTCTCAAATTCTTTGACACATTTAACTGTGCTAGTTTTAATGAACATATAGAGAAATATACTATCAGAACAAAGTCTATAAGACACTTCTTATCAATATCCCTAGATCCAAATATATAATTCATAATTTCATTAGGGTTTACATAATTTTAATTAAATCAGGAGTTACTCAGTGAAAAAATTCATTAATGAGTATTATTGAAATCTTTTTCCATTCATTAGTTGGAATAGAAATAACATTTCTACTATCCTTTTATGAAATCAAATATTCTTTTTAGATGAACTTCAATCTTGCATTTCTATAAAATTATCAAACAAACTTTTAAAAAAGCCTATCTTGTTTATCCTCAAAAACATAATTCCATTGTTTAAAACATAAAAGTTTCCATAATAATAGGTGCATACAACATATACAAGCTCAGGTCATAACACTTCTTGGAAATAATTTTCTTTCTCCACTGTTAAAATTTTTTATATGGAATTTCATGAGGAACCTTGATCGTCTCTTTTCAATTTTCGCATACTATTGATTATTATTTCCATTGATGTTATTATCAAGGCTGATACTAACTCATCAATTTTCAAATTATATGGATATTTTATTTTTTTAATGTACATAAATGTCATGACAAATGAAAACATTCTAATGAATATTGACCTGAATGGCTGTCAAAATAAATAGTTGATCAATTTCACATAAAATTTAAAATTAATTTAAATAGATAAGAAGTAATAATATCTCAGTCTAGATATATTTCAATCTAGAAGATAACTACCCCCCAAAAATTCCATCTACCATTATTGGGCTTATAGAATACATTTGTAGAATCCCTCTACCAGTGATCCACACGTGCTCCATTTATCTCTAAACTGCACCAATTGATTTTTCGGTTCTAGTGCAGTAGATTAATGATCTTGTGTTGTTAGCCTTGATCACTATAAACATTCCTTCATGATTGAAGAATCATCGAGTAAAAATCATTCTTGAGATGATGGAGGATAGATTAAAATATCTAGATCAATCTTAATTATTGATAGAGAGCTCTAGATTTCATTGTGCCCAGGGATTCTCGATTTTTAATGATCTCGATCAACCTCACCGTATCAAACATAATTTTATATTTATATTGATAAAAATAGGTGTCATATATTTTTTAATTTTATGATGGACCTAATGAATATATTAAAACTCATCTAACCCCATATCATATAATAATAATAATATTATTATTATATTTTTGGTGTGTACAAAATGGTGAAACAATAAATATTATTTTACCATCTGGAAAAATAATATTTATCAGCATATATGATCTTAGTAAACTTAGACACCTCATAATTTTTAAAATATATTAGTAGATATCTAAATAAATATTTATTAATTAAAAAATTAATCAAATAATTCATTGTTAGGTGACTAAATATTTATTAAATATTCAATAAGAAAAAAAATTATATTCATATTCTAAAGCATAAATATTTATTTAACATTCAAATATTAATATAAATTATATATTAATGATTAAATAATTAGTTACTATAATGGTAATGAAAGGTAATAAATAAATATTATATATTCTTGAAATGAAATAATTAACATGTGAATAAATATTTACTTAATATTTGCACTCTATATTCATCAAAACTATTATTCATCCATCCTAGGAAAAACATTTATCCCAAAAAAACATTAAAATATAATATTATTGATATAAATAGAAAATATTAGTATACGAACCTCTTGGATTCATTATCATTAGAATTGGGTGGACTTTCCAATAGTCCAGGATTACTATCTTGCAACGGGTCAAGGAACCCTCGAGAAAGAAGTTAATGTCTCAGAATTGATAACCACATATGAGTGCTCGCTATATGATATAATTCATTTTCAACAACATCACTTTAAATAGGTTGTGCACTCATGTCATCAACCTATATTCATGATATGTCATTCTTTGAGTATCCGAAATAAACATCATTTCACTATAGCCGTAGAATTTAATGTGAATGTTATATTTCAATCAAAGGGATGAGATATCGACTTCAATAAATATGGAAGGTAAAATCCTTCATTTACTAATTTATTAATTAGATATCATTTATGACATACCCAACCTAGCCAACTTCACCAATAATTTTTATCATCAAACATTATAGTTAATATTATAAGTGTGTGAACCACAAAATACATTTATAATAATCTTACAGTCCAAAAAACATTAGACAAGCTCACAGAAAATAATATCTTATGTCATATAAACATGTGTAATTACTATAAGAGTGTATATTCTTATAATATACCTTCTTGGAAATTTTTAACATTGACCATACTACAAATAATCATCATATTCTTGTGATTACTCACACCAGACTATTAACATTATATATCCCCTATCATGGATTTTATCAGACCATAGAACTAAGATTAAGAATATTGTCATGTGTTTTCATGGTCCTCATCATTGTGGGGAACTAGTATGACCTTTCTTATCTTAAATATAATCTAATACATTATTAGAATAATATTATAATGAATAAGAATCAATATATTCTATGATATTTAAATTAATATTCACTTGTATTAATATACTTTTTTTCTAATGTACAATGTATTTGGTTCTAGGTCACCAACTCTAGTATTCTCCCACTTTCACCCGAGAGAATTGATAACAATTGTTGATCTCTCATTTTCTAAACATGATTATATTATTTATGGTTCTAAATTTTTTTCTAACCATATAATGAGGCCTTGGTTTAGAAAATCCTTCTTTTTATGCAGTGAATCATCTTACTATAATATTACTACCGTGAAAAATCACTTATGTAGTGATATAAATAAGTATACACCTGTTGATCCTCTCTCAAAATCCGGACATCCTGACTGAGTCTATAGTCCAATATTATTATAATAATGATAACATTATTTATTTTGGTATAAACAAAAACTTAAATAGGAAATTTATAAACTTCTCCCCAAGCTGTATCTGAAGCCGAACCACACTGAGATATTGTAGATATGAAAACAACTGGATATAATAAGTTATTCTTACATATTTCCTTATAAATTTATATAATATTAGTTAAAATTGAAATAAGTGAGGAAAATTTTTCAATTACATTGATCACTAGTATTTAAATTTCTCCTAACATGATGAACTCATTTAGTTATACTATTCTATGTAATTTAAAATAATTTTGGATTTATGTTGACATAGTTATGTTGATTTTGTTCAATATTATCCACCTATTCTTTAAATATCAGTTATATCAAAAGTTAGTAAATATCAAGGAATTTTATATAAATTCCTAGAACTTATGATTGTGAAATTATTTTAATTTCAATAATACATTAATATTCCCATTCATGTTATAATAGAAGGATTATATTCCAAAAATAATTCATTCTTGAATTATTTAAAATTTTACATTTTAATACATTTTTAATATATTTACTAAGACTATATTTAAAAAAACATGAATCTATATTTTAAAATTTTTTCCTTAAAATAATGTTTCTACTTTTAGTCAAACTTATTTAAATTCATTCATTGGAATTATCAAACTTGAATGAAATAACATTTTTTCTATATGTAATCAATATATCAATTTTGAATAGTAGTATTTATCTCATGTTCCTTATAGAGGAACTTTTCACTCATTTATTCGAAATGGTTTATGATCATTATGCATGATTTATGAATAGATTATTTTATTTAATCTTCATATTTCACTTGTATTTTTTGATGTCACCATCCCTTTATAGTTATTCCATTTAAATATGTACCTTGTGGACTCATTTTTGACTTTACATATAAAAATATTATGTATGGATTAACCCAATGTGGTAGATTTGACTATCAATAGACCAATATGATGATCATAGCATTATAATTTAATAATTATATGTCAAAAGTATTTTAGTCCTCATGATTGGTGTATAGGGTATTTCATTGAGTAAACCTTTCAGTAATCAATCATTATTTACTAGTACTGTATTGTATAATCCATGTTTTGTTTCTCTTGAATACTCACTAATAGTATCTAGTATTTGAAATAGTCACGATATAGATTCTTTGAATCTTTATACATGGCGTCCATTACATAAATTTATACATATTTTTTCAATAGTGCATTTCTATTTACCATTAATTTGTTGGAATATTTCTTCTGAATGGAGAATATATATCACACACCACAGTCAACATAATCCACCTATTTGATTATGAATTCCTTTGTAGTATGAGTATTCTGAACTACTCCTCACTCTAATCTTAATGGATTACGAAATTACTATTATAAATCATGTTAATCCCAATCCATATCAAATATATGTTATGTTAAATCACACTATCATTAAAGGGATTTTATTCCTTTATGGAAATATAGTCAGTATTGAATAGACATTAATATACTTTCTGGATATATATATTGTTAAATCAAATATTACAAATTTTTTATTTTATTTGAAGATAAATAAATATTTTAAGAAATTTTTTTCAACAACAACTTATGGTAGTGTCCTAATATATTCTTTTCATATAACATTTAATATGATATCGATTTGAAATATAGTTGTCAAATTATTAGTTGTTTCACATTAATTTATAAAAAATTTCATGGAATATATAATGTTATATTTGAAGTATATATATATGTCTCATTAATGATACTCATTTTATAACCTTCGTGAAATTTATTTATTAAAGGAAATGTATGTTTAGGATTACATTTACAATATATGTATTATTAATGATTACTTGGATATGAGGTTCTATAATATTACATCATGAATATTCCTCAATCTTAACAATGTTCACCCATTTACTTTACTAGGCATTTTAAAAATTTCTTAAAGTAATCTCATAAAGTATATTAAGTTAACTTTAGATTTATAAGATTTCAATTGTCTATATTGAACTAAAACTAAAGTCATTTTGAAATACCTTTATTTGTAAATGTTTCTTTATCAAAAGCATGATCTTTAGTTTATTTATATAAAGTATCATAGCCCAATTAAGATTAAAAAATTTTATGGGTATAAAAAAGTCTAATACATTCAATTTCATTTGAAAAAATTTCATTCCACAATTTGGTAGGAGTATTATATTTTACATTCCTCATTAATAGAAATATGTATTCTGGGTTCAAATTTTATTGAACCATTATTTTAGTATTTATGTACCATATATGTTTTTACCAAATGTTAAATAATGTCTCATTATGTCTAACTGAACATTACGAGAAATGTTTTGGTAACTTTCATTAAAATTGTGAATCAATATTTTTCTGCAATGAGATGTATTGATCCCCCCTTGTATAACAAAGGAATATTCCTTTCTCACCTATATTTGAGTTCACTCTATAAACTTCATATTCTATCTTTTTCATATACCTATATACATGTATGTTGTATGAATATTGTATTTTAATAATGAAATTGGTGAATATAATCATTATAAATACACCAGATGTGTATAAAAATGTTTTCTTCTTCAACTAAATAAAATTTATTTTTATGTTCCCACCCTTTCTATTTAAGAATAAAATATCCTCATGTTTATTCTTTTGCCTATGAATCCATTGTATCTTTGAAGGAAACTGTGAAGGATTTTTTTCATATATATTATCCAAGAAATATTTAGCATTGTATTTCAAACATATCACCACAAGGGTTGTACAAAAATATCTCAACCAGTCCTTATATGTATAGTGATGTAGGTAAAAATATTTATAAGGGACTTATCCATTTTGTTTATCCTGTCTAATAAGAATAAGGATAACCTCGGTGTTATGGATAATAAAATAAGACTAATTAATAATTTTTTATACATGTGTAATACTAATTTCACTAACTTATCAATATAACCAAGTATTTTGAAACCATGATTAATATCTTGATTCCCTTATAAAAATTTACATCTATATTGTGCATTGACAAAATTATTTATTTCAATACTTTCATTATCATTTTCAAGAAAACCAAGATGTGTTATTTTGGTGTAAGAATCCATGTCCTTATATTCTATCATCAACTCTCCTAACATATTTTAAAATAGAACATAATGTAAAAATGAATCTTCCTTAATATATCTCTATAAGGCATCATTTTCACCAATGATTAAATAATGGGGTGGAGGATTAGGAATATATAATTCAGGACATAATAAAAAAATTACAATAATAATTAATCACATAATTTTTTATACCATATTAATAATTTTTATTTTTTTAAGGACATGCCATGAGTTAAGGCATAAAATTTTTTTTCCTGGGTTCTCATTACATTTTTCTATGATAATTTACATAGAATATTTGACCAATATAGATAAAAAATTATTTTAGACATAATACTGTTATTTTTATTAACCCTCCCTCTTTTTTATCTACTATATACAGACCTAACCATCGAACAGTTACTTTCCTAACACTTTATACATTATAGTGGGAAGGATCCATATTTATGTTCTTATAATCCTGATGGAGGCCATGAATATTATAAGAAAGTATTTTGTTAATTTTTCATTCCAAATGACACCAGTATCTCGTTGATCCATTTAGTGGAATCCCCAATTCAAAAATATGAACATAGATTTCCTCAAAATCTGTATCAAATTTTTTTTCAAATTTATTATAGTCATTAAATTCAGTACAAGTTTGGCTAAGTCGACCAAATATCTTATTTATGATTACATGATAATTAATAGTTCCCCTATATTTGGCATGAACTAATACTTTAACTATTCTTTCTTCTTACTTAATTAATATTATTTTTAATAATTTTTTTAATTAGGAGTAATTGTATATTTAAATATCGTTTCCAAGTATTTATAATATTATTTAAGTTTTACATATGTCATTAACCATTTTTTGATAAAAAATTTAAATATAATCAATTTATTTAAATTACATATTTTCATTTCTGTCTATCTGTTTATGTGATCACAGTCTTGCATCCATAAAATAAATAATGTATAAGAAATAATTACATTAAAAAAATCACCCTATCATGAATTCAGTAAGGGTAGATTTATTGGGATGAAAACTAATGAACCTATAACCCTAAGGAAAGCACCTTATGTTGTTCTTAGAAAATGTTTCACCATTCCACCTGTTAACTTTTGTATATCCCAAGGTGGTTTTATACCAGTTCACTATTGAACCACCTCTTCCATGGATCCACCTTGAATAGACTCCATGTGCCTTTGGATAATCCTTATATATATTTTTTATAACTCACATATAGGTGAGGGTAACCAAAGGATTGGTTACGGGGAATTACATAAAAAACTTTGGAAATATAAATCCTATATAATAAAAGAAGTGGGAATGACTCATAGGGATTCATATTTTATTTAAAAATATATAATTATCGAATCCCCTGTTTTTATTTTCTAATAAAAAAACCACTTGAGGATGAGTGTGAACCACTTACAAAACACAATAGAAGACCAACAAATCACAGAACTATCATTCCACCGCAGACCATCCAGAAAGATCTCAAAACTCAAAAATACCCCCAAACACCATTCGAAATTCAAAATTCAAAATTCAAACAGCCATTACCACGCCTAGAGACACCACACTCCACGTTTTTAGCATCTGAATTAAAATTAAATGATAGATCTACTAACATAATGACCTCCCGCATCACATGTTGAGCTGAGAAACTCCATCGCCTGAACTGGATACCAGATCAGCCACGTGAGGTAATCAAACTGCAGAAAACACTAGGCATCATAAGCACCATCATCTGAAACCTATAGGATGGGAAGAAAACAATACAAGTTGTGCCTCCTGGACCATGGGTGACTGCACAAACTACACATACCAAAGCCTCCAACAGGACCACTGTACCAGACCGACCTGGGGAGGAGCGTTGGAACAGGAAACCAGAGGATAGTTTGAGAAGAACACTATGGCCTCTGAGAAAATGAATGATTCCAAACCAACACTCGAGTAGCCTATGATCCATACGGACTCCACCTTAATTATCCCAAACTGTCTAGGTCACCATCGTATTAGACCAATAAGGGGTCTTAGTATGATGGGAAAAGCAGAAAGATAAGAGGAGGAGGAAGTAAGTAACTCAGGCCACACGATGGAAGAGACAAAGGACGAGCAACGAGAAGGACCATCACTGAAATAGAAGAACCGAAAAACCAGAGCGAGGGAAACAAGATAGATCCAGAGGAAAGGAAAGGAAGGAAAAACATCTTCATATCATCAGATAAGGTCGTAGAAGAGGGAATTGCAAGGGAAAAAACCTAAGAAGAACGATTAAGATGCCCCCGGGAGAGGAATCATAGGGAATAAAAGACATAAAACCAACAGAGTAATTGTGAAACAAAGAAAACCAAATGAAAAACCTATAGGATCAAGATCGAATTTAAAATATATATCCAGAATTTATTTCAATCCCATCCTTGATATAATAAAACATGCGCTATTTAATATAAAGAACATTGGTATTAATGAATTAACTGCTTTTTCTTAATATGTCCCATCATATTGAAATTATCATCGACTATGATATTAAATAAAATATATTATTTTATTTTATTTATAACTCAATCATATAGTGAAAAACATTGTTCTTGGAAGAAACTCATGGATTATTCATCCAAATAATTCTGTAAAATTTTAGTTGTAAATAATGAAATCAGATGATATATAGTGTCCATGTAATGTGTCATAATATCTGGGAGACTAATTCCAATTTGTTATTGTAGGAACACATTAATATTAAATAACCTACTCAATTTAATGTGACGATTCTATGTTATAAAATAACTATACATGACTCATAGTTTGGAATGTCATTTGTAATTAATTAAGCCTTTACGTTAATATAAAACCTAAAAACATTGTGTACTACCTTTTAAATAACCCAAAAAACTCAGGCCAATGAGTTTTAAAGTAGCAATTAATCAAATTTAATATTTCTATATAAAAAATTAAAGTACACAATGTGTGAAATCCACCCACGCAACACGTACTTCTCTTCAACAAATATTTATAGTAAATGACTATGGAGTCAGCATATTCCTCTAATGAACATTTATGAAGTGAAAAAAAATAAAAATAATACAAGGTGTTTAGTTCTCGTTACATTTCTAAACATCTATATGTGTCCTATATTAAATACACATAGTATATCAATTACATTATATGGGTTGAACCTTTTTTTCACCCTTTCAGACACATGTACTACATAGAGTGTACATTGAAAAATTTGGGTGCCACTCTAGAAAGTCAAAATACAATGCATTAATTTCCTGTGTCATGTACTAATTACACGATATCCTAGAATCCACCTGGTGATCTTGTTCAATTGACAATGAGACAAAATGTTTCACCAAGGATTACACATTGTGTAGTCTTTCACTATTTATCTTAAATTCTTTTAACCACTAGATGGGTTATTTAGATGTGATATTTAATAATCATTAACTTATTGTGAAAGTGTGAGAGTGAAATGATGAAAAGGAAGAATTAATTTCTATTATTGATCATGATTGAATTGAAACATTAAATTAATTTTATAATTTAAATTTAAAATGATCAAAAATAAAAAAAAATTATATATTTGAATGTGACATCTCTGATACCATTTTTTAGTTCTGGTCACAGTGGAATCATTTAATAGTGTCAATATTGAATCAGAAATTATCAAATTCAATGGTTCATTTTTATATTTTACAACATATAAACATCATGAACAATTAATTGTTTTCGAATAATATTTAAAATAAATATTTCTAGAACCAAGAGTAGTTATTTTCTCAATAAATTTATAATTAATTTAAATAGTCTATAAGAAACAATTATTAAATCTTGATATATTTATTTGACAAAGATGTAGATCATATAAAATCCGTTATGTTCTACTTTTTTTGAGTTTTTAGGTTCCAATTAACGAATCTTTCTAGTGGTGATAAACATGTGCTCTTTTGATATATGAACATCATCAGTTGATTTTCTGGTGCTAGTGTGAATGTTTAATCATCTTTCGGTATTCATCTTAATCATTTCAATGATTATTTTTGAGTTAAATAATAATCCACACAAATAGGTTCATGAGAAAATTGAAGAGGAATGATAATTTCAAACGTGTTATTTAATATTGAGAATGATCTATAGATTTTTCATTCCAATCGATTCACAATTTTTATCAATATTGATCAAAACCTACATAATAGATATAATAATCTATTTATAAAGATCGAGATACAGTTAAAATATTATTTAATTTTATAATTACCCTTATAGAATATATTAAACCCCATATGACCCCACATCACATAATAAAAATATTATTACTTTTATTTTTATAGTGTGCACAAAATGGCATAATGATAAATTTTATTTTACTAACATACAAATTAATATTTATCATTCCACAATATCATGGTCCTTTCATCCTCCCTGGAGTATATCAAATACCAAAATATATATTTACTCATAAATAAAATAAATGTTATAATCACTTCGTGGAGACTAAATATTTATTAAATATTCATAAAATTTAAAACACATTCTATTAATAAATAAATACTTATTTATTACATTGTGAATAAAAATAGTTAATTAAATATTATATAATTGAGTAATTAATTTATATCCATGTGAATAAGTATTTATTTAATTTTTTTGGTCAATATATCCTATAGGAAATTCTTCCTCAGTGTTGAGAATAATATTTATTCAAATAATTAAATTAAAATAGAATTTCATTGAGATAAATAGATATAATATTGTGTAACCCTTTTGTAATCATTATCACTGGCATTAGGAAGATTTCCCAAAAGTATAATATTATACTCTAGAAATTTTTCAATGAATCCAAGAGTAATAATTTAATGTCACAATATCCAAAACCACATATGATTTCACTTTCTGAAATATAATCCCTTTATTAGAATATCACGTCGTGTAGGTTTCACAATATTGCCAACGCCTATATGCTTGATATATATTTTTTTGACTATCTAAAATAAATATAGTCTCAAATGGATAAGTAATTTCATGTGAGAATTATATTTTTATCAAAGTATTGTGATATAAAATTTCAAAAATATGGAATGTATAAATACAACCTTTACTTATTCATTAATAACATATAATTCATGATGCACCCAACGTACAGAACTTCACCATGAATTGTTATTGTCATGATTTTTGATAGTATATCTGTGTATGTCATTCATTATTTGAATTAATACTAGTATTAAAGTATAATATACCTTACACATGCTTAAATATAATAATACATGATGGAATATAGACTTGTGGAATTCCTATATGAGGTTTTTTCATAATATCCCATGTTGACGATTTCCAAGTGAAAAATTCATGAGAAGAAGCCTCATCTTCATTCAAGTAATCACAACATACAGTTAACATACATTATTCCAAATGATAAAATTGTATCTAACCATCGAAATATGTTTATGAATATCATCATATCATTTAAAATTGCTCATCATTTAGGGGAAATTATATTACCTTTTTTATTTGACATATACTCTTGGACATTATCTCACTAATGTTCTGAAGAAGATGAATCAATATTTGATAGGATATTTAAATAAATATTCACGTTTTATAATATACATGTAATCTAAATTATAGAGTATTTTGTTCTTGGAAACCAACATGAACACATTCTTGGTTAATGGTTGGAGTTTTAAGTATTCAATGATTAGAGTTTGTATATTGAAGGAAGGAGAGAAATCAGGGTTTTCAGGTTTTCAATCAAGAGGGTTTAGATCCAAAATGATATATATACCCATAACTAGTAATGTTAAGTTTCACCTATACTGATTCATAATAATGGGTAAAAAATAATTAAATAAATAACTCGATCAAATTGTATAATCATAACCCTAACTAAAAACATAAGTATAATTAAAAATAGATAAGAAAATAGAATAGTGAACCTAAGAAAAAAAATTATAAATATTAAATAGAACTAATTTACCTATAATGGAATCAAATGTTACATCTAGAATTGGATTTTTAAATATATCTGCTAACTAATTTTCAATATTGATGAATTAAATAAAAATATTATCTTATTCTATTATCTGTTTAGAAGTTATTCTTTATATCAATATTATTTTTTATAAAGAATTAATAGATTCATTAAAATACTGATAACACTCAGGTTATAAAATTAGATAGGAATATGATCTAAATTAATTACAAAGTCCATTATGGTATGTTTCATCCACAACACATGAACACAACAACTACATATTTTTATATAGTCAACTTTTTAGTGGATAATAATATATAATTTTACGTCTTACAAGAATAAGAAACAAATTAATTACCTAGAAATTGATTGGTTTCTATGTTACTCTTTATATCTTATATTAACCCTCTAAAATATTCATTGGAATAGGAAATTAAATCGAAACCTTATGATTTGGAAAAAATGTATATTAAATGAAATTGTTCCATTGAAATATCTTTAAATAATTTTGGTAGATTTTAAATGATATTTATTATTATTTGACTACAAGATATAACATAAATTGACATAAACCATTATATATATTCTTATATCATTTATATATAACATTTTCTTGATTATTCTTATATATAACTTATTTCACACATGTTCTCTATCTTCATCCAAATAATGGTTAATATTTGGCTCATAGATGTTTTAATAAATCTAACTACTTTTAAGTCCAAAACATTTATATAAGTAATATAGGTATTTAAATTGGTTTAGCATATTCAGAAAGTATTTTTAATATATATTAAATCCAAGAAAGAAATTTACTTCACTCATAATTCCCATTTAAAATTACTTTTTCATGAGTTTTGAAAGTTTATTATACATTTTCTATTTAGCTAAATCGAAAATAGTACCATCAAAATAAATTTTTAAAAGTAAAATATAAGAATATTACATTTTATTAAATTAAGTATCATTTTAAAAGTGTCTATAAAAAGAATTTTTTAAAATAAATAAAATCGTACTTTCATTCCAATCTACAGATTCTTGTTTAAGTCCATAAAAGTGTTGGTAAGTTTAATAACATTGTTGGGAAATAGAGGATTCTAAATATCATGTGGTTTTTAAAAATAAACATAATCAACTATAAAAACTTTTATAAATTGATATTTTACATAATTTTGGAAAATTTAAAAATTAATAAATGACTCATAATATAATATATTTTTAATGGCCTTCATCATAGATGTAATAGAAATGGTTTCTTCATTGTCTATTTCTTCATGCTGATGATAACATATGGACAGTTATATATACATACTAATAATGAATAAACCAATATCATATTCCTTACTTCTAATGACTGAGTCAGTTCTTGTAATTAGGAAATTCTAGGGCCTACCAACTAATTTCCAAACCATTCTCTTCTTGAAATTGTTAAATTTATCTTGTATGTATAACAACAAACTCTCATCACTCAAGGCTCCATATATAGTTATGGGTTAATATGGAGAAAATCATATGAGATTCATCATGGTTTCCTATAACAGTTTCTAAATGTTTCATTTTTATAGTCCCGGACTACATCAGAAGCACAATTTTTGGTTCACTGGTTTTTAACCATTTTGGAAAATTTTATCCATGATCATATTCCCAATTATCATCCTTTTTATAGTCAAAAATTCACAAATTCTCATGTTCTACAAAGAATCATTGATGAAATCAATTTAAGATTTATTCTGATCAATTCGATCACATTCCTAAAATTTCACATTAGACAATTCCTCAAATATCCTTTACCTTGTTTTGAAATTTCTATAAGCATTAAAAGTTATTGAATTAGCATGAATGATTCCATCATAATACTTTTAATTGAACCTACCATGTTTAGAAATGTTGTTTAAGATGTAAACCTTTCACTGAAAAACAATAAGTTATCCAAAACAATATTTTATACTATTCTATAGTATATTAAGGGTTTTAGTTTGGATATTTCATATCAAAACTATATTAATGAAATATCATGTTTTGTTAACAACTTCATCACAGAATTAGTATTCATGTTATATTCACCAAACATTGTTTTTGAAATTTCTTGAAAATTCATATTCCTCCATTAAAAAACATCATTCTATTCAGGTTTCATTGGGGAAAGTAATGCGTGTTTAATTCATTGATTGGAAAAAATGAATACAATTCATGATTTTAAAAATATCCCCCATTATAACATCTCAATGTTATAAATTTGTAATCAATTTCATTTTGATCCAATGTGTATAATTTTAAAAATTAGATCATACATAAATCTTATATCCCAAAAAAGATACCCCAAAAAATATAGATAAATGATTAATTAAAAAATCATTTTCCATAGAGTATTGAGTTCTTGATGGTCCAAGAACATTTATGTGGATAACTTCTAATTGTATATAAGTAAAAAACCACTTTGAGATCCTTAAAAAATTATTTTTTTATTTCTCATTTAGAAGTTATCATATAGTTTCTTTTTATCCAGATTAAGTAGTTAAAAATCAAAAATAATAATTTTCTTAAATAATTTTATCAAATAATAACAATTAAAACGTTAAAGTATTTTATGTCTAATACATTATTCATTTATATCAATATTCAAATAATTTATATTATGTTTAAAAAAATTATTTTGATCTAAGGTATAAAACATTTTAGTTATAATTTCATTTAATTAATCAAATTAATTTTTAAAAATTGAATAAGAATTATTAAAATGAATAAATGGACTATCCATATTTAAAAGTCGAGGGATACCTATCAGGATCAGATTCAAGCCTTACAAATAAATAAACTTGTATATTTTAAAAAAATTAGATCTCTAATAGGCATAGATCCATTAATATTTCCTTTGGATTGTCACCAATTGTGACATAGCCTCCTTTATTCTTTTATAGTAAATGAAGGAATTAAAAATATCCACTCTTGTTCCAAGATCATCCACTATCCATATACCCCTTTATATTTTTTTCCTTATGAAATTTTGTTAAAAAATAAATTTAAAAATGAAATTAGTTGGTACAAATATTCTCTTGGTTCTTGTGGTGTAAGCTATAAGAAATTGGGTAATCAAATATATCTAAATTATACCTAATTTATGTGCTAAAAATAAAAAAACAATTGAATGAAATAAATGGTTAACTCTATAAAATTTGAATTTTTCTAATGAACGAAATCATTTTTATAATGACCAGCTATTAATCAATGAAAACATGTGACTAGAAACATTTGGTTACATTTAATTTATAGAACAATATAGCTTCTATACAACTTAAAAAATTCCCCATTACTACACATTTCATGATTCCCTTTGTTATCTTTTTTCTTTACACATATTTGATTTAAATAATACCCCTCCTTAGTGAACAAACTTGAATAAATTTTCAAGGAGTCAACATCATATATTATTTCATCAATTTTTCTATCATGTTAGTTTAAATGAAATAAAACAAATTTTATATTAAATTTGAATATTAATTTGATAGAACATTTTTTTGAACACAAATAGTATCATAAGATTTTCTAGGGTATTTTTTTATTTAAAAGATTAATATTTATCTTTAAACATTGAACAATATTAATTTATTTTCTCATAGTAGTATTTTAATGATTCATATTTATATTCATAGGAATAAAATGAATCTACCACCATATCCTGGTCTATGAAACATATATTCATTGTTTTATTTTAATTCATATCATATGACACAATATAATAATTATTAATTCAATTTCTGGAAGCACTCCTAATGGATATCATATCCCATTAACCATTATTATTGAAATAATATATACTTTGTATTTTTTTTCCCAGATTTATTCTTGTATATAATCCTTAGATAAATAGTTTTAAGTTGTCCATGTTTTTTATATTAATATAATCTCACTTACATTGAATTTCCTTAAAAACTATTATACTTATTATAGGATAATTTAATACCTCTTTATTTTTGGTACAAAATATTATTCTTAATTTCCTACAAGTCAGGTTCGTCATCATAATTATAAATTCTAATTCTCCTTTAACTAAAGATTCAGATACCAAAATGAATTTATATTAATTCAAATATTCTGATGTAGAGATTGTGAGTGAAACATTTTCATTCTTTATTAACTTAAAATATTAATCCTCTACTGGATCCTCATCCTAATACAAAATAATACTTCTACATAGATCATTCAATTTTTAATATTTAACAGGTGTGTACGGCCTAATAAATGTTAAAATTATATTCCAGTTTAATTGGTGAAATCTATGAAATTTTTGATATTGACCCGGTTCAAGGAAAACAGTCCCAAAAGCAGTAACATTATTTATAATATCTATGATTATTATATTCATCCGAGTGATTATTTTACCATCAAGAATAAAAAATGTGTAAAAATTAAGGTTGAGAGTACTGTATCTTAACTATCTTACATTTCATATCCCTTCATAAAAAATAACTATGTACTCAAAATGATAATGACTTGTAGCAAATTTTGAGACACTTTAAAACTCATTAGGACCTATTCCATGTATAATAGAATTACTAGATTTAAATTTTAAATCAAATCTATCATTTTGATCAGAATTTCATAGATCTTGTTTTATATAATGTATTTTTTTTGTTGTATTAACCCTTATATTGACTTTTAATCCAATATTCATTAAATATATTATCATTTTATACTTCCAGCATCCATATATTTCTCCATTGAAATAATTATATCTCTCCATGGACATTCCTTCCCTCATGTTAGCAGTTATTTCAACAAAAAAATTATATTTCAACATCAAGAGGTAAAATTTTAGAACATGAAACTCTTTACTCAAATTCCATGTGTTGTCCTAGAACTATTTCATAATTACCTCAAGAGTGGGTGGTGAATTAAGTTACTAAAATACAATCCTAATAAAAGCCTCCCACATGAAATTTGATTTCATTTTTCCAATAAATTTTATATTATTTATAATTCAAAATATGAAAGAGAATATATGATAGTGAACATAATATGTTTGGAAGTGGTTCAAGGCTCCAAGAACCTACCCTAGTTCACTCCATTGACAATTGATATATGTTTTCTTATTTTTATTATAGTAATTTTCCTAGGGACTACATATTTGAGTGTAGGTTGTTTCTACTTTATGAAAAGGATCCATAAACATTTCCCAGGCTCTCCCTTTATAATATTTTTTAATGGTCATCCTTTAAAACACGTTATTAGGAGTGTGTACATATAGTATAATTGAAAATAATAATACATTGGAATTGATTCATCAAATATTTTATAGTATAAATTGATAAATAATGATAGGACATCTAGAAAATAGATATAACTTCAATGAGAATGTATTGAAAGACTTATGAGGAAATATAATGTGAATTTATGGATTCATGATAGTAATATAATTTTTCATTTATTTTATAATTCTTATTCGTATGAACAGATTCTATTTGAGTGAGAAAGATGAATTAAGAATTTAGTTCATATGAGATACATATTTTCAGCTCTTGAAATGTACTAGTAAAATAGTTAAATTATAAAAATAATCCAATTCATATAATCTATTGGAGCATCTATGTTTCATTTTTACCCGCAAAGATATATATAATTCTTAATAAATAATGTAGCTAAATGTTCTCCATGATCATATCATTAAAAACTATAAATATTTGAATATTGGATTTTCTAATATTCCTCAAAATCAAAAACCACATTGAACTCATTAAAATTTTATTTATTATCAATGGAATTGATCCTAGGGTAAATTACCTCTAGTAAATATAAAGTATTAGTTTCCCTAAAAAATCTTATGTCTGGAATATGTATGACTCGTCTTCATCGCATAATAGATTTCATCATATAAGAGAATCATATATGAAATCATTATTTATTTATGAGGATCACTATATAAGATTCCAACAAGAAAATCACACATATAAGAGTCTATCGTATAATAGGATTATTCAAGTAATAAAATTAATGTAAGAGGATAAATTAGTTAAGTGAATTTACCATATAAAATTATTTTTATACTATTAAAATTTTTACATTAAAAAAATGAATCCCAATCATATAAACATATTGAGACTTACAAAACTTTTTCTATACACATCAAGTGAACTCCATAGTAAAACCTACAAGCTTTTATGTGAGAATAAAAACATCTGATTAAATTGGATATGACAGAATAACATTAGTGTGCCCAACATATAAATCTATTATTTTATTCAAAATAAACTTGTCTATATACTTCCATGTACCTAGATTTTTGTTATATTATTACATATTAATCAATGTGATAGAGATATATAATTCCATTAACATAAAAGGGGTAAACAATTCCATAAAAAATAAACTAATTCAATATCACTTATGATATAACCAATTCATTCTACCTATCCATAAGCATATGTGGTCATGTTTTTCATGAATTCATAAATGTACATGATTCATGATATAAATTAAAAATGATCTCAAAACCAAGGACCAATACACACTCTAACATATAATAATATCCAATTACACAAACAAATATGGAATTTCTATCAGTAGGTCCATCCTTAGGACCACCCTTCTTAGATATCACAATGTGATAAATTCATGAGAAAAATTTTCAATGTTTATGATCCCACAACACTTGATAGTCCCATATCCAATATGCCTATTCAGATTTTTATCTTTGTACTATTAGACATATTAATTTAAAAATATCAATATAGAATCCACTAAATCTCATTATAGTGATGAATTGTAATAACCCACTAATAATAATAATATTCAATGTATATTATAAACATAATGTTATATAGAGGAATAATTGTTATGAGATAAGAATAAATATATTCCTATAATATAATGTATCAATATCCTTTGGTTACTGGGAACAAAAGCTTACACTTAGGGTCCTGGGAGACATATAAGGATCAAAAATATGATTATGGAATAAATATGGAGATCCAGATTGTGAAACCCTGATATATCAATGAAATATTTCTATAATTTATATTCTACGACAACATGTGTTTCATGCCACATTATGTTTAAAAAGAAACATAACATTATAACAATAATATCTGACTGTTAAAACCTATCTATTAAATTAGAGGATATGAATGGTATTAACTAAAATATATAAATATATATATATATATAAATTACCTACTAAGTATAAACTTATTGATAAATTCTTTTGAAATAAGTACTCAATCTTTATTTATGTTAATTTATTATTTATAAAAAAAATTTCTATAAAAACATTATTAAAAAATATTATAATTAAAATAAGTAATGTTTATAAATTTTATTTTATAAAAATAATATCCTTTTTGAAATTATAACATCAAAATTATTTTAGGGTAATTTTTTTTATTTTTGGGAAAGGATTTATTTTCTAGTGAATAGTGAAAAATATTGATTTCTATTGAAAACTGTATTTTAATTTAATCCATTTAAGAAGTAAAATTTTATTTTTAATTAGATAAATAGTAAAATTAGTAAAATTATATTATATTATTAATAATCCAATTATGTTATTTTGACCGGAAAGAGGTCGACCAGAGGTGAATTTGGTTTGGAATGATTGTCGATTGTGATTATTTCAATTTCATTCCTAGTCATTGATGTTGGGTCACCATTGTATCCATTAACAAAAATTCACAATGGTTCCCCACATCTATAACTAGGTACAAAAATATTATCCAGAAGAAGGTGGTAAGTTGGGGTTTCAAACTCAGTAAATCATAGAGAATTTCATTTGTGGAGTGGATGGGAGTTCAGGCTCATCGCAACATTTTTTGTTTGATTTTTTACTAATATAGGACTCTATTTTATATTTATAATCTGATTAGGAATGTATAACTAATCGTCAAATAGGGATGGTTACCCTTACAAAATGATAATAATTTAAATCCTTTTTGGTATATAAGATGGGGGTCTCATTTTTGAATCCATTTATATATATCATAGGTTATCCATCTATTTCCTAGTAATAAATAGATTCTTATTTGATGAACCCAAATAACCAGAAACATTTGAATTTGATTTCATGCATGGATGTTATTAATATTCCACAAAGGGTACTAATCCATGATGAGTTATCCTACATATCTTATTTATTAAAATAATAAAAAATCCATGTATTATGTCAAACTCATGCGGTTCATCATCATGAAGAGAGGAAATATGTGTAAGATCATAGGCATAGGATATTGGAACTCGATACTAAAGGATACATCATATGTATCTTTATTATTGATGTAATAAAATTAAGCATATTTCATTAAAACCTTTAAGTTTAACATTGTACTGAAAAGAAATCTATTTGGTCACTTGGGCACCTCCTATTCAAGATTAAGTCTCAAGGATACATTTTATGTATCCCAAATGTGGTAGGAATAAGTTTTATCATTCTTATTTCCCTCCCATGGGACAATACCCAAGGTAGATTCTATTATATAGAGGTAATCATATCATTCAACTCATTGGTGCTTACACTATATGGTTTCCATTGCCTTTGGAGACTCAATATGTGAATCATATGACTATTACAACTCCCTAATCCCACATGATCTACACTCATTGTGACAAAAATATATAATTTATTTATCCTAAATTTATGTGGATATAGGAATTATATTTTGGGACTACCCTTGGTATTTTTATTATAGAGATCGGGACATTAGAAGGTTTCATATGAATCATTATTAACACTGGAATCAGAATCATCATATTTTAATGATTGTATTCTCAGTATTTTAATGGATGAGGTGGAATGATCATTCCGTGGAAAATATTTTGTCCCATTGGATGAAATTCAGAAACATGGAAGCACTTACCCCGTAGCGGATTCTAATTTTTTATTGATCAGGGGCGTTAGAAAGGAATCCTACATATCTTATTTATGGCCGGAATAATAGTCATTGTAGTCATAGGACTTGGGGTTTAAACACAAAGGCTTCCTTATATACAGGATATATCATATTATGTCGTTGATCAGTGATTACAGACCGAGGTTTCCCTTGTCATGATAGAGGCTTGTAATGTTATTGAAATGATAATTATGAAATCCTAATCCCACATGACAAATTCTCAATATGGAAATCAATGGATTGAAAATAATATCTCAGTGCATGTGGGTGAGGGAATTATGTTTTGTGACTACCATTTGGATGTTTATTGAAGAGATTTGGCCCTAAGGAGGCATCATTCATATACTTGTTATCACAGGAATTATATTTCTCATAGTTAGTTTGATTTTGGCTTACACACAGGTGATTCCCTTATAATTCCGGATTACACATTGAGGATTTACAGGTTTATGAAGTTCTAGGATGTTTGATTTACCCAACATGTTTGTCATACAGAAACCCATTAAATGTCTGATCGACATACCTTGATTGAATTCTTAGTATGTTTGAGTAAGTATTCTTTACATGTATAAATACAATTTCATGACCCAGTTGAAATATATTTTTGATGTCTAATAACCTGGATGGAATGTCTGATGATTGTCACGTGATCAAGGATGAATTTTTCAGAGTACATCACATGACTCAACTAGATTGTCCTTGAAAGAATCGTATGATATAGGGTGACATGATTAGAGGGTTTCACAAGATCCTCTTAACATTCCCTAGTCTCATAATGAATTATTGATGAAAAAAATTGAGGTCATCACGTGATTTTATGTGTCATATCCGGGTGGTGATGCATGATCTAGGCTGACATGTCTGGAGGGAATCGTGGAAGCTGGCTATCATGTTTGGGGATATCTAAATAGCCAACTGGCATGACTAGAGAGCATCGTAAGGTCTATCTGAGATATCCAGATGATTTTTTGAGAGCTTGTTCACATGATCTAGTACTATCATGAGACATAGACGACATGTACTGATGTCCTATGATCTACAAAGTTTACCAATGTAGGTTTTCATGACCTTGGTGATATGTCCCAGTGCTTTTGTATGACCTGGGTAGTTCATTCAAAGTACATGAGGATCATTATATAAATTTTTTTTCGTAATTATCCCTTCTTTTAGTCTTTATTCAAAACATTTAGTGCATATTCGTTATATTTGTTAAGTGTTAGATATTTTTATGTCTCATATGTTTCAAAAAATTTGTTTGATTTTGTTTCATGAAACCCATCGAAAGACCTTCATGTGATCTATAAGTGATCATGATACATGATGATTCACGATGTATGATTTTTCTAATTGGCCCACATATTTTACCAAATGGGGATCCTTTTTTATTGTGATATCCGTTGCTCTGAGAATTCTGCTCTGGTCCCTAGTTGAGATGGTTCGTTTTTCCAAGGAAAAGTATCAATTTTTTTCATATAGGGGTTGGGTACTTATAGGACTCACCACCCAGGATATTCACTTCTTTGTGTGGTGCATATTAGAAAAATCCAGGCAAGAGTCAATGGAGGTCTTTGATGTCATTTTTTTCAAGAGATCCTTTCATAGGCCCTTCCAGTATGTCTCAGGACAATTAAAAACTATGATTCCATCCCATCAATGCTTCCTTTATTTTATTATATCAATTAATGGGGTCTTAGTAAATCATGTGTACATGTTTATAGACTTTCATGTTTTCAGGTCGACATGTCTATGGAATTTCTCATGGTCGAGATATCAATTGAATGGAATTCTTCTCATATTTAATGCCTTATCCATGATATTCTATGAGATAATGATTGTTATCTAGGGGGACTTCAAGAGATCTAATATGTTTTTCACGATGTATTTCAATATAATACCAATGTTTCGTATGAATTTTATTGTATGAAGTGTCTCCCTCTTTTTCTATTTTATTTAATTTTTTATTTTTTTTATTTCATAGTGATATGATGAGAATTAATGGGTGTTGTCGATGAAAATCATTTTCCCAAAAATTGATGTGTCACATGACCAAAAAAAGGTATTTGAGTGACACGTGAGCACCTCATGGACACACCCTTCTATTTATTTTGGGAGCCAAAGGGGGAGCTCAATATAGCTTGGACATGTTTTATGCCTTTCATGTGATAGGGTTTACATGTCATCCGGATCTTGCGTTATGAGGGGGATATGTCACCAAGACTTATAATGTGTATCACATGATACTTGGGTGTGTCGTGTGACTTTGGGGTGCTTTTCATGATGTCAGAACTTGATCAGTGAGTTTCTGGGATGACTTTTCATGAATGCAAATACATTGTCAAAGGGGCTTCATGGGATCTTCCAAATACTTTATACTCTACGTCACCATCCACTTTTCCTTTAGTAGATCACCAGATCATGTTTCTCATAGAGGTTCAACTGATATATTTGATCACGCACACCATATTCATTCATTATTTTAGAGGGAAATAAATACCCATCTTCTAGTATTTCATACCTTGTGACTTTTTCTCTGTTTATTCGGTGAGATCCACCAAATGTACCCCCTTAGAAGTGACGTATATAGTGACAAGGGCATGGTTATGAGGAATGTAAATTCCCGCCTTAAGATTTTTCACATTCTCCAATTAGTTCCTTAGGTGAAATTTGGTCTACCATACAATTTTTGGTATTTTATAGGATGACCTATAAATAGTGAATTATAGAGTAGTTCATTTACTGGATACGTGATTCTCCATATCTGTTGTGCCCTACTTATATCATGTGACCTTGTGGTGAAAACTTCCTACAAGAACCCATCATGAGTCCAAACAGTAAGATCACTTTATGAGAAATTATTTACCAAATTACTTCTCCCAGGTACCTGGTTGAATAAATCGATGGACTCAACATTTGTAATTGTTAGAACATTGGATTTGGGGATGAAAAATAACCTTAAGTGTTCTACTATATTTTAGGTCTTCATCACACATTACATTAATAATTTTAGGGCTCACATTACCATTGGATGGTCAAGAAATCATCAGTCTTCTAAGGGGTCATGTGGTTTCAAGATGTTTTGTGGGTTTATAAGATCGATGATATCATTAGTATTCAAGTGATTCCCACACCATTTATGTGATTCATGGATGTCTTTGATGATTAATTTTATGTACTTGATTCTACTTGTTTGTGCCTTTTGACATGATTTTATTTGATTTTTCTAACATATTTCACTTTCCTTTGTTCAGATATATTTTTCATCTCATAATAGTTCCCCTTCATTTGCTAATGAAAAGGACATTGATTCTAGAAACCACAATGATATCCCTCGATATCATGTAAATTTCTTTAATGAGATTCTGAAATGGATTCTTCTATTAAATCTTCAAAATTATCCTTTGTCACACTGGTTCCCCTATATGGGTTCAACATTCTGGATGATGTTTCCATTCCTCCTTCAAACATAATTTTTTTTTCTTACTGGGTGATAACATATCATGATTTTATTCAGAATACAATTGAAGTGGATATATTATTGGGAGTAGCTCGATCATAGGGGTTGTATTATATGTTGAAAAACTATCCATTTGGTCTAGAAGACAATGATTTTTTCCCTCAGCCCATCTCTCATAGAAACTAGAGTATATTATTTTCCCCTCTAGTAAACCTGATAGGTAGCTAGAGATCAAAATGGGATCTATGTCTTGGTGGTTACATTATTTATGAATGGAAGAGTCCATTCTAGGTCACAAAATATATTTATAGGTCACTAAACAGTTTTATATTGTTCATATTTATGAAGATGTATTGGTATTGAAATTTATTTTCTTTCACCCACCTAATCTTCTTGGAAAAATGGTTTCTATTATGTCCCATCACCATCTCATTTCATCTATCCCATGGTGATGTGGGAATTAGCTTATGGGATATCTACCAAATGAGTGGGATTCCACCTATTAGAGTGTTTTATGATGATATCCTTATATATATGTCTATGATGTCCCTTTGTAGACTAAAGAATTAGTGAGTGACAAGATCTTCATTATAGTGTAAAATGTAAGAAATGAGTTGATTTTGTGCCTACATATCTCTTTAAAAGACATTATAAACATTTTTCATTTTCATAGTTGATCAAGGATGATGGCTATATACCAACATTGATTCCCTTATTGGAATGTTCATGACTGTTTTATCTCATATTTGTCCATTTTGGAGGTAGGGGATCATACATCTTGGGGATATTGGGCGAAGCCAGAGATCTCCCCAAGATATTGGCTAGTGGGACTCATGGTAATGTTCCTAAATGGGTTTTTTTCTAGTTGGGGATGCACCTTCAATAATATATGTTAATAGACCGGTGATGGAATCATGGATAGTAGAGGGACGATGCTTTAATCTAGTGGTGGAGACCCTTTAATGCCATTAAACACTCTTAGGATACATTCCTCAAGGAAACAACCCCTGTAGGGTTAATGGCCCTTTCTAGTTTTTATTTGGCTGGATATGAAAGAATTATTATTATAATGAATACTTGAATTCAACTAAGATCCCCGATTCATTATCTTATTCCAGGTTGTTGAACAGATTTGGGGTTGGGATTATGTAACTAGGCTCTGATGAGGTTATCGATATGTTGAGTCGATCCATCAACATTTATTTTACCTCATATCACATACAAAATGATCCAATCATTGATTACAGAAGTGGATCTCTCAAAAAAAGTTCATAAAACATCTCCCTTTGGGATGGGGTTCTTATGCCGAGGATAGATGAGCTGATCATCTGTGAGTTTTATACACCTTATCAGATTTCTCATTAATTCATGTACACTGAAAGGATCCCCCATCTACCATCATTAAGAGTGTGAGGAGAGAGACACATCAGGATCATCTGCCAATTTTGGATGATGTTGGAACATGAATATATTTATTCTAATATTGTTCTTCAAACGGTCGATACTCCTACCTTTCATAATAAGGATTATGCCCAGGAATGTGTAGCAACATATCCTAGTAGTGTGATATGTTTACTAGTTCATAATTTGGATAAAAAATCTCCTTTATCAACCCCTCCATCCATAGTAATAATGGATTTTATTCAAATATTTGGAGAGAATTCAAGGAAGCACAATCATCCTTGCGATAACCATCCTGATAGTGGAACTAAATCTGTCGAGGAAATCAGTACACTAGAACATGAAATGGGTGATTTCTATATTGAGTGGTGGATATTTAGACCATCCTATCATGTTTCCTTTCTACCCTGGAAAGATATTCATCCTTTTAAAATTCTCATCCCATCATTCATTGAATATCATACACGACCTAGGCTGATCTGGAACCAGATTCACCACTTGATTACTAACACTCCATTAAAATAATTTGGTGAAAAAGGGGAATTTCATAATACATTATTTAAAAACATAAAGTATGATTATTTTGATTGAATACCATTATACATGATTAATGAGAAAATTATCCTGAGTTTGATAGATTTAGAAACCAAGGAGAGGGGACTTGCATGATCTTGAAGATGAGGCTCCCCTTGAAAGAAAACTGAGGGAGGTGTTAGTGGAAAATGAGTAGAGTCTCTATATTATATCAAACCTAAAAAACCAAATGGATTCCAATACTATATACATATGGAGATATTAGTAAATCATAGCTCTCTTGAGGTCTGGCCTTCAAATTTCTTCATCCTCATTGGAATCTTCTCAAAAGACAGTTGGGGAGCGGATTACTTATGTCATGAACCTCTATCCTAGGGAATATATAGAAGAAGAGGGGAATGTGGAACCTTAGTATTCAATCTAACCTTCCTTCCAGACTCTTTCTGACTTGTCTAGATCTATTGAACGAATATTACTGTAGTTCAACTATTGGTATGAACTCTATATTTTATGATGTTCTCAGAGAAACATTGAAATGTGATGATCCATCCTATTGCATGCTATAAATGAATGGAATTTCTAAACCATTCATGTTTCTATATTTTTATTAATTCATTAATGATGTTAAAGGAATTTCCATGGTTGGATGTTATATTAATCAACAATTATACCCATCATTTTCAAAATATCAAGTAAACTAAATGTATGGATCTGAATATTTAAATTATAATAGATTTCTCTCAAGATGATATCATGAATTCCCACCAATAAGAGATTCATTATGGATGTACCTATTACTAAAATCTTGATATTACCTAATTTTTAAAAGGGAAATATGGTATAATATACATCATGGAGTGATAGCTCTCTCTTTTTTCGGAAGCTGATAGTCCTAGTGAGCATTGCAAAAAATTTTCTAATGCCATATTATGATACTTGTAATATTTTCCATTGTTTTATAATAAATTTCTATTGTCTTTTAGTTTAGGATATTTTATCATGGACCTTATATCACTATAGCTTAGGGTCTTTTAGCACAAACCCTCTATCATTATAGTTTAATATCTTTTATCTGAGACTGTTTACATATGTTGTTTAGGGTATTTTAGCTCGAACATTCTATCATTATGGTGTATCCTATTTTATCACGTACCTTATATAACTATAGATTATGGTATTGTATTTTAGACCTTATATCACCATAGTTTAGGGACTTTCACCATAGACTTTATATCATTGTAGATTTGGATTCCATATCTCAAACCTTCAGATTCCTTGAAGTTTAATGTCTTACTTTCAGGACTTGATCGATGAGCATGGAATATTGTGTATACATGCTATGAATGACCAAAAACACCCTAGGGTGTTGAGTTCTTTTATGGTGTTTCTGAGGCTCAAGAAGATTATAGATCATTTCCGGTAAAGAGGAGGTACATCTAGTTTTTAGGTCAATGCACTTAACTGTTGGTATCATTGTAAAATAGAGGCGTCTCCCCTCTTTTTCAAGGGTCATTGAAGTTTTATGGGGGGATATTGGTTTTGGATAAAAAACAGGGATGCATGGTCTATATGGATAGTTTGTGTATGGGTAAAAAGAATCATAACCTAATGGTTGAGTGAGTGAATATGGGATGGGGTAAATGTGGCAGGGATGAACCACACATCCCTGAGGTTCTAGGATCCACCAAAGTGTTCCCATGGCTCAAAAGGATTGAATCCCCTTTCATTCAAAGAGGATATTACTTTAGTTGATCAGTCAAATCCCTCGTGGATTGATTAAATGGTCATGAATATATGATATACACTCTGTCATGAGGTCCATGGGATATTTTTTGAGTCAAAATATCAATATAATGAGGTTGGGTATGAAGGAAAGCAATTTAGGAAGTTTTTTTCCACCTAGGGATGTTCAACCGTTATTTTTAGATATGAACCCCTATTCCCTATAGATTCAAATCAAACGGTGTGGGCCATAAAAGGTTTGGGAATGGATTGTCACATTCTTGGTTTGTGAAAGCGTTTAAAACATGGAAATGAAACATCGAGGATGTCAAATCATCTTACGTAGTTTGGTATGATCATTTTAAATTGTGGTCCAATGTGCTTGGGTTAGGAGGATGATATGGGAATATCATTCCAGGAATAGATCAGAACACACTAAGGTTTTGATCTCTACTATGGTGATGACTGGGATCATAGTTATTAGAAATCATATTTTTTAGAGTGGCACCATTGGATAAATCCCTATATGCACATATGAAGGAGCCATGAGCATAATTGAATAGTAAAAAATGGACCCTTGTTGATGGGTATCCTTTTACAAGGACTATAGTAAGGTTTATGGTGATCTTAGGAACTCAAATCATGAACCAGTGGGTCCATTAAGCATCGATTGGATTTTAATAGGGCTACAGTGTAATCCCTATGACATTTATACTATGGATTTTTTGGGAACTAGTTTTTTTTAAAAAAACTCATGTGATGAAGTGTTTAGTGAGTGAAGACATGAATTTTTCTCAGGCCCCCTTTCCAGTTTTTCAACCTGAAACCTTTTGTTTCTAATTTTCTATCAGCTGAGGGTCTAGTGATTTTTACCACTATAACATAGGGTTTATGGTTATTCAACATTGACAAGAATGTGGGAAATTTATGTTCATGATTCACATGGACCAAATATGTGGGGTGATACATAAGAGTCTAATAGGTATACCCAAGGTCAAGAGTACCCCACCATCATTCTGATTGGAAGATGAAAATTTTTTAAATCTTGGGACGTGGTTCAGAAGTCATGAGTTATGATATGGGGTAGTCATAACAGGAATGGATCATAACAAAATGAGGTACTGAGTTTTTTTGTGAGGATTTCAGGGCTCAAATGAATCAAAAATACCTTTTTCCAGATCATATCATTTGGTTGATGGCCATAGGCTCATATTTAGGATCCATAGGCATGTATTCACTGTAAAAAATGATCCCTTGATTCCATGTATGTTTTCTCGTGGTCCTTGAATGATTTTCATAAACCTGTGGTCCTTGAGACATGAAATGCACTTTATAGATTTAGGTTCTTAAAATATGGGGGGAGTACCACGCACTGTAGATGAACGAGGTATGGCTATTATGGTCCTTTGATAAAGGATGATAATGGATGATGGTCTAAATAGTCTAACATTGTGTAATAGGTATGTAATTTCTTCCATGTAGATTAACATCCTATTATATGGACATCTTCCATGTAGTCTAATTGTTATGTAGTAATGACGTGGGAACCAATGTGAAAAATTGTGCAAGATAAATTACAAGTATAAGTAATTCATACGTTGATATGACTCATATGTTGGAAAAATTTCCTTTTATGTATCATCCCCATTACAATTTGGGATCTTTTATTTTATCAGTTATTATTATTGGTCCCAATATTGAATATCCAAGAATCATTATATATCATTTGATGATAGGAATCATGTCACACATAGTTCTGCAATAGAAATCTCTCTACGTAGGTCTAACATGTACACAGAGGTAGGAATTAGTTTTATTTATTGTCATAGTTGGGCTTAGTATTTTAGATCTAATCATAACTACATATCCTACAATGATAGGAATAACACCACACATTTTTCTCGAAACATAAGCTTCCTGAGAAAGTATGGACTATACAGATGGAGGTGGCGATTTTTATGATTATTTTTTGTGACTGGACCCAGGGTTGATGATTCGGGTGTTACTACCTATACTGTGATGTTAGAAATCAAGTCACATATAGTTCATGAATGGTGGTATGGTAGGAGACCAACACCAATAATAGTTGTCCTCTAAAGCTAGGCCCATAAGAATGTACATTTTTATGTTGTGAAAGGGATATATACCATGTAGTTTAATGACCCATGGAGATGACTCCAGGTATTCCTTTCAAGGTATTTCATTAAGGACCATGATGATAATATCATGATCTATTATGTTTTTATCATGTGGGGAACCCCTTACTAAAATTCGTAATCACACGTGAGTTATTCTCGGTTTGAGAAACCAGGAATATAAGGGTACCTATCACCATATATAGGATATTATAGATAGTACATGAAAATTTTTGTATCATGTGGTGGATGGAAAAAGATATGTTATGGAGGCATACCTACATATCTCATTAAAATGAGATTCAATACATATTTAGTTCTAGAAACCCATTCATTTTACTGTCATGTAGAATAGAAATTTGCCATGTGTCTTAACGTCTTTCTTCTAGGATGGTCTTATGCATTTTAATGACATGACACTATGAAGAGAGATGTTGTTCTATTTAACATATTACTAGGAGGAGGGTCTTATGTAATTTAATTTCATGCAATACGGATAAAAGATGTCGTGAAATTTAGTTTCATTCTGCTAGGATGATCTTTTTCTATTTTACTACATGAAACTACGACAAGATATGTTGTGAAGTTTAACATCTTGATTCTATGATGATCTTGTGCAGTTTAAAATCTTACAAACAAGATGAGATATGTTATGTAGTTTATCATCCTTCTTCTAGGATGATCTTGTGTAGTTTGAAATCATGATACTAGGATGAGGGGTTCTTGATGACTATTATTCAATGTATTTGTTTTGAAAACACACATTAGTGGGGCTGTGACATTCTCTCCATCCATTTTGGCTAGTGAGTAAGATATTCTATGATAGACCTTATGTACGATGTAAGGCCTCTCCCATTTGGATTCTAACTTTTGAAGATTCTTTCTGGGTATCATTTAACTCATAAGATCCAACATGGATATTACTTATAGGAATGAATGGAGTAGAACCATCTTATTAAGGTCTTATTTTTTCTGATAAAAATAGAATTCAAGGTTTCGTAAAATATGAAACCAATTTTCATTTAGCAACTACAATTCATTCTGCCTATATTATGAATTCTTATCATTTGATAGTTTTCTATAAAGGGCTATTTGGAGTGAATGAGGCTGGAAATATATGGGTTACACGTTCTTAGACCTACACACCCATTATTATAAATTTTCTTGTGTATTTGTTTGTGAGTTGTTATTGTAGGCCCATAAATCATGAATGATCTTTTTAGGATATGACATATTATAATTATTCACCATATTTTGGAGTATATTAGATAGACTGTTATTGTAGGATTTTATATGTACATTTAACATTGAATGATATTTAGATGAGTGATCGGAATAAATATTTTTGTCTTGGTACAATTTCATCAACTCTCTATAATAGAATTTTGTGTTGTTGTCCATCAATATTGTGTGTGGGACTCTAAACCTGGTGATGAAATGGGACTTTATGTAATTGATGATATTATTCATCCAAACATATTTGAGTGATATTGAATCAACCCGTTCAAAAAAGAATTCAGTATCACTAAGGATGTACTCAAATTTTTTAGTTGTTTCTTGGGTATATAGCCCCAGAATAACAATTCCCCAAATGGAAAATGACCATGAATATTTACCTATATGTTGTAATTTCGTGGGTTGAGGGATAGTTATTTCATGGTCTTTCATGCATGGCATTTCATGGTGAATTACACACAGTCTGGTATCATGGTTTGTTAGTAATATACCAACATCCTAATTTTTTTGGAGAACATGATCTTATATTGATGAGTGTCACAGTACCCCACATGGACTTCATCAATGATACCATGAATCTATATTTAAACTCTTTATATGTGGATGATTCCATCGAAGCTTCACTTGTAGAGGGATTTATTTTCATTTTTCTCATCTTATATGGTATATTTTGTTGTATGGTTGTTGACACTCGTTTTCTTCACAGAGTCTAGCAAATGAAAAAGGGGAATACCTTAAGAACAAAGATATTCATCCTTTGAAGAATATAAAAGATTTACAAAGGCATGAACAATTATTTCTTTAAGCATGGGTCACAAAAGTTTCACCATGGTCGCGCAAGTATACGTGTGTGCCATATATTGGTCGCACAGGTGACTTGCGCGCCCTATTTTATTTTATCCCAAGGTCCCCAAGGGCCTATAAATACACCATGTGGGCCCCCCATTTTGAGGACAAAAAATACAAAAGTCATATTTAAGCTCTCGGCACCCTACTCTCTACTTGAAGTCTTCCGACCACTTCTATGGTAATTTCTTACCTAGAATGGAAGACCTAATCATTGGGATTAATTCCTAAGTGTTGAAATTCATCAACACTTGCACGCCTATGTGTCTAAACCTTAAGGGAAATGGCCACACTTGCGTGCCACCATATCCCATCAAAAAAACTTGTACGCCACCCTTTTGGAAGCCTTTAAGGATAATAATAAAAACTTGAGCCAAGCCTCACCTGAGTATTAAATTATGGGTTAATCGTCACCCAAGTACACATGTGTCGCACAAGTATACTTGCATGACCAGGACTTGCGTGCCCAAACAGGACTTCTGCACCTGCCTCTTTTTGGGTGCCCCTCCTGCCTATTCAACTATTTCCTTCAAATCCACATATCCACTTCAAGATTTAGACTTCAAAACCCTCTTCAAAGCCATTTATGGCATGGTTCCTTTATTGGATTCCTTATCTGAAAGGAATTCTATGGAACATCTCAAATAACCTTGTGATTTTCATATCTTCATGTCACTAAGGATAGATATTTCATTCGTTTAACCTCATCATTTAAGATGAGAATAACTCTAACATGGGCCTCCTTTTCAGGATTAAGCCCAAGTCTGTGTTCCCTTAATTTGGGAAAAATCCTTAGGAGTAATCCCAAAGTTCCCTAACCTAGGCCTTCATTTCAGGAGTAAGCCCCAGTCTATGTTCCCTTAATATGGGCATCCTCCTCAAGAGTAAGCCCCAATATCAAATTCCCTTAATATGGGTATCCTCATCAGGAGTAAGCCCCAAGATCCCATATCTGGGCATCCTCCTAAGGAGTATTTCCCAATCATAATTTTCTTTAACTTAGGCCTCCTTCTCAGGAGTAAGCCCAAAATCTCAAATCCCCTTAACTTGGGCCTCCTTCTTAGGAGAAAGGCCCAAGTCTCATTTCCTTTTGATGTGGGCTTCCTTCTCAGGAATAAAACACAATCATAAGTCCCCTATAATTTGGGCATCCATCTCAAGATTAAGTCCTAAGCTATGTATCCAAATCTCCATAGAGAACATATACCTTTATGGACCTTGTTCCTGGGTTTCTCCCCTGATGTAAATCCTAATCATCTTCTATCTTGGGCATTCTTAAATAAATAAGCCCCACATTATTTCTTATGATTACATCTTTCATGGCTCAATCATCAGGTTTTATTGATACATATTGTTTCTCACACTGACCATGACTCACATGAGCTTAGAGTGTAAAAGTTATTATGGAACCCTTCTTCGGGCCATCAATCATGCATAAACTCCATATACTCGAACTACGTGGGTTCTGATTCCTTTTATAATAAAGATATGTAGGTAGCCAATTTGTGGGAATGAACCCAACTCTGAAATAATCCACGTCCTTATGAATGACAATAAACTTAATGTGCCCCATTGAGCGGCTTTAAAACCAGTATGGTTATCATAATGACCATGAGATTTATATATAATGTGTTGAAGGATAACATTGACTAAGAATCTCTAACAAATATAGATGATTATCTATCGATGAAGAACCTCAAATACATATAAAAGATTCTCTAAATCTCATTAATATCAATCATTGATTTTCAAATATAATGGAAATCTCATTTTCATACATGGTAATTTAATAAGGATTCACAAACATAACTCAAATCTATAAGAGAGTCCCTGTGTAGACAATAAATCCCCCCCCAAAGGTGTGATGAGTCTAACCTCTCATCCTCTCGACCAATGAAAATTCTTAAGCCTCATCGGTCCACAACTAATGAACACCTACATTTGGAAAGTAGGTCCAAATGGACATAGAATCATTAGATGTGTCCTATTCTATGAGAAAAACTGATAGAAACTGATTGGACTATTTGAAACTTAAACAAACAAGGTCATCGCCATTTCTAGAGGAAACAAAAATGGTGAACCCGACTTGAATCATTAACCAAGTTAAATGATGTTTTACTTATTTGTAAGGACCCTATTTAACTCAATGTGAGGGCCAAAAAAGAAATCAATAACTTATGTGCTCATCCAAAAGATTTAGTGGCCTAAATTATCTTGATTATTTATATTATATCAAATAGGAACTCGTTTCTAAGATGTCTCTGCGTTACAGAAACGAATTCTCAAAAGTTCACAGTTGTTAAGGCCTCTACCGCTACTCCTGCTGGATCCTCATCTGCTCTGAGGATGACATCATATACTCAGCGTCTTCAATGCTGGGTCTCAAATGCACTGGTTAAGGAATACCAAAAACATGGTACCATTCTGACTCCGGAGGGTACTTGAAAATCCCTCCAAGTCAATAATTCACCCGGGTTGTCCGGACAGCGACGACCAGTGATCAAGAAGCTCGTGGTTCCAACCACCATTTCCAACTATTTCTGGTCTTTATCCCCGGAAAGCAATCACCAGTCCCTCCAATATTATGGGGAGGTGAATGATAAGGTCACTAATGTCCTTAATTCAAGGAGACATGAGTCTTTACTGAGGGATCCCATTAACAATCGCCGCCAGACACATGTCGCAGTGCGCCCTCAACATGTTGAGGGTACCACTTTTAGGGGTTCGGCTCAGGTCCCTCAGACCCGAAAATGCAAGAAGAACCTCCAGAGGAGAAATCTGGTCAACAGGGAGAAGGTTCTTACTTCTTCTCCCTCCTAAGAATTCCATCAAGCCAACTTGATAGAAAACAACGAGCGAGCATATACACATGTCCTTCCTGATGTTACTACCCAACAGACTCGTCTGGCAGTAACACGCCAATCCCGCCAAGAAATTCCAGAAGAGTATTATAGGGCGGAATATACACATGTGTATACTTCATCAACTAGTCAGCAGGCTCGTCTGACTACAACCAAAGAAGCTCGCCAATCTAATATTGTGGTAGCTGAGAAGCAGGGACATACACCTACTTACAATCAACAATTCTATCAGCAATCTCTTCTGCCAGTATTGAAGTAAATTCATCAACCATACTTGAAGAATAATACACAACAGGCACATACACCTGCCAATGTTCATCAAGCCTACCAACTATCTCGTTTGGTAGCATCCAGAGAAGTCATTCGGAAAGCTTCGATGAAAAAATTGGAGAAGCATCAACTCTCTACCCCCACACATGAGTACTCTCAGAATTCACTGAAAGGAAAAGGAGGATAGGAGCAGGAATACACACCTAATTGAAGCACGAAATGGATGTATATTCTAGTTCTGGCAGCTGAAGTCACCAAACACATTTTGACAATGGTGAAATAGAAGAAGCAAATCCCCACTCATATTCTGGATGCCTATCAAAATATTATAACAGCTTCAGCAGCATCACAGGGAATGAAATACAAATCTACCCCTATCAATGGAGTGGCACATCAACATATCACTTCAGAACATAAACACACCTCAGTTCCATTACAATAGGGTTGTGGGGAATACTCCCCCATGTCATACGGACAATCAAGTATGGCACATACACTCGATTTTAATGGAGATAATCAGCCTAACCTGACTATTTCCCATGAGCAGGCACAAACACCTACCCATAATAAAAAATTTTGACAACAAGTGGTTCCCAAAATGAGTAAAAAGGAATCTAAGAAGAAGACCCGTCCAATACAGTCATGAAATCAAGACCCAATCTGTAATAAGGCCTTTCTCGATGATGTAGTTCGTGAAGCCCTCAAACAATTATCTATTGCAACTCAAGATGTTATTCTCTCATTTCCCAATAGTGGGAACAATAATTCTGAAGGTCCTCATCAGACACTTCCTCATGAAGTCTTTCTTCATGAAAGTTCGGTCGATCTCGATGTATCGTCTTCAGATGAGATCCACAATAACCCTCTGCATGGCCAGAAGATCAAGAAGCAAAAGTTTTCATCTTTTTCTATAACCCACCATGGTGGTCCTCCCCATGATGATGAATTTAGCTGAGAAATTCCTCTCCGCAGTAGTAATTCGCATTGACTGGAAAATTCTTCAAAGGATAATGAAGTAACGAGAAAGCCATCTTATCTTGAGGTACATCCAAATGTGACGCTAGTCATGTCTGATGCTTTACTGGTACTAGGTGAAATAATTTCTCAATCAGAAGATTGCCTGGGATGTAGGTCATTCTCTGAACCACCCCTGGGTCATTCATCTTCTAGTTTGATAAATGAATTCTTTACCAATATTGGTGAATCTGATGAATCAACAAAGAAGGACCAACTTTGGTCTAATCAGGTAGAAGAATCTTCATCCAATGATAAAGACAAAATACTGAATATGAGAAAACAACCGGTGAAAGGTGAAGTACCAGTCATATTTTGGGCTTTGGATGACTCTCAGTATGATAATCCTGAAATGTTGACAGAAGATTGTATTCACGATATTTGTCTCAACATGTGGAAAAAACTTTGTCAATTGAAAAATAAAATATTATCTTAGGATGAATATGAAAATAATGTCAAGATAATATAAGGGTTACAACGCCAAATTGATTTGGAATATCTCCCAATTTACTAATATCTAAAGGTTGAAATATAGCTGAGAGCCCTTCAGCATTCATACCATGGTGCAGTAAAAATATTTCTCTAGTCAATTTCCAATGCTCTATCTGGTATTAATATCAGGGATAGAGTGTTCATGTAGCACTGCATTTCACTGTACTCTCCAGTCAACAAGGCCCGCCTAAAATGGTCTCATGCAATGTTATTTTCCATGGATGAAAACATCCATTTTGTTTTTTTGGTAATCAAAGGATTGTTTAGGAATAGACCTCAATTAGTTCATCCCAAAGTCAGGCATACAAAGAACAAGTTGTCAAATTACTCTTACATCAAGAAAATGAGAATATCAAACATGCTTCTCTTTAAGAGCGGGTGTATCATCAGGTGAATGATGAGTCAGAAATCATCCAATGGTCATTTGAGCTAGGTGATTTGAGTGGATGTAGGATGATGCATCCAGCCAATTTCCAGACTAATGTCTGCAAGATCAGGAGAGATTTTAAGAATGTCTCAGATGTAGCATCTCAAGAACCACACCATCTTTCCGGAATGGGGACTCTTTTAACTCAACCCACATTATCAAAAAATAGGATTCGAGGAGTTGAACAGGAACAGTAGGAACAACCCCATTCCACCAGATTGGGGACTTTTTAAAATCCTCAATCTCTTCCTCAGTTAAAGTCAGTCTTCTCTCAATTAGGGAAGCAACCACAAGAGGAACACAGAGCCAAATTATCAGGAGATTCCCTCCAAATTATAGTTCATCAAGAAGTTCATGAGGGGTCAACTAAACAAAAGGAAATGTCTCATCAAGGACATGGGAGAAGACAATATCACATAAATGATGATAGAAGGGATGAAATACGTTATGAATCAATAAATGTCATCAATGATATTGTTGTTGATCCTCCAGTACATGAGGCTCACTCAAAGGGATCCGATGAAGAAGTTCATTCTCAAGAGGCTGTGCACATAGGGGAAAATGAAGAAGGTGTGTGTACATGAATTCAAAGGCTTACCCCAAATCTAGGTATTCTTTCAAGTAACCAACTTCCCCCTCTCCGAAAGGCGTCCAACAAGGGGAAAAAAAGAATCAGGTTACATTCCACCCTTCCTCTGGAGAAGGCCAATCACTCTCACTAGAGAAATGGTTCGCACAACAAGAGGAAGAAATAAATGAAATAAGGAGGTTGAATGAAGAACTACTTCAAGGTAGTCTTCCTCCTAAGTGTGATGGAGTCAGTCAGTCAAGGGAATTTGTTCCAGCGACTGAGATGGATCATGAATATCATCATTTACCAGTACACCCTCACAAGCCTAATCCTATGGGTCATGCGCAACAAAAAACGGTGGTTCTACCATCATTTGTAGTACCAATCACCACACATGTCCAAGCTCCAGTTATTTCATCTCCTCAGGCCCATACTCAACAAGATGTTTCTCAAAATTTAATGACTACAATTGAGTCATTAACAGCTTGGTTGGAAGATATAGAAGTAAAACGTGCACAAATTTGACCAAAAAAGTGAGCTTATCCTGAATGGGTTGATTCAATTCCTCGCCCATAAAATTTTTCAAGTACCACATTCCCAATTTCTAATTTGTTAGGAGACCCAGAGAAACACATAACACATTTTGTTTCTTGTTGTGATACTATGATGAGAAATCCTCAACAACATGAAATAGTTATGCTCAGGTGTTTTTTATAGTCATTAGTAGGGACTTATTTTGTCTGGTATAGAAGCTTGCAATCCCGGTCAATTACCAGGTGGGAAGATCTCCGCCAACGATTACTTCTTCAATTCAGCTCAATGTTTCAAAAAACAACAGTTTTGATCTTACAAATTGTATGCAAAGGGAGAATGAAAGAGTTTCGGATTTCATTTCTCACTGGAAGGGATTAACACATTCCTTAAGATTAGAACTCCCTCATGAAGAATGGTTTCCAATCTGTGTGGAAAATTTGCGTGATGAATTACACACACCGTTGATCCCTGTGAAATACACAGGAGGGTTTCGAGACCTTACTTCAATCTCTCAATAGATTGAAGACTCTCTTACAAAGACTAAGGATAAAACTCGTGTAATTCCATCAGTTTAAGGAAGGATAATGGGTATAAGAGAGACTGCTATAGTTATGCTTAAACAAGCACCTGTACCTGCCTCTACTTCAAAACCTTTATCTTATCGAAGGGCTCCACCTTCTGACTGTCAAAAACAGAGGCTGGTTCGTCAAGATGATCAAAGAGATCAAAGAAAGGAACAATTTTAGGAGTTAAAGAGAAATGTTTATTCTTTCTGAAATGAACAAGTTCCTGGTTACTTCATTTCTGCTCTGGAATATAATTTAGTTCAGTTGAAAAGGCTTAAAAGGTCAAACAAGGAAGGAGATGAAGATCGTCCCAACTATTTCCCATTTCATCAGATGTTGGGGCATCCCATTCAGGAGTGTTTTGTCTTCAAACACCTCTTGAAAAATATGGTGGACTAGGCATAGGTAAAACTGAAAGGATCTTCAACCTTAGTAGCATATGTTACTACTACAGATCCGGAGGAAGAAGGCGGGTGGAAAGAAGTCAAAAGAAAAAATGCACATAAATATGATGATTGGATGGTCAAGAAAATTATCAATCGAAATCACACCATTTTAAGATTTCAATTGAAGAAAGAAATTGTGTCTTATACTATTAATACCACAGAGAAACCCCCTTCATCAGAAGGAAAATCCTCAAAAAAATGACATAATTAAATGAAAAGAAGATCAGTCAGAAGAACATGAGAGTGTGTCAAAGCCCAAGTTGTCTTTGACTTTTTAATATTTTATGCCATCTAATTCAAAAGCATGGGCACCGCCCCACCAAATGGCACAACCTAAACATGAAAATCTGGTAGAGTCTTCATCAGATAAAGATTTGAACTTTGGTTCTGTAAACATGATTCACTTAATAGATCCTTATGCCCATCATAGTTTTGATCTTGAGGAGCCTGAATTCCCTGTATCAAACAGAGTAATTAGAGGGAGTTCTAGAGGTTTAGGATACAGAGGAAGAAGTGGATATTCCAGAAGCCACTATTTCAATCCTACCCTGGCTAGAACTGTATATGCAGTAGAAACTCGTGGTAGAACCCTTTAGCGGGCTCAATAAGAACATGAAGTTACACCTTCATCCTATCAACAAGTAAATAGACCTGGTCAGTCTTATTTTCCAAATCCAGGAGTATTTCGAACTGCAACCCTAATACAAGAAGCTTCTACTTCCAAAGCATCAACTTCAATGGAACTTGCGAAACCACATGTTCCTGTTGGGAAATTCATAAATTTTGATCAAAAGTATGATGTATTGAAACATTTGTCCCATGTACCGGCCATGTTAACAATTCTGGATGCCTTGAATATATCAAAAGATCTTCGGGCGGCACTCATTGGGGCTTTGTCAAGTCCTTAGGAATTTGAAACTGAAATTGATGTGGCTGAAGTCTACCATGTAGAGAATGATCCTGCCGAATTCCTCACCGTGATATCTTTTAGAGATGAAGATGACGATTATGTTGTGCATGGACATATTAAACTTTTGTATTTATCTGGAAAGGTCAATGATGTAAAAATCTGAAGAGTTTTCATTGATAATGGTTAAGGAGTCGACCTCATCCCTATTCATAAAATTCATTGATTAGGATTCACCGAATCTGATTTATCTCCTTCTACATTGATTTTGCAAGGATATGATAAAAATGAACAAGAACCTATGGGAGATATCACACTAAGAACTGATTTTGGAGATCTTGTATCCAATTTAGATTTCATGGTTGTTTATCCTGACACATCCTTCAAAAATTTTCTTGGAAGACCTTGGCTACATAAACATGTATCTATATCTTCATCATACCATCAATGTCTCAAATATTGATTCATTGGTCAACTCTGTAAATTTTATGGTGATAAATCCCCATTCAAAACATGTGAATCTCAATATATTGAGGCAGAATTCTATCACATGGAGGGAAATGAGGGATCTACAATAAAAAAGGTTACAAAATTAATGATTCATATGGTTTGGAAAAGATTATAGTAAATCCATTCATACATGTGAGTACAGATTATGTGTTTCATATCAGTCAAATTGACACGATAGAACCAAATCCAAATACTCTTATAGAATCTTCCATAATGTCAATTACGAAAATCAAGCCAGACATCATGGGAGAAATTGGTAATTCACCAAGAAATGATGAAAGCTCAAATATAGATGTCTTCATTTAATTCGTTGAAATCCATAAATTATAGACTTTATCAACCAGGCCAGAAGAAGTTATAGCAATGTTAGAGCTGAATGATGATGTCGATTCTCAATCCATCATCTCCTCTTTATTACCCAAGGAATACCCATCATTATCAATTGGGTCAGAAATGGTAGCCTCTTCTTCATGATGTTAAAATTTTAACATCTTTCTTTATCAGGGAAATTATTTTTCATCATCTAAGATGCAAGTAGAAACAAAATAAATAACACATATTGAAGAAGAAGAGGAAGATCTCCGAGATGATCCTCCATCATTTCAAGAGGGTATCTCTACCACTGTGGATGATCTTAGAGAAATAAATCTGGGTACCAATGAATATCCACGCCCTACTTTAATTAGTGTGGCCTTGAACCTTGTAGAACATGAAATGTATATTTCATTTTTAAATCAAAATCGAGATATATTTTCTTGTAACTATACAGAAATTCCAGGGCTGTATCCTGATGTTCCTACTCATCGTTTGGGATTTCCAGAAAAACATTGAGGATTCAAGAAAGCTTCAAGAAGAAAACACCCAAATTATGCTTCCAAAATTGAATTTGTAGTGGATAATCTTATCGAAGCTAACTTCATCAAATAATATCAATATCCCAAATAGTTAGCTAATATTGTCACTGTGAAAAAGAAGAATGAACAAAATAGTGTTTGAATTGATTTTAGATATCTTAATTGGCATTGTCCCAAGGATGATTTTCTAGTTCCGATCACAGAACTCTTAATTGATTCAATAGCAGGCTATGAAGCACTTTCCTTCATGGATGGATATTCTGGGTATATTCAAATCTGAATGGCTCCAGAAGATGAAGAATCTATAGCCTTCAGAGCCCCTCAGGGTGTGATTTTCTATCGTATAATGCCCTTTGTCCTAAAAAATGAAGGTGCAACATATCGATGTGCCATGCATTGTATCTTCAAACTCTTTTTAAGGATGTTTGTTGAATGTTATGTGGACGATTTGGTGGTTAAATCCAGAAAACACTCTAATCACTTGGCTGATTTGGAAATCATATTCCACAAACTTCAACAACATAATTTGAAGACGAAACCCTTAAAATGTTCTTTTGGGGTAACCTCAGGAAAATTTCTCGGCTTTTTTGTACTCCATCATGGAATCAAAGTCGATCCGGAGAAGAAAAAGTTATTCCTTGGTATGTCACCTCCTCAAAATTTGAAGTAATTGAGATGACTACAAGGACACTTGGCTTATATTCGGTGTTTCATCACCAATCAGGCAGGAAAAAGTTTACCCTTCCCCAAATTGATGAAGAAGGGAGTCAGTTTCAGTGGACTGAATAATGTCAAGATGAATTCAATATTCTCATTAAATATCTCTTGATTCCACCAGTATTAATGCCACCTGTTGATGTATGACCACTTATTCATTATGTGATAGCTTTAGAACGATCATTGGGTGCCTTCCTCGCCCATAAGAATGATGTTGGGAATGAAAACAGCCTTTACTATCTCAGTCAGACTATTATTGAAGTAGAAACATGTTATTCATGTATTAAAAATTGCTTCCTAGCATTAATCATTGTAGTTCAGAAATTGAGAAACTGTCTAGAACATCATGAAATCCAATTGGTATCTCGCAATAACCCGCTCAAATTTATCCTTAGTTGTCCAATGCTTACAGGACGTCTAGCAAGGTGGATTGTTATTTTGTAGCAATTTGATATCTAGTATGTATCTCAAAAGGCAATAAAGGGCCAAGCTCTGGCTGATTTCGTTACTAAACACCCTTCAGTAGAAGATACATCCATTGATAATGAACTTTCTAATTATGAAGTGCTTTATATTCAAGATAATCTTCAAACATGAGAATTGTACTTTTATGGTGCTTCAAGAAGTCCAACAGGGGAGAAAGTAGAAGATCCTAAATTCAACAATGTTGGGTTAGGAATTGTGCTTATTTCCCCAAAAAAGGAAGTGCTTCCCTATTTCTTCTTATTGCAGGAAGGCGGTACAAATAATGAGGCAGAATATCAAGCTCTCATCATAGGATTGGAGATAGTGCATCAGGCACAAGTGAATCACTTATAGGTGAAAGGTGATTCAGACAAGGTAATCAAACAAGTCAATGGGGATTAAGAAATTAGAAAAGAATAGTTAATCCCTTTGTATGATTATGTCAAAGAGTTAATGGAGGAATTTACATCGAAACCGACATTTTCTTATGTCCCGCGATCACAAAATGACCAATCTGATGCACTGGCCAATATAGCCATAGCTCTGGGGGATCCAAATCTAGACGAGATAATCATCAGTATTGACCACCATCATATAGTTTCACCATATGTTCAAATAAAAAAAGAGGAAATCAATCAAATTAGTCTCATTTCTGAACTATATGGTCACACTACAGGATGGATGACACCTACCAGGGAATACATTCAAAATGGAACACTCCCACCTGATAGAGCCGGGAAAGAACAAGCCTGGTGACATGTGGTCGATTTTACTCTTTTTGATAGCCCTGATAACCTAGAAAAAATTATATACAAAAGTGGTTTTGATGGAATTCTCTTCAGATTCATTGATGGTGAAAAGATAATGGCTATCATTAAATAAGTTCATGTAGGAGTCTGTGGTGCCTACCAGTCTGGACATAGAATGTCTGATCAAATTTGAAGGCTTGGATACTTTTGGCCTTCAATGATATGAGATTGTGCTGATTTCACTGAGATGTTTTATTATTTCCAAGTAGGTGCCAACTTAATTCATCAACCACAAGAGTTCCTTCACATAGCTAAATACTCATGGCCATTTTCCACATGGGGATTGAATGTAGTAGGACCTTACACTTCATCTACATCCAAGCAGTTCAAGTATATTCTTACTGCTACTGACTTCTTTTCCAAATGGGAAGAGGCAATACCTCTCAAAGAAGTTATTTCTAAAATCATTTTTTGCTTCATTTAGTCAAACATCATTACTAGATTTGGTGTCTCACATACCATATTGACGGACAATGGCACCAAATTCTGTTCATCCGAGGTATGTAAGTTGTATCAAGAATACAACATCAAATCCAACCATTCTTCTCGGTATCATTGTAGTGGTCAATGGCCAAATATAATACTTCAACAATACACTTTCAAACATATTACAAAAGATGGTGGATAGGGATAAGATTTCATGGCCTGATAAACTGTTTCGTGCTTTGTGGGCATATTGAACCTCCACCCACACTGCGACACAATAAACTCCATATTCATTGGTATATGGAATAGAAGCATTCTTTCCAATTGATGTTCAATTACCTTCACTCAGAGTATCCATTTGTGATTAGTCATCTATAGATGAAAAATCTCAAAAGCGATTGGATGAATTGGAACGATTAGATAATGAATGATTGTGCACCATGCACCACTTGGATGTCTATCAGAATTGAATAGCCCGATCTTTCAACAAAAACGTTTTTCTTCGTTCATTCATTCAAGTAGAATTGGTATTGGTTATCAAAACTCCAATGATACAAGGAAAGAAACCTCCCAAGCTTGAGCCAATGTGGGAAGGACCTTACTCAATACATAAGGTCTACTCTAATAGAGCTTATTCTTTAATCTCAATGGATAGAGAAATCATTACAACTCCAAAAAATGAATGATTATTCATGAAGTATTTTGTGTAACACAAATTCCATACATCCTAGCTACATGATGCTAAACTGTACAAGACCATTTCGTCCAACATGACGTTAAACTGTACTGTCCCTTCTTTTGTCTAACATGACGTTAAACTGTGTTGTCCTTACTACAAGACATTAAACTGCACATCCATGTGTCCTAGATACATAATGCTAAAATGTACAGCACATTCTCATCCAACACGACGTTAAACTGTATTTTCCTCACTATAAGAAATTATATTGCACAGCCTTACGTCCTAGCTACATGATGCTAAACTGTACGCCACCCTTTCGTCCAACATGATGTTAAACTGTATTTTCCCTCTTACGTCCAACATGACGTTAAACTGTGTTGTCCTAGATACATGACGCTGAACTATGAAGCACTCATTGTTTCTATATGAAGTTAAACTATACAACCCCTCTTTTGTCCTTACTGCATGACATTAAACTACATAGTCCCCCCTAAGTCCTTACTGCAAGACTTTAAATTGCACAGTCCATCTTTTGTCCTGCATGACATTAAACTGTGCATCGTTAAAGTTATTTATACCTCTTGTTTCTCACAATGAGTATGAGTCACGTGATCTTAGAGTAAACATCAATCATAACACACTCTCTGGGCCTCTAACCATGCATAAGTCTCAACAACATCTTCAGGTTGTCCTAAAATACAGCATGATCACTAATTCATTCTTAATCGAACTACGCGGACTTTGATCCTCACCTTCTAGGTTGGGTATGTAGGAAAACTCTCAAGGTTCAAGACCAAAACCAATATATTCCTCTTCACGTCAGTTGACCTCTGTCTCATATGATGTTGATCTGTGAAGCAGCCCAAAATCGATCTCTTCACGTCGGTTCACCTCTTTCTCATACGATGTAGATCCATGAAGAATCCCAAAACTAATCTCTTCATGTCGGTTCTCCTCTGTCTCATATGATGTTGATCTGGGAAGCAGCCCAAAACCAATCTTTTTACAATAGTTCACCATCATCCTTGCTATACGCCGTTTAACTATACAGTCCCCCATTTTTCTGTACGACAATAAACTACAACATTCTTTGACACACTCACCAGAGAGGGAATCATTATTTACATTGATCTCCAATCATGTTATATTCCAAAGACTACGTGCATACATGGAAATACCCGAAACATTAATCTTGGGTCAAACCATCGTTGCACTAAAGTCCCCTTCCACCCTTCACTTGTACGAATCATGTTTGTACAAAGGGTATTTCATGAACTATGTGTGGATTGATTCCCATCCTTATGGGATACGTAGGAACATTCGAGCGTCCCACGAATCCAGCCCCATGTCTTTGGGCCTAACCCCAAATTCCACTTTCAGTCCCTTGGCTGAAAAGTCCCCCTATGAAAACATGAATGTGGTATGAAAACCCTAGTCTTCATTCACATTAGGTTTAATAAACATAGAATGTGTATTCGTTATTATGGTCTGAGCTCTATGACACTAAACTAATATCTCCTACACTCTCATCCTAGATGACGTTCAACTGTATTTCATGAAATACGTATGGCTTGATTTCCATCATTAAGTGATACATATTGAAGTCCAGCACCTCAATTCTGGACCTAGCTACATCATGATTATGGTTAGCATTGGTATGTGTATCTCTACATGAATTTAACAATTCCCATTTAGATGTTCCATACAAAAAACCATAAATACTTCCAAATCTCCCAAACTCTTTTCTTGAATTCTGGTCACAAAATTTCAAATATCCGAGAGTTCTTTTGCCTGACTATGCAGCACGTGCCCTTAGGCAGCCTGGCATAAACAGTCTACATAACATACCTTTCAGCCAAAAGATATTATTATTTGACTATGAAGCCAATTCCCTTAAGTGGCCCTGTATAATTCGACCTCCTAATGGGTTTGTCAAATAGTTGTAACTTCATTTTTGGGAGGAAACCCTATTTTTTACTTATTTGGATTAATGAAAATATGCAGGGGTCCACAAGAATAGACATCCTTAACAAATTTTTCCCATACTCTTTTTCATGACCTGAAAGTATTTATGTATATGGTTTATATTTCCCATCCCTACATTTGGGTCAGACCTTTGCAGGAGTGACATACATCCAATTCATTGACAATATTGATTTGGAAAATATTCACTATATTCAGGTACCTCTCTCCATACAGCAGACTCTATCCTTTGGAAAATTGAAATATCCATAAACCTTCACTGGATTTTTAGCAATAGAAAAGTAAAATTTCTGAGAGTTCTTTTTCTTGACTATGCAGCACGTGCCCTTAGGCAGCCTTGCATAAGTGGTCTACATAACAGACCATTCAGACAAAAGATGCTATTATTTGACTATGCAGCCAATACCCTTAAGTGGCCCTGCATAATTCAACCCCCTAACGGGTTTGTTAAATAATGGTAACTTCACTCATAAGAAATACATCTTCTAATACCTTTTAACCTTTTTTCATATCATTCCTCAGATTCAAAATTTCTTAAGTCATAGTTTACATGTTTTCCCCCATACTTGAATGTGGTAATATGTTTTCAGATAAATTATCAAGGAATTGAGTCAATTTTAATCCATTCTTCATTTGGTCAAAGCTATTCGACCTTAAACATTAGCCTTTTTATGTCCGACATGCATGAAATTAAACTGCCCACAAAAGAAAAGGGAACTCTGAACAATAGACATGTCCAAGGTCACTAGACATACATTTTGTATGATTTAGGTAATATTGATCAATAAAAAGAATCAATGTTTGTAGGGTTATTTTTATAATCCTAGCAAAAAAATCAAACTATTCGTACTAAGCCCATTGGATTAGGGAACAATTTTATGTAGGTAGAAAAAGAATGCAGGAACAAATGATTGAAGATGAAAGTATTTTTCATTGATTCCCAAGAGTTAGAAGGACATAGACAGACTGGAGTCTCTTCTCTTTTTTAGGAATTACAGGAGGGTTTCAACATAACTCTTCATTTGATTTATGGAATCCCGAGCTTTATCAGCAGCCACATGAAGTTTATGAACTCGACTAGCATCAGTCTTTTCATAATGATGGAGTGGTTTCTTGGCATCTGCAATGAATTTATACCATTTGTTTGAACTCATTATAGTGAACTGGTATGCTGGTCAAGTAACCCAATAACAGTATCTAATTGTTGCTGAAGGTGCATCTGCTAGACAACTTTCACCTTGATTTTATTTTTCCGCTCCTTCAATTTTGCAGCAAGATCTGCCTCAGCTCGAGACATTGCATCCTCAAATTTGTTGATATTGGCCAGCATCCTCACTCTGGTCTGGTTGTGGCGGTACCTGTGCTCCTACTCCATCCTTAAAATTAATTGTTTCACCGCGGCAAGGATCTCTTGATAACCAAAACTGCCAAGTCCCAACATGTAGAACAGGGATGGCAGTCACGGGATCATTGAAGACAGATCTTCAAGAGGCACTTAAGATATGATCTTCCATATGATCTATCATGGCTTGCGTCGTGAAAACTAGATCTCCTTCTGTACCTCTAGGTCTGATTCAGCATCACTATCATAGGGGGGAATATAATCTGGAATTAATGCACTTATAGAAGTTCCATCTTTTGCTCCATTCCCCCTGACCCTTGTTACATCACTTTCTATTCCCATTGGGGTGGAGGCTGAGACTTCACATCCAGATCTTGACACTGAAATTGATGACCCTACATAATCAATTGAATGTTTTGGTTAGTTTCAAAGGATAAAAAATGTTGTTTATGTTATCTTGCAAATTAAATGCAGCCACAAATATTATTATCTCTTACCCAACAATATATCAACAACACGAGAAGGCTCCTCCATGTATTTCCTAGCTTCAACATGATTTTTAGGAAAAGTTTCAGGATGCTCTATCGAGTTTAGCTTCACTTGAACTAGTGTATCTACAATTGTAGGTTTGTCTATACCCACTTCAAGCATTGGCAGTTCAACAGAATTCTCATATGGAACTGCACATTTCAACCAATCATGGTCATAGATGTAATAAGAAATTATTTCAACATGATGAAGGATAACACTCACATCCAGAAGCTTCTAAATTACATTTTAATTTATCATAATCTAAAAAGTATTCGAAAGATACGCCAAGTTTCATCATTTCATCCAGTGATATCTCAGATTCCTAGTTAGTCTCTCCAGGGGGAGCATTCGATGTGTCTTCTTCATGGCCCTCATCATGCGGCCTCTGACCACAAATAGCTTCTTCAGATAAAATTACTGCATCAGTTACAGTGGCCGCCAAATGTTCTGGTGTAGGTGTTAAACATAAATAATCATTGAATATAAGTCCGTTGATACTTTCATTCAGAGTTTTATTAAGTATTGTTAAATTACCAGAAGCAGGATCTTCTCTCCATGCAGGAGTAGTAGGAGCAGTACTAGGAATAGACGATGGTTCTTCTTCAGGAGAAGCCATGTCAGCATGTTCTTGTGATTGTTCACCAGCACCCTCCGTCATCCTCAGAGGAGAGTCAGTCCTCTCCTTTAAAGGGGAAATTAAAGAATCCCCTGCAATCCCAAGAAGTATGAGAAATATTTTCAGGGGTTAAGACTCGTGACTAACCGAAGGACTTACCACTAATGATGAAGCGTTTGGCGATGGACTTCATCCTTTGATGCATTTTCTTGTTTTTATTTTTGGGAGTGTTGACATCATCATATCCATATACAGGAATTGGAGAATGAAAAGCCATGTATAACTCCTCGTTCATCGCTTGCTGGCCTGGAGATACCTCGCCCGGCTAGCGAGGAGATTCAGTAGCTCCGATGACAGTACCACCAGGGCTATACTGTGGTGAAGGAACCTCATCAGTTCCGTTCTTTGAAAGTTACAGGATGAATAAAGTAATTTCTAGAGTAACAAAGCTTTAACTAAAATCAAATTTCAATGAAAATAAGGAAAGAGACTTAAATATTCAGGAGCCACATAATCATGCCACTCCTCATCTCCAGAAGCACCAGTCCCCTCAGTGGTTCCACAATATTTCATTTCAATCACCCGCTTGGTGACAGGAATGGAATAATCAGTGGAATATATGAGCACCTCCATATCTTTGATGTAGGACCGCACTTCATCGGGGTTATCCTCAAAACGAATATTGGTAGAAGCCCAAAGATTCATTACTCTAGATACGTGTATCCCTTAACATAGGTCCAACCAGGAGGTTTCAACATCGCAATATAAACTCCTCCATGTCTGGACAGCCTCTGGTCGTAGATATTCAGCATGTGTACCAGAAGGATGCAAGAAGGGTCCTACAATCTTGGACTTCAACTTCTTCCCAGCTTCTGCAACTATAGATAATGGATAAGAAAATAAAACTTATTGCTCTATAATGTAATGGCGATTAAATTACCTCAATGATTTAACTCACCAGGATTCGATGTTGTGGGTCTTTTGATTCTGACAAGAGGATTATATCTGGCATGAGGCCGCTTTGACGCTTGTCATGCCTCATCATCCCCATCCTGAGAATCTGGTGAGTCAGCCCTGGGTGAGGAACCCGGTGAATCAGCTCCGGGTGTAGAAGAGTCACCTTCCAAACGAAGGGTTTATTTTTCTACAGTTCTCTTCTTTTTACCAACACTATGAACTAGATGATTCAGTACCCCTTCAGGGTATGATGTTACCCATTTCTTGGCATACCATGTAGTCAAGATACTCGCCGCTCTAACAACTGGTAGATCAAACACAGCACCGTTCTTCTCCATAGATGTCAGCAACCATAGTTGTCGAGAAACCATCAGATGCTACTCTTACCTGACATGCACATGAGGGGATAAAAATGTCTATTGCAGACACTTGAATTGGCGTACAAATATTTATGGAGCATAGGCCTCGCATATAATCTATCCGTCAATCCCGGTGGCAAATACACCATCTCTGCAAGTCAGCATGTATTACCTCAATTCTAGGCCGGCTGTTCCATCATCAAAAAACCTCCTGGTTGGTGGGTTTCCAAAAGGAAAGAAATATAATTCCTTGTACATGCTCAGCCTCCCCTTCATATCGTAGGAGTTGAGGGATAACGGAGAAATTCCAGAAAATTCCTGCACTGATGGCCGGAAAGAACTACCAGGAACTTGTACACTATTCTGTAAATCATATGTCATGAAATGAGTGGCTATACATCCCCACAAAACATGGAATGGTCCCACTATTTTCAAAGGATACATACCCATAAATACATGGAGTAAGATCCTATGAATCTTCACCAAAATGGGGGTGTCAACCCAACCATTTTCCTCTCAGCCAACTTGGATGCAACAATGAAGGTCCCTGGACAGATGCCTCCCTTTGAATCCCTGACTGGCAGTAGATAAACAATGATACACAAGGCTAAGAATCCCTCCATATGGGTCTTTTCTAGGATTCTATGATCCACTTAATACCCCCCCCCCCCTCTCAAATTCTCCTGCTTCTAGAGTTGGCCAGAATGTGCCAAAATCAACCCTCTTTTCTATTCTGGGGTAGGTATTTGGACAAGTACAGGGGGGCCATTTCTCCTTCTTCTTGGTAAGAAACATATTCATCCACTCCTCTGGATGAATATATATTCTATAATGAGTTTTTGAGGTCTTTGAGTTCTTGATCTTGTAGAAAAGTTTCAATAATTCCCGAGCCAAAGCCCTATTATTCTCTGAATCATTCCAAGTGACCTTGGGAGGAATTAAGTCATCATACATATCACCTAAAATTGGATCCCTGAGATCATATAGACATACCACAAAATGATTCCTTCTTCTCCTTGAGTCAGATGGAAAGAATTGGTTTCTGGGCTCCAGCGGCTGATTAACTCTGGCACAAAGTCATCATTCTTATAGACATATGTCTGTCTATCCCAGATGGATTCATATATTGTAGCTCCTTTCAGATCCTCGACAAACCCTGAACAGGTTTGTCACACCCAATATGACCACATCCATGTTGGCTTCACACCTCCTCCAGGGAAGAAGTCCCAACTCTTCTTCCAGCCTTTGGATTGATCCATCTGAGAATTTCGGAAGATTGAGGGATAACAATGTGGTTGCAGCTCAGGCTTGTGAGGTTTCAGATCTGGGAAAAAATGGCTATGATGCATTATTTAGGCCTTCTCCACTATTCCAGCTTTTACAAATTTTCTTCCAACTGAGACATCTTCTGAGGAAAAGTTGGTGTATGTTTGAAAACAAGAATGCAGAAGATAGTTCTTTGGATCTGGAACGTTGACTTCTTGCAGATGAATATGCCCATAAAGAGGCAGGTAAATACTTCATGGGAAATTATGATTATATTTCTTCAAGTACATGTCCAAATAATAGAGGGTGTTATCGCAGATATTGTAATAATCGTGGCCAATGATGCTCATCATGTCATCAATCCACTTGCTAGCCAGCTCATTAGCCATTCCAATTCTTCTAGGATCCACTGAATCTGCCCAAAGGTTGAATAATTAACTCTTAAGTAAGTTTTTTTTTTCATAAATTATTTGAAGAAATTTAAATATATGGCCAAGGAATTAAGGTGCGCAAGTCCCATGTTGGCAAAAAAGTCTAATTCGGTCGTGCAAGTATGGGCGCGCTGGAATCACCGTGCAAGTCCAAATACCTCTGCAGAAGCGTGACATAAAGAAACAATGAACCGCGGACAGCATCACCTGCGTGAACGAGCGAAATCCAATCTACTTGCGCGCCGAGAGATCAGAAGTGTTCAAATCTGGGTACTTTGCGCAAAGTGATGCTGCATAAAATATTGGAAAAGCTGTTTACCTGTGCCTCTTACCCTACGCGGCTCGCACCTGTGCACTGCTACCTGCGCGGTCAACACCTACATGCCCAAAATTCATTGGTTTTCTCCTTTACCTCAGAGTCAGATCCTCTTTCCTTTTTCGGATCCAACTCTGTGGGGGGACTTTTGTTGACACCCCTTTCCGTCACAGAGTCTAACTAATGAAAAGGGGGAAAACCTTAAGCACAAAGAGATTCATCCTTTGAATAACATAAAAAATTGACAAAGGCATGAACACAAATTTCTTTAAGCATGGGTCGCGCAAGTTTCAGCATGGTCACCCAAGTATACTTTCACGCCACATATTGGTCACATAGGTGACTGGCATACCCTATTTTATTTTCTCCCAAGGTTCTCAATAGCCAATAACTACCCCCTGTGGGTCCCCCATTTCGAGGACAAAAAATCCAAAAGTCAGATTTAAGCTCTCGGTGGCCTAGTATCCTCTTGAAATCTTCCGAACACTTCTAAGGTAATTTCTTACAAATAATGGAATACCTAAAGGGGGGGAATATGGCCTAAGTGTTTATGTTCATCAACACTTGTGTGCCTAAGTGTCTAACCATAAGGGAAATGGCCACACTTGCGTGCCACCTTATACATTAAACAAATCTTGCGCACCACCCTTTTTGAAGCCTTTAAGGATAATACTAAAGGCTTGAGCCCAGTATCTCCCAAGTATTACTCTATGGGTTAACCGTCACCCATGTACACATGTGTCATGCAAGTATACTTGCGTGACCAGGATTTGTGTGCCCAAACAGGACTTGAACACCTGCCTCTTTTTGGGTGCCCCTCCTGCCTATTCTACTATTTCCTTCAAATCCACCTCTCCTCTTCAACATGTATCATTCAAAACCCTTTTCAAAGGCATTTTTGGCCTAGTTACATTATTGTCTTCCTTATCTGAAATGAATTCTGTGGAACATCTCTAAAAAAATAGTGATTTGAATATCTTCATGTTAGCAAGGTTAGAGATTTCATTCATTCAACCTCATCCTTTAATATGAGAAGATCTCTAACCTATGCCTCCTTTTCAGGAGTAATCCCCAGTCCCAATTCCCTTAATATGGGAATCCTCCTTAGGATTAATCCCCAAGTTCCCTGACCTGGGCCTCCTTTTCAAGAGTAAGCCCGAGTCCATGTTCCCTTAATATGGGAATCCTCCTCAGGAGTAAGCCCCAACCTCAAATTCCCTTAATATGGGCATCCTCCTTAGGAGTAAGCCCCATGTTCCCAAATCTGGGCATCCTCCTCAGGAGTATGTCCCAATCACAATTTTCATTAACATAGGCCTCCTTCTAAGGGGTATGCCATAAACCTTAAACATGGACCTCCTTCTCAGGAGTAATCCCCAAGTCTCATTTCATTTGATTTGGGCTTCCTTATTAGGAATAAAACCCAATCATAAGTCCCCTCTAATTTGGGCATCCTTATCAAGAATAAGTCCTAAGGTAAGTATCCAAATCCCCATAAAGAACATATACCTTTATGGACCTTGTTCCCAGGTTTCTTCCTTAAAGTAAATCCCAATCCTCATCTATAGTGGGCAGTTATACATACATTAGCCCCACATTATTTCTTATTATTTCATCTTTTATGGCACAATCGTCAGGTTTTACTGATACCTCTTGTTTCTCACACCGAGCATGACTCACATGAGCTTAGAGTATGAAAGTAATTATGACATATTTCTTTGGGACATAAATCATGCATATACTCTATATACTCAAACTACGTGTGTTATAATTCTTTTTCTAATAAGGATACATAGGTAGCCCATCTGTAGGTACGATCCCAACTCTGAAATAATCCATGTCATTCTAAATGACAATAAAATTCAAGTGCCCCACTGAGTGGATTTAAAACCAGTATGGTTATCATAATGACCAAGAGATTTCTATATAATGTGTTGAAGGACACCATTGACTAAGAATCGATAACAAATACCTATGATTCTCTATCGATGAAGAACCTCAAACACATATAAAAGATTCTCTAAATCTAATACATATCAATCATTGATTTTCAAATATAATGGAAAGATCATTTTCATACTGGGTAATTTAATAAGGATTCACGAACATAACTCAAATCTATAAGAGAGTCCCAGAGTAGACAATAATTCCCCCCAAAAAGGTGTGATGAGTCCGACCTCCCATCCTCTCAACCAATGCAAATTCTTAAGCATCATCAGTCCCCAACTAATGAGAACCTAACTATAGAATGTAAGTCTAAATGGATACAGAATCATTGGATGTTTTCAGTTCTATGAAAAAACCCATTAGAAACCGATTGGAATGTTTGAACCTTAAACAAATAAGGTCATCCCCATTTCTAGAGGAAACAATGGTTTGGAATCTGTACCCTTCTAGCTCAGATTGTTGGGAGATCATCGTTTTGGAGATTACATGTCATGGGAACCATCCATATAGGAGTGGATATCATATCAACATGCTCTAGGTCAGTGTGGACCTGATTGATTTCTTCTATATCATATATTATTATCAACCCGACCATTCATTTATGCATTATATGGAAAATTGCTTCCTCCTGATCCGGGTCATCCGTAACTATGGTTTCATTAGCTAATGTGTCGGCATGATCATACTGTGATTGGGGAACAAGATGGAGTGTGGAATCAAAAGGAAAACTACATCCTTCCACTGATGTATCAAATGAGAGGTGCTAGTTCTCACTTTTTAACGGCATATTCTCCATTGTTTTTCTTTATCTCTAGTTCTGAATTCCCCTTCATATTCAAGTAGGTATCTATAGTTATAGGTTTAGTTCCAAGATAGTGATAAGGTCTTGGTATTCAGCTGCATTATTCGTGTAGTCCTAAAATAGTGAGAAGGATTTGGGGTAAACTAATTTGTTTGTGTAGATAAATACAATCCCTATAATAAATCAATTGAGCATGTGGTTTCCATCCTTTTTTCAATAAGACATCCAGTGGAACCTTCAAAACATATCACCCATGTTCAAGATTTGTCATGTTCATAGAAGACCCCTTCATCAGGGATATTGGGGTCCATTAGGGTATTCTCTAGGGTGGGATGTTTTGCGAGTAATTAATCCATGGATTTAGCATTCACCATCTTTTACGACACTAACTGGATATCATATTTTTATAGAATGACCGCCCATCAGGCCAAAAACCTATTTATCAGGGGGTGACAAATGATGTACTTGAGAATATCAATATGAGATACTAGATAGACATCATTGTATTGTAGGTAATGCCTAAAATTTTTCACTATGAAGATGAGTTAAAGGATGTTCTCCTCACCATAAGTGCATTGGGTCTCTATAACAAAAATTTCTCGGTTGAGGTAATAGAGATAGTTCTCGCTCCCTACATTGCATTTCTATGTGATAAGGGCACCTAGTGAGTATTCCATAGAAGCCACATACAAGATTATTGGCCTCCCTTCACCTATAGGCTTCAAAACTGTTTGGTGATGTATACAATACATAATACATCCAAATAATTTGTTGCAGTACTTGTCTGATTAGTATGTGATTCCCTTATTCATTAACATGGTGAAAGGGAGAGATTTCTAGTTCAATAAGAATCAACAAATATAGGTGAGGTTTCCTTAGAGTACCCTCAGTTATTTGTTATTTTTTTGGCTCAAATTACTAAAATAGCACTAGTCTTCTCTAGGTCAGACTCGATGTTGTGCTGTCATACCACAAATCCAATGAACATCCCTAATGTTATCATGAAATAACACATCAGTAGATTTATATTCAGACTATGATTCCACATATTTAATAGGAATTTTTTAAGATCTTTAAATTGATCACATCACTATTAGGATTTTACCACTAGGTCTTTAACATAACATTCAGGTATCCTTTATAGGAATGTCTTAAGGATATGATTACTGATGTGTTTATATGTGGTACTAGTTGTTTTTAAGACAAATGACATGAATTGGATGCAAAAGATCCCTTAGAGATCTATTAATGAGTGGTTTCATCATATTTATGGGATATCATTATTTGATTTTACCCTAAATACCCTTCCATGAAGAAAGGGTCATGGAAGAGAGAAATTACACTGATAAAGAGTTTTGTGATCGGAAATGGGAAATCATTATTTGGGAAATGTTGACTATGGTCTCCGAAATCAATGTAGACAATAATATACTTATTCATTTTCAAGATGTGTATGATATTGGCAAGCCATATTGGGTATTTCACTTCTTAGAAATGGTTTTCTTTAACCAATTTGTAAAATTTATCCTCTATATTGGTTGAATGAGAGGGGTGAATCCTTCTAGTTTTTTTCACGAAGTCTCAATTGTATTCAGTTCATCCATGATTTTTTAAAATGTTGGGGCTGAAGCCTCATTATTGTTATTTAATGTAAAGACCACTTTAGAATGGGTAGAGGGAGACCCATTACCTAGCCCGAAGGCCCAAGGCCATGTGGCCTGAATATAGGGCTTGAAAGCTTTTTTTCCCAAAGAGCCCCACGGTGAATAGTACTGCTCTAGTACCCGAGCTGCTACAGTACCTGCTACAATACCGCCACCGCTACAATTCCTACAATAGTTCCTCCACCGCTACAGTGTCACCACCTCTACAGTTCCGCCAACGCTACAGTACTGCTACAGTACCTGGAAATTAATCCCTGCACAGATTTGATCCAGGGTCTTTTGGATGCCAAGTAGGAGCCTCTACCACTAGTGTTCAGGCTCGTTGGCAATTTAGGTCATCCATGATATAGTGTATTCACATATGGATTTAGTATGAGAATTTTTATATAATTCCATCTGAAAACATATCTTTATTTTTATATAAATATTATGAACATCTCTTACTCTTTGAGGGTAATGGGAGGAATAATAAATGTAGGTTTAGGGTCTTCTTATGTTCCCAAATTTTATTTCCTCATATCATCAATGTGGTTATAGACACATTCCTCAAATAAAGGAGGGATGTGCTTGGGGTTATCTTAATATTCTTCCATATCTAATATTGTGGATACATTATCATATGAGGGTGGAAATTTGGGTACTTATCTGTCACAATCGGGTTGTGAGGGGAAATGAGAACAGACATTATCATCTTGTAATGCCTTAGTTATTATGGAGAGATGAAATATCTGGCGATTTTTATAGTATTGTTGGGGACCTTAGGGTCTTGGGCCTCTAGGGAAAGTTCTATCACCCCAACTACATATATGGGGGGGATATTCAATATCGAAAATACTCTATGGATTTTCAGGGGCGGTTCCCAAGCCATTGGGGACTACTACCTTTATATCATAATCCACCATTGGTTGTTTTTATTCACTTTTATAGAAAACTACATTAGAATATGTGGCTCTGATAATATAAATGGGGGAACTATCACCATGTAGTATGTCGAACATTCCATTGATGTAGTATTTCTGACACTGATGTAATGTTAATGGCATAACCATGTGGTAATGAATCAAGGGACTTCCAAGAATGAAATTGTAGTTGGTGTCTTGCTTGATGACCACAAAATCAATGTCAGATTTGTGATCCCCAAATTGATATTTGAGTTTGACCTTCCAGAGATGTCATTTTTCATGATTATCAGAACCTCTAATGGATATCAATGTGGGAGACAACCCTCCTTCGCTATATCCCAAATAGTAGTGGGTTTCATTCAGTATAAGGTTGATCGAAGAACTATTATCCCTTTAGACATTGACATTATTGAGTCTTCCTATAACATAATAGGTCCTGATGTCTCTATCGATGACATCTTCCAATTCATGATTTTTGAATGAGATGGAAACTTGTAATTATGGTTAAATGGTCTCAATTTGATATACATTGGTTGTAGTGACTTATGTCTTAAATTATTATGGGATTTAGATGGATTTAATGAGTGCATCTCTGAGTTCATTTGAAATATAGAGCACGTAAAGGATAGAAATCTTGTCTAGGAAAACCACTAACTATTTCTGAATGTCATACTTTTGTGGAAGAGGCTAGCACTTTCTGATGTGGGGTTTCTCATGGACATGTGGCTCAATATTAGAGGCTTTTGAGGTGGATGGGCCTGGTGCTTGTGCAGAGGTTGTGGGAACATCTACTTTTAATGGTGTGAGTCATTCAAAACAACCATATTTCTTGGGATGATTGGGTTATTGAACCCCTGATAGGTGTTCATGTAAGAATACAGGGTGTGGATGACCATTGGAAATTTCTCAGACACCTCCATACATCTTTCGGGCCAACTGGAGTGCTTTCCTAAAGGTCTCAACTACATATATGTCCTCTGTGGGGATGCTACTTGGAGATTGGGTCAGACCATGCCTGTTATGTCCCCTCTATACACAATTCCAGAGAGTGTGGCCTCCTACTCCCCTATTAGGTGTGCAAAAATCGTATTTTGAGGAATATTCCTAAATGGAGAATGGGTATTCCATGAGTATCACATTGATAGAACCAAAGAAAATATTTTTTTATGATGAAAAATCTATATTGTGTGGTAGTGCCTATCCATTGGATGCTATAGGGATTAAATATTGAACAGTTATAGATAGTCTTGGGGAAGAATATGACACCTCCAATTCTGTTCCCTCCTAATTTTGATTATCACATCCACCATTATGAGGTGTATCTAAGGTAACCTACTTCAGTGGTCAGCTATTTTGGTTTCGTGTTGGTTTACTCTCAGGGTGGTATGAGCTCGATCACATGTTTTTCCAATCGTCCAGTTGTCAAACTTTCCCCCATAACTCACTGGGTCTTTCTTAAAATCACCCACTTATTCATTATCCTATTCCCCTACTTTTAAGTGTTATCTAACTCCACATGTCCATAATTGACCAATCCTTGAAGGTCATATTTAAATATGATGTTGTCCTAGATATTTTGACCCAAAATTCTATGAAAAGGGATGTAGTTATGATGAAAAGTGAGGTTGACCTCATCGATCTTTATCGGATGTGGTAGCATGAGAAGGTCATTATATATCACTACCACGAAATAATTAGGACATATTATTTTTTGAAGGAGTATTCTATATGAATCATTTCCTCAAATCTAGGGAGACCATGGTTTTTTTCATCTTTCCGAGGGGGATTTTGTGATTTCAATCACTCAATAGGATATGTTGGCTAGTTTGGGACATGCCAAGGTGTGTGGATTGTCACTAATTATATCTTGATATTGATAGTTTCATCTTCTTATTTTCATATCCTTTTCCGTTGTGATGAGGTCATGATTCCAAATTTCAATCGAGATTTTAGAATGTCATATTCTAAATGTTGTGCCATTTCATTGAACTCACACAAACAACCTAGATAATTCATTGGATCAGAGGTGTCTGTAACACATAAAATATATTTTCATCATATATTTCTAATATTTTCTCTTATTATAGAGGGATTATGGGTAAATAGGTCCATAATTTACATCTATCTATGATTTTAGAGACCCTCCCATTTTTACATTTCATGTGGTTTTTTAGGTCAACGATTATCATTTCCTAAGAGTGGATGAGAAGTGATAAAGGAATTGATGATGGGGGTATTACCATCCTGTAAAGGATCATGACGGAACCCTATTGTACAAAAAAGGTTTTTCCTATAGATTCTATACAAAACACCTCTTCTTTGTGACATCTTATTGATCTTAAGGGCCCCTCAACGAACCACATTGGTATGTGAAGTGTGTGGGATTCTCTTTGGGGTTTTCTTCACTATAAAAGTTATAAAAGGTTAGATAGAAGAAATTTGGTGGGAAAAAAGAATCAACCAAAAAATCAGGATATGACTTCCCCGTAGGCTTTATAGGTGTATGTCATCTTCCATGAAATCCATTAGAGTATCCAGGGACTTGATGAAGTTTAGAAGCTATTGGGGTACTACTATCTAAGACACCTCCAATATATTGGGAGCAGCAGGGGGTTGGTGAGGTGGACTTGCCATTATCTCCCAATAATTCTCAATTCATCATAATACTAAATGATCTCCCCAAATAGGTAGACCTACTGCCTAGTTTTGGTGCTAGTCTGATGCTTAGATACCACTCTTTCTAGAGGATAATCACCTTCTTGGTGTATGAGAGGAGGAATATTTACCTCATCCTAAAGAAGAAACCTAACAAGAATATTCAATATGAGTGGTTATTAAATTGATTTTTATAAGATTTCGTATCTCATTCACATATTGTAATTATTTCTCCTCCATAGAAAGAATATAAACACTTCAGGGTGGAGATTGGGATGTAGTAACTCCTTTCCCATTATCTTTTACTATGCTCTGCTAGAGAGTTTATAATTAAATATTACGTGGTCCCATATTTTGGAGACTTCCTTGGTTTCCTATGTGTTCACCCTCAGTTAGAGACTCCATAACACCATCCTCTTAGGGTGTTTTTTCAATTCTCCAGCCCTATACATTTCCATATTAATCCACCATATCTATTGTGTTGATAGTGATGAAAAAAATAAATCAGTATTATGTAATTGTGCTAATCCCGTTAATTTTGACACAAAATGTTGATTATGTACTACCTTCATAAGGGTAATTACTTGAACCCCTATAAATATTTGGTCATTTTCACTAATTACCCTTGCGGGGTTGGATTTCATTCGTAGTATGCTCTTCATGTCTCAGTCTATGACTAATGGCCATAATGGAGTTTCCAAGCATCATTTTAAATGGGCAATGAGTAGTATAGATTTTTATTTCTATGGAAGTAATATATAGGATTCCAATTATCGATATTTACATCCCAAACTTGAGAATACCAATTCACTTTATGGTGATTTTGCTGAGGAAAACACCCCCATCCCTACAGACTAGGGGTTATTATGGGCCATAATTGGCACTGATTGATTCTATTATTGAGGATCCAATAATTCCATTTAGGTATTTGATGACTCCAATGATATAAATTAAATTATAAATGAAAACATTATAGTACGATGTAGTTGATCTGCAATCAGTGTTGATTTCCATAGGACCCTCTAATGGAATAATGGGCCTGGTGATATTGATAGAAATATAAATCCCCCTCCTAGTATGATGGACTTTGTTTATAGTTTCTACAAATATTCCTTGAATACTCATGGGAATTTACAATACGAGGGGTGTATGAAGTTGTAGATATTCCTCTATACTGGTTGGTTGAGTTCTCTTCTTAAAAATTGCTATGTAAACTACTTCTACATCCCATTTGATGTGGCACAACTATGATGATTTGGGAGATGGGTGTGATGGTATCCCTTTATGGGAATAATTATTTAGGAGATGTTTTCCAATTGATAGAAACTTCATATTCCTTGTAATAAATGCATTCACATTACACTCAGGGGACCATTTAAATGTAAGATCAGTGATCTTCTACCTCCATTCACAACATTTGGGCATTGTGGAGGTAGGGGAATTTTATTATGATGAATAAAAAATTCTTTAATTACATTGTGCTCTAATTTCATAAGAGGTTTTGACACTACATGGAATCTTATCTTATGTGTTCTAATGTTCTTGGGATATAGTGAAGTGTAATTCTCCTTATTTATCCCATCCTCAGATACGCATGTCTAATGATTATCTGGATATCAGTCAATGGATATTTTTTCAGATGCAGAGATAAACACATTGTTTTCAATTTTCAAGATCCTATATTCTTGGGTTTAGGCTATAGAAAAGGCAATAATATAATGCTAACAACAATGTATATTAATGATATAACAGTGATAATGATATCCTGGATAAAAGATATTTCAATCCATCAGTCATTGATGAGTTGCCTATATATTTTTTCCTAGAGAAGGTATGCACTCCTTATTTAGATTATCTAGGACCATATAGTCCAAAGTGAAGTGGGGCCAAAACATGGTGGGGATGTTTTTTCCAAATAAATATCACCATATATCAATTTTATCCCCCTTTACATTGGACTTACATGCCTCCATATGATTAGTACACCAAATATTATGTGTGGTATCCTTTTATGACTAGAGTGGAGTAATGCTGGAATTTGATGAGAAACTATATGTTATTGACACCAATGTTTGAAGAACCTCTCTTTACGAAGGTGTTTGAATTTTAGACACCTCTCTATTTGAAGGTTTCTAGGAAAGGGAATAATTTTATTTAGCTATTGTAGACATCACCATGGGGTGTTTTACTACATTAGATGTTAGGATTAGTGCACTTGTGATCCATATCTACATTATCACTAAGAGTATTATCACATTATTGATCATCATCTACTTAATTTGAAAAGTTAACATTCCCTTGGGGTGTCGATGATGTGTCTTGAACGACCTCAAGGAAATTGACATTCATAAGATTAGGGATATGTATCTCATTTTGCATCATGACAAGAATAGGCCAACCTAACATTTGGAATTTCTCTCGGATATGTGCCTATTGAATGATGATTTCTAGAACATGTTGATAATCTTATGTTGTTGTGGGAGTATGAGACTGATGTTAAGAAGTTTCTAGAATATCCCAATAATATTCCCCATCATTGATTTGAATATGTGCCTATCATGAGTTGTGTTTCATTCTCACTTATTGAGCATTTGAAAAGATGGGTGTATGGGCCCAATCAGAATCCTTTGGAATACGACTGTAGTAATTCTTGGATGGAAAAAGGGCTTGCCCTAAGGCATGTGTCGATCTCACATGGTGAAGCCTAGTTGGAGTATGAATATGATCCTTGTTATAATATTAATTCCCCATATGAATATATAGATGGACATATATAACGGGAGAAAGAATATGAGCCTAATCTTAAATTTCCTTGGAAGGATGCTGGGGAAGAGGTTCAATAATAGAAGTATGAATATATTCCTAGAATCCATAATCTTCTAAAAAAATCCAATAAGATTCAATGACATGAATATGATCATTCCCTAAATCATTTTCCAATCTCACATGGTTAACCCCATCCAGAACAGGGATATAATCCAAAACATGGGCCTTTGGATTATGCTAATGGTCTTATTCCATAGGAATATGAACATGTCTTGAGGCATGTGCCCCACTCACTAGGTTAGACCCAACTAGAATGGGTATATATGCATGTTCAGGTGCCATTAGAATATACCACCAATTTTTTTGACAGGCATGATTCCCTGGTCCCAAATTATGCGATGGTCTCACCTAGTCCACCCTAGTTAGAATGGAAATATGATCCTATTCAGACACCTAATCCCTTATTAGAATATGAAAATAACAATCCTAAATGGGAGAAATAATATACACTTTCTATGTAGAAACAACTTGTTAATAATGAATAAATTTTTGAGCTTCCCCTGATATAGTGATAGGAATATGTTCATTTCCCTAAATATGAACCAATGTTGAAATATTTTGGTGGAGTTCTTTAGCTATTTCAAAGATGTAATGGTATTTTTTAAAAGGGAGCTAATTGACATAAGCCTACAATTATTTTGTATTCAATATATACTGGAAGATAGATTTGATTTAATTTGGGATATTATCCCACATATTTCCACCTTATTTCATTTGATTTTTTCAATGAGCTTTAGGCATGGGGGCTAGGATATGTTCCTCCACAATGGTTGTTGCATGAAAATTCCCTCAGTCTTGCTCCGAGTGAGCAGGGATAAGAGGCCACTCACTTGTTACAGTCGTATTATATTGGCAGAGATCATCCATGGAAGTGGGGATACACACCCACTCATAGTTATTCGGATCATTACTCACCCATTTCTTCATCCTTATTTCCCATGAATGGGTATCAGTGGTCGCAATGTGTTGGGTGGTACTCTTAGTAGGCGACTAATGGGAACCAGTGCGATGTTGTTGGAGATGGTGGTTAATAAGAGTAGTCCTTTGTGGCACCTACATATATATGGATTCTTAATTTTTACCTTTTTTCACCCAAATCGGATACTAAAGGTGTTTATTATCACACTCTAGGGATACATTGTGAAATGATGTTTTCTATGGCAATGGGGGCCACTGGCTTAGGTGTATATTTCCCTAGATAATCCAAACTCGTCAGTTTCAGTGTTTGGAGAGCGACATGGGTAGATTCCTGAGAAATGATTATAACATCTATTTGGTATTTTGGGACCGTTGTGTTTGACATGTGACACTGATGTTTTCATTAAGGTGAGATCATTTTTGCAACCAGTGGGTTTTTCCAACATATTGGAATTATTGGAATGATCACTAGATAAAGAAATTGTATCAGATCAGGACGTTGTTGATGGGAGTAGTATCTATAGTCATCCAAAAAAGAACAAGGAACAAGGTCATCTATTAGTATAATAATGTAGTAATTATATATTCTAATTAAAATATTCATGGTTAATATATTTATAAATTTATTCCTGATCCAACCATTCTACACGTGTGGACCTGTCAAAATGATGATAAAAATATTTCATGGGAATTCTGGTTACTGTGAATCAGCTGTAATATTTATGTGAGGCTTATAATATTTATTTGATATCCCAAAAAAGTGTCCCGATCCATAGAAAACTAACCACCCTAATATTTACGTGTTTTAGGTCATCTCGTTATGTTTTTTACGTATAACATGAAATTAAAAAATTGAATTAATGCATGATTATCCAGTCATTCTATTGTTTGAGAGATTCAATTCCATTTCACCATTTATAATTCTATTTGAAAAAGGAATAACAAAGTTTATTTTGGATTGGCCTATTGATTTTCTATAGGGGGTGAAATCTCATTAACAATCCCTAATATCATGTCACCATTGTATCTCTTAATGTAATCTTTTTATGGTTACTCCATCGATAATTGGGTACAGAACTTCATTCCAATTGTTGGTGGTCAGTTGGGGTTTCAGAACCAATGAAACTTATTAAATCAATTTAGTTTAGAGGATGGTAGGTTTTTCTCATCACATCCTTGGGGGGGGCTTTTTCATACACTGGGACTCTCTTATAGCTTTAATATATGTTTTATAATCTATTATTAATCTTGATATGAGACCAGTTACTGAGAAAATGATCACAAGTTAACACCTTAATGTGTAGAACAAGGGTATATCATTAGTTAATGAATCTACATGTAGATGAGGTTCTTAAACTATTTCTCAGTAATTAATAATTTATTATATTATGAGGTTGTATAACTAGGGTGTTTGGAATTATCTACATTACTGGGAGGTATTACTATTCTGAGGATGGGGATTGAGATATTATGAGGTTCCCTATGTATTATATGTTTTTCAAGAATCAAAATCCATTTTTTTATTTAAACTCATGTAGTTTAACTTCATGTGTAGAGGAAATATGTGTGGGAAATTGGGCATTGGATATTGGATCTTGTGTCTCGAGAAGATGTTTGACGTAACATGATTATAATAGAAATCAAAGTTATGGTAGTTAATTAAACCCATGTGTTTTAACATCATATAGAAAAGATATATATTTGTGAATTTGGTCACATAGTATTCAATATCATGTCTTCTAGAGACATCAATTATATCCTAACTATGGTAGGAATTAAAGTTATCATAGGTTTTTAAGCCCATGGGACGAGAACTAATATAGATTCTCTTATATAGAGGTAATCATATAATTAAAATCCTTTGGGATTACACATTGAGGTTTCTTATTTGGTGGAGATACATTATGTGAATGATATGACCATTCAAACTCCCTATTCCCACATTATGTATTCTTAGTGTGATAATTATGGGATAACAAGTAATCAGCTTCACTACATGTGGATTTGGGGCTTATGTGAGGGGACCAACCATTGGATGTTTATTATGGATCACATGCCTTAAAAATGTGTCGTACATTTCCTAGTTATCGAAATAATTAGAGTCATCGTAGTTCAATTATTGTATTCTTAGTCTTTTAGTGGATGTTGGGTATGATCTTCCCCTAGGAATGATTGGTTTCAGAAGTTAGAAATGTTGGACATGAGGAGGGACTTATACTTAAGCGGATACCCATTTTAGTTTGACCTTGATCCTTTGGAAGAAATCCTTCATATCTTGGTTTTTTCATGAAATAGAGTCCTTTTAGTTCAATGAGTTGGGGCTTACACACTAAGGATTACCTTATATGCGGGGAATATCATATTATTCAACCAATTGTGGATTAAAAAATGAGGTTTACATTATCCTAATAGATGCTTTTGGAATGAATTATATTATCATTGAGACCTTCTAATCCCACAAAAGTTTGGCTCAGTGTGTAAAATAAGGGATGGAAAATAATCAGGATCATTGGTTTTGAGTGTTGGAATTTTCTGTCGGGACAGCCCACCAGATGTTTATTACATACCATGGGCCTTATGAAGGCATTTCACAAGTCTAGGATATGAATGAAATGTGTTGATTATATACTCATCCTGCCTTGATTTTGTTCTTGGTTTGTTGGTGGATGTATACCTGACATGTCTAATTACAATCACATGACCTAGTTAACTTGCCTAAGGGACATCACATAAATAGGATGACATGTCTAGAGGTTGTCAAAATATGAAGTATGACTTTTTTGGAGGACATCACAAGACCCAATCAGCATATCATGGAAGACATCACATGATCTCTGTTGACATGCTTTGAGGGTGTCACATGATCTAGCTGACTTAAACTGGTCTCATCATGAATGATGGATGAAACACTTAGATGGATTCACACGAGTCAATTTGTCTTGTCTAGAGGGTAATTAATCATCTAGGATGGCGTGTATGTAGGGCATCGTGAAAGCTGACAACCACATACAGGGGACATCAAAAGAGCAAGCTGACATACCTGTAGGGCTTAGTAAGGTCAGACTAGCCTATCCAGAGGATGTCAAAAGAGCCAGTTGACATGCCTTAGTGCTAACATGGGAAATAAATGACTTGTTTTGATGTATCCAAATGATTAGGGGACATGTCTAGAGTTCATTGTGAGGCTTTGTTGGTGATCCCTAAGGGTTTCATGAATCTTTGGTGGCATTCCTAAGGTGTACCATGTGACTTGTGAAAACATGTCCTAGTGACGTTGCATGTTAAAAATAGTTTACCAATGGAGATTAAAATAACATTGGAGATGTGTCTTGGTGATATAACATAACTTGATTGGTTCATTAAAAGCACATCAGAATTAGTGAATATGTTCCTAGAATAAGTCTCCTGAGTTATAGACGATTCCCTATCCTTTATTTCATATTCCTTGGATTTTTTTGTGTTGGATTTTTGATGTATCATGTGTTTCATAAAATATGTTGGATTTCCTTCATATAACCATCGTTAATTACATTACATGATCTATGATTAATCACATGAAGTTATTATGCATTCTCCATGATCCCTTTGGCTGTTTTTCATATTTTACAAGATGTAGACCGTTTCCATACAAAATATCATCCTCTCCAAGAACTACACTCTGGAGACTGGGTGCATAGGTGTGAGGTTCCAAGGAAAAGTCTCCATTTGTTCATTCTGGGGTTGGTGAATTATAGGGATTTACACCCCAGTTATTTTCTACTTTGTGCAGTGTGTATCACTTAGGTCAATTCTAGATTTAGTTGTGGGATTTGATGTCATGGGTTTCCTGAGATCATATCATAAGTCAATCAAGGGGTGTCACGTGATTCTTAGAAACTGAAATATCATCCCATAGATTCCACCATTATTGAATTATTTCCAATGAATGGGTCTTGCTAAATCATAAGGACATGCCAAGAGATATTCATGTTCTTTTTATGACATGTATAATGACTTTCTCAAGAGAAGGATGTTTGATAAGAGGCTTTTTAGTGATCTTTGATTCATAATCCAGAATATTTAACGAGCGAATGTTGGATTTCTAGGGGGCCTTTGTGAGATCAAACCAACTATTCAAGGGATCTTGTAAGACTATTTTGGTGTGTCCCCTGAGTTTTATGACCACAATAGGATCTCATATTTTCAATTTAATTTTCATTATTTATTTCCCGAAGGCTTTGTGATCTAGTGAGATTAAGAAATTATTTATGAATAATATCAATTAGCTCATCGATGATGTTTCACATGACAAACAAAAGGCCTTGTTTTGATGTTTTCGAACTTCATGGACACACAATTCTTCTTATTTATTGATCCATAAGGGGTATTGTGGGACAACAATGACATGTATGATGCCTTTCATGAGATGGGAGTGGTATGCTAGTGGGATCTCACATGACCAAGAATACATGCAATAGGGGCTTATGTGGTGTCTCATGGGATTCATGAGTGTGTGTTACGAGTTGTATGACCACAAGAGTCTCTTGGATTTCCTATTTTTATCTTCATTGTTTATTGTACAATAGTTGGGGATCTCTCAATGTTGTAGAATTATTTTTTGAAAACATCACTCTACCTTTTAATGATGCATCACATGATATTTATAAATATAAGAAGCTCTAGAATTTTGTATATTTCCCTCATATTTTCCATGTATTTTTCCTTTTTGATTTTTCCCTCCTATTTTACATGGATTTTTTATGGATTGTGTTGTGCATGTCACCAAACAATTCGTGTGACCCGGGGGTGATTTTATGGATACTACCTCCTGACCAGGGAGGGCCCAAGTTAACATTGTAGGAACAAGTAGGATTTGTTAAAGGGGATTTATGAGATCTTCTATAGGCTATGTCCTATGTGTGATTGTCATCATGGCCTTCCATAGGTCATATAATCATGTGTCTTCTGAGGGTTCACGTGATCCACATGATAATGGACACCTTATTCTTCATTTATTAATTGAAAATAATACACATATTCAAGTATTTAATTCTTTTTGTTTTTTTAATTCTATCTTTTAGGTCATCAAAATTTTCATTGGAATCAATTCCACATTATAATTTGGTATAAATATATTTTTTATTTTTAAAAAGGTTTTTTTTCTAAAAACAATTTTTCTTTATTTTTTTTGGGTTAATATAAAATAAAATTCATCCAATTATGTTTTTTTAATTTTGAAAAATGTTTTTCAAATTTTTATTCAGCATTTCGATATTTAGTAAATAGTTCTATTTTATTTTTTTCAATATGAATAGTTACCATAATAATTTGTTTCACCTAGTTAATGGGTATATTAGGTTAATCTTAGTTAAACCATTGTGATAAGACCATATTTATTAGTCATAATTATTATTTTAGGAATTAAATTCCAGAATTAACACCTAAGGTTCTAAATTGAGTCATTTAATGAACACTTTTCTATGAATATTACATATATATTATTTATACTGAAGGAGGTGACAAAATGTAACACTCTGAGTACTATATATCATTTATGTGTTAACATAGAGACACAAATTATTTATGAACAAATATTAATATTATATTTTTTTAATGAAGTTATTTTAATGTTACTAATTTATTTATAATTTTTATCAATTAAATAATTACCTTAAATATATACACAATGTTGATGTAGTAATTATTCAACTAATGGAATAAAAAATTAAATGATATTAAAACAAATATTATATTTTTAGGTAATTATGGTGATCCATTAATTTTATGTGGAAAATGACATTTTTTATATATTTTTTAAATAATTTTCATGAATTATAAGCGCATTAATTATTCTATTATAGTCAACATAATGAATAGTGTTAAAATTGATAGTAATGATATTTTATGAAAATAATATATTATTAAATTGTTTAAAAATCATAAAAATATTTAATAAAAACAAATTTGATAATATATGGTCTCCAATATAATCTATTATCCATATATGATCCAATATATACCTTATATGTATAATTATAACATTTAAACAGAAACAAATTAGTTACCATGGTTAATGATAAAATAGGTCAATTAAGGGGTTAAAAATATGATATAGTTTAAAATAGCCCATAAACCTATAAATATTTTAATGTTTGATGATATTTCAACCATATCCTAAATTAGGATTTGATTGTTTAATATTTTGTGGTTTTGGCTCTAGAATAGTCATATTATATTTTATTTTTTAATATAATTCCTAAACAACCCCTCACATAAATTATAAAAGGACACCTCTGACCTCACTTATTTACCACAATTTAAGAATTATAGATCAACCATTATCTACCAAATTCTATTCTAAAATTATTTGTTTACATTATATAGTTTTTTTTCATCCAAAAAGACCAACCCTAGAACCCTTTAGTGGAGATCTAAATAAATGGATTTGAAGAAGAGGTATTCACAATAACTAATCACATTCTTTTTCTACTCCTGTTTACCTGTTATAAATAAATGATATTTATCATAATATAATAAATTATGTATAATAAATATTCTTAAATTGTATTATGATTATGAAAAAACCATTATACACCCTCTATCTAGACAAAAAGGAAGTGAAAGTATCGATTGTGTGTATGTACAAATTCCAGTCTCCTTGTAGTGATAGAATTCGATTTTTCATCAAAAAATTGTATGGGTACGAATTATGATGGGTTAAATTTCTATTTATGATACTTATATAATATTTATACTTATGTAATGGTAATATAAAGTCAATCTTCAGATCATCCAATATTTTGGGAAATCATAATGCCATTTTTGCTTGTGTATGGACTACAATCTCCATGACGTGATGTGATTTTTTTCATTTATATTTAACAATGATGGTAATAAGGAATAACTTTAGGAATATATATGACATATATGATATAATAATGATTCTTTATGGTGAATTATTATTTACCATCTTTTATTTCACAATTCAAAAAATGGAAACAGTGATCAAGCGTACGTACGGCTAACCATCTTCATGATCGACGTAATTCATTTCACATTTTCTACTTATTATGAATTATTATAAACACATATATAATTAATTTATATGAATTTTTTATCTAGATTAAAATTATTTAAATTATGATAAAATTATTAATTTATAAGGACCGTGACTACTAAATAGAGGCATGCTTGGAAAATAATGAAATTATCAACCAGACAAGTGATTTTTATAACAAATTATTAACAAAAGGGTGATATGATGTTATAAATTTTTAATAAATGGTATGATAGATATATTTTCATATAATAAATTTGTAATAAATTCATATTTATTTTATAATAGGTTTGAATGTAAATAAGGTAATTGAATAACTGAGGTATGGTATTTTCTTCTCACTTTTATATATGTGAAAAACATTCTTTATACATTACATGTTTATTTTATGTGGTGTATTTAATACCCATGATTTTTTTTAATAATTATAATCATAAAAATTATTGTATATACATATTCATATAAATTTCATTCTCTCGTTATTATTTTTATTAAAAAGTTACCCAAGTGGTAATGGTTTCATTTTCCAATCTTGACATTATATGGGATTGTTTATTTTTATATATCCATTGTGGAATATTTCTATTCCATATTTTTGTTTTATACAAATGATTTCAAAAATTAATTTACTACTTTCCTACAATTGTATAAATTTAATTATACCCACGTTTTATTTTCATACAAAAGAATTTGAAATGAATATTTTTTTAATTTTCTAAAAATGTTCTTAGTGAATTTTCTGGAGAAAAATATAAGTGTAATGATTTATAACTTATATTAACTGAGCATATTTTCCCACCATCATGAAAACACAATGATTTTTTACTGACATTAAAATCTTACAAAGTACTTTATGAAGAATTATTTTCCATTAAAATTGGGTGTATTTAATAAAATGAATGATTTCAGAAGGAAAGGATATTTCCCCAAATAATTATTTCATGTAATATTTCCAAAAAATATATTTCTATCTAATATTAATTTATTTGATGTTATTTTTTCTTTACTTGGGAAAAAATATAACTATACCATCCAAACTCTTTCTCTAGTTGGCTTATGTTTATGATGGCCCAATATTTATGAAACATGTTTGTTTTCTTTGGGTTATTGTTTAATGAATTAGATATAAAACCCATTTATTTTCATCGGTTCTGATGTGATAAATTATTTATGATATTGTGGAACACATATGTGTGGTTTTTATTATATTACAGTTGGGACCTACATCTCCCTCCAATGCATTCGGTAATAATTTATACCACACTCAATTTAAAAGAATGGAACAGGGAATAAAATTGATTCAATAAAGGGATTTGTTTGCAATGATGGTCTTTGTAGTGAACCATGAATTCTATAATGGAATGGGGAGTAAAAAATTAACACTATAATTATCATGAAAAAATCCATCACCACTATGGAAATGATGTTCTATTCTTATGTGTTTTCAAAAATTCCATGCCTTATGCCAATGTTATTATTATGGATCATGTTCTTTAAATCCCTTATGATTCATGTCTTATGAACTGGCATGGTTTATTCCAGTATCAAAATTATGATATATGATATGCATGGTATGGTTTTTAACTGTTATTCTCATCTTCCCACTACTTTTTTTCTCTTTTTATTCTTATATGATAAAAAATTTATTCTTTTTTACACTTACTGAGCATTTGATCTCACCTTTTTCTTATATTTTTTTCTGTATTCCCTGATGAAATGTTTTTATTATGTCATACCTAAGAGGTCTACTATATTTGATGATTTTAGTGGGGGGTTATATTTACCATTATGAAACAATTGTTTATAAACCCACGTGGTTAAATGTTTTTCAAAATTCTCTAAAAATATAAACCAAAAAGGCTGTTGGTTATGTAAGAGATCAAATATTTCATTTTCATGTTTTAATCTATTTCTGGGAAAAAGATATTCAAATTTAATATTATCAAATGTAGAAAATTAATGTTTATGTTTTTATCACATTATCTTAAAGTGTGGGTTTCGGGCTGTTATAGTAGGAATCGGGGAAGTGTTTAGATAAATTTGGATGTTATGATGTTTTCATGTGTGGTAATATAAAGAGATATATATATCATCTTAAAAATAAAATTTTTAGTTTAATCATAAGCTTTGAGTGATAGAAATTAATTTTTTTGGGTTTAGGATATTTAATTTTAAGTGGGATAATGTTATATGTCACACCCTGACTTTTTATTTAACTTTTATTTTAGTATTACTTGGCTCCGGGTCCTCACGCCAAGGTCCGAGATAGGTCCCAAATTAATTTTTTTGTCATTTAATATTTTTCATGGATTTCAGACCCATGTGCGGTCACCACACAGGAGGCGGTAGTCGCGTCGTTAGCCCGGGTAACCATACAAGTATCTAACAATTAAAAATAAGTAATGTTTTATAAAAACAAAGTAGGTAAAATGTTTAAGTTGTGAAAATAATAATAATGTTATAATGTAATTAATAAGATTATTATTAATGAGGTGTTATTATTGATATTATGTTTATCACTATTATTTTAATTATTTTTATTTTTATTATTATAGCCTTTAATATTATTATATTTATCATCATGATTTTTTATATTGTTATAATAAATATATTATTTGTTATTAATTATTTTTATTATTTTTATCTTAAGTATTGTAATTTTTATTAGTGTTATTTTCTGGTTCGAATTGTATTATTATTATTATTATTATTATTTTAAATGGAAAAAACAGCTTAACCCAAATACCCAAATCTTGTCGCCCCCTTCCCCTCACATGTAGCGCGAGCCGCAACCCTCCCTTCACGCAACGCTCTCCTATAGTGATCCGGCTCCGGCTGCCCCTTTCCTCTCGACCTACAGCCGCAAAGTGCAGCCGACCTCGCCCTCACCGCCGCCTCGCCCAGCCGGCCTCCGCTGCCTCGCCCAACCGGCCTCTGCCTAGCCTCCCACATCCAAGCCTAGCTACTCTTCCCAACATCGGTCCCTCCTCACGACCCTCCCTTGTCGTGCCGACCTCACCCTTAAACTAGCCTCGCACTGCCAAGACACACCAAGTCTGGCGACCCCCTTTGCCTGCTCTGACCGAACCTCTACCCATTCGGACTGCCGACTCTTGTTCATCCCTCTCCCTTCCTCCCCTTCCGGTGATTTTTTCTTTCCCATGTTAATTGCTTCATGTTTTAGTGGCTTTTTTTGCACAAACCCTAGATGTCGGGTTTCAATATTTTTCGGTTTGATCCGAAAATTGATTATCAAATGCTGATGTTTAAGTTGTTTTTTTAGAATTCCACATGTTCAATTGGTGTGTGAACATCATTTTTCACCGATACCCGATTGTTCATCATCGATTGGGGTAGGCTTCCATATGCACCACATTTTTAATGTTTTTTTGCATCATTTTCTTGTTTTTTGCACTTTATATTTATGCTAAGTGTTGTATTTAAATCATTGGTCAGATTATTTATCATGAAACACAAGAATTGATCTCCTCGTTTCATGATGAGTAGTGATGTTTTGTTAATTAGTGGATTCCCATTGTGAAAATACTTTTATGGTTGGATTTTGAATGCTATTTGTGTATAAAAAGGTTTTTTTGAAATTAAATAATTTATTTGTAGTGTGAGAAAGCATGTTCTTGGATTTATTTTGTTGTTACCACACTGGTTCTGTTTGGAAATGAGTATTCCTTGTCAAATTTGATATATTGTGTGTGAAATTTTTTTATTTTTGTCTCCTATGAGTAGTTTATAAGTTTGAATAAATTACAAAATTAAGAAGTTGTTGATAATTGGTTTTATGTCGTACGTTGGTTTTAAAAGGGATTTTGGGTGCCTAAAGTTGTGGGTCACTCTTTGGAAACTGTTTTACAAATTTTAAAGTGGGCTATTAAATAGTGCAAACAATGCAAGTTAAGTTTTGAAAGTATGTCGAGGTGGTTCTTTTCTGTTATTTGTTTTTTTGGACTGTTTTAAGTCCGTGTTTACGTATTTTAGTTATCTTTGTAGTATAATCATGTTGGCATGGTTTTTCCACACTCATGCGATCGTCAGCTTGTGTGTGCTTGTGCACCTATGCAAGGGGTGTCGCATTGTCGTGTTGTCGCGTTTAACATGCAAGTTGAGGTAGGTTCCCATTACACTGCTTTTAAAAATTTATGTTGTATTTATTACGTGCTGCTTTCACCCTATATATATATGTGTGTGTCTGTGATAAATATTATTGGGCAACAAAATATTAATTCCTTTAGTATGCAAATTTATAATTCAATTCTTGTGGTGTAAAAATGGTGTCGTTTTGTTGTGTTTTCACCCACCAATTTTTCGATTAAATATTTTATTAATTTTAATAAATATTTATAAGTATTAGATAATTAATTTTTATATAATTACATGATGTATAAAAGGGCTGTTTATTTTATACACAACACTTGAATTATTTTCCTGGTGAGTAGACACACAATAGTGAAATATTTCCCATTTTGCTTTTAAATATAATTCAAGAAATTTCATGTAGTGTTCTAGGTTTAATGATTAATGATTTCTTAGGAAGCATGAACAAGAATTTTAGTTATTTTTAAATTGGTGATTGTGAAATGTATTTAATTCCTGTTTGGCACTTTTTGGAAAACGATGAAAATGTTTTGATAAAAACCCTCCTAGAATAACTCTAATGCCTTGGTTGTAATTGATTGTTTGGGAGGCAATGCTTAGAGGCTCCCGAGTACTCGGGTAGTTTAAAGGCAAAAGGTTGTGCCATGGAGTGTCTCTCGGTGATGCCTATCGTGCTTGATATATATATATATATATATATATATATATATATATAAATGATTGGATTCTCGGTTGGCATTGGCTGGCTCACCCCCTTTCCAAAAACATGAGATATAGGAATCTGGCATATTGAGAGAATATTCGAAGAATGATTGCAGAACTGGAAGGTTATGGTACAGACCAGTGGCCCATTGTAGGTGGATATATTGGGTTTATTACTAGGGGATTTTCCCTCAGCCAGCCTAAGAAAGGGTGGTCAAGCGTATTGGGAGTTTTGATTTCATCGCGTCTGACATGTCAATGAGGATGATTTCTCATGTATTGGCTTCTTTTGGTTTATTCTTTATCTCCTAGGTTCACCCATGTCAATTGGCTTTTAGTTACTTGTTGTGAGAATATGGCACTTGTATATATTTTCCTTTCATTTCCCTTACAAAGTAACTACTATAGCATTTTCATGTGTAGTGTTTTTATTAGAAAGTGATGTGTGGTTTTAAAGTTGTTTATGAAATTTGTTTTCAAAGAAATGTGTTTTATACTTTTTGTGCAAAATTAAAATGTAATAATAACTTCCCCATTGAAAAATTCTAATGTATCACTAAAAGAATGACTTCGGTTTTTGAAAAATGAATAGGGGAAATGACTCGTACTTTGTTTTTGAGTAACATGTAGGAAACCTTAATTTTATAAATTGTATTTCAAACATGAAATAATGTTTCTTTTATTTTAAACGTAGTGCATTGGGAATAGATATTGGGATAGCCTATTGAGTTTAATACTCACTCCTATAGTTTTTTCCCGTTATTAGTTTTGTTGAAGGTTTGACTTGAGTTTGATCGTCTTGGGAAAGAGTTGTTGTTGGATTGGAGAGCGTCTCTCAGAGTCGCGAGGAGTTTTGGTCGTGGTCAGGTTAGTTTGTTGTTATTGTGTTTTCTTCCTTTTTTGTGTCTTTTTTTTTGCCATGAGATATTCTAATTTTCTGATTCTTTACTTATCTTTCAGTTATGGTCAAAATTGTTCCCTCTTGTTTAGGTTTGATGCCTGACACTAGTTGTTAGCCCGTGGGGATCAGGAATGCCACTCGGGCTATGTCGCGGGCCGACTCAGGTGACTAGTTCAGGGTCGACATAGGTTGGTTCATGAAAAAATTGTATCATAGGAGGTTCTTGTTATTTGAGGTGTCCGGTAGATGGAGATTATGACTTTTGGGACCCGAGAGGTAGGTACGGGAAAGAATTCATGAACTATCACACGTTCCAAACCTCGAGTCGCCAAGGGTAGTCCAGGAATGGAGTCCTTGTTTCATTCTGGTTTGTTTTGATTGAGGGATGATAATAGGGGAAATCCAATGTAACATCGTGATTTCATATGGAGTAGTGACCCTTTTGGAGTCTAAATACATGGTTTAAGTCCTTCCTAGTCGTTAATGCTTTCTTGGGTCATGGACCACTACCATATCGCCAGGTTAATCATGACTACTAGTGTAATGGCCTGGACCTCTCCGGTCCATTCCTTTGTAAAAGTCAGATGTGATCAACACAATGTGCATAATAATGATAATTATTAATGATAAACACGAAGAAGAATTTATAAAAATTAAATGATGATTTGTCAGTTTATTATATTAAATAATAAATACGGTGATATAAAGTGTGTGATTAATTAAATTAAAAGGGGTTTTAATTTTAAATAATAATTTAATAAAATAAGGTGTGCAGTTTAAAATTAATTGAGAAATTGTTGGAATTAAATTAGAATAATAATAATAGGTGTTGTGTTATTAATATTATTCATAATATTAATGAGAAATTAATAAAATGAGTTATGATATTTACTGCAAATAAACAAATGAAGATGTGTAGAGTAGGTGTTATTATTATTATGATGGCTTGAAAATATTTGGTGTTAATTAAATTAAAATGGTTTTAGTTAAATCAATGTGAAATAAATGAAATAGAATTGAATAATTAAATTGACGTATGCTACGCGACATTGACGTGGCATGGTTGGATTCAGATATCCAACGTGGTGGTTTAATGTTGTCAATGCGATGAGAATAAATATTATTGTTATTAAAAATAGTAATGGCGATGAGTTAATAAAATGAAATATTGAATTGTTATTATTATTATTGAAAGAGTAATAACAATGATGATGTAAAACTATGTTCGAGAGATTAATGAAATTAAATGTATTAAAAAGGGGTTGAATATGTAAGTTGTATTAACTTTGTTTTTTCATTAAATTCAATTAAATGGAAATGGTTGTACAGAGGTTCTCCCTAAATTGATATACGAAATTAATAATATTACTAGTATAATAATATGATAATACAATTAAATTAATAATGGATAAAAGAAAAGGGAATTAATATTATTTCTACTATGCTTGAGTCGCATGAAGAATATTTTCTTTGTATAAACCATATTAATTATATAATATTTAAATAATATAATATTAAAGAAATAATATGGATTAAATGAGATAATAAATGAAAATAAATAAATGAGAAAAATAAAGGAAGGGGGGGCGTGATGTTGGTGTGTAAAGGCGGCATAAGGGGTTCTATTTTCCCCTTAAATAAATAATGTTCATATAATAATAATATTATTATAATAAATGATATAAGGGGGTGCGCATGGAGTAAGGGGAGAGATTCACACCACAATCCTTTTGATCTAAATATTAAATTACTATAATAATAATAAATAATATTATTATTATTTTGGGTGATCAAAGCTTAAAATGTATGTAACTTCTTCATATGGTGTCGGAATGACGAACCGTCAGCGACTACGTAACCCTGTAATTATAATGGTCATTTTAATACTAATAATGAATTCCTTTTTATGAATCATTTCTTGGGTCATTTAAACATCTATTATTAATTGAAGTTATTATTATCATTAAACGCATGGAAACCGCGTGACGTGTCATGTGTTGACCAATCAAACAATGTAATAGTCGTACGGCCACATAGTGTATTCATTAATACACGCTGCATACTATTTTACCTTTTCATTGCCTATATAAAAGAGGATGATGTGTTATTTATGGACCTCTCTTCTTCTCCGCACGACGACGCTCTTGGATGACCTAGAATCCTTCCTCCTAACATCTCCATCCGGACTCCGATCGTCGATCCGTCAGTGACTACAAGATTGTGTTAGTGAGGAGAACATCATACAACCTGTTTTGTTACCTCTTCTTCGAACTTCCCTCCGTAGTTTCCAACTGAGGAGACTACTGATAATTGACGGTAACGACGGACTTTGACGAACGACTCTAAAAAGGAATGTTAAACCTCTGTTTTTGTATTCTCTTTCCGATCCTAATTCTCTCATTTTCATTTCATGCTACGGCATGTGATCTCCGTGTTGAGGGAGTTTCTTGTGTTGTCGATTCGGTGGTGTCGTGACATCCTTGGTGGGTGGAGTCGTTCTGGGAGAAGTATTGTGATCATGGTCATCGTGTTCATAGAAGGACATCAGAATCTATTGAGGTAGGGATCTTACCTTCGTCTCACTAAATTGTGCATCATGCGGGGTTGGTTACCTCTTCTTATCAAGGGATACAGTTGAACCAGTAAATAAATATAATAACTGATTAAAGAACGGTTATGGGGAAGATTATGTATGTTATTATTCTATCATGTTTATTATGTGATTATGTTGTGAATTGAATAGGCTTATGCTTACTGAAAATCACTGTTATTGGGGGCCTTTTCTTGCGCAATTAAATGATGCCCTCCCCTTCAGGATTTTTGTGTGGATAGAAATTTCATTGAATGTGGAAACTGGTTAATCACGTAAAGTTGGCGGATTAAATAAATAAATAGAACCCTTGTGTGATCACCCAAGACGAACAAAACAGAATAATGAACATGTTGGTGTTGGGTTGGTTTTGTTATGTGATGTGTGAAGTGGTAATTTCTGGGTTTTTTTGCGATGTGGTTGTGGATGATTAGCAGCGGGACTGAGGGATAATTGATATGGGGTTATGGTGGTGAGCAGTGGGGTTGCTGGTTTACATGACTGTGGGAGACGTGTGGAATAGGGCAGTGGGGCTGCAGGAATGGGTTGTGATTAGGAATAAAAATGGAAAGTTGATAAATGAATTTTGGGGAAACAATAATATGGGAATAATCAATGGTATTGATTGGTTGATGATGTAAATGGTATGTGATTTCTTGTGTTTTCCCTAACTTTTGTTGTGGTTGGCAGAGATATGTTTTAAGAACATTCGTTTTGGTTTAGTTGTTGATAGTTTCCCAATAGTTAAAAGAATTGATAACTAAAGCTGTTGAAACATGAAAACATTTATGGGGTTTTGGGATTGACTGTTGTGTGCATATTCATGGTAATAGTGACAAGGCAGATGCTCAGATCTCTTGTGTAGAAGCCTTAGGTTTGTCTGAGTGTTTGATTATATATACTTTGTACTTTCTATGTTTCTTTCCGCACCCCACCCATGTTGAGGACTATGTGCCAAACACCCGTGGGACGGGGGGTGTTATTCCCAACACTTAAAGGACATTTTGGATGGCTGGTTATTGTTCTTCCCTATGCTCCCTCTTCCAGGTTTAATATCCCATGTTCCTTTGGGTAGGTTACAACAGATGTTTCCTAAGAATCTTCGGAATGAGGTTCCCAGGTGTCTTCGGGATGAGATGTGGTTATGGCCGAGGATTCTGTGCCGGTGGTATGTGATTGAGATGGTCAAGGATGTGTGCCGGTGGGTTTCTATGAGCTTCTTATGGCCAGGTTGTGGCACTAGCTTGAGCTTCGTATGGCCAAGTGCGGCACTAGCTCAAAAATATGGGGAAGCATCAGAGCGTTAGGCGTGAGGGTTTGAGTAGTATTCAGTGGGAAGGTGGTGCGGGGTACCCATACTTTGATAATATTACTACTATACTCTTTGGACTTGTGTTATTTGTTGAGTGTGGTTGGTGAGGTTGGGTGGATAGATTCCTTTCTAGGTTTGGTTCCTTCTATTTTCTCACAGGATATTAGGATATCCGCACTTGTGCATGAGAGCTTTAGGTTTTCCTATCGAGTATACTTGTATGCTCACCCTACGTTTACTTTTAGGTTTCAGGAGTACTTCAGGGCCCTTTCTAGTTGGGCATTGGAGTTGCTGGTTTCTTTTAGTTTTTTTTCATTCCTTTTTGGTATTTCATTTTATAAAACCTTGTACCTTTGTTTTAGTTTTATATATAAAAACTTGCATTTGGGTTTGATTTTGGGTTTATTTTCATATACTTGTTCCTTTTTCTTTTGGTGTTTGACTCATCCTATTTCCCGATCATAAATAAATAAAAAGGGTAATTCCTCACATATTTTTTAAAAATGATACACTTGGTGCTAGTCACCACTCTGGGACCTACTGGAGGCAAGACTTGGGGGTCATTATCTCCCTTTCACCATTTCCAGCTCAAGAGGTGCATCTTTGGTGGGAGGGGGTCGTGACAGAATGGTATCAGAGCTGATGGTTGAGAGATAGGATGGAGTCTCGAGATAGGAACACAGAGTATTGCATGGGATGGTTGGGAAGCAATTTCAGCCGATCTTGGTGCGTGATAGAGGCCAGGGAAGACCGGCTAAGACACGAGATTTTAGGTCCCCCCGTGATCCGATGAAAGGACTCTGAGCTTATCGAACGACCAAGTGAGGCTGTATTGATTACAGGGTAGAGACCGTTGGAAATGTACATGCATCATAATGATTTGTGTTTTACTTGATTTGTGTGTTATGGGAAAGAAATCAGAATAAAATGATAAGATGGACATTGAGAATAATTTCCTTACTACTCGGTCTTAGGAGTTCCTTGTTCTGAGTACGGTTATGACACCTAGACATTGTCCACCGGTGACTCGGTCGTTTTAGGACCAACAGGAAAACAAGGTCTATCAGCGGAGGATCGATCAAGAGGAGCTGGGTGCGGATAGTATCATGCAGCAGAGGCAACATCTCTTGAAGGACCAGGGATCGATAGAGATGTGTATGGGTTTTCTTGAATGCTCTCATTTATGTTTTTTTTGGGTGCATTACACTCCATTTTGGGAACTTTATTTTGCTCATCCTTTTGGCCTGCACCTTTTTTTTGTGAGTTTTAAATACTATGTTGTTTCCCTATTTTCATTAAATGTACGTAAAGAGACATATCAAGTGGGGAGGGGAAGACCTAATCCCCAATCGGGATGCATTAATGTGGATGCGATTAAACGCGTGTCGGCATGTCAGTGCCGCCTAAAGCGGATAATATCTCGTCATGGGAGGAGGATTTTCCCAAGACATGTGTTCGGGCAGTGGGTTTGTTGTTTTGTGCAGTGTTTGGGGCAGTGTAAGTGAGAAATATTAATATATGGAAGTGGGGTGAATTAATCCTTAATCAAGACGCATTAATGTGGATGCGATTAAACCCGTGTAGGTGAGTCAGTTTCGCCTAAAGCGGATAATATCTCGACATGTGAAAATGAATTCCTAACTCATTTTGTTAGGGTTGTTGGTTTGTTTCATGTTATAATGATATCCCTAAGAGGTATCTTGTGGGGTGGTTGTTCGGACCCCTTCTTTCTTTTGGTTTGGTTTTTAATTCTCGAGGATGAGAATGTTTTGAGGGGTATCTGATGTAATGGCCCGGGCCTCTCCTGTCCATTCCTTTGTAAAAGTCGGATGTGGTCAACACAACCCGTGTAATAATGATAATTATTAATGATAAAAACGAAGAATAATTTATAAAAATTAAAATATGATTTCTCTGTTTATTATATTAAATAATAAATATGGTGATATAAAGTGTGTGCTAATTAAATTAAAATGGGTTTTAATTTTAAAGAAGAATTTATTAAAATATGGTGGGCAGTTTAAAATTAATAGAGAAATTATTGGAATTAAATTAGAATAATAATAATAGGTGTTGTGTTATTAATATTATTCATAATATTAATGAGAAATTAATAAAATGATTTATGATATTTATTGAAAATAAATAAATGAAGATGTGTAGCGTTAGTGTTATTATTATTATGATGGCTTGAAAATATTTGGTGTTAATTAAATTAAAATGCTTTTAGATAAATCATTGTGAAATAAAATAAATAGAATTGAATAATTAAATCGATTTATGATACGCGACATTGACGTGGCATGGTTGGATTCAGATATCCAACGCGGTGGTTTAATGCAGTCAATGCAATGAGCGTAAATATTATTGTTATTAAAAAATAATAATGGTGATGAGTTAATAAAATGAAATAATGATTTTTTATTATTATTATTGAAAGATTAATAACAATGATGACGTAAAACTATGTGTGAGAGAATAATGAAATTAAATGTATTAAAAAGGGGTTGAATATGTAAGTTGTTTTAATTTTGTTTTGTCATTTAATTCAATTAAATGGAAATGGTTGTGCATAGGTTCTCCCAAAATTGAAATATGAAATTAATAATATTACTAGTATAATAATGTGATAATAAAATTAAATTAATAATGGATAAAAGACAAGGGAATTAATATTATTTCTATTATCCTCTAGTCGAATGAAGAATATTTTCGTTGTATATACTATATAAATTATATAATATTTATATAATATAATATTAAAACAATCGTATGGATTAAATGAGATAATAAATGAAAATAAATAAATGAGAAAAATAAAGGAATGGGGGCATGATGTTTGTGTGTAAAGGAGGCATAAGGGGTTCTTTTTTCCCCATAAATAAATAATGTTCATATAATAATAATATTATAATAATAAATGATATAAGGGGGTGCGAATGGAGTAAGGGGAGAGATACACACCACAAGACTTTTGATCTAAATATTAAATTAATAATATAATAATAAAATATTATTATTATTATTTCGGGTGATCAAAAATTAAAAAGTCTGTAACTTCTTCATATGGTGTCGGAATGATGAACCATCAACGACTACGTAACCCTGTAATTATAACTGTCATTTTAAGACTAATGATGAATACCTTTTTGTGAATCATGTATTGGGTCAATTAAACACCTATTATTAATTGAAGTTGTTATTATCATTAAACGCATGGAAATCGCGTGACGTGTCATGTGTTGACCATTCAATCAGTGTAATAGTCATACGGTCATGTCATGTATTCATTAATACATGTTGCATACCGTTTTACCTTTTCAACGCCTCTATAAGATAGGAGGACGTGTTATTTACGGACCTCTCTTCTTCTCCGCACGGTGACGCTCCTGTATGACGTAGAAGCCTTCCTCCTAACTTCTTCATCAGGAATCTGATCGTCGATCCATCAATGATTGAAGGATCATGTTAGTGAGGAGAACATCGTACAACATGTTCTGTTCCCTCTTCTTTGAAATTCACTCTGTAGTTTCCAACCGAGGAGACAGCTGATAATTGACGGTAACGACTGTCTTTGACGAATGACTCTAAAAAGGTATGTTAAACCGCTATTTTTGTATTCTCATTCCGATCCTACTTCTCTAGTTTTCTTTCCATGCTATGGCATGTGATCTATATGTTGATGGAGTTTCTTGTGTTGTTGATTTGGTGGTGTCGCGACATCCTTGGTGGGTACAGTCGTTCTGGGAGAAGCATTGTGATCATGGTGGTCGTGCTCGTAGACGGACATTGGAAACTGTTGAGGTAGGGATCTTACCATCTTCTCTCTAAATTGTGCATCATGCAGGGTGGGTTTCCTCTTTTTTTAGGGATGCAATTGAATCAGTAAATAAATATAATAACTGATTAAATAATGGGTTTGGGGAAGATTGTGTATGTTATTATTCTATCATTTTTATTATGTGATTATGTTGTGAATTTAATAGGCTTATGCTTACTGAAGATCATGGTTTTTGGGGGCCTTTTCTTGCAAAATTAAATATTGCCCTATCCTTCTAGATTTTCTTGTGGATGGAAGTTTCATTGAATGTGGAAACTGGTTAATCACGTAAAGTTGGCTGATTAAATAAATAACTAGAACCCTTGTGTGATCACCCCAGTCAAACAAAACAGAATAATGGACATGTTGGTGTTGGGTTGGTTTTGTTATGTGATGTGTGAAGTGGTAATTTTTGGGTTGTTGTGCGATGTGGTTGTGGATGATTAGCAGCGGGGCTGCGGTATAATTGATATGGGGTTATGGTGGTGAGTAGTGGGGTTTTTTGTTTACTTGACTATGGGAGACGTGTGGAATGGGGAAGCAGGGCTGTAGGAATGGGTTGTGATTTTGAATAAAAATGGAATGTTGATAAATTAATTGTAGGGAAACAATAATATGGGAATAATCAATGGGATTTATTGGTTGCGGATTTAAATGGTTTGTGATTGCTTGTGTTTTCCCTAACTATTGTTGTAGTTGGCAGGGATATGTTTTATGAACACTCATTTTGGTTTGGTTGTTGATAGTTTCCCAATAGTTAAAATAATTGATAACTAAATTTGTTGAGACATGAAAACATTAACGGGGTTTTGGGATTGATTGTTGTTTGCATATTCGGGGTAGCAATGTCAAGGCACATGCTCAGATCTCTTGTGTGGAAGCCTTAGGTTGGGCTGAGTGTTTGATTATATATACCTTGTACTTTCTATGTTTCTTTACACACCCCACCCATGTTGAGAACTATGTTCCAAACACCCATGGTATGGGGGTGTTATTCCCAACATACAAAATACATTGTGGATGGCTGGTTATTGTTCTTCCATGTGCTCCCTCTTCCAGGTTCTATAGCCCAAGTTCCTTCGAGCAGGTTAGATAGATGTTTCCTAAGAATCTTCTGGATGAGGTTCCCAGGTGACCTCGGGATGAGATGTGGCTATGTCCGAGGATTGTGTGATGGCGTGATGTGGTTGAGATGGCCAAGGATTGTGTGCCGGAGGGTTACTCTGAGCTTTGTATAGCCAGGTTGCGGCACTAGCTCAAGCTTCGTATGGCTAAGTTGGGGCACTAGATCTGGAAGAGGGGGAAGCATCAGAGCATTAGGCATTAGGGTTTGAGGAGCATCCAGTGGGAAGGTGGTTCGGGGTACCCATACTTTGATAATATTACTACTATACTCTATTGAGTTGTGTTATTTGGTGAGTGTGGCTGGTGAGGTTAGGTGGATAGATTCCTTGCAAGGTTTATTTCCTTATGTGTTTCTCATATGAAATTAGGATCTCCCCATTTGTGCATGAGAGCTTTAGGTTTTCCTACTGAGTATACTTGTATGCTCACCCTATGTTTACTTTTAGGTTTCATGAGGACTTTAGGGACCATGCGTGACTTTTCTAGTTGGGCATTGGAGTTGGTGGTTTCTTTTAGTTTTTTTCTTTCCTTTTTGGTATTGCATTTTATAAAACCATGTTCCTTTGTTTCAGTTTTATATATAAAAACATGCATTTGGGTTTGATTTTGGGTTTATTTCCATATACTTGTTCCTTTTTCTTTTGGTGTTTGACTCATCCGATTTCCCGGTCTTAAATAAATTAAAAGGGCAATGCCTCCCATATTTGTGAAAACTCATACCCTTGGTGCTAGTCGCCACTCCGGGGCCTAGTGGTGGTGGGACTTGGGGGTCATTATCTCCCTTTCACCATTTCCAGCTCATGAGGGGCATCTTTGGTGGGATGGGGTTGTGACAACTAGTCCCTACCATCAGTGATTTGATGCAAGTTGAGTTTCTTCTTGATTCTGATTGGAGTAAGTGAATTATTGAAAATAAAAAATGGTTTTTGAAATGAGAATTATTTCTTTTAAATTTCTTTAGATTTTTGAATGGATTTATTTTAAAACATAATGCTCTTGGTCTAAAAATCCGGTGTTTGCTTGGAAATGGTAGAGATATGGTTTGTGTGCAACAACAGGTACTCTAAATGATCTTTTTCACATATGAGGGAATGCATGAAAAGTGTGTGTTGGTGCGTATGGATGAAAGCGGATGAGGAAAGGTGCAATGGTTCATGGGATTCCTGGGTTCTGCACATGGATTTAACGGCTTGACCTTGTTTTTCTAAACTGATTTTAAAAAGGGAAAATGATTTTTGGAAATTGAAATTTGTTTGAAAAGTTTGTTTGGTATTTGGAAAATGGCCTTGAAAGAATGTGGTTTTGAAATCCAAAAGGATAAGGGGGGTTTTGATGAAAAACAAATTTGGGTTTTGTTTGCATTTGGTTGTCCTTCTTTGAGCTAGTTGTTTTCGGATGATGGTTCTTTAAATGATATTGTGTTGATTGATATCGGTTTCAGATTAGTGTTTTATTTGTTGTTCAGAAAATGCTGCCCATAAAGGTCCCTAGAGTTTCTGATGAGTCAGTCCTAGTTTTTGGTCCTTCTCGGGCATTGTATGTACATAATGGTGATTGAGGTCTGTTAATGATAGTTATGTGGTTTGAAGAGTTCATGTGTGATTTTAGGATTTTGGGATTTTGGGAAATCCTGGAGCTGTCAGAGTGCATGCTGTTTTGGGCATGTTCGAAGGTCCAGCCCTGGACGAATTGGAGTTTTTCATCTAATGGTTTATACCTGATGAAGTTAAGACGAAGAAAAGTGAAGAGCTCATCTTTATTCAACAAGGCCAACAGACGGAGAAGGCATATGTTGACCATTTCAAGGAGCTTGTATCATTTTCTTTGGAGGTAGTGTCACAGGATTTGATGAAGACTACTCTATTCATCAGGGTTCTTCATCTAGATATCAAGTATTAGGTCCTCCCTTTGAAGGGTCGTTGAATCGAGAAACTAGGGGATGAGGCGTTCTTAGCCGAGTGGGTCTTCATAGTATAGATTGTTATAAATCCAGTGTATCCGGTCACTTTCAAAGGTTCCCATTTTGGTGAGAAGTGGGTGCTAGAGGAACCGATTGATAAAGAGTCCTCTATAGTGGTTCTGGCTTCCAGTTCATGGGACCATTCACTGGTGTGCCACCAGTATGGCTAGTTCGGGTATGTGAAGCCGTCATGTTTCATCCTTTCGAAGACGTTTCATTGTTGCGGCTGTCTGGGTCATCTAGAGAAGTTTTGCAGGAAGCGTCACCTAAATAAGACGCTATGACTAGAGGTATTTCTGTGCCTGGCTTTGAGGCGGGATATGCTTCAGCCATCAGAGGCCCAGCCATAGGCCTTGTGGTAAAGCTCGCGCTCAGTCAAGAATCGCCAGGGGTGTGAAACCTTGGTCTGGGTATTGTGTTTCATGTTGGAAGTGGAACATTTAATGTATTTTCATCCTTTCTTTTTCTACTGTTAAAGTTTTTTTGTCGTTATAAGTTCATTGATTCATCATGGATTTATTTTAGACATGATACATTGTAATGGAACAGTTTTGTATGTCTAATTATAGTTTTCTCAATCGTGCATTTTTCATAAAAGTTGTATGGCCCTTGTTTGGGTCTATCTTGGTTTAGCAGTGTTCATTTGGAGACGTAAGTTCCTGTGAAGGAGTTAAGGCTTATAGTTTTACTCGGGTTCGTTGTTGGGATCTTGTTCTTCACAGAGGTTTTTCAATAATGTTCGGGGGGTTTTATCTGGGTCGTGAGATCCAATATTCAGCGGAGCTGTTATTTCACTTGTTCTATAAATGTTAGTTTGGATTGGTTGGGAGTTCCTGTGTCCCCGCCCCCCTCCTAGGGTGGTATGATTGGCTGTTAAATTTCTGCCCTTATTGAATTATTGTAGTGGGAAAACACTCTCGTGTTCTCCCGTTTTCTTGTATTGTGGTCTCTTTCTGTTTCAACCAGGCATGGTCTCTTGTTTTATCTATTGTTTGGATGGGTTGACTTTCTAGGGGTAGAAAGTGTCTATGGTGGGGAGAATTGTCACACCCCAAATTTTTATTTAATTTATATTTTAGTATTACTTGGATCCAGGTCCACGTTCTAAGGTCCAGGATTGGTCCCGAATTAAATTTTTTGTCATTTAATATTTTTCCTGGGTTTCGGACCCATGTGCGGTCACCGCACAACAGGCGGTAGTCACGTTGTTAGCCCGGGTATCGGTGCAAGTATCTAACGATTAAAAATCAGTTTAGTTTTATAAAAACAATACAGGTTAAATGTTTAAGTTGTGGAAATAATAATAATTTTATTTTGTAATTAATAAGATTATTATTGATGATGTGTTATTATTGATATTATGATTATCATTTTTATTTTAATTACTATTATTTTTAATATTATATTCTTTAAAATTATTATATTTGTCATATTGATTTTTTTTGTTATAATAACTGTATTATTTGTTATTAATTATTTTTATTATTATTATCTTATGTATTGTAATTTTTATTAGTGTTATTTTCTGGTTTTAATGGTATTATTGTTATTATTATTATTATTATTATTATTATTATTATTATTATTATTATGTTAAAAGAAAAAAATAGCATAACCCTAATACCCAAATCTCGTCTTCCCTATTCCCGTCACCTGTATTGCAAACCTCACCCCTCCCTTCGCGCAGCGCTGCCCTGCAGCGATTCGGCTCTCGCCGCCCCTTGCCTCTCGACCTACAGCCACCTTGCGTAGCATACCTCTCCCTCACCACCGCCTAGCCCTGCCGGCCTCCACAGCCTCGCCCAGCAGGCCCCTTTCTGGCCTCCCGCATCCACACCCAGCCGCTCTCCCCAACGCTGGTCCCTCCTTGGGACCCTCCCTCATCACGCCGCCCTCACCCTAACACCGGCCTCGCACTGCCAAGCCACACCGAGTCTGGAGACCCCCTTTGTCTCCTCCGTCGAACCTCTACCCATCCATATTGCCACCTCCTGTTCATCCCAGTCCTTTCCTCCCCTTCCAGTGACGTTTTATTTTCCTTGTTAAATGCTTCTTGTATTAGTGGTTTTGTTTTGCACAAACCCTAGATGTAGTGTTTCAATATTTTTCAGTTTGATCCGAAAATTGAGGGTTAAATGATGATGTTTAAGTTTTTTTAGAATTCCATGTGTGCAATTGGAGTACGAACTACATTTCGCACTGATACTCGGTTGTTCTTCATCAATTGGGGTAGGCTTCCATATTCTTCACTTTTTTTAATTTTTGTTGCATCATTTTCTTGTTTTCTAACATTATTTTTATCCTATGTTTTGTATTTAAATCATTAGTTAGATTACTTATTGTGAAACACGGAAATTGATCTACTTGTTTCTTGATGATTATTGATGTTTTGTTAATTATTGCTTTCCAATTATGCAAATTGTTTTGTGGTTGGATTTTGAAGGATATTTTTGTATGAATTTTTTTTTTAAAATAAAAAAATTACTTGAATCGTGCGAAAGCATGTTCTTAGATTTATTATGTTGTTACCACACTGGTTCTGGTTGGAAATGTGTTTTCCATGTAGAATTTGATATATTGTGTGTGGAAAGTTTTTATTTGTGTATGCTATTAGTAGTTTAGAAGTTTGAATAAATTATTTAATTAAGAACTTGTGGAAAATTGGTTTTATGTCGTGCGTTGGTTTTAAAAGGGGGTTTGGGTGCCTAAAGTCGTGTGTCACTCATTGGAAACTATTTTACAAATTTTGATGTTGTTTATTAATTAGTGAAAACAATGCGAGTTATGTTTTGACTGTATGTCGTGGTGGTTCTTTTGTGCTATTTGTTCATTTGGATTGTTTTGAGTCTGTGTTTATGTATTTTAGTTATCTTTGCGGTTTCAGCGCATTGGCATGGTTTTTCCATGGTCATGTGATCGTCAGCTTGTGCGTGCTTGTGCACCTATGTGAGGCGTGTCACGTTGTCACGTTGTCATGTTCAAGCTGCGAGTTGATGTGGGTTCCGATTGCACTGCTTTTAAAAATTTATGTTACATTTATTTCATGCTTCTTTCTCCATATATATATATATATCTGTGTGTGCTAAATATTATTATGCAACTTAATATTAATTCATTTAGTATGGAAATTTATAATTCAATTCTTTTGGTGTAAAAATGCTGTCGTTTTTTTGTGTTCGCGCCCACCAATTATTAGATTAAATATTTTATTAATTTTATAAATATTTAATAGTAATAGATAATTAATTTTTAAATAATTAAATGATGTAAAAAAGGATGTTTATTTTATACCCAAAACATGAAGTATTTTCTTGATGAGTGGACCCACAATAGTGAAAGAATTCCCATTTGGCTTTTAAACATAATTCACAAAATTTCAAGTGGAGCTCTGGTTTTAATGAGAAATGATTTATTAGGAAGCGTGGAAAATATTTTTATTTCTTTTTAAAGTGGTTATTGTGAAATGTATTTAATGCCCGTTTTGAACTTTATGGAAAACGATGAAAATGTTTTGATAAAAACCCACTTAGGATAACTCTTTTGCCTTGGTTTCAATTGATTGTTTGGGAGGCCGCGCTTAGAGGCTCTTGGGTACATCAGTAGTTTAAAGGGAAGAGGTTGTCCCATGGAGTGGCTCGGGGTGATGCTGGTTGTGCTTTATATACATATATGATTGGATGCTCGGTTGGCATCAGTTGGCTCACCCCCTTTCCAAACACTTGAGACATGAGAATTTGGCATATTGAGAGAATATTCTTAGAATGATTGCTGAACTGGTAGGTTATGGTACTGACTACTGTCCCATAGTAAGTGGATATATTGGGTTTATTACTATGAGATTTTCCCTCGGCCTGCATGAGAAAGGATAGTCGAGCGTATTGGGCGTTTTGATTTCATCAAGTGTGACATGTCAACGAGGATGATTTCTACTGTATTGGTGTCTTCTGGTTTATTCTTGATCTCCTAGGCTCACCCATGTCTGTTGGATTTTAGTTACATGTTGTGATGAATATGGTTCTTGTATATAATTTCTTTTCATTTCCCTTACCTTGTAATTACTGTATCATTTTCATGTGTAGTGTTTTTATTAGAATTTGATGTGTGGTTTTAATGTGGTTTATGAAACCTGTTTTCAAAAAATGGTGTTTTATAATTTTTGTGCAAATTGAAAATGTAAACATCACTCCCCCTTTGAAAAATTCAAATGTATCACTAAAATAATTACTTGGGTTTTTGAGAAATGAATATGGTAAATGAATCGTACATTGTTTTTGAGAGACATGTAGAAAAAATTACTTTTATAAATTGTAGTTCAAACATGAAATGGTGTTTCTTATATTTTAATGGTAGTGCATTGTGAATAGATATTGGGCTACCCTACTAAGTTTAATACACATGACTGTAGTGTTTTTCCTGTTTTTAGTTTTGTTGTAGGTTTGACTTGAGTTTGCTCGTCGTGGGCGCAGGTTGTTGTTAGATTGGCGAGTAACTCTCAGAGTTGCGAGGAGTTTTTTTTTGTGGTCAGGTTAGTTTGCTGTTATCGGTTGTTCTTCCTTTTTTGTGTCTTTTTTTTCTTGTGTTATTCCACTTTTCTGCTGCTTTACTTGTCTTTCAGTTATGGGCCAAATCATTCCCTATTATTTAGTTTTGATGTCCGACACTAGTTGTCAGCCCATGGGGATCGGGAACGCCCCTCATGCCATGTCCTAGGCTAGCTCAGGTGACCGTTTCAGGGTTGACTCAGGTTGGTTCGTGACAATATATTTGGAAGATTTTTTTTTTCAGTTTTAGGAATATGGAAACATTATGATAATAATTTGATAATGATAATTGATGATGAATTATCCTTTCATTTATTGGACATATGTTCTAAGGTATAGATAACCATTAGGGATTATATGATCATTTATTTTCAGGTATTTATGGGTTATTACATTGGAAGATGTGAAATGGAAATTGAGAAATATCCTTTGAGGCTGATACTTTTATTTAATTTTTAATATAATAATGTTATTTTGATAATTTTTATTAAATTTATGGTAATTTTATAATGATTTTTATTAATATTTCTTTAAAAAAAGGACAACTCACAGGTTGACTATGAACCAATCACATCTCGCAAGGAAATTATTCTTGATACCACAATGGTTGGAAATAAGGGTTCACTACTAACAACTAGGTTACATGATTTCCTAGAATGTATGGAATTACGTTACATTTTTTAAATGACCTAATAGTTAATAGTTATGTTCATTTTGTGAACATATGTTTTATTGTTTATAAAATCCAACTGTGTGTAAATTGATTGGGTGATTAATGTTATTTTGGTAGGGGTTCACTATTTTTGGAACCCTGTATGATTATGGTAAATTGAATATTATGGAATTTTATTTGAGGAATAAATGTTGGATTTTTTTATTAGATATATATATTATTGTGGATTTATGGTGATTTGGGTTATTTAAAAAAATTATTATCATTTCATGGATATTATATGTTTAGGGCCTGTAAAATTTGGGAGATAAATACTAAATTTAAATTGGAAGACAATATGATCAAACCCTTGTTTTTTTGAGTTTAAATATTATTATGTAATATTATCTATAATTTATGGATATTTATATATAAAATGATAAAATTTGAACATTGGGTTTTATCATTAAATTTCGGAGATTAAATCAGTTTTCTATATATTAATGTCATTTATTTTTTGAATCATTTTATCATTTGCTAAACATTTTTATTTTTATTAATGATAAATAATAGGAAGAATATATTGTTAATAATTTTTGGATTATGTTATCTATTTTTGTTTTATTTCAGTACATAAAATATGAAAAGTTCATCATCAATAATCATCGTTTAGAGAAAAAGTTGAGATTGTGGTGGAAATGCATTAAATAATGAAACTGAACATATCATGTAAGTATATTTCCTTATGTTAATAAATTATGGAGTAAAATAATTGATAAACTCGACAAAATGTATCATATGACAAAGTTTTTTCCTATAGCATTCAATTCCAATGAATTGATAGTCTTTTTCACATCTATGGTTTATGATTTTTTGATTGTTACCTTTCTTAAGATCATTCACTTTTATATGATCAATGATATATAGAAACTACTTACCTTCCCAGTAATGTTCTGATATTTGGAAACCAACTATATCTAATCCCAAATGAATTTTAGACGTCCCTTTCTCTTTTTTTAAGAGGGAGTATTATCAGCCATTAGTATGATGGGAGATTCCATAATAGAAATTTAAAATTAAAAAAACCTTTGATTGGTGAGAAATAATTATGAGGATGAGATTTATTAATGGGGATTAATGTAAAACCCATTTTGTTATGATATATTTATATAATTTTATTTCTTTGATAGTGTTCATTGAACACAACATCGAGTTTAAACGAATTGTGTAAAATTATTAAACTATTATGTGACCACTACAAACTAGACATTAATTATGTGTATGTGAATGGTTTTAATTTAATTTTAATATATATAAATAAATGAAATAGTTATTTTATTTTTATTTATTAATTAATTTGAAATAAGTTCTCAACTTTCTGAAATGTTATTTAATGTTATAAAAATATGTTTTCCTTAAAAATGATGTTTTTTTGAGAAAATATTATAAATATATTTTTTAATTTATATAAATTATATTTTATAAAAATATATTAAATTTTTTATGGAGAATATAAAAAAATATCATAAGGTAATCTTTTATTAATTTTATGAAAAGATTCATTTTCTAGTGAATAGTAAAAAAACCAAATTTTATTGAAAACTGTATTTTAATTTCAACCATCTAAAATGTTACAACTTATTTTAAAATGGATTCAAAGTAAATAAAGTTAAATTATATAATTAATAACCCAATTACATTCATTTTATTCAATATCATAGTTTAATTTGGTATAAAAACATTTTGAAACATAAAAATATCATTTTTTTAAAAACATTTTTTCGATGGGTTTTTTCTTGTTTAATTTAAACATAAATTCTTGGAATTAGGTGTTTTGAATTCTTAAAAATATTTTTCCTATTTATATTCTAGTTTTATAAATTTATAAAATATTTCATTTTTTATTTCTGGTCAATATGTATATCAACCCTGTAATTTTAATCACCTCGATAAATGATAAATCTGGTCAATATTGGTTTTAACTATGTGATAATACCATATTTATTCATAATGATTGTTATTGGATGAATTAAATTTTATACGTAATACCTATGGTTCTAAATTGAGTAATTTAATATGCCTTTTTTAGTATAATGAAATATATATATTATTTAAACCAAACATTGTGAAACAATTCCACTCTCTGTGTTCTAAATATAATTTATGTGTTCAGATAGAGGAAAAATTATAAATAAACAAATTTTAATATTAATTTGGTTCTGGTGGCTTATTTATAATTTTTATTATTTAAATAATTTCCTTAAATACATAAACCACACTGTTGTAGTAATTATTCAGTTAAATGAAAATTCAGATAAATGACTTTTAAAATATTAAATTTATTATAATTTGGTATAATTAAGGTGATAAAAAATCATCAATATGATAATTACATGTTGGGTATTTTTTGAAATAATTTTTGCTGATTTCAAATTGTTTTATTTATGTTATTAATGACAAGGTAATGAATAGTGTAAAGTTTCACACTAATGATATGTTATGAAAATAATATATTTTAAAATTATTTAAAATTATTTAAAAAAATATATAAATTAAAATTGAATAATATATGTTCTAAAATATAATCTATTATCCATTTATGAGTTATTTCATACCTTATATGTAAAATTATAATCTTTATTGAGTGAAAAATATGTTGCAATAGTTAATGATAAAATATGAAAATGAAGGGGATAAAATAAAATATAAGGTATAAAATAGTGTATAAAACTATCCAAATAATATTGGATACAAATATTTAAACACATTCCTATCTACGGATCGAATTAATGTCCATTTTTTTGTTTTTTTCTACAGTTTATTCTTATTATATTTTGTTGTTTTAATGAATTTCAAAACTGCCACTCACATCAATTATAAAAGGAACCATCCTCCCTCACTTATTTACATGACTTTTACACATTAATATAAACCATAACCATCCAATTTATTTTGTTAGCTTCTTTATATATATTATAAATTTTATCATCTACCCAAAATACCATCCTTATATCTCTTTAATGGAGATCTAAAGGATTTGTATCGAAGAAGAGGTTGTCACTCTAACTAATAAAATTAATTTTATACTCTTATATAAATTCTATAGATCTATTATATTTATAATGAAATAATAAATCCCCTATAAAAATTATTCACAAATTTTATTATGATTATGAAAACACCAATGGACACCCTCTTTCCAATAAAATAAAAAGTGAAAGTATCGATCTAGTGTATGTTTAGCTTACCATCCCCACATAGCGATACAATTCATTTTTTCATCACTATAATTTATGGATTGGAATTATGAGGGTTTTAATGTTTATATAAGATATTTATGACATTATTATACGTCTTTAATGATAATATAGTATACAAATTCTAATATTCCAATCTTTTGTGGAAATGATAATGCAGTTAGTGTGTACGTATGGATTACCAACTCCATGATGTGACATAATTCCATTTTCATTTATTTTCCACATGGAGGCTAATACAGATGAATATAATTAATATATATGATATATATGATATTATAATTATTATGTAAATGTTTATTATTTATTAAAATTCTTTCATTCCATTAGTCAAAAAATAGATACCGTGTTCATGCTTACGTATGGCCTACAATCTCCTTGAACGGTGTAAATGAATATAAATTTTTATATAAATAATATTTTTTTTAATAACATGGTTAATCTTATATAAATTATGTTACTATTATCAATGTATAAGGGTTGGGAAGGGTGAATCAAAACATGCTTGGAAAAAAGCAGTTATCATCAATAATAGTGATTTTAATAATAAATTATCAATAAATCAGTTATAAGATCATATAAATATATAATAAATGGTATGATAGATAAATTTTTAGGTAAGTAATTTTTAATAAATCAATAGTTATTATACAAGAGTTTTGAACATTAACATTTAAATGAAATACTTGAGGTAAGATATTTTCATCTTAACTTTATATCTGTAGGATATATACCTAATAAACTACTTGTTTATTTTATGTGCGGAATATATAGCACAATAATGGATCATATTATTGTTATCATTAAAAATAGGGGATATACAAAACAATATATTTTTATTTATTTCTGGATGATTATGATTCAAAAGATTCCAAAGTGGTAAGGGTTTAATTTCTCTATATAACCACTATTTGGGATTGTTTATGTTTATGTATCCCATCAAAAATATTTCTATTCCATATCATAGTATTCTAAAAAATAAATTTGAAAATGTTTTTATCATTATCCTGTGATTTTTTATGTTATTTTTTCACATGATTCATTTTTATTCAAAATGATTTGAAAGGAATCTTTTTGTTATTTTCTAAATCAGTTTCATTATGAATTTTCCGACCAAAAATAAAGAAGAAATGTTTTTTAATTATATATAATGAACATATTTTCAAGACAAAATAATTCCATAATACATTAAGGATTCCTTTACAATAATAAATTTATCTTTATAATAAAATACCTTCTATTTATAATTAGGTTTCTTTAAAAAAACAAATGATTTCAAATGAAATGGATATTTTCTTGAAGAATTATATCATGTAACCATTTAAAATAATTTTCCATATAATGTAAAATTATTTAATGTTACATATGATTTAATTGGAATAAAATTCAAGGATTTTATCCTTAATCCTTTATTTATTTGTTTATTCATGGGATGTAATGATATTTATGAAGCGTATTCCTTTTCTATAGATTATTCTATAATGAAATGATTATGAAACCCATTTATATTTATTAGTTTTGATATTATTAATGATTTATATTATTAGGCAAAAAATATTTATGTATTTCATTATATTATTTTTTCGACCTATATCTCCCTCATATTCAATTGGTAATGATTTATATCTAAAAAGATAGACATAGCTGGAATGGAGAGTGAGCCCAATTTCTGAAGGGAATTTTTATTCTCTGATGGTATACTAAGATATTTTTGGGGAGTGAACCCATAAAACTATATTAATCCTAGAAAATATCTTTTACTATCAAATAAATGATTTTTTATTCTTGTGTGTATGCCACAATTCCAGGAATTATGTCAATTTTATGCTTTAGTATCATGTTTTTTAATACAATTTTCATTCCTGTCTTATGAACTGCCATGTATTATGTTAGGAATAAAAATTATGATCTATGATATTAAGTTTATGATTTTTAAATGTTAATCAAATGTTATAATAATGTTTATCTCACTTTATTCTTATATGATAATTGGTATCTCTTTTGTATAACCTTACTATGAATTTGATCTCACCATTTCATTATTATATTTCTTTTCTCCTAGAAATTGAGAAAGTTTTTAATTATTTCATACGTAATAGGGTTACAAGATGTGAAGATTTTAGTTGGAGATTATACTAACCTTAATAAAAATGTTTCTTAGGAACCCATGTTCTTAAGAGTTTTCCTAATTATTTTAAAAAATAAATGGAAATGGTTCTTGGGTATGTATGTAATCTAATATTTCCTTTTTCCACTATAATTTTTTAATGGAAAAAATTGTGTCAAATTTATCATTATCATTCATTTAAATGTAGTGTTTATGTGTTCAGAACCTAATATAGAATGCTATGATTAAGGTTGTTACATTAATGACGTTTTCCTACATTATTCCTCATTTATATAGGTGGAAATATGGATATAATGGTTTTGAAGGATCTTGGGGAACAAGTGAAGCATTTAATGGGGACATGATGATGTAGAAGTGGTATATAGTGTAAGGGATGGGAATATCAATGAGGTATAAATTTTTATGTGGATTGGGGAAGAATTTTTCTTCACTTATTTTAGAGGTAGGGTGTTATCATAATTTGATCATAGTAGTTGAAGAGGGAATAGATAAGTTATTTTTTCTATTGAAAAAAATGAGTTTCACTCTTACACTAAGGTTGTATATCACTACAAATATTCTATAAGATATATCAAGGGGTGGGAGTCCTAATTCATCTTCCACACAAGCATCCAAATCCTGAGATAATTCACTATAATATATTGTGATCTATATATCGTCTAAGGGGTCTAGTCATGGTGGTTTTATAGGTTTTTAGGGGGAATGTTGAGAATGATCCATTAGGATATTTCGTGTAGTGAATTCGAGAAACCCATTGATATATTTTATGTGTGGGATCGAGTAAGTTGTTTGTTTTTAAGAAATTAAACAATCATATTTCCAATGGGTCTTCCATAATTAGAGGTAATATGTTGATTACCTTTTCCATGATGAGATTGTTGTTTTATATTAGTCATTCTGATTCGTTTATATCCATATTTTTGGTTTTTGGACTAGATTTGGTTATTTAATTCTTATCTATAATTTTATTAATAAGTACTTAATTGGGAAGAATGTAATTTCATATCAGAATAATCCTAGATTATGTTAGTGATATTAATATATATGGATAGATTTTTTATTTCTATATTATAGATATGAGAATGAATTTATCTAATTGTTGGGATGTATTTGATTTCTTCATTTTAGGAAAATATATATTATTATTAAAGAAGGGTGAAATTCATTTCATCCTCTTGTGGATATTATGTTTTTTTCTAAGAATAGGTATTTCATTGTAGAAACATTGACTATGATTTCGTGTAGCTTAAAAAGATTAAATTTCTTGGAGAAGGGATAGTTATCAGATTATATGAATGTGTTATTGGTGTTGTTTTTCAACCAATGATTGGTCAATATCTAGATGTATTCCCTAATGCATTTTAATTTATTAGAAAAAGAGGGAGATGGAATAACTAATTAGATTAGTACAAGGTACATATATTATTTGTATACCTTATTACTATATGGATACATCTAACATCAGAGTAATTAAACTTAGGTTGAAATAACTTGTATCTAAAAGATTCATTATAGATATTGTGTATTTTATAGGTTAACCAATATAATTTTCCATCAATAAAAATAGATGTTTTATAGATATGAGTATTATCACAGAATAATACTTGTAACCATCAATAATTGAGATATTTTTCCATATATTATTTATTTTTATATAATTTATGATTTGTTTAATGGGTTTTAAGGATTGATATTTTATTAGGATGTCATTAGACTATGGTGATAGATAAATATTTATCTGGTGTATATTTTTAAAAATTGTATCGAAATTAAATTTCTTTGGTGATATCATTCCATAATGAACATCAATGTTTTGTTTATGAAATTGATGAACAATGGATTTCATCATTATTTTTTTCATTAATGATTATTTTTATTGAGGATATACTGATATACTCATGATCCTCTGACAAAAAAGGTGAACATTTGTTTATAGTCTTATATATACTGAGAGATCATTATTATTTTGATAATTTTTCAATCTATAAATTCATAATCTATGTGGTAATAGTTATTTATCTTGATTTAGTTAAATCTAGAATATTAGTAGACCATGATATATTGGAATTTGTTATATCCTAGTAAATTTCCAGGATTTTATTTAACATCCAATCATTCATAGGCCTTACATATTATCATCAATGATTTATTGTAGAATTTTATCATATATCAATGTCAAAATCGTGTAGACTAAGAAGGGAATAAGGGTTCAATGGGATGATAAATGTAGTGCATCATTTTAAGAGTCTAATAATAGTTTAATAGATGCTCATATTCTCATCTTGACAGAAGCTAGGTAGCATTAGGATGTCTATTATCTCACTTATTGTGTATGTTTGGTTTGTTTGATAATAAAATAGGTACATGTAGTGGCATATGATTCTCATTATCAATGGGAGAATGTGAAAAATTACCCTACTAATGACCATTAGTTAGAAATAGATATCCATTATATTAAATGTTACTAGTATTATTTTTTCAGTAAGAAGTTTACATTATTAAATGAATATAAGAAGTTAAAGTATATATTTCCATAATGAAATTTTAATTTATAAAATGGAATAATAGTAAAATACCATTGTTCATTCATCATTGAGATGATATATACTCTTAAAAATTAGAATACCATTGAAGATGCTACAAGAATGATGTCTAAATTGGATGTAGCTTGTGACTCAAAGGAAGTGTTGTAGACTATGTCACAATTCTTATAGCTACATATTGATGTATCATTGAATTATGTATTTGTTATCTAAGAACACTTTATGATTACCTAACCATTTTTTAAGATACTAATGTAAATTTAATGTTTATATTCTTAGTGTTGTGTTTATTATAATAGAATATATGGTGGGAATCAGATACTAATGTTTAAACTTGATGATAATTATCTTCTTTATTTCAATGAAAATAAATTTTATGATGGATCAATATGCGGAAGTGATGAGAAATTTTCATATATATTTACAGTCAGTTTATCTATTATTAAAATTGATATACCAGATTGTCCAGGAAACATTTTTGGTAGTATACTAAAAGGACAAGGCTAGTTTAAATTCAATATGTTCAATTTTCAATTGGTGAATCATGAAAAACAAAGTATTATATCTAAGCTTCCTTCATCACCGATTCAAGAATGGAAATTGGATGATGTTAATATATAATTATTCATTAACTTCCCCAGATTTGTAGAAAGCATGGAATGTAGATTTGGTTATTATTAATTGGTTGATTAAATATTAGAATTTTCATATACATAGTGTGACTTTAATAGTTGAAAAACTAGAGAATATTTTGGTCAAATAAATTATGATATTTAATGGGATATCCCATATATTTTTTTTATCATGATATACGATTTATATCTTGATTATGATAGTGTGTGTGAATAGTTTTAGGTTCTCAAAAGAATCTTAATATATTATAACATCTATTTATTAACAACCAATTAAATTATACATTTCAATTTATTTAAGACAATATTCATGCTTGTGTACTTGATTTTATAAGTAAATTGGATGATCCTGTGGACTTGGTAGTGTTTTTTTACCAATAGCTACCAAACATCTATTTATATTGATCTATTTGAAACTTTGTATAGAATTGTGATGTCCTTGACACGATTCACACATAATAAATAAACCTGATTAGACACAAGTACTCAACAATACCTCCTTCTAGACAGGAGTATTTCAACTAGAAATGAGGTCCTATTATGGTATAGGGGAATATTATACCCCTTTGTCAAAGTAGCACTTGAATTTTAATAATGAGTAAGCATAAAAAATAATAATAAGTCAGCATTAGTGAATCATGATGATAATAAAAACTGTACAATAATAAGAATATGAAATTTCTAGATTATGTCATGATAGTTTAAAAGTAGGAATAAGAAGACATGGTGATAGGCCTATAATACATTACAACATATATAAAAATGAAATAAGAAAGATGAAAAATTTTCTTCAAAGGAATGATGAGCATTTTCTCATTCATCTATACTAATTATCCTATACTAAAAGAAAATCTACCATCCATAACATGGTTCTTTCTTCTATTTATAAATTTATTCATGTGAACTTACCGGCTACCAAACTGAACGCAGAATTGGGTGTGAGTAATACTCAATAGTCCCACACTAATAGTGCCTAACACAAATCTTTTATGTGAGTATAACATAAAAAATTGTGCAATATATATGAATATATAAAATAGGGAAATGTTATGTGGAGGTGTAATGAAATAAAGTCAAAAAATATAAGAAGTAATATAATATAATATATATCCAATATAAATCTATTAAATGAGGGTGATCTAGTTAAAAAAACACAATCATTGTCTCATTCCAGATATCTCTAAATGTAGACCAATCAGTAGGCTAGGATCCCAAGGCCCATGGATATATCATCCTCTTAGAGTCCTAGGAGCAATTCAAAGGTATCCTTGATAGAGAATTTGGTGGATCCCAATGAGAAAATCCACGTTTTCCCATTTCCATGGAAGTCAAGAGGAATTGAATAAGATAACCGATGGAAATCTATTTTCCAGATTTGAGGGTGAATTTTCAATGTCATTATAGGGAATTCATTAATCTAATTAGTTTACCATGGCGAAGGTGTGTGTGCCACATAGAAGACACATTAATAAATCTAGTGGAACATGGTGAGTTTTATCACAGAATTTCGATTTTGGAATCTAATTCTTTCTTGAGGATGGACATGCCTATAATGGTTTCATCATGGTCCATAATTATATTAGTTGAAATTAATGAGTGATAAATTAAAATACGATGTATCCTTACCATTATAAATTCAATTTATCCCAATAAGGAAATTTCATTTATAAGTGATCAACAGGTCTATGTGATGTATCAATTCCATAAAACAATTATATTCATTCATTTTTCATTTCAATTTCTTGTTATAAAATAGAATTAGGAGATGTATACATATCATATAATAATTTATTTAATTCAATTTTAGTATTCCTCTTACAAGTGGAAATATAAACACCCCCAAGGGGTGGTTTGGTTAAAAATAAATTATGGTAGTGCTTAGAATTTATTCAAACCCACCCTATGTAGTGGTTCATGTTGAGGTATTCAACCTCGATCAATTTCTGTAGTTCTAAAGAGGGTTCTAGTTCATTGTCTGGAAAAATAAATTAGGAGTAACACATTATTTAATGAATGCATGGAATTATGGTATGTGGCACAATAGATACAATTATAAACCCTACGAATTTTAGAGAAACATTATAGAATAGCTACCATAGCTAGGTAGTAGAATTATTAGTCATTAGGGGCATCAGATCCTGGCTAGAATGTGGATAATTTAGAAGACAAAAAAACCATAGAAATAGGGATTATTAGATCATATAATTATTTTTCTGAATATGGAAAATAAACCTAAGAAAATATTAATGGGGTGTTTTTTCCATACCAATGGTGATCGTAATTGATGAACGACACTCGAACTAGAGTTTGTGTAATATCTATCAAATCCTATGATATTTAACTTAGGGAGCTCCCAAAACTAGGTATTCGTGTTTTTGAGGGATCAAATGGAAAGGGAAAGGGTTAATGTATAGGGAGAATGTTTGAAATTTCCAAATTTTAAAAGGATTGCATGGTTTTCTAAAAAAATGTACCAAAATGAACCCTTATTGTCTAAGTGTACACCCCTCTCATGGTTCATGCACACTGACAGACAAAATACGTGAAAATGATTAATTTGGAATTATAAAAAACCCACACCCTATAAGGTTTAGGTGCACAATTTGAAAAATGATTTTCACCCCATGTGAGTTGCCTCTATAATAAATTATTGGTATTTCACGGTTGTGAAGAACCTATTTATTAGTTTGAATAACCATGATTCACTATTTTTTGGGATTCATCGTTGAGCTATAGGGTTAGTACAAAATGTGGGCTGACCATACACCTTATCATATTTTTAAAAAAACTAGAATTCCAAGACCAAATCCAAGGAAAATCCATTTTGAAACCTCCATGGCCCCTTTCTGAATATTACTTTAGATAAAATAAGGCGTTTAAATTATAAATTAAAGTATATGTGCACCTAAAAAATGAGGATATTATTGCCTAACCTCTATATATAAAACCATCATTGAGATTCCCTTCTGAGGGTTGTTGAGCTAGATCAATGAATTACTCCTCGCACTAAACATTTTTATCAAACTCTTTTAGGATGATTTATCTGATAGGCTACGGGCATGACTCTCCCCATGATCTCGAAAGGTAAAACCAAAACAGAATTGAGTGGCATGGAATAAAATAGATTTATTATTATGTTAAAAATAATATTGTCTCTAAAAAAACAATTATTATAATTGAATATAGAAACATGTATAATTTTTTCTTAAACCTCCAAAATCAATGGCGTGTGATCTAAGCATGTATCGAAATCCTTCTGAAACCCCATCCATAACTAAGAAGTGAACCAATTGTCCTTATATGATAAAATGGTATGTGTAACCCCCTGAAGTAATATGATATATAGTATTTAAATCTCCAATGTTTATCATCTAATAATTTATCTATATTAGTTATGAAATGAGAGACCATTTTCAGAAGGACGAAAATCTCCCATACTATGTCATTATCTTAAAGATATCATGTAAATCCAATAAAAAATCCACAGTGATGTATTACCCATTCCACATTGTAATGGGTAATGGAAAAAATAGGCCACTATGCTACTATATTTTTATTTCACCTACAGAAAAGTGGAACACATAATCATGAAACATATATTTTTATTTTTCTTCACAAGCCATAGATACTTTCTGCTCACTTCACGGTACATATTAGGGATTTTGTGATGTACTGTCAGTTTGGAAGCATTAAATTCTCACATAAACTACCATTTCTTGTCTGTAGGTACCCAGAAATTCCCATGAATATATGTGATCTCATCCTCATTGAAAACCAAACCATGATATGTTTCCTAACTTAAAACACTTTCCCTTATGACCAATCATTTATGATCTGAAATTTGAATATTCTTTATCCAATCCAAAAGTGAGGAAGTCACTTTCAAATCCATGATGATAGGATTATAATGACATTATTACACTTATTGATTCATTTTATAAATAATATCAATAAAAATAAATTTACTAATAGCTCCAAGAATAATAAGAATCTATGTTTTGTATATTAGAGTTTTATAAAATCCATTTCCCTTACCTCGCATGTAAGAAAGATCAAAGCCGAATGACTGTATATATTTGACACATCTCTTCAACTAAGGGTTTAAATTAATATTGACTGAATTTGGTTTGGAGTCTTTTATGGTCTGTGTATACCATAAATGTTTCCTCTATAAAATAATGTCTCAAAAAATATAAGGCATGAACCACAAAAACTAACTTAGGGTAATGTTTTAGGTTCATTTTCTCATGATGTCTCAACTAACAAGACTCATATTCTATGACTTATTCACCTGGAATCAAAATATCTTCTATACCAACAACTAATGCATCAAGATGAACTTGTAATCCTATTCCAGGATAATGTGGAATCAGGAATAACACATAGTTCTACATTTTTTCAATTCCTTAATTTCCTTTTCAGGGTCTTCAATCCATGAAATCTTTATATCATTATAGTTCAAGCTAGTATGTGTTAATGCAAGGTGTGATAACATCGGAATGAAGTAATGATAGAAATTAAATATCCTTAAGATACTCCATATATCAAATATGTTCTTGGTCTTCCCTTACTAAAAAATGAATATCACCTTCTTAGGATTTATATATTCTAGGGATTCTTAGATAATGTGACCGATATGTGACATTTATTAATCCAAAATAGTTACTTTGTGAAATTGGAATAAAACATGTAAACTCATATTTTATTAAATATGTTATCAATGTGATCAACATGATCATGTATAGTATGAGGACGCACTATGATATCATACATTAAAACAACCAAAAAAGTATCTAGATACTTTTTGAAATCATAATTCACCAAGTCAATAAAGACATTAGGTTTATTCATTAGATTGATCAATTGAACCAGATACTCTTAATGACCATACCTACATAAAAATTCTATACATTGAATATATGAATGTCTAACTCTGACCTGAGGGTATTCCTTTATCAAATCAATATTAAAGAAGACCATGGATCCTCAAATCTTGTCTAAGATATAATCTATACAAGGATGTTGGTACCTATTCATTATCATATGATATTTCAATAGCTAATAATCTAGAAATATCCTTATGGTTCCATCTTCCATATTGGAATATAAGTACAAGTGAACCCTAAGGATATATACTAGGTTTTACAAACCATTTCAATTCTATGTCCTTTAATTTCCTCTTGAGTTCTTAATGATCTGTTGGATACATCCTATATAGAGGAATAGATACCAGTTCTCCTCCTAGAAAAATCTCACTGGTGAACTCCACCAACCTATTTGGAGGTACTCCCAAAAATTAATTTGAAAAAACACCTCTAAATCTATCCACCATTGAGGGGAATAATGTATCTTAATCCTCAATCATCAATAAAAATATTGTAAGTATTGGATACCACATCTGATATGCCATGATGCTTAGGTCTAGCATGACTTTCCTAGACATCCCATTCTCATTTATGAATACAGATTCATCCATAATATGATATAAAAGTCACACTATGATTATAAAAATCTGTATTGTCTTGATAAAGAACTAACTAGTCTATACTAATAATTAAGTTTAAAACACATCTTATTGAAGATTATAAGCTTCTATAAGAAATAGGAATCCACAATCTCAAGGGGAAACTCCTTACATTGGTAAAAACATTTTGATCATACTCCAAATTGGGTATCAGGATTTGGTACCCCAAAAAATTTCTCACCCTCAAGTCCAAGACATTCTATTAAATCCAACAAAAAATGAATGTAAATCACTGCTAAAAAATAAAGATGTTAATAAAGTAATTGATACTAAGATTATATATTTTACTATAGATATAAAGACACTATTCTCCTCATGTGTACGTCACACTTCATATAAATTTCCCGATCCCTGGCCCTAAGTCATAATCTGACCACCCTAGGTATGTTTGGTCTAATGGGACTATACATCAAAATTATGGAATCATCGATCATGAAAGCATCATTGACTAATCGGTCGATGGTACTCTTGCTTCCTACTTAGTGTAGAGCTACTAATACCACTACAAAATATTGATTTGGTGTAGATAATCTCACACTAGGTACCTTTGTAAATTTCATAAAGATTCTTTGAAGGTGGATCATTCTTTTGATGCCTCACCACTCTATTGGGTCTCTATCATATTGGGGATTTTTGTGACATTATCTTCCACACTGATAGAAAAACACATAAATAATATTTAATAAACTTTGATGGTCTCTTAATTTGAGAGAAATCAATATGTGACTGTACTTATCACTAGATGATTATGTAACTAACCTAGAAGCTAACCCATCATTCCTGTTATCTTCATCTTCCTTTATATTACACTCAGAGATAACAAATTGATCACTATCATAGGTATGGTAGTAAATCAAAATATATTCACCTGAGATAAAATGGTATACCGAATCCTATCATATAAATGTCTCACCCGGTATATCCCATCACTAGAATGCATAGGATCAAAGAACTCGATATTTGTGAAACAATATGAGTAATCCATTATAGGCATAACAACCTAGTCTAGATGAAAGAACCCACTAGCTATATTAGAAATCAAAATCTTCAAAAATAATGCGTCATAGAAACTAGTTTAGAAATCCATCAAAAACATACACCATGATTGATTTTCCTACATCAGAATATCCCACAATTTATTAATAGATTCTCAAATTATTTATGATTTGAACATCACCCACCATTCTGTAGGAATCCCTATATGCACAAAGATAATGATTATAACCTCTAACCAAGAGTCAGCATACTTAGGGAAAAACATTCCCCTTAATAGGTTGAAGGTTATTTTTTCTTCCATAGACAAATTTGAAATACATATTTCAAGTCTTGGAGCTTCCTCCATAGACTTCACAAACCATATAAAACTCTCTCGGAGATGGGAATCCATTTAAAATCCCAGTATAATGGGGGGTACATTGTGTGGATCCATAGGTATCACAAAAAGTGGTAATGGTCTTCACCACCTTCCCGGTGATTTGCCAAAGTCTATCCTAGAATAATGTATCTATAATTCCAATCATAACCCTATGAATATATATTAGGTGGAATTTATTACTAATAGTAAACAAGGATAGGATCATAGCCTTACTAAAAAGGATACGCTAGACAACTACCAGATTGAAGGGTCAATTTATATCAAATGATTCCAACTATTAATCATAAGAGTTCCTTTATGTGGGGTGTTAATAAAAAGTTATAGAGGAATGTTAACATTATGATATAATTAGAATCACCATTTAATGGAATCCATTACATGTACCTGATATAAGTTAGCATATTAATAATTATACAATGGTTTAGTTAGATTTATTTTCATTCTAAATTTTTAATGTCCTATTGTTTTTATGTAACAAATGGAAATTTATATAACTGTAACTGATCCTTAACATCTAGTATTTGGATGTAACAGGTCCATTTTCAATGGATTAATTATATAGAAATCCATTCCCAATTTATATGTTTATAAAAATATAAATTACAATTTGGATCCATTTAATAATAGCCAACTTACATTTGAACCCATAAAATTATGTTTTGATGTCTTATCTATGGTCTAATTGGCTATTTGAGGTTCCAACATCATGCTATGTGGGAAAAAAACTCTTAGGTTGATACACACACTTTATTTAACAAATTATTTCATCTTTTTTCCAATAATAATGTAATTAAATTTACAAGTACATAAATAATGGAACATATAAAAAAATTTGTAAATAATAAATAAATGATGAATGAAATTTAATATAAGACTCTACATGCCTCTAATGATTCCGGAGTAAATTAATCCTCTCTAAATGACCCAAGGGTACAAATCCATAAGCTAAAACATCATAATGCATGTGTGTCACCTAATAGTGAATGTGTTAATACTTTCATGGGAATAATGAAAATAAACCATGTATGGAAACACGAATTTTCCATGAATTTGGGTAAGACACTCTGAGTAATATCTTATTACATGGCACTGATAGATCATTTTAATTTATCTAAAAACCCTGAGAAAGTATGACATAGGAAAATAAAACTCCATGGATTCAAATTTGTGACATCCCAGACACGATTCACTCACATGAAACTAAACCTTGTTTAGGGAATGGAATCATGTGTGACTCCCCATATGCCATTGGATTCCAACAAGTAGTGAGGGAATATGGTGGTACTGTAGGAAGAATATACCCATTTTTTGTAGAGTGGAATAACATGGATAATAAATAGTAATGAGTATAAATAAAAATAAGGAAACAGAATTAAATCATGTAGATAAAAATAAATGTAAAGTAACAACAACAAGATCATATAAAATTGATTCCATGATAGTAAAAAGTGAAAACAGATAGATATGATGAAAATTGTATAATAAAATACCACATATATGAGAAAGAAACCAAAAATATAACTCTATGAAAACCTAATAACTAGCACGATCATATTCTCTAAATATCCCATCCGAAAATAAAATAAATTATCCATAGATGGGAAACTTCCCCTTTTCCTTACATATATTAATGTGATATTCTTGAATACCAAATTGCAGCCCATATAGGATTTGAGTAATAATCCGTAGGCCATCACAAATTATGTGTAATAAAAATGTTTTCTATGAGTGTATTTTGTAGAAGTGTGAATTATAAATATAAATATAAAAAGAGAAAAAATAATGTGGAGGTCAAATATTATCCAGTATAAAAATATAATTTTTAATAAAGTTAAATATATATATTCGTAATAAAATTGTATAATGAGGGTGAAATAAGTAAAACCCACCAGCTTCAGTTTGTCTTAAATATATATTAATGTAGACCTGTCAAACAAACATGAACCTAAGGACCATGGATGAGGCATCCTCATCATGTGTGGGCATCTAGTCCAAGGTAATATAAGTATTGACCTAACTGGATCCCTAGAAGATAATCCAAGGTGGTATGTTTCCAAGTAAATGAAACCAAATCCAAATAGATAATGTAAGTAATTCATATTTAAAGAGTTTTCAGGTTAATCATCAGTGTCATACTTTGGAATGAATAAATATAATACATTAACTATGTCTACGGCTTGTGTGAAACATGGAAATCGCATCATCTAATCATGTGGAATCTTACTAAATTTAACAAAGAATTTTTGGTCCTGAATTCAATCCATTCTCTAGTTAGGACACAAAAATAATGTTTTCATTATGGTATGTTTCATTATTAGCATAAATTAATAAGTGGTAAATGGACATGTGATGTAACCATTATATTACCAATTCAATTTATCCCATTAGGGTCATTTCATTCATAAGCGATCAAGAGGACGAATGGTATTATCCTTGATATTAAAAAAAATACATTCATTCTATTAGAAACATTAATTTTAATTGATCAAAGATGTTTATGTAATGTGAACATATCATTTAAAATTCAATTTAATTGATTTTTTCCATTCATCATAAAAGTGTAATGCTCAACACATGCAAGGAGTGTTTTAGTCATAACACAAGAATGGTAGTCCTTATCATACTATCAAACCCACCCTAATGGGTGGTTCGTGTTGAGGTATTCAAGATATAGTAATTTCAACAGGTCCAATAAAGGGTCTTGTTTATGGACATTGAAATTAAATAAGGAGTTAAACATATTAGAGAAAACACACGAAAAGTCTAATGTGCAACATAATGGTATAAATTAAGAACACCACTTGTTTAATAGAAAAGTTATAGGCCACATATCACATCTTAGAAGAGAAATCATCATCTAGTATCAACCTTAGAACATGGATGGGATGATAGAAAATAAGAAAAAATAAAAAATTCCATGTAAATAAGGCATACTATCTATCATTATGATGTTGAGGAAAACTAATACATGAAGCAAGATGAGAGTTAGAGATACCGACAGTGATCTAATGTGATGAGATTCATTCGAATAGAAGTATTTAAGGAGTATATATCTCATATAATTGGAGAGGGAAGTGGGAGAGGTCACATAATGGGGATGTTATGTGTTTTTGGGAGGATAAGGGTAGAGAAATGGTTAACAAATATGGGGATTTTGTTAATTTCATAACTTTTAAGATGGTGAATAGTTTTTCTGCATGGTTTGTCAAACCATGCACAAACCATGACAACCTAATTTCTTGGTGCACACCCCTTTTTTTATTCATGCACATGATTAGAAAAATTATGCATAATCCATGTGTTTGGAACTATCTGAAAGACCACATCCCACATGTTATTCGTTCCCAGTAAGAAAAACCACGTGAAAACTGTGTTAGTTACATCTGTTAAAAATTATAAGATTTTAATGGTCATGTATCCCTTTTGTAATCGGCTGACAAACCTAATTCACCCTTTAGGGCCACATTGTTGAGCCACACAATCAGTCAAACCCATGTGATAACCATGCATCTTATCCTGTTTCACCAATAACTAGAACTAGAGGCCCCTAACCAAGCCTAAACTCTCTCAAAAACCTTTACATAATCATCATTAACATCACAATAGACAAAATAAGTGTTTTAGAAGGAAATTAAAAGGATATATACCTCTATGAAAAAATATAATCTTGTAATAAGGACATATCAATCACCCCTATGTTGGATTGAATTTGGAGAGGCATAATTATTTTATACTTACCTCATGAAAGAGACTTCTAATCATGTGATACTAATCAATAAGATTTTATTTACTGTTCATTGTATGGGGAATATTTATACAGTCTATAAATATTTTCCTCTTGAGTTTAATGTTAGAGAACATGTCATCCATAACGTCTTCCTTTGATTAGTATATTGACAGATTGTTAAAAAGGTAATGTTATCTCTATGGTTTAACATACCATTTAAATTTAAAAAGATGTTCGTAGAGTTTTATTATTTAATAGAACTACATTTTATGTATGGTGATTTGAATGATTTTTTTCAATTTTTTCTACTAAAGAAATATAAAATATATTTATCTCATGAATTTCAGTGTTATGATGATGAACTAGATTCATATGCATGTATTATAGAGATATTAGTGGACATTATTGATCATATTGAGAAGATCTTGTAGTACAATTTTATGTTTCTTGTATGTTTTCTGTGGGTGAATGGATGTGTAAAATAATATACATTGGACTGAGAAGAAGAAATGAATACAAATTGGATGGAGTTACTCATTAGTGATCATTTATTATGATTATTGATGACTATCATCCTTGTGGTGAGGTTTTTTTAATTACCTATGATTATTAATGTCTGAATTTGGATTTTATTTTTATGTCTCTGAATTTATTTTTGGATTATTTTTAGTCACTTTTTGATATTGTTTTTGGAGGGAGTGAAGAGGTTATATAGAAGATGGGTGTGTTATAATTAATCTTAAAGGTAAGTTCATGTGCTCGATATGGGGACAATAGAGGGGATAAGGGTTATCATGTTACTCACTGGTACCAAGAGGTTATGTGATAGGTACATAGTAGGTGTCTTTTTGGTTTTTAATTGGGTAAATTTTCTTCTTTTATAGTCATGTGATTTAAATTTTAATAATATTTTTCTTTATTTTTGGGGATTATTTGATTAATTTTTTAAACCTATCATTTAACCTTCATTACCAAACTTCATGTGATGGTTTCTTTTTTTGTTCTTGTCAAAATTAAAATCCTTTAATTGAGTTATCTTTATTTTAATAAGATCTACAATACCTTTATCTTTTTTTTGAATATGATAAAATATAACTTCTATCGCACATTAATTATCTCTATTTCTTTATAATTTAGTGATTTTGGTGATTTATTTTGTTTTAAGATGTGTTATGAATATTTTATTTTTTAAAATTTCTCATTCTGTGTTATGTGGGTGACATATTCCATCTTTGGGGTTTAATATTGTTATTAAATATGAATATTTCACTTTTTATATTATTTATTAATTTGATTGAGTTATTTAACATTTCAAATATGTTATAATGATGAGGTATAATTTTTTGTAATTATGAATTGTTGTTTGTATTTTAAATTTGAAAAAATGATGAAATGATGAAATTTTATATTTTCAGTTTAGACAAAATCATTATTATGCCTAGATAAAATGTAAACTTCTTATAATAATTAATGGTAGAGATAATGAGGTAAATGTAAGTGATAAAATGATTTTTAATGGAAGTTTTATTTTTAGGTGTTATTTTCTATTATATAAATTCAAATTATTGATATATGAATTTTAGTGATATGTTGTGAATTATTTATTTGCTGATGTGTATTTTTTTAGTATACTACTATAATTAAAATATTTTAATTGCGAATACATTTGTATAGGGGGATAAACATACATTATAAAACAAAAGAGTTAACCATATGTTTTGTGTAATTTATTTATAAAAATTATGAGTTTTAATATGGACCATGCATGATTAAAGTTAAATTTATAATAACGTTATATGATAGAAAAATTGGGAGGGATGGATTATTAATGGTAATGTTGAAAAATGTGGGAAAGTAGAATAAAATTGTATTTATTACTTGACTTATCCTTTAAAGAATTTATTTATTTAGTTATAATAAAGTTATAGAATATAAATTAATATGCATAGGTAATTGAAAGTGAATATGTTATTTTTCATAGCTGACTTGTGGATGAATTTCAACGTGTTATACTAAAAATAAAGTTATATGTTGGTATTTTTCCTCAAAAAAATTTGTTATGAAGTGTTCATTGAATTTGTTCAATTATTATATTCCTTTGGTTATGTGGAGATGTGTGATATTGATGGGAAATTCATGTGGTTGGTTTTTCCTTATGTTAGGCCTTGAAAATATGTGATATTTAAAGTGTTTTGTATGTGGGGGTATGGAAGGGGTATTTCACTACCTTGATGCATGTCTTGAATCAAATACAATATCAAAAATATATAAAGTAGGTAAAATACAATATGAGTGACTTGGTTTTCACCAGATTATTTCATTTACAAGCTAAAAATGTTATTATTATATCATTTAAAATATTTACACTTTTTATACATTATCATGTTAAACTACAAAGGATGTTTTAGGTTATAGTGATTTCTATTGGGAATTTATTCTCTATAAATGCATGTACACAACTCATATGTATATATACTGTAGGGATGATATTTCAAGTAATTGAAATAATACTCGGTATCTAAGAGATGATTTCAAGAGATATCTTAGAGTTTTTCTCATATGAATTTGGAGTCATGTAGAATGGGTTTTCTACACATTATATTATGTCATTTTTTATGTTGTCTTATTCTAAATTTTATACTCGAGTTTACCTTAATGTCCATTTTTAATGTGCGACTCATATCGGCTTGTCTTGGATGTTTAATTGACATTTATGAGCTTATTTTTTTATTTTTAATTCTTATTATTTTTTATTTCTTAGTTTTAGGATTTTATGTGATGAAACATTACATGGTAATTCACTACCCCAGCAATATTCCTTGTCCCCTTGGTGCTAGTTTCTATCATCTAGTGATCGTGGAGCACAGTTTTAGTCATGTGAAATTGTTCATCAATTTCATGATCATCTAAGATTGGGTCATTACAATGACACAGGATATGTGATAAAAAATCTTACCTAAGGGATAATATAACATACATCATGATTCATGATACATGAGGTGGGTTTGGTTGTTATATAAGGGCTAGGTTCAGGTATGGATATTCCTTTGATGTCGATTATTAAACAGATTTTCTTTATGATTCCTTTTGTTAATTGATTGAGGCATATTAAATTTATCTTGATACAACATATAGAACTATTAGAGGGTTTTGAAGAAATACAAATCATTTAATGATGGGGATATTCACAATGGATTAAATATGCCCTATGATGAGTACATATATATGGGACACACTACCCATTTTTATGATTATATAAAAGTATGATTCACTACCACCTATAGGAATGTGTTTATAGGTGTATTATACTACAAACTGTGATCAATAATATATATGTTGTATACATTACCCTTATGAGTGATTATTTCCTTTTGGGATTAATTTCCCCAAGTGATCGTGCATAAAGACACACAACCCTCTGTGATAATGTATTTAAAAATAGGTCACAATTCTACATAAGACTGATCATATCTAGGTTATTCATAATGACCCTTGTTAAAAGGATAACATGGTGGGATATTGTACCTCTTCTAATAAGGTGAATATCTATATGGTGGATGCACCACCAACCTACGAGATAAATTTTTGATATCAAAGACTAACCTAGATATTTGAAGTTACACCATAGAAACCTTGGTCAACATCATCCAACTATAGGGAGAGTAATTTCATGGTGGTATTACCTTAAAATGAGATCAAACCTTACGAATTTTGATACCATATAATGATATTGGATAAATAAATTATAGACTAGTCATAAAAGTGGATCCTCAAGAACATAGTGGTACAAATGTTGTTACATATATAGTTGTTTACCACATACTTTCATAAGTGAATTTCATGCACATAGTAATTAAATTATATTATGTTTATTGTTGGTGGTGACATTCAATGATTTATGCTCATGCCCCTATGTGAACATTTTTATACATTTAGATCAACTTTTGGAATGTTGGTGTGAAAAATGGAATTAGCCTGGGTGATTAAGCTATAGTATCTTAATTTGTTTGAGGATACAATACTATGGAGAGTCTAAGTATAGGTAACATTTCCTCCTTTATTGTTTTCTTTTTTGTATTACTTATGTACATTGTATGATCGACCCATCGAAGAATATCTTTTTTGATGTATATCTTATATGTCATAGCATGTGTTTCTTCATATTATACTATATTGAGTATTGTTAGTTTACCATTTTAATACCATATTGTACTCTAATGTATTTAGTTATTTAGGGATGAATCTATTATTTGAAAATTATTTAGGGCAATGTTTTTGTTATTATATTTTCCCCATGAGATATTATCATACCATTACCACTTTTTAGTATCCAATTTCATATTGGGAGATTCACATGTGTTTATATAGAACAAAATATCGAACTGTATAGATAATTACCTAAGTTGAGATTTTACATCAATGGTCATTATTAAATCATGGTTTGTAACATGATAATTACATCTTTTTACTAACATATGTTAATCTATAGTAATTTTGTTCATCTATGGTGGATAAATATTTCTTTATAATCTAATATAAACATTTTTTTGTTAAATTAGAAAGTTGTTATGATGAATATGATATTAATGGAATAAATATTACCTATTAATATGTATAATTACTATAAATAGTGATATGGAGGATTATGGGTGGAATTCATTAAATAATGGAAATAAAATATAATAAATAAATGGATATATATTCTATGAATATAGAAATCGATTATTTTGATATTTGATTGATTAATGATGGATTTTGATATTAAGATAGGTATTTATGGGGATCTAGAAGGGGTAATTATTTTGATATCACTATTATTAAAGAATGTTGTGTTGAATAATATTTATGATTTATATACGAGTATCTTTTTATGTATTGATGATGATATTATGAAAAAATTTATGAAATTTTGTAGAAAATACTAAATGAAATGAGAATATATTTTTTACAAATTTTTACACAAGACAAGCCAATTTGGAACAAGGGTTGTTCCTCATTATAATATTTTTTTCCTAAGTGTTGTTAAGAAATGACTTACATGATGTTCATGCCAAAAAAGCATGGGTATATTCCATATTCTGATGTAGATATAGTTTAATCTACTATGGCACATAGTGTTGGTTTAAATTTCACATGGTCCATGAATCTATGGAATGGTGTCATGTCATATTAGAATGCCATCCCAAAAAAAGATATTTATAAATCCATCTTATCTAACAGGATAGAGATACATGATTAATGATGGGGTGGATATATAAACCTGTATATTTGGATATTCATAATATGATATAACTAGTTATGAGGTTGTGGAATTATTTTATTCAAAGGGTATATAAATTTTAGTTATATGGTGATTATATCCTTGGGGAATAGGTTATGGTACCCCTAGGTCTATGTGTGATATGAATTCATGAAATGATTATTTACTTCATTGGGCCTATATATTTACACACACACAATATTTTTATTAACAAAGGTGAGAGATATAATGTATGTTGGGGGCGTGAATTCATTTACATTTCATCAAAGCTAAGAAAATGATGAAGTGGTGATTATACAGTGGTTGTTGTCAAAAGTGTTAAGATTTTTTTTATTATGGATTTTTATTAGAGGTGACGAAGTTGTTGGGAGGATTTTAGATTTGTTGGGTAGAGTCCCTTGAAGTGGATACCCAATAACAACATGTGTCTTTAAGAGGGAGAAACTGCCTAACTGGTGAGATATGTTAGATATAGATGATATTAAAGATTTTTATATATTATGATGATATAGTGATGAAGATAAAGGATGACACGGGGAATGTTATTATATGTGTACATCATGAAAAATTAAATGTCTATGATGGTGGAATGCTCCATGACCATTATATTACAATAGATATGGATGATATAATTCTATAAGAGAGAGTGGTTTTGGGAGGTTGTTTTAGTAGAAACTATGAGGGTTTCAGGGTTGGAAAACAAAATTTACTACTTAAACCCTATATATAAATTAAATCCAAAAAAATTATCTAAAAAAAGGGACTCTATGATGTATGTAAGAACCTGTTTTTTTTTCATAAAGTCTTTGGAGTATTCTTGATGTTATTCCAGAGAAACGCCTTCAATCAGTGTGCGATTCTGAGCCCTGGTGTGGCCAGAATTAAATTTTCAGTGTGTTCACACCGGGATTGCCAAATAAATGATATAAATCCTAAACAGTAGCTCGAATGGGAAAACTAAGGGCACTGTTGTGTCTGGAGCATGCCTGTTACCCTAGAAGTGGTGTAACTTTCGCAGGTGTGGGCCTTCTGTAAAAAATGCCACCAGGGGAGATTTTGTAATTTATCGGCCTTGGGTGTTAAATTTTATAACTTTCAAATGGAGCCTCAGATTAAAATTCCTAGTCCGCCATTGTGCTCAGGGCATGGAGTTTACCCTATGGATGGATTAACCTAAACCCCATCAAGAGTTCGAGTACGAGCCTACTGATGGGAGGTTAAAAATTAATTAAAAAGTTAAATTAGTTTTATACTTAAACACCAAACCTTCCCCTCCTTCTCTATTTTGTTTTCCTCTGGTGGAAGAGCTCTCCCACCTCCCTCAAGCCCTCTCAACCTTCTCTTCTCCTCCCCCAAGCTAAGTGGAAGCGACAACTGTGGTGGCGTGGTGAAGGTTTGAAGCTTCGGGCTACTCCAAAGAGGTAGAATCGTTGTGGTTTCATTTTTAATTCCCACATTTCCATTGAGATTTATTTGTAGCATCTAATTGCCATTATTTTGTCGAACTATGCCCTTGGTTGTGTAGTTTATGTTCCGAGCTATCCAATGTATGTTTCGAATTGAAAATATGAGTTCCGAGGCGATCACATTCATCTTACAATGGTTCATGGGTTTTTAGATTGTTTACTGGAAAACCAAGGTTTTCCACCAGGTTTTAGGCTAGTCCAGAGGCATGCGTGGCGTCACAGTGATCCAGTGGCAGCAAGGCTCTCTAGCGGCGGTGGCGGGGCTCGATAGTGGAGATCGGCACAGGGCGGCGCGGCGAGCTGGCGTGCGGGGTGGTCAGCTGGGCGAGTAGGGTCATCAGCTGGGGATGGTGGCAGGTGGCCACTGGGGTCAGGGTCGAGCGGAGGCAGCGAGTGTGGTGACCGGGTGAGCTGGGGGTGATGACAAGCGGGCACCAGCTGGGGCGCAAACCATGTGGGACCGGTCTTTGGCCGGTGGACACGGCAAACCCTTGAGACGAGGGGCTCGGTGGCACGACACTCACATTAAGTGAATTAGCGTTTTTCCTAATGTTCTTGTTTTGGGATGCGCAGACACATCTGATGTCCGATTTGGGCGTCGTTGGTGGAATTGCGACCCTGGCGTCGATATAGAGTTTTCCATGGTGGTTTTAGGCGTTGAAACTAGTGTTGTGGAATGGGCCCCATGGACTATCTTTTATGTTGTGTGTAGCGTACTACGCCTTTTTCATTGGACGTCCGTTCGGAGCATGCGGGTAGTAGATTTTGGGTGTTTTTACGTGGGCATTGTAATGGCGCAATCCACCCTCTTTTATTCTACACGATGGTGTGGGGCCCACGAGGGCCATTTTGGGAGTTGACGGTGAATTCCAACTTCTTCACTCGGTGTCCGTTTTGGAAAAGTGTTTAGTCAATCTTGTGTACTTTTTCGAGAGGATCGCAATGGTGTGATCTATTCGTTGCGGTTCGGGAACGAGATGCGGGTCCCACGATGCAACGATCATGTGTTGTACTGCGAAATGCATATTTTTCTCCAAACATTTGTTCCATGCAACTATGCAGTCAATTTGATGTGTGTTTCTGAGGAGATCGCAACGGTGCGATGCACCCGACATTTTTTGGGACCGAGGCTCGGGACCACGAGATTCCATTTGGGTGTAAAGCGGTGTTGGACAGATTTCTAGTATGTTGTCCATTTGAGGTGATTAAATAGTCTATCTCTCATGTTTTTTCATGAGGATTACAATGGTACGATCCGTTTGGATGTGCGAAGACTCATTCAAGATATCATTTAACGTGAAAGCAAGAAAGGTGTACCGGTGGTGGTTCTTCCTGCGGTGTTCGAAGAGAACACTTGGAATACGACCGCGTTCACTCTTGGGAGAGTGAAGTGAATGATTAAAGTTATGTGGTTGGCCGTGCTAGGTCCGCAGAGGAAGCAGGTTGGCGAAGATATGTTTATGACTTTTTGTGTTGGCATTGGGTGTCTTGTGCATGATAGCCCTTTGGATGGAAATGTGGCATACTCTACGATTATGCAGGAATTCTTGGAGGTACATATTGTAGTTTGTACCTGAGAACATTTGTGCACTAGGTTTGGAGATGAGTTTTGGCCACACGTCATGTGGGCCCCATCTGTGTGTCATGTTCTACTTTACGTACCTTTGACCTCTCGCGATGTAGAGTGTCCTCCTGTTCTCGATAGTTTTGACCAGCAGGGTGGAGTGGGATTCCCCCGGGTCCTGCTCACAATGGTTTAGACCAGTAGGGTTGAGTGGTTTCTCGTAGTTCTGTTCTCGACGGTTTGATCGGTGGAGTTGTTTGGTTTCCCCTTTTTTCCTTTAGCCATGTTGGATTTCATTATCACGCCCCTTCATGTTCCTTGGTAGAGTTTTTTTGGATTCAGTGTGACCAATACATTAGGTGGGCACCGATCCTCTATCCAGGAGGTTGTTTCCAATAGGGATGGACAGGGAAGATCCGGGTTTACCCTCCAGCAGGGATGGTTTGTGGGTTTCTCATTGACTTCTTCGGGTTTACCCTCCAGCGGGGCTGGGAAATGGGTTCCTCATTGACCTCTTAGGGTTTACCCTCCAACAGAGACTAGGCAGTGGGTTACCCGATGACCTATTAGGGTTTACACTCCAGTAGAGACTGGGTAGTGGGTTACTTGATGACCGCTTAGGGTTTACCCTCCAACAGAGACTGGGCAGTGGGTTACCTGACATCCTCTTAGGGTTTACCCTCTAGAAAAGACTGGGAAGTGGTTTTCCTGATGACCGCTTAGGGTTTATCCTCCAGCAGAGACTAGGCAGTGGGTTACCCGACGACCTCTTAGGGTTTACCCTCCAGTGGGGATGGACAGTGGGTTACCCGATGACTTGTTTCAGACATAGTTCATTCTACTAGGCTAGTCTGTGGTTTTCCTATGTGACTACCAGAGCAGGACCCTTGGTGGTACAGGTCAGTGATTTGATAGCTTTGACATTGAGCAAACCTCTCGATTGTGTGACATTTATGAGGTGTGGTTTGACTTTCCCGAGAACTCTCAAGTACGAGGGGAGCTTTCCTGACCAAGACGTGTCCTTGAGACGCGACCTAAAACCGTGCAGCCGAGTCAGTGCAGTCCAAAGCAGATAGTGTCAAGGTGCGGTGATTTGAGCCCCTTGATGTGCATTTCAGGGTAGATGGGTGGGATTATGGGTATCGATGGTGTTTAGTTCTAGGGCTGTTGGCTAATCAATTTCTTGGGCTGAGATATGGGACGAAGATCCCAATACGATCTTGTTTGGATTTCATTACAGAGCATATATATATGTATAACTTGTTCCATTACCCACTCCTTGGGTTTTGGATACTCTCCTTCCAAGAGAGGCGAAGACATACTGGGTATGCCACGTGCTTTCCGTGTCTATCTTCTCATTGTTAGATGATTCTACTCTCCAGTTATAGGTAGTGATGACTCGACAGGAAGTTCATCGTCTCACAGTTTCTAGCTCCTTGTGATAGGACGAGTCTTCTTCCTTCCTCTTGTTGGGTTAAGCTATACTCTTTACTGCACTCTAAGTTGTACTCCTTTACTTTTCACTATTCGATATACTGCTCACCTATTTAGTACCTCCTTTGTTGCTCCCTGGAGCCTTTGGGGAATCCTACTGAGTATTTTTATACTCACCCCTACTTGGGCTTTGCCCATATATGGTGTGCCCTTGCAAACGATAGTCAGATCGATCGTGATGTCAGAAGAGCTTAGGAGTTCGAGAGCATGGACCGCATATGGTGGTCGTAGTCGGGTTCAAGGTGAGGGAACCTCCCAGCTATTGTACTTTTTTACCTATTGTCGGGTTGTGGCACTTTTCTAGTTGGGTGTGTGTTTTCCCCTTTTTCTTTTTAGTTTACCTTCAGCATTTACTTTTAACTATTTTGAGGTCGATTCACTTTTGTGGTTGTTTATTGAACTTAGTAATTCACTTTTCTTTTTTACACAACACTTCTGCATTGAGTGGGAAGTTTGTGTGTGTACAGGTACATAGGAAAAGGCCTCCCCGGGTTGTTTAGCCTTCGGCACTTTTCACTGGCCCCTAGCCTATGGAGGCGGGCTTTGGGTAGTTGCGGCTCAGGCCTGGGTAGGGTCGGGTCGGGACAAAGTGGTATCAGAGGTTGTTTGTTCCTTGGGATGTCGTTCAGACTTCCCTAAAAAGAAATTGGTTGGGATTTAGGGAAATAGTGTCGAAGTATCTCGAGAGTGGCTCTCAAGCTAGGGAGTCCAGTGATTTTGCGGCGACCAACATATCCATTCTCTAGGATCCTGATAACCCACTTGTCAACATGGAATACTAAGACACCCGTTGTAGGGAAAATTGGTTTGTGCATCACATAGGATTGAGTCTTTGACTATCCTTATTAAGTCAGCTCCCCATTATTGTTACTGTTATTTACATATATGCTCATCTGACTGCGTCACTCCTTGATAACATTTAGGATGTCTCTGCGAGGATAGCCAGCCAGGATACTGGCTTTGGTTCGTGACGACAACCCGGTGAGCGATGAGGCCACAGTCCAGGACCCATCATGCGAGTCCCTTTCTCCGGGTGGGCTGGTAACAGCACCCCCACCTGGTGAGAAGTATATAGCTCAAGCAGAGCCAATGGTGCTTGAGCGCAGGTTGAGCACACTCCGTGAGTTCCAGCCATAGAGGCCGCTGAGGTTCAGTGGTAAGACATACCCTCAGGCAGTAGATGTTTTGTTTGAGACAATGGTTTTCCTCTTCAGGCTAGCATAGACACTGACAAATCTAATGGTGGCTTTGGCCGCGAACCTTTTCAATGGAGAAGATGGGTGTTGGTAGATTCTGGTGACTCAGTTACTTGATGAGTCTTCACTTTCATGGGATGACTTTCAGTTGCTGTTTCGTGAGGAGTTTTACTCATCCTTCTTACGATCAGTTCGGAACCAGGAGCTCCTGCAGTTTCCACAGGGAGGGATGAAGGTGACTGAGTATGCGACTAGTTTCGCAGACCGTGTACGTTTTTACCTGGACTTAGTCCATGATTACAACATCCGAGTGAGGAAGTTCAAGAAGGGTCCCCATAGGTAGATTCATGTTGTCATAGTACCCTTGGTCATTCCCACTTATATCGAGGTTCTTGAGTAGGTGCTGGAGATAGAGAGCTTCTTGTCAAGCATTATGGTTGGTGGTGGTAGTAGGCTCGACAGAGCTGAGACGTCTGTTGTAGCTAGTGGGCGTCGGCTGACAGCAGCTTCAGAGGGAACCATGGCAGCCCAGAGATCGCTGGTGCAATGCTAGTGATGGGTGAGGTCACATGGAATGGGATTGCCCTACCAGTTATGCTGAGAATATCAGGTCGGCAGCTGGTGCACCACCACGACGGAGGTAGTGCCGTGATAGGAGTAGTCCCCAGAGAGGTGGTTCTATCTAAGGAGCAGGAGGAGCTGGAAGTGGGGGACGACATTAGAGGTCTTCCAATCACCACTAAGTGGTCCACGTCAGGCTCCAGGAACCAACAGTTGGGACCATAGAGATCCACAAGCATTGGATGTCTATGATCCTACAGAGCATGAGGAGATAAGAGGTACACTCTACTTTTCTTCTAATTTTTTGTAGTATAATTGTCAGACTCTGTATGTGAAATTATTTCCTCCCTGATCCTTGTTTGAGGTGTTACTAGGGTGACGCAGGGCGTCGGGTGTAACCCTTTGTTGGTAAAGTAGGAGGCATATAACCTTATCTGTTAGTCGATGGTGTCGACTCCATCGTTCTCTGAGCGTGTAAGAGAGTCTTGGTTGTGAGACATCAACTGTGAAATCTTGCATGAAAAGATAACCTTGGGTGTTTCACTATATGGATATTCTAATGGAGGGAATCACTGGGCTTTGTCCCAGGTCCAAGCAGTGACTTCAGTCGCGGCGTGCGATGTGGGGGTTCAACCGGGATGGTGAGCTACACCAGAGGGAATTTGGGCTGTTTGAGACCATGCAAAGGGATGGAAAGCTCCCCTACCGCCTTACCATAAACCCAATGGCTGGTTTCGGTGCTTTATGTCTCCCACGTGACAAACTTAAGAAGAAGTTCACGTGCTCCTATGCACGTCATCATCAAGGGCAGACCTCGCATGAACAGTTCAACTCCTTTGGTCTGTGTGCGGTGACACGGGATTGTGCAAGAGTTCTTCTGGGTAAAGGAGAGCCAAGTGTGGGCTTAGTACCCTGATTTGTTCCCTAGTTTTTCTTTTCGGGGAATAAAATATTGAAGGAGGGAATTATGTAAGAACCTTATTTTTTCGATAAAATCCTTTGGAATATTCTTGATGTTATTCCAGAGCAGTGCCTTCAGACGGTGTGCGATTTCAAGACCCGGTGTGGCCGAAATGAAATTTTTAGTGTGTTCACCCCGGGAATGCCAAATAAATGAAATAACTCCTAAATAGTAGCTCGGACGTAAAAATGAGGGAACCATTGAGTCCGGAGTGTTCCTTTTACCATATGAGGGGTGTAACTTTTGTGGGCGCATGCCTTCTGTGAAAAATGCCACCATGGGCATTTTCATAATTTATCAGCCTCGAGTGATAAATTTTATAACATTAGAATGGAGCCTCGGATTAAATTTCTGAGGTCGCTATTGTACTTAGGGCATGGAATTTACCCTATGGACGACTTAACCTTTACCCCGTCTAGAGTTCGGGTACCATCCTACTGATGGGAGGTAAAAAATTAATTAAAAGGATTAATTAGATTTCCACCTAAACACCAAACCGTCCCCACCTTCTCCATTTTATTTTCCCCTAGCGGAAGAGCTCTCCCAGCTCCCTCACGCCCTCTCAACCTCCTCTTCTCCTCCCCTGTGCCAAGCGGAAGCAACAACGATGGTGGCACGATGATGGTTTGATGCTTCGGGCTACGCCCCAGAGGTAGGATCGTTGCAGTTTCATTTTTATTTCCACATCGCCATTGAGCTTGATTAGTAGCATAGAATTGCCATTATTTTGTCGAGAAAATCACTTGTATTCGTAGTATATGTTCTGAGATATCCAACGCATGTTTCAGATTCAAAATCCGAGTTCCGGGGAGATCGCAGTCAGCCTCCAAAGATCCGTAGGTTTTTGGAGTTTTTAACGGTGAACTAGGGTTTTATGGAGGGTTTTAGTCTAGTCCGACAGTACGAATGGTGGCCCGGCGATCCATTAACGGTGGGGCTCTCCAACGGCGGCGGCGGGGCTCGGCAGTGGAGGTCAGCGCAGGGCAGCGCGATGAGCTGGCATGCGGCGCAGTCAGCTGGGCGAGCAAGGGCATCAGATGGGGACGGCAGCAGGTGACAACGGGGGTTGGGGTCAATCGGAGGCGAAGAGCGCAGTGGACGGCCGAGCTGGGGGCGACGGCGAGTGGGAGTCAGTTGGGGCGCAGATCACTGGGGACCGTCCTTTGGCCGGTTGGTGCGGCACACCCGGGGTCCTTGTGACCCCAGTCGACAGACAGGACCCACACCTCGCAGGTCCACTCAGGAGACCAGACTGGCCAAGCCTATCCAGGCGTGTTGGGGTAGTCTGCACGGTAAACTGCATACTGCCAGTTCAGGGTGTGGGTGGGCCGGCCAAACCGGCCCAGCCCACCCTATTTCGGACCACCGTCACTAAAACCCTCCCCTATTCTGTAAACAGTAAATTGGATTCTCCTTCCATCTGAGGCGACGCGTTCCTTGGATAGAGACGAACATTTTGAAATGGCCTTGGGAATGTTTAATTCCCGAGAAGAGGGGCTCGGTGGCACAGCAAGTACGTTAAGTGAATTACCGTTTTTCCCGAGGTTCTTGTTTTGGGCGGGGCAGACACATCTGATGTCCTATTTGGGTGTCGTTGGTGGTGTTGCGACCTTAGCATTGAGGAGATGTTTTCCAGGGTGGTTGCAGGCATTGAAACCGGTGTTGAGGCATGGGCCCCACAGGCTGTCTTTAATGTTTTGTGCTGCGTACTGCACCATTTTCATCGGACGTCCGTTCGGGGCGTGCATGCAGTCGATTCTGTGTGTTTTTCCAAGGGCATTACAATGGCGCAATCCACCCTCTTTAATTCTTCATGATGGCATGAGCCCCACGATGACCGTTTTGGGAGTTGACGGGGAATTCCAACTTCTTTACTAGGTTTCCATTTTGGACAAGTGTTTTGTCAAACTTGTATACTTTTTCAAGAGGATCGAAATGGTGTGATCTGTTCATTGTGCTTTTGGACCGAGATGCGTGTCCCACAAAGCACCGCTCGTGTGCGGTACAAAACAATGCATCTTTTTCTCCAGACATCCATTCCAAACAAGTAAGCAGTCAATTTGACATGTCTTTTCAAGGAGATCTCAACTGTGTGATGCACCCGACTGTTTTCGGGACCGAGGCCTGGGACCACGAGACACTATTCGAGCATAAAGCAGTTTTGGACGGCTTTCCGTCGGATGTCCGTTTGATGCGAGTAAACAGTCTATCTCACATATTTTTCTGCGAGCATTACAATGGAACGATCCATTTGGATGTGCAAAGACTCATTCAAGATCTCATTTAACGTGGATTCATGAAAAGTTTACCAATGGTGGTTCGTCCCGTGCTGTTTGTAGATAACCCTTGGCATGTGATCGCGTTCACTCTTTGGAGAGTGAAATGAATGCTTAAAGAGATGTGGTTGGTTGTGCTAGGTCTGTGGAGGATGTAGGTTGGTGAAGTTATGTTTACACCTTTTTGCGTTGAGAGTGGGTGTCATGTGCACGATAGCCCTTGGGTTGAGAATGTGGCATACTCTGGGAGTATGCAGGAATTCTTGGAGGTACATGTTGTAGTTTATACCTGATAACAATTGTGCACTGGGTTTGGAGATGATTTTGGTACACACATCATGTGGGCCCCATGTGTGTGTCTTGTTCTAATTTACATACCATTGACCTCTCGATATGTAGAGGGTCCTCCTGTTCCCGATATTTTTGACCAGTAGGGTTGAGTGGGTTTCCCCCTAGTCCTGTTCACAATGGTTAAGACCAGAAGGGTTGATTGGTTTCCCCTGGTTCTGTTCTCGATGGTTTTATTAGAATAGTTGTTTGGGTTCCCCTTTTTTCCTTTAGCTGTATGGGCTTTCAGTATCACGTCCCTTCTTGTTCCCTGGTAGAGTTTTTGTGGATTCGGTGTGACCAATACATTACATGGGAACCGATCCTCTATCTAGGAGGTTTTTTCCAGTAGGGATGGCCAGAGCAGATCCTAGTTTACCCTCTAATGGGGCAGGGCAGTGGGTTTCTCATCGACATCATTGGGTTTACCCTATAATGGGGATGGGAAATGGGTTTCTCATTGACCACTTAGGGTTTACCCTCCAGCAGAGACAATGCACTGGTTTACCCGACGACCTATTAGGGCTTAACCTGCAGTTGAGACAGGGCAATGGGTTACCTGATGACAACTTAGGGTTTACCCTCTAGTACAGACTGGGTAGTGGGTTACCCATCGACCTATTATGGTTTACCCTCTAGCAACGACTTGGCAGTGGGTTACCCAATGACCACTTAGGGTTTACACTCTAGCAAAGACTGGGAAGTGGGTTACCCGACGACCTCTTTGGGTTTACCCTTCTATGGGGCTGAAAAGTTGGTTACCTGATGACTTATTTCAGACTCAGTCCATTCTACTAGGCTAGTCTATGGTATTCCTCTATGACTAGAAGAGCGGGACCCTTGGTGGTACTGGTCAGTGATGTGAGAAATTTGGAATTGAGCAGACCTCTCGACTGTGTGACGGTGACGAGGTGTGGTTTGAATTTCCCTAGAACTCTCAAGTACGAGGGGAGCCTTCCCCACTAAGACGTGTCCTAGAGATGAGACCTAAAACTGTGCGGCCGAGTCAGTGCCTCCCAATGAGGATATTGTCAAGGTGCGGTGATTTGAGCCCCTTGACTTGCAGTTCGGGGAAGATGGGTGGGATGCTTGGAATCGATGGTGTTTACTTCTACAAATGGTGGCTACTCACTTTCATGGTCTGAGCTACGGGACGAAGATCCCCTTACGATCTTGTTCGGGTTTCTTGATAGAGCATATATATATGTATACCTTCTTCCAGTACCCCCACCTTGGGTTTTGGCTACTCTCCTTCCAGGAGAGGCAAAGACGCGCGAGGTATGCCACTTGCTTTCTATGTCTAGATTCTCGTGGGTGGACGATTCAAATCTCCTGCTATAGGTAGTGAAGACTCAACAAGAAGTTCATCTTCTTACCGTTTCTAGATCCTTGTGAAAGGACGAGTCTTCTTCCTTCATATTTTTGGGTTGAGTTGTACTCTTTACTGCTGTCTCGGTTGTACTCCTTTACTTTTCCCTATTCGATCTACTGGTCACCTCTTCAGTACCTCCTTTTTATCTCCCTCGAGCCATTAGGGAATCCAAATGAGTATTTTTATACTATCCCCTACTTGGGCTTTTCCCACACATGGTGTGACATTGCAGGCGACGAACAGGTCGATCGTGATGTCAGATGAGCTTTGGATTTCGGGAGCTTGGACCGCGTACAGTGGTCATAGTTGGGTTCCAGTTGAGGGACCCTCCCATCTGTTTTACATTTGTTTACATGTTGCCGGGTTGTGGATATTTTTTGGTAGGGTGCGTTTTTTTCCATTTTTCTTTTCATTTTACCTTCATCATTTACTTTGTGATGTTTAGAGGTTGATGCACTTTTTTGGTTGTTTATAGCAGCAAGTACTTTACTTTTCTTTTTTACTCTGCACTTCTTCATTGAGTGGGTTGTGTGTGTGTGTATAGGTACTTAGGAAAATGCCTCCTAGAGTTGTTTATCCTTCGGTGCTTATTGCCAGCCCCTGGCCTATGGAAGCGGTCTTGGGGTAGTTACGGATCGATCCCAGGTAGGGTTGGGTCGTGACAATGTCTCTATGGATTCTGTAACATACAGATCAATATTTATGTATATGTAGACTCACATTAGGGTATCATTACATGAATACAGTGGTGTATCATACATCTTTAGGACATGATCACTGGGTGTGTTTTCATACAATTAAGGTAAATATGGTGGTGAATAATATAGTATTATAGATAAACATTCCATGAATATATATCTTTAGGATATTTTAGTTTATATTACTATTGTTGTGCTAATTATTGGAATCCATAATTATTTTATAGATGAGTTGGTATAGAAAGTACCTAAGTTTCTGTGTCCTAAAGTAGACCAAGGGAATGGGATGGCTTGAAAGAAAAAATTGTGTTAGTTCTAAATGTTGAAGTTATAAAAGAGCTAGGCCTATATTTACAATGATGATAATTACTGCTGGTTATAATAGGTTGATATATCTTTTTTGTTGATCTAAATGGGATTAATATTATTTTCCTTTAAAAACTAGTGTATTAATTTTTTTAATGTCAGTGGTAGAATATGTGATTACGATATCAGAATTGATTCACAATGATATGGACTTGGTTTTTGGTGTTATTGTAAGAGTTATTTTCTAATACTCTTTGATAAGTGTAATAGTTGGAGATATTAATGTTTATTATTTTATGAGATATTTGAGTCTTTCAGTCTAGATGTTCTTGGGGATTTTTATTTTGAACCCATTATAGAGATATTAGAGAAGGTTCTGAAGGTTGATAATTTATTAACTATAATAGTATATTTCTTATTGATTTCTCAATGGAGTTCTACCTGTGGTTGAACTAAACTTATATGATCTCGACCATTGTAATCAGTTTCAAAAATGGTAATGGGATTTGGTTACTTGTATAATCTCAATAATTGGTTATGGATATTACATAGTTATTTTGTGGATTCTAAGGTACTCAATGTTTCTCTTTGGGTGAAATAGGTAATTTACATCAAATATTATCTTCTTTAATGTGTTTCCAAAAAAAGTGTGGGTATAATTTATCTATTCATAGACTATACTGATAGTTTCTAAGGCCCCCTAAGTAAAAATTTACATGGAATTATTAGGTTAGATGGCCATTATAATGACCCAAAGAGAGTGGTGTTGGGAGAGAACATCATGAAGGATATAAACATCCTCATTGATATACAACATATCTAAGAGGATGAAGATGAAAGTATTCGGGATAACAATGAGGAGGGTTGGGGGATAAAAAGTCTCTTTTATAGATGTTAAATAGATTGGAGAACTATAGGATGTTTCTAGTGTTATTTACCTTTACTCTACTCTTTCATGTGTTTTGATTGATAATAAGGAGTTTAATTAATATATCACCCCTTCCCTAGTTTATGGGTTCTAATTTTCAATTGATAATCTTCTGAACCCACTTGTATTGAAATATCTTATGGGAGGTAAAATAATGATGTATAAGGTGTGTTGTTGTGATATTATTATGGTATTAGATTGGTTTACATTGTACATAATATTATCTTTTATCTAATAATATATTTTCATCCTTTGTATGGATAGGTTTCACTAGGTAAAATCTTATATTGATTATAATTAGTATAGGATTATATTATCTTACTGGAATGGAAATTGTGTGGAATTCATTATGGAACGAAATATATGAGTAGGAAATTGATATATTGATCAATACCATTTTATAAAAGAGCAAATAAATTTAATTATTTGTGAATATTAAGAAAATATAGAGTATTCTCTCTAAGGTATGACTAATTATTAAAATGTTTTTTCTAGATGAAATAATTATTTTCCTACGATTAAAGGGATTAAATTTGGGTAGAGTTTTACAAATGTGTTTCTCATATTATTATTTCATATTATCATAATGAAATTATATAACTTTTTTACTTGTGGAATAAAATTCAAAAATTATTCTAGAAAGGTTTTATTTTTATTAGTTTGTCATTATGTCTTACTTATGTATCTTTTAATGAAATAATATCTATTTTTTTGGTTATAAATATATTACTTTTGGTTAACCTATCTAATGATGAAGAATCTACACCCTCTTCCATGTAGAGATTATTTGTTTGATGTGTTTAAAGGGTTTAGATGGTTTTCTAAGATTTATTTTAGGCTTTGATATCATTTTTTGAGGTTAAATAATGTATACATGGATTTTTTATATCATTATGAGAATTATTAGTTTTTAGTAATGTTGATGGGAGTTATGAAATCATATATTGTGGTTATAGAGATTATGAAATGGGAATTTCAACCCTATCATGAATTTTTTATTGTATCCATTGATGATATTTTATTTTAGTACGAGATAGAGGAGGATCATCTAAATCATCTTTGGATACTGTTATTACATCTCGTAAAACATTAATTTAATGGGAGGGTGTCTAAGATTCACTTTTTTACATGTGAGAGTCACACCCTGTGTTTGTCTATATTACTTGATAATGTAGCATAATACCTAAAAAATGTCATAGTAGTTATATCATGAAACCCATAATCGAATGATTCTAAATTGAAACATTTCTTAGGATTATATTATTATAATAAGAGGTTCAAAGAAATATTTTACTATATTACAACTCCATTAGTGGAAATTAATAAGAAATGAAATATTTTTTCTTGTATGAGATAATGTAAAGATTCTTTTAAAATATTATAATTGAAGTTTATGTGTTCTCAATTTCATTGATTATCTGAATAGGGTCTTCCTTATGAGTTATATTAATATTAATATCATCTGGGGTTTGGATATATCCTAATTTAAGAAATTCAAGTCATTGCATATGGATCTAAATTGTTATGCCTTCATGAATACAACTATGATACTTTTTTACTTGGAGATTCTAGTAGTGATTTCTATGATTAATATTTATTGGAAATATTTACTTTATAAACTTTAATGATTTTTTAATCTCATAAAAGATTAATATATTTATATTACAAAAAATATCTGATTTTTTAGAAAAGAAGATTGGCATAATTTCTACAATATTATGAATTAAAATCATATATACCCTAGGACATAGTAATATTTTATGTTGTGACTGAGTTATAAGTATTATGGTATTTTTTCATTAATATATAGATAAATTAAAAGTTATGGAGTTATTTTCATCATTACACCCCAGATTCACGAAGATTGATAATGAGGTAAGTCATTATCAACGGATGGTCATATATTCTTTGGTGTGATTGGTGTATGAGTCTAGGTTCATATACCTTAAGGTGGAGGTGTGGAGAGATCAAATATTTACTTGTTATACTCTTAATGTGTTGGGCAAGGTTTAGTATCATTGGGTTTTGTTTCATTGTATGCAATATGTTCTATATAGCATGTGTGGATGTGGGTTTTCAGTTGTGTTGTAGTACATATTTAAAGATATATTAAGGTGTTTCAAACGTATAACATTATTTAAAGATTCATTTTTTTACATGAGATTATGAAATAAATTTTTGGGTATTTATTTATTAGTTATTAATTCCTTCAGCTAAAACATAAACAAGAGTTGTTCGTGGGTGTTCTACATTTATTAATCACTGTATTATGCAAATGGGAAGAAGTTTTTATGGATTATTTTAGGAGAGTGCATCATTTTATAAATGGTAATTACGTTATTTGGGTTATTTTTGATTGTTTTACTTTGATGGAACCTTTATTATCAATTAATGAATCATTATTAGTAATAATTTTTTAAATATTTATTAATTTAAGTGGTAAGGATTTATGGAATTACAAGGATGATTGTATCCAATCAAGAATCATAGTTTAAATCATGGATATAGGGTAATTAAATCATGATTTGAGTCCCTATTTTTACATTATAATTACATTCCATTAATTGACTAATGATCAAAATGGGAATATGATTCATGAAATAGAGGACATATTGATGACTTGTATATTGGATTTTTGAGGAACATTTTTTGATCATTTCTCATTTATTGAGTTTATGTATAATAATTGTTACCATTATTCTATTTGTTTGGAACCTTTTGATGATTCATATGGAAAATATTTTCTCTCAATGGTATAGTAGGTTAAGATTGAAAATGTTGACATAATTTGGCCAAAGAGGGTGTAGGACGGAAACAGTGAGGCCACGAACTGTTATATAAAAGTCAGTTGACATTTGAGTGAGGAGAAAGGGGGAAAATGGAATGGTGGATACCATTATACTATAGTTTTTCATAAATAAATTTTTAAATAATTAATATTTGATATTTATAGATATATTAGTCAATTTGAAAATCTAAGAAACTCGAATCATGTTTGACGAAGAGTCACCATGACATGGGAAATCCGTTACCACATTTTTTGTAAAGTCAACTAAATATTTATTATAGATTTGGTGCTCCCAGAATAACAATGGTGCGAAACTAATTTCATTTTACTTATCACTGAAATTCATAAATCAAAATTTCATACTCATTTACATTTTTTCAGATGATTTTCAAATATTCTATAACATTCTTAAATATTCTAAAATTCTACAATGTTCCCATATTTTTTTAAATTCCGTAAACTATATTTTTGAATACAATATTAAAAGTATCTGTGTATTTGATCAAATAATTACTATGAATAAGAGTACAACATCATTAAAATTAACACTTAACAAAGTAATGTATGAGTTCTTTTAGGAAATTTTATTTCTAGGGATTTTTTTTCTAGTGGAATCTATCTAAAAATTTCTTCTTCTTTCTAGTTTTATTCAACCAATTGTAACACAAGACTATTTTCACCCATTATAGGATTTGAAAACCACTTGAAATGAGATTTTTTTTCTATTTTTTAATCCAACTGAATATGGTTAACTAAATTATTGTAACATAAAAATAATTAATTTTTCTATAATAACGGTCCAATAATAACTTCAACATTTTTAAAATTTTGATTTGTATTGAGACTTTTTTAGTTCAAATGCATCAATTCTTGAATGTATGAAAAACTCTTTCTAATTGTGAATTTGAACATCACAAAAATATTCTGAATTCTCCAATTGAACATATTATATCAATTAATTTATCATAAAACATCTTTAGAAATATCATTTTGGATGAGTTCTTCTTGAATTCTGTCTCTGGAAACTGAGATGACATCTCCCATTATTTTCTAAAAACATGGATTCATTCTTCATTAGTTAAAACAATTTAAATATTGTCTTGATAGAATACCAACATATTCATTTTCTCAGGTTTCTCACAAACTCCACAACATTATAAAAACATTGAAAATCCAAAAAAATCATAATATGAACTTCCTATCTAAAAGATTGTGTTTTTTCAGTAATTAAAAACATCATCAAACATTAGAATATTCAATCTTTATGATTTCATATAGTTTCTCCGTCTTTAGAATTGAGCCCAAAAACAAAAACATTGAAAATACCTATGTCTGAAGTTTTATAATATAGTAATCTTAATCAAAAGCTTTGAATCCTTTATTATTCTTCTGAAGGTCTATATCTGAAGTAGAATCTAAAGCTCTATGTTTTAAAAATTGTATCCAGACCACTATGTCATGATCTCTATTTATCTATAAAGTATCAAGATCTTACTTTCATAAAAATATTTTTTCCTGATGTTTTCCATGATGTTGAGAACTTTGAGATCAATGAATAATTTTCTGCTTTATTTTTAGATTGTTATGAACTTTATATCTTCCGGATATTCTTATTTTCTTCTTCATCATAACGTTGCACAAAATTTTCTATTCACACTTCCAACAACATCACCTTTTTTATATAAACATTCATTATTTTTTTTTTCAAAAACTAAAAAACATTGTTATAATAAATCAGAGAGGGTATTCAATCCCCTCTTTATATATTTTTTAAAACATTCATAAAAACATTTTATACTTATCATATTTCATCACTCAGACTTTTTCATAACTAATTTCTTTTAATAACTAGAATTTTTCAATTTTTACCAAAGAAAATAATTATTTAAAAAGGATTTTCATAACACAACACTACTATATAAAGTATTTTTTAAAGGATTTACATCCCTCAATTATAATGAAATTTATGGAAATATTAAGATAAAATCCCCCTCACGTTGATATTTTATATTTTTTTTAAAAAAAAATTTTAATCTCCCCCTTTTTTTTCTTTCCCACATTTTATGATTTCCACAAATAAATATTTATTAAAGAAAAAATTAAAAACTTATTATATGGTTTTTCATTTATCTCATTTATATTCATCATAATCAAATGAACTGTGGAGGACTTCCTTGGAAATTTTTGGAAGATAGAGGTTGAGGCTAAACATGAAGTTGTATCCTTAATTACAGAAATCTATCTTTTAGTAGAAATTTAAAAAAAAATCAGTCATATGATAATTGTAATAAATAAATTCCACCAAATCATCTCCACCAGTATCATTATCTTTTATAAAATCATGTAGAAATTAATATGTTTTGATCATTAGTGTTGTATAAGATTTTTGAAAAGATCAAGGGTTCTCTAATTATCAAAAGGTGTCGTTAATTGTTTGCAAACATATAATTTCAAATTTATCATTAGAACATTCATCCAAAATATTTGATTACAATACTCGGTTGCTACAACATATTATGTTTCTACTATTATCAATGTTTCTGAACATTATTTCTTACTATTCAATCCCACATATCATTAACCAATGTAAAATCCCCCTCCTAAAGTTGATTCTATATCATTGAAATCTCCATCCCAATCATCATTAATATAATTAGGAATGTTTATATCACAAATTATTTTTTATAATTTCCCAGTTAATTTTTTTCCTTTAACATATCTCAAGGTTCTACTTCCTTATAGCATATGTGATTCTCTTAGATCACACTGGTATCTTTCCCATAAACTCATAACATGAATAATATTAGGTCATGAGGATATAAGTTAAAGAAAACTTTTTATCACCTTGAAAAAATATTTTTTGTTTACACATTCTCCAATTTTATATTTACTCAAATTCTTTCTCTATAAGATCAAAGTATGATCTTTTTTAGAATCATTCATGCTAAAATTTTTTAACAACTCCCTTTCATACTTATCTTGACATATGAAAATGTTTTTTTCCTTTTTTTGAACTTATAAACCTAACAATAAAGGTAATTATCCAAAAATTGACATCCCGATATTCTTCTTCATTTCATATGTATATTTTTAACAAAAATTTTCTCTATTCACAGAAGAGATTTTATCATTCATATAAAAAATTATGTTAAGTTTACATGAACTCACTTCTTTCACATAAAATTTATTGTTAAATTTAACTTTATAGAAGATTAATATTTTGATAAAACTATCATATTTTGAGTATGAGGAACATTAATATTAATTTATCCCATACATGGATTTATACAATTAAAAATTTTATTTCATTATTTACAAGAAGAAAACCACAAGGTTTCTCAATGTAAACATATTTATCAACCTCCACATTTTAGAAAAATAATTGTACATTAGTATAATAAACATTATACAATTAATGTGTAACTACTTATAAAGAAATTCAAATGGTTAATCATCATGAAATCCGGGAAAAATATTATCTGAACTCCACATCTTCAACTTGCACATAACCTTTACAAAAATTCCTTTCATTTTATCTAAATTTTATTCATGTTAATTCAACTTTTTTATATACACCCATTTTATTCCAATAAAATTTTTATCACTTGGGCATGGAAAAATATACGAAATTTCATTTTTATCAATTTTATTAGACGATTAATTCTTACTATTCACCCATTATTTATGTTTTACTACTTTTGAAATTAACTCTGGTTCAATATGTGAGATGTGTAATGTTTGATTTTTTAATATCAACATTATTCTAGTCATAATCTAAGATTTCTAATTTGTATGTATATTTTTAGTTTCAACCAATTTCTTTAGGTTATGAAATTTAAAAGTTTCTCTTACAACATTACATTCCTCATAAAAGAATTTATTTGAGTCTTGACTTATCACATTGGGATCACATTAACATTCATTAGAAATATTTAGCTTTTCTTCCTTAAAATTTCCAACATTAGTTACTAATGAATTTTGATGTTCAACAACACTCACACCAAAGGAATCTACAAAATGTTTTAGAAATTTGTTCTGATATTTTTAACTTCATTCATTGGTTGAATATCCACTAATATTTTATTCCAAATCATTTTCATCACATTTATCAAGATTTTAATTTATTATTTTTAGTAAAAATGGACTTCTAACAAACATTGAAAACTTCACCAAAGGTATTTTGTTATTACACATTTCATAGGAGTCCATGTTTGATTCCATCCTTAAAAAACATATTTTTTTATATCTACATCTATTTTTATAGTGTCTCTCCAGTAGAATTTTGAAATGTTGTACTCTTCCAACTTGTTTCTTACCATTTCCAATTTATTTCTATTTTTCCTTTATTATACTCAAATTTTTAGGGATATATGTATATTTTTATTGATATTTTATTCCATTCTTCATTAGATAATATTCAAAAGTATTGCATGTGAATTATTTTCCATTATCAGTTCTAAACATTTTTATTTAAACCATTCTGTATCTCTAAATATCTCTTTATATTGGTATAAACATTTATAAAACATTGGATTTATATTTCATAAACATGATATTGGTAATATGAGTGAAACCATCATAAATGTGATAATGTAAAAAACCTATTTTGTTTATTAATGTCATTGTATTCCACAAATTTATGAGTGAATATGCTCATGTGGTCTAGTCGATTGCATTTATAATTTCTTATTACTTTTAGTAATCATCCTTAATTTCTAAAAAGTTATAAAAATATCTTCTACATTACTTAGTTATTTTAAAAGGTTTTATAAAATATTAACTTTAAAATATTTATAATTTTCTACTCAATATACCCAAACATATGATGCCATAACTTGTTCTCATCTTCAGCACTCATTTAACATGACTCAGTAAGTTCCCTAATCTAAAAAATATTTCCACTGGTTTACTATCCTCTTGTGAAATGTTTTACTTATTCTACACTTCTAATAAAAAACAAATTAATTTCTGAATATGACTTATTTTACATCATCATAGAGTTGAATTCTGATAAAATGGTTTTTCTTGATACTATCATCAAATAGAACTTCCATAGATTTTAGTTTTTAGGTGGTATCTCAATGGTTCATATTTATATGATTTTCGAGGAACTATCATTTCAAAATTTAATAACTCGCCCATTTTTATTTACAACATATTTGAATATTTTAATATCTCTCATCATTTGTGAGGAACTACTACTATAAAAAATACTTGGTTTGTTGTTTTTTATTTCTTTTATATATATCATAACAACAAAAGATATTTCTTCTATTTTCATTTTTATAGACTCATTTTCTTTTCCATCATAAGAATTATTCTATGGATGTGCAGTCATACATTCTTTAGTAAAGTAACTCAGTTGATCATATCTTCCAAATGCTTTCCCCATGTAGACAAACTAATTTTTGGACGTCAATTTTCTAACATCTTTATTTTTATAAATTATTATGTTCTATGGATTAGGAATTTCACTCACTCTTATTATAATAATTCCCCACATTATTCATAATTATTTCCAGGGAAAAATTTTCTATGACTATAGTTGTATGCTAAATGCCCATAAATTCCATAGCACCATAAAAACCCAAAAAAATCTAGGTTTTATTTAGGATTAATATTTTTCTATATAGAATGTCTTTTGAGGTTCATAACATCATTATAAACTTTGGTTATCTTGGTGTAGTCCATCTTTCATACAGAGGTAATTTTCAAATTTTTTTGATGTAATATATCTATCACAACCCTTATAAATCCAATAATTATAAAAAAATATCAATACCAAAAATATTTTTAAATTGAAATGAAATTTTAAATTTATTTGATGAATATTTCACATGATTCTTAGATATATTATTTTTTATTTCTTCGAATTTCCAAATTTTACTTCCAAATCCTTGCTGAAATGTTCATTTATCATTATTAAGGTTGTTTCAAGCTCAATAGTTTTATTATGTTTTGTAAAATTTATTTTCCTTGGATTATAATTTTTCATTGGGGTCTTGAAATTTCATTCCCTATTCATCAATTCTCAATTAGTAGATTTGGATATCTTTTTTGTACTCTTCTTCATAGTTAATCAATTTTTTTCTTCCTTTTACATCTTCTATACCTTCTTTCTTAGTCATTTTGATCTTTTTATTGAGTATTAATTTATTCTAAATACATGATACATGTTGTAATCTATGTTGATATTCTTTTTCAGATTAATCCCCTTCTTCTTATTCTTCCTTATTTAATAAATTCTTTTTTCTCAACTATTTCAAAGAATATAAAATTTATTTATGAATTATCATATTTTGAATAATCAATATCCTTTAATTCATATTTCAATCTCTTTCTAAATATACTTCTTATATTTACATTAAACATTTTCTCTACTTCAATGTACTTAATTTGTTCCCTATAAGTTTTGTTTAGATTTATACTTTGAGTCTTTTATTGATAATGATATTCAAATAAACCAAATTTCCTTTTCTAAAAGTTTATTGAAAACTACCCAATCCCACAACAATCATGAAAATTGAGAGGAAATTTTCCTCAATACTTTTATCTTCCTCTTCAAAATAATTATTTGAGATAAGTGGCATGATTTTTCATTCTACATAGAATTTTCTATATCTTTATAATAAAAAAGACTAATTTATTCAATATCTTTAATTTTAGTAATTCTCATTTATTCAGAATCTATTTTATTTTATGATTTCTTTTTAAATGCTATAGATTTTGTCATTGCATAGGAAATAATAATTTTACGCAATTCATCATGTGAGAAATCTTTTTTATATTATAATTAATATATTTTATAAGAAAAAATATTGGGAAATATTCTCATTAGTTAAATAATAAATATATAATCCTCAAGGATATCTCTGGAATATTTTATGTTGCATACAAGTTCATTCACTCAATTGATGTATTCGTCAATAGTTTCTTCATATCTCATTCTTATGTCTTCAATATGTTTTTAACAGATTTGTATATTCTCTTTCTTCAAATTAGTATCCCCTTAAAATTTTTATTCAAGCATGTACCACAATATCTTTGTTTTTTTGAGACCCATCGACTTCATGCAATATTTCTTTATCAGAGAAGTAAGAATTAAATTACTATCCTTTCCATAAAATTCAATGTTCATATTCTCAGTAAGATTAATTGGATCATATTTCTCTATAGGAGGATGGCCAATAATATTTTCACATAAAACCTCCAAGCCAAGATACGAAATATAGGGTATCATTATATTTTTCAATCCGTGGTAATTTATTTGATAAAATATACTGATACCTATATCATATATTGAATTAATATTTTCCTTGATAAGTACGTTGTTGGCGCCGAAATATTGTACGAAATGGAGGGACGAAAAAGAAGGATGGCACGCTGCCTCGCGAAGCAACATCATAAAGCACCGACGCGAAGAACCCCAAGCATCGCGGTCCCGCGAAGCTCTAGAGGTGGTAACTCTCCACGAACGCCGTTGATGTTCGCGAGCCCGTCGCGAAGCTCTAGAGGCGGTAACTCTCCGCGGACGTCGTTGATGTTCGCGAGCCCGTTGCGAAGATCCAGAGGCGGTAACTCTCCGCGCACGCCGTTGAAGTTCGCGATCACGCTGCGAAGCTCCTGAGGCGGCGCGCGAGTTCTGCTTCGCGGCGCCCCTTGCCTATAAATACTGGACTCCCCTTGAGTCTCGGGGACGGAAAATCCGACCTTTCGGCTTCTCCTCTCCCGAATCGCGAATCACCCTTTGCCCCCAGGAATCATGAGCTCTGCGAGGTACTTCTACTTCGCGAGATGCCTTTGCTTGGTCTCGTTTTGACCCCCTCTTTCGAGAGGGATGCCCTTCGCAAAGCTCAAGGGAATTCGCGAAGGAAGGGGATTCCCAAGGGAACCCGGGCAGCCGCGGAGCGTTTATGCTTCACGAAACACCCAACCCATACTAGGGATCCCTAGGCTAAGGCAGGATCACTACACATCGCGAAGCACACTGCTTCGCAGCACCATGCTTCGTGAGGAACCCCTTCTTCGCGAGGCAGTGCTCTGCGAATACTGTTCCACATCGCGAAGCACCCTCCACTCACACCTATGCCCTGTGCTAGGGCCAAGGCACTCTGCTTCGCGAAGCACACTCCTTTTCTTGGCAATTCCTCTTCCCGTGCGACCCTCCAGGTTTGCACGATGTGATTTCAAAGTCCCATGGACAATACCACTCGTTGCGTTGCTTCGCCTAATGCTTCTTCGCATAGGCATGCTAACGGCTATTGCTTCTTCGCATAGCCACGCTAATGTGGACCCCTCGACGGTTCGCTCCACACCCCCCCTTGACCACGACCTTACTGGTACCTTCCCTTCCCCAAGGACCAGAGGGTACAGGTTATGTAAGTCCTAGGGGTGTGGAGTGAACCCACCTTGTCCGAGCTGCAGGATGTTAAACTTCCAAGCATCACGTCCTCAACACATGACATTAAACTGTGACCCGACCTCGTCTTTCGCACGCGGGGTCCCCCCAGCTTGAACATTTTTTACGCCACTCGTCTCCATGGGAGTGGAATCACCCATCCACAAGGGATGATATCCTCCTTATTAGAGTGGCGTATGTTCATAGGAGAATGGAGACTCTAGTTCTCCAATGGATAGTTCCACCCCTGCATCTCCGTACTTCCCCACTACCGAGGTCAGTGGAGGGCGTGATAGGGAACGAGGCACCTCCCATCATTGGTCCTGAGTCCCTCTTTCACTGCGCTTTGCCGCACCTCAGGCCTCCATCCTGGAGTAAGTCCCAGTGCCGTGGGCCGCCTAATGCATAATCCCCTCTTCACTTCTCACGGACGCATCCTTCGCGACGTTATCGTCGTGTCCTTGCAACGTCTTGTTTCCCACACCAAGCATGACTCACGTGGGCTTAGAGTGAGCACTGACCCTGACCCCCACCCTCAGCGAACTACGAGGACTTTGATCCATGTCAAGGCATGGTACGTAGGAAGCCTCCACGAGGTTCAAGCCACATTACTCGGTCGTTCATTCACGTCGAGTTTAGCCCTCATCCAGCATGATGATAAACTGCATGTCCTTGTCCAGCATGACGTTAAACTGCATGCCCTCATCCGGCATGACGTTAAACTGCACACCTTCGTCCAGCATGACTTTAAACTGCATTCCAGTCTGACGGCAAGCCGTTGTGACCAACCCAAACTATGAGGACTTTGTTCTATATCAAGGCATGGTACGTAGGAAGCCTCTCAGAGGTTCAAGCCCATCTCCCATCGGACCAAGGTCCCTCATTTACGTCGGTTCGCCGACACCCATCGCCCGTCATTCATTCACGATAGGGTTCACTACCGTCTCGCATGACGTTAAACTGTATTCCATCAATCCCTTGAACTATGAGGACTTTGATCCATGTCAAGTCATGGTACGTAGGAAACCTTCCCAAGGTTCAAGCCCACCACTAGTGGACCCACCGATCTACTTTAACGTTGGTTCACTGATGAAACCCTTTGAACTACGAGGTTTTTGATCCATGTCAAGGCATGGTACATAGGAAGCCTCCACGAGGTCCAAGCCCACCAACACTAGGACCCTCCTGGTCCTCCCCATTCACATCAGCTCGCTGATGATGCCCGTCAGACCATGGTCCACCCTTGTGTCGGTCCACCGGCACCATCCTGATCTACGCAGACTTTGATTCCCTGCCACAGGGATACGTAGGAATCCCTTTCAAGGCTCAAGCCCGACTTCACCGTTTCCCTTGCAATGGTTCCTTGCCATTATACCCTCCAATTCATTCACCCATCCACCATCCACCCTGATCCTCACCCGGACCATCATATCCTGGTGAGACCATGTCGATATGCTCCTCTTCATAGCCACCCATGGGCTGGCCTTGGTATCGGCATCCCTTCAAGGAAAATCCCTCAATCCAATCTATTCTAGCTAATGTTCTAATCGTATTGACCCGTCTCCGCTAGACGTTAAACCTGCGGCGTACCTGTGCTAAACACGGGAAGCTGAGGAAAACCTCAGATATGTTTCTATGGCACATAATTCCCCGCGTTCGATGTGGGATGCCTCGGGCTTCCACGCCTTCGAGAAGCCCTATGACCAGGGATAATAGACAGACATGCCAGGTTCGCCAGCATCCAGACACGCTACTGATGCCTCAACGTGACTACTCCCCCAACTGAAGGTTGCTGCCCTGACCAGACCCTTTGGAAAGTCCCGACAGAAGCAGTGTAATTAACCGGCGTCCATGGAAACATGGCACTGGGAAGAGTTTCACGAACTATGTATTAAATCTATGTGGGAGACCCGGACTAGGTGATGAGTTCTGAGGAATCCACAGAGGGAAGAACTGACATCCCATCATCCCGTCTCGATCAAGGAGAAGACTTCCCTGAATAAGGATCGAATGTCACCCGCCTTTGGAAAGAGGGAATGTGGGTCAACAAGCGCCGCACGTCTTCCTCCGCGGACGGACGGATGCGCGCGCCCCGGCGAAAGCGTCGGAAACAGAAATGGTGAACCCGACGTGAAATTCTTCTCCTCAATGTGGAGATTAGTAGCGTTCGAGACACCAGTAGATTGACGTGTCACCGGATCCAGATATTCGGCGCCTGGTCCCGCCGAGCAAATGGCGGGCCTGTCGTGAAACTCACCGGAAGTCGGGGTAGTAGAACGTGGGGCATTCCGTTCTGCAGTGTGTTGGCGTGGATCATTCTTACAGACGTGGAGAATGGAAGGGCGTTGGGGCACTGGTTGTCGATTATTTTCCTCTCAGTGCAGATGAGTTGATCCCTTCGTTTCTAAGGAACCAGGTTTCTGTTACAGAGACACGATCACCGCCCGCCTGCCTACGCAGGGGCAGGGGAAACTCCGCCACAGCCACCCCGCATGGCGCCGCTACTGCCACGACGGCCGCCACATTGCAGAATACGAGGCGCCCACGTCCCCTTTCCCCATCAGAGGTCATCCAGCGAAGGGTGATCAACAAAATCGGGCGCAGGTACGAGGAGGAAGGGGTCATCCCAACTAGGGATATGGCCTGCTTGGACCTGGAGGCCTCCAGGCCCCGCCGTCAATGCCTCCCTAACATGCCGCACAGGGATCCCCTGCTCCCCACCCCAATGTTCAATCGTTTCGGGAGCTTGTCCTCGGAACGCCTTGACGGCTCCTCACATTACGCTGATGAGGCTGGCGCTGTCCGGCTCAGCCCGCTCAGGGTCCCGACCCAAGGGCTCTAGGCAAGTTCTCCCACCCCGCCGTGTCAGCGCCGCCGTCCGGCTCTGCATGAAGAGCATGCAGGCTATGCCCCTGCACCACCTGCACCAGCTCGTCTGACCCGACGTCAGCGTCGGGCCCGGACTGAGGACGCCCACCCAGGTGCGTCAACGTCAACATCTACAGTGGACCAAGCCACCGCCGACGTGCATCGTGGGGCCCCTACATATGCTGAGCAGGGGCACTCCTTCGCCCGACCAGGATCGAGACCTCAACCGCCCCACGGGAAGGCTGGGTTGACTCTCCGGGTCGCAGGCTTGAGTGGTGATCGCTGCGAACTAACCCACGGTGATGTCACCCCGTACGGAGGCCCACCCTGTACCACTACTCCACAGATCATGGGTCTTCCCCGCTCCGAAGCTCATCATGTAGGTATGCCTCGTGCTACCCCCATCCCGAAGGAAGGCCTGCCCAGCGGTAGTGACGCTCAGTGCGAAAACCTTTCCCGCGCCCACTAGACAGGGTATGGAGTCCATCCTCCTGCCCCCGATCACCGATCTGAAGGCACTGTCCATCCAGTCCTTCTCCAACATGGGGTCCCTCCCTACGTCCTCTCTGCAAGAGGTGAAGGTCCTCCTCACCTCAGTAACATGAGGAGCAAAGGCCATCCTCGCTCCGCCCGCATAGACCATGGAGGTCTTCCCCATGCTCCTGCCGGTATCAACAGGGGCTCCGCCCACATGGGTGGCGTTCATGGAGGTCCTCCCCATGTACCCTTTGACATTTGCCCTGGTCCCCTCGCACTTCGTCTATCTCGAGTGGGGCCCCCCTCCACCACGGCGCCAGCATCGCACCGAGGCTACATGATGAAAATCAACCGTGTCCCGAAGAGCCACCCCGGGGTAGGAGAGCGGGTCATCGCCACCATAAGAAGAGTCATGTGAAGGCCCGGGTGGAGATCAAACCTGCCCGCTTCTCCGACTCGGAAGTGGAATTCGACTCAGCAATGGAACCTTCTCCCCGCTCCTCCGTATCAAGGACTGGGGAGGAACCAGACGCGTTAGCCTCATTATCCCCGAATATGAGGTCCACCAAATTCCCATCTCTCTCCGCAGATACATCCAGGAGGAAGCAATCTTGGGAATTCCGTTGGTCTCGACTGCGCAATCACCACCATCGTCACCAGAACTGCACTCTACCTCTACCAGAGATTACAGAGAGCTATTTTGGGGGTCAACGGCGGTAGAGCGACGACACGACCTGTCGCCGGTAGCTGCGACTCCTGTGCCGGAAGCTGTGGCTATCAGCCCATCGTATCGTGACATCGTTGCCAGGTCACCTCACTCTTCAGAGGATGTCCCAGAATTCGCCGGCCAGTCAGCTCATTCACCATATTCTCCGCCACTGAGTTTACTATCCTAGAGGTCTTCCTCGGTACCGCTACCGGTCCTTCATCCACCCCCGGTTGACGAGTGGGGAAAAACAAGGCCAGACCCTGAGTCCGAACCCATGAGCTTCTGGAGTATTCTTGTAGCGGATTACTTCCCAGAGTAGTTCTGGCCGATGGCGGCGCTGAATTTTCGCGTACCAGAGTCTCTTACCCCTGAAGAAGTGGGGTGCTTTTGTCTAACCCTATGGGCGACACACGTCCGCCTTCGTTACGAACGGGTGGTGTACCCCAGAAGTCAGGAGCACTTCGAAGAAATCGGCGAGCAATGTGGCCTGATCGATTCGGCCGCACTCCTTGTGGCCCAGCACCCTGAGTCGCCAGGCCGCCAGAGCGCCCTTCAACGGAAATGCGTTCAGAGTTTCAATGTACTCCGCAGAATCGTCAGGGAAGCTACCCCCCATGTGCAAGTCCGTTGTTGGGGACACTATGCCGCTCTCCTCTTCGACCCTATCCGGAGGTAGCCCGATTCATTATGTGATATCGAGGACATGCCCTCGAGAGGGGTCGCAGTCCACATGGCTGACGTCATGGACAAGGAAGACGAACTTGAATTCCTTGATGGAGACTTACCCCCCAAGGGCGTACACCACTACTGGACCCATCAGGGAGGGTTACCCGTCAGCAGAGGAACCTGCTAGGCCTCCTCGTACCCACTGAGTCACTGGTACTCGATTGAAATACCGGAAAGGGTAAGGAGCACGTCGGAATTGTCAAGCACTCCGACCCATCTACCTCTGTGCAGAAAACTGACGAAGACCCCGAGAAGGCCACGTTACGCCAGCAGCTTGCTGAGCAGAAGAGGCTGGTTGACGAACTCTTGGCTGAGAACGCTGCAGAGCGGCGGCCCGACTATGGTAATCCCAGGCCGAGGAAGCAGGGGAATGAACAATTCCCCCCGGTGAGATGCCTACGGGAAACCCTGATCATGCTACTTCTGTAGACAGGGCAGAAGTCGGAGCATACGGCAAGAGGGCACGATACGTCTCGCCAAACCCTCCCGAGCGACAGGGCAATCTGAAGAATCCAGTCCGGTTTCCCCCAATCGCCCCGCAGGTTGTTCTGCCAGTTGATCCACGAGATGCCGAAGCCATCTACCGTGTTGAGGAACCTGGAAATGCACTTGTGGTTAGGGATCCACATCAAGACATGGACCCCCACCCGGATGATCTTATAGCGGCGCTCACAGCCCGCCTCGAAGCGTTGGAAACACGGCAGGTGGCGGTCCCACCAGATGGCAATCCGTATCCCGCGTGGGTGGATGATATGCCTGCACCTCCGGGTTTTGGGAACCCCACCTTCTCGCCCTTCAATGAGACAGGGGACCCACCGCAGCACTTGGATCATTTTTCTTCCAGGTGTGGCCCCATGCTGGGGACCCCAGCTCAGCAAGATGCCACCAAGCTCCGATGTGTCGTACAGACATTGGAAGGTCCGGCATTGGTCTGGTACATCCAGCTCCCTATCGGATCGGTGACCGGTTGGGAGGATCTCCGTCGGCGGTTCTAATACCAGTTCAGCTCCACCACGTAGAATACCGGCATTACAGACCTCTTCAAGTGCAAGCAGAGGCCTGATGGGCGAGTCATAGATTTTATCGCCCGGTGGAAGGGACTTACGTATTCCCTCGATATGCCACTGATTTAGGATAAATTACTGACGATGTGTGTGGGGAACGTCAAGACAGAGATGGTACCCTCCCTAATTACCCAGAACTACCCTGGAGGGTTCAACGATTTCTCAGATAAGGCTCAGCGCCTTGAGTAAGCCCTGCAACAGGCTAGTTAGGCATGTTTGTTGCCCCCCATGATCCCGTCCAGGAGGACCGCCAGGGCTGAACACACCGCGGTGGCCCAAATAGAAGCCCCTAGGAAGCTGGAATTACTGCCAGCGGCACCATCCCCGCAACCCCGCAGAGGTCCTCCACCTCAAGCACAGGCTCCTGCCCTGCAGCGACCACCTCAGAACCGACAGGTTCCCCCGCGCAATGCGCCACCACCACATAGGCGAGACAATCAGGCGCCGCCTCCTCGGCAGGCCCCTCCGGCCCCTCATCAGGGCCAGGCCCCCAGGGCCCCCTATTTGGATAGAAGGCACCAGACTTATTCGTTCAATGAAAATCAGGTCCCTAGATACTTCCGAAGTGCTCTAGAGCAAGGGATTGTGCATCTGCCCGAGTGCAGAAGGCCGGAAGAGGCGAATCTCACCGTTCACCCCAAATACTTCATATATCATCGGTTTTTGGGGAAAACTCTCAAGCAATTCTATGTGTTTAAAGACTGGATTCAAGACCAGGTCAACAACAACAAAGTCAAGTTGGGCCCAGCACCAGCGCAAGTGGCGGGTGTCTTTGCAGGGTCAGAGGTCGGTGGCGACAGCGAAGGCAAGTGGCTGCAGGTTCCCAACCGCGGATCCCGGAAATACGACGACTGGATGGCTCGAAAAACTGTTGTCCATGCCCATGGTATCATCCGGGTGTTCCTGAAGTAGCCAGAACCTTCAGAAGAAGTAGCTGGTACCCCTGCATCGTCTTCACAGTTGACCTCTTCCCAAAAGGTCATGCAGCGGCGATGCAAGAAGAAGCAACGCGCACCTCTGTTTCCGCCGTCATCTCGCATTCTTGGAAAATTTATGCCCCCTGAAATGGGGATTCCTCCTAGAATTCTCCTGGTACTAGATGACTCCTCGAGCGACAGCCAGGGGTATGATTCGGTTAACACCGTGGAGCTGGTAAAGCCCTATATGACTCTCGACGAGGGGGAGCGCCAGGCGAACCTCCCCAACGTTTACAGCCGACATCAACGTCAGCCGAATCGAAACCACGCTGGTCATTGAGGTACGTCAGCGGGCACTTCTAGTCAATACGTGCACTCTACTGAGACTAGAAAGCAGGCTCAGCGCAGAGCTCAGCATGCGCAACCCCGTCTAACGCCCTCAGCTCTACCTCCACCACCGTTTGTGCTACTAGATCGGGGAGAGCTGCCTCGTTCGTATCATAGTCAGTCTTGCCCGGCTACAGGCTATCCTCTGTTGTCCGATCATAGTCCGGCGACTACCCCTTAGGCTTCTACTATTAGGCAGAAAGATGTACCCAGTACTAGACGATCGCCGGTTCAACCAGCAGGACCCACTATGCCTCCAAATGCAGAACGACCTCCTGTAAGAAGAGGTTTGCATTTGGCACGAAATTATGATGTTATGAAGCACCTGGCCGGCATTCCGGCAAGGCTTTCTATCCTTGAGGCCCTTCTCCTATCATCTGAAATGCGCGACGCACTTTCCGAGGCCCTAAGGATCCCCCTCCAGTTTGAGACGGAGGTAGCAGCTGCAGAAGCCTTCCATACCGAGACGAGTGAAAACGCCGAATGTCAGGCAGTTATCTCGTTCTCTGGTTAATATGAGGACCCTCCTCTATAGGGTCACATTCGCCAGCTGTACATCACTGGACACTTCAATGGCGTGGAAGTCCGCCACTGCCTCGTTGACATGGGTTCCGGAATCAATCTAATTCCGACCCGGACGTTGCGAAAGCTGAGTCTGTCTGAAGGTGATTTAACTCCCTCTAACCTCAGAATCCAAGGGTACGACAGGACCGAGCAAACCCCAGTCAGCAAGATCTGCCTGAAGACTCAGTTCAGTGGCTTAATTGCCAGCACCGAGTTCATGGTTGTCTCTCAGGACACCGCTTACAACGCGTTGATGGGTAGGCCATGGATCCATCTTCATGCATCATTCCCTTCATCGTATCACCAGTGCCTCAAGTACTCGCTCAACGGTCGAGTAGGCATGCTCCAAGGAGACGCGTCCCCTTTCGCTTCTTGTGAGGCCCTCTATCTGGATGCGGGTTATTACAAAATTAAGGATAAGCAAATCCTAGTAAGTGAGGATGAACCCGCCCCGGTCACAAGTGATCCCTGGGCAAGCATTGATGACGACTACGTCTTCCCAATCCACTGATTGGAGGCCATGACCCTTGACATGGGGCAATGTTTTGTTGTTTCGGGTACACAAGGAAGTCATGTTCCTGTGTCCAAGCGAAGGCGGGAAATCACCTCATACTCCTACATCAACCAGGCTCAGGTGATCCCGGAACCTCCTATCCTTGTACGGTACCGGAATGTCAAGCTTATGACAACGGTGGTGCGCCATACGTGTCTCTTCCGTCAGGATGGAATTAACCGAATCAGGCCGACACATCACCACTGCTTTGATATCATCAAACATGGCCCCTTAGGCCGAAGGCCAGATGGGATAGGGTCGACTACCTTCATTGATATGGTCTCAATGGAAATTGATTCTCCTGATATGATGACCACTGCTGCCCGAGCCGGCACCAGCTGCCCCTCAGGATTTGATATCCTAGAAGTACCTCCCGTTGCGGGAAATCCCCACACGGGTGGAGAGGAAGACCTGGAGGATGCTCCCCCCACCTTTGAAGAAGGAATCTCTACCACGATTGATGAACTGGTACATGTGAGCCTTGGTAGCGAGGCAGATCCGAAACCCAGATTGATCAGTGCAGCCATGTTCCCCGAGGTGTGGAAGCAGTACGTAGACTTCCTCAAACAACACCGTGATGTGTTTCCTTGGTGTTACAACGAGATGCCAGGACTAGATCCCCAGGTAGCCGTTCACCGTCTGGGCCTCCCGGCGAAACATTTGGGGTTTAAGCAACCTCCCTAGAAGATGCACCCTTCTCATGGTGCTATGTTTGAGGCCAAAGTTGAGAATCTTATCAAATCCAACATCGTTAATGAAGTCCAGTACCCCAAGTGGCTTGCCAACATTGTGCCAGTCAGGAAGAAGAATGGGAAGATCAGAGTCTGCTTCGACTTCCGCGATCTTAATCGCCACTGCCCAAAGGATGGCTTACCACTCCCGGTGACAGAGTTATTGATTGACGCCACGGCCGGGTTCCAAGATCTCTCTTTCATGGACGGGTATTCTGGGTACAACCAGATCCGGATGGCCCCTGAAGACGAGGATTCCACTGCCTTCAGGACTCCCCAAGGTACCTTTTGCTACCAGGTTATGCCGTTCGGTTTGATAAATGTAGGTGCCACTTATCAGAGGGTCATGCATCGCATATTCAATCCGATTCTCGGGACATTGGTGGAATGCTATGTGGATGACCTCGTAGTCAAATCATGTCAGCGCCAGGACCATCTCAAAGACCTCGAGAAAGTGTCTGGTTTCCTCCGTTCCCATCACCTAAAGATGAACCCGTTGAAGTGTGCCTTCAGGGTCACCTCTGGGAAGTTTCTGGGCTTTGTTGTCAGATACAGAGGTATCGAGATCGACCTAGAGAAGATCAAGGCCATCAGCCAAATGCCTCCCCTGAGCAACATTCGGGAGCATCGAGGCTTCCAAGTCCACTTAGCCTATATACGCCGATTCATCGCGAATATGGCTGGCAAGTGTAATCCCTTTTCCTAACTCATGAAGAAGGGCGCCGCCTACGAATGGGATGAGGAGTGTCGGGCCGCCATCGAGGAAATCAAGCAGTATCTGCTCCAACCTCCGGTATTGATGCCAACCGTCTCTGGAAAGCCGCTGGTCCTTTACATGACCGCCCTGGAAAGATCCCTTGGTGCACTGCTCGCCCAGAAGAATAACGAGGGTACTGAGAATAGTCTCTACTATCTCAGCCGCATGCTTCTCGATACAGAGGTCAGATACTCCTCTATCGAAAAGAGCTACCTTGCACTCATCTTCGCCGTGTAGAAGTTGCGACATTACCTATATCACCATGAGGTGCAATTGGTCTCCCGGGTAGACCCACTTAAGTACATCCTGAACCGTCCCATGCTGACTAGATGACTATCACGGTGGGTGGTGATTCTCCAGCAGTTTGATATCAGGTTCGTACCTCAGAAGGCCATTAAGGGACAGGCGTTGGCAGACTTTTTAGCTTCCCATACAACCTCCGTGGATCAATCCCTGGACCTAGATTTTCCTGACAAGATGATCCTCTCAGTCGATCATGTCGTCCCGTGTTGGCAAATGCATTTTGACGGTGCTTCCCGGAGCCCCACCGGTAAGCGGCTCAACGATCCCAAGCTCAACAGAGTGGGTCTGGGTATTGTCTTCATTACCCCGGCGCAAGCCGTCCTTCCATACTTGTTCCTGTTGTCATAAGGCTATACGAACAATGAGGCAGAGTACCAGGCTCTCATCACCGGCCACGAGTTGGACCTTGAAATCCATGTGCCCCATCTACATGTGAAAGAAGATTCCGAGCTAGTAATCAAACAGGTTAATGGATAATACGTCATCAGAAAGCCGGAGCTTGTACCATTGCTAGAGTACACCCTCCGCCTAATGGCCCAGTTCTCTTCTCGACCAGAGGTTACCCATGTCCCACGGTCACAGAACGGTCAAGCAGACGCCTTGGCTGGTTTATCCGCGTCTCTCGCAGAACCCGAGCAAGATTATTTGATCATACGTGTGGAACACCGAAGAGTCATTTCCCCCGTCACCCAAGAGGACAATTATGGCCTACGAGTAAGTCATCTCACTGCCGGACCCTCCACGTTAGGGGTCCCGGGTTCGTCAGACGTAGTGGTTGAAGCCACTCCCGACTAGAGGGCACCTTTTGTCGAGTATCTCCAAAATGGTCGCCTCCCGGACGACCGGCCCGAGCGCGAGCGAATTCGACGCCACGCGCTGCAATTTACCCTCCAAAGCGGTCCCAGTCTTGAACAGATCCTTTATAAGCATATTTTCAATGGTATTATCCTCCGTTGCATCCAAGGAGTAGAGATACCTCAGGTTATGAAAGAGGTTCACACCGTTTCCTGTGGCGCCCACCAAGCTGGGCCGAATCTGTCCCATCAATTCCGGAGGTTGTGGTACTTCTGGCCCTCTATGATCCACGATTGTATTGGGTATGCAAGAGATGCCACTCGTGCCATGTTCACACCGACTTCCTACATCAGCCGCCGGAGCCCCTCCACCCCACCAAGTACTCTTGGCCATTTGCGGTATGGGGACTCGATGTAGTGGGACCGTATCCACCGGCAATAGCCCGCCAGTATAGGTTCATCCTGACTGCTACAGACTTCTTCTCCAAGTGGGAAGAAGCTGTTCCGCTCAAAGAGGTCAAGGCCCATTCCATCGTTGAATTTGTGAGCTCCAATATTATCCACCGGTTTGGAGTCCCTCACGCCATCCTCACCGATAACGGCACCAACTTCCGAGCAGCTGAACTGAAGAAATTGTACGCCAAGTACAACATCCGTTCGAACCATACCTACTGCTACCACGCGCATGCAAACGGACAGATCGAGGCGTTCAACAAAACCCTCTCTAACATTATGCAAAAAGATGGTTGGTTAGAACAAGAAAAGTTGGTCGGACATGCTCCCCAATGCCCTCTGGGCTTATCGGACGACGACTCGCAACTCTACCCAGCTGACCCCATATTCCCTGGTGTATGGAGCTGAGGCCATTCTACCCATTGAGATCTAGCTTCCATCGTTACGCACTGCAGTTTATGATCACCAGACATCAGATGAGGTAGCTGAAATCCGTCTAGCTGAATTAGAAGCACTAGACGAGAACCGGCTTCATGCCCTGCACAATCTGGAAAGGCATCGGGATAAGATAGCGAGGGCCTTCAACAAGAAGGTTCATCTCCGCTCTTTCCTACAGGGCGACCTGGTACTGGCCCTTCGAGCACCAATGATTCCCGGAAGGAAACTGCCCAAATTAGAACCCAAATGGGAAGGGCCTTATATCATCCATAAGGTTTACCACAATGGAGCATACTCCATGGTGACCACGGATGGAGAGCGTATAGCCCCTCCCACCTATGCCAAATTCCTCAAGCGATACTTTGCCTAGGGAAAAAGGGTCCCGCATGACCCTACACTACGAAAGGGTCCCGCATGAACTTAAACTACACGTTATGGTCATGTATTACCTTAAACTGCATCTTCGTCCTGCAAGACGATAAACTGCAAAAATGGTCCTGCATGACCTTAAACTGCATCTTCGTCCTGCAAGACGATAAACTTCAAAAATGGTCCTGCATGACTTTAAACTGCACATTATGGTCCAACACGACCTTAAACTGTAAGGTCTTGCACGACCATAAACTGCATCTTCATCATGCAAGACGATAAACTGCAAAATGGTCCGAGCTCTATGACTTTAAACTAAGATCTCCCCCCGTCCTTACTGCAAGACGTTAAAATGCAAGCCAGTCAGACCTTCCTGACCGAGGCTCAGCCTCAGGCCCCTGGGCCTCCTTGGGTCCCCAACCCTCGTCCTTACTGCAAGACGTTAAACTGCAAGCCAGTCAGGCCTTCCTGACCGAGGCTCAGCCTCAGGCCCCTTGGCATCCTTGGGCCCCTGGCCCCCGTCCTTACTGCAACACGTTAAACTGCAAGCCAGTCCGGCCTTCCTGACCAAGGATTAGCCTCAGGCCCCTTGGCCTCCTTGGGCCCCGACCCCCCGTCTTCACCGCGAGACGTTAAACCGCAAACTGTTCAGGTCTCCCTGACCGCGGTCTGGCCTCAGGCCCCTTGGTTTTCCCTGACTTACCCTCTTGCGGGATTGTACGGTATGGTGTGGGACTACATCCTCATTCTCATCAGATTACATTCCATACCTTACATATCCCCAACTGAGATGCCTCCTCATCCCACAAGACGTTAAACTGCATCTCAAGAACTACATGTGGCATGATTCCCATCTCAATGGGATACGTATGAATGCTCGGACGCCTCGTCTTGAGCCCAGCCCCAAGCATTTCTCTTCCACTATCCCCCCTGGGAATAGTTTCCTTGGAGGATCTTTGTGTAGCGGGGGGTTGGATTTTTTAGCCCCACTCATACAACCTTGCTCACACAAGGATTGTAAGGGTCGCACCATGTGCCCACTCCCGTTCTTCTATCCTCCCACGTCCTCACCGCATGACGCTAAACCGCATGGCCTTCAAGCACTACGTATGTCTTGATTCTCATCCTCATGAGATACGTAGGAATGCCCGGACATTTCATCCGTTGGCCCAGCCCAAAAGCCAAAATCATCCCCTCGAGTCAAGACATGGAAAGGTGCACACTTTTTACCCAACTCACATCGAGCAAGCCTCGACCCGGCTGCACATCCCCCCTAGAGATGTTTGCCTCTTTCGTGGATGGATACAGCTATGCTTCACCCACTCCTTGACTGGGATTCCATCATTTTTCACACCCGGAGGGACCCCCAAGAATGGCCTGGATACTATGACCAAGGGATCTCCTACTGATACGGGCCAACGCCCCCGAGGGTTTTCAAGCAACAAGCTGATACAAGTCCCGCGTTGCGAATCCGGTCAGCGGTCGACGCTCATTTGCTGCTCCCGTATCAGGTTACCATAGGAACGTTGTGTTTCGAACATGGTCAATAGTGTCCTGGCTCTTCGGGTCCACCCTGAGATGTCCCAGACATCGAGTGTAGTGATTCATTCTACTCCATCCCGAATTAACAAGCTCCTCCCCAGGGTGGTGCTAGCGATCAGGTCCACGACCCCGATTCCCCATAGGGGTGTACGGTGTCGTGTGGGACTGTGTCCTCATTCACGTCGGGATAATGTACCAAGCTGTACGCCTCCCCTTACGTGGCCCAGCCTCAGGCCCCTTGGCCTCCTCGGGTCCCCGACCCTCGTCCTCACTGTAAGACGATAAACTGCGAGCAGGTCAGGCCTTCCTGACCAATGCCTATCCATCATGCCCCATGGCCTTTCCGGGCCCCAGCCCAGGTCCTCTCTTATAGGAGTGTATGGTGTGGAGTGCTTGATTCCCATCCTCATGAGATACGTAGGACCACCTGAATGTCTATGATTCGGGTCCAACCCCATCTCTCGGGAATCTTGATCCCATCTTGGCCCCTTGGCCTACCCTTCCTCCATGAGAGGATTATATGGCGTGGTGTGGGATTATGTCCTCATTCACGTCGGTCTCGTAATGAACACGCCATGTAACTATCCCTACTATGTTGTTTCGTCGACCCCTCTTCGGCGGTTCACCAATGTGCCTAAGAGTACTCTGGTTTATTACCTGGAATGCCGATCATTACTCGGACACGTCCGCTCCTGCTCTCCAGGCTTTGTGTATCCCTGCATCATGGCTTCCATCATCTTTCACACCCTGAGGGACCCCCAAGAACGGCCTGGATACTACGCCCAAGGGCTCTCCTACCGTTACAGGCCAATGCCCCCGAGGGTTTCGGACAACAAATCGATAAAATCCCGCCTTACGAATATGGTCAGCGGTCGATGCTCGTTCTTTGTTCCCACCTCAGGAAAACGCGATATGGATGCTGTGTTGCCACCATGGTTAACCGTTTTCCTCTATCGCCACGCCAACCCATTAATCCCAAAATGTCGGGTACACAATTCACACCCTTCATCACTTCATCATGTCCAAGTAGAGTCTCGGAACTCTTGGTACTTTCCCTCAGTGCACGTCTGCGCGTTGGGGGAACAAGCCACGTCAAAGGTTTCCTTCGGGGCTCTCTGCCAACTCCCCTTTGATGGACGCCCCAAGTATTGCGATAAGGATTCCCCCCCTTGTTTCCCACACCGAGTTTAACTCATGTGCGCTTAGGGATCGGGTTGACATATGTGCTTACTCGGGAGGTTGTCACCATCCACGGTCCGAGCTCTAAGACCTTAAACTAAGATTCTCATCTGGAACTACGTTCAGCTGGATTCCCATCTTAATGGGATATGTAGGAATGCCCAGACCCCTTGTCTTTGGGACCATCTTGAGTTCAGTAAATTCACCTCTCTGGTCCTGCCTTTAGGACCTCGACTACGGGACCGCGTGGCGTAGTGCGGGATTATGTCCTCATTCACGTCGAGATTGCAATAGCTACACCACACACACCCCCGTTCTGAGAGTTATCCCTCCCATTCCTTGTCTATCATGACATTAAAAGGCACCCTTAAGAACTACGTGTGGCTTGATTCCCATCCTCATGGGATACGTAGGACCACCCGGACACCCTGTCTTCGGGTACAACCCATTTAGTGAGCCAGTCTCTCCCCCTGTTTCACCTCTTACCTCTATATAGGCCCCTCAGCCTATGGTCTCCCTCTCCGAATGGAGTACAATGTGATGTGGGATCATGTCTCCATCAATTGTGTTTTATAACACTACGCACGTTCCCCGCCTAGCATCATCTCTGCTATGTCTGCGCTGCATGAAGATAAAATGCATGCTTGGTCCTATCATACGACCCTAAACTATGACATTATCGTCCTGTCCGCACGACGAAAAATGGCACTGCATTGTGGTGACCTTGTTGTAGAGGACATCACATTGGGTATTGGTCATGTGCCATGCCATTTGTCAACGCCCATCACAGCTTGATCCTTGTGGAGACATCACGGCCTACTATTCTAGGCCTTTCGCTTCACAAAAAAAACATTCACCATAAAGGACAAAAAAGATTTATCAAATTCCACTTCTTTTAGTGCAAGGGCCATGCCCACATTCCCCTTTTCCCCTGGCACTGGTACCTTACCGTGCCGCCTTTCAGAACTACGTATGGATTGATTCTCATCCTTATGAGATACGTAGGAGCGCCCGAGCACTTCCCCACGGGCCCAACCTAACCTTTGTGTTCGGGCCCTCGACTCGAGCATTTCCCCAGAGAATGCATGGTAAGTAGAGCATAGGCCCTCCATTACGTCGGGTTTTGTTGCCATGCGTCCCCTGCTCCCTTTACCCATTTATTGTCTAAAGACCATCCAGAACTACATATGGCTTGATTCTTGTCCTTATGAGATACGTAGGAGCGCCCGGGCACTTCTTCCCGGGGCCAGCCTAACTTTCGCTTTCGGTCCCTTGACCAAAAAACCTCTCCTAAGGGGGGTCAGGCGGCGTGATATGGGATTACATCCTCATTCGCGTCAGGTTGTTCATCACACCATACACACCCCCTATTCCCATTCACGCCAGGTGTTTGAGTTACTCCACCATGTGCCTATTATATCTCCTCTCATCCATGGTCTGAATTCTACGACTCTAAACTAAGATCTGCATATGGGAAAGGAATCTCCTCCCTCCCTCTAATACGTCTTGTTGTCGTATTCAAATGTGTTTCGACAAAGAGCCCGAAGTGTGGGACTTTCATACGGACATTCCCTTCGCCCCACGACCAAGCTTCGTGAGCTCGCTATTTGGATCCTCATCCTCTTCCACATCCAAAAGGACCCTCAGACGACATGGATACTAGGATTAAGGGCTCTCCATGAATGTTGGACCTAAGGGGCCTCCAATCATTTCGGGCCCACGCCCCTACGGATATTTGACAACATTTGCGACATGGTCCCGTGTTTCGAACATGGTCAATGGTCAACCCTCATTTGTTTGTCCCCATTCTAGGCTAACGCGATAGGATGCTGTGTTGCGAACACGGTCAGCAGTTATCCTCCATCGTCACGCCGCCATCATCGTGATCTGAATCTCAAGTGCCATGATTCACACATTTCCACTTCCTCATGTTCAAGTGGAATTCCATCATACTCGGCTCTTTATCTTCGCTCATCTAGGTGCACTAAATGATCGTGTTAGTGTCATTGGGCCAGTATTCACCGAGCATCCCTTTACCCTAACCTTCCCCTTTTTGTGTCGGGAAATTCCCACCACTACTGCTTGTTTCCCACACCGAGCACGACTCACGTGGGCTTAGTAGTTTTGGCAGGATGTGTACCAACGCAGTCGGGCTGCTCCTCGTCCCGCATGACGTTAAACTGTGCCTCCAGAACTACGTATGGCTTGATTCCCATCCTCATGGGGTACGTAGGAACACCCGACCACTCTGCTTCGGGCCCAGCTTAATCCTCACTCTTGGTCCCTCGACCTGAATAGTTTCCTCCGAGAGTACGTGGTATGATTTGGACTCCAAGTCCTCATTCACGTCGTTTTCATATATACCGCACCACATGTTCCCTGGGATCTTCCCTTTTATTCTACGTCCTATCGTATGACGTTAAACTATAGTAGTCCATGTTTCCTCAACGCATGACACTAAACTGTGGTTCTACCCTGAATTAGTTCAGGATGCCCCAAGATCCCATTGGGAAGTGGCATGACCCCTCTCCAGAGGGGCCCTATCCCAACGAAGGAAGGATCCATGGCCAAGCCAACACGCCCATCTAGCATAATCCCACCACGGTGGTGTAACTACCTAAGTGTAGGATTTTGTTCGGACAAACCATCCCTCCATATTCCACTCTTTGCGTGACCCTTATTCGGACCCTCGTTCCCTTTCATGTCTAAAGGTACCCTCTAACAGTCTAGTCCCATGCCGCATCGGCTCACCTACCATCCTGGGCCAACGTTCCAGAAGACTGGTCATGTTTGGAAGGACCCCCTAACAGTATGGATTTTTGACCTATGGTCCGCCAACTGTCCTGGGCCAACGTCCTGAAGGATTGATCAATAACATTTGTGACATGGTACCGTGTTTCGAACATGGTCAACGGTCGACCCTCATTTGTTGTCCCCATTACAGGCTAATGTAGTAAGGATATCGCTCCTCCTCCATGGTTAACTGTTGTCCCTTATTGTCACGCCATCCCCATAGTGTCCCGAATCGTGGGTATCGTGATTCACACTTCCCATTTTCACCTTTTTGGATCGATTTCAGCACCCTTGGTGTTGCACCGTTCGTGCGTAAGAGCACGCGGAAGAAACGACAATTCGGATGTTCAGAAAAATTCTTTCTCTGGTCAAGCCTCTCCCATCTTTCTGGAATCTGGACTGGTAATCCGAATCCCGGATGCCCGGAGCATGGTCCCCACTCCTATGTTAGGTGGGATGAGAAGGAAACTATCTCCTGTTTCTCACATCGGGCTCGACCCACGTGGGCTTAGGGAATTGTCGCTGAACGTCCCGAAAACATTGTAGGGATGTAACAATGCGATTCTAACAGAGGAAATTGTGGGCACTATGACATTAAAAAAAATTGAAGCACTAAAGTACCAATAAAAGGTTTTTGGTTTGTTACAATACCCGGGGTCAACTCCCCCCATGGACGGGTTGACCCCATCAAAAGAGCGTTGCAGCTCCGCCACCCATTGGCTTGTGACGTCCAAGGCTTGCTGCCGTTGACTTAGATCCCGCTCCTCCTCAGCAGCGGCGGGGTGCAGTTCATTAGATTTGGCTTTGGACCTCTCTACGCCAGCTTGAACGGAAGCCATCTTTCCAAAGGCCTGCCTCATATGCTCTTCTGACTCTGCCAGCTGGGCCATCAACCATGATACCAGCTCAGATTGTGCATTGAGATAGGCTGAAAGCTCATCTGCCCGGGTATGCATCTGTTGGACCTCGCCTTCAGCCTCCTGGAGTTTCTTGATGTTGGTCGCCTTCCTCCACTGCCATCCCACGCTGATCCCACGATCATGCTCCCGGATCTTATCAGCCATAAAATCTCAGATGAGTGAGTGAGGACGATGAGAATCCACTCCCCTAGCGCATAGTTTGCGCAACCGCGAGCGGATTCTATCCATTTCGGCCAGCCATTGAACTTGGGGGTGTCCTTGATGAAGCGCATGATCAACTTCCATGACCAGCGGCAGACTATGCTGCTGTCTTCCTTGTCGGAGGGCATTTTGTCCCAGTCTGCGCGATTGGCATGCTCATACGCGGGATACACCCGCAGGAAATCCTCGGAAGGATCAACATCCGGTGTTGAATCCAGTACGGCACCTGGCACCGAAGCAGGCGTGACAAGACTGGGATCGACCGGTTGATCCTCTTCCTCGGAGTCCACCTCAATGACTTCGGGTACGACCCTGCTGGTCGTCCCGCCAGTGATGATGTGCGTCGCAGCTTGAGGAGATGGGGGGACTATCGCCACCATCACCGGCATGCCCCTAGGGGGGGCGCCACCAGACATCCCGACCAGTCTTGCCGCATCAGCCCACGCCAGTTGGAGAACTATACGTCAGAGAGGGACATAAACGTTAGTTGGTAGGCATAGTCTACATATGATGACAGCGAAACCGGTAGAGGAGACTTACGGAGATCGACCTCATGGCGCTTCTCTTGAGCCGGTACTGACTGGACCTCGAGGCGATGCCCTCCTTATACTGCCGGAAGTTCTGTAGATTCTGAAGGACCCACCTCGGGTGCTTTGGTCCCACCAGACACGGAACTGGACGCAGCCATAGGCGTAGGTTCTGAAGGTCCCGCATCATCACCCGCCAAGGGGTGAGAACGAGGCCTAAGAACAAGTTCCTCCTGTTTGGCTCAAACATCGGTGAGAAGTCCATAGTGACCCAAGAACAGATCGTAAGGAAAGAAGTTCGGAATGCTACCTCGAGAGCCTCCACGAAATCGTCAGAATCTGGGCCTTGATCTCTGACCTCACCTTCCTCCAACGGGCTCCCTCCTCCAGCCTCATCCTCCCGAGAGGAGTCCCCTGATTCATCCGGCAGAGGGAAGCGCTCCCTCATATCGGCAGCCGATAACTGTGGGGGGACCGTTCGATTCAGCAGTACCCTCACAGGGTCTGTCATTGGGCGAGGGACACCACTGGAGTGAACTTAATCCTCCACCTCATCTAGGTATTGCTCTACCTCCACCGGAGACGCCATGAATCCAGCCCGGACTGGGCCTATGCCCAGTAATTCCATCCCAAGGCAATTCAGGTGGGCCCATATCTCGGGTGGGCTGAGGAATTGCCGGTTGACATCCCAAATGTCTCAGGCTTCCGGGAAGACAACATCCTCTGCCATGTCGATATGACGCAGCCGCTTCCCCAGAGCCTGAGTGGATATCCTATGAAATCCCCTCGGTGGCTGCCCCTCTGGATGGCCTTCCTTTTCCGGAATCACCGGATCCACTGCTGCTTTCATACCCTCGGTCGGTGCGGGTATCATCGCCATGGCAGCCCCGCTACCGCGAGCGGCCCTAGCTGCCCTCCGACCCTGACCTCGGGATAGGGGAGGCCCACCGTCACCGACCCGAATAGTTGGTTTCTTCAGCATCTCCCCTGGGTAAGAAGCCTCCCAACTAATGGCATACTCCCTCACCAATCCGAAAGCGGCGGTGGATGGAGGCAATGCAATACGCATCTTCCAATCTTCCCGTGTGAACATGAGCCACACCTGCCTCATCACACACGGGTGCTCCTCGTGACGCACCTCCCAGTAGACTTGCGGGGTCAGCCGCTGGAGGCACCGGAATTGCCTCGCAAACCGATGCGGGGCGTACGGTTCGTAGAGAGGCTCACGATCTATCTGTGCCACCAAAACTCCACCTCGAAAGGCGAGGAGGTAAGCCCGATTTTCTTCTGTTCCCCTCCCTTCATCAGTAAGTATCCCCGTCGGCAATGGGAAGGGATGGAAATTAAACTCATCTTCCCTCTACACCCGATTCATCACCATCGGAACGACTATTTTGAATGGTAAGCTCACGACCGCGTTCAGGATGGAGGGGCGGAAGTTCGATCCCGGCGGAGAAATTGGGTTTGGATACTCATAAACCCCCCTGATGTGCGTTGCGATCCACCCATACAGGAGGTGGAAGGGCCCACATATCCTTGGCGGCTTCTTGCCCTTGCTAATGTGCCGCAACATTCTGTACAATTTGGAGAGCATTGGAATCCCCATATTGATCTGCTGCCACTTGGCCAACAGGGAAGCCATAATAAACGAGCTAGGCCGCACCCCCATGCTTGTATCCCTCACCGGTAGGATCCAAACACAGATGAGAGCCGCGATGAACTCTGCCAGCCTGACTATCGGCTGTTGTTTAGTGCTGAGACTGAAACCCCAAGTCTTCCATTGGCTATCCTCCAAGACCCTCCAATACGAGTGCCCCTTACCCCGTTGGGCCGCCCTCGGAAAAGTTCGAGGCCTCAGAGGGAACTCTCGATTCTCTGGGAAATTTAGGAAGCATTTGAACCATCTCCTGAAGTGGACATCCCTCACTGCCTCCTTGTCCCCTCCAGGGACGAGTGCCATCAGCGCTGACGCCAGTCGCAGAATTTGCTATGTATACTCCCACGCGCTGATGATGGGGAGGAATTCATCATACATGGCCCCCAAGATTGGAACCCCAGAAATCTGGTGGACATCCCACAGGCTGATGCCCACCTCCCCGTGATGCAGTTGAAAAGTATTGGTCCTAGACGACCATCTTCTTAGCAATTCCGGCATCAGTTGCTTCGGTTGGTAAATGTGGAATTGGGAGGCCCATGCCGCCTCATACAACCCCACTCTCCTCAGCTCGGCCCCAAACTTCCCGCATGAGGCGCCTACCCAGTAGGCCTAGGCCCAGTCATCAGTGACGTTGCCACCCTGGCGCAGGTCCCACTCATCGGACCAGCCCTTCTTCAAATCCTGCAAAGCCGCCTTCAACATGGTACAGTAGAGAGGATGAGACTTCTACGGTTGCAGTGGCCTCCCATCGATATCGTTCACATGGTTGTAGAGACAGTCAGCGGTAACGGGTGTGAAGTTCTCCTGTGCATGACCATCGGCCGCCCTGAACCATTGGTGCTGGCATGGTGTGCTCCTGAACCAGCAGGCTGGTTCGTCCCTACTCGCCTCAGGGATGAAGACGTCATCCCTCAACCAGAAGCCATACAATGGAAGCTTCTTGTACTGAGGATAATCCTTTTGACCCTCTGATAGCAGATCTGTCAAAGAAGCGTGGTCCGAATGGCTTTGGACCCTCTCCCCAAAGCCTGGACGGTTGGCCATCTTATCCCGATGGGCAGCATCTGCAAGCACCCCCAATACAGCTTCTTGACGGGCCATTTCGATTTCAGTCCTCAGAAAAGATTTTTTTCAGAACGGATCGTGAAGATGGATCGCGAAGCTGGATCGCGAAGTCCGAGCCTAAAGGTCAGTCGCGAGACCAAGCCGTGAAGTCTGGCCCAGACCGACAAGCAGAAGTTCGCTTGGTGCGGACGCGGAGTCGGAGACCCGCGGTTTGCCGCGAAGCTCGATTCGCGGAGGGCTGTCGCGGAGTACGCAGAGCTTCGCGAAGTCGAGAGCAAAAAAAGACAAGAAAGTCGCGTGAAGACAAAGGAGGTCGACCCCTCTATTTATAGGCGGTGACCCCGGAGCATCGCGGTGCGCCTCACCCACGCAGAGCATCGCGGCACGTCTGGATCCGTGGCCCCGGTCGGCACCGGGAGCCCCCCTTCGCGAAGCCGCATCGTGAACCGCCGACAATTTTGGCGATTTTCCCTCAGAAATCGACCCTTATCCCTCCGCGGCTCCAAGTCTGAGGGGGGGCATATGTTGGTGCCAAAATATTGCACGAATGGGAGGGAAAAAAAGAAGGATGGCACGCTGCCTCGCAAAGCACCGCCGTGAAGCAATGTCGCGAAGCACCGATGCGAAGAACCCCGAGCATCGCGGTCCCACGAAGCTCCAGAGGTGGTAACTCTCCGCGAACTCATTTGACGTTCACAAGCGCGCTGCGACGATCCAGAGGCGGTAACTCTCCGTGAACGCCGTTGACGTTCGCGAGCCCGCCGCGAAGCTCCAGAGGCGGTAACTCTCCGCGGATGCCATTGACGTTCGCGAGCCTGCCTCGAAGCTCCAGAGGTGGTAACTCTTCGCGCACGTCGTTGATGTTTGCGAGCGCTCCGCGAAGCTCCTGAGGCGGCACGTGAGTTCTGCTTCACGGCGCCCCTTGCCTATAAATATTGGACTCCCCCTGAGTCCCGGGGATGGACGATCCGACCTTTCTGCTTCTCCTCTCCCAAATCGCGAAGCACCCTTTTCCCCCGGGAATCATGAGCTCTGCGAGGTACTTCTACTTCGCGAGACGCCTTTTCTTGGTCTCATTTTGACCCCCTATTCTGAGAGGGATTCCCTTCGCAAATCTCAAGGGCATTCGCGAAGGAAGGGGATTCCCAAGGGAACCCGGGCAGCCGCGGAGTGTTTATGGTTCGCGAAACACCCAACCCATACTAGGGATCCCTATGATAAGGCAGGATCTCTACTCATCGCGAAGCACACTGCTTCGCAGCACCCTGCTTCGCGAGGCAACCCTTCTTCGCAAGGCAGTGCTCCGCGAATACTCTTCCACTTCGTGAAGAACCCTCCACTCACACATATGCCCCGTGCTAGGGCCAAGGCACTCTGCTTCGCAAAGCACAATGCTTTTCTTGGCAATTCCTCTTCCCGTGCGACCCTCCAGGTTTGGACGATGTGATTTCAAAGTCCCATGGACAATACCACTCGTAGCGTTGCTTCGCCTAATGCTTCTTCGCATAAGCACGATAACGGCTATTGCTTCTTTGCATAGCCACGCTAACGTGGACCCCTCGACGGTTCGCTCCACACCCCCCTTGACCACGACCTTACTGGTACCTTCCCTTCCCCAAGGATCGGAGGGTATCGGTTATGTAAGTCCTAGGGGTGCGGAGTGAACCCACCTCATCGGAGCTACATGACGTTAAACTGCCAAGAATCATGTCCTCAACACATGACGTTAAACTGTGACCCGACCCCGTGCTTCGCACGCAGGGTCCCCCCAGCTCGAACATTTTTTAAGTCACTCGTCTCCACGGGAGTGGAATCACCCATCGACAAGGGATGATATCCTCCTTATTGGAGTGGCGTATGTTCATAGGAGAAGGGAGACCCTAGTTCTCCAATGGATGGTTGCACCCCTGCATCTTTGTACTTCCCCACTACCAAGGTCAGTGGAGGGCGTGATAGGGAACGAGGCACCTCCCATCATTGGTCCCGAGTCCCTATTTCGCTGCGCTTTGCCGCACCTCGGGCCTCTATCCTGGAGTAAGTCCCAGTACTGTTGGCCTCCTAATGCATAAGCCCCTCTTCGCTTCTCACGGACGCATCCTTCACGACGTGATCGTCAGGTCCTTGCAACCTCTTGTTTCCCACACCGAGCATGAATCACGTGGGCTTAGAGTGAGCACCGACCCTGACCCCCACCCTCAGCGAACTACGAGGACTTTGATCCATGTCAAGGCATGGTACGTAGGAAGCCTCCACGAGGTTCAAGCCACATTACTCGGTCGTTCATTCACGTCGAGTTTAGCCCTCATCCAGCATGACGATAAACTTCATGTCCTTGTCCATCACGATGTTAAACTGCACGCCCTCGTCCAGCATGACGTTAAACTGCACACCTTCTTCCATCATGACTTTAAACTCCATTCCAGTCCGACGGCAAGCCGTTGTGACCAACCCGAACTACGAGGAATTTGATCTATGTCAAGGCATGGTACGTAGGAAGCCTCCCAGAGGTTCAAGCCCATCTCCCATCAGACCAAGGTCCCTCATTTATGTCTTCTCGCCAACACCCTTCGCTCGTCGTTCATTCACGACAGGGTTCACTACCGTCCTGCATGACATTAAACTGTATTCCATCAATTCCATGAACTACGTGGAAATTGATACATGTCAAGGCATGGTACGTAGGAAACCTTCCCAAGGTTCAAGCCCACCACTAGTGGACCCACAGGTCTACTTTCACATCGGTTCACCGATGAAACCCTTTGAACTATGAGGTCTTTGATCAATGTCAAGGCATGGTATGTAGGAAGCCTCCACGAGGTCCAAGCCCACCACCACTAGGACCCTCCTGGTCCTCCCCATTCACATCATCTCGCTGATGATGCCCGTCGGACCAAGGTCCACCCTCGTGTCGGTCCACCGACACCATCCTGAACTACGCAGACTTTGATTCCCTGCCACGGGGATACATCGGAAGCCCTTTCAAGGCTCAATCCAAACTTCACCGTTGCCCTTGCAATGGTTCCTTGCCATTCTACCCTCCACTTCATTCACCCATCCACCATCCACCCTGATCCTTTCCCAGACCGTCATATCCCGGTTAGACCATGTCGATACGCTCCTCTTCACAGCCGCCCATGGGATGGCCTCAGTATCGACATCCCTTCAAGGGAAATCCCTCAATCCAATCTGTTCTAGCTAATGTTCTGATCGGATTGACCCATCTCCTCTAGACGTTAAACCTGCGGCGTACCCTGTGCTAAACACGGGTAGCTGAGGAAAACCTCAGATATGTGTCTATGGCACATAATTCCCCGCGTTCGATGTGGGATGCCTCAAGCTTCCACGCCCTAGAGAAGCCCTGTGACCAGGGATAGTAGACAGACATGCTAGGTTCCCCAGCATCCAGACACGCTACTGATTCCTCAACGTGACTACTCCCCCGATTGAAGGTTGCTTCCCTGACCGTACACTTTGGAATTTCCCGACAGAAGTAGTGTAATTAACTGGCGTCCATGGAAACATGGGGCTGGGAAGAGTTTCACGAACTACGTATTAAATCTATGAGGGAGACCCAGACTAGGTGATGAGTTCTGAGGAGGAATCCACAGAAGGAAGAACCGACATCCCATCATCCCGTTTCGATCAAGGAGAAGACGTCCCAGAATAAGGAGCGAATGTCGCCCGCCTTGGAAAGCGAGAATACGGGGCAACAAGCGCCGCACGTCCTCCTACGCGGACGGACGGATGTGCGCACCCCGACGAAAGCGTCGGAAACATACGTGATAGGGGAACCTCCTTTTATACAACATAATGATCCTGAGGATCATATATCAAATGAGGGTTGCGGGGGAATCAATTGTTATCTTTAATAATATCTAGATTTAATAAACATAACCCCCAAATCTTATTAGGTTTATTTTTTATCACCATTTGGTAAAATAAAATGCATGAAAACGTTGGAAACTAATCCAAGAACACATGATTTATATGGTTCAGTATCAGTTTAAGATCATACATCCTTTCCATTACCACTCCTGTTGGTCCATGGAAATTCACAATATGAAATATGTGAATAAAAATTCTGATCTGACTCTTATTGGCCACCTTCTATCTCCCTAAAGAAATGATTATACAAACACCCACCCATTTACAAATTTTTACTATGAAAATTTCTCCCACCAAAAAATATAAATCATTGTAAAAATTTAACCACAAAATGGATAAACCAACATCTCTGTCTGATCTTCCCTATATTTTGTTTCTCCATCTAGGGCGTCTTTATCCGATAATCTCCATCCAATGAAACTTTTCTAATATTACACCATATAAAAAATTCTATTCTGTCTAATTATAATAATAGGAATATTTTAGAGACTCTGATATATTACTCTGACCTATATTCTTAATTTTGATGTACACTATCAAGTATTCTAAATTTAGACTTTGTTTGATGCTCTTCTCAGAAACTATATTCTATCTAAAACTTTTCATCAACATTGAAACTGAATTTGTTAGGAAAATCATCTCTAACACGATTATTTCAGTGTCTCAAGGTTTTAATAGTAAATATTCATCCATAACATTGTACATTCCACATCTATTTATTGGTTCACCTGAGATATAAAATGTGGTAAATCGATTTCATTTACTATCTAATGATATTCAAAAATCCAAATTTCACACCCATATGCATTTTACTATTACAATTCACAACTCTTCTAGAATATTCATGAATATTCTTAAATTACATAGGATTTCCAAATATCATTGAACTTACATAAACATTATTTTTATGAAAATATTCATAAAATACACATATTTGTTTGAAAAAAACTACTCTAGTGAACAATAAAAAATCATAACAAATAGAAATTTACAAATTTATATAATATTTATATCTGAAAATTTATTCTCTAGAACTTCTCTATTTGGAATAATCTATCTAGACTTTTATTCTCTTGTAAGGTACAATTAATCCAATTGTATACTTAAAATATTTTATTCCTTAATATAAGATTTACAAACCACATGAATGAATATTTCTCTTTTCATTTCATTAAATCAACTGAAAATGGTTGAATACATTTTTTAAACATCGAAATAAATTAGTTTCATACCACTAATATCCTACAGAAACATCAAATTTTCTTATATTTTATTTTTTATCTAGAATTTATTAGTTCATCTATGTTTGTTAGTATATTTGCAGAAAACTATATCTGATTAAAATCTTAAACGTTACTCACATATTATAAATTCTCCACCTAAAAAACATTTGTTTGTTCATGCATCTTCAAAATTAATTAGAATATCTATTTGGAAGAGTTCCCATAAAAATTGTGTTCAAAATCAAAGATGACCTCTCCGTCTATTTTCTGAAAATATAGTGACATTTTTTATTACTTTAAAATTCTACCTTATAAGCCTAATTTAAAAATATAATCATCATTTTCACACTTTTCCTCGCACTCCTTGTCTCACACAAATTCTTAATTTCCACTAACTAATTCATTCAAGATTTCTCTCTCAGTGGTTGTATATATTCATAAAGGTATAAATTCATTAAACATTACAAAATTAATGCTTTAACCTTTTTTCAGCTTCTCTATCTAGTTAAATGTTTCAGGAAAAATGAGACTGGAAACACCAAATTTGAACAAAACTCAGTCTGAATTTCTTTTTCATGATAATCTACATATGATTCTATGTATCATTAATGATTCTTTTTGATGTCACATATAGAGATGTGCAGAAATATCAACATAAAAAAACATCATTCATACCATAATGTCTAGATATGTTGGTTTAAAAAGCTTCAACGTCTTCCTTTCATTAAAAGTTTTTATCATTAGTTTTTTGATGACGATGAGAACGTTGATATAGGTAAAACATCATCTAACTTAATATTTCAATGTTAAAAACATTCAAAATTACAAAATTTCATTGTTTATTCTTCTTGAATTTTTTTTATAATTCATTCTATCAGGACTTCCAATAACATCACCTATTATACAGAAAAAAATATTTAGTAAAAGTTAGTTGACAACAAAAAAAAACTATTTTTAGAAAAACATCATAAAGGATCATTAGGTTATATTTATGTTATATAATTCCCTACACATTATATGAATCATTTTTGGGTGCTTTTTTCATCGCATGGTAGATCATAATCTTTGGATTCATGTAATTTATCATTTATGATCAATGGTTCCATTATTTTACTCCCATTTTCTATATTCCTGTAATTTTTTATCATGAGTATTAAAATATGTTTTTTGTTTTTTTCAATATTTTGGTCTCATTCTTATTGAAATATTAAATAACATAGGTAATTAGGGGCTTCTCATCTAGTCATGTGAATTCAATGATTGAGTTATTTTACTTCTTTCAATGTTTCATTGTTGAAGCTACTTATAATAAACAGATTCATAATCCCTCTATTTTAATTATATTAAATGTGAAATGACCATTTTTTCAATTGAATAATGATGTAGAATTTTTCTAATGAAGATAAAATATATATTTAGAAATTTGAAGTTTGGGATGTTATATGTACAGGATTTATTGACTTCCTTTTTTTGTTGGCTTTTTAGGTAATTTTAGTTTGTGTAAGAAAGTTGGTATGATATTTGGTGTTGTTAATATATTGTATCATGATAACATTTTCTAAAATATAAAAAATAGTATGTATGATAACTGGTGTAATATCTATAAAATTTTAATTATATTATTATGTTTAAATTGTTGAATATGTAATGAAACATGAATAAATGAGACTGTTTTTATTTATTGATTGTGGTTATTTATTATTATCATTTATATAGTTATGATAGTTTTTATATGGTTGGATTATTATGGATATAAGTGGGGTGATGATATGTTTTAACTAAATTTCAATGTAGTTGATGTGGTATGGTGTTTTCATTATTGTGAATGTGGAAAAAAATGTTTAAGTTGATATCATTGGTTTTTGATGTAGTTGTATGGAGTGGTTAAGGTGGTTTGTGTCATATTTTTCGACTAATATAGAATGATAATAGAATTAATAAGTGAATAAAAATATAAAATGAATGTGTAATGGTCTATCTACGGTGGGTTAATTTTAACCTAGAAATAAATAATTTATCAGTAAGTAAATGTTATGTGGTAAAAGATTTCGAAACTAGTTTATGTGAATTAGAATGAAAATTTAATTTTTATAAGGATAATGAAGTATGTGTTTATTAATTAAATAATAAACTAATAAAAATTATGAAATATCAAATGGGATGAATTTTATTTTTATGTGGATGTGATATTGATTTTAATGGTGGATTTAGATTTTTGTGTACATAGAGGCGGAGACAGTTATTGGAATCATTATTATGGAAATAGATCATAGAAAAAAAATGTATTTATATAGAGATTTGACTCTTAGTTTTGGTTTTTGTGATTATTTTTTATTAACTATATATTTTATTATTTATTATTCCCCATCACCGAAGTCAGGTAATTTTACCAACATCCATATGAGGTTCTGGGTTATTAGTATACTCCTAATATCTAAAATGTGGGTGATATGAATTATAAACTACCCTACATAATAAAATATCATGTCATTCCAATTGAGTCTAGGATTTATTGAGATTATGGTATGTGGTGATGTGATGATAAAATGACGAGGTTCCAGTGACATTGTATATGGTTTTGGTATGTGGTATTTGGTCAAGGAATGTGGTTGTGGTTATAGTGTGGATATGTGGTTATGTACTTATATGGAATGTATTTATGTGGATATGGAAGGAGTGGGAGAACTAGGATGTATATTATAGGGGCATGAAGGATACATGTTTAGTGAGTAAGAGTGTGTGGGGTACATATGTTGATACACACACAGACATATATATTTGATATATTGTTACATTAATTTTATACTACTTTTGTGAATGATATTTGGTGATGTTTGGGTGGTAGTTTACATGGTTTGGTAATGATTTGGAATGATTGTTTTTTAATTGAGATATTTTTTACACCTCTTCTATATTTAAAATAGTACTTATATGTATGATTCTACTATGTATACTATTATACAAACTCCTATCTTATATATCTAAATTTAACAGATTTGCATGAGGTATTTATTGATCGTGTCACGACCTACCTTCACCAAAAGTAGGGAAGGGTCAGCAGATTGCTAGGACCTTCCTTCTTTAAGTTGAAGTTGAGATAATGACCCCTGAAACCCGCCTTCAATAGGTCCCGGAGTGGAAACCAGCATCAAGGGTATAAAATCACACTCTAAAATGGAAGGCATTACCCTTTTTCTTTTAATAGGATCGGAAGATAAGATAGTAAATCCCACAACACAAAAACTAAAATTATAAGTACGACTAAAAGTAAACCATTCACATATGCATGCTCAATGTTAAAGATACAAGTCACAAAACTCCAAGGGTAAAAAGATACCAAGGAAAGGAAAACAACAACCACAACTGCCCCAAAGGTCCAAGCTAGTACGGTCTCGTACGATCCCTGAAGTCCTCCTAGAAACCTAAAAGCAGATTTACATACGTAGGGTGAGAATAAAGGTATGCTTAGTAGGGAAACCAAAGACACTCGTGCACAAGTGAGGTGACATTCTAATATCCCGTGGAAAGAGAAGTAACTGAAACTGCTAACAAGGTAAACTATCCACCCAAGTCTCACTGAGGAAAACTCCCCAAATAACGCAAGGTATGTAAAGTATAGTAATAGCACATCGATATTTGGGTACCCCGCACCACTTTCCCATTAGTTATTGAAAACATCCTATGCATCGAACCAATGCCGCCATTCTCACTACAGTCCCACTGCCAAACCCCGCCCGTAGACACCTGGGCCATAACCACTATCCTGCCCGCAGACACCTGGACCATAACCACTATCCCAACCACATAAACCTAGGCCACAACCACCACACATAACCATAACCGCAAACACCTGGGTCAAAACAGCCACTACCACACCCGAAGACACCTGGGCCTCATCCTAAAGACACTTGGGAAACAACCTGCCCGCAAGCACCTGGGCCAACCACCACAAATACCCCACCCGAAGGATATTGGGATAATTATGGATTTCAGGCCATCACAGCCTCAAATTCACAACTAGAAGAAGTATACCAATAGGGGATCCCATCCCCACCCATATCACCCCAGCAATCGACCCGTGAAAGAAACAACCGAACCACTACCACCAACACACGGTAGGCCCATGTAGGTATTTTCAGATTTAAAAGATTTAACATACTCTATGGTTTCAATTCCACTGTACTTTAACTGGGGTTATCACAAAAGGGGGTTGATCCTAATGCTTTCAATATATTAAACCAATTATACGTAATTAAAAAATTCCATCTTACGGTTATTTAAACATCCAGAAGCACCAAGGTTCATTAGTGCACAGAGAAAGACCACAAATAGCCATGATTTTCAGTGAGCATAGGCCCGTATAATTCACAATACATATCAACATAAAAGAGCACATCAGGACATCGATCACACCCCCCTTTCATTCTTTAAATGTCCTATCATTATCTTCATTATGTTCGGTTTCACCAATTTCCACAGAGACTAAAGCATACCCACCCCGCATGATACACAGAAAGGAGAGACAACGGAGAAATTCCATACCTTATTGATCAAGGATCGACTTTTTTCTCCACATGCAAAGAACATGGGATGCGCGATTTGTAGGGGAGGGATGTCGGGAACTCCAAGGACGAGCAGACAACTCGAGCGCAGGAACACCACAAGTCTCCAGAAGGGGGAACTTCAAGCGCACCACGGATAAGAGAGAAGTTGGCCAAAAAGGAAGAAGGGGAATGAAGAACTTCTTCTGGGATATATAGATAAAATCCCGTTGTAATGGGATATGAGAAATTTGAACACTTTAAATTCATATCGTGATTCCCCACGTAGTTGGATTGTTACACACGACGAGACTAATTGTTATCTAATGATCTCACCAGAAAGGTGTCAACAACTATGATTTTAAAGGATTTAATAAAAACGAGGGGCATCATATGAGAAAACACTACTAGGTCAGTTGGGGAGGGTCGCTCAACCCTCGATATTTTTAAAACATTGACTGAGGGCGTAAAAAATGGAATTGAACAACTTCCAAAGGTTAAAAAGGCCTAAAAGCGGGGTTACAGGAGAGGCTGCAGAAGAAAATCCTTCCAAGGCTCGGTGACACTAATTGGTCCCAGTGATCGGTTGCACCAATCGGTCGCACCGCCGATCGATCACACCGATCGGTCGCACCGATCAGTCGCACCGATCAGTCGCACACTGAAATTTTTCAAAGGGAGGGGTCATGAGGGTCTGGGCCATTAAATTAGATACCTCTCAAACCATTCTCATCCTCGATAATCAAAACATAGACTGAAGGAAAGTGGGGGGGGTCCGAACAGCCACCCCGGAAGATACCTCTCAGGTGTGAACCTCTTTGACATAAGAACACCTTATCCCCTGAACAAGCTCAAACACCCTAACGCTCCTTTACCCATGAAACCATGAAAAAAAAGAGGCCAAACCATCCAGTCCTGTGGGAGATGGGTTTCCCTTCCTCTGTGTTAAGATATTATCTGCTTTGGGTGGCACTGACTCACCCGCACAGGTTTAGGCTCATCTACCATAAAGCATCTTAAATAGAGATCAGGTCCTCCCCTCCCCATTCTTTAGGACACTTCACACACACATCCACAGAAAAGGAAACTTCACATCCATAGCCAACAAGGTAATGAATTACATAGTAAACATGTACTGACCAAACAGGATAAATCTCAAAAAATCTCGGGGTATTGGGCATGCATCTGTGATTCCCTCTCCCAGGTACTATCCTCAATCCCACCATGTCTCCATAACACATGAACCAAGGGAATGGTTCCCCCACGAACCACCTTCTCCTCACAACCCTCGATCATCACTAGTCGCTCCACGAAGGTTGTATCGTCTTTGATATCTATCCCTCCCCAGTCGAGGACATGTGAATCGTTGTGCAAATATCATCGGAGTTGGGACACATGGAATACATCGTGTATCCTTAGTAGATATGGTGGTCGCACTAGCTGATAAGCCACATAACTGACCCGTCACAACACTTCAAAGGGTCCAATGAACCTGGGAGAAAGCATACTTCCCCGGCCGAACATCCGTTGTCCACACCGAGGGGAGACCTTCCAGAACACGTTGTCTGTAACCTCGAACTCAAAGGGTCTCATCCTATCATCATCATATGACTTATTTCGGTCCTAATCCACATTAATCCTCTCCCGTATAATTTGAACATTCTCTATCATGCTCTACACCTCCTCCGGGAAAATAACACCTGCTTCCCTAACCTCAGTCCAGCACACGGGTGTGCGACACGACCTTCCATATAGGGCTTCGAACGGAGCCATTCCAATGGTAGCGTGATAGCTATTATTGTAGGAGAACTCTACCAGAGGAAACTATCACACCCATGATCCCATGAAGTCCCAAATGCATGCTCGGAGCATATCTTCGAAGGTTTGGATGGTGCGCTTTGTCTTCCCATCTGTCTGGGGGTGGAAGGTAGTGCTAAGGTGAATCTGGGTCCCAAAAGCATGCTGCAAACCCCTCTAGACTCATGAGGTAAATAGTGCATCCCTATCAGAGACTATGGAATTTGGAAATCCATGCAACTGCACTACCTCTTCCACATAATTTTTTTCTAGAGCATCCACTTCACTCGACTCCTTGATCGCCATAAAGTGAGCCGATTTCATCAACCGGTACACTACTACCCAAATGGAATCACAATATCCTTGCACATTGGGTAGTACCATGACGAAATCCATCGAGATGTCGTCCCACTTCCAATCGGGGACATCTAAAGGTTCCAACATCCTGCCTAAATCTTGGTGTTCAGCCTTCACCTTCTAACACACTAGGCACATGGCCACAAACTCTGCCACCACGTGCTTTACTCCGAGCCAGAAAAATTGTCACCTCAGGCCCTGGTACATCTTGGAAACTTCTGGGTGTACCGCTATGGGTGAGTTGTGGAACTCGCTAAGAACCCTATCGCCAATTTCCTCCAGAACAAACAACTTCCCATGTAAAATCATCTGATTATGACCATCCTCTAACCGCCCTTTCAGAGCATTGTCTTGGCTAACCCTATCGCGCAACACTTTACTCTCTGAGTCTCCCCACTGAGACTCTTCCACCTGATGCAACCGAGAATATTTTACTGTCATCTGATATAGGCATCCTCTACCACTATCCATCCTCACCTCCAGGTGAAAGGTATCCAACTCCTCCATCACCTTCCAAGCATCTGCCGACACTCGGACCACATCCTTCTGCGACCTCCTGCTCAAAGAATCATCCACTACATTCCCTTTTCCTGATGTGTAGGAAATCTGGAAGTCAAAATCCTGGAGGAACTCCATCCACCTTCATTTTCGTAAGTTTAGGTCCCACTGGGAGAAGATATACCTCAAGGTTTTGTTATCTGTGAAAACCACAAAGTGTTCTATGATGAGGTAATGACACCACAACTTTAGTGAGAAAATGACCGCTGCTAGCTCCAGATCGTGGGTGGAATAATTATGCTCATGAGGGCGTAGCTGCATAGACCCATAAGAGATCACCCCTTATTGCTGCATCAACACACATCTGAGGCCTTTCCCTAAATCATCACAAAACACCTCATACGCCGCCCCATCTTCTGGTAGTCTCAGCACTAGGGCACTAACCAACTTCTCCTTCAGATAGCTGAAGGCTGCCTCGCAGTGATCACTCTATGCAAGGGCCTAGTCTTTCTTGGTCAGGGCCATCAAAGGTGCCGAAACTCAAGAGAAGTTGTGTACGAACCTCCGGTAGTAACCTTCCAGCCCTAGGAAACTACAATCTTCTACCCCGTTCTTGGGTGTGGCCCAAGAAAAAACCGCCTCGACCTTTGACGGGTCCACCGTACCCCCTGCTCGGACACTACGTGCCCAAGGAAGTGCACTTCTCGCATCCAGAACTTGCATTTCGACAACTTCCCATAGAGCTTGTGCTATCGGAGGACCTCCAAAACCGTCCTTAGGTGCTCTGCATGGTCCTCCTCTAATCTTGAATAGATAAGGATGTCGTCGATGAACATGACTATGAACTGATCTAGATACTCCCGGAAGCCGAAGTTCATAATCCCCATGAACACAGTAGGAGAGTTCATAATGCCGAAAGGCATGACTACAAACTCGATGTTCCCATATCTGCACCTGAAGGCCGTCTTTGAGATGTCTCCCTCCTTCACCCTCAATTGGTGATACCCAGACCGTAGGTCGATCATTGAGAACCATCCTTCCCCTTTCAGCTGGTCAAAAAGATCGTCTATCCTCGGAAGAGTGTAGCGATTCTTGATCGTTATCTGATTTAGCCTCATGTAGTCTATGCACAACCTAAGACCACCAAATGCCTTCTTTGCGAACAAGACTGGAGCACCCCACAGTGACACACATGTTCGAACATAACCCATCTTCATCAGATCATCAATATGAATCCAAAACTCCCATATCTCTGAAGGTTCCATCCAGTAGGGAGCCATTGAAATCGGATGAGCATCAGGATTCAAGTCTATCCCAAAATAGATATCACGTCAAGGGGGTAGACTTGTCACCTCATCAGGGAAGACTTCTATAAAATCATTGACGATCCCTGGTACCTCCACCATCTATGCATCTACTGACTCTACTGACAGCTCGGCTAACAAGGAGAGAAAGGGTTCCTCTCGCTTTCTGCCCTTCTGGCTGCTCCTCTCACCGGTAAAAGTAACACATTGTCCGTCCAAGTTTGAGAACACAACCCTTCCTTAGATGTAGTTGATGAAGGAACACAGAGAGAACGACTAGTCGATGCCCAGGATGACATAGTATGGTTGTATCTGTTGTAGTAGTAGATCCCGGACCGACTGATGTGTCCCTATCATCAGTCTGCATCCTCGACAAACATATTACATGTCGGTCTGACCTCCGACTGTTATGCTCAGCACTAGGGGAACAGGAAGTCTCTCGGCATCTAAACCTAGAGCACGGGCCAGACCGGGTGCAACAAAGGAGTGTGAAGCTCCGGTATTGTACTGGACATATTCAAGGGTACTGAACAAACTGATCGTACCTAGAACGACCTCCGGTCCTGCTGGAACTGCTGCCTCCACGGTGTGAAACTGCCCACGCTCAGCTCCTCTACCCCTCGCCTATCAGCCACCTCCCCAACCACACCCTGGTCGAGGTCCCTGAGGAGCGCCCTGAGGTCAGCCTCCTCCCGCAACGTCTTCCCTCAGAGGAGCGGGAGCTCAATGCCCCTGCTGCTGCTGCTGAATGGGCCTAGCTAGAAGCTGCTACTGAGGTTAGTGATGGGCCTGCCCACTGCCACAGTACTTCACTTTATCTGGGCATTGGTTCTGAAGGTGCCCATGGATTCCACAGACGAATCATCTCAGTCACGGTCCCTAAAGAAAGGGGCGAGGTCCAGGAGATCATAACAGGAACTGATGGGGCCTGCTCCCTACCAGTCAAAACCTAGAGGTCCCTAATGCTGGAGGCCTGGTGCTGATGGAATTCCCCTTCGATGATCCCAGCTGGATCCCCTCTCATGATACACCTCCTAGCATGTGCATCCTCTACACCACTTCAGCCTTCTTCTGCACCTCCAAGTATGTCGGTAGGGTGAAGGGGATAACAACGTACTAAAGAGAAGGTCGAGGTGCCTCCTCTAAATGTCTCGCCCGAGACTCCGCATCCGGAAAAAGGTCTGGAGAAAATCGAATGAGATACTAGAACTAGATTCCCAATTCTCTCAGGGGCATAATACTCTGCTAGAGGGACAATATCTCTTTCCTCTTCATGGCCTTCATCGTGGAAGAGATGAATTATGCCCAGAACTCTTTTTCGAAATCATCCCTCGCAATCTCATCCTCCTTCCTTTCCTTATGATAAAGCATCCACCACTGATGCACTGCTCCTCGCATCTGGCTGATAGCCAGAGGAACCCAGTACTCTATCGGAGCTCGAATCAAGATGAAATCTATCACTAGATCCTCGAGCCAGCTCTTCGTCTCCATATCTGAGGTGTTGTCCTCGTACTTCCCGAGGGCCTGTCACTAAAAGGCTCGAAGCATCTTCTTCCACTATTCATCCTCCTCCTCTTGGTCGAACCTCTACTGATCAGCCAAGTCGACTTCATGGGCCTCGATCACCCGCACAACTCATGGTCATCTCTCAGGTGCCATAGCTGTAAGGTAAACAAAGATTCCCTAATCACAATTAGGGCATAATATTTTTCTCAAATTTTCCATAAACTCATTATTCATTTTAATTTCCCAAAACACCCCAGAAACAGGAGAACACAAGTCATTACAATTCATGTACCTTTCCGAGGGTCTTTTCCCTTCAATCAGTGTAGTCTCACTTGGTCATTCGGTAGGTCCAGAGTCCTTGCTTCGGTTCACGGGGGGCCCTAAAATCCCATGTCCTAGCCGGTCCTCCATGACCTAATTCACGCTCCATGGTCACCCAACACTGTTGCCTTACTATCCCATGAAATACTCACTGTGCCTAACTCCAGACTCCATCCTATCTCTCAACCCACCTTTGATACCATTCTGTCACAACCCACCTTCACCAAAAGGAGGGAAGGGTCAGCAGATTTCTAGGCCCTTCCTTCTTTATGTTTAAGGAGAGATAATTACCCCCGAAACCCAGCTTCAATAGGTCCTAGAGTGGCGACCATCACCAAGGGTATAAAATCACACTCTAAAATGGAAGGCATTGCCCTTTTTCTTTTAATATGATCAGGAGATAAGATAGTAAATCCCACAACACCAAAACTAAAAGTACAAGTACGGCTAAAAGTAAACCATTCCCATATGCATGCTCAAACATAAATGATAAAATCCACTAAATCCAAGGTTAAGAAGATACCAAGAGAAGGGAAAAAATAATAGAAACGGCCCCAAAGGTCCAAGATAGTACGGTCTTGCACGATCCCTGAAGTCCTCCTGCAAACCTGAATGTAGTTTTACATATGTTGGGTGAGAATACAAGGATACTCAGTAGGGAAAACAAAGACTCTAGTGCACAAGTGAGGTGACATTCTAATGCCCCGTGGAAATAGAATTAACTGAAACACCTAAAAAGGTAAACTATCCACCCAAGTCTCATCGAGTCACACTCCCCAAATAACGCAAGGTAAGTAAAGTATAGTAATAGAACATAGATATTTGGGTACCTCATGACACTTTCCAAATTTTTATTGAAGACATTCTACGCATCGAACCAATCCCGCCATTCTCACAACAGTCCCACTACCAAACCCCACCCGCACACACCTAGGCCATAACGAGTATCTCGCACGCAGACACCTGGGCCATAACCACTATCCCTCCCACACCCACCTGGGCCACAACCACCACACATAACCATAACCGCAAACACTAGGGTCAAAACAACCACTACCACGCCCAAAGACACCTGTGACTCATCCCGAAGACACTTGGGAAATAATCTGCCCGCAAACACCTGGGCCAACCACCACAACTACCCCACCCGAAGGTTCTTGTGCTTATAATGGACTTCATGCCATCACAACCTCAAATTCAAAACCAGCAAAAGTATAACAACAGTGATCCCATCTCCACCCATATCACCCCAGTAATCGGCCCGTGAAAGAAACAACCAAACCACTACCACCAACACATGGCAAGCCCATGCAGGTATTTTGAGATTTAAAAGATTTAACACACTCCATGGATTCAATTCCACTGTACTTTAACCGGGGTTATCACATAATAGGGTTGATCCTGGTGCTTTCAATTTATTTAACAGAGTATACGTAATTAACCAATTACATGTTATGTTTATTTAAACATCCATGAGCACCGAGGTTCATTAGTGCACAAAGAAAGACCTCCAACAACCATGATTTTTAGTGAGCATAGGCCTGTATAATTCACAACACATATCAACATAAAAGAGCACAACAGGACATCGATCACACCCCCCTTTAATTAATTAACGGTCTGTTCATTATCTTCATCATGTTCGGTTTCACCAATTTCCACAGATAAAAAAGCATACCCATCCCTCATGATACACAGAAAGGAGAGACGAAGGAGAAAATCCATACCTGATTGATCAAGGATAAACATTTTTTACCATGCTCCAAGAACATGGGATGCGCAATTTGGTGTGGAGGGACGTCTGGAACTCCAAGGATGAATAGAGGACTCGAGCACAGGCACACCACAAGTCTCCGGAAGGAGGAACATCAAGCGCACCACAGAGAAGAGAGAAGTCCGCCAAAAAGGAAGAAGGGGGAAGAAGAACTTCTTCTACGATATATAGATAAAATCCCATTGTTACTGGATATGAGAAATTTGAACACTTTAAATTCAGATTGTGATTCCGCACTTGGTTGGGTGGTTACACACGACAAGATTAATTGTTATTTAATGATCTCACTGAAAAGGTGGCAACAACTGTGATTTTAAAGGATTTAATAAATCCCAGGGGCATCATACTAGAAAAGACATCTAGGTCGGTTGGGGAGGGTCGCACCACCCTCAGGATTTTTAAAACATCGATTGAGGGCTTAAAAAATGGCCTTGAACCACTTCCAATGGTTAAAAAGGCCTAATAGTGGGGTTACATGGGAGGCTTCAAAAGAAAAGCCCGCCAAAGCTGGGTGACATTGATCGGTCGTGCCGATTGGTCGCACTGATCGGTCACACATCGAAATTTGGCAAAGGGAGGGGTCATGAGGGTCTGGTCCATTACAGATCGAGTAGAAATTACTATCCTATAGTGATCATTTTTGTTAAATTTATTATTATATTTTTTTATTTTTTTATTTAATTTTCATAGTCTATATATTATAGTTTATTCATTTTGAGATGGTAGATTTAATTTATATTATTTATTTGTAATTTATTGGTTTTTTCAATATTTTATAATATTATTTTGTAGGTTAATACCTCAAAAAATGTGTTTTATATACTTTATTTTATTATATAACTAATCCAATGTTAGAGGTAAGAAATAGGGGTAAAACATATCTTCACTGCTAGTCTATGATGGTATGTAGGAGGCTGGTCATGTAAAAGTGGTATCATAGAATTAATTGATAATTACAACAAATTTTAGAGTTAAGAACATATGAGGAATACATAGGGTTGTAGGGGGATTGAATAATTTCCTATTATTATGTGATTATGAAAATGGAGAGGGAACATGATAAATACATTCCCTCTATGACCAAATGAAAGGATCTTAATATTATTGAAAAAAATTAATTTAACTCTGATTATGGGGTGGAAAACTAGGTGTCATACATATATCAATAATTTTTACCCTTATATTTAAATTTTGGGAAATGTTGAGGAGTGAAAATTAGTTTATATAAATTACCATCAAATGAATTCCATGTATCAGTACTGGGATATCTTATTTATTTTTTAGACATGCTTGGTGGAATCATTCCCCATATATTTCATGTTAAATAAGTATAGTGGGATAATCCAGTTGATCATAGGAGGGTTGATCCTGGGAAGGCTAATTCATAGAGGAATGAACTTCTTGAATTTTAGGGTCAAATCCTTCTAATGTATGAGGGTAATATCATAGTTCAAAATACGAATAAATGGTTAGGTGAGATATATATTTATTTTAGTTTGATCAAGAAAAGGAGAATATAATGGATTTTTTTTGTTTATTATCTTATTGAGGGTATTTTCTAAACAATGGCTAAATATGTTTCTTGGATGTCATAGAGAGTAATAGATATAATGGGAGATGTCCAAATGTAATTTATAGGATGAGTTAATATTTTCAAGGTTGAAGGAAAAAAATAAGAAGTTAATTTCTCTTTAGAATAAGGCCTTTAGTGTGAGGAATAATGGAATTTAATTCAAGTATATTCATCATTATATGCTCGATCTGATCCTAAAAAAGGAGGCTAGGGACCTATATATCAAGGAGGAATTATTTCCATATATAATGTTCTGTTTCACTCTTTTCATATTTTTTATGTATAACGTGGTGAATGAAATGGTTGATTTAACAGTGATGCAGTTAGAATAGATCAGTTATTCTCTATAAGGTTGTTATTAGAACATCATATGGAGTACAGAGATGGATTGAGTCTCTCCCTTTTTTGTATGTAAAGGTTTTTATAATAATGAGTTAGTTATAGACTATCGATTCTCATTTTGTTGGATCAAATATTTCTTGAGCTTCGACTGAGAGATAAATATTGATTTTATATTCTTATAGATGGTATGACCATCAATAGTTAGAGTATTCATACATTCTTGATTGGAATTGTAGGATCGGAATAATGATGAAGATGCTCAATATTCAAGAGGGGGGGGGGGGGTGAATTGTATACTTTAAATATTCCTTTGGAACCTTTAAAGTTAGTTATGGATAACTATGTTTTCCTTAGACAAGGAAAGAAGTTTAACAAAGTTAAACTAAGAAAATTCACAACACCTCTAACACCAACTAGAGTATTAGAACAAGATTTAAAAAATGAGATTCTACCATAAAGCATATAGAATCTAAACTAATCAAAGTACAAGTATAAGGAAATATAAGAATTTTATACTTTCATTACAGTACAATATACAGCGGAAACAATCAAGTTGTGAAACTACAAGTAACAAGATATAAGTCTTTTAACACAAAGAGAAGGGTATCTAACAACCTTGGATAAAGGTTCCTTGATTTATACTTTCAAGAAATTCTGTCTTTCCCACACCAAGGGTAAGCCCTCGATATGAGGATCAGACTCTCTATCTTTTTATCCCCGCCAGCCCTCAACTTCAAGGTAGTTGGAACCTCTGTCTTCCTCAGCATGGAAGCCCTCGAACTTCAAGGTAGTAGACACCTTTTTCTTCCTATCCCTAGAAGTCCTCGAATGTAATCATGAATATCCGGAGTCACACAAAGAAATCTGAACAAGCGGTTCAGTACGCACAAGGCATGAAAAGCTTCTCTCTCTAGAAATCACCTTAACAACGTGTGGTCTCTAGATCGATCAACCTCTTTCATCTATCACACGTATGTTATGAGATCTTTCAAATGAGATCCTATTTATATGTAAATTTCCAATGGTCGACTCCCTCCTCCAATGGTCATATTTTCCATGAAATTCGGAGGGACATGTACACGTGTAACTCAGCCAACGGTTAATTAGAAACAGAATAGACGACACTGCTTAATAACAAACTAAGTATAACTGAATGCACGACATCGTTTTGGAATGAGGCATATGTAAGTTAATACTTATCAATATTTCATAGTGTAAGCATGTTTAAAAGATCAGAGTCTAACCAAAATTAAATTCGGAATGAAAAAATTAAGAATTGTTCGGATTCAGTTTTTATAGGAATTCATTGTATGGTTTTACTAGAGATTGGAATCTGAATTTGCACAGTTCAGATTTCAACCAGTAAAAGTTCAGAGTCGAGCTTCTTAATAGTTCGGAGTCGATCTTCTTAATAGTTCAGTGTCGAACTACTTAAGAGTTCGGAGTCTAAATACTTAAGATTTCGGAATCAAACTACTTAAGAGTTCGGAGTCGAACTACATAAGAGTTCGGAGTCGAAGTACTTAAGAGTTCGGAGTCGAAGTACTTAAGAGTTCGGAGTCGAACTACTTAAGAGTTCGGAGTCGAACTACTTAAGAGTTCAGAGTCCAGAATTCGGATCCTTAAATCAAAATACTCCAAAACTTATCATTATATGATACCAGGATTTTGGTTAACAATACGGGTTTTTCAATTAAGAAAAAATATTGCTAAGTATAAGAAAATCTGGGTTATGATAAATTTCCTTATGGAGGTAAAACAACATTTTCTTAAGTATAAGGTGTTTTTGATTTTCAAAACAAGAAGGAATGAAAAAGTCATAAGGAAAACCTTATTGACTCAACAATCTCCCCCTTTTAGGAAAGCGCAAACATCCTTACAAAAAAGAGAAAAAAAATTTTCATTAGGATTTGAAATTAAAACTTATCTACCTTTGTTCATGAATGAAAGTGAATACAACTAACTCCCCCTTAGGCATTGATACTGTATGGATTTTATTCTAGATTTTTAGAGTGGGGTTTCCATTACTGTAAAATGAAATAAAGGTCTCCCCCTTAGATAAACCCCCCCTTAGTTCGGGATGGTTATTTGACTTAGATATTTTCTTTCTCACTCTTTTGAGTAGTTCTTATCCTTATCCCCCTTTGTGATTTTCAAAAATAATTAAAGGGAATGGAAAGAATTAAATTACCTGAAACATTAGTTCATAGAAGCACCAGATTCAAACAACAAAATTCTCATTATGGTTAAAAAATTTTTTACAAGGAAAGACAAAAGAAACAAAAGAATGGAGTGGATTCATTTGTCTTCCTTTTCCTTTGGGATCAGCTTTTTTAACAAGGCTTTGAGCTTCTTTATATCTCTTTGATCCCCCTCATATTGCTTCTCCAATGCTGAGATACTTTCCCCTTGAACTCTTAATGCTTCTTCCTGAGCTTTCAAAGCTTCAACTTTCATCTTGAACAACTCATCTTGCTTAATGACTCTTTTCTCAAGCTCAATCCATAGATTTCTATCATTTATAAGATTTTGAGCCAAAGAATTTTCTTTGTAATTTAGTTCCTTCACTTCTTGATTCCGAGAACTCTACTCAATAGTCAAATCATCTTGATGATTCTTAATCTTTTTATCTATTGTGTCAAAGGATTTTTTCAAATCATTCTGTAAATTATCAAACACAACCAATTCTTCTTCAACTCTCTTAGACCTCTTGGTTACCTTGCTTCAAGACATTCTATATACATCATAATCGATAAGAAGACTTTTCAGTTCCACTTATATCTTCACACACTATTCCATTAACATGGATAGTGTCTCTGATTTTTGATTTTGGGTTTGCTGAAGCATTTGACATCTGGAGTCGATGGTGGGAAAGATCGGAATGATGTCCACCAACTTCTTCAAAGACTCAACAATAAAATCATGACTCTGAGATGATGATTTCTAATTAGATACATTTCTTTGAGATTGATCCTCTTCAACTTGCACCAACTTACTTTTAGAGGTACCACCAACCTCTTTATTCCTGATAAAATCTGTAATAGGGGTCTACATCAAGACTTACTTCCCTTTATCAGATTTCAGAATAGGTTCCTCATCAAGAGATACTTCCTCGAATTCAGAAACTCGAATAATATGGTCTTCATCTGGTTTCTTTTTTTACTTGACCTTCCTCTTGAAAATTATTCTCATAGGATTATTCCTCATCAAAAAAAACATTTTCTTCTTCTTCCTGATGATTCTTTCTTGATTCTTCATCTCCCTTCCCTGGAGATACTATCTTTGCAGATTTAGCCTTTTCTTTATATTCCTCTACCTACTTTATTAAGGCATCCAAATGTTTACTGTCCTCTTCTTCCTCTTCCTCAACTTCTTCCTCTACATCTACATCTTTAGTGACTTATTTTTCAGCCTCTTAAGCTGCTTCTTTACCCTTGGCCTTATCCAGAGTGACATAACTATTTTCTTGAGTTTCTGGTAACGAAGGTTCAATATCAAAATTTTCCGGAACTGGAAGAATTCCGGAAGCCAATTCTGTATCTTTCAGCCCAGATTGCAGCACTTCAGCTTCAGACATTCTCTTTTTCATTTTCTTTTCCTTCTCTTGCTTCTCTAACACTTCAGCAGTTCTTCCTTTCAAGGCCTTAGCTTCTGTAGGGTCCAATCCGAATTGTGGATCCCCTTCCATTATCTTTTCATTATCTTCTCTCCACCTGGCTGGCACTTCATATGTATAAGTTTTCTGCTTCTTCGACATGGGGGGAGCCGACTGAGTTCCCTTACCCTTAGGATTTTCTTCATCAGCAACAACTTCCTTATCCTTCCTCTTCCTCTTCTTCTTGGATGGTTCCGGATTCTGTGATTCTTTTTGAACTGCTTCAACCTCTTCCACAGACAGAGGGAAAAAAACTCCAGATTCACTGGAAAAACCCATCTTCATCCTTTTCAGAGTATCATCACTGACTAGAGTAATCTTTCAATTCCGGATTTTTTATTCGCAAGCAACTTGGAAGGATTCTAAGTAACAAACTATCAACCTTGATAGTAAAGCAGAGTACATAATAATCTGAGCTCTCAAATTCCCTTCCTTGATGTCCATGATCTTAATCAATATATGCCTCATCAAATTAAATTTCCTTTGATTCACCAAGAAATCTAAAACATATATATCACTCTTCTTTAGATTGTCCTTGTCGCCTCTTCTCGGAACGATAAAACCTTGCACCCAAAGTTGAGGAATCTCATTGTTCCGAGTGAGGTGAGAAATCTTGGCTGTTGTTGCATCCTTATGTCCAAGACACTTTAAGGCTTTCACCTTATTTAAACTTCCTTGCTCTTCTAGAAGCTTATGAGAACAAAACTCAGCATCCCCCTCATAGGGAAACCCAACTAAGCTCACAACCTTGGTATAGGAAAGTTTTTTAGTCTTGCCGTAAGACTTAAATGAAAACCATTCTCTGCCATCTTCTATTTGGAAGGAAATAGACTCATATAATTCTACCAATAAATCCGTATAAACCGGATCCTGCTTTTCTGACTTGAACAAATAAATATCTTCCCATTCATTCAGTCTGATATTCTTGGTTAATATAGATCCAAGCTTGTAGAAATCTGGATGCACTAATCTTTCCCTGAAGACTGTCCAACCAGAGATTGGTTTCGTGGTTGAAATATCTTGAGATGTAGCTTCTACAGATATTCGGAGTAGAGAAGTCTGAAAGATTCAGAACGACTTTTCACAGTTCAGAACCGGCCTTAAGAAATGCAGCAGGACTTCGAGACGCAAAAGCTTAAAAAACTGATGTGGGATGAGAAATAGGGTCCCCTTTATATATGCGATGAATATGACCGTTGATATTTCAAAATCCATCTAGGGATTTAAGAACTTCTTGATCTGATCTGACGGTTGAGATTATTCCCGCAAGAAAAACATGACTCCGAACTTTTGAGGTTTTTGGGAAAACTTTCCGATTTTAGGAAAGAACTAGAATCCGAATTAAAAAAAACAAGGAAAATACCAGCAAGAAAAATAGAACTACGAAACTATAAGTAAGGAAATTATAGCTTTCAGATTGTCTAGAAAGATTTTTCGTATCTGGTAATATTCGTCTTGAAGGGAAAAAAACATCAGTATGAAAATCTCCATTCCGAAAAATTTCAGTATGAAAATCTCGTTACGAAAACTTCAATACGAATATCTCCATTACGGAAGTTCTTATTCTGAGAATTTTAATCCTGAAAAATTTTAGTTCCAGAAATTCCCGTTCCGGAAATTTGAGTTTTAGAAATTTACATTCCGAAAACTTTAGTTTCAGAAATTTCCATTCCATAAACTCCCATTCCGGAAATTATAACTCCGGGAAAAAATAAATTTAGTTACAACAAAACATTTGAAAAACAAATTAAGGAAAAAAATTTATTAACACTAACAAACAAATGTACTCACCCTATAAAGAAGGAGTTTATTACTGTTAGGAGAATTGTTCAACAAGAAGTTATTAAAGAATGATTACCTCACGGTTATCATTCCTAACTTTTGTTTAATGTATTCATATCTATCGAAGGGTAAAGATTTTGTGAATATATCAGCAAGTTGATCTTTTGTTCTGATAAACTGAAGAATGATATATCCTTTAAGTGTGTGAACCCTAAGAAAATGATGCATAATGTCTATGTGTTTAGCACAAGAGTGATGTGCATGATTCTTACTTAGGGCAATGGCACTTGTGTTATCACACATAATTTGAGTCTTAGTAAAACTCGTGCCATAATCTGTGAGTGTGTGTTGCATCCACAAAACTTGATCACAACAACTTCTAGCTGCTACAGAATATTCACTCAACATGGTTCTTGTTATTTCTTGAAGAATTTTGTTTCTTCTTTCAACTACACCATTTTGTTGAGGAGTTCTTGGTGCTGAAAAGCTGTGAGTAATACCTTTTCTACTAAAAAAAGTTTCAAACTCAGAATTTTGAAATTATCCTCTATGATCACTATAAATAGTTTTCAGTGGAATATTTTTCTCATTTTTAACTTGGGCTCTAAAAATTTCAAAATAAGAAAAAGCTTCAGACTTCTTTCCTAGAAAATAGACCCATGTAAATCTAGTGTAATCATCGACTAGAACAAATACATAGTATTTTCCTCCAATGCTTCCGATTTGTGTTGGACAAAAAAGATCCATGTGCACTAATTGTAATGCATCAGTTGTTGAGACTTCACTGATTGATTTATAACTAGATTTATGTTGCTTTCCATATTGACAAGGATCACAATCATTAGAAGAATCAAACCTAAGCTCTGGTAGATCCTTAACTAGTTTCTTCTTAGAGATTTTACATAGGTTCCTAAGGTTACAGTGACCTAATCTTCTATTCCATAACCAGGAATGATCTTCCATTGCACTAAGGAAAGGTAAATCTTGGATTCTAAGGTCTTCTTGGTTCAAAGTGTAAACATTATCTTTCATGTTGGCTGATAGAGTAAATTCTTCCTTGGAATTGTGAATTAAGCACTTATCATTCCTAAAATTCACAAGGTATCCTTCATCACATAACTGACTTATTCTAATGAGGTTGTGCTTAAGACCCTTAACAAAAAGAACATTTAAAATCAAGGTTTTACCAAGAAGAACAATGTTACCTATACCAACAATTTCTCCCTTAGCATTATCTCTAAAAGTTACCTTTCCTCCTTTCGTTTTGATAATCTTTTCAAAATAGCTTCTTTTACCAGTCATGTGGCGGGCACATCCACTATCCATGTACCATGTGTTGTTGTTGGTACTCCCTTTATTTTCTCGAAATTAAGAAAAGAATTATACTTTTGGAATCCAAATTTGTTTGGATCCGAGATTTCTAGATAACAAAATTTTAGGCACCCACATATTCTTTGAGAAATATGCCTTATGAAAACCTAAAGATTGGGTTTTGTTTAATGAACAATTCTTTACCCAATGACCACCACATTGAAACTTGGTACAAAATGGGGCACTTTGTGGAATGATGTAATTGGTACTAAAATTTGGTTTTACATGGGTATAACCAAATCTGGATTTGTTTCTTAAAGGTCATATTTGGGAATACATCTTATCAAAATTTTCCTTACCATGGGTAAAGTTTGATAAACACTTCTTTAAGGAGAAAACTTTGGACTTGAGTTTTAAAACCAAGTTTTTATCTTCAAAATCATTAGATTTAGAACTAGAGCTAGGCTCGAAGATACTTTTCTTAGAAATTACTTTTTATAACTCTTTAGAAAGTTTGTTCTTCTAAGAACTTACTTCCTCATGATTTTTTGAAATACTTATAAAATCAGCATTTTTCCTATAATGATCTTTTGAAAAATATGATATTTATTTCGTAAGAATAGAATTTCAAGAGTTTGCCTTATCAAGTTTTTTATTGAGTTTAGAATTCTCAATTCCATGAAGTTCAGAAAACCTAGAAACTTATTCATAAGTAGGTAAATTATTTTCGTCATCAGAAGAGGATTTTTCATCAGATGATTTATAATAATCTTTATCATTAGAATTTAAAGAAACATTGGTCAATGATTCATCATTTCGTACCATAGCCATAAAACAATTATTGTTAATAGGTAGTCTGTAACACCCGTAGATTTTATGAAAAATATTCTTTTAATTTAATTAATGTCTTGTGTTGTATGCTACACCAAGATTACCTTGCGCTATACGCAACACCGTTTTAGCTTGCAGTATACGCAACACTATTCTTGGATCGTGTTACACACAATTTTGATGATAGTTATTCTACACAACATTGAGTATATATATATATATTCAATGTATAAATAAATATGGTTGGATTATGTTATAAGAAACAAAGAAGTATTCTTGCACAACACACAACCCGGACTTGGCTTGCATTACACGCAATCGAGACCTTCCTCGATAGCGTGTGTTGTACGCAATACTAGGTTTTACTAAACAACGATATATTATTATAATATTATTATGAACTAGCCGTTATGAATAGTATTAACTAAATTTTGAATTTTATAACATTATTATTCATCTTACACATTTTCTAGAACATGGTATAAGAACAAAATAATTTTTTCGGGTAAAATAAGAATTTTTCAAAAAATGCAGTTTTGCCACCTTTTGATGGTGCACCCACTTTAAATCTAGTTTTTGACATGTTTATAAGTTCAATTTGACAAAATAAAATTATTCTTTTGAATCAAGAAATAAAAATTTACTTTGGATAAATTTTTCATATTATTCTGGTAACTTTCACTTTTTTGATGAATAGTAAAAACATGCTATATTTTAATTAAAACAACTTTTTTTATCACAATAATTTATATGGTTAAAATATAATATTGAATAGTTTTAAATTATAAATAGAATATATTCTTACCATTTAATATAATTTATGTCATTAGAATTGATTTTACATTGAATTCGTAGGTTAAATCAATTCAATATTTTGCAATGTTTTAATCAAAAACCCGTTTTCATTCGACAATAGGATTAATTTTAATTTAATTTCTGAAACTTTTGTGTATTTAATTTTAAAAAATGGACTCAATATTTGGAATCATTGGGTCCATATTATGTTAATAGTCTACTTTTTATTTTTGGGAATTATGAATAGTAACTACGGTAAATTTTATTTACCATAGTTAAAGGTAAATCTAGTAATTAAGGGTAAATATAATATTATAAAATTACCCTAACACTTGAAAAAATTCTATTGGATGGCTAAAAGTAAACCCATATCAACTAAGGGTCGGATTAGATTCATTTTATGGACTTTTGACTATGAAATTAATTTAATTATTATTAAAACCAAAGAAAGTGACAACATGTCACTCTCTTAAATCTTATAAGTATAATAATTTTAATTTAATGATAAACATAATACAACATCGAACATGACTAGTCTACCGAAATATAATAAAAGTATCTACATAATGATAATTTATTTATAATTTTTAGGGATTAAATAATTGTCATTAATGGTGATACATTATTGATGCAGAAATTATTTATTAAGTGAAAAATCAGTAATATAGTTTTTATTGAAATAATAATACCCATTAAAAGGCCCAAAAACCTGATAAAAACGTATTGTTAGTGTATATATGCACATTAATAATCCAATGACCTAATATATAACCGTTTGGAGTCTTATAAAAGTGATTATGACACTTATATTATTTTATTTTAAATGATGCCAAAGTTGTCACCTTCATAATTTAATAAATATAACAATTTAAATATTGTGCTTTTAAGATGATAAATTCATGTAAATGTATTATTGTGAAACGTAATAGATTTATATTCATTATAGGATTTTATTATTAATTTTTATGCAACAAATCCGTATATTAAATAATTATACAAAAATGTTATAGTAATTATTTTATTAAGAGATAAACCAAATAAATGGTTTTAAAAATAATAAAATAAATATTATATGAACTATTTAATACGATCCACTAATTTTATAGATACATATGACCTTTTATGAATCTATTAAAGCTTTTATTTCGAACATATCTTCTGTATATTTTTTATTTAAATTCAAATAAATGAATAGTGACAAAATTGACACTATTGTTATTTTATAAAAATAACATATTATAAAATTGATTAAAAATCACAAAAATATTTAGAAAATTATAAATTTAAATTTATATTTTCTATAATGTTATAAAGTAACCAATTATGGAAAATTCACAACAAATAAGTAATTATTTGTTATAATTTAAAATTTAGAATTTTAATACCACAAATAAACTTAAATAGATTAAATAAGGATAAATCAAAATGATAAGGTTTAAAATAAGTTCCAAACATGTCTAAATTTGATTGGTTGATGATATTACATCCCTATCGCATCTAATCTTATAATATGAGTCATTTTTGGAGGTTTTTAAGTGGGGTTAGATTTATTATAAATTAATATTTTTAAGAATTCCAAAGGTGCCCCTCTCCTCCCTTATAAAAGGGAACCTCCTCCCTCTCTTCCTCACACCACCATGAGTCTTCAAGCTTGGTAAAATCTTGACCAATTATCTTCTCCAATTCCCTAGAAACATCCTACATGTCCTGGTCTTCTTTAAAGACCAATTTTAGTGCCCTAAGAGGATGTCTCAAAGAGGCGATTCAAAGAAGAGGTAATTTCCGTTACCGATTCTTTCACCTTTATTTATTCTTCCACTTCTTCTTATTAGGTTGTTTCATTATAAAGTAATAACATCAGTATCACTAATATAATGATATTTTATTATAATTATGAAACAACCCTATTTCACCATCAATCCATCCTATGGAAAACGAAATCACCGCGCGTGCGTATGTACGGAATACCGTCTCCCCTCCATGGTGTAATCTATTTTCCACCACCACCTTACTTGGATGGGTATATTGGTGTAAATAATAACTATATATGATTATTGTAAAGTGATATTGATTCTGTAATAGTATACATACACTCCAATAAAATTCCATGATCATGGGAACGATATCATCGCTCGTGTGTACGTACGGAATACCGTCTCCACGACGCGATGAGATTCATTCTCAATGATTAACCATTCATAAATGATTATAATGTATATATAATAAGTAATCATGAAATATATGACATAATAATGATACTATATTTATGTATATATATATATATGTATGTCATCCAATTAATTCCATTCAATTCAATGAGGAAACGAAAATAACATTCATGTGTACGTACGGACTACCGTCTCCATGAACGGTGTATTTATTTCCATTTATAGATCTATTATATATATGTATATTCTAAATAAATATTATATATAAATCATGTTTTACATTTTGGATGTAAGTAATCATGATCTATGTAATCATATGAATAATTACAAGTCAAAACACGGATGACAAATGAAACGATTTTACCCAAAATGCTTTTTAACATGGAATTTACAAAAGAACGTGTAATATAAAGTCATAAGTGAACCATATATGATATCATAACAATTAATATGATTCTGTAATAAGTCAATAACATTATATAAATCATTATACAGGACGTTCGGATACGTACGAAGCATATCAGACCTAAGGTAAGGGATAATTTTGCAAATCTCATTTTTATCCGAGATTGCTTATTCGTAAGTAATTACTGGGGATATTTCTATCATTTCCATGTTTAATAAAAGTTTTTTCATGTATTTTTAAAGTCCTATTTACCCATTTTTGACTTTTACTACATGGTATGTAAGGAATCTTTCTTTTATTTACATTACGAGGTATTTTTTTTGACTTTTCCTACAAAAGTACGAGGAGAATGTTATTTTTAACTTATACGGCGTGAACATATTTTTACGGTTTTATAAAGCCTTATTTTCACGAAGCTTCCTTCAAAATATTTCATGACTATTTTCAACAAAATCCATTTCTTTTAAAATTGCATGACATTTTGTGAAAAGAAAATAATTTTGAAGAAAAAGGATATTTTCCTCAAGAATTCATTTCTAGTGTTTTATCAAAACCATTTTCCATCTAAGATGACATTATTTTCATATGTGTATGTTTCAAGTATAATGTATCTATTATTTACATGGTTTCACTTTCCTTATTATGAAATGATACCCATTTCTTTTATATGGATTATGTAATTATGGGATGATGTCTATGAAACCCATTTTATTTATTGGGTTATTATGAATGATGTATGTTTATTTTGTGGCACAAGTAAGAATTATTTCATTATGAGATCGGTGGGACCTATATCTCCCTCCAATTAATTGGGTAAAGATTTATATCTCATGAGATAGACATGGCTGGAACGACAAGTTAAACCGATTCAGTAATAAAGGACTGGAACGAGGAGTGAACTCGATTCAGAAAGGGACTTTGTCCACTAAGATGGTCTTGGAAGCAATGCCTTGGCTACTATGGAAATCATATCATGTGCTTAATGGTTTCCAAAATTACATGTTTTATTCCTATGCTATTTTATCATTCTTAATGTTTCTTTATGATCTATGCCTTACGTACTTCCATGTTTTATGTCATCGCTCAAGCCTTTGATGTTTAAACATTATGTTCATGTTTTTAAGTTCAAATGTATATGGTATGTTTTATTTTATCCATGATTACCCTTACTGAGCATTTGAGCTCACACTTTTTATGTTTTCTTTTCCCCAGGATATAAATAAATGTTTTAGGTAAAAAACAAAAAGGAAGATCTTTATTGGGAGATGTTGAAGATCTTTCACAACGATTAGAAGAGTTTATTACGAGTTTCCAAAGAAACTAAACTATTACGGTCCTTGTGTGTCTGTTTTGTTATGTATTAAGTATTCCACAAAAGTAATGTAATGTCCACGTACGTCAAGCTTTGGGTATCTACAGTTGGTATCAGAGGAAAGGTTTAGTCAACCTTTGGAAACTAGGATGCGAAAACATTAGTGAGATCCCTAGAGATATTTCTAAGGTATGTCTAGGGATGTACCTTAGGATAAGAATACGTATAGGATATAGTCCTAGAACTACAACAACGATCTTAGAATTTAACCTAAGATGTTAGATATTGAGGGTGCTCCTCCTTTACTATGTTGTTTTCCCTAGCATGATTTTTTCCTCACACACTATTATTTTTGGGTTTTAGAAAATGGCTGGAAACAGGAAGATTCATGATAATGGAGGATATGAAGGACAATGGAATGATTTTATTCATGAGAAACCAAATGAAACGGGATCTGGAAGTCCAAACATCGTTATTATGCCTAATCAGAAATCTCATAATATGATCAATAATCTCAACTTTGGTATGTTTCCCGACTCAGATAATAAGAGAAAGATGGAGTTTAATGATGATCATAGAGGAAAGAAAGTTCAATTTCCCTCATGTAAATCATGTGGGAAGAGGCATCGGGGAGATTGTTTCAAGGGAACTGGAAGATGGTTTGGGTGTGGAAAAGAAGTACACAAATCCGGTAAGTGTAAAGGAAAAGGTTCAGTTAACACCATGGATGAGGATAATGGTATTGCTACGACATCAATAATGGTTAAATGTTTTAAATGTGGAATTTACAGGCATTATGCAAACCAATGCCCTAAGGGAAAGTCCAATGATGAGAATCAGTACGACCGTATGGGTAGTATTTATGTTGATGATGATGAAGAGACTACAAATGATATGTGAGATGAAAGAATTGTTGAAGCTCGGTCAATGGTTTAAGAAGGTAGTTGAATGATTACATGTTTATCAAGTGTAATGTTGTATAAGTAATCTCATGGTACTATGGAATAAAGAATTATCTAAGGATTGTTACACTATTGTTTTTCCTAAAAGTATTTGAATGTATATCTTTAATGTTACCAGTAACCATGGAAGGTTATTCAGATATTTTTGTAAAGTAGATGATATGCGCATAATGAAGGAATACGAAGATAATGAGATGTTTGATTGTATTCATGAGATCATGATTGATATAATAACTAAGTGATATCATGGTTTGAGTATATATATTTTTGAGGATTTTGGTATGTGGAAAGTGTTAATTTTTAACTGCATTAATGTTTTCACTAAGGTTCAATGGGTATTCATTTTTCAAGAGAATACATGATTAAGGCCTTCAAACGTTTGTAATGTGACCAACAAGACATATCTTATGATATATGGGGATCAACGATGGTATTAACATGCTTCTTATATGAAATCTCTAGTAATCGTTTTCACTATAATATGACATTGGACTGCAATATTATGGATAAGCCTAAAGATTGGAATGGATTATTTTGGACATAAGTTAGTATTGTTTAAGGATAAAACCTTTTTTTCGATATTATTGATGGGATGATATAGTAATGTAGTTTTAAAAAAAGGACAACTTGCAGGACGGGTGACAACCCATCGTGTCGGACAAGGCTATGGGAATCGAACCCACAACCAAATTGCGACTGGCCTTTATCGCCTACCACTGGCCTACAGGAAGTCCCTGGTTAGTAGAAACTAGTTTTATTTTATTAAGCGGTATGATATATGAAGCATAAGTTCATTTTTGGAACCATATATGATTAATCTAACCATAAGATGGACTTATAACTTTTGCTAACCTTTTGTTTGAAAGAGATGGAATGACCCATCATTCTATCACATGATCTACTAACACATCAAAAATAACAAATTCAACTTCATTTCATTAAGGGATGAAGTGGAAATTGATCAATTCATGAACAACAGTGAGATTTTACCAATATCATGCAAGTATTTCTTTTAATTCATTAAATTTAGGGAAATGATCTGGAAAACCAAAAATGTTGTCCTAGTTCCCTCATATCCAATGAATCAGATGGTACCTTAGATCATCACAAATCAATAGATTTGTGATTGTTGGCCTTTTCATAGCCATGTTCTCTACCACTCTCCATCAGAACTTGATGGTCAGATTTTTCTTCAATATCAATATTTTCACCTATGTTCTCCTACATGGAAACCCAATGAGGAGTTAATTTGGGTAACCGTTACATTTCATACTTTAGTTTTTAAAGCCATGTTTTGGTATTCCTTTTTACGATGTAGGTTTCTATTAAACAAAATTTTGTGTAGTAAACCATTTATAACCCCGATGAATTTTGAGGGCGAAATTCATTTTAAGGGGGGGTAGAATGTAACACCCCAAGATTTTATGAAAAATATTCTTTTAATTTCATTAATTTATTGTTTTGTATGCTACACCAAGATTACCTTGCACTATACGCAACACCGTATTAGCTTGCAGTATACACAACACTATTCTTGGATCATGTTACACACAATTTTGATAATAGTTATTCTACGCAACATTGAGTATATATATATATATATTCAATGTATAAATAAAATATGGTTGTATTATGTTATATGAAACAACGAAGGATTCTTGCACAACACGTAACCCTGACTTGGCTTGCATTACATGCAATCGCAACCTTCCTCAATAGCGTGTGTTGTACGCAATACAGGGTTTTACTAAACAACGATATATTATTATAATGTTATTATGAACTAGACGTTATGAATAGTATTAACTATATTTTGAAGTTTATAACATTATTATTCATCTTACACATTTTCTAGAACATGGTATAAGAACAAAATAATTTTTTCGGGTAAAATAAGAATTTTTCAAAAAATACAGTTTTGCCGCCTTTTGATGGCACACCCACATTAAATCTAGTTTTTGACATGTTTATAAGTTCAATTTGACAAAATAAAATTCTTATTTTGAATCATGAAATAAAAATTTACTTTGGATAAAATTTTCATATTATTCTGGTAACTTTCATATTTTCATAAATAGTAAAAACACGCTATATTATAATTAAAAACAACTTTTTTCAGCGCAATACTTTATATGGTTAAAATATAGTATTTAATGGGTTTAAAGTATAAATAAAATATATTTTTACCATTTAATATAATGTATGTCATTATAATTGATTTTACATTGAATTTGTAGGTTAAATCAATTCAATCTTTTGCAATGTTTTAATCAAAAACCCGTTTTCATTCGACAATGAGATTAATTTTAATTTAATTTCTGCAACTTTTTTGTATTGAATTTTAAAAAATGGACTCCATATTTGTAATCAGTGGGTCCAAATTATGTTAATATGCTACTTTTTATTTTTGGGAATTATGAATAGTAACTACGGTAAATTTTATTTACCATAGTTAAAGGTAAATCGGGTAATTATGGGTAAATATAAAATTATAAAATTACCCTAAAACATGAAAAAATTCTATTGGATGGATAAAAGTAAACCCATATCAACTAAGCGTCGGATTAGATTCATTTTATGGACTTTTGACTATGAAAATAATTTAATTATTATTAAAACCAAAGAAAGTGACAACATGTCACTCTCTTAAATCTTACAAGTATAATAATTTTAATTTAGTGATAAACATCAAACAACTTGGAACATGAATAGTCTACAGAAATCTAATAAAAATATATAAATCATTATAATTTATTTAGAATATTTAGGGATTAAATAATTGTCATTAATGGTGATACATTAATGATGCAGAAATTATTTATTAAGTGAAAAATCAGTAATATATTTTTTATTGAAATAATAATACCCATTAAAAGGTCCTCAAACCTGATAAAACATAATGGTAATGTATATATACACCTTAATCATCCAATGACCTAATATATAACCGTTTTGAGTCTTATAAAAGTGATTATGACACTTATATTATTTTATTTTAAATGATGCCAAAATTGCCACCTTCATAATTTAATAAATATAACAATTTACATATTGTGATTTTAATATGATAAATTCATGTAAAAGTATTATTGTGAAACTTAATAGATTTATATTTATTATAGGATTTTATTTTTAATTTTTATGCAACAAATCAGTATATTAAATAATTATACAAAAATGTTGTAGTAATTATTTTATTAAGAGATAAACCAAATAAATGGTTTTAAGAATAATAAAATAAATATTTTATGACTATTTAATGTGATCCACTAATTTTATAGATACATATGACCTTTTATGAATCTATTAATGCATTTATTTCGAACATATCTTATGTATATATTTTATTTAAATTCAAATAAATGAATAGTGTCAAAATTGACACTATTGTTATTTTATAAAAATAACATATTATAAAATTGTTTAAAAATCACAAAAATATTTAGAAAATTATAAATTTAAATTTATATGGTCTATAATGTTATAAAGTTACCAATTATCGAAAATTAAAAACAAATAAGTAATTATTTGTTATAATTTAAAATTTAAAATTTTATTACCACAAATAAACTTAAATAGATTAAATAAGGATAAATCAAAATGATAAGGTTTAAAATAAGATCCAAACATGTATAAATTTGATTGTTTGATGAGATTACATCCCTATCCCATCTAATCTTCGAATATGAGTCATTTTTGGAAGTTTTCAAGTGTGGTTAGATTTATTATAAATTAATATTTTTAAGAATTACAAAGGTGCCCCTCTCCTCCCTTATAAAAGGGCACCTCCTCCCTCTCTTTCACACACCACTTTGAGACTTAAATCTAGGGAAACCCCTGCCTAATTCTCTTCTCCACTTCCCTAGAAACATCCTAGAGGTCCTGGTTTTCATCAAAGACCAATTTTAGTGCTCTAAGAGGAGGTCTCAAAGAGGCGCTTCAAAGAAGAGGTAATTTCCGTTACCGATTCTTTCACTTTTATTTCTTCTTCCACTTATTCTTATTAGGTTGTTTCATTATAAAGTAATAACATCAGTATCACTCATTTACTTATATGTCATTATAATTATTAAACAACCCTATTTCACCATCTATCCATCCTATGGAAAACGAAATCACCGCGCGTGTGTACGTACGGAATATCGTCTCCACTCCATGGTGTAATCTATTTTCCACCACCACATTACTTGGATGGGTATATTGGTGTAAATAATAACTATATATGATTATTGTAAAGTGATATTGATTCTGTAATAGTATACATACACTCCAATAAAATTCCACGATCATGGGAACGATATCATCGCTCGTGCGTACTTACGGAATACCGTCTCCACGACGCGCTGAGAATCATTCTCAATGATTAACCATTCATAAATGATTATAATGTATATATAATAAGTAATCATGAAATATATGACATAATAATGATACTGGATTTATGTATATATATATGTATGTCATCCAATTAATTCCATTCAAAACAATGAGGAAACGAAAACAACGTTCATGTGTACGTACGACCTACCGTCTCTATGAACGATGTATTTCTTTCCATTTATAGATCTATTATATATATGTATATTCTGAAAATATATTATATATAAATAATGTTTTACATTCTAGATGTAATTAATCATGATCTAAGTAATCATATGAATAATTACAAGTCAAAACACAGATGACAAATGAAACGATTTTACCCAAAACGCTCTTTAACATGGAATTTACAAAAGAACGGGTAATATAAAGTCATAAGTGAACCGTATATGATATCATATCAATTAATATGATTATGTAATAAGTCAATAAGTTTATTAAAATCATTATACAGGAGGTTCGGATACGTACGAAGCATATCAGACCTAAGGTAAGGGATAATTTTGCAAATCTCATTTTTATCCGAGATTGCTTATTCGTAAGTATTTACTGGGGATATTTCTATCATGTACATGTTTTATAAAAGTGTTTTCATGTATGTTTAAAGTCCTATTTACCCATTTTTTACTTTTCCTAATGGTATGTAAGGAATCTTTCTTTTATTTACGTTACGAGGTACTATTTTGACTTTTCCTACAAAAGTACGAGGAGAATGTTATTTTTAACTTATACGGCATGAACATATTTTTACGGTTTTATAAAGCCTTATTTTCATGAAGCTACCTTCAAAAGGTCTCATGACTATTTTCAACAAAATCATTTTCTTTTAAAATTGCATGACATTTTGTGAAAAGAAAATGATTTTGAAGAAAAAGGATATTTTCCTCAAGAATTCATTTCAAGTGTTTTATCAAAACCATTTTCCATATAAGATGAAATTATTTTCATATGTGTATATTTCAAGTATAATGTATATATGATTTACATGGTCTCACTTTCCTTATTATGAAATGATACCCATTTCTTTTATATGGATTATGTAATTATGGGATGATGTCTATGAAACCCATTTTATTTATTGGGTTATTATGAATGATGTATGTTTATTTTGTGGCTAAGTAAGAATGATTTTATTATGAGATGGGTGGGACCTATATCTCCCTCCAATGCATTGGGTAAAGATTTATATCTCATGAGATAGAGATGGCTGGAACAGCAAGTTAAAATGGTATAGTAATACAGGACTGGAACGAGGAGTGAACTCGATTTAGAAAGGAACTTTGTCCACTAAGATGGTCTTGGCAGAAATGCCTTGGCTACTATGGAAATCATATCATGTGCTTAATGGTTTCTAAAATTACATGTTTTATTCCCATGCTATTTTATCATTCTTAATGTTTATTTATGATCTATGCCTTACTTACTTCCATGTTTTATGTCATTGCTCAAGCCTTTGATGTTTAAACATTATGTTCATGTTTTTAAGTTCAAATGTATATGGTATGTTTTATTTTATCCATGATTACCCTTACTAAGCATTTGAGCTCACCCTTTTTATGTTTTCTTTTCCCCATGATATAAAGAATGGTTTTAGGTAAGAAACAAAAAGGAAGATCTTTATTGGGAGATGTTGAAGTTCTTTCACAATGATTAGAAGATTTTATTCCGAGTTTCCAAAGACACTAAAATATTACGGTCCTTGTGTGTCTGTTTTGTTATGTATTAAGTATTCCAGAAAAGTAATGTAATGTCCACGTACGTCAAGCTTCGGGTCTCAACATAGTCTAGCTATAAGACCAAGATTATTCTGTCCTGAAGATTCATAATCATAAGATTCATCTAAAGAATCACCACCACTGGCACTCCAGGTGTCATTTTCTTTCAAGACTTTCTTAGCTTTGATTTTGTAGTACTTCTTTCTTTTCCTTTAAGAATACCTTTCATTCCTTTCGTTCTTTTTGAGAAAAGTGCAATCTGGTTTAATATGTCCAACTCTCTTGCATTCATAACAAGTGACTTCTCCATATTTCCTATATTTCCTTTCCTTTTTCTTATACTTGTACTGGAAATTTCTCTTGCCATCTATCTTGTTCATCCTTCGAGAAAGATTTGCTAACTCATTTTCTGAGATTTCACTTTCACTAGAATCTGATTAGATAACCATTTTCGTAGACTTGGACCTGTTTATTCTCTCTGGAGTCTTAGCTTTCATATGATTTGATGTTGTTGTAAAAGCAATGGTACCATTCCCATTCTTCTTTTCGATGTTGTCAGCATCTCTCTTCATTCTTGTTTCATGTTGAAGAAGAGTTCCGAATAACTCATCGAGAGAAATTTGAGTGAGCTTCCTGTTCTCATCTATAGCTGTTATATTTGATTCCCACTCATTGGGCATAATATCAATTATCTTATCCACAAGAGCTTCATCATCTAACCATTTCTCTTCCATAGACTGTAAACCATTCACTATAGTCATAAATCTCTGTTGAACTTTGCAAATTGGTTCACCATAAGGAAAATTGAAGCCATGCTATTCTGCTATATGCATAGTTCTTCTATTCTCAATCACTTTAGAAGTTCCAAAGTATATAACCTCTAACTTATTCCATATACAATTAGCTGCTTCACAAGAAGAAATTTGGCAATATATATTTCTAGTCATTGAACAAAGTATGGTATTGCGTACATTATAATTGAGTTGATACTCTAGCTTTTCCTGGTTAGTGAAGGTTCTTACTTCCTTATCAGGAATTTTATAATCACCAGTAAGCATTACGAAATTATCCAATCCAGTATTGATTATAAAAGTCTTCATTCGATCACTCCAGTACTCATAGTCATTGCCATCAAATATTGGTGGTCTTATAGGATTTAGATTATCAATAGAGCCAACATTGATTCCTGCCATACTTATAAAAACTTTCCAACCAAACCAGTTAGTAGAAAAAGTTTATAACCACAATGTTCAGAATGATAATTCAGAATATAAATGTTCGGAATGACAAAGTTCGTAATGACAAAGTTCGGTACGAAGAAAAATGAATAATGAAAATGTGAGCAAAGAAAAACCTATACGTGAGTATAAGTATCTCAGAAACCTCCTCTGATACCAATTGTAGGATCAGAATAATGATGCATATGCTCAATATTCAATAGGGGGTGAATTGTATACTTTAAAAATTCTTTTGGAACCTTTAAAGTTAGTTACGGATAAATATTTTTTCCTTAGACAAGGAAAGAAGTTTAACAAAGTTAAACTAATCAAATTCACAACACCTCTAACACCAGCTAGAGAATTGGAACAATATTTACAACATGAGATTCTACATTAATGTGTATAGAATATAAACTTATCCATGTACAAGTGTAAGGAAACATAAGAAGGGTATACTTTCCTTACAATACAATATGCAGCAGAAACAATCAAGTAGTAAAACTACATGCAACAAGATATAAGTCTTTTAACCCAAAGAGAAGGGTATCCAACAACCCTGGATAATGGTCCCTTGATTTATACTTTCAAGAAAGTCTGTCTTACCCACACCAGGGTAAGCCCTAGATATGAAGATTGGACTCTCTGTCTTGCTATCCCCGCAAGCCGTCATCTTAAAGGTAGTTGGAACCTCTGTCTTCCTCAGCAAGGAAACCCTCGAACTTCAAGGTAGTCGGTATCTCTGTCTTCCTATCCCAGGAAGTCCTCGAATGTAATCACCAACATTCGGAGTCGCACAAAACAATCTAAACGATCGGTTCAGTACGCACAAGTCATGAAAAGATTCTCTCTCTAGAAATCACCTTAACAGCGTGTGGTCTCTAGATTGATCAACCTCTTTCATCTATCACACATATATTATGCGATCCTTCAAATGAGCTCCTATTTATAGGTAAATTTCCAACGGTCGGCTCCCTCCTCCTACATTCATCTTTTCCATGAAATTTGGAGGGACCTGTACACATGTAAATCAGCCAACGGTTAATTAGAAACAGAATAGAAGACACCGTTTAATAACAAACTAAGTATAACAGAATTCACAACATCATTTTTGAATGAATCATATGTAAGTTAAGGCTTATCAATATTTCGGAGTGTAAGCATATTTAAAAGTTCGGAGTCTAACCAAAATGAAATTTGGAATGAAAAAATTAAGAACAGTTCGGATTCAGTTTTTATAGGAATTCAGAGTCTGGTTTTACTAGAGATTGGAATCTGAATTTGCAGAGTTTAGATTTGAACCAGTAAAAGTTTGGAGTCGAGTTTCTTAATAGTTCGGAGTCGAGCTTCTTAATAGTTTGGAGTCGAACTACTTAAGAGTTTGAATTTGAACTACTTATGAGTTCAGAATCGAACTACTTAAGAGTTTGGAGTTAATCTACATAAGAGTTTGGAGTCGAATTACTTAAGAGTTCAGAATCGAACTACTTAAGAGTTCGAAATCGAACTACATAAGAGTTCGGAGTCGAACTACTTAAGAGTTCGGAGTCCAGAATTCGGATCATTAAAACAGAATACTCCAAAACTTATTATTATATGATACCGGGAGTTTGGTTAATAATCCGTATTTTTCAATTAAGAAAAAATATTGCTAAGTATAAGAAACTCTGGGTTAGGATAAATTTCCTTATTGAGGTAAAACAACATTTGCTTAAGTATAAGGTGTTTGTGATTTTCAAAACAATAAGGAATGGAAAATTCATAATGAAAACATTATTGACTCAACAGGAATTAGGGGATATGTTTTCTGTTTCACTTGCATCCCCATCACTGGTTTCCTTTGAGTCTTTAACTAAAATAATAGGGTCTTTGGGTATTTAGGGTGTAGGGAGGAGATAATGTAATAATAAGAAAACATTGTGATATTCCATATCCTCTAGGTCCAAAGTTTAATTGTTTTCATGGAAGAAGATGTCATGAATGGTTGATAATTAAAAGATAAATGAATTGTTTTATTCATACTATTGAGTTTATAGCACCAGGTGGAAAATATTTTATTTTTGGTACCATATTTGTTTCATCAACCATAACTTATGAATTTTCTGAATTAGATGAATCATTCTTCTCAATTTCACCAACATTGGTCGGCTATTTGGGATATAATATGGACATTCACCCAGTTCCCTTGGTGTTTAATACACTAATTATAGTAAATTATATCTTATTTTGGTTGTTTCAAGATTTTGAGCTAATGATCGGGGAGAATCAACTATTCAAAGAGATATTTATATTATATATGAAACAATACAATTTCATCTTTAGAATGGATTGATTTTATTATATTTTATATTTTATAGATTTCATCTAGAGGATATTTTTTTTATTAATGTGGATGATGGGGGTTGAATATTCATTGGTGAATGGGATCAGTGAATGGATCACCCGATTTTGTAGTTTTATTATCATATCTAGTATAGTTGATATTGGGGTCAATTGATTGAAGTATATTCTGATGTTTTTCTTTAATAAGTTAAATGAAATCCCAAGTACATGTTATTGAGAAGTTAATATGGTTATGACCTCAAGACTCTCATATTTATACGTATCTTTATAATATACCTAATTATATTTCATGAGAGTTTTATGTTTATATAAATGAATTATTTTTTATGGGTTTCATATAACCTAGTGTGTTTCCATGGGGGGATCCAATGTTATTTGTGTTAAAGTGAGATAATTTTTTTAGTTTCGAATCAACTACTTTCAACTAAATTTGGTGATTGTAAAGAACCATTAACCCCTCCTATGGATCATCTATTTATTCAATCAATATAAGGGATCTACTTATTCTTCAAAGATTTAATTTTTGTTTTTTATCAATTGGTGTTGGTGGTGGAGGATGATTTCTCAAATAATACTTTTAAATGTCATTATAAATACATTTTTTTTCATGGTTGTTCCATTAAATTTCATAAATTCCATATTTTTCAGGGGACTGATAAATTCCTTGTTTCATGAATTGCTATTTTACTTTTTCCTTTGGTAAAAAAATGATATTCTCGTAGATTTTAGGTCAATAAATGATATTTCTATTGATTGTAAGGTTTACGTAGTAGTCCTTTAATGAAATGATCTCCTTGGAAAACTATCAAAGATTATTTTCCAGACATGTGAGATTAATTTCCATAGGAATTTCTTCTATCATCAAGGAGTGGTAGTGGATATCATGATGATGGAATCATTGTTTCCTTGGTTTCTCCTATAAAAATTACAAAGGATAATAGTTTCTTTAGTCTTACAAGATATTACAAGAGGACTGTGTCTGATTGATCTCAGATTTTTTCTGTTGTAATATATTTTACTAAATATAGTCGAGGATAATTATTGAAATATCAGTTCCAGGAAGTTTCAGAGTGCTGGAAGGAGATGTTGATCATTAAAAATTTCCTCCATTTTATAAAAAATGAAGTCATTTTAATGCTCTTTATTTATTCTTCTCAACATATTTTTTTGTTATGTTCTGATGTTACAAAGGGTAATGATCATCTAGGGGTCTCAGTATTTACATCATCACCAATGTAACTACACTATTGATGATCTCCACCTTGTGGTAGTAGTGTTTTATTTTTATTTTATGGTAGCATTATATTATACATGATCATGTTTTTGTCTTTATTAATTAATAAATCATATTAAATATTTTTGTTTTGTAATATTTGAATTTGGTTTAGTAGAGTTGGTGGATACCTTATAATATTATGACATTGTAGAATTTTTTAAACCAATAAAGTGGAATGATATAGCTGATGTGATAACATGATATTCATGTACGGATATTATCAAAGAGGATGGAGATGAGTTCACGATGGAGGAGGAGAATAAATCCTTACAATATGATATGGAGGAGGTTAGTAATGAAGTGTTCAATATTAGATGATAGTGAATTCTTATTTTTTGTAGTATGTGTTAATGTCATAGTTGGGAAATACTAATGTAAAGATATAGAGAGACTATTTCATCTTTCAATATTATCATAAAGGGTGGTTAGAGGATTGTTTTCATGGGGAGTTATTTCATGTTATAATGTTTATTCTATTGGGGTTGTGTGAGGTGTTTATCTACAATTTTAATATATTACATTTGGTACAATATCTAGGTATATCAAAGATCTATAAAACATGTAGGTTTATGTTATGTTCATTGGGGAGGAAGAGTTTAGTGGTTGAGTTTGTGTCTGAGTGTTTAGTTGGCAAGATTGTAAAATTTAACTATAGAGTAACTAATATTTATTTATACCACTTAAATTTTTTCTAATGATAATGAGATGATATTTTTATGGAATGTATTTTCAATCTTCCTATATATTATTTTGGATGTCGTTCCATTTGATTGAGTGTGGATCTAATGATAAATTAATCTCATTTAATAGTGGTTGTTGAGTAGAGTGTAGTTGATTCATTTGTAAGGATGTATATAGAAAAGGTAGTTTGAATTCACAAGATTATGAGGAGGATCATATCTAATTAAGATCCCCCCTTTACCCCATTGGGGTGGAATATTCTTCCACATGCTCATAGATCCCAGTTATGCATTATCACTAGGTTTCATCCTTAGAAGGATGGTCAAATAGAGAAAATTGTCTAAATGATTCAGGATATATTATGTGCTTGTGTTTAGGGTTTTATAGGTTCCTGGGTGAATAATTTACCTTTGGTTGAGTTTTACTATAATAATAGTTATCATTTAACCATTAGTGTACATTTTAATAAATCATTGTAAGGGAGGACATGTGAATCTTTTTTAGTGTACTAAGGTTGTAGATTCCCTTTTTTTAACCAGATTTAATCTTAATATTGATTGATAAAGCTACTTGTGATTTTGGAGTTGATTAAAGTTTGATAAGACCATCAAGGGTCTTATAATTATTTGAGGAGGATAACTTAGGGGTTTTATTCCAATGATCATATGTTGATGAAGGTTTCTATTTGTCAAGGATTATGATGGTTTAATAAAGGTATTAATATTTCTCCTCGGTCTATCAGGGCATTTTACATGTTGGAGTTTGTTAGTGAGGTGGATTGTGAGTGATCTCTTCTGATTTAGATTGATTGGGTTTAAAAAAATTTCCACATGTCACATAATTGAAGGTATCTTCATGGAAAATCTCATCACATTGATTAGTTAAAGTTGGATATTGAGTATGATGTGACATTAATGGGGTAGCATATTGAGATTTAGAGTATTAGGATAATGTTTTATATGGATGATTTTTTTTTTAATTTTTTGTTTCATTTGGATACATGGTGGACTAGGGTAATATATTTAAACCAATTTTTCACATATGAGTGCTTAGTGATCTATGTTCATTCAATGGTTCAAATTATATTTTTATCAGGTTGAATTTTTTGATTCAATGGTGATAATAAAAAAATATCTCTTTTTTGTTCTATTTGGGCATTTATAATAGTGAGATTTTTTATAGGTATCTTCTAAGGTATTCAATTGGAGGTTTCCCTATTTTCATTTTTAGTCTTATTTTTATTTTCAAGGAAAATAATCCAATATGATGTATATATTTTAAGGGCTCTAATTTTAGTAGATCCCCTACATTCAGTTTTGGGTAGTTGAGTTGTTAGAGTGAAATTTGGATGTTTTTTTAGAGATGAATAGATGTGTTTATACTTCATTAATGGAAGCATGTAACAGTATTTCGACCACTTTGTAATGGTAGTGTTGATGGGTGGTCACAATATAGTTGAGGTCACGGGGGGTTATATATGTTTAGGGTTGGTGGTTTTAATGATGAAGATTGTTTTTATAGAGTAATTTTATGGCTTAAATATATAGAATGGATATTTACACATGGGTATGTGTGGTCATTTTTGAAATCCCTATAACACATGAGGAGTGTGGAAAGAAGATTTTTGGGTGTAGTGGTTTGGAATAGTGTGTTATTGAGAACACCATTTCATGGCGGTGACATAGATGATCGATGGATATAGAAAGGATGAGAATCATTTTTCCATAAATATCTATGGTTTGAGTCAAAAGAAAGAGGGGATAAAATATTAGTGGATTCCACTATTTCTTAATGATAGTCAAAGTAATTTTTGTAGATGAAATATATAAAATTAAAGTTTGGATTAAGATATTTTAAATTCTTAAAATATCATTTATCATTTTGTCAAACTAAATAATGTCATGGTATATCCCTCTCCATGACATAGTTAAATAATTAAATTTTTATAATAAATTTAGTTAACCCTCTTCCCTAGATCGGTTATATACCAATTCTCACACACAATATATAAGGAACTTTCCATAAACATTACATAATCTTAAATTGTGTGAAGAATTCACATCGAGGATCCATTCAGGTTTAGAGTTTTAGAGAATTAAGCCATTACTATTACATAAAAACCTGAATATTACAGGTAGAAACTACTACCCCATATCCATTTTTCATTAAAAAAACACATAAAAAAGACATGTTTAGTCCCATGTTTTAGACAACTTGACTTTTCCATGATCTCAACCTTGAGCCTATTCATCTTTAAGTCTTGTGGAAAACATTTCCAAAACATGGGATGGGCATAAAAATCTCAGTAAAGATTATAAAATAAGGAAAAAACATTATCCCATAAATAAATTCAAATTAATGAAACCATACTTTTCAATCACATCATACCTCATGAAATCATTAGATTTATGAATAACACACAGAAATCATAAATCATAATGGATACAAATGGACTTCAATACATAATTACATTGTAAAAATAATAGTATCATAGGGAGTTGCATTTTGAATACCCGTCATATTATATTCCCAATATATCTTAGGAGAAACATTATCAGTTACCTTTGTCACATTACCCAATGCATTAGAGAGCTATATTGGGAACACCCTCCCTAGGTTTATCATGGAACCACCCATATACATAAATAATTTCCAATAACCATAACAAAAGCAAAACACATAGCACAAGAATAAAGGAAAGATAACATTTCGACATTCCAATATATCAAATAAAGATATCGTAATAAACAATGCTTTATCAAACCATTTTCAAAACCATTTAAAACATTTAAAATAGATATTTTTAAACAAAGTGTCACATACCACTTTGAAGTTTTTAAAGGAATTAAATTTGTAAAACATTAATGTCCATAAAAAATAAATACTAAAAAACATTTTGAAAACATGGTCATTAATGAGAAACATTTTGAAGAATAAATATTTAAAACAATATTTTAGTTAAAGAGTTATTAACCAAATGAGATATGCTTGAATACAAATAATTAAGGAATAACATTCAACCAAAACATTATAATATCATTACATTAAAGGTATTAATGATATAATAATCCAAAGAATAATATACACACCGTATAAAAGTTAATTGGTGCCTAACAACAATGAAGCCTCAATGGAAAGTAAATTGAGACGAAATACCATATAAAAAAATGTGTCCATAGATAAAGGATAAATAAATTACATAATAATGTGTGAAAAATATAAATACACTCAATATGATTGGATATTCAGGGTAAATCAATCATAGGGAATTCACACATGTTCTTTTTAAGACAAAACCAATGACTTGGATGTTTAACTCAATGAATGGAAAGTGAGTTAAAATTACTCTTATCAAGTTCATATCGATGACTTGACAATTTTTCAATGGAGTTATTATGTGTATAAAAAGTATATCCACACAAAGTGGAGGAGAAAATACAAAAAAAATAAATAAATAGTGATTCCACACAAAATCATAGAATGACATAATTAAGAATTAGAAGATTAACCCAAGGAATGGAAATTGGGTTAAAAGATTGCCTTTTTGATTTGGTAACTTATGAAACATACAACCCATGAAAGAAGGATCATCAAAAGAAGATTTAAATATATATAAGTTTAAGTATATTACACAATGAATACAATCATGGGTAGTACATACACCACGAAAAAGGAAAAAGTTGCAAATATTGCATGTGTAACGACCCCAAATTTTGAATAAATCTTGTTTCCTAATTTTGTGTGTTACTTTATTTTATACTCAACAAACTATTTCATTTGATAACATGAGTATAATTAAAATGATACCATTGGGTTTTGACTATTATATGACCATGGGTCAATATAACCGCTGGAAACTAAACATTTCGATTATTGTCTCTATATACAAGTGATCTTGGTTAATTAATATAGAAACAAGATTTGATGGCTTCACCCAGTAGTCTTGGACCGATCGAAGCCCATCTAACAGATCATGGCAAGGAGGTAGCACCACTGGGTTTTTCTCTAGACCAAACCCAAGCTAAACTTCATCGTGTGAAGCTAGAATGGAATCGCCTTCACGAGAAGTTCAAACTGATAGAAATTACTACTCATGCGATGTTGGTTGAGCATCCCTCAGAATCTCTCACCTTAGCACACCTTACACTTAGGTCCTATGCTGGTGTAATAAGGGGCTATATAAGGAGACCATAACTGCCTTGTGTAATCCTTTGTTTTAAATATAAATTTTGATTTCTTCATATGATGAAGTTTATGAATTTTCAAATGACCGGATAAATATAGTATACATATTTTTGATGAATTTTAGAAAAAGGATATTTTAAAAATGTTATATGTAAACCTTAAATAATTAAAAATGTGTAATGATTTTCAAAAAATGGCCTTCTACAATTATGTTCTATATGAAATTTAGAGTCTAATAAGATCAACTTGATTTTGGATGAATAGTAAAATATGAATAGTGATTTTATGCTTAGTATTAGTAATGTGACCAAATGGATCAGTAATCTCACATAAAGAAAGTATTAATATAATCTAGGCACCTTGATTAAGTAACGTGATTCAATAAAATGGTTAAATAACGGTTTCATATATTATTATTAAAGTATTAGTTTTTTCAAGTGAATAGTGTTTTTAATTAAAAAATTAAATTAAATATATTTTTATAATATGGATTTCATTTTTGAACTCAGAGCATCAATATTATGTTAAGGTAATTTTTCGGGATTTTTCTGAAAAAATGTATTTTCGGTGAATAGTGTATTTATTTAATAAATAAATTAACAATATTTAGAAAATTATTTTTATAAAATTGAGTTCATTTTTGAAATCAAAGCATTTATATTTGGTTATGGTGATATTTTGGGATTTTTCTGAGAAAGTTGAATTTTCGATGAACAGTGAAAATACAGTTTTTAAGGTACAGGTGTTTAATGACATCATTAAATGATGTATTAAGTATGTAATCAATATGTTCAACTTATGAATAGTAAGATAATATATGATGTGTCCCAAGTGGCCAATACCATGGGAAAATAACTTGGGAAAGCCCCTGGTTTTGCCAAAACCACCAATGAGGTGTCCCTTGGCCATTAATGCCTTGTCCCCTCACTTTCCCTATAAATACCAAGAAATCCTCTCATCCATTCGACTACCAACTCTCCCCCAATGAAACTATGGTCTCATTACCTCCCAAGAAGTCCTCCCAAGTTGTCCCCAAGCCCCCAATGTCCCAACCATTGTGTTTTAAGAGTTACATTTTAAGGTAAAGGATCCAAACTCTCTCTTTCTTTTGAAATACTCTCTTTTAAGTCATTTCTTTTATTCTCCATGTTCTTATGTTGCAGGATGTTCTTTTATATTCCTATTACTTCCATTTCCATTTTCATATGATGAGAGATCCCCTATTACTCTCATCATTTCGTTTTATGAATTTTTAAGTGGCGTCGTTAGGCTGCCGGAAGTTTTTTAATGGATTCTTTCACCCTTCTCATTTTCAAGTTCTATTTTCTTGTCAAGTATTTCATGTTCCTTTTTATTTTGGGGTATGATATCTATATATATCATACTGATAATTTAGGTTCATATGATGAGAGACCCTATTTGATCTCTTCAATTGATTTTTTTGATGTTTAAGTGATGTCGTTAGGCTGCCGAATTTTTAAGGGGTTCTTTCACCCTTTTTGTTTTCAAGATCTATTTTCATGTCAAGTCTTTCAAGTTCCTTTTTTATTATTTTGGGGTATGATCTCTATATCTATCATACTGATCTTTTATTTTCATATTAGGAGAGACCCTATTTGATCTCGTCAATTCATTTTTTTGAAGTTTAAGTGACGCCGTTAGGGTGCCGAATTTTTAAGTTGTTTTTTCACCTTTCTCGTTTTCAAGATCTATTTTCATGTCAAGTCTTTAAAGTTTCTTTTTATTATGTTGGGGTATGATATCTATATCAATCACAATTATCTTTTATGTTCATATTATGAGAGACCATATTTGATCTCATCAATTCATTTTTCTGAAGTTTAAGTGACGCCGTTATACTGCCGAATTTTTAAGGGTTTCTTTCACCCTTCTCGTTTTCAAGATCTATTTTCATGTCAAGTCTTTCAAGTTTCTTTTTATTATGTTGGGGTATAATATCTTTATCTATCATACTGATCATTTATTTTCATATGATTAGAGACCCTATTTTATCTCATCAATCCAATTTTGGATGTTTTATGTGACGCAATTAGGTTGCCGAATTTTCATAAGAGAAATCTTATTTTTTTTGTCTTCCTTTCAAGTTCTTCGTTTCATATGGTATATCATTAAAATTTCATTACCATGATCATAAATTCTTTATATTCTATTCCCCTACTGTTTTAAGTAACATTTATGAGTGGGTGATGTTGGATCTGAATCTACGGATTACACACAAGAGGGGGGGTGAATTGTGTCTTTTCAAAATTATTACAATCTCTTCAATTTAGACAAATTCTGTCCACTATGCTTTAGCACGATTAAATATGCAGCGGAAAAAGTAAAAGCATGAACACACGGATGTATAGTGGTTCGGGGAACAGAAGGCCCCTAGTCCACTCCACCAACGCTCAAATCCACGAGCTTGGCGATTTTCACTATCTGGTCCTCGTTTCCACAGACCTGTTCACAACTGAGTACAGGCAGTTGACACCTTTACAAGTTTCAGGCAAACACAACCTTCCTGGTTCAAACACGAACCCACACAGCTTAGAACGAGAAGCTGATCACTCAAAAATAAAAAGGGTTTCGATAAAGAAAACACTTCTCCAGTTGTTCTTCACAATTGCAACAGAATGCAATTGACAGTAGATAGATCGTCGTCTTCAGAAAATAAAGATCTGTAATCAAAACAGTTCTGAGTCGATCCAGTTGCAATAGATATTACAAGAAACTTCACAACTTCAGCAGCAGTAGATTCACAACAGATAGTCGATGAAGAACACGTGAATCTGCTATCAAGATCTTCCTTCGATAATAAAGGTTTTACACTTCTTCTCGATCACCAGAAAAGAACGCCTTTACACAGTCTCTGTTTCTTGCTCGTTAAAAGATCAATCTGTATATTTCATACACTTTCCTGTGTATATATATATCTGAAGTTTCCAAGATAGAACATATATATTCAAATCTGAGAAAATCTTTCGCATAAATAGATCCATGAAAATCTCCTTTAGATTCGCGATATTAAATAACAGAGCCGTTGTAACTTCCCTGAAGAATCGGCATAAAAAGCTCCGTTTTAAATCAATCATTAATCCGTTGAAAATCGTCTTTGATTCCGTCAAATTCGTACTTAAGAATCGGCTCGAAATCCGCTTAATAATCCGCCTGTTTGACCAATGCAAAAGGAAATATCGTCTGTCAAAAAATATCCCGACGCCAAACGTAGGGTTGATGACGTGGCTCCAAACGTAGGGTTCACAAACGTAAGGTTTACAAACGTAAGGTTCACAAACGTAAGGTTCACAAACGTATTTTCTCTTCAGCATTCAAACGTAGGGTTGATCATCCATACTTTGTCTTGCTTCAACTCTACAAAGAACGTACGATTGATTATAAAAGTAAGGTTGATGATCCATACTTTTGAGAAACAAACTCCACACTGAAAACTAACGTACGGGTTCTCTTCCATACTTGTCTAACAACAAAAACGTAAGGTTCCTTCCAAACGTAATGTTCTTCTTCCATACTTTTCAACAACGTAAGGTTCATCAACCATACGTTTCAAAATAACATAAGGTTCCTTAACCATACGTTTCTTTTAACATAAAAAAGTAAACTTTTCATCCATACGTTACGTTCATCAACGTAGGGTATGAACAGTGATTCCAGTACGCGCTAAAATTGATCTCGCGCTACAGTGATTCCAGAACGCGCTAAAATTGATCTCGCGCTACAGTGATTCCAGAACGCGCTAAAATTGATCTCGCGCTACAGTGATTCCAGAACGCGCTAAAATTGATCTCGGAATAAATGAAGTATGAAATCTCGTTATATGAAATAAATAAATAAAATAAATTCTTGTAAAATACTCAATGAAATAATTAGTAAATAATTAAGGGTATTTGTGAGCATCAAAACCATCATAAAGAGACAGAGTATTATTTAAAATAATCTCCCCCTTTAAAAAACATTATTTTGAATTGTTTGAAAACAATACATTGCTCAACAATCTCCCCCTTTTTGATGATCACAAAACCCATAAAAAATAATAGAACTAATTTAATTGCAATTTTTATTGAAAAATTAGTTTTATAAAATTTTAGAATTTTGAAAGGATTAAAACAATATTTAACTATAATAAAATTTCTCCCCCATAAAAATAAATTTTCAGCTAAAAATAGATAAAAGATAAATATCGTATATATCCAAATTCTCCATATATCCAAATTTCTTCATAGGAAACAAATGAATTTAAATGTTGTGTTTATCCAAATTCTCCCCCTTTTTGTGATATCAAAAAGAATGAAAAAATTACGGATTTGAACACATTCAATATTGCACTGAACTATAAGTAAATGCTATAGTTAACTGTGTATGAATAAGTGAATTTGTTATACTGGCTAACTTAATCAATAAACAAAACAAAATAAATAAGAAAAGAATTTTCATTCACAAGCTGTTATATATAAACGATTGTGATATACAGAGGAATTAAGGTTCATAGATAAGACAGGGAAAAAAGGTGTCTATTTCCTTTGAAACGCGGTCTTTATCTCTGTAAACAGTTCTCTGAGTCTCTTCATCATCCCATCTCCTAACTTGATGATAAGATCTCTGTTCTCTTGAGTCATATGAATATCTTCAATCAAATTAACTCTGAAAAACTCATGCATTCTTTCTTCTTTTTCAACAAAAAGAGCCAGTTTTTCTGATAACTGATTCAAAAGAATCCTAATCGGTTGCTCTCCAGATGTCAACTGATCCACTAAAAATTTCTGATTATCTAGAAAAACTGACAAAGGGGCACTATTACACTGAAGATCGTGTAATCTGTCACTCATATTGCTCATTGCTCCAGTAATTGCTTGAAATCTCCGAATCAAATTAGGTGAAGAGCCTGATCCACTCACAACACTGTTTGCAATAAACTCAAATTTATTCTCCATGTAAATCTTCAACTCAGACAAGTCATCTTTCTTTACCATCTCTGATTTTAACTGATCTACAGCATGCAGCATATCAGTCTTAAACAAATCTACTTCCTATCTTGAAACAGTACATTCTTTCAGCTTCTGAAACTTCAATTGCTCTAAGTCCAGAGAATTTCTGAGACTAACATTCTCAGATTCTAACTGAGAGATACGCTTGTACAACTCAACAACTTCTTCTTTTCTCGAATCAGGGGCACCCTGTGCTCGATTCTCATGTTCAGAATTAGGTTGATGAAGCAGGGAAAGAGGTAAGGAATCTGCATCCGACTGTTCTTTGTCCTTGTCCTGACAAGGTTGATCCACTGAACTATCTTTTGAATCCTGTAACTCTTCCACTGAAAAATCTTCTTGAAGTACCTCTGTATGAGCTTCAGAAGTATGTTCATCATGAACAGTAGTCTCTCTGACTTCTAATGATTCTTGAGGCCCGGCCACTTCTTCACCAGGCACTGCCTCCATAAGTTGTTCTTGTTGAATTACTTTTTCAACAGCCACAACAGCAGATTGAGGTTCTTCTTGAGTTTCTGTTTGAGCTGCTGGTTCCTCTATCGGTGCAGTCTGCTCCACAACAGCTTCTCTCACAAATGAATAAGAAATTACCGGTTCAGAGGATTTCAAGGCAGGAGAGATAACTTCTTCATCAATTGACCTCTTCCTTCTAGATTGAAGTCCTTCTTGACTTCTCTCTTCCTCAACTTCCTCCATCTCAAAACGAATTCTCCTTGCCACTGTACTAACTCTTGATTCTGCTTGTCCCTCCTTGGACTTAGCCGGTTGAGCCTGAGCACTCTCCGAGTTTTCTTCAGCTCCAACAGGTAAGAGTTTTCCTTTAATTGTGCTCCAGAAGTATCCTACTTTCCTTAAAGTTCCAGCATTGAAAACATTACTGTGGTGACATTTCACCCCAGCATCTACCAATCTGATCATTCCTCTTTTAAACAAAAACAAAGAAATGAACCTTCCATAAGGGAAAAAGGTCATTCTTGCTTCACTCTGACAGCAGTAACTCAGATATCTTATCATAAACCGAGGAAAATTAAACTTAATATCACACATAAGAAGATACATTATGTACATGTCCGGGTATAGGATTTTCTCCATCTCAGCCATTCTTGGTGCTAAACCAGTCTGAACAAATTTTACCAAATTTTTTTGATCGGGCTCCAAATCCTTAACAAACATCTTCTTTATCACTCTGGTTCCAAACAGAAAAGACATAATGTCTTCAGACTTATGTACAGAATCTCCAATATTCCGTAAATCGAAATGAAAAACTCCTTCATGAGGGCAGCTAAGAATTTGACTTATCTCTAAAGATGATATTGAAAAGTCCTTATCCTCTATTTGAGCCAATAAACTATCCTCCGTATCTCCAAGGCTAAACTGAACAGTTCTAAAGAAATGTCTCATTTCTGCCTCATATAAAAACTCAGAATTTGCACTATTAAAAGCTTGCTCAAGGCTTTGAAACGACAACGCTTGCTTCAACAGTAAATTAGTTTCAAACAGCCACTCTAAATCTATGACTTTACCTTGCAGTATTTTCCGACCTACTACCTTAGGTTTCTTTGCAGCACTGCTCTCAGCTTCATCTGGACGCTTAGTCTTTGCCATTCCAACAACGATTTCTGAAGGTTCGTAAGTTTAGGGTTTGAAGATTCAGAAAAGGGTTTTGGAGCAGATGTGCGGTTTTAGGTTTTCGAAAGGGTTTCCGAAAAAGGTGAAGCAGTTTAGAAGGTGAAACGGTTCTGACAGCCTTGATTCCCGTGTAATCACTAATCATTACTTTTATTTAAAACAAAATAAAATTACTTATAGTGGAAAATAGAAATTAAGCAGAATTCGAAAATAGAAATTATTTAAAATTAAATAAACCTAACTCCCCCTTAATAAATTCAAACCTTGCCGTGGGAAGTGGTTTAGTAAAAATATCTGCTAATTGATTTTCTGTATTAACAAATTCTAAAAATATATTCTTTTTAAATACATGATCTCTTAAAAAGTGATGTCTTATATCAATGTGCTTAGTTCTAGAATGACTAATAGGATTTTTTGAAATATTAATTGCACTAGTATTATCACATAAAATAGGTGTATTATTGAAAATTAATCCAAAGTCCATAAGAGTGTTTTTCATCCACAACACCTGTGCACAGCAACTACCTGCAGACACATATTCTGCCTCGGCTGTTGACAGGGCAACTGAGTGTTGTTTCTTACTAGACCATGATACTAAAGACTTTCCTAAAAAGTGACATGTTCCTGAAGTACTCTTCCTATCTAATCTACAGCTTCCAAAGTCAGCATCTGAGTATGAAATTAAATTAAAGTCAGAGGTTTTTGGATAAAGCAGAGATTGATAAATAGTACCTTTTAAATATCTAAAAATTCTTTTAACAGCAGTTAAATGGGATTCTTTGGGATTTGATTGAAATCGAGCACAAAGACATACTGAATACATTATATCTGGTCTACTAGCAGTAAGATATAACAAACTACCAATCATACCTCTATATAACTTGTTGTCCACTGATTTTCCAGTTTCATCCAAATCAAGTTTTATATTAGTACACATAGGAGTTGTAAATGGCTTGCTGTTTTCAAGTCCAAATTTCTTAAGTAAATCAGTAATGTATTTGCATTGATTTAAAACATTTCCAAAATCTTTTTGAAATATTTGAAGACCCAAAAAGAAATTTAATTCTCCCATCATACTCATTTCAAATTCTTTTTGCATTAATTATGAAAATTCATGACAAAGAATTTTATTGGTTGATCCAAAAATTACATCATCAACATAAATTTGTACCAACAAAACATTATTTTTCACAGTTTTCTTAAAGAGTGTTGGATCTGCCAGTCCAACAGTAAAATCATTTTTCAGAAGAAAAGAACTTAGTCTTTCATACCAAGCTCTAGGTGCTTGTTTAAGGCCATAAAGAGCTTTAGTAAGTTTGAAAACAGAATCTGGTTTTTGAGAATTTTCAAAACCAGGAGGTTGCTCAAAATAAACTTCCTCCATTAAATAACCATTTAAAAAGGCAGATTTAACATCCATCTGAAATAATTTAAAATTCATATAAGATGCATAGGCTAAAAGGATTCTAATGGCTTCTAACCTGGATACAGGTGCAAAGGTCTCATCATAATCTATTCCTTCTTCTTGATTATATCCTCTAGCTACTAATCTTGCTTTATTTCTAGTTATTATCCCTTGATCATCCTGTTTATTCCTAAAGACCCATTTAGTTCCTATTACTGGATAATCATGTGGTCTTTCAACTAATTCCCAAACCTTATTTCTCTTGAACTGGTTCAATTCATCCTGCATTTCTATTACCCAGCTCTCATCATCTAAGGCTTCTTCTATGGTCTTAGGTTCTTGTTGGGATAGGAAAGCAGAGAATTCAACTATATTTCCAATGTTTCTTCTAGTTTGAATACCAGTCTCTAAGTCACCTATCACAGATTCTAAAGGGTGATTCTTTAAGGTTCTAGACTGTCTAGGCATTACATTCAAGGGTTCTTCAGTGTCATGTTCTTCTGAACTGGACTGAATTTCTTTTATATCATTTTCAAAATCATTCTTTAAATTCTCAAGTCTCATGTTTTCATTAGAATCAGGTTCATCTATTTGTTCTATCCTTTTCTCAAAAGGATCAGATTCATCAAATTTCACATGAACTGATTCTTCAACAATCCTTGACTTTTTATTATAGACTCTATAAGCTTTGGAGGTTGCAGAATATCCTAAGAAAATACCTTTATCAGATTTTGGATCAAATTTACCAAGATTATCTTTGGTATTCAAGATGTAAACCTTGCATCCAAAAACTTTAAAGTAATTTACTTTAGGTTTTCTGTTATTCCATAGTTCATAGGGTGTCTTTTTCAAAATAGGTCTTATTAAAATTCTATTCATTATATAACAAGCTGTATTAACAGCTTCTGCCCAGAAATATATAGGTAGGCTATATTCATTTAACATAGTTCTAGCCATTTCTTGAATGGTTCTATTTCTTCTTTCTACAATCCCATTCTGTTGAGGTGTTCTTGGAGCAGAGAAGGTGTGTTTAATACCCATGTTTGAGCAAAAGGAATTAAATTCCTGGTTCTCAAATTCTCCACCATGATCACTTCTCAATGAGATTATATTAAAACCTTTTTCATTTTGAATAGATTTACAAAAACCTTCAAATAAACTAAAAGCTTCACTTTTAAATTTCAAAAAGAAAATCCAAGTAAATCTAGAATAATCATCAACTAATACATAAACATATAATTTACCACCTAAACTTGCTACTCTTGAAGGTCCAAACAAATCCATATGGATAAGTTCTAGAGGTTTAGTTGTAGCAACTTTATTAACAGATTTGAATGATGATTTGTGTTGCTTGCCAAGCTGACATGCATCACAGAGTTTGTCATTTTCAAATTTGAGACTAGGCAAATCAGAAACTAGATGTTTCTTAGATAATTTATGTAAAGAATATATATTGCAATGACCAAGTCTTCTATGCCAGATCCAGGATTCACTTATATTAGCAGTTAAGCAGTTTACTTGTTGTTTACACAAGGAAAACAAATCCAAAGTATAAACATTATCAGTTCTGGGTGCTCTAAACTTAAACAGTTTATCTTTAGAAACAGTACAACTATTGTTAGTAAAATCAACAGTGTATCCATCATCACAGAGTTGAGAGATACTTATCAGATTGTGTTTTAACCCTTGTACATAAAGTACTTTGTTGATTGAGACTGTCTTTGGATCTCCAACTGTTCCAATACCAATAATCTTTCCTTTGGAATTGTCACCAAAGGTGACAAGTCCTCCTTCCTTTCGAGTAAGAGAAGAGAAATTAGCTGAAGTTCCACTCATGTGTCTTGAGCAGCCACTGTCCATATACCATATTTATTTCTTTCTTTGATGACCTGTTACCTGCAAAGTCATTCAAACAAATTGCTTTGGTACCCATATTTTGTTGGGTCCAGGAGTGTTAGCAAGCAATGATCTGGGTATCCAGATTTGTGTTGTTTTCTTAAAATTGATTGAATCATATAGATCATTGGAAATATAAGATTTCTTAATTCCACATATTTGAGGTTGTCTTAGAAAACAGTTTTTAGCTATATGACCTTTTGTTCCACAGAAGTTACAAATAACCTGTTTAGTGCTAGGAACAAAATAATTTTTGTATAACTTAGGTTTTTCTCCTTTACTTCCAATTCCAAAACTTTCCTTTTTAATTACAGTTTTTCCAAGTATCTCATTTAAGGTGTTTTCTCCTTTTGTAAAAACTAATGCAGCCTTTTTATAAGATTCTACTTCATCCTGTAGAGTTTTTATTTTTGATTCAAAATTAATTTTATTTGAGTCAGCAGAGTTGTATTTGTCAATTAATTCCTTATGTTGTTTTAGCAAAGTATTTCTCTCATCTGAAATAGCTTTATGCAAGTTCTTTATAGATTTATATTTTTTAAATAATGAGTCATACCTTTCTTCAAGCATATTGCAGTAAGCTGCAAGTTTTTTATTTGAGAAACCTGTTTCAGAGTTTGATTCATTATTTGAGTCAGAGGAGTAGTATGAGTGTACCTCATCAGTTTCAGCCATGAAACACATATTTGCTTTTAAATTGGCTTCCTCCTTCTCTGAGCTTGATTCAGAAGAATTACTTGAGTCTTCAGAAACACTCCAAGTAGCTTTCATAGCTTTCTTGTCTTTCTGCTCATAATCATCTCTTTTGAAGAATTTCTTCTTCTTTGCATCTTTCAATTTTGGACAATCTGGTCTGATATGTCCCATCTTTTTGCATTCATAACATCTCACTTCCTTGCTATCCTTCTTGAAGGATTTATTGAAGTCTTTCTTCTTACTGTAGAACTTTCTGAATTTTCTGGATAGCTGAGCCAGTTCTTCATCCGAATTTGAAGAATCAGAGCTTTCTGATTTAGCACTTACTTCTCTGTTCTTCATCTTTCTATCCTTTTGTTGAGAAGTCACTTTCAAAGCAGTATTTTCCCTTTTTATGTAGACTTTATGTTCATTTACCTCATCTTGCATTTCAGCCTCGTACATCATCAATGTACCAGTCAGCTCTCTCATAGTTAGATCTTTAACAGAAGTTGATTGTCTGATTGCTGCAGAGATTCCATTCCATCGAGTAGGAAGTACTCTCAGTACCTTTAACGCTTGATCAGCCTGCTTGATTGGTTCTCCTAGAGCTGTTATATTATTGACAATTTCTGTCAATCTTCCATTCATCTGAGTGATGCTCTCTCCTTCAATCATTCTGAAAGTATCGAATTTTAATTTAGCAGTCGCATATCTCATCTGTCTTACATTATCTGTTCCTTCATAAGCAACAGCTATTGTTTGCCACATTTCATATGCAGTCGGGCATTGAGATACTCTGTTAAATTCATCCGGTCCTAAACCACAGATGATTGCATTCATAGCTTTTGAATTCATGTCATACTCAGCCTCTGTAGCAGCACTCCATGTATCGGGATTTTCAGGAATTTCATAGGGAGTCAGAATCTTTGAATAGACTCGGTAACCAAGATTTTTCAGATAAATAATCATACGTGATTTCCAGCAGCCATAATTATCTCCATTAAAGTAAGGTGCTCTGACCATTGACATTCCCTCTATCGTATCAGCCATGATACACTATGTATAATCTTTAAATACTTCAAGCTTGATAAGACTTTAAAAAAAAGAAGCTCCTCCTCTGATACCAATTGTTGGATCTGAATCTACGGATTACACACAAGAGGGGGGGTGAATTGTGTCTTTTCAAAATTATTACAATCTCTTCAATTTAGACAAATTATGTCCACTATGCTTTAGCACGATTAAATATGCAGCGGAAAAAGTAAAATCATGAACACACGGATGTATAGTGGTTCGGGGAACAGAAGGCCCCTAGTCCACTCCACCAACGCTCAAATCCACGAGCTTGGCGATTTTCACTATCTGGTCCTCGTTTCCACAGACCTGTTCACAACTGAGTACAGGCAGTTGACACCTTTAAAAGTTTCAGGCAAACACAGCCTCCCTGGTTCAAACACGAACCCACACAGCTTATAACGAGAAGCTGATCACTCAAAAATAAAAAGGGTTTCGATAAAGAAAACACTTCTCCAGTTGTTCTTCACAATTGCAACAGAATGCAATTGACATTAGATAGATCGTCGTCTTCAGAAAATAAAGATCTGTAATCAAAACAGTTCTGAGTCGATCCAGTTGCAATAGATATTACAAGAAACTTCACAACTTCAGCAGCAGTAGATTCACAACAGATAGTCGATGAAGAACACGTGAATCTGCTATCAAGATCTTCCTTCGATAATAAAGGTTTTACACTTCTTCTCGATCACCAGAAAAGAACGCCTTTACACAGTCTCTGTTTCTTGCTCGTTAAAAGATAAATCTGTATATTTCATACACTTTCCTGTGTATATATATATCCGAAGTTTCCAAGATAGAACATATATATTCAAATCTGAGAAAATCTTTCGCATAAATAGATCCATGAAAATCTCCTTTAGATTTGCGATATTAAATAACAGAGCCGTTGTAACTTCCCTGAAGAATCGGCATAAAAAGCTCCGTTTTAAATCAATCATTAATCCGTTGAAAATCGTCTTTGATTCCGTCAAAGTCGTACTTAAGAATCGGCTCGAAATCCGCCTGTTTGACCAATGCAAAAGGAAATATCGTCTGTCAAAAAATATCCCGACGCCAAACGTAGGGTTGATGATGTGGCTCCAAACGTAGGGTTCACAAACGTAAGGTTTACAAACGTAAGGTTCACAAACGTAAGGTTCACAAACGTATTTTCTCTTCAGAATTCAAACGTAGGGTTGATCATCCATACTTTGTCTTGCTTCAACTCTCCAAAGAACGTACGGTTGATTATAAAAGTAAGGTTGATGATCCATACTTTTGAGAAACAAACTCCACACTGAAAACTAACGTACGGTTTCTCTTCCATACTTGTCTAACAACAAAAACGTAAGGTTCCTTCCAAACGTAATGTTCTTCTTCCATACTTTTCAACAACGTAGGGTTCATCAACCATACGTTTCAAAATAACATAAGGTTCCTTAACCATACGTTTCTTTTAACATAAAAAAGTAAACTTTTCATCCATACGTTACGTTCATCAACGTAGGGTATGAACAGTGATTCCAGTACACGCTAAAATTGATCTCGCGCTATAGTGATTCCAGAACGTGCTAAAATTGATCTTGCGCTACAGTGATTCCAGAACGCGCTAAAATTGATCTCGCGCTACAGTGATTCCAGAACGCGCTAAAATTGATCTCGGAATAAATGAAGTATGAAATCTCGTTATATGAAATAAATAAATAAAATAAATTCCTGCAAAATACTCAACGAAATAATTAGTAAATAATTAAGGGTATTTGTGAGCATCAAAACCATCATAAAGAGACAGAGTATTATTTAAAATAATCTCCCCCTTTAAAAAACATTATTTTGAATTGTTTGAAAACAATACATTGCTCAACAGGTGACCCATGTCCCCTCTCTTTTCAATGTTTTCTAAAACCATGTATCATAGCCGTTATGCCGCAGAATTTTCGTCTCAAAATGTCTCTGTCTTTTTTTCAAATTATATTATTTTATTAAATGAATACTCGAAGTATTTTTTATACTGGGGTACTCACATATATATCAAAATTTTCTATTATAATTCTGGGATTTAAATACATGAGACCCACTTTCCTTTTTCCGTGGGTTTAAAGTGACATAAAGTTCGCATCTTTAAAGCATTGTTTTTTAAAATGTGATGACTATGAAATGAAACCCATTTATTTTATGCTATATTGGTTGTTTATGAAATTTTTGATGATGATATATGTGGCTCACATGATAATAAAGGAAAATTTAAGGGTTCGCCCTCATAGCACTCAAATGCATTAGGTACAGACTTAATCTCTAGATATGACCATTTAAACTGATACCTTGGAGAATAACCTTGGTAATTTTTATTGACACCTTGGGGATGGACCTTGGTGAAACAAAAATGATTGTCGTTGTAAAATGTTGTAGCCACATATTTATGTTATGAAATACATTATTTTTATTATGATATGCCTCATAATTTCTTCCTCATGCCTTAAAATTCTTTTTCATGACATTGTTGGTGTATCTCAAGTTCACATGTTAAATGTTTACCCTTGTTTCCCTTACTGGGCCTTCTGCTCACCCTTTCTTTTGATGTACGTCCCCAGGTTATGAGATACAGTAATGATCCTAGTATGAACATGTGTAGAATCCTTTCAAGTGTTTAAGAAGAATGTTTTATGTTTTCATGTTTTAAGTTCCTGGTTTCCATGACACTAAACCTCAAATATCCTCGATTTTGTAAAATGTAATGAAAGTTTATGTGATAAAAATGTGGGATGCTATAGTTGGTATCAAAGGATGGTTTAGTTATTTGTGGAAATTAGGATATGAAAACTCTAGCAAGAACTCTATAGAAAAGTTTAAATATAGGAAATATTCCCAGTATTTTGGTGAGTATTGAGTAAGGGGTTTCCAAGCAAATACATCCCTGTCTAGATATGAGCAAATAGAAGTGGCTCTGGCATAGATTTAAATTGGGGTAAAACCTGAAAACACCACCTTGAGCTAGACTCAAACGAGAACTAGTACACAACAACGGGGCTTGCTGCACTCTTGGTTACGACACTCCTGCGGGATATGCTTTGGTAAATTCATAAGCATAGTATGAACCATTATTAAAGGAACAAAGATAAAATAAAATAAAGATTCACATAAGAATATATGATCATGGATAACCTAGTTTGGAACCTAGGGGATCACAAGTTAGGGTATACATTCCTTCTACAAGTTTATCCTTATATGCTTAATGTTTCCTTCTAGTGATTATTGGCTAAGTATTTAAGCCCCCTAATTATACTTTATTTTCTTAGTTAATGGCGGGAAATGGAAGAGCACGTACCAACATCCAATGTGATAGGAAATTTGACGATTTCCATATTAATATAACAGAGAAGATTAGGGGATTAAAAGATGATTATTATTTTGGAAGATGTTCAATATTTTGGGAACCCTATATGATCAAGGTAAATATATTACTACGATATTTTCATTGAGGAGTAAAGGTTGACTAATATTTTGAATAATCGATGAATTTAAGGTGGACTTATAGTAATTTTGGTTACTTATGGAAATGATTAACCTATCATGGGGAAAATATGATTAGGTTAGCTACTTTTTTAAAATATGTTAGGAGTGGTTGATGTTGTCTGGAGATGAATGATGAGGTTTATTTTAGAAGACTATGTTATCAAATCCTTCTTGTATTTGGGTTTCAATATTAGTGTGGTTTATTTTGATGAATTTTAAGGACTGTTATTTGTGGAATGGTTTATGATGAACTTTGGGTAATACCATGGAATTTTGAAGATTTAAAGAAGTTTCCCTTCCTATGGGATTCTTTCTTATTGAAGAGTTGTTTAATCTTACCCTTTCTATTTTTGGGATAATAGAAGAAATAGATAGTTAATCTTTGGTGGATTATGTGATTCTCTAGAATATGATTCTTGTGTTTTGATGAGGCCAAGTAGTTTTGAATGCTCATCGTTTGGAGAAAAGATTAGTTTTGGTAGAGACTTATTAATGGATTAAACTCTACTTTAAGGTAGGTATATTTCCCTGTGTTTTATTCTATGTAGTAAATGAATTTCTCAAAACTATGAAAATGAACATAAATCAAAAATGTTGTCTATTAACGTTTCCTACTAGGAAATAAAATACCATTTAACCCATCATAAGTTTGTGATTTTCTTATTTTTAACTTTCTCCTAATAATGTTTTCTATCACTCTCCTTCAGAACGTGACCCTTTGTTTTCTCCTCCACGTCAATGTTTTCCTACATGGAATCCTAGTATGGGTTAACTCGGGTGACCTTTATTACTTATCTTTCTTTATTTTAAAGTAATAGTTTTACTGACTCTTTTTCCGATGTGGGACTTTAAATGAAATTTCAAAACCCAATTTTAAAAATTGTGAGGACGCAATTTCTTAAGTTTGGAAGATTGTAAGGGCCCGAAATTTTGAATAAATCTTGTTTCCTAATTTTGTGTGTTATTTTATTTATACTCAAAAAAACGGTTTCATTTGATAACATGAGTATAATTAAAATGATACCGCTGGGTTTTGACTGTTATTTGACCATTGGTCAACATGACAGCTGAAAACTAAACGTTTCGATTATTGTCACTAAATACAAGTGATCATGGTTAATTAATATAGAAAGAAGATTTGATGGCTTCACCCAAGTGTCATGGACCTATCAAAGCCCATCTAATAGAAGTTGGGGAGAAGGTAGCACCACTGGGCTTTACTCTGGACCAAACCCAATCTAAACTTCATCGTGTGAAGCTATAACGGAATCGCCTTTGCGAGAAGTTCAAACTGATAGAAATTACTACTTATGCGATGTTGGTCGAGCCTCCATCAGATTCTCTCACCTTAGCGCACCTTACAATTAGGTCCTATGCTGGTGTGATAGGGGGATATGTAAGGAGACCGTAACTGCCTTGTGTAATCCTTTTTTTTAAATAAAAATTTTGATTTCGTCTTATGATGATGTTTATGAATTTTCAAATGAACGAATAAAAATATTATTCATATTTTTGATGAATTTTAGAAAAATGATATTTTAAAAATGTTTTATGTAAACTGTAAATAATTAAAAATGTGTAATGCTTTTCAAAAAATGGTCTTATACAGTTATGTTTCGTACAAAATTTAGAGTCTAATAAGATCAACTTAATTTTTGATTAATAGTAAATTATGAATAGTGATTTTATGCTTAGGATTAGTAATGTGACCAAATGGATTAGTAATCTCACATAAAGAAAGTATTAAGATAATATATGCACCTTGATTAAGTAATGTGATTCAATAAAATGGTTAAATAATGGTTTCATATATTATTATTCAAGTATTAGTTTTTTCAGGTGAATAGTGTTTTTTAATTAAAAAATCAAATTAAAAATATTTAAGAAATTAGTTTTATAAAATGGATTTCATTTTTGATCATAGAGCATAGATATTATGTTAATATGATTTTTAGGGATTTTTCTGAAAAAAATGAATTTTCAGTGAATAGTGTATTTATTTAAAAATTAAATTAAAAATATAAAGAAAATTATTTTTATAAGATGGGGTTCATTTTTGAAATCAGAGCATTGATATTTGGTTAAGGTGAAATTTTGGTATTTTTCTGCGAAAGTTGAATTTTCGATGAATAGTGAAAATACAGTTTTTAAGTTATTTGTGTTTAATGACATCATTAAATGATATATTAAGTATGTAATCAATATTTTCGACTTATGAATTGTATGATAAAGTATGAGGTGTCCCAAGTGGCCAATTCCATTGGCAAAAACCATGGGCAAGCCCATGGTTTTGCCAAAACCACCAATGAGGTGTCCCTTGGCCATTAATGCCTTGTCCCCTCACTTTTCCTATAAATACCAAGCAATCCTCCCATTAATTCGACTCCAAACTCTCTCCCAATGAAGATCAGGTCTCATTACCTCCCGAGGAGTCCTCCCATGGTGATCCAAGCCCTCAAGGTCCCAAAATTTGAGTTTTAAGAGTTACGTTTTAAGGTAAGGGATCCAAACTCTCTATTTCTTTTCAAATACTCTCTTTTAAGTCATTTATTTTATGCTCCATGTTCTTATGAGGGAGGATGTTATTTTATATTCCTTTTACTGCCCTTTTCATGTTCATATGATTAGATATCCCCTATTACTCTCATCATTTAGTTTTATGAATGTTTAAGTGACACCGTTAGGCTGCAGAAATATTTGTAACATATTTTTTCACCATTCTCATTTTCAAGTTCTATTTTCTTGTCAAGTCTTTCAAGTTACTTTTTATATTGGGGTATGATCTCAATATCTAAAATACTTATCGTTTATGTTCATATTATGAGAGACCCTATTTTATCTTTTCAATTTATTTTTTTGATGTTTAAGTGATGCTGTTAGGCTGCCGAATTTTTAAGGGCTTCTTTCACCCTTCTCATTTTCAAGATCTATTTTCATGTCCAGTCTTTAACATTTCTTTTTATTATTTTTGGGTATTATCTCTATATATATCATACATATCTTTTATATTTATATGATGAGAGACCCTATTTGATCTCGTCAATTCATTTTTTTGAAGTTTAAGTGATGCCTATAGGCTGCCAAATTTTGAAGGGGTTCTTTCACCCTTCTTGTTTTCAAGATCTATTTTCATGTCAAGTATTTCAAGTTCATTTTTATTATGTTGGGGTATGATATCTATATCTATCATACTGATATTTTATGTTAAGATTATTATAGACCCTATTTGATCTCGTCAATTCATTTTTTTGAAGTTTAAGTGATGCCGTTAGGCTGCCAAATTTTTAAGGGTTTCTTTCACCCTTCTTGTTTTCAAGATCTATTTTCATGTCAAGTCTTTTAAGTTCCTTTTTTATGTTGGGGTATTATATCTATATCTATCATAATTATCATTTATGTTCATATGATGAGATACCCTATTTGATCTCATCAATCCATTTTTGGAAGTTTTATTTGATGTCGTTAGGCTGCAGAATTCTCATAAGAGAAATCTTAATTTTTTTTTGTCTTCCTTTAAAGTTCTTAGTTTCATATGGTATATCATTAAAACTTCATTACCATGTTCTTAAATCTTTTATATTATATTCCCCTACTGTTTTATGTATCATTTATGAGTGGATGACCCATGTCCCCTCTCTTTTCAATGTTTTCTAAAACCATGTATCATAGCTGTTATGCCGCAGAAATTTAGGCTCAAAATGTCTTTCTCTTTTTTTCAAATTATTTTATTTTATTAACTGAATACTCAAAGATCTTTTTCTACAAGGGTATTCACATATATATCAACATTTTCGATTTTAATTCAGGGATTTACATACATGAGACCCACTTTCCTTTTTCCGTGGGTTTAAAGTGACATAAGGACCACGTCTTTAAAGCAGTTTTTTTTTTAAAATGTGATGACTATGAAATGAAACCCATTTCTTTTATATTATATGGTTTGTTTATGAAATGTTTGATGATGATATATGTCGATCACATGATAATAAAGGAAAATTTAAGGGTGCACCCTGGGAGCGCTCCAATGCATTGGGTAAAGACTTAATCTCTAGAGATGACCATTTAGACTGATACCTTGGTGAATAACCTTGGTAATTTTTATTGACACCTTGGGGATGGACCCTAGTGAAATAGAAATTATTGTCTATGTAAAATGTTTTAGTGACATATTCAAGTTATGAAATATGTTATTTTTATTATGATATGCCTCATTATTTCTTCCTCACGCCTTAAAGTTCTTTTTCATGACATTGTTGATGTATCTCAAGTTCACATGTTAAATGTTTCCCCTTGTTTCCCTTACTGGGCCTTCTGGTCACCCTTTCTTTGGTTGTATGTCCCCAGGTTATGAGATGTAGTAATGAACCTAGGATGAACATGGGGAGAATCCTTTCAAGTGTTTAAGAAAAATGTTTTATGTTTTCATGTTTTAAGTTCCTAGTTTTCAAGACACTAAACCATAAAGATCCTCGTTTTTGTAAAATGTAATGAAAGTTTAAGTGATAAAAAGGCAGGATGCTATAACATGAATCTCACAAGAACAAAAAGTGAGATGAAAATCTCATACCACATTGTAATCACTCAATTAGTATGACCAAAAGTTAATAACCACCAAATGATTCATAGATTAAAATTAATATAATAAGATTCATGATAATATATATAAAATGGTAGTACAAAATAATCCACATGAAATAAATAAATGACGAACAATGGAAATCTCACGGAACTTAAAGTGAGTTAAGAAACTCCTTACATGGTATCCGACTTGAATCATTTGTTCCTTGTTATTCCTGAATAATAAAAATAAGTTAATTTAAACATATTCAAGAACCATTTTCAATTTTACGATTCCTGTTATATCACTTATCACCATTGATGCACTCCTGTCATATGGTTTGGTAAAACAAATATTTCCTAAGTTAAAATGTATTAATGTGGTTTACCTAGGATGTCTCCCGAAGAGGAGTGCACAAAAAATGGTTTGTCACTTTAAAACGGGTGAAAACATGTTTTGCTTTTGAAAGGAAATTCGAAATTCAAATGATTGAAAAACTATGATATTAAAAGTGTGATTAGGTTGGGGTCAGTTTCCTAATTATAATGCTATCCTTGTTCAATTTAATTCAAACCTCTTCTTCTTAGTTGATTAAAGTGAGTTTCCACAATCATTTCTCTCACTTCCTTTGTAAAATTAATATTGTGAGAGAAACCATTACCAATATCTTGGATTGGTCAACTCTCCTTCCTTGTGTAAAATATTTGTATTTAATATACTTAATTGAAATTGGAAATTCAAAATTGGGTTTTGTTTATCCCAAACAATCAATAACATTCACTACACCTTTTACACGTACTGACGATCATCGAGTACTTCACCACTAATTCCTGGTTCATTCCATCGTATATAAACCAGAAATTACTGGAGGGAGATTATGATTATTTTACCAAGGAAAAAATCAGTAACGAAATTAATATTCGAGAACGATCGCACTCGATTATCAAATACGCTATAAGAATTTGAATACATCTTTGATGAAGAAAGAAATTTATTAAATTGTGTCCATGAAGTCAAGCATTACAAGGTAGAAAACCAACCCTTCCCCAATCACTCCAAATGTTTACCCCACCATGGTAAGGGAAATCTAGATGAATGGAGAAGAAGAAGGATTTACAAAACTATGAAAAATAAAAGAAATAAATATAAATCTGAAATGTTCTCTTTCTTGCTGTCTCGGAATGAATGGGGTTGAGAGTGAGATGATTTGGGAAGGAGGTGAGGGCCTCTTTTTATAGGCAGAATTCGACCGCCGAAGGATTGCACGTTTTATACCTTATAAATGGACTCTTAACACATTACACCCTTCATGAATATTATTCATAATTATATTGGTCGTTTCCCCTCAAAATATCAGCGGATATGAACATGTATTCCGAGGGTTATAGCCGTTTTACTCTGAGAATTTATTCTGTCCAGTCAGACTCACCAAATCGCAAACCTCCAGATTAGGGTGATTAAATGACCCATTAAACTATGAATTCTTGTGCCCCATCCTTTAATAAAGATGCTCTGAAACTCCTTTCACTTCCACCCACCGAATAATACAACATTTGGGACCACCATGAATGAATTATGAAGCCCACACCAAAACTAGGCAGAACTAAAAATAGTTTTCTTTCTCCCACTTGTGAGCTTCTTTTGAGCTTCCATATGGACGATTCAGCTTTTAGTCAAAACATAGTAAATGAATCCATGGATGTATAGAATCTGGAGAAGAAATAATTTCGAAATTTGGATCAGTTTAGATAATGTTATGGCCAACCTACAGAAATAATTTAAAACTGTTAAAAATCCAAAATGGCCAATTTTTACTATTCAGCTCAAAATAACACCAATATCATTAAAATGAAACAATTCATCTTAGAGGAACATTTTTGTGGGTTAAAAAAATGATATTAAATAAAAATTAGTTGAAAATATTTTCTCTATCAATTCCCCCACACTTACCACTTGGACTCCTGGACAAGTAAAAATCAAATCAAATCAAATCCAAAACACATTTCAATGAGATCTACCAAATCAATTACAAGAAACAAAAATATATCATGCCTCATCCAAAAAAATTATTTCAAGTTCACCATTTTATATTTTAATATATTTCCACTTCATTTCTTATCTCATTCACAAAAAACACCTACCTCACATGAATTTTCTCTCACGTCACAAATGTAAATGCTGAACAAGGCTTTTCTCATCCAAACTCATACCAGAGTCACCATATGCTTGATAAATTCCTACTTCTCCACCTGATGTGGGTCAAGGACATGTGTTTCTCATGAGAACTTTTTAGGGTTGTTCTGTGGCTTCTGGTTGGTAGGATTTAGATGTTAAAAGTTCTGAGCCCGAAAAAGGAGGGTTTGACTCTTATTGAAGCAAAATTGCAAGATTTTAATTTTCACTCAAATATGGTCTCCTTAACTTCCCCATTGTAGAAAATAGGCTCCATCATCATTTAATCAAATCAAAAGCAAAATTTTTAATCTTTTTATACATTTTTTTTAAAGTTCCAGATAGGCACAACATTCTTTTTACATTGGAAGCTCCAGAAAGGCACAACTTCTCTTATCATGAATGCTCCAAAAAAGGCATAGATTTCAACAGAATAATTTTTCAGCATCAAATTCATCTCTTCAACAATTTATTTTCCACCCAAAGTATCAAAAAACGAGTTAGTACACCACATGACATCTTCACCTACACTTATGTTCAACTAGATCATGCAATTTCACTCCAAGAGCAGGTAGGATAGGGAAAATTGGCTTATAATGTGGCTAACCTAAAAAAAAATTCATGGATACTAGGGGATACAATGAAGGATAAATGTATAGGTGGGCCATAAAGAAAAGGATTATTTTGAAAAGGGGGCTTCAAACCAAATAAATGCCTCAATTATTTCAAACACACTTACCCCAAACCCTCATGTTTTGATAGAAATAAATCAAATTCATGTTTAAGAAAGCATGGTCTGGTTCTCTCATGAAATGAGGAGAATAAAAAGAATATGATTAAAATGGTTTAGAAGCCTCACAGGAAAGTGATTTCAAATATATAGATAATGAAATATGGCATGAGATTCAAAAATCAGTGTAATTTTCATTAAAATACAAAATATTTGAACTCGAAACAAATTCATTTTCAACATTCATCTAATCTCAGTTTCATGAAATAGATTGGTTAACTCATTGAAATGGGTTTTAAAAATGGTACTGATAATCATTTCAAATCAAATGTTTCAGAAACACAACAAAAAAATGAAAAATAAACAAAAATTTGAAAACACACAATTTTTTATTTTTTATTTTTATTATTTTTGAAAACAAACATCAAATGAAAATCCTATACTACAATGGTTCCCTCCCCCACACTTAAATGATGAAGTTTCCTCAATGCATTCAAGTGCATTTAACATGTAAGACAATTTTCAAATAAATCACAACATCAAGCAAGTGTCGAGGAGATTTATAACCTGATGGATCTTATTGATAGACATGTTGGAGGAGCGGGATCTCCTCCACTGGCTCTAATGGCAGCGTCCTAAGGAATTTCATCAACCTATGCCCGTTCATAGTGAATGGATCATGCTCTCCATCCTTCGCAATCTATATAGCACCGAAAGGATATACAAGAGTAACTATAAATGGACCCTCCCATCTCGAATGAAGTTTACCTGGCATCATCTTGAGTCTGGAATTGAATAGAAACACTTTATCTCTAGGATGGAATTATTTTGGTTGGATTAGCTTGTCATGGGCCACTCTTGTTCACTCTTTGTAAATCATGGAATTTTCAAATGCTTATCTTCTAATTTCCTCCAGCTACTGTAACTACAACCTTCTCTCTTTCCCAGCACTTCCATGATCCAGATTCATCTTCCTCATAGTCCAATACACCTTATACTCCAGTTCCATAGGTAGGTGACAACTTTTACCAAAAATCAACCTATATGGACTCATTCCAATCAGGGTCTTGTAGGCTGTCCTATAAGCCCATAAATTATCTTCCAACCTTTGGCTCCAATCCTTCATGTTTGGATTAACAGTCTTTTCCAAAATTCCTTTGATTTATCTATTGGAATATTCAGCTTTCCCATTAGTCTCTGGATGATAAGGAGTTGATGTTTTATGATGCACCCCTTACTTATTCAGCAAAGTCTTTATTCTCCAATTACAGAAGTGAGTCCCCTGATCACTGATGATTTCCTAGGCACTCCAAACCTACAAAATATGTTAGACCTGAACAAATCACAAACAAATTTAGCATCGTCAGTCCTTGTGGAATTTGCTTTCACCCATTTGGAAGCATAATCAAATGAAAAAAATATATATGAATTTCCAAATGACATCAGGAAAGGTCCAATAAATTCTATCGCCCAAACTTAAAAAATTTCACAAATATTTAATGGGGTTTTTATCATTTCTTGTCTCTTTGAAATATTTCCTAAAAACTGAAATTTTTCACATATTTTTCAAAATTCATGAGCATCTTTAAAAATGGTGGGCCAATAAATTCCAGATTCTAAAACCTTCCTTACTGTCCTTTGAGTTCCAAAGTGGCCACTACAAGCTAATGTCTGACAAAAAACAAAGACAGATTAACATCACTTTCAGGTAAACATATTCTTATTACTTAATCATTGAAAATCTTCCAAAGGAATGGATCATCCCAAATGAAATACCTAGATTCAGCTTTCAGTTTTTGAATTTGGTGAGAATTGAAATGAGATGGGACCTGAGATGTTACCATAAAATTGACAATTTCACCATACCGAGGCAATTCTCTTTCAATCAAGTACAACTGCTCTCCTGGAATTTGATCATTCAGTATGTCTCTTTCTGGAACTTCAATTTCAGCAGTGCTTGGCAGTCTACTTAAGTGATCAGCCAATTGGTTCTCAGATCCCTACTTATCCTTGATTCTTATATTGAACTATAGAAGCAGTATCATCCATCTCACTAACCTTGGATTAGCATCATCTTTCTTCATCAAGTACCTCAAAGCTGCATGATTAGAAAACACAGTGATTTTAGTTCCAAGAAGATATGATCTAAATATTTCAAAAGAAAATACAATTGCAAAGAACACTTTTCTTGTTATTGTGTAACTGAATTGGGTCATATCTAAAGTTATCAAGGCATATGAAATGACTTGTGGGCTGTCCTCTATTCGCTGAGAAAGGACTGCTCCAACTGCATGGTTGGAGGCATCACAAAGTAGTTCAAATGGTTCTTCCCAATTTGGAGGCTGCTTCATGGGTGGTGAAACCAATCTCTTCATCAACTCATCAAAGGATTCCCTTCATGCACCATTGAAATCAAAATCAGCATCATTCAAAATTAATCTAGAGAGAGGGAGAGAAATCTTACTGAAATATTTGATAAACATCCTGTAGAATCCTGCATGTCCTAAAAATGATCTCACATGTTTCACACAAGTTGGATAAGGTAATGAATTTATCACTTCAATTTTTGATTTATCCACTTCAATTCCATTTTGGGAAATGACATCACCAAGTACAATTACTCTTTGAAACATGAAATGACACTTTTCAAAATTTAAAACAAGATTTTTTTCAATGCAGGTTTTCAAAACTTTTTTTAGATTTTTCAAACAATGATCAAACGAATCTCAAAAAACTATGAAATCATCAAAGAAAAAATCCAAGAAATTTTCAATGTGATAAGAAAATATACTCACCATGCACCTTTGAAATGTACCTGGAGCATTACATAATCCAAATGGCATTATTTTATATGAAAAAGTACCAAAAGGGCATGTAAATGTTGTCTTCTCTTGATCCTCGGGAGCAGTGGGTACCTGAAAGTAACCTGAAAATCCATCCAGAAAGCAATAATGAGTTCTCCCTACTAATATTTCTAACATCTAGTCAATGAAGGGGATGGGGAAATGATCTTTTCGAGTGACCTGGTTCAATTTCATAAAATCAATGCACACTCTCCAACTGTTTTGAATTCTCATATGGATTAACTCACTCTTTTCATTCCTCACAGTGGTCAGGCCAGTTTTTTTGGAATTACATTAATAGGGATGACCCACTGCGAATCTAAAATGGGATAAATGATCCCAGCTTCCAAAATATTCTCGATCTCCTTATTCACATCTTTCGTCAAGGTGGGATTCAGTCTCCTTTGGGGCTATCTAACAGGTTTGGAATCTCCCTCAAGAAAAATTCAATGTGAGAATATTTTTGGGTTTTTTCCTGGGATATCACATAAGATCCATCATATTTCCTGTCCATTCTCTCTCAAAATCTCAAGCAATGATTTTTCATAGATTTTGGAGAGATTATTAAAAATTATCACAGGTAGTTTTTCACCCTCCCTAACGTATGTATATTTCAAATTAGTGGGGAGTGGTTTGAGTTCCAGATCAGGGGGATGCTCAAGGGATGAGACTAAATTGACGTGTCCCACTTAAAAATTTTGGACCTCCTCTTCCTCCCACATGAAGTCAGAATCCTTAACATATTTATCATCCACATGTTCAATGATATTTCCATGTGAAGAAGTCTCTCCTAACTCTATGAATTCATAGAACATACCTGATTCTTCAATTGGTTCTGCACCAACTTCATCGGAGAGTGAAAAGAGGAAGTGATCATCTAATGGGTGCCTCATGGATTCAAAAATATTAAGGTGATCCATGCTCTCTCCAAACTCCATGGTGAGTGTTCCTTCATGCACGTTGATGATCTTCCTTGCTGTTTTCAGGAATGGTCTCCCTAGGATAATGGGAGATTGGGCTGGGGCTCGGTCTTCCTCCATGGCAAGGACATAAAAGTCTGTTGGAATGATTGATCATCTCACTCCTACTTGTACATCTTCAACGACTCCAACTGGGAAAACGGTGGATCTGTTTTCTAATTATACCAACACCCGAGTTGGTTTTAGTTCTCCGATCTGCATATATGAAAGCACTGAGTGAGGCATCACATTTATCGAAGCTCCAATATAACATAATGCATCAGTAAAATTTGAAGAACCGATAGTGCATGGAATAGATAAAGTCCTTGGATCTTGAAATTTTTACAGTATCGGTGGTGAGATAAATGATGAGACACTTCTTCCTAAGTTGATTCTTTCATTTCCATTCAACCCCCTTCTTTTAATACACAGCTTTTTCAGAAATTTTGCATATTTGGGGATTTTTTTGATTGCATCCAGTAGTGGGATGTTAATCTCATCTTTTCAGAATGTTTCTTTAATTTCCCGTTGAATTCGTTCTTCTTCAGCCTTATTTAACTCAACCAATGCTGATGGGAATGATGCTGGGATATCCTTTTTCACCCTTTTTTGTTTTTAAAGAGGTGTTTCTATTCTTTCCTTTCGAAACCTTGTTCTTTCTCCTTTTTTGTTGACTCTATTTTTTGTTGGAAAGGACGAGCTTCAAAAGATTCCTCTGAATCATCCTCCTCATCTTTTTCTGGTGGTGTGATCTCCTTCCTGCTTCGGGTGGTGATTGCACTAACATTCTCCTTTGGATTGGGAATTGTATGTGAGGGATGTTTACATGGGTTCTTGGTGAGAGAATCCATAATGCTTGTAAATTGATCAGATATCTTATCCATTTTATCTTCTAATCTCGCAACTCTTGTCTTAAGATGTTGATCTTCATTTGTCAGTGCACTTGTGGATGGTTTCTCATAATTCTTCCGCAGGAAAGGTAGTGGTTGGAAATATTGTTGTTGTTGGAAGGGCTGCATATAAGGTTGTTGGAATGCTATCACATTCTGATATTTTTGCTGAAAAGGTGCTCTGGCTTAGTTCTGTTGAAACCCATACCCTGGTTGGGATTTCAGTTGGTATTTCCTTTGTTGATAGGCTGCAACACAACTTTCTATCCCATGCACTTCTGGACATTGATCAGGGAAATGAGAATTAGAAGAACATAAACCACATAGATGATTCGGCCCTTGTTGTTCCTTCACATGGTTTATAGCTAATTTTCGCACCAACCTGGTGAGTTCACCCATTTCATTCCTAATATAATCTACTAAATCAGATGTTCTTACCTCATGGATTCCTCTGGTGATCGTACCTCTAGTGCCTAACTGCTATGAGTTTTGTGCAATCTTTTCAATCAATCCTCTGGAATCCGTTGGTGACTTATCAATCATGGATCCTCCAGATGATGCATCTAGCAAGTTTCGATCATTTCCAATCAATCCTTGATAGAAGAAAAAAAACGAAATGGTGTTCTTCCACATTATGGTGTGGAAAACTGGCGCATAGCTTCTTGAATCGTTCCCAGTATTCGTAAAGTGTTTCCCCTATTGATTGGAGAATGGAATAGATATCTTTTTAGATACCTGTGATCCTGGATGCGGGAAAAAACCTTTTCCTGAAGCATCATTGAAGATCTTCCCAGTCTTGGACTTCTCCTGGTTTTAGACTATACAACCATTCCTTTGCTGATCCGTCGAGTGAGAAGGGAAATACCCTCCACTTTACCTATTCTTCTACAACACATCGGGGTATGCAGTTGGAGCACACATTTGAACATTCTTGGATATGCCTGTTGGGGTCTTCAACTACAAGACCATGGAATTTAGGAATAATTTGAATCATGTTAATGAAAAATTCAAAATCAATTTCTAATGCAGGAATAGCTAGTTGATTTCATTGGTTAGCGAATTGTGGGGCGCAAAGATCGCACAATGTTTGATTGGGATTGTCAGCCATTGAAGGTTCAGAGTGATCCACAGATGTGTCACTGGAATCTGTAAGTCGAATTCCATTAAAATCTAATTGCAAATTTTACTTTCTGAATTGGGTCATTGTTCGCTCAATTTCGGGATCAAATTCAATTAAATTGTTGTTTGAACTATGGGACATCCAAAAGAAAGATGTAAAAAATGTTTTTTAAGGTTTTTGAGGCACTGCCTCCCCGAAAACGGCGCCAAGTTTGATGCACGCCTATAATAGGGCATGAAAAAACAATTATTTACTAATTTAAAATGTAGTAATGTGGTTTACTTAGGATGTCTTTCGAAGATGAGTGCACACAAAACGGGTTGTCACTTTAAAATGTGGGTAAAAATGTTGTGCTTTTGAAAGGAAATTTGAAATTAAAATGATTTAAAAACTGTGAAATTAAAAGGGTGATTAGGTCAGGGTCGGTTTCCTAATTATAATTCTATACTTGTTCAATTTAATTCAATCCTCTTCTTCATAGTTGATTATAGTGATTTTTCACAATCGTTTCCTCTCACTTCCTTTGTGAAGTTATTATTATGAGTGAAAACCTTACCAAGATCTTGGTTTGGTCAACTCTCCTTCCATGTGTAAAATATTTGTATTTAATATCATTAATTGAAATAGGAAATACCCAATTGGGGTTTGTTTATCCCATAGAATAATGAACATTCACTACACCTTTTACACGCACTGGCGATCGTCGAGTACTTCACCACTAATTCCTAGTTTATTCCATCGTATATAAACCATAAATTAGTGGAGGGAGATTATGATTATTCTACCAAGGAAAAAATCAATAACGGAATTACTATTAAAGAATGATCACACTTGATTATAAAATATCCAATAATAAATTGAAAACAAATTTGAAGAATAATGAAATTTATTCAATTGCGTCCAAGAACTCAAGCATTACAATGTAGAAAACCAACCCTTCCCCAATCACTCCAAATGTTTACCCCACCATGGTAAGGGTAATCGAGATGAATGGGGAAAAAGAAGGCATTAAGAAACTATGAAAAAGAAAATAAATAAAAGATAAATCTAAAATGTTCTCCTTCTTGTTGTCCCAAAAGGAATGGGTTTGAGAATGGAATGATTTGGGAAGGAGGTGAGGGCCTCCTTTTATAGGCAGAATTCGACCCCCGAAAGTTTGCACGTTTTATACCACATAAATGACCCCTTCACACGTTCCACACTTCATGAATATTGTTTATAATTATATTTGGCGTTTCCCCTAAACATATCAGGGGATATGGACATGTATGCCAAGAGTCATAGCCGTTTTACTCTGAGAATTTATTCTGTCCAGTCAGACTCGTTAAATCGCAGACCTCTGGATTAGGGTGATTAAATGACCCATTAAAATGAAAATTATCGCGACCCTTCCTTCATTAATGATTATAAGAACCTCCTTGCACGTCCAACCACTAAATATCACAACAGTTGGGACCACCATTAATGAGTTATGAAGCCCACACCAAAACTAGGAAGAACTGCAAATAGTTTTCTTTCTCCCACTTGTGAGCGTCTTTTGAGATTCTATATGGCCGATTCAGCTTTTAGTCCAAACATAGTAAATGAATCCCTGGATATATAGAATCTGTAAAAGAAAGAAATTGTCAATTTGGATCAGTGTAGATAATTTTATGTCCAAACTACATAAATAATTTAAAATTGTTAAAAATCCAAAATGGCCAATTTTTACTATTCAGCTCAAAATAACACCAATATCATAAAAATAAAACAATTAATCTTAGAGAAACACTTTTGTGGGTTTAAAAAATGATATTAAATATAAATTAATTTATAATATTTGCTCTATCAACCATGTTATAAACATTATGTAATCATTTATGTTAATAACAGTCATTTTGTTGATATTTGGTACTTGAGTCAAAAATGAACTTCTTATAATTACAAGTTGATAATGTGGTCAAATATCCATTGTATCCAAAATTATATTAATTATTTATATATCATATATATCATATATTTCATTTATATACATGTATTTATATTATTAGATATCATTTGGTGATAAGAAATGAAATGTACAGTTCATTGAGACGGTAAGCCGTACGTACAAATGAACGCCACATCCATTTCTATTTCATATTTCAATTTAATGAATACATAATGATACATAGTTATATTATAATTCCATTATAATATCATATATAATTTCAATAACTCCATCCTTTATATGTCCCATGTATGGTATGAACGAGTCATATCACTTTGAGGGGCAGTTGTCCACACTTCCTCAAATGCAATTATCGTGTTTTACAATAATGGAAACCATAAAGGTATGTTATAAATTAAAAATACAGAAGAATAAAAAATACATAAAAATAATATATATCATATATAAATATATTTCCATCATAATAGCGACCATAATATTTGGGAGGAGACAATTGAACAATAATCATTTCGTGAGGCCTTAGTTCGTCGTCCACAGAAATTGTATGTTCTTTACCCATTAGATAGAGTTGTGTGTAAGTGTAGTTCGAATAATTCTCAGAAGAAAATAATAGTATATTGAGGATACTGGTGTTGTTATGAAATAATGTAATGAAAAATGTTTAGCTATCAGATAAATAAAATAAATGAAAATAATTTAAAAGATATTGTTACCGTTAATTCGGGTAACTCCCTTTGGTTTGAACCAAAAATACTTCTTGATGTGCCTTCTTCCTAAGGTAAGGAATCTAGGAGGAAGAGGGGGATCTTGAGAGTTATTTGGGAAGGGGTTGGATGGGCCATGGGTCTTGAGAGGTGTTAGGATTGGGTTATAAGTGAGGGATTTTTATAAGGGGTCGGAGGGTTCTATAGGAATGTGTGAAAATATTATTTTATTATATAATGATTCTCAGTTTCTAATTGTCAAAAAAAAATAAGGTAAAATATAATATGACTCATGGTTGATATAAATTCATCAAATAAGAATTGGACACGTTTTGGATGTTATTTTAATAATTATACTCTTATTTATTAAAATCATTTATTAATGAGGTAAAAACTTCATCATTTTTGTGTCACACATAATGTTATTTACATGATGTATAAGAATTATAAAAAATTTACCACGATGTAGGAAATAATATTATCATTTCAATTAATATTTATAGTGTAAAAGATAACATATATAACCCTATTTAAAAATTAATATTCAAAAATATATTTTCTTGGGTCATTTTTGTTTTTTACTTTAAATTAATTAATATAAAATGTCGTTATCACTCACATGTGACTCCATGGGGTCCCAAAATAGACCCAAGGATTCTCGTGGTCGGTCATGACTTATCCAAAAATGTTAAGACAAATGTTAAGGTAATTTTTTATTATTATAATATACATTTTTACTTGATTACCCTATTTACCTTTAACCGCGGCAAATAAAAGCAAAAAGTTACTATTCACGAAAAATTATTTTTATCTTATTGAACCACATTTTACATACTAATAACAACCATGTATGTTAGATTTTCGAAATTACATTCACAGAAGCGGTAAAATATCATTTAAATGAAAAAATCAGTTTTTTACTACTACTAAGTGGTTTCATTATTCATCAAAAATTGATGTTTTTTAGAAAAATACCAAAAATTCACCGTAATTTATATTTGATATTCCGAATTAAAAAATTATGACTGTTTTAAAAAATTCAAAACATTGAAGTTGCATTAATTAATTTAAAATTAATTCCTGTTGTCAATACAAATATTGAATTTTTCAGAAAGAATGTCTATCAAAAGATTGACACTTGTTTATGTCCAATTTCAAAGTGAAATTAATTCCAATGAACACTATTAAATTAAATTGTAAAAATTTAATCTAATTACACTTTAAAACTAATTAAAAATATAATATAACCATAAAAATAAATTATATTAAAAAGTAGATTTGAATTAAAATACTATATTTTTCACTATTCCTTAAAAAATTGAATTTTATCGGAGAAATACCAAAATTTTCCCCATGGTAATTTTTAATGTTCTAAATTTATGGAAGAATTCTATTTTTCCAAATTGAACATATAAATGTGACGAAAACTATATTTAAGGAGGGTTCGCCATCAAAAGGTGGTAAATCGACCTTTCAATAATATTAGCATATTTATGCTTAAAATTATATTAATTCACATTTTAATCCTATATAATTTATTAGATAAATGAAAAAACATTTAAAAAAAATTATATTCATATTGTTGTTATTTCGATCTATTTCTTCAAATACAACGGCTTGGCGTTAACTACCATTTAATATAATATTATATTATTAATTTTTAGTATAACTCAATGTTGTGTGCAATGTAAGATTTTAAAGAACCTCATTGTTGCGTATCGGGTACACCATCAAACACAACATCCCCTTTTAAGTAAAATTAATAATTAAATTACAAATATAAAAAAATATGAAAATTCAATATTCTTTATTTACCTGGTTTGTTACATCCTTCCCCCCTTTTGGGAATTACATGCTCACAAATTTAAAATTGGGCTCAGAAACATCATTGAATGTCACACATCATAAAAAGAGTAAACAAAACTATAACTTTAAAATAATTGTTGAGAAGTAAAAAAGGTTACTCGGGAGAACTGATACACGGATTCCATGAAAACAAGGATATGGAAGAGAAACTAACTCTCATTTATTAATAGAGATTGATAGAGAATTTGATCAAAGAAATTTGACCACCACAATTCCATAAATTTGTGGTTGGGTAAAAGTCTGATGATAAAAGAGAGATTATAACAGTTTTACTTAAAGATCCTTTCATAGTGTTTAAGAATTTTATTAATCATAGGACTAATATCATAATGAAGTATACTTACTCATCTTGTAGAGTGTCATCCTTTAATAAAATTCTACAACAAACTCTTCTTTTCTACAAATGGTAATTATTCAAGATGACTTGTTCACACTGAAAGCACTATAATCAACTTATAGAGAATAACATGATCCAAAAATTATGAACCATATATTTCCCCTATCTTTCTACATTAACCAAAACCAAAATTGTTTAGTATATGATTAGATAATCCCAAAAAGGATAAACCTTTATAAAAATAATTACTACACTTATTCTCCAAAATTCAACCAAAAGTACCCAAAGTTCAAGAAAGACCATTCAATATACAATTGTCATTAAAATTATTAAATATAATCCAAAATAAGATTGAAACCCAAAACTCATAAGGATTTTATCACATATTATGCTATAGTAAATCATGACATTTATCTCCAAAAACATCTACTACTCTTAATGTCTCATTCAGAAGTCTAATTAACCTAATCACATATTCTCAATGATAGGTTATTCATTTCCAAAAATGACCCAATTAACCATATGTCCATAATAAAAACATGGATTCTTACAAACTAAAATTCCACCATTAATCATTAGTAGAAAAGAAAATTATTCCTTGAATAACATTTTCATATATCAAACTTCTGGGTTACACATACTATAAAAAGTGTTCCAATGTAATCCCATCATCAAAAGAGACTTCATACATTTATGAATTTAACCATCCTAAAATCTACCATAACTCTTGAATCCCTTATTTGTTGACTTCATACTCATTCAATGTTCTTAATGATCCGTTAACCATTATTTACCAACTTATTATGAAATAATTAATTTCTAAAAATGAAAAAATGAATCAAATCCTAAGATTCAGAAATTTCAAAACATATGTTAATAAGTAATCCATACCTTTCATTGGTCATTATTAGTTTCTTTATCCTCAATTGGAATGGAACTAGGTATTTTAAAACATATATTTATACGATCCTGGTGTTCCCATTCCCGAAACATCTTCGTAGGAAAACTGTTTCAGTAATAACAATGAACACCACATTTAAAACTATCAATTGATCCCTCAGAGAGAACTTCTTTCACTTTTCTAGAGCCAATTGGATGCTTCCTTTTTCCATGCAAGATTCTTGATTTATGGCCTTAATTCCCACATCTATTGCATCTTTTCATCCCTTTGATACTTTTTCCTAGGTGTTTCATTCCACATCCTTGACACATTGGTTTTTGAACATTTTTACTTGTATGATTATTACCTGAACTTCTGAAGGGATTTGTTTCCCGCATATAGGATTCATTATAAGAATCACTATGGTTCATTTTTTAAATCCGGACTCCAGATAGTTGGTTGAGAATAACCACATGAGTTCTCACTGCAACAAACATTTCATTCAATTGCTCATTCAAAAAACCATTATATTTTTCATCACATCCAATGTTACTTTGGTGCCTGCTAGTTGCAGCCATTTACTAAAACCAAAAAGGTTAGTGTGTGTATATCAGTAAAATCATCATATAATATCTTTATGTGGAGTGTAAATACTAAGATATATTTATCCATTTTTTCTTAAACACATTCAATTTATATAAAATTACAATGAATATATCTAATATGATTTCCATTATGGTTATGTCACTTATGCTTAAAGAACACCCTAACCTCTAATGTTATCTAAACTGACCACTGATACCAATGATTAAAACCTGACCTTAAACATTACATAATCTTCAATTATGTCAAGAATTCACATTGAGGATCTTTTAAAGTTTAGAGTTATAGAGAATTAGGAAATAACTATTACCTAACAATTTGGATATTATATGTAGACACTACTACCCAATATCCATTTTTCATAAAACAAAAACTCCTAAAAAAGAGACATGTCTAGTCCCATGTTTTCGACATCATGACTATTCCTTGATCTCATCCTTGACCCTATTCACCATTAAGTCCTTTTGGAAAACATTTCAAAAAATGGTATGAGCATAAAAAGCTCAGTAAGTGTTATAAAATAAGGAAGGAAAACATTATCACATCAATAAATACAAATCAATGAAACCATACTTTTCAATCATAACATACCACATGAAATCATAAGATTTATGAAGAACACATAGAAATAATTTGTCATAAAGGTAAATTATGGAATTAATAACATACATACATTGTATCTAGCACAACTATAAAGGGAGTAATGATTGTAATGCCCATCACAATATATTCCCTAAATATCATAGGAGGAACATTAAAATTTACCTCCTTCACATTACCCAATTCATTGGAGAGCTATCTCTGGCTCACCTGCCCTAGGATTATCACAGAGCCACCCATATATGTAAACAATGCCCAATAACCATAACATAATCATAACACATAACACAAGTATAAATTAAGGATAAAATTTCCACATTCTAATATATCAAATCAAGATATTTAAATAAACAATGCTTTATCAAACCATTTTCAAAACCATTGAAAACATTTAATAAAGATATTTTTGAATCAAAGTGTCCCATACCACTTTGAATCATTTAAAGGAATTAAAATATTAAAACATTAGTGTCCATATAAATAAATACTAAAAACAATTTTGAAATCATGGACATTAATGAGAATGATATAGAAGAATAAATCTTTAAAACAATATTTTAGTTAATGAGGTCTTAACCAAATGAGATTTTCTTGAATACATATAATTGAGGAATAAAATTCAATCAAAGCATTATAATGTCATGAGAATAAAGGGATTCATGATATAATATTCCAAAGGACAATATATACACCGTATAAATATGAATTGGTGCATAATTACAATGAAGTCTCAATGGACTATAAATTGATACTAAATCCCACATAAAAAACTATATCCTTTAATCAAAAATAAAACAATTACATAATAATTTCTGTCAACTATAATTACATTAAATATGATTGGATATTCAGTGTAAATAAATAATAGGAAATTCACACATGTTATTTTTAAGAAAAAACCAATGACATGGATTCTTAACTCAATGAATGGAAATTGAGTTAAAATTACTCTTATCATGTTCATATTGTTGACTTCAGAATTTATCAATGGAGTGATTATGTGTATTAAAAGTATATCCACAGAAAGGGTATTGTAAATTACAATAAAAATAAATAAATATTGATTCCACATAAAATCATATCATGAGATAATTATGAATTAGAAGATTAACCCAAGGAATGAAAATTGGGTTAAAAGGATCCCTTACCAATTTGGTAAGTTACGAAACATACAACCCATGAAAGAAGGATCATTAAATGAATAGGTAAATACACTTAAATTTAATTATATTTCAAAATAAATACAATCATGGTTAGTACACACCCCCCAAAAAAGGAAAAATGGAAAATATAGCATGAATCTCATAGGAATAAAATGTGAGATGAAAATCCCTTACCACTTTGTAATGAATCGAGTTGTATGACCAAAAGTTAATAACCACCAAATGATTCATAGAATAGAGTAAATATATATAGAATCCTGATAATATATATCAAATGGTAGTAAACAATAGACCACATGCAATAAATTATGGGCGAACAATGGAAATCTCACGGAATTAAAAGTGAGATAAGAAACCCCTTACCTCGTACCCGACATGACTCATTTGTTTATTGTTATTCCTGAATAATAAAATTTAGTTAATTTATAATTTCTTAATAACCATTTTCAGGTTTATTGTTCATTTTATATATATATATATATATATATATATATATTTATTTACTTATTTAGTTATTTACTTCCAAAGACTTTACCACTCCTGCAAGCTCGCCATGTGGTTAATAAACAGAATTTAATATACTTATATATATTAATTGAAAAAAGAAATAATACATAAACAATAGATATAAACTCGATAATAATAAATAATAAATAATAAATAATAAATACATAATAGATATAAATAATACATAATAAATAATAAATAATAGATATAAATAATAAATAATAAATAATAAATAATAAATAATAAATAATAAATAATGAATAATAAATAATGAATAATAAATAATAAAGAATAAAGAATAAATACATAAGAGATATAAATAATAAATAATAAATAATAAATAATAGATATAAATAATAAATAATAAATAATAAATAATAAATAATAAATAATAAATAATAAATAATAAACATGACAGAAGCTAGCGTCTGTTGATCTGGTGTGTAGATCTTTTCACTAGCTTCTATTTGATATGTGGTAGAGCCCAAACAGACACCCAGAGCGAAAGTTATAGCCGTTGGAAGTTGGAGAACTTTTTTCAACATTCTTATAACTCTAATATATTCCACACCTTAGACCGTATCACGGTTTTGATTATATGTGCCTTTAGATCTCTTCATGACCTTCGATTTGACTGGTCGTGGCGCTTCAACGGACACCCGGATCAAAAGTTATGGTCGTTTTAGTGATTTCGGGGTTTCTCGTGTTTTTTTATTTTTTCATTTAATTTCGCGGAGGTTTTATTAAAACTACCGTTATTTCACGGAGGTTTTTTAAAAAACGGCCGCTAATCATCGAATAAAAATAAAAAATAAAAAATAAAAAAAAAATAATAATTTTTTTTGCCATTTAGCGGCGGTTTTTAAAACTGCCGTGAAAAAACAGCCGGTAAACGGTGGTTTTCTTGTAGTGAAAGAGTATGATCTTTTCCCATTAGATGGAGGTGTGTGTACGTATTGTTCGAATCCTACCCATAACAACATCATGGTATATTGATGATACTGGTTTTTTTATAAAAGAATGTAATGAAATGATTTTTGGGTTTGGAGAAATAAAATAAAGGAATGAATTTAATAGAAATTATTACCTTTAATTCGGGTAACTCCCTTTGGTTTGTACCAAAAGGACTTCTTGAAGTTCCTTTTGACTAAGTTAATACTTCTAAGAGTAGTATGGGGGTCTCGAGACTTTATTTTGGGATGGGTTCGATGATACATGGGGCTTGAGAGGTGTATGGAATGAGTTAAAAGGGTGGAATTTTTATAAAGGGGAGGAGGGGTTCTTTAGGAACGTGTGATAATATTATTTAATTATATAATGATTTTCGCTTTCTAAAGATCCATAACTAATTATGGTTGAAATAAATTCATCCAATAAAAATTGGACAGGTTTTGGAAGTTATTTTAAAATTTATAATCTTATTTATTTAAATATTTTATTAATGAGTTAAATACGGCATCATTTTTGTGGCATAATTATTATTATTTAATTAATTTATAAAAAGTATAAAAAAATACCATGTCACAGGAAATATTTTTATCTTTCTAATGAATATTTATACTCTAAAATATAGCTTATATAACCCCATGAAAAAATTAATTTACTAAAAGGTATTTGTTAAGTCATTTATGTTTTTGCATTAATTTAATTAATCTAAAGTATCATTATCACTCCCAAGTGGCTCCATGGTGTCTTGAAATCGACCAAAGGATGCCCATGGTCAGCCATGACTCATAAAATAAAGTTAAGACTACTGTTAAGGTAATTTTGTGTTATTTTAATATATAGTTTACCTTGAATTACCCAATTTAACTTTAACTGCGGTACATAATAGTCAAAAATTACTATTCACTAAAAATTATTTTCATCTTATTGAACCCCATTTTACTTACTAATAATAGACATGTATGTCAGATTTTCGAAATTCAATTTATAAAAGTGGTAAATATCATTTAAATGAAAAAAATCGTGTTTTTAACAACTACTATGTGATTTCACTATTCATAAAAAATTTATGTTTTCCAAAAAAAAACCAAAATTCAGTCTAAGCTATATTTGATATTCTAAATTCAAAAATGATGTCTATTTTAAAAAATTAAAAACATAGAAGTTTATTTAATTAATTTAAAATGAATACCTGTTGTCCAAACTAATAGCGTTTTTTTAAGAAACATTATCTATCAAAATATTGACACTAGTTGATGTCCAATTTCAAAGTGAAATTAATTCCAATGACCACCATTAGAATAAATTTTAAAAAAATAATATAATTACACTTTAAGAAAACAAGAAAAATATCCTATATATAAAAATAAGTTAGATTAAAAGGTTGATTTTAATTAAAATACAGTGTTTTTCACTATTCATTAAAAGATGAATGTTATTAAAAAAATACCAAAATTTTACCCAAGGTAAATTTTATGTTCCGATTTTAAAGTTGAATTTTATTTTGTCAAACAAAACATATGAATGTGACCAAAACTATATTTAAGGATGGTTCGCCATCAAAAGGTAGTAAATCAACCTTTTAATGAATATTAGAGTTTTTATGCTTAAAATTAGATTCATTCACATTTTATGCCTCTAAATTTTATTGGATAAATGTAAAAACATTAAACAAGATTTTATATTAATTTTTATTTTGTTATGTGCATTACTGCCAATACAACGACTAGGAATTTACTACCAATTAAAATAATATTATATTATTATTTTACTATATAACTCAACGTTGTGTGCGCTGTATGATTTCAAAGAAACCTGTTGTTGTGTATCAGGTAAACCATCGAACATAGAATCCCATTTAACTAAATTTAATAATTAATTTAAAAATATTAAAAAATATGAAAATTCTATATTCTTTATTTACCTGGGATGTTACACCATATGTAGTTGTTGTTCTTTTGGGAACTCTTGGTCATATCATGGATGATTTTAATGATTACCTTCATTAGATAGATACATTAATATTCAAGGTGTGCTTATATTATTTATCCATTTATTTCATTCCTTCTCTTCCTTCTCATAAGGCTTGGAATAGGTTTTATATTTTTTTAGTGCATTTATATTGATTTCTTTAGAGAGGATGATATGTTATAGATTGTCAATGTATTCACATTTATCCATTTTTGTAATCATTTGATTATTTTACATCATTTTAGGGTTCAGTATTTATGATTATCATAAGGAAACAGATTAAGAATATATCTTTTTTAATTGTATTTTATTATTAATTACAATGATTTTGTTTTCTATAAGTAAAGAGTTGGAATTAACCTAATAAAGATAGTAACTGAATATGGAAATTAGATGATTCAGAAGTAATGAAAGTTCATTTTATTCATTTCCCTGTTTATTTTTATTTCTTATTTTATTTATTTTTTTGCACGAATACTATTTTGATTTTTTTATATATTGTATCATGCTAAAAGATGTTAACAAACATAAATATTGTGCGTAGGAAAACTAATGGAAATCATTTTTTATGAGTAAAAATTATTCAATAAATAATTATGAATATATAAATGTGGATATTTTTATTTATTATTGTTGTTATTTTTAGTTAATTTTTAATGCTTGATATAGTTTTGAAGTGGTCATCCTACTGTAGTAGAGAATGCATGATCAAATGGTTTGGTTATAGTTTTATGTGGTTTACATTGAATATTGTGTTTATTCTGGTAATGGTGACAGAAGTGATATTGTATTTATTTCAATTGGTTATTGATTAAGTGGTATGGAGAGGTTAATGTTAATTTTTTCATAGTTTTCAAATCATACATAATAATCATGGAAAAAATAAATGATATAAATGATTAAATCAAAGTGGAATCTGCTACGGTGGGTTAATGTTATTTAATAAATAAGGGATAATGTTTTATATAAATGATATGTGGTATATAACATATAAAGGGATAAAATAGTTATGTAGTTAAAGAATAAATTATCTATAATTGGCTAATAAATTAAGACAAATGATTAAATATTAAATTGAAAAAAATTATTTTTTTGAGGAAGCTATATGGTCTTGTTATGGTGGACTGGGCATGTTTCATGTTTAGTGTAGGTAGTAGTAGATGATTTTGTTGTTGTGGTGATGATTTGTGGTCTAAAAGGTGTTTATATAGATATATTATACTCCTATGTTGGGTTCGTTGGATCAAATTATATTCATTGTTGTTTTTGTTCTTCTTATGAACCATCACTCGAGTTATTTAACTTCACCAACACCCATACAATGTGTTGGGTTCTGGGTGTACCCTAAACATTTAGGATACAATTGATATAAATGGATGACTAGTCACTATTACTTTCTACCACTTCCATTAATATTATAGGATTTATGGAATAAGGTTATTTTATATGGTGACATGGTGATGATTTCTGATCTGTTAGTGACATGTTATATATGTAAGGAATATGATATGTGGTTGTGGAATACAGTTTTTGTTGTGATGTATATATATGTCTATTTGTTATCTGTTTATAGGGATATACAATGGAGGGAGAATCATTATTTAATTCATTAGCGTATGAGATTGGATAGTTCATTGGTGATGCAAGTGCAAGGTTCCATATTTGATATTAATATACTTGTGTGTGGATTTTGTGAGTGAATCAGGGTGATGTTATAGTGGAAGGTTACCTATTTATTTCTATGATGGTTTCTTAGTTTATTTAATAAGGAATTAGTATGAGTAATAAATATTTACATAAGTGTTTTTTAGGAGGATCCTTTTGAGTATACTTTTATTCTCACATGTATATTATATATCCTGTTTTTTTATATTCATGAGACAGTACCTGAAAGAGCTGGACAATACCAATTTTTGGTTTTCAATGGATTTAGAGTCACTAACATAGGAGATAATTTTATTCTTGAATTTTTTATGTCATAATATTATATTTTATGAATTTTTATAACCATCTTGTATTTTTTGTTATTTAATTAGTGTTTAATAGGATTTTTTTTATTTTTGTCTTGGGGATATTGAGGGTAATAACTCTCATATATGAGTTTTAAACCCATGATGTTAGCCTCCATACAATGTCCTATAATATATAGTCATTTGGGGTTACACTTGTACTCACTACTGAACCAGGAGGGGTTCTAGTAGGGGAAGTTCATTACTACATTGTTATTATGGAGGAGATGTTTTTTTTGAAAGAATGGTAAATTTTATTAAGTTGTAATGATTTGTGACATGGGTTGATGATGTGGTGGTGATGGTTTATTTTGAGGTGGAGAGTGTACCTATAGGTGTAAACTAGGAATGTGTGGTAGTCTTTATCGGTGGGAAGTGCCCCAACAATTGAGTTTTATTCAATATGTGATGTTGGTGAGGATTTTGACACACTATAGTGATTCAGTGATGTTGATATGGGTTTGGGTGGAGATATTCCCTATGGTTAGATATCCATAAAGTGTTTTTGTACATACATGTGGACAATTGATAAACTATTATATTTTAATAAATATGGATTAAGTTAGATAGATTCCTTACATATGTATATATGGAAAAAATATTATTGCTTATGGTTATATAGTTTCCAAACATTATATGAAAGTGGTAATATGGTAGAGGATGTGGATTGTGATGGGGAGAGTCCCTGGTGGTGGAAAACCGGTAATCATGACAATACTTAATGGAGTAAATCTTTACAACCATTATTATTTTTAGTAATGTCCCTATGGGAGGTCATTTGGATTGACATGTTTACCTTTTTGGATTCATGTTATTTTAATTATAGGAGTTACATAATATCATGTTATAGAATCTTTATAGATTATATGTTATGAGATGGTTCTGTAATGGTTGTTTAACTTTTTGGATGGTTTTTATTGTCATTTATTTTTCACATAATTATTATATGTATTAGTATTCTTTATTTACATTGAAACATGATATTTCTCATGAGGAACCTATGAATTATATTTAAATACTAATCTATTTTTTATATACTATTTTAATAATCATTTAGAAGGTTTTACTAGTTTTGTCCAAAAAACCATAGTTATAGACATGTGAGACTTCTAAGTGGTGATGTCTTTAAATATACATTTCTAGTGGTGTAGAGGAGTTTTATTAATATGTGTTCATGTTACTACATTGTTTTTTATTTTCTTATAATGATTTTACTTAGAAATTCATTATTCAGGTATTTGTGGATGGATTTCTTTCCATCGTATTATTAGTGGGAAAGTTGAGTGTTCTCTTAAAATATTTATTCCATCCACATATGTGTAATTTTATACCATATATTCTGCATACTAAATTGTATCATATTGAAGTTAATACAATGGGGGTCACTCTTAATATCATTTTAGCAATATTAATTTCCCATATGGTTCAGTAATGACACTATAGAAAAAGTTTGGAGAATACATGTTGTTCATTGATGTTAAACATTAACTTTCTTACTATTCAAAACCAATGAGATAAAACTCAACAGGTCTATATTCATACCATTCCAAAAAAAATTAAATTTAATATCATGATATATTTAGGTTACCAATAGATAAATACATTGCAATAAAATTTAAAAATATTTTATATATTCTTTTTAAAAATTGGTGGGTACCAATGTTGTATTTTTGAAATAAATAATTATATATACTTCTAAAGTATAAAAATTAATTATCACCAAACTATTTAGGATATAATGAATTATATTATATTATATATCATATAATTTTCCATCTTTTATAATATCTACAAGTGTCATGAAATCTTTTATTTGAGATAACAATTTATTTCCATTTTTTTCTCTCATCTATAGTTGAAATTTTGAAAACATGATAATTAAAGACCAATTATTTATTTCTTTTCCATTTTACCAATTCTATTTTATCCAACTCGACAAATTGTTCTAAATATTTTCTTTTTATTATATATACAAGAGATCAAAATAAATGTTTATGAGGTAGTCAGTCCACCTATATAGTCATAAACACAATTATCTTTGAGAGGAAATTTATATTTTTTTATTATTTCTCATATAACCCATAAATTTATCAAAAAGTTAATAATATATATGTATTTTAAATTCATAAACAACTATATCAAAAGATATGTCTTTTATATAATCAATCCTTAAATGTCCCAATCCATATGTAGCCACATTCTGTACTCGCATTACCAAACAATAGATACCTGCTCCATATACATCACAATACAACACATATCCATCGTTGGATTATGTAATATAAAAAAAGATATATTTTAAGACCATTATTTGATTTAAAAAATAGTTTCTGAAATATATCATTTTATTCAAACTACACGTCATTCGATGTTAAATTATTCTTTAGAAAACAATTTTATTAAAATTATGAATTAAATTTAAATAATATATAAATAATATATGAATACTCTTAATTTAGAAAAACAATTTTGGTATATCACAAAATATTACTTTCTTAAATTTATAATATTCAATATTATCCCATTTCTATGAAATAACATGACCCACAAACTTATCTTCTTGATTCCATAAGTGATACTTATAGAACATATTGTATATTTTAAGTATATAATACTTTTATAGAAAAACTCTATATATTTTTCATGAATCATTTCTAACATATAATAAAATATTATATCACTATAAAATTATCTAAAAATTATTTTGAGATATATTTGGAAAATATGATTCATTAAATACCATGATACTGCATGAGAATTATTGTGCCTAAATAGTAATTCTAAAAATTAATAATGTACTGGTTGTCTTTAGAAATCTATATTTATAATATATTAATCACTCAATCTATGTTGGTTATATATTGGTTGTATATAAATTATGGAAACCCACAAATAACCTTGATATAATAATATAAATATTTGATATATTTTAAGGTATATTTATTATCAACAGTCTCTTTATTCAGATTTGGATAATCAGTGAAAAAAAATAAATTATCATAAAAATTCTTGGAAAAAATGAATGGGGTTATCTATGATAAAATACTAAATTGAATAAATCACCCACTATATAAATGATTATATTTTTCCTTTAATTACAAAAATTAAATTGGCTCAATGTTATAAGAAGGTGTTTAAATAAAATTTATTTTGGGTAATAGTTCAATGGACAACTCCATAGTTCTTTTGACCATTGTACAAAACAATATTAAAAAACAATACATTGGAAGACTTATCTATCATATCATGAAAATGATATGGATATTTTTATTAGACTCATTCAAGAACCATCACAACCAATTAAGCATTTCATCATCCATTTAAAAAAAATAATTGGATCTATTCTATTTTTATTAATATCATAATCCACTATAATATTTTAAACACTTATATCAAAAAAATTAAATTAAATTCATTGACTATATCTAAAAATTAAATCCTTGAACATAACCACCTAATATGTTCTAATTATACAGTTATAAGTGTTCATCTTCAGTACCAATAAGTCCCATGATATATCAACATTTCCTATCATATTTAAACATGATAAACATTTTAATCCCCTTTGAGTTCAATATCATAATATTTCATTAATAATAATAGAATTTAACATGAAATTAAAATTTATATATAAATTATTGAGATTCACGTGTATCAAATAATATAGAAACTAAAGTGGTTGTAGTAAACAAGGTTAATCAAACAACTTCATCTCTAACTTTATACTTTTCCAATATGAGATCTTTTATAAATAGATAACATTGGTAATTATATATTTTAATTCCCCAATAGGTGGAAAAAATTAGACATAATGGTTCATGATCAATATTAAAATTTAATTATCATCAATATTATAATCCATGGTCTTTTCATTTGATGATAATTTTCAATAATAGATTTTCATGAAAAAAAATATAAGATATTTCTATAGATAACCAATCCTCATGCACCGATGATTATCAAAGATAAGAAAATAATATTAATTTTATATATCCAAAACCATCACACTATGAAACATTCAGTCTAGTTCCCTAATTAGGGAAAATTAAATGGAAAAACAAAAATATTTTAAAACTACCTCTTTATTTAAATTAATCTTGTTTCTTATTTTTTATACTAAAATAACACTTACTTATACTCAAATATGAGTAATTTTCATTCCTTGAGCTTCTATTATTTTATCATGGACCTTCATCTCCTCGTTCATAACCTCTACATGGGTAGGTTAATCGAATTAAATATACATGGATAGAATATTGGTCCCAAAACTCATCTCAAACCTATGATATTTAATATTTTCATCGCCACAATATCTAATGAAAATAAAAAATGATTATAAAAATAAACAGGATACTCCAAAAAATAGACTCCCCTAACAAATATATAAAAACACTTAATTTCTTTTCAACAATGGTGTATTTGTATAATAATTTTTGTTTAATGGTTTCAAAAATTAAATATATGAAATATATTTATGTAAATAGCTTCTACAACCATCTATAAATAACATTAATCGATTCCATTCATTATATAAGAAAAATTTATACTCTTAATGTTTCAAGTGTATGATGAAAATAAAGTATATAGGTACCTTTATCTAAAAAATCATCAACTTATTATTGTCCAACATCATCTCTTAAACAAACTTATTCTACCTCTTAAATTTTGGGGACCTATCGATATTTATTATCCTATCCAATTATGTTTGATTATAACCACTTGAGTAGTGATAAAAACACAAATCAAGAGATGATGATTCATGGGAACATTATCAAGGTTCTCAGCAACCCCTATCTATCAAAAAATATATTCCCTTTGTGGTTTTTTTAAATAATTTTAAATAGATTAAAAAATATATTATACATCCTATTATCACATTAAATAACATCATAAACTAGTAACAAAAATCAATATTTTTAATAAAGGGGAAATTTTACCTATTTTATAAGAACTCCCTACAAATAAACCTATTCCCTTTATAAAGACATTTCTATAATTTTAAAAACAATTATTAAATTGGAATTATATATACCCTCCTATCAATTGAAATAACATCACTAACCATTAATATAAATCAAAAAAAATTCTATATGAACAATTTCAACTATTTTATAAAGACTAATACCTAATTCTTTCATATTATATAAGAACAAATAATACATACACATTACCAGAATCTATCATTTCTAACTATATATCTAAGAGTCTATTTATTTTCCTCCACATTTATATTTTCAATTTTAAATGTCATTAAAATTCATTATCTGAATTTTTAATCAAATAAATTGTTAAACAACATTTGAAAACTCGGTTCAAAATTAAGGAAAAAATATCATTTTTTTAAATGTGTTTTCATAATGTATTAACTATACAAGTCAATAATGACTCAAGAATGTTATTTATATTTCAACTATCATGGATCATGACATCTATCATGGTATAAATAATACAATATTCTAAAACAGATCTATTACCTCTTTTTCGTTTTGAAATATATAGAAACATGAGGATGACCATAAAGTGGTTAGTTACACTTTTATATTACTATGTGTCATGATCAAAAAATTCTATATCCATTAAAACTATTGAATTTAAAAGTATCAACACAAAAAGCAATTAGTTTTTATACCATTTTATAATTAACACACCCTAAAAATCGAAGAAGATTATTATTTGAGGAGACAAAAGGAATCATGTGTATTCCCTGATAATAGTTTATAAGAGATAAAAATAAAACAAGACTGGGCAATTGTTTTTCCTCAATAATGAATTAAAAACTAAATTTAATAATAAATTTATGGTGAAAAAATATTTTCTAGTGAAAATCATTATAATAAAATTCCATGAAATCAATAATAAATGATGATCACAACATTATCATAAATGTACCAAATCAAAATAAATAATTCTAATTTTATTTTACTTTTTAATTATAATAAAATAATATATATTTTAACGATTATTTTAAATATTTTTTGGAGTTTAAAATTATATTTGGACTATGAATTTGGGATATTTGGTTGAACGTGGATTACTGCCTAATCTTATATGTTACACAATGAATTTTGAAACTCAATAATAGTTAATGATTCACATGGTGAAATTAATAGATAGTCACCGAAACATTTCATATATAATTATGAAGATATAATTGTAATTTTTATTTATAAATATAGTATAAAACAATTATGGATCAGATGTTCTTGAGGAGGACAAAAAAAGACCATCCGTTCTTATTTTTTTTGTCATTTTTATCATTATTTTTATTGTATTGGGTAACGGTATATATTCCATTCCAAAAAAAATCTAATAATAGTATAAAATTTTTGTAATGTAGAATTTAACCCAATATTCTCTAAGAATCATCTTCTAATAGTGAGTTAGTGAATCTTATAAAAATATACTGTTCTTATATATTGTGTTTCGCTACCTTTTTATATCTCTCTATTCAATTAATAATTTGATCCTCTGAAATAAAAATAAGAGAAAAAATTATTTTTATATATTAAGTTTTTTTCAATAATTGATTCACCCCTTCCCCCACCCAGTACTCATCATTTTAACATCAAATCACATCAGTATGTACAATCAGTTGTGAGAAAATAAATAGATTTCACCCCATGGTATATATATTCCCTTGTCACTAATCATCAACCACCAGTAATTAAGGTAACATTTCATATATAAAGGGTAAATCAATGTTATATTTGGGATATTCATGTTTGATTCAATTCAATATGTCTTTAATAACATAATATGTTTAAGGGATATAGGTCAATTATTTCCAAGTATTTTTATGAGTATAATCATCAAAATTTTGGTGATCTGATGGAATTATAGTTTTTATTGGGAAAGATTTAATTTTGGATATATTTATTTTTTATAAAAATATTGGGTAGAGGATAACATTGTGTATGATCATCTTTATAGGGGAACTCATAAATTTGACTTCATTAGAAGGTATTAAATGTTTACTTATTAAGGGTGTCATGGGTCACATTCTTCCTGGTTAGTCATGGGAGGCATGAGAATACTAATTATTAGGTGATTAGTCCATATGATTGAATATAACCCTTCATTAGAGTTATCTTATAATGGATGGGATACAGTTAACGTTATAATATGATGTGTGTATTTAGATCATGTTAGTTCTCTCATGGGAAAATCCTTTGGGTTAGGGGTGTGGAGTTGTATAATGTGTGGACATACATTCTATGGTATTGTTAAATATTTTTCATAGTTATCCCAATTAAATTTATTCTATATAATTTTTAAATTGGATATATCAATTCTTTCACATGAGCACATGCATTCCCCAGTTTTATAATAATGAGTTAGAGTTATTCCTTTGAGATTATTATAGTATGTTGTTAACTATTTTTCAAATTATTTAAATCTTGTTTATTACATTTGTTTCACGTGTCACATTTAATAATTTTCCATGTTGTGGTTACATGATTTTATAGTTGTCATAATGAATGATTTCTAAAATTGATCGAGTGTTTTATATAGAAAATTTTTCATCAAATATTTAAATAATTGATAAAACTATATGTATGAATAATGTATAGGATAGTTAACTACACCGACCACAAATACAAACAAGTGATTATGAACCAAAATTTATTTGATTATTTACTTCATTTAAAGATACCAACTCAATTCACTTCAACTTAGTGAAATATTTATTTAAGTAAATAAATTATCTATTATGACTTGAAATTTTGTTGCTTAGTTTCCCTAAGAGACTAGATACATTCTTTTAAATTGAATCAATATACAATTATTTAATGAGAAATATGAATCACTAAAAAATTTAATTCCTCTATACACTACCCATGATGTAGATCAAACATTATATTCAATTGGACCTCCTAGGGAAGTGAGGAAACATGAAAAAAGGGTATGCTCGGGTGCTCGTAATGTGTTAACATATCAATAGGTTATGCATACATCAAAAAATAATCATGAAATTTATAATATTAAATGAATTGATAATTAAAATATATCTATATGGAACTTAATATGGGGTACTATAATTATAAATTGAAAAATTTTATATATTAAATACATATAGTTAAAAAATTATGCTAGGATAACTTAATCATAGGGTAAGGTTACTCACATTACCTTATATAAATTTTCTCATGATACATTTTAATGCATTAATGGATTTATGATTTTGGTTATCATCAATGAATTATCTCATCCATTATATTCCATCATAAGACAAAATTTCTTTTAAATAGCTTTCATAATGATCAATATTAACTAAATTAAAAATATTCGGAATATTTAACAAGGATTTGAATACAATATTAGTCTACAAATAATCAATGAAAATGCGTATGAGATAATGGTTTTAACATTAAATAGAATGTTCAAGGTAAATATATTAATACTACTAAATAAAAGTAAAAATAATGTGTTCATAATTTAAGGTACATGATGAATTTAAATCCCATGAATTAGTGTTGGTCCAACTAATTACATAAAAATGATAATAATGTTGTGATTGAATATATCTATAAAACCCTGATATTCTTTTCTGGTATAGATCTTGATTTCGGGTTGTTTTTAAGGAAAATATAATAAATTGTGTTTTCTAAGTACGCGTCATGTACTAATGAGTACATGTCGTGTACTCGATTTCCACATACAGCCATGTACTAGCCATGTAACGACTGAGTACTTATATGCGTGTTGTCATGGAAGACTGCATAATTCGGGGGCTGGTAAAGGATACTACATAACATTTATATTTATTGAAAACACAGTGTAGTTTTTTATTTTATATAGCAGAGGAGGATCGCGACTCGGGTCTATAACTATCTTATCCTCCCCTTTGTTCATTCTACAGAGCGATAGAAGGGCCGACATACTTTGAACCCCACCCATTTCTCTGTCCGATCTCCGTTTGAGGAGTTTTTGGTTGCATTGCAATCCCACATTTGAGTTCTTAAAACCAATTGATCATTTCCTCTTGATTATTCCTCTCTCGTGTGTTATTAATGGTTGGGAGTTTTTCACTATTTTTTAGATTTATACTAATCTAGGACGATTGAAGGGCTTCCATTCAAGGATTCCAATAACATCTAGGTAGGAGGATCGTGCCTTTCGTTGTTCATGATTGGATTATATGTGCTAAAATTACTACCTAACCACATTTAAGGTAATTAATGTTTTGGAATTAAACCTTGTTTATTACCATTTATGGTGTGGTTGATTGATAAAGGGTAGTTTCATATGTGTGAGGTTAGATAACATGTTTATGGGAAACCCAGTGTATAGGTTTCCCTTGATTGATTATTTATGGTTGTTGGTCTAGAATCCATGTTTGGTTTTCCTTGTTTTCCATGCCTTGTTTTGATAGGATGTAGTAACTAATTATATTATATTCATGTGATATGCATTGTGGATGTCTAAACAATGGGAATTTGACTGTGAGTGCTTCCTGAGGTAGGATCATTTATGTACATTTATTGTTATGCTAACTCAGGGGTATTGACTGGGAGAGCTTCCAGGTGGTCATGGACACAAGGGGTTTAGACTATGAGAGATTACCAGGTGGTCCTTTCTAATTTATTTATGATATGTTGACCAATGGGTATTGACTATAATAGTTCCCATGTGGTTGTTTGTAAATTATTTGTGCTAAGTTAGACCAAATGGGTCTGGCCGTGAGAGCTTCCTAGAGGTTCATTATTAAACTAATTTTTGTTTTTTTAGACTATGAGATTAGACTATGAGAACATTTAAAATGTTTAATTATTGAATTATTAAATTATTGTGACGAGTCTTCCAAGCCATATCACATTCTTGGACTTGAGATTACATGTTTTTTTAGATGGTCTTTTGAGACATTTGTTAGTTCCATTCATAGGTGATAAATATCACATGCTATATCCCATGCTTTACATGAATCAATGGATTAAATAATTAATGCAAATGAATGTAATTTTCAACTATTTGATTATTTACTTTTGTGTACTTCCCAGTTTACTGGTATATTTCTACATATTACCTATTAGATATATTTATTGACAATTAGGCAGATATTGTTTGGTGGTGGCCAACAAGGATTCTTCTCACACCCTATTTGAGACATGTTTTGGACCCAAACAGATTATATGGTTGTAGGTATAGATAAGGGAATGTTACCTTCCTCAATACATACTTGATTGATGATGGAGCTGGAGAGTATGGGACCAAGATGAGGATTGTGATGCTATAGGTGTTTACTTGTTTCTTTTGTACCATTGTTTCTGAATTTTATTTCTCTCATTGAGACATGTTTGTATTTTTCCTAGACACTTGTGACATGCATCATTTATATATATGCTCCAGTTTTTTTATTACTGTCAGTCATCCACTGTTTACTTATTTTGTATGATATTACTGATCTACTATTAATTAATATTTGTTTTCCATTGTTTATACTCATCTTGTGAGGTCATAGTTGTTCCATTAACAAACCTTGGCCATTGCTGTTAGTCGCAACCTCTAGTGTTTTTGGAAATGAACGTGATGTTATGTGTCCAATCGGGGTCAGGGAACTTTTGGGTGGAACCCAGACTTGGGACGTTACAAAGTGGTATCCATGGAGTTTTTTTTCTATATTTCATAACTATATAGGGAAAATTTACTTGTAAAGGAAGGAATAATTAGTTCGTAATAAGATATGTTGGGGAGTAGCTAACTCGTGTACATGGGAAATCCATGTTACTGGGAATATTGCAATTTTTTTATTCTTTAATTCTTACAGTTGATTTGATTTCACGATTTGGTGATTCATCTATTTTGTGCTATTATGATGGATATCATTTTGGATCAATTTCATTTTCAACCCGATGAGATGAGGGCATTCCAGCTCATGCATCATATAGGTACTTTTGAGATTTTACACGTCATGCATTCTTTTCATTCCATTTATGTTGCATAATAGATTGGATACTTCTGTGATAAATGTTTTTATAGATAAGCATGCTATTTCGATAGACACCATGATAAAAAACCTACTATTTTTTATAGGGTATTAGTATATGAAAATTTTCATTTGGACGGATGCCAAGATTTGGTTTCTGAGGTGTTATGGGCCCTCGTGGAACCTAATTTTATGGATCTTCTTTGATGTATAATTGAATTAATTCATATTTTGATATGAATAAGGATTCCAAACATTGGATCATAGGGAGTATGGACACTCAAGAATCGTAAAAAGTCATGAATTGTAAAAAAAATTATGTTTTCAATTATTTTGGAGAATTTTAATATGATTACTATCTGGAAACCCAAACAACACTGAATGTGATGTTATGAACACATGCCATGTGTTCTTATGTTCTAGAATAACTGACTTTTCTTGAGTACATACCTTAAACTGTATGTACACTCCTTTTTGTTGTTGATATGTGACATAATGTTTGAGTGGAGACCCGGAGTTGATAAATGGTTGGTAGAAAACGTCATGTACTAGGATTACACACCATGTTATAAAAGACCTTGCATTTGGCTATGTGACTAACGACACTGGTGGATGAAACATAGGATGTACATGATGGGTCTAGCTTGTACCTGCCTGTGGAATTTGACAGTGTATTCGGCTATGTGACTAACACAATGGGTGGATGTAACATACAAGGTACACGCCGTGTCTAGAGTCTGAACACCGTGTAGTGTTACCCCAAGAGACAACTGTGTAGTTCTAGGCATGTAGAAGAAATTGGGAATGAGGGAATATTCAAGTACACAACATGTCTTAGGGGGAACTCGCTGTGTATAAAGGGTTTTAGATGACCAGGTTCAAAGAGGTACACGACCATGTTATGGATTAATGGAACATGATGTATAGTGGTCCTACATGCCGTGTAACCCTCTTTGAAAAACATGAATTTTTCAATCTCATATTATTTTATTACCCTTTTATGTTTCATTCCATGATAATCATGAATGGTGGTGTGCAATTGACCTTGTAGAGTCATGATACCAAGACTTCCTCCAGTTTCATGCAAGGTACTGGGCGATGATCACACACTGGAAATGGTAGATGATGTACTACCAAAAGTGTCCCCCATTATGCCCATCTAGGAGTCAGTTGTTGTTTTGGTCACAGGTACTGATGCACAGTTCTGTAAATGCTTTATGAGGATGATGCATACTTTTCAAGGAGCACCACATCCAAACCAAACTATTGAAGAGTTGACAATGGTGTTCCAGTAGCAGCATCCACAAAGAATTTCATATGATAGAGGACCAAAAGCTATAGATTCATGGTTGCGGGCCATGATTTCTACCTTCGAGATTCTAGAGACACCTCAGGATAGGAGCTTGAATCTCATGACTTACATGTTACATGATTCTTCTATGAGATGGTGGTATGTTATCTCACTAGCAAGACATCTTTAGGATATGGATTGGGAAGAGTTTCATAGGACCATTTATGATTACTTCTACCATGAGATTTTGAGGGACAATCAAGCCTAGGAGTTAATGCATTTTTAGTAGGGAACTCTTTCATTGATGGATTACTCTTCTCTAGTTATACTGTTCAGTGCATCACACCTATTTTGGTAGGTGATGAGTTAACACTGGCTATCCAATTTGAGGATGGCCTCCAGTATGACATCTGATCCTAGGTGAACGATTTCAAGACAACTTCAATGACTACAACAGTAAATTAGGCATTGATTACCATGAAAAATTTGACAGAGTTTGGAGCTGGGATCCCGAGCAGTTCAACATATTGGGTAGGTAATTTACCGACCGATAGGAGTAAGCACCATAGGGAGTTTTCATAATATGTTTTATCAGGTAACCTAGTGGCGTGTTACCAAAGTGGAAGGAGTATGCATAAGGGAGCACAATTCCTGAGAGACCCAGTTGAGTGAAGATCTTGTGGCATGATGGGCCATATTCAGTGTTTTTTCATGAAGTTGTCACCAACAGTGAATGATAGGGGATACGTGATGACTCCTCATTTAGGAGTAAGACCACCAGTTTCTCCTCTGTCAGGGAATTGGGGTTCCTCAGGCCGATGAGGTGGTAGCGCCCACGGTAACTAGAATATAGGTTATCAAAAACATTTGGGTTTATCAGCTCAGCGTAGTCAGGCAGTGTCATATGGCCACGGTACATGTCAGAATTTTGGAATGAAACAAACCCAGTAGGAGCAAGATCCCAGACCCTATTTAAATAGTGGTAGGAATCTAGATTCCTCATTTTTAGCTTATTATATTTTTGATATGTGGGATTCCAATTGTTATATATATATATTACCATTGTAGAGATCCTTGGGCTCTGTATATTTACGTCTGATGATATTTTAACGCTAGACATGCCATTGGCGATTAGAATAGCTAGTGTACATCAGTGTAAGGAGTTCCCCCTTTAGGTTGGAGGGTATTACTTCTTATGGGACCACAATGTCTAAGAGATGACATGATTTGATTTCATTCACATAATGGACTAGTTGGCATACTTTTGGGAAATTTTTGTCTGCCATTTCCATATGGTGATTTTCACAGTAGCTGTAGCCGCGAATTTTCTTCACAAGGGCGAGTGGGTTGTCCGGACAAGTAATGAGAGACCCGAGCATCTTGGGTTGGGAGAAATTATATCCCATATAGATTGTTTATATCTAGATGACCTGGGAACTTTACAGATGGAATTTTCTCCAGTGGTGGATTGTTTCAGATATGTCTCTCCAAACGACATTTCAAGTTTACCTCCTGAGAGATAGGTATATTTCTCTATTGACCTTGTTCCAAGAGAAGCACCAGTTTCAATTACACTTTATTGGTTGGCAAAACAAGAGTTATAGGATCTCAATAAGTTGTTAGAGGAGTTATAGGCAAAGGATTTAATATGACCCAGTACTTCTCATTAGGGTTGGCCTGTCCTTTTTGCGAAGAATGAAAATAGTACCCTTAGACTTTATGTGGATTATCAGAATCTGAATCAATTGATGTTCAAGAACTGATATCACATGCCATTGATTGATGTTCTATTTTCACAGCTTCAAAGAGCCCATGTGTTCTCAAAGATTGAATTTTGATATGTTTATCAACTTTTTTACATTATATCATTAGATATACCTCCTATAGCCTTTTGGAGCTGGTATAGTCTATACAAGTATTTGGTTCTGATTTCGGTCTCACAAAAACTCTGTAAATTTACATGGTACTGATGTACCTACTATTCCATCCTTAATTAGATAATTTTGTAGTAGTATTCATGGACATTATGATGGTGTACTCTAACACTTGACACTACCATTTCATCCAAATTGATATCATATTGAGTACACTAATAAAAAATCATTTATATTATAGTCTCTCAATGTGATGCATTGGGGTGGACCACATTCACTTCTTGGTTCATGTTTTCTCAGAGACATGAGAATCAGTCAACCTAGATTAAGTGAAAGTAGTTGTTTCCTAGAAGAATCTGAATAACATCATTGAGGTACAGAGTTTTCTAGGGCTATTTGGGTAACATATATGCATTATTTATCACATTTCAAGCTTAGAAATGCCACTAATGGGCCTAACTAAGAAGGGTGTGAAATATTTGATGAAATATTCCTTCAATTTAGACTTTTAGAAGCTAAAAGGGATATTTAAATTAGCAAAAAAACTGATTTTTCTGGATCTAGGAAAGAGTTAACCAATTTACTATGATGTGTCAGGTATCAGGTAAGGGATGTGCTTATAATGGGGAAAGAGTCATTACGTATAGGTCTCCGTAGTTAAGGCCACATGAAAGGAATTAACTGATGCACGATCTAGTGTTAGCTTCATTTATGAAAGCATTACGCTATTGGATAAATTATATTTTGGGAGAGAAATTTTTGGTATAAACTAACCAAAAAAGAATAAACTATATATTTACTCACTGTGATATGAATTAGAGACAATGAAGGTGGGGTGTGTACCTTAAGACTTTTGAATTTATGCTTTCCTAGTTGTCTGGGAAAGGCAATGAAATGGTAGATTCATTGATTAGGAGAACTCAGATATAGATAGTTCAAGAGACCATTAGTGGTTGGAAGCTTTTGTCCATGGTCTCTAAGATGAATTTTTAGGTGAATGGGAAACAAGGGAATATGTTTCTTTATTCTATTTCAATAACATATAATCCTCTGGATCGAGTGTGAATTAATCAGCTATTGAATTCCAATGTTTTAGTCCTATATGAGAGATTTTTAGGCATGGATCCTACTCATGGGTGGACCATAGATGAGGATGATGTTTTTCGTTTTCATGGACTAGTATGGGTGTCGGGAGAAATACACGAGGAGATGTTGAATGATTAACATGCCTCTATATGGGAATTTTATCCTTGTTTCACCATGATGTATCGATATTTTCATCATCTATATTGGTGGCCAGGAAAGAAGAGGGTTATATCATGTATTTTTATGTCTTGTTCCACCAGTCAGTAGGTGAGGCGAAGCATCGACAAGAGAAATGGATGTCACAACTATTACCCATTCCTGAGTGAAAGTGGAATGATGTCAAGATTGATTCTGTGATAGGTTTACCGAGGTCCCCTTGAAGGAATGATGTTGTTTGGGTTTTTGTTAACAGACTCATGATGGTTACAAATTTCCTGTTGATTAAGGAATCCATTAGTGCTGATGGGATTGGAATGTTGTAAATCTGAAAGATTGTACGTTTGTATGGGGTTCTCCACTCCATTGTTTCATAAAAGAATGCTCGATTTACTTCTCATGTCTTGTAGGGACTATAGGGGCCTTTGGGTTCACCGGTAATTCTGAGTGCATCATACCATCCCTAGACTGATGGCCAAATAACTTCAGTTCTGTTTTCATACAATAATAGTATCTAGGAAACTATTTATAAGGAACCTTATAAGGATTTTTACAGTAGGCCATGCCTATCACCCTTATTTTTTCTAGAGGTAGGAGAGGTAGCTATTTTGGTACCACAACATGTCTAGGAAACTACTAAGCAAGTTGGGTTAATTTAGAATAGGATAGATACTGCACAATGTGGCCAGACATCTTATTTTGATCAACTGAGATGATCTATGGTGTTCTAGGTCAGAGATCAGGTTTTCTTTTATGTCACACTGAGAATGGGACATAGTATTATAAGAAGTAATTGGATGCTTTCATCGAGATAATTCAGGCCTTCTGAGGTTTTGTAAATAGTCAGGATGGTTTCCTATTAGTTGTAGTTATCTCAAAGGTATCGGGGTATGCATAATGTCATTCCTATTTCTATTCTACGACATTACATTTCATACATGTCTCATGTATTTTCAACCTGAGGAGGTTGAGATGGAGGTGGATGAATCCTATGAGTAGAACCATATTTGGATTTTGGATTGCAACATGAATATTCGTTATGGCCAGTATGTTCCTCGTGTAGTGGTTCAATGGAAGAACAAGTGAGTATTCATTGATATTTGGGAGAGGGAGGTCGATGTACGATCATAGTGGCCAGTGTTTTTTGATGTTTCTTCTTCACCACCATTGGAAGGGAAATTTGGGGTGGAATTTCATTAAAGGGTGATGTTTGTAAGAACCCAGATCTTCATTTCATGTATAGTTCATGATTTGAGGTTGTTTTTTAGAAAGAAATTGGGCTTTTTAAGTAGACAAAATTTACTTATGAGTACACATCTTGTACAAGGTTGTTACGTACAACCGTGTACTGGTCATTCAAAGGCGAAGTAACTGGCCATGTGATGACCCGGATGACCACCTAAGTCAGGGGCCGGCTATGGATACTAACAAAATGTACATTTATTGAATACACTATGTAGTTTTCTTATTAATTGATATATAGGTGGTGGTCATGTCTCATGATCATAATTGTATTCTTCTCCCTATTTTTCTTACAGGAGAGTGATAGAACGACCTATGAAATTTGACCCCCTATCAATTATCCATATGAGATCTGATTGAGATATCATAGGGTTTGTAGGAATCCCAAGAGTGATTTCTCAAAACCCTAGAGACTTTCTTCCTGATTCTTTATCTCATGAGTTATTCATGGTTGGACATGATTAACCTTTTGGTATATCTATGCTGATCTGGTCCAATTCAAGGGATTACATTAAAGGATATCGATCGTATGGAATTGAGGTAGGTGTTTTGTGACATTCATTGTCAGTATTTGGATTATATGGGCTAAAAGTGCCTCATAACCTTGTTTGAGGTATTGCGTGTTTTGGAATTAAACCCTTTATATTAGCTGTAATGGTCTGGGGGGTTGATAAATTGTAGTTTCATATATGTGAGGATAAACAACTTGTTTATAGGAAACCCCATGGGTGTGTTTTCCTTGATTAATTATTTTTTTCCATTTGTTCACGAATTCATGTAAGTATTGCATTGTTTTCCATGCCTTTTTTATGATAGTGTTTCTGATTATATAAGACATTTGTGATATGAATTGGTGAACTTTGACCATTGGGAATTTGACTATGATAACTTCCTAAGGTAGGGTCATTTATGTATGTATTACTGTTTTGTTGACCTAGGGGTATTAAGTGTCAAAGTTTCCAGTTGGTCATCAACCTAGGTGTTTAGACCATGAGAGCTACCTAGATGGTCATTTAAAAATTACTGATGTTATTTTGACTAAGGGTTATTGAACAGAATATCTACCCAGGTGGACATTAGTAAATGATCAGTGTGAGGTAAGACCAAAGGGGAAACATCGTGAGAGATTCCCAGATGGTTGTTATTAAATTAATTGATGTTATGTTAGAGGATGTGTTTAATACCATGAGATCATTTATAAATGGTTTTTATAAAATAATTGAATGATTTTGACGTGTATTCAAAGACAAATCACAAGCTTGGACTCAATCTTACATTTTTTATAGATGGTCATTTGAGATATTTGTTTGTTACCTTCATTGGGGATACTGAGCTTAGGTTACATACCATGGTTTACATGATTCAATGGATTGGATAATAAATGTGAATGAATGTAATTTGGAACTATTGGATTATTAATTTTGAGTGCTTCCTAGTACACAACTTCATTTCTGCATATTACCTGCTATATATATTCACTGACAGTTAGGAATAGATCTTTTGGTGGTGGCCTACTAGGATTCGTCTCAAACCTTATTTGGTTCATGTTTTGAAACTAAAAAGAATATATGGTTTTAGGTATTGATAAGGGAAATAGGCCTTCCTCATCAGGTACTTGACTGTTGTTGGAGAAGGAGAGCATGGGACCATGTTAAGGCTTGAGATGCTGTTGTGGTTTACTTTTTTCTATTTTTAAATTGGTTTATGTATTGAATTTCATGAATTGTGACTTTTTATGCTACTTTTCTACACACATGTTCATGAATCATTTATATATATTCTGCAGTTGTTTTATTACAATCATTATTCTGATGTTTACTTCTATTGTAAGGTATTACTGCTTCCACTACTAGTCACTATTTGTTTTCTGTTGTGTATACTCTTCCAATGAGAGAATAGTTTCATGATTATCACACCACAAAACTCACATTTAGTTGAAAGCCTCTGGTTTTCGGGTAAATTCTATTGAGGTTATGTGACCAACAAGGTTTAGGACACTTTTGGGTGGCACCCAGACTCAGGACGTTACAATATTACACTATATGGGTGCTTGTTTTCAAGAATTTTTAATGTAATTATATCAAGATAGTAATAGATAAATACCTATAAAATCAATAGTATTATACCCATATATATTTTTATATTTCATTTTGGGGGTGGAATATAATTCAAGGAAAAACTCTTAGACTATTCAACTATTATATTGAAGGTCCACTCATGAAAATTCAGAGTGGTCCAAAAGGTCCTAGTAAAGTTTGATCCAGATATATATGTCTTGAATTTTCATGAAATATAACAAATCATTGAAATTCCATATCCAAAATATCATATATATATAGAGTAAATATGTATTTAGAAAACAATAATGTGAAAGGGTTTTTTTAAAAATGAGTGATAAATTATGATGAAATTTTAAGAACATGTAAAATGAGTTTAAGGAGAGGGAATTGAAAAATAATATGAATATTTAACTAAATTAAATTTACTATAATGGATTTCATAATAAATAAATAAGAATCCTTAATTTTGGAATATATTTCTACAAAAATAATAATTGTAAATAATGAGAGGTAATGGAGGAAAAATTTACCATTGTTTCACTTCTTAGATTAAATATCTTGTACTCAATACATCATTGATTCTATAATATTGATAGAGAACCCATGAGAAGAGAAAGAGAGTATAAATTAAGGTAAACTGAATTTTTTAGATTAATGGTGTATAAATATTTTTATTTATATTTTGATTAAATTATAATTTTAAATAAAAGTGTGAATACAATTTTTAAACATGTTTATAATATATAGTGTTTTTTAAGACTTCGAAAAGTGAATTATTAAGATTGATAATAGTTTTTGAATTATTTGACCCTAATTGTATCATGATTACATGGTAGATAATTTCATTTATTCATATATTTTCCCTATCATTTAAAATATAATATTTTATCTTATTAAAAAATTCACATATATATTATATTAATTATGAAAACTACAAAATTTTGACCATTAACTATAATAAATGTCTTGAAAACCAATTTGGATTATATATTTCAAAATAAATATATATTAATAATAAATAACATTATTAAAAAACACTATGATAAAAAAAATTTCATGTTTTATATGAATTAGATCACCTCATTCATTCATCACAATTCCATGGTGCATCATGCTGATGTCCAATGTATTGTTGACTATGAGGCTAGATACAACCCTAAAAACATTGTTCTGCTAGAAGTGGGTAATTAGGATTATGTCATGACATACCAAGTAGGATATATTTAATGAAAATAGTCATTTTTATGGGTATGAAGACATGGAATATATAGTAGTCACTAAAATTAGATAATATTTATGTTAATATAACTTGGACTTATTATAATGAATCAATGGTCCATGCGTCTGACATTCCTATGGAAGATAAAAACAAATAAAATGTTTTTTTGTTCAGACTTATAAGGTCTGTGGGGAGTCCATCAGTTAGTATGGAGTGTGGATCAAAGGTTTTGGAAAATAAAGGAGCATTGGATATGGTATTCCAAATGTGAAAACATGTATATCAGACTTCATCATTCGAAACCCATAAAAAGTTTCTGTCATTAAATAATGATATATTAAATACATATATGTTAGTTATGACATTTTAGATGTAATATAAGAAGAATAAAATCTTACAATAGGAAATATTAATAACAATGACTTAGATAAAGGGCTCAAAACCGGTATATGATTGACTAGAAGTGGGGAGGAGGATCCAAAAGAGAATATCATCATTATTGTTCCATGAAATAGAATAATATGACTGTGGAATCTGAATGTTTCATAAATATAGGGAATATATAATGGACATGTAATGACTACTCTTTAATATACTGGACACCTATAATAAGATAATCATGTAAATGACCGTGGGTTCAACATAAGGGAATATTTATTTATGGGGTACAATCTAGGTATAAATATGCAATAGTAGAGGTAGGAACCATAGATTGATGATTCCATATAAATCTCCCTACAAATGGGGGTGCCTAATAATGGAGTATTTAAGAGGGGTTTATCATCCTAAACCACATAAAAATCCCAAACATGAGAAGGAAGAGAAAATATGATGAAATGGAGGGGAAAAATGTAAACAGGTAGTTGATAATTATAGTTATAATACAAAAGTATATTAAGATTTCAATAAAATCTTAATAAAGGGGAAGATATTCCCAATGATCTAGATCCCTATTTCAAAAAATCATAATTTTTTAAAGGATTCCATTTTTTAGTAATGTAATTAAAAATGTAAATTCTATTTTATATTTATTTATAAATTAACATAATAACCAATTTATTAAACATAATATGAAAAATTACATAGGAATAAACATTATATTTATCTTTGGCATAGGTTAAGATTAATGCTTAAAAAAATATTTTCTAAAATCAATTTCATTGTGTACTGTGTAATTTTTTTGAACAAAATTTATTCCACTTCAAAAAATTGAATCTTGAAAAATTAATTCTATAATTGGAATCATAATTTTCAAATTTATTAATGAATTTTATATCATTTTTGGGAACTATGGGTCGAAAAAATAATAATTTATTAGTGCGGTTAAAGGGAAATTGTATAAATGAATGTAAAAACAGAGTGATAAGTCCAAAAAATTTTATTAGAGGATTATATTTTATATTTTATCACGTTATATCTAATTTTGGATAGTTCCTTAAGCACATCACCCTGAGTATTTCATTTGTAATATTTAAATTCTTAGAAAAATTTCAAGTGTCCCACTACTCTCACTTACCCAAGGGAACCTCCTCTCCTCCCTCCCACACACATTTTCAGTACTCATGTTCAAATAATACCTACCCAAATATCATCAAAAAATCCCTGCCAATTTATTATAGGTATTGGTATCACTAAAAGACCAAACCCAAAATTATTAAGGTGTATGAAAAAATAATGCCTCCGGAAGAAGAGTTGTATCTCTTAATTGTGTGTTTTCATTTTTATTTATTTCTCTACCACATTAAAATAACCCATTACCAATCTAAAAAAATAACATAATTATCTTAAAAATAGAAAAATTATATAATTACTATTTTATTACATTTTGTAATCTCTTTTTACATCCTATTAAAAATGAAAACATCACTTTGGCATACGTATGGACTACTAACTCCATAAAGAGACGTGTTTCTTTTTTCTTCACTATATCATATAGACATAAAAAATATTGTAACAAATGAATATATATGATATTTAGGATATATATATTATTTCTAAATATGATACATTATATACTATATTAACATACCATTTGTTATAAAATGAAAACGTTACTCATGAAAACGACCACCTCTATGAAGTGATGTGATTCATTTTTCATCTCAAACATATGAGGATGGTCATAATATTGGAACTAATTAATAAATAAAAAATTTATAAATAGTATATGATTCTATAAAATTAAAATATTTTTTAATTTATATCTTTTATACACATAATAAAAATGAAAATTTTGTTCATGCATATGTACACACTACTTCCCCCATGAAACAATATGGTTTATTTTTCAAGACTACCATATTTGGTTAGATTTTAAAGTGGAAAAATTTTATAAATGTTATAATGTTAAAAGGATTAAGATTATGTAGTTAATAGAAAAATAACCTATATGAAAATGGTCAATGTACCAATGTTATTTTATGGTTATAAACAGAACATCCTCAAAACATCTAATAAAAAACATAAAAGTTTTTGTAATTACATAAAATATGGTCCTAAATTAACTAAAAGGAATAAAATGATAAAATGAAGATGATTTTTTTTTGTGAATGTATGTTGTAACGCCCCGACCCCAGTTACCCAGAGTTGGTGCATTATTACATAACATTGGCATGATCACAAGAAAGATCAAATCTCGAAAGACCGATTGGTTTAGTAGCCTTGGAAACACTAGATATATTCATAAGTTTTACATTACATCATAAAATGAAAAACTACTACAACAACATAATGTCTCCATAATCCACACTCATATCCCCACATAATATCCCTACAGGTCATTCATAATTTACATCTTCACTTCCTGGGAAAAATAAAACATAGAAAAGGGGTGAGCTCAAATGCCCAGTAAGGATAACAATATAGCGGAAACTTTCATAAATAAGAATAAACATTTAAGGAAATGTATAACTAAAACAAAAGCCTTTCAAACATGAACTTTCAACATGGCACGGCATAAATAAAATGAAATAATTCCATTTACTTATTCACATAGATATTCTACTAATCGAATAATCACATGAAAAAATCAATAACCAATTTCATAATGTTGGAATGCATAATGCTAGACTATCATAACCACATAGTCAAGGACTCGTGCCAAGACTACAAATAAGATTTTTTCAAAGCCTTGTGCCAAGACACTTTTTGTCTCATGAGACCTACCGATGCATCGAGGAGCTATAGCGGGCTCCACCCGTCACTTACTAAGTCCAATGCATTCCCATATGAAAATGTTTAAACATAACATAAACATTCATATTAAAACTAGCATACGAAATGTAAATAATTTCACCATAAACTATGAATGGTATAAAAATAGCACATCCACAGTCAAACATATCACAAAACCGTCAATACAATATAGAAGTTTTGTATCATAATAAATCAACTTCAAATAATCTTAAAATCCATCAAAGGATGTTGACATAGATGAAATCAATATTATTTTTAAAAAATATCTCCTTTTATTTTGAAATAATATAAGATCCATATAAAATAAAACATTTTCTTTGAAAATATTCTTATAAGCTTTTAAGGGAAGCTTTGAAGATTTTATAACGGCGGAAAATAGTCGCACCCGCCGTATAAGTTAAAAAAAACATTCTTACCTTAATTCTGTCGAAAAGGTTAAAAAGGACCTTGTTTTGAAAATGACCGAAAGATTCCTTTATAAACCACTTATAAAAGTCAAAAAGGGTATAAATGACTTTAACTCATATTCTAGTAAATAGTAAAAATGTTTTGAAATACATTTTTAAGAAACATGGATGTGGATGATAAAGAGATCCCAGTAGATTATTACGTATAAACAACCTCGGATAATGAAGAGATTGTGAAATAACCCTTACCTTGTACTTTTCCTTGGTTGGGGTAGGTTAACCTCCTGTATAATGGTGAAATAATTGTTATTAAATTATACAATAATCATATACATTAATATGATATCATATATGATCTTTTAATATTGATTTGATAATAATATCTTAGTATTATCGTTGCTTCGGGTGTTAACTTACTTGTTTTCTTTTATATGTTTTGTTACGTAAGACATGTTTGTAAAGGATAGGTTTTATATTATTCATATCCAGAATGATATCAAGTCCTTAAACATCATTTTTTAAATCATCAAATGATAATTATACTTGAATGGATACGATGGAGAATGAATCTCATCGCGTTCGTGGAGACGGTAGTCCGTACGTACGCACGAGCGACAATATCATTATTTTGATATTAAAATAATATATAAATGGATGGTATATCATATATAAAGAATCATTAACATGTTATATTTATTATTTACATGAGTTACACATCATTATTATACCCATCCAAATAATATTATATTGAATAACAATTACACCACGACGTGGAGATGGTAAGCCGTACGTACGCACGTATGGTGACATGTTATTCAAAGGGGGGATAGAATAATGAATATGGTTGTACCATATTTATAATAACATCACAGTATATATATGATACTGGATTTATTATTTTATAATGGTAACAACAAAGGAAGAAGAAGTGGAAGAAGAAATGAACTTAGAAAAGGGTGGTGAAATCATTACCTCTTCTTCGGGTTCTTCCTTTTGATTTGATCAAAAGGGCTCCTTAGGTTGGATTTCTGATCAAACTAAGGCCCTTAGGTTGTAGTTAGGGAAGTTGGGAGAGTATTTGGGCAGAGTTTGGACGAACCAAAAGGGTTTGAAGGTGTGAAGAAATGAGAAGGAGGAGTGCCCTTTTATAAGAGGGGTGGGGGGCACCTTTGGAAAAGCTAGAGATATTAGTTTATAATAAATTCATAATCGGTTTCCAATTGCTCCAAAGTTGACTATTCAAAGTTTAAGGTGGGGATGGGTCGAAAACAACTCAACCAATAGAATTTAGACAGGTTTGGGTACTTATATTAACCTTATCATTAAGTATTAACTCTAAGTTAATTAGTTTCACTTTTACAATGTCTCTTTCTATTTTTATATAATATGGTTAATAAACTTACTATATACATCCAAGAGACCCCCAAGTGGTCAATTAATGATTAAAAGATCATGATATAAGTCTCTTGGCCTAACCTTAGATTTTTAGGAATTTAATATCAATTAATAATATAATATTTGTTTTAAGAACTCTTTTATTTCAATTTTGACACTATTCAATAGTTGATTTTTGTGAAACTCATAACAGATTGATTACTTCCAAAAAAGTCAATTAAATAAATCCTAATATATCATATTATCCTAGAAAATTAGTTTAATTCATTAAAAGGTTCATATTATATTTATTTGGGTATTTATAATATCAATTATTTTAATTTTTCACTATTGTAGTAATCACTGCATCATCATTGTGTCATAAATAAAATAAATTATTTAATGTCTAAAAATTATAAATAAAATATCATTATGTATGAAATCGTTTTATCTTTCTAATGAATATTTATAATCTAAAATCCAACATATATAATCCTATGTAACAATTGTTTTTCTAAAAGATATATACTTGTGTCATTTTTGTATTCATTTTAACTTAATTGAAATAAAGTGTCATTATCACTTACAAGTGGATCCATGGGGTCCCAAAATCGACCCAAAGATGTCCATGGTCGACCATGTATCAACCAATAGGGTTAAGACACGTTTTAGGGTAATTTAGTATTATTATAATATTATTTTTTAACCCTTATTTACCGGATTTACCCTTAACCATGGTAAATAAAATATTTACCGCAGTAATTATTCAAAATGTATAAAAATAAAAGTTACCTATTTACAAAATTTGAACATACTGATTCCAAATATGTAATCCATTTTCCTAAATTCAAAACATAGAAGTGGCAGAAATTAATTTAAAATTAATTCTCACAGTCAAAACAAAAAGCGTGTTTTTAAGAGATAATAACTATCAAAAGATTGACACTTGTTTATGTTCGGTTTAATTGTAAAATTATGTCCAACGACCAAAATTATATTAAATGGTAAAAATATATTCTAAATATACTTTAAAACTACTAAAATTCATAATTTATCACTATTAATTATTTTGATTAAAAAAGTTGTTTTTAATTAAAATTTAGTAATTTTCACTATTCATCAAAATATGAAAGTTATCCGAAAAGTACCAAAATTTCACCTTAGGCTAAATTAGATATTACGAATCCAAAATTGAAGTTTATTTTGAAATATAAAATATATATAATTTTAAAAAGTAGGTATTACTATTCATAATGGCTAGTTTGATTGGTTGTTAGAACTCGGTGTTGCGTACAACACACGCTATCGCATTATTCAAAGAGAAGCGTACCATAGAAGCTTGGGGTGTTACATTCTCCCCTCCTTCAAATAATTTCATCCTCAAAATTTCTAGAATACTATTGCATGAAAATACTAGGGTGGTTCTTCATCATAACTTCCTCGGGTTCCCACGTTGCCTCTTCCATCTTATGGTTTCTCCACAAAACTTTTACCAGATGTGTCATCCGGTTTCTCAGTACTTGTTCTCTCGTATCAATAATCCTGACAGGATCTTCACAATAGGAAAGATCGGGTTCCAGTTCTAATTCCTCATAGGTGAGTACATGCGTTGGATCAGGCATGTATTTCCTCAACAGAGATACGTGGAACACATCGTGAACTTTGGAGAGACTTGGCGGCATTGCCAATCGGTAAGCTACAACCCCAATTCGTTCTAGAATTTCGAAAGGTCCGATGTACCTGGGACTCAATTTTCCTTTCATACCAAAACGCATGACTCCCTTCCATGGAAATACCTTTAGGAAAACATGATCACCGACTTGAAATTCCAAATCCTTCCTTCGATTATCGACATAGCTCTTCTGCCTACTTTGAGCTGGTTTGATGTGATTTTGGATGACCTTCACCTTTTCCATCGTTTCCTCCACCAGTTCTGGACCTACAAGTTTTCTTTCACCGACGTCATCCCAACAGGTTGGTGTACGACAACTCTTTCCGTATAACGCTTCATATGGTGCCATCTGTATACTCGAATGGAAGCTATTGTTATAGGAAAATTCTACCAGTGGTAAATATTGATCCCACATACCCTGAAAGTCAAGTGAGCAAGATCTCAACATGTCTTCTAAGGTCTGAATAGTCCGTTATTATTGTCCATCTGTCTGAGGGTGGTAAGCAGTGCTCAAATGATGTTCAGTCTCCAAGGATTTCTGAAGACTTTTCTAAAATCATGAAGTAAAACGGGGATCACGATCAGAAACAATTGATAAGGGTACTCCATGAAGTCTCACAACTTCATTAATATATAGTCTTGCTAGACGTTCCAGGGGTAGATCTTCTCTTATAGCACGAAAATGTGCTGACTTGGTAAGACGATCAACAATAACCCATATTGCATCATTCCTTCTAGGAGTCTTTGGTAGCCCCATGACAAAGTCCATCATAATATTGTCCCATTTCCACTCCGGTATGGGAAGAGGTTGCATGACTCCTCCAGGCTGTTGCCTTCCAGCTTTCACTTGTTGAAAAACCATACATCTTGACACAAAATCAGCAATCTCGCTCTTCATGTTGTCCCACCAAAAATGTTCCTTCAAATCTCTATACATTTTTGTGCTCCCAGGGTGTATAGAGAAATTGGAACTATGAGCATCATCCAGCAATTCCCTTTTTAGATCAGGTAAATCGGGAACAAAAAGTCTCTTCGTGAATTTCAAAATTCCATCTTCATACACAAAGTCTCTCAATCTCCCGTCATTCACAGCTTTAATCTTCTTTTAGAATTCTTCATCATCGGTCTGAGAACTCTTAATCCTTTATAGTAAAGATGGTTTGGCAACCATTTGAAAAATCATTGATGTTTCACCTTCCCTGGTTATTCCCATGTCCATCTTCACTAGATCCATGAAAATTGGATCCCTTTGAATTCTCATATTGTTCAAAACTCCATGGTCTTTTCTACTCAAAGCATCTTCCACCTTGTTTGCCTTCCCCGGGTGGTAGTGTATCGTACAATCATAATCCTTGAGTAATTCAAGCCATCTCCTTTGCCTCATGTTGAGTTCTTTTTGTGAGAAAATATACTTCAAACTCTTGTGATCAGTATAAATCTCACATTTTTCACCATAGAGATAGTGCCTTCATATCTTCAAAGCAAATATCACAGCTGCTAACTCGAGATCATGAGTAGGATAGTTTTGTTCATGAATTTTCAATTGTCGTGATGCATAGGCAATAACTCTATCATTCTGCATAAGGACACAACCAAGTCATTTCTTTGATGCATCACTATAAATAACGAACCCATCATTCCGCGATGGTAGAGTCAATATAGGAGCATTGACTAATCTTTTCTTCAGTTATTCAAAACATTCTTCACACTCTTTTGTCTAAACAAATTTAACCCCTTTACGTGTGAGCTTCGTTAATGGGTTAGACAATCGGGCAAAATTCTGGACGAAATGTCGATAATAGCCTGCCAAACCAATAAAACTGCGTACCTCAGTTATACTCGTAGGTGCTGGCCATTCTTGGATTGCCTTGGTCTTAGAAGGATCAACAGAGATTCCATCTTTAGAGATAATATGGCCAAGAAAAGAAATCTCTTGAAGTCAGAATTCACACTTGCTAAACTTCCCATATAATTCATGCCTCCTCAGAGTCTTCAAGATAATGCGCAAGTGGTTTTCATGATCTTCGTAGGTTTTGGAGTATACCAAGATATCATCAATAAATACCACCACAAATTCATCGAGATACTCCTTGAAAACTCTATTCATCAGATCCATGAATACAGAGGGTGCATTAGTCAATCCAAACGGCATTACAGTAAACTCGTAATGCCCGTACCTAGTTCGAAATGCTGTCTTCGTAATGTCTTCCTTCTTCACACACAACTGATGGTATCCAGATCGAAGGTCAATCATTGAAAATTATTGAGCTCCATGCAGTTGGTCAAATAAATCATCAATACGAGGTAGGGGATACTTGTTCTTTATCGTTATAGCATTGATCTCCCTGTAGTCGATACATAACCTCATAGATCCATCTTTCTTTTTAACAAAAAGAACAGGGGCTCCCCATGGAGAAACACTAGGGCGAATAAATCCCTTATTACTCAATTCCTCTAGTTGTTTCTTTAGTTCGACTAACTCTACAGTGGCCATTATATAAGGGGTCTTCGATATAGGCCTTGATCCAGGAATCAAATCAATGGAAAACTCAACTTCTCGTTCTGGAGGATGTCCAGGTAAATCTTCCGGAAATACATCTACAAATTCTTTCACAACAGGTACATCCTCTATTTGAACATTCCTTTCTTCACCGACAGTTATTTCATTCTCTTCCTCCCCAATAATTGAATTAAGTTGAGCTACTGGGGGTGGATCTAAATAAGAATTAGTTGGTGACGATTCTGCTCTAATGATAAGGTGTTCCTTATCATTATCATCAAGAATCGTAACCTCTTTCTTCTTACAATAAATCTTCGCATCATAGTCCGAAAGCCAGTCCATACCGAGGATTACATCAAACTCAATCATAGGTATGACGATGAGATCAGCAGATAAAGAAAATTTATGTGCTCTAATGGGGACTGATTCACAAAACTTTGTTGCAATGATACTTCCCTAAGGAGTTTTAACTGACAACTCCTTTATTAAATCAAATTGGAAATATCTAATTTTCTTAGAAAACTGGGAAGATATAAAACAATGCGACGATCCAGAGTCAAATAATGCATTTGCTAAACTTGAGGAAACCATTAAATTACCTGCCACCACGTCTTTTGGCGCTTCTACCTCTGCCGTAGTGATAGCGTAGGCCTGGCCTTGATCCCTTGGCCTTTTCTGAGGTAAGTTCTCCTGACGCTTAGGACATTCATTCGCATAATGTCCCATCTCCCTGCAATTGTAGCACTGAACGTTGGTAGCTTCCTTCTTCCCTTTGCAATCACGAGCTTGGTGGCCTTTTTCACCACACATGTAACGGACTCCCATTCCCTACAAGCAAGCACTGGGGCGTTTCTTCCCACATTTACCACATTATGGATATTCAACCTTTCCTTTCTTCCCCTTATTTCCATTCCCAGATTGATCAGCAGGCCTCTTCTTCTCTTGCTTTTCTTTAAAGTCATAAGACTTAGAGAATTCCTTTTCGGTCTTGATAGCACATGAGACAATGTCTTCGTACGATGAAAAGGATTGTGAGACTAACGCTCGACGGAGAAATGGTTTTAACCCATCAAAGAAACGATCAATCTTACTTCTTGGGTTGCGAATATAATCTCCAGCATACCTTTCTAACCTTGTAAAGTTAGCCTCATAACTTGTGACATTATCATCCTCCTTCTGTCTCAGACTTAGAAATTGTCTTTCCATATCTGCTCGATGGTTGTGAGGAAATTATTTTTCTAAAAAAAGATCTTTGAACTCCCTCCATTCCATATTTGATACTTCATCATCTTCCTTCATGTTTTGAATCAATGACCACCATTGATCAGCATCTCCAGTGAGGAGGTAAGCTGCCATGATAACTTTTTCTCTTTCACTGCTCCCCAAAGCCTGAAATATTTTCTCTAGGGATTTTATCCACTGCTCGGCTACTAATGGATTTGTATTCCCATTGAATGTTGGTGGTTGTTGCCTCATGAATCGATCTAACATTGATCCTCCACGCTGCGGATCAGGGTGCTCCATACGGGTAAGGTTATTATTCATAACCTGAGTAAGTTGTCCCAGTATGGTGATTAGCTGATCGGCTCCAATTGCATCACCAGCTCCACTATAATTATCTTGAGCAGGAGGGAAATCCCTACATGGAGTGCATGCATTGATATGGTTTCCATTTCTTCCACTAGGCGCCATTTCTATACAATGGCATAAACTAGATCAGTTTATGAATCAAAATACATAATCTCATACTTATAAAACACTTAACATAAATTGAACTATTTATGGATATAATCCATAATCATAAAAATGTTTTCTTTGAGGAATTATATACTCATAAACCTTTCATAATGATTTGTAAAGAAAATGAGAGTTATCCTAAGCATATCCCCCGGGAGTGTCGTAACCAAGAGTGCAGCAAGGCCCGTTGTCGTGCACCAGTTCCCGTTCGAGTCTATCTCAAAGCGGTGTTTTCGGGTTTTACCCCTAGGTACATCTGTGCCAGAGCCGCCTCTACCTGCTCGTATCCAGAAAGGGATGTATTGCTCGGAAAACTCACAAAATCTCTACAATACCAAAATTCTAGGAAGTTCTTCTACACTAATCCTCAAAGTTCATCTTAGGTCTACGTTCTCTAATCAGAGTTTATCTAAATCTAGCTTCCAAGGTTTGTACTAAACTTCCTCTGATACCAACTGTAACGCCCCGACCCCAGTTACCATAGTCGGTGCATTATTACATAACATTGGCATGATCACAAGAAAGATCAAATCTCGAAAGACCGATTGGTTTAGTAGCCTTGGAAACACTAGATATATTCATAAGTTTTACATTACATCATAAAATGAAAAACTACAACAACAACATAATGTCTCCATAATCCACACTCATATCCCCACATAATATCCCTGCAGGTCATTCATAATTTACTTCTTCACTTCCTGGGAAAAATAAAACATAGAAAAGGGGTGAGCTCAAATGCCCAGTAAGGATAACAATATAGCGGAAACTTTCATAAATAAGAATAAACATTTAAGGAAATGTATAACTAAAACAAAAGCCTTTCAAACATGAACTTTCAACATGGCCCGGAATAAATAAAATGAAATAATTCCATTTACTTATTCACATGGATATTCTACTAATCGAATAATCACATGCAAAAATCAATAACCACTTTCATAATGTTGGAATGCATAATGCCAGACTATCATAACCATATAGTCAAGGCCTCGTGCCAAGACTACAAATAAGATTTTGTTAAGGCCTTGTGACAAGACAGTAGTTTGTCTCATGAGACCTACTGATGCATCGAGGAGCTATAGCGGGATCCACCCGTCACTTACTAAGTCCAATGCATTCCCATATGAAAAGGTTTAAACATAACATAAACATTCGTATGAAAACTAGCATACGAAATGTAAATAATTTCACCATAAACTATGAATGGTATAAAAATAGCACATCCACATTCAAACATATCACAAAACCTTCAATACAATATAGAAGTTTTGTATCATAATAAATCAACTTCAAATAATCTTAAAATCCATCAAAGGATGTTGACATAGATGAAATCAATATTCTTTTTAAAGAAATATCTCCTTTTATTTTGAAATCATTTAAGATCCATATAAAATAAAACATTTTCTTTGAAAATATTCTTATAATCTTGTAAGGGAATCTTTGAAGATTTTATAATGGCGGAAAATATCCGCACCTGCCGTATATGTTAAAAAAAACATTCTTACCTTAATTCTGTCGAAAAGGTTAAAAAGGACCTTATTTTGAAAAAGACCGAAAGATTCCTTTATAAACCACTTATAAAAGTCAAAAAGGGTATAAATGAATTTAACTCATATTCTAGTAAATAGTAAAAATGTTTTGAAAAATATTTTTAAGAAACATGGATGTGGATGATAAAGAGATCCCAGTAGATTATTACTTATAAACAACCTCGGATAATGAAGAGATTGTGAAATAACCCTTACCTTGTACTTTTCCTTGGTTGGGGTAGGATAAACTCCTATATAATGGTGAAATAATTTTTATTAAATTATACAATAATCATATACATTAATATGATATCATATATGATCTTTTAATATTGATTTGATAATAATATCTTAGTATTATCGTTGTTTCGGGTGTTAACTTACTTGTTTTCTTTTATATGTTTTGTTATGTAAGATATGTTTGTAAAGGATAGGTTTTATATTATTCATATCCAGAATGATATCAAGTCCTTAAACATCATTTTTTAAATCATCAAATGATAATTATACTTGAATGGATACAATGGAGAATGAATCTCATCGCGTTCGTGGAGACGGTAGTCCGTACGTACGCACGAGCGACAATATCATTCTTTTGATATTAAAATAATATATAAATGGATGGTATATAATATATACAGAATCATTAACATGTTATATTTATTATTTACATGAGTTACACATCATTATTATACCCGTCCAAATAATATTATATTGAATAACAATTACACCACGACGTGGAGACGGTAAGCCGTACGTACGCACGTATGGTGACATGTTATTCAAAGGGTGGATAGAATAATGAATATGGTTGTACCATATTTATAATAACATCACATTATATATATGATACTGGATTTATTATTTTAGAATGGTAACAACAAAGGAAGAAGAAGTGGAAGAAGAAATGAACTTAGAAAAGGGTGGTGAAATCATTACCTCTTCTTTGGGTTCTTCATTTTGATTTGATCAAAAGGGCTCCTTAGGATGGCTTTCTGATCAAACTAATGCCCCTAGGTTGTAGTGAGGGAAGTTGGGAGAGTATTTGGGAAGAGTTTGTCCGAACCAAAAGGCTTTGAAGGTGTGAAGAAATGAGAAGGAGGAGTGCCCTTTTATAAGAGGGGTGAGGGGCATCTTTGGAAAAGCTAGAGATATTAGTTTATAATAAATTCATAATCGGTTTCCAATGGCTGAAAAGTTGACTATTCAAAGGTTAAGGTGGGGATGGGTCTAAAACAACTAAACCTATAGAATTTAGACAGGTTTGGGTACTTATATTAACCTTATCTTTAAGTATTAACTCTAAGTTAATTAGTTTCACTTTTACAATGTCTCTTTGTATTTTTATATAATATGGTTAATAAACTTACTATATACATCCAAGAGACCCCCAAGTGGTCCATTAATGATGAACCTATCATGATATAAGTCTCTTGGCCGAACCTTAGATTTTTAGGAATTTAATATCAATTAATAATATAATATTTGTTTTAAGAACTATTTTATGTCAATTTTGACACTATTCAATAGTTGATTTTTTTGAAACTCATAACAGATTTATTACTTCGAACAAAGTCAATTAAATAAATCCTAATATATCATATTATCCTATAAAATTAGTTTAATTCATTAAAAGTTTCATATTATATTTATTTGGGTATTTATAATATCAATTATTTTAATTTTTCACTATTGTAGTAATTACTGCATCATCATTGTGTCATAAATAAAATAAATTATTTAATGTCTAAAAATTATAAATAAAATATCATTATGTAGGAAAGCTTTTTATCTTTCTAATTAATATTTATAATCTAAAATCCAACATATATAACCCTATGTAACAATTGTTTTTCTAAAAGATATAAGCTTGTGTCATTTTTGTATTCATTTTAACTTAATTAAAATAAAGTTTCATTATCACTTACAAGTGGATCCATGGGGTCCCAAAATCGACCCAAATATTTCCATGGTCGACCATGTATCAACCAATAGGGTTAAGACACGTTTTAGGGTAATTTAGTATTATTATAATATTATTTTTTAACCCTTATTTACCGGATTTACCCTTAACCATGGTAAACAAAATATTTACCGCAGTAATTATTCAAAATGTCTAAAAATAAAAGTTACCTATTTAAACAATTTGAACATCCGGATTCCAAATATGTAATCCATTTTCCTAAATTCAAAACTCAGAAGTGGCAGAAATTAATTTAAAATTAATTCCCGCTGTCAAAACAAAAAGCGTGTTTTTAAGAGATAATAACTATCAAAAGATTGACACTTGTTTATGTTCGGTTTAATTGTAAAATTATGTCCAATGACCAACATTATATTAAATGGTAAAAATATATTATAAATATACTTTAAAACTAATAAAATTCATAATTTATCACTATTAATTATTTTGATTAAAAAAGTTGTTTTTAATTAAAATTTAGTAATTTTCACTATTCATCAAAATATGAAAGTTATCCGAAAAGTACCAAAATTTCACCTTAGGCTAAATTAGATATTCTGAATCCAAAAATGAAGTCCATTTTTAAATATAAAATATATATAATTTTAAAAAGTAGGTATTACTATTCATAACGGCTTGTTTGATTGGTTGTTAGAACTCGGTGTTGCGTACAACACACTCTATCGCATTATTCAAAGAGAAGCGTACCATAGAAGCTTGGGGTGTTACATATGTAACTGATATAATTTTATTATTTGGTAGTAAGAGAACATAAGAAGCTATATATGACTTAAGTTAAGGGATTTTCCATTGAAATAATGTTTTAATTATTTAAAACTCTTTATACTATATGACCATTTTCTTTTAAAATTTTAAATAATATCTTATTTATTCATAATATGTTGAGATATGTTATTTTTTAAATTACTTATCCTTCCTTTAATAATTTTAAAATGGAAAATTTTTATCATTTTCTATATGGTTTATTTTCAAAATTTCACAAAAAAGTGAAAAAAGAATGTTTTGTTAACATATAAGTATTGACCAATATTCCTTAATATCATATAAATTATTCAATATTAATATTAATCTACAATTTAAAATGGTTTTTTAAATTATATCATCATCCTTTTCATCTATGAATTTTTCAATTTTTATAGTTTTTAATAAAAAATAATATTTCTAATTCATTTTAGGAAAAAATGGAATGTGTTTTTTATGGGATGAAATGAGTATTTCATTGATTTAACAATGAAAACGTGAAATATTATAATTTTTGTTTAAATATTTTGTTCCTGAAAATTATATATGATGATGGGTTATCCTGATATAGCTCTTAATTATTGTGATCCTGATATAGTTTCCAATTCATTGGTTAATGATGTAGTCTTTGAAGAAGAAAAATGAGGGATATAACCAAACATGTTACTACTATAGAATTAACTAACATTTAGTTATTGTGAAACAGGTTAAAAATTTGTGGTCATGGGGTAGGAATATAATTCTCCATGATAAATTTATTATTCTTTAAAAAAAGGTTTTATTGAAGATATATTAATTTTATAAGGAAAGTAATGTTTAATGTTTAAAGGTTTTTTTCTCAAAGGTACATTTTAATGAGTTCCCACAAGCCTAATGATGCATTCATGGGTTTTCCTATATTTTATAATGGGTTTCAAGGGTTTTATTTTATCCAATATTTATTGTTACTTATGGAATTGTTTTATTTATATGATCAAATTTTTATTATAAAAAATATAAACTTCCTGATGGGTTTTCATTTTTTCACTCAAATAATAGCACTATGTTATTTTCATATTCATTGCTAAGATTTGTAATTCTCAACGCACCTTTCGAAATGATTTTAATAAGATCTATGTATTAGTTTACATTTTTACTAGGTCAATATATATATTGTGGAGAATCATATTAAGATAATAAAATGTGTCATAAATAATACATGAGTGTAAAATTAAATCCTTGTTTTTTTTGGGAAAAAATTGCATACAATCTAAATGTGTCAACTTTATTATATAATTTTTTACATTAATTTATGTAACTATAATTAGAAATTTATTAAGAAATATAGTAAGGTGAAATCCCTGTTATAATTCATGTAATTATAGTTAATTAATCTATGATTCATTATAGTTTCTACTATAGTTGATGTTTGTTTACCTTTAAAGATTATGTGAATATTAAAAGACACATTAAAGAGACATTAGTTTATGGTATTATTATTATGAAATATATTTTGGTGATTTCCATTTTTCTTCATCTAATCCATATCTATTCAAACTAGATTTCTATAAAGGGAATTGTTTAGCTTGGGTAGAAATATGTGAAGGGGATTATAATATTAAGAATCAGTAACATGAAGTGATATGAATAGAGAATTATTTGGTATTATTTACATAGTTGATGAATTCTATTAATGGTGTAACCCACAATAGAGAGAAACATTTCTATACATAGAGGAACATATCTACCATGGGTAATTTCATGAATAAACACCCTTGTTAATTTCATATATATTTGGACATGGGTAAAAAATAATGATGGATATTTACTATGGATACGATATTTAATATTTTTTTGATGTACAAAACCTCAAAAGTTAACTCATTTAATTTTCATTTTTAATGTGAATATAATTTATTTTGGTCTCTAGTTAATAACACTAAGGAAATTAATGAGATTTATTCCATGGAGTGAATTATATTTAATGATATTTTCCTTCAGAAGTAATTTCCTAGTGTTACTTAGGTTAATAAGGAAGGTAATTTTACGGATTTATAGAAAATTGAATATGTATCATTGGATACTTTTGAGGAATCTTTTTTCAAGACTGGCCGAGATTAAACCATTTTTTGGAAGATGATAGTTAAATTGATAAATTTAATATATGACTAAATCTATGTTTAAGAAGTTTTTTTAAATGATGAAAATTTAAAAGATATAAGGATAATTTATTGTTATGATGAGAATTTTGAGATGGAGTTTTTCAAAAAAAATATTCTTCATGACTACACATGTATGAAGTTTTCAATGTGGAAATCCATACAGATGCAGTCTTCAGAGAGATATAGAGATAATGCCCCCAAAATTTAAAAATGTGGTAAAAATAAATTTAATCAATGTTTGATAGGATTAATAATGATTTACCGAGGTGGTAAACTTGATCATTTGGATCCTGACTACAAGGAAAATAGTTTGAATCCATATTGTAATGGTAAAATAAATATTCAATAAACATTTAGATTTTTTTGCAACAAGTTATTTCATTATGCTAACACATATTAGAAGTTAGTTATTCAGTGTTGGGATCATTAGGATTGAATGGAGAAAGGTGTGGGAATTTATTTTTCCAATACTATTTCAGCTATTAGACTATCAAATGATGTCGCCTTAGCTTTAGGGTGCTCATTTTTTTTAAAGATTGATCTTGGATATAGTTATCACCAACTGAAGTTAAATAATATATACAATATAAGGGTAATGTTCCATACTATGCGTGGTCATTATTATATTTGGGTAATTTCTTTCAGGTTCACAAATGTAGCATCTATATTTATAGAACCAATAAATAGAGATTCTGTGAGTATTTAGATAAATTTATAGTGTTAATCATTAATGAAATTTAGGATTATTCTAATGGTTATGAGGAACATGATAAAACCCTAGGGATTTTATTGGTCATTACCAAAAAATAAGTTTAATATCAAATTCAATAAATATGAATTTTGTATAAAAAAACATTTATTTTCATGTGCGTATTATTTCAAGAGAAGGAATAACTATTGATCCTACTAAAACCAAAGTACTGGATGAATGGAAAAAACTCACAAATTTCACAGATATTTTAGGTTTTATTGGAATATTTGGTTTCTATTAATAGTTTTTAGAGATAATTTCTCAATTATCTATCCCAATAAATAATTTAAACTGTAAAGGAGTTCAATTCATCTAGGAAAAGGATTATGATAAATAATTTTTGGAATTGAAAAGAATATCAGATAACACCCAAATTTTATCCTTGATAAAAATAAATGGTGAATTTATTAATTATAATAATTATTATTTTAATGGGCATTGTTATGTATTAATGACATGTGATCAGTTAATTTTATATGTTTCATGCCAATTGAAACTCCATTAGAATAATTTACCAACATACGATCTTAATCATAATACAATGGTTATAATTTAAAATAGTGGAGGCATTTTTTATATGTAGTAAATGGGAAATATATACTATCCATAAAATATTAATGAATATATTTACTAAATAATAGTTGAACAGGAGGTGAAGGAGATGGTTGAAACTAATAATGGATTATGATGGCACGATTCACTATCATCCAAGAAATCAAAATAAGGTAACTGATGCTTGAAGTCCAAAACATAATATGTGATTAACCATGTAATATTAGGAACATCATAATTTTCTTAATGATTTAATAAAGGTTTACCTAGAAAATCGGCATGCACTAACTCCCTCTCCCTTGGTTTAGATGTAAGTGGAATAATAATCATCACAAATAAATAAGGTGTATCAAAAGGATGATCATGTATTAAAAGAATTTGTAGAACCTATCAAGGTTATGTTTCCTAATTTTAATATTGATACATATGGAGTTATTAGAATTATAATGATTTTATGTGTTCTAAGAGATTCCCTGTAGATGAATGAATTAATATTGGAATCTCACATAACTTAGTTTTTTTCATCCTGCAAGTACTAATATGTATGGATAACTTTGGGAATATTATTTGAGGGATAGTATGAAAAAATATATTTATAATTTTAACATTAAATGTTTGAATTGTATAAAGGTTAAATTTCATTTGAAAATACTGAAAGGGATTATTAAATATTTTCTAGTGGATAATGGGAAATAAGAGAATACATCCTTTGATTTTGTTGTAGGATTACCAATACATATATTGGTAATATTGGTAACTGATTTTTTTTTAATAAATCAATGAATTTTCATGCTATTAAAAATAATATATATTAAAATCAAATTGATAGAAATTATCTTAATTATATGGCATGAATACATAGAGTCTATTTCATTATTGTATCTGATCATGATCACGTAATTACATTAATTTTATTAAAACATAAAAATTCATTGGTAACTAAATAGAATTTCAACACATTCATTCATCCTCAATATGATTGATAGTTGAGGTGAATGATTCATGATACTTAAGATATAATTTTATCTTTTTCTTTATATTACTATGGAATTTGGGATCAAAATATTTCATTAGTATAATTTTCCAATAATAGTAGTTTTCATTCTAGTATATAGATAGAAAATTATTTTAATTATACTAAAACGGTGAGTCAAACTGCATAATAATAGGATAATGTCATTAGAAGGAAGTTAATATGTCTGTAATTAGTAAAATTAATGGTTGAGAAGTTAAATTTGATTCAAACTAATATATGGGTAGCCTAGAGTAAGAAGAAAAATTATTTGGATAAGTGGAGGAAAGATCTATCTTTTGAGGTATAGGATCATGTTATTCATAATGTATCTCCTTTTAAAAGTGTTTTGCGTTTTTGAAATGAAATGAAAATTAATTCTTTGGTATGTTAGTTAATATGAAATTATGTAAAATGGGGTATTATTTTCATATTAAGTGGACTTTACTTTGACTTTATCCTATATACAAAGTGTGTTTCATTTTTCATTGCTAATAAAATGTGTACCTGTTGTATCTCATGTATTAAATCTAAATGTGGTACAGATTAAGGAGAATATCTATAATCAAGAAAATACGGTTATGATTCTATAATGTAGATTAATGGTAATAAAAAATAAGGTGAATCACTATGTAATGTTTTTATGTAATAATCACATGATTGTGGTAAATACATGGGAATTATAAAAATCATGAGGGAAAAATACCGTCACTTAATTAAGTAATGAATAAAATTGAGAGGGTGAGATTTGTAAAATGGAGAAAAATGAACAACCATAACCAATACTAAATATAATTCCAAATTATTATTTATTATTTTTATTTTTATGAATTAATATTCAACGGAGTTTGATAAATCACTTTATATAATTTTCTATCAGAAAAGTGGGTAGTTTTATTTAACTAAATTAATTTCTATGAATAATATGATTCTATTTATAATATTAATTATAAATTTTACAAACACAATTTCATATATATTATTTCAGTTTTGATATTAGTAAATCAACTATATCTTAGGATATGTTTTGGAATTTTTCATGAAAAAAATTATTTTTGAGTCTATAGTGAAAATGATGATTTTTGCAAACCATTCATTTATTTTCTCTAAATGAATTAATTTAAAAGTTACATTTTGTTTTGAATATTATTTAAAAGTAAAATATTATAAATTTTATTAAAAATAATATAAATAATTCATAATAATTAATAATTTTATTTTATTTTTGTTTATGTACATTTTTTAACTTAAAATCATAATTTTCTAAAAACAGCTTTTCATTGTATTTTTCACACTTATATTAAATATAATTTCTAAAAATAATGAAAAGAGTATCTACAAAAATGGGTTAAGTATTTTTAATTCGGATTTCCAAATTTATTAATGAGTTAAATTTCATTTTTTGTCATTATGAATATTAACTATTGTAAAAATGTGTCAATACGGTAAAGGGTAAATTGGGATAATTAAGGTACAATCTATGTGATACAGTCACAAAATAATATCTACATTTTTATTATATTATTTTATTTATATCCTTATAAACTTATCCCCAAAATTTTATAGTTCTTTATATAATTTACACGATTAATTCAGTTATAATATTTAAAATTTTAGAAAAAAAAAATTGTGCCACTCCGCTCAATGATAAAAGGGAACCACCTATCCTCTATTCCTTACAACTATTAAAAACTATAATTAAGAAAAAAACTACCAAAATATGTATCCATTATCCCTAAAAAATACATGATCTCATTTTATTAACAAAATACAACACCAAGAAGACTTATGGTGTAAGCTAATGAAGCATTCCCAGTGAACCTGAATAGTGCATAACCAAGTGTTTTAATTTTTATTTATTATTATACCTACTTAAAATAGTACTTAACCATGGTTAAATAAAAAAATCAGTATCATAGATATAAAAATAATTTATCAAAAATATTATATGATCCTTTTTAATCTCCTTTCCCATGAAATGGGAAATTAAAATATCACCCATGCGTATGTTGGGACTACCACCTCCTTGAGGTGATGTGTTTCATTTTTCATCATTAGATCATATTGGTGTTTAAAAATATGTAGAAAATGAATATATATATATACATATTATTAATTCATTTTTTATGATTATTTTAAAATAATATGTCATATAAATTCTTACTCAAAAATCCATTATAAAATGATTACATCGCTCATGGGTATGATTACCTCTAAGAAGATATGTGATCTATTTTTCTCCTCCACCATACAAGGATAATCCAATGCAATGAACTAATGAATAAATACAAAAAATTAAAAAATATTAATGATTCTAAAAAATTAAATATTATATAATTTATTTTTTTCCACCCATTAGAGAAATTAAATGGTCATTTATGCGTATATACGAACTACTGTCTCTATGAAACAACATGGTTCTTTTTTCATCATTACCTGAAATAGTTCATTATAAAAGTGTGAATAATGTTTAAATAATAAAATAATAATATTTTTAATATTATGAAGATAATTTAACCATAAGACCATTAAAAATTATTAACTCACCATTGTTTGTTTGATGTTATAAAATGAATGTCCTCCAAACCCCCAACATGAACTTAAAGAATTTAGTAACTAAATAAAACATGGTAATAATATAATAAAAACACAAATATTAATAATAGAATGAACGTGAAATTTTTTATTAATACATTATAAATCTAATATAATTTTATTATTTAGGATATAAATAAATTATATTCTAGAAGAGGATTAAGGTAATATTTTTTCCATTAAAATATCGTTTAAAATGCTTTAAAATATTTCTCCTCGATATCCATGTTATTTTAAATAATTTAACAATATTATTTTTTATAAATAAATGGTGTAAAATGTAATTTTATTACTATAATATACAAATTTAAATTTTTTTAAATATAATACTTGTAAAAAAATTCACTATGGTTTATTTTTTACATTTATCAAATGTGTGAAAAGAATGTTTTAGTTAACATATACATATTGGAACACATTTCCCAAATTCATGGATATTATTTTTTTTTATCAAGATTCCACTAAAATTTAATGTGGTTTTTCAAATTAGATCATAATCCTGCTATACTAGTAATTTTTTATTTTATGTTTTTTCAATAAAAAGTGATATTTCTTAATATATTTATGTAAAAAAGAAATTTTTTTTTCTTCCAGGTTCAAATTATTTTTTCAACAGTTTTATAACTAAAAATTGGAATATTAAAAATAACATTGTTCATGATATGATACTTGATAATTATATATATTGACGTGTGATACAAATATATCTCATGATGGAAGGTTGATATGATATAGCATTCCAATACATTTTGTAATGATACGGTCCACAAAGATGAAAAATTGTGAAGATAACTATATAGATTAATCCGATGAAATTATATAGTATTCTTGAATTCCAAAATAAGTTAAAAATTAGAGAACACCGGTTATGAATATAATGCTCCATGATACAAAAATTATTCTCTCAAAAAGGGGTTTTATGGAAATATTTTGATCTCAGGAAGTAAATAATATTTAAATGTGAATGATTTTTTAAAAATTGAATTTTTTCAGGAGCTATCACATTCCTCTAGATTCCTTCATGTTTTTCATATTTTTTCATAAGAGTTTAATGGAGGATTTTAAAATTTAATTTGACATTATGGTATTTTGTATTTACGTGCTCAATGTTTTATTGTGAAAAACGTAAACATCCTCATGGGTTTTCATGATTTTTATATAGATAACAATTGTATTTTATTTTAATATTGCATACGAATATTTGTTTTACTCGACCCATATTTTAATAAAATCACAATATATAAGGTAAATATTTATTCTATAGTGACTCATCTTAAACAAAAAAAATGGTGCTATTAATGAAACATGGTTGTTAATAGAAATACTAATTTTTGTGGTAATAATGTATACTATGTGAAAGTTTACACTTTATTGTCTAATTTTTTTATCTAATTATTTAAAAGTCTATATTAAAAGGATAATTGAAATGTAATAAGGTGAAAACCATTTTATAAATACAGTAATTATTGAATGTCTATGTTATAATTCATGATATTTATATTTTAGTTGAGATAAAAATTTATATTTTATTTTTCATCACCCAATCAACCGTGTAATTTCTACTACAATGGTGTCAAACCAGTAGTAAATGGATAAATTTTATAAACTATGGTTGGTGAAAATTATCTTTTATATTTTTAACACATTTCTATAATTTATAATTTTTATCTTAATCAAAAAACTAGAAGTCATATTCTTATTATAATGTGGTTTTCTAAATTCATATATTGTGTAATATTGAATAAAAATTTCCAACTTCATTAACCCTTTCTATTTCAGATAAGGATGTTATGCCATATCTTTTTTCTATATTACATTCACTAAGATAATAATTATATGGTTTCCCATTTTTGAAAAATCATTTTTTCAAAACCCTTTATTCCACTACCATCTCTACCATAACATGGATTCTTATCTATCATGAATTTGATATAATAATTTTCTATAACATTCAAAAATCATATAAAGAACAATTTTGTATATAGTATACTCCAACTTTTAATTGTTTCTAGTCAATCCAAAATGTATATATATTACTCAATAGTTACATAAACACCCATAAGGATTCTTTAATATTAAGAAGATATATTTTTCATAACTATATTTAATTTTTTAATTAAAAACAATAAAATCATTAAATCCAATTTTGATCCCCATAATCATTCCATTCAGAATTGTTTGAATCCCTTTACCAATCCTTACCAATTTTGAAACACCACATAACTTCAATTCCATCATGTAACATTATGAGTATATGATTCATTGGAATTTATATAAAATATCAACTATTCACACAATTCAAAATTGATTCATTATCCCTAAAAGAAATTAGGTGTAAAATGATGTATTATATGTAATATATAAAATATCATTCCTTGAGGATTTATCCTAATTATAACTGAATTATAACATTACTCAATTAAAAATCATTCCAAGAATCCAAAATGTTTTACCAAATATTTCCTGAACTGTTTTTTCCTTTTGATATTGCTCAATGATTCCATTTATCCCACTCGGTAAATTTGTTTTTTTTTGTTTTATCACTATGGTAAAAAAATATAATTATCCCCAAAATAGTAGATATTCTATAATTTATACCCATTAACATACAAACACAAATAAAACTAAATACAAAATATTTTAACATAGAATATACGGTATCTATATTCTATTTAATGATGTTGAATTAAGTTTTGTTCCCAACCATCATTAAAAAAATATATACCATATATGGAATGATAATTTTTTTCAACCCGTTATGGGGAAAGAGATAGTTAAACTCTATGATTCAACCTATTTCTTTAAAATATTTCAATTTCAAGAGTCTCTTTCAACACATCAGTTACATGATATAGTGTAAAAACTACTGAACTGTCATAACTAGTTATTCCACTTTCACATGGATTAAGCGATACAAAATCTCAATAAGATTTTTCATTGAATAATACACAATATTAATTCTCAAATAACTAATACATGAGTTATCACATGAGATATTAATATAATGACAATCATTTTCATAAATTTATTTTAGTTTCTTTATCATCCATATGTGTTAAGTATAAAATTGAGTAGCGAATATATATTTATCATCCACATTTCATAATGAAATGAAACATTACTACTTATTAAGATAATAAATATGCATTAATATAAGATATAATTTATATTAGAAATTAATGTATTGATCATCTGGAAAACCATCCTAATAATCATTTGTAAATATAAACAATTTTCTCTCTTGTATACCATTTTAGAATAATCCAGTGTCTACAATCCCTTCGATAAAACCATATATACTTTTAAATAATAAAAACTGGATTTCCTTGTGAATACATTGATACATTACAGATTTATATATTGATTACACTTTGTTATTATATTTCATTACAAAATAAGAAACCCTCCAATGATTTCATATACATTATGATTTTGACCAACTTTCCAACCATATATTTTGAATGTTTCATTTGGTTTTCAATAGTACTTGACATTGTTTTTCTCTCCTTTAGGTGAAATATCTAAAAATATTCTTTCATATAATAAAAATAAAAAATAGATTTTACATAGCTTTTTTGAGTCATCATAAATTAATATAAATTCTCTATTAACCAATTATCCATATTTTATACTCTCTTTATATTATATAATTAATTATATTCTGATGTCAGCCCAAATTTTCAGGATTTTTTCAATTAATAATAAAAAAATCTGCCTAATTTAATCTAAATGACTCGTAAAATTGTTGATTTTTTGAATTTGAGAAAATATTTCTAAATTGGATAAAATAAATATTTTTATATGTTTTATTCATTTTTTGATGTAAAATCTGAATCCATACATTTTTTAGAACATGAAATTTAATTTTTTTTAATTGTTGATTCAATTCAAATATTGAACTAATATTTTTAAACATTTTAATTTGGAGTTACAATTATTTTAATCATTTTTTTAGAATATGATGGAAATTTATACATTGAAATTACTTTTTAAATAATGAATTTCTAATTTAATTATCAGTTTGTATTAGAGTGTGATTTTCAAATGATGGAAAAATTGTGATATGAACAATATGATTTTAAATTATTCGATTTTAATGAAATTCAACTTATTTTATTGAAAAAAATTATTATGATTCAATTATTATTTCATAAAAAAATTGTTTGGAGAATATACAACTTTCTATATAATTTTATGTGGAATGATCAGTATTTTGAATGATTTATCAATGCCTTGATGTCACTATGTGGGATGTGATCACCCATGAGAATTCCAACTGACCACACCCTAATGTTAAAAAAATCATGAGTGTAGGAGTAGGAAGGTAGGCAATTCATAAGGTTATAGTGCTACAACTCCCTTGGTCACACACCATGTTATCAGACAAATATCTCTTCTTGGTGACATATCTCAACTAAATGAATCTTCGTAGTAGCATAGGCTTCCACAAGATGGTTCACAACCAACTATGACCTCATCTTCCTCACATCCAGAACCTTACCACAACCCAAACTACCAGAAATGGGAATTTTTTTAAAATTTAAGAATTAATGAGGATAATTTCAATAAGGATGAAGATATATTTTCTAATTCATGAAACACTATTAAATCTATAAAAGACAAATCACCAATCAAATCAAAATGAAAAATATGCTTCATAGTGAAAATTCTACGATAAATATAAGATAATTGGGACATCCCTAATATTTATAGATGAATAAAACATGATGGAAATCCCATGAAACTTAACATCACTCTTATCAATCAATGATACCAAGCCAAACCTCCTTTTGGAACTGTAGGATATTCATGTTTTTAGAGCAATGAGTAGAAGAGTAACCATGTTTGGATAAATCCCAAGAATCGATATCTTGAGATAGATCAATGTCCCTAGTTCTAGCTAGATTGAAGAAACATAAAATCATATGGATGTTAAATCTAGATGTTGATGAACCATATTTCTCACTAAACATGATGAATACATCTCCCATTATTATCGATAAAATCTTGATCCTTAGTTATTTAATACTCAAAAGGGATTTGATCCACCACTGAGAGTATATAATCAGTCTCCTTTTGAGGATTCCATGATGATTTGTTCCTTACCTATTTAATCCCAAACTGGGAGAGTACAATTTTTTTATTTTTTTATTTTTCCCTAGGTAGGTGTGATTGAACATGGGTATATCACATTTCCCTAATGAGTTGGTGACGTATTTGAAGAAGACATCACACGAATAGGTCATAGAAATTACCTAGTCATGCTATGGACACGAACCGAGGTCGCCATGTCAACCAGTACATGGCTCGTAGCCTTATCACCTTTCTTATAAAATCCTAAAACCCCCTTCACAATCAAGGATTAATATCATCATAAATGAAGATAAGGAAACTTAATCGATAGATTCATGACATTCCCCATCTATTTCAAAATTAAAAACATCAAATAGTGAAATTCATACATAAACCCATCAAAATAGACCAGCTTCTTGATTTATACCCAAAATAGATCATTCAGTGCTGAAATTATTTCACCACTACTCAGTCATGGATTCAATACCCACTTCACAGTAATGTCATAATGAGTAGGATAATTTCATCCTAGTTATTATTGATGTTTTAGGGGATTTATCAAGGTAAACATTTAAATTCAATTGAACCAACATTGACCATCAGTTGTGACATGTGGAACTCATCCATCTAAAAAATAAACTCATTTCTCATCACTGATTTTGAGAACAATGAAGAAGCTTCTGCATTGATTCATATAAATAATTTCCTTCTCCCCAACAATGGAATTAGTAACCTCCTATTGATTAAAATTTATGTTGTTTTACAATTAATTGTGTAGTTTTACGTTTTAATACATTTCAATTCTATTTAATTGATTCTTATTTCTATCACTTTGTTCTTTATGTTTTTCACCCATTGTGTTGTCCTATGATATCTAAATCTCTCATGATGAGGATAGGATTATCTGAGGATCACTCATCAGATGAAAAACAATGAATCGAAATCAACACACCTGACCTGATTCCATCAATTTTGTTTTTTGGATCTCCGGATAGTGAGAGTTTGAGGAGATGATCATACCTCATGTCTCTCACCTTCTGATATTATTTCATACTTTGAAACACACTTTTCTCTCCCACTGTTTTTATTATTATTTCATGATGGGAGGAGTTGTCTGAATCAAGTATAAGATCATGATTGTGACCCATTTAAACGAGGGATGATCCGATCACATAGGATATTCTCATTGAGTGTGATGTTCATTCAAATAAATTTAGTAAGGTTGTGTGTATCTAATTATCCTAAATAGAGAATATATTTGAAGGGTCAATATTGTGAGACAAGGAAGGATAAAAATGTTAAATCTAAGGGTGTATCCCTTTCATTTATCCATTTTTTTTACATTTTAATTTATTTATATTTTAATTCATAAAAATAACCACCACCCAATGTACTCATACTTTAATAATTAAGAAAAAAAGAATATGTTCTTTGATAATTTAAAATATCAAACCCTACATCATTATAGATGAGAATAGTTAAATACTAGAGTGTATTGGGTATATAAAAAAAATTAAATGCATATTACGATATCCATGTGATCAACTTGGTGTTATTATTGGGGTAGTGTGGGATGAGTATTCACTATCTTAACACAACTATAATTAGTTTTCTTTCGTTTTTTTGTTTTTCCCTGTCACAATTTTCTCTAACTGGGATAAGAAACATAGTGAGACCATTATCTAATGGATCCTCCCCCATATTCCTATTTCATATTCCCATAGGTTCCCTAGGAGATAAATCTTTATTAAAAAATTAGAAACAATTTGTATATACCAATGGGTGGGAGGAAATAATTTATTTGATTAGAGGAAATAAATACCATAAAAATCAATCCCAAACAACATCAAACTGAATAATATCTCACACTATAGGAAATTCAAGGGTACTACACTATGATAACGGAATTTCAAGTAAAAGCGAACAAAAAATTCAGGGAAGGGAATGAGGTATTGGTAGAATTGAATAAGATGTCAGATGTAATAAACACCACCCTCTCTGAAAATATAGAGAAAATGAAACAAAAATAATTTGGAGAATTATAGATTATGGTCTTTCCCCCAAGGATATTGAAGAGGAATATTTTTTAGAAGCAGAATATCTTCCACTGTATATCATCGATGAAATATGGACATATGTGACCTTTCTTGAAAAGAATCTTTGTGAGTAAATTTACGAGGAAGTCTCTTTTTCAAATTTTCATTAGCAATTTTTCTTTGAACTGAATTTTATATTAATGACCATTATGTTCTAGATTACAAAAGTGAAGAATGGATACAGTCCGTGGATGACGATGATAAGGTTAATGGGTATACATTTGAAGAATATTAAGAGTGTATATTTTCACCCCCATCAAAATAAGTATTCTTCAAAGAGGTATTGCACATAAAAAATGAACCACATACTGGATAACATGAGGGATAAACCACTAAACTAAATTCATTCCATTTTAATGTTTCAAATGATGAATTATCTTCTACTCTCCCAAATTTTGAATTTACAGACTCATCTGAACTGATTCCCTTTGTGATATAACTGATGAAGAACCTATTATTCCCCCCACGGATAGAAATTATAGTTATAAATAGAATTAGAGACTTCCTAATAAGATAAAGAAATAGATAGGGATGGGTATTTACTTGATAATACTCTCAAATCATCTCTTGAAGTGATTGTAGGTGACATCTCAAGGTAAGTGGCTACTGAAGAAGAAGAATTTTTATTACCTAAGGTAAGCCCACAACCATCTCATTAAAAAAACTAATCATCAAATGGATGGAAACAAAATAGTAGAAAAAGAATTCCCATTGGATTATCATGAGGATTCATAATTAGAAGCTTATTCTTATGAGGGGTGACTTTGACTTGAATTGAAGTTGCTTTGATTTTATACAATATGAAATGTTTAATGACTCGCCCTAATTTGAACATGACCATGAAGTATTACTATAGTTTCCACTATATGAAGATGATTCCATAATAGCTCTTATCGAGTATACACCATACGTCATCCGGTCTCCTTCCCTTTATGAGATACATCAAAATGTTGGTGGGTTGGAATTGTTGTACTCTATCATATTGAACCGAAATATAGAAATAAGATAAAAGATATTTTTATCGAACCAAATGTGATGGATCAAATCACATAAAACAAATCTTATGAACAATTTGGAATGACCACCAGACTATCCTACTGTGGACAGACTAAATATATCCCTTATTGTGGGGGAAACCCATTACACTCTTTTCAAACCTTCCATTTTTTTCTTTAAATTACATTAGAATAATTTTGTTTTTGTGTTTTTCATTCTATTTTTCTACAGGTTTTCCATAATTTGAAAGAATATAGGAGGATTTATCATGGTTGTCTATAAGAACCCAGATAAGTGATTACTACAAAACCATTGGGCAATTAAAACAAGGTAGTTTTTTCCTTATTATTGTTTTCTAACATCGAAATTTAATAATTTTTCTTCTATTTATAAATTATATGATGAAAAATACTTAGGGTAGTGTCATTTCTAAATGTGGGGTGAGATATTAAATAGTTTTCATATTATTTTTTAAATTAATTTTATATCATTTCATTGGATATGTAATGAAAAAAATCTACTTATAATTTTTAGTGAATTTGTAAGTAAATAAATAAAATAAATTAATACCATTAAAAACCAAAAAAAAAAATAATATTATTTTTTTAAATAGTTTACACAATATCTGGTACTATTTTTTAATTTTTAAATTTTATTTGAGCATTAATGTTTCATTCTCTTGTTTAAATACAATGATACATTTTGAAGAATTCATTGATTCTAAAATTTTGATACTTAGATGATTGCTGAGAAAATATTTCACTAAATTCAAGAATAATTTTGTATTAAAATGTGGAAATAGTGTATGAATGATAATATTTATCTAGAATCAAAATTATATCTTGAGGTTGTTACACATTTTATATTAATCTTATGTAACATGACCTTCATGCAAAATAACAACATAAAAATACCAATCAAAAGAAATTGATATATGTCCTTTATACCTAGAATAAAACAGACAATTGGGATCCTTCTATGAATATATGGGACCTTGGTAACCTTATCTATTAGTTAATCCTTCTATATATTTTCAATAATTATTTTTCAGGATTCCTTAAACATACATGATTGAAAAAAATTCAAAAAAATCAAAAAAATAATTAATAGTCAAATCAGTGTGATTCTAAAATTGGTGAATGGTTGAGGATTATTTCCGTAATGAGGAAGATGAGTTCTAATATTAAAGAATCCATGTTCTAGTAAAAGAAGGTGAATCGTTGATTGAATCATAAGAACGCCCAAGTTTCACCTTAAATATTTTTAGACCAATCTAGAAGCACTGATATATCTCCCTTGCTCATTGATGAAGGAGACTGAAAGGTACACGGGTTTTGTGATTTGTGTGAAAGAAAAAATCAAAATGGGGTATGTGTGTTTTGGTTTTGCTGCATGTAACTAAAATCAAAAGGTTGAATTAAATTTGATAAGGAAGTGGCATGTAGGTGAATAAAGGCCATTATTTTTTAACAAGGGGAACATTTTGTTTTAATAAATTTTAGGTTTTTTGTATTTATTTTTTTAAAATAATTTTAATAAAATTTTTGGTAACCATTTGGCACACATTTTTCAAACATAAATAGTCAATTTTCGAATTCTTGATGATTCTGAATTCACTGGAATTGCCAGTTTTTAAAAATTCGGAACCATTATTTGGAATGGAGATTCCCCAAACCGAAAGTGGTAAGGTCCTGCCCTAGGATTATATTCTTGCTACACATTTTGGTACTGTAAATACTTCCAAATATATAAGTACGGTGTCCTACAACAAATTTGAGGTCGAGAAGTTTGATGAGATAAAAAACTCTATCATATGGAAATCTGAAATTTGGATATTCTATCCCATCAGAAGTTAGATATTACCTTGGAATAAAATCCCACCAATATCTGTGATGGTGATTGGAGAAGACTCAAATGCCATGCCTACAATACGATATGGATTTGTTTAGATAAAAATCAAAAATACATGTTAATTCAAGAAACATTTGAATATAGTTTTTGGATCATTTTGGGGAACAACTATATGGCCAAAATCACTGAAAATTGGTTTTACCAAAAAAGTAATTGTTCATATTTTAGAACATGCAAGTTAAATATATGATTGAGAACATTTATTGTTTAATAAAATCCTCTAATATTTGAAAATTGATGAAGAAAAGATTGGATATGAAGATATGGATCTATTTTTGTTAGACTCTCTATCATAGTGTTATGATCAAATTAATACAATGTCATTGTATGGTAGATATGAGGTGAAATTTTTTGATGTTTCAAATACCTTAGTTTATATTTAGTATAAGCTTGTGGACATGTATGGCCATTGGGATTCTGCATTAGTGGCATTGATTGAAATTAGAGGAAGTTCATCAGACCTGAAATATAGAAGATTCAAAATTGATGTTTCATGATTAATTTAAAAAAGGAGAGTCCATATTTAGATGTACAGTGAAAGAAAAATGTTCATACTATCATGAAAATGTGAACTAGAAGAAGGATTTTCCCAAAATTGGGAAATTTAAGGAAAATGTTATACAGTGAACAAAATATGTGGAAGATACAATCGTCATTTCCTTGACAGTAAACCATTCATAATGTTGGATTCATTGTTCAGGTTGTATATTCCATATGTGCATGAATATATAACGGATTTTAAAACTCAATAAGTAAAAAGAAGGTACGGTGATTATGGGAAATAATCAACCTTTCTAAACAAGATGTATTGGAATGATATGATTGAATATGCATGATAGTACAACCTGACGCCTTACAGATGTGATATATGTGCCAGAATTGGAGACGATCCTCATATATCTTTGATTTTCGGACAAACATGGTTATGAGATAATTATCGATGATGGATTCATGAAATTTATTCACATTGAACTTATTACAATGATAGTTATTCAATAAGATGCTTTGAAATATTTGATTACAAAGACTGTTATAAGTGCAGATGTGAAATGAGATATGAGTAAACCACAGGTGGAACAAAAAAGAAAATATCAAGACCTTCTAGGTATGGAAAACATGTTTGCTATTTCTCACTATAGTTGAATATAGTGTTCAAAATTACTATTGATATGTTTTGGATGGAAAATAATTAAACCAATGGAAGTCTATTATATAAGAACATATTAATTCCATTACAGCATAATAGGATATGGGATCTTTTCTATCTATTAAGAAAAGATTGATTCTATTAGGAATAAATTCCAACATTCATTTGAATTTATCAATATGTTTCATATATTAGATGTCTACGGGTATTAGGAAGGTAGTAGAAGCATGTTGGAGATTTTTTTTAGCTGCATGAAGTATAGTTTGAGAGATAACATGGTGATATTTTTCATCATGGTATAGATTGTTGTGTTTTGAAAAAAAATACCACCATCCTATAGAAGTGGGTGAACAACTTTTATAAACATCCATCAGAGGATACCTGTTAAAGTAGTTGGTGTAAACACTTAATGATAATACCAAAGGAGATGGTTTCCATCTAAAAATATTACTACAACCATATGCATATTCTCCTCCCGTTGATGTTTTATATATGTTGTTAATGTCTATGAGATGAGAGATATGGTATTTTTTAATTATGTATTCATGTTTGAATAATAATTTTTGGATCCTTCCTCATTGATTTAGGCCATCTGACAAAAATATATAATATTTGTGTACCATATTTGTAGTCTTTTACTTATTTGTGTGTGATTCTTAGAGGGTGTGAGATTCCACCCCAAAATGAGAGAAGCACTTGGGGAGATAACCATAGGTCAAACCACATCACCTATTCTAGCCTAATTAAAAACAATAAAATCCTATATAATCCAAATATGAAGCTCTAAAAACAAGATCTAATATTGTGATAAAGGAAGCTACCACTTGTTGATGTCACGAAAACTGAAATCTTTTACATGTTGAAACCATGAATTTATTCCAATCACTATTGACTTAATGTTGGAGTTGAGCCGCACATTCCCTTTTATGCCCTAGACCAGAAAATGTTTCTTAAAATCCCATTGAATGTACGATTAAAAATGGAGGGGACTACACGTTTCCCTAATGCACTATCCACAACATTTAAATAACACCATACACCAACTTTGGAAATGCCCAAGTCAATTTTTGTTCTTGAACCAAAGTCCCATTGTTAATCAGAAGATACCTAATAGCTATGGCACCATGTGTGTGATCCTAAAATCCCCTACACAATCAATACTTAATATCAACAAAACTGAAGCCATGAATACCCATGTAATATCTTTATGAAATGCCCCATATTTTTCAAAATTAAAAACATTATGTAGTGATTTCTATACCCAAACCCATATGACCAATCTATTTTTTTGAATCCATAGCTAGGACAGAAACTGAAATGCTAAAATTATTTCACTACTACCCACTCAATAATTAAAAAACCATTTCCCACTAGAATAGTAATATTGAGGAAAATTTCACCATGATTATTCTTGAATGTGTATCTACTCGATTGTGCAAGAAAAGGAACTTTCAATTGAAATAATTGAAACTTTTGGCACTTGAAATGCATCCCATTTAAGAATAAACTCAATGATTAGTAATTATTTTAAAGGAGAATAAAAAATATTCAACATAAATTACAATAACTATTTTTTCTCACCTACACTTTGAAAAGATTCATCTCTTTACAATTTCAACATAGTATCTTCATTAAATATTTTTTATACTAATAAATTTTAATAAATTTTCATTCTATTAAATTATGTTGATCTTTATCATTCCCCATGTTTTTTATTCTAACCAACGATTATGTCATTTGATCTCTAAAACTCTCATTAATGACGAGAGGTTAACTTGATTATCACTCATCAGATGGAAAAATGGAAACATATTCGTCACACTCAGCTTGTTTCCTTGTAATTTGTTCAGATTATATCTAGATAGTGAGAGGATAAGAAGATGATTGTATCTCATATATCTTGCATTTCAATATTAGTTTGAACAATAGAACACTCATTCCTTCCCTAGTGTTCAGATCAAGGCTGTATAATATGAGAAATGATTTGAATCGAGGATGGAATCCCAATTATGACCCATAAGAGATAGTGGTGACATGATTACAAAGGATAGTCTCATTGATTTTGATACTAATTCACACAATTTAAACTGATTGGTTTTTTTTTCGTTAATTGGAACACACAAATAATATAATTTAAGGGTCTAGGTTGGGAGATAAGGAAGGATTTAAATGTTAAATCTAGGTGTGTCTCCTTTTCTTACATCCATTCTATCATTATTTCAATTTATTCCTGTTTTAATTAATTAAAACAACCACCCATCATTTCAATCGTATTTAAATAGTAATAAAAAGAATCCAAAATAACCTATGTAATAGGGTAAGTGAAAACATCCAAACCCAACCCCTTGGGTGACCACCTTGGTCATCCACTAGAATGCATTTGGTATAGAAAAAAAATCTAATTTATTGTGGCTCATGAAAACTTCATAATCACATATAGTGTTATATATAAACCTCCAAAGATTATGTCACAAAAAAATTGAAACTAGCAACATATCCTTAAAATCCATTTTAGCATTAATCTAATTATTAACCTTATCCATTTAGAGGTTGTGATTTGTGAAGAATTTATGAACCATTGAATAATAATGTCATTGTTTTTTTAATCCATAAACCACTTATTTACTATAAAAGTTTTTCAACTTTAGCAATGATAAAACCATATAGTTATTTATTATATGATTTTTCTTCACGTAATATACTAGGAACCAAAAATTTAAAATTAATTTATAATACCTTGATATTTTTTAGTCTTCAATTATCATGGATAATCATGTAGTATCCAACCTTTTTATGAGGTACAATTCCTCTTAAATTTTAATTCCCTCAATTTATGTATAGAATCTACACTTTGTTAATTTTTTTCTTATTGAACTTTTTAAATTATTTATTATTATTATTATAAAAAACACAATTTTTTATAATTAATTTATATTCTATATCCTTAGAACGACCACTCTTGATTTCTTTTTTTACCTTATAGAGCCTTGAATTCATATAATTAACTTTAATTTCATCTAAATATGATTCATCATACTTAATTGGCTGTAAAATTTATTTGAGTGTTATACATTACACATTTTTCATCTACTAAGTATATACATGAGGATATTTATCTCTAAAAATATTATATACATCAATTTATTCTCTCAATCATTATGATTTATTAAAAGTCAATAAATTTATAATTTTACCCTCATAAATTTTTTTACCGTCAAATATTCATCATTATCCACTACTCCTCTACATGTGATCACTTCATAATCATCTTATTAAATGATTTATTGACTTATTTTAAGTGTTTATTTTAAATTTTTTATAATATAGAAATATTTAATTTTTTAAAATCTTTATATTACATTTATAAAAAAAATATACGCATAGATTTAATATTAATAACTATGACAAAATACTTCATCGCAATTACACATAAACTTATTATGGATTTTATAGATGTATAAGATATTGCACATGCTCCTAAACAATTAGATGTATTTTAATATTTGATTATTTCCATACTGCCTCTCACATGAGTTATTATATTCTATTGGAATGCAAGGAATTCTTACGATACAAAAAATCATCATCACTATTTTCTTTGAAAACATCTCTTAAACAATCATACGTATTCTATCATACTTCCTAATCCCTCACACTATGGATTTTATTTAGTAGTGACATGGAGAGTGGAGGCCAGTTCAAGGGTTTTTCAACACCATCTCCTCATATCCTCCTCCTTCTCTCCTTGTTAATTCCTTTCAAAATATCTATTTCATTCACAGTGTTATGGGGTTTTTTCTTCTCTACTAATTTTTGTGTACTATGGTCTACTATTTAAACCTCACCTATAATTATACTCCCCATCCTGGGTCTAGTGTGATTGATTTTAAGGGTTTTGGATTATGATGAAGGAATTTAGGTTTCTTAGGTTGTTTGGTTTTTGCTTTTTTCTTTTATAGGTTGTATTATAAATGTGGAAATGGTTCCTTATCATGGAAGAATGTCGTTATTCTCATATCGCTCGCTACATTATCTACTATACTAGACCATATTTTTGAATGGTTTGATGGGTTTTAAAGTGTTTTTGATATGTGTGGGTTGATAGTTTGTTGTCAATATAAGTGGAGGCACCTCCATTTGTCTTTAGTGATGGTTTTAATGGGATATGGTTTTTGATTGACGATGGTTATATTTTGAGGTTAATTATTATTAGGGGAGGAGATATAGGTGAAGTTAGTATCATGCTTTTCTCTTTCAATTGGACATTCAATTGCGGATTTATTAGGGTATTTTCACTTTTTCCTATTTCTAGTTCTCAATATTGTATAGTTATAGTTGAATATGCTCTACACATAATGATGATTTTAGTTTCTTGTTACATGTTTGTTTTTATGAAGGTTGAGGTGATGATATTTTGTACTGTTCCAACTCATATCAACCTCTAGTAAAATAGAGGATTGATTGTTTCTGGTAATACCATCATCATAGAAGTTTCTAGTTGTGATCAAGATGGATGTTGTTTTATTTAGTTGATATGTACTTATTGTGTTTTCAAATCTATCTCACAATTAATTAAACTCCATTGTATATTGGATGATTTATTATGGTGCTGGAATCATGGTAATAGATGACTGTGTAGATTAAAGTAAATCAAGAACTTGAATATTAGTGTATTTTTGTCGTACATTCAAATTTCAAATCTCAGTTATATGTACCTTTGGTTACTATTTGTACTGGAGCATTTTTATGTGGTTTACTCTGGTTTTTTCGATACCCACTAAAACAAAAAGTTGGTTTATTTGAATACATAAAAAATATTATATATTTATTAATTATGTAGCTACTCCCTTATATAAATTCATTTTATCGTGTATTTATTAATTCATGTACATGGTATATTATGTCATACTTCTCCAGATATTATTCCACATAGATGTTGGTAAATATTATAACATTATCGGTTCTTAAAATGGGAATATTTATGTTTTCAGATAACCTCTTATACTTTCTTATATAACAATGTTCATTGGTTTTATGAGTAATGTACAAAAACCAAGACAACATATTGTATTCATCAATGAAAAGAAAATAATATATTCTACCATAAATTGAATTTATTTTGACTAGATCACAAACATCTGCATAAACAAACTCAAGAAACATATTTGACATTATTTATTTTATGTCATAGTTATTCCTTATTATTTTTCATTCTTGGTAAAATTAACTATTATTATTATGATTATTTTTTATTATCGGCACATATTGAGAATATTTTTTACCTATCCAAATATTTTACTAATTCATAGATCATATGGAAAAGATGATTATTTTTTGTAGAAATAAATCCCCCATCATCTTCTCTAAAACATTTTTGATATTTCCCTTTTAATTTTTCCCATATGTTATCATAACTATAAAATTCCCTTTTTACACATAGGTCTTCTTAGTGGGATGGATTACATTGAAAAATTTAGAAAATAAGATTACACAGTAAAGGTTGTTAATTATTTCTTTCACAACAAAAACATTCATTTTCCTTATATATTTCCCAAAATTTAAGCCTTATTAAAACATATGATTTTTTTACATTCATTATTGTAAAATAATATGAACCCTGCATTATCATCATATATATGAATATTTTTATTTCTCATCATGTAGGTTGTGCATCCACAATAAAATATATAATCCCAATTGATTATTATCCTCTAAATAAATTTAATAAAAAATTATCTTTGTGACCTACTTAATTATGATTTATACACCTTGTATCATATCTATTTATATATAAGTAATATTTTATATTTATGAATATTAGATAAGTTATTTATCTTTCAGAATAATTTTATTTCATTATCTGCTTTCTTTATGATTTATTTTATCAAGTATTTTCATCAATATTATTACTCATGGGTATTATAATTTTCATTTATGAGGATAAATATAGTATCTTATTTACACAGACTAAATAAAAATTAGTATCAATATAAAAAATATAAATAGTGATCAATATTTATAGTAATCCCTTTTTTTATTTAGACTTTAGTTTCATGTTTTTCTATTAAATAAAAACTATGATAATATACCATATTTACACAATAATAACACATGTCTTGAGGTATGGTCATGTAATACTTATTGATAATACTGGATGACTTTTGGGTCTAAGGAAAATTAATATTTCTTCTTGAATTTGTGTCCTTATTTTTCACATCAACATTGATGTACCTTTTCATAGAATAATATCTCAAACGTGGTTTCCCATCACACAGTGATATTTGAATTTTCAGACACTTATCAATTTATAAATAATGATTGTACAAAATTTAATTTTTCATTCTCATTTAAATTATTTCTGAAACATTAAAAATATTATATAGCATTTCATTACACTATTTTGGACAACATTTTTTCTCTACATGTAAATAATTTTGAATTTGATCCCACTAATTATCATGAAAATCTATTGAATTGCATTATTCATTCCATAGATGATTCTTTGTCATAGTTCCATATTAATATTTATATCAAAAATAACTTATAATTTATCTGAATTTTTGTATATATTTTTAGCAATCTCAATTATTAATAATTATTTATATTCATATTATATATTCATATATAACAAAAAATTATTTATAAATTGGATTATATTCATTTATCATGTAGACCGTATATCAATTTTATCAAAATTAGTCTATAAACCCTCTCCAAGGTAAAAAAATCCATCTACATTAACATTATTATCATAACTGCAATTGTGGAATTTATATTTATCCATAATAGCAAATGAGAAATCTTCATCAATATCCTAGAATTATTTGATTTCCTTAGAATCAAACTCATTTTTGTCAACATCTTATTATGAGATCATGTTTTTCCTTTTTAATAAATTCTTCTTTTTTTTAACCTTTACATAATTTGGATATATTTAATTGGATCATCATAATAATTATTGACTTGATATTTTATTGGATATTCAGCAGTACGATGTACAATATTTAATTATAAAATGAATGTAAGAGGAATTTTTACCATGAACATCAGTTTACCAATTTTGATTTTAGTGAGCGAAATGACATCATTTCACATATTTTTTTCCTATAGATTATCTTCCACCATGAGAAATTTCATGCACCTAAATTTCATATACTATCTTTATAATTAATAAAATTGAATCTCCATAATTTATCGTTATCAAATATTCTATGAGAATTCTTTAAAATCATCCAGGGAAACTATCTTGAGATCCCTTTACTTAATAGAAGAACCTATTATAATAAAATAGAAAGGTAAATGTTGAAAGATTCATTTTACAAAGCTGATATTTTTTATTACATTACAATTCCAAAAAATATCCTCTACAAATTCATTAAACATATTTTTGAATGAGTAAAAACATTTTATCAGGATCATCATAATGTTTTCATACGTGTTTTATAGAAAATAATGTTTAGGATCCATGAGTTTTTAATCATCTCTTAGGTTTCTAATAGGTTTACCAATATAAAATGTGATGATATACATGACATAAACCTTATTAATAGTGCATTTTATTATAATCCCCCAATAGCATTAGTCCTTTTTAATTAACAAATATCTACATGAAATATATTTCTAGGAGGATTCTATATTCCATGTTAATAAAAACTAGATAAATTAGGGAAATGTGTGAATCTATTCCAATAGATTGAATGTATTGTTTCATCTAGTTATTTTATGGTCAGAAATTATTTTTGTAAAAGATTGAAACAACATTATGAATGAATGTTGCTAAAATAATTGGTGAATAGGGGAAATATCCATTGATAAATACTCTTTTGATACGATACCACTGATTAAGAAAAACTTATTAATGCTAATATAAGGGGATGATAAGTTAGGGTATTTTTTATGAAAATTATGGAATAAATATAGATCATAATGGAATTAAACATTGATATCATTCTTGTTCGTGCAATGAACATACATCTATAGAATGAAACTGTGGAATTTATCCATTGATAAAGATTTACAATCACATAGAAACTCAATCTTTCACACTCAAACAATTAAAAAGAATTTATCACCTTGAGTAGTTTTTAACCATATTATTTTCCCCCTTAATTATATTTCTCTCATTGGATAGAGTAATGATTATACACATGGATAATCAACAAATATTTTTATGAGATACTATATTGTTGTTAAACTCTTTTATCCTTCCCTCTCAAAATGTTACATCTTCACCTCAATGAATTCTAGAAAAATATTGAAACCTAAATTAAAAAAATTATTTCATCTTATCTCCATTAAAGGTTGTCAAAATACTCTCATATTTCATTAAAATGTGGAAAATACTATATTATTTCTTAATTAATTTTGAGAAGGATTTTCCATCTCGGTATTAAATATTTAAAAAACATCATTCTATTAAAATTAAATTTCATGAAAATTTTTCTACAAATTCATATTTTTTTCAAAATATTAATAATTTTATGTTAAAATATTTCCATGTAAATTATATTTACCTTTATTTTAGTTATGACACTTATCTATTCAATTTTGATGATAATAAGAGGTTGAAAATATTTCACATGGTTTATTCAAATTGTGATATGTCTAAGGAGAATTCACTTAGTGATGTTCTGGTGTACAAAAAATCACGAGATCGCTACTTAATTAATTTTGAGTAGATTCACTATTTTTCAATTTTTACATCTCTTACAATGAATTATCACTTGTCTCTCATAATATTTGTACACTACCAATTATAAGTAATGTATTGATATCTCTAAAAATTAAAATTTTGATGAGTGATCCATTAGAGAGAGACCAATAATAGGTAGATCTATCTTCCCATTTTAGTAAATAAAAAAACCAAAATAGTGATGTACAATTTCTCATTATATGGGAGTATATATTAATATATGATAATATCAGTTTTTTTGTACCATTCATCAAATTAGATTTAAATATTTAAAAGTGGTCATGTATATGTTTTCTAGAGTTTTTATAATCGGTCATTAATTTACTTTAGTCAAAACCACTTCATATTCATCATAAAAATATAACTGAAAAGTTCCCTTAAGACCTCCTTGTACTCCTCTTTTGGTTGATATATAAATTATTATATATCAATCTATATATGTTAAATCATGGAATATTTCAATTTCATTGTGAACTGGTTCCTTTCGTTACTGGTTAACATTAATTAACTATGACTCAAAAAATTTCTCCTCTTAATGTTTTCACATTTCCATAATTTTGAATCATTATATCCAACATTGAAATATGTATGATTATATTTTCGACAATTTTTTTTCATGAATTAATATATATTTTTTATTTTCTTTAATAAAATGAATAAATTCATTACTATCATCTTTTGGACATAAAATTATACAAAGGTATGTTGTAATACATCCTTCTTTACAGTAGAATCTAACAAGGGAGTGGTTATCTAGCATCCCATTTTTGAACAAAGATATTGAAAACAAATTCAATAGAGTGACCTATAATAGTGAATATTTTCTTATTCAATCATTTTTAGTGGAATATTTTTCCAATACTTCCTTAAGAATGAATAATACCTATAAATTAATTTTTATTTATCCCTTTTTAGATAGGCATAATACACAATCTAATCCAATGAATGGAATAAACCCCTAGAGATGTACCTAAGAAGAATAGGTGGGTTTTCTATACACATTTTCTTATAAAAAATAGTTGTTTTATACATATTCATTCCAATCATTTCACTAATAATTTATAAATTTGAGAAAACATGGAATATTCTACTATGGAATGATTTTTTTCAAATGAACCAATAATTATTTAGATTCCTATAAAATTCCAGAAACTACATGGATGATTTTTAATTACTAATATGTGATGTTTCATTATCATCCTTTCCAACATTTCTAACAAACACATCCTATAATTTCAAATTCATTTTGGGATCCAAAATGATTTTCTCTCTTTAGATAAGGATTGATATTGAATCTTCTTAATATTTTAATTCATATTATTATTGTTATTAATTTTTATTGAGTTGATATATAATGGTTTGCATGTACTTATTTAAAATTAAAACATGCATGTTATCATGTATTGGATGAGTGGAATGGTTAACAAATATTCCATATCCTTTTTTTAATTTTTAATATTAAAAAAACCAATATACAATAGTTTTATCTTCCCTTTCATGTTGAACCTCCCAACTCCTTTATGTAGTGACATATTTAAAAATAAATAACCCTTTCCTATAATTGAAGGTTTCTTCATTGTTTATCTACGTGATTTTTTCAATAAATTTCCCTAGCATTATGTGTTTTCGGATGACTCATTATTTCATTGATGAATTATACCAAATTTATGTTCCCTATAATTCCTTTGATATAATATTATCCAAAAAATGTAAGAGTTTAAAAACATTTTCTATATTGGGATTCATTATTATTTAATTTTATTCATGATATATTGATATTATGTTATGAGAATAAAACCAAATTAGGTATGGGTCCAAATATTCTGTATTGCCAAGTGAGCATTATAACAACCCAATATTTTCGTACATAGATGTGAAATCCTTTTTATTTAAATTTATTGCATTAGAGAAGCACAAAACCAATGATATTAAAAGTATAGTGCCTTTGGGAACATAAAAAACAAGTTCATAAGAGTTCTGGGATGTCTTCCATATAGTTACTTAAAACTATCACCCTTATTTGATATATCACATTTAATACAAATCATTATAACATGGTTAAATGAATCCTAAGAAAGGGTGGTCTCATATGACTAGTAATGGTATACATGAGAAATATATAAACATAATGCCTGCATAAGTGTATGAGAACATGATCATGACATATTAAAACCATACCATGAATAACGAAGATCAAAATCCTGATTCATTGGCTAAATATTTCTAGTTCACAGGAATTAATCATAATGATATAAAATTATATGATCCATTAGAGAAACAAATTGGCATAAGACATGGAATTGTCATGTAATTATAAGCATAGAAAATAATTTCCACAATAGTCAAAGATTATTGACAAGGATATCATAATGAAATATGTTCTCTCCCAAAACCATTTTAATTGTCAAGGTTCACCCTAAAGACTATCATAGTTAACACAGTCCCTTACTAAACGTGGTTCACTTCCCATTATAGTCATATTTATCTCATGTGATTTCAATAATTATCCAATTAATTGGAGGGTGATATAGGTCCCACCCTTTAAAATATAAATATAAGAAAAATTGTTTCTATAACATCATAAAAAGTCATCATATTATAACCCATAAAAATAAATAGGCTTCATAAGCATTAAATAATATCATAACACATGGAAAATAAATGGGATTCATATAAATTTTTTCCTAGAATAACTTAAGGAAAATAAACATTTTTATAGAAATATATTCACCATTATCAGAACACATTTATAGAAACAATAAGGCTGGTAAAACTAAATAATATGATAAATATAAATTGTATAAAAAATAAATAAAGCATTCTTTAGGATAATATAATTTACATTTTGAAAACATTTATTTGAAATATAAAACCAGTAAATATTAAAGAAAACATTTTATTTGAAAATAATTTTTGAAAATTTTAATGTATACTTTAAAAAACAGAGTTTTCATTAAAGGAAAAAAGTTATTTTCATGTTTTATTATTTAAAACAATGGTTACATTCACATTTTTGTAAAACTATAAAGGAAATCATCTAGAAAATATCAAGAAGAATAATTTTAATCAAATTTTGAAAAATAATACAATGGTTAAAATTAAATTAAAAATTTTAATATTTTTTTTAAATATTCTTTAAAATATTTTTGAAAACATGGATATGAATGAAAAATCAATTTCAATCAAAGAGACATACAAAACTATTTTTCCTTAAACAATTATTTTGGAATATTGATCACATAAAGAGAGGAAAATGAAGGGAAACATTTATTCTATATAAATAACCATACGAGAAGAAAATAAATGAGTTTATTGAGTGAATTATTAGAATATTCTATCATCTTAATCATTAACTTAAATAATCCTTGTACAAATATGAGATTGTATCAGAAAGCCTTAACCACTTTGTTATCTTTGGAATATATTCTACAGTAATGAATAAATTTAAACAAAAAAATAAATATCATAAAAAAAGTAAATTCATTATATAACATGTAAAAGACTTAATATATACACCTCTAAAAATAATATTGGTATAAAACCTAACTTATTTCCCAAGGAATGTAGTTTGAGATAAAAAAATATCTTACCTTAAGTGTCAAATTACTATTTACATTTTTAAACTCATTTACAATAAATATAATTTTATTTAAAATATATTATATAACCATATTCATATTTATCGTACCATATATTATTTTTGATTTACATTTTATTACTCATTTATCAATAATTCCTTGTTAAAATCATATTTTGGGTAAAAACTGTTTTTCTTTTTGTATATGTTTTGGTTTGTTATATAAAATTATTTTACATTTATAATGGTTCCATAATAAATATAATTTTATATATGATATAAATATCATATATATTCTTTATATATTTATTTATTTAATTCCATTAAATTTAGATATAGAAAATGGGTTACACCATTTAAGGAGACGGTAAGTCATACGTATATATGAACGTTATTTCCATATTCATGATGGATAAAAAGAATAGAAGGTAAATAATGTATCACCTTTAAATATTCATTATTATTTCATATTTATCATATATATTCATTAAATTTATACTTAATTACCTTCCATGAAAATTGTTTGTGAAAAATGAATCACATCGCTTTGTGAGGTGATAGTTCGTCATACACATGAATGTGTTTACCATTTATTAAATGGATTTTATGCTAATAATTTATATGATATATTACTTTAATATAATTATTAATATATCATTAATATAATATATCAAAACAAACTAATAATTATTTATCTTCATGTAAAATGTATGTGAATAACTAATCGCATACCTTCAAGAGGTGGTAAACCGCCGTATACACCATTAATAGTTTTCTGTCCCACATGAGGGATTTTGAAATAGTTTTACAGTATATAACAAGATATATCAATGTATATGTAAAGGAAATATAATAATTTTTTTATATAATCATATTTTAATAATATTTTAATTAGGTGTGAGGATAAAAAAATTAAATGCTAAGTTAAGGATGTAACCCCGTCATGGTAAAATGAATTTTGGTTTTCAACAAAATCATTTATAGGATACTTATATGATAAAATAAAGGATTATAGGATGAATAAAGAGAATGAAGTTATATATTTATGTAGTTATTGGATGAACCAATGGGTTTTTTTTGTTTCGAGAGGAGATGAGAGGGGTGGCCTTTTATAAGTGGGGGAGAAGATACACATTGAATTTTTTAAAATAAAAATGTTTTCAAAAATATTTCCCATTAATAAAAATCTAAAATAGATCTTTATAAAACCGAATAGGTTATATGGTCTAAATAAGGAAATAAATTGTTTTGGGGAGTATTTCTAGGTATTTTTACCCCTTAGATATTTAGTTTAACACCTATTAAACTCATTTTAACCTTAATCATAGTAAATAATTTTTACAATTTCAGCTATTAATTATAGTAAAAAGGTAAGTTAAATTATTTCAGGATTTAAATTATAATAATTAAAAATATATACTCTATTTTTAGAAATTCAATTCACAGTAGTGGTAGAATTTAAATAAATTTTAAAACAACGAATGTGATTAAAACTATTTTCCAAAGAGAAAGGTTTCAAAAGATTAAAAAAAAATTTATATCAAAATTATGTATGAGATTGATTCCAATATCCCATATTAGTCTAATTATAATAATATTAAACTAAATTTACATTTAAAACATATTTTTTGTTAAAAATTAAATTTAATAATTCTTTAAATGGAATGTCAATTTTCAATAAAAACCTACACTTTTCAGTATTCATCGAAAAATTATTATTTTCAAAAAAATTACAGTAATTCACCATAATATAATTTTGAAATGTTGAATTCAAAACATAATTTCATATTTAAAAAAAATTCTAAAATTTTAAAAAATTAAATTTATTATTTATTTAAAAAAACACAAAAAGTATTTTTTGAGAAAATATAATTTCTGTAACATGTAAATACTATACCAAAAATTATGTACTTTTACATCAACGGATTTTCAATATCTTTAATTAATAAATTAAATTTTTTTATTTTTTATTCCTATCAATACCACCATATTAAATGGTTAGGTAATAATGACCCTGTCAAATAGAAATAAAAACAGAATATTGTGGTTCGTTAGAAATCGGTGTTGCATGTAGCACAATATATTTATGAATTTTTTTTTCAAAATAAATATTTCATATAATATCATGTTGTTACATACTAAACCCTTAAAATTAATTTAATCCTTGACATTTCATCACATTTATATGAAAAACTAAAGATAATTCTACCTCATTATATCCTTAGGTTCCAACATAGCTTTCTCAAACTAGTAGTTTCACCAAAAATCTTCTACCATTTGAGTGGTATTATATCATATAATATTCTTTCTATGATCCATAATGTCAATTTGTTGTTCCATATATGAAAGATTCCTCACCTTTAGTGTGAACTCTGTGTTTTGTAAATATTAATAGTTATGTTTGTACTTCCTCTAGAGAGAAACATGAAACACATTATGCAATTGAGGGAGGTTTGGTGGAAGGACTAACTGACATACTACCATGCCAACACAGTCAATAATTTCAAAGGGATAAATATACCTAGGTTATAGTTTTCCATTACATCCAAATGTTACTTCCATCTTTCTGGGAGAAATTCTTATAAACACCTTATCCCCAACTAAAAATTCAAGATCACATTAAAGACAATAAGAATAACATTGTTATTGACATTGTGCCTTTTGATGTGATGTTGAATAAATTTAATCTTCTGAACCCTTTCTTTAGATATCTCATGTCCCAACTTCTATATTTATCAAAATTCATTCCCTCATTTTATAGATCTACAATTCTTTCCATAGAAGGATTTAAAAGGATTCATATGAATACTTGTGTGAAAGCAATTATTGTATGAAATATCTACTAAACTGAAGATGTAGATCCCAACCACCATTTAAATACATATAATAATATCTCAAAATATCCTCTAGGTTTTGAATTGTTAACTTAGAATGAACATCTGTCTAAGGATGATATAGAGTACTATAATTCAACTTTATATTAATATCTTTCTAAATAATTCACTAGAAATTTTTAATAAAATGCATATCTGAATTAGACACAATGGAATATGATACTCCATACAACATTACCACATCCTTAATGTATATCCATGAAATATTCTCCAAATAGAAATATTCTCTGATAGTGATGAAGTGAGGTGAGTTTTTAAAGTGATCAACTAAAACCCATCTACAATTATAGCATTTAGAAATTTTTGTGGAGTCCGACGACACAATCCTTGGTGATGTTTTAAAATTTCTATTACGGTATGGGTAATGGATGTGACATCCCCTTAGACATCTATTTCTCATACATAAAATTTTGATATAAAAAACATTGAGATACAATCTCTGTGATATCACTACTCATTCCTTCCCACAAGAAATACTCTTTAAATTCTCTATGAAACGTCATACTTATACGAAAAATGGTGAACGAAGAACATTGAACCTTCTATAATAAATTATTCTTAAAATCTTTTGTTGGTGGAACACATAAATGGTTCATGATCCTCATTATTCCAACATTTTCATGGTTAAACTTGAGAATATTTCTCACCTTCTTCTACATATCTATATCATCCTTAACAACCACATTAATCTTCACTTGGATAGATGGTTAAACTTTCATTTTAGAAAGATAGTGTTTATTTCCTTCTCTATGCATTTACAAATAAATCAAATCAAAATCCATTTGGATCTTTTGTGATCATCATAATAGATAATCTTCTTGGACCCTTTTGACTCAAATAATTGGTTACGTTGTTCGCTTTCTTAAAGAGGAAAAGTATTGAAAAGTCATAATCATTAATCATATCTTATCATATCCTCTGATTCATGGTAATTTCATTCTATGTAAATACATAATTTAAATATATTTTATCATTATATATCTCACACTTTTCCCCATAACTATAATCCATAAGTATATTTAATAAAAAAAATGACCGCAGATAACCCAAAATCTAGAGTTGGTTATTTTTTCTCATGAACCTTCAATTTTCATGAGGCATAATATATAACCATTAAACTATTCATAATAATTTATACCAATACATTATTGGATTATTCATTAAATATTACAAAACATACTCTACTACAGTATAATTTAAGATTATGTGTGCTGACTAATTTTCTCATCAGTTCCCTGAAATTTTTCACGCATTAATTTGTTTAAAGGAGCTTAACTCCTTTTTTATTTATAATGGTGAGTGGATTAGATAATCATGATAAATAATACATATATCATTGATGATATCCAGATAAACCACAAATTCATTATATCCAAGTCACTATGGTGTTTCTGAAGAGATATTCAATAACTTATGTCATTGATGGATTCACCGATTTACCCTTTCTTGATATTAGATGATAAAAAATGCAACATTTTTCATCCAAAATTCCAAAATTTTAAAATTTTAAAATATTTTATCTGTTTTAGGGTCTCTAGTAAAATTATCATGTGATCTAGGTGCTCTTACATGATATTTCATAAGATAATAAAATCATCTATAGATACTACTACAAATTTATCAAGGCAATTTCAAAAGAACATATTCATCAAATATATGAAGATATCCAGGGAATTAGTAAGAAAAAATGGCTTAATTGTATACTCACAATGTCCAAAACTTGTTTGGAATCCTATGTTTGATATATCCTCCCTCATGGCCCTAAATTGGTGATATCCACAATGACTATCAATCTTAGAAAAATGATGAGCTCAACGAAGTTTATCAAGAAAGTATTCAATAAGGGGTAGATGAAACTTTTTATTGATTGTGATCTTGTGAAAATACTAATAATAAATATAGTGTCACATTGAGCCACATTTAATTTTGAAAAAGGTAATGAGTTCACCCGGAGGTGAAAAAATCGTCCAAATAAATCCCATATCAAGACTCTCCTTGTGTTGCTTCTTCAATTCTTACAACACAATCAGTTCCAATCTATTGGGAGTCTATAAAATGGGTGAATAACCATATATGAGTTCTATAGAAACATCCACATTATGAATAGGTTGAATAATTGGAAAATACTGTGAAAACCCATCAATAATATCACACAAAATTGGAAAATAATTGATGTATAGTTTCTCCCCAACCATCTAAGATAGAAACCAATTTTGAATAGGAATCAAAAACCATACAATGGATGTGATTTCTATGAACAATTCATATTTATCTTCTCACTAATATATGATCATTAGTTCGTTAGGAATATCAAATGGGAAATTAAATCTAGGAAAATCAATGTGGGATTTATATTGAGTAAGAAAATCCACTCCTTAAAAACATCAATTTCAACTGGAGGATGAATGTAATCATTTTTAGGAAGAACGTTCCCTCAAAATAAAATAACAGATGATTCATAAACATGATATGTGAAAATCATACCATTAGGCGTTTTCACTACTAAATTTATATCTAACCATATGGATGGAATCTTGTTACCCGTAGAATTGTTTTTAGATATAAATGAATTAATAGATCCAGAGTCAAATAAGACACTAAAAGTTATAGAGTGGATGGAATGTGTACATTTCACCACATTTTTATCAAACCCCTGATTAGAAATATTAATTTCATTATATTTTCCCTTATACCATAGCTAAAGAGTGTACTAACATGAATCATCATCTTTCACTTTTTGATTTGGGAACTGTTTATCATAATTACCATAATCTAATCATTTTAGAAAAACATGAGTGTTGGTGGTGCATTTTAAGAACCCTTTTTTTCACTCAGGTATGAATCCTATAATTTCTAGTATATATCTTTAATTTGGACCTAATATATATTCCTAATGAGTTAGAAAGGGTTATGAGGGTGTTTAAGGCTTGTTTGGAGCTCAGAACACAATTTTTTGGGAATATAGGCCAGTTCACATGGTTTGTGCACGCTTAATACACAGTTTGCCTAACCGTACGGATTGTGATTTTCTTAAAAGTGGAACCCCACACAGCTTGCACACAGTCATGTATCCAATCTATGCACCCCCCCTTTTCCCTAGTTCGTGCAAACCATCATTCAGAATTTTCGCTTGGTTTGAAAAACCATGCGGACAAACTGTGCGTAGGATAAAAACATGTGTAACATGTCTAAAATTCCCATAATTATCTATTAATCCTACCATTTCCTCCCTAATTCGTGTTTATGTGGGATTGCCATAGTTATCTCTCATTTTGGAGCATTTTGAGGATACTAAAATGAAATCAATATACAACGTTTGTCCAGAATCCGATCGAGCTTCCATTCATCACGTTGAATGTGAAACAGTACTTACTTGAGTCCACTTAATCCGTTCTTCTTCTCTTTCACTATTGAACAAGATATACCCATGTGAGAATTTCTTTCACCGTTTCATAGATCAACTCCTATCTGAGAAAAATAAAAGGTCAATATTGGAGGAGGAGATTCATACAACACTAAAGTTGGGGGTCTATAACTCCTCCCTAATGTTCGTGGATTTTCTGATATTTGTGTGGGGTCCACTGGTTTCATTGGAAACTATTTCGTAAATTAACATGTGTTGATTATAATTGTTAGAATCATATGGTTATGATCATTCCAAATATCTGATTAGTTATTAGTGGTTTCACCCACAACTCAATCCTCCTCATGTCGAATGTTAGGGCATAACTGTGTTATTTGTGTTTTGACACTTTTGAGCCACCATTCGAGTGTGACTTAACTTTAACTTTCTGAATGTGGAACTTTTATAATAAATGGATTGATATTAATGGGAATTGAATAATGGAATTTAACATATAATCTAACCACTTGACCCGCCAAAGGTAAGTTCTTACAAATGGTTATTAAATGTAAAATATTATGTGTTAAATGGAAAGTGTACTATGTATATAACTTGACTATATAAAATGAGATTGAATAAAGGTTACATGTCCATGGCACCCCTTTCCATTTTTATGGAAGGTAGTGGACTGAACCTCAATAATTGAATATTCCATAATGGTTAAATATGACTTGATTAAATTGTTGGGAATATACTTGGCCTATCCAAACTAATAGAATAAAAGTCTTGGAACAATGGTGTCAAATATACATGACATATCCACACTAACTGAAGGAAATACTTGAACCAAATTATTTCTTAAATGATTCCAATATCCAATATGAAATGATTGACTCGATCTCACCTTGGATTCTGAGAGGATGATACCTTGGATCTCGGTAACCCCATTCTGATTAAGGATACATATTTCTTAGGTTGATACCCCCCTAGACTCTGGTTCTTGTAAATTCCTTAGATACTTAGTATAATAATGTTGGGTTTTTTTATTTATTATAAGATACAATAGATACACTCCTTGTATCCAACACTGACTAGTTTGTTCCATGGTGAAACCCCATCAGGCCCATGCCTTTTCTTAACCCTATTTTACCTTGGTCGATCACCTTGGACATAGTAGGTGCCTTATTATGGAATGCCTTGGATTACCCTCCTGGGATTTCACTCTTACCCCTTACCTAGACTAAGATACTATAGAGATAGCTTTCCATGAGTCTATGTTACTGTGATTTTTACCTTGGAACTCCCTTACTTTATATCATTGTATATTTTCCTTATGACATCTTGGGACCTTCACTACTTATACTATCACGAGGTTAGGTCAATGTTGAATATTACTTATGTGACCTCTTAACATTAAATGGTAATTTATTATTTAATGGCCTAGATACATGTTCAGACACAATCTAAGGATGATGTAGGTACTCAGTTATTTATTTATTTGGTACTGCTTGCTTTACTTTACATATATTCCTACACACTGGTATATTCCATTTCACGGGCTAGATGTTAAAGACACCATTGGTGGTGGGAAACTAGGATTTTTCTCACACCCTCTCTGGGTATCGATTGGTACTCGTAGAAGATTAAATAGTTATAGGTATTGACAAATGGAAGCATGCAACTTCCAAAGCTTGATTGTGCACTGATAGGATAGAGGATGATGGAAGTTGACCAAGTAGGATCTCAAGATGCATGGAGGAGAATTTGTTTCATTTTACATAGTGGAACATGTTATTCTTGTTGTCTTGTATACATTCACACCAGTTTTCTAATGACATGACATTACATCATTGATGTTCTAGCTGATACAATTTTTATAAGTCTTGTTTAATTATTTATTTATAATACTTCTACTATTTAGTAATCGTTTATGTATCTTCTCCTATGATACACTTTGATAATGAGATAATAGTCTTCCCCCAGTCACACCCTAGTCCCTTATTTCTAGTCAGAAGCCTCTAACATTTGAGAAGATGCGCTTGAGGATGTGTGGCCCACCGGGCTCGGGGCACACGTTATTTGGCATCCGGGTTTGAGACATCACAAATTTGAATTAGATTTGGTTTGTTCTCTTTTATTACTATTTTGAAAAAATATATTAGAGAATAACAACGCTTGGGACTTTTTTCATAATCCATGCATGGGAATCACGAACCCATGTTTGGGGTAAAATCCAAGTAACCCATAATGAAATTGTTGTTCTATTTTTCCTATTACAATTGATATTATTTCACCATTGAGTGACTCACATATTGTGTGCTGTTATTGATTATTACCGTTTGTGAATTTATTTCAACCGTGACTTGGTGATGTGAGGGTATGGAGTATCGCTACATGCATTATTATAGAACCCTAGAATTCACATTTCATGCATATTCCCATGCCATATAGGTGCATTTAACTACATTTCATTACATGATATGCCTGTGATTATTGAGGGATGTTGTGATAGTTTCTTTTACATATATTACATTGGCATCTATTGAGTGATTTCTTATCTCCATTCATGAGGTGTATGCGTAGTCCTGGGTTGGGATGAATAATTTACTGAGTTAAGCCATTATTCTATAAGTAAATGGGTTTTGTTTTTTGTGATAGGTGTGTGGGCACCGATTCATCAAATGTGACTATACATTAACATGTGAGTCATAAAATCTAAAATTAATTTGTTTCAAATATTAACCCTCCTTCCCATGATTGTTGAAATTAAGGGATCGAACCTGTGATTTAACATTAAAATGACATTAAACATATACTTGAGTAGTTACTGATATCTATCCATCTAAGCAGGTATTTTGGGGAGTATGCCATGGTTTGTGAGTTTTCATATGATGCTTTCTACTAATAATTCTATCACCTTTCATCTAGGCTTGTTATAAGATGTGTGCTTGGCATTGGTAGATCATTGTCGTCGTGTCATTCTCATGTAATTCGCTAGGAGGGTCGTGACAAACATGCTCCAAACACAGTGGGCCCTGAGCTGTCATTTATACATCTAGGAGTGACACATGAGGAACCACCTACTATAACTGATCTAGGAACTGATGCCCAAATCAGTGATAGTTTCCTACATATGATGATGTCCATGATTGGTGTTCCACAGGTTGAACATATGATTGCTGATCTGACCCATGAGTCCCAGCAGTAGCATCATCCTACATTTTTAGGGGATGTTTGACCTCAGACTGCTATGTCTTGGCTTGAGGACATGATGTATATCTTTGAGTATTTTGAAACACCTCGAGGGAGGAGAGTCAAGAATGCAACATACATACATCGTGATTCATCCATGCATTGGTGGGATCTGGTTACCCATGCCAGTCGCCATGAGGGCATGTTATTTGATGACTTCCATACTTTTATTTATGATCAGTTATTTCGTCAGTCATTGAGAGCTAATAGTGCCAATGATTTCAAGCATCTTGAGGATGGTTCTATTTTCGTTATGTAATATTTAGCACATTTCACTGATTTACTGCGCTTTGCACAACTTCTAACTAGTGATGAACTTTGAGGTGCTAGATGTTTTGAGGATGGGATTTAGAACACTATATGAACTTAGGTGAATGAATTTCTCCTTCCTACCATCTCTGTAATAGTTGGTTAGGCCCTTATCATTGAGTTTAATATGAGGTACGTAGAAATTGTTGGGTTTAAAAGATCAGTGCCACGTCGGGTCAGTAGATCTTCTGGTAGAAGGAAACATTCCATTGAGGTTTATCATCAGGGCAGAGTTAGCCAGAGTATCTTGTTTTATAGCTCTTTAGTGTTTCATCGTTATGGGAAACCAGGGCATAAGAATCCATAGTGTGATAGAGACCCTGTGGAGTGTCGGTCTTGTGGCTGTATGAGTCATCTTCATCACATTATCATGAACTTTACTACAACTTCGAGTGGAAAATGTTATGCTTTAGCTCCTCCTTCATGAGCATGTTCTTTTGTGACGCTTTAGGTAGGGAGATATAGTTTCCCTGGATGGTCTAGCCAAGGAGGAGGTCCTGGTCATGGAAGTCTAAACCCTAATCACCAGCAGCGCCAGTAGAGCAGTCATGATCGTGGTAGTCCATCTGTTGTACAAGGCCATAGATCAGGTCAGTTTCATGCCTTACATCCAATACCTGAGGATCAGGCTACATGACCATCTACAGTACGATGTACTATTCAAGTAGCCTCTACTATTGTATCTTCTTTATTTGATACAGGTTCTACAAACTCTTTAATTTCTATATCTATCATGGAAAGCCTCGGACTAGAGATACAGTATCACTATAGTGTAATGACCCTCAATATACTGTTGGGAATACAGACAGAGGGAATACGCTAGAGAAGGGACTGTACACTTTATGAGGATTGTTACCCCATCATGTGAAATGTCTTTGTTCTTGACATGAAAGGATTCGATTTCATTCTTAGGATGGACTAGTTATCCCACTATCACGTCATTGTAGATTATTATCACGCCAAGGTTTCTTTTACATCACTAGATGATAACTGTTATCTTTTCAATTGTGAGTGGTATTTCCATGCTGGGAGAGCTGGAATAACGCATCATGGTCTAGGTGGATTGATCGCCAGGATTTCAAATATTTTCATGGAGGATTAGGGTTTTCTTCAAAATGTTTTCCCTCCATTAGTTGATCATTTCATGGAAGTCTTTCCTAATGACTTTTCCGGATTACCTCTTACGAGAGATCTAGTGTTTACAATAGATATTTTTATAGGATCAGCTATATAGTCTATTACTCATTACAGTATGGAACCTACTAAGCTTTTGGAGCTCAAGATGCAGATAAAGGACCTCAAGGCCAACGATTTTATAAGGCATAATACATCTTCTTGGGGTTCAACCTTGCTTTTTCTGGGAAGGAAGATGAAAATATTCATGTATGTGAGTATTAAATAAGGTTAAACCAACTTATGATTAAGAAATGTTATCCACTTCCTCGAATAGATGATCTCTTTGACCAGATCTGAGGAAGAAAGATTTTCTCTAAGATCGACCTGAGATCGGGTTATCATTAGGTGCAAGTCAGGACATCATTCATACCTCCTACATCATTTCGTAGATGGTATGGTCTGTATGGGTATCTTGTTATGTCATTTGGTATTATGATCGCACCGGATGTTTTCATGTATTTTATGAATTGGGTATTCCATCCCTGTTTGGAATTTTTTTTCATGGTCTCTATGGACGACATCTTGGTTTATTAACACACTTGTAATGACCAATCCAAAACATCTTGAGAGCATTCTGAGTATACTATAAAGGCATCATATTTATTCCATGATTTCTAAATGTGACTTCTGGATCGACAAGGTCCACTTTTTGGAAAGTATTATTTTAGAATCATATGTTTTTGTTGACCCTAAAAAGGTTAGTGTTGTAGTATCCTGGGAGCATCCCAAGAACGTGTTGGATATTAGGAGTTTCTTTGGGCTTGATAGATATTACAAGCATATCATACATAGTTTTCTCATATTCTTTGAACTCTTACAAGTCTTACTATGAAGGGTGTCAAGTGCACATAGTCAGAAAAATGTGAGAAATCATTTTAAGAGTTGGAAGGGAGGATTATCTCGACACCGATTTTGATTCTTCTAGAAATTGGTAAAGGTTATATCATATTCGGAGATGAATCTGGTATTAGCCTCAGTGAATTGTTGATGTGGAAAGACAAATTAATTTTCTAAGGATATTTGATGTTGATGCCTCACGAGGGAAATTTCCAGATGCATCACCTCGATCTAGAAGTAGTTCTCCATGCCTTATGTTACTAGAGGCATTATATGTTGGGTGAGTGCATTACGGTGTATATAGATCACAAGTGCCTTAGGTATTTCTTTTATAATAATGTCTTGAACCTTTGATAGTGAATATGGATCAAATTTAAACAATATATTGATTTTGAGCTTGCTTATACACCAAGACTAAGTAATGTGGTTGCAGATGCACTGAGTCGGAAATCTAAAATGAAAGCCGTACAGGAAGCCAGTGATGAATGGAAGTTAATTTCCCTCTTTTACGAAACATTAAAAATATCATATATCACATCATTACACTTTTTTGGCCGCCATGTATTCTCTACATGTAAATAATTTTGAATTTTATCCCACTAATTATCATGAAAATCTTTTAAATTGCAATATTCATTCCATAAATGATTCTTTCTCGTACTTCCAGGTTAATATTTATATAAAAAATAATTTATAATTTATCTGAATTTTTGTATTTATTTTTATCAATCTCAACTATAAATCATTATTTATATTCTTGTTATATATACATATAAAACATCAATTTATTGACAAATTGGATTATATACATTGATCATGTAGTCTGTATATAAATTTTATCTAAAGTAGTTGGTCACCCCTCCCTGAGGTAAATGAATCCCTTTACATTAACTTCATTATCATCACTACCTTTTTGGAATTTTAATTTATCCATAATAGTAACTGAGACTTCTTCATCAATAACATTGAATTCTATGATTTCATTATAAAAAAAATCATTTATGTCGTCATCTTATTATGAGATCAAGTTTTTCCTTTTAAATAAATTCTTCTTTTGTTGTTATTTTTTACCTTCACATGATATGAATATATTTAATCGGTTGATCATAATAATTGTCGACTTGATATTTTATTGGATATTTAGAAGTTTGATGTATAATATTTAAATATAAAATGAATGTGAGAGTATTTTTTACCATGAACATCATTTTACTACTTTTGATTTTATTAAGAGAAATGACATCAATTCATATATATTTATCTTATAGAATACCTTCCACCATGATAAATTTCACGCACATAAATTTCTTATATTGTCTTTATAATTAATAAAATTGAATCTTCATAATTTATGGTCATCAAATATTCCATGAGAATGATTTAAAATCATCTAGGGAATCCATCTTGAGATCCCTTTACTTAATAATAGAAACCATTATATTAAAATAGAAAGGTAAACATTGAATGATTCATTTTACAAAGATCACATGTTTGATAACATTACTATTCCCAAAACATATCCTCTAAAAAATAATTAACATTATTTATAAATGAGTAGTAATATTTTATCAGGATCATATTAATGTTTTCCTACTTATTTTATAGAAAATAAATTTTAGGATCCATGGGTTTTTAATCACTTTTTAGGTTTGTAATAGTTTTAGCAATATAAAATGAGATGATATACATGACATCCACAATGTTAATAGAACATTTTATTATACGCCCAATAGAATTAGTCCTTTGTAATTAACAAATATCTTCTTGAAATATATTTCTAGGAGGCTTCTATATTACATGTTAATGAAAACTCCATGAATTAGGGTATTGTGTGCATCTATTCCAATAGATTTAAAGTATTCCTTTATCTAGTTATTTTATGGTCACAAAATATTTTTTGTAATAGATTGAAACAACATTGTGAATGAATGTTGCTAAAATAATTAGCGAAGAGGGGAAATCTCCCTTGATAAATAATCTTTGGATATGATACCACTGATTAAGACACACTTATTATTGATAACATTAGTGGGAGATAAATTAGGGAAGTTTTTTTGAAAATTATGGAAGAAATATACATAATAATGGAATTATACCTTGATATCATTATGGTTTGTGCAATGAAAATACATCTATAGAATGAAACTTTCAAATTTAACCATTGATAATGATTTAACATCACATAGAAATTTAATCTTTCACACTATGACATTCAAATGAATTTATCACCTTGAGTAGTTTTCAACCATATTATATTTCCCCTTAATTATCTTTCTCTCCTGGGATAGAGTAATGATTATACACATGGGGAATAAAAAAATATTTTTATGTGATACTATATGGGTGGTAACCTCTTTTATCTTTCCCTCTAAAAATGCTTCCTCTTCACCTCCATGAAATATAGAAAAATATAGAAACATAATTTATAAGAATCATTACATATTATCTCCATTTAAGGTGTTCAAATTAATCTCCTCTTTCATTTAAATTTATAAAATACTATATTATCTCTTAATTAATTATGAGAATGATTTTCCATATCTATATTAAATATTTAGAATACATTTTTCTATTGAAATTAAATTCCATGAATAATTTTCTACAAATTCATATGTTTTTCAAAATATTGACAATTTAAAGTTAAAATATTTTCATTTCAATAATATTTACCTTTCTATTAGTTATGAAACTTATGTATTCTATATTGATGATAATAATAGTGAGAATAATATTTTACATGGTTTATTCAATGTGTGATATGTCTAAGGAGAATTCACTTAGTGATTTTCAGGTGCAAAAAAATTCTATAGCTCGCTGTTTAATTAATATTGTGTAGGTTCACTATTTCTCAATTTTTACATCTCTCACAATGAAATATCACATGTCTCTCATAATATTTGTACATTAAAAATTATTAGTAATGAATTTATATCTATAAAAAGTAAAATTTTGAAGAGTTATCGAATAGAGAGGGACCAAAAACATGTCGATCTACCTTCCCTTTGAAGTAAATAAAAAAAACCACAGTAGTGATGTTCAATTTCTTATTATTTGGGTGTATCTATTAATATATGAAAATATCTCTTTTTTTGTATTGTTAATTAAAATTGATTTTAAAATTTAAAACTGATCATGTATAATTTTTCCTATATTTTACATCATCGGTCATTTATTTACTTTCGTCAAAACCAATTCATATTCATCATAAAAATATAAGTGAAAATTTCCATTAAGACTTTCATGAATTCCTCTTTTGGTTGATATATAAATTATTATATTTTAATTGATATAAGTAAAATCATGGAATAGTTCACTTTCATTATGAAGTGGTTCCTTTAGTCAGTGGTTAACTTCATTGAACCATGACTCAAAAAATTTGTCCTCTGATTTTTGTCACATTTCTATAATTTTGAATCATTATATCCCTCATCGAAATGCATAGTCTTATATTTTCCACTATTGTTTTTCTTGAATTAATATATTTTGTTGTTTTTTCAATAAAATGACTAAATTCATTACTATCTTCTTTTGTACATACAATTATATAAAGGTATGTTGTAAAACATCATTCTTAACATCGAATCCAATACAAGAGTGGTTATCTGGCTTCCTATTTTTGAACAGAGATATTGAAAGACAATTTTCAATACAGTGACCTCTACCATAGAATAGTTTCTTTTTCAATCATTTTTAGTGGAATATTTTTCCAATACATAATTAATAATAAATAATACCTATAAAATAATTTTTATTTATACCTTTTTAGATAGGAATATTACAAACTATACTCCCATTAATGGAATAAACCACTATATATGTACCAAAGCACAACATGTGGGTTTTCTATAAAAATTATCTTATAAAACATAGTGGTTTTATACATTTTCAATCAAATCATTTCATTAATAATATAGAAATTGGAGAAAACACGGAATTATCTACTATAGAATGGTTTTTTTCATTTGATTCAAAAATTATTTATATTCCAATAAAATTCAATAAACAACATGGATGATTTTTCATTAATAACATGTCATGTTTTATTATCATCATTTCTAAAATTTCTAACAAAGACATCCTATAATTTGAAATTCATTTTGGGATCCCAAATAATTTTCTCTCTTTAGATAAGTATTGATATTGAATCTTCTTAATATGATAAGTCATATTATTATTATTCTTAATTTTTATTAAGTTGATGTGTAATGGATGGGATGTACTTATTTAAAATTCAAAAATGCATGTTATCATGTAATGGATGAGTGGCATGGTTAACCAATATTCCATATCCCATTTATAGATTTTTATATTAAAAATCCCAAAATTACCACAATATTGTCTTCCCTTTCATTTTGAACCTCATAACTCCCTTACAGAGTGTTATCCTTAAAAATAAATAATCTCATTCCTAAAATTCTAGGATTCTTAATTATTTATCTACTTTGTTTTTTCAAGAATTTTCACTTGCTTGATGTGTTTTCGGAGGAATAATAATTTTATTGATTAATTCTACAATGTTTATGGTCCCAATCATTCCTTTTATACAACATTATCCAAACATGAAAGAGTTAAAAAAAATTCAATATTGGGATTCATTATTATTGGTTTTTATTCATGATCTATTGATATTATTTTATGAGAATAACAACAATGGTAGTTATTGGTCCGAACATTCTGGATTTCCATGTAACCATTATAACAACCCAATATTTTCATACAGAGATATTAAATCATTTTTATTTACATTTATTACATTACACAAGAATAAATCTAATTATAGTAAGTTTATAGTTCCTTTGGGAACATAAAAAACCAATTCATAAGAGTTCTTTGTCGTATTCCATATTTTTCCTTAAAATTATCACCATTTATTGATATATCACATGTAATACCTGTTATTATAACATGGGTAAAAGAATCATAAGAAATGGTGGTCTCATATGACTATTAATGGTATACATGGGAAATATATAAACATAACATCTGTATAAGTTTATGAGAACATGATCATGACATATTAAAACCATACCTTGAATATCAATGATCGAAATCTTGAGTCATTGCAAAACGATTTCTAGTTCAAAAGTCATTAATCATAATGATATAAAATAATATGATCCATTAGAGTGTTACATTGGCATAAGACATGGAATTGTGGTGTAATCATATGCATACAAAATAATTTCCATAATAGTCAAGGACTGTTGACAGGGATATCATAATGAAATATGTTCTCTCCCCAAACCATTTTAATAGTCAAGGTTCACCCAAAATACTGTCATAGTAAACACAATCCCTTACTAAACATAATTCACTACCCATTCTATTCATATTTATCTCATGTGATTTCAATCTTTATCCAATAAATTGGAGGGAGATATAGGTCTCACCCATTAAATAAATAAAATCAGACAAATGTTTCCTATAACATCATAAACAATTCATCATATTATAGCCCATGAAAATAAATGGGCTTCATAAGCATTACATAGTATCATAACCCATGGAAAATAAATGGGATTCATATAAATTTTATCATAGAATAACCAATGGAAAAGAAACATTTTTTATAGAAATATATTCATCATTATCAGAACCCATTTAGAGAAATAATAAGTTTTGTAATACTGAATAATATGATAAATATAAATTATATAAATAATAAATAAAGAATTCGTGAGGAAAATATCATTCACATTTTGAAAATATTTATTTGAAATATAAAAAATTCAAAATATTAAAGAATGTTTTTGGAAAATAGTGTTTTATACTTTAAAAAATGATGTTTCATTAAAGGAAAAAAGTTATTTTCATGTTGTACTCTTTAAAACAATCGTTACATTCACATTTTTGTACAACAATAAAGGAAATCATTTATAAAATAACAAGAATAATAATTTTAATCACTTTTTTAGAAATTAATACAAGGGTTAAAATTAAATTAAAAATTTGAGGAGATTTTTTGAAATTTTCTTAAAAATATTTTTGAAAACGTGGATATGAATGAAAAATCATTTTCGATCTAAGAGAGATAAAAAAGTGGTTTTCCTTAAACAATTATTTTTTAATATTTATCACATAAAGATAGAAAAATTAAGGTAAACATTTATTTTATATAAATAATCATACAAGTAGAAAATAAATGTGTTTATTGAGCGAGTTATTAGAATATTTTATCATCTAAATCATTAACTTAAATAATCTTTGTAAAAATATGAGATTGTATCAGAAAACCTTAACCACATTGTTATCATTAGAATATATTCCAAAGTAATGAATAAAATTAAACAAAAAAATAAATATCATGAAAGTAAGGAAATTCATTAAATAACATGTTAAGGACTTAATATATATACCTCATAAAATTATATTGGTATAAAACATAACTAATGTCCCAAAAAAGGTAGTATGAGATAAAAAATACCTTACCTTAAGTATCAAATTCCTTTTTACAAGTTTAAAATAATTTACAATAAATATAATTTTATTTAAAATATATTATATAACTATATTCAAAATTTTCTTATCTTATATGATTTATGTTTTATGTTTTATTACTCGTTTATCAATAATTCATTATTAAAATCATGTTTTGGGTAATAACTACTTTTTTTTGTATACGTTTTGGTTTGTTATATTAAATTATTTTACATTGATAATTATCCCATAATATATAAAATTTTATCCATGATTTCAATAAAATATATATCCTTTATATATGTACTTATTATAGTCCATTAAATTTTGATATAGAAAATGGGTTACACCATTTATGGAGACGGTAAGTGAGATGTAAATAAGAACACCATTTCCATATACATGATGGATAAAAATAATTGAAGTTAAATAATATATCCCCTTTAAATATTCATTATTATTTCATATTTATCACATATATTCATTAAATTGATCCTTTATTACCTTCCATATAAATTGTTAGTGAAAAATGAATCACATCGTTTCATAAGGTGATAGTTCATCGTACACACGAATGTCTTTACCATTAATTAAATAGAAGATAATGTAATAATTTATATGATATATTAATTTTCTATAATTATTAATTTTTATTAATATAATATATCAAAACAAACAAATATTTATTAATTTTCATGTAAATCATATTTGAAAAATTAATCGCATCGCTTCAAGAGGGGGTAGACCGCCATACACACCATTCATAGTTTTCTATCACATATGAGGGAGTAAGAAATAGTGTTATTGTATATAACTTGATATGTAAATTTATATGTAAATTAAATATAATATATTTTTTATATAATCATATTTCAGTAATATTTTTATTAAATGTGAGGATAAATAAAATTAAATTCTCAGTTAACGATGTAACCCCGTCTTCAGAAAATGAATTTATGTTTTCACCAAAATCTATTATAGAATTGTTCTATGATAAAATAAAGGATTATCGGATGTTCAAAGAGAATTATGTAATATATTTACGTAGTTATAGGATGAACCAATGGATTTTTTTGTGTCCATAGGAGATGAGAGGGGGTGGCCTTTTATAAGTGGGGGAGAAGATACACGTTGAATTTTTGAAAATAAATGCGCGTACCAAAATTTTTCAAATTAAAAAGGATCTAAAATAGTTCTTTATAAAAACAAATAGGTTATATGGTCTAAATATGGAAATAAATTGTTTTTTGGAGTCTTTCTATGTATTTTTACCCATTATATTTTTAGATTAACACCTAGTAAACTCGTTTTAACCTTAATCACAGTAAATAATTTTTAAAATTTACACTATTAATTATAGTAAAAAAATATGTTAAATTATTTCATGATTTAAATTATAATATTTAAAAATATATAATCTATTTTTAGAAATTCAATTCACAGAAGTGGTAGAATCTAAATAAATTTTAAAACTATGACTGTGATAAAAATTAGTTTTCCAAAGAGAAATGTTTCAAAAGATTAAAACATTTTTACATAAAAATTATGATTGAAATTGATTCCAATGACCTATATTGGTTTAATTATAATATTATTGAACTAATTTTACTTTCAAAACAAATTTTTGTTAAAAATTATATTTATAAATTCTTTAAATAGAATGTAAATTTTCAATAAAAACATATAGTTGCACTATTCATCGAAAAAAGTATTTTCAAAAAAATTAAAATAATTCACCATAATATAATTTTTGAAATGTTGATTCCAAAATATATTTTCAATTTTTCAAAAAATAAATTCTAAAATATTAAAAAATTAAAATTACTATTTATTTATTAAAAAACCCTAAAAGTATTTTTGAGAAAATATAATTTTCATAACATGTAAATACTATATCGGAAAATACGTACTTTTACATCAAAAAGTTGTCAATATATTTAATGATTTAAATTAATTTTTTTTATTTTTTATTCCTATCAATACCACCAAATTCCATGTTCAGGTAATAATGACCATGTTAAATAGTAATATAGATAGAATATTGTGGTTCGTTAGAACTCGGTGTTGTAGGAAGCATAATATATCGATGAAATTATTATTTTTTCAAAATAATATGCTATAAAATATCATTTTGTTACATACTAAACCCTTAAAATTAATTTAATCCTTGACATTTTATCACATTGATATGAACGACTAACGATAATACTACCTCATTATATCCTTAGGTTCCCACATAGCTTTCTCAAACTACTGGTTTCACCAAAAATATTCTACCAGTTGAGTGGTATTATTTCATATAATATTCCCTCTATGAAACATAATATCCATCGGTTGTTCCATATATGAATGATATTACACCTTTTGTGTGAACTATGTGTTTTGTACATGTAAATGGTTATGTATGTACTTCCTTGGGAGAGAAACAAGGAACACATAATGGAATTGGGTGAAGTTTGGTGGATGGACTAACTGGCAGACTACCATGCGAATATAGTCAATAATTTCAAAAGGGATAAATATACCTAGCTCATACTTTTCCATTCCATCCAAATATTACTAACATATTTCTTGGATAAATTCTTATAAACACCTTTTCCCCAACTAAAAATATCATGATCACATTAAAGACTATAAGAATAAATTTTCTATTAACATTATAAATTTTGATGTGATGTTGAAAAGATTTAATCTTATAAACCCTTTCTTTAGATATCTCATGTCCCAACATCTTTATTTATCAAAATTCATTCCATCATTTTATAGCTCTACAATTCATTCCATAGAAGGATTTATAAGGATTCATATGAATACTTGTGTGAAATCCATTATTGTATGAAATATCCACTAAATAGAGGATTTAGATCCCAAACACCATTGAAATACATATAATAAGATCTCAAAATATCCTTTGGGGTTTGAATTGTTAACTTATTATGAACATCTGTCTATGGATGATATATAGTACTAAAATTCAACATTATATTAATATCTTTCAAAATAATTCACCAGAACATTTGAATAAAACTCAAATATGAATCAGAAAAAATGTAATATGATACTCCATAATACATTACCACATCCTTAATGTATATCCATGAAATATTCTCCAAAGATAAATATTCTCTGATAGTGATGAAGTGAGGTGAGTTTTTAAAGTGATCAACTAAAACCCATATACAATTATGGCCTGTAGAAATTTTTGTTGAGTCTGAAAACACTATCCTTGGTGATGTTTTACAATTTCTATTCTAGTATTATAAGGCCCCAGCCGTAAACCTTACTTAATCATGAGTTATTACAAGATTACACATTGAGGATCTTTTTAGGTTTAGAGTTTTAGAGAATTAGATAATGAAACTTTCATTACATTCCACATTTAATCAAAGTGGTTACATAAAAGACAATATTCATTCTTTCAATCAACGGAAACATATTTAAAATAAAACACGGATTCTTTCTTGACACATCCTTGACACTATCATCACATCATGTACCTTTCCCTTGACCTGTGAAAAACATTTCAAAAACTTGGGATGAGCATAAAAAGCTCAGTAAGGGTTATAAAAATATGGAAAGGAAACATGAGTTCATATATACATAAGAATGAAATCATACTTTACCCATAAAACATAGGCACTTTAACATACCTCATCAAACCCTGAATAAATCATAGAAATCATAAGACATAAAGGTAACTTGAGGCATTCATAACATTCTTACGTAGGGAGTAACCCTCTTGGTTACGTTTGGAATACCCATCACAGTATATTCCCTAAATCTCTTTGGATAAACCTTAACGTTTCACTCCTTCGCGTTACCCAATGCATTGGAGAGCTATATCGGGCTCACCCGCCCTTAGTCTATCACGGAACCACCCGTCTTCATAATAATGCCCAAGAACCTCAACATAATCGTATCACATAAAACATGCATAAAGGAAACATAACATTTCCACCTTTCAATCACAAGATATCAATAAAACACATTTATATAAATACATTTTGAAAACAATTTTCAATATCAAAAGAAAAGAAAAGTAAAACATGGTATTTATTTTTCTTTTAAAAAAAGGTATGGCTTGTAGAGGAAGCCAAAACTCAGATAATGTTCACGGCGGTGGAGAAGCCGTTGTCGCCGCATACGTACGACAAAAACATTCCCTTTTGTAGTTTATAAAACGCTTTGTATAAAAAAATATTCCTTTTGAATAAACATAAAAGTCAAAGGGGTTTATACACCATATAAAAGAAGGTTATGTATAAAACAAAATATGCCTCAACCAAAGGAGATTGAGACGAAGTCCCATACCACCTTGACGCTTTTATAATTTTAAACCATTAATATCCATATAAATAAAACCTTAAAACCACTTTGAAAACATTGATATTAATAAGAACAAATAATTAAAACATTTAAAGCGATATTTTGGTTAAAGGGGTTCTACCAAAATTAGAGACACTTGAATACAATAATTGAGGAATAACATTTAGTCAGAAAATTATAATATCATGAGAATAAATGGATTCATGATATAATATTTTAAAGGACAGTATATACACCATATAAGAGTGAATTGGTGCATAAAAACAATGAAGTCTCAGTAGAAATGTCAAATGTGATGAATTCCCTTATAAAGAAGGTATCCTTAAATTAAGGATAAGTCAATCTCCAAATTAAGTGTGACAAATATAAATACACCCAATATAAGTGGATATTAAGTGTAAAACAATAAAAGATCATTCACATATATTCAAAATATGACATATTCAATAACCACATGTTGACCCCAAAGAAATCGAAATTGGGTTAAAAAGTTCCCCTGGTAAAATTCGACAGCCTAACGGCATCACTTCAAAATTCCGAAAATGAGTTGATGAGAGATAAAAAGGGCGTCTCATCACTTGGACATAAAATTTACATCAATAAGGATATAAAATAACATATCCCAACATAATAGTATGTGAATTAAAAGACATAACAAAAGAAGTCTTTTAAAAAGAGGAGGGTGAAAGGTCCCCTTACTGAGTTGGGTAACTTTCGAAACGTACACCCCATGGAAGAAGGGTCATACAATGAAGATGTGAATACCCATAAATGAAATTATACTACTCAAAGTGTATAATAATGGGCAGTACATACACCACTCAAAGGACATTGTGGCAAATGTAGCATAATTCTCACGAGAATAAAAGTGAGATGAAAAATCCCTTACTAAACTCAGCAGCCTAACGGCGCCACTTAGAACTTCCAAAATGGATTGATGAGAAGAAATAGGGTCTCTAATCATATAAAAATAATGTTTAAAGAAATTGGAATACAAAAGAACATCCCCCAACATAACAAATAGGAGCTTAAAAGAAGGGACATAAAGGAGAGTACTTAAAAAGAAAGAGAGAGGTTGGATCTCTTACGAAAATTCGGCAGCCTAACGACGCCACTCAAAACATCCAAAATGGATTGATGAGAGAGAATAGGGTCTCTCATCATATGAACATAAAAATTACAGTAAGAGTAATATAAAAGAACATCCCAATCACAATAACGATGAGCTTAGAAGGAATGACATAAAAGAGTGTACTTAAAAAGAAAGAGAGGAGCAGGATCCCTTACCTCGGGTCCGACATGACTCGATCGTTCTTTAACGTCTTGAATAATAAACTTGAGTTAATTTCTAATTGCTTAAGAACCTTTTTCAAGTTCATTATTCCTTTTATATCACTTATTTCCATGTTATAAACATTATGTAATCATTTAAGTTAATAATGTTTGTTTTGTCGATATTTGGTTCTTAAGTCGAAAGTGGACTTCTTAGAATTACATGTTGTTCGTGTGGTAAAAGGTTCTTTATATAAAAAATTACATTCTTGATTTGGATATCATATATATCATATATATCATATATATCTAGAATATACATGTATTTATAATATCACATAATCATTTAGAGGTAAGAAATGAAATGCACCGTTCATGGAGACGGTAAGCCGTACGTACGCATGAACGCTACTTTCATTTCTTTGTCATATTAATGGAATTAAAAAAAAATGAGAGGTATGTATATTTTAATTCCAGAATTATATTCATCATTTAGATGTATCATTCATCATATATATCAATTATATACATGTACTTATAATAGTACATTACATTTGGGGATAAGAAATGAAATGCACCGTTCATGGAGACGGTAAGCCGTACGTACGCATGAACGCTACTTTCATATCTATCTCATACATTAATGGAAAGAAATAATAATGATATATAGGTAAATAATAAATCCAGTATAAAATTATATATAATAACATTAAATACATCCTTTATACGTCCCACGTATGGCATTAACGAATCACATCACTTTGAGGGGGCGGTAGTCCGCATTTCCTAAAATGAAGATATCGCGTATACCCATAATGGAATCCATAAAGGTAATCCACAAATGAAAAATTCCGAAGCTTAAGTAAAACATAAACATATAATATATCATATATAAATATAGTGACATCTTAATGACCACCTTTGAAGGTGTTATATGAGTGTTGAACAATCATCGTTTCGTGAGGCAGAAATTCACCATCCACTGAAACAGTATGTTCTTTAACCATTAGATGTAGGTGTGTGTAAGTGTAGCTCGAATACTTATTATAAAAACATCCTAATATATTTAGGATACTGTAGTCGTTTCAAAATAAAATAATAAAAAGAGTTTAGGGGGTTGGATAAGCAAAATAAAACAAAAGGACTCAAAAGAAGACATTACCTTAAAATCGGGTAACTCCCCTTGGTTTGAGCTCAGAGGCTTCCTTGGGAAGACTTCTGCCCAAAGTGAGGCTTCAAGAAGTAATATAGGGCTGTGGAGAGCCAAAATGGGCAGGTTTTGGCCGAGCCAAATGCTTTGGGAGTGTGTGTAAGGAGGTAGAGGTGGCGGCCTTTTATAAGAGGAGAGGAGGGGCCCTCTTGGAAATTGAAGAAAAGTCACTTTAATTCAAAATGGTATTCGGATTTAAGAGTTCCCACATTGATGTATTTATAGGATAAGGTGATAAGGGTTCTAAATCCACTCATCAAATAGGTTTTGGATATGTGTAGGTCTTAGATATTACATTATCTTTCCATTTTATTTAAATCGTTAAATAATGAGGTCATCGCTGAATCATCATGATGTCATAAATAATTTAATTTATTTAACATCTAAAAATTATAAAAAAAATACTATGATTTAGGAAATCGTTTTATATTTCAAATGAATATTTATAGTCAAAATTATGACTTGTATAACCCCATGTAAAAATTGTTTTAGTAAAACATCTCATGTGTGTGTTATTTTTACTTTAACATTAAATAAAAAGTTATTTATGTCATTTCCCAACCAAAGTGGCTCCATGGGGTCCCCAAGTTGACCCACGGCTTTTCTTGGTCGGCCATGACACATCCAATGAGGTTAGTACATGTTTCAAGTTAATTCCATATTATTAAAACATTACTTTTACCTTAAACTACACTAATGACCTCTAATCGCGATTAAAAACTTAATAAGTTACTATTCACCAAAAAATTATTTTTATCCCATTGAACAACATTTTACATCTTAATGACAACCATGAATGTCTGATTTTTGAAATTCAAAACACAAAGATGGAAAATTTTCATTTAAACGGAAAAATCAGTTTTTATAAGTACCACTTAGTGGTTTCACTATTCATCAAAAATTGAAGTTTTTCAGAAAAATCCCAAAAATTTACCCTAAGATATATTTGATATTCCAAATTCAAAAATGAAGTATATTTTAAAAAATTCAAAACATATAAGTTACATTAATTAATTTAATAATTAATTCCCGCTGTCAGATCAAATAGCGTGTTTTTATGAAACAATAAGTATCAAAAGATTGACACTAGTTTAAGCCTGATTTCAAAGTGAAATTAATTCCAATGCCCACTGTTGGATTTAATGGTAAAAATATATTCTAATTTCACATTAAAACCAATTCATAAGATAATCTAATCATATAAATAAATTAGATTAAAAAGAGGTTTTGAATTAAAATACACCATTTTACACTATTCATTAAAAAATGAACTTTATCGGAAAGATACCAAAAATTTACACAAAGTAAATTTTGATGTCCCAATTCTTATGAAGAGTTTTATTTGGTCCAATATAATGTATAAGAGTTAAGAAAACTATATTTAATGACGGTTCTCCATTAAAAGGCGATAAGTGAACCTTTAGTGAAAATTAGGGCATATACGCCTAAAATTGAATTCTTTCCGTATTTTAAGCCTTTATCCTTTATTGGATAAATGTGCAAACATTTAGAAACATATATAATCATATTTTAGTTATTTCTATCCATTCCCACCAATACAACGACTACATGTTAACTACCATTTAAAATAATATTATTTTATTATTAAAGTACAACGTAAGAATCCCAAGAAACTCTTTGTTGCGTGTTGGGTACGCCATCGAGCATATCGTCCCATTTAAAGTCATATTAATATTTTATTCACAAATATTGATAAATATGAAAATTTCATATTCTTTATTTACTTGGGGTGTTACATTCTTCCCCCCTTTTGGGAATTGCGTCCTCTCAATTTTTAAAATTGAGCTTGGAAACATCCTTGAAAGTCCCACATCGGAAGAAGAGTCGGTAAAACAATCACTTTAAAATAAAGAAAGATAAGTACAAAGTTCACCCGAGTTAACCCATACTAGGATTCCAAGTATTAAAACATGGACATGGAGGAGAAAACATAGGGTCATGTTCTGATGAAGAGTGATAGAAAACATGTTTAGGAGAAAGTTATCCTCAAGAAAATCACAAACATGTGATGGGTTAAACGGTATTCGATTCCCCAGTAGGAAAAGTTAATAAACAACATTTTTGTTTTAAGTTAATTTTTATTGAGGAATTTATTCATAAGTAAACATAATCACTTATCATGTTGACTTTCAACTTTTATTAGATTCCTTACAAAAACTCATATTTTCTCCAAAAGACGAGTATTTAGGAAGACTTGTTCACATTAAGAGTAATATAATCAACTTCTAGAGAATCACCTAACCCAAAAAAAAGAGAACTATATACTTCCCATGTCTTTAGACTTTAACCAAAACCAAAACCCAAAAGGTTAGTACACGATCAGATAATCCAGAAAAGGATAACACTTTATAAAAAGAAAATCTATTCTTAATCTCAAAATTTGTCCAAGAAATCCCAAAGTTCAACGAGGACCATCCGATAAACAATTTGTCCATAAAATTCTTCAAAGTAAACCAATATGAGATTGAAACCCAAATATTTGAAGGATTTAGTCACATAGCCTTCCATGTTAAATCGTAACATTTATCTCCAAACAATATCAGTTGCTCCTAAAGTCTCGTATTGAAAAGTAATTAACCTAATCACATATCCTCCATGATAGGTTAATCATTTTCATAAATAACCCAAAATCAACTTACTATTAATTCATAAAATCATCTAACTAAAAATAATCAGTCAAACTAACCAGGGACTTCACGTAGTCCAGTGGTAGGCGATAAATACCAGTCGCACTTTGGTTGTGGGTTCGATTCCCGCAGCTTTGTCTGACGTGACGAGTTGTCACACGGTCTGTGTGTTGTCCTATTTCCAAAACTATATAATTCCTAAATCATTCCCCAAAAAGAGATAAAATCATCAAAAATGATCATAACATATTTTAACCTCAAGTTTATCTCATGCCTTTCATTTTCCATCATATCATATAATAACCCATAATTACATCAAAAGTAAGGATCATATAAACTCTAATGGTTACCTTTATAATTATTACCTGAACTTCCACATGGATTGGTCATCTCGTACATGATGCATTAAAGATCAAACCAAGGTTCAAGTTGTTGATCATGACTCCTTGATAGTTGGTTTAGAACAACCACGGGTTTCCACATTGAATCCCCCATTTTATCTAGTATCTTAATCACAGAACCACCAGAGTTTCCTTCAAACCTGTTGTCTCTTTGGTGCCTGCTAGATCCATCCATTTACTAAAAACAGAAAGGTCAGTGTGTGTATATCAAAAAAACCATCATGTACTAATGAGGAAGATAAACACTATTATATACTTACTCATTCACTTTATCTAAAACTAGGACACTTTCTGAAATCCTAACCATTATGGTAATGTCACTTATGCTTAAATAATACCCTAACCTCTAAAGTTATCTAAACCGACCTTTTATACCAACTATAAGGCCCCAGCCTTAAACCTTACTTAATCTTGAGTTATTACAAGATTACACATTGAGGATCTTTTTAGGTTTAGAGTTTTAGAGAATTAGATCATGAAACTTGCATTACATTCCACATTTAAACAAAGTGGTTACATAAAAGACAATATTCATTCTTCCCATCAATGGAAACATATTTAAAATAAAACACGGATTCTTTCTTGACACTTCCTTGACTCTATCATCACATCATGTACCTTTCCATTGACCTGTGAAAAATATTTCAAAAACATGGGATGAGCATAAAAAGCTCAGTAAGGGTTATAAAAATATGGAAAGGAAACATGAGTTCATATATACATAAGAATTAAATCATACATTACCCATAAAACATAGGCACTTTAACATACCTCATCAAACCATGAATAAATCATATAAATCATAAGACATAAAGGTAACTTGAGGCATTCATAACATTCTTACGTAGGGAGTAACCCTCTTGGTTACATTTGGAATACCCATCACAATATATTCCCTAAATCTCTTTGGAGAAACCTTAACCTTTCACTCCTTCGTGTTACCCAATGAATTGGAGAGCTATATCGGGCTCACCCACCCTTAGTCTATCATAGAACCACCCGTCTTCATAATAATGCCCAAGAACCTCAACATAATCATATCACATGAAACATGTATAAAGAAAACATAACATTTCCACCTTTCAATCACATGATATCAATACAACACATTGATATAAAAACATTATAAAAACAATTTTCAATACCAAAAGAAAAGAAATGTAAAACATGGTATTTATTTTTCTTTTAAAAAATGGTATGGCTTGTAGAGGAAGCCAAAACTCAAATAATGGTCACGGCGGTGGAGAAGTCGTTGTCGCCGCATACGTACGACAAAAACATTCCCTTTTTAAGTTTAGTAAACGCTTCGTATAAAAAAGATTCCTTTTGTATAAACATAAAACTCAAAGGGGTTTATACACCATATAAAAGAAGGTTGTGAATAAAACAAAATATGCCTCAACCAAAGGAGATTGAGACGAAGTCCCATACCACCTTGAAGCTTTTAAAATTTTAAACCATTAATATCCTTATAAATAAATCCTTAAAACCACTTTGAAAAGATGTATATTAATAACAACAAATAATTAAAACATTTAAAGCGATATTTTGGTTAAAGGGGTTCTACCAAAATTAGAGACACTTGAATACAATAATTGAGGAATAACATTTAGTCAGAACATTATAATATCATGAGAATAAATGGATTCATGATATAATATTCCAAAGGACAGTATATACACCATATAAGAGTGAATTGGTGCATAACAACAATGAAGTCTCAGTAGAAATGTCAAATGTGATGAATTCCCTTATAAAGAAGGTATCCTTAAATTAAGGATAATTCAATCTCAAAATTATGTGCGACAAATATAAATACACCCAATATAAGTGGATATTAAGTGTAAAAAAATAAAAGGTCATTCACACATATTCAAAAGATGACATATTCAATAACCACATGTTGAACCCAAAGAAATCGAAATTGGGTTAAAATGTTCCCCTGGTAAAATTCGACAGCCTAACGAAATCACTTCAAAATTCAGAAAATGAGTTGATGAGAGATAAAAAGGGCATCTAATCACTTGGATATAAAATTTACATCAATAAAGATATAAAATAACATATCCCAACATAATAGTATGTGAATTAAAAGACATGACAAAAGAAGTCCTTTAAAAAGAGGAGGGTGAAAGGTCCCCTTACCGAGTTGGGTAACTTTCAAAACGTACACCCCATGGAAGAAGGGTCATACAATAAAGATTTGAATACCCATAAATTAAATTATACCACTCAAAGTGTATAATAATGTGCAGTACATACACCACTCAAAGGAAATTGTGGAAAATGTAGCATAATTCTCACGGGAATAAAAGTGAGATGAAAAATCCCTTATTAAACTCGGCACCCTAACGACGCCACTTAGAACTTCCAAAATGGATTGATGAGAGGAAATAGGGTCTCTCATCATATAAACATAAAGTTTAAAGAAATATTAATACAAAAGAACATCCCCCAACATAACAAATAGGAGCTTAAAAGAAGGGACATAAAGGAGAGTACTTAAAAAGAAAGAGAGAGGTTGGATCTCTTACGAAAATTCGGCAGCCTAACGGCGCAACTCAAAACTTCCAAAATGGATTGATGAGAGAGAACAGGGTCTCTCATCATATGAAAATAAAAATTACAGTAAGAGTAATATAAAAGAACTTCCCAATCACAATAATTATGATCTTAGAAGGAATGACATAAAAGAGTGTAATTAAAAAGAATGAGAGGAGCAGGATCCCTTACCTTGGGTCCGACTTGACTCGATCGTTCTTTAACGTCCTGAATAATAAACTTGAGTTAATTTCTAATTTCTTAAGAACCTTTTACAAGTTCATTATTCCTTTTATATCACTTATATCCATTTTATAAACATTATGTAATCATTAAAGTTAATAATATTTGTTTTGTCGATATTTGGTTCTTAAGTCGAAAGTGGACTTCTTACAATTACACATTGTTCGTGTGGTCAAAGGTTCTTTATATACAAAATGAAATTATTGATTTGGATATCATATATATCATATATATCTAGAATATACATGTATTTATAATATCACATAATCATTTAGAGATAAGAAATGAAATGCACCGTTCATGGAGACTGTAAGCCGTACGTACGCATGAATGCTACTTTCATTTCATTGTCATATTAATGGAATTAAAACTAAATGAGAGGTATGTATATTTTAATTCCAGAATTATATTAATCATTTAGATGTATCATTCATAATATATATCAATTATATACATGTACTTATAATAGTACATTACATTTGGGGATAAGAAATGAAATGTACCGTTCATGGAGACAGTAAGCCGTACGTACGCATGAACGCTACTTTCATTTCTATCTCATACTTTAATAGAAAGAAATAATAATGATATAGAGGTATATAATAATTCCAGTATAACATTATATATAATAACATTAAATCCATCCTTTATACGTCCCACGTATGGCATTAACGAATCACATCACTTTGAGGGGGCGGTAGTCCGCACTTCCTAAAATGAAGATATCGCGTATACCCATAATGGAAGCCATAAAGGTAAGCCACAAATTAAAAATACAGAAGCTTATGTAAAACATAAACATATTACATATCATATATAAATATAGTGACATCTTAATGGCCACCTTTGAAGGTGTTATATGAGTGTTGAACAATCATCGTTTCATGAGGTAGAAATTCGCCATCCACGGAAACAGTATGTTCTTTAACCATTAGATGTAGGTGTGTGTAAGTGTAGCTAGAATCCTTCTTATAAAAACATCCTAATATATTGAGGATACTCGATTTTTTACAAAAGAAAATAATAAAAATAGTTTAGGGGGTTGGATAAGCAAAATAAAACAAAAGGACTCAAAAGAAGACATTACCTTAAAATCGGGTAACTCCCCTTGGTTTGAGCTCAAAGGCTTCATTGGGAAGACTTCTGCCCAAAGTGAGGCTTCAAGGAGTACTATAGGGATGTGGAGATCCAAAATGGGCAGGGGTTGGCCGAGAAAAAGGCTTTGGGAGTGTGGGTAAGGAGGTAGAGGTGTAGGCCTTTTATAAGAGGAGAGGAGGGGCACTCTTGGAAAGTGAAGAAATGTCACATTATTTCAAAATGGTATTCAGATTTAAGAGTTCCCACATTGATTTATTTCGAGGATAAGGTGATAAGGGTTCTAAATAAACTCATCCAATAGGTTTTGGACATGTTTATATCTTAGATATTACATTATCTTTCCATTTTATTTAAATTGTTAAATAATGAGGTCATCGCTGCATCATCATGATGTCATAAATAATTTAATTTATTTAACGTCTAAAAATTATAAAAAAAATACTATGATTTAGGAAATCGTTTTATATTTCCAATGAATATTCATAGTCAAAATTATTACTTGTATAACCCCATGTAAAAATTGTTTTAGTAAAACATCTCATGTGTGTGTCATTTTTTACTTTAACATTAAATAAAAAGTTATTTATGTCATTTGCCAACCAAAGTGGCTCTATGGGGTCCCCAAGTTAACCAATGGCTTTTCTTGGTCGGCCATGACACATAAAATGAGGTTAGTACATGTGTCAAGTTCATTCCATATTATTAAAACATTATTTTTACCTTAAACTACACTAATTACCTCTAATCGCGATTAAAAACTTAATAAGTTACTATTCAACAAAAAATTATTTTTATCCCATTGAACCACATTTTACTTATTAATGACAACCATGTATGTAGGATTTTTTAAAATCAAAACACAAAGATGGAAAAATTTCATTTAAACGGAAAAATCAGTTTTTATAAGTACCACTTAGTGGTTTCACTATTCATCAAAAATTGAAGTTTTTCAGAAAAATCCCAAAAATTTAACCTAAGCTATATTTGATATTCTGAATTCAAAAATGAAGCCTATTTTAAAAAATTCAAAACATATAAGTCACATTAATTAATTCAATAATTAATTCCCGCTGTCAGATCAAATAGCGTGTTTTTCTAAAACAATAAGTATCAAAAGATTGACACTAGTTTAAGTCTGATTTCAAAGTAAAATTAATTTCAAAGACCACTATTGGATTTAATGGTAAAAATATATTCTAATTTCACATTAAAACCAATTCATAAGATAATATAATCATATAAATAAATTCGATTAAAAAGAGGTTTTGAATTAAAATACACCATTTTACACTATTCATTAAAAAATGAACTTTATCGGAAAGATTCCAAAAATTTACACAAAGTAAATTTTGATGTACCAATTCTTAAGAAGAGTTTTATTTGGTCCAATAGAATGTATAAGAGTGAACAAAACTATATTTAATGATGGTTCTCCATCAAAAGGTGATAAGTGAACCTTTAGTGAAAACTAGGGCATATACGCCTAAAATTGAATTCATTCCGTATTTTAAGCCTTTATCCATTATTGGATAAATGTAAAAACATTTATAAACATATATAATCATATTTTAGTTATTTATATCCATTCCCTTCAATACAACGGCTACATGTTAACTACCATTTAAAATAATTTTATTTTATTATTAGAGTGCAACCTAAGATTCCCAAGAAACTCGTTGTTGCGTGTTGGGTATGCCATCAAGCATAGCATCCCATTTAAAGTCATATTAATATTTTATTCACAAATATGGATAAATATGAAAATTTCATATTCTTTATTTACCTGGGGTGTTACAAGTATGGGTAATGGACGTGACATACAGTTATAATTTTATCGCTCATACATACCACTATGATATACAAAACATTGAGATATGAACTATGTGATATCACTACTCATTCCATCCCACCAAAAATACTCCTTAAATTCTCTATGCAGTTTCTAACTTATAGGAAAAATGGTGAAAGAAGAACATTGAGCCTTCTATAATAAATTATTTTTAAAATATTGCGTGGATGGAACGTATAGATGGTTCATGATCCTCATTATTCTGACATTTTCATTGTTAAAATCGAGAATATTTCTCACATTATTCTACATATCTATATAATATTTATGAGCCACTTTAATCATTACTTGGATAGATGCTTAAAAATTCATTTGAGAAAGATAATATTTATTTCCTTCTGTCCTAATTCCAAATCAATAACATCAAAATCTATAAGTATTGGATCTTTTTCCATCCTCATCATGGACAATCTTCTTGGACCCTTTTGACTCAAATAATTGGCTACCTTGTTCACTTTCTTAAAGTGGAAATGAATTGAGAGGTCATAATAATTAATCATATCTTATCATATCCTCTGGTACATTTTGATTTCATTCTATGTAAATATATACATTGAATTTTTTTGTTCATTATATATTTCACATGTTTCCCCATAATGATATTTCTGACGTATATTTAATAAAAAAATGACCGCAGCTAACTCCAAATCTAGAGTTGGTTATTTTTTCTCATGAACCATCAACTTTCATGAGGCATAATATATAACAATTACACTCTTAATAATAATTCAAACCAATACCTTCTTGGATGATTAATTATATATTAAAAAACATCCTCTATTACAATGTAATTTAAGATCATGTGTGCTGACTAATTTTATCTTTAGTTCCCTGAATTTTTTCTCGCATTCATTTGATTAAAGGAGGTTAGATCCCTTTTTATTTATAATGGGGAGTAGATTAGATAATCATGATAAATTATACATATATCATTGATGATATCTAGATAAACCACAAATTCTTTATATCATATTCACTATGGTGTTTCTGAAAAGATATTCAATAACCTATGTCATTGATGGATTCACCAATTTACCCTTTCTTGATATTAGATGATAAAAAATATAACATTTTTCATCCAAAATTCAAAAAAATTAAAAAATTAAAATATCTTCTCCTTCTTTAGCGTCTTTAGTAAAATTATCATGTTATTTAAGTGCTCTTCCTTGATATTTAAATAGATAATAATATCATCTATAAATACTATAAAAAATTATCAAGGCAATTTCAAAAGAACCTATTCATTAAATATATAAAGATATCTGGGGAATTAGTAAGAAAAAATGGCTTAATTGTAACTCACAGTGTCCAAAACTTGTTTGGAATCCTATCTTTGATATATCATCCCTCATGGACCTCAATTGGTGATATCCAAAATGAATATCAATATTAGAAAAATGTTGAGCTCAATGATGTTTATCAAGAAAGTAATCAATAAGGGGTAGATGATACTTTTTATAGATTGTGATATTGTGAAAATACAAATAATAAAACAAGATTCAAATTAATCTACATTTGATTTTGAAAAAGGGAATGGGTTCACCCTAAGGTGAAAAAATCTTCCTAATTAGTCCCATATCAAGATTCTCTTTGTGTTGCTTCTTCAATTCCAACAACACAATCGGTTCCAATCTATTCGGAGTCTATAAAATAGTTGCAGAACCATATATGAGTTCTTTAGAAAACTCCATGTTTGAAAAGGTTGAATAATAAGAAAATACTCTTAAAACCCATCAATAAACTCCCAAAAAATTGTAAAATCAACGATGTAGAGTTTCTCCCCAACCATCTAAGTTAGAAACCCATTTTTAATAGGAATCAAAACCCATACAATTGATGTGATTTCCATGAACAGTTGATATTTATCTTCTCACTATTATATGATCATAGGATATTTAGGAATATCAAATGGGACTTTAATTCCATTAAAATCAATGTGGGGTTTATATAGAGTAAGAAAATCCACTCCTTAAATAACATCAATTTAAACTAGAGGATGAATGTAATGATTTTTAGGAAGCACGTTCCGACAAATGAAAATAAGAGATGAATCATATACTTGAGATGTAAAAATCCTAGAATTAGGGGTTTTCACTAGAAAATTAATATCTGACAATATGGATGGAATATTAATACCTGTAGAATTGTTTTTAGATATAAATGAATGGATAGATCTTGAGTCAAATAAGACACTGAAAGTTATAGAGTAGATGGAATGTCTACATTTCAACACATTGATATCGCAACCCTCATTAGAAATATTAATTGCATTATATTTCCCCTTATCCCAGAGAATAAGAATGTACTAACCAGAATCATCATCTTTAACATTTGGATTTGGGAACTGTTTATCATAGTTACCAAACTCTTCTCTTTTTGGAAAACTCGAGTGTTGGTGGTGCATTATAAGAACCCATTTTCACTAAGATATAAATCCTTTAATTTACAGTCTATATCATTAATTTGGACCTAATTATTATCCCCAATGAGTTGAAAATGGTTCTGAGGATGTTTAGGGCTTCTTTAGAGCTCAGAACACCTCTTTTTGGGAAAATATGCCTAGTTGAACGGTTTACACATGCTTAGCGTATGGTTTTCCTAACCGCACAGATTGTAATTTTCTGAATAGTTGAACCTCACACAACTCGTGCACGGTCGTGTAGCCAAACTGTGTGACCCCCCTTTTTCCCTGGTTTGTGCAGAACAATCTCGCGTGATTTTCTCTGGGTTTGAAAAACTATGCGGACAAACCATGCACAAGATAAATACATGTGTAAAATATATAAAAATATCTTAATATTCTATTGATACTACCCTTTCATCCCTAATCTGTGTTAATGTGGGATTGACATAGTTCTCTCTCATTTTTGAGAATTTTGAGGATACAAACATGGAATCCATAGACCACCTTCGTCTGGAATCCATTCGAGCTTCCATTCATCACGTTGAATGTTAAATGGTAAGTACATGAGTCCTCTTAAGCCTTTCTTCTTATCTTTCAATATTGAACTAGACATCGCCATGTGATAATTTTCAGCCATTTCTTAGATCAAATCCTAACTAATGAAACTAAAAGGTCGATACCGTAGGAGTAGAGTCATACAACCCTAAGGTTTGGGGTCTATAACTCCTCTCTAATGTTCGGTGATTTTGTGATATTTGTGTGGGGCCTGCTTGTTTTATTGGAAAATATTTCGTAAATTAACATATTCTGATTATAATTTTTAGAATCATATGTTTTTGCTCATTCAAAATATCTTATTTGTTATTAGTGGTTTCACCCACAACTCATTCCTCCTCATGTTGAATGTTAGGACATAGTTGGGTTTTTTGTGTTTTCACACATTTGAGCCACCATTCGAGTGTGTCTTAACTTTAACATTCTAAAGGTGGATCTTTTATCATAAATTGATTTATGTTACTGATAATTTCATAATGTAATTTACTATATAAGCTCACCACATGACCCTCCAAACGTAAGTGCTTACAAATATTTATTAAATGTGAAATATGATGTGTTAAATGGAAAGTATACTATGTATATAACTTGACCATATAAAAATATATTGAATAAAGGTTCAATGTCCATGGAACCCCTTTCCATGTTTGTTGAATGTTGTGGACTGAACCACAATAATTGAATATTCCTTAATGGTTAAGTATGACTTGATTAAATTGTTGTAAGAGTACTTGGCCTATCCAAACTAATTAAATACTAGGATTGGACCAATGGTGTCAAATATACTTGAGCTATCCACACTAATGGAAGGAAATACATGATCCAAATTATTTATTAAATAATTCCAATATCAAATAGCAACGGATTGACTTGATCTCACCTTGGATTCTGAGAGGATGATACCTTGGGTCTCAGAAACCCCATTCCGATTAAGGATAAAAATTTCTTAGGCTGATACCCACCTAGACTCTGGTTCTTGTTTATTCCTTGGATTCTTAGTATACTAAAGTTGGGTTCCTTTATTTATTATAGGATACCTCGGATACACTCATATGATCCCTCATTGACTAGTTGGTTCCATGGTGAAAGACCATTAGGCCCATGTCTTTGCTTCGCCCTGTTTTACCATAGTCAATCACCATGGACTTAGTAGGTTACATATTACGGAATTACATGGATTACCCTCCTGGGATTAAACTTTTACCCCTTACCTAGACTTAGATACTATAGAGTTATGTTTCTGTGAGTCTATGTTACTGTGATTTTTACCCTAGAACTACCTCACCTGATATCATTGTCTTGTTTCCTTGTGACATTTTGGGACCTTCACTAATTATACTATCACGAGGTTTTTTCAATGATGGATATGCCTCATGTGACCAATTAACATTAAATGGTAATTGATTATTTAATGACCTAGATACATGTTCAGACATAAGTAGAGGGATGAATTAGGTATTTGGTTATTTAGAAATTTGGTACTACTTTCATTACTTTACATATATTCCTACACACTACTATTTTCATTTCGTGGTCTGGATGTTAAAGACACCGTTGGTGGTGGCCCACTGGGATTTTTCTCACACACTCTTTGGGTATCGATTGGTACCCGTAGAAGATTTCATGGTTATAGGTATTGACAAAGAGAATCATGCAACTTCCAAAACATGATCGTGCACTAATAGGATGGAGCTTGATGGAAGATGACCAAGTAGGATCCCAAGATGCATGGAGTCGAATTTGTTTCATTTTACATTATGGAATGTGTTATGCTTATTTTCTTGTATACATTCATATTACTTTTCTAGTGACATGACATGCCATAATTCCAGTTCTAGATGATTCAATTATTAATAGTCTTGTTTATTTATTTATTTATACTGCTTTCACTATTTAGTAATCATTTATGTCTCTTCTTCTATGACACACTCCTATAATGAGTTAATAGTCTTCCCAAGGACACAGCCTAGTCCCTTAATTCTAGTTGGAAGCCTCTAACATTTGAGAAGATGTGCTTGAGGCTGTGTGGCCCACCCAGCTCGTTGAACCCATTATGTGGCATCTGGGTCCGGGTCGTCAGAATTTTGTATTAGAGATGGTTTGTTTTCATTCATGAATATTTGGAAAAAATATATTGGAGAATAACAACGCTTGGGATTTTTTCATAATCCAATCATGGGCATCGTGAACCCATGTTTGGGGGAAATCTTAGTTACCCAGAATGAAATTGTTGTCCTATTTTTTCTATTACACTTGATATTATTTCACCATTGGGTGAATCACATGTTGTGTGTTTTTGTTAATTATTTCCCATTGGGAATTTATTTCATCCTTGACCTGGGGATGTGAGGGCAAGGAGTATTGCTACATGCATTATTATAGGCCCCTATAATTCACATTTTATGAATATTTCCATGCCATATAGGTGTGTTTCACTACTTTTCATTACATGATATGCAGGTGATTGTTGAGGGATGTTAAGATAGTTGTTTTTACTTGTATTACGTTGGCATTGATTGGGTGATTTCATATCTCAATTCATGAGGTGTATGGGAAGCCATGGTTTGGGATGAATAATTTACTGAGTTAAGCCATTATGATATAAGTAAATGGGTGTTGTTTTTTCTGATAGGTGTATGGATCTGATTCATTAAAAATGACTATCCATTATAATGTGAATACTGAAATCTAAAATTATTTTTTTTTCAAATCTTTATCCCTCCTTCCCATGATTGTGAATGTTAAGGGAGCGAACCTAAGAATTAACTTTAAAATGACATACAAAATATACTTGAGCACTTACTGATACATGGCCATCTAAGTATGCAGTTTGGTTAGTATTCCTTGGGTAGTGAGTTTTCATATGATGTTTTCTACTAGTAATGCTATCACCTTTCTTCTAGGATTGTTATAAGATGTGTGCATGACATTTGTAGATCATTGTCGTCGCGTCATCCTCATGTCGTTCACGAGGAGGGTGTTGATGACCATGCTCCAAACATGGTGGGCCCTGAGCTGGCAGTCATACATCTAGGAGTTACACATGAAGCACCACCTTCTATAACTGATCCAAGAACTGATTCCCAAGTCTATGATAGGTTCCTACTTATGATGATGTCTATTAATGGTGCTCCACTGGTTGAACCTATGATGGCTAATCTGACCCTTTGAGTTCCAATAGCAGCATTATCCAACATTTTTAGGGGATGTTTGATCTCAGACAGCTAAGTCTTGGATAAAGACCATGATGTCTATGTTTATGTATTTGGAAACAACTCAAGAGAGGAGCTTCAAGCATGCAACATACATGCTTTGGGATTCAGCCAGGCATTGGTGGGATTTGGTTACCCAGGTCAGTCGTCATGAGGGATTTTTATTGGATGACTACCAAAATATCTTTTATGATAAGTTATTTCCTCAGCCAATGAGATCTGATAGTGCCAAGGAGTTCAAGCATCTTGAGGAGTGTTCTATTTTAGTTATGGAATATTCACCATGTTTCACTGAATTACTGTGCTTTTCACTACTTCAAACTGGTGATGAACTTTCAGGTGCTATTCGTTTTGAGGATGGGTTTCAGGACACCATTTGAACTCAGGTGAACCTATTTATACTTCCTACAATCTCTACAATAGTTGATCGGGCCCTTATCATTGAGTGTAATTTGAGGGACAGAGCATGTGCTAGGATTATTGGATCAGTGCCATGTCAGGACAGCAGTTCTTCTGGTGGAAGGAAACATTCCATTGAGGTTTATCATCAGGGCATTGGGAGCCAGAGTATCCAATTTTATAGCTCTATAGTGTTTCATCATTATGGGAAACCTGGGAATAAGAATCCACAGTGTGATAGTGACCCTATAGAGTAACAGTCTTGTGGATGTATGGGTCATCTTCATCACTTTATCAGGACCTTTACACCAGCTTCCAATGGAAACTGATTAACTTTAACTCCACCTTCAGGAGCATGTTCGTTTGTTCCTCTTTAGGTAGGGAGTTAGAGTTTTGCTGGTAGGTGTGGACAAAGAGGATGTCCTAGTAGTGGAAGTCTGATCCCTGATCACCAGCAGCGCCAGTAGAGCAGTCATGATCATGTTAGTCAATCTGTTGCACAAGGCCATGGATCAGGTAGTTTCTTGCCTTACAACTGATACCCAATGATCAGGCTACAAGACCATCTATAGTACAAGGTTCTATTCTAGTAGACTCTAATATTGTCTCTTATTTATTTGATATAGGTTCTACAAACGCTATAAGTTCTATATCTATCATGGAAATCCTCGAACTAGATATAGAGTATCACTATGGTGTAATGACCCTCAATCCACTGTTGGGAATATAGACGTGAAGGACCCCGGGACACCCTGAGAGGGGAGGGGTGAATCAGGGTGACCACTTTTTCTTTTAATTTGTTGGATCTTGTTCCCACGTTGGTAGGAACTTGTTGAACCTGTATGATGATTACGATCAAATTGAAAACATTCACATGCATAGAGAAGACACAGTCATTTTTACTTGGTTCACCACTAAGGGCTACGTCCAAGGAGCATACGCCGACAGGTTGCCGGTCGTACCTAAATCCACTATGCTTCACTAGCTACGGATACAAAAGTTCGGGTACAGACACTCTGTCCCAGGCTTACTGCCTTTACAATAGTTCAGGGATAACTCACTGCGTCCCTCGGGTCACTCCCGTTGACTCCCCCTGGCTCACTGCCGTTGGTGAAGTCCCACTCAGTTTATAGACGTGTAGGTCTCTTCTTCATTTGCATAAGAGTGAATCCTTTGTTGAATGTAGATGCTCTATTGAAGTCCGATTCTCACCAGAAGAATAATATCACTTTTCCTCGAATGAACCGAGTAGTATCTCGGCTTTCGTGCAGCTCCAGCAAGGCAGGCGTGCTTCAATAGTGCCTAGGTCTCCTTTTCAAGCCCGGCGCACAAGTCTCCCGGCGGCGCGCAAGTCTCAGGCGCGCAAGACTAAACTGGCACGCAAGTGTCATTGAAGCACCTGCGCGACACTGCCTTCTTGAACTAAATACTTGCGTGATCCACTTCCTTTCTCTTCCAAACTGCCTTGGGAGAACAACCAAACACCGGCGCGCAAACTCTACTTGCGCGACAAAACAACCACCTGCGCGACTCAACCACCTGCGCGACGAGAGCTCGAACAATCTCTCGGCCTTGAACTCCGTTCTAAATGAGGAGGGGTGGTACAGTATTTATAGGCAAACTGGACCCCCTGCGCGGCGGCGCGCAAGTCCCTCGACGGCGCGCAAGTGCTGTCTCCAGATCCTCTGTCGCGCAAGTTACTTGCGCGACCCAACCAACACTTGCGCGACCTTCATTCCTTAGCCAAATTGTGATATTATGATCCTCAAAAACATATGGCGCGCAAGTCTTTCATCCTCCAAGAGCTCGGCGCGCAAGTATCTTTGCCAAAAACACTTTACTTTATTTACGGATTTTCAGGCCCAAAAATTTGGCAAACACTGGGAAACAGCGCCACCTTCACTACTGTTTTCTGCTTGAACGGTATGATCACTTTGTTGGTACACACCCTGAACTTCCACTGATGATTGAAAACAAACACAAACCATACACCAAATCATGCTTTGAAGAACCTGGTTCCAACAATCTCCCCCTTTGGGTTTGTTGGCAATCAGAATAAATTCAATAGATCTCCAACCATGAGCAAATCCAAAACGCAAGAATCAACTCAGCTAACACTCTAAGTCTACGTGAGCAATGCTCAGTGTAGAAAACAAGAGAGAAAGCTTGAATTGGGTCTTAGTGTGTTGAAATCGTACACGAAATTCTCCATCCCGATGTTATCCTTATTAAACTTCTCATCACAAGCTTACACTTCTCATCACAGAAGAATTTCTTGCCTTGAATTTATTCCTTTCTCCCCCATTGACAATAAAACCAAAGACCGAAAAGTTTGTTCAACGTTCAGCTCAAGCCATACTCCCCCTGGATAGTATCTCCCCCATAAACCTGCATCACAGCCATAAACAGATAAAAACAGTTAAAACAAACGGGGAGAGGGGACTTCCGGAGCCTCCTTATGCAGTAGGAGGTGGTCGAACACCGAGGTTCAACCGATGCTTCTCGAACACAGCCGCAGACAATGGCTTGGTTAGGATATCAGCCACTTGCTCATTAGTTCCAACATGATCCATTTTAATCACGCCTTGTTCAACCTTTTCTTTGATAAAATGATACCGTATTTCAATATGTTTTGTACGAGAATGCTGAACCGGATTCTTCGTAAGATCAATTGCACTTTTGTTATCACAATAAATCACCATTGGTTGCTGCACCTTATCACCAATATCTGTTAGCTGCTGCTTCATCCAAAGAAGTTGAGTGCATGCTTTTGTGGCGGAGATATATTCAGCTTCAGCAGTACTAAGAGAAGTACTTTCTTGCTTCTTGCTCAACCAGCCAACACATTTATGCCCAATATAGAAAGCTCCACCACTAGTGGACTTTCTGTCTACTACATCCCCAGCCCAGTCAGCATCAGAAAACGCTGATAATTCACTGTCCCTGCCTGCAGCAAAAAATAACCCGAAGTTATGTGTGCCTTGAATATACCTCATGATTCTTTTTACTACTGACATATGTTCCTCCTTTGGATTACTCTGAAAGCGGGCCGCAAGGCATGTTGCAAAGACAATATCTGGCCTTGTCGCTGTCAGATACAGTAGGCTTCCAATGATCCTCCTGTACATGGTGGGATCAACAGAGTTCCCATCCTCATGCTTTCCAAGTTTAGTTCCAACAGGAATCGGAGTTGACATTGGTTTGGAGTCTTGCATATTGAACTTCTTCAGCAACTCTCTTGCATATTTTTCCTGAGAAATGAAAGTGTATTCCTTCTATTGAATTACTTGCAACCCCAAGAAATATGTGAGCTCCCCAATCATAGACATTTCAAATTCTGATTTCATGTGGTTGGAAAATTCATCCACTGATTTCTGCCTGCTGCCAAGAAAAATGATATCATCAATGTAGACAAGAACCATGAACTGATCTTTTGGAGAATTCTTCACATAGAGATTGTGATCAACTCCTCCTCTTTTGAATTCGAACTTATTGAGATATGAATCTAGCCGTGAGTACCATGCCCGTGGTGCCTGCTTCAAACCATATAGAGCTTTCTTTAGTTTGCAGACCTTTGTTTCATCGGTACCCAAGACAAACCCCACCGGTTGTTCAATGTAGACTTCTTCTTCGAGTACACCATTCAAGAATGCTGTATTAACATCCATTTGATATACCTTATATCCTATTTGGAGTGCCATGGCAAGGAAAAGCCTGATTGATTCCAGTCTAGCAACTGGAGCAAAGGTTTCTTCAACATCAATACCTTCAATCTGGGAGTATCCTTTACATACCAGTCGTGCCTTGTTTCTGATAACACTTCCATGCTCATCAAACTTATTTTTGAAAATCCATTTGGTACCAATCACATTGTGACCTTCAGGTCTCTGGACAAGATCCCATGTCTGATTCTTATCAATCTGATCTAATTCATCATTCATGGCTTTCACCCAAGATTCATCTTTTGCAGCTTCTTCGAATGAGGATGGCTCTACAACTGATAGAAATGCAGATTGCGTGGTATTCCTCATCCTTCTGGTTTGTGTGGGTGCACTCCTATCCCCAATTATGTTGGATGGATCAATCTCAGCTCTTCGATTTCTCCTGCGAGGTTCAGTAGTATTCACTTCAGCCATAGTTTCTTCTTCAGATTCTTCTTCTGAGTCAACATCATTATGTGATTGATGAGTGTTTTGAACAGCTTCCTCTATTTCTGCATTTGTAGTTTCTTCATGTCCACATTCTTCATGACTTTCTATCACATCAACATATGACGTCCGTGAAGCATTTGTGGTTTTCTCTTCAATTATCTTAACATCATTGCTTTCCACAATCCTTCCCAAACGATTGTTGAAACATTTGTAGGCTTTGCTGTTCATTGAGTAACCGAGGAAGATTCCTTCATCTGCGTTGTCACCATATTTCCCCTGATTTCCTTCTTTGTTCCTGATGAAGCACTTACTTCCAAAAACACGAAAGTATTTTAGAGAAGGCTTCCGTCCATGCCACAATTCATATGGTGTCTTCGTCTCACCCATATAAAGTCCTGTTCGATTCTGAATGTACACTGCAGCTTGAACAGCCTCTTTCCAGTAATGTCGTGGAATACGACTCTCAATCAACATAGTTCGTGCCATGTTGTTCACCTGTCGATTCCTTCGTTCAACAACTCCATTTTGTTGTGGAGTTCTCACAGCAGCTACCTCATGTTGTATCCCATGCTTCTCCAGATAATTTTCAAATTCAATGGACGTGTATTCTCCTCCATTGTCAGATCGCAACACTTTGATTGTTCGTCCAGTATCATTCTCGGCGATTCGCCGATATGTTTTCATGCAGTCAAGGACCTGTCGTTTCCGGTGAATGACCATCACACATGCCATTCGACTGTAATCATCTATGAAAAGGACAAAGTACCTTTCTCCATGAGTTCTGACAACATTTATTAGACCACAAACATCGGTATGAATCAGATCAAGAAGGTGAGATGCCTTTTTCTTCTTTGGCCGATATGAACTGCAGACCAACTTCCCACGAATACAAGCATCACAGGATTTTTCACGCTCACGCTTCAGGTTGGGAATGTCCACGACAATTCTCAATTTTGATATTTTCTCCATGTCTTGTTGATTGATGTGTCCCAATCTCCGATGCCACAGATTGTTTTCTTCTTCAACAGTCATGTAACATACATTCTCTTCACTATCAACCTGATACAAGTTGCCTTCTGTTCTGCATCCTTTCATAAGTGAATTGCCGGTTTTTCCCTTGATGGTGCAGCCTTTCTGATTAAAAGTAACCATAAGTCCTGAGTCACAGATTTGACTCAAACTGAGGAGATTATGACGTAGGCCATCTACGTAAAGGACTTCAGTCTTCTTTAGTTCTCCATTAGCTAATTTGGTACTTCCACTCCCTTTGATTTTCAGAGCCCCATCATTACCAAATCTTACTGTACCATCAACATTCTTTATGATATTTGTTAGTAGACCGGCATTACCTGTCATATGAGATGATCAACCGCTATCTAGAATCCAGGTACTGTTGTTCTTTGTAGCTTTGAGAGCTACCTCTGCAAGGTTTGATTTCTCAATCTTCCTCCTTTCCTTCCATGAGACATTAGATTGAGTATATAGAACTGATGGCCTTTCAACTATCTCTTCCGCAAACCCAGGTTCTTCATAGTCAAAGTCTTCTTTAAGAGGTGAGAACCTGTTTGAAAGAGAAACATCGTCTTGCTGACGAGACTTGACATGTCTGGAACTTCTGCATGAGGTGTCAATGTCCCTTCTCTGCCTGCAATTAATGGCCTTATGACCAAAGTTAGAACAATGAAAACAATATCCATAGAAATTATTTCTTCTATAAGAATTAGGATATGAAATTGTTCTCCTTTGTTGAGCATCTATATCTTCTCCATTCAGATAGCTTCTTGCCTCTTCACAATAGGACATGGTATGGCCGAGATAGCCACAGAACTGACACTTCATGAGAAGAAATGTCTTCTCACTTGAATTTTTCCTTATAGCTTCTTCCTTGGGAGAATAGTAAGACTGTCTGCCATTTTTGAAAGTTTGAGGATAATTTTCAGGTCTCCTTTTAGTTTGGATTCAGGGTTCCTTTTTCAGCACTCTAGGTAACATTTCAACATGTTCAACTTTCATCTTATCTTTCTTTTGGATCTTTGCACTTCCAGAAGTTGATGACTCAGCCTCACAGCCAATTCCACTCTTTCCCATGCAAGCAGGTCTTTGATCACTCAAGACTTTTCCAACCCCATCTGAACCACACTTGGCTCTTGCAAGTAATTCTACATCTGAGAATCTTCCGAACTGTATTTTCTTCCTTGATTCTTTTGGAACTGATTCTGTCTCCATTTTACTCCTCGGAGTAACTACTTCCTCCTCAAGACCCTCAACAGTCTTGGATTTTTCATCCAGTCTGGATGTGAGGTCATTGATGACCTTTGCTTGCTCTTCAATTCTCAGCTTCAGATCAACTGCATCATCATTGCTTTCAATTATTTTAGACTGTACCTTCACAAATTCTTCCAGTCGTTCAATTTCAGCTTCAAGTTGATCAACATATTCAGTTGATTCTTCTACAATTGATTTCCACTTATTGCAGCTCTTACATTTAATCTTAAGCTTACTAACTGCATCCTTAAGTTGCACCTCAGGATCTACACAAGTTCTCAGTTGTTTTTCACCATCAGTATCTTCTGACTTTTCAACAGTGGCCATCATAGAAGCATGGTTCCCAGTTTTGAATTCTGGTTCTTCTTCATCACAGAATTCATTGTCAACTTCTTCCTCTTCACAGACAAAACTCTTTCTTTGCATTTTCTTACCAGATTTGAAGTCTCCCTTTTTGAAGAACCTTCTTTGAGGCTTCTTGAAGTTTTCATCTTCACTGTCATCATCATTGATATTCTTCAAGCACTGAGAGGCAATATGCCCAACTTTTCCACAACGGAAGCATGCGAGAGGTAACTTCCCTTTGAATTTCCCTTTCCCCTTCTGGAACTTCTTTGCAATGAGAGAAAGAATTTCTTTCTCTTCGTCATCATCACCGCTACTATCCTTTGAGATTTTCAATTTATCCATGGCCTTGAATGCCATTTCCTTGCTCACCCGAGTCGTAGCATCTTCTGGTTTGACTCTCATTTCATATGCTACCAAACTGCTCCGTAAGTCATCTAGAGAAAGTTTGGTAAGATCTCTTTCCTCAAGAGCTGACACCTTCGCATTATACAGAGGTGGAAGTCTTCTTAATATTTTATTTACAATATAAATGTCTTTGATTTCTTCGCCTAGACCCCGAATTGCTCCAACCACTTCAGTAATTCGATTGAAGAAAGAGTCTGCATTCTCGTCTGGATGCATCTTCAGATCATCAAACCGATTGTGTAGCACTTGTAGTTTCGCCTCCTTCACTTTGCTATCACCTTCATAAATATTCTCAAGTTTATCCCACATAGATTTTGCTGAGGTGAAATTCATCACCTTCAGGTAAATCTGATCAGAAAGGGCAGCAGTGAGAGCATTCTGTGCTTTGGCATCTGCATCAAGAAGTTTCCTGTCTGTTTCAGTCATAGCCAGACCTGTTGGATCAGTGACATGTATTCCTTGCACAGTAGAAAAAAGAACTTCCATTCCAAGAGATCTTAGATGAGATCTCATTCTATTCTTCCAGATCTGGAAATTGCTTCCATCGAAGTGAGGGACTCCCCTGACATTGATCGCGTTTTCCATGATGAAGAAGGTCAGATTCAACGCCAGCAACCTGCCTCTGATACCACTTGAAGGACCCCGGGACACCCTGAGAGGGGAGGGGTGAATCAGGGTGACCACTTTTTCTTTTAATTTGTTGGATCTTGTTCCCACGTTGGTAGGAACTTGTTGAACCTGTATGATGATTACGATCAAATTGAAAACATTCACATGCACAGAGAAGACACAGTCATTTTTACTTGGTTCACCACTAAGGGCTACGTCCAAGGAGCATACGCCGACAGGTTGCCGGTCGTACCTAAATCCACTATGCTTCACTAGCTGCGGATACAAAAGTTCGGGTACAGACACTCTGTCTCAGGCTCACTGCCTTTACAATAGTTCAGGGATAACTCACTGCGTCCCTCGGGTCACTCCCGTTGACTCCCCCTGGCTCACTGCCGTTGGTGAAGTCCCACTCAGTTTATAGACGTGTAGGTCTCTTCTTCATTTGCATAAGAGTGCATCCTTTGTTGAATGTAGATGCTCTATTGAAGTCCGATTCTCACCAGAAGAAGAATATCACTTTTCCTCGAATGAACCGAGTAGTATCCCGGCTTTCGTGCAGCTCCAGCAAGGCAGGCGTGCTTCAATAGTGCCTAGGTCTCCTTTTCAAGCCCGGCGCGCAAGTCTCCCGGCGGCGCGCAAGTCTCAGGCGCGCAAGACTAAACTGGCGCGCAAGTGTCACTGAAGCACCTGCGCGACACTGCCTTCTTGAACAAAATACTTGCGCGATCCACTTCCTTTCTCTTCCAAACTGCCTTGGGAGAACAGCCAAACACCGGTGCGCAAACTCTACTTGCGCGACAAAACAACCACCTGCGCGACTCAACCACCTGCGCGACGAGAGCTCGAACAATCTCTCGGCCTTGAACTCCGTTCTAAATGAGGAGGGGTGGTCCAGTATTTATAGGCAAACTGGACCCCCTGCGCGGCGGCGCGCAAGTCCCTCGACGGCGCGCAAGTCCTGTCTCCAGATCCTCTGTCGTGCAAGTTACTTGCGCGACCCAACCAACACTTGCGCGACCTTCTTTCCTTAGCCAAATTGTGATGTTATGATCCTCAAAAACATATGGCGCGCAAGTCTTTCATCCTCCAAGAGCTCGGCGCGCAAGTATCTTTGCCAAAAACACTTTACTTTATTTACGGATTTTCAGGCCCAAAAATTTGGCAAACACTGGGAAACAGCGCCACCTTCACTACTGTTTTCTGCTTGAACGATATGATCACTTTGTTGGTACACACCCTGAACTTCCACTGATGATTGACAACAAACACAAACCATACACCAAATCATGCTTTGAAGAACCTGGTTCCAACAAGACGGAGGGCATACACCAGAGCAAGGACTGTACACTTGTGGAAGATTGTTACCCCGTCATGTGAAATATCTTTGTTCTCGACAAGAAAGGCTTCACTTTCATTCCTAGGATGGACTAGTTATCCCACTATCATGTCATTGTAGACTTTTATCACATAAAGCATTATTTTACATCACTGGATGATAGATGTTATCTTTTCAATTTTGAGTGGGATTTCTATGCTGGGAGAGCTAGAACAAAGCATCATGGTCTTGGTGGATTGACCACCAAGATTCCAAATATTATCATGGAGGATTAAGGTTTTCTTCAAAATGTTTTCCCTCTAGTAGTTGATCATTTCATGGAAGTCTTTCCTAATGAGCTTTCTGGATTACCTCATATGAGAGATCTAGTGTTTACAATAGATATTGTTCTAGGAGCAGCTCTATTGTCTATTCCTCATTACAGTATGGCACCTACTGAGCTGCAGGAGCTAAAGAGGCAGATAGAGGACCTCAAGGCCAACGATTTTATAAGGAATAATACATCTTCTTGGGGTTCAACCTTGCTTTTTTTGGGAAGGAAGATGAAACTATTCATTTATGCAAGTATTAAATAAATTTAAACCAACTTAGGATTAATAAATGTTATCCACTTTCATGAATTGATGATTTATTTGACCAGATCTGAGGAAGAATGGTTTTCTCTAAGATTGACCTGAGATCGGGTTATCATTAGGTGCGAGTCAGGACTTCAGTTATACCTCATACAACATTTCATAGTAGGTATGGTCTGTATGAGTATATTTTTATGTCATTTGGTCTTATGATCGCACCAAATGTTTTCATGTATTTGATGAATTGGGTTTTACATCCCAATTTTGAATCTTTTTTCATGGTCTTTGTGGATGACATCTTGGTTTATTCACGTACTTGTAATGACCAATCCAAAACATCTTGAGAGTGTTCTGAGTATACTGTGAGGGCATCATCTTTATTCCATGATTTATAAATGTGACTTCTAGATAGACAAGGTCCAGTTTTTGGGAAGTATTAGTTTAGAATTATATGTATATGTTGACCCTAAAAAGGTTAGTGCTATAGTATCCTGGGAGCAGCCCAAGACCATGTTTGATATCAGGATATTTTTTGGGCTTGATAGATATTACAGGAATTTCATAAATGTTTTTCTCATCTTTTTTGAACTGTTACTAGTCTTACTATGAAGGGTGTCAAGTTCAGATGGTCAGATGAATGTGAGAAATCCTTTTAAGAGTTGGAAGGGAGGCTTGTCTCGACACCAATTTTGATTCTTCTAGAAATAGTTAAAGGTTATATCGTCTTAGAAGATGAATCCAATATTAGCCAAAGAGAAGTGTTGATGTAGAAAGACAAAGTAATTTTGTAAGGATCTTCGATGTTTAGGCATCATGAGGGAATTTTCCCGATGCATGACCTCGATCTAGAAGCAGTTCTCCATGCCTTATGTTACTGGAGACATTATCTCTTAGGTGAGTTCATTGTGGTGTATAAAGATCAAAAGTTCCTTAGGTATATATTTTATAATAGTGTCTTGAAACTTTGATAGAAAATATGGATCAAATTTCAACAATACTTTGATTTTGATCTTGCTTATACACCAAGACTAGGTAATGTGGTTGCAGATGCACTGAGTCGGAAATCTAAAATGAAAGTCATATAATAATCCAATGACGAATGGAAGTTAATTTCCCTCTTTTCTGAAACATTGAAAATATCATATAACATTTCATTACAAATGTTTGGCCACCATGTTTTCTTTACATGTAAATAATTTTGAATTTGACCCCACTAATTATCATGAAAATCTATTGAATTGAAATATTCATTCCATAAATGATTCTTTCTCGTACATCCATGTTAATATTTATTTAAAAAATAATTTATAATTTATCTGAATTTTCATATTTATTTTTATCAATCTCAACTATATAATCATTATTTATATTCTTTTTATATATACATATATAAAATCAATTTATTAACAAATTGGATTATATTTGTTGATCATGTATTCTGTATAACAATTTTATCAAAAGTAGTCTATAACCCCACCTCGAGGTAAAAAAATCCATTTACATTAGCTTCATTATCATCACTACGATTGTCGAATTTGGATTTATCCATAATAGAAACTGAGACATCTTCATCAATATCCTTGAAATCTTTGATTTCCTTAGAATGAAACTCATTTATTTCCTCATAATATTATGAGAGCATGTTTTTCCTTTTAAATAAATTCTTCTTTATTTTTCTTTTTTACCTTAACATAATTTGGATATATATAATTGGATCATTATAATAATTCTCGAGTTGATATTTTATTGGATATTTAGTAAGAAGATGTACAATATTTTAATAAAAAATAAATGTTAGAGGAATTTTCACCATGAACATCAGTTTACAACATTTTATTTTATTGAGCGAAATGACATAAATTCATATATGTTTTTCCAATAGATTATCTTCCGCCATGAGAAATTACATGCACCTAAATTTCATATATTGTCTTTATAATTAATAAAATTGAATATCCATAATTTATCATCATCAAATATTCCATGTGAATGATTTAAAATCATCAGGGAAACCAACTTGATATCCCTTTACATAATAACAGAAACCATTATATTAAAATAGAAAGGTAAACATTAAATGATTAATTTTACAAATCTCACATGTTTTTTAACATTTCTATTCCCAAACTTATCCTCTAAAAATTAATTAACCTATATATAAATGAGTAAAAATATGTTATCAGGATCATATTAATGTTTTCATACTTGTTTTATAGAAAATAGAGGTTAGGATACATGAGTTTCTAATCGCCTTTTAGGTTTCTAATAGGTTTACCAATACAAAATGTGATGATATACATGACATCAACCATATTCATAGAGCTTTTTATTATACTCCCCCAATAGCATTAGTCCTTTGGAATTAAAAACTATCTTCTTGAAATATTTTTCTAGAAGGATTCTATATTCCATGTTAATGAAAACTCCATGAATTAGGGAAATGTGTGCATCTATTCCAATAGATTGAAAGTGTTGCTTCATCAAGTTATTTTATTGTCAAAAATATATTATTATAAAATATTGAAACAACATTATGAATGAATATTGCTAAAATAATTGGTGAAGGGGAGAAATCCCCTATGATAACTACACTTTTCTTATGATACCACTGATTAAGAGACACATAATAATGATTACATAAGGGGATGATAAATTATGGTATTTTTTACGAAAATTATGGAAGAAATATACATAATAATGTAATTAAACATTGATATCATTATAGTTCATGAAATGAACATACATCTATATAATGAAACTATGGAATTTAACCATTGATAATGATTTGCAATCACATAAAACCCAATATTTCACACTCTCACATTAAAAGGAATTTATCACCTTGATGAGTTTTCAACTATATTATTTTTACCCTTAACTAACTTTATCTCATCAGATAGTGTAATGATTATACACATGGGGAATAAACAAATATGCTTATGAGATACTATATGGGTGGAAAACTATTTTATCCTTCCCTCTAAAAATGTTACATATTCACCTCCATGCATTCTATAAAAATATAGAATCATAAATTATAAAAATTATTTCATCTTATCTCTATTAATGGTTCTCAAAATACTATCCACTTTCATTTAAATTTTGAAAATACTATATAATTTCTTAATCAATTATGAGAATGATTTTCCATATCTATATTAAATATTTAGAAAACATTTTTCTTTTGAAATTAAATTCCATGAATAATTTTCTACACACTCATATGTTTATTAAAATATTAACAATTTTAAGTTAAAATATTTCCATTTCAATGATATTTACAATTAAATTAGTTATGAAACATATTTATTCTATATTGATGATAATACTAGGGAGAATAATATTTCACATGGTTTATTCAATGTGTGATATGTCTAAGGAGAATTCACTTAGTGATGTTCAGCTGTACAATAATTCACTAGTTCGCTACTTAATTAATATTGGGTAGATTCACTATTTTTTATTTTTTACATCTCTCACAATGAAATATCACTTGTCTCTCATAATATTTTCACACTAACAATTATATGTAATGAATTGATATCTCTAAAAAGTAAAATTTTTAAGAGTGATCCACTAGAGATGGACCAATAACAAGTCAAACTGTCTTCCATTTGTAGTAAATAAAAAACATCAATAGTGATGTTCAATTTTTAATTATTTGGGAGTATCAATTAATATATGATAATATATCTTTTTTTGTACCATTTATTAAAGTAGATTTTGAAATTTAAAAGTGATCATGTGTATGTTTTCTAGAGTTTATATCATCGGTTATTAATTTACTTTAGTCAAAACCACTTCATATTCCTCATAAAAATATATGTTAAAGGTTCCCTTAAGACCTTCATGCATTCCTATTTTGGTTGATATATAAATTATTATATTTTAATTGATATATGTTGAACCATGGAATATTTCACTTTCATTATGAAATGGTTCCTTTAGTTAGTTGTTAACTTCAATGAACCCTCACTCAAAAAATTTCCCCTCTTAATTTTTTCACATTTCCATAATTCTGAATCATTATACCCCTCATCGAAATTTATAGTCTTATATTTTCCACAATTTGTTTTCATGAATTAATTTTTTTTATTTTCATCAATAAAATGACTAAATTAATTACTATCATCATTTGGAGGTACAATTATACAAAGGTATTTCATAAAACATCATTCTTTACCATCAAATCTAACAAGGGAGTGGTTATCTGGCTTCCCATTTTTGAACAGAGATATTGAAAAACAATTTTCAATAGAGTGACCTCTACCATAGAATAGTTTCTTATTCAATCATTTTTAGTGGAATATTTTTCCAATACATCCTTAATAATGAATAATACCTATAAAATAATTTTTATTTATCCCTTTTTAGATTGGAATATTACAGAATCTACTCTCATGAATGGAATAAACCACTAGAGATGTAACAAAGCACAATAGGTAGTTTTTATATAAACATTATCTTATAAAACATAGTGGTTTTATACATATTCTTTCCAATCATTTCACTAATAATATATAAATTGGAAAAAACATGGAATATTATACAATGGATTGGTTTTTTTCATTTGAAAAAATAATTATTTAGATTCCTATAAAATTCAAGAAACTACATGGATGATTTTTCATTATTAATATGTGATGTTTCATTATCATTATTTCCAAAATTTCAAACAAAAACATCCTATAATTTAAAATTCATTTTGGGATCCCAAATAATTTTCTCTCTTTAGATAAGGATTGATATTGAATATTCTTAATATGAAAATTCATATTTTTATTGTTCTTAATTGTTATTTAGATGATGTATAATGTTTGGAATGTAATTATTTAAAATAAAATCATGCATGTTATCATGTAATGTATGAGTGACTTGGTTAACCAATATTACATATCCCTTTTATTATTTTTTATATTAAAAATCCAAATTTAACAAAATATTCTCTTCCCCTTCATGTTTAACCTCCTATCTCCTTTACATAGTAATATCTATAAATATAAATAATCCCCTTCCTATAATTCTAGGTTTTTTCATTGTTTATCTACTTGATTTTTTCAATAAATTTCACTATGTTGATGTGTTTTCGGATGAATCATACATTCATTGATGAATTCTACAAAATTTATGGTCCCAATAATTCATTTTAACATCATTATCCAAGCATGTAGGAGTTAGAAAATATTTTCTATATTGGGATTAATTATTATTTATTTGAATTCATGATAAATTGATATTATTGTATGAGAATAACACTAAAGGTAGGTATTGGTCCCAATATTCTGGATTTCCAAGTGAGCATTATAATAACCCACGATTTTCATACATAGATATCAACTCTTTTTAATTGACATTCATTACATTACAAAGTCACATAACTAATGATCGTAAGTGTATAGTGACTTTGGGAACATAAAAAACTAGTTCATAAGAGTTATTTTTCGTCTTCCGTATAGTTCTTTAAAACTATCACCCTTCTTTGATATATCACGTGTAATACCTGTCATTATAACAAGTGTAAAAGAATCAAAATAATGGGTGGTATCATATGACTAGTAAGGGTATACATGGGAAATATATAAACATAACATTTGTATAAGTGTATCAGTACATGATCATGACATATTAAAACCATACCTTGAATATCAAAGATCAAAATCATGAGTCATTGCATAAATATTTCTAGTTCAAAATGCATTAATCATAATGATATAAAATAATATGATCCCTTAGAGAATAACATTTTCATAAGACATGAAAGTGTGGTGTAATCATATACATTGAAAATAATTTACATAATACTCAAGGATTGTTGACATGGATATCATAATGAAATATGTTCTCTCCCCAAAAAATTTTAATAGTCAAGGTTCCCCACAAATATTGTCATAGTGGACACAGTCCCTTACTAAACATGGTTCATTGCCCATTCTGGTTATATTTATCTAATGTGATTTCAATATTTATACATTTAATTGGATGGAGATATATGTTCCACCTATTAAATAATTATAATTAGTCAAATGTTATCTATAACATCATAAAAAAGTCATCATATTATAACCTATGAAAACAAATGGGGTTCATAAGAATTACATAATATCATAACCCATGGAAAATAAATGGGATTCATATAAATTTTATCCTAGAATAACCAATGGAAAATAAAGAAGTTTTATAGAAATATATTCATCATTATCAGAACCTATTTAGATAAATAATAAGGTTGGTAAAATCGAATAATATGATAAATATAAATTATATAAAAAATATTAAAGAATTCTTGAGGAAAATATCATTTAAATTTTGAAAACAGTTATTTGAACTATAAAAAACCCAAATATTAAAAAAAACATTTTATTTAAAAATAATTTTGGAAACTTTTGATGTATACTTTAAAAAAAAGAGTTTTCATTAAAGGAAAAATTTTAATTTCATGTTTTACTCTTTAAAAAATGGAAACATTAACATTTTTTAAAAAATATAAAAGAAATAATATAGAAAATAACATGAAGAATAATTTTAATCAATTGTTTAAAAAATAATCCAAGGGTTTGAATTAAATTAAAAATTTAAGGAAATTTTTTGAAATTTTCATTAATATATTTTTGAAAACATGGATAAGAATGAAAAATCATTTTCGATCCAAGAGAGATATAAAAGTGCTTTTACTTAAACAATTATTTTGGAATACTGATCACATAATGATAGAAAAATAAAGGGAAATATTTATTTTATATAAATAACCATATGAGATGAAAATAAATGAGTTTATTTAGTGAATTATTAGAATATTCTATCATATGAATGATTAACTTAAATAATCTTGGTAAAAATATGAGATTGAATAAGAAAACATTAATCACTTTGTTATCTTTGGAATATATTCCAAAGTAATGAATAAATTTAAACTGAAACATAAATATCATGAAAATAAGGAAATTAATTAAATAACATATTAATGACTTAATATATACACCTCATAAAATAAGATTGGTATAAAACATAACATATGTCCCAAAAAATGTAGTTTAAGACAAAAAAATACCATACCATAAGTATCAAATTGATTTTTTACATGTTTAAGCTCATTTAAAATAAATATAATTTTATTTAAAATATATTATATAACCATATTCATATTTTCCAAACCATATATGATTTATGTTTTACATTTTATTACTTGTTTATCAATAATTCCTTGTTAAAATCTTGTTTTGGGTAATAACTGCTTTGTTTTTTTGTAAACATTTTGGTTTGTTATATTAAGTTATTTTACATTGATAATGGTTCCATAATATATATAATTTTATCCATGATATAAATATAATATATATTCTTTATATATTTATTTATTGTAGTCTATTAAATTTTGATATAGAAATTGGGTTACACCATTTATGGAGATGATAAGTCGTACATAAATATGAACATCATTTCCATATTCATGATGTATAAAAAGAATGGAAGGTAAATAACATATCACCTTTAAATATTCATTATTATTTCATATTTATCACATATATTCATTAAATTTATCCTTTACTACCTTCCATGTAAATTGTTAGTGAAAAATGAGTCACATCACTCCATGAGGCGATAGTTCATCATACACACAAATGCCTTTACCATTAATTAAATGGAGTTTAAGGTAATAATTAATATGATATATAAATTTCATATAATTATTAATATTTTATTAAAATTATATATCAAAATAAACTAATCCTTATTAATTTTCACGTAAATCGTATTTGAATAACTTATCACATTGCTTCAAGAGGTGGTAGACCGCCATACACACCATTATTAGTTTTCTGTTCCATACGAGGGAGTAAGAAACAGTTTTATGGAATATAACATGATATATCAATGTATATGTAAAAAAATATAAATTTTTTTTATATAATCATATTTTAGTAACATTTGAATTAGGTGTGACTATAAAAAAATTAAATGCTCTATTAAGGATGTATCCTCATATTCAGAAAATGAAATTAGGTTTTCTCCAAAATCATTTATAGGATGGTTCTATTATAATATAAATGATTATAGGATGACTAAAGAGAATAAAGTAATATATTTACATAGTTATTAGATGATCCAGTTGGTTTTTGTGTGTCGAGAGGAGATGAGAGGGGGTTGCCTTTTATAAGTGGGGAAGAAGATACACATTGAATTTTTTAAAATAAAAACATGTACCGACATTTTTCATATTAAAAAGGATATAAAATCTGTATTTATAACACTAAATAGTTTATATGGTCTAAATATTAAAATAAATTGTTTTTTGGGTGTCTTTCTAGGTATTTTTACCCCTTATATTTTTAGTTTAACACCTAGTAAACTCGTTTTAACCTTAATCATAGTAAATAATTTTTACAATTTCCACTATTAATTATAGTAAAAAATTATGTTAAATTATTTCATTATTTAAATTATAATAATTAAAAACATATAATCCATTTTTAGAAATTCAATTCACAGAAGTGGTAGAATTTAAATAAATCATAAACCTGCGAATGTGATAAAAAAAATTTATCAAAAGAAAAATGTTTCAAAACATTAAAAAGCTTTTACCTCAAAATTATTTATGAAATTGATTCCAATGACCTATATCAGTTTAATTATAATATTATTAAACTGATTTTACTTTTATAACATTTTATAAAAAATTAAAATATAAATTCTTTAATTAGAATGTCAATTTTCAATAAAAACCTATACTTTTCACTATTCATCAAAAAATTATTATTTTCAAAAAATTAAAATAATTCACCATAATATAATTTTGAAATGTTGATTATAAAATAATCTTTCATTTTTTAAAAAAAATTATAAATTTTTAAAAAATTAAATTTATTATTTATTTATAAATAACACTAAAAGCATTTTTTGAGAAAATATAATTTCTGTAAAATGTAAATACTATACCCGAAATTAAGTACTTTTACATGAACAAGTTTTCAATATATTTAATGATTAAAGGTAAATTTTTTATTTTTTATTCCTATCAATACGACCATATTGAATGGCCAGGTAATAATAACCTTGTTAAATAGTAATATAAATATAATATTGTGGTTCTTTAGAAATCGGTGATGCATGTAGAACAATATATCGATGATATTATTTTTTTCCAAATAAATATTTCATAAAATATCATGTTGTTACATACTAACGCCTTAAAATTAATTTAATCCCTGAAATTTCATCGTAGTGATATGAACAACTAAAGATAGTTCTACCTCATTATATCCTTAGTATCCCACATAGAATTCTCAAACTAGTGGTTTCACCAAAAATATTCTACCAGTTGAGTGGTAATGTTTCATATAATATTCTCTCTATGATCCATAATATACATCAGTTGTTCCATATATGAAATATATTACACATTTAGTGTGTACTCTGTGTTTTGTACATGTAAATGGTTATGTAAGTACTTCCTCAAGAGAGAAACATGGAACACATCATGGAATTGAGGGAGGATTGGTGGAAGGACTAACTGACAGACTACCATGATGATATAGTCAATAATTTCAATGAGATTAATATACCTAGGTCATAGTTTTCCATTCCATCCAAATATTACTACCATATTTCTTCGATAAATTCTTATAAACACCTTATTCCCAACTAAAAATTCAAGATCACATTAAAGACTATAAGAATAACTTTTCTATTGACATTATTCATTTGGATTTGATGTTGAAGATATTTAATCTTATAAACCCTTTCTTTAGATATCTCAAGTCCCAACTTCTTTATTTATCAAAATTCATTCCCTCATTTTATAGCTCCATAATTCTTTCCATAGAAGGATTTATAATGCTTCATATGAATACTCATGTAAAAGAAATTATTGTATGAAATATCAACTAAACATAAGAAGTTGACTCCAACCACCATTGGAATACATATAATAAGATCTCAAAATATCCTATAGGTTTTGAATTGTTCACTTAGAATGAAAATTTGTCTATGGATGATATACAGTACAGAAATTCAACATTATATTAATATCTTTCAAAATAATCCACCAGAACTTTTGAATAAAACTCAGATCTAAATCTGACACAATGGAATATTATACTCCATACAACATTCCACATCCTTAATGTATATCTATGAAATATTATTCAAAGAGAAATATTCTCTGATAGTGATGAAGTGATGGGAGTTTTTAATGTGATCAACTAAAACCCATCTACAATTATCACTTTTATATATTTTTCTGGAGTCCAATGACACAATACATGGTGATGTTTTATAATTTCTATTCTAGTATGGGTAATGGATGTGACATCCCCTTAGACTTATATCTCTCAAAAATAACATTTTTATATACAAAACATTTAGATACGAACTCTGTGATATCACTACTCATTCCATCACACCAGAAATACTCATTAAATTCTCTATGCAACATCGAACATATAAGAAAAAATGTGAATGAAGAACATTGAGTATTCTATAATAATTTTTTCATAAAATCTTTTATGGATGGAAATCATAAATTTTTCATGATCCTCATTATTCAAATATTATCAAAGTTAAACTCAAGAATATTTCTCACCTTCTTCTACATATCTATATCATCCTTATGAGCCTATTTAATCTTCACATGGATAGATGGTTAAACATTATTTTGAGAAAGATAATGATTATTTCCTTCCATCACTATTTCTAAAACAATGACATAAAAATCCATAAATTTTGGATCTTTTGTGATCCTCATCATGAATAATCTTCTTGGACCCTTTTTACTCAAATAATTGGACAACTTGTTCACTTTCTTAGAGTGGAAATGTATTGAGAAGTCATAATCATTAATATTATCTTATCATATCCTCTGATTCATAGTAATTTTATTCTATGAAATTATATAAATTAATTTTTTTTGATCATTATATATCTCACACTTTTCCCCACAATGATAATTCATAATTATATTTAATTAAAAAATGACCATAGCCAACTCAAAATGTAAAGTTGGTTATTTTTTCGCATGAACCTTCAATTTTCATGAGGCATAATATATAACCATTACATTCTTCATAATAATTCATACCAATATATTCTTATATTATTACTTAAATATTATAAAACATCCTATACTACAACATAATTTAATATTTTGTGTATTGTCTAATTTTCTCTTTAGTTCCATGAAATTTTTATCACATTTATTTGTTTGATGGATCTTAGCTCCCTTTTTTATTTATAATGGTGGGTGGGTTAGATAATCATGACAAATTATACATATATCATTTATTATATCCTGATAAACCACAAATTCTTCATATCCTAGTCACTATGGTGTTTTTGAACAGATATTCAATAACCTATGTCATTGATGGATTCACCGATTTACCCTTTCTTGATATTAGATGATAGAAAATGTAACATTTTTCCTCCAAAATTCCAAAATTTTAATATTTTAAAATATTTTTTCCTCATTTAGGGTCTTTAGTAAAATTATAATATGATTTAAGTGCTCTTCCTTGATATTTCAATAGATAATACTATCATCTATAAATACTACAAAAAATTTATCAAGGAAATTTCAAAAGAACCTATTCATTAAATATATGAAGATATCCAGGGAATTAGTAAGAAAAGTAGCTTAAATATATACTCATATTGTCAAAAACTTGTTTGGAATCCTATCTTTGATATATCCTCCCTCATAGCCCCTAATTGGTGATATCCAAAATAACTATCAATCTTAGAAAAATGTTGAGGTGAATGAAGTTTATCAAGAAAGTAAGCAATATGGGGTAGATGAAACTTTTTATTGATTGTGATCTTGTGAAAATACTAATAATAAATCAAGAGTCCCATTGATCCTAATTTCATTTTGAAAAAGGGAATGGGTTTACGCTATGGTGACAAAATCCTCCTAATTGATCCCATATCAAGATTCTCCTTGTGTGGCTTCTTCAATTCCTACAACACAATAGGTTCCAATCTTTTGGGAGTCTATAAAATAGGCACAGAACCATATACGAGTCCTATAAAAAACTCCACAATATGAATAGGTTGAACAATAGGACAATACAGTGAAAACCCATCAATAAACTCCCAAAAATTGGAAAATAATCGATGTATAGTTTCTCCGCATCTATCTTTGAAAGAAACCCATTTTGAATAGGAATCAAAACCCATACAATGGATGTGATTTCCATGAATAGTAATTATTTACCATCTCACTAATATATTACCATAGGTTAGTTAGGAATATAAAATGGGACTTTAATTCCATGAAAATCAATGTGGGATTTATATTGAACAAGAAAATCCACTCCTTAAATAAAATCAATTTCAACTAGAGGATTAATGTAATGATTTTTAGGAAGCACATTCCCACAAAAGAAAATAAGAGATGAATCGTATACATGAGATATGATAATCATAACATTAGGTAATTTCACTACTAAATTTATATCTAACTATATGGATGGAATCTCAATACCTGTAGAATTGTTTTTAGATATAAATGAATGGATAGATCTATAGTCAAATAAGACGCTAAAAGTTATTGAGTGGATGGAATGTGTACATTTTACCACATCATTATCGAACCCCTCATTAGAAATATTAATTTCAATATATTGTCCCATATCCCATAGAATAATAGTGTACTGACCTGAATCATCATCTTTAACATTTGGATTTGGGAACTATTTATCATAGTTACCATTCTCTTATCATTTGGAAAACGAGAATGTTGGTGGTGCATTGTAAGAACCTGTTTTCTCAATTACATATAAATCCTTTAATTTCAAGTCTATATTGTTACTTTGGACCTAATACAGATTCTTAATGAGTTATCAAGGGTTCTGAGGGTGTTTAGGGCATGTTTGGAGCTCAAAACACCTCTTTTTGGGAAAATAGTCCTAGTCACATGATTTGCGCATGCATAGCGCACAATATTCTTAATCATGTAGATTGTGATTTTCTGGGTAGTGGAACCTCACACAGCTTGTGCAGGGTCATGTAGCAAAACTGCACAACCCCCTTTTCCCTAGTTTGTGTAGATCCATCTCGCATGATTTTCACTTGGTTTGAAAAACTGTGCGGTCAAACCGTGTGCATGATAAAAACATGTGTAAAATGTCTACAATTCCTTTTAATTATCTATTAATAATCCCCTTTCCTCCCTTATCCATGTTATTGTGGGATTTACATAGTTATCTATCATTTTGGAGCATTTTGAGGATAGAGACATGGAATCAACAGACCCCCTTTGTCCAAAATCAGATCAAGCTTCCACTCATCACGTTTAATGTGAAATGGTAAGTACTTGAGTCCACTTACGCCATTCTTCTCTTTCACTCTTTACCTAGATATCTCCATGTGAGAATTTTTCACATTTTCTAATATCAACTCCGATCTAAGGATAATAAATGGTCAATACCAAAGGAGGAGAGTCATACAACCCTAATTTTAGGAGTCTATAACTCCTCACTAATTTTTGTGGATTTTTTGAAATTTGTGGTGGGACGACTGGTTTCATTGGAAACAATTTTGTAAATTAACATGTCATGATTATAATTGTTAGAATAATATGGTTATGATCATTACAAATATATGATTAGTTATTAGTGGTTTCACCCACAACTCAATCCTCCTCATGTCTAATGTTAGGACATAATTGGGTTTTTAGTGTTTTGAAATGTTTGAGGCACCGTTCGAGTGTGCCTTAACATGAATTTTCTAAATGTGGATCTTTTATCATCAATGGATTGATATTACTGAGAATAGAATAATGGAATTTATCATATAATCTCACCACTTGACTCGCCTATGGTAAGTGCTTACAAATGTTTATTAAATGTGAAATATGATGTGTTAAATGGAAAGTATACTATGTATATAACTTGAAATTATAAAAAGATATTGAATAAAGGTTACATGTCCATAGAACCCCATTCCATTTCTATGGAATGTAGTGGACTAAACCTAAATAATTGAATATTTTTAATGGTTAACTATGACTCGATTAAATGGTTGCAACACAACTTGGCCTATCCAAAATAATAGAATACAAGGCTTGGACCAATGGTGTCAAATATACTTGACATATCCACACTAATGGAAGAAAATACATGTAAAAAATTATTTATTAAATGATTCCAATATCAAATAGGAAAGGATTGACTTGATATCACCTTGGATTCTGAGAGGATGATACCTTGGGTCTTGGGAACCCCATTTCGATTAAGGATAAATATTTCTTAGGCTGATACCCACGTAGACTCCAGTTCTTGTCTATTCCTTGGATTCTCAATATAATACCATTGGGTTCCTTTCATTATTATAGGATAACTCAGATACACTCCTTAGATCCAGCATAGACTAGTTGGTTTCATGGTGAAAGCCCATCAAGCCCATGTCTTTGCATAGCCCTATTTTACCTTGGTCGATCACCTTGGACTTAGTATGTGCATTATTATGGAATGACTTTGATTAACCTCCATGGATTATGCTCTTACCCCTTACCTATAGTCAGATACTATAGATTTAGCTTTCTGTGACTCGATGTTACTATGATTTTTACCCTGGAACTCCCTCACTTGATATCATTGTCTGGTTTCCTTGTGGCATCTTTGGACCTTCACTAATTATACTATCATGAGGTTATTTAAATGTGGGATATGCCTCACATGACCTATTAACATTAAATGGTAATTGATTATTTAATGAACTAGATACATGTTCAGACACAAGCTGAGGGATGAAGTAGTTACTCGGTTATTTAGTTATTTGGTACTACATGCTTTACATTACATATATTATGACACACTGCTATATTCCATTTCATGGGATGGTTGTTAAAGAAAATATTGGTGGTGGCCCACTGGGATTTTTCTCATACCCTCTATGGGTGTAGATTAGTACCTGGGGAAGATTACATTGTTAAAGTTATCAAAAAAGGGAATCATGCAGCTTCCAAAATTTTCTTGTGCGCTGATAGGATGGAGCTTGATAGAAGATGACCAAGTAGGATATCCAGATTCATGGAGTAGAATTTGTTTCTTTTTTACATTGTGGAACATGTTATGGTTATTGTATATTATTCATTCATACCAATTTTCTAGTGACATGACATTACATCATTACAGTTCTAGCTGATACAATTATTATTATTCGTGTTTATTTATTTATTTATATTCCTTACACTATTTACTATTCATTTATGTCTATTATTCTATGATACACTCTAATAATGAGGTAATAGTCTTCCCACAGTCACACCCTAGTCCCTTAATGCTAGTCGGAAGACTCTGACATTTGAGAAGATGTGCTTGAGGCTGTGTGGCCCACTATGCTCAGGGCACCCATTATGTGGCATCCGGGTCCGGGTCGTCACAAATTTGTATCAGAGATGGGTTGTTTTCATTCATTACTATTTGTAAAAAATATATTGGAGAATAAAAACGTTTGGGTATTTTTCATAATCCATGCATGGGAATCACGAACCCATGTTTGGGGGTAAAATCCAAGTTACTCATAATGCAATTGTTATTATATTTTTCCTATTATAGTTGATATTGTTTCACCATTTGGTGACTCACATGTTTTGTGGTGTTATTGATTATTACCCTTTGAGAATTTATTTCATCCTTTACCAAGGGATGTGAAGGCAAGTAATATTGCTACATGCATTATTATAGGCACCTAGAATTGACATTTCATGCATATTTCCATTACATATTGGTTCATTTTACTACTTTTCATTACATGATATACCTGTGATTGTTGAGAGATATTGGGATAGTTGATTTTCCTTGTATTACATTGTCTCCAATTGAGTGATTTCTTATAAAAATTCATGAGGTGTATGGGTCGTCATGGGTTGGGATGAATAATTTACTTAGTTATTCCATTATGTTATAAGTAAATGGGTGTTTTTTTGTGATAGGTGTATGGGCTCTGATTCAGAAAAAATGACAATCCATTATAATGTGAATTTTGAAATATAAAATTAATTTGTTTCAAATCATTATCCCTCCTCCCCATGATTTTGAACGTTATGGGAGCGATCATAAGAATTAACAGTAAAATTACATAAAACATATACATGATAACTTACTGATACCTGGCCATCTAAGATGATAGTTTGGGTAGTATGCCTTGGGTAGTGAGTATTCATATGATGTTTTCTACTGGAAATTCTATCACCTTTCTTATATCCTTATTATAAGATGTTTTCTTGGCATTATTAGATCATTGTCGTCGCGTCGTCCTCGTGTCGTTCACTAGGAGGGTGGTGACGACCATGCTCCAAACACGGTCGGCCCAGAGCTACCCATCATACAACTATGAGTGACACATGAGGCACCACCTGCTATAACTGATCCAAGAACTAATGTCCATGTCCGTGATAGTTTCTTACATATGATGATATCCATGATTGGTTTTCTACGGGTTGATCCTACGATGACTGATCTGACCCACGTGTTACAACAGCAGAATCATCCTACATTTTTCGGGGATGTATGATCTCAGGATGTTAAGTCTAGGCTAGAAGCCATGATGTCTAAATTTGAGTATTTTGAAATGCCTCGATGGAGGAGAGTCAAGAATGCAACATACATGCTTCGGGATTCATCCAAGAATTGGTGGGATTTGGTTACCCAAGCCAGTCATCATGAGGGCATGTTATTGGATGAAATTTAGACTATCTTTTACGATCAGTTATTTCCTCAGTCACTGAGAGATGATAGTTCCAAATTGATAAATCATATTGAAGAGTATTCTATTTCTGTTATGTAATTTTCAGCACTTTTCACTGAATTTCAGTGTTTTTCACTACTTCTAACTACTGATGAAATTTCATGTGCTAGACATTTTGAGGATGGGCTTCAGAACGCCATCTGAAATTAGGTGAACATATTTCTCCTTCCTACCATCTATGCAATAGTTGACCTGGACCTTATCAAAGAGTGTAATCTGAGGGACATAGCAAGTGATGGGTTTAAAGGACCAGTGTTGTGTCAGGACTATAGTTCTTCTAGTGCAAGGAAATATTCCATTGAGGTTTATCATCAAGGAAGTGCTATCCAGAGTATCCAGTTTTATAGCTCTGTAGTTTTTCATCATTGTGGGAAACCAGTACATAAGAATCTATAGTGTGATAGAGACCCTATGGAGTGTCTTCCTTGTGGTTGTATGGGTCATCTTCAGCACTTTATCAGGACAATTACACTATCTTTGAGTGGAAAATGATCATCTTTAGCTCCACCTTGAGGAGCATGTTATTTTGTGCCGCTTTAGGTAGGGAGTTAGAGTTTCCCCGAAAGGCCTGTCCAAGGAGGTGGTCGTGGTCATGGAAGTATGATCCCTGATCATCATCAGCGCTAGCAGTGAAGTCTTGATCGTGGTAGTCCGTCTGTTCCACAAGGACAAGGATTAGGTCAGTTGCATGCCTTACAACCGATACCCGAGGATCAGTTTACATGACTATCTATAGTACGAGGTACAATTCTAGTATCCTCTACTATTGTCTCTTATTTATTTGATATAGGTTCTACAAACTCTTTTATTTCTATATCTATCATGGAAATCTTCAGACTAAGGATACAGTATCACTATGGTGTAATGTCCCTCAATACATTGTTGGGAATAAAGACGGAGGGTAGACACCATAGAAGGGACTGTACTATTGAAGTAGTTTGTTACCCCATTATGTAAAATCTCTTTTTTCTCAACATGAAAGGCTTCGATTTCATTCTTAAGATGGACTGGTTAGTCTAATATCACGTTTTGTAGATTGTTATCACCATAAGGTTTCTTTTACACCACTAGGTGATAGTTGTTATATTTTCAATGGTGAGTGGGATGTCCATGCTGGGAGAGCGGGAACAAAGAATCATGGACTAGGTGGATGTACAACCAAGATTTCAAATCTTTTCATAGAGGATAAGGGTTTTCTTAAAAATGTTTTCCCTTCAGTAGTTGATCATTTCATTGAAGTATTTCCTAATGAATTTTCTAGATTACCTCCTAACAGAGGGCTACTCTTTACAATATAACTTTTTCTAGGTGAAGCACTAGTGTCCATTTCTCTTTATAGTATGGCCCCTACTGAGCTTCAAGAGCTCAAGAGGCAGATAGAGGACCTGGAGGCCAACAGTTTTATAAGGCATAGTATATCTTCTTGGGGCCCACCCATTCTTTTTTTGGGAAGGAAGACGAAACTCTTAATTTATGTGAGTATTAGATAAGGTTGAACCAACTTATGATTATGAACCATTATCCACTTCCTCGAATATATGATCCTATTGACCAAATATGAGGAAAAAAGGTTTTCTCTAAGATCGACCTGAGATCAGGATATCATTAGGTGTGAGTCAGGACATCAGACATACCCCCTACAACATTCTATAACAGGTATGATCTATATGAGTACCTTGTTATGTCATTTGGTTTTATGAACTCACCTGATGTTTTCATGGCTTTGAGGAATTGGGGTTTCCATCCATATTTGGAATCTTTTTCCATGGTCTTTGTGGACAACATCTTGGATTATTCGTGAACTTGTAACGACCATTCCAAACATATTGAGAGCGTTCTAAGTACACTGTAAGGGCATCTTCTTTATTTCATGATTTCTAAATGTGACTTCTAGATCAATAAGGTCCACTTTATGGGAAATATTATTTCAGAATCAGATGTATCTGTTGACCAAAAAAATGTTAGTTCTATAGTTTCCATGGAGCAGCCCAAGAACATGTTTGATATCTGGAGAATCTTAGGGATTGATAGTTATTAAAATCATTTCATACAAGATTTTTTCATAATTTTTGAAGTATTACAATTATGGTTGTCAAGTTCACATGGTCAAAAGAATGTGAGAAATCATTTTAGGAGTTGGGAGGGAGGCTTGTCTCGACACCGATTTTGATTCATCTAGAAATAGGTAAAGGTTATATCATCTTTGGAGATGCATCCAGTATTGGTCTCAGAGAATTGTTGATGTAGCAAGACAAAGTTATTTTGTAAGGCTCTTGGATTTTGAGGACTCACAAGGAACATTTCCCAATTCATGACCTTGATCTAGAAGCTGTTCTCCATGCCTTATGTTACCGGAGACAATATCTCTTGGTTGAGGGAGTTGTGGTGTATATAGATCACAAGGTTCTTAGGTATATCTTTTATAATCATTTCATGAAACATTGATATCAAATATGGGTTGAATTTCTAAAATCCTTTCATTTTGAGCTTACTTATACACCAAGACTAATGTAACGACCCGAAATTTTTTAAATAAATTTTGTCTCCTAATTTTATGTGTTATTGTTATACTCAACAAAAATGTTTTATTTGATAAACATGATTATAATTAAAATGAGATCAGTGGGTTTTGACTATTATATAACCATCGGTCAACATGACCACTGTGAACAAAATGTTTTGATTATTGTCTCTAAATATAAGTAATCTTGGTTAATTATTATAGAAAGAAGATTCGATGGCCTCACCTAGTAGTCTTGGACCGATCGAAGCCCATCTAACAGAGCTTGGGAAGGAGGTAGCACCACTGGGCTTTGCTCTGGATCAAATCCAAGACGAACTTCATCATGTGAAGCTGGAACGAAATCGCCTTCGTGAGAAGTTCAAACTGATAGAAATTACTACTCGGGCAATGTTGACTGAGCCGCCCCAAGCTTCTATCACCCTAGCACACCTTACTCTTAGGTCCTATGCTGGTATTATAAGGGGTTATGTAACGAGACCGTAACTACCTTGTGTAATCCTTGTTTTAAATAAAAATTGGGATTTCTTCTTATGATGAAGTTTATGAATTTTGAAATGACCGGATAAATATAGTATGCATATTTTTGATGAATTTTAGAAAAAAGATATTTTAAATATGTTTATGTAAAACCTAAATAATTAAAAATGTGTAATGATTTTCAAAAAATGGTCTTCTATAATTATGTTCAGTACTAAATTTAGAGTCTGATAAGATCAACTTGATTTTTGATGAATAGTAAATTATGAATAGTGATTTTATGATTAGGATTAGTAATATGACCAAATGGATTAGTAATCTAACTTAAAGAAAGTTTTAAAATAATCCAGGCACCTTGATTAAGTAATGTGATTCAATAAAATAGTTAAATAACGGTTTCATTAATAATTATTCAAGTATTAGTTTTTTCAGGTGAATAGTGTTTTTTAATTAAAAATTTAATTAAAAATAATTAGAAAATTATTTTTATAAAAATGACTTTATTTTTGAACACAGAGCATCGATATTATGTTATGGTAATTTTTGGGGTTTTTTCTGAAAAAAATGAATTTTCGATGAATAGTGTTTTTATTTAAAAATTACATTAAAAATATTTAGAAAATTATTTTTATAAAATGGATTTCATTTTTGAAATCAGAGCATTGATATTTGGTTAATGTGAAATTTTGGGATTTTTCTGAGAAAGTTGAATTTTCAGTGAATAGTAAAAATACAGTTTTAGGGTTTCGGTATGTTTAATGACATCATAACGGTGTCATGATGATGTCATGAGATCTTTTGAGGGTCGGCCGGCCAAGGGTGATGAATTATTGTTTTGGGGGCCCCATGTGGCCCAACTCCATGATAAATTACAAGGGAGAGCACATGGGTTTGAGAAAAGCACATGTGAGGTGCCCCTTGGCCATTAATGCCTTGTCCCCTCACTTTCCCTATAAATACCAAGCCCTCCTCTCATCCATTCGACTCCCCACTCATTCCCAACGAATTTCTGGTCTCATTACCTCCCAAGGAGTCCTCCCAAGGTTCCCACAAGCCCTCAAGGTCCCAACCTTTGAGTTTTAAGAGTTACATTTTAAGGTAAGGGATCTGACCCCTCTCTTTCTTTTCAAGTAATCTCTTTTATGTCATTTCTTTTATACTCCATGTTCTTATGTTGGAGGATGTTATTTTATATTCATCCTACTGCCTATTTCATGTTCATATGATGAGATACCCCCCCCTGCTCTCATCAATTCGTTTTAAGAATGTTTAAGTGGCGCCGTTAGGCTGCCGAATTTTTAAGGGATTCTTTCACCTTCCTCGTTTTCAAGTTCTATTTTCATTCAAGTATTTCAAGTTCCTTTTTATTATGTTGGGGTATGATCTCTAAATTATCATACTGATCTTTTATGATTATATGATGAGAGACCCCATTTGATCGGTTCAATTCAGTATTTTGACGTTTTAAGTGGCGCCGTTAGGCTGCCGAATTTTTAAGTGGTTCTTCACCCTTCTCGTTTTGAAGTTCTACTTTCATGTCAATTATTTCAAGTTCCTTTTTGTTATATTGGGGTATGATCTCTATATATATCATACTGTACTCTTATGTTAATATGATGAGAGACCCCATTTGATCTCTTCAATTCAGTATTTTGATGTTTTAAGTGGCGCCGTTAGGCTGCCGAATTTTTAAGTGGTTCTTCACCCTTCTCGTTTTGAAGTTCTACTTTCATGTAAATTCTTTCAAGTTCCTTTTTGTTATGTTGGGGAATTATCTCTATATCTATCATAATGAACTCTTATGTTCACATGATGAGAGACCCTATTTGATCTTTTCAAATCATTTTTGTTGATGTTTAAGTAACGTCGTTAGGCTGCCGAACTTTCATAAGAGAAATCTAATTTTTGTCTTCCTTCCATGTTTTTCATTTCAAATGGTATGTCCCTAAAATTTCATTACCATGTCCATATGTCCTTCTTATTGTTTCACCCTACTGTTTTATGGATCATTTATGAGAGGGTGACCCATGTCCCCTCTCATTTCAATGTTTTCTAAAACCCCAAAACTTAGCCGTTATGCTGCAGAATTTTCCCCTCAAAATGCCTCTCTCTTTTCTAAAAAATTATTTTATGTTATAAAGTGAATACTCAAAGATCTTATTTCTACAAGGGTATTCACATATATATCAAAATGTCCCATTTTAAATTCTGGGATTTACATACATGAGACCCGCTTTCCCTTTCCGTGGGTTTAAAGTGACGTAAAGATCATGTCTTTAAAGCAGTTTTTAAAACATTATGATTATGAAATGAAACCCATTTATTTTATGATATGTGGGTTATTTATGAAATGTTTGATGATGATATATGTGGCTCACATGATAATAAAGGAAAATTTAAGGGTGCACCCTGATAGCGCTCCAATGCATTGGGTAATGATGTAACTACTAGAGATTACAATTTTCACGATACCTTGGTGAATAACCTTGGTAATTTTAAAATGACACCTTGGGGATGGACCTTGGTGATATGTTCATGATTGTCTATGTTAAATAATGTAGCCACATCTTCACGTTATGAAAAAGTTTTATTTTTATTATGATATGCCTCATGATTTCATTTTCATGCATTAAAGTTCTTTTCATGACTTTATTGATGTATCTCAAGTTCATATGTAAAATGTTTCACTTGTTTCCCTTGCTGGGCCTTCTGCTCACCCTTCCTTTTGATGTATGTCCCCAGGTTATGAGATGTAGTAATGAGCCTTGGGTGAACATGAGGAGAAGCCTTTCAAGTGTTTAAGAAGAATGTTTTTTTTGTTTCATGTTTTATGTTCCTTGTTTCCAAGACACTAAACCTTAAAGATCCTCAGTTCCGTGTAATGGAATGAAAAGTTATGTTATAAAAAGACGGGATGCTATAGTTGGTATCAAAGGATGGTTTAGTTATTTGTGGAAATTAGGATATGAAAACTCTAGGAGGAACCCTATAGAAAAGTTTAATATAGGAAATCTTCCTGGTATTTTGGTGAGTATTGAGTAAGGGGTTGCCAAGCAAATACATCCCTGTCTGGATACGAGCAGGTAGAGGTGGCTCTGGCATAGATGTACATAGGGGTAAAACCCGAAAACACCGCTTTGAGCTAGAATCGAACAGGAACTGGTACACGACAACGGGCCTTGCTGCACTCTTGGTTACGACACTCCTGGGGGATATGCTTTGGTAAATTCATAAGCTTGGTATGAACCATTGTTAAAGGAACAAAGATAAAATAAAATAAAGGTTCACATAAGAATATATGATCATTCATAACCTAGATGGGAACCTAGGAGATCACAAGTTAGGGTATACCTTTCATATACAAGTTATCCTTATATGCTTTCAGTTCCTTTTCATGATTATTAGCTAAGTACTTAAGCCCCTAATTACGCTTTCTCTTCTTAGTTAATGGTGGGAAATGGAAGAACATGTTTCGACAACCAATGTGATAGGAAATGCGACGATTTTCATATTAATATGATAGGGATGATTAGGGGATTAAAATATGATTATTATTTTGGAAGACGTTCATTATTTTGGGAACCATATTTGATCGAGGTAAATAGATTACTACGGTATTTTCATTGAGGAGTAAGGTTGACTTATATTTTGAAGAATCGATGAATTTAAGGTGAACTTATAGTAATTTAGGTTACTTATGGGAATGACTAACCTATCTTGGGTAAAATATGTTTAGGTTAGCTACTTTTTTATAAGATGTTAGGAGTGGTTGATGTTGTCTGGAGATGAACAATGAAGTTGTTTTGGAAGACTATGTTATCAAATCCTTATTGTATTTGGGTTTCAATCTCAGTTTGGTTTGTTTTGAGGAATTTTAAGGACCGTTATTTATGGAATGGTCTATGATGAACTTTGGGTAGTACCATGGAACTTTGATGATTTAAAAGTAGTTTCCATTCCTATGGGATTCTTTCTTTTTGAAGAGTTGTTTTACCTTAACCATTTTGTTTTTGGGATAATGTTTAAAGATAGAAGAAATAGATAGTTAATATTTTGTAGATTATGTGATTCTATAGAAGATGATTCTTGTGCTTTTATGAGACCAAGTGTTTTTGAATTCTCATCATTTGGAGAAAAGATTAGTGTTGGTAGGGACTTGTTAAAGGATGAAACTCTACTTGAAGGTAGGTATATTTTCTTATGTTTTTGTTCTATGTAGTAAATGAAATCCTCAAAATTATGAAAAGAAACGTAAAACAAAAATGTTGTTGGTTTATGTTTCCTACTAGGTAACCAAAGACCGTTTACACACATCATAAGTTTGGGATTTTCTCATGGTTAACTTTCTCCTAATCATGTTCTCTATCACTCTCCCTCAAAACTTGACCCTTTGTTTTTTCCTCCATGTCCATGTTTTCCTACATGGAACCCTAGTGTGGGTTAACTCGGGTGACCATTGTACTTCCCTTTCTTTATTTTAAAGTAATAGTTTTACTGACTCCTTTTCCGATGTGGTACTTTCAATGAAATTTCAAAACCCAATTTTAAAATTGCGAGGACGCAATTTCTTAAGGGGGGAAGATTGTAACGACCCGAAATTTTTTAAATAAATTTTGTCTCCTAATTTTATGTGTTATTGTTATACTCAACAAAAATGTTTTATTTGATAAACATGATTATAATTAAAATGAGATCAGTGGGTTTTGACTATTATATAACCATCGGTCAACATGACCACTGTGAACAAAATGTTTTGATTATTGTCTCTAAATATAAGTAATCTTGGTTAATTATTATAGAATGAAGATTCGATGGCTTCACCTAGTAGTCTTGGACCGATCGAAGCCCATCTAACAGAGCTTGGGAAGGAGGTAGCACCACTGGACTTTGCTCTGGATCAAATCCAAGCAGAACTTCATCATGTGAAGCTGGAACGAAATCGCCTTCGTGAGAAGTTCAAACTGATAGAAATTACTACTCGGGCAATGTTGACTGAGCCGCCCCAAGCTTCTATCACCCTAGCACACCTTACTCTTAGGTCCTATGTTGGTATTATAAGGGGTTATGTAACGAGACCGTAACTACCTTGTGTAATCCTTGTTTTAAATAAAAATTGGGATTTCTTCTTATGATGAAGGTTATGAATTTTGAAATGACCGGATAAATATAGTATGCATATTTTTGATGAATTTTAGAAAAAGGATATTTTAAATATGTTTATGTAAACCCTAAATAATTAAAAATGTGTAATGATTTTCAAAAAATGGTCTTCTATAATTATGTTCAGTACTAAATTTAGAGTCTAATAAGATCAACTTGATTTTTGATGAATAGTAAATTATGAATAGTGATTTTATGATTAGGATTAGTAATATGACCAAATGGATTAGTAATCTCACTTAAAGAAAGTTTTAAAATAATCCAGGCACCTTGATTATGTAATGTGATTCAATAAAATAGTTAAATAACGGTTTCATTAATTATTATTCAAGTATTAGTTTTTTCGGGTGAATAGTGTTTTTTAATTAAAAATTTAATTAAAAATAATTAGAAAATTATTTTTATAAAAATGACTTTATTTTTGAACTCAGAGCATCGATATTATGTTATGGTAATTTTCGGGGTTTTTTCTGAAAAAAATGAATTTTCGATGAATAGTGTTTTTATTTAAAAATTACATTAAAAATATTTATAAAATTATTTTTATAAAATGGATTTCATTTTTGAAATCAGAGCATTGATATTTGGTTAATGTGAAATTTTGGGATTTTTCTGAGAAAGTTGAATTTTCAGTGAATAGTAAAAATACAGTTTTAGGGTTTCAGTATGTTTAATGACATCATAACGGTGTCATGATGATGTCATGAGATCTTTTGAGGGTTGGCCGGCCAAGGGTGATTAATTATTGTTTTGGGGGCCCCATGTGGCCCAACTCCATGATAAATTACAAGGGAGAGCACATGGGTTTGAGAAAAGCACATGTGAGGTGCCCCTTGGCCATTAATGCCTTGTCCCCTCACTTTCCCTATAAATACCAAGCCCTCCTCTAATCCATTCGACTCCCCACTCATTCCCAACGAATTTATGGTCTCATTACCTCCCAAGGAGTCCTCCAAAGGTTCCACCAAGCCCTCAAGGTCCCAACCTTTGAGGTTTAAGAGTTACATTTTAAGGTAAGGGATCCGACCCCTCTCTTTCTTTTCAAGTAATCTCTTTTATGTCATTTCTTTTATACTCCATGTTCTTATGTTGTAGGATGTTATTTTATATTCATCCTACTTCCTATTTCATGTTCATATGATGAGAGACCCCCCCCCTTGCTCTCATCAACTAGTTTTAAGAATGTTTAAGTGGCGCCGTTAGGCTGCCGAATTTTTAAGGGATTCTTTCACCTTCCTCGTTTTCAAGTTCTATTTTCATTCAAGTCTTTCAAGTTCCTTTTTATTATGTTGGGGTATGATCTCTAAATTATCATACTGATCTTTTATGATCATATGATGAGAGACCCCATTTGATCGCTTCAATTCAGTATTTTAAAGTTTTAAGTGGCGCCGTTAGGCTGCCGAATTTTTAAGTGGTTCTTCACCCTTCTCGTTTTGAAGTTCTACTTTCATGTCAATTATTTCAAGTTACTTTTTGTTATATTGGGGTATGATCTCTATATATATCATACTGGACTCTTATGTTCATATGATGAGAGACCCCATTTGATCTCTTCAATTCAGTATTTTGATGTTTTAAGTGGCGCCGTTAGGCTGCCGAATTTTTAAGTGGTTCTTCACCCTTCTCGTTTTGAAGTTCTACTTTCATGTCAATTCTTTCAAGTTCCTTTTTGTTATGTTGGGGAATTATCTCTATATCTATCATAATGAACTCTTATTTTCACATGATGAGAGACCCTATTTGATCTTTTCAAATCATTTTTGTTGATGTTTAAGTAACGTCGTTAGGCTGCCGAACTTTCATAAGAGAAATCTAATTTTTGTCTTCCTTCCATGTTTTTCATTTCAAATGGTATGTCCCTAAAATTTCATTACCATGTCCATATGTCCTTATTATTGTTTCACCCTACTGTTTTATGTATCATTTATGAGAGGGTGACCCATGTCCCCTCTCATTTCAATGTTTTCTAAAACCCCGAAACTTAGCCGTTATGCTGCAGAATTTTCCCCTCAAAATGCCTCTCTCTTTTCTCAAAAATTATTTTATGTTATAAAGTGAATACTCAAAGCTCTTATTTCTACAAGGGTATTCACATATATATCAAAATTTCCCATTTTAAATTCTGGGATTTACATACATGAGACCCGCTTTCCCTTTCTGTGGGTTTTAAGTGACGTAAAGATCATGTCTTTAAAGCAGTTTTTAAAACATTATGATTATGAAATGAAACCCATTTATTTTATGAGATGTGGGTTATTTATGAAATGTTTGATGATGATATATGTGGCTCACATGATAATAAAGGCAAATTCAAGGGTGCGCCCTGATAGCGCTCCAATGCATTGGGTAATGATGTAACCACTAGAGATTACAATTTTCACGATACCTAGGTGAATAACCTTGGTAATTTTAAAATGACACCTTGGGGATGGACCTTGGTGATATGTTCATGATTGTCTATGTTAAATGATGTAGCCACATCTTCAAGTTATGAAAAAGTTTTATTTTTATTATGATATGCCTCATGATTTCATTTTCATGCATTAAAGTTCTTTTCATGACTTTATTGATGTATCTCAAGATCATATGTAAAATGTTTCACATGTTTCCCTTGCTGGGCCTTCTGCTCACCCTTCCTTTTGATGTATGTCCCCAGGTTATGAGATGCAGTAATGAGCCTAGGGTGAACATGAGGAGAAGCCTTTCAAGTGTTTAAGAAGAATGTTTTTTTTTGTTTCATGTTTTATGTTCCTTGTTTCCAAGACACTAAACCTTAAAGATCCTCAGTTCCGTGTAATGGAATGAAAAGTTATGTTATAAAAAGACGGGATGCTATAACTAAGTAATGTGGTTTCATATGCACTGAGTCAAAAATCTAAAATTAATGCCGTATAGGAAGCCAGTGATGAATGGAAGTTAATTTCCCTATTTTCTGAAAATCATATAGAGTATCATGATAGTAACAAAAAGTCATACCTCTCATTCATAAAAATTACCTATTCTCTCATTGAGAAGGAGAAGAGTATATAGGTTTTAGATCCTGATGTTTTGGTTCTCTGTGAGAGTATATCAAAAGATAACCCACCTCCAAATTGGTCTATGGACAAAGATGACATCCCGTGTCTATGTGGATGTATCTAGGTTCTACAAGATGTGAGAGAGGTGTTAATGAAAGCATCCAACACTTCCTAGTGGGAAGTTCATCCATAAATCATGAAGATGTATGGATATATGTGACACCAGTATTGGTGGTCTGGGATGAAATGTCAGAATGCTGGCTTCATCGATAGGTGTTCCACCAGTCAGTAGGTGAAGACGGAGCACCAGAGACCTGCAGGCTTGTTACAACCACTTCCAGTCCCATAATGGAAATGTGAAGATGTTTCTATTGATTAGGTAGTCTGCTTACCTAGGTCTCCAAGGGTTACCGTTTCTATAAAGGTATTCATTGAAAGACTGATAAAATATCCCACTTCATTCCTACTTAGTGGACTTTCTCAATTGATGAGCTGGGAAGACTAGATATATGTGAGATCATAAGACTACACGTGGTTCCACATACTATCATTTTAGATAGGGATTCTCATTTCACATCATGGTTCTAAAAGGGTTTGAAGAGATCTATGGGAACTCAGGTTCTTCTAATCTTATCATTTCCCCCTCAGTCCGATGGGAAATCAGAACAGACAATACAATATTTGGAGTATATGCTCCAAAGATGCAAACATGATTTCTATGGTTCTTGGGATAATAATTTCCCTATTGTCGAGTTTTCCTATAACAATAGTTTTTAGTCGATGATTCTGATGTATCATTTTGAGGCCTTATATGGTAGGCCATGTCGTTCACCATTGTGCTGGTTAGAGGCAGGTGAGGCAGCCCCACATGGTCCCCATCTTGTTCATGTGACTTTAGAATAGGTCCAGCTGTTCATGAGACTTATGACTACTGCTCAGTCTAGAAAAAAATCTCATGTCAATTGCCATCGACAACATAATTAGTTTGAGTTGGGGATCATGTTTTTTATCAGGTATCACCCTGGCTAGGGCATAAACGGTTGAGAAAGCATTGAAATTTGTTACCTCACTACAATGGGCAGTTCGAGATTATAGAGAGAGTCGGGTCAGTAGCTTATCGGTTGCCACTACCTTAGAGGTATTGTGCAATGTGCGACATATTTCATGTATCTCATCTTCTCCAATATCATGGTGAACCATCACATACCTTTGATCCTGAGGATGTTGAGTTAGATTCAGATGCTACCTTTGAGGAATATCTAACATGCATCGTTGACCGAATCACAAAGGCTCTCTGAGGAAAGTATGTCCCTCTCGTATGACTGTTATATCTGCATAGCAGAGTATCAGACGAGACATAACAAAGGTATGTTGATGTATGTGACCAATTGATAGAGATGTTCTAAGACTGTGTTTTCTTATCCTTGAAAGGTGATCTCGTGGGGGGGGGGGTGCGAGTTCTTTTAAGGGGGAAGACTGTAAGAACCTGATTATCAATCAAGTATGTCTCCTTGAATTTTCAGTCAACAACATTAATTTGGCTCTAATCTAGATGCCTAATGAGTTAGCATGGTTTAAGAGTGTGTTTGAGGCTTGATAAGATCTCAAAACTAATATTTTTGGGAAAACACTCCATGTCCCACGGTTTATGAAAGGTTAGCACACAGTTTTCCTAACCCTGTAGATTGTATTTTTCTTGATAGTGGCACCTCAAACAGATTGTGCATGGCCATGCAGAAAAACCATGAAAACTCCATTTTTATGAGTTTAGGCAGAAGCATCTTGCATGGTTTGTGCACAGTTTGATAAACTGTGCAGACAAACCGTGTGCAGGTTAAAAACAGGTTTAAAATGTCTAAAATGACCTAAATGATCTGTTATTCATCCCCCTTCCTCCATAATCCATGATTCTGTAGGAATGAAATATTTTATGTCATTTTGGATCATTTTGAATATCCACAAATGGAATCATAATATATCATTCATTCGGAATCCAATCGAGCTTCCATTCGTCACGTTGGATGCACATCAGTATGTACTCAAGTCATCCTTGTCAGTAATTCTCTTTCACTCTCGACCTAGATGTCACCATGTGAGTGTTTTTTCACCTTTTTATAAATCTACACTGATCCCAGGAAAATCAGGGGTAGATATCAGAGGAGGAGAGTCGTATAATACTATGGTGGGTGGTATATCACTCACCCCTAATGTTTTTTGATTTTGGAATATTCATTTGGGGCACACCGGTTTCGTTGTAAAATGTTTATTAAATTAAAAGGTCATGACTATACTCATTAGAATCTTATTGTTATGCTCATTCCAAATATGTGATTAGTTGTTAGTGGTTTCACCCAAATCTCAATCTTCCTCATGTTGAAGGTTATTTAATAATTGGGTTTTTAGTGTTTTGACACATTTGAGCCACCATTTGAGTGTGCCTTAACCTAAACTTTTTAATGGTTAGTATTTTATCATAAAAAAATTGTTATTACTATGATTTTCATAATGGAATTTACCATATATGCTAACCACTTGACCCGAATAAAGTAATTTCTTACAAATGTTTATTACATCTGAAATATGAAGTGTGAAATGACATGTATACTAAGTATATAAGTTGACCTTTTAAAAAGATATTGAATGAATGTTACATGTCTGTATAACCCCTTTTCATGTTGATGGAAGGTCACGGAGTGAACCTCAATAATTGAATACACCTTAATGGTTAACTAAGACCTGATTAAATTGTATCAACGCTTCTTGGCCAATCCACACTAATGGAGGACAAGGCTGAGACCAATTGTTTCTACTCTACATGACATATCCACACTAATGGAAGGAAAGTCTTGAACAAATTCAATTATTACATGATACCAATATAAAATATGAATGGACTGAATCAGTCTCACCTTGGATTCCAAGAGAAGATACCTCGGGTATCGGGAACCCCATTCTGATTAAAAGATACAATTTTCTTCGGATGATACCCACATAGACTACTGTTCTTGTCTATTACTTGGATTCCCGGTATACTATAGTTGGGTCCCTTTATTTATTATAGGATACCTCAGACACACTCCTGTAATCCATCATTGACTATAGGAGCCATGCTGAAAGCCCATCGAGCCCATGTTTTTACCTAGCCCCATTTTAACTTGGTCGATCTCATTGGACACAATAGGCACATTATTGTAGAATTCCTTGGATTACACTCCATGGATTACTCTCTTACGCCATAGCTAGACTCAGATACTATAGAGTTAGCTTTCTGTGACTGTATGTTACCTTGGTTTGTACCCTAGAACTGCCTCAGTTGATATCATTGTTAGGTTTCCTTGTTACATCATGAAACCTTCCCTACATACACTATCAGAGGTTGATTTTAGTGTTGGAAATTCCTCACAAGACCTATTAAAATTAAATGGTAATTAATTAATTAATGAACTGGATACATGTTTAGACAGACGATGAGGGATGAAGCAGGTACTTGATTATTTTGTTATTTTTTACTGCATTCTTTACATTAAAAATTTGTTGACCCACTTCTATATTCCATTTCACGAGATGGATTTCATAGACAGTGTGGTGCTGGCCCAATAAGATTTATCTCACACACTATATGGGTTTCGTTTGGTACCCATAGTAGATTACATGGTTGCTAGTATTGACAAAGGGAAACCTACAGCTTCGAATACCAGATTGTGTGCTTATAGGATGGATCTTGATATCAGATGACCTGGTCGGATCTTAGGATGATTGGAGTATACATTGTTTTCCTTTAACATGTGTAACATGTTATTCTTGTTGTCTAGTATCTATTCTTTACAGTTTTCTAGTGACGTGTCATTACATCATTATTATTCCATATGATACAATTATTGATATTCTTGTTTATTTATTTATTTACATTGCTTCTATTGTTTACTATTCATTTATACCTATTCCATTATGCTATAATTTTCTTATGAGGGCTTAGTCTTCTCATGGACACACCCTAGGACCTCACAGCTAGTCGGATACCTATGGCATTTGGGAAGATGTGCTTGAGGTAATGTGGCCCACCGAGATCGACGCACCCATTAAGTGGCATCCCGGTCTAGGTCATCACATGCATTATGTAGAGATATCTCTCTATTAGATTCATTTGTTATATTCTTCCCATCACTTCAACATTCAATTTACCGTTGATTTTACATTCCATACAAAAACATTATCAGTTCCCATAAGACAGTTACTTCTATTGTTCTTAAAACACAGAACGCATTATGGAAAGATCATGTTATTCTCTTAATTATTGTTAGTATTTTACTTGGAATCAATCATTATTTTATTTTCAAAACCATGTTATTTATGTGTAATTCAACTCTTCATTTTTACCTAATGAGAAGATAAAATGATTTATTTAGAACTACTAATGTACCTTATTGATTACATTGTTTGGAGACATTATTTTACTCCAATGAAGAATAAATAAACCTTACATTCAGTTCGGATGATAATTTGATATGCATAACCCTTAGATATTGTAAAATATTCCTAAAATCTTAAAATTTATTCTTCCTATTTCTGATTTACTTGAAGGAATTCCTTCTCAATTTTCATTTGAAGAATACATGGGAAGAACATATTGAAAATTAATCTCTTAAACCCATCCCAATATATAGAGTAAATTTATTCTTGTTGACTCATATAATTGATGATATTACACCATTGATATTCCTCATGTTCTAAATGATTTACAATAAAAATGATATATTCATGTTCCAAACACATAATAATGAAAGATAGGTTTTCATCGATACTATTCCATTATCATCAACAATAGAATTAAGGGAACCACTAAAATATTTGGGATGATTCCTCATGAAGGACTCAACATAATTTTTTTACATTCTTTGATCATTTATATGTTCAAAATAATTCATAACATGAGAATGTTGTTTGTACATTGCAATTTGATTTATTATTATAGATCCCAAAACATTCAGTTTATCAATAAGACAATAATATCATAGTAAATTGAATTTAGAATTTACATAGTTATGTTGGGATCTAGCCATCGGCTAAATCTAAAAAGAATAGTATGACAAATAATAATCGTTGTTGTGACACCTCAAGCTTCCACGATATGCTTCTATTTGATTAAAACAATTGTGTGTGTTGTATGCAACTTCGAGTTCTAACACACGACAACCAATCCAACTAGCCGTTATGAATATTAATACCCACTTTTTAAAATTTTATAAATTTAATCTTTCAAAATGGAATTTATTCATGGATTCGGAATATCAAAATTATCTTAGGGTGAATTTTTTGTTTTTTCTGAAAACAATCAATTTTTTATGAATAGTAAAAAAGACTAAGTTATAGTTTAAAAACCGATTTTTTTCAATAAATATTTATTTTATTTAAATTTAATTTAGGTCAAAATAGATACATAACACTTATAAAAGTTCAATGTAATTCATTGGAGTTATTTTATAATAAAATTAGATATATTAAAATTTTATTGAACATTTTATCGTCTTTTTCCCAAATCCTAGGAGCATTTCCAAATTCACATAAAACATAATTTTACAGCTTCTATGAGTTGAATTTCAAAAATCCAAGGGACATAGTTGATATGAATAAGTAAAATGTGGTTCAATAAGATGAAAATAATTTTTGGTGAATAGTAACGTTTTACTTTTATATACCACGGTTAAAAGTAACATGGGTAATTAATTGTAAAAAAGATATTATTATTACACTAACACATGTTCTAATTCTTTTGGATAAGTATAATTCGTACAAAAATCCTTAGGAGTAAAATATGATCCTTTAGATCCACTGGGATTAGATTAGGACATTTATTATTATTTAATTCAAAGAAGAGTTAAAAGTATTAAAATCATTGTTTAATAACTAAAACATTTTTAATATAGTGATAAACATAAGATAAATTTGACTATAAGTGTTCATTGAAAATCTTAATGGAATTCCTATATAGTGGTATTTTATTTATATTTTTTAGACATTAAATAATTTAATTTATTTATGACACATTGATGAAACAGTAATTATCTAATTAATGAAATATTAAAATAATTTATATTCTAAATATCCAAATAAATGAAATTTGAGAATTTTTATGAATTACACTAATTTAGGTTAATATGGCATACTAGGGTTCGTTAGATGAATTATGTTCAATGTAATACTGCTGTTATGAATTTATAAAAAAACCAAATACCAAATAGTGTCAAAAATGACTTAAAAGAGTTTTTAAAACAAATATTATATTATTAATTGATATTCTATTCCTAAAAATCTAAGGATCACAAAAAAGACTCATATAATGATAGGTGTATCATTTAAGAACCACATCAGGTTTGCTTGGATGTATATAGTATGTTTATTAACCATATAATATAAAAATACATAGAGACATGGTAAATGTTAAACTATTTAACTAAGTGTTTAATATAAAAGATAATGTTAATATAGTGACTCAAATCTATCTAAAAACTATTGTTTGAGTGGGTTTCGACACATACCCACTATAGCCTTTAAATAATTCATATTGTATCCATTAGAAACCGAAAACGATTTTATTATAAAATAATATTTCTAGCATTTCATAAGGCGCCCCTCACCCCTCTTATAAAAGGGCACTCCCCCTTCTCTCTCACTCACACCATTAAATCCCTTGGGCTCGGCCAACCCATGCCCAAATACCCTCTCAACTATCCTCCCTTTATCATAGAGTCCATCATTTAGTCATAAATTAAACATAAGGAGCCCTTTTGATCAAATCAAAAGGAAGAACCCGAAGAAGAGGTAAATATTCCATCACCTCTTTCAAGTTCCTTTCTTCTTCCACTTCCTCTTTCTTTGTTGTTTCTATTCTAAAATAATAAATACAGTATCTTTTATATACTGTGATGTTATTATAAATATGGTGCAACCATATTCATTATTCTATCAATCCATTGAATGACATGTCACCATACGTGCATACGCACGACTTACCGTCTACACGTCGTGGTGTAATGTATATTCAATACATTATTATTTTGATGGGTATAATAATGATATTTAATTGATTTTTATAATAAATATAACATGATAATGATTCTGTATATATGATATATCATCCAATTATATGTTATTTTAATATCAAAATAATGATATTGTCGCTCGTGCGTACGTACGGATTACTGTCTCCACGAACGTGATGAGATTCATTCCCCATCGTATCCAATCAAGAATAATTTTCAATTAATGATTAAAAATAATGTTTAATGACTTGATATAAATCTGTATATGAATAATATACATCCCTTCCATAAAAAATAAGACTCACATAACAAATAATATAAAGTAAAACAATTCCGTTTACACCCGAAACGTCGATAGTACTATGATTTTATTAACAAAGAAAAGTTAAAAGATCATATATGATATAATATTAACGTATATGATTCTTGTATAATTTAATAACAATTATTTTAACATTATATAGGAGTTTAACCTATCATTGACCAAGGAAAAGTAAAATGTATGTGTTAATTCTACAATCTATTCATTATCCGATGTAGTTTATATGTAATTATCTACTAAGGCCTTTTTATCATCCACATCCATGTTTCATAAAAAATTATTCCAATTTTTTTTATTATTGACTAGAATGTGGGTTAAATACATTTATACAATTGTTTTACTTTTTATTAAAAGTTTTGAAAGGATCATTTCGTCATTTTTCAAATAAGGTACTTTTTGACCTTTTCGACAAACTTAAGGTAAGAATGTTTTTTAACTTATACAGCTAGTGCGACTATTTTCTGTTGTTATAACATCGTCGAAACTTCCGTTATAAGATTAAAATAATATTTTCAAAATAAATGTTTTCTTTTATAATTATGCAACTTTAAATGATTTCAAAAAAGGAATGAGATATTTCTCTCAAACAGTTTTGCTTTCATCTATGTCTATATCCTTTGATGGATTTTAAGCTTTTTTGAAGTTGATTTATTATGATACAAAACATACATATTATATTGAAGGTTTTGTAATATTTTTGACTGTGGATGTGTTATTTTTACACCATTCATGGTTAATGGATAAAGTATTTACATTTTGTATTCTATTTTTAGTACGAATGATTATGTTATATTTAAACCCTTTCATATGAGGAAAGCATTAGACATAGTATGTGATGGGTGGAGCCCACTATAACTCCTAGATTCATTGGAAGGTCTCATGAGACAAACTAGTGTCTTGGCACAAGGCCTTGAAAAAATCATATTTGTATTATTGGCACAAGTCCTTCACTATGTGGTTATGAAATCCTGGCATTATGCATTCCATCATTATGAAAGTGGATATTGATATTGCTTGTTATTATTCGAATAATAGAATATCCATGTGAATATGTAAATGGAATCATTTGATTTTATATTTTCCATATTATAATGATGTTAAATTTTAAAAGGCTTTTGTTTTACTCTTATACACTACATTATATTTTTAGGCTTATTTATATATGTTTCCACTATATTGTTATCCTTACTAAGAATATGAGCTCAACCCTTTCTATGTTTTATTTTTCCTAGGATGCTAAGAAGTATATTATGAATGACCGGCATGGATAGTCTATTGGATATCATTGTTTTCTATGGAAACAATTTTGTTTTAGTTTTCTATTTTATGATGTAATGTAAAGCATATGAAATTATCTAGTACTTCCAGGGCAAAAAAACTTATCGGTGTTTCGAGACATGATATTTTGTGATCATGAAATGGATACATAATAATGCACCAACTCTGGGCTTATGGAGTTAGGGAATTACAGTTGGTATCAAATGAAGTTTAGTACAAAACATGGCAGCTAGATTTAGATAAAAACTGATTAGAGCACAATAACATAAGATAGAATTTGAGGATTAGTATAGAAGAACATCCTAGACTTCTGGTATTGTATATATTTTGTGGGTTTTCCAATAAATACATCATTGTCTGGATACGAGAAGGTAAAGACGACTCTAGAACAGATGTACCTAGGGGTAAAACCCAAAAACACCTCTTTGAGCTATACTCAAAAGGGAACTGGTGCACTGCAACGGGATTTGCTGCACTCTTGGTTATGACACTCCCAAGGGATATTATTAGAATAATTATCATTTTCTTTTAAATCCATTATTATGTGTTTATGATTATATACTTCCTCAAAGAAAACATTTTTATGATAATGGATTATATCCATAAACTGTTCAATTTATGTTAAGTGTTTTACAAGTTTGGAATTGTGAATTTCGATTCATAAACTAATCTAGTTTAGTCCATTGTTTAGAAATGGAGCCTAGTGGAAGGAATGGAATCTGTATCATTATATTTAATCCATGTAGGGATTTCCCTCCTGCTCGAGTTAATTATTGTGGAGCTGGTGATACAACTATTGCTGATTAGCTAATCACCATACTGAGACAACTCACCCAGTTTATGAATAATAACCTTACCCGTATGGAGCACCCTGATCGAAATCATGGAGGATCAATGCTAGATCACTTCATGAGGAAACAACCAACAACATTTAATGGGGGAAAATTCCATTACAAGCTGAGTAATGGATAAATTCCTTAGAGAAAATATTCCACTCCTTGGGGAGTAGTGAATGGAAAAAAGTTTTCATGGATGTTTACCACATCATTGGAGATGATGATCAATGGGGGTCATTGATTTAAAACACAAAGGAAGATAATGAATTAAAAAATATGGAATGGAGGGAGTTTAAGTAAATTTACTTAGAAAAATACTTTCCTAATTACCATCGAGTGGATATGGAAAGACAACTTCGGATTCTAAGGCAAAAGGAGGATGAAAATGTCGCAATGTAGGAAGCTAACATTTCAAGGTTATAGAGGAATGATACATATTATATATGTATCCCAATAAGTAATATTGATCGTTTCTTTGATGGGTTAAAACCATTTCTCTATCGATTAGTAGTCTCTCAATACATCTCATCATATGAAGATATTGTCTCATGTGCTATCAAAATAGAAAAATAATTTTCTATGTTTTATGGCTTTAAATACAAGAAAGAGAAGGTAAGATATATTGAAAACTCTAGAAATGGAAATAAGGGGAAGAAGGGGAAAGTTGAATATCCTTCCTGGAGTAAATGTGGGAAGAATCACCCTGGTACTTTCCTGAAGGGAATGGGAGTCTGTTACACATTCGGTGAAAAAGGCCACCATGCTTGCGATTTCATGGGGATGAAAGAGGTTTTCGATGTTGAATGAAACAATTGTTGAGAAAGGGGGAATTATGCGAATAAATTTCCTAAGAATTAGGGGAACTTACCTCAGAAATGGCCAAGGTATCAAGGCCAAGCTTATGCTATCAGAACTGCTGATTTTGATTCTCTGAAAGACGTGGTGGCAGGTAATTTAATGGTTTCTACAAGTTTAGCCAATGATTTATTTGATTCTGGATCATTGCATTATTTCAAATCTTCCCAGTTAGCTAGGAAAATTAGATATTCCCAATTTGATTTAACAAGGGAGTTTCCAGTCGAAACTCCTAATGGAAGTATCATTGCAATAATGTTTTCTGAATAAGTCCCCATTAGGGAATATAAATGTTCTTTTTCTGCTAATCTCATCATCATACCCATGATTGAATTTGATATAATCTTCGGTATGGATTTGATTTCGGACCATGATGCAAAATTTTTTTGTAAGAAGAAGGAGGTTACTATTTTTGATGACGATGATAAAGAACACCTTATCTTTAGAGCACAATCATCTCCACCTAATTCTTATCTATATCCACCCCCAATAGCTCAATTAAATTCAATTATTGAGGAGAAAGAGAATGAAATAACTATGGGTGAGGAAAATAATTTTTGAATAGAGGATGCATCTATTGTGAAAACATTTGTTGATGTGTTTCCAGAAGATTTACCTAGATATCCTCCAGAATGAGAAATTGAATTTTCCATTGATTTAATTACTGGATCAATGCCCATATCAAAGACCTCTTATAGAATGGCCTCTGTGGAATTAGTGGAAGTAAAGAAACAACTAGAGGAATTGAGTAGTAAAGGATTTATTCACCCTAGTGTTTCTACAAGGGGAGACCCTATCATTGTTTTTAAGAAGAAAGATGGATCTATGAGGTTGTCCATTAACTACAGGGAGATCAATTCTATAACAATAATGAACATCTATCCCCTACCTCACATTGATGATTTATACGACCAACTCCATGGAGCTCAATACTTTTCAATTATTTACCATCGATCTGGATATCAAAAGTTGTGTGTGAAGAAGGAATACGTTTTGAAAATTGCATTTCGAACCAGGTACATGCATTATGAGTTTACAGTAATGCCTTTTGGATTGACTAATGAACCATCTATCTTCATGGATCGAAAGAATAGAGTTTTCAAGGAACATCTTGATGACTTTATAGTGGTATTTATTGATGATATCTTGGTATACTCCAAAAGCTACTAAGATCATGAAGATAACTTGTGCATTATCCTAAATACTCTTAAAAGACATGAATTATATGGGAAGATTAACAAGTGGGGATTATGGCATCAGGAGATTTAGTTTCTTGTCTATATTGTCTCTAAGGATGGAATCTCTGTGGATCCTTCAAAATCCAAGCCAATCCACGATTGGCCATCACCGATGAGTATAACTGGTGTATGTTGTTTTATTTGTTTAGCAGGTTATTATTGACGTTTTGTCTAGAATTTTTCCCGATTGGCTAAGCCATTAACAAAGATCACGTGAAAAGGGGTCAATTTTTTTTGGATAAAATAGTGTGAATAATGTTTTGTAGAATTTAAGAGAAGATTAGTCAATGCTTCTATCTTGACTCTACCATAGAGGAATGATGGGTTTGTTATTTATAGTGATGCATCAAAGAATGGACTTGGTTGTGCCCATATGCAGAATGATAGAGTTGTTGCTTATGCCTCACGATAGCTGAAAATTCATGAGGAAAACATTCCTACTCATGATCTTGAGTTAGATGCTCTAATAATTGCTTTGAAGATTTCGAGACACTATCTCTATGGTAAAAAATGTGATATTTATACAGATCACAAGAGATTGAAGTATATTTTCTCACAGAAAGAACTCAACATAAGGTAAATGTGATGGTTTGAACTACTTAAAGATTATGATTTCATGATACACTACCACCTATGGAAGGAAAATAAGGTGGTAGATACTTTGACCTGAAATGATCATGGTGTTTTGAACAAGATGAGATTTGAAAAGGATCCTATAAACATTTTTCTAGTAAAGATGGATATGGGAATAACCATGGAAGGTGAAACCTCAATACATTTTCAAATGGTTTCCAATCCATCTTCACTAAAAATGATAAAAAGTTCTCAAGAGAATTATGAGGAGTTTCAAAAAAATATTAATGCTTTGAATGATGGGAGATTGTGTGACTTCATATATGGAGATGGAATTTTGAAATTTGGGAAGATAATTTGTGTTCCCGATATACCTGATTTAAAAAGAGAATTATCAGATGATGCTAATAGTTCCAATTTCTCTATGAAACCTGGGATCACCAAAATGTATAGAGATTTTATTGAACATTTTTGGAGGGAAAACATGAAGAGGGAGATTTCTAATTTTGTTTCAATATGTATGGTTTTTCCACAAGTGAAATCTCGAAGGCAATAGCTAGTAGGAGTCTTCCAACCTCTTCCCATTCCTGAGTGGAAATGGGATAATATTAAGATGGACTTCTTCATGGGGCTACGAAATAATACTTGAAGTAATGATGAAATATGGGTTATTTTTTATCATCTTACCAAGCCAACACATTTTCTTTCTATAAGGGAAGATTTAACACATGAAAATTTAGCAGGACTATATATTAATGAAGTTGTAATACTGCACAGAGTACCACTGTTGATTTTTTCTGATCATGATCCCCATTTTACATCAAGATTATGGAAAATTCTTCAAAATGACCTGGATGCTAAACTTAGTTTGAGAACTGCCTACCACTCCCAAACTGAGGGACAATCAGAACGTAATATTCAAACCATATAATACATGTTGTGATCATGCTCACATTACATTCAAGGTATGTTGGATCAATATTTACCTTTGGTAGAATTTTACTATAACAATAGCTTCCATTCAAGTATTCATATGGAACCATATGAAGCGTTATATTGAAAGAGATGTCGCACACCATACTTTTGGGATGATGTTGGTGATTGAAAATTTGTAGGCCCAGAACATGTGTAGGAAACAATGGAAAAGTTGAAGGTATCCAAAACCACATCAAAGCAGCTCAAAGTAGGCAGAAGAGCTATTACAATAACCAAAGGAAGGAATTTGAATTTCATGTAGGAGATCATGATTTATTTAAGGTATCTCCATGGAAGGGAGTTATACATTTCAGTAAGAAGGGAAAATTAAGTCTCAGGTACATCAGACCTTTCGAAATTCAAAAATGAATTGAGGATATTTCTTACCATTTGAAAATGCCGCCAAGTCCCTCTAAAGTTCATGATGTATTCAATGTATCACTATTGAGAAAATACAAGCCTAATCCAACACACGTACTCCCCTATGAGTAATTAGAACTAGAACCCAATATGTCTTATTGAGAAGAGTCTGTCAAGGTTCTTGATATAAGAGAACAAGTGCTGAGAAACCAGATGACACGTCTGGTAAATGTTCTATGGAGAAACCATAAGATGGAAGAGGCAACGTGTGAACCCAAGGAACATATGGTGAAGAACCACCCAAGTATTTTCACGCAAGAATACTCTAGAAATTTCGAGGACAAAATTAATTGAAGGAGGGGAGAATGTAACACCCCAAGCATCCACGGTACACTTCTCTTTGAATAATACAACAGTGTGTGTTGTATGCAACTTCGAGTTCTAACACACCACAATAAATCAAACTAGCCGTTATGAATAGTAATACAAATTTTTTTAAATTTTATAAATTCTATCTTTCATAATGGACTTCTTTTTTGGATTTCAAATATCGAAGTTATCTTAGGGTTAATTTTTGGTATTTTTATAAAAACATTAAAATTTTGATGAACAGTGAAAAAACACAATATTATAGTTTAAAATCCACATTTTTATTTAAATAATTATTTAATATATCTAAATTTATTTCAGGTCAAAGTAGATACATTATTCTTATATATGTTCAATGTAATTCATTGGAGTTGGTTTATAATAATTTTAGATACATAAAAAATTTATTAAACTTTTTTCCGTCTTTTACCCACCTCCTAGGAGCATTTGCAAATTCACATAAAACAAAATTTTATCGCTTATCTGTGTTGAATATAAAACATCAGAGAGAAATTATAAGGCCCTGGCCTTAAACCTTATTTAATGTTGAATTAAATGAATAATTCACATTGAGGATCTTTTTAGGTTTAGAGTTTTAGAGAATTAGATCATAAATCATGAATTACATTCCACATTTAAACAATGTGGTTACATAAAAGATATTATTTGTTTTTTTTCCATCAATGGAAACATATTTAAAATAAAACATGGATTCTTTCTTGACACTTCCTTGACACTATCATCATATCATGCACCTTTCCCTTGACCTGTGAAAAACATTTCAAAAACTTCGGATGGGCATAAAAAGCTCACTAAGGGATATAAAAGTAAGAAAAGAAAACATTATCCCATGAATGAAATCATACTTTACTCATAAAACATAGTCATTATAACATACCTCTTCAATTCATGAATTAATCAAAGAAATCATAAGGCATAAAGGTAACTTGAGGCATTCATAACATTCTTACATAGGGAGTAACCCTCTTGGTTACATTTGGAATACCCATCACAGTATATTCCCTAAATCTCTTCGAAGAAACCTTAACGTTTAACTCCTTCGCGTTACCCAATGCATTGGAGAGCTATATCGGGCTCACCCTCCCTTATTTTATCACGGAACCACCCTTCTTCATAATAATTCCCAAGAACCATAACATTAACGTATCACATAAAACAAGCATAAAGGAAACATAACATTTCCACTTTTCAATCACAAGATATCCATAAAACACATTTATATAAAAACATTATGAAAACCATTTTCAATACCAAAATAAAAGGAAAGTATAACATGGTATTTATATTTCATTTAAATAATAGGTATGGCTTATAGAGGAAGCCAAAACTCAAATAATGGTCATTGTGGCAGAGAAGTTGTTGTCGCCGCATACGTACGACCAAAACATTCTCTTTTGTCGTTTAGTAAAACACTTCGTATAAAAAGATTCATTTTGGATAAACGTAAAAGTAAAAGGGGTTTACACACCATATAAAAGATGGTTGTGTATAAAACAAAATATGCCTCAATGAAAGGAGATTGAGACGAAGTCCCATACAAAGAAGGAATCCTTGGATTAAGGATAAATCAATTACATAATTATGTGTGACAAACGAATACACAAAATATAAGTGTATATATTGTGTAAAACAATAAGAGTTTATTCACACATATTCATAGAAATACATATTCAAGGAATTCAAGTTTATCCCAAAGAATCAAAATTGGGTTAAGAAGTTCCCTTTCAAAAATTCGACAGCCTAACAACATCACTTCAAAATTCAGAAAATGAGTTGATGAGAGATAAAAAGGGTAACTCATCAATTGGACATAAAATTTACCTCAATAAGGATATAGAAGAATATATCCCAACATTACAATATGTAAATTAAAATACCCAACAAAAGAAGTCTTTTAAAAAGAGGAGGGTGAAAGGTTCCCTAACCGAGTTGGGTATCTTTCGAAACATACACCCGATGAAAGAAGGACAATACAACATTGATGTAAATACTCATAAACTAAATTATATTACACAAAAAGTAGTATATTTGACAGTACATAAACCACTCAAATGAAATGGTGGCAAATGTAGCATAAATCTCACAGGAATAAAAGTGAGATGAAAAACCCCTTACGAAAACTCGGCAGCCTAACGACACCACTTAAAACATCCAAAAAAAGGATTGATGAAAACAAATAGGATCTATCATAATATTAACATATAAATTACAGTAATAGGAATATAAAAGAACATCCTTGAACAATGAAATAAGAGCTTAAAAGAAACGTCATAAAAGAGAGTACATAAAAAGAAAGAGAGAGGTAGGATCCCTTACCTTGTGTCTGACATGACTCGATCGTTCTTTAATCTCCTGAATAATAAAATTTGGTCAATTTATAATTTCTTAAGTACCTCCTTTAAATATTATTATTCAGTTCATGTCACATATTATAATGTTATAATAATTGGTTAATAAAGTGAGTTCATATCAGACGTTTTTGTCGATGTTCGGTACATGAGTAAAAATTGAACTTGTTGGAAAAGAATTTTCCACGTAGTTATAGGTACATCATATCCAGAATATTATTGATGTTTTAAATATCATATATATCCATTATATATTCATTTTATACTATTCCATAGCATTTGGAGATAAAAAATTAAAAGCACCGTTCATGGAGACGGTAGGCCGTACGTACGCATGAACGCTACTTTCATTTTTTGTCATATTAATGGAATTAAAACAAAATGAGAGATATATATATTATAATTCCAGAATGATATCCATAATTTAGATTTAATATATTTCATATATATCCATTATATATATGTACTTATAATAGTACATAACATTTGGAGATAAGAAATGAAATGTACCGTTCATGGAGATAGTAAGCCGTACGTACGCATGAACGCTACTTTCATTTTTTTTGTATTCAATGGAATGAAATAATAATTATATAAAGGTATATTATAATTCCAGTAGTATATCATATGTAATACAATTAATTCCATACTTTATACGTCCCACATATGGCATTAACGAATCAAATCACTTTGAGGGGGCGGTAGTCCGCATTTCCTAAAATGAAGATATCGTGTTTACCCATAATGGAAACCATATAGGTATGCCATAAATGAAAAATACAGAATCTTAAGGAAACAATAAACCTATTATATATCATATATAAATATAGAGAAATCTTAATGGCCACCTTTAAAGGTGTTAAAAGAATATTGAACAATCATCGTTTCGTGAGGCAGTAATTCGCCATCCACAAAAACAGTATGTTCTTTAACCATTAGACGGAGGTGTGTGAATGTGTAGCTTGAATAATTCTTATAAAAACATCCTGGTATATTTAAGATACTGGTGTTGTTACAAAAAAAAATTCATAAAAAGAGTTTAGGGGTTTGGAGAAGCAAAATAAAACAAAAGAACACAAGGGAAGATATTACCTTTAAATCTGGTAACACTCTTGGATTTGGGCTAAAAGGATTCCTTGGAAAGGATTCTGCCCAAAGTGAGGATTCAATGATGAATAGAGGGACGTGGAGAGTTGAAATTGGCAGGGGTTGACTGAGCCAAACGCTTGAGAGGTGTGTGTAAGGTGGTAGAGGTGGGGGCCTTTTATAAGAGGAGAGGAGGGGCACTCTTGGAAAGTTATAAAATATTACTTTATTCTATAATTATTTTCGGATTTTAAAGATCCCAAAAGGATATATTTCTAGGATAAGGTGATAAGGATTCTAAATCCACCCATCCAATAGGTTTGTGACAAGTGTAAGACTTATATTTCACCCTATGTTCTTATTTTATTTAAATCGTTCATTTATTAGGTAATCACTGCATCATCACAGTGTCATAAATAAATTAATTTATTTTATGTCTAAAAATTAAAATAAAAATATCATGATATAGGAAATCCTTTTAGAATTATAATAAATATTTATAGTAAAAAATATGACTTATATAACCCCATGTAAAAATTGTTTTAGTAAAACAACACATGTTTGTGACATTTTAATAAAAAGGTATTAATGTCATTTTCCAACCAAAGTGGCTCCATGGGGACCCCAAGTTGACCCATGGATTTTCTTGGTCGACCATGACTCATCCAATAAGGGTAGAACATGTGTCAAGGTCATTTCATATTATTATAACATTATCTTTACCTTAAATTACACTAATTACCTCTAATCTCGATTAAAAACATAAGAGTTACTATTCACCAAAAAATTATTTTAATCACATTGAACCATATTTTAAATCCTAATGACAACCATGTATGTCAGATTTTTGAAATTAAAACCACAGAAGTGGTATTGTTTCACTTAAACGAAAAAACAGTTTTTAAACTACCACTTAGTGGTTTCACAATTCATCAAAAATTGATGTTTTCCGAAAAATAACAAAAATTCACCCTAAGATATATTTGATATTCATAATTCAAGAATGATGACTATTTTAAAAAATTCAAAACATATAATGTGCATTAATTAATTTACTAATTAATTCCTACTGTCAAAACAAATAGCGTGTTTTTAAGAAACAATATCTATTAAAAGATTGACACTACTTTAAGTCCAATTTCAATGTGAAAATAATTTCAATGACCACTATTGGATTAAATGGTAAAAATATATTCTAATTTCTCTTTAAAAAAAATTTAAAAGATAATATAATCATATAAATAAATTATATTAAAAAGCGGTTTTGAATTAAAATACAACATTTTTCACTATTCATTTTAAAAAATGAACTTTATCGGAGTAATACAAAAAATTTACACAAAGTATATTTTCATGTACCTATTCTAAAGAAGAATTTTATTTTGTGAAATATAACACATAAAATTGTCCAAAAGTGGATTTAAAAGAGGTTCTCCATCAAAAGGTGGTTAATCGACCTTTTAAAGAATATTAGAATGTTTACGCTTAAAATTGGATTCATTCGCATTTTTAATCCTCTAACATTTATTGTAAAAAGAAAAAATATTTGAAAAACATATATAATAATTTTGTAGTTAGTTTCATTCATTCCTGCCATTACAACGGCTAGGCGTTAACAACAATTAAAATAATATTATTTTATTATTAGAGTGCAACGTATGATTTCCAAGAAACTCGTTGTTGCTTATTGGGTACCCCATCGAGCATAGCGTCCCCTTTAAAGTAATATTAATATTTTATTCACAAATATGGATAAATGTGAAAATTTCGTTTTCTTTATTTACCTGGGGTGTTACATCCTTCCCCCCTTTTGGGAATTGCGTCGTCACAATTTTAAAATTGGGATTGGAAACTTTATTGAAAATCCCACATCGGAACAAGAGTCAGTAAAAAAATCACTTTAAAATAAAGAAAGAGAAGTAAAAAGGTCACTCGAGTTAACCCATTCTAGGTTTCTATGTAGGAAAACATGGGTATGGTGGAAAAAACAAAGGGTCATGTTCTGAGGGAGAGTGATAGTAAACATTTCTAGATTAAGACAACCATAAAAAAATCTCAAACTTGTGATGGGTTAAACAGTATTCGATTCCCCTGTAGGAAAAGTTAACAGACACCATTTTTGTTTTAAGTTACTCTTCATTGAGGAATTTATTTTTGAGCTTAACTAGATCATAATAAAACATACATACATGTCATGTAGACTTTCAACTTTTACTAGATTCTTCAATCAAACTCATATTTTCTCCAAAAGATGAGTATTTAGGAAGACTTGTTCGCATTAAGAGTACTATAATCAACTTCATGAGAATCACCTAATCCAAAAAAGAGAACTATATATTTCCCATGTCTTTAGAAGAAAACCAAAACCAAAATTGTTATTATGAGATCAGATAATCCACAAAAGTATAATCCTTTATAAAAAGAAAATCCATTCATAATCTCCAAAATTTTTCCAAAAAAAACCCAATGTTCAACGAAGACCATTCGATAGACAATTGTCCATAAAATTCTTCAAAGTAAACCATACTACGATTGAAACCCAAATATTTCAAGGATTTAATCACATATTCATCCAAGGTACAAATTTGCTTTTATCTCCATGTAACATCTATTGCTCTTAAATTCTCATATTGAAAAGTAATTAACCTAATCACATATCCTCCATGATAGGTTAATCATTTCCATAGATAACCCAAAATAAACTTACTCTTGTTTACTAAATTCATCTAACTAAAAAGAATTAGTCAAACTAACCAGGGAAATCACGTAGTCTAGTGGTAGGCGATAAATACCAGTCGCACTTTGGTTGTGGGTTCGATTCCCGCAGCTTTGTCTGACGCGACGGGTTTTCACACGGTCTGCGTGTTGTCCTTTTTCCAAAACTATATAATTCTTAAAAAATTACCCAAAAAGAGATAAAATGTTCAAAAATAATCATAACATATTTTAACCTCAAGTTTATCTCATGATTTTCATTTTCCATCATAACATATAATAACCCATAATTACCTCAAAAGTAAGGATCATATAAACTCTAATGGTTACCTTTATAATTATTACCTGAACTTCCACATCGATTGGTCATCTCGTACATGATGAATTAAAGAACATACCAAGGTTCAAGTGGTTGATCATGACTCCTTGAGAGTTGGTTTAGAACAACCACGAGTTTCCTCATTGAATCCCCCATTTCATCTAGTCTCTTAATCAGAGAACCACCACAGTTTTCTTCAAACCTGTTGTCACTTTGGTGCCTGCTAGATCCATCCATTCACTAAAAACATAAATGTAAGTGTGAGTATATCAAAAAAACCATCATGTACTAATTAGGAAGATAAACACTAAGATATACTTACTCATTCACTTTATCTAAAACTAGGACTCTTTCTGAAATCCAAACCATTATGGTAATGTCAGTTATGTTTAGAGAATACCCTAACCTTTAAAGTTATCTAAACCGACCATTGATACCAACTATAAGGCCCCATCCTTAAACCTTACTTAATGTTGAATTAAATGAATAATTCACATTGAGGATCTTTTCTAGTTTAGAGTTTTATAGAATTAGATCATAAATCATGAATTACATTCCACATTTAAACAAAGTGGTTACATAAAAGATATTATTTGTTTTTTCCCATAAACGGAATCATATTTAAAATAAAACATGGATTCTTTCTTGACACTTCCTTGACGCTATCATAATATCATGCACCTTTCCCTTGACTTGTGAAAACATTTCAAAAACATGGGATGAGCATAAAAAGCTCAGTAAGGGATATAAAAGTACAAAATGAAAACATTAGTCCATGTATGAAATCATACTTTACTCATAAAACATAATAATTTTAACATACCTCATCAAATCATGAATAAATCATAGAAATCATAAGGCATAAAGGTAACTTGATGCATTCATAACATTCTTACGTAGGGAGTAACCCTCTTGGTTACATTTGGAATACCCATCACATTATATTCCCTAAATCTCTTTGGAGAAACCTTAACGTTTAACTCCTTTGCATTACCCAATGCATTGGAGAGCTATATCGGGCTCACCCGCCCTTAGTTTATCACAGAACCACCCATCTTCATAATAATTCCCAAGAACCATAACATAATCGTATCACAAAAAACATGCATAAAGGAAAAAAAAGATTTCCACTTTTCAATCACAAGATATCCATAAAAAACATTGATATAAAAACATTTTGAAAACCATTTTCAATACCAAAATAAATGAAAAGTATAACATGGTATTTATTTTTAATTTAAAAAAAGGTATGGCTTATAGAGGAAGCTGAAACTCAAATAATGGTCATGGTGGCAGAGAAGTTGTTGTCGCCGCATACGTACGACCAAAACATTCCCTTTTGTCATTTAGAAAAACGCTTCATATAAAAAGATTCATTTTGGATAAACGTAAAATTAAAAGGTGTTTATACACAGTACAAAAGATGGTAGTGTATAAAACAGAATATTTCTCAATGAATATAGATTGAGGTGATGTCCCATACAAAGACGATATCCTTGGATTAAGGATAAATCAATTACATAATTATGTGAGACAAATGAATACACCAAATATAAGTGGATATTTAGTGTAAAATAATCAGAGGTTATTCACACATATTTATAGAATGACATATTCAAGGAGTCCAAGTTTATCCCAAATAATCAAAATTGGGTTAAGAAGTTCCCATGCAATGATTAGACAGCCTAACGACATCACTTCAAAATTCAGAAAATGAGTTGATGAGAGATAAAAAGGGTAAATCATCACTTGGACATAAAATTTACATCAATAAAGATATAGAAAAAAGTATCCCAACATTACAATATGTAAATTAAAAGAACCAACGAAATAAGTCTTTTAAAAAGAGGATGGTGAAAGGTTCCCTAATCGAGTTGGGTATCTTTCGAAACATACACCCCATGAAAGAAGGACAATAAAAAATTGATGTAAATACTCATAAACGAAATTATATTACACAAAAATTAAAATATTGGTCATTACATAAAACACTCAAAGGAAATGGTGGAATATGTAGCATAAATCTCACGGGAATAAAAGTGAGATGAAAAACCCCTTACGAAAACTCGACAGCCTAACGACACCACTTAAAACATCCAAAAAAAATGGATTCATGAAATAAAATAGGTTATATCATCATATGAACATAGAAATTATAGTAATAGGAATATAAAATAACATCCCCCAACTAAGGAAGAGAAGCTTAAAAGAAACAACATAAAAGAGAGTACTTAAAATGAAAGAGAGAGGTAGGATCCCTTACCTTGTGTCCGACAAGACTCGATCGTTCTTTAATCTCCTGAAAAAAAAATTGTTCAATTTATAATTTCTTAAGGAACTCCTTTAAATATTATTATTCAGTTCATATCACATATTATAAATTTATAACAATTGGTTAATAATGTGAGTTCATATCAGACGTTTTTGTCGATGTTCGGTACATGAGTAAAAAATGAACTTGTTAGAAAAGAATTTTCCATGTAGTTATAGGTACATAATATCCATAATAGTATTGATGTTTTAACTATCATATATATCTAGTATATATTCATTTTATAATATTCCATAGCATTTTTAGGTAAAAAATTAAAAGCACCGATCATAGAGATGGTAGGTCGTACGTACACATGAACGCTAATTTCATTTTTTGTCATATTAATGGAATTAAATCAAAATGAAACAGATATATATTATAATTACAGAATTATTTCCATAATTTAGATATAATATAGTACATATATATACATTATATATATGTACTTATAATAGTACATAACATTTGGAGATAAGAAATGAAATGTACCGTTCATGGAGACGGTAAGTCGTACATACACATGAAATCTACTTTCATTTATTTATTTTTTGTATTAAATGGAAAGAAATAATAATGATATAAATGTATATTATAATTCCAGTAGGATATAATATGTAATACAATTAATTCCATCCTTTATATTTCCCACATATGGCATTAACGAACCTAATCACTTTGAGGGGGCGGTAGTCCGCACTTTCTAAAATGATGATATCGTGTTTACCCATAATGGAAACCATAAAGGTATTCCATAAATTAAAAATACTGAAGCTTAAAGAAAACATAAAAATATTATATATCATATATAAATATAGTGACATCTCAATGTCCACCTTTGAAGGTGTTAAAAGAATATTGAACAATCATCATTTCCTGAGGCAGTAATTCACCACCCACAGAAACAATATGTTCTTTAACCATGAGATAGATGTGTGTGAAAGTGTAGCTCGAATAATTCTTATAAAAACATCCTAGTATATTTAATATACTGGTGTTTTTACAAAGAAAAGTAATAAAAAGAGTTTAGGTGTTTGCAGAATCAAAAGAAAACAAAAGAACACAAGGGAACACATTACCTTTAAATCCGGTAACTCTATTTGATTTGAGCTCAAAGGCTTCCTTGGAAAGGATTCTTCCCAATGTGAGGATTCAATGATGAAGAGAGGGATGTGGAGAGATGAAATGGGTAGGGGTTGGCCGAGCCAAAGTCTTTAGAGGTGTGTGTAAGTTGGTAGAGGTGGGGGCCTTTTATAAGAGGAGAGGAGGGGCACTCTTGGAATGTTATAAAATATTACTTTATTATAAAATGATTTTCGGATTTTAAAGATCCAAAAAGGATATATTTCGATGTTAAGGTGATAAGATATCGAAATCCACCCATCCAATAGGTTTGTGACAAGTGTAAGACTTAGATTTCACCCTATCTTCTTATTTTATTTAAATCGTTCATTTATGAGGTAATCACTGCATCATCACGATGTCATAAATAAATTAACTTTTTTTATGTCTAAAATATATAATAAAAATATAATTATGTAGGAAATCCTTTTATATTTCTAATTAATATTTATAGTAAAACATATTACTTATATAACCCCATGTAAAAATTGTTTTAGTAAAACAACACATGTTTGTGACATTTTAATAAAAAGGTATTAATGTCATTTTCCTACCAAAGTGGCTCCATGGGTTCCCCAAGTTGACCCATGGATTGTATTGGTCGGCCATGACTCATCAAATAATGGTAGAACATGTTTCAAGGTCATTTAATATTATTATAACATTATCTTTACCTTAAATTACACTAATTACCTCTAATCACGATTAAAAACTTAAGAGTTACTATTCACCAAAAAACTATTTTAATTCCATTGAACCACATTTTACATTATAATAACAACCCTGTATGTCAGATTTTTGAAATTCAAACCACAGAAGTGGTAAAGTTTCATTTACACGAATTTGTTTTTTAAACTACCACTTAGTGGTTTCACTATTCATCAAAAATTGACGTTTTCAGAAAAATACCAAAAATTCACCCTAAGCTATATTTGATATTCCGAATTCAAAAATGGTGTCTATTTTAAAAAATTCAAAACATATAAGTTGCATTAATTAATTTAATAATTAATTCTCGCTGTCAAAACAAATAGCGTGTTTTTAAGAAATAATATCTATTAAAAGATTGACACTAGTTTACGTCCAATTTCGAAGTGAAATTAATTCCAATGACCACTATTGGATTAAATGGTAAAAATATATTCTAATTTCTCTTTAGAAACAATTCAAAATATAATATAATCATATAAATATATTAGATTAAAAAAAGGGATTGAATTAAAATACAACATTTTTCACTATTCATTTAAAAAACGAACTTTATCGGAAAAATACAAAAAATTTACACAAAGTAAATTTTGATGTCCCGATTCTATAGAATAATTTTATTTTGTCAAATATAACACATAAAATTGTCAAAAAGTGGATTTAAAAGAGTTTCGCCATCAAAATGTGGTTAATCGACCTTTTAAAGAATATTATAATGTTTACGCTTAAAATTGGATTCATTCGCATTTTTAATCTTCTAATATTTATTGTAAAAAGTAAAAATATTTGAACGAAATATATAATCATTTTTTAGTTAGTTCTGTTCATTCCCGCCATTACAACGGCTAGGCGTTAACTACCATTTAAAATAATATTATTTTATTATTAGAGTGCAACGTAAGATTCCCATGAAACTCGTTGCTGCGTATTGGGTACGCCATCGAGAATAGCGTTCCCTTTAAAGTAATATTAATATTTTATTCAAAAATATGTATAAATGTGAAAATTTCATATTATTTATCAACCTGGGGTGTTACAGACATGGTTAATATCAGTAAGTAAAATGTGGCTCAATAAGTTGAAAATAATTTTTGCTGAATAGTATCATTTTACTTTTTATTTACCATGGTAAAAATTAAATAGGGAAGTTAAAGGTAAAAATGATACTATTATTTCCCCAACACATGTCCTAATTCTATTGGATAAGTTTAATTCGACAAAAAACAACTTTAGGAATAAAATATAATCCTTTAGGTCTACATGGATTTAATTAGGACATTTATTATTATTTAATTCAAAGAAGAGTTAAAAGATTTAAAATCAATGTTTAATGACCAAAACTTTTTTAATATAGGGATACAAATAAGATAAATTCTACTATAAATATTAATTAGAATTATAAAAATATTTCATACGTAATGGTTTTTTATTTATATTTTTTAGACATTAAATGATTTAATTTATTTATGACACAATGATGATATAGTAATTACCTAATTAATGAAATATTAAAATAATTGATATTTTAAATATCCAAATAAATTTAATTTGAGACTTTTTATGAATTAAAATAATTTTTAGGTTAATATTTAATATTAGGGTTGGATATATGTATATTGTTTTATGTAATAATGGTGTTATGAATTTATAAAAAACAGAAAACAAAATAGTGTCAAAATTGACATAAAAGAGTTTTTAAAACAAATATTATATTATTAAATTGATATTATATTCCTAAAAATCTACAGTTCATCCAAAAGACTTATTTTATGATAGGGGTATCAATAATGAACCACTTGGGGTTCTCTTGGATGTATATACTATGTTTATTAACCATATAATTTAAAAATACAAAGAGACATGCTAAATGTCAAATAATTTAACTAAGAGTTAAATCTAAAATATAAAGTTAATATATTCAACCAAACCTATCTCAAACCAATTCGTTGAGTGGATTTCGACCCATCCCCACCTTATCCTTTAAATAATTCATTTTGGAACCATTATAAACCGAAAATTATTTTATTATAAAATAATATTTCTAGCAATTCCTAAGGTGCCCCTCACCCCTCTTATAAAAGAGAACCCCCCCCTTCTCTCTCATTCACACATTCAAAGCCATTTGTCTTGGCCAAAACCTGCCCAAATACCCTCTCCACAGTCATCCCTTCATCCTATAGGCCATCCATATGTCCGAAAGCCAACCCACAGATCCATTTTGATCAAATCAAAACAAAGAACACGAAGAAACGGTAAATATTTCATCACCTCTTTCAAATTCCTTTCTTCTTCCACTTCCTCATTCTTTGTTGTTTCTATTCTAAAATAATAACTAAAATATCTTCTTTATACTGTGATGTTTTTATAAATATGTTACAACCATATTCATTATTCTATCAATCCTTTGAATGACAGGTCACTATATGTGCGTACGTACGACTTCCTATCTCCACCTCGTGGTGTAATTGATATTCAATACATTATTATTTGGATGGGTATAATAAAGATGTGTAATTGATGTAAATAATAAATATAATATGATAATGATTCTGTATATATATATGATATAGCATCGAATTATATATTATTTTAATATCAAAAGAATGATATTGTCACTCGTGCATATGTATGTATTACCATCTCCACGAACGTGATTAGATTCATTCCTCATCGTATCCAATCAAGACTAATTCTCATTTGATTATTAAAAGTAATTTTTGATGACTTTATATCATTCTGGATATGACTAAGATACATCCCATCCATAAAAAAATGACTCACAAAACAAAGAATATAAAGGAAAAAAATCTGTTAACACCCGAAACGACGATAATACTATGATATTATTTTCAAAGAAATATTAAAAGATCATATATGATATAATATCAATGTATATGATTCTTGTTTAATTTAATAACAATTATTTCACCATTATATAGTTGTTTAACCTACCCTCGACCATGGAAAAGTAAAAGGTATGGGTTAATTCTTGAATCTCTTCATTATCTGAGGTTTTTTATACATAATTATCTATTGTGACCTATTTTTCATCCACATCCATGTTTCTTATAAATTAATTCCAAGACATTTTTACTATTTATTAGACTATGGGTTAATCTTATTTGAAGGTACGAATGTTTTTAACTTATATGGCAGGTGAGGCTATTTTCCGCCATTATAACATCGTTGAATCATCCCTTACAATGTTATAAGAATATTTTAAAAATAAAATTTTTCTTTTTATAATTATGTAAATTTAAATTATTTCAAAATAGGAATGAGATATTTCTCTCAAACGGCATTGATTTCATCTATGTCAATATCCTTTGATATATTTTAAGCTTATTTGAAGTTGATTTGTTATGATACAAAACATCCATACTGTAATGAAGGTTTTGTGATATGTTTGACTATGGATGTGTTATTTTAACACCATTCAGCTTGTATGGATAAAGTACTGACATTTCGTATGCTTGTTTTAGTACGATTGTTTATGTTATGTTTAAACCTTTTCATATGAGGAATGCATTGGACTTATCATGTGACGGGTGGAGCCCACTATAGCTCCTCGATGCATCGATAGGTCTCATGAGACAAACTAGTGTCTTGGAACATGGCCTTGACAAAATCATATTTGTCGTCTTGTCATAAGGCCTTGACTACATGGTTATGAATGTCTCACATTATGCATTCCATTATTATAAAAGTGGATATTGATATTGCATTTCATTATTCTACTCATATAATATCCATTTGAGTAAGTAAATGGAATTATTTGATTTTATATTTTACATATTATGCTGAAGATCAAATTTAAAAGGATTTTGTTTTAGTCTTATACATTGCCTTACATGTTTATGCTTATTTATAAACGTTTCTGATATATTTTAATCTTTTCTATGCATCTGATCTCACCCATTTCTATGTTTTATTTTTCCCAGGATGCAAAGAAGTATATTATGAGTGACCTTAAGGGATAGTCTATGGGATCTCAGTGTTGTCTATGGAAACAATGTTGTTGTTGTATTCCATTTTATGATGTAATCTAAACCATATGAATGTATCTAGTACTTACTAGGATACCAAACTAATCAGTCTTTCGAGACTTGATTTTTTGTGATCCTGCTAATGACACGTAATAATGCACCAACTCTGGGCTTCTGGGGTCGGGGATTTACAATATTGGGAAAACACATACTCATGAAAAATCATTTGTAGGTTGTCTAAACAGAGTCACAATATTTAAATCCATAACCCCCACGGTTTATCCTTGTTATTCATGATCATAATCTACTAAAATAATATATGGTATCATTTAAATAAAATGTAATTTAACCAAATCATAACCCAAAGGAGTCTCAAACTATGCGTGTAGTAAGGCTCATTGTCATGTACTTGATAGTACTTTAATCAAGCCCGACATAAATATTTCGGAGTTATTACCCTATGATAATCTATACTACAAATACATCAACATTTAATATCCCTAGAGGGATGTATTTCTTGGTTTACAAAATAATATTTTTGTTACCAATACTTTAGTATATTACCATATACTTACTCTTATCCTCAGTGTTCTCACAAATGTATTCACTTCATTGTTTCCAACGGTTAATAAAACATATCCTATGATACCAAATCTATTGACCCAGGATTTTCATACTTATATATTACATATTTTTTATTAACATCTTTACAATGCACAATCACACACCAGAGGATCACAATATTACAGTTTCTTCAAAAACATGATAATGTTACAAAATTAGTTCATATTAGTTCTACATTGTCTCTCACATAGTTTCCCATAACCAATACCCATCCTATCAATATCACATGTTTAATCTATCAGCATAACTAAGGGAAAATAATCAAAATAAAGGTAGATATTAAAAACTCAGTAAGGGTAAGAAAGGGAAATGAATAAACATATCATGAGTATACAGGTATGAGAACATGATAGGAAAATATGAAATCCATACATTGTATATCAAAGATCAAAATATTGAGACAAGGCATAAATATTGGTATTTTATAAGAAATGAATCATAATAAAATAATGTAAAATGACCAATGAGAGAATATCATTGACATACACCGGATAATTTTGGCATGAAAAAAAAAATAAAATCATTTACATTGTGTTCAATGTAGATTTACAAGGCTATCATAGATTAATGGGTTCCCTACCAAGATTATAATAGCGAAATAATTCCATTCCTGAACTGGATTAACTCCCCATTTCAATATAGTTTATCTCATGATATTTCAAACATTACCCAATACAATATAGGGATATATTTGTCCCAGACATAAAATAATGTAAATCAAATGAATGTGTGACATAAGACCACAAAACATGCATCATTTTATAACCCATCAAAATATATGTGTTTCATAAGAATTAAATCATATCAAAACCCATGAAAATAATGTGTTTCATATATATTTCATCAAAGCATAATCCATGGAAAGGAAATGGGTTTCATAAAAATATCTTCATCATAATAATAAACCATTCAGATAAAGAATAAGGATGGTACAACTGAATTATATCCCTAGTAAAACAAATTCCACCCCATTGTTTTTTCATTGATGAATATATATTCCAGAAACCAAATATTTAAATTATTATGGAAAAAATATCCTTTCCATTTTTGAAAACATTATTAAAAATATAAAATAATCAATATATTAAATATAAAAATTTATTTGAAAAATAATCTTCAATACTTGTAATGGAATATTTAAATATTTGAGTGGTCATGAGGTGAACAAATTTTTTTTTACATGCACTTTAAAAAAATTCCATTCACATATTTAGAAAATAAAAATAAAATCTCATTCATAAAATAACTATAAGATTAATTTTAAATAATTTTATAGAAATTTAAAGAATGAAACATAATTATTTTAAAAATTCCAAGGATATTTTTAGGATAATTTTTAAAACATTTTCTAAAAATGTGGATATGAAATAAAATACATTTTCGACTAGAGGGAGAAATAAAATTGGTTTTCATTAAAAAAGCATTCTAAATATTGAGTACATAAAGAGAGAAAAATGAAGAGAAAAATTTTATTACAAATAAATAACCACATATTAAGAAAATAAATGTTTTTATTGAGTGATAGATTATAATATTTCATCATCGGTAACATAAACCTAAATAATGCTGATATTCGATTTGATTGTATCACAATACCATTACCATATAGGTATATTTTGAATTTTAATCCCCATTTTAAGAATAATATAAAATTAAACATAAATATCATGAAAATAAGGAGATTAATTATATAAATTTTCAATGGGTTGTATATAAACCTTATAAAATAATATCTGTTGCTAAAAAACCTAATGTTTCAATGATAGAAAATTAAGCTAAAAAATCCCTTACCTTAAGTCTCGACTTCCTTCATAAATATTAAAAAATACAATATATTAAATATAAGTTTATTATAAATCTATTAAATAATAGTACAATTATTCATTATACCATATATTATTTAATTTTTCTATTTTTATTACCCATTTATCAATAATTCCTTGTTAAAATCGCATTTCAGGTAATAATTGATGCAATTTTCTTGTATATTTTGGTTTGGTATTTTTTATCCTTTTAATTTGATCATGGTTACATCATATATTTAATTCTAAAAATTATATAAATATATTATATATTCATTGAATATTTATTTATAGTAATCCATTATTGTTAGATATAGAGAATGAGTTATACAGTTCATGGAGTTGGAAACCTGTAAGTAAACATAACAGTTGTTTCCATTTTCATGATGAATTGAAATAAAGGATATGAAATAATATATCACAATTAATGATTAATTATTATGTCATATATATCACACATAATAATTAAATTTTTCCATTATTACAGTCTATGTAATGTGATAGTGAAGAAATAATCACATCGCTTCGTGAGGCGGTAGTCAATCGTACACACAAACGATGTTATCATTTATTAAATGAATGGTAATGTAAGAATATATATAATATATTTATTTTAAATATTTATTAATATATAATAAATATCATATATAAATAAAAAATTAATTATTATTACTTCACTTGTAATTTGTATGTGAAAAATGAATTACTTCTCCTTGTGATGTGGTTGTCTATCGCACACATGATTGACGGTTTGATTTACAATTTGTGGGAGGAGGAGATTGTTTTAGGTTATCAATGAACATAAAAATATCTTTTTATATGGAGATAATGATGATATTATACCATAACTGTTTAACTATATTTAAAGGTGGAAGGATAAATAAAATAAAATTCTTGGTTATGGAGATTTCCTCTTCTATGGACAAGTTCTTTATATTTTCACCAAAATCCATTCTAGGATGGATTTATGATCAAATAAATTCTTATAGAATGATTTTATGGAATTATTTAATATATTGTGTTAGATACTTTTCAATTTTTTTTGAAGAGTGAATAGGGGAGGATAGGGGGTGTCCATTTATAAATGGGGGAGAAGACACACATCAAATTTTTTAAAAGAATAAAGTGCACACAAATTTTTCATAAGAAAAGGTGATAAAAAATAGGTAATTATAGAACCTAATAAGTTATAAGGTAAAAATATTTCTATATTATGGTCTTTTTCACATTTCTTGAACATTTACTCATTATCTTTTTTCCCTAAACCCTGATACACTTGTTTTAACTCGAAAATCCATTTTAACTATTTTTGCAAATAATTATGGTAAAAATTTACGTTTCCCATATTATATAAAATTAATAATACTAATTATAAATATATAATTCATTTATTAAAATTAAATTTATATAATTTCTATAATTTAATTTAAAATGAAATTCCCATAAGTGATAAAAAAACTGGTCTTCAAAATAAATAATGTACGAAAATTTAAAATGATATTATATCAAATTTCATTGTAATACTGATTGAAATGATATATAATGGTTTAATTATAATATTATTGAAAAAATATACTTTTAAAAATATTTTAAATAAAAAAATTCCATAATAATTATTTAAATGGAAATGTATTTCTTAATAAAAACCTTTATTTTTCATTATTATTGGGAAAATTAATCCTTTTAGAAAGACAATAAAAATTAACCCTAATGTATGTTTTAAATTTATATTCTATAAATAATGATAATTTTTTCAAATAAAATTTCTAAAATATTAGAAAATTATTTTTATTTTTTGTTCACAAAAAGAAATAATTTTTTTGTGAAAATTGAATTCTTGAAACATATAAAGACTTTAAAAAAATTAATGTTCCTTTTTACCAATATATTTTCATTATATTACATAATTTTAATTCTTATTTAAAATGTGGTTATTCTAATTCATACATCTAATTTAGGATCTTACCCTATAATTAGGGTTATCCAATGAATTATCACTAATGTTTTATGGTCGTAGAATTCAATGGTTATCAAACATGTCCCATGAAACAAAATAAAATTACTTAGGGACATCAGAAATAAATATTACATCCTTGTTTATGAACATTCATACATTACATAGACACAATACTGATAATCATATTCATATATTGCTTTTGTCCATAATGAATCAAAAATAACTAGTTCATATGAGTTCTACATTGTCTCCCACATTAATCCTCATTAATAGTCCCCTTTATAGAAATATCAAATGTATTACCTATAATCATAACTTGGGCAAAATAAAAAAATGAATGGGAGATATGAGTTACTGAGTTGGGGCATATAAGGGAAATATGTAAACATAATTTGACCATACTGGTATGAGAACGTGATTATAACATATAAAAACCATACCATGCATATGGAATATAAAAATATTGATTCATGGAAATAATACTGATAGTTTATAACACATTAATATAATTGAAATCAATTAACATGATCCATGAATGAATAACATTGACATAAGCCATAGAATTTTGGACTGAAAATAAGCCTAGAAAATAATTTTCATACTGATCATGGTTCATTGTCAAGGTTGTCATAGCTGAATGGTTTCACTCCCCAAAAAATATTTGTAGTCAAGGATCACTATGAAGACTATCATAGTGGAACAAATAACTTACTGAACTAGGTTAAAACCCCATTTAGGTCCATTTTCTGTCATGATATTTCCATAATTACCTAATGATTTTGAGATAGATATAGGTTCCATACATAACCTAAAAAAATTATAAAACTGTTAACCAATTGATAATAAAACATTAATCATATTTGAAAACATGAAATTAAATGGGTTTAATATGAATTTCATCATAGTATAACCCATGGAAAAGATATGTGTTTCATATATTTTTCTTCAAAGAATAACCCATGGAATCGAAATGGGTTTCATAAACATATCTTCATCATAATGATTAACCATTCATAAATATAATGAGTATGGTAAAACATGATCATATCCTTAGTAAAACATAATCACCACCAAAATGATTATTGTTGATGAATAGAAATTCCATAAAAATATAATTAAAATGCACTAGAAGAAAATATCCTTTCCATTTGAAATTTTATTTTAGAATATAAAAATATCCCAAATAAAAAAGAAAAATTTTAATAATAAAATATTATTACAAAAATGTTATCGAATATTTAAAAAATTGATTGGTTATGAAGACCAAATGTTCTGTCATGACATATATATTAAAAAAATATTCCTTTCACATTTTCAATATATGTCAAAAAACACCTCTTCAATAGAACAACTAGAAGATTCCTTTTAAACAATTTTTTTTGAATAATCTAACAAGGGAATAAATTATTTCATACAATAATAGGATATTTCTAAATAGATCTTTAATTTTGTTAAACATGGATATGTATGTAAAATCATTTTTTACTGAAGATAGAAACAAAACTGGTTTTCTTTAAAAAAAATATTTTTCAATATTGTGTACGTAAAGAGTGGAAAATAAAGGTAAAATTTTAATTCTTAATAAATAACCATTTAAAAATTAAATTATTTTCAATATTTAGTGATAGATAATAATATTTCATCATCAGAAGAATCAACATAAGAATACCTAAAAAACAATGAAATTGTATTATATTACTTCTCCCACATTAGTTCCTTTTGAATAGTAAGAACCATTAAATAATAAAAAATAGAACTAAATTATAATGAAAATAAAAAGATTAATTTCATAAAATGTAAATGGGTTATTAAATAAACGTCATAAAATAATATAGGTTCATAAATCAATTTATTTCACAAAGAATGTAGTTTGAGACAAAAATATCATACCTTAAGTCTTAACATCCTTTTTAAACAATCAAAACTCATATATATAATAAACTAGTACTCCGCCCATGCGATGCATGGCACTATACAATAATTCTTATTATTAACTATATATTACTATTTATAAAACATAATAGTTAATATTAATATTGAATATATTTTAAAATAAAATGACATACATAATGAGGATTAAAAGTTATAGAAATTGAGGAACAAAAATTAGATATTGAGCAGCATTCTATATAAAATTAACAACGAAGGATCCAATGGTTAAACAAAATGAAAATTAATAAATAATCTATTGAAATGTTAAATTTACAAAATAGTTATATATAATATTGTAATACTTGTACAAGTTTAAAAAACGTCATCACATGATTTTTAATCAAAAAAAATATTTGGAAAGGAATTCAAATTTATTTTTACCATTAAGAAATCATATATATAAAGTGACAGAGTATTAAAATAAGAATCAATATTAATAAACATTGAAATAAGAAAACATTAATTGTGAATGTCAACATAATATGGATAATTTGTAAACAATGAAAATATAAAAGATAATTTACATAGAAGCATTATGTTGTGAACAGAAGGGGATAATAAGTAATTGCATCCACAACTTTTTAAATTCATCTATTGTTCCCAGTCGTACTGGCAGTGTACTGGACAGTCATATAGGTAAATTCATGCATTCCCAATTAGTAGACATTGTCATAGCATATCAGAACTGCTGAATGTTGGGTTGACACAAACGATCATCCCTACTGCAGATAATACATGTGAGAAAATTGAAAATTGGAATTCAGTTTAGTGTAAATGATATAGGCATCAGAAAGGAAAATGGTTACACTTGAACATGTTCTTTCATTTTATTAGTTGAGTAAATGTATAATTTCTGTTACAACTGGAAAAAAAATTAAAACATTATTTTGAAATAATATAATCATATATGTAGTCAAATAATACCTGTAAATTGAATCACAACGTATCAGTCAATCTTGTCAGCCTTTGGGTTGACGATATACTTTATACAAAGATGCAGTTCATCGGTAGTCCCTCCCTGCATTGCAGCCCTCACCTCTCCATTGCTCCTCCCCCTGCCTAGCCCCTCCCCCTCCCTCCTACCTGGTCCCTCCCCTCCCCCCAATGCCCAGCGTGTCACCTCCTCCTTTCCTAGAACCTCCTCCTACCCCCATGCCCAGCTCTACCCCTCCCCTCCCCACTCCTCCTCTTGTCCTCCCTCCCCTGCCCAGCCCTTCCTCCCCCCATCCCAACTTGTAACCCCCCCCATTTCCTAGCACCTCCTCCCACCCCCTACCCAGCTCTACCCCTCCCCTCCCCACCTCCTCTGCTTGCCTCCCACCCCATCCCAGCACCTCCCCCTCCCACCTCAACATTCCCCCTGCCTAGCCACTTCCCCCACCACTCCCCACCACCCTGCCCAACCTGTTCCCCCACTAGCACCCTCCCCCCTCCCCTCCCCTCCCCTCCCCTCCCCTCTCCTCCAACCTACCCAGCCCCACCCATCCCCCCTGCCCAACCTGTTCCCCCACCAGCCCCCTCCCCCTCCCCCCCTCCCCCCCCTCCCCTCTCCTCCAACCTACCCAGCCCCTCCCCTCCCCCCTTGCCCAACATGTTCCCCCACCAGCCCCCTCCACACTTCCCTCATTTTCCCTCCCCTCACCTCCCCTATTTTCCCAGCCCCTCCCCTCCACTCCAACCTGCCTAGCCCCTCCCCTCCCCTCCAACCTGCCCAGTGATGAGCAGTATCCCTGAAATTTAAATTATATCAACAGAGGATATAATATAAATAACTAAAATTAGATAAGAGAAAATATAAATTGACAAAAAGAAAGGATGTATAAAATAACTGATCTGGTGATCTAAAAAACATCCACTTGTCATATTAAAATGCTCCAGAGTACATTATCTAGTTTTCAAATAAATCTATCACATGTATTATACACTAGATGTAGAAGAAACTATTAACTAAGAGAAAATAAAATTATCCACTGATCATGAAATCCCTATATGTTTCCCTCTTCCATAATGCAGAGTGTATCTCCAAAATCCTGTTATAGTAAAGCCTATCACACTGAATGCCTGAAAGAAATCATTCATTAATATTGAAAAAGACATGGCTTTTTTTTGTGAAATATAAAAAATGATAACAATAATAAATGGAAAAGATTTTAACAATCATAAAGTTAGTATATAAAAAGATAATATGGAGAACAGATTAAAAAAATGTTTTCCAAATTATACAACATAAGTATTCATCTTTGTATCTGTATTACTATATCACTCATCAATAGAGACTTGAAGTAGTAGATTCTAACCACATTATCATGTCACATTGTACAAATCTTCATCTGCAAAAACTTCTAACTTTTCTTCATAGGAAAAAATACTTTAAAATAAGAATACATATTAATTCCTTATAAAAATGCAGATTCCATAATATGAATGTAAAAATAAACCTAGTGTGATCCGAAAAAGAGATTTGGTAAGCTTATGTTAATAGGTAATGTAGGTTACAATAGTATGTGTATTTTTTCACTAATTTATAAAGTCAATTACTATTTCAAGCAGTGAATAACTATAAACATCATGTAAAAAGTTAATAATTCAAATGAACATACAGATTTATAAAGTTTTTATGTTGAATGTATAGATACAATGTTGTAAATAACTGGTTAAACCAGTATATGTGCTGTAGATATGTCATAGATATGAGAAAATAAAATTCTATTGGAATAGTAACATGTCTAAATGATAAACAGAAACATGTTCAACTAATATGTGAAATAACCAAATGAAATGGATGTTTGAAACATTATATGGATCATAGAAAACACATAAAAATGCAAAATATGTTATGCATCATCCATGGTAGAGGCTAATTCAGAAAATAGGGTAAACATATTACATTCACCCTAATATAAATAGCAGTCCAATACTGTTTTTGAATGTATAAAAATAATGAAGAAATCAAAAATGAAAAAATATGAAATGGTCAATCTGTAGTATTACCATGCAATTACAGCTAAAAAATTCAGTCAGTTGTTTCAATATTCATTGTTATGATCACCATCCCTAAGAGTTGAATCTATACATAATGCCTAAAAAACCAATTACAGAACATGAAGAAACACAGTTTTATCCACATTGAAAAGGTATTACTACAGATTGACCGTTTCATACTCCCCCTGCCCTCATCCTCCCCTCCCCTCCCCTACCCTTCCCTCCTACCTGCACTACCCCTCCCCTCCATTCCCCTACCTAGATGCTTCCCCAACCACCCCCTTCCCAAAGTCTTCCCCTAGCATCCCCTCCCCCCTGTCCTCTTCATCCCCTCCCCTTCCCTTACCTCCACTCCAACATGCCTAGCCCCTCCCCTCCATTCCCCTGCCAACTAAGAAGATTCTTCCCCGAGCCATTCCTCCCTCCTCCTCCTCCCCTCTGCCCAACCCCTTCCCCCACCACTCCCCTCTTCCCAACCACTTCCCCCACCAGGCCCCTTCCCCATACCCTCATCCTCTCCTCCCCTCCCCTCCAACCTAGCCAACCCCTCCCCTCCATTCCCCTGTCCACTAAGAAGAATATCCCCTGTTCCATTCCTCCCCCCTCCTCCCCTTTCCTCATCACTCCCCTTCCCTGCCCCTCCTCCCCCCCCACCCGCCACCCTTCCCAGCTTGTCCACCCCCCAAAATTCCCAGCACCTCCTCCTACCCCCTACCCAGCTCTACCCCTCCCCTCCCCCTCCTCTAGTTGTCTCCTACCCAATCCCAGCACTTCCACCACCTACGTATGCCTCCCCCTGCCCAGCCCCTTCCCCCACCACTCTCCCATACCCAATCTCTTCCCTACCAGGCCCCTCCCCCCTGCCCTCATATTCCACTCCCCTCCCCTCCCCTATCTAAATTCTCAGCGCCTCCCCCTTCTACTGACTTTCAAACAAAACACATATAGTGAATTGAGAATTTTTATATTATGAAAACTGAAGGACTTAATTTATAATAAGTAACATGCATATACTGTGTATGTAGTATGAATATAATGAATTGATAATATGTATATTATGAAAACTGAATGACTTAATTTATAATAAGTAATATGCATATACTTTGTATGCATTATTCATATAATGAATATGCAATCTGCATATAGCAAATATGTAATTCATTAAATATATTACTTAATGTAGTTTAACAATGTTCAGTGTTCAATTCTCATTTATATAATATGTAATATACATATTTCTCATATTAAAAACTCAATATTACAATATTAATACATAGTATATGGTCTTTCAAGTTGAAATTTCTATATTGAAACCACATCAACATATAGGCAGTACCTGAAAAGACAACTGCAGTTAGATGAAAAATAATATACCTTGTTTGCAATTTAATATTAGTATGCATATAAGTTGAGGCAGATTTCATATTCAGCATATACAACACCTCTTGGAGATTTCTAAAATCAACATCCATAATCATCATTGCACATACAAAGCAATTTATCTAGGTATTCAAGTTGAGAAGCTACATGGATGAAATCCTGTTTATAAAAATCCATGATTTGTGTGGCATTTTAAATTATATTTAGAACTTTAAAACTATCTTCAAATAGATAGTGATGATTCTGGATACTGTTTTATTAAATTTCTAAGAAAAATTACTGTGTTTAGGGTTTAAACATAGGAAGCTTCTACCAGAATCCCAAACTCATCATTTTTCCTAAATACACACCTATGTAGACATCATTTTTATGTATTCAGTATGAACATACTGAATATGTAATCTGCATATTGTTAAAATCTAAAATTCATTAAATATACTACTAAAATTTTAATAACCATGTTATATTTTTTGTTCTATTTTCCATAATATATAATATACAAATTTCTCATATTAAAAATTCATTATTAAAATATCAATATGGTCTTTCTAGTTGAAAATACTATATTGACACAATATTAAATTATAGGCACTACATGAGAAGCCACTTGCATATAAATGAAGAATAATTTACCTTGTTTACATTTTGTTATTATTATCCATATGATGAATATTCGATATTCAATATTATAAATACAATATTAGTAGGCATGTGCTGAATATGAAATATGCGTATACTGAATAAGTTAAATGAATTCAATATACTATTTCAAAATCTAATATGAGAAATATCTATATAATATATTATGAAAAATATTATTAGAAACACATTATATAATTGAACTCAAGAATTCATACCGTATCTCTGAAATCAGAGGGTGTTTGAGGTGGACCAGGCGAAGGGGGAGGCAGAGGCACTGGAGCCGTAGCAGGCTTAGGGAGACTGAGGTGTAGAAGGTGGAGGAAGAGATATTTGAAAGAGGGAACATGTGAAGGGCACAACAAACCTGAAAATTAAAAATAGAAAGCGGAAAGAGGGAATTTATGAAGGAAATATGAACATGAATTACAAAAGGATAAAGAGGGAAGAGTGAAATTGAACCTAAAATCTTGAGAAAAAGTGAAATAAAACTTGTAAGCTTGTGGGAGATTTTTAGTACAGAGAAGCTTCAATGAAGCTTGGAATTTTCTGTCTATCGAAAACAATTAAGGGTAACAACATATTACCATAAAAGATGATATCATAATACTATCATGAATCTGCAACATCCAAATCTGGGGTGGGGTATGTTGCAGCCCAATAATAGTTTTCCAATGATAGACATGCACAATACCCTTTAACATTGCATCTGTATCAAGACAAAAATCAAACCATTTATCTTATATTCATGTGAGAATAAACTACATATTAACCTCCAATGGGAAGTTACCAGGTTGCTGGTGTGGAGAACAGATGCAATTGCTTCCTAGAACATCTTATCGGTCCCCTAGTAGGATCCAAAGGGGAACCTGGTGGTTTAGGCCACCCAAACCCACCAATTAATTGATCAACATATTCCTTCTATATCCAAACATTAAACCTGAAATAAAAACAATTGAAACTATTAAAACAATAAAATAAAAAATATATATAATTTTGTAGCCACAAAAGTAAAATATATTTGGGCCAACATTTGAGTACCAAAATGATAGAGCCATACTTTTATGTAGTTATGAATGTTTTCGATAATATTATAAGATTTTCAAAAAAGTATTTATCACCCCAATATGCCATCTACAACTCAAATAATCATCAAAACATAGTAGGTAACATCATCATAATAATGCACTTTATAGAAGCATAAGTACAATCCCTTCGGGAAATTGGGCCATTAATGACAATCAACAAAGTAAAATTTATGATGTTTAGAAATTATACTTGCTAAAAATGTAGAAAGAGGGAAGAAGGTAATCGAACCTAAAATCTTGAGAAATAGGGAAATCTAACTTGTGTGGTTGTGGGAGGTCGCCAGTACAAAGATGCTTCAAAGCACCATGGATGTTTTTATCTATCGAAAACAATTAAGGGAAATAATATATTATCATAAAAGATGTTAACATAAAACTATACAACAACCAAATCTAGTGGGGTATGTAGCTACCCACTAATAGTCTTCAAACATGTGCTATAGAATACCCCCTTAACATTGCATCTGTATCAACACAAAATTCAAACCATTTATCCTAAATCCATGTGAGTATAACTAACTACATATTAACCTCCAACAGGATGTTACCTAGTTACTGGTGTGGAGAACAGAAGCACATGCTTCCTAGAACGTCCTATAAGGGCCCCGGTAGGATCCTAAGGGGAACCTGGTGGTTCAGGACACTAAAACCGTCCAAATGATTGATCAACTTCTTACTTGTATATCCTTACTTAAAAACTGAATGAAACTTAATCCAAAATGTTAAAAAAATAGTAAAAGATAATTTTGTATCGGCAAAAGTAAAAAAACTATGGGCCAAAATTTGAGTTCCAAAATGATCAAGCCACACTTCTATGCAGTTATTATTGTATTTGATAATCTTATAATATTTATAACTCAGTAATGATCACCCCCATCTGAAATATATAGCCCATGTTATCAACAAAACAGAGTATGTAACATAATCTGAATTCTGTACTTTGTAGAAGCATAACTACAGTCACTTCGGGGAAACTGGGCCAGTTATTGTGAGTCAAAAACATTGGAGAAATGTAATAAGGATAAATCACCGAGAGAAGAATACAGTGGTATGAAAAGAAAATCTCTCTGCTGTATTTCATATGTTACAGCCCCTATGATAGTGTTATGAATTGAAGTTGCAACATTGGTAAGCGAAGCCCCTAGATCTGAAACAACCAGCACATATTAAAGCATTTTCATAGAACTCAGTAGGATTATAAACTGAACATTTTCAAAATAAATATTTAAAAAATATCATAATATTGATCATTTAGAAATAATTAATCCTATTCCTATGAAAAATATCAATTTTATCCTGGTTAATTTAGTATAGATGGAAAAAACATAAAACCCAATATTTTCAATGAATAGAACCGCAACATTAGAGAATATAATCATAATAAATAATCTTCAAGAAACAATGGATGAAAGAATAAAATCATACCTTTTGTGGTCCTAGAAGAACATTGTTCGAATGTTTATTGAGTAGAAAGAGTCAACATGTATAGATGCCGAGGGAAATCATGAGCTTGAGGGAATTAGGGAATAGGGTGAAGTGAATTTGGAGGGTTTCTGACATATGTACATAGAAGAAGTATTGGGATGAGGGAAACATAAGAGGGTCTAAGGTTTCCAGGTGGATGAACCATAGTAGAAGATGGATGAAGGGAGGGGAAACGTGAGCTAGAATTATAGGAGCCGCGGTAGAGGGGTAAAGGTAGTGGGAGCCGTAGGAGGAGGGGCGTTGAAGGCATAATCGGAGTGCAGGCTGTCAGAATCGTTGCGGAGGTAAATTCATAGAAGGAACACTAGAAGTGGGAATCGTAGGAGCACCGACATATTTGAAACGGGAGGAAACCTAGGAGTAGTGGATGATCTCGTACCGGGAACCATAAAATTGTGGGAGGTAGATGGTGAAATTTTGCGGGAACATCAGGTGGAGCAGCGGAGCCGAAGGCGGAGCACATGGAGGTAGATGCGCGGATAGAGAGAAGATTGGGGAAGGGGAGTGGGAGAGGAGAGTCACAGATGGGAGCGGGAGAGGCGAGTGGAATATTGGAGCGGGTACCATAGGAGACTAAATCTTGATCGGTAGAGTGACTACTCGGAGGACGCCGGTAGCCGTGAAACCTTAATTCAAAGGGAGAAATGGAGAGCACGCAGGGGGGAAGCCAAAGGTGCCACGGGTGGGAGTATGGAAAAGCGGAGGGAATGAGATTAGAGGGAGACGTGGAAGGATGAGAGGTTGACATGTATGTGGGAAAAAGCCTAATTTAGTATAGATAGTAGATATAAGTTCTTTATACATAAATTAAATGAAAATAATCATATTTATAATACCATTTATTATTTAAATTTGACTTTTAATTTACCATTTATAAATAATTTATTATTAAAATCGCATTTTGTGTAATAATTGCTTCATTTTTTCTTGTATATTTTGGAATGGTATTTTTCATCCATTTACATTGATCAGAGTTAAATCATATCTATAATGTTAAATATTATATAAATATAATATATATTTATTATATATATATATAGTAATATATTAAATTTAAATATATAAAATAAGATACACTTTTCATAGAGACAACAAGCTATACATTCACATGATTGTTGCTTCCATTTTCTTGATGGATAGAAATAAATATTTTGAGTAACAAATTATCATTAAAAATTATTTTTGATTTCAATTATATCCCATATATTACTAAAATTAAATCTTCATTACCTTCCATGTATGTCATTAGTGAAAACTGAATCAAATCACTATGTGAGGTGGTAGTCAACCATACACACAAATGATGCTATAATTTATTCAATGGATGGTAAGGTATGTAAAAATATAATATATTTATTTTAAATAATTACTAATATTTCTTGGTGATCATATTTTAATATCAAATTAACCCATATTACCTTCTATGTAAAGCTTATGTGAAAAATGAATCACATCTTCCCATGATGCGGTAGTCTGTTATACACATGATCAACAGTTTCATATCCCATTTGAGGAGGAGGATATCACTTTAGGTTATTATATTAATATAAAAATATCTATTAATACATAATATAATTAATATAATATGACATAATTTTTTAACAATATTTAATGGAGGTTTATGGAGAAAAAAAAACAAAATGCTTGGTTATGGATATAACTTCTTATGGAGACAAATTATTTATGTTTGAAAAAAAATATATTATATAATGATATTTTGATCAAATAAATAATTATAAGTCGATTCTAATGAATTATATTACAGTTTTAGAAATTTTAATAAAATGGGTATTGGAAGAATGAAGAAGAGAGGAGAGGGGTGGCCTTGTATAAAAGGGGTAGAGGATACACATGAAAGTTTTGAAAAGAGTAATGTGTTGCCCGATTTTTCACACGAAAAGAGGATAAAAATGAATACCTATAGAACATAATAGGTTATATGGTCTAAATATTGCTATATTTTGGTGTTTGGACAAGATTGTAGGCCATTTTACCACTTATATTTTTAGTTCAACCCCAATACAGTCATTTTAACGGGGGAAATAAATTTTTATTATTTACAATGATAAATTTTTTCTAAAATTATGTTTAAATTATAAGATAATATTAATTATACACATTATAAATTTGTAATTTATTTTTCCAAATTTCTTTTATAAATATAGTATAATATAATTTAAAATTAAATCTACAAATGTGACAAAAAGTGGTTTTCTAAAGAGAAATGATTCAAAATTTTAAAAAGTTTTTATTTTAATATTAAATTTAAAATTTAATAAAATGACATAAACTGGTTTAATTATATTATAATTAAACAAATTTTACTTTTAAACCCAATTTAAAACAAAATTTAGTCTTAATAATTCTTTACATTAAAATGTAGTTTTCATTAAAAACCATTATTTTTAACTATTTACCGAACAATTATTATTTTTAGAAACATCCTAAAAAATCACCCTAGCCTATTGTTGAAATTTTAATTACAAAAATAAAGTCAAATTTTCAAAATATATTTTCCTAAATCTTCAAAAATAAATTTTATTAATTGTTTACAATAATAAATAAAACTATTTTTTGAGAAAATTTTATTTTTGGAACATATGAAGGCATTATCAAAGAAATAATTAATTATTTATCAATATGCCATATTTATATAAAAGAATTATAATTCATAATCATGTATGGTTATTCTTACTCATACCTCCTATTTCAATGGAAAGGTCATGATGTCTATGTTGAAAAGGAATATAAATTGTATATTGTGGTTCTTTAGAACTCAGTGAAGTGTGTAGCGCTAACTACAGAAGAAATAAATTTTTTTCAAAAATTTTTTTTCCTAAAATATTATGGGGTTACTAGAATAGACTCAAAATTTCCTATCATGTTTATATTTCCCGTTTTACCACCCATAGATTTTTGGATGATTGGAAATATTCTGGTTTATATATTTTTCTAAGTCATTGGAAAAATTGTTCTAATTTTTTTATATAAACCATATATATTTACATAATATGAATATTAGTACCTCATGATTAAGACTAATATAATTATTTATAAAAAACTAAGTAAAAATTACAAGATATATATCCTTTAATTTGGATGTGAAATGGAAATACTTTTTAATGAAATATACAATTACCCATATTGTATTTTTCCCATTGTACATCTTGGAAAGACCCATAAAAAAGTATATATTGAAATTATCTCATAGAAATGTTATTATAGGTATATATTGTATTACCATTCTGTGTAGAAATAACTAGTACATCACTTTTTGGGACACCAAACAACATTTTATGTAATTATAAATCTATCATTTATTATTCTACAACATTTAATGTTCTAGATGATTTTTTAAATATTGGTGTTATGATAATGTATATAATAAATTGGATATATGATATTTCTATAATATATCCCTCTTCATCCCAAGTGGTAATGTCTTGAATAACCTTTTACTAAACCTAAATATAAAATAATAACTAATACGAGACTTTAGATGTTTTTAATGACATATATATTTCATATTCTTTGATATACCCATGTCCTCTTCTAGTGACATTAAAAAACTATATGGAAAATATGGTTTGAGAAATAAAAAGTGAAATTTTTAATGATCCGCCTTTTATAATAATTATAAATACAGACCTCACATCAATAAAATATTCTTTATCTTCATCATTGATAAAAACCGATGAATATTATTACTCAATGCATCAACCATATTGTTTAGTTTTTCAAAGTAATAATGACTGGAGTAATATAATCCTTTAGAAACTCTATTCATCTTGTTTTCCTCATGTAAAGTTCATACTCTATTTATACATAATTCAATATTTTTCAGATTTTGAATAAATCAGATTTTAATTTACATAGGTAGTGTATGCATATTTTTTATTCAAAAATTAATACCATCCAATAAAATTCACGAGTTAGATTAATCTACTCATGGTGATTTAAATGTCACGAAGAAAATTAAATTACCCTTCTTAAAAAAAAGTTCAATCAAAAATCCAAATATCATGACCATTTACTAAAGGTGGAAAAAAATAACAAGAAAGAAAGAAAGTATACGAGGTCGAATAAAAAGATATGACCACATCTATATAGGAAAACTACAAATCAAGAAAGTCAATATCATTTCCATAAACAGAATTAGAATCATCACCATCATCAATAGTTTTCTCACTCTAACTATAAGTTTCATTGATTGATTAATGCAAGGATCCCCTTCTTATACCGTTCTTACTCCGGAGTTAGCTACATCTTTGATGCCTTTGAAGATGGGGTAGTAGACATATTCCTAGGAAGATTGGAATAATCCTTCTTTGGCTTTATTTTTGGAGGACTCGGAGAAAAATATTCAATGATAAAAATCCTTCTCTTTCTATTTAAAATGACATCATTTGATGAAATTGGCTCACTATTTCCCATAGATTGGAGATGATCTGTTTATATTAAAACCATTCTCTTATCCTTCTCACATCCATCATCTGAAAAATTACCCAATTTACTAGAAATTCCTAAGTAACTGAATACATTCTAAATCTATTGAAGATAATCTACACACTACTAAAAATAATATTTACCAGACCCATCATCATATAGCATGTTCCCTAAAATGTCTGTGGCCAGTTGCTATACAAAACAATCTTTCTCATCAATTGTTAGAAAAGAACCGCTAGGAACCACACCAACAACATCATTGGCTTATTTCCACACCTCACTAGTGTCCCACCAACCATAACAAGTGATTTGAATGACATCAACATAGATCGTCTAGACTACTGGACATGTTCATATGGATCCACATGATGAATCAATTGAACACCCATAATAACCCATTCACTACTCATAGAATCTGGCTCCACATTTCCAGTAAAAGGCTCACTAGTAAAATTATAATCCCGAGTCATCTCCACCCCAGTCCCCACACCATCTCTTGTAGGGATAGAATATTGACTAGGCACTATCTCATGATCAATCAAATCCTTATCCCTAGAGTCTTGTCCCTATAACATTGATAGTATTCCCTTCAAAAACATGGTAGGATGATCAATCATGGCCTCTACTAGCCTCAGCTAGGATTTCCATGGAAAAGAAGAGAACTATCCCTGTTGTGAAGGTGTCATGTATTGATTCCCATTTTATTTAGCATTACAAATCATTACAAAGTGTCCCTTTGATCCAAATAATTCCCAGATACTCCTCTTGATATTCAATTCCAAATGCCCAAGATATTCTCAAACAATAAAAAAATATTGAATTTTATTATAATAAACATTGATATTAATTTCATCATTTTGAGTAGATAGAAAAAAATATGCACAAGGGTGGATATAACATTGATCTTTTCTATAATCCTTGCATAGTTTCCATACCTAAAAATTTTGATTTCCTTTTCCAAACAAACTGGAACACCAATTGTAGAACCAATATCATGCAAAATTTTCAATCTCCAGATAAACCTATTTAGACCATGCAACCTCAACCATAAATGTGCAATGTCATTGATGGCATGTATAAAATTGAAATCCATAGAATATTCATGAAGATTATCCATCCAGGGCTTCAATAACAAGTAACCAATATCCCACACAAGTGATCTAAAATCCTCCGACTAAAAGAGGTAGTAGAAGAAGCCTCTACCTAAAGAAATGCATCTAAAATTCGGGAACCCCCAGAGAAATGATATCTTTTAAAAAAGATCATACAGAAACCACTGCTTCATTAATTTTATAAGTTTGAACAATGTGATTAAATAAATCTTTTCCCATGGACACACTTTTTGATAAAGCGTCTAAATTGGCCTCAAAATGAGTGACATGGCCCTTCCTACGAATCCTAAAATAGGAGTATCCTTAAAAGGTAACCAATGGGAATCAATAATTTTAGAGATATAGATCATAAATATATCCTAGGATTATATATAAATAAAATAAAACTTCATATTTTTGAGGAATACCCTTCAAAATCGAGACTGGCACCTAAAATTGGCCTTGAGATAGGATGTCTAGACCCGAGGATGTGTGGAATCACCGTGTTAGGGGGGAATCTAGAACGCCATTTTTAACATTAAAAAGGTTCAAAAATAAGACATTATAAAAGATAGTTTGATATAAGGCCTACGTATGGCCATCCCATTACAGTTTTAAATATTTATTTTCGTTTTTAAAAATTATCATTTTAGTTCAACCCACAAAAAACTCATTTTAACCTTAATCAAAGTAATTAATTATTAGTATTCAACTATTAATTATGGTAAAAAAATCATATCAACAATATTATATGATATTTATTACACTAACTAATAATATAGAGTAAATTTTTAAAAACGAAAAACACATAAGAACAATAATTTGATATAAAACAAATCATACAGATGAGACAAAAACGGTATTCCAAAGAGAAATGTTTCAAAAGTTTAAAAAGTTTTTATATAAAAATTCAATATTAAACTTATTTAAATGACATATATTGGTTTATGTATACTATAATTGTATAAATTTTACTTTTAATACTATTTTTTATAAAAATAAACCTTACAGAGTCATTAATTGAAAATGAAATGTTCAATAAAAACTGAAATTTTACACTCTTCGTCAAAAATATATATTTTCTGAAAAATAACAAAAAATCACCTTAAGATAATTTTGAATTATAGATTAAAATAATTATTTTGATTTTTTGAAATAAATTTTCAAAAATTTGGAAAAAATAATTTCAGTATTAGTTTAAAAAAACAATAAAATATGTTTTTGATAAAATAGAATTTTCAAAACATATAATGATTGTAAAAAAATTAAATAATTCTTTATAAATATGTTTTATTTATATAAAACCATTATAAACAATATATAATAATTTTTTATTCCCATTAACACCACCCAATATAATGTAATGTTCATAAAAACTTTGTTAAATAGTAATATATATAGTATATTGTGATTCCATAGAACATGGAGTTTCATGTAGCGCAAGATATCGAGGAAATTATGTTTTTTAAAAACATTTCATAATATATATCGGTGTTATATTATAACCTAACTCAAATGATCTTATACCTTAAAGTCATATAACTTTTATATAAACAACTGTGGATACATCTACCACATTATATCTTCTGGTTCCCACATTGCATCATCAAATGGGAGGTTTCATAAAAAAACATTTACAATGTGAGTGTTCCTACCGTTTATAACTTTCTCTATATGATATATAATCCCCAAAAAATATTCATCATAAGAAAGATCTTACTTATATAGTATGAACTCTGTGTTTAGTATATCTAATGGGTTGGGTATATACTTCCTCATGAGAGATACATGAAACACATCATGTACTTAAGTGAGTTTTGGTGGAATCTACAGCTAATAGGTTTCCATCTCGATATAATAAAAAAATTACATGGAAGAATATAACTAGTAATTATTTTTTCATTATTTCTAAATCTCATTACCTTATTCCATTGAGAAATTCGTAGAAACACCATGTTACCAACAGAAAATTCCAAATAAAATCATTGATTAACATCATAACATTTCTATTGAATTTGTTCCTCCTTGATTGGTTCCTGAATGGATTTATCCTTCTCAACCATTACTTTAGATATATCATGTCCTAATATATTTATTTCTCCAAATTCATTCCAGCATATTGGATTTCTACAATTCAATCTATATAGGGATTTATAAGTATCCACCAGAATAATCATGTGAGAGATATTATTGTATGGAAACTCAAATAGAAGATTTTTTTATCACAAAAAACAATGAAATATAGATAATAAGATAATGGAATATAATTTAGGTTTATAAATATTCTCCCAGTCTAATGATCTATCTTTGGATGATATTTAGTATTGAAACTCAACTCGGTATCATGATATTATCAAAGAATTCACTAAAACTTCTAGCTAAACCTCAAATCCCAACTAGTCATAATGGAATGGGCTCCTCCATACAACCTTACCACTACATAATTGTATATACTAGAAATATTTTCCAATGAGAAATATTCTATGATAGTGATGAAGTGTGATGAATTTTTATATTGTTTAATTATAACCCATATATAATTGTTCCACTTATAAATTACGGGGATTCCAATGAAAAAATATATGGTAAGTTTTACCAATTTAATTATATTATGGGTAATAGACATAACATTTCCTTAGAATTTTATCTGTCATCCTTAACATGTTAATATACAAATCATTGAGATGAAAATTATGTGATATTTATCATCATGTCATATCACCAGAAATACTCATTAAATTCTATATGCATATTCAAACTTATAGGATGAATTGAGAATGGATGATTTTTTTGTACTCTAATAAACCAATCATAAAATATTTTATTGGTGGAATAAATCAATGAATCTTGAACCTCATCATTCCATTATAATGATGGTTACATTTGGGAATATTTCTCACCTTCTTATATAGCTCTATATCATTCTTATGTGCCTCATTAATCATTACGTTGATTAATACATAAAAATTCGTTTGAGAAAGATAATATTTAATCCCTTCCATCATGTTTTCAAAATCATTCCTTTTAATATAGATGAATATTGGATATTTTTTAATCCTCGTCGTGTATAAGTTAGCACGATACTTTTCACTCAATGTATTGGCTAACTTATTGACAATATTTTGGTGGTAATCTATTGATAATTCGTAATCTTTAATCTGCTCTAACCATCTCCTCTGGTGCATGGTCAAACCCTTCTTTGGGAATATTTACTTCATAAATTTTTCACCTTTATATATCTTACACATTTCCATATAAATATAATTCCTCTATATTATTAATAAAAAAATTATAGAAGATAACTCCAAATCATGTGTTATGAAATTTTCCTCATGAACCTTCAACTAACGTGATAAATAATCTATAACAATGTAATTATGAAAAATAATTCATCCCAATCTTATATTGTATCCTTATATAAATAGTGAAAACTTCTCTTGACTACATGGTAATGTAAGAACAAGTGTTTGGACTAATATTCCATTTAGTTCCATGAAATATTCCTTTTATTCATTTATCTATAGGAACTTAGATTTCTTCCATGTTAACCAATTGAGTGTATTAGATAGTAAAGGGAAATTCCCCATATACCATCATTTATATCTAGATAAACATTGAAAACATTAGACGTAATTCAATGTGGTTTATCTAGGGAAATAATCAATATCATTCTCCTTTGATGGGTACACCAATATACCCTCTATTGATATAGTATGACCCAAAATTAAACCTTTTGTAGTAAAAATTCACAGTTTTGTATTTAAAATACATATTTTCTTTCCTTAGGGTCTTCATGAAAAATAGTAAAGAGATATTCATAATATTCATTGCACTTTTAATATATATGAATATCATAAATAAATACTACATAAAAATTATCAAGGTAATCTATAAAGACTCAATTAATTATAATTTTGAATATAGAATGGGACATAGTAAGACCAAATGGAATCAAATTATAATCATAGCGTATATATATTTTTGGGAATTCAATATGTGTTATATCCTTATTATTGACTCTTAAATGATGATATCCAAAATGATGTTCAATATTTGAAAAGTAATGTGAACTGTGAATTTGATCATGCAATTAATCAATATGGGGTAGAGGATAATTTTCATGATTTTTATCTTTTGAAGAATCTAATACTAAATCCAAATTAACATCTTTAAAGACCCGTAAATTTCAAGGGAAATTTTTTTACATAATTTTTTTTGGGATTTTACGAGTACGCACTTTCTGACGGCACCTGATTCCGAGGCCCAGTGTGCCCAGAATCAATTTCCAAAGATTAGCTTGGGTATGTTCAGTGAACGAACGAGCGGGTTTTTTTTCTAACTTTTGAACTTGTGCTCGGAACTGAAATTCGAGGGCACCGATGAAACCGCAATGTCAGTTTTTTCTTAGGAAGACCTTTTCTGGAGTTGCATTTTCTCAGGTTTTGTTATTAAAAAATGTGTTAACTAATGAATTAAAAAAAATTTGTGCAAAAAATTTTATTCTAAGTTGTTTAAATCTATGTATGGAAGTTTTGGTGGGACCCACTGAATCCTGACCCATCTTGATAGGATATCAGTGAGGTGGGACTCACATGATCCCCACCTATTCAACTTCCTCAAAACACCCATTAATTTGGAAAACCCCCATTAATTTTGTGTAACACAGCCGCACCCCCTTATTAAATTCCAAGTCAACTCTTGTGTTTAATTGGATTATTAAATGCCAAATTAATTGGTCAACACACATTAATTAAATCATGATTTAATTTTGAATTTAAAAAAGGGATGGCATGAGTAATAAAATAAGGCAAAGCCTTATTTTAATATGGTTGATGTGTTGTGCGAGACGATTTGGGGAAGAAATTACTCTAGTCTTGAAGAACATTCTTCCTCATTGAAGAACGCGATGAACGAAAAAGAACGCCGGCCTATGACGAAAGACGACAAAGAATGCTAGCCTCCGACGAAAGATGAGGAAGAACTCAAGTTCCTCAAAGATCGACGACGCGATGTCATGTACTGCGACGCCGATGATCCTCTTCCGCAACACTGTCTTCTGCAACGTCTTTTCCTGCGATGATCCTCATCTGACAACTTCTTTGAGGTAGGGGTTTGGATTAACTTAATTTATGTGGAATATATCCTCGGCATGTGTTTAAATTGATGGAAGTGGTTTGAACCACTAATGCGGTGGGAGTGGACCAACGAACAAGTCCAAACCCACCGATCCTCTATTCTTGATGTGTGGAACATTAGGCGACGATGAAACGAGACCCTTGAGGGATTGGAGGCTGTCGCAGTAATCTACGGGTCCCGAGATGACCCCATGCGTAGACGGAAGTAAGAACGGACCACTGGAGAAGCTCTGATGGCCCGCAGAATTCCCCAATGGCTGGAGGCGGCGGCGTCCCGGTGCGCCGCCAAGACAAACCGTCGCGGCTGAAGCCGCGAACCCTGCCGCATCCACGGAGCGCAAAGGGAGGGGGGACCGCGTCCCCCCATGTTCGGCCACTGGCCGATCCAGAATGCCACCCGTCCAGTCCGGGCAGGGTTGCGCAGACCGGACCGGGCCATGCCCAGCCGGGCCGGGCCGCACCCCGCCGGGCCGGGCCTGAACCCCCCATTTTCGGACCACTTTCGGTCATTTGCCCATAACATGGGCTACAGACCTCTGATCAATGAATCGTCGGTTGCGATGCGATATTTGGATCGAGATGGTCATTTTTTTATATTACACTCAAGGTTTCGGAGAACATGGGGGTATGGACGGGATGGTTTGAACACGAAACCAACCAGGCCCTCGGAGCGGAAACACCTATAACTTGAGCTCCATACGTCCGATTGACATGTTGTTGACTTTGTTGGATTACTCTTAGTGAGACGGAAATTTTGGCTTAAACCGCTTGAGGTTTGGACGCAGTTGGAGTATAGTCAGGTTGGTTTGAGTTAAACACCAACTGGGCCCCTGTGACTAAAAAGCCAATAACTCTCAGACCGGGCGTCCGATTGACGCGCCGTCTGTCATGTTGAGTTCCTATCGACGAGACGAAACTTTCGGATCCATAAACTCTGAACTACATGTCAGTTGATGTATCTACCCCTTGTCTCATGGAGCGGACCCTCCCGGAAACGGCATGTTGTGTGCAGGAACCCTAGAGCAGGTTGCGGCTGCGGCTGCGACGACGATGATGACTGCACTGAAATCTTCCGTGGGTTCGACAGTGACGACGACTACACTGAAATCCTCCATGGGTTCGGTAGCGATGAAGACTATACTGAAATCCTCCATGGGTTCGATGGTGATGACTACTATTCTTGTATCCTACGTGGGTCCAACAGTACTATTGTTCTTGTATCATATATGGGTCCGGTAGTATTTGACTCTGTACTTGTATCCTACGTGGGTCCGGTAGAGTAGCTGGTCTTGTATCCTACGTGGGACTGATAGCCTAGTAGGTCTAGTATCCTACGTGGGTCCCAGTTTAGACGAATCAGTGGTTACATCTGATCATCTCTATCACCTTACGAAGAAGTATACCTGTGTGAGCTGAGTCTTGACTTTCAATCGTTATCTTTGAAATGATTGACTCGCTTTCCTATGAGGATTGGGTTACTCTTTCCTATGTGGACTGGGGTGTGCTTTCTTGTGTGGATTGGGTTGTACTATCATGTGTGGACGTGATAGAACTTGAGCTTGAATTTTGTTGCCGAACTGGAATTGATGACTTAGGTATATGTATGGGAATATACCTAAGTAGTGATGGATGTTAATTAGTGGTTGTATCTTTCCTTTGTGGTTAATCCTTTGTGGATTCTGGGAGACCATCTGGGGTCTCGGGGTCCCTATTGAGTAACGTATACTCACCCCTGCATGGGCTATGCCCGTACTATGTTGTGTTGGATGCAGACGATGGACAACGCTGATCGTGATTGAGGCTTGTGGAGAAAGTTGGTACCTAGAGGTGGACCACAGGGCGGGACGTACACAGAGTGGACGGCTAGAACAAAGGAGCTAAGGAGGCTATCTGTACCAACCCTTCAGGTGGACATCCAGTGGAAAACTCGACGTTACTGCTTTACTTTTAGTTGTTGTACTTCCTTTCCAGTTTTAATTTACTTTTAGTTTGGGTTTGTATTCTGGCCCACTTACTTTTCAGCCCAAATTTTGTACCCAGTTTTACATAGTGTTTAATTCTATTGCTTTATCTGTGGTGTTTTTTTACATTATAAAGGAAATTCCTTCCACTCTTTGTCCAGAATTACGCCTTGGTGCTATTTTCCAGCCTCTGGCGTATGGGAGGCAGTCTTGGGGTAGTCACGACATGGGTCCTGAGGAGGGGTCATGACAACATCGATCCATCTTTATATTTGGAAAGTAGAATGGGGGTAGCCTATGGTGACAATCATGGACTTATGAATCCCATACCAAGATTCTCCAAGGGTTACTTCTTATATTCATGCAACACAATCAGATCCATTATATAGGGATCCCTTAAATTAAGTGTAGTGATAGATATGAGTTCTATTGAAAACTCAACATTATGATTTAGTGGAATACTAGGAATCTATTTCAAAATCACGTAACAAAATTCTCTCATTGTTGGCATATCATAGATGTTGAGTTTCTCCCCAACCATCAGAGTAAAATTACCCATTTGAATAGGATTCAAAACCCATATAGTGGATGTGATATCCATCAAATGTTCATTTTTATCATCACACTGACAGATGATCATAGATTATCTTATAAAATCAAATGTGACCTACAAACATTTAAAAATAATTTTGGATTTATGTAGATTAAGGTAGTAAATTCCTTAGACAACATCATATACAACTCAAGGAATAATTTAATTATTTTCAGGAAGAACATTCCCACAAACATCAATAAGAGAGGAATCATAAAACTTTGTTTTTGTCATATTACCATTAGTGGTTTCTAATTATAATTATATATCTACACATATGGGTAGAATTTTATATCCTTATAAAATTCGTTAGATATAAACAAATCGGTATATCATAGAGTCAAATAAGAAACTAAAAAATTTAGACTAGATGGTATGTGTACCTTACACCACATTACAATCGCATCCCACATTGGAAATAGTGATTTCCTGAGATTTCCCCTTTCCCCTTAGCTTATGTGGTTGTTTATGTCAATCATAAACATTAACCTTCATATTTGGGAACCAGTTATAATGGTTCCAATAATTCATTCATTTGAAAAACTGTAGTGTGGATTGTGCATTATGTGGATCATTCTCTCTATTCACAACATTAGTTATCTTCTTCCTATAACATCGGTAATCAATTTCTCACTAATATTACCTCTTGTATTTAAATAATTAACCAGTACCTTTAAGATAATTACCACCATGTTCCATGCCACACTTAGAGGATACATGAATGATCACATTATTCTCTTAATGGTTCATATTATTTCCCTTCATCTCTATATTTCATTTAATATAAAAACCATGTGATTGATGGGTAACTCCAATTTCAATTTCAACCATGAGAATAGATAAAATGATTTAACCATAGCTAATAAAGTCTAATATGGAATTCATCTTTTGGTGACATGATTTTAATCCACTGAATAATCAATCCAATATAATTTTAGGTTGGATGATAATTCAATAAGTACAACTCTTAAATCTGGTGAAATTTTCCTCATAGGTACCAATGGATTCATCATATTTTGATTTAGATAAAGGAATTACTTCTCCATTTATATAAAAATAATTTGAGGGTGTCATTTATTAAAAAATAATATATTAATGTTATCCCACTCTATGGAGTTAATTTATTAATGTTGCCGCATATTCATGATCAATTTCCCCCATTGACCTGCTTCACCTTCTAAATGATTGAAAACCAAAATGAAATTTTCATCTTTCAAACACTTGAGAATGGTAGATAACATTCAATGGTACTAATAGTGTTCTCATTTACTAGTTGATCAGAGAATTCACTAAAATATATTGGATGTTTCCTCATGAATGAATCATTAAAATATTGTTTCATCCACTGTTCGTTTGTATGGTCAACATGATTCATATCTTTAGAATGTTTTTTATAACATAATTTTTTTTTATTTCATAACCCCAAACATTAATTTTATATGGAGTTCAATTATTAAATTTTATATTGAATTTTGAATTAACATGGTTTCTTTAGTTTCTGGCCATCGAATAAATCCCAAAAAATAGTGCGAGTAACAAAAAACATAGTGGGAAAACACATAGTCATGAAAAGCCATTTATAAGATGTCTAAACTAGGACACCTTTTTTAAATCCATGAATCCTAAGGATTATCATTGTTATTCATGGTGATCATCTACCCTAATCCATTATTATGGTTTTTAAATAAAATAAAAAATAAAAAAATAATAACACCTATGAGTGTAAATCAACAATTACATTAAAGACTATTTTAATATACGAGGTAATATATGAATCAAGAATGACATTAATTGTAACACCCCGACCCCAGTTACCAAGAGTCGGTGCATTACTTCGTAACATTGGCATGATCACAAAAGATCAAGTCTCGAAAGACCGATTAGTTTAGTTGCCTTTGAAACATTAGATACATTCATAAGTCTTACATTACATCATAAAGTAAAAAAAAAACTACAACATCTTCTCTTCATATCCCCTAATATTATCCCTACAGGTCGTTCATATTATACTTCTTCACATCCTGAAAAATATTAAAACATTGAAAGGGGTGAGCTCAGATGGTCAGTAAGGATAACAATATTGTAGAAGCTTTCATAAATAAACATTAACATTTAAGGAAATGTATAACTAAAACAAAAGACTTTTAAACATGAACTTCAACAAAATATGGCAAATGTAAAATGAGATAATGCCATTTAATTATTCACATGGATATTCTACTGGTCTAATAATCACATGCAATATCAATAACCACTTTCATAATTAGGGAATGTATAATGCCAGACATTCTGAAACATTTTGTCAAGGCCTCGGCCAAGACATCTAAAATGATTAAGGCCTCGGCCAAAACCATAAATCAAATTGGGAAAGGGCCTTGGCCAATTCCACATCTAGTTGTCTCATGAGACCTACCGATGCAACGAGGAGCTATAGCGGGCTCCACCCGTCACATATTAAGTCCAATACATTCCTCATATGAATAGGTTTAAACATATCATAAACCATAACATAATCGTATCACATAAAACATGCATAAAGGAAACATAACATTTCCACATTTCAATCACAAGATATCAATACAACACATTGATATAATAAAAACGATTTCAAAACCATTTTCAATACCAAAATAAAAGAAAGTTAAAACTTTGTATTTATTTTTCGTTAAAAAAAATGATGGCTTGTAGAGGAAGCCGAAACTCAAATAATGGTCATGGCGGTAGAGAAGTCATTGTCGCCGCATAAGTACGGAAAGAAAAACATTCCCTCTTTTCGTTTAGTAAACTATTCGTATAAAAAAGATTCCTTTTGAATAAACGTAAAAGTCAAAGGGGTTCATACACCGTATAAAAGAAATTTGTGTATAAAACCAAATATGCCTCAATGAATGGAGATTGAGACGAAGTCCTTACCAAGATCATTTTTAAAATAAAATAGATATATTATGTGTATTCACTATAGGTACACATAAGTAAAGTAAAAATACAAAATAAGACATAATAATATCATGACATAATTTGAAAGTAGGAGATTAACCCAAAGAATGGATGTTGGGTTAAGAAATTCCTTTACCTCGTGTCTGACTTGACTCAACCGTTATTTAACCTCCTGAATAATAAACTAGAGTTAATATCTACCATTTTCAATTTCATTATCCTTTTATATCACTTATTATAATTTTATGAACATTATGTAATTATTTAAGTTAATAACGGTCGTTTTGTCGATTTTTGGTACTTGAGTCAACAATAAACTTCTTATAATTACAAGTTGTTTATGTGGTAGAATATCCATTTTCTACAGAATTATATTCAAGATTTAGATGTCATATATATCATATATATCCAGTATATACATTCATTTATAATATTACGTAACATTTAGAGGTAAGAAATGAAATGCACCGTTCATGGAGACGGTAAGCCGTACGTACGCATGAACGCTACTTTCATTTCTATTTCGTATTTAATGGAATGAAATCATAATTATATAAAGGTATAATATATTTCCAGTATAATATAGTGTATAATACCATTTAATCCATCCTTTATACATCCCACATATGGTATTAACGATTCAAATCACTTTGAGGGGGCGGTAGTCCGCACTTCCTAAAATGAAATTATCGCGTTTACCCATACTGGAAATCACAAGGTATGCCTTAATGAGAAATACAGAAGCATAAGTAAAACATAAACATATAATATATCATATATAAATATATTGGCATCTTAATGGCCACCTTTGAAGGTGTTATATGAGTGTTGAACAATCATAGTTTCGTGAGGCAGAAATTCGCCATCCACAGAAACCGTATGTTCTTTAACCATTAGATGTAGGTGTGTGTAAGTGTAGCTCTAATCCTTCTTATAAAAACATCCTAGTATATTGAGGATACTGGTTTTGTTACAAAGGAAATGAATACAAAGTTTTTATGGGGTTGGAGAAGCAAAATAAAACAAAATAACATTAGAGAATAGATTACCTCAAAATCGGGTAACTCTTTTTGATTTGAGCCAAAGGCTTCCTTGGGAAGAGTTCTGCCCAAAGTGAGGCTTCTAGGAGTAAGAGGGGGAAGTTGGGAGAGTATTTGGGCAGAGTTTGGCCGAGCCAAATGGCTTGAATGTGTGAATGGGGTGGTAGAGGTGGGGGCCTTTTATAAGAGGAGAGGAGGGGCACTCTTGGAATGTAGGGAAATTTTACATTATTATACAATTATTTTCGGATTCTAAAGGTCCCACACTTATATAATTCGAGGATAAGGTGATAAGGGATCTAAATCTACCCATCCAATAGTCTTTGGACTAGTGTAAGCCTTGGATTGTACATTATCTTTTCATTTTATTAAAATCGTTAAATAATGAGGTCATCGCTACATCATAATGATGTCAAAAATAATTTAATTTATTTAATGTCTAAAAATTATAAAAAAAATACTATGATGTAGGAAATATTTTTATCTTTCCAATGACTATTTATAGTCAAAACTATGACTTGTATTACCCCATGTAAAAATTATTTTAGTAAAACATTTCATGTTTGTGTCATTTTTTTACTTTAACATTAAATAAATATATATTAATGTCATTTTCCAACCAAAGTGGCTTCATGGGGTCCCCAAGTTGACCCATGGGTTGTCTTGGTCGGCCATGACTCATCCAATAGGATTAGGACATGTGTCAAGCTCATCTCATATTATTGAAACATTATTTTTACCTTATACTACACTAATTACCTCTAATCGCGATTAAGAACTTAAAGGTTACTATTCACCAGAAATTATTTTAATCTCATTGAACCACATGTTACTTCTTAATCCCAACCATGTATGTCGGATTTTTGAAAATCAAATCACAGAGGTGGTAATATTTCATTTAAATGAAAAATCAGTTATTTAACTACCACTTAGTGGTTTCACTATTCATCAAAAATTGAAGTTTTTCAGAACAATGCCAAAATTTCACCCTAAGCTATAATTGAAATTCCAAATTCAAAAATGATGTCTATTTTACAAAATTCCAAACATATATGTTTCATTAATTAATTTTATCATTAATTCCCGCTGTCACAACAAATAGCGTGTTTTTAAGAAACAATTTATATCAAAAGATTGACAATTGTTCATGCCCAATTTCAATGTTAAGTTAATTCTAATGACCACCATTGGATAAAATGGTAAAAATATAATCTAATTATACTCTAAAACCACTCAATAGTATAATTTATCACTATAAATTATTTTTATTAAAAAATTTGTTTTTAAGTATTTTTCACTATTCATAAAAAATGGAAGTTCTCAGAAAAATACCAAAAATTAAACATAGGCTAATTTCGATATTCTGAATCAAAAAATGAAGCCCATTTTTAAATATAATATTTCTATAATTTTAAAAAGTGGTTATTACTATTCATAACGGCTACTTTGATTAGTCGCAGTGTTTTAGAACTCGAAGTTGCATACAATGCAAGCTATTGCATTATTGAATGAGAAGCGTATCATGGAAGCTCGGGGTGTTACATTCTCCCCTCCTTCAATAAATTGCGTCATCGCAATTTGAAAAAAAAATTCATTGAAAATAGAAGGTTGAAAAGAGAAAATACCTTTGTGGAAAACCCACATCGGAAATAAGATTAATAAAATTTAGCCTTAATAAGAGGGAAAGGGAAATGAAAAAGTAACCACCCAATTATGATCTCGATTAGGAGAACATTGGTTGCAATTAGAGACATATAATTGGAGGAAAAACGTAAATATTCGTAGGGAGTGATTGAGGTCATCAATCACAATTAACTGTCAAATTGAGGTCCTCAAAGCCTTCAATCTATGTTGATTTAAAATATCATCAGTTCAACAAGACATAAGGTATTAGGATAACACATTTTTTTGTTTTAATATCCGTTTACTAAAGTTTAAGAATTAATTTATTCATTGAATAACAGATAGGTATATATATATTTATGCCTGACAATTAGAGTTTCAACCTTCAACTCGCCTTTCACTCAAAAATATAATAGAACCCAAAAATATTATACTTATCCTAATTGTATAAGGTTCCAAATGTTAACACATACCATTTAGATTAGTAAAATTATTTTTTAATAACCAGGGACTTCCTGTAGACTAGTGGTAGGAAATAAAGGCCTGTCGCACTATGGTTGTCGGTTCGATTCCTGCAGCTTTGTCCGACGCGACGGGTTATGCCCCACCCTGCAGGTTGTCCTTTTCCTAAAACTATAGTATTATAATATTCCAAAAATAATCTTCAGAAATGTTTTTACCTTAAACAATACTATCCAAAGATCAACTTAATCCATCCCAACGTTTATAGTTATCCAAAATACCTCTGTCCAAACTTTCTCTAAAAGGTCTCTTCATTCCAAAATCAATTTATCAGATTCCCCAAACAAAGTAAAGTTTCTCTTATTGTCACATACTAAAAATATAATTACCTTCATCATATTAAAACCTTACTGAAATCAACAAGTACTGCAGTACAATCCTTATATATATATATATCACATTATTCTAATAACCAGAATATAATCCATGAGTCCAAAAGCACCAATACATTAGTTATTCTGCTTCAACTGTAGTAACTGCATAAGATTGTCCTTGATCCCTTGGCCTTTTCTGAGGTAAGTTTCCCTGACGCTTAGGACATTCATTTGCATAATGCCCCATTTCCCTACAATTGTAGCGTTCAACATTGATAGCCTCTTTCTTTCCCTTGCAATCACGCGCCTGGTGACCTTTTTTTCCACATTTATAACAAACTCCCATTCCTTTTAGGCATGTACCAGGGTGATTATTCCCACAATTATCACATAATGGAAAATCCTTCTTTCCCTTTTTCCCTTTATCCGTCTCTTGTTCCACCGTTCTCTTCTTCTCTTGCTTTACTTTGTTGTCATAAGACTTAGAGAATTCCTTTTCTGTCTTGATAGCACATGAGACAATATCTTCGTATTGTTGAGAAAGATTGTGATATTAGAGCTCGACGGAGAAATGGTTTTAAACCATCAATGAAATGATCAATCTTACCTCTTGGGTTACGTATATAATCTGCAGCATACCTCACTAACCTTGTAATGTTGGCCTTATACTTTGCGACATTCTCATCCTCCTTTTGTTTCAGAATCAAAAATTGCCTTTCCATATCTGCTCGATGGTCATGAGGAAAGTATTTTTCTAGGAAAAGCTCTTTGAACTCTCTCCATTCCATACTTGATACTTCTTCATCTTCCTTTGTATTTTGAATCAATGACCACCATTGATCAGTATCTCCAGTGAGGCGGTAAACTGCCATGATAACCTTCTCCATTTCGCTACTCCCCAAGGCGTGGAATATTTTCTCTAAGGAGTTTATCCATTGCTCAGCTACTAACGGATTTGTACCCCCATTAAATGTTGGTGGTTGTTTCCTCATGAAGCGGTCTAACATTGATCCTCCACGTTGCGGATCAGGGTTCTCCATATGAGTATGGTTATTATTCATAACCTGAGTGAGTTGTCCCAGTATGGTAATAAGTTGATCAGCACCAGTTGTATCTCCAGATCCACAATAATTATCTTGAGCAGGAGGGCAATCCCTACATGGAGTGAGTGCAATGATACGGTTTCTATTCCTTCCACTAGGCGCCATTTCTAAACAATGGCATAAACTATATTAGTTTATGAATCAAAATAAATAATTCTATACTTGTAAGATACGTAACATAAATTGAACTATTTATGGATATAATCCATAAAAATGTTTTCTTTGAGGAAGTATATACTCATAAACCTTCATAGTTGTTTGTAAAGAAAATGAGAATTATCCTAAGCATATCCCCCGGGAGTGTTGTAACAAAGAGTGCAGCAAGGCCCGTTGTCATGCACCAGTTCCCGTTCGAGTCTAGCTCAAAGCGGTGTTTTCGGGTTTTACCCCTAGGTACATCTGTGCCAGAGCCGCCTCTACCTGCTCGTATCCAGACAGGGATGTATTGCTCGGAAAACTCACAACATCTCTACAATACCAAAATTCTAGAAAGTTCTTCTATACTAATCCTCAAAGTCTATCTTCGGGCTATGTGCTCTAATCAGAGTTTATCTAAATCTAGATTCCAAGGTTAGTACTAAACTGCCTCTGATACAAACTGTAACACCCCGACCCCAGCTACCCAGAGTCGGTTCATTACTTCGTAACATTGGCATGATCACCAAAGATCAAGTCTCGAAAGTCCGATTAGTTTAGTAGCCTTGGAAACACTAGATACATTCATAAGTCTTACATTACATCATAATGTAAAACAAAACTACAACATCTTCTCTTCATATCACTTATATTATCCCTGCAGGTCATTCATATTATACTTCATCACATCCTGAAAAATATTAAAACATTGAAAGGGGTGAGCTCCGATGCTCAGTAAGGATAACAATATTGCGGAAGCTTTCATAAATAAACATTAACATTTAAGGGAATGTATAACTAAAACAAAAGCTTTTTAAACATGAAATTCAACATAATATGGCAAAAGTAAAATGAGATAATTCCATTTACTTATTCACATGGATATTCTACAGGTCTAATAATCACATACAATATCAATAACCACTTTCATAATGAGGGAATGTATAATGCCAGACATTCTGAAACATTTTCTCAAGGCCTCGGCCAAGACGTCTAAAATGATTAAGGCCTCAGCCAAAACCATAAATCAAATTGGGAAAGGGCCTCGGCCAATTCCACGTCTAGTTGTCTCATGAGACCTACTGATGCATCGAGGAGCTATAGCGGGCTCCACCCGTCACATATTAAGTCCAATACTTTCCTCATATGAATAGGTTTAAACATATCATAAACCATAACATAATCGTATCACATAAAACATGCGTAAAGGAAACATAACATTTCCACATTTCAATCACATGATATCAATACAACACATTGATATAATAAAAACGATTTCAAAACCATTTTCTATACCAAAATAAAAGAAAGTTAAAACTTTGTATTTATTTTTCATTAAAAAAAATGATGGCTTGTAGAGGAAGCCGAAACTCAAATAATGGTCACGACGGCGGAGAAGTCGTTGTCGCTGTATAAGTACGGAAAGAAAAACATTCCCTCTTGTCATTTAGTAAACGCTTCGTATAAAAAAGATTCCTTTTGAATAAACGTAAAAGTCAAAGGGGTTTATACACCGTATAAAAGCAATTTGTGTATAAAACCAAATATGCCTCAATGAAAGGAGATTGAGACGAAGTCCTTACCAAGATCATTTTTAAAATAAAATAGATATATTATGTGTATTCACTATAGGTACACATAAAGAAAGTAAAAATACAAAATAAGACATAATAATATCATGACATAATATGAAACTAGGAGATTAACCCAAAGAATGGATGTTGGGTTAAGAAATTCCCTTACCTCATGTCTGACTTGACTCAACCGTTCTTTAACCTCCTGAATAATAAACTAGAGTTAATATATACCATTTTAAATTTCATTATCCTTTTATATCACTTATTACAATTTTATGAAAATTATGTAATTATTTATGTTAATAACGGTCGTTTTGTCGATTTTTGGTACTTGAGTCAACAATAAACTTCTTATAATTACAAGTTGTTTATGTGGCAGAATATCCATTATCTACAGAATTATATTCATGATTTAGATGTCATATATATCATATATATCTAGTATATACATTCATTTATAATATTACGTAACATTTAGAGGTAAGAAATGAAATGCACCGTTCATGGAGACGGTAAGCCGTACGTACGCATTAACGCTACTTTCATTTCTATTTCGTATTTAATGGAATGAAATCATAATTATATAAAGTTATAATATAGTTCCAATATAATATAGTGTATAATACTATTTACTCCATCCTTTATACATCCCACATATGGTATTAACGATTCAAATCACTTTGAGGGGGCGGTAGTCCGCACTTCCTAAAATGAAATTATCGCGTTTACCCATAATGGAAATCACAAGGTATGCCATAAATGAGAAATACAGAAGCATAAGTAAAACATAAACATATTATTTATCATATATAAATATAGTGGCATCTTATTGGCCACCTTTGAAGGTGTTATATGAGTGTTGAACAATCATCGTTTCGTGAGGCAGAAATTCGCCATCCACAGAAACCGTATATTCTTTAACCATTAGATGTAGGTGTGTGTAAGTGTAGCTCGAATAATTCTTATAACAACATCCTAGTATATTAAGGATACTTGTTTTGTTACAAAGTAAATGAATAAAAAGAGTTTATGGGGTTGGAGAAGCAAAATAAAACAAAATAACATTAGAGAAGACATTACCTCAAAATCGGGTAACTCTTTTTGATTTGAGACAAAGGCTTCCTTGGGAAGAGTTCTGCCCAAAGTGAGGCTTCTAGGAGTAATAGGGGGAATTTGGGACAGTATTTGGGCAGATGTTGGCCGAGCCAAATGGCTTGAATGTGTGAATGAGGTGGTAGAGCTGGGGGCCTTTTATAAGAGGAGAGGAGGGGCACTCTTGGAATGTAAGGAAAGTTTACATTATTATACAATGCATTTCGGATTCTAAAGGTCACAAACTTATATAATTAGAGGCTAAGGTGATAAGGGTTTGAAATATACCCATCAAATCGTCTTTGGACAATTGTAAGACTTGGATTGTACATTATCTTTTCATTTTATTAAAATCGTTAAATAATGAGGTCATCGCTGCATCATAATGATGTCATAAATAATTTAATTTATTTAATGTCTAAAAATTATAAAAAAAAACTATGATGTAGGAAATATTTTTATCTTTCCAATGACTATTTATAGTCAAAAATATGACTTGTATTACCCCATGTAAAAATTGTTCTAGTAAAACATTTCATGTTTGTGTCATTTTTTTACTTTAACATTAAATAAATATATAATGTCATTTTCCAACCAAAGTGGATTCATGGGGTCCCCAAGTTGACCCATGGGTTGTCTTGGTCGGCCATGACTCATCCAATAGGAGTAGGACAAGTTTCAAGCTCATCTCATATTATTGAAACATTATTTTTACCTTAAACTACACTAATTACCTCTAATCGCGACTAAGAACTTAAAAGATACTATTCACCAGAAATTATTTTAATCTCATTGAACCACATTTTACTTCTTAATGAAAACCATGTCTGTCGGATTTTTGAAAATCAAATCACAGAGGTGGTAATATTTCATTTAAATGAAAAATCAGTTGTTTAACTACCACTTAGTGGTTTCACTATTCATCAAAATTTGAAGTTTTTCAGAACAATGCCAAAATTTCACCCTAAGCTATAATTGATATTCCAAATTCAAAAATGATGTCTATTTTAAAAAATTCCAAAAATATAAGTTGCATTAATTAATTTTATCATTAATTCCCGCTGTCACAACAAATAGCGTGTTTTTAAGAAACAATTTATATCAAAAGATTGACAATTGTTCATGCCCAATTTCAATGTTAAGTTAATTCTAATGACCACCATTGGATAACTGGTAAAAATATATTCTAATTATACTCTAAAACCACTCAATAGTATAATTTATCACTATAAATTATTTTTATTAAAAAAGTTGTTTTTATGTATTTTTCACTATTCATAAAAATGGAAGTTCTTAGAAAAATACCAAAAATTCAACATAGGCTAATTTCGATATTCCGAATCCAAAAATGAAGTCCATTTTAAAATATAAAATTTCTATAATTTTAAAAAGTGGTTATTACTATTCATAACGGCTACTTTGATTAGTCGTAGTGTTTTAGAACTCGAAGTTGCATACAATGAAAGCTATTGCATTATTGAATGAGAAGCGTATCATGGAAGTTCGGGGTGTTACATTAATTTTTTATATTTTTCACCCCTTGGATCATATGTGATATAATCACATCTACTTATAGTATCTATATAGGTGTGTGTTTCTATGTTAATCATATATTCACTTCCTTTAAAAACATTAGGATGTTACCCTATATATAAGATTATACTAAGAGTACAGAGGAATGTTTTCTCATCCTTGTTTCAAAATGTTAACAAAATATTTACTATGATTCTAAATATAATTAATTGGACTTTTCATACATAGATATTACATATTTTTTATGAGTATTATTACAATACACAAACACAACCCTAGGGGTAATATTGTTATAGTGCCTTTAGAAACATGGAAACCCAAACAACTAGTTCATATGAGTTCTACATTATCTCCTAAATTTTTCGTTATAAATACTATCCTTATTCTAAATATATAATATAATAACTATCATTATAGCCTATGGAAAATACAATTATGAAAATGTGACCTCGTATACTCAATAAGGGTAAACAAGGGAAATATATAAACATAACATGAGTATAAGGTTATTAAAACATGATCATAACATAAGAAAACCATACACCACTTATAAAAGATAAAAATATTGATCTGTGGCCTAATTTTTGGTAGTTAATAAGACATGAATTTTAAGGAAATCAAATAACAAGATCCATGAAGGAATAAAATTATCATAAGTCATTGAATTTAAACATCCAAATTGGTATAGAAAATCATTTTCATAGTGATCAAGGATCATCACCAGGGCTGTCATAATGGAATTTCTTCACTCCACAAACCATATTAGTAGTAAAGGATCCCTCATTATACAATCATTGTGGAAAAATTCCCTTAGTGAATTGGGTTAAATCTTCATTTTACCCTGTTTATCCCTTGAGGTTTCAATATTTACTGAATGCATTGGAGGGAGATATAGGTATGAAACCTCACCAAATGAAAATAATAAAAATATGACACAAAATATCATAAAACATTTATCATATTAGAAACCATGAATAGAAATGGGTATTTCAAGCATTAAATTATAGAATAATGTATATAAAAGAATTGGGTTTCATATATATTTCCTCAAAGAACGACCCTTGGAAAACAAAGTGGTTTCATTAAAATATCTTCACCATAATCATAAAAAATATAGAGAATGAATTATGAAGGTATAACAAGATCATATCCACAGCAAAAAATAATAAACACCATATTTTTTTGTTTATGTTGAATATAAATTCTATAAACAATAACTAAAATATTCTTGAATAAAATATAATTTTTTATTTTGGAAAAGAATCATTTAAATTTAAAAAAATTTCAAATATTAAATGAAATTTTTAATTGTAATATATTAATATAAAATTTTATTGGATTCTTTGTAACCATTAGTGGTCCTGATGGAGAAAAATTTCTTTCAAGATGCACAGTCAAAAACAATGATTCCATTGACATTTTCTTTAGAAGTCCAAAGTACCTCATTCACAAATTACAAAGAAGATTCATTTAGACAATTTATAGTCAAAAAATTGTATAAATTAATTTAAACAATAATATATTATTTTAAAAAACATCTTTAAATTTTTTTTGGAAAACATGTATATCTATGTAAAATCATTTTCATCATAATAGAAAAATAAAATCTATTTTCATTAAAATAAATAAATTTTGAATATTGTGTATATAAAAATAGGAAAATGAGTGGGAAATATTTATTATCATTAAATAGACTTATTGTAATAAAATAATTGTGTTTATTTTGTGATATATGATAATATTTTCTCATTATAATAATAATCATAAACAATCCTGATAATCAATGAGACTATATCATAATACCTTTACAACATTGGATTATTTTTAATCATAAGCCCCAATAAAAAAACAATAAATGAAATATAAATATAATGAAAATAATTAAATTAATTATATAGAATTTTAATGGAGTAGTATATAATCATCATAAAATATTATATGTTCATAACATAACATATGTCCCATAGAATGCAATTTGGGATAAAAAATATCTTACTATAATTATCGACTTCCTGCATAAAAAATAAAACTCATATATAGTACATATAAGTTTATTATAAATCTATTATAGAACCATAATCACGTTTAACATACCATATATGAGTTACTTTTGACTTTTTATTACCTGTTTGTTAATAATTAATTGTTAAAATAACTTTTTGGGTAATAATTACATTGTTTTTCGTGTATATTTTTGTTTGGGATTTTTTATACATTTAATTTTATCAAGGTTTCATAATATATATAATTTTAAACAAGATATAAATATAATATATGTTAGGTATATATTAATTTATAGTAATCCATTAAATTTATATATAGAGAAGGAGTTACACAGTTTATGTAGACGAAAAGCTATTAGTACACACAAATGCTATTTCAATTTTCATGATTGATAGAAAGTAATGAAGATAAATAATATTTCACCATTTAGAGTAATTTGTTTTCCATATATATATCATATATTAATTAAATTTATCATTTTTTACCTTCTATATAAAGTGTCAGTGAAAAATGAATCACATCACTTCGTGAGGCGGTAGTCAGCCGTACGCACAAATGATGTTTTCATTTCATCATTGGGTGTGAGGTAATAAAAGTATATAATATATTTATTTTAAATAATTATTAATATTAATTTAATATAATATATCAATATAAAATTAATCCTTATTACCTTTAATGTAAAGCATATGTAAAAAATGAATCACATATCTTTGTATCACGGTCGTCCCCCATACCTGTGATCACCAATTTCATTTCCCATTTAGGGGAGGAGTATATGGTTGTAGGAAATTAATTTAATATAAATATAACTAAGTATAAGTAATATAAATGTGATATTATATCATCATAGTTTATCTAGATTTAATGGATGTGGAAGGACAAATAAAATAATACAATTTGTTATAGACATTACGTATTTTTCTAATAACATGTTTATTTTTTAAGAAACAATAATTCCATCCTAGTTTTATTATTAAATTATGAACTATAATATGACGTTATAGAAATAAACTAGACATTTTTTTATGTAATATCCAAACAATTGGGGTTTGGATGAGTGGATAGGAGAGGAGAGGGGGTGGCGATATATAATTGGGGAAGAGGATACAAATGCGATTTTTGAAAAGAGTAAAGTGTGCCCATGTTTTTTTCCTGAAAAAAGAAACCAAAATGTTTATTTATAGAACATAAAATGTTTTAAGGTAGAAATATTTCTATTTTATGGGTTTTTTACAAGTTTTTAGGTCATTTTATCCATTATCTTTTTAGTTTAACCCCTAATAACATGTTTTAATGTGGATATCAATTTTTAATATTTTCACTATTTATTATGGACAAAAAATATGTTTAAATCATTATATAATATAAATTATACAAATTATGAAAAAAAAATTATTTTTTTGTAATTAAATTCACATAAGTTGATGAATTTAATTTAAAACAAAATCCACATGCGTAACAAAAAAGATGTTTTCCAAATAAATGTGTTTCAAAATTTGAAAAAGTTATTATATTAATATTGAATATGGAATTAATTTAAATGACGCATATTAGATTAATTATAATAAAATTGAAAAAAAAATTACTTTTAAACACAATTTAAAACTAAATTTATCATTATTAATTTCATAAATGAAAAATATTCTTTCAATAAAAACCAGTATTTTTCACCGTTCATTGAAAAACTAATAATTTTTAAAGTATAACAAATCATATACCTAATATAATTATGAAATGTTTATTTAAAAAATGATGCTTGTTTTTTTAACTTTTCCTAAAATCATTAAAAATTACTTTTATTATTTGATCATAAAAAACAATAAAATCATTTTTTCACAAAATTGAATTTGTGAAACATATGAAGAATTTACCATAAATTAAGTAAATTTTTATAAACATGTATTTTTTATATAAAATAATTATAAATCATATTTAAAATATGTATATTCATATACATTCGTCCAATTTTTATAGTTACATCATAACATCTTGGTTTAAAATTAAATTTAATAGAATATTGTGGTTTATTAGAAATCGCTGTTGTGTATAACTCCAGCTATCGAGAAATTAAATTTATTCAAAAATATAGATTCCACAAAATATTATAATGTTATAACAATGTCCTAAAATACAATCTATTGTTAAAATGGTCCATTTTACCAATGATCCATTTGGGGATGATATGAAATGTTGAGGTTTACAAATTCATTTAACTAATTATGAAAAATGATAAATTTTTTTATATAAACAATATATTATTATCTAATAAGAATATTAGAATCCCATGATGTAGCTTCATCAGATTGTTTATATTAAAATTAGTAAAAATGAACATGATAGATTCTCCCATAATGATATGAAATGGGAATACTTTTAAAGGAATTATACGATTACCAATATTGTATTTTCTACTATATGTCTTGAAAAGACCCATTAAATATTCCATAGTGATATTATCCATCTTCCATCTTAATACAGGTAATTATCTTAAAACCATTTTGTGGATATATATATATGTTTACACTTATGTAACACCAAACATCATTTTTTTAATAAAAAATCTATCATTTAATAGTATAACACGTTTAATAATCTTGATGATATTTATAAATATTAGAGTTATCATAATGTATAGAATTAATTAGGAACATCAGATTTGTATAATATCTCCTTCTTTAGCTCAAGTAGAAATGGATTGAAAATCCTTTTACCTAACCTCAAGATATGATATTTACAAATCCATAAATTTATATTGATCTAACAATCTAGAGATTTCATATAATTTGATAGACCATTGTCCACTTTTTGTGGCTTTAAAATCCTATTGGGAATATATGGTTTGGGGGAAATAATTTAAATGTTCCTCCTTCCCTTATAATTCTAAAGGACAACCTAACATCCTTGGATGAATTTTTATCATCCTCATGGATAAAACACCATGAATTTCTTACTCAATGTGTCAAAAAACATGGTTTATATTAAAAATTTATAATGAATAGAACACGATTGTCCTCTAGAAAATCTAGTAATAATAATTGCCTCTTGTTCAGATATTTTTGGGATAATATGAACATATTTTTTTTTTGTTTCTAAATAAATAAAAATATCATTTATAGAGTTAGTGTATCCATATATTTTATAAAAAAATTAATACCATCGAATCCAATTCATGAGTTAGATATCAATACTCAGGGGAATTTAAATTTCCAATAGATATGTCTATAATCAAATCATTTTACATTGAGGAAAATACAATTCATATCATTGTGAAAAAATATATACAGAGAAATAAAATTTCCTAAACATTTATTAAAGATGTGTGAAAAGGATTTCAGGTAAGAAATAAAGCGAATGAGGTTATACAAAGTGGCATTCCCATGTAAAGATAAGAAAACTATGGATCATGAAAAGAATGATCATTTACATAATCATTTTATAAATCATCATCATCTTCACAAGTTTCCAAATATGACTTTTAATTTACTTTATTGAAGAACCATTGGATGATATCGTTGTAAATTTCATGCTCTTGAGTGAGATAGATATTCGATGTCTTGGAAGATAACCTAGTAGACACATTCCGAGGTGGATACGAATAATCATTCGATCGCTTTAATTTTTCAGAAAACAATACAAAACCATAATTTTGGACCATATTTATCTATATATTAAAAATATATATGAAAAAATATACTATTTCACCTATACCCATGGATTGGAGATGAGTGGTGTCCAACAAAACTACCCGCTTCTCCTAGTCACTTCCATCATCCGAGAAGTTACCCCATTTATGAAAACCATTTGAAGAACTAAATAAATTATGAATCTCATAAATAAAATTTAAACTCTTCAAGAAATCATAATTCCACGACAAATAATCCTATTGTACATTCCTTGAAGTGTATGTAGCTAGATTCTTGAAAATAGAACCATCTTCATCAATTGGTGAAGGAGAAGTCCTGGGCACAACACCAAAAACCTCATCTGAATACTATCCCCACAACACTAGTGTGACTCCCATCCTATCTTTTGAGTTTTATTAAAATTAACAATGACCTTCCAACCTACTAAATAGGTTAATATGGAGATATATATCAAATCAATCGAACACCCATAGAAACATCATCACTTCTTCTGTAATCAGGTTTCTCATTTCTAGGTGCTTTGTCACGAATATCATTTTCATCTAAATTATTCTCTATCACAGTACCCACACCATTTATTTAATGGCCAAAATATTCCCGTAACTAAATCTCAAGATCAGAAACTACCTTATCCATATTGTATTGGCTCTGTCACATAGAAATCATTCCATTCAAACCTGAGGTAGGATGATCAACCTGGGTTTCCATTGGCTTCATCCTGGGTTTCTTGGGAAAATTAGATGTCTAAAAATATTTTGAAGACTTTAATTCTTACATGCCTTTTTATTTAACATAACAATTCATTATATAGTTTCCCATTGATCCACTTATTTATCATTGATTTCTCTTACAATTATGAGTCAAATTCCATTTAGAATTATATACAAAGAAAAACTGGGCATTTCTCATAACCCAAATTGATAGGTAGAATAAAATTATTAACAAAGATGGATCTAAGATCAAACTCAAACATCATCCTTTCAAATTGTCCATACATGAAAAATTTGGTTTTCCTATCCAATCAAATTTGGACACCAATTGTAGTAAAATATAGTGACGAATTTTCAGGTTCCACATAATATAGTTAAGAACTAGAACCCTCACCCATATCTATGAAATGTAATTCCTAGCCTGAAATATATTTAAATCCATGTATAATTTTTAAATACAAATCATTCCATTCTTTAGAAACATCGAACTAGTATCCCACACATAAGATCTGAAATCATTGGACTGAAATATGTAGCGAGAAATGACTCTTTCTAGAGAAATAAATGTAAAATATGAGAACCCTCAGAGAATCAATATTCATTAAACCGTATCATCAAATGAACTTGGAATCAAAACTTTTATATGTATAGCCCAGGATATTAAGGATTTTTTTATAATGGACACCCTTTCTTAGAATGCATCAAAATTGGCCTCTACATGAGTGATCGAGCATTTCTTATAAATCCCACTATATGATGATCCTTTAAAGGATGAAAATGGGTTTTGATGATTTTCAATCATAGAATATGATCTCTTATATGAGATTCCATTTGAATATGAAAATTATTAATATTTCTGTGGAATCTTTATTGGAATCGAGACTTATAAATGAGATTAGCCATGAAATTGATGTTTGGACCCAAGGATTTGTGGAATCACCATGTCGAGGGGAACTGTAGACCCCATCTCCACCATCATGAAGTATATCATAGATTAAAATTGTATTATAACACGAGAAAAAATATATTTAATAATATAAATTCATCAAAAAATCATAATACTATAAAAGTTTCAAGAATATACTAACCATTAAAGAGTCTGATGATGTAATGTATTTCAATATTTTCCCTTTACAAGTATTTTAGTTTATCATTATTCTCATTTATTTAAACATTTATCAAAATGAGATTCATTGACTATCACTCAATTTAATTTAAATTTTTTTTAAAAAAATACTGATATGATTATATTAAGAAATAAACAACCATGAGAAGTGATGATTAAATTTAATTAAACAATAATACAATTTATAATACATCAAAAAATCATCTTAAATAATATTTTTAATGTCAGGATAGTCCAAATTATCCATCTATTTAGAGAATTACCTATCATTTTATTGGATTGGCTTAATATTATTTTTTTATTAAGTACATGGGATGGATTACAGACATTAAAACTAGTAAAATTATGATCAGAAAACTCAGTCCTATCAAAAAATGGATTGGGCTAGCTATCTTTTAATTTTTAAAGTAAATATGATAAATATAGTACTATAATATAAAAAAATAAAATAATAGTATTACTTATATCATTTAACATTAATAACACATTCACTATTATCTATAACCACACTATTATCTAATTTTTGGGGTAGTTTGGTTTAGAGTACCTTGATTTTGAATAAATCCATTACTGTATATATTTGTTCAAAATACTTTAAAATACCTTGATTCCAAATTCATAATTTAACATATCATTTTGTTCCACACATAAAATTTATATGAATCACAAAATTTTTTATTTGTTGGATTAATAAATTTCCAGAAATAAATATGAGTTGATTTAATTTACTAGATTCTCTCAGTATTTTATATTTAAAATAATTAAACATGTTGTGTTATGTGGGTTACCACCATTTTAAGTTGTAAGATATTTCATTTAGAGAGTTTTTAAATTATATATTTTTAATAATTGGAATAATCCAAATTATTATTTATTAATGGGTTTTCATAAAAAAATAAGTTTTTTAGACTATGACCTTCCATGAAAAAATGTTTAACGAAAACTCCATTTGAGTTACAACATTCTTAAGAATAAAAATTTCAAAAGGCATGGCTTGTGAAAAATTATTTTGTTAAAAAATATTATTTTTGAAATATATTTATAAAAATCCTAAAAAAATTAAATATTATTTTATTTAATATTACCTCTATAAAATATGTAATTATAATTTTATAATTTCTTATAATATTGATTTTTTTCTTGTAGTGTTTCCCAATTCATAATCCATTTCCAACATACATTCTCATATATTTCACATAATAAAAATCACATTGTTTCCACTCCACTATCCTCATTTCATGTTTTTAATCATTCTCTCCCTATATTCAATGGATTAATATATTCTCAAGTAAATTTTTAAATTATATGGTTGGGTCATCTGTAGGGCCAATTCCACATAAATAATAAATGACATCAATATCCAGAAAAAGGATTATAAAAAATGATATGGTGGAAAAAATAAATCAAAGCTGCATGTTTTTTTCATTCCAATGGAATGGATTATGAATCTTATCTTTTACGTATACGATCATGAGAGTTTTTTTTCAATGTATTTCCCTCATTTTAGTGAAAAATAAATCATCCTCAATGTCAAATTTTTCTATAAATTCTTCTAGAGTTATATAAAGAAATAATATATAAAATGGTGGAGGATTTGTTTCATAAATTATAATTAAAAAAACCTGAACACTACCATTTATAGATTTGACCATGATATTCTTTAGTATTGAATATTTATAGTGTTAATTTCTACTTATGATTAATAATAGAAGGTGATTGTGAAAAAAAATCAATATATTTAAAATAATATTTTTATTGATCATTTCATGATTTGAAGGTTGTATAATTTTGAGGTTTCTATAGAAAATTTATAGATGAATCTTTTAGTAAAATTTTATAAAGTATGTTTCCTTGGTGAAGAAGTTTCAGATACGAAATTATGTTGATTCTTTAAAGTGAAAATTTATATTTCATGTTACCACTACTTTTTCCAATAAATACTATCAGTGCTTATTTTTAGTCTAGATATTCACTCAATATAATATTTTCCATGAAATTATATAGTTTAATTTTATATTAAAAATTTTCATTGAAAATATCCATCCCATGTTTCCTATATATGTATTCAATAAATGAATAATATAATAGAAATTTATTGATCATGATTCCAATTATAATTTATATCATAGGTTTCTCATGGAAATTTTTATTATAGGTCTGTAGTGGAAATTTTCACTATAGTTTAATTTTCCTAGGAAATTTTCCATTTGAAATTTACATTTATGTCTTCAATAGTTTATTTAGAGTAATAGTATCTAGTGGTAATTATTAATGATGGTTTGTGTTGGCCCTATAATAATAGACTTCCTACATAAAAAAACTCTTATATAGTAAATATAATTTTATTATAAATCTTTTATAGAACCGTAATCACGTTTAACATACCATATATGATTTACATTTGACTTTTTATTACCTATTTATTAATAATTAATTTTTAAAATAACTTTTTGGGTAATAATTACATTTTTTTTCATGTATATTTTGGTTTGGTATTTGCGATACATTTAATTTTATCAATGTTTCATAATATATATAATTTTATACAAGATATAAATATAATATATGTTAGGTATATATTAATTTATAGTAATCCATTAAATTTATATATGGAGAATGAGTTACACTAATTATGTAGACGACAAGCTGTTAGTACACACAAATGCTATTTCAATTTTCATGATTGATAGAAAGAAATGAAAATAAATAATATTTCCCCATTTTACAGTAATTAGTATTCCATATATATCACATATATTAATTAAATTTATCTTTTTTTACCTTATATATAATGTGTTAGTGAAAAATTAATCACATCTCTTCGTGAGGCGGCAGTCAGCCATATGCACAAATGATGTCTTCCATTCATCATTGGGTGTGAGGTAAAAAGAGTATATAATATATTTATTTTAAATAATTATTAATATTAATTGAATATAATATATCAATATAAAATTAATCCTTATTACCTTCAATGTAATGCATATGTAAAAAATGAATAACATATCTTCGTGTTACGATAGTCCACCATACCTGTGATCACCAATTTCATTTCCCATTTAAGGGAGGAGTATATGGTTGTAGGAAATTAATTTAACATAAATGTAACTATGTATAAGTAATATACATGTTATATTATATCATCATTGTTTTTCCCCATTTAATGGATGTGGAAGGATAAATAAAATAATACAATTAGTTATGTACATTACCTCTTTTTATAATAACTTGTTTATTTTTTAAGACAAAACCATTCTATCATGGTTTTATTTTTAAATTAAGAACTATAATATGATGTTATAGAAATAAACTAGATATTTTTGTATGTAATATCCAAACAATTGGGTTTTGGAAGAGTGGATTGGAGAGGAGATGGGGTGGTGATATATAATTGGGTAAGAGGACACAAATGAAATTTTTGAAAAGAGTAAAGTGTGCCCATGTTTTTTACATGAAAAAAGAAACCAAAATATTTATTTATAGAACATAAAATTTTTTAAGGTGTAGATATTTCTATTTTATGGGTTTTGTACAAGTTTCTAGGTCATTTTATCCATTATCTTTTTATTTTAACCCCCAATAACCCGTTTTAACATGGATATCAATTTTTACTATTTTCACATTTTATTATGGTTAAAAATTATGTTTAACACATTATATAATATAAATTATAAAAATTATGAAAACAAAATTTATTTTTCTATAATTCAATTCACCTAAGTGGATGAATATAATTTAAAACTAAATCGACATGAATAATAAAAAAGTTTTTTTCCAAATAAATGTGTTTCAAAATTTAAAAAAGTTTTTATATTAATATTGAATCTGAAATTGATATAAATTACCCATATTGGATTAATTATAATATAATTGAAAAAAAATAACTTTTAAACACAGTTTAAAACTAAATTTATCATTATTAATTTCATAAATGAAAAATATGCTTTCAATAAAAACCAGTATTTTTCACCATTCATCGAAAAAATAATATTTTTCGAACTATAATAGAACATATACCTAATAATATTTATGAAACGTTGATTTAGAAAATGAGGTTTTTTTAAAACTTTTTCTAAAATCATTAAAAATTACATTTATTATTTGATCATAAAAAACAATAAAATCATTTTTTCACAAAATTGAATTGTTGAATCATATGAAGAATTTACCCTAAATTATGTATATTTTTATGAAAATTTATTTTTTATATAAAATAATTATAATTCATATTTAAAATATTTTTATACATATTCATTCCACCAATTTTGATAGTTACTTAATCACATCTATGTTAAAAATTAAATTTAATATAATATTGTGGTTTATTAGAACTCGTTGTTGTGTATAACTCCAGCTATCAAGAAATTAAATTTATCCAAAAATATAGATTTCAAAAAATATTATAATGTTATAAAAATATCCTCAACAAATAATCTAGTGTTTAAATGGTCTATTTTACCAAAGATCCATTTGGAGATGATAGGAAATGATGATGTTTTTAAATTCATTTAACGAAATATGAAAAATGATCAAAATTTTTATATAAACCATATATTATGATCTAATAAGAATATTAAAATCCCATGATGTAGCCTCATCAAATTGTTTATATTAAAATTAATAAAAATGAGCATGATAGATTCTCCCATAATGATATGAAATGGGAATAATTTTAGAGGAATTATATGATTACCAATATTATATTTTCCCTATATGTCTTGAGAAGACCAGTAAAAAATTCCCTAGTGATATTATCCCTCTTCCAACTTAATATAGGTAATTATTTTAAAACCATTTTGTGGAGATATATATAAGTTTACACTTATGTAACACCAAACATCCTTTTTTTAATAAAAAATATATCATTTAACAGTATACCACCTTCAATAATCTTGATGATATTTATAAATATTAGAGTTATCATAATATATAGAATTAATTAGGAACATCATATTTGTCTAATATCTCCTTCTTCAGATCAAGTGGAAATAGATTGAATATACTTTTACCAAACCTCAAGATATAATATTTACTAATCCATAAATTTATAATGATATAATCAACTAGAGAATTCATATAATTTGATAGACCATTTTCCACTTTTTGTGGCTTTAAAATCCTATTTGGAATATATGGTTTGTGGGAAATGTTTTAAATTTTCCTCCTTCCCTTATAATTCTGAAGAACAACCTAACATGCTTGGATGAATTTTTATCATCCTCAAGGATAAAACACTAATAATTTCTTACTCAATGTGTCAAAAACATGTTTTATTTTAAAATTTTATAATGAATAGAACAATATTATCCTTTAGAAAATCCAATAATAACAATTTCATCTTGTTCAAATATTTAAGGGATAATATGAAAATAATTTTTTTTGTTTCTAAATAAATAATAATATCATGTATAGAGATAGTGTATCCAAATATTTTTTTAAAAAAATTAATACCATCGAATCCAATTCATGAGTTAGATAGCTATACTCATGGGGATTAAAATTTCAAATAGATAAGTCTATAATCAAATCATTTTATATTGAAAAAAATACAATTCATCTCCTTATGAAAAAATATCTAGAGAGATAAAATTTCCTAAAAATTTATTAATGATGGGTGAAAAGGATATTAGGTAACAAATAAAGCGGATGAGGTTATACAAAGTGGAATTCCCACGTAAATATAAGAAAACTATGGATCATGAAAAGCATGATCATTTCCATAATCATTTTATGAATCATCTTCATCTTCACAAGTTTCCAAATATGACTTTGAATTTTCTTTATTGAATATCCCTTGGATGCTCTCGTTGTAAATTTCATGCTCTCGAGTGAGATATATATTCAATGTCTTGGAATATAACCTAGTAGACACATTCCTAGGTGGATAAAAATAATCATTCTATCGCTTTATTTTTTGAGCAAACAATACAAATCCGTAACTGTGGACTATATTTATCTATCTATTTAAAATATAGATCTAAAAAGAAACAATGTCACCTATACCCATGGATTGGAGATGAAATGTGTCCAACAAAACTACCCATTTCTCAGAGTCACTTCCATCATCCGAGAAGTTACCTCATTTAAGAAAACCTTTTAAAAACAAAATAAATTATGAATCTCATAAAGAAAATTTAAACTCTTTAAGAAATCATATTTCAGTGACCAATCATCCTATTGGAAATTCATTGAAATGTATTTAGCTAGTTTCATGACAATAGAACCATCCTCATCAATTGGTGAAGGAGAAGACATGGGAACAACACCAAAAACCTCATCTGAATACTATCCCCACAACACTAGTGTGACTCCCATCCTAACTTTTGAGTTTTATAAAAACTAACAATGAACTTCCAACCTACTAAATAGGATCATATGGAGATATATATCAAATCAATCTAACACCCATATAAACACCATCACTTCTCCTGTACTCGAGTTTCTCATTTCTAGGTGCTTTGTCACAAATATCATTTTCATCCAAACTATTATCTATCCCAGTTCCCACACCTTTTATTTAAAGGCCAAAATATTCCCATTACAAAATCTCAAGATCAGAACCTACATTATGCATAAAGTATTGACCTTATCACATTGAAGTCATTCCATTCAAATATGAGGTAGGATGATCAACCTGGGTCTCCGTTGGCTTCATCCTAGGGTTCCTGGTGAAATTAGATGTCTACACATATTTTGAAGGATTCAATTATTAAATGCCTTTTTATTTAACATAACAATGAATTATAGAGTGTCCCATTGATTGACATAATTCCCATTGATTTCTCTTACAATTATGATCCAAATTCCATTCAGAATTACATACAATGAAAAACTGGGCATTTCTCATAACCTAAATTTAAATGAATTTAATAAATTGTATTATATAGAACAAAATTATCATCAAAGATGGATCTATGATCAAAATCAAACATCATCCTTTCAAATTGTCCATACATGAAAAATCTGGTTTTCCTATCCAAACAAATTGGGAAACCAATTGTATATAATATGTAGTGACGAATTTTCGGGTGCCACATAATATAGTTAAGAAAAAGAAGCCTCACCCATATCTATGAAATGTAATTACTGGCATGAAATATATTTAAATACATGTATAATTCATGAATACAAATCACTCCATTCATTATAAACACATAACTAGTATCCCACACATAATATCTGAAATCATTGGACTAAAATAGGTAGCGAGAGAAGACTCAGCCTAGAGAAATAAATGTAAAATTTGAGAACCCCCAGGGAAACAATATTATTTGAACCCTATCATCCAACGAACGTTGATTCAAAATCTTTATAAGTATAACCCAGGATATTAATGTGTTTTTAAAAATGGCCACCCTTTCTGAGAATGCATCAAAAGTTTCCTCCACACGAGTGATCAAGAATTTCATATAAATCCCACTATACGAGGATCCATTAAAGGATGTCAAGGGGTTTTTAAGATTTTTAATCTCATAATATGATCTCTTATATGAGATTCCATTTGAATAGGAAAATTATTAATATTTCTATGGAATCACTATTGGAATCGAGACCTACACATGAGATTAGCCATGAAATTGAAGTTTGGACTCAAGGATGCGTGGAATCACCATGTCGAGGGGAACTGTAGAACACATCTCCACAATCATCAAAAATATCTCAGAATAGAATTGAATAATAACATGAGAAAAAATATATTTAATAATATAAATTCATCAACAAATCATAATACTATAAATGTTTCAAGAATATACTAACAATAAAGAGTCTTATGATGTAATGTATTTTAATATTTTCCCATTAAATGTATTTTAGTTTATCATTATTCTCATTTATTAAAAAATTTATCAACATGAGATTCATTGAATGCCACTCAATTTAATTTATATTTTTTTATAAAATACTTGTATCATTATATTAATAAATAAAAAACCATGAGAAGGGATGATTAATTTTAAGTAAACAATAGAAAATTTTTTAATACATCAAAAAATCATCTTAAATAATATTTTTAATTTAAGGATAGTTTAAATTATCCACCTATTTAGAGAATTACCTATCATTTTATTGGATTTGAATAATCTTATTTTTTTTATTAAGTACATGGGTTGTATTATAGACATTAAAACTTGTAAAATTATGATCAGAAAATACAATCCTATAAAAAAATAGATTGGACTGGCTAATTTTTAATTTTTAAAGTAAATATGAAAAATATAGTACTATAATTTAAAAAAATAAAAAAAATAGTATTATTTCTATCATTTAACATTAATAACCCATTCACTATTATCTATAACCACACGATTATCAAATTATGGGGTTAGTTAGGTTATGAGTACCTTGATTTTGAAAAAATCCATTACTGTATATATTTGTTCAAAATACTTTCAAATACTTTGATTAAAAATTCTTAATTTAACATATCATTTTGTTCCACACATAAAATTTATATGGATCAAAAAACAATTTGTTTGTTGGATTAAAAAATTCCCAGAAATATATTTGAGTTGATTTAATTTTCTAGATTCTCTCAGTATTTTATATTTAAAATAATTAAACATGTTTTGTTAGGTGGGTTACCACCATTTTAAGTGGTAAAAGATTTAATTTAGAGTGTTTTTTAAATTATATTTTTTAAAAAATGGGAATAATCTAAATTATTATTTATTAATGGGTTTCCAAAAATATATATATTTGTTAGATTATGACCTTCCATGAAAAAATGTTTGATGAAAACACCATTTGAGCTACAACATTCGTTAGAATAAAAATTTCAAAAGACATGGCTTGTGAAAAAATATTTTCTTAAAATATATTATTTTTGAAATATATTTATAAAAATACAAAAAAAAATTAAATATTATTTTATTTAGTATTACCTCTATAAAATATGAATTTATAATTTTATAATTTCTTATAATATTGAATTTTTTTTCCAGTAGTGTTTCTCAATTCGTAATCCATTTCCAATATACATTCTCATCTATTTCGCATAATAAAAATCACCTAGTTTCCACTCAACTATCCTCATTTCATGTTTTTAATCATTATCTCCCCATATTCATTGTATTAATATATTATCAAGTTCATTTTTAGATTATATGATTGGGTCATCCATAGGACGAATTCCACATAAATAATAAATGACTTAAATATCCATAAAAAGGATTATAAAAAATGATATCGTGGAAAAAATAAATCAAAGATGCATGTTTTTTTCTTTCCCATGGAATGGATTATGAATCATATATTTTATGTATATTATCATGAGTGTTGTTTTTCAGTGGATTTACCTCATTTTAGTGAACAAGAAATCATCCTCAATGACAAATTTTTCTATAAATTCATCTAGAGTTATATAAAAGAAGAATATATAAAATGGTGGATGATTTGTTTCTTAAATATTAATTACAAAAACATTAACTCTATCATTTATAGATTTGACATGGATATTTTATAGTATTGAATATTTATGGTGGGAATTTTTAATTATGATTAATAAAAAAGGTGTTTGTGAAAAAAATCAACATATTTAAAATAATACTTTTATAGATCATTTCATGATTTAAAGGTTGTATAACTTTGATGTTTCTATAGAACATTTATAGATGATTTTTTAGTAAAAGTTTATAAAGTATGTTTCCTTGGTGAAGAAGTTTCAGATACAAAATTATGTTGATTCTTTCAAGTGAAAATTTATATTTATTGTTTCCACTACTTTTTCCAATAAATATTTTTAGTGCCTATTTTTAGTGTATAAATTCACTCAATATAATATTTTCCATGAAATTATATAGTTTAGTTTTATATTGAATATTTTCATTAAAAAATTTCATCCCATGTTTCTTATATATATTTTGAATGAATGAATACTATAATAGAAATTTATTGATCATGATTCTGATTATAATTTATATCATATGTTTCTCATGGAAATTTTTATGATGGGTTTGTAGTGGAAATTTTCACTATAGTTAAATTTTACCAGGAAATTTTCCATTTTAAATTTACATTTATGTCTTCAAAAATTAATTTAGAGTAATAGTATCTAGTGGTAATTATTAATAAAGGTTTTCATTGGCCCTATAAACATTAAATACCCTGATGTGGTGAATTAGGGTATATTGATCACTTAAAAATGACCCATGTCCAATTATTATGTTCTTTAATTATCATGAACACTTTTCTCCCCCAAAATTGATACAAATAGATAAAATAATTAAAGTAGAGGCACTAGATATTTTACATAGATAACCAAATCTAGGATAATACATGGTGCATGAAATAACTAGGTGTCATGCACCTAAAAAATTTACTACACTACTTCATTTTTTTAATTCGGAGTAACCATACCAACCCTCTATGTTTTGAACCCTAAAATATATAAAAACTGAACTATACTCATGCACCTGAATTTCTCATATTCATCATGAGTATACTTTATATGATATTCATGAATAATAAGTGATTTTATGTCAGATTGGGTGTATAAAATATTCTCCACATCATCCACTAATGAAGTAAACAAACCTCTAGTTATAATACCTATAAGATTTAATTCCTTTGTTTCTAAAATTAGTCTTGAATTCTATTTCTTAGTTCTGTCAAATTATTCTCTCCTTTTGGACTAGATATTATTATTCATTATTTTGAAAAAAAATACATCACTCATATATTTATATAATTCCCATGTTTACCTAAATATAAATATTCAATAATTCTTCAGTATATGGAGAAAATAAATCAGATTATTCTCTAAAACCCCAAGTCAATATATCCTCTTTAATTCCCCTACATTCCTAGAGAAAGATAAGATATTTAATTTCGAAATTCTAGTAACTCGACACTACTATGGAGTGAGTATCATGACCATAGTGTGACCTTCAGTTCTTTTTCCAGCATTGCGCCTATTATCAAATATATCAATGGTATATAACTCTTTACATGGCCATGGATATGTATCTCCTGATATTCCATGCTCGTATATGCAAAATATTTCATTGAAAAAAATATGGAATTCTTCATTGTCTCACACACCAGGGTGAAACTTGTTTCACCACTTTATTATTGTGGTAAAATAGAGACATTAAGTCTTGTATATCATGAAAAACATGTAATTAATCTCAAAACATTGTAGGAACCTCAAAATCTATAGATCTACTGAAATATTCCATAGACCATTCATGGCATAATAAAATCCCCAACGTGTGACTATTTATTCTCCTTGAATAAGAATTGGAATTAATCCCACTTATTTTTTGACCATTGAAATACCAATATTATTACCATGTTACATTTCTATATTTCTATTTGAAAATAAATTCTCAACATGATTCATACTTCCCCAACATGACCACTAAACAATATTTCATCCATAAATTTTTTTTCTTCATCTCAAAATTCATGTATCCCCACAAATACATCCTACATAAACTAGCTCTTTTTTCCATAGCTTAGGTCCCAATGCAAAAAGATGTATTACAGTGTGAATTTTATTATACAAATATAACTAAAATCACTACTTCTAAAATTTATTTAATATTCCCAATAATACTGTAAGATTGTTTTAGAAGTCTCATCAAACACTGTTGTCAAAAAAACGCAATCCAAAATATTAATCAATATATTTTTACTAAAAATATCCCCCTTTATACATTTTAATAGCACTTCCAAATCACCAATTGAGATTCAATATCTTCATATATATGAAATTTAGAAATTACCTACTACATATTCAAAAACATTTCACCTTTTTGTAGTTCTTCAATGATTCAACAATAATAATCTATAAAACCTTATGATCAAATCTCATTATGAAATAAAATGGTTAAAAGAATATTTTCTCAGGGAAACCCTTCCACGATTTCTATTCTCTTAAAAAATTATAAATGTTATTCACCGACATGATTTAATAATTACGAAATCCCACCTTTTGAAAAGGTGATGAAATAATTAGAGATGTTTTCAAAAGGTGGGATTTAGTAATTATTAAAAATAATCAAATTCAAGAGATAGTTATTATCCTTTCATAAAAACAAACAAATTTCACCAAGGAGTGGGGTCCCTTCCCCAAACCATCCCTTTGGATAGACATTTTGTGACAACCTGAGAAAATAAATGCCTCTCAAACTCAGATTTGGGTAGTTCTTCATTTAATATATCATCAATATGATATTCTATTGAAACATAATCTAATTATTCTAGAACTTTTATTAGATTCTTCTTGATGAAATGATTACTTATAACAATGAGATATATCCTATAATGATGTAAAATATTTTTGCTATGATTAATAGGACTTGATTTTTTTATATCTAATTGTAATAATAGATTTGAAATTAACATATATATACTCAATATGTTTCTTCATCCATAGTTTCTGAGTAAATCATTGAGAATCTACAGTGTATTCATCCGATAAAATTATATTTGTAGATGCTTTTGTATTTCAATGATGTTAATTTAAAGGGGAATTTTAATTTTTTTCCTAGATTATAGTTCATTCTGGATTACATAGTGTAATGTTAGGGTCTTTTATTAAATTTTATACCTCCATTGGGTCACACTGCAACACATATGTCGAACTGTGATTGAATATAGGTGGAATATCTCCGGAAATAGAGTAAGGGTCATGTTTTCATGGATAAATGTTGAGGGTTAGGACCTCTATATATATGTTCATGTTGTGTCCCCTAATTAAGTATATGAAATTATCAAGGTTAGGTGGTTGGCCCTGCTATCAGAGGTCTCATGCCAATATCCCCTTGGTAACACAGAAATCGCCACATAAATATTTTTTTTGTAAGAGAATATTGTAAAATTATTGTTTTTCCCCTTGGGTTCTTGATCAAACTAGTTGACCAGGGTTGTCCATCTCAATCAGTCTACCCACTCCCATCTTCCATTATCATTCCCCCAAGATTCGGGGGAGGGGGGGATACAGTGGAATTTCTTCGATGATTTCTAATAAACATTTCTTCTATTTTGTATCTAATTTATCACCTTTGACTTTAGGGTGATGCATTTAGGGATTGGTAATTATTTCCTATAGATAATGGTTAAAATAATTTAATATGATGGGGAGTTTTCTCAGTATATCTTTAGGACATCCCATTATGATTTCAAAACAACATTTATCACTATTCCGATAATGGTATGTTAACTACTGAGTTTCCTTTGGGTATTTACCTAATTTAAATAAAATTTTCTATTTAATTCAAAATATAAATTGAGTATTTTTCATGGATTATGTTTTGATGAATTTTAAGAGTTGACCACAACCTATTTCTTGAGGTTTGAAGGAGGGGATATCGCATGGTGAGTATTTAGGAATTTATTGTACATATTTTTATATTAATTATTTAATTATATATTTTATCATAAAATTTAGTATATATTTTTCATTGATATGGGACATTTTCTTGATTAAATAGGACTAGATATATATGGATGAGATGAGGTTAGAGTGGCCGGGATTTTTTTAAAGGAAATGACATTGTATGATGTTGGTGGCCACAATGCATTTCGCTATGGTATTATGATTGTTTTATATAGCATGTGATATTTAGTGTCTACACTATTCTTGGTTGAATTTTTTCTGAAATAAAGTATCCCAACTAAAATTAAATACTAATGAATGAAATTAACAAATTTTCTCGGAATAAATAGTCCCTTATAAACTGGACGGATGCCTCGATCATTGATGGCTGATGGGTTAATTATAAATGAATACCTAAATTGACATGGAACATAAAGGGTATAAATTATATTAATTTTTGAAAAAGAAGACCTAAATAGGTTCTATTAGTTCCATTTAGCGGGGGATATATGCCATAAACATTGATACTTTAGAGGTTGATTCTAAATTCACACCTTGAGGGATGGAGATCATTGATGCTAGTTTATTGTATTGATCCTCTCTATATGTCAAATTGAATATAATCATGAGCTCTGAGACACTTGTACCATTAAGGGAAGGAGTATAAGAAAGTGAATCAATGTAGTTTCCCCTGTATTGGATCTTTTATAAACCACCATACAGAAGAGTGTGATGGATTGGGAATGGATGGATTAGGTAAGCCATGATAAAACCTTGAGATTTCATAAATCCATTATGATAATTGAGATGGTAATTGGACTACTGTTCCTCCAAAATTGATATATAAGAAACTGGGTGGGTAGATCCTTAATAGAATGATGGAAATTTGGGTGAGTTGGATAACCAAGAATGAAATGAGAATTGATATAGGATTTTTTTCATCTCTAAAGATTGAGGTTATATGTATTTTACTATAATGATAATAAGGTTATGATTCACATTTGATTTTAGTAAAGATGAGGTTCTCATTACAATAGGGATGATAAGAAAAACCCTTAATTGTGGATAGATATTGAGGAGCATATATAGGGTGTTTGTGCTATGATAATACCTAGAGGACCTCGAAGGGTCCTCAAAGACAAGTTAACCCCATCGAGGGTTAGTACATGGGAGTATGTGTTATTGACTTGAGGTTTCACCATATAACCCTAAGTTTAATTTTGTGAGATAATGGAATATATAGTGATGATAACAAGAGATATAGATAGATGGGAAATAAAATCCTTAGGTTATTAAAAATGTGATGGTTGGAGGACATCCTAGAAACTAGCCATTTTTCAATGCATTTATGGATTTCAAAGGACTTCATCCGTAGAATTTATTTGATAATTATGCTACTATATTTACTAGTATTACATCCTAGTAATAGTCATTATTCATGTTTCTATAAGATTACATCTAATTGAAATCTAGGAATCATCTAATGCATGATACTACTATATTTCCTAGGATTATCTTCTTGGAATCAGTGCTTGTATCAACTATGATATATTTATTATTCCTAGTCCATTTTGGAATTAATTTATTTTGTTCATAGAGACACTCTTACACTAGATTTAAAAGGTACATTCAATCTCAAGTGTCATCATATAACCCAATGATTGATGTTGTTTGTATATTTATTATTATGAATTTTTTGTTATTTTACATGTGAATACACTAGCTTTCTATCTATGTTTGGGATCCCAATAGTTGTTTCCTAAATAGTTGTAGTAACGCCCTACTTCGGTGTCCATGGAACTTGGGTACCCAAGAAAAAATCAATGATCATATGTTTTGGAAGGGAAGAGGCCTAGTTTTTCATAATCAAGTGGGATTTCTCAGAAAGAAATGGAAATTTGAATAAAGAGGATCAATGATAGTTGAGACACCATAATGTATTTTATTCCCCTATTTATTTTGAATATGTGATCTTTTTAGTGGGATATCAATTAATATGTGTTTAAATGATCATGTATGTATAATAATACATTCATATTCATTTCATTTGATATAATGCAGTCAATCTATTGACATAGTTAAATTTTATTATTATTATTAGTGTGTTATCTGGTAATTTTCAACTATTTTTATACTATTTTATGATGGAATACTATACCCATATTTACATCTTATACCCTTGTTTCTAGACTAAATACTCTAGAATATAGATTGATACATCTAAGATGATGTTGAACTCATGTTCATTTACTATTAATTAAATTAGTCCATGAAATTACTATGGGGTTTCAAAGAATCATTTCTTTATCTTACTATTTGATGGTATAGTAAATAAGGGTTAGGGAGATATTGATTCTAATGATATTCCAATGACTGGTGTGTCATGAAAACATTTTCCAACTGAAATTCCAAATTACGAGGGTATGGGATTGTTATTCCTTATTTCACTTTTATAGTTTTATAATTTCACATAGTATGACACATGTGGGTTTTGGATTTATGTTTTATTGTTTTTGTCTCTTGGTCTATTGCAAAGTTTTCTATGTAATTTCATCTTATCCATCATGGATTCAAATGATATTCACATAATTTAAAGGGATTGATATCACTAATGATAGAGGGTTCAATCATTTAATGTGTCAACAACAACATATAATGTGTTTTTACATATAACATATTGGGGTAATTATACTCATCTTGAACATGGTATATTTTCATCTGATTCTTTGTCATTTTGATCTTTTGAAAATATATTCCTTGATAATGACGATATAGTACCTTGGTGTAATGGATAAATAGATTCCATCTGTAACTCAATATAGGTATTTGATACATTCATGATAAACACTTAGGGGGTGGATATGGTTCTTGTTTTGAAAATAAAATGGGTTTTGGTTACTCAATGTGTCATAAAAACCTATATACATTTTTCCCATTTAGTTTTGTTGGGGAATTATACATAATTTTACCATCTACCATTGGTATACTCAATAAAGATCATTATACAATTATATCATTATATATATGTTATGTGATAATGGTTCTCAAGGTGTATTCTGGTATGTGTATTTTTAGTGAGCATTACTTCCTAGTAGGTTTATGGATTGTCATGTGATTCCTGATGTATGTATATATGATACCCTTGAGTAAGAGTTTTGGAACATGTGTTTCCATATTATATCTGCGATGGGAGTAGGGATGTTTCCATGGGATTCGTGAAATATGTGAGATATGGTTATGGGATATGTGGGAGAGCCAAGTGGCATTATGATGTTACTAGGTATATTATTGAGATGAATTCTCTGAGTGAGTATCTGGGAATATTCCAACTGTAGTCTCAATAATGGTGATATATGAGGTTAACTCAAGATTGGTGTTAGAATAGTATTGTGACTATACTATTAAGGATATGGAGGGGTAGCTGCTTTTAATAATTATATCGACGCATGGATGGTGGTGATATATATATGGTATAGACATTGAGATAACACAGTTTTTCTTGATGCATAGCAAATGAGGTGTTTTTGTATCAATGATTTGTTTTGAAGGGTTGCATTGGTAGATACCTAGCCCTATTAATTTCATGTGCAATTCATTATGAGATAGTATATCATGATCCAAGATAGTCAATTCATGGATGGAAATATCATAGTTATATTTATTAAATTTTGAGACTATGCTTTATAGTTGAGTGATCATGTGGTAGACCTTAGGATGGGTAAAATGCCTTTATTTTGAAGAGGATTATTGAGGGTGACTCTAATTAGATGAGATTGACATGAAATGGGGAATGGTCAATGGTTTAGGATTAAGATTCTAGGATTTAAGTGATATAGCATGTGATGGTGTAGTTCATATGACATAGAAGGGTAGAAAGGGGTTGAATTACTTCTTGTGTATGATTTATTATATAGATGAGAGTTTTTGAAAACTATTAAAAAGGATGACCCATGCAATGGAAAAAGGTTCTTATAAATGGATTTATAATCCATTTTAACATGACATTCATTTTTGAAGTATAATTTTGTGACGTTTTGGTGTGTTTTTTGTTTCCAAAATGTTTTTATGAAATTGAAAACATCGGACTATAGTGGGAAATACTATTGTAGATAGAACTGTGTACCATGGTGTGTTCTACCCATGTGTATTCCTTCACATAGATTTTCATAAATTCATATGATTGGAAACTAATGTGGTTTTTCTATAGGATTGGTAAAATGGAAACCATGTGGTGGGGAGTGAACTATATACTATTATAGGGTGGCACCCTCATTGTAGATGGAAATTTTGTTGGTTATCACGTGTGGGGATCCTAATGATTTGGGAATACTTGGTGATTTATGTTTTTCATTAGCGCACTAAAATGTTAGAGATAGCCATATCTAGTCATTATATATTTTAATGGATGGAACATGGGACATGGAGCATGAACATTGAATTATAAGGGTGTTGTATGCAATATTGGAGGAAATTAATGCATTATTATCAGGTTCGAGATGGTTATTGATGGGATATGTGAGTAATTTGTATTAAATATGCACTACTATTCCTGAGTGGAGTAATAAGATATATTTTTTAGGCCTGGGAACCAACCAAAGATTATACAAATTGTTGGTTTTACCCATTGGTGTGAATATTTATGAAATCTTGTGATGCCTCTATGGATTTTGGGCATCGTGATCAGGTAAGGAGATAAGAATATGGGTGTGGATAATAAATTTTTAGAATTTTAATCCACAGGTGGTAAGATGAATTATTTTGTGTGTAATTGGATACAATGGGATAGAAACCACATTATGATGGTTTTTGGATCATGGGAAATGTGTTCCAGTAACTGATTTAGTTGGTGGGGAGAACCGTGGATTGTAATTAGCCCTTATGAGAATAGACAAATAGTGGGGGTTCTATAATCTTGTGGGTGAATTGATTGATAACACCGTAGTGTATAGGATTTGATGTGATACTATTTTTTGATATGGGAGATAATGATAAGATAGTTTATTGGTTCCAAATGAATAGTGTACATCGTGTTTGGAATGACATAATGGATTGTCATTTGACATTCAAATATAGAACATTATGAGTAGATCATAAATTCATGACTATTATAGGTTGAGATTTATAGTTAAAGTATATAAATGATTCATAAGGATGAGAAGTGTTGTGGTGTGGGGGGGGGGGGGATGGGTAAACCATGTTCCTTTCATAGTTCCAAATTCCAGATGTCATTAAAATTTTTTTATTTGGGAAGGTGTTTTTTAAGAATTAGAAATATTATGGGAATTTTGAGAGTTGGGACATCTCAAGGAGCTATTATTTGTTGTGGAATGTGTCATGGATTATTTTTTAAGTAATTGAGAGAATTTTAAAGTATTTATATAGTCCTAATTAATTTTAAACACCTATAACAGGTCACACCACGGTCTAAAAGATTAGACTCAATGAAATATAGTTTTGCATCTCACCGTAAAGGGTATGTGGTTCTTTCTATAATAGAGAAAGGATGTGGTTCAAGACCTATACCTATATAATTGTGTTGTGAACCCCATGTTTCACTATAAAAATTTCATGGCAAGGTGATAAACCCATGCCTCAAGGGTTTTCACACAATTATTCCCTTGTTCATGCCACAACCTCTGCTTATATGGTTTTTAGTAGGGTATGACTGGTAATTTGGTAGTTATCCCCATATATTTGTGTTATAAATAGACATGTGGGTAGGATATTCCAATTGATCTATAACCACCTACTCTATATCTATTATTTATACTTTACCATAAGTGATTGGGGTGGAAGTTCTATGGTGATTTTATATATCCTCTACGTTTGGTGTGATCTGGTTAGATCTTGGTGATCATTTCCACTAGAGCATGGTTTAAGTCATCTGATGTGATGTCTATTTTTGTTGGTATATATAGTGGAAGTCCTATGATAATGGTTTCATGTTTATTGTCACTATTTAGACGAATGTACATTGTTTGGTGAGTTTTCTTATAGTTTTATCCTAAACTGGATTAAATTATCCATTGAGTTTTGTCATTAAATTGGGGATTCTACAATGATTAGGTTCAACTACATTTCTAGACTGTTCCAAATTATATTAATCGACGTTTTAGTTAGAGGGTGTATCATAGTGAGTTTTTATAAATATATTTTAAATTGATTTAAATTGTGAAAATAATTATGAAATTTAAATAAAATTATTGGATTTTTAGGTTTGAGTAATGCCTTATGTGGATGGATGATTGAAAAATGGGCATAAATGATCTTGAATGAATGTGGTCGAGCATGGTTTTTAGGGATATTCAATCATATGAGATAGGTTGTCCTTATGTATTCCATTATATTCTTCTATATGTTTTATAAAGCATGGGATATGTAATATATCCACTGTGGGCGATTTTCCCTTTTATTAAATAAGTTGCTTCATCTAAAACTAAATACGAATGAATAAAATGAGCAATGTTTCAAGGGCTACGATGGAACCATATGGACTAGTGTGATGCCTTTAATATCAATAGAGAATGGGATAATTATAAATACTTGTCTAGTTTTTCATATACCCATGAATGGATAAATTAAATGAATATTGTAATCTTTGAAGATTTAAATAGGTTGCATTAGTTCCCTTGAGAAATAGATAAACACCCATGTCACTGATGACTGATTTCAAGATTATAAATAGATTTAGAGAGGACCAATTCATATTTACTCAACACTGAGATGGGGGTTAATTTGTGTCATGAAATTTTATAAAATTATAAATTTATATCACTTTACCTCATAGACCTGTTCTGATTTTGATTCTATCATCCTATTTTTTTTATCACGAGAACATAAATGAATCATGTAAAAGATGAAACATAAAATTTTTTAGGGTTCACTATCAATTAGAGTATCTAGTACTTTATACGTATGGTTATGACCAATAAAAATATTCTCTACTATAATGTAATAATAAGTAGATTGTTTTAGATAGAAAACATCATTATCTTAATTCTGGTTCCATACACATTATGCTGAGGGATGGAAATAATCTTGAATAACTGGATTGGTGAATACATAGTCTAAATGGTAGCTCCTCACTGGTTCTTTATACATCCTATGTAGATAATATTTATGTAAATTGGTTTTATTCTTTGTAACACCATGAATGTTTTCCACTATTTTAGACATTTGTTGGATGTCCCAAATTTATTTTGTTTTTCTCTTCCATAATCATCAATTATTACTTACACAATAGTTGACAATAATCATTTTTTCTTATTTCTCGTTCATCTGTAACATTCCCATCCAATACTCCATTTGACCATGTATGTCTGATACTATTCATTTGATGATGTTCATCTTATGATGTTTTTATCATTAATATTTCCTCTTGTTCTTTCTTATTTGTCATGTTCATCTGATAACCAATTAATAGTAAAACTCTCTATGATAATTATCTAATCATTTCTTCTTCTTCTCAATCATCTGGTACCTATTTAGCTTTTTATACTGATCCATCTAATATCTTATTGTCAATATTGTTCATGTATGTATAATCCATTCTTTTACTTCCTCTTGTATATGATTACAATAGTAGATTCATTCTCATCATCTGGTACACACAACTACATCTGATACCTCTTTTCTAGAAAACACATCCCAAATGAGATTTGATATCATGATTCATGGCTATCACATTCTTATAGATTTTCAGTTATATAGCATATTGAAAAATCAAACAACTATCTTCTCATAATATTTTCCAATGACTCCTCACCCCTTTAAATAGGTAGTATTTCTATGATTTTTTATGGTCAGGCATATATCTAATTTTAAACTCCCCACACAATATATCCAGAAACCTACTTGAAAACATCCTCTAATTTATTGAAATCAAACTTCCTCAAAGACAGGATTCAAAAAGTTTTCATAGGAAACATACATAGTTTTCACCATAAAATTAATTCTTTCACCTTCCAAAAAATATCACTAGAATAAAAATAATTCCTTCATGATTATTGATACATTGATCATCCATATCATAATTTCTACATTTTATATCGTAATAAAAACATCATAAATACTTTCTATTTTTTTCCTAGTATATATTCATAACAGCTCTAATAATCGGGAACCTTCTTATGGTGTTCCGTCAAAACATATTAGGAACATCTTTAAAGAATTTCAAAAGACCTTTCATGTAACCAATGATATGTTTCACAAAACAATAATATGATGAATTATTTATCTAGATAATTTCTTTGATATTATATTTGAATGTTTTTTAGCAGACGCTCAACAAAAAAATCGAATTTTTGATGGTTTATCGTGTAATTTTTAGTTTTCTCCATACGGTGGACCTTTAGACGTCATCATCATTCCTTTTGTCTGATAACATTATATATTTCCATAAAATATAATTTTAATAATTATCCTAATATATTTTTAATAATTTTACTTGTGAAATAAATTAGATAATTCTATACAATGAAATATATTAATATAAATAAGAAACACATGTTTAATAATATTTCATGGAATATTTAGTCTTATGAACATCACTCAAAAACAAATATCTGATGATGACATATGGGAGCATTGAAATAATACTACTAATAAACAGACTCAGAAACCTTTGTTTGATTATATTTATATGATTCCTCTAACATTATTATGAAATATTTTCATGTCTTTTGAAAACCTTTTTCTTCTAACTTCATAACCATTTTTCTGAAAGATCTCCTACATCATAATCCATTTCTAAATATGAATATTTTAAAACACCTCCCCGATCATTTATCAATTTCATTGTTCAATGATCTACACATATTTTCATTAATTCTGGAACACATTATGAAACCTATGATTGATCATTTTGGGACATATACTATCTATATTATGTCCAATGAATTACTAAGATCTTATGTTATATATATTAGTCCATTACATTAGCAATAACCCCATCTAAAACTCACTTCATTCATTATAAATAAATTCTTAGCTTCGTATCCTAATATTTGTATAGGTCTATCTGATGGACATTATAAAACTCTTTGTACTTTTTAGAATAGAATTATACATCATTCAAAAAAAAAAATCATGTTCCTACATCCAATCTAAACATACATTGATTAGAAAATTTCATCCATGTCTATCTTATGAACATTCTTAGTGATACAAAGGCTTTTCTCATCATCTAAAAATCAATTTGAATCATTTTTCCACAGTGAATTATGAATTTTGATCAATCAGTACTATATCACTATTAAATATATAATATTTTTTTAAAATTATTATATATCTGATGTAAATATGAATGTAATCATCCAAAAATTTATTTCATCCTATATTATGATCATCATAGTCCATTCAAATCTGTCTGATGTCACTATAAAAAATCTTTTGGTGGTCTCCCAACCCTTTTTCTATCCATTTGGAAATTACCTCTAGTTATAGGTGATTAGACTACGTATGATTTTATTAGAAAGTTTTATCTTATATACTCTATTTTTATAACTTCATATAAGTTAGTCTATTGGATGCTTCATCAGATGGATCAATAAAGAAACCACTATCTAATTACATCAATATGATCAACTACATCTGATCACCTTAGTATTATAAACACCATCCAATCCCATTTTTATTATATCCATTTCTTGATCATTTTCACTGTATATTTTTCTTATGGATTCAAAAAAATCATAACGAAATGTTCATAATGTTGAAAAAAAATAATTCTCAAAAAACTCAAATTCATTCTTGAGACATTAATAATGTAAGAGCCCAGATCTTCTTTTCAAGTATAGATCTTGATTTTCCGTTATTTATGAGGAAAAAGTAATAAATGGGGGTTTTCTAGATACGCATCATGTACTCAGGTGCCACATACAGATGTGTATTGGTCCTGTGACAACTGAGTACATGGTCGTGTAGGGGACCTGGAAGTCTGCCTATAGCGGGGGCTGGTTGAGTGTAGTACATGATGTGTACATTAAATGAACAAGCCATGTAAATTTTTTTATATAGTGAATCCGGTACTGATTACCGAGAACAATCTGAGGGAGTTTGGAGCTGCGATCTAGGGCGGTTTGGTATCATGGGCTAGTACTCCTTCTATATATAGTTGGACGTGCCGGAGGGAGCTATCACATGATGTTTCTTTAGGTATCCAAGTGGCATGATACCAGTGTGAGAAGAGTGGGAATACTAGACTAAATTTCCCGAAGTACCTAGAAGTGTGCCAATCTTACTGAAATATGGGCCAACATTATCTTCTTAGAAAGTATTTCATACCTGCATCATGTGATAAGTGATTAGTTATGACTCCACATCCTAGAGTAGGACCACCCATTTCTTATCAGTCATGGAAAAGGACTTTATCAGGATGTTTAGGCCGAGGAGGTGGTCCTAGCCATGGTAGTTAGATGACAGGTTTTTAGCGACAATAGTGTGGATCAACTCGGGGTAGTCAGGTAGGGTCATAGAGCCACATTACCGTTTAGACTTTTGTTGTGGAGTAGACCCAACAAGAGAATAATCCCAAACCCTATATGTTTAGAGGTAAGATTATAGTTTCCCCAGTTTTAACTTCTTTCATTTTTAAAACAGGGGAATCCCATAGTTTTTTATGTTTCACTTGTGATGAGCCTTGGGCTCTATATCATTACTTCTGATGATGTTATGACACTAGAAGATATGTTGTGGATTAGGAAGTCTAGTGTAAGTCAGTGTAAGGAGTTCCCCCTTAATTTTGGTGGGTTTCAATTCCTATGGGACCTCTATGTCTTAGAGATAACAAGTTTCGATTTCATTCTTGGAATGCACTTGTTGGTATCCTTATAGGCCATTGTTGACTGCTATTGTCGCAGGGTATGTTTCACATCACCAGAGGGTGGGTCTTTTCTACACAGGGGTGAATTGGAAGTCCATGCAAGTAGAGATGGACCTGAGAATAATGGGTTGGGAAGAATTATATCCCAAATTGCATGTTTATAACAGGATGACCAGGGGACTACATAGTTGGAGTATCCTCTAGTGGTGGATCATTTTAGAGATGACTTTCTAGACAACATTCTAGTTTACCTCTGGATAGAGCGGTATATTTCCCATTGATCTTGTTCTTGGAGAGGAATTGGTGTTCATTCCTCCTTATTGGATAGAAACACCTGAGTTATAGGAGATCAATAATCGATTGAAGGATTTGTAGGATAAGGGATTAATCCGACCCGGTACATCTCCTTGGGGTTCTACATTCCCTTTGCGAAGATGGTAAACAGTACCCTCATACTTTTCTTGGATGATCGAAAGCTAAACCAATTTATAGTCAAGAACCGGTATCCCCTTTTGAGGATTAAGGATATCTTTGATCAGCTTCGAGGAGCCCGTATGTTCTCAATGATTTTTGTGAGATCCAGTTATCATCAGTTTCACATTAGACATTCAGATATACCTCTTACAACCATTCATATTTGGTATGGTCTGTACAAGTATTTTTTCATGTCATTCGATCTCACATATGTATCAGCAATTTTCATCGAACTGATGAACTGAGTGTTCCATCCCTACATTGATTCTTGTGTGGTTTTCTTCATAAATGATATCTTGGTATACATTCACACTCAACGTGACTAGGACACAAATCATAAGATCGTTTTGATTATATTGAGATATAATCTGTTATATGCTAAGCTCTCAAAATTCCACTTCTGGATGGACCAGATTCATTTCATGGGTCATCTTCTCTTAGTTACTTGAGTATCAGTAGACACAAAGATAGTGAGAGAAGTAGTTTCCTGGGAGAAGATGAAGATCGTCAGTGAGGTACGAAGTTTTCTTATGCTAGATGGTTACTATAGAAACATTATATCAGACTTTTCATGTTTAGTAGACCCACTGATAGGAATGACTAAGATGGGTGAAAATTACTCGTAGACAGATTCCAGTTATTCAACATTTTAGGAGTTTAAAGAGATATTGATTTCATCACCGATACTACTCTTTCTAGAGTTGGGAAAGAGTCACAACCTTAAAATTGTGATTCATCGGGTATTGGGTTGGGAGTAGTGCTTATGGTAGGGGATGGAGTTGTTATATACGGCTCTCCATAGTTGAGGCCACATGAGAGGAATTAACCAATACACGATCTCGAGTAGGGAATAGTTATGCTTGATTTACGTGGTTGGAGACATTATCCTTTAGGAGAGCATTTCATGGTATACATTGACAATAAATGTCTCCAGTATATCATTATTCAGCAAGATCTGAATTTGAGACTGTGAAGGTGGGTTGATTAACTTCAATACTTTGGCATTGATCTTTTCTAAAAACCTAGGAAAGGAAACATAGTGGCTGATGTGTTGATCATGAGGACTCAAGTACATGCAATTTTAGAGGTGAATCGTGAGTGAAAACTTATGGATTTATTCTCTGAGATGCACTTGAAGGTGAACAATAGATTGTGGACGATGTTTCTTTGTTCTATAGTGGTTACATCTACTCTACCAGATCAAGTGAGAATGAGGCAACTATCAGATTCGAATGGCCTAGTCCTATGAGAGAGTGTGTCATGTGAGGAACCTACTTCTAGGTGGACTATATGTGAGGATGAGGTATTAAATTTTCATGGATGAGTATGGGTATTAGCATAAACAAATGAGGATTTGATGAAATATTTTCATTCATCGATTTGGGAAGTTCATCCAGGTGTCCCAAATACGTATCAAGATCTACACCATCAGTATTGGTGGCCAGGCATGAAGAGGGATGTTTTTGGTTTTTTTGTTGAGATGTTCGAACAGTTATTTGGTGAAGGCAGAGAATCAGCGACCGATTGGTCTTTTTTTCCAGCTACCCATTCCTGAGTGGGAGTGTAATGACGTTGCAATGGATTTTTTGTTGGGTTAACCAAGATCACCTTAAGGTAATGATATAGTTTGGGTTGTTGTTGATATACTCACGACGATAGAATATGTCTTTATCATAAAGGAAACCACCATTGTTGATGATCTTTGAAGGTTGTACATCTGATAGATAGTACATTTTCATGGTATTCCACACTCTGTCATTTCAGACAGGGACACTCGGTTTACATCTCGTGTCTTGATGGGACTATAGAGGGCATTGGGTTCATAGGTACTTCTAAGTAAAAATTACCATCCCCAGAAAATTTCCAGTCCAAGTGCACAATTTATGTTTCGGAGGACATGATTCGAGCATTCATATAGGATTATTGGGGATCTTGGGATGGACACATAACCGTAGTGAAGTTTTCCTACAATAATAGTTTTTTAGTGAAGATTCTAATGGAACCTTATGAGGATTTCTATGGTTGTCCATGCTGATCACCCTTATGTTGGATAGAGGTAGGAGAGGATGCTATGATGAGACCTCATCTTTTCCCAGAGACCACTGAGCATGTGGAGTTGATTTTAAGAAGGATGGATACTACACAATCACACCAGAAATATTATTCTGATCGACATAGACATCATCTTGGGTTTTAGGTCATAGATTGGGTATTTTGATGTCACACTGAGGTTCAAACATAGGATGATTATGAGATAGTAGAATCTGTCATCGAGATACCTTGGGCCGTTTGAGGATTTATAAAGAATTGGGATAATTTCCTATTGGTTTCATTTACCTCAGTGGTATCAGGTTATGCACGACATCTTCCACGTTTCTCTGCTACATAACTACTTCTCATAACTGTCCCCACTTTTTCAACCTGAGTTGGTTGAGTTGGAGGAGGATTCACCCTTCTAAGATCACCCTATTACGATTGTGGATCATAACATGAAGGTTCACAGTGGTTGTTTGGTTCCTATGGTATAGGTTCCATAGAAGCAGGGGTGACTACATGATGATACTTGGGAGAGGGAGGTCGACGTACGTTCCCTATGGTCATAGTTTTTTTAAGTTTTTCTTTACCACACATGAAAGGGTAATTCATGGACAAATTGATTTATGGAGGATGTTCATAAGACCCTGAATATTATTTTCTTGTATGGATCTTTATTTCAGGGTTTTTTTGAGGAAAATGGATGAAATGTAGTTCTTCTAAGGACACGTTGTGTACTCCTAAGTATACTCCGTGTATCTAGTTATCGCATACAACTGTGTACTGACCGTTTAACGACCAAGTTCATGGAAGGGTAGTTGACCTAGTAGACCTCCTAAAGTAGGGGACGTTTGAGACTAGTTCATGGTGTGTAAATTAAATAAAAATATTTTTTAATTTTCTTTTTTTTTGTTATATCAGCGTGGGATCGAATATCATGTCCATTAACACCTTATTCTTCCCTCAGTTCATAATGGAGAGTGAAGAAATGATAATTAAATTTATGCTCCTCCTGGTTCTCTATTTGAGCTCCGATTGAGACACCCCCAGTTGTGTTGGATTCCCACTGGTGAGTTCCCACTTCCCCTAGATCCTAGCATCGTTATTCCTCCGAATCTCTTGAGAATTTGAAGGTTGATAATTTTTATCATTTTTAGATCTATGTCATTTTAGGCCGATTCAAGTGTTGATGTTCAATTGTATTGATCTTGAGACATCAATGATGGTTAAATGCAATGTTTCACGACCCATCCCTTTGGCCAACTTAATGGCTACCCCAATTATACCTCCCAATGGAAAAGGGATGGAAACTAGAACTGATGATATTATCTCTTGAGTTGGTTTCATATTCATGATTACCAGTATGCACACATACACACACAACCACATCCAAAAAAAGCTGGAATAAAAAACATGCATTCCACTAAACAACCACTGAGTTAAAGTAGATGTTATATGTCAAATGGACTAGAATACAAACTCCAAAAAAATGGAAGAACTAGAAATAGGAATGTAAAAAAGATCTCTGTAAGTCATCTACGGAATACCCATCCAGAAGAGTAGGCAAGGAGCTATTGTCAGAAGATGAGGAAGTACATCCTATCTGTCGTATCTCACTAGGCACCACCGGGTCAAGAACAATCGACATCTCTTTTAAAGGGAATTTCATCTACATCTGACACAACTTGTGTGGGAAATTCCCGTGTAGGGGTGAGTAACTAAATTCTTAGTAGGGATCATAATAAATAAAGGAAATAACATAATGAAAAATGTGCACAATGTTCTATCATTTGTACAATAGACAACTTGGATGGTGGTGGTATGCATCACTGATTAGTACCATGGGTCTGTTGGGTCACACAGAGCCTCTCCACACTGTGGGTTTTTCGGGTCACATAGAGCTTCTCCCCACTTATTCCATCATTGCTGGTCCACACAAGGTTACTAATAGTTGGTCCGCACAATGCTACTGGTAGTTGGTTCACACAGAGCCATTTGTATCATGTTCACATAGAGCCTCTTAAAATATAGGACTGTAGGGTCACTTAGACCTTCCCATCAGTAGTATTCATGTCACTGCCAACCATTGTATTCCCAAAAGTAGGGTTCTTGATTCGAGGAGAATCCAATCATTAATTCATTCATCATATTGAAAAATCCATTAACGTCTCCTTAGATCATTCCAAACAAACTGCCTCATTGTGAGGATTCCAATGCCAAGAACATCTTGTCAAATGGACCCCCAGTCTGAATGATATGAGTGTTTTAGTAAATAGGCACTAATTGTGTCTAGGCACGATCTAACCTGGCCAGACTAACCCAGCCAACCCGGCTTAGTGATCCCGCATGACCAGACCTCGTTCGAATGACCCAATCCAACCTAGTTTGGGTGTGGGCCAGCCCAGTTCGGGCGTGGGTTCAGCCCTCCACGTTTCCCTATGACCTCTATCCATTCGGCTCACCTCGAAACATGCGGTATGGTTAATTCCCATCTTCAGCTACCAAACAACCCAGTTTTATCCTGTTGTCCTAGCCAACAAAAGCGGACATGCTTTTTCCTGACCTAGGCACCCTACTGACTAGTTCACAACCCCTGGTCCATCTCGAATAGAGGGCTGTTCTCCACTAGAATGGGTGCCCATTTGGATTCCGGTTCAAATGCATGTGTCTAGCTAAAGTCATCTTCCCGATGGGCCAGCGCGCTACGACCAACATGCACTTGGGATGCTCCACCAATGCGACCGGGTGGCTGCATCCACCTCTTCCAGTCGTTGACCCACTATCGGTGGACCCCAACTAAACCGCCACAACAAAATATGGCCACAATGTCCACCTCGGCGCACCATCACGGTATGTGTCCATCCTCCCGTAGCTTTCGGTAGTTTTCAACACCACCTCTCGGGCTGACTCGTCGGTGGTGCCTTCTGAGGACCATCATGTCTACTTTGGTGGTCTATTACTTGAGATGTAGGCACCTTGACCTCCTTGGGGTGTCGTATTACCTAATACAGCCTTGAGATTTTCATGTCGTTAAATTATAGGAGTGGTCATGAAGAACACATAAACACCAAATTATGGACTATTCAGGGCCTTGTTCGTGTCCACCTAATTCTTGCACATTAGAATTTTCTTTGTAATATGAGAATAGAAGATTAAGTATCTAGAAAAAATCTACCCCCATTAAGACACATATTCAAAAAGTATTTCACAACAGAAATATGAAATCTGAGTATTCCATATCTATGATTCCATATATGAATTATCTAAGAGAACACACTCCAATGTATAATAACACTGACAATTTCATTCTGGGAGATAATGCTTATAACTTATCACTATAGGAAGTACATGCTAATAGTTAAAAAAGATATGATACATAGATGAGAATCACTAACAATTCCATGGGGTATAGCAACAAATATATCTATATTAACCAGATAAGTATATGATTGGATTTCACATAGTGTTTCTCACAACGATACTAAAAACTCCACCAAGAGCATGAAGACAAATAGGAGATCTGACTTCCGACCTCACAGTAGGATTCCAACTAATCAATCCTAGGATTCCTACTAATGGGAGTACTATCGTAGGTATAGGAGTTGATTCCACTCTAACCCTTTGGGAAAGAATAAGGGGAATATACCCTAACTAATCCTATCAATGATAGAGATTGAAAAGGATCCAAGACATGTTTTAAGGTGTACACAACATGTAGTAGGGTCACATTTCATGTCCCCTGACCCCTGGTCCTGCCCATGTAAATGACCCATGTCTCCGTCCCATATATTTATAATAGTACATAGAGTGTTGGATTCCATTGTACTCTACCAGAGTACCAGTACATGAATTAAACCATGTACATGTCAAGGCCGTGTCAATGTAGAGGTGTACACTATGTGTCTATTCCTATGTACTCCAACTCGTTTATTTGTACCCTCCAAGGTACACACTGAGTTCACTAAAGGGGATAACATTCCATTTGATAGGTTTATATTGCATGTGATACTTATATCCCTCTCATATAAATAGTAGTTTCTATGAGGGGCCTACCTGGCATACAGATCTGCGTTATACACCGTGTAGTGAGAAATTTCCTGGAAAATCATATCTGGGATTGAGTGTCTTCTCAGGTGATATAACACAATTTCATCCATACCTCACTGAGAAAATCATGGAAACCAAATGAATAAGACATGATATTAATGATTAAATACATATGGACTATGGATTCCTTTGGTAAATTCTATCAAATATATTTTTTCTTTATATCCAAATGAACATGAAATAATATTTCCAAGACCATATGATTTGTCACCTCTCCCTTCTTCACAACACTGTCTTGTCTTACCAATCCCAGTTTTACAATATCAGAACTTGTTACCAAGAAAGTGGGATGAAACAAACGATACACAAAGATATGTCAAACCATGTGACCAAAAAAGAATAATTGTGGTGAATACGGAATCATAGGAGAAATGAAAAACCAAAAACACAAGGAACATTCCTTGGCCAATGTTCGTATTTCCCTTGATTCATCACATTTAGAATAGAAATGAAGAATAAAAAATCAAAAAGTAATTATCCCAATAAAAGTCCCCAAAAATAAAGACATCATACATGATTATTGATCTTGGAATAAATCTGTTGGTCAATTGATTCATGTTCATTGTAGAAATTAAGAATAGGGAAAAATTTAAACAAAACAAACATCCAACCTCAATTCATATTGATCATCAATGATGAATAGAGAAATTCCATGATTGTTGCTGACATACATTGATTATCTCTCACACCAGAACTCGATCCTTGATCAGGTCATTATACGTAAATAGAATCTCATTCCATACTCTCCAATTATCCTTCAATGATTTTCAAGGTTATGTAGATAACCCTGAAAATTTTAAATAATCTTGTTTTTTAATAAGGAGATATGTATTTGTGTCAATGAACAAGAAAACAATTTTTTTAAATTTATTTATTTATTCTATGTATGTGATGAATTTACTTCAATTTTATCACGTTGACTAAGGTAAAGTCACATCTAGTGTAATCCCCATATTCTAAATTCAATCGTGCCCTCATATTTCTGCTCTAGGACCCCATTTATATGTTATTACACATTTTCTATAAAACAATCTTTACATGGTATTTAATATATTGTAAATTTATATTTTGGGAACACGAAGGCTTGAAATCACACATCATCTCAGTTTCTGGTCTCACAAATAATCCATACAATATTCAAAAACAATACAAAAAAAATCAAATTCATTACACACCTCGTTTGAAACTATCAAGACACTTGTTTTTGGAGTTCATATACTCTATAAATACTATCATGAATGTTTCAAACAAATTATGACCATTAATAACTATGAATAAACCTAAGGTTTCATAGATTAAATAATTAGGTGTCATCAATTGGTCATTATATAAGTAAATTTTAAGGATTATGTAGTTTCACTCTCAGTTGTGTTTCTCACACCATGATTTTGGTTTTAGTAGATGGTTGGAATAGGAAGGAATTATGTTAAAATAATTCTAATGGACAATTCAGTGACTCTGTCAAACCAAATTGTATGATAAATATTTATAATGATATTTTTATAATGCCACATCATATATCATGGTATATAAATATCAAGGTAAATTTTTTTGATATTCCTAACTCATCAAATAATAAAAATATTGAATTTTATGAAATTTCACATGGTAATGAACATAGTGTAGACAAGATTATACTTCCTCAATGTCAATAAGATGTAATTAAGAACATGGATTAATACATAAAATAGATTGGAGAATGTTATATTTGTTGAAAAGGGTCATTTATTGATGATTTTTTGAGGATTTCAATGACGTATTTGTGGAGAACATGGGAATTACTCAACATAATGCATGTCGTAAGAATTTATATCTAAAAAATTGAAGGACCTATTATATGAAAGTCATTGAAGTTGTAGGATTGATATATTTATGTATTTGAATTCAATATTTATTAAATACATAGGGATTGTTCAGTATACGTTTTTTGTTAAGGATATGGAGGAGTATGGTGAATGGTATTAATGACCACGAATATGAATTAATGGAATGGTAAAGAATTATTGAAAATAAGTTAGTAAGGGATGGTAAACATTAATATATTCCTAATGAGGATAAAATTTTTTTTTTGGAATAAAGTGACGTTGGATATTAATAATGTAAATATGATAATATTGAGTACACTGGACAAAGATTAATGATATTCTAATAAAGTAATTTATGTTTTTAGTGATGGAGTTCAAAATAAATCTTTTATTTAAGGAATATATCCAATAATCATTGAATTATGAATGAACGCAAGTATTAAGTAACAATTTATGGTCATTCATGTTATCACCCTTATTTGAGAAAATACATGAAGAAGTAATTCAGATGCATTGTATATGAAAACCAAGAGCTAAATTACGATATATGGGGATTAATGTTAAGATAATTTTGATAAATTTAGTCTCTATTTTCTAATTTTTTTTATTTTCATCTTTCCAAAGGATTTCCAGGCTAACCAAATATGGAATGGTTTATGATAAACGTAGTATGTGGTCCTAGAGATTAAATTATTATCTTAACACATGAGGATTTATGATTTTTGGATAACTTGTGCTAACAATTTTGTAATGGTGTTAATTAAAGATAGATTGAATGACCTATCATTAAATTTATGGATCTCATGATCTGCTAATGCATATGATATAAATAATTCACCTATATTTATTAGTATAAGATATTAAGAGGAAATTAATCACTGTAAAACCAAAGGGTGAGATTATGAATATGAAATTGAATTAAATCAAGTAAGTACATCTTTATGTGGAAAAACTATTCAACATTAGAAAATGGGTCTTGAAATAATTTTTTTTCCTGTAATCATCAATTTTTAGGATATCATTGACGTCTTTTAAGACTATTTGGGTCAAGGCATTGAGATCATTAAATTTCTCCTCTAAATTTTCCCTACCACTCTCCCTTAGTTTTTAGGAGTAAGTTTTCTCTAACATGTCCATGTATCCAAGTCACATCTATGTTCTTATATGTGGGAACCATGTTATGAATTACAATGGGGAACCATTATGTTTCCAAATTTACTTTTTAAATGATGTTTTATCATTCATTTTTAGAATTTGGGTTTCAAGGAAATGAACATTAATTTATTTAACATTTGATGACCCAGATGAAATTTGATGGGGAAATTCATTTTAAAAGGGTAACAATGTAACACCCTCGAGTTTTATGAATTATTTTTTCTGAGTAAATTAAATTTCAATGATGGATTTATTTTCATGATACACCATGTAATGATTTATTTATTTATAAAACTATGATAAGCATTCAATACGAAAAAAACCTAGATTATATTGTGTTATAGAAACACAATTTTTGGCATGTGTTCTACAAAATACCTAGTTCCTTCAATATCTTTTCTTACATAAAAGAAAATGTTTTACCAAACTATATTATACTACAAATACTTTTATTAAAAAAACTATGAACAGTTATCATCAAGCTGTTGGAATGGAGAGAATGAATATTATTAACTAAATTATCAAAATATGATTTAAATATGTTAATATAAATTTTAGTGACTAATAAATAATAAATTAATTTAAATTCCAATTATAAGGGAAATCATTTTATAAAAAAACTATTTTATTTGAAAGAATCATTTTTTATTAATAAATAAAATTAATTCATATTGGTGGAAGATATTATTGAAATTTATATATTATATATTAAATAAAATGTTTTCAAATTCTTCTAATAGTTTTTATCGGAATAAGATAATAAGAAATCCAATTTTAACCATAAAAAGATATATTTTTAAAGGCACTTGTCTCACCTTTTAAGGACCCACCATATTTAAAACTAAATTCAGAAACTTTTATAAAAATTATTTGTCAAAATAATGTTATTTTTTAAAAGATTAATTTTAAAATAATATTAGGTGGAATTTTTAATATTTTTTTGAGATTTATAATTTTTTGATAAATAGTGAAAAATAATGAATTTTAATTGACAACCACATTTTTTAGCAAAAATATTTATATGGTTAAATTATATTCATAATTAATTTTAAAGTAAAAATAGTATACCAATAAATATAGTAATCAAATTTTCGTCATTTTAATCACTTTTATATTGAATTTAGGCACAAAAACATTGTAAACATTTGACCATATTTGCATTAAAATCCCTCATTCTCATCCCAAAATCAGGTTTAATATTAAATTAATTTATAAAAATTATGTGATTAGAATTTTTAAATATGATTTAAATATTATCAACAATAATAATTTATAATTTATAGTATGTTATACTTAGTTCTTGAACAAATATATTATTTAAATTAAATAACATGAATTACATCGATTAAGAGAAAAATTATTTTACCAAGGGTCTAATCATTAATATAAGAATAAAATGAAACAGAAACATATTAAAACCCATTGAGTAGAAATATTTATACCATATACCATATTTTAGATAGTATTTTTCATTATTGGAGGCACATGATGCAAGGGAGACATCACAATATTTTTTACCTTTTGGTATTTACATGAATGACACTCCTCATCCACTATAAAGGTGCACTCCCCCCATTTATAAACAACTATAAATCCATTAGTATAATAAATATCCATCCAAAATAAACTACCAAAATACCTTATATCACCCTAAAAGACTCATATTGGGAAAAAAGTAAACCATTGAAGACCATTGGTGCAAACCTAAATGAGTTACTTGAAGAAGAACTAATTATCTTAAATGAGCACTTCAATATTATTTATTTATCCAACAATTTTATTTTTAAATAATGATTATATTAAAAAAAAATTATCCTAAATATACATATATATTTTTATGTTAATGGTATGACATACACCTTAAAATAATTACATTAAATGGGATATAGATTCATCATCTATGTGTACGACAGACCACCATCTAGGAAACAGATTTCATTTATTCTTCTTTTGACCCCTTTAATGGTTGATAATACTGATAGAATTACTATTTTCATATGATATATATTAATTTTAGGATTTATTTATGCTACTATATTATTATATAACACATACGTTCATGCTTTATTCTTTCATGGAATATAATAACATCGTTTGTGGACATGTGGACGACCACCTCCTCAAAGAGATAAGATTCGTTCACACATTAAATGAAATATATTAAGGACGGATTTATTAAAAATATTTCACAAATAAGACATTATAATGATACCTTAATCATAATATATATACATCATTTAATAGTTTATCTTATTATATGGTAAGAAAATTGAAATAACATTCAAGTGTATGGACGACCTACCATATCCATGAATATGGTATTTCACTTACTATTTCACTATTTCATATATTATAAGAAATATTTATATAAAAATATATATTATATTTATATCATGTTTTATCTTAACGAAATAATTATATCATTACCTTAGTAAGTGGACAATGAGTAAAAGGTCAAAACATCTATGAAAAATGACATTACTACCCGAAACATAAAATTTCATGGAATTAATAATAAATTGGTAATATAAATTAATAATAAAATATTATATGTTATGATATATAATAATATGTTATTTTTTTTATTTGTATGATACACTTATATTTACTATACAAGAGGTTTTCAACGTGTACGAATAAAGTAAATACTTAATATAAGGGGATTTCTAGTCTATCAATTACTTAAGCGAGATTTATGTAATATTACCCACTCATTTCATGCGTTATGTATATATAATGTAAATGAATGTATTCTACTATCTTTATCCATAATTTTTTTGGTTTTTACAAATCCATGTTATTGTCTCTCTTTCATGAGATTTATTGTTCAAATGTTTACAAATCGGTAAAGTAATTTTGTCTCAATTTACCTTCTATGAGATGCATGTCGAACTACACACCTATATTCTGTTACAATGTGTATATACTGCCCTTTGACATGTTTTGTCATGAATCATATTATTTTAAATATATTTTTTATTAATGTAATTTTATTCTCTCATGGGTATTATAATTGAATGCTTCTAAGGTGGTATGATTATATTGTTATAATTTCATCGTTTATCATGATTGTTTAGGATTATGCTTCCATTAATGAAATATTATTATCCATATCTCTTTAATAATAATAACTTTTCTCCTTATATGGTTATTCATGACCTATTTAATTAATGTTATCAATTTATCACTCATTGGAAAATAATACAATTAATAATATGTTTTTACTGGAATCCAACATTATCACTCTCTTTTTCCATAAGTCTATTTTCATAAAAACAAATTATTATTTATAAGAAAAATCAAGAATAATTTATGTGTATTTTTAATAAAAATAATTTTGAATTTTTTAAGTTTTAAAAAATTTTAAAAATCAGTTTTGAGGCCTCATTTATTTGTTTTCATGGAAAAAATTTCAAAATATTTTATGTTTCAAAAATCAATTTTCATTGTAGAAAGGATATTTTCATAAATAAGTGTTTTAAATGATATTTCAATTTTTTCCCTCAAAGATGAAATTCTTTGATACATTTTATATTTTACTAGGGATATGATCTATTGATACCATTTATATTATTAATCAGAATGATCTGTGTTTTTTTTGGAATTATATTAATGGAACATGTTTCTTTATAGTGTGTCAATAATGTTTGAAAAAGATTATCCTGAAACCCATTTAATTTCTATGTGTATGTTATTTTATGAATGAAAAAAATTAGGAGTTTTTTATTATATTAAATCTTTTTGAATTTATTCTTGTTGTGGATCAAGCGTATAAATTATACTATGGGGTGGCCCATTAATCATCAGGTATGATTATTATAAATTATACAATGAGGTGTCCTGGATAACACCTAGTAATCTCATTATAACATATACAATGGGGTTGACCCAATAGAATTAGGTAAGCACATTTTTGATTATGCGATGCAGTGGATTATATAGCTTCGAGTAATCCCATTACAACTTATAGGATTATGAAACCTAGATAGCATCGGGTATGTCCACTATAGCTAATATATGGGGGGACCCAGATAGTGCTCCAATGATTTGGGTAAAAAACATTATCTAATGAGATAATGATCAGAAATAATTTTACAACAGTCATCTACTATGTTAGATAGATGTAACCAAATCCATTATAAAAAAATTTCTATTACAGGTGATGTTATTGTCTCCCACGTAGTAGGTGTATCCACTATTAAGTTCCCTTCAATAATTTAGAAATGGTTCTTGACTTATAGGGAATGATTTTTTATATTTATGAGTCATCCAAAATTTCATATCCTATAACTAAGTTATGATTACATGGATTGTTCTGTAGATTCCCTTATTATTCCTACCTTATTAAGTAAAAATAATTATTATATGTCTTATGATTATGATTTTTGATATACGGAGTATGATAAAAAATATTATTCTATGTTCTCATACACTTATTGTAATTTTATTCTTATTTTTCTTCTTTATTTATCCTTATTGATAATATAAATCACCCTTTATTATGTTTCATTTTCCCAGGTTATGATGAAATATTTTAACTATGGTTTCTAAATTTTAAGATCATTGTGATATATGTTGGATTATTTTCACAAAAATTAGAAGAATGTGTTCCATGATTCCAAATAATCTAAACTATCATGGTCATCAGGCATGCACATTTATAATGTTATGAATATTCATCTAAATTGATGTAATATCCATGTATGTTATAACTAGTTTCTATATTGTTCCCCATAAACTATGTGTCATAGCAGTGAGGTGTTGGTCCGCAACATGGTTACTTATTCAGAAAAACAAGTGAGATGTTGAAAATTAATGATGGACCATTGAAGCTGTAGAAAAACGCATTGTCTTGGTATGGGTTATGAGATAGAGATCCTATATCTCTCTCATCATGGATTATTATATAAGCGTATATGTCAAATTTTGGTTTGTTTCATTTCACTATTTATTAATGTTGAGCCAAATACTTATATCATTTCCCATCTTGATCCCTTCTTGATTTTCAGGGAATCTTACTCAGTATATATATACTAACCCCAGCATGGGAATTTTTATGCAAGTCTCATGTGTTACACATATGATGGACAGTTTGGAGGTGGGCTTATTGGAGCTCAAGAATACATGGGGGTATAGAAAAAATATATTGATTGGTCTTGTAGATATGTATATAGGATCTATAGTCATTTATATTCTAATAATTATTATGTTAAAACATATTGTCTAGGAGGGCATGTATTTTTCCATTTACATTTTGTATTACACGATCTTAGTCTTTTTTATTTGATATAGGTTTTATTAAAAATATTTTTACTCTAGATATTGTGGCATTTTATTATTATTCCTCACAACTTCTACATATAGATTGATTTGTTTGTGTGTAATGTTACATTAATAAATGGCCTCCCATGTTAATTATTCCTTTGTAGTACTTGTCCCCATCCCCTAACCTATGGTGGTATGCTTATGGTTGTGGTGGACATGTATTCTACCTTTCATGTGGTCCCCAATGGATTGGTAGTTATATATTCATATTATATGTGGATTGAAAAAATAATGGTTTTTGTAGATTTGTACCCTTATGAGGTCTAGTTGGGTATTAAGCGAAATGGTGTCAATGTGTCTCGAGTATGGAATGAGAAATAGAGAACACATTTTTGTTGTTGCAGCCGGCGTATACATTCTCATGGACTCTAAATATATTCTAATCAACTTATCATTTTGATACATTTGGTGTAGGGAACATTTGTAGATGCATTATATATGATTATGTCCATCGAATATCCTTATTTAGTTAGATCCATGTGTGTGTGTCTATATATATATATGCTCATATAATCATGGTATGCCATGATTTGTTTCCAGGATGCGTCCATGAAGAATGGTTTCTAGTTTACTAATTATGGTTCTCTATGATGATCTAATGAGTGATGAGGCCTCAATTCTGAGACCATACAGAGAGACATTTCTTCTAGTAATGATGATATCATCACCCTTCCTATCTAGAAAATTATTATACAAGAAAAGTTGTTGACGATCTGTGTAGGCGTAGAGAACTCTGTGGGTTTCAGTGGAAGATCTCACTAAGGTTCCATGTTGTTCAAGATCCCTAAGCCATTGAGGATTGAATTTAGTTAGTGATCCCAGTTTCTAGACTTCTGCAGACCCCAACCAATAAGATGGTTGTGCTGGAATATAGTATTTTCAAAGGAGTAGTTGGTTGTCGGTGGAGTCTATTAAAACATATACATGATGATTTGAAACTCTCAGGGGCATACATCCAAAAACTATTTATTGAGGAGTATATTCCTCATGCAGATTCTCAGTTACAATTCAAGGGATTTTGGAGCATTAATAGAGAGAGATGATAGTTTTTGAGTATGATGTCAGTTTCAATAACCATACATGGTTCCCCATTTAAATGATTCGTTATAGTTTCATTAATGAATTAAATCTTCACATGGTTATATATAGACACATATGTACTAGTGTGGTACCCATATAAATTCCAAAATATTCTAGAGTGCAAGAGAAGGAACTAGTTATGGGGAGATTCCAATCTAAGGGATTCCAAGAAGATATAGATGCTAGTGATCATTGTGGGGCTATGTAATCTACAATACCTAACAGGTGCCTATTGCAATGTTATTAGAATAGTATGCCTCCTCTAGGTTGACCTTAGGCACCTGAATAGGTAGAACATGTACTACACATTGGACTATAGACACCCATAGATGGTATACTCTATCCATGTGATGGGTGAGGTCACAGGTTACTTGATTGCACATCCTGATATGATAATAAGGGATTCCAAACATCAGATGGACCAACAGAAATTTGGTCATATTGTGATCATGGTTCTCCAAGGTATGGATATGGAATCCCCCAGTGAGTCGAAGCTATAAAGGAAGAGGGTGGGGCTCCAAATGGAGGGTAATCTGGTGGTGGGTGGAATTATGAGATCCTTCCACCAATACCACAAGGATTCCAATTAAAAACTCAAAGATTTAGTAGTTATGGAAATGGGCAGTTGTAGTCTATGGATTCTTATGAACCATTAACAAATTAGATTATTAGAGGTAGGATATCTGTTTTTTTAATGTTTCTTCAGCACTAATAGACAAATATTTGAGTCTTTCAATCATCACCATAATACTTTTGCAATATATAAAGCTCCTATTTTCTAATTTATATCGTCATATTTGGATTGAGGTATCTACAGAAAATGATTATTTGATATTTATTATATTTTATAAGAGAGTGACATCTCATGGTAGAGAGATTTTTTAATTTATCCTCTTGGTTATCATGATCAGACCACATCACATAATTCTAGTAATGGAAATGTTTCCAATGGTCTGATCCCATGTTGACTATCACTGCAGATGTGTAATATTCCTTTGGACAGATGGCCCAAGATTCTACATTATGGGCAAGAGAGATCTCAATACAGAGTTAGTGGGTATTATAAGTAGGAATATTAAACCCATCACCCAATAGTTAGTGAGTTTATCCCTTAACGTATTTGGAACATCAGGAAAATGGGTTCCTTAGGGAATGAATTATTATATGGATGTCTTTCCCAATCATATTATGGGACTCCCTCAGAAGTGGGAGATGCAGTTTTACATAGACTACTGGGACCAATCATACATTTCATTTAGAATACCATATGGGATATACCATGATAAATGAGGAGAGGGGGAGTTCGAATACCTTTTGAGAGAAGGTTTTTATCATTATTACTTTTTCCCCCTTTGATCCTATGGGTTTTTTTCTTGAAATTGGAATAATGTATATTGTCGATTTATGTTGATTACCATCACATAAAATATACCATGATAATGGAAATTACCCCATTACAATTATTAAAGACCAATTTTATTTATTGTGAGGGGATATAAGGATATGAAAGATCGATCTCGGGTTTGAATAGAATCAGTTGATGGTCAATGGTGCTAAAATTCTAAATATTTCATTCTGATGTTTTTACAGACACTATGAGTTCATGGTGATGAATTCGGTGTGAAGAATTCCCCTACTCTAATTATATCTCGGATGAACCAATGTTTACAACCATACATCGACCAATTGGTGTTTTTCTACATTGATGACATACTCAAATACTCAATGTTTTATAAATAGCATGCATAACACTTGTATGTGGTCGTAAAAATTCATTGGGATAACCAGATTTATGGTAAGATCTCAAAAAGAAATTTTTGGATCTTCAAGGTTCTCTTTTTCGAGGATATCATTTCTGTGAAATGAATAGTTGGGGTCTTAGTGAATATTGATGTAGTGATTTCCTAGAATCCACCTAGGGGAATGTAAGAGGAGTGTAGTATTCATGTCTTGGAGGGGTACTACATGAGGTCTATGGTGGAAATATTTTGGATTAAAAACCCTTTAACTACCTTAACACGAAAAGGGAATTTTTTTACCTGGAATGATAATTTTCATAGATACATTTAGGATTTGATATTGAGGAATATGAGTGACCTTTTATTGAGACTATCAGAGGAGGGAATTTTGAACATAGTATATTAAAATTCATCTAGATCTAGGATTGGATATGTGTTGATAAAGAGGAAGGGATTGATTACATATGGGTTAGGGAAATTTTGAACCCATGAGAATAACTATATTACTCACTACATGTATTTGAAAGTGGTGGTATTTACTCTAAATATGTGGCAGCACAATCCTTTTGGAGAGAATTTTATTTTCTTCTCAATCCATTATTGTCTTGAGTAAGTATTCACAAAAAAAGACATGATTCTAATACAATGGTGAATGGTTGACTTCTTTAAGGAGTATTAATTGGTGATAGTCTATAATCATAGCAAGGTTAATTTGGTGGTAGATTTCCTTAGTATGAATTCTTGCTCTCATTTGGTGGAGGGGGAATCTGAGTAGTTGGCTTCTTTGAAACTGACACTGGTAGAGTAGTTGGGGGGGGGGGGGGTCTTTTCTTCAATAAAAAGGATTTCCTCCACTGCATCATAATCATGCGAGGGAGTAATCATTATGAGACTTCGACTATGAGGTCCTACATGACCATATATCCTCAAGAAGATTCACTAGATGGATTATATGAAGGAGGGAATAACATCATCATTTTCCAAGGATATATGATGGTTTTGGTAACGTTTTGAGAGTAGATGATGAGGGAACATCAAAATTTTCTTTTGGTTAGACATCCTAATTTATGATAGATGTAAAGGGTCCTAAAAATTTACTTTTGGTGGGATAACTTGTGGTAGAGTGTTATTGAGTTCTTCACTCAGTGTATCATATTCAAGTAGCTAAAGACTATGTAATAGGTTTCAGAAGTATTGTTTTATCCATTTGATATCATTGAGTATAAATTGGATGACTTATACATGTGGTTTTTAAAAGGGATATTATAGATAGAAATATTCAACGATTTCATCTATTTTATCATTTCCTAATATACCAAGTTGATGCACTTCCTTTCTATTTGTAGAGGTCATTTGAGAATATGGGGATGTATTTTGATTGTGAGACGATCCACCCCTATGGGGTGCCTTCGATGATTGAATCAGACCATGTTTTTTTGGTTCAATTCACTATTGTGGAGAGGCTTATAGGAAGAAATTGAGACCAAGTTAAGGATGAGTACATCTTTTCACCCCCATACTGACGGGAAGATGAAGCGCACTATCTAGGTGTTGGATGATATAATGAAGGCATGCATTTTAATCTTAATATAGTGTGTAGGGGATCACAGACTTTGAGTATAGATTTATAATAATAATATGTCGTAGTATATTATATGCAAAAAACCATTTGAGGCCTTGTACAGAAGAACATCTTGGTCACAATTATGTTGTACTGAGATCAGATATGCATATCATATGGAGATAGAATTGGAATAGGCAATGAAGAAGAAGCTCCAGGTGATCCATGAGAACATCATTATTGACCGAAGCTAGTATATTTCTTATGAATATTAACATTATATTCCCTTCTAGTTCGAGCAGTGAGACCATGTTTTCTTGAGAGTCTCCCAAAAATAAGGATTTTGTAGATTCCTTGATGGAGACGAGAAATTCCTCAATATTATTAGGCTATTCAAGATCATGTATATTTTTTAATGGTTTTTTTATTGTAACATCCTAACCCATCTTACCAAAAAACCTGTAAATTGACCGGTTACCACATGGACTTAAGTGCATCTCTCATATGCCAGAGGCATCTGAATAGCTACAAGGTACTTAGGAGGTGATATTGGGGAGACTATACCATCATATCATAGTTTAAATAGAAGGAAATAGAAATAATAACAGAAAAGGTAGATAAATAAAAGATATTATAAAAAGATGTGTAATAATCATTTATAAAAGAGTCCAATGCCAGTTCATGTAAAAAATGAATGCATGGAATGGTAGTGATAATGAAAGATAGAATAAACAATACAATATGCATTAAAATGTTAAGAAATACTGAAAAAGATTGAAAATCCCCACGAGCTATATCCATGATCATCCAGATCTCTTGCTTGTTCCTTTAATTCAAACTCTAAAGGTGCAATAATACATCAATCAACCTTAGTAAAGAAATTACATGTCTAATCGGTGTCCACAGTTACTCAAGATTTATGTGAGATGAAATCTCATTAGGCCAAATCCCACTGATTTAAATCCCAATACAGTGAAATATAAATTAGATAGTACCAGAATATAGAATTTAATGAATAGAACAACATTAGGAATAACACCTGTCGAGGATCCTTTGGGTTACTAGATATATATACCAACATTTACTCACTTCCAGGATATCTGTCTGATCATGTCAACTTGATATATATATTTATATATAAGTTATACTTTTCATGAGGTCATCATGCCACTCATCTATGGGACATGTTGTAAATGGAAATAGGTACAAATGAATCTCATCCATATGATATAATATAAAATTAATGTTGTAAGAATGGATATCATCCATAAGAGATTATTAAAATGGAAAAAGGTAATAATGACTCTCATCCATAGAAAATTATATATATGAAATGAGGTAAAAATTCCTCTCATCCATATGAGATTATATAAATGGAATGAGGAATGAATGACTCTCTTCTATAAAATATTATACAAATGGAAAGAGGTAAGAGTGCCTCTCATCTATGGTCAAATTTAATAATGGAATTAAGTAAATTTCCTCCCATCCATATCCAATTAAAATATATGTCATGGGGTGAGAATTCCACCCATCTATAGTCATTTACATAGATGGTGTGGGGTGTGAATGCCTCCTATCCATAGTCATTTACATCAATTTTAAAAATTAAAATAAAATAAATAAGGTAGTAATCTTATGAATTTCAAAAATACAATTCCATGTTATACATAATTGAAGACATTCACATGCATATTTAAGGAAAAACCTCTTAATTATATCAATTAAATAGAAACAACTGATCACATTCATTTCCCATGTTTACTTAAGGCATAACATCTTAATTATTTATAATTACATAGATAAAAATTGATTTCTAAATACGAAGTAAATCCTCTCATAAATGTCAGAACCAATTTCCAACTCCATTTAAACACTTTATTTCACATATGGTGATTTATGATCATAAGGAAGAAGTATGGAGTAAACCATCATAGATATGAAAAGTTCACTATCACAAGTCATTATTACTATATTAACCAAAGGCGTGGCCTTACCACAATAATAAATTCCATTTCACATATAACTGTTTAATAAATTTTAAAAGAAAAAATGTTTTTTGGTATTGGACCTCATATGCAAGGTCATCATGAGCAATTTTCATAAACATGGAAAATTGTTGTAAGGCATAGTCATTTCAATTAGAGGATGTCACCATCTCAATTTGGTCTCCCTAAACAATCCAAAATAGATTACTTCAAAGAAAAGAAAATTATCATGTGTGGGTCTTCCTATACAACTCAACACATTCTGTATGCCTTAAAATGGAAGATTCATAAACCAGGAATAAAGAGACACTGAGACTTTTTTAGCAGGAAATCAAAAAAGTATAACAATACTACATTAATTTAAAACTAAGGTAAATACATTAATAAATTAATTAATGAATTAATAATGAAAAGGGAATCTAATAGGGAACCTACCTTATTGTGGAACCAATCCATTCACTTCAAATCTTGTAACATTATAACTTAATGTTGTAGCACCCCCACTAAACATATGCATCCTCACACACATGAAATGACACATAGCCCCTACGAACATTCTTGTATGGACATGAAAATGTTCAATAGGATCCTTATATGTAAACATATATTAATATATCCATATACACTCTCTTATTCATGCATTTTCATATATATTTAATTGAACACCTAGCCCCATACATGTTCTTTTACTGCAAGGGATGAATTTTAGATAATGGTAGTACCTACGTATATATGTACACATACATAGGAATATTTAGGTGACTCACCATATACTCTGGTGAATTTATCCCTCATAAAGGATGATCATACAAACAAAAAACCAAGTGACTCGTAATTAAATCAGTTAGGGAAAACACATGACAAATAAAATTCCATGGTCTCAAAAACCAGAAAAACTCAAATAAAAATTAAGCTACAATGATAAAACATACCACGAAACAAATACAATAGATTGATACCACATGAACCACCATGAATTTAATGGAGGCTTCCAAAACATGTGATAACACATTCCAAGAGACCTTTTTTATGACATGAAGGATCATGAAGATAAACTGAGGAAATTCTGCCCAAAACCATGACTAGAGGATGTGTCGTGGAGGGGGCGTTTCACGTCAAAGGGGAGAATCCATTGGGGTTGTCTCATTATTCTAGATAGAGTCAAGGGGATGGAGTGTAATTTTTTTTAATCCATTAAATCAATCAGCACACCCAACCACATTATTTGACCCATATAGAATTCAAAATACTGTGAAAACCACCTAGCACACCATGTCTAAGAGACTTCCCTCGCACAGTCTATCTCAAATGGTTAGACTCACCATGAACATACATTTTGACCACCTCTATCCCCCAAAAATATGCCACACAGTTACCTATAGTGGGTTACATGGTTTTGGACAAACTGTTCTACCTTTGTATTTTTCCAAAAAAGATGTTTTATGGGTCCTGTGATCCCAATACTCTTTGAGACACCAGGTAAAATTAACGAGGCCTCAAAAATTTCCAAAAACATCACTTTGATGTGACCAAACTCTTTAAATTCATTTCTAAAGATGGATTTAAAAAATGACTGATTCAGTGGCTGAAAATGTTCATGAACCATCACATTTTATCCTAGTTCAAAACGTAGATCATTACAAACATACCACCTTAGACCTCTCATACCTAAGAAACCAACATATTCATACTAAGTCCTCACCCATCGTAAAAGGGGTTTGGGAAGCTTCACTCAAATGATCATGTTGTGTGTCCAGACATCTAATTCACCTTAAAATGTTTAAAATGTAAATTACACCTAAACCATTTAAAATTGAGGCAACGCTCATTCTCGAACTAAATCATTGAAATAGTTCTTATCCAATCGCATTTAACAAGAGACAAGATCATGTAATCATATTGTTAAGCATCCGACCAAAGGTACATCCCACTATAATCATTAATGTAAAATGACCAACTTTCAATCATGGTTCAATCCACCATCATAATTGACTTACAGGAAAACCCTTAATAATTTTACGACACTATAGGCTTGATTCCCCAAATGGTTAATTGATCGATCCCCATTGACCATAAATCCCATGTAGATCCTGTTGTTCATGAAAGAATCATCTAACACCAACTACAACCATCTTCACATGGAGGCATGACTAAAAATAGTTCTTTACCAATAGTAACAATTAAACTAGGAATGAATGAGTAAAGATACTATGACTGACTAATTAAGATGATGCTTGACATAGAAGACTGAAATTTTATAAGCTAAAACACAATGATATCTCCCATTAAATCTCTCTTTTAACACAAGAACGTTCATCAAAACCGAAACCCAAAATCAATTATTGTCTCTGAGGTCAAATCATGAAGGAAACCATGAACCCAGTGTGAAACACCAAAAGAGTACCACACAAAAATCTCAATAACATTTAAATATTTATATGCGGTATAAGATCGAGGCTCTATAAGTGCATCTAGTATAATCCAGGGGGCATGATCATCATATATCAGAGTACAATAATGTTATTTTTAACAGATTATAGTCAAACATATGTGATTATCTGGAGAAAGAAGATTTGAGCCTCAACTTGTCAATTTGGGGACACTCAACTCCACCTACTGAAAAAATTTCACAAATCGAACTCATGCCATTACCACCTGAATGTATTCTATGTTTTCACTCTTACCACCAAAGCTCACAGAATACAACAAAGATTATTAGGGGTTTCATACACAACCAAACTCATCAACATCATGCCACCATGAAATCACCACCAAGATTCCCACACTCGTATCCTCAAAGGAAATAAAACACACTCAAGAATTTCTAAATGGAATTTTAGGTAGTGTCCTATTTACTTGAAATGACACATTTATTAAAGTCAACACTATTCTCCCTGCAATAGGATTTTCCTAGATAATAGAAAAGATAAGTGGAAACTTATGATCATACTAGAACAGAACATCTCAAATAGATGGTTGTAGCTCCTCCATACCCTGATAACAATGCCAAAACATAAAAAAAGATGTCAAATGATGAGACAGGTGTGTAAAACACATGAGTCTCCTAAAATAAATCATGGGAATTGGGATGAAATGGTTCATTAATTCTTACATCACTCTACATGGAGATAACCTAAGTCCATAATCAACAACATTAATGATTTATCTCAACGTCTCATTGCCTTATATTACCATAATCCACTACCGAGGAACGTTAAATGCTCAATTGACATACAGAGTAGTTGACCATGCTTGAGGCGGGTCTAACCTACTTGAAAGAAGAATTACCTATTTCTAAATCCCATTACATGATCAATGAATGTCATGAAAACCCATCTGGACAAGGGTGTCTTTTAATATTTTGAACTCTTACCTGCAACAACAGAACCCGAATGACAAAAAAACATCAGAAAAAAAATATAACTATAAAGGAAATCATCTTATAAGGGTTATAACTACCACATTCTAGCCTATTATGAAGAACAAGCATCGACCCATGCTTTTGGTTATGCCAAAATAATTTACTAGGCTCAAATCCAATCATCAATCCATTGCTAAACAAACCTGGCTATGGAGAACACTATTGTTTCAATTACAGGGAAACTAAAAGGAAAAGATCATGGTATCCAAACACAAGGGTTTTACCAGTTTACCACTTACAGTTCCATTTTAAATCCCTTTATCATTATTCACAACTAATATTTAACCATTTAAATATCTAATTCAAAAGTATGTCCCATTTTTCAGAACAAATCACATGAAACTTAATTGAGCAACCCCCAGGGAAAGAATGAATGCTTCAAAAAACATCCATTTAAAATTATAAACATTCAATGAAATCCCATCATAAATAAGGCATTTACCTTAATAAATTATATTTAAACTCAAAGGAAACCGACAATGGTTCCACTGAGCCAACCATGCTTTTCTTGAAAACAACCAAATAGAAGTTTATCCATTCATTTCAGATCAAAACTAAACAGATTTAATATTAATAAAAATATCACAAGGAATAATTTCAATAAATTTAATGTGGGTTTCTATTTCCCAATTCATGATGTTCCCATACAATTCATGGATTTATAATTGGTTCCCATTAATCAATACTAATCTCATTTCAGAATACATCATGCTCACATAAACATATATAATTCCATAGTTAGATTAGTGGTAATTTTCAAATCTATAATGTTCCCATACAATTTTTAGTTTTCCTTTTGGACCCAAATTATCTAAATCAATATCCATTAATTATTTCATCCTACTCAAAACCCATTGTTCAAAAATATGGGATTCCACCTACAAACCTATAAAGCACCCATACACATCACAGTATAAAATTTAGATCATTTTAATTAAAATTAAAATTCTTTAGTGTCTTAATTTAGAAACATTTCAGAAATATTCAAATACCCAGGTTACCTTTTCAAATATAAAAGTTACCCATACACCTTACAACTGAAAATTGGATCCCAAAAAATAACTAATAGTTTACACATATCAAAACAATATAATCATTCAATCGTAATAAATAAACACAAAAGAACGACATATAATCAATTAGGAATGTTACACTAATTGGAAAACATGATTACAGATTACATTACCAGGTACAGACTAATCATATTTCTAGGATGATGAATATGGAATATAATAACATGCTACTAAACAATGCCATGGATAATCAATCAAGGAACAAAATCCAAATTTATTAAGAAACCAACCAATGAAATTACATGGAAAGGTACTGTGACTGACATGTTAATTCCATTGTTCCTATAATGATTCGTGGAATAAAAAATACATGGTATAACATGAAAAGGGTAATTTTTAAAAAATACCATTAAAAATAAGTAGTATAATGGACATTAGTCACTCAATGAAAAATCACTTCAACTTTTCATAGAAAAAATCATGAACCACAATCCCAACCCTAGCCACATGGTAATTTCCCATACGTGGGGTGATGAGTGCCAAACATGGATATTTACCAAGTATAGACACATTCATAATATCTGACCTACAAACATAAAAAGAAATAAAAATGAATTTATTTTACTTTTGATACAACTTTGTAACATCCTTACTCAGCTTAACATCGAACTGATAGCCGAACCAGTTTCCACATAGACTCAAGAGTATCTCTATGTATGCTAGAGGTTGATGAATAGTAGATAGGATCTCAGGAGGTGACAGTGGGGAGACTATACCATCATATTAGAGTTCAAATAGTAGGAAATTCCAATAATAGTGGAATCTATAAAAAAATAAACGGTAGCAGTTGAAAACATGTACAAATCCTATATAAAAGAATTCGATGGGAGTAAGTGTAATAGAAGATTGCGTGGCATGATAATGATACATAAATGAATTTAGTAACAATACTGAATTATTTAAGAAGGTAAAAAATAATGAAAATTATATTAAAGTCAAACGAACGATCTCCATGAGCATCCTAATCACATGCTCTGTCCTCTACAACTAACTCCTTAAGTACAAGCAAACCTCAATCATCCTATGTCCTGAAATTTGATGGCCTATTTGGGTACCATGGGTACCCAAGTATGGTGCGAGATGAAATATTAGTAGTATGGGACCCATCGGGGTCACACCCAATAATGTGAAATATAAATTAGATAGTGCAGGTATAGAAAATTTAATAAACAGAACTGCATTAAAGAGTATCACCTTTCCTAGTTCCTTGGGGATACCTGACAACTATTGTAACACCCCTAGCTTCCATGATACGCTTCTCATTCAATAATGCAATAGCTTGCATTGTACGCAACTTCGAGTTCTAAAACACCGCGACTAATCAAAGTAGCTGTTATGAATAGTAATAACCACTTTTTAAAATTATAGAAATTTTATATTTCAAAATGGACTTCATTTTTGGATTCAGAATATCGAAATTAGCCTATGTTGAATTTTGGGTATTTTTCTGAAAACTTCTAATTTTTTATAAATAGTGAAAAATACTTAAAAACAACTTTTTTTAATCAAAATAATTTATAGTGATAAATTATACTATTTAGTAGTTTTAAAGTATAATTAGAATATATTTTTACCATTTTATCCAATGGTGGTCATTAGAATTAATTTAACATTGAAATTGGACATAAACAATTGCCAATCTTTTGATATAAATTGTTTCTTAAAAACACGCTAATTGTTGTGACAGCGGGAATTAATTATAAAATTAATTAATGCAACTTATATGTTTGTAATTTTGTAAAATATACATCATTTTTGAATTCGGAATATCAATTATAGCTTAGGGTGAAATTTTGGCATTGTTCTGAAAAACTTCAATTTTTGATGAATAGTGAAACCACTAAGTGGTAGTTAAATAACTGATTTTTTGTTTAAATGAAATATTACCACTTCTGTGTTTTTATTTTCAAAAATCCGACATACATGTTTGTCATTAAGAAGTAAAATTTGGTTCAATGTGATTAAAATAATTTTTGGTGAATAGTAACTTTTAAGTTCTTAATCGTGATTAGAGGTAATTAGTGTAGTTTAAGGTAAAAATAATGTTTTAATAATATGAGATGAGCTTGAAAAATGTCATACCCTCATTTTATGTGCCATTGACGACCATGAAAATCCATGGGTCAACTTGGGGACCCCATGGAGCCACTTTATTTGGAAAATGACATAAATACCTTTTACTTAATGTTAAAGTAAAAAATGACACAAACATGAAATGTTTTACTAAAAAATATTTTACATTGGGTTATACAAGTATATTTTTGACTATAAATAGTAATTGGAAATATAAAGAGATTTACTACATCATAGTATTTTTTTATAATTTTTAGACATTATATAAATTAAATTATTTATGACATCATTATGATGCAGCGATGACCTCATTATTTAACGATTTTAATAAAATGAATATATAATGTAAAATCCAAGGCATACACTTGTCCAAAGACTATTGGATGGGTATATTGCGAACCCTTATCACCTTAGGCTCGAATTATATAAGTGTGGGACCTTTAGAATCCGAAAATCATTGTATAATAATGTAAACTTTCCTTACTTTCCAAGAGTGCCCCTCCTCTCCACTTATAAAAGGCCCCCACCTCTACCACCTCATTAACACTTTCAAGCCATTTGGCTCGGCCACCCTCTGCCCAAATACTCTCCCAACTTTCCCCCCTTACTCCTATAAGCCTCACTTTGGGCAGAACACTTCCCAAGGAAGCCTTTGGCTCAAATCAAAAAGAGTTACCCGATTTTGAGGTAATGTCTTCTCTAATGTTATTTTGTTTTATTTTCCTTCTCCAACCCCATAAACTCTTTTTATTAATTTATTTTGTAACAACACCAGTATCCTCAATATACTAGTATGTTTTTATAAGAAGTATTCGAGCTACACTTACACACACCTACATATAATGGTTAAAGAACATACGAAATCTGTGGATGGCGAATTTCTGCCTCACGAAACGATGATTGTTCAAAACTCATATAACACCTTCAAAGGTGGCCATTAAGATGTCACTATATTTATATATGATATATAATTTTTTTATGTTTTACTTATGCTTCTATATTTTTCATTTATGGCATACCTATATGGTTTCCATTATGGGTAAACGCGATATTTTCATTTTAGGAAGTGCGGACTACCGCCCCCTCAAAGTGATTTGAATCGTTAATACCATATGTGGGATGTATAAAGGATGGAGTAAATGGTATTATATACTATATTATACTGGAATTATATTATAACTTTATATAATTATGATTTCATTCCATTAAATACGAAATAGAAATGAAAGTAGCATTCATGCGTACGTACGGCTTACCATCTCCATGAACGGTGCATTTCATTTCTGACCTCTAAATGTTACGTAATATTATAAATGAATGAATATACTGGGTATATATGATATATATGAAATATAAATCATGAATATAATTATGGAGATAATGGATATTCTACCACATAAACAACTTGTAATTATAAGAAGTTTATTGTTGACTCAAGTACCAAAGATCGACAAAACGACTGTTATTAACTTAAATAATTACATAATGTTCATATCATTGTAATAAGTGATATAAAAAGGATAATGAAATTTAAAATGGTTCTTAATAAGGTATATATTAACTCTAGTTTATTATTCAGGAGGTTAATGAACGGTTGAGTCAAGTCATACACGATGTAAGGGAATTTCTTAACCCAACTTCCATTCTTTGGGTTAATCTCCTACTTTCAAATTATGTCATGATATTATTATTTCCTATTTTGTATTTTTTACATTCTTTATGTGTACCTATAGTTAATACACATAATAGATCTATTTTATTTTAAAAATGTTCTTTTTATGGACTTCGTCTCAATCTCCTTTCATTGAGGCATATTTGGGTTTATACACAATTTTCTTTTATACGGTGTATAAACCCCTTTCACTTTTACGATTATTCAAAAGGAATATTTTTTATATGATGAGTTTTACTAAATGACAAAAAGGGAATTTTTTTCTTTCTGTACTTATGCGGCGACAACGACTTCTCCGCCGCCGTGACTATTATTTGAGTTTTGGCTTCCTCTACAAGCCATCATTTTTTTAATGAAAAATAAATACAATGTTTTAACTTTCATTTATTTTGGTATTGAAAATGGTTTTGAAAGTGTTTTTATTGTATCATTGTGATGTATTGATATCTTGTGATTGAAATGTGGAAATTTTATGTTTCCATTATGCATGTTTTATGTGATACGATTATGTTATGGTTTATGATATGTTTAAATCTATTCATATGAGGAATGAATTGGAATTAACAAGTGACGGGTGGAGCCCGCTATAGCTCCTCGATGCATCGGTAGGTCTCATGAGACAACTAGACGTGGAATTGGCTGAGGGCCTTTCCCAATTTGATTTATGGTTTTGGCCGAGGCCTTAATCATTTTAGACGTCTTGGACGAGGCCTTGACAAAATGTTTTAGAATGTCTGGCATTATACATTCCCTCATTATGAAAGTGGTTAATGATATTTCATGTGATTATTCGACCAGTAGAATATCCATGTGAAGAAGTAAATGGCATTATCTCATTTTACTTTTGCCATATTATGTTGATGTTCAAGTTTAAAAGGCTTTTGTTTTAGTTATACATTGCCTTAAATGTTTATGTTTATTTATGAAAGCTTCCGCAATATTGTTATCCTTACTGAGCATCTGAGCTCACCCCTTTCAATGTTTTAATATTTTCCAGGATGTGAAGAAGTAATTTATGAATGACCTGCAGGGATAGTCAAAAGAGGATATGAGTGTGGACTATGAAGACTTTGTTATTAGTTTTTCACTTTATGATGTAATGTAACATTTATGAATGTATGTAGTGTTTCCAAGGCTACTAAAATAATCAGTCTTTCGATACTTGATCTTTTGTGATCATGCCAATGTTACGAAGTAATGCACCGACTCTGGGAAGCTGGGGTCGGGGCATTACAGTTGGTATCAGAGGAAGTTTAGTACTAACCTTGGAAGATATATTTAGATAAAATCTGATTAGAACACATAGCCCGAAGATCGACTTTGAGGATTAGTATAGATGAACATCCTAGAATTTTGGTATTGTAGAGATGTTGTGAGTTTTCCGAGCAATACATCCCTGTCTGGATACAAGCAGGTAGAAGTGGCTCTGGCACAAATGTACCTTGGGGTAAAACCCAAAAACACCACTTTGAGCTAGACTCAAATGGGAATTGGTGCACGACAACGGGCCTTGCTGCACTCTTCGTTAGGACACTCCCATGGGATATGCTTTGGATAATTCTCATTTTCTTTATAAACCACTATGAAGGGTTATGAGTATATACTTCCTCAAAGAAAACATTTTTATGGATTATATCCATAAATAGTTCAATTTATGTTAAGTATCTTACAAGTATAGAATTATATATTTTGATTCATAAACTAATATAGTTTATGCCATTGTTTAGAAATGGAGCCAAGTGGAAGGAATGGAAACCGTATCAATGAACGCACTCCTTGTAGGGATTGCCCTCCTGCTCAAGATAATTATTGTGGATCTGGAGATACAACTTGTGCTGATCAACTTATTACCATACTGGGACAACTCACTCAGGTTATGAATAATAACCTTACTCATATGGAGCACCCTGATCCGCAACGTGGAGGATCAATGTTAGACCGCTTCATGAGGCAACAACCACCAACTTTTAATAGGGGTACAAATCCGTTAGTAGCTGAGCAATGGATAAACTCCTTAGAGAAAATATTCCACGCCTTGGGGAGTAGCGAAAGGGAGAAGGTTATCATGGTAGTTTACCGCCTCACTGGAGATGCTGATCAATGGTGGTCATTGATTCAAAATACAAAGGAAGATGAAGAGGTATCAAGTATGGAATGGAGAGAGTTCAAAGAGCTTTTCCTAGAAAAATACTTTCCTCATGACCATCGAGCAGATATGGAAAGGCAATTTCTGAGTCTGAAATAAAATGAGGATGAAAATGTCGCAAAGTATGAGGCCAACTTTACAAGGTTAGAAAGGTATGCTGCAGATTATATACGTAACCCAAGAGGTAAGATTGATCATTTCTTTGATGGGTTAAAACCATTTCTCCGTCGAGCTCTAGTATCACAATATTTCTCAACAATACGAAGATATTGTCTCATGTGCTATCAAGACAGAAAAGGAATTCTCTAAGTCTTATGACAACAAAGTAAAGCAAGAGAAGAAGAGAATGGTGGAACAAGAGACGGATAAAGGGAAAAAGGGAAAGAAGGATTTTCCATTATGTGATAATTTTGGGAAGAATCACCCTAGTAATTTCCTAAAAGAATTGGAGTTTATTATAAATGTGGAGAAAAAGGTCACCATGCGCGTGATTGCAAGGGAAAGAAAGAGGCTATCAATGTTGAATGCTACAATTGTAGGGAAATGGGGCATTATGCAAATGAATATCCTAAGCGTCAGGGAAACTTACCTCAGAAAAGGCCAAGGGATCAAGGACAATCTTATGCTGTTACTACAGTTGAAGCAGAATAACTAATGTATTGGTGCTTTTGGACTCAAGGATTATATTCTGGTTATTAGAATAATGTGATATATATATAAGGATTGTACTGCAGTACTTGTTGATTTCAGTAAGGATTTAATATGATGAAGGTAATTATATTTTTAGTATGTGACAATAAGAGAAACTTTACTTTGTTTGGAGAATCTGATAAATTGATTTTGGAATGAAGAGACCTTTTAGAGAATGTCTGGATAGAGGTATTTTGGATAACTATAAACGTTGGGATGGATTAAGTTGATCTTTGGATAGTATTGTTTAAGGTAAAAACATTTCTGAAGATTATTTTTGGAATATTATAATACTATAGTTTTAGGAAAAGGACAACCTGCAGGGTGGGGCATAACCCGTCGCGTCGGAAAAAGCTGCAGGAATCGAACCCACAACCATAGTACGACAGGCCTTTATGTCCTACCAGTAGTCTACAGGAAGTCCCTGGTTATTAAAATATAATTTTACTAATCTAAATGGTATGTGTTAACATTTGGAACCTTATACAATTAGGATAAATATAAGATTTTTGAGTTCTATTATCGTTTTGAGTGAAAGATGAGTTGAAGGTTGAAACTCTAATTGTCAAGCATAAATATATATAACTATATCTTATTCAATGAATAAATTAATGCTTAAACTTTAGTAAAGGGATATTAAAACAAAAAAATGTGTTATCCTAATACCTTATGTCTTGTTGAACTGATGATATTTTAAATCAACATAGATTGAAGGCTTTGAGGCCCTCAATTTGACAGTTGATTGCGACTGATGACCACAATCACTTCCTACATATATTTACGTTTTCCCCCAATTATACGTCTCTAATTGCCACCAATGTTCTCCTTATCGAGATCATAATTTGGTGGTGACTTTCTTATTTCCATTTCCCTCTTATTAAGGATAAATTTTATTAACATTATTTCCGATGTGGGTTTTCCACAAAGGTATTTTCTATTTTCAACCTTTTATTTTCAAAGAAAAATATCAAATTGCGAGGATGCAATTTATTGAAGCAGGGGATAATGTAACACCCCGAGCTTCCATGATACGCTTCTCATTCAATAATGCAATAGCTTGCATTGTACGCAACTTCGAGTTCTAAAACACCGTGACTAATCAAAGTAGCCGTTATGAATAGTAATAACCACTTTTTAAAATTATATAAATTTTATATTTCAAAATGGACTTCATTTTTGGATTCGGAATATCGAAATTAGCCTATGTTGAATTTTGGGTATTTTTCTGAGAACTTCTAATTTTTTATGAATAGTGAAAAATACTTAAAAACAACTTTTTTTAATCAAAATAATTTATAGTGATAAATTTTACTATTTAGTGGTTTTAAAGTATAATTAGAATAAATTTTTACCATTTTATCCAATGGTGGTCATTAAAATTAATTTAACATTGAAATTGGACATAAACAATTGCCAATCTTTTGATATAAATTGTTTCTTAAAAACACGCTATCTGTCGTGACAGCGGGAATTAATTACAAAATTAAATAATGCAACTTATATGTTTGTAATTTTGTAAAATAGATATCATTTTTGAATTCGGAATATCAATTATAGCTTAGGGTGAAATTTTGGCATTGTTCTGAAAAACTTCAATTTTTGATAAATAGTGAAACCACTAAGTGGTAGTTAAATAACTGATTTTTCGTTTAAATGAAATATTACCACTTCTGTGTTTTGATTTTCAAATATCCGACATACATGTTTCTCATTAAGAAGTAAAATGTGGTTCAATGAGATTAAAATAATTTTTGGTGAATAGTAACTTTTAAGTTCTTAATTGTGATTAGAGGTAATTAGTGTAGTTTAAGGTAAAAATAATGTTTTAATAATATGAGATGAGCTTGAAAAATGTCATAACCTCATTGGATGATCCATGGCCGACCAATAAAATCCATGGGTCAACTTGGGGACCCCATGGAGCCACATTATTTGGAAAATGACATAAATGCCTTTTATTTAATGTTAAAGTAAAAAATGACACAAACATGAAATGTTTTACTAAAACAATTTTTACATGGGGTTATACAAATCATATTTTTTACTATAAATACTCATTGGAAATATAAAGAGATTTCCTACATCATAGTATTTTTTTTATAATTTTTAGACATTAAATAAATTAAATTATTTATGATATCATTATGATGCAGCGATGACCTCATTATTTAACGATTTTAATAAAATGAAAATATAATGTAAAATACAAGGCTTACACTTGTCTAAAGACTATTGGATGGGTATATTGCGAACCCTTGTCACCTTAGTCTAGAATTATATAAGTGTGGGACCTTTATAATCCGAAAAGAATTGTATAATAATGTAAACATTCCTTACATTCCAAGAGTGCCCCTCCTCTCCACTTATAAAAGGCCCTCCACCTCTACCACCTCATTCACACTTTCAAGCCATTTGGCTTGGCCAACCTCTACCCAAATACTCTCCCAACTTTTCCCCCTTACTCCTAGAAGCCTCACTTTGGGCAGAACACTTCCCAAGGAAGCCTTTGGCTCAAATCAAAAAGAGTTACCCGATTTTGAGGTAATGTCTTCTCTAATGTTATTTTGTTTTATTTTGCTTCTCCAACCCCATAAACTCTTTTTATTCATTTCTTTTGTAACAACACCAGTATCCTCAATATACTAGGATGTTGTTATAATAAGTATTCTAGCTAAACATACACACACCTATATCTAATGGTTAAATAACATACGGTTTTTGGGGATGGAAAATTTCTGCCTCACGAAACGATGATTGTTCAAAACTCATATAACACCCTCAATGGTGGCCATTAAGATGTCACTATATTTATATATGATATATAATATTTTTATGTTTTACTTATGCTACTGTATTTTTCATTTATGGCATACCTATATGGTTTCCATTATGGGTAAACACGATATTTTCATTTTAGGAAGTGCGGACTACCGCCCCCTCAAAGTGATTTGAATCGTTAATACCATATGTGGGATGTATAAAGGATGGAGTAAATAGTATTATACACTATATTATACTGTTATTATATTATACATTTATATAATTATGATTTCATTCCATTAAATACGAAATAGAAATGAAAGTAGCGTTCATGCGTACGTACGGCTTACCGTCTCCATGAACGGTGCATTTCATTTCTTACCTCTAAATGTTACGTAATATTATAAATGAATGTATATACTGGATATATATGATATATATGAAATCTAAATCATGAATATAATAATGGATATAATGGATATTCTACCACATAAACAACTTGTAATTATAAGAAGTTTATTGTTGAGTCAAGTACCAAAGATCGACAAAATTACCGTTATTAACTTAAATAATTACATAATGTTCATATCATTGTAATAAGTGATATAAAAAGGATAATGAAATTTAAAATGGTTCTTAATAAGGTATATATTAACTCTAGTTTATTATTCAGGAGGTTAAATAACGGTTTAGTCAAGTCAGACACGAGGTAAGGGAATTTCTTAACCCAACTTCCATTCTTTGGGATAATCTCCTACTTTCAAATTATGTCATGATATTATTATTTCCTATTTTGTATTTTTTACGTTCCTTATGTGTAAATTTAGTGAATAAACATAATAAATCTATTTTATTTTAAAAATGATATTTTTAAGGACTTCATATCAATCTCCTTTCATTGAGGCATATTTGGGTTTATACACAATTTTCTTTTATAGGGTGTATAAACCCCTTTGACTTTTACGTTTATTCAAAAGGAATATTTTTTATACGATGAGTTTTACTAAATCACAAAAAGGGAATTTATTTCTTTCCGTACTTATGCGGCGACAACGACTTCTCCGCCGTCGTGACCATTATTTGAGTTTCGGCTTCCTCTACAAGCCATCATTTTTTTAATGAAAAATAAATACAATGTTTTAACTTTCATTTATTTTGTTATTGAAAATGGTTTTGAAAGCGTTTTTATTATATCATTGTGCTGTATTGATATCTTGTGATTGAAATGTGGATATTTTATGTTTCCTTTATGCATGTTTTATGTGATACGATTATGTTATGGTTTATGATATGTTTAAATATATTCATACGAGGAATGCATTGGACTTAACAAGTGACGGGTGGAGCCCGCTATAGCTCCTCGATGCATCGGTAGGTCTCATGAGACAACTAGACATGGAATTGGCCGAGGCCCTTTCCCAATTTGATTTATGGTTTTGGCCGAGGCCTTAATCATTTTAGACGTCTTGGCCGAGGCCTTGACAAAATGTTTCAGAATGTCTCGCATTATACATTCCCTCATTATGAAAGTGGTCAATGATATTTCATGTGATTATTCGACCAGCAGAATATCCATGTGAAGAAGTAAATGGCATTATCTCATTTTACTTTTTCCATATTATGTTGATGTTCAAGTTTAAAAGGCTTTTGTTTTAGTTATACATTGCCTTAAATGTTTATGTTTATTTATGAAAGCTTCCGCAATATTGTTATCCTTACTGAGCATCTGAGCTCACCCCTCTCAATGTTTTAATATTTTCCAGGATGTGAAGAAGTATTTTATGAATGAGCTACAAGGATAGTCAAAAGAGGATATGAGTGTGGACTATGAAGACTTTGTTATTAGTTTTTCACTTTATGATGTAATGTAACATTTATGAATGTATCTAGTGTTTCCAAGGCTACTAAATTAATCGGTCTTTCGAGACTTTATCTTTTGTGATCATGCCAATGTTACGAAGTAATGCACCGACTCTGGGAAGCTGGGGTCGGGGCGCTACAACTATACCTTCTTCGGATCGTTTCTAGGATATCTGCCTGATCAAGTCACGATTATATATATATAGAGAAATTATCCTTATCATGAGATATGAATACATGTCATCTAAGGGAGATTATGTAAATGGAAGGAGTTAAGAATTCCTACCATCCTTAGGAGTTTATAAAAATGGTAAGAGGAATGAATGCCTCTCGTCCAGAGACGATTTTATTAATGGAATGAGGTAATAATTCCTCTCATCCAATAGAGATTATATAAATTTCACGATGTAATAATGCATCTTGTCTATTGGAGATTATATAAATGGCCTGATGTAAAAATTCATATCATCAATATGTGAATGTATAAATGGAAAGTAGTAAGAATTCCACTCATCCATAAGAGATTATATAAATGAAACGTGGTAATAATGCCTCTCATCCATCGCCATTTCTAATAATTGCATGGGGTAAAATACCTACAATCCATAAAAAATGACAGTTGATGGTATGGGTAAATAATTCCACTTAACCATAGTAATTTACATAGATTTCATGGGTTTGTAATTCCTCTCATCCGTAGTCATTTACAACCATTATCATTACTAAAATAAAATGCATAAGGTAGTAACTCATCTGCATTTAAAATAGCTAATGCCATGTTATATATAAGAAAACCTGTTCACATTCTAACTTAATGAAAAACATCTTAATTACATCAATTAAATACCAACAAGTTATCACATTCAATTCCCAAGTGTAATTAAGGAATAACATCTAACGTATTTCTAATGTCATATTTACACATTAATTTCCAAACATAATGAAAGGCCTCCAATACATGCTAGAAGAAATTTCCAACTCTCGTTAAACACATCATTTTATATATTGTGATTTATGATCATATGGAATAGTTATGGACAAAACCATACTTGATATGTCACGTTGAAAATGATAATATGTGCTTAATATATTAACCCAATGATTATACTTACCACCCTAATCCATATTATTTCAAGTTTCACTATTTAATAAATTTTAAGGAAAACACGTCAATTTATACGTTCCATCCTACTCAAGGTCTTCATTACCAATTTACCTAACCATTTCAAATTGATTTATGGTATAATCATTTCAATTTTAGGAGTTCACCATCTCACATTGGTCGCTCTATGAAGGGCCACTTAGATTACTGCATGGAAATTAAACTTATCATGTGTAATTATTCCTATACAGGTCAACTCATTCACCTAGTATTAACATGGAATATTCATATACATGGAATAAGGAGACACATAGACATTTTAAGCAAGAAATCATAAAAAGTATTATGATAATTCATTAATTTAAAACAATGGGAATTTAGTTATTCAACTAATTAAGTATTATTAATTAAAAGTGAATAGAAGAGGACCCCACCTCAGGGTGGAATGAAACTGTCTACATCTTCTCTTGGTGATTCCTAACAAAAATCAGTAGCTTCGCCACTAATAATATCCATCCTCACATACTTGTAAGGATACCTATCCGCTTTTTACATGACCACATGGCCATGAATATGTGCAAGGGGGTCCTTAATTATATCTTATATTAATATTCCCATCTCTACCCACTTGTCAATGCATTTTCATATATATTAATTGGAACACCTAGACCCATATATGTTCATTCGCTTCCAAGAATGAATTTACATAATGGGGAAACATATGTATACATATATACATACCAATGCATATGAATGCAAGTTGCTTTAGGCTCCGGTGACTCGAAACCAACTAAAGGGTGATCCAACAAACTACAACAAATACTAGGGTCACAAAATGAAGGATATAAGTGAAAAACCCAAAAATTATATTACATGGACTCATAAACCACAAAATCCACAAATATAATTTAAGAAATAATTTGGAAAACAAACCACAAATAAGATGGTTGAAAGAAACCACCCGAATTGCCTCACTATAAGCAGTGGTTGTCGGAAGACATGATAACACATCCCAAGAAAAAATATGGATGACATAAAGGCTTGTGCATAGAATCGGTGGAAAAAATGGAATGATTTCCATAAGAGCAGGAGCCATGGAGGGGGTGTTGCACATCAAAGGAGAGAACCACGAGAAGCTGTCACATGGTTTTAGTGAGAGAGAAGGGGAGGAAGTGTTATATCTATTTTTATTTTATTTCTATTTTAATTCAATTAATTCCGTAAACTGATCCATTGACACTGTTCAACACACACTGTTTTCTAAACCAAGTTCAATCCATGTAGCACCCCCTATCTAAGAGACATATCTCGCATGGCCTATCACCCGTGGTAGTCTAACCATGCACAGACTGTTCAACTACCTTTTCCCCCAAAATATAAGCCAAATGGTTACTTGTAGTGGGATGCATTGTTTCAAACAAACTGTACAACCTCTATGGTTTTTCAAAACCCATGTTTTTCAGGTCCACCACTCTCAAAAATCATTGATCTACATGGGAAACATAAGGAACCTTTACCCAAGTCTAAAATATAACTTTGATGTGACCCAGCTCTCAGGATTCCATTCTAAAGTGTGGTTTCAAGGACAACCAATTAATTAGTTGAAAATTTTCACAAAATTATATTTTAGCCCAGTTCAAAATGTGGATTTTTACACTTTCCCCCAAGCCATAACCAAATAGTTATATAACGAGCAAGAAATCATGCATTTATTAGGTTTGAGGAGACACATGAATGATTCTATGCATGTTATTTTCTAGGATGTGTTTTACATTAAGAATGGAGCCAACATCATGGCATACCTGATAACGATCAGGGATCTATAGTAGATGATCATATATGGAAGTAATATTCCCTTGGTTCATGAGTTTTGATTGCATGGGATCATTCAAGAGATCTCCTCCTAGTGGGAGAACCATATGTTGGATCAGTATCCACTACTTTTGTATTAGTCTGTTCCTTTTTAGGATAATATGTTCTTATAGGGAAAAAAATCTAGAGAATATATTTTTCAATTTTAAAATTTTTAATATATTAAGGTATATATTTAAACCCATGATCTAATACAATGTGTGATTTTGAGACCCGGGGATCCCAAAAATTAATTTTATGAAAATATTAAATATATTTTATATCATACATGTGTTGTTATTAAGATATGATGGATTATATCCTAAAAAGATATCTGGATAAAAATTCTATGATCATAGTTGAATCTGGAGTATGAGTTCAACTCTAGGAAATACCCAAAGTTGTAGAGTGGTAAACATTCAAATGAGGTAGTTTTTCATTCGTTTGGTGGATTAAATAATTATTTCATTTAATTAATTCATTAAATTAAAAAAAATCCAACTCCCTATATAATTCTCCTTATATTGAATATTTAGAGGGATTTCAACATAACCCATGATTTATTCGGAGTGTGTTCCATCATTTTTCATTGTCTGATCAAGATCAGGCAACAAATGGTGAGTGGATAGAGGATAATCGATATGAAATAGACACTAAAGATCATCCTCATAATTGGAGAATTCATTATTGACATATGATTGATCCAATCAACAGGTTGGGATCATTAATTTACTTTTATAAACATTATTAAATTATTGATCATATTATTTTCTATTTTTCTTTGATATGTGATTAATTTAATCCTTTGCATGAGCTAGTGTATTGAATGAAATTTTATATTCAATTTATTCATGATTATGTCGTGTTTATCTCCTAATATATCACTGAAATATGTTCACTATCGAAGATATTTTTTTTCAAAATATTGATTTACCTTTTTTCTTGTTCCCTTTCCCCATATAGTCCTCATGTTATTCTATGTTTGGATATAGGGCCACAGTTTGAGATTTTTGGGTGGGTTCAAGCATGATCAGACCGTCACATTCAAAATGCATGTGTGAAAAACAACTAAATAAGTGAATTTTTGATGGATAGGGATATAATATAGGTGATAATTCTAGTATATGAGATATAAAGTGTCGTTTGGTGACATGGGATAGAACATAAAAAATGTTGGATCTTCGTGAGATTACCTAGTTTCATATTTTCCGAAACCAGAGAGATATAATCGATGAACAGATATGATTTAAACATATTTTATGTGATGTAATTTAAAAAGTGGCATTGAGAGTGTCACATATAGAATATATATTATAGATCATTCTTTCAAAAAAATTCATGACTACCACGTATACGCTAGTATAAAACCAATTGTTATAGTGCCTTCGATGTGGAAGCTATTGTTTCCTTGTGGATATAAGAATCACACATCTTGTGGTACACCCACACATTGTTGCACCAAATGCTAGTAGGACATATTTTACTATAGGAATACATGGGAATGGACATGGCCAGACACATGGACACAACTGGACTACATGGTCTTGGACATGGTTAGGTACCTAGGCTGGGACAAAACAAGAGACATGGACACAACCAAAAGGAAACGATCACAGCTAGGAGAACACAGTTCATCCACAAGAGGCTGAGACATGATAGGTAGTACCATTTCACATCATTTATTACTAAATCTACAAAAATAATTATGGTGGTGAGGAAATGACAAGGATTATGGTGAGTTCACACGTCGTGTGACCATGGGTACACACCATGTACTATTACAAGGAACGTCTTCCCCTCATAGATCCTTCGTTTGGACTAATATTTTATGTTAAAAGTAAATTAACCCGAATTTTAATCCATGGAGAACATGATAGAATCCTTCAAAAAAAATTTTAGATATTATTTGAGAATTTTGAAGCATGATTTTTCATTAGATGATTCTTGATTATGGAAGTGATCAGGAAATAACATCAGAGAGTGTTCAGGGTTTGAAACACCCTATTTCGTCATGGCATTGGCCCACCATACTCTTTTCACTGGTCTGAGTAGAACTCTCTTGTTATTATATACGTAATGTGGCATTACATATGGAGTGGCACCCCCAAGCAGGATAGGGAAGGGGTCCTCTATACACATAATAGCACCCCCTGACAGATTAGGGTGTGGGCCCTCTACCTACTAAGTGTAATACCACAAACATGCTAGCAACGGTGGTCCTCTAATTAGATTTAGTGAAAGACATGGTAAAACAAGGGTGTGGGTTCTCTACCAATTGAGTTGAACCCCATGATGGAATATGACATGAGTTCTCTATATATTTAGTGGCACCCCCAAACATACTATAGGGCATGTGTTCTCTACATATGTAGTGTAACTTCCTTGAAAAAAGGGAATGGGACCTTTGTATATCAATTTAGTGGAAATCCCCTTATCATTTAGTGGTTTAGGTCATCCACATGGATATTGTGCCCCTCAACATAGTAGTATAGTGGTGAGGTATTGGTTGCCTACGTGGTTACTTCGACATGTAGAGAACTGATATGTTGGTCATTGATGATGTTTTTTTGAAATTTCAGGAAGACACATCTTATGGGATGTTATGAGAGATAGAGATCACATTTCTCTCTCATCCCAGCTTCTCATATAAGAATATATATATCTCTATGTTTTTGGGTTTCATTTAACTTTTTTTTGGGCTTACTACTTCTATTATGACTCATATTGCACCCTATTTGGTTTTCGGTGCATCCGACATGGTATTTATATAATCACTATTTCATGGGATTATTCCTACATGTATTGTGTGTTATGAAGAAAAATAATGTGTCAGTGGTGGAATTGGTATAGCTTTTGGATACTCAGGTGCATTTCCTAGGTATAGTGGTTAGGTTTAGAGATATGGGGTTGGGATTTCTCATCATTTATTTTATGGTTATTTCTCGGTTTGGTCATATTTTAATGGTGGGTTTTTATTTTCAATTTAAATTTTGGATGTTACAATCCCACACATTTTTAGTCCCTAGAGGTTATTACCCAAAATATTTTATTACTCCAGATGTTACTATCTTTTAATATTATTCATCTACACTTCTATAAAGTTATGGTTGTTTTCAATCATATAGGTATATTAGGAAAATTCCTCACATGTTATTTATTTCTTATTAGTATTTTTCATCAGCCCTGAACATATAGAGGCCATCATGGGGGTGTGGTGGCCTAGAATTCCGTTAGACAGGTGGGTTGCGGTGGGTCATGTAATTACAATTCAATTAAAATAAAACTAGGGTTATGTATTCTATCATAATTCTCTAAAAAATATTTAACATTTTTTTTTTAAAAAACAATGAAAAAATGAGTTTCCAACTAAATAATCTAAAAACCAAATGTAAAATATTTTCTTTCACATAACTTTTTGTATAATATGATTAGTGAAACATTATTCGTATCTATTATTAAATAAATGTTGTGACAAATGATGAAAATAAATATTTTTATTGATGAAATAAAAAAATAGAAATAATGAATATATTATTTACATTGTGGGCTAATATAACTCTTCAAAAATGACTTTGAATTCATAAAACATATTTTCAAGGAACCTAGTTTTTTCTATTGAATGTTCTAATAACCAAAATTATGGATTAAAGATAATTTACTCCACCTTAGTGTATCCCTATTTTATTATTGTTTCTGGTTGGATAAATGAAACATAAGGGTCACACCCAAAATTTCTACCCCTCCTTCCACTCACTTTTACAACAAATATTTAAAATGTTCTACAATAGGAAAACAAATTAGTTCACCAATATTGAGTTCAACCATAAATTCATTGGTTCTCTATGAAATATTTTAGAATCTCCTTCATATGTAAGCTATAAATATCTTTATAAATGACATCATCATCATTATTCCTTGATAGATAATTGAAAATATCTTTTTATCACTATTGGATGGTTAATGAAGAGCCACTGAATAATATTCCTCATATACTATCCTAGAAAAACATTAACATTCCATTTTAGTGACGATGATATCCTCACATTTTTTTTACCATAATAACTTCTTATTTTTTCAAAAATATTTTTATGGTGATTTATTTTACTATACATAAATAAAAATAATATTCTATATTTTCATTTCAATAAATGTTCTAGATTTTCCCTTTAGTGATGAATAGGCATCCCATGAAATATAAACATTGGTGTCACTACCCCATTTTTCCTTAAATATTTTATTCTTATATTCCAACTAGTTACATGTGATATCAACATGAATATTTTTAATATAGAAAAATATCCTTCATTTATAGAGTTAAATACTATTTGTGATATGAGTTAAGGAAAAATCAATTATTCCTCCATAAATATCGGTTCATCTATCTACAAAATACATTCCATAATATGAACGATGGACTTCTTCTGAATAATAAACTAAGAGATCCTCTATTAAATTCATTAAAACATTAAAGGAATTATTCATATATATATACTCATATTTAACTTAATATATTAAAATTATCATTCCTTAAGACTACATAAAATCATGGATATATTTCATCCATACTCAATTTAAATGATTTTAAATCATTTTTAGTCAATGTACGACATTATTTTCATCCTTCTAGAGAATGAGACTTCAAATGAATCTTAGGATTTTTCCTATATGACACACATGAATCCCTAGAAAACTCATAGATTGTTGATGTAGTGAATCATAAATAATTAGTTGTCACTCATATGTTGATCCTATCATATCAAAAAACTCAATCATAAATTACACTTATATGATGAATTGTATGGGGATGAATTATTTTCAACTGGATGACCCATATTTTGAAGATAACTTATCTAGATTCATTATGCATAATGAAAAATAATTTCCAAGAAATCATCCAATTATTCCCCAAAAATCCCTTACATAATATATAAATTTTATAAAATAGCTTCCACCATTATCCGGATTCATGAAATTCTTGACACTCCATGATATTCATCTATAATTTGGCGAGATTTCTATAATAATTCTTCGGTCCAAAAAATTTCATCGACACTTCATCATGAATACACTGTTGTCCAGAGGATCATGATAGTCACAATTACATTGATTCACTCAAAATATAACTCATTAAAAATACATTAATATCATCCAAAATTTAGTGATTCCAACAATGATGTTTTCATGGGAATGGGGGATGCTTTACTGTGATAGAAAATCCATCATCTGGTGAAACAAATCCCCTAGTGTTTCCCTACTTGATGGGTCCACCATTCTGTCTTGTATATTATTGTTTCACTAGAGTTTACCCATGTTCCTCTTAACAATGAATACCAACACAAGTTCTTTTAATCCTTAAATAACATTCCAGGTTTTCTTCCCCCTTTGAGGTTAGATTTGTATCTTCATGATAGCCTGAATTTTGGGGTGGTTGTTTAGATTTATGTTGGTGCATGTTTTTTTACCATAACTAATCCAAAAACACATATACAAAACCTATATATTGTACATATTATTTTTCAATATTATCTATTAATAATAGAATAAATATTCTATCATATTCACGTATGGTTACTTTACCTCAAAACATCCACTAAAAAATATTGCATCACACATATTTTCAATAAAAAACACAAATTGAGAACATTATATATAATTAAAATATCCTACATAAAATTTAATGGATCCAAAAAAACCAATAAAATAATGAAAATGTAAATATAATATTGTATTATATCATATATTATTTGTTATAAAGGTTCTTATATAGAGTTTAGTTAGGTATCCACAAAATGTTTAAGAATATAAAATATAAAAGGAAATATAAAAATAATAATTTCTTCAAGTTCACAATATATATGTACATATTGATATACATTTCTTGAGATATAATAATAATTTATCTTTTAATGTATGACATTGAGAAATCCTTAATAAATATTAATCATGGATTAAATGAGTTTATGATGAAAATTCAAGTTTAGGTTGGGTATGATTCCTTTATAGGGATATTTAATATTCTCATTAGGCACAAAAGTGTTTTTTTCATTTTATGATACATGAGGATTGTCACATGTAGTTTCAAACAATATTTATTAGGTGTAATAGGGATGAATTATTCATATTTGGAGTCACACGACCTGAGGTTGGAGAATAACCTAGCAAGAAATACATTATACTTTAATATGATCGTTTTGAAATCCTTGAGGCTTACGTAATAAAGGGTGAATTAGGTATATTGATGATAATTTCAATGTTTGGAGCTTATCTAGGATGATGATTTTTTCACTCATATGAGGAGTATGAAAAATGGTACCTCAATTGAGATGGAATATGAAAATGTATTTTCGTACATGGTAAGAGAATATGGTATACTTATCTTCATGGATTAGGGGAATGTGATATACACATCTATTAGAATAATGACATATTGTGTATTTATTATTCTAGTTAATAATTATTCAGATAATGGAGAATATTTAAAGAGGCCATATAAGATATATTTCATCCCTATAGTGACATAATTTTATAGATAAAGGTAATGTATGAAATTTTAATGATATCTTGTGATTCAGCCGGTAGACACAGTTATAGTTATACATGTGTTTAAAAAAAGGTCATGTTGGTTCCCATTATTTCTTCAGTTGCCTTGATTATTTTTATAGTCCCCTATTTTCAATCATTTATGCATCTGGTGACTTATATTTTCATTCAAGTATATAAAGGATCAGAGATCATATTTCTTGGTTTAATAAATTGGGGTTTTTCTACTCAGAGAGATACTATCAAATTATTTTACAATTTTATCCAAAATAGTTTAATATAATTTTTCATTAATTATTTCATATGATATAATATAAGATGATGTTAGACATATAATTCTGAAAATTTATTGAACGATATAAAAAATATGATTTTATATGATTTTATAAGTTATTATATTATTATAAGATGTTAGGAAAGCTGACACAAATGACAATTTGGATTTAGTGAATTTTTTATATGGAAAGAGTCATTACCTAAATCATTGGGATGATGTATTTTATGAAAGGGTGTATCATATATTATGATATATATATGAAAAAAATAAATATTATGAAGTCTATTTTTATATCAAATATGAAGATATGATGTTCCATAATGACCGTCACAGTAATTAGATTTTATTGTCCTAAAATATCATAATATGGTTGCATGTCTTTTTCTTATTAAGAAATGTTGACGATTCATAGTGAATTGAATAATTACATTTATTTCCACTCTCTATTTGGACTCATTTAACAAAATATCCAAGACAATGTATAATCATTAATTATACATGGTAGAGCTATGGAAATAATTTACATGTTATGTAACTATATCTAATTCCCAAATGCTTAGGAAAATTAAGATAAATTTAATGATATGAATTATTTTCAAAAGGGGAATCATCTTAATTTATAGAATAGAGGAAAATCCAAAGGTTATTATGTGAAATCCATATGTATGAAGCCATAACTTTCCTTGAATCCCTATTTTCCTTTCGTCAATATCACTACGAAAATTGAATATCATGTGAGAAAATGGGAGATCATGTCCAAATAGATTGAATGATTCATTGAAATGCATTGGTAAAAAATGAAGGGAATATGAATTTAGTTGTTCCATTTGAGGATAATTATAATATAATATTAGAAAAAAATATTGGATATATAATGGTACAAATTTTGTTATTTATTATTTTTATCCCCTTAGAATCAAAGGCATGTTGATTTTTGGGATATAAATTTTGATGGGGAAAAATCCTATATGGTAACATGGATGCATTTTTTGGATGATTTTGATGGTGGAAAAACTAGGTTTCTATGGTTAGATTTAGAGTTCAAGAGTTATTTTAGACAATATATATTGAAAATGAACCATTAAAATGAAATGGACCCTCTATAGGCAATACATAATGATTGTATACAAGGTTTCTCAATTTCCCAGTGTTATCCAAATTTTGGCGAACAAAAATTTGTGAATGGGGAAAATTGAATTTGGAAAATGATGTTGCACATAAATTTTATTTATGTTTTATGGTTATTTTCCCTCTAATTTTATTGATTACTACATGAAAATATGGCTTTGAAAATAAGGCAATATAAGTTATGAATTTAACGCACATGGTGATGTTGCGTGAATGTGAGACTTACGTGTTCTAGGAGAAGTTACGCACCTTGTGAATAGGGTCTCCAACATTCAAAAAAATAGGTTTATACCACTCATTATTAGGATTAATAAAACTTATATAAAATAGATTCTCCAGTCATTCAAGTGATTTATTGACACAATTATAGAGTTACACATAATTTTCACACTAGATGAGAGTTCTGTTCTGATAATGAGTTGGTCGTAATAAGGGTGTGTCACACAAGTATTGAGTAGTGTGCATGTTATATTTTTATGAAATGGATTAAACATGCATGTAATGTATTATTTTTTCATGAATGTCTACCATATATCGCACTATGTTTAGAAGCTTTCTAGTATATATATGGTCAATAGGTATGCGTTAGTGGATGAATGATGAACTTTGATAGAGAATCTATCTATAGTTTTGGATATAAAAGTAATGCAAATAAAGGGACCTATAGGATCAAAAATCTATGAGTGGATACCTTCCAAGAGTAGTGAGAAATGTTAGTGGAAAATAGTGATCCCTTCCACCAATAGTGAGCCAGATAAAGAAACCTAGGGACTGACCCCTGGGAATGTAGTGAGCAGAAACTAAACATTGTAAAGGCAGTGAGACTGAGCATAAAAATATCCAGCCTGAACCTTGTAATTGGTAGTGAGATTTAACTGATTTGGTACTTCTACACAACACCGTTGTATGCTTCTTGGATGTAGCCCAGTTTGGGAGAACTGTGTAATTTTTTTGTGTCCCGTGTATGATTTTTTTTATCTTTATACATTGCTAAAAGAGATAGGGAGAAGTGTGTTGTGTATAAAAAATTAAATAAGAACCAAAGGGGAAGTTGTTTTAATATTTCATACCTGGATTCACCCCCCTCTTAGGGTATTTGAACTAGTGGACCTAGCAATTCATATCAGATTGAATGGATACATTTTTGAGAATCTCTCTCAGTATAATAAATGGGGTGGGAAATCACAAAGGGGTTCCGATATTTATTAGAAACAATTCTCAACTATAGATGAATCAGAAGAAAAACTAATTATGATATTTGGTAATGGTTGTGTTTACATAAACAATGCATTGTATTTCATCCAACATTGATAGTGGGGCTTTATCTAAAGCTTATAAAATATAATTTGACGTGGATGCTAAAGGAATTAATGATTTAGGAGGATCCATATCCAATGAAATTTATTCAAAGTTAATATCATGTAAAAAATCACATGATATGTTGAAAAATATACTGAATATATATGAAGGAGATTCAAAGGTCTTAAAGGGAAAGATAAAATTTTTGGGGAATAAGTATGAAGATTTAACAATGAACCAAAATGAGTAGGTTGATGCATTGTTTGATATGGTGAATGTTGTAGTGGAATACATTTGAGTTCTTGGAGATTTGATTGAAGATATAATGATAGTGATTAATATCATGTGTAAACATACACCTTTTTTCAATAAAAAATAGTTAGTATTGGATGATTAATATCCAAAGGTGATGATATGGGATGACATTCGTAGTACCCCTGTAGCATCTCAAATTAAAAATGATGACAATGATGCTGTAGAAAATGGGAAATCCACAGTGGTGGCATTCAAGGACATGAGTAATCTCTAAATTGAATATGTATAGGAATATGAAGATAAAAATGGGGTGAAGTTATTCCTATCCTCAAAAAATACGAAGATGAAAAGGGATGTTCAAAGTGAAACATCCACTTGCATGCTTTCGAGGTGGAAAGGCTGGATATATTGCAGCAAGGTGCCCGAAGATGTTTCACGGAGATGAATAGGATATAGTTTAAATTAAAATTAAGAAGTATTCACACTATGTGAAAATGAATAATTTTTTTTTGATAAAATTCATTAAAAATAAGATTCTACATTCAAGAGAAGATGATAGTTTAGAAGAAACTGAGGCAGAAGAATTAGATGACTGCAATGATCATAAAGGTGATGTTATGCTAGAAGTTGTTAGAAATATTTAAGAAAAAAAATAAAGTGACAGTCAGTAAGTGGAAGTTGATGGAATACATGACATTTAGGTCAAAATTGAATCTTTTCTTGAGTAATTAGATGTTTTGTGAGCCAAAATGAAGAAATCCAACAAAGTGGTTTGTGGTAAAAAACTCTATATGTAGTAGCATGAAGAAGAGAAGTTTGATCTGAATGTATAAATTGAAAAACTAAATTCTTCATTACAAGAGATCTCAGATAAGGTTGTTTAGTACATCCTCAAAAATTAATAATAGAAAATAGAGATTGATATTTTGACCAAAACTAGAAATGATATAACCAAATGCATTGAATAAATTTAATAGGATCTCATCTCTCTATGATTAAAAGTTAAGGATCATGAACAATTGTTTACTATCTATATGACATCTATAAATTAGGTCATTTAGGAAATTTAGAAGATTATGGTGGAAGTTAATGATCCAGTAGAATAGAATATACAGTCAAATAAAAAAGATAAGGCTAGTATGGGGCATAATAAAATGTAGCAAGTAGTGATGGCCAAATTCAGAACACAAGAACACAATCCGAGATTGAAATTTTTTTTCGAAGCAATGAAGAATATGGAATTCCAAGAACCCATTGGAAAACCAATGGTGTATAAGTGATATGTAGGAATACACTTCAAACAATGTGTTATTTCATATGAATGATGGGACACTCGCAAAATATGTGTTCCATAACCAGGAGATACTAAAGGGTGAAAGAACTACAATGGTAGCCAAATAGTGGACAATAAAAGAGAATATATTTCTTGGGCCATTTTTATTGGTGTTGGGGATTTGAAAAAATGTCTAGATATTGTACATTAACCATACAAAGGAATATGTAGAATCAGATAAAATTTGGTCACAAACAACAATCCAATGAACCATCAAGTGTGCTAAAAAATGAAAATTTTGATTTTAATATTGCAAGATAAAACTGGTCCATCGTACAACAAAGAATATATATATCATCAATCCATACCAGGTATGAAGTCAAAAGCATTGATTAATAATAAAAGATATAATTAGGATTTAGATATAGATATATCTATTAAAGAATTAGATCAAACTAGAATATAGATCATTTATAGTGGATGGACCTTTCATATGAAATGAAATATGGATCTAGTGATTGGAATTAGTTGTGATAAGAAAGGTATTGTATGTTTTGGAAATTATGAAATATTGAAAATTATTATCTCTGGAAAATAATTTTTTTTTGGAAAACACATGAGATGTGAATATTTTATAGTTATTGAATGTCTCAGTCACAAAATTTTTTCTGTTAGTCAACTATACAATTCAGGACATGACATAATCGTTTTAAGAAATTGATTGTCATCAATGAAAAAGACAATGCATTTATTTTTTATGGTAAGTGCATTAGAGAGAATCTCTACCTTGTGAGTGTAGAAGAGGATATAGGTATTTTTCTTAAGAATTAGGAAAAAATGTTTTGGAATAAACATCATTGAAATTTGATCCAATCATCGTTTAATGATCTGGTGAAATATGATGCTTCTCAATACTTCTAGGATTATCACATGGTAATACTCATATGTGTGATTATTGTTAACTAAGAAAGATCATTCAATATATATGTGTGGAAAAATAGAAAATGTCAAACAAATTTCATGAGTTGGTTCATATTGATGTGTGTGGATAAATTTCACCAAGTGATATTGATGGGAGAAAAAAATATTTTATCTTTGTTTATGATTTTAGAATAATGGAATCAGTTTCAATCATCACCCTCAAAATATGTGGTTTTCAGTGGCATAAAATCTTATCGAATGGAAGATAAGAAGACAATGGGTATAACAATATAGAATATCGAAATACATAATGCAACATAGTTCACAATTTTCCATGTTATGTATTATCTCTTAAAACATGGGTTAAGGTATTTAAATTCAATTGTAAGAACTCCACCAGAAAAATGGATTAGTTGATAGGATAAATAGGATTATCAACAACATGGATAGAAAAATGTTCATTGATAAAGACAATCCAGTAAAGTATTGGAAAGAAGCATTCATTACATCATTCTACATTTGAAATCGAGTTTCATTATTACCAATAAAGGAAAAGACACTATATGAGATTAGGTATGGAATGAATCCAATGTTGATGTACCTTTGAGGATTCAGACATAATTATTTTATTATCAATAAAAAAAGCATAGGATATTTGAATCTTATGGAGATGATAGGGTATTTCTTGGCTACAAAAAAATTCATATAAAATTTTCAACAAGCTTCTGGGAGTGGTTTTTGAATGAAATGATTTATCAATTTTAAATAAGGATCATAGTATTAAAAAAATGCATTATTAGGCTTAATAGGATAGTGATTAATAGTTATATAGATTTGGGGATGTTATAGTTCTATAGGATGGTTTGGAAGAACAATCATAAAATGAGAAGGATGAGAATAAATTAGTATCTAATTAGAATCAAACAAGAATAAATGAAATTTATAAAGAGAAAATTATTGAAGGCCATGCAGTGCTAGTTTAAACAATAATGATGAGGAATCCAAAAAAATCATCATACTAACCACAAGTATAGAATATATATTTTGGGGAAGTTGTTGGAGATGATAATTGGGTTTATTATATGAATGAAGAGATTGACCCAATTGAGAAAAATTAGACATGGGAGATTGCTTCGAGGCCAATAGATAAGAAATCTATTCACAAAAAATGGGTCTTTTCCAAAAAAAAAAGAATTAATATGGTGTTGTTATTTGAATTAAAGCACAAATACAGTGAAACTTTTATTCATATATTGAGGGTATTGAAATTAATTAGACTTTTTCACCTTTTATAAAACTGAATAAAATCAGACTATTTTTTTCCATAACAGTGAAAATAATGTTCAATGTTTTCCAAATGGATGCCAATACATTATTTCTAAATGGGGTTTTGGAAGAATATTATATTGAGAATCAATATGTTTTTCCCATTCATGAAGAATAGAACATATTTTTTCGACTAAAGAAGGATTTATATGGTGTGTATCAAGGACCAAGAGAATGGTATTCAATGGTAGATCTGGTTTTTAAAAAATCTCCATTTTCAGCATGGTAGAATTGATGAAAATTTTAATGTGATCCATTGATGTAATCAAAGTGTTATTGATTAGGAATTGTTAATTACCTAATATTTAGAGTATAAAATATAGAATTGTCCATAAAATTTTATTAATTAATGAAAAGTGAGTTCAAAATTCCAATAATTATTGATCTAAATCTTTTCCATGGTTTACAAGTAACACAAGAAATAATGTCACATTCATTTCTCAATCTAAAAATGCCTGAAAGGCTTTGATTAGATTGGGAATTGATAATTCCAAGGAGATAATGACTCTAGTGGCTACCTTGCTAATTTTATCATTGTATGATTAAGGAAAACTAGTTAATTTAACTTTATATAGGGAGATCATTGTAATCATGTTGTACGTGAAAGAGACATGACCAGATATTATTTTTTCCACATGTCAATTAGTATGGTATCAATGAAATCCCAATAAATAAACTTTCTTGTAGTTAATAGAAAATTTTATTATATCAAGGGCACAATGGATTTCAGTTTGTAGTAAATTGAAAAATCTCATCCAGTGTTATTGGGAAATATAGATGTTGATTGGGCAGGTTCATCAAATTATAGGAAATCAATGTCAGGAGGTTCCTTATACATTGGTGGATTGTGTATTTACTGAATATGTATGAAATATGATATTATTTCATAGAAAACTAAATGTGATAAATTTATTGTGGCTAATAAAGCTTGCACACAACTATTGCTGATGGAGAAACAACTAGATGATATGAGAATAGAAGTGATGTCTCCATTTAGAATCCATTGTGATAATTCAAGTGCTAAAAATCTAAAACAAATCTTGTATATCACTCAAATACAATCCACATTCTAATAAATTATGATTTTACTATGTAGGTTGTGGGTCAAGGACTTGTGATGTTGGAGTATGTTCCAACATATCTATAGGTTACATACATTCAGATGAAGACAATACCCAAATAAAATTTTGAGAGGCATCGACTGGCACTGAGAGTCCACTAAAGTTTCCACACTTTAAAAAGTGTGGATGTGAGACCCCTCTCCCTGAGGTATGTTGTGTTTTCGATAATTTATTGATGTGTGTTGTTTACCATATGTCATAGCACAATTTTGTGACATTTTGGTTCATTTATTATGTTCCCTTTGGGTTCATTGTCAAAGGGGTTGAAATTATGGCTGTAGACGGGAGAAAATGTCTTAGTCAGGACATGGGGAGAAGCCGACATGTAGAACAATGTAAGAGGGGGATCAGCAAGATTGGGGATGTTCTAAATCTGAGGATGCTAAAGGGGATCGATCAATGGTAATATATCACAAAATATGGATTTCACGATGAATGTAGTTGAGATGTTTGTGAATGAAGCGACTCATTGATGAAATTTACAATATACTCTAGTTTCTCATGCCAAGAATGGATCATGAGAGATTTGATTATGTTTTGAGTAAGTCATTCATCACTATATAAATCATAATATGTGAATTATGGTAAATGATATAATAAGCTTTAATGAGGTAACAAATTCTTAAGAGTTTTCAACAAACTTAAAGGGGGAGATTGATGGAAAAAATCCCTAAAGATAACATTAATGCGGTTTTTGGTTGATCATGTTTGTTGAAAAAGTACATTTCAATGGTTAATAGGTGAGGTCTATAAATATTTTCCAAAAACTATATTTAAAAAGAAACAAGAAAAAGTAATGAATTCCCTGAAGGATGTATTAAATGAATTTATACAAGGTGGCGCCGTTTTACAGTGTTTGCAAAAATTTTGGATTCAAATGTAGCAGAGTGAAGAAAAGTGCTTTTGGGAAATAAAGTCATGAGAAAGAGTTAATGAGGTTTTTATAGATTTTCAACACCCATTTTTCAATATCAGATTATAAAAATGTTGAAAAGGAAATAATGGTGAACAAGATATTGTTTTTCCTCGCAAGGTGATGTTGCGAGAATGTGAGAGTTGTGCGATTGGGGAGAATTTTTGTTCCTTGAAACTAGGTTCTCCAACACTCCATTAAATAGGTGTATAGACCCCCCCCACCAATTTTAAATAATATAAAAACTTATAAAAATATGATCTATGGTCACACAAGGGATGGGTTCACACAAGTAGAGTTACACCGAATTTTCACACAAGAAGGGAGTTGTGCGCCAAAAGTGTGTTGGACATAAAAATGGTCTTACACACAATATTGAGTAATGAGAAGGTTGATTTTCCATGAAAAAGGGTACTATTTCACACCATGAATTAAATTTGTGAAGAATTCAAAACAAGGTTTCACAAAATATAGAAGTTTCCAAGTATATATGTGGTGTAGTTCTTTTCATCAGTGGATGAGATTTGATCTTCCACATAACATCTATCAATAGTCGAGGATGTGTAATTCATAAAAATTATGAGACTTATAGGTCCATAAACACTAATTGGATCCTTTCCAAGATACAATATAAAAATTAAAGGAAGACGGGGATCTTTTCCACAAGTAGTGTGCCAAAGAAAGGGAAATACAGAGTAACTCTTGAGAATGTAGTGAGAAGACCCTAAGTATTGTAAAGGCAGTGCTCATAGGCATAGAAATGATCTAGATTGAATATTATAAGTTATAGTGTAATTTAGTGTAATTTTTACATTGACACATTGCTATTGTGTGTTCTTTGGATATATCCCGATGAGGGTGAACCAAGTAAAATTGCTGGGTCAGGTGTATGGTTTATATTTTTTTTCATACATTGCATTTGGATAAATAGAGAAGTGTGTTTTGTTTAATGATGAAACACGATCCCAAGGGGAAGTAGTTTTAATCATTCATACCATGATTCACCCCCTCTTAAGGTATTATACCTAGTGTAACTAACAAATTTTCTATGTTCTCTTGTTTTTTAGATAAACCATTTACCAATTCATTTAGGAATATATCTAATGAAATTTGGAGAAAAAAAATGAAATTTTGAGAATTCCAAACACCCTTATCCGTCTACCCATAATTAAATATCCAAGAAATTGCACTATGTGATGTAGTTAATTGATGTCTATATGTATATTGTCAATAGGGGGTTTATAATATTATAAAAAATAATTTAGGGAGTCCCAAAAAAGCTATATAGTGTAATGATATGAAATTTCACCAAACTTTTCCATTCAAAGGTCCATTATTATCACCCAAATTGTTAATGGTCTTCTATTATTGTAATTGGGTAAAACCAATCGTGATAAATTTTGTGTATCATAGTATATTGGTTTAAGACATTGAGAATATCCATGTCATATATATCTCCTTGTCCACACTATTAAATATGAGGTACTAGTATAACATGGTTGTGAGGAGGGTCCTACCCGAGTATAGAGTGATTTGGTAGATTCAAGGATACACATCAGAGTGAATATTTTGTGGGTTTTCTCTAATGATATTCATCAATAATATATAGAAAATAATAATAACATCAAATGATGGTGAATGGTGCATAGTTTATTAATATATATTTTTATAGTTTCAATTTAAATGCATGGAGTTCTATTTATTTATGATTTCTAATTAATTTAACTATGTTCAATAATTTTTATTCATTTCTTAAAAACAATTCATAATCTATATAATTTTTTTTAAATTGTGGGCCACTGTGTTTTTATATAGTGCACAAAAGGTAATACATTATATAATAATGTATAAAAATATCCTTTCTTCATGTTATTAGATATCATGTCTATATTGATTTTCATGTGTTGATGATTATAGGGGTTTGAAAATATAAAATGATTTTTAAATTTATAATAATCATTGTTTGGAATTTTATAGTCATTTATAATGTTTTTAAATGTTTGAAACATTTCAATAAATTTTTCATCAATTATGGAAAAAAATTTGAGTTCCATAGAGCATCCTTAGAAGATATATATATGTTTTCAAGACTATTTCACTAATTTTCCTTCAAATTATATGAGATAATATTATAAAATACCTCAAATTTTAATCTGTCTCTCACGCTTGTCCATTTCTCTCTCCCAATTACATTTTGGTTACAATAATCTGTGATTAAGAGAGGATCATTCCCAAAAATTGGGAGATTCCACTATCCCATATATAACATAGCGGGAATGAGTGGATTTTATTTTACATTATTGATCTATTTCAAGCACATGAGAAGAATCTTGGATGGTAGAAATCAATAGATAAAATGGTACAAATATATTATTTATTTTATTTTATTCTATGAATTAGGGGATGATATTATGTCTAATATGGGTTTTGGTTAATCATTTCCCCAACATATAAAAAAATTTCTTTATCCTCTAAAACCCAATACAATCTATATATTTATACATTTAGACTATTAGTTTGTTGGAAATGTTCAAAAATTTTGTTTCGTAAGAATATTTTTTTGATTTATATGGATGTCTTTGGCAATTTACAATTATTTTTTCAGATTGTTATATTAATAAAATTGATATTAACTCACATTTGTGAAATTTCCAGGTTTAATTTCCATGTGATTCATATATGAAGACATTTTAAACTGAAATTTTTTATTCATTGAATGTTAGAATGGAAATTACTTGAGGGGTTTTTTCTTTTACGTTTTTTTGCTTTATAGTTTATATGTCACATTTTTACAAAAGAAAATATGATTTTCATTATTTGAACAATTATAAACTTAAAAATATAATTTTTTTATTAGAATACACTGAAAGGGGACTACCTATATTCTAATGTAATATTATTATTAAAAATATAATTGTTTGTTGTTTTTTTAATTTAGTGGAATTACCCATGTAACATTTTCATTACATCTTTTTTATTCCTCATGGATTTCAATTGTAGTTTGTTATCATCATGATACTGTTATTATTGAAGTTGGTGACATTAAATTCCATTCATTGGATGGCACTATAATTTTTATAATAATGGGATTCTTCTTTTGAGGAATATTGAAGTGGGATAATATATTTGTATGATTGGTGTTAACAATGAACCATCATTGTCTATTGGTGAACCAAATTGAATGAAAAATATCATTTGGCTAGAGGGATGATTGGACTTGATTTCTTTATTTTCCATCAATCGAAGTTAGTATTGTATATATCATAGATGGTTAATGATGTCAATTTTAGGGTATATATGTAGGATCTAAATAATGATGTAGATGCTCAATATACAAGAGGGGGTGAATTGTACATTTTGAAAATTCCTTTGGAACCTTTAAAGTTAGTTACGAAAAACTATGTTTTCCTTAAGCAAAGGAAATGGCTAAGTTTAACAAAGTTAAACTAAGAAAATTAACAACACCTCTTATCACCAATTGAAAACTTGGAATAAGGAATGAAGTTATAAACTTCATTTCCTATGTACTTGCTTAAAACTGGAAAGAGATTCTGAAAGTAGGTTTCGGAAATATGGTTCCGGAAATTGAAACTTAACTAAAGATTACATTATGAGATTCTACCTTAAAGCGTATAGAATCTAAATGAAACAGAGTACAAGTAAGGGGGTATAATAAATTTATACTTTCCTTATAACACAAAATGCAGCGGAAACAAACAAGTAGTAAATCTAAAGGAACAAGATATAAGTCTTTTAACCCAAAGAGAAGTGTATCCAAAAAACATCGATACAGGTCCCTTGATTTATACATTCAAGGAAGTCTATCATACCCAGACCATGGTAAGACCTCGATATGAAGATAGGAGTATCTTTCTTGCTATCCCCACAAGCCCTCTTCTCCAATGTAGTTGGCCACCTCTGTCTTCCTCTGCAAGGAAGCCCTCGAACTTCAAGGTAGTCGGCACCTCTGTCTTCCTATCCCCGGATGTCCTCGAATGTAATCACCAACAATTAGAGTCGCATGAAGCAAAAACTGAATGAGCGGTTCAGTACGCAAAAGGCATGAGAAGCTTTCTCTCTCTAGAAATGACCTTAGTAGCATGTGGTCTCTAGATCAATCAACTTCTCTGTTGTTGTGATCTCTTTCAAATGATCTCTTATTTATAGGCAAGGTCGGCCTCCTTTCCAACGGTCATATTTTCCTAAAATATCGGAGTGACCTGTACACGTGTAACTTAACCAATGGTTAGTTTATAACAGAATAGACGACATCGTTTTATAACAAAACAATTGTAACAGAATGCACGACATCGTTTTATGTTTAACACAAAATTTTGGAGTGAAGATTCGGAGTGTAAACAAAAATGTCAAGGAGTAGACAAATTATAAAAGTTTAAGAAAAATGAAATTTCAGAGTCTAACAAAAAATAATATTCGGTGTCTAAATAAATTCGGAGTGTATAAAGCAAAGATGATCAGATCCTGTTTAATAGGTGAATTAGGAATGAGAATTCGGAATGAGAACTTGTCATCAGAATTATTAATGAGAATTCATCATCAGAATTCATAATAAGAATTCGTCATCCGAATTATTAATGATAATTCAATGTCGATCTTCATGAGAATTCTTATCCAGAATTCGGAGTAGAACTTTATCAGAGTTCGTATCCGGAATTCGGAATGAAACTTCATTACAGTTCTCATCTGGAATTCGGAGTGAAACATCCTTACAGTTCTCTTCGAGAATTCAAAACTTAAAACAGAATGCTTCATATCAAAGATTCAAACGATTCCGAGAATATAGAAATGAATCCGAAACATATACTTAAGAAATATACGGATGAAAATATGATAAGGATAATTTTTCTTACAAAAGATATCTTCCTTATAAAAGCGACTTTCCTTATAAAAGAAAATTTCCTTATAAAAGCAATTTTCCTTAAAGATAAGGTATTTGTGATTTTCAAAACAAGAAGGAATGGAAAATTCAAAAGGAAAACCTTATTGACTCAACAATATAAGGGGTTAAAATACTTTTAATATTTTTTGTTGAGAATGTTTGTAAAAAATAGAATGAATTTTGGATTGTGTTCCATCGAGTACCTTGACTAGCACTATGGTCCTTGGTGGAGAAACCAACATCACAATCCCATTATTTTGGTCATCAGGTGGTCAGTGGATTCCTATGGTGCACCTAGTGATCCACTAGGTACCTAATAGGAACCCTCTAGTTACATGGTAGGTAACCAACATTTTTTTATATTGGGATGTGTGTTAATTTTATGGGGGTTAATTTTAAAAAAATGACATGAGGGTCAAATGTTTTGAAGTGAGAAAAATTAGTGGGATCCCGACTCTCCCTCCCATATTCCCTCTCCACATCACCCATTGATATAGTTTTTTTATATTAATTCAGCACATGGATTACAGGTATATTCTCCAATTTCTCCTTACCTTTATATTTTAAATTCTTTATCCACTAATTTAATTATAGTTATCCAGTGTTTGGATGATGGTTTTTCTATGCATACTGGAATTATAATTATTGAGGATAATTTCATGTGTTAAGCATAGTTGAGTCTTAAGAGGATGTGATTACCACCAACAGACACAGTGTATCTTTTGGTGTGTTAATAAGTTTATTTTGTTTCTAGAATTAGATGAATTGATGATAAATTTTCCCTTTATAGATGTTTATAATTTGGTTACTCTATACAGATTTGGATGAGGGATGTGTTTTCTATAGATAGTACATCACCATTCATTGTTTCAACAACATTTCTCCCTTGATATGTTTTATGATAGTTATTCCATATTTTCTATTTGGTTTTCAATGATTAAATAATATATGTATGGGTATTCATTTATAAGATAGGTACTTGTAGGCATTGTGGAGGATAATATGTGTATGGAATTGATTTATGTTCCACCGATTAACCAATTTTACCTTTATATATTTATTATCATGATTATTTGGTGATATTATATGTGTTTAATATTATTATTTTAATTATTGGAAAGTATACTACACATTATATGAAATCCTCCCAAAAATGACATGATCTAGAATTATAATAGTACTCAACTGATATCTTGATTTCATTTATTTAATTTGTTCATTTTATTTTATCAATATATTCTAACAAAAACTGTTTCCTACAATTTTGTTCTTTTAATTAATTAATGGAATAAAATAATTTAAAATGTATTTTGGTGTAAAAATATACTTGTATTGTTTTTGAAGTGAAAATTTTCAAAGGAAAAGTTTCTGCATTAGTAAATTGAATAACCTCACCCAAGCATGGATCGTAGGATCTATGAGTGTTCACACAATGAAATAGTTGTACACACTATAAATAGAATTAGTGAGGTAGACCAAGGGATTAAGAAAACGATTCATGGCTTGGATTGGGACGATATACAGTGAGATTCATGTTAGGAAATTCTTGAGAAAAATAAAAAAATGATGTTATTGGATTCGTAATATAGATTGATATTAATAGTGTGAATGGTAAATGAATGAAAATACAATGAGGGTAATTTTTGGTATTTATTGTGAGTATCAATAAATAGTGTGAATTGAATGAATCATGAAGAAACAATAAGGTGGGGAAGTGTGGTTGGAAGAATTTATGAATTTTAATTTATGATCTATAAAAATCTCTCATGACTCATGTAAATCAATATATATAATGATTTTATATCTATTTTAGTTTGGCGTATTTTCTATCCCTGATAATGTCTAGTATTTTTCTGAAGGTTATATGATAAGGGATTTTTCCTGTGGGATTTAAGAAAAAATAAAATAAAATTACGATATGGCATAAAGAATATCAAGGAAATTTGGTTTAGATAAAATAGTGATATATATTTGTACATAATTCTATTAATGGATGGATATTGTGTATATTGAATGAGATCTGAACCATGATACTAGAGGTTTAATGCTGGAGTTGTGCTACTTCAATTAGTGTTTTACTACTTGTATTTGATTAATTTATTTCTATTTCTCCCCCATAACAAGTATGAGGGGTATTTTATATTAGTTTTATGTGTCTCAAAATAACGGACCACAAATTAGTGAATTGTTTTTATATATGTCGCCTTTGCATTCATTATTCTTAAATTTGTTCAACGTTTTCATGGAATAAAAAATATAAATATAAATTAGGGTTTATTGTTTAATGATCAAATAATTATTTTTAAACATGTAATAATATCCACTGATTTTTGTTAACAATGCTAAAAAATGGTATTGAGATAGTTATCCCACAAATAAAACAGAGTGCATGATTATATGAAATGGAGAATTGTATAGTCTAGAAGGAAAAACCAATACTAATTGAGTACTTATTATTAACATTGACAAGCATGAATAAATCAATTATCACATTGGTTCAATCACATACAATACATAAAATAATGATCCAAGAATATATTATCATATTTTGTTTCATTACCACTTTAATTTAAAATTTCATAAAAGATTCACCATAATTTATATGGTTTTTTTAAATCAGCTCATGGGTTCGACCTCGAAAAAGACACATACTACATCCTTTTTATATTGTATTTAATAGATTGTGTTTTCAATATAATTTTTGGGATCGATTTAATCCAGAATATTTAATTATTCCCTTTGAGTATATCAATTTATTAGGCCATTTCTAGGGATATTTTACTAGTAGAATTATGAGGTTTTAGTTTTTTGCTTTTCTATTATGGTTTTATTTATTTTTTACACAAAGTGTGATCACGCAGTGATTAAAGGGAATAATATTTTATTCATTGCTATTATTCTCGGGTAAAGGGTGAAGATATCATTAAATATGACATAGAATTAGAGATAAGTATAAGGAAAATCATAAAAACATTGCAATGGTTGTATTGTAATTATGTGAAAAAAGAGCAGCTGGTGATATTCCATAAAGAGATATTGGGATGAGGAAACTGCTAGATTATGTAATACCATTAAACATGTTTTAAAAACATAAAATATTGGAACCACCAATGGAAACTAATCAATTTGAGAGAAATTCATCATTAATAAAAAATATTTCCAACTATTTCAATTTTTGAGGCTACCATATTATAACCTAAACTCAAATATAGAGAATTTTTTAGAATTCTAAATTTAGATATCAAAATTTTCCATTTATGACATAGAAATATTTAAACAAATATGTTTGGAGCCAGATGCGGTGATAACATGTGATTCTAATGCCCGATGTTCTTAGATTTAATTTAAAAAATATATATATTTTATATTATCTTTGAGAAATTTCATAAATTAAATGAGATAACTCTTCAAAGGATGCTCAGATAAGATAATTAAGATCATGGTTGAGTATGGAATGTGATTGTTACCTTAGGTGAGACCTAATATTGGTTGACATATGGTGTTCGGATATCTCATGCGTTGGCGGTGAGTTTAGTTGGTAAATTAATTAAATTAATTGATTACTTTATCTAAACTGTAATTTTTATAAATTCAACAATATGGAGAACCCTACAATGTTGGCCACAAAAACCCTATATGAATTAAATAACTTTTCATTGAACATTTCATTGGGGGATCAAATCAGATGATGAGGTATCTCATGATTTGAGCATATCAGAGTGAGGTCGACACATTGACATCTAGTAAATGATGGTGAGCATGTAATTCATTGATAAAAGATCCAAAATATTTTTAGGACTCATAATTTATTGTTTCTACTCGTACTATTAAAATATTTAGCATTATCTATTTTTTTATTGATATACATTTAAATATCCATTCACACGAGCCCATGTATTGAAATAAATTATTCATTAAATTTATTCCATTTCAGTGACATATTTCTCACTCTAGTTTCCCATCTATGAAATATTTGGAAATAAATTATGGTCCAATGATGTTTACCACATTTTGTATTAGTGATTTTCCCCTAATTTTCATCGCATTCTTCAAGTAAACCTTCGGTTAGAAATTGATTGGAGAGAGATCATTTATTGTTCCTCAGTTGGTGCAAGTGATGAAATGGATGGTCCATGTTATCTAAATGATAATGAGGACGGGCCCTAATAGGTATAAATATTATAAAAATTGATGTTGTAGTCCAATGAAGTATGATTAGGGAGACCATATTTTTTAGAGTATTCCCACGATGAGCATTACAGAGGTTCGACCGATGACATATGTTGTCCCAAAGGATCATTTTGTCATTCGAGATCATATAGAGGGCCGGATAGGTTTCTTACTACCTCTCTCTACACACATGTATAGAGTTGGTGAATGATGTATTCCATTTTTCATACCTGAGGATATATGTGTATGACCACATACATTTTATCAACTAGGGTGAGATGGACATCAAGGATGGATCCATATTTGTGGATCACCCTGTGGATATCGAGTATACGCATGATATGACCCTTTATGGATGGATTTTCCCCTTAGTTCAGTTATTGCGGTATCCTAGGAACATGAAGGAGAGATATTGAGAGTGGGAGAGCTAGATGTGCGTTCAGTATTCGGAGTTGTTTATTTTTTTTTTACATTTTGAGGATGAAAATCATGAATTATGGAATGATTTAGAAACCTAATTTTCCAATTATGACAATGAAATAGTTATAAATATATATTTCTAGAGCTAGGTATGTAGACAGCATGCAATTACAAGGCCTGGTGTGTGTAGAATTAATTTTACAAAAATATAAAATATATTTTATATTTTGAGAAGATATATTTTAAATAAAATGGGATAACTCTCAAATGGATCCTCAAATTAGAAATATGAGGCCACTATTGATTCTAGAATGTTATTTTTAACCTAGGATCGACCTAAAGATGGTCGAAACTGTGTGTTCGTATATCTCACTCATTAGTTGTGCCTTTATCTTGTTAATTATGTGAATTTGTTTATTTAACTTTCTATTTTATCAAACTAAAGTTATTATAAATCCACCACTATGGAGAATCATTAACGTTTTGCTACATAAACCATATAAGGAACCTAGAGCTTCTCTTTCTTCCTTCTGTTCGTAGATCATATCAGATGATGATAAGAATATTAGACCGATGTAGATGAAAAAACATCCTTAGAATGTTAACCTATGATTTATTGGATGATAAATTATCCTCCATAAAAGTATGAATCATCATTTTAGGTTACCATCCTTATTATTAGAAGACTCAGGATGATAAATATTGTCTCCATGATCTACATTTAATTGATCATTCTCATGAGAATGTGTATCAAAATAAATTATTCATTCAAAAAAATATTTTATTCCATGTTTGTAACCCATGTTTCCCCACTACTAAATAAATTTCAGAGAAATATTGGACAATTATTTTTACCACATTTGTTATTGGTGATTTTCCATAACCGTTCATCATGTTATTCATCATTGGAAAACGATTTCATCATTCATCATTGTTGGGGAGAGATCTAGTGCAATTGAACCTCGAGAGTTTTGGTAGTGGAATGAACAACATAATGATCGATGGTCTCTATATCTAAGGAACGAAAATAAGGTTTTTGTTTTGTGAATGGATTAAATCTATACCTCGAGTGTAGATTTATGATCGTAGGTGGTTTGGGTTAAGATCGGGGATCCTCATTTCACGTATTAGCAAATGGAGATGACTTATGGTGTGAATGTATGAGTTCCAAGAAGATTTTGTGTGTGGGGACTCATGGTGGAGTCTAATTTTCATGAACATGGTGGTGGCTAGACTAGGATCTCAGGTGAGGATGTTGGATGTGGTCAACGTGGTGGGCATTAATGATAATGATAAAATTAATGTTGATGAGTTAATAAAAAATAAATGTGGATTTTCATATTATTTTTATTATATAAAATAATAATATTAATACAAAATTAAATAATTTAAATGGAATTAAATAGTCAGATATGAATGGGGTGGACCCATGTAAAGGTGGTTGTTTCCCTGTCTGAATGGATTTGAGAGGGATATTTTAATCCCCCTACTATTTTTATATTAGAAAATATTATAAGTATAAAAGGAAATTAAATAAATTTAATGTAAATGAAATAAAAAAGGGTGACTTGATCATTAGTGGCACTCTTAGAATGGGAGGATTACCATTTGAGTTTGTGAAATAAGAAATGATAACAAATAAACAATAATAATATAAAATATTATTAGTAAATATTTTTTGCTTTCAAAAAATTCATCGATTATATATTTTATCTAGGATGTTAGATTTTTTCTCTAATCACATAATCCAGATCGTGGAATTGAAATGATTAATTCTAGACCAATGATATTTACCTTTTTTAGACTCATGTCCCATGTCCACATAGTGCCGAAAAATAGTAATATTTTCCTTATAATGGAATCTGGTTTCAAACATATATTTTATTTGGGACATCATACTGCAGAACCATCAGTAGTATTGCAACACTAAAATTGAGGTTGACATATCAAGACCAATTATGGGTGTTTAATCTGGACTCATGGCTCCGGACCATGAGACATAATTTGAGCGCGATGAGGAAAAATATGTTTTTATCAGTTGTCTTATTGGGAACCAAAATAGACTATCCCGAGGGTTTTTCCATGAGAATCACAACTTTGTGAACAATTTTTCTATCTGATGATTATTTCATTGGCATATAAATTGAATTCCATTTATTCCCTTCAGACTAAAATAAATCCTCATATGTTCATCATGATTTTGGCTGAGACGCATCATGTAGTTCCCTAAATATCCTATAATACTACATGGATATCAATATGGGTGATGGAGATTACATTAAAATATAGATGTGTAGGTCCACACATTTTTTGGACCCCTTACTCAATGTGTATTTCGTGAAAATTTTCAGCCTCTCATATCTCATTTGTTTAGACATGGATTTCGTACCAATAGTAGTCTATCCTTAGTGTTTTATCACATAGAACATATTGGTGGCCTCTATAGTGGAATTTAATATATGATGAGAGTTTTTATGAGTGGTAATATTATTGAAGAGGCACACCACTATGGTTGGGATTAGAATGAGCATCACTAGAGACTCTAGAGTGGAACCCTCCCTGATTGACCATATTGTTGGTCCTCTGTCTACCTAGTGGAACCCCATATATGATTGGGCATGGGTACTTGATTACTAGAGTGGAAGCCCCTATTATACTATGTTATGGGTCCTTGAAATTATATATTGAACACCCTATCAGATAGTATATGTTTTTTTTAGATTATAGTGGAACCACTTGACATACCTGGGTGTGGTTCTTCTATTGATTAAGTAGATCCCCCTATCAGATATGGTGTGGGTCCCCAGTGACCATAGTGAAACCCAACTATCATACTAGGGTTTGGGTCTATGAAATTTTGATTACAAACACCCTATAATATTGGGCATGAGTCATCAATGACTAATATATAATCCCCCTTTTATACTATGGAGGGGACCCTTTAACTTCTAAGTGAAACCCCCTATCTGATATGGTGTGGGTTCTTAATGACTGGAGTGGAACCACCCTATTAGATTATGTTTTGAGGCCTCTAATTATACAGTTTAACCCCATGATACACCTGAGTGTGGGTTTTATACTTATATACTATTCCCCATTGGCTGTGTGACTTAGTGGAATGATGTGGACATTCAATGAGTTACTTCTGGGTACACAAATGAGATGTTGGTCATCATTGTTGGAATTTTGGAACTATTTGAGACTATATATTGGGTTGGGTTTTGAGATGGATATCCCATTTCTCTTTCATTTTTTATTCTTTCTAATGAGAATATATATATACACATATATATCTATATACATGTTGTGGTATTAAATTACTCTCCTTTAATTGGTTGTGAACAAGTGTAGGGTATGCCACATGCTATCCAAGTTTAGCTTATCATTTTTAGATGATGTTAACCCCTACATTGGGTGGAAAATAATAGACATGTAGTTCATCTACACATGATGTAAATCCCCTCATGTTTGTAAGAGGTTACTCTATCTCTCTCACTCTCTTTGTGTGGGTTTAGAATTATCTTTCACTATTTTTTCCTTACAATCTATCCCATTTGTGTCTCTTACTATCCCCTTATAATTTATGGAATCCTACTAGGAATGTATATACCCACACAAACATCGTATTTACAAGCACATTTCGTGTTTTATACATATGACAGACAGGTCAGAGGTGATTACAAATGATCTTAGGGATACCTTGGTGCACTGGACAGTGTATAGTGGTTGGAGCATGGTGATTAGGATTTAGACTCTCTCAGTAGTTTACTTTTTTTTAAAAATTTTAGGATAGGAAATATTTATTCATGGGTGTGTATTTTTATATTTCTACATTTAGTTTACAAAATTGTACTCTTGAACTTTCTAGAGAATTTACATGCATGATTATTCCCTAGTTGATTCATCATTTAATTATATTTATATGCAGTTTTGCATTGATATGGTTTTCTTTGTGGGTAAATGTACATATTAAAATTCATTCCCATTCTATTTTTGCCTTTGGTGTTGGTTTTGATCCCTTTCCCTCTGAAGAATGCTTGGGGATTTGTTTTCTTGATCCATGTTGGTCTTGTTATAACCCTTTAAAAATTTTATGTATCGAAATGATTCAAATGAAGTGTTGATGATTCATTTGTTAAAATTATCATTTAAATATCGAATGAGGAAATGGATTCAAGAATACTGTTTCATTATAAAATTATTTGAGATGATATGGTATGGAAATTCTGAACCTAGTATATCCCTCCATAAAAGCAATGAATATTGGCATCGAAAAACCTTACATAAATTTATTCTATAAACAACAAATATATAATGCATCGGAGATGTTTAAATATATGATAAAAATATGCTAACATCAATAAATCAAGACCTGTAATTTAATTTAAAACTATTATAGTGGTTTTTGATTGGTTAAATTGTATATTATCGATGCATCAATAAGTGGATCACATAGGAATATTGCGTCATAAGAGAGTTTTGAGATGCTAAATGAAATGGAATGTAATATGTTCTAATGGTAGTCTAATGAATGTAAAAGTAGTGGAGTGAATATTATTGATAAAAATAGATAGATTCCATCAAAAATGGATGCCTTGAAAAATAAAATGTATAACCTAATGTCTTATCAAAAAGTAAAATGTATGTAAAATGATTAAGTAAATTTTTATGACTAAAAAACACCAAAATAAATTTTAGTGTTGGAGACCCCAACCCAAACATGGTATAGGATATCAGAAAAGGTAACATGGATTTGAAATACAACATGTTACCTAATTTCAAATCCAAATTAATATTTATAGGATACTTTGAATACCTTCATGACCATAATTGGGACTTTTATGAAATATATGAAGTAATACATCATGGAATAAATGGTTTCACTATGAAATAAAAAATTAGAGGATGTTAATATTTCAAAACAAACTAATAAAAGGCCTATAAGTGTATTATTTGGCGACTTAGAGGACAATCCCTAAGGATAAGTGATGGAAATAACCCTGATATGTGGAAAAATAGTAATAAACCACACTCAATCAAGAAAAAAACAAAAATCTATACCCAAAAAATGTAATTAAAATCAATATATAATATAGAGGATAAATATAAAGAAGTAGATAGTGGAGAGATTATTAAAGCTTAAGATCTGAAATTTCTCTTTTTGAAATGGATAATGTATGTGAAAATTGAATCACAATGAGGTATGTTTCTAGAAAATTTCTAAAACTACTTATTTAAATCCATTTTACAGATTCTCTAGCTGACATTCCAAGGTATGAAAAATTAATGAATTAATTGGTTTCATAAAATATAATAATGGAGGATGTAGAAACTATTAAACTCCAAAGAAAGTTCTTAGTCATAGTGTTAAGGGTGTTAGATAAAATGAAAAAAAATCCTACGTACTTTTTCAAATCCAATTAAACATTAGTAAAATGATTTTGGGAAATCATTTTGTTATGTATGTGAATGTGTAAATATTATTTCATAATCAAATTTCAAAATCACGGGACATGAGGAAATGATTACTATATGCATTTCATTCCAATTATCAGATTCTATGGTAATGTATCTATGAGGACAATTAAATAAACTAATAAATGTGGATAAGTTCATCTTCCCCATGAATATTATAGTTCATTATATGGATGTGGAAGGGAAAAACTCATCCTAGGGAGACCATATCAATAAATAAGAATAGTATTAATTGACTACCTAAATGGTGTGTTTTTCTTGTGAGTTGGTGGTGATTATGTTTGTTTTAATTTGCATCACAATATAAAATAATATTATATAAATGTAGTAGATTTGGTATAATAAATAAATTTTTTTTGTTGAGGAAAGTTATTTTACTAAATAATTGGAGTAAGTGGATACTATATAGAACCATGAAAAAGGTGAAATATATCAGAAAATTAAAATAAAGTTGTTGTATAAGATTAAAAACGAATGAGGAAGATGTTGACAAAACACGTTTGATCAAGGACATATGTTTTCGATGGTTCATGACCTAAATTTTGGTTTTTAAGACTAACCAAAACATTGGTGGACTGAACTAATGGATGTGAAGAAAATATTCCAATAGATAAGAGTATAAATATTCTTGGAGGATTAAAAATGGGCCATCTTTGAGGAATGATCTCAAAAAAAGAATGTTTTCTATTTATATAGGGTAAACTATTTAAAATCCTCCATCACATACTCACAAAAGTGGTATTCTTGATCTAAATGACCCTATAAAATCTCTTTTGGGAGGAAAACATTATTTGTACTTTTGTCTTCACCTAGTACCCTCAATTATTAATTAATATTTTAGGTAAGTGATGTTGAAGGTGAAAATAGGAGAAGAAAGACAACAATTAATCAATTCATGAGGTAAGGGAAGTAAAATTTAAATTCTATAATTATTTTACACCCCAAATTTTTCAAGCAATTTTGGATTTAAAATTTAAAATACATGATCTTCAATTGATTAATAATTAATTTTTATCTAAGACAAAAAATAAATAGGAATATCCATGATTCCATGGTCAATAAATTACTGTCAATAATAAATGATAATTAAAATATTGGAGGAATTATTAATGTTACCTTAGGGGAGTATATTTTATGAATCATGAATTAGTGAGGCTATATAATGTATATTATTGTAATTTCACTTCTAATCTTATTTCGTTAAACTTTTAAATTCCATGTTGATTATTTTATTATTATTATATATTCTAGGACTGACCAGTCCAATATTATATGTAAAATTCCAGAGAGGTTTCTTAATCTAATTTTCTCATTCTTTATTGAGAATATTTCATTATAGGCTTGAGAATGATTCCATATAAAACATAATGTGAATATTTCGAAAGATATGATTGTACAATGTAACTTTTATAATGACTGAGGAATATATATTAAAAATAAATCATCATCAAGACCCACCATTTTCTTTATTAAGTCTTACTACTTTTAAAACTAGGAATATTATTTTTTAGTGATGATACACATTAAAATACAATTTTATACCTTCTCTAGCAATAATTATTATATATGCCATGATATTCATTACTTTTAACATATAGGATAAGTCAAACATTATTTAATGAGATTTTTTCTCATTGAAGAGAATATTTCTGGAAATATTATGGGATTTGGAGATAATTTATTGATTTTAAATACATTTTAATCAGTGGATACCCTTCTTGAGAATGTTGAAAAATAATTATTGAAGAAAAATAAAATATTATTAAAAATGGGTTTTATCTTGGGTGCATGAAAATTTGTATTACATGACCAATGATCTTTTTATAACTATTGAAATTATTATTGTAGGGAGATCATGTGGGGCTAGGTGATGGATGTTATTTTTTTACAACAGGAATATTGCGAAAAAAGTGAAACAATTAGTAAAAAATGGAAAAAGAGGGTTTATATAATTTATTATGTTTTATTTTTCATTGTGAGACAATATTAAGTTTGAGAATGTGTTGAGATATTATTTTAAGTATATTGTCATTGATATAGAATTTTCAGTATCATGAAATGTACTAATTTTTGAAAGCTCATTTTCAGTCTTGAGGGTTTTTCATATCATTACCTAAATACTAAAATCCTATGAGTAATGTGATACTTAATATTAGGACCTTATGATTATTTTGGACCTTGGTATTTATAGGGTTGTGGTCTTAGATCATATTAGAGAATATTGTTAAGAAGAACATATTCTAGTTTGGAATGTAACTCCATTTACATTTTTACCTTGATTAATGAGAGTATATTATTAAAAATTGAGGTAAATCATAATTTTCATGAAGAGAAATAATATATTCTGAATCATGAATTAATATTAGGAGAAGGTCTTTCAAATTAAACGCAGAAGAGTAAAATAGAATTTCTTTTGTTTCATTGAAATGTGAGGAGTTAAAGAAACATTATATGTCATTCAAAAAGCTTATTAACCTATAATTATAGTATAATCTTCATGGAATTAATGTTTTAATATTGGTTAGACATTGTTCCATCTTTAATATGATGATATTTAATGTTTGTGGACCATTGTGAGTTTTATTGTGGTGGTATTTGATATATTAATTTCATATATATAATTTTTAAAGTAAATTTCAATAATATTATAATGTTATTGACAATAATTTCCAAATACTACCTATTTGAATTATTTTATTATTAAAATTAATATTAAATAAGTTTTTTAAAAATCTATGTGTATGATTTTTAATGTGAAATTTAACAATGTAAAAGTAATTTTAGTTGTAAATAATATGTCAACACCCATACATATCCCATAGAAGCAAGGTGTCCAACAAAAAAATGTATGTAGATTCAATTATAGGCCTATAAGTCTCATATTAAGAGAGAACATATTCATAGGATTGAAGGAATACATTGTACAACACTAACATGAAGAGGAGATAAAGCACCCAATTCATGTTGGCACAATTCACATATTGGTTGGCACAATTAAAAAGAATTTGAGGTATAGGTCGATAAAATATCCATTTTCTATAGAATTTTTACTGGATTCAAGGTAATAAATGATATGTAGTAAAATGGAACATTCCATGTGTGAGAATATATTCCCATTACATTGACCATTTATAATTAAAATGATTCCTCTTTTCTACTTGTGCATGTCAATTTACTTGGAGATAGCTTGCTGCCACACAATGGTTCATGTTCATCATATTTATCAAGTTAGGGTGCCATTAAAAACCATTTGCAAAACAAAAATTCAAATAATTAAACTACTAAACATTAGTAGATAGGTGATACATTTTCATGTGACAAAATATTTATACATGCTGTGAACAACATGAACAATTTGTATAAGGTAATGAAGAAAATGATTCATGGAATGGTTTTAGATGTTAAACAGCCTGGATCATTGCATGCACGTTTTGATAATAAATATAAAATATTATGCTAGTATTCATGAGATGAAGAATATATTCATAGTGTGAGTCATACAGGCATGCATAGACATGGACAGTCAAGTGCGGTTCACAGTGTGTGTTCCTATACACAATGTGAATCACCTAAAAAATTGTGAAACAATTATGTGTACTAGTTTGTTTTATGTAATGAACAAATTTAATGATTTATACTAGAAAATGATCATGAATTATGTACCATAAGTTCAAAATTTGATATAGTTAATTGTATTTCACTACATGAAAGAACAAATATTTAGATAATCTAGATATTCTAATGTGGGAAATATTACCTATTGAATAGTGTTTGGTATTTTTAATTGATATATGAAATGTGTTATGAATATGTAAATGATGAAAAATTTACATAAAATTCATATATGATGTAGAGAATATAAGGGAAATTTTAGATAGATAAACTATGGATATATATTGGGAGACCACCATCTATAAAAGTGACGTTGTTGTGTACATTAAAAGTTTTCAAATCCTGGAGACTATAGGCTTATGGCTGTAGTGCTTCTACTATAATAACAATAATAATAACCATATTATTTTTATTATTATCTTCAATTATTTTTTTGTCCCTCATGAAAACTTTGAGGGGATAATTCCCCTTAAATCAATGATTTGTAAAATAAGTGGTCTTTTTTAATGAATTATATATATATATATATATATATATACACCATGTTTTGGTTTCTACTTTCATCATTATATTATGAATATTTTCCCTCCCACACATGTAATGATCATTTTCTATATAAATTTTGAATTATCATTTAATTTATAAACTGTTTATTTTTAACCACCAAATAGTATTGAATAATTTAAGATAACTGTTTTTAAACAAGGTATCGAGAAACCAAACCCACTAATATACTAGATTACTTGATCATAAGAAAATAATAATTATTTTCTACCATGTGGATTTCTTCTTATACTTCTATTTTTAGAATTCTATAAACACTCTATTGACTATCTTTTAACACGACACAAATTTGTCCAAAATTCCAAACTCATGAGTTACTAAATTCCTTCTTAAAAATGTATTGAATCCCAACTAAAATAGATTAATGTTATTGTCATGATCTAGAAGGAATTCAGGGAGTACTGAGTTATTCATGTAAAATTGGAATCAAATTAACAAATATAATCCACCACTATTTTCATTAACTCCATGAAATTTCCTTTATTTTGAAATTAATATAACTATATGAAATAAATATTCAAATAAGTGGTAATTAAATTTATTCCATTCCATATCATTATTTTCCTCTAATTAAATTGTTTTCTCAATCAAAAAACCACCATTTATTATCTTAACACTATAAAAATAAGAGTTAACTTTTGACGTTCAATACGTCCCAAAACATTATATATCTTATCTAAAGAATAAATCGATCCTTTACCTTTCACAAGTTATCTGGATCCACTAAAATCCAAGTGGTTTGGTTTCATTAATTTATTCAATATAGTAATTCTCCTTTGAAGTTAATTTAATTTATCCATTTAATGGTGGGGAATCATTAATTACATAAATTAATTAACTTAAAACTTCCAAAAATTTATCTATTGCAATGATTTATGGTTGTTGTTTTGGTGAAATTATACCACATGATTCCCTTATAACATATAGTCCCTATTTTCTATGTAATTTTTATTGAAATTACATTTATTAGATTAATCAAAATAAAAATCCTCGAAAACAATCTCATGACAGTATAACAATAAATTATAATCTTTATTTATTATCTTTAACAACATCCTAACCATTAAATTTATCTGAAAAATTTCATCGATACCAACTAAAACAAATGTTAACCTATTCAACCAATAAATACTTGATTTATAATAAGGGCTACACATTCATAAATTTCCATGGAAATTTAAATTCATAGTTTTATAGAATTATGTAAAACATTACATAACAATGTGTACATTTCACCAAAATTTCAATTTTTTCCACAAAAACAGTTCTTTATAAATACACAATTTCATAATTCATAATAACTGCTATAACTAAAACTCTAGAATCATTAATGACTCTATTTATTCTTTATCATTGTGAAAAATAATTTAACATTTTGGATGAGTAAAAATCATATTTGGGGACATTAAAGAAATGAATATAATATGTATAGTTGTGAACATAATATATTCAAAATAATTTTTTAGTATTCCTAGTAAAAAATTGAAATCAAATATCAATTTAACATTCCAAAGAACAACATAATTTTAAAATTGATTTCATGAAAAAATTTATATGAATTAATAGTTGACAAATGAAAATATTAATGGTATCTTAGAAGCTATGAAAACTCACGAATATCATTCCTTGAAAAATAATTATTTCACCTATATTTTGGAAATATTAAAAAAAAATCCATAAAAACATATGCTCATTGCCTTACATTATATCAACCCCAAACCTAGAAGCTTGTATTATATGACTCCAACTAAAACATTTTCATAAAAAACAAGGAATTTCATCTCAATGGATCAATGATTTTTGTATTTATAGTGATATAGAATCAAAAAATTGTCATGAATTATAATTGAATACATAAACAAAAAAACAATTTTTTTGAGAATAAAATTATTCCCTCTAGAATATCCTTTAATATAAGACATATTATTCTTCATGGAATCATGGATAAAGTAAAAAAATATGGGTGAACTCAAATGATCAGTAAGGGTTATGCATAGTGGAAGCTATCATAATTCAATAAGAAAAATCAATATATATATGTAAATAATGGAAAACACAAGCCATTTAAATAAATGGATATAGAATAATAAATATGGAAAGGAAAATCAATAATCAAACAATCCATTTAAATAACTGGGTAATGAATAATCTATATGGAAATATAAATAAATAAAAAAACATTCCATTCTATCAATAAATTAATAATAAAATGAATTATTAAATAAGATCATAGTGAAAATGTAAAGGATAATAATAACTAAATTCTGATTGAATGAAAGGATTAATTTTTTGACATCATGTTTCCCAAGTACATGAACCCTTTACCATCATGTTATACTCTCAACATAGTTTAAAATTGATCGGTAGAAACTCCTTTAATTCAAGCTAGACAACCGATTCATCCTATGAGATTATCGATGCATGGATGGGATAATAGTAACAAGGACCCACCCATGTCAACATGTATAAATTATTCCTCATATATCAAATAATCAATTTAATTCATGGTAATGATTCTTATGATAATTAATCCAATTGAGTAAAGAAAAGGCATATATCAATATTTCCAAAACTAGTTATATACTAATCAAAGTAAAGAAAAATATGTAGAATTGTGATATAACTTCAGCATTAATAATAAGAATGATAAATAATATTTATTTTTGTGATAAATTAATATTCTAATGATAACTAAAAAGTGATTATTTAATGGGTGAGATAATGACTAGAATATGAAACAAGGAAGTGAATTTTGGTGCATTCCATTATCAAAATAACCATAACCCCTCCTCATATAGAGTAATTATATGGTCATTAAAACATATACCAATTGGTGTAATAATAAAGGTTTTTTTAAATATCTTCAAAAAAATTCCTCAGGAAAATATACTTTTCAATTTTAAATCATTTTGAAAATCCTTTTCATTGAAAATCACATTAAAAAAACTTTTCATTAAAGATATCCTCAGAAACATTCATGGGAAGCATCAATGAAAATATGGCAATGATATATGGTAATTTTGTACATGTTTTAAATGTTAAATATAAAATACATGTTTAAATACAAAAAGGGTATGAAAGTTCTTTATTTAAAAAATGACAAGATCATTTCGGGCACATTTTCGGTAAAAGAAAATCTGGAAATATTTAGAGATGATAAAAATATTGATTGGATAAATATTTTTATTGATTAAAAATGGGGAAAACATAATTTAATAATTTTTTTTATATCGTTAAATAAAATTTCAATTATTATAGAAAATATGGTTTTTTATGGAAACAAATTTATAATCAATGATATAATTAATGTCAGGTTTTCTAAAGAAACTTCTCAATTAATTTATGTTCATGAGACAAATTTTTTTTACTAAAACATGAAAATATAATTAATAACCATAAGATAAAAATATTAAATATTTTAATAGAAAATGATCAAATAATTTTCTTCAATGAAATTTCAAGTGAAAACAATCCTGAATAAAATAATATTTTGAAGTAATCCTTGAAAGGATCATTACATTGAAGTGAGAATCAACCAATGAATAAATTATATGTATCAAATATAAATATACATAAATGTATGACTACCACGTTATTTTATAAAATTCCATACACACATAATCATAGAATATTAACGATAATAAGGAAGTAATATAACCCAATGAAAATATATTGAGTTATAAAATTCCTTACCACTTTGAAACACCTAATTCAAATCCCCTTATGTGAATGAATTAACATTGAAATATAAAATACCGTGAATAAATAATTATTCATGATAATACATGTTAATGTTGTAGTATATACACTATATAAAATAAATTTGGTGAAAAACACTATAAAATGCATTAATGAAATGATATTGGGATGAAAAGCATTACCATCTGACTCCTTTTGGTTGAATGATATTCAAATTCTTGTATAATTTTTATAAGTGTGTTATTAAATTATTATAGAACTATATAATTATTTATAATATCATTTATTATCCTCTTATAACATTTTATCACCTGTTAGATAATACACAGTCATTTTGTTCATTGTTTTGGGTGTTAATTTCCTTGTTTTCTCATGAATGTCTCATCATGAATAATCCAGTTCATGCACATATTATATTGTTCAATGATCACAGTAATAATAATATTTTTATAATCATAATATTAATTTTTTAATTTTATTTATATCTCATCATTTTGGTGTTGTGATGAAAATATAGTCACATCGCATTATTAAGGTGGTATTCTACACAAACACGAATGAAGTTATCACCTATAAGTGAGTGAAATGGAATGAAAGAAAATTATATATATATATTATCTTTCTAGAATGCTAAATATGTCATTTATATCAAAATTATGTCATTTATATTACATATAATCATTAAATTTATTTTTATCACATTCCATGCGAAGCATCAGTTAATGACGAATAACAGTATTTCTCGAGATGGTTGTCCTTCGAAAATCCAACTGACGTTATCATATCTCATACGGAATGGAATTGAAAAATATTTATATGATATAATGAATGTATATGTATAAATATGTTATAAATATCATAAATATCATATATAAACTACAAATCCATCATTATTAGCAACAATGGAAGGTGGTGATGGAAAAAATGAATGACATCCATTCACGTTGTGGTAGTCCGCTGTACATAGGAATGAAGATTTAAAAACACATTTAATAGAAGTGTGTGCAGTTATAGGTTATACCCTTAACATAACATCATATATATAAATATATATGTTAATTATAATATTATATAATCATGTTATAATAGATTCAGATGGAGTTAGAGAAAAAATAAAACAAATACACTCATTGAAGAACATTACCTACCCTTTAGGTTATCTCCTTAGGCTTGAAATAAAAAATTCCAAGGTAATATTTATTCAAAATATAAGTATTCTAAGATGATGGAAGATAATTGTTATGTTATTTTGGTAGGTATTTCTTGATAAACATGTTTTCAGATGTGTGGAGAAGGGAGAGTGTGAGTGTCCTTTTATAGTTGATGAGGAGTGACATTCATAAAAATAATCAAAATTATTCAGTATTTGGAAGTCACCTGAAAAACATTTGTATTCAAAATTTAATAATGATTTCAGGTATTGTTTATTTGGTCATGAAAAACCACTACAACACAACAATAAATACATTTTATAATGTTTATCCTTGTCTTCTAGGTTTCAGTACTTTTACAATTTTAGTCATTCACTATGGTAACAAGTTTTCTAACCTAGTTAATTCATAACTTAGGAATAAATTAATGTGATACATATAATAAATTTATGAATAAATGGATGAAAATATTTAATATTATTCATTTAAAATAATCACATTTTTTTAAAATTAATTTTAACAGAAGCCAATGTAATGTACAAAAACACTACACTGACCATAATTATGCTGAAAAACTTTTTACTATTGTAGGATCATTTTGTTCATTATAGAAGACCAGTTGTTCCATAAATGGACAATATATAATATTTATTTACATTTAAAAATACATTTGAAAAGTATTTTAATCTTATTAATAGTAAATAATTTAATAAAATTTCATTTATTATAAATAACAAGAATGTAAATTTTGAAAATATTTATTTATTTTAATTTTAATAAATATCAATAGTATTAGAGATATAAAAGATATTTTTTATATTATTTTTCAAAAATAATATAATAAAGTGAAAATTTAATTCAGCTCAATATTTCATTCAATTTACATCATTTTTAATATTTTTTGTATCATTTATTCAGTTTATTTTTTTAACAAAATAATCACTATGTTGGCATTTATTAAAAAATTTATGTAATTATTTCATTTTAAGAAAATATAAAAAATTTTAATGATACAAAATCATTTAAGTTTTGTAATTATATTTATAACCAATAATATGATTTTTTTCTCTTTCCTGAATAATTAGAGATATTAAATGCGGTGATGGTTTATTTTTATAATTTTAATTTAATGACTAGTTATATAAGACACATTCATGGAATCATATCACAATAAATCATAAAAATAGAGAATAAGGTTTAACAGTAAAAAATATGTTCATATAATTGGTTTTATAAAAGTTGGTAGGTCATTATACATGTTATATTCTATGTTTAACCACTAAGTAGGGTTGTTTTACCTTAATAAATATAGTTAATTTTATGTGATTTCACTCATAATTCTAGGAAAAAACTATGTTAAAATAATTATAGAATAAAAAATAATGATGATTTAAAATATATAAATCATTTTTTGAATTTAATATCACAGAATTTAAATAATTTAATTTAAAATTAATCCCACAGATGTTATTATAAAGTGGGTTTTTAATGTAAAAATGTTTGAAAGCTAACAAATTTTTTATATCTAAATTAAATATAAAAATTATTCCAATGAACTAAATTGGATTAATTGATTAAAAATTGAATCAATTATAGTTTTTAAAAAATTATAAATATATTTTATCTTTATAAATATATTTTTTAAATTGGTATTAATTTAAAATTCCATATTTTTCACTAATCATAAAAAATAAAACTTATGAGAAAAAATAACCTAAAGATTATTTTAATATTCCAATTTAAAATTTTATGTTTATTTTTTCAAATAATGATTATAAAATTGGTAATATTTAATTTTATGTTATGTTCACCAAGAATGATGAAACAGTTATTTAGAAAAAATATTTTTTTAGAAAACATTCTTTTAAAATGAATTTTATTTTATTTTACATCAATATATAGACAATGTTTTTTAAAATTATATTTTTTAATATTTTATTTACTATTATTCATTCACTCCATTAAAATTTATTAGTGATAACTATCATATTAAATACTAAAAATAATATTAATAATAAATATTTTATTGTATAGTAAATCTCTATCATGTGTGTAACTCATGAAATCAATGTAAATTGTTGTTGTCTATGATGAAATATAAAATCATTATTGTGTGTAAATCAAGGTAGAATTAGTGTTTCATATATTTCCATCTAACATGGTATTTTTTGATACACAGACTATCAAATAAAATCATATTCTTTTAGAATTTTTCATGTGTTGTATTCTCCCCATCTTAAATAAACGGTGTCCTTACAATTAAATCATGACCACAGTAATCCATGGTTTTCTATTTGAAAATTGAAATCACAAATCATGTTATGTTTTTATAAAAAAATACACATAAAATTAAATAATTTAAAGTACCATGTTCATATGTAATAACACATAACTTTGTTCCCAAGTTGGAGAACATTGGTGGAAGGCGCAAATATGGATATTTAAAAAAATACATAAATATTTATAGATAGTGATAGAGATCATTGATCATAATAAATCGAATGATAAATGGGAATTTTAGGGCCTCAAATATATAAACATATTATAATTTAAAATACCATTTGTTCTATAATACCCTCTAAATTTTTCGAAATATTTTTTTTGTAATTAAATTAATATTTTTGATATTATCCATTCCACAAAACACAGAATATAGTTTGTGTTATATGAATGAAATATGTTTGGGTTTCAATTCATGAAACTCCAACTTAATATTACACTAAATTCAACCCTTATATTATCTTGATACATAAGGAACAATATGTTTGGCTTATATTAGACATAACGTTGAGTTCAATTAATAGCTTGTGTAACAAGTATGTCCTAGTTTTACCAAATTGCATTATGTTATAAATATTATTATTACAATATTGTTATAGTTACCACCAAGTTATTGGAATGGAATTTAAGAATATTATTAAATAAACTATGTAAATAGTTTTTTTAAACATTTATATATAATTAATCATTTTTTAATCAAATAGTATAAGGAAATATTAGGACTATTTGAAAATTAAGAAATTACTTTTCTAATAAACCTATTTTTATATATATAAAGAAACTTTTTTCTCTATAAATTAAAAAATATTTTGATGAAATTTTTCATTATAATATATATATATAATATTTATTAAATCCATAATTTTTATAGTCTTATGATATAATTTATAGGTATAAGATAAGAATAAATTCAATTTTAAGAATAAAAAATGTAACTATCTAAATAGTAATTTTACAACCTTTTAATGGAGAACCCATTTTAAATTTTTTTTTGAAATATTTATATCTTTTTATCTAATAAATAAACATACATTTTGAAATCAAAATATAAAAATTTTCATTGGATGAATATTTTATTTTTTAAAAAAAGTTTCATATTATGATAAATAATGAAAAATACTGATTTTTTTTCAAAACTGCTTTTTTCATCTACATTATATATATATATATTAAAATTTTAATATTTTATAAAGTATATTTAAGTAAATTGAATATTAATTAATAAATTTTAGGTAATTTTAACAAATTTCTTATTCAAATCTGATAGAAATACTTTTCAAACATTTGATATTTTTACATTAAAAACTTATTTCTCGTCACGTCTATGGGGTGAATTTTAAATTAATTTCTTCCACTTATGTGATTGGAATTTGAAAGAATGGATTAAATATTTAGAATCATAATAATTTTAAATTTATAATAATTTATTCATTTTTTTTCTTCAAAAATATTTGGGAATATAATTAAATTTATTTATAATGATTATGTTAAAAAGGAATTTACATCGTGGATTAAAATTAACATAAGGCGATAAATTACCTAGTAACATGTCAAACATATATTTAATGTGAATACTTCAACCATATCCCCTTTTATATAAAATTAAATATTATTTTACACTCATTATATATGGGATACCTCCCAATATTTCTTACCTTTTTATATTTACACGAATGACACTCCCCATCAACTATAAAAGGTCACCCACCCACACAATTCCATGAATCTATAAGGCATGTGGGATCATCATAAACCAGATTAAATAATCTCCCAACATCCATACTCGTATCCTATAGGCCTCACTTTTCAAATAACACCAACTAAGGAATCCTTATGGTTTAAACTAAAAAGAGTTTCCCAAAGAAGAGGTAACATCTTTCTATAAGCTCTCTGATTTTACTTTCATTATCCACCACATAATTTTTCTAATTACATTATTGTTTAATAACATAAGTATCATAAATATACTTATATGTTTTTATTATATTATTTTTACCTAAACATACAAACACTTCCATCAAATGAGTAACGAACTAACGGTATGTGTGTGCGGCGAAATGTTGCCACATGAAACAATGTCATTCGTTTTTCCTTTACCACCTCTCGGGGTTTTGAATTTAAATAGACATAAAAATTTTATATTTTTTAAATTATATTTATTATGTATTTATTATTCTAAAATTATTATATAAAACATACATTCATTCTTGACATTTTATGTAAATAGGATAACATTATTTATTGATGTGTGGTCTTATGCCACACCAATGTTATGTGATTCGTTCACACTTTGAAGGAAATGTATCAAGGATGTGTTTAGTGAAATTATTTGAAAGAAATGAAATAATAATGGTACTTTAATTATAATATATATATTTATAGATATATATTTCATTTAATTTATTTCGTTCTATAGGATAATAAAATGGAAATAACGTTCAAGTGTATGTACGACCTATGATCCCCATTAGTGGTGTATTCTATTTCATATTTATATCGTTAATAGATTATTATAATTATTTATAAAAGAATATATATATGAAATTTTTGCTATTGAATACATTCTTTAAATAATAAAATTATGATCTATATAATAGGATCAGGAGTAAAAATCAAAACATATACGAAAAACAAAACTGATATTAACCGAAACGTATTGTTAAGATGGAATTGTTATTTAACGTGTAATATAAAGTCATAATAAAATTACATATGGTATTATAAATAATATTATGGTTCTTTAGTAGATTTTTAATTAAATAATATTTATTATAGATGGCATTTTAGCATTTATGATTATTTTTAATATTGAAGGTAAGGGTTTTCACAACTCACTTTTAATTTTCTGAGATATATGATATATTCACCACTTATTATTATTATGTGGTCTATATAATACCATATGGGTTGTTATATCATGAATTTTCTAATCTAATTATATTAAAAGATTAAATTAATGTTATTATATCTTGTGGATCATGATTCAAAAGTTACTCACGTAGTAAGGGGATTTCTTGTCTCTCTTTTATTTATGTGAGACTTATAACTTATTATCCACTGATTTATTTTGATTGATTTATATAATTGTCATGGATTAATGATATGATTATTATATATGAAATTATGGGTATTTATATACCCATTTTATGATCCTAATTTCATGAGGTTTTATGGTTTAAATGTTACCACATTAGTGAGGTAGATTTGGATCAATTTCTCTTCTTTAAGACACATGATTTTATGGAACTATTTTTGTTCAAGGTGTATATGTTGCCATTTGACAGGTTATATCTACAATAAACTTCCTCAAATTATATTTTAATCATTATATATTTTCATTTTCCTTCATTTGGTGGTTTTATTCAAATTTACCGAGGTGGTAAGAGCTTATTGCAACAATCTCACCGTTTATCACTATTATTTATGATTACACATCCATTGATGACATATTATGATCCAAATCGCAAATAAACTCATGGAGTTTCTTATAATATGGTAATTCATTATATCTTAATGTTTTAATACCATTTTAACTCTTTTTTAATTATGATAATTTAGAGTTTTTTTAGAAAAAATGACTTTATTTCCTTCTTCGGTCAGAACCCTGTTTCATTTAAAAATACATGTTTTCAAAAATGTTTTAATTTTTGTAAATATTGTTTTATGAAAATATTCAAGGTAAAATTATTTTAAAATGTTTTATGGTTTCCAAGATTCAATTATATGTTTTTAAGACCATTTTAAAACAAAAATGGTTGTCAAAAATATTTTATGTTTTATAAATGTTATTTTCAATGATGAAAGGATATTTTATGGAAGAATTTTTTCTAAAAGACCATTCAAAATTATCTTCCATATAATATTAAATTAATATGAATTTATCAGGACTGTATAGGGAAATTATTCAAAGGCTACATTCAAATTCATTCCCTAAAATAATTTTGTTTTTATGGCATGATGTTTGTAAAACCTATTTCTATTTCATGGGTAATATTCTTATGAAAACTTCTTAATATCATAAGTTATTCTATGATGAAATGATTTGGATGGATATATATTATTATTAGGTTATTATAAGTTGAAATTTTTATTAAACCTGTTTCATTTCATGTGTTTGGATTTGATGTTAGTAAAATCCATCTCCTTTTATTGATCATGATATGATGAATGTGTTCTCTTATGGACCATGTCTGAATGATTTCTTTATATGATGGGTGTGAATTGTATCTCCCTCAAATTCATTGGGTAATGACAATTTTTATATGATCTGAATGGGTACAAGTGTTGTAGCCCATTCCTGAAAACATGATGGAATAAAAGTTAATTCCCAATCCCAAAACAAGAGAGTACACAGGTTGTGGCCTTGTATCTAAAACAAGAGGGTAAACATGTTGCTTCCCATTCCTAAAAACTTGATGGTATATGCATTGTAACCTAAGACAAAAAAAGATGGTATATTAGTTGTAACCAAATCCCAAAAAAAGAGGCTACAATGTTTGTTCACCTATGAACGAAGCATGTACATGGGTGATTATCTAATCCTATCTTGTCATGAAGGTCTTGGTAGGTATCCTTGGTATAAGGATATATGTGCTTATTTTTATATGAAAATTTATATTCCTTTTTCCTATGTCATTATCTCATATATTATTCTCTTGTTCCATTATTATTTTTGTTTCATGAACTCCCAATCTTTATTCCATGACTCATATATATGATCATTGATATGATTGGTATGATACTCAAATTTTATTTTGATGGTCACATACCCTTATGCTCATGTTATGATTATGTTTCTCCTTTATTTACCCTTCCTGGGATTCTTAGCTCTACCATTCATTTGTTTTTGTTCCCTATTGTGGAAAAAAGTTTTTCAATTAAGTAATAAAGTGGATGGTCTTTGTGGGAAACATTGAGGATCTTTCCCCAAGATATAATATTTTATTTCATGTTTCCAAAGACAATAAATTATTATGATCCTCCGAAATATAATTTTCTAATGTTAAAAATATTAATATAAATTCATGTAATATCCATGTGTGTTATACCTTTTTCTCTATAGGTTTAATATAAATGATGTTATTGGGATATAATTTCTATTTCATGATCATTTTACAAATGTTTAGGTATTATTTTACTTTATAAGATTGTAATAAAATATATATAGTTAATATGTTTCTATTTTATAAAAATTGTCATTCTTTGGTTTTTCTTCATTCAATCTCCAATTTATCCCATATACCATGAAATTAATATCCAAAAATAATTTTTTATTAATAATGAAATAAATTTTTTATTAATGGATCATAAGACTCATAAAGAGTGAAAATTGTTTCCACATGTCTCTAATTATTTACCAAAACTAATATGGTTAGAAAATTTTATCCAATTTAAAAATATTAATCTCTAAAACTCAAAAGTACGACCACTAGTTCATCATTAATATTTAATTCTCATATAGTTTTCAAAAAAACAATAAAAAATTAATAATTATATATTGTAGGCCCATTGTAAGAATGGAAGCCATATAATCCATAGGTTAGGGGTTCATGCCCCAACACAATTATGGATGTGATAAGATGTCACCTAGCTTGATGGTTGGTTTTTTGTAAACTATATTAATATTATACCCAAAAATTTACCAAAAATAAGATGGTAATCCATGAAATAAAATAAATCATTAAATAACCTTTTGACAATGTTTTTCAATATAAAAATTTCTTTACAATGTATAATAATCTTCTTAGACTATTATTATAATGTCATTAATTATCATATTAACACTAATGCTAATAAATACATTGAATGTTATATCCATAAATTTTAAAGGATTATTCTTCAAAAAAAAAAATTCATTAAAAAAATATACTTTTTATAAATTTATCCCAAATATTTTTAATCATGAAATAATATCATCATATAAAAACTAGAAGAGGTGTTTGTGAACAATAACTTATGATCCATTTTAAATATCTAAACCAATTATGGTATCCATAACAGATAATTTAAATTTTTTAAAATTACTACTAAGATTTAACACAATAATTAGGCACTTCATGATTGTTATAATGAAAATTAAATTGTTAAAATACTTCTATAATTTAATTTTTCAATCCCAATACTTAGTACATTTTATTTTAAGATATATGAATCTTTTTTTTAGTGTTTAACTGAGGTCATTCACTATAAGTATCTATTAAAATCCTTTATAATTGTTTATAAGGAAATTTTAATTTTTATAAGAATATCCCCCATGATAATCAAACTAGGCGCACAATATGGACAATTCTCAAGTACTAGGTAATTATAAGGTTAATCATGATGAACCCATTTCATTTTTATAACCCTATGTATATTTCCCTAGAAACACATCCAATTTTTTAATCTGGATAGGTATGTATTTCAATGGAAAACCAAATAATCTCAACCTTACTAAAACATTAGGAGGTTCTTCTGTAGTTTTCCTCTAATTCCATATTAGGATATTGTTCCATAATTGATCTCTTAATATATCTAGTTCCCAATGTTTTTACTAAACATCCTCTAATAACAACTATAGAAACCCCTAGCCTAGATGTCCATATATGGTTTCTACTACCATTAAATCAGCATAAGATACAATGAATTTAACATAAATGGTTTGAATAGTTTAGAAATGTTTGATAACTAGATACATATTTATGTATTGAAATAAAATTCATTTAAAATATTAAAACATAATTTTTTTAGAGAATAATATTTCTTACACTATCATATCAGTACATGTCAATGATATTATTCGCCACGTAATTCTAGAGAAAACGAAACAAAATAAGAGTGATATAAAAACAATTAACAGTTAAGTACAACTAAATCTATCTTGAATCAATAAGAATAATCAATATGGAAGGGTAAATAACTAAGAACACATGCCATTTAAAAAATTTGATATAGAATAATCAATATGGAAAGGTAAATATATAATCCTACATTATATTTAAATAAATATTTAAGACATAATCAATATAGAATGGTCAATAATAGAATAAAAATATGTTTAATAAAAATGTTAAAATTAAATGAATCCACTAGTATCATCATAAGTAAAATCTTATTGATAATAACAACTAAATTATGAATAATGGAAATGATTAATTATTGGATGTCATGTTTCCTTGGAATATGAATACATTATCATTGAGATCTGTTATCATGATTGCTTAAACATAGTTTATAGAAACACATTTAACTAAGGATTTAAAACTGATTCATCCCATGAGATTACCAATACATCAAGGGGATATCATTAACCATTTCCAACCCATGTCATTAGGCAAAAATAATTCCTCATAAATCGAATAATAGATTTTATTCATAAACAATGTGCCTTCTCATCGAATATTCATATTTGGAAATGAATATATATATATCAATATTTTCAATGTTAATTAAACATCATTAAAAGAAAAAAAATTGTGCAGAAATGAGATATGGTGTATGGAAAAAGAATATATTATTAAACAATACATATATATATGGGAAATTAAATATTTAATGATCATAGGAATGTGAATATTTAAAGGTGGAGTAAATGACTAAAAATGAAATAAGCAATTGAATGTAAATATATTCCATGGTCAAAAAATAGTAATCCATCCAGAGAAAGATTAAGGATGGTATCAATACAACATATATTCATTTTTGTGAGAATATGGTGTTTTATTCATTAAAATATCATTGAAAACATTAATTTGAAAGATATCTTTTTCATTTTATATAATAATTTGAATTTTTTTTAAATAACATTCAAAAAAATATTATTTAAAAATAAATTTTAATTATGAAAGGAATGATTAAATAAAATTGTGCCAATGAAATCAGAAATTCCATTACAAGTCTTAATATTTTAAAATAATTCCCTTTTTAATGTAAAAATGGTATAAATGATAAATTTTTAGAACAAGACAAGTAAATTCTTTATTCATTTCTCGGTAAAGGCCTAATAGGAATGTTTTTTGAAAATGAGATAAGGTCCCATTGAATTTTTTTAAAAGAGTAAAATTGCGTGAAAATTACATTAATAACCGATTTTTAAAATTTTGAAATAATTTTTTAAAACATATTTAGAAAATATGGTTTTGAAAGAAAACACATTATTGAGTAATAATATGAATTAAGTCTTATTTCATTAAAACATATTCTCGATTTATTAAATAAAAACATATTGATTTTTTTACGGTTACTTGAAAATATAATAAATAATCAGAGTTGAGTAATTTTAATGTTTTCATTAAACAAAATTAAAGTAATTTCTATAAATTGAAAATCAATCGTAAAAAATCTTGAATAAAGGGATATTGTTAAGTTAACCCTTGAAAAGATCATTCCATTGAGCTATGAATCGATGGATGAATAGATTTTGTGTATCAAATATAAATCAATATAAAATAATGCTAAATAAAATAATATATTTTTAAAAGTCATTACACACATAATCTTATAATATTAATGACTATAGGGAAGAAATATAACTCAGTGAAAGGAATTTGAGTTTTGAAATTTTTTACCTCTTTGTAATCATTATTTAAAATCCCCTAAAATGAAATTACTCCAATTTAAATGAAAAAAATACATATAAATTAATATTCATGATATTAAATTTCAAAGTGGATTTATATATACTATTAAAAATAAATTCACAGCATGAAAATATAATATTCTTCAATGAAATGTTATTAAGACGAAAACCCTTACTTTACAATTCCTTTTTGTTGTAGGCTCTTTAACATACTGTATAATTGTTTTTATCATGCTATTAACATATTAATGAGAAATTTTAATATTTATAATATAATATATTATCCTATTATAAAATTACATAACCTATTTTTAATACTCTTTCATTGTTTTCATTATTTCGGGTGTTAATTACATTGTTTTCTCATGAATAGATCACCATGAATGATTCGGTTATTGTTATTATTATATTTATAAACCATATCCAGAATCATAATCATGATATAATAATGAAAATAATTATTTTATTATACTTATATATCATGTGGTGATGAAAAGAGATTCACAACACCTCGTGAAGTGACAGCCCACACAGATATGAATGATGCAACGACCATTACATGAGTTAAAAGAAAAAAAACAATATGATATATATATTATCATTATAGAATAAAATATATGTTATTAATTTACTAATTATTTCATTTATATCATATATAATCATTAACTTTATCTTTATCCCCTTCCATGGGAAATTTTAGTGAAAGAAGAATCACATCGCTTTGTGAGGCAGTAGTCTGTCGTACACATGACTGGAATTATCGAATATCCTAAATAATGGAATGAAACATGATATATATTATATAATAACTATATAGGTATAAATAATTTATAAATATTATATATATCATATATATAAACTATTAATCCTTCATTATTCTAATCCTTGAAATGTGGTAATGGAAAAACGAGAGACATCAGTTCGTGAGGTGGTAGTCCGCCGTACACACAGTTAATATTTTTGTAACCCATATGATTGAATTGTGTGAAGATATAGGTTTCAGAAATATCATAAAAAATATAACAAAATTTAGTATACATATAATAGTATATAATCATGGTATAATAGAAATTTACGGAGGTCAAGGATGAAGTAAATCCAAGATCCATGTTGAAGAACGTTACATCTCTTTAGGGTAATCTAGAAATTCAATTACTAGAGCAACCCTAAATTTTATTTTCATCCAATAATAATCCTTATTGGATTTTAGGATCTATTTTAATCATGTTTTGGTCTAGGAAAATTGATTTAGAGGTGTGGAGAATGTGGAAATGTGTTCCATTTTATCGTTTAGTTGGAGTGTCCTTCTTGTAAATACTCAATGGAATTATCAATTAGGAGGTCTAACTTAAATAATTTGAATATTAAATGAATAATAAATTCGGTTAGTGTTGATTTGGTCAATAAAAACCTCCACCATGCGAAAAAATCATTTTTATATTGTTCTTCCTTAACATTTAAGTTTCCATATATTTACCATTTTTTCACATTGTTAATATATTTTACATCCTTGAATATATATATTTTAAGAAAAAATTGAATATATAAATATTAGAAAATGTATTCCAAATAATTATAAATATGATAAGTAATTTAGAAAATAAAAATTTCATGTGTGTTGAAAATTAATTTTAACAAAAGCACATATAATACTCACTACTTTAACCCTAACTGCGCTCAGAACATTTTTACTATTTGTGGTTAAATATGTTCATTATATAAAATATGTCGGTCCATTAATGGAACATATAATATATTTTTTTTCAATTTAATGTTACATGGTTGAATATAGAGTATTTAGTATTTTTAATTCAACTAATAAAATTACATTTATTATAAAATAATATTAATTTCAATTTTGAAATTATTTACTTATTTTTAATTTAAACATATCAAGGTAATGATGGAAGCAAAATATTTTATATTAACACCTGTGTAAAATGTTATAATCATATGAAAAATTAATATATCTTTATAATTCACTCCATTTACATGAATTTAAATATTTTTAATATCATTTATTCAATTTAATTGTTACATAAATAATACATTCTTCGATGTTTTTATGCATTTAAAGTAATTAAATGAACTATAGAAAATTAAAATAAATTATAAGGATAAAAAATCAATTTTACATTCAAAGGTTTTTTTTCGAACAAATAGTATGATGTTTTTACCTATATCAATTTGCTAGTGATATTAAAAGAAATAGAGGTTCTTTTGTATATTTTCATTTACTTAACATAATAACAAGAAAGTTCGTCCATGGGTTCTAAACCCAGGACCCAAATTTAATTGAAAAAAAGATAGTAATGATACATCAGATTAAGGGGGTGCTTACATGCATAGAATTACACCATAAACCAACACAAATGCACAAAAATGATGAGAAAACAATGTTTTAAAGAGAAAATGTTATAATATTAAAAATTAATTTATATCTAAATTCGATATAAAATTATTCCATTAACATAAATTGGATTAATATATATAAAATTTAAAATAATAAAATTTAAAATCAATTAATAATATTATATTACATTATAAATAAACTTAATGAAAATTCAATTTTCATTTAAAATTTTGTATTTTTCGCAACTCATCAAAAAATTAATCTTCTGTGAATTATACCAAAAATTAAAATGAAGATAATTTTTATAGCGTGATTTAAAGAAATTATTATTTTAAAAAAAATTCTATGTATGGTAAAATTGAATTTTAAATTATGGTTGCAGAGTATGATTAAATTGTCTTTTAGAAAAAATAATGTATTTCTGAAAAAATTTGTTTTTTAATTATAATTATTTTATTTGTAATAAATAAATAACAACTAGAGCTTTTAAAACTATAGATATTCATAAATTATTTAACCCTATTGACTACCCCTATTCAAAAATCTAGTCAATAACTATAATATTAAATAATAATTATTAATATATATTGTTGTTTGAAAAACATAGTCTTATGTGTAACATTAACTATCAAAGGAACTTTCTATTGTGTGTATTGTAAACATAAATTATTGTTTATATAATTATATACAAAATAATCATTTCATGTAATTAAATATAACTCATTATTGTGATTATATATAACTCATTATTGTGATTATTTTACACTATCAAATTAGAAGTCATTCTTTTAAAATATTTAGGGTGTTTTTAATCATTTTTAAATCAATAGATTTCCTTTATAAACCATTTATATTATATCGTTTACGTACATTCGGAAATTCTCCTTAAATTAACACTTTTTATAACATTTATAATGGATTCACCTAACTAAATAATTCCTCTATCTTATTGGAGTATCCTATGACCTATAATCCAAAATCACATTACCCATTGCATTGGAGAACTATACCAGGTGAACCCTTTAGGAGAGATATATTTGGATCACCTTAAATTCCTAAAAAATTTCATATAATCATAGAATGAATAAATAACTTATAGATTTAAGTATAATCATATAACAAATTTAAAATATCATTCAATAATATAATTCCTTATACTGTTATTTATGACATAGATATTAGAAAAGTTTTGTTTTTTAATTTTTATAAAAAATAATATTTCCGAAAATACAAAGAGAAATATTTAATTTAAAAAAAATAATTCAATATTGTGAAGGAAAATTTTTAAGGAATGATGGATATGACTATTAGAAAAATAATTCATACTGTATGCATTAAGAAATGTTTATTTTATTCTTTTTATATCAAATTTATCATGACATGTATAGTAAATGTTTAAAAAAATTAATTTTTAAACCATTAAATAGAAAATCATGATTAGCTGAAATTAAATATTAACATTATTTGAACTATAATTAAGATAATCCATTGAGAATTTTGATGAACCTGAATATGGAGGAGAAATATTTGTACAGAATACTTAAAAATAGGGAATTAAGGAATAATCACTAGGAATAAGTCTTGTTTATCTTCGAATTTTCTCTAACTAATCATCCTAAAAAATCTCCTAATATTACTCACATTAAGCCTAATAGTATCAGTCTTTTTAGGATACAATTACCTCTATAACATGGAGGTTTCTAGGATGGTATTTTTTTCATAAATTTTTAGAGCTAAATGGATCGAACTATGTGAATAATTGAAGAGATGAAGTTACCTTTTATAAGATAGAGGTGTGGCAAAAATTTAATTACATGATATTTAAAAACAATATAAACACTTAATAAATGGAATGTGGATCCAAAACTATCAAATTTTAAATATAATATGATATGTTTCTAAATAAAATCTTTAATTAGGATTTAAAATAATATTTTTTGGCATCATTAATTGATTTTTAATTTGGTTAACAAATTTTACACTTTTAATAATTATTGGGGTGATAACGTTTTAACATGGTTAATATTCATAAGGATTAAAAATTAAATTTGTCAATTTATCATATTTGAACAAAATTATTCCTAATTTGAAATAGTTTTTTTATTATTAGACTTTTATTCGTGATATAATTTAATTTTTATATGAAAACAAATATTGAAATTAAAACAGCTTGTAAAAAATCCATTTTTCATTACAATGAATTAATATGAAAATAAAATATAATTTTGGTTATTAAGGAATTAATTGGACAATTTTTATTAAAATGAGATTAGTATAACATTTTAATCAATATAAAATAAAATGGGACTTTTAAAATACAAAAAAATGACAGTTTCAATAAAAATAGTATTTTTCACTACTCACCCAGAAATAAATATTTTCCAAATAAATCAATAAAACATACCAAGAAAAATTTTAAATTTTGAAATCATTAATTAATTAATTTTTATCAAATTAAATTACTAAATTATTTATGTTTAGCATTAAAATAAACCATATAACATTTAAATAAAATAAAACTATTCATTCTTTGACTGATAAATTATATTGTCATTCATAAAATAACGATGAATATAAATCCATAAAAATAATAAATATAAACAGAAATATTGATTAATTTCTAAAAATTCTTGGTTTTTTCACAACATGCTCATATTAGCATTATTTTATCATACATTTGAACCCATCCCAACTAGTGACATAGAATATATAGGACGGAGTAAGAGATTATATAAGGGTATTCTAGTAGAGTTATCTCGTGAGAACTAAAAAGATGAGTTATGGTAGGGCATGAGATCATGGTTATTAAATTTCATGTGGTGTCAAAATGATATTGTTTTGACTATTTTTTATCATATGATTATAGTTATATTGATACTTGATTTTTTGAGAATAATGTGACTTCTCTTTTTGTTTTTTATTTTAGTTTTAATTTTTTTATGTATGAACCTTAATTAATTTTTAATTTATTTAATTCATGGCACCATAATAATTTCCAAATATAATTTAGATATTTTTTATGGATAGTTAGATGACTAAAATCAATGTCAGAAACTATTAAGAGAAACATTATGGATTTAGTGATACTTTTATTTAATTATGAATTAGGGAAATGAGATAGATTTTTTTATACATCATTCGTTCATGAGGGTATATAAGTAATCAATAATATATATATATATATATATATCGGTCATGTAATAAGTTGGGTATTATTAATTGATTCATGGAACAATATGTTTCTTCTAACAATGATAGCAGGAATGTATGATATGTATGTGTATGTATTGGTCACTTTTTGGGGAGGGTGATTTGAAATTTCCAATGAATTCAACCCTACCATGTCTTTCATTCACATCTAATCTATCACAATAATGTAGTGTGACAAAGAGTGTGGTGCAATATTACTATATCAATTTAATTACCTCTTCTTTCATGTAGGGCATGAGTTTTGATCTAATTGGGTATACCATCTTGTTTTATTTTTTGGCATAGATACCTTCATAGTGATGGATGTATAGATCAAGATGAGCATTATTTTAGTATGTAATGATTTATTATTATTTTTATTGTGATATTAGGTAGAGGGAATTGTATTTATTTTCCAATTATTTTATTGAATATCTATCTACTTAGGGTCTGTATGCTTTGTATTTTGCACTAGATGTATGTTATGTATATATTTTTTTGTTTCATTATTTTTTTTGATGAATCATATATATTTTGTATTTTATTCTATATACTAGTGGATTCATCAGGGATCCATTTTTATTTGTAATCATGTTTTCGAATATTTATTAAATATATAGTTCATGTCATGTTATTTGGTACTCTATAGTGAAACATGGACATTATATTTTTGTGAATATTCATATAAAGACTATTTTATTCACTAAATAATAGTTATTGTCTTATGGAATAGAGAATGGTAGGACTATAGAATTGTGGAAATGATAGGTCATTTACTTTTTTACATAATATTTTTTTGGGTGGGTCAAAAAAATTATTTTACATAAGGATCTGATATTCTATAGTTAGACTTTAGTTTATCTATTTGAATGGTATCATAACAATTAATGTAACAATATTTATTATTATTTATATATGAGTGTCAATTATTCTTAATGGAGGGGTTTTGCTCCATTTTTTAAAAAATATATAATCAATGATCATGGGAAATGTGGAAAATTGAAAGAAACTTTTCATGGATTTATTTATGGGTAGGTTCCACAGATGTTATTCTATCATAGTCATAATATTAATAATTTACCAATAGCCTATTTTTTAATAATATTTTTTATAATATTTTACCACTCACCTAAGTCAATTATAAATTAAGATTCATAACATATAATAATATTTTTATACTAGTTTTAAAGGCCCATCCATAAACAACTCATATTCAAGTGAACTTAGTGTAGAATTTACATTCCTTCATTCTAAAAGATATTTTATGTTTACATTTTTAGAGAATTTAGGAAAATTACTTACATAGTAGAACCATACATTAAATGTGGGAACATAAACTCATTATCCATTTTATCCACCAAAGGAAACAAATTTAAAATAAAACATGATTCATTTTCAAGATACATTTTTATCACTTCTCTGACAAAATCATTTTTTCATTACCAATACTTAAGACCTATGAAATATATTTTAATACTTGAGATGAGCATGGAAATACCATTAAGGGACACTAAAATTAATAAATAAAAGTCAATTCCATAAATAATTATAATCAATTTTCACAAATTTATATACCTCACCTATAAAACACAATCTCTTTAGCTTACCTTATTAAATCATATGTTTCATATAGAATATAGAGAAATCATACATATATCATAAAGGTAACTTATGGAATAATTTTAATATCACACATAAATATACAAAATCTCTCAGTAATACTATGTCTCTCTCAACTACATATGGAGAAACCATCATTGTAACATTTGGAATAACCACCAGCGTATAGTCATATAATCTCTTTAGAGAAACCTTATTGGTTAAATCTGTCTCATTACCCAATGCATTGGAGAAATATATCTGGACCACCTTTTGTTGGTTTATAAATGATCCACCAATCCTCATTAACAATTCTGAATAAACATAAAATAAGAATAACATATAAAACATTTATAAAAGAAACATTCTTCGGGGAAATAGTTTTTCCATTTGGAAATAACTTTTCATTTTTTAAAGTTGCATACTCATAAATGAAAAAAATTTATTTGGGAATAAAACTGGAAAACTGTAATGGAAGAATAAAAACATTAATTCATGATTAATGTAGTAAAATCATTTCACGTCATATAAGTAAAAAATATTCCTTTTTAAATTTTGTATTTTTTTTAAAGAGTAACTTTACAATTGGGTTTTTAAAATAAAGTCTCTTACATCAAACCTAAAAAATATCCCTTTAAGAAAATTTTTTATAGAATTTAAAAATTCTTATTTAAAAACATTAATTTCCAAATAAATACATCCATAAAACCCTTTTTCAGAACATGCACATTAATGATAAGATTAAAAAAGAATAAATTATTAAAACATTTAAAATGATGTTTCAGAATAAGAGTCCCATAAAAATATCTTATCTTTCAAGTGAGCATTAATAAAATGAAATGATTATATGTTTTTAATATAAATAAACATAATTTTTTTTGAAATAGAATATAATATAATCAAAACATAATTACATAGAAAATAATATAATTACATAATAAATTAAGTAGAAAATTATCCCAATTAATTGAAATTGAGAAAAGAAATCCCAATTAGTTAATAATTAGCCAAATATCATTCCACGTAATAGATTAAAATTTGAAAAAACAATAAATATAATGATAATAGATAAATTCATGATATAATAGGTCATGGTATATTTATATACATTTAAATATATAATAAAGGCTCATAACATCAAAATATGCCTTAACATATGAGAATTCAGATGAATTCCCTTATCTTGAGTCTGACATATCACATATAATATTTCTGTTCTAAATACTAAACTTCGGTTAGTTATTTTCATTATTTCACTAGTGCAGAAAACATTTTTTACGTCACCATTTTTTACGTCGGTTATATAAAACCGACGTCATAATATGTAAAACGAGGTTTTTTACGTCGGTTATTTCTTAACCGACATAAAAACCTGTGTTCGGTACACATTTAACGTTGGTTATTTTTATAACCGACGTTATTAATCGCGCGGCTTCGTTTTTTACGTCGGTTATTTTTATAACCGACGTAACAAACGCGGTTTTCGAAGGCCCTTTGACGTCGGTTATTGAATAACCGACGTAACAAACGCGGTTTTTGAAGGCTTTTTTACGTCGGTTATAAAATAACCGACGTAAAAAAAGAATCCGCAGATGTTTTTGACGTCGGTTATTCCATAACCGACGTAAAAAAACGCGGATTTTGAGCCATTTGTTACGTCGGTTATATAATAACCGACGTAAAAAATGAATCGGAGGAAGGTTTTTACGTCGGTTATTGAAATAACCGACGTTATAAATGTTTTTAAAACAATTATCACGTCGGTTATTGAATAACCGACGTGATAACTCATTTAAAAATTTACCCAGACCCGTGGATTGTCATTCGCGAGTTTACCTTCGACAGTCGCGACTCGTCTCTCTCGCGCGTAAACCCGAATCGGCTCGTCCATTTCGTTGGTTTAGATTCGTTTTGCGATCATCGTTTCTCATATTTAATCTCCTCGGATCAATCATCTAAACTCGCAGCACTCAGGTAATCCTCCCACTCGTTCGTTTTTTTTCGCGGATAGTAAATATATATGTGTTGTGATTTTTTTGTTGAAACTAGCTAAGATTCTTCGATTGCGAACCCATTTAACTCGTTTTGGCACCATAATCTTATTTATCATCCCTAGATCTATTTGTTCGACTTGCAATATTGAGTAATTTTATGATTTCACTAATTTTTCATCGTTTTCTATAAATCCCCGAGAGGGTTGGGGCGTGTCCATTTGGATGGGTTGCCCTTTTACAGTTGTTACTACTTTATTCACACACAACCATGGCATAGGTGCATGGATTTGGGGTCGGGGGTGTCCAGGGGGGTTTACAAGGGGGTGGGTGGGTGTGGGGGGCTGTCCAAGGGTGTGGGTGGGTGTTGGGGGGTGTCCAGGGGGGTGTCCAAGGGGGTAGGGGGTGGGGGGTGGTGTCCAGGATGGGTGGGGGGGGCTGTCCAGAGGGTTGGGGGGTGTCCAGGGGGGTGTCCAAGCAGGTCGGGGGTGGGGAGTTGTGTCCAGGAGGGGTGGGGGTGCTTTCTAGAGGGGTCGGGGGCTGTCCAGAGGGGTCGGGGGGTGTCCAGGGTGGTGTCCAAGGGGATGGGTGGGTGTGGGGGGCTGTCCAAGGGGGTGGCGGCCTGTCCAGAGGGGTCGGTGGGGTGTCCAGGGGGGTGTCCAAGGGGGTGGATGGGTGTGGGGGGCTGTCCACGTGGGGGGGCGGCCTCTCCAGAGGGTATTTGGGGTTGTCCGGGTGGGTGGGGGGGCTGTCCAGAGGGTTGGGGGATGTCCAGGGGGGTGTCCAAGGGGGTAGGGGGTGGGGGGTGGTGTCCAGGAGGGGCGGGGGGCTGTCCAGAGGGGTTGGGGGTGTCCAGGGGGGTTTACAAGGGGGTGGGTGGGTGTGGGGGGCTGTCCAAGGGCGTGGGTGGGTGTTGGGGGGTGTCCAGGGGGGTGTCCAAGGGGGTAGGGGGTGGGTGGTGGTGTTTAGGAGGGGTGGGGGGGCTGTCCAGAGGGTTGGGGGGTGTCCAGGGGGGTGTCCAAGCAGGTCGGGGGTGGGGGGTTGTGTCCAGGAGGGGTGGGGGGCTGTCCAGAGGGGTCGGGGGGTGTCCAGGGGGGTTTACACATCGGTTTGTTTTATATTTCAAAATTGTTATATTCAAATTATGATTTTTTTCATATAAACATATATTTGTCTTATCTAAAAAAAATATATATTTTTTCTATTTTTTATAGGTAATAATGAGTCGAAGTTGGATTACGGCACATCGAATGAGCAATGAATATGAGGAAGGTGTTGATGCCTTTTTGGAATTTGCTAAACGAAATGTTCCAAGTAGTGACATTTTTTTCTGTCCATGCCTGAAATGTCTGAATATGAAGAAGTTGAAAAGTAGAGAGATAAAAGATCATCTGATTTGTCATGGTTTCAATCCGAGTTACAACCCTTGGATTTGGCATGGCGAAACTGGACAGAATTTCACTGATGATAATGAATCGCATGATGGTAACTCCGATGGAATTGAAGAAATGATTCGCGATATTGTAGCAGAACAAATTGAGATAGAACCGAGAGTTGCACGTCTATATGGTGATGCCGAAAAACCATTATATCCTGGTTGTACAGATTTTACGGTTTTGTCGGCGGTGTTAAGATTGATTAACCTGAAGGCGAAACATGGATGGAGTGACAGAAGTTTTACAGAGCTGCTACAATTGATGAAAGACATTCTTCCAAAAGATAACGATCTTCCAGATTCACATTATAAGGCCAAAAAAATATTATGCCCGATGGGATTGGGATACAGGAAAATACATGCATGTCCGAATGACTGCATTATATATAGGAAGGAATATGAATTTCTGAAAGAGTGTCCCAAATGTGGGACATCACGGTATAAGGTGAAAGAAAAATCACAAGCTGATGTAGAGATTACAAAGCTCCCTTCAAAGGTATTTTGGTATCTTTCTATAATTCCTCGTTTCAAACGTTTATTTGCTAATTCACATGATGCAAAAAGGTTAAGATGGCATGCTGATGAGCGGGTATGTGATGGAAAAATACGTCATCCAGCTGATTGTCCACAATGGAAGAAAATTGATGCCCAGTACCCTACATTTGGAAATGAAATTAGAAATCTGAGACTAGGCTTGTGCACAGATGGAATGAATCCATACCGAACCCTCAGTAGCACACATAGTTCATGGCCTGTTTTATGGGTAATTTACAACCTCTCTCCTGAAGTTTGTATGAAGCGCAAATATGTCATGTTGAGTATCATGATCTCTGGTCCAAAGCAACCCAACAATGATATTGATGTATACTTGTCACCGCTGATTGATGATTTGAAACTTTTATGGGCTGATGGTATTAGGGTGTATGATTCTTATAAAATGGAATATTTTCAACTGCATGCAGTGCTTCTATTCACTATAAATGACTTCCCAGCATATGGAAATTTGTCTGGATACAGTGTTAAAGGGCATAAAGCATGTCCAATTTGCGAACAACAGACGTCATATTGTCAATTGCATCATGGGAGGAAAACAGTGTACATGGGTCATCGAAAGTTTTTGCCTATGGATCACCCTTATAGAAGACTAAAAAAGGCATTCAATGGCTCACAAGAATTTGATACTGCTCCTCAACCTTTATCCCCAGAATTGTATTTTGAGAGGGTGGAAAACCTTGATGTGACATTGGGAAAGACACAGAAATCTGGTAATGATAGACATATTTGGAAGAAAAGGTCAATATTTTTTGAGCTACCATATTGGTGGTATCATGAAGTCAAACATAATATTGATGTCATGCACGTGGAGAAGAATATATGTGATTCTTTTATCGGAACATTGCTAGATATTAAAGGAAAGACAAAAGATGGGTTGAATGAAAGGTTAGACCTACTGTCAATGGGAATACGTTTGGAGTTATCTCCCACTCCTAAAGGAAGAAAAACATTTCTTCCCCCGGCTTGTCATACATTATCGAAGAGGGAGAAAAGTAGCTTCTGTCAGTGTCTTCATGATATCAAAGTGCCTCAAGGTTATTCTTCAAATGTAAAAAATTTTGTCTCATTGAAAGACTTGAAGTTGATAGGTATGAAATCACATGATTGTCATGTCATGATGCAACAAATTCTACCAGTTGCACTGCGTGGAATATTGCCCATCCGTGTCAGAAAGACTATAATGAGGTTGTGTTATTTTTTCAATTCAATTTGCAACAAGGCGATTGATGTGAATGCTTTGAACATTTTGGAAAAGGATGCAATTATTATACTTTGTCATTTGGAAATGTATTTTCCTCCAACTTTTTTTGATATGATGGTGCATTTACTGATTCATCTGGTTCGAGAAATAAGGCTTTGTGGACCTGTATATATTCGTTGGATGTATCCTTTTGAAAGGTATATGAAAATATTAAAGGGATATGTTAAAAATCCATATTGACCTGAAGCCTCCATTATTGAAAAGTATATTTCTGAGGAGGTAGCAGAGTTTTGTACGAGTTACTTGGCTACGGCGCAACATATAGGTTTGCCTCCATCTCGCCATGAACGGGTTAATAATGAGGGAAAGGGGATTCGTGGCTTGAAAGTCAAATCACTGTCAGCTGAACATATGAAGAAGTTAGAATCATACATCTTGAATAACATAGCTGATGTTCAACCGTATATCACATTGCATATTAATGAGTTGAAACAATGTCATCCAAAGAAGAAAGAAATGTGGATTTTGAATGAGCACAACAAAACTTTTTTGCCATGGTTTAAAAAGACCTTTCTTGGTAGATCAGATGTATCAGAGACATTAAAATGGATAGTGGGTGGTCCATCTTTAAATGTGATAACATGGTCCGCTTATGACATTAATGGCTATACATTTCATACGAAATCTCAGGACAACAGAAGTGCAGTTCAGAATAGTGGTGTATTGGTGTTTGCAGAAGCAATGCATTTTTCGAGTGCTAAGGACAGAAACCCAATTTCGGCATCAAGTGCATATTATGGAGTGATTGAAGACATATGGGAGGCTGATTACTTTAAAATTAAAGTTCCCGTTTTTAACTGTAAATGGTTTATCGGTAACAACAGTGTCAGACACGATGAATTTGGAATGACACTTGTTAATCTGAATAGATTGGAAGAAACAGCTGATTCTTTTATAATGGCAACACATGCCAAACAAATTTTCTATGTAGTAGATCAATCAGATATGCAGTGGGCTGTTGTTTTACAAGGGAAAAACCAATATGTTGGTGAGGATGAATTTGATGAAGATGCTGATTTATGTGAGATCCCTACTTCCATGGAAAGATTAACAGAACATAATGATGAGTATGTTGAAGACATGGTTTGTGCCATAAGGAACGATCACGACGAAGGAATTTGGGAAAACAATCCAACTGTACATTCCTAAAATTACAGGTAACACAAGTTTATTTCTTGTTTACATTTAGTTTTTTCATATAATGTTAGATACTGTAAATTTTTTACTTATTAAAATATGTATCAAACCAAAACGATAAAACAATAAAAACCGTAAAGAAGAGAAGTCCTGGGCGCACCGGCAACCGGTCCTCTCTGTCTGAACCACCGGCCGGCCGCTGGCTCACCACCGGTCGACCGGTGGACCAGACAGAGCCTTCCTCTCTGTCTGGATCACCAGCGGCCGGCCGGTGTTGAGCCAGCGGCCGGCCGGTGGTTCAGACAGAGAGGAAGGCTCTCTGTCTGGTCCACCGGCCGGCCGGTGCTGAGCCAGCGGCCGGCCGGTGGTCCAGACAGAGACCAAGCCTCTCTGTCTGGATCACCAGCGGCCGGCCGGTGTTGAGCCAGCGGCCGGCCGGTGGTTCAGACAGAGAGGAAGGCTCTCTGTCTGGTCCACCGGCCGGCCGCTGGATCACCACCGGCCGCCCGGTGGACCAGACAGAGAGCCTTCCTCTCTGTCTGGATCACCAGCGGCCGGCCGGTGAGGAGCCAGCGGCCGGCCGGTGGTTTAGACAGAGAGGAAGGCTCTCTGTCTGGTCCACCGGCCGGCCGGTGGTGAGCCAGCGGCCGGCCGGTGGCATCAGTGATTCCACTTTTCAGCTTTCTTATGCCAACTCCTTGGCAACATTTTGCCTGTGTTTACCATGTTTATCATTGTTTAACATGCTTACCATATTACCGATGTTTACTATTATGTAATTTAGTACACTTTTCTATTTGTGAACTAATGTTTGTTTTTTTGATTTGAAGGAAAATGACAGATCAATCAGTTGATCAGCCACATGATTCTGGAGATGAGCATATTGGTCATACATCTGGGGAGGAACATTCACATGCTCCTATTACGAAAAAGAGTTCAAAGGTTGGTAAGCGTGGGTGCACACGTTTACCAAAATTATCACTTTCCCGTACGAAGGAGGAGAGGATAGTCATGGAGTTTGATGAGGATGATCTTCCTAGAGGTCCAAATGCTAAAGATTTTAAGGGTTTTGTAGCAACTCAGGCTAAGAGCAAAGTAAGCATTCTCTATGATGATTGGAGAAGTGTGGATAAGGCGATAATTTCTCAGCTGTGGGAGACCATCTTGGTAAGATCTTTTGCTATTGTTTGACTGTTCTTTAAATGTTTCTAGTATATATAATATTTTTAACCTCTTTTTTATCAGATGACATTTGATATTCCTGACACTGGAGGAGTCAGGAAGAAATGCTTATCGTTGGCTGCTAGGAGATGGAGGGATTTCAAATCTACCCTCTCATCTGATTTCATTTATGGTCATAGGAGTCGTGAGAATCCATGTCGTATATATCCTTTTATAGATGAAGACACATGGAGAGAATTTTTTGAAAGTAGAAGAAAAGAATCATTTTTGGTAAGGGCAATGTAAACTTTTATAAGCTTTCTTATATAAATGATCTTATTATTGTTTTGTTAATGATTACTTATTCTTAATTTACAGCAAACAAGGAAAGCTCATCAAGAGATCCAATCTAAAAATGTATACCCTCATAGTTTATCTTGGGGAGGGTATGCATTATTGGAAGAACAAATGATGGCAGAAAAATTTCAACAACTAAGAGCTGAGTCTTCAAGCTCTGGAGAGGTGGCCCCTCCATCCCCTCCATCTTGACATGAGAAATGGAAAAGAGCTCGGAAGGGCAAAAAAGGACAATATCTTTCGGAAGAATCGAGACTCGTAGTTGAGAGGATTGTAAGATATCTATTTTATTTATTTAAGTTTACTATTTTCGTCATATATTTCCAATCATTATAGAAAAGTTCAATTACTTATTACATGACTCTCTTGAGGAGCAGAGTTCACAGGGGACATTTACACCATCTGGGAGGGAAGATATTTTATCTGTGGCATTGGGAAAGCCCGAACATCCTGGCCGTGTAAGAGGATATCCGGCAGGTGTATCGGTAAGAAAAGTGTTGCCACGTTCCTCAACTTCTAACGTTGAAGGAGTTTATAAAAAAAAATAGAATCGTTGGAGGCTGAAGTCCATAATATTAATGCGACAATGGAGGACAAGATTAGAGCATCGGTGCAGTTAATGTTTACAGAATTGCAAAGACAATTTCACGGTGCAGCTCCCACTCCACCTCTCCCAGTAGCTCCCACTCCCCCACCTCAGCCTGCGGACCCCATTTTTGATCCTCCTCCTCCGCCACAGCTTCCTACTTATTGTGAGTTGTATGTTGATGATCCTCAACATCATATAGTTGCATATGGGATGGTATATTGTATAGGAGATACAGTTCATCATCAACAGTTAGAGGTAGAGAATCAGAGGGTCACTGTACAAGATATTATAGATAGATCAGCTCGGATACCATTACCTACAGATGAGGTGACGACAGTTGGACATAGTATCGGCCATTTTTTACTTTGGCCATCCAGACTTCTTCGACTCATTACCATAGAGGTATGGATGTTATATCTTTTATTTTATATTTTTATTAATGTTTTATCATTTGAAAACTAATATATTTTTCAATTTATTTTTACAGGAATACTTCAAAGGTAAAGAAATACTGTATAGACAACAACAAAGACAGATAGCTATGACATCAGATGCAGATACTAGCAGTCTTGACAAATTGTCAAGATATTCAAATTTGTTGGCGGATCATTATGACTTTACAATGGAAGCTCATGTCTGTGGACGTGAACTATGTGTGGGGATTATGAAAACTGATATCATGGAGTTTGTCACTGGAGATAAGTTGGGCATCAACGTGGTGAAAATTTTTATCATGTAAGTCTTAACTCCTTTTCCTTGCGTTATATTTATTAAAAATGTATACTTATGTCTGCTTTTTATTAGGTATATGTATAAAATTTGTGAGAGGAATGAGCTGACAGATGTATATGGATTCGTGGACCCACAATTGATTTCCCCTGAAGCATGTGCGTTGGATGAGGATCAAAGAATGCTTTATATTGCTGATAGATTTGAAAAGAATGTAATCACACAGTGTTGGATGATGCCTTTTTGTGAGAGGTATGAAACACATCCCTCTCAAAGAGTTAACTATCTTTTAACATAAAAAACCACTAACGTTAAATTTCCTTTTCTCAGGGATCATTGGATGTTAGGGGTTTTTTGCCCTAGGGAGAAAACACTTTATTGGATATGCTCTCTCCATGATGATGTGCGAGAAAGTTTTAAGAATATATTGGAAACGTAAGTTTCAATTTCACAATAGTTTTATATATTATAATGAATTTTAAATTTACCCCATTCGTATTATTTTCTAACAGGGCATGGGTCCACTTTCGAAAAAGCGCAAAGAAAAGGAATTACAAGATCAAATATGTACATGCGAAGGTAAATATCCATTTATAATTTGTACATTTTGATTTATTACATAAAAATAATATATTGAATTTACACTCATTCAAACAGAAATGTCATGAGCAACAAGGCATCATCGAATGCGGATATTACATGTTAAGATTTATGTATGAAATAATAACAACTGGGACAGTTCTGAGTTTTGACTTGGTAAGATTTCCTTTTTCTAATAATATTTCAATTTGATTTATTCATTATAAACGTTGACTACTATCCTTTTCCTTTGTAGCTTTTTGATGACCCTCAACCCTTTACTGCTGAAGATATCAAACACTTACAAGTGGAGTGGTCAAATTATTTTACAGGTTTGATTGACTTTTAGTTGTTTGTAATGTAAAATGTAATTTTGAATATTGTCAATGTAATTGTGTATTTCGTAGTCGTTTAGGTTGGATTTAGTTTTTTTTGAAGTTGACATTGTAAGTTTTGAATGTTATATAAGTGAATGTTTAATTTTTCTCTACTTCTTGTTTTGGTCTACTGTTGATGGTTTTTCTGGTCTGGATTTTGGTATGGGGGGAGAGGTTCCAAGGGGGTGGGTGGGTGTTTGGGGGGTGTCCAAGGGATATGGGAGGGGTGTCCAAGGTGTGTTTGGGGCTGTCCTAGGGGTCGGGGGGGGGGGGGGGGGGTGTAAATGAGGGTGGGGGGGTGTCCAAGGGGCGGGGGGTGTCCAAGGGATATGGGAGGGGTGTCCAAGGTGTGTTTGGGGCTGTCCAAGGAGTCGGTTGGGTGTAAATGAGGGTGGGGGGGGGGGGGGGGGCTGTCCAAGGGGTGGGGGGGTGTCCAAGTGGTGGGGGGGTGTCCAAGGGATATAGGAGGGGTGTCCAAGGGGTGTTTGGGGCTGTCCAAGGGGATGGGGGTGTTTCCAAGGGGTAGGGGGGGTTTCCAAGGGGTCGGGGGGTGTCCAGGGGGTGGGGGCTGTCCAAGGGGTGGGGGGGGGGGTGTCCAAGGGGTGGGGGGGGGGTGTCCAAGCGATATGGGAGGGGTGTCCAAGGGGTGTTTGGGGCTGTCCTAGTGTTCGGGGGGTGTAAATGAGGGTGGGGGGGCTGTCGAAGGGGTGGGGGGGGGGTGTCCAAGGGGCAGGTTGGGTGTAAATGAGGGGGGGGGGGGGTGTCCAAGGGGTCTGGGAGGGCTGTCAAGGTGTGGGGGGGTGTCCAATGGGTGTTTGAGGTTGTACTAGGGGTCTTGGGGGTGTAAATGAGGGTGGGGGGGGGGTGTCCAAGGGGTGGAGGTTGTCCAAGGGATATGGGAGGGGTGTCCAAGGGTTGTGGTGGGGGAGGGCTGGCCAGGTTGTTAGGTGGGTATAGATGAGGGTGGGGTTCAGTTGGGGCTTGGGGGAGGGCTGGCATGGCTATTTTTGTTTGGTTTCTGGTTGCTTTTTGGTGAGAGCAGTGCAATTATTTAAAAAAATAATAATTTCTTTCACGTCGGTTATTTTATAACCGACGTGGTAAATAAATCGGTAGGGGTTTATCACGTCGGTTTTTTCTAGAACCGACGTGATAAACTGTTCCTGGGGATTTTATCACGTCGGTTCTTAATATAACCGAGGTGATAAAAGGCCTGGGAATCGATTTACCACGTCGGTTATTCAATAACCGACGTGCTAAAACGTTTCCCAGGCCTTTTTATCACGTCGGTTTCCTAAATAACCGACGTTATAATAGGCCAGGGGAAGGGTTTATCACGTCGGTTATGTCATAACCGACGTGATAAACGATATCCCAGGCGTTTTATCACGTCGGTTTAGGTAATAACCGACGTGATAAAGCCCCCCGCGCATATTTATCACGTCGGTTATTATATGAACCGACGTGATAACCACCGTGATGTTAGGGATATTACGTCGGTTTTAAATAACTGACGTAAAAAACGTTATTTATAACGTCGTCCGTATTAACGTCGCCTAAAAACCGACGTAAATAATAAAAAATAACCGACGTAAAAAACGTTTTCTGCACTAGTGTTTAGAACCTTTTTATGTTTTATTATTCGATTTATATAACTTATTATCAAGTTATAACAATTAATTATTTATTAATGTTCATGTCGAACATTTTGATGATATTCGACACATGATTCCAAAATTTCATTGGTATAATGTATATCGTAAAACTATTAATTATTAAATAATATGAAGAATAATATTCATAAAATAAATAAATAAAATTTCAATAATAATAATTATAAATATTTTAATTAAATTTGGTGACTAAAAATGATCTATGTTACAATCATGGAACCTGTAAGCCGTATGTACACATGAGCAACACATTCATTTTTGAATAATCAATATGGAAAGAAGGTATGTTACATTATCTATTTCAATAATCATAACAAAATATTTAATATAATATTAATCATTTAAATATACACATATATATATCATTGATGTGATGTGGCGAGGAAAAAGAAATCACATCGCTTTGAGGATGTGATAATTTCAACGTACCCACAAATGACATTATCAATTTTCTATTTATGTAAAAATATTAATGAAAAATATATATTATATTTTCATAATGATAAATATTTCATTGATATAATTTTTAAATATTAATTCCATCAATATGAGCATTATAAATCGATGGTAATGTAAAATAATTTATATTAATTTGCGGGTAAGTAGTCCATCATACACATGGATGATGAATTGTTTTCCAATTTTATGGAAAATTAGAGAATATGGATAGTACCAAAAAATAATAACATCTCAATATACATAGGATACTATAGTTATTATTTTCGATTATTTTATGAATATTTTAAGGAGGTGGATGATGAAGCAATGTAGAAACACAAAATTAAATATGAACCTCTTATATAGAAATATTTCGTTACTTAACACATTAAGACAAATAGTAGTGATGTTATGGATAAAATAATAGATCAAGAATATAAAGAGAAATAATTGGAAGGTATTTAAATAGTTATTTTCAAATTACAAAAGTTTTTTATATGTGATAAAATGAGGAGAATATGTTCCCTTTTATAAGATTAGAGAGGGGCACACTTATAATTTCTCAATATTTTAAATAAATTTAAATTAGTTTTATATTGGAAACAGATTAAAAATTATTTATCTCTAAGATCTAGTTATTATGGGTATATATAAATTCATAAAATTAAAATTATATATATATTTATCATTTTTTAATCATTATCATTTCATTTTAACAACTATATAACTAATTAAACACTTATCATGACAACTTGGACTTTTACTCTTTACGGGACAATATATTTACAATAAAATAAAAAATGAAAAATAAATATTTAATTTATTAAATTTGGAATGATATCGAAACAATTTTATTAAATATATTATTTTTCATAATTTTATTTCATTTAATAATATATTATTTATTTCATAATATGATGAATGTCAATTTTGACACTATTTTTATATCGACTTTTAAGAGAAGCAAGAATATAATATAAATTCGAAAAAAAATATTTCAATGAATCATTAAATGTCATTTATGACATTATTTTCTTAAAACTAATTTTATTTTAATATTTTTAATCTAATTTGATTGATATTTAAATTAATTAAGAAAATAATGCATCCTCGTTTTGAATTCCATTAAGGTATGTATTTCATTATTAAAAAATATAAATAAATTACCCGGATTAAAATTAATATATTATATTCACAATTACTATTTATATTCAAAAATATATCATTAAAAACCTATATTAGAAATGAAATAGTTATTATAAACATTAGTACGACATATTTGAAATTTGTTTAAAATCATTTACTATAAGGGTATTGAAGGTATACAAGTTTCTCCACGAGGTCATAAATTTGGGCCAAATATTATATTCATCAGAAATAACTCATAAAATAAAATATGGAACAATGTTATGGTAATGTTATAGTTTTTATAATAATATTATTAAGCTTAATTACTTGATTTACCCTTAACCTTGGTAATATAAATAATTATGTTTGCTATTAATATTGTATAAAAATAAAGGGGATATATTTTTTTAATTTATACCTTATGATTCCAAATATGAGATCAATTATTTAAAATTGAAAACACATAATAGTCAAATATTATTTTAAAATTAATCATGTAGAACAGGAGAGAAAGAGGGGTTTTAATGTGAAATTATTCATATATTTGGAATGTTTTTATTTCAACGTTTAATAAGAAAAAGATTATAATAACCTAATTTTGATTAATATATGTATTATTTATCTAATATTACATTTTAAACAATTAAAAATATAATTTATAATTATAAATTATTTATATTAAAATTCCATTTTCAATTAAAACGAGGTATTTTTTATTTTTCATCAATAATTGAATCTAATAAAAAAGTACCAAAAATTCAACCAAGGATCATTTTTTAATTCTAATTTAAATAATGAATTTTATTTTTCCAATAAAATTTATAAAACTGTAAAAATTTGTTTTTAAATTATTTCTTATATTAAACGGAGGTTAAATTTTTTTTTGGAAAATATATCTTTTATACATAAAATTGGATTTCAACTTATCTTATGCCTATCAAATTTATTATGAAAATTCAAAAAAAATTATAATGTTGTGTAATAATAATATTGTTAGTCCAATTCATACCCACTAATATGACATCTAGGTGATAACTTCTATATTAAATAATAATATTTATTTTTTTCATTTTAGCTCGACGTTGCATATTTTTTATGAAATCTAATATAATGTATCATTTTAAAATCAAGGGATGTTACATTTTCTCCCATATAATAAAATTGATCCTTGAAATTTGAACGTATGATTTTAATGTTGGTGATGGACAATTCAAAATACCTTTGTTAAAATCACATATCAGAATAAGGGTGGATAAAACATCTATTTGAAAAGAGAGAAATTAAAGTAGGAAGGTTAGCTAAGATAACACATATCAGGGTTCCATGAAGAAAAAATTTACATTGAATAGAAAACTATAGATAAATAACTAATATATATTGATAGTGAAAAGGTGTATTACAATGATAATCATCACAAAACCGTAAAAATGTAATGGGTGATGTAACATCACTGTATTTTAGAGCGGGTTTAATTTCTCATCTGTTTTTAGTTTTTAGAGTTTGGTGGAAGTTCCCAATCATTATTTGGCCAATGAAACATAATTCTAATTGTTTCTATACCCCAATATTTTTTTATAGGTGATCATTAATGCTCAAAAATTGTATTGGAGTTTTTTTTGGATTTGTGTGCATAGGAGGCTGAAAACCCAAACATTCTTTGGGTGTGTAGACAGAGGTGCACAATTTGGAAAAATGAAGAATCCTAGAAATAGAAGTTGTGAAACCTCTAAATTCACTGAGAATGTTTTTGAACACCGTGTAACAGGTGTCAGATGACCGGGCATGATCCTCTAATGTTTTTAGTAGTGGGGTCTCCACGTCCTTCATATGGTATGGGAAAACAATGTGCAAGATGGAAGATTTGGGAAACATAACTAGTGGATACACATGAACACATCATAGTTTGTCTAAAATGTTTTATCTAACCATGTTAGGACTGGATCCTAAGAATGTGGAGCAACATTTTTTCCACAAGGTTTGATAATTTTATCCGATCTAAGTGTGGGCCCATTGATAGTGTGAAATAGCCATTTTTTTCTTTTCCTTTGTTTCTCCAATCCTCTTCAATTTTCATCCTTCACCCATATATATTAGTGGGGAGTTCCCTTAACCGCCTCTCTATAGTTTTTAGATTATCATCACATCCGAGATTCATTACTCGATCTGTTTGGGGAATTGGATCTATATCGGTAAGGCCATCATTCCCCACGTCTCATTTCATTCTTTCCCTCTCTTTAATGTTTAATATTTCCTTGATAGTGGTCTTGTCATATATTCAAGGTGTAAATTTAAAACTATGATTTATTAAAAATTGATTAGAGTTAGATTCTATTTTCAGACGTCCTGTAATCTACCGACATGAGGTTGGTGGTGCTAATTTTCTTAGTTATATTATGAGTGTTTTGGGGTATGGATTTTACTTTTTGATTGGGTAGTATAAATGAGACCCTATATATGATGTTGTTTCTTTCAACTAGTTAATTGATATAATTTGATTTGTCTTAGGGAATTCTCCTCAATTCTATAAATTTTTTAATCCATGTTAAAGGCTTGAGACATTTAGAAGATGCAGTCGGGGTGTTGGTTATTGTATTAAATTGAATTGTTTGATTTATAAAAATTATGTATGATACTTAATATGGATTCATGTTAATGTGATGTGATTTACTTCAAGAATAAGATATAATTGGCTATTTTTTGTGGTCATATGATCGTCTAGCAGGGTGTGTACCGATTTATATATATTCTTAATAATGTTGATCTGTGATTGGGGGAGATGATCAATATTTGAGGTGAAAATTTCATCAGGTTATGATCATGGATAATGTAATATTTGACGGTGGGGCAATAAAATTGAATGGTATTGGGGAAGGGGCATGAGGTTTCAGATTATGTGTCTTAGGGACCTATTTGGTGAATTCATCTCGCCTGTGCTAGACAATTTACCATTTGAGGTAATGTTCACATAGTAGGAATCTGATGATGAGGTGGTAGTGAAAAATAATGTTGGAAGAGTCCTCTGTTAATTAAGGAATAGAGAAATAGTTCAGGGTTCTTATTTATGAAATCCACACAAATGGGTATGAACCATCAATTGAGAGAGTTGAGACTTTCGGTTGGTGTTGAGGCTTTCCATACATGAGGTTGTTAGGCCAGGACTTGTTGGGAGGAAAAACATCACCATTGCTTAGGGATCCAGCTATTCAGTCGAATTTGTTATCACATGGAGAAAAGGAAACAAAGTGCATCAGGAAGTTGGGATTAGACCTAAAGGGTGATTTCAAGTAGGGTTTGAGGGAATATATTCTTATGTCTCAGTTGTTCCTTCAAAAAGTTAGTGACACGACTTCAACATGACGTGTCAGATGGATGATGGTTTTAGGTGGCCTTATTATAGGTGGAACCTAAGGGTTCACCTAGACTTATTTACATTAGGTGATTCAAAGGGCATAAACTAAGGTTCCTCTCCACTATCATTTTAAAGCATTCACTAAAGCATGTGATTACACCTTTGTGGAAACTGACCATGAGGGGAGTGGGTAAATATTATTCATTTTTTTGTTTTGTTTTATTTTTAATTTATATATGCCTACTGAATAATAGATTTATCATAGGCACACATTGGATGTGCCCTACTAAGAATCTGTTCTCACACCCTACATGGGACTGTTATGAAACATGGAGATTTTCTGAATTTTCATTAAGGTAATGGTAAATGATTAGGATATGGATATTGGCCATTATTTTATTAGATGGATGGAAAGGTACTATATGTTCTTGCCTCAGTTGGATTTTCCTTTTGTCTTATTGTTTTTACCATCTGGTTATTGTATAATTGTGTACTAAAGCCATCTATTTTCGAGACTTTTACTTATCTCTTTGTATGACCTCTATTGTATGAATTCTTAGTTATGAATCATATGTTTATCTTGTTTACTTTTTCCACTACTGTTGTTCATTATGCTTCTGTTATTGTTTATGTTTTATTTTTCTTCCACGGAGGGAGTGTTACTAATTTATATCTATATTTTCATTATTTCTAATTCTTCTTATTTATATAGAAAATTATTGTATCATCACAAATGAAAATTTTCTTCCCACTAAAAACCGTTTACACCCTCACTGCTGGTCTGTATCCTTTGGCATACAGGGAGGTATGCCTAAGGCTTATGGAACTCAGACCAAAGCACAACTAAGGATGAAAAAAAGGACAGGGAACTGAAAATGGTATCAAAGAATTCACTAACAGGTAATTACTATCTGTGTTTGGTTGGGTACTAATTATATCACCTATTTAAAATTTCTTCTTTTGTCTTACGATTTAGGATATGGTAGACCCGAGATTATTATGTTAGGGAAACTGGGTTTAGAACATGTGTTTGGGTGCTAGCATCCCTATGCATGTGGGAAAGACCATGTTTTTAAGGGTAGGAATTTCATTTATATTTTATTGTTTTATAGTTGATATGATTTCCACCTAGAATGGTGAACTTGGAATGTGACTATTATATATTGTGACATCTAACCCTTGGCTTGGTACAGAAAGCAAGGATCCTTTGGCCCTTACACTGGTATGGAAATCAGTGTTTGTTATTATTTCTGATTAGTATTATAGGAATTTAATATATATGTATGTTTTGTGATAAAATATGTCTGATTTTTGTTGGGGACAAGGATTATGTTAATAGGGGTTGGGTTTTCCAATGTGTCAATAATGGAATCTATGTGTTGTTTTCCTACCTTGCATATCATTGGTGGAATCTTTCTCAAACAGCCTAGGAAAGTGGACCTAATGAAATATCTTTGTGATATGTAACACCTATATATATGGGAATTTATCTTATAGTATAAGATATCTATATTGATATGTTGGGATTTTGATCACCTGATTGGATACGAGGTCATCCTATTGAGATGATATTGTTCATTTGGACGAGTATTGCCAAATGAAAATGTGACACATAGATTTGATATCAGTGGGTAAGGGGTCCTGAGGTAGGTCTTCATGTGACAAGGTTGCGATGGGAAGGTCTAAGGGTAGTGATTTTACACAGCTCATTACTACATTCCCTAAATGCAATGTATATATATATATTTTAAGTGTTTTCTGTGTTGAGACCTAGTTGGATGGAAGTCATTTTTGGAATATATTAGAAGTTTGTGATACAATATATTTTCTATTGTTGTTGAATAAAATGAAATCAATTCATTTTATAATTTTTGATTATCAGACTCACCATATTATTTAGACTATTTGGAACAAATTTCTTAAGAAATTCAATTGGGTAGAGAATAATTTTATAAGATGAAAAGGTTTGTCAAACTCACATTGTGTTCATAATAAAAGGATGATTTTGAATGAGGAATTGTATTGTATTATTAATGGATATGATAAAAATATAACCATGATTTGATGATCTTTGAGTTCTCCTAAATCACAAGTTTAATGAGAAACTTGTGTTGGAAGACATATGAATGAAATAGGGATTAAAAATGCATCCAATGATAAAGAATCTTGGTATGAAAAAATAAAGTATTGAAATATGGAAATTCATATTACTATCCAATGTAAGTTATAAGATGATATGTCGAACCTAAAAATTCTCAATGTCAGGTTTAGTTCATTATAACTGCAGATGTTTGTGGAAGAATTATGCATTTTATGTAAAATCATTCTGATCACTGTTCATTAGTCTGAGATCACGAGATGTAGATTTTTGGAAGGCTGTGAAGTTTTTTTGTCATAACATGGGAAGATTAAGATCTTATGTTTTTGTCTAACTAATAATACATAAGAAACAAATAATATGAGGAATTTATTTGTAAGGAAATTATTTTCTTTCTGCACTGGTGCATTAGTAACAATGTTCCTCTAATAATTAGAGTACTCATAGCACAAATAATAAGACGTTGTGATGGTAGAAGAAGGGAATCGATGGTAGATAATTTATTGATACTGAAAAGAAAGTAGAATTTTTCAGGGCCATTGGAAAATGGGACTAGAGATCAATCAATAGTGTAGTTAACTATTATCATCAGGTTAAACAATTTTTTAAATTGGTTCCACTAATAAATAATAACTATTAATTTTTTTCATCAATTGATTCATGTGATAAGAGATAGTGTGTGATGCTGACTATCAAACTAGAGGTGAAACTAATTTATCATAATTAAGGAGTGACTGATCAATCATTCTTAGTAACTGATTAAATTCAATAGACACTGAACAACATTGGACACAAGATCATCGGTCTAAGGAAAATTAGTAGATTATTTAAGTTTAATGTGTTTTGTAATATTATTGTAAAGAGAGTTTCAGTTTAGTGATGAAGTATTGTTGAGGACGTGAGGGAATATATAAAATTTTATAGTATGTTTATGGAATAATAGTTTCTATGATTTATATCCATCAGTTGGTTCAGAGCATCAGAATGAGTTTTTTTCTTTCAATTTGTGTGAAAAAACCTAATGAAGAAACGATTTGTGTGCATATGTATTCATCATAATTAAGACAATCGAATGAAAATTGGAATTATATTGAATAATAATTAGAATAATTGTTGATATATAATGTTGTGAAAATATTCAATTAGTTTCTATAAGAATTCATAATAGTTTAGAAGTACTTAATATGTTAAATATGTAGCCAAAAATAAACATGATATTCATGTTTTATAAATTTTTCTTAAGAAGGAATCCTTTTCAGATTACCTTTGAAACAAGTTCTATTGAAACTATAAAAGGAGGAGAGTACATTGTACTTTCTAATACATTTACTATTCACAGGATAAGTGAGAAGGAAAACTACTAAAATATTCTAGAGAGGAGTTTCCATATTATGCTTTCAATGTGATGGTTTCCAAATAGAAGAAAAAGAAATAAATATCGTACAAAGAGTTTTGTGATCAGATAGAAGATTCATTATTGGATTCTATGAATATGATTGAATTATTTCAAAATGGTTTTAATTTTATTTTTTAGGAGTAATATTTCCATACAGAGAAATTAGACTGAAGAATTGAACTAGGGTAAAAGACTAAGTATGATTATGATGTCCAGATAAGTTCTTACATGTTGTTGTGTATGAAAGGGAATAATTTTCTTAAATATTATATTTGTGAATGTTGAAAAGAAAAGAGAGTTACATTTTTGGATGAATATGGTAAAATTGTTATATCTTGTTACAAACAATTTTATAACATCATTTCGTGAAACTTAAATAGCATGCACCCTTGTAGTGAACATATTGCTCCATATGTTTAAGGTTATATTATACCTATTGTAGCCACCCAAAAATATATTTTTATATTTCATTATGGGGTATTAGATTGCTTTAAAAACACCAAGGATGTAGCTATTATTGTGGAGTATTGAACCTAATAATTTTTTTTTGTTTTAGTTGATTTGTAATTATTATTTTTTCAGTAAGGTGCAAAATCTTTAACAAGAGGTAGATATTATTACAGAAGGATGAATTTTTTTTATGAAATGATATAACGGATTCATCCCATCCCAATATGAGTGACACATTGATCATGGTTGGGCAATCTCGATTTGTATCAGACTTAATGTTCCGTTCATTTACACTTTGATGATGTTTTGAATAGAACTTTTGATGGATAATATAAATATAGTTAAATATAAGGGGATTATACTCTACGATTGTAAGAACTATCATATCTTGAATGATATAATGTTTCTTTATCTTATGTATCTATTTTATGATTCCCTTGAAGTTGCAATAGATGGATTTCATCATATTAATGAAAGCATTCCACAAATATCTATTAAAAATACGAATCATGAAAATAATGAAAGATATAAGAACACTTTACACTCTTAAATTCTAGAAATTTAGTTTCAAATAATTAGGGGAATTTCTACTTCTATAGGTATCTGGGATTAGATGAAGTACATTTATATAGGTTGTAAATAATTAAATAATAAAAATTCAAAAATATAGAGGGTGATTTATGAAGACCTAAAAATGGTTGAATATGAATTTATTGCTAACTTTTTACCAGATTTAATAACATCATTAACACTATTTGATTTCTTCAGGAAAAGTTATAAAATTTTACAATTATTGAAATGATCTTGAGAATTTTTTTAGACAAGTTAGATTCCAAATATTCCTTTATTTAGGATAGAGATCCCTAAATATTATTTCCAGATGGTTTTTATAGTATAATCATCACTTATTAAATGATAAGGGATAAATTTATGAGAGGAAAAAAGTTGATAGTGAAATTTACTTCAAGGATTCCTTGCAAGGAAAGTCTATGGAGGTTCCTGAATAAGAAGAAGTTATTGAAATTGATTTTGAAAATGAAGTATGTAAAATCATGATGAATTTTTTTCCTTGTATTGTAAAAATGTGAAAATATGAATAATGATGTATACACGGAAACAACCATGAAAGTTATTTTAATATGTATTTTTTTGGGCATATCACTATAAATTTCTACTATAGTAATAATAAAGAAAATAGTGATGATGATGATAAAAGGTAGATAATTTCATTGAAGAAACTGGGAGATAAGGTTTTATCATATTCAAAAGGGAGAGATGAAAATTTCTCTAATTCCAAAAAAATAATGTTATTTTATAAAGATGATGAAGACGAAATCACTGAATCAGTATCTAAATAGACTATTGAGAAAGATAACAAGAATACTTTAATTAAAATTGTAAATAATGAAGGTCTTGGAAGACGAATTTCTAAATAAAAACAATCTGGATTAGAATTTTAACAGAAATAAGAATTAAAATATTATTTGAGAAAGATTATAAGGATTTAGAAAGAGAGAAGGAAAATGAAAATTGAAAATTCCTTACAAATTAAGAGAGATTTTCTGATATGAAATTTATAAAATTGGATGATATTAATGATTTTAATAGATCTATTTAGAAGTAAAATAAATAAAATGAACACATTGAAGTAATGATGAACGAAAAAGAAATATAGTTTAAACATTTACAACAGAAAATTTATTAATGTGAGAAAACGGTTACAAGTTTAAGAGATCAACTGCTGAATTTGGTGCATAATCTAAAAACGGTGAACCATGTATGGAACAATAGTTACCATTAAATGTTGAGAAGAAATCTGAAATTCTTTTTGAGAAGAATAATGTTGAGAAAATCATGTCTGTGGCTAAAATAAATAAATTGGAGAAGTTAGAATATATTAAAAATTCTAATTACAAATAAGATTTTATTAAATCAGGTTCAAATAATGATAAAATCAAATTTGAGTTGAAAAAGATGATTCTTGGTGATAAGAGAATGGTTGGTGGTTAATAATTATTTTTTTTGAAAGATAAAAGTGTTGTTGAGAAACATGATCACTACTCCACACAGTATGGGAATTACATATGAAAACAATCACTCTATTGAAATTGTAGATATAGTGGTATATTTGGAAATTAAAAATATAAGTTCTTGTTTAATCAACAACATTACAATTATTCCAAAATTTAAAAAAGGTAAATTTTTTAGGGGAGTCGGTCCTCTCAATGGAAGATTTTTGAGAATGATGTTATGATGAAACCTGAGAGGGTTTGACTGAATGTTTAAAATAGGTTCCAAAATATGGATACTATTTTTTAAATATGTGAAGAACCCAAAAAAATATTGAAAATCAATGTATTTTTTTTTGTTACTTGAACAAAAAAAAATTCATAAAAATTATCAGAAGATGGATGTGAAGAAAGATAATGGGAATGTAAAATCTATTGTTGTAGAAACCACTCTCAATGATAAAAAAAATAACAATCTAGGATCTTGGATAACGGGTGTTATTTTCATATGAAATGAGACTTTAAATTTTTGAATAATGTGAAATTATTCAAAGATCAATCCTTGAAATTTGGAAATGATGAATCTCTAAGAATCAAGGGTGTTGGATTAGCCATTATTTGGGACGAAAAGTTGAAATCAAAGAATTATATGTTTATTGATGGGTGGAAACATAACATAATAAGTGTTTGAATTCATTTTATGAAGGGAGAAAAGTTATTCTCATAAATAATGAGTGTTTTTTGAAAATAGAGAAAGATGAAATAATAGTTACATGAGGCCAATATACAAAAGAAAACTTGTTAGAATTTGTTGAAGATTAAAAATCATATTACTTATGAATGGTGGAAGTTAATTGGTTGTTGAATAAAATGTAATAACACATAATATATGGAAACATTATCATGTTATCAATGTGATATAGTGTTTCATGAATTCCTCATATTTCAAGAATATGTGATTTGTGATTCCAAATTTTCGAAAAAGGGATGATTATAAACCATATTCATAAGAAAGTAAATATTTGATTAAAATGAATCATATAACTTATTTAATAAGATATATTTGGTTCAATGAGAAAACAATAAACTAAGGACAATAGTACTTCATTACTTTTAATAATGAATTTAATCATATTAATTTTTTTTATGTATATGAAAAAAAGATAGATTATTTGAAAATATTTAAAAGTATCAGGAAAAAATATTCAAAGGAAGGTGACTATTCAATAAAGAACATGAGAAATGAAAATGGTTGGGAATAAAAAAATTAATAATTTTAAATTTAACTTGATAAGAATGGAATTTTTCATGATTTGTTTATACCATACACTACTCGACATAATGTTTTTTCAAAAAGGAAAAATATATTTCATATTGAAATGGAATAAACAATGTTACTTGAACATGGTCTCTCTCATTACATTCAATGGTAATCCATGAGCAATTCTATTTATATTCTAAACCAATGTCTCTTTAGTCTGTAACTATATATGAGTTAATATGAAATGTTATATGATAAAACTCTATGTCTGAAACAATTAATATTTTTTAGGAGTCTCTGCATCATAAAAACGAAATGTTGAAACCATATAAATTTGACCGGAGATGTGATTGTTGAATTTTTATAGTATATTCTCCAGATGGGAGAGGATTCAAATGTTTCAACAATGATACATTATGATTATTTGACTATTTTTTGTTACTATTTTTGAAAATGTTAAAGATTATGTTAAATAAACTCATGTAGATAAAGAATATGAACATGCTGAATGATTTTCTATTATAAATTATGATAAGGATGAAAAAAAAATAATCCTTCTCAAGAGAACAAATAAGACTAAAATGTTTCAAATGATAAGGGAGAATCTAAAAATCATATCCCCAAATAAAAAATAAAGTGGATATTCAATAAATAATTGATGATCAATATCAATGGGTTCAAACAAGATCATAAAAATCTATTACAAATACATTGTTGAATTAAAATGTTGAGTCAAAAATTGTGGATGGTACTTTTGAAAATTTTGAATGGGTTCAGGATATGAATGATGAGCTATAGTAAATATTTAATGTTGTTAATTTCTACCTAAACCAAATAAAAAGATGTTATCAGAAAAATGTCAGTTTTCTAGAACATGATAAATAATTATTGTGAAGTAATTAAAAAATGAAGAATAGTTTGAAACGGTTATTCACAAATTGAAAGAATTTATTTTGGTGAGACTTTTACTAGGGTTTCATGGTTATAAAAAATTAGATTTAGTCATTTTATTGCAAAAAAATTAAGTTACAAAATATTTTTTATGGATGTGGAGTTTGGATTTATTAATGGGGATCTTTATGAGGATTTATATATTAAGAGACATATGGAATTTTTAATGGGAAGGCTAATAGATATGTCCTTGAGTTAAAGAAAGCCTTCTATGGAATAAATAAAGATCCAAGGAAATGGTATTCAAAACTGTATACAAGCTTATAAAATATGATTTTTTGGAAAGGAATGGTTGATAGTAATATACACAATAAATAATGTTAGGACTTTTCCAAAATTTTAATAGTTTATGGTTATTTCATTATCATTTTTGGAAATCATGAATGAAGATGTAAAAGACTGCTGGAAAATGAAATAGTTGTTAGATATATCAATGTTGGGTGAAATAAAATTTATTAATGGGTAACAAATATCATAAGAGAAAAAACATATATTTATTTCCCCATAAATTTATACTAAAGAACAACTTAAGATGTTTTGTGTGGAAAATTACAAACCATTTACACAAACATTTTAGTGGGAACAAGTTGACTAAATATATAGAAGGTATGAAAACTGACTGTAAATAGTTTCAGAGGATGATGGATGTTTTTTATTTTTGGATAACTCAAAACCAGACATTATTCATATTTTTTTTATTATTTCAATTATTTAAGAGTGATCTAAGGAATAAAATCTAATCTATGGAAAAAATAATTCTCAAATATATCAAATGGAAATAAAATTTTATAATCATGTATGATAATTAAAAAAATAATTACTTGTTAGTGTATTCCGATAATGATTGGGAAGGAAATGTTGATGATAGAATATGGAAATATGGTGGAGTTTTCATTATATTATATTTTGTGTTGGTTTTCATTCAAAGAAACCAAATTCAGTTTCCTTTAACATGGTTGAATGTGAATATGTTGCTTCCAATCAAGCTGCCACCCAACATATGTGGATGACGACTTAGTAGGAAGACGAACTTGTTGATGTGGAGTAACCCTTTCTATTGGGTTTTGAGAATAATTGTTAAATCAAATAAACAATAAATATAGTAAAAAATTCTCAATCATAATATTTTTTTATCAAATATCATTTAATTAAGGAGAATTTAGTGAAGAATGAATTAAATCTGGAGTATGATCCTACACCGAAACTAGTTGTTCACATTTTAACAAAACCATTATCAAAGAATGATTTTTATTAACTATGGATGAAAATTTGAATCCAACAAATTTCTTTTTAACGTTGATGTATGTGTTTCTATCACCTCATTCATCGTTTCATTGGAAATTGATTCCAATGGGGGAATTATTTAATAAATCAATCCATGTATATGTTTTAATCATTCTTAGGAAACATGTATGTAGTGGAGTTGTGATTAAGGTGTGAAATCAACTTGTTTCTTTGTGAACTATTATAGTAGTTTCTTAGAGATAATACATGAAATTTTTGTTTATAATAAAGTGGAATAATTTAAGAAAGACGTGAATAAAATCTGATGATGTTTCATGGGTCACTACTTTTGGAAAACATAATTTTTCTATCAATAATTCTTATTTCATATAATGAGTTACCAAAACAAGACATAGAATTGTTGGTAATCTATCCATATGTTGAGGTAACAAATTTTAGTGATTTTTGATCATCAGTTAAAAAATCCAAAGGGGAGACTGTTGGTCTAGGTTGTCTAAATGTGGCTTTTAGAAGTTGGAACATGTTTTTTTGAAAATTATTTTGTTTTCATGTCAATGAAAAGGAAATCAACTCACATTGTAGTTTTTGATGATCATAATCACCATCATATTTAAATGATCAGGTGAGAAATTACTAATAAATTACATCAGATTGTGGAGATTTTTTGGGAATTAAAAGTTCATCAAACTCACCTTAGGTCCAAAATAAAATGTTGAATCAGGATGAGGAAGTGCATCCGAGTCTGATTGGATCCAATGAAAATAAAATAATTCTGTGATGATATTGGATTTCTCATAAATAATATATTGTCTTGGAAACTTTTTATGTGAGACTTATGAATGAATTAGTGAGAACATGTGTTACCAGTCAAATTGAATCTTGGTTTAAATGAATGATGTAATAGAAGGATGGAATGTTCAAATAATTTTCAATTTAAGTGAGACAATTCTTTACCAATAATAAATTTTCTCAAATTCAAGAGGAATTCGTGATACATGGGGTTGTTTTTGGAAGAATCATGTCATTTAATTCAATGATTCTTTTCTCATTTCATCCGGGAAATATCACCAGACATAGAATTGTTTCAAGGCTTAGTATTTATGTTCAAAATGTGAGAAGTTGAAGATTATAATTTTTAGTCCGACCAATAAGACACATGATAAAATTATTCCATGAATGATGGTGATAAAGAAAAAAATTTATACACAAACCAGTACATTCGATACATTGATCCACCAATCATCAGAGTAATCCAAGTTCCAATAATCAGATGCAGTGATTGTTGTAAAAGGTAATCAGATGAAGAAATGTTTTTTGAGACCAATAAGAAAGTAGAAGTGGTTGGGACCGAGGAAAAATGGTACCAATGATCAACAAAAAATGTAGTCAACCATTATCATATGATTTAACAATTTTTTCAAATGGATCAAAAGATAAATTAAACTATTAATTTTTTATTCAATTATGTCATGGGATATCAGATAGTATGTGATGATGAATATTGGAATGGAGGTGATACCAATTTATCAGAATGTATTTGTGACCGATCAATCAGCATTGATACCATGAAAAATTATCAGATTCTAAACCTCATCATATGATTGACTATCGAACTGAGGAAAAATAATAAGAGTATATTTGTTTAATGTTATTAGTAAAAATATTTTCAACTGAGTATAGTTGTAGTGATTATGTTTTGGAAAATAAGTGAAAGAATAATTAGAAGTCGTGAATATGTTAATAGAATAATGGGCTTAATGTTTAATATCCATTAGTTGGTTTGATGCTTTTGAATTATTTGTTTTTAATTAAATTCATGTGGAGAAACATAATGAATAATATCTTGTTGAACACGTTTCTTTATCATAATAAAGACATCAGAACGACATTAATAATCAGACCGTAGAATAATTATAAATTTTTAATCCAGTTGAAGTAATCTGAATATTAGAGATGTTATAAGAAGAATTCAGAATAGTTTATAAGTGATGAAGAAGTTAATGGTTTATACAATATAAAATAGATATATAATTTTTGAAAATTCTGGTTATTGTGTAAATGAATCGAGATTCCTAATTAAACCATTTTTGGTGCACCTATAAAAGGAAGAGATTATATTTTAATTTTTTTTCAGATGGATTCTTCTTGGTTGGAGAGGGAAAGTGGATAATTGAATGTTTCTAGAGAGAATGACATTCCATATTGAGTTTTCCTGAATATTTTTTATGAATTGGGAATGGTAAAAAAGATCATAATTAGAGTTTTCATATTAGACTGAGCTACAGGTGTAGGATTTCTAGACTTAGATAGAAGAAGTTAATATTGTCTTCAATGGTTTTATTTTATATTTATATTTTCGATATGAAAAATTATACTGATGAATTAGACATAGGTATTAGAATGAGTATCATTATAAAGTCCAGAGAGGTTCTTACCTACATCTACATAGGAAAGTGAATAATTTTTTTGAATATTATATTTTTGAATTTTGATAAGAAATTAGATTAACATGCTTTGAATAATCTGGTAAATGTCTATTAACTTGTGTCAAAAAAATTTCATTACATCATTTCATTCTAGATGAATGAAATGTATTGTTATTGTGAACATAGTGCTACACAAGTATGAGGGTATATCATACATTTTTTATCCACCAAAATGGATTTTTTTTCTTTTGGATTGTGTGCTATCAGATTATATCCACACCATAATAAGGACATAGCTAATCTATTTTAGTGGTACACCTTTAAAATTAATCTTTTAATGTGGATTTATTATTGTTTTGTTTTCAGTACGGTGATAACTCTTTAATTGAAGGTGAAGGTAGTTTCAAAATGTTGGAAACTTTAAAAAATGATATCACTGATTCAACTACTCCCCATCTCAATGATACATTAATTTAGGTTGGTAAATATATGTCTGAAAATGTAATGATATTCAGCAGGATACCACCAAGATGGGTACCAATAGAGTGTCAAGAGGGTAATGGTTTGGTGTCATTGGAGTTTCCATGGGATAGGATATCTGAGGGTTGAGATGAGGCCCCAAAGATCCAGGTGCATCATGATCCGTAGGTGAAGCCTCTGGTTTAGACTCAAATTTAGGTGTGGAATCCTCCATATTTGATAGATTTTGGGTCAGGTATTAGCAATCATCTCAGATAAAGTTTGGTACATATTATCTAAGGGTCTGACATGGGATCTCATGGAGTTGAGCCTTCAATGGAATACGTAACTCAAGAGTTCCAGTCATAGCACCCATTGTTATTTTATAATGAGGGTAGACAACAAGAGGATGAGAAATGGATTGATCTGATTTTGATGATCTTTGATCATATTGAGACACCCCCATTCCTGATGGTGATGTTGGAAAATTATATGCACAGGGGACCAGAAAAACACTAGTGCCATGGGTATATTTAGGTTGGTAGTCATGTGGTACATTCAAAGAAGGGGATTGATGTCAAGTTCACTGAGAACCCCTACTCTAAGATTCTTATTATTGAGAGAGATTGAGAGTTATTGAGCCTACAACATGGTGACATGTTTTTCCTGGAATAAACACTAGTTTTCACTAATTGAAAACATTTCACACCTAGTATAGATATAAAAAAACCTCGAGGTTCAGGTATTTTGGCAATGGTTTATGAAATTCCATCAGGTTATATGTAAACATCTTCATGTTATCCTCATTATCGGATGTGGTGAACCATGAAATCATAGTTGAAGAAAAATTGATGGTCCAATCCTACTCAATATGGGTGATAGCATCTGGTTATTACAGTTAAAATGCTTTTGATAGTAGGAATTGAGGCCAAGAGGTGTTCAAGAAGGTCAATCAAGCCATAGACTAAAGTAGACCACCTCTGAGTGGGTCTTCGATTATGTTATTCTAATACAAGAATCCAGGTCATGTGAGGACATTGTATGATTGGGCACCGAAGGGTTGTAAAGCTTTTAGGCAAGTAAAGCATCTCAAGTGGTTTTGTAGGAATCCTTCTCATATATTTTGGAAATAGGGACCATGGTCTACATAGGTTTCAATTTTTAGATTAGAAGAGATAAAATGTGATGGTGGCTGAGTTTGAACTACATGTTGCGGTCATGGTAGAGACTATTGTATCCAACTGTGGGGTCACTGGCTAGTGGTTGTTGTTGCACTGTAGGGAGGCCAGGCATTAGGTAGTCGAGCATCTTGATATTTTCATGTTGTGGAGCAACCAAGTGCTGAGCAGTCTAGGATCCAGTTATGGTTAGAGGTATGTTGTGGGTGTCTTTGGGACTCTTTCATTTTTTGTGATGATCATTTTAATGGAATGTCTTTTTTATGTGTGTGAGTTATGTCATATGTTTATATTGAACAACCAAACAATGTTTAATATATTGGTATTATCTCAGATTCTATATATATATATATATATATATCTCTGTGTGTGTGTGTGTTTGTTTGTGTGTGTGTGAATGAGGGTTGTGGCAACCTGTTTTTATGTGAGAACCATTAGGTGTCTCGAATTTCAGTCACATTAGAATCACTCAATCATTATGATGAGGTAAATCCGGTTGTGTGATACACTATGATTGAGTTTGGGAATTTGTTTAGATTCAAGACTTGATAGGCTCCATGTGTGACGTAGGAATAAGGTAGGCATCGATGCAATGTAGGATTCTAAGGGTTGTTGGGTATGAAACTAGAGTGAGTGGTGAGTTGTAAGTGTTATAATGCATCATGGTATGAACTTTATTACAACGACGATCAATGTACTATCTGTTTTATTTCAGCTTTGGTCTAGTAAGTGACCGGGTTAGGTACCTTGTAAGGTGGGGAGCCCTTGAGGTAGTTGACCTATACCATTACAATCAAGGAATTCCAGTTTAATTTTAAATAGATGGTTCTGTCTGTACAATATCATCACTAGGTTTCATATCCTTGGGACTAGCTATTTTAAGGTGGGGCTATTTTAACATAAAATATTTTTAAAAAGGGTCAAATTCCTCAGCAATTTTTAATTTTTATATTTTTTTGGATGTTCCATATCTTAATTTGGTCAATGGAATTTAATTATGATAGTTTCCAGTACACAAGACATTTTATTTAGGCATTTCTTATTACATGGAATGTTTCTCCATGTTTTTATTGGGGATTGGGTTTTTTGGAGGCTACAAACCAAAACATTCTATGGTGTGAAGATAGAGGAACATGGTTTGGAAAAACCTTCTAAAATCCTTGTATAAATCATGTACCCTCAAAATAAACAAGGCACAGTTTGGTAAATCATATATCAGGGGGAACTCAATCACGTGTGAACCTATAGAGGTTTTGGTAGAGGGATATATATAGTATGTGAATGGTTTTAGAAAATTGTTTGCATACCACAATCTGGGTTCCACATAACATGTATCTATTCATGGGCTCTACATGGTTTGTCATAATCATGTTAGATAATAATGAGAGATGTAACAGCCCGAGATTTTATGAGATGTATTCTTTTTAATTTCTTTCATATCTTCTGTTGTACGCTACACCATGATTATCTTGCACTATATGCAACACCGTATTAGCCTGCAGTATAGGCAACACTATTCTTGCCTCGTGTTACACACAATTTCAAGTTCATTTTGTGGAAATTATTCTATGCAAAATTAATTATACATTTTATTTAATGTATAAATGAAATAAGTTTTGATTATGTTATATGAAACACCAAAAAGAGCTTTCACTATATGCAGTCCTGACTTGGCATGCATTACACGCAATCAATACCTTCCTCGATAGCGTGTGTAGTACGCAATACCGAGTTTCACTAAATGAGAAATTATTATAATATTATTATGAAGTAGCCGTTATGAATAGTAATATCATCTTTTTGAAATTTTATAAATTTTATCATTCAAAATGGACTTAATTTTTGTATTCAGAATATTGAAATTACCATAGGTTGAAATTTTGTTATTTTTCTGAAAACTTTCAAATTTTGATGACTAGTGAAACACTGGATTACTATTTAAAAACCGACTTTTTTATAAATAATTATTTATTTTATTTAAAAAATTTTATTTCAAAAATGATGCATAATACCTATATAAGTTCAATGTAATTCATTGAATTCATTTTATAAAAATTTTAGATATATACAAATTTAATTGAACTTTTCACCGTCTTTTACCCACCTCCTTGGAGAATTTGAAAATTTACATAAAACTTAATTTTTCTTCTTCTGTGAGTGGATTTTTGAAAATCCGAGAGACGCGGTTAATATCAAAGAGTAAAATGTGGTTCAATAAGATAAAAATAATTATTGGTGAATAGTGTTGTTTTACATTTATTTACCACGGTTAAAAGTAAATAGGGTAATTAAGGGTAAAAATGATATTATTATTACCCCCAACACATTTCCTAATTCTATTGGATAAATTTGATTAGACTAGAAAAAACCTTAGGAATAAAATATTACCCTTTAGGTTCACTTGGATTAGATTAGGACATTTATTGTTATTTTATTTAAAGAAGAGTTAAAATATTTAAAATCAACGTTTAATAACTAAAACGTTTTTAATGTTAGGTTATAAATAATATAAATTCGACTATAAATATTAATTAGAAATATAAAATTATTTACTACATAATGGTATTTTATTTATAATTTTTAGACATTATATAATGTAATTTATGTATGACACAATGATGATGCAGTAATTACCTTATTAATGATATATTAACATAATTGATATTATAAATACCCAAATAAGTGTAATTTGAGAGTTTTTATAAATTAAAATAATTTTTTAGGTTAATATGACATGTTATTATTGATTTAATTATGTTTTTTCAAACAAATCATTCTTTTATGAATTTCACAAAAATTAATTACCAAATAGTGTCAAAATTGACATAAAATAGTTTTTAAAACAAATATTATATTATTAATTGCTATTCTATTCCTAAAAATCTAAGGCTCGTCCAAATGACATAGATAAGATTATATATATGAATAATTAAACACTTGGGGTTGTTTTAGCTTTTTATAGTAAGTTTACTAACCATATAGTGTAAGAAAACAAGAAGACATGGTAAAGGTTAAATTATTTAACTTAGAGTTAAATCTAAATGATAAGGTTAAAATAGTATCCTAAACTTGTATAAAACCTATTGGTTTAGAGTATTTCGACCCATTACAAATTTATATTTTAAATAAATCAATTTGGATCTAATATAAACCGAATATGTCTTTATTATAAAATAATATTTTATGTTTTTCCTAAGGTTCCCCTCTCCTCTCTTATAAAAGGGAACCTCCTCCCTCTCCTGTTAACAACACATTGAGCCTTAATGCTTGGAAAATACCTGCCCATTTATCTTATCCACTTTCCTATAAACATTCTGGTGTTTCTGGTCTTCTCAAAAGACCAACTCTAGTCCCTTAAGTGGAAGCTTAAATGATGTGCGTCGAAGAAGAGGTAATCTCTTCTACCGATTCTTTCAAGTTTCTTTCTTCTTCAACTTCTTCTTCTTCTTAGTTGTTTCATTATAATGTAATAACACCAGTATCACTAATATAATTATATGTTATTATAATTATGAAACAACCCCATTTCACCTTCTATCCATCCTACGAAAATTGAAATCACCACACTTGCATACGTACGGAATACCGTCTCCACGCCGGGGTGTAATCTATTTTCCACCACCACCATATTTGGATGGGTATAATGGTGTAAAGAATAACTATATATGGTTATTATAAAATCATACTGATTCTGAAATATTATATCATCCAATCCAATTCCATTCAACAATTATGTTAATGATATCATCGCTCTTTCTTATGTATGGATTACCGTCTCCACGACGCAATGAGATTCATTCTCCATGATAACCATTCAAGAATGATTATAAAGTATATATAATGAATAATAATGAAATATATGACATAATAAATCTAATGGTTTTATTTTTACATATATATATATATATATTTCATCTACTTACTACCATTCAAGTCAATAAGGAAAGGAAAACAGTGTTAATGCGTACGTACGGCCTACCGTCTCCATGAACGGTGTATTTCATTTCATTTATCTATCTATTATGTATATATATATATACTAAATATATATGATATATAAATCATTATTTAAATTCTGGAAGTAATTAAATCATGAAAAAAGTAATAATTATATCAAGAACAACAAGTCCAAACACGTACGATAAATAAAACGATTTTAACCAAAACGCTTCTTTAACCTATAATTTACAAAAGAACAGGTAATATAAAGTCATAAGTGAACCATATATGATATCATAACAATTTATATGATTCTTTAATAAGTCAATGAAATTATTTAAATCATTATACATGAGTTTTGGATACGTACGAAGCATATCAGACCTAAGGTAAGGGATAATTATTCTAATCTCATTATTATTCAAGATTGTTTATACATAAGTATTTACTGGGGTTATATTTTTCATCCATGTCCATAAAAATGTTTTTCATAAAGTTTTTAACATTCTTCCATGTATGTTTAAAGTCATGTTTACCCTTCTTTAACTTTTACTTTGTGTTATGGATGAAATCTTTCTTTTTTTCCCATACATGGAACTTTTTTAATTTTCCGAAATAAGTATGAGGAGAATGTTTTTTTATCTTATACGGCATGAATGGATTTTTACGATTTCATATCGCCATATTTTCATGAAGTTTAGTCTACAATATTTCAAGGTTATTTTCAATAAAATACTTCTCTTTTTAAATTGTGTGGAATTTTGTGAATAGAAAATTATTTTGAAGAAGAAAGGATATTTTCCCCAAGAATTCATTTCAAGTGTTTTATCAAAAAAAATTTCCATAAAATATGGAATTATTTCATATGTGTATGTTTCAGGTATAATGTCTCTATGATTTACATGGTTTCAATTTTCTTATGATGAAATGATATCCATTTTTTTATATAGATTATGTTATGAGGGGATGATGATTATGAAACACATTTTTTTCTTTGGGTTATCATGAATGATTTGTGTTTATGTTGTGGCACACGTAAGAATGACTTCATTATGAGATGGGTGGAACATATATCTCCCTCCAATGCATTTGGTAATGATTTATATCTCATGAGATAGACATGGATGGAATGACAAGTAAATCTGGTTCAGTAATACAGGGCTAGAACGGCAAGAAAACACGGTTCATTAAGGGACTTTGTCTACTAAGATGGTATTTGCAGCAATGCCTTGGCTACTTTGGAAATCAAATAATGTACTTAGTTTTTTTCCATAATTACAACTTTTATTCCCATGCAATTTTATCATGATTAATGTTCTTTTATGATCTATACCTTATGTACTACAATGTTTTATGTCATTGATCAAGATTTTGATGTTTAGATTTTATGCTCATGTTTTTACACTCAAATGTTTATGGATTGTTTTATGTTCCCTATGTTTACCCTCGCTGGGCATTTGACTTCACCCTTTATATGTTTTCTTTTTCCCAGGATATAATTAACGGTTTTAGGAAAGAAAACAAAATGGGGATGATCTTTATGGGAGATGTTGATAATCATTCACTATGATTAGAAGATTATGTTCCGAGTTTCCAAAGACAATAATCTATTACAATCCTTGAGTTTTGGTTTTTTTAGGTATTAAGTATTTTGAAAAAGTAATGTATTGCCCATGTACTCCAAGATTCAGGTCTTTATAAGAGTTCTATCTCTTATGTAATAGGACCAACCCATTTTTCTCATGGTTTTTAAATACATATTATCTAACCATATGGCCCATTAAAAGAATGAAAATTCCTCTTTTATCATTCCTCTATTTATTATTTCCTTCTCATTTATTTCCTCCTCATTCACTAGAATATATCAATAGAGAGATATCTTGTCCTCCTCTCCTTGGATGTGTGCTAAATATCACATCCATGATCTGTTTCTCGATCCTTCTATAGAATTGGATACATATTAGTAACGTTATCATTCCACTTATTTAATTTGTCTCATTCCCTAACCATATGGCGATCTAAATCGATTTGAGTGGTTTTACACTATTTTCAATGTGTTCTTCTAAAATATTTATTTCTTCCAAATCATTCAGATTTAGTTGTTAAGATCATTTGTGTCGATGTCTACCAATATGTGTAAGGTGGAGCTCATATTTCTTGGAGAATACATGTATATTATGGGGGTGTAAAACTTATTGCTCCAACGGGTAGTCCGAGCAAGAGCCTATAATTTAAATGGTTGTAATTAATTAATTAATTGATCTTATTGGATATTAATATGGGAATGATCCTCCAAAATATAAATGTTCTATCCTAGTTAGAATCTTGAGTCCTTGGGAAGTTTGTTCAGGGTAATTTTTTTTTATTAAATTTAATTGTTTGATGTAAATTAATTAAAAGTTATTCTTATTATGGATCCATTAGAATGTAATGGGATTGACCCAAGGGATGAGAAAGTGTTGGAGATCTCTTTTGAGGAGATGTGATTTTCATGAAGGGCATGGATCAATATATATGCATATGTGTGTGTATATATGTGTATATATATATATATTCTATTTGATGTTTATCACTACTTGGGTGACCCGATCACCAATTAAGGAAAAATGGTAATATTGTTATGGGAATATCTTATGTGATAATAGATGGAATGGAAATGAAATTTATTGAAATGGACATAAGAGAATGAGGGGACTAGTGATGTGTCTTGGTGACTTATTTGGTGATTTCAACTCACCCGTGATGGCCAATGCACCATTTGGAGTTGAGTCCATAGAGTAGGACATTGATGATGATGTGGCATTAACAACACATGTGGGAAGATTCCTCCATTAGTTATGACTAAGGGAAATGGTTGGAGGTGAATTCCATTGAAATACACGGGGATGGTAAAGATACATTGTTTGATAGTATTGAAACTATCGGTTTGAGTTTGAGTCTCATCGTACCTGAGATTGTTGGGCCAGGACTTGTAGAGAGGAAGGACCTCACCATTCCTCCAGATATCATATCTTGAGTTTTTGGTGTTATCACATGGAAGATAGGAATCACTCATTCATATGATGCCATGATTCTATATGATGGGTGATTTCTAGCATGGTTTTTAGAAACCATATTCTTATTTCTTGGGTGTTCCATCCAAACATCGGGGAATTGACTTTGATACAAGGTGTTGGTGGCACATGGTGTCTGGTTAATTTATTAGAGGTGGAGGCTGAGGGATCACAATGAATTAATTACATCAAGGGATCCATTGGGAATATGCTAAGGACCATCTACACTTTGGTATTAGAGTGTTGGATGAAGAAGGAAATTTCTAACTTATGGATGATGATCATTAGTTGATAGGGTTAGTATTATGCTTGTTTGTTGTTCAATATTATTTTTTATGTTGATACACATTAAAAATAAATGATTTATGATAGGTATAGATTGGTGGTGGCCAATTGATAATTCTTTCTAACACCCTTCATAGGCCCTTTATGGAATTTGTATAAATTATTCCTTTTTTTAGATAAAGAACTGGGTTTGTGAGCTGGATCATAGTGGTTGAATTTTCAGGGGATGGATGGAAATGGGACCATGGGTTCTTTCCATAGTGTGAGTTTTATTTTGATTTCCATTTGGTATCTGTATGTTATTGTATATTTATGAAATGAGGTGAGCCATTAGATACCCTTGTACATATCAATTTGTATGAAATATTATGTATACATTCTTATCTATAAATTGTATGATTTTATTTATTACTTTTCCCAATATTATTGTTGAATATGATACTAAAATGGTCGGATATTGTTTATGATTCCACTAGTGATGGGTAACTATTTATTAGATGGTATGGTCTTTCTTTTCACTACGTATTATTGATATAGAACATTATTATATCATCAACATATGGTACAGTCTTCACACTGTCACCCATTCATACCCTCTTATAGTAATATGTATTTAGCATATGGGTAGGCGCACCTAATGGAGGTGAATGTCAGAGAGAAGAATAGTTTGTCTCACTAAATGGGTCGGGGTAAAATAGGTTAAAAGGCATTGGATTTAATTGTCTGAAATGTAAATAAGTAACATTTTAGTTTCAATATAACTATTGTAGAGTTGGTGAATTAATTTTATTCTATGATGAAGAATATAAATAAACTTACTATCTTGTAATGTATAGTTTCATGTTTTAATTAATTTCTTCCATAAACTCATCTTTTTCTCCGATTGATGAGTATTCAGAAGAATTTTTCACGCCTAAAACATTAGAATCTAATTCAATAGATCACATAATCTACACAATATTAACAGTCTACTTCTCTTATATTTTTACATGATACAAAACCTAAATTTTTAGTATAATATAATACAATTTCACAAAAAATAAAGTATTATATGATGAAAAACTGCTACATTCACCAAAATAAAATAGTGACACACAATGTAAACATTAAAAAATAAATGTCCTTAATATTCCTCAAAACTATTCTTGAGTATGATTGAAACCAAATAGTTAGTAGGATCTGACCACATAGTCTTCCAAGATAAATTTTCACAAATATCTCAAAATAACATCAATTACTATTGATGTCTCACACAAAAAAAGTAATTTAACTAATAATATTCATTATATGATAACCATTTCCATAAATAACCATATAATCACAAATCCACAATAAAATCATATATTCTACCAAAATATAATAAAAATAAAATAATATTAAATTTACATTAATCATATATGGTACCCAAAATAGAAAACATCTTCTGAAATCACTTTAGTCACTTAATTAGTAAATCAGTTTCCAATCCCAAGTTCATATATTTGATAAAATTTTTGTTTGAAAAATTAAATTATTATTTATTCATCAAATCGTTTAACTTAAAAGGAGAAGACAAACTTACTAGGACACCATGTAGGACAGTGGTAGGCTATGCACCTTATTTCCCTTCGGTTGTTGGTTCAATTCATGCAGCCTTACCAGATGTGATTGGATTTCACACATCCTACTGGTTTTCCTTTTCCTGAATATATATTATTAAAATATTTATAAAATATATGATGTGTTAAAAACATTCTAGAAATAATCTTAAAATTTTTTAACATCAAAATTTATCTTATACCGTCATTTTTATCCCAAAAATATATAACCAGTAATTACCTTTAAAATGAATATCTCTAAAAATACGATTAGTCACTTAAAAATTTCAAAACATATATAATGAAAGGGGTTTCAAGGACTTTGAAATTATGATAAAATGGAAAATTATAATACCATCATTATATCCATAACTATTTAGAAAACATCCAAATCTACAATGATATCTAAACCCTTCTCCAATACATATTAAAAGGTCCCAACTTTAAACATCACATATTCTAGTGAATTTTGACAAGAATTGAGTTTCATTCATTCATAATGTACTTTTTGGTTATGATTTTTTCAAAATTGGGAAAAAAATATTTAGTAATCCCATACATTAAAAGTGGTAACATGTTCTCAGCATTAATTTTTTTCCACCAAAGGAAACCCTTAAAAAACAATATTTTTTGTGACACATCTTCAATACCTTCAATAGTAAATCTTCTTGGTCCTTACCAAACTGTAAGACATATGAAATAAATTGTAGAAATTCGTATGAAAAAATATCTCAGTAAGGGATATAAAATGAAATAAAGAAACCTTTAGTCCATAAATACTTATAAAAAATTCACTATGTTATACGTTTCACCTATATTATATAATCTCCTTAGCTTACATTATGAAATCATATTTTCCAAAAAAAATCTATAGAAAGAATACATAATTCATAAATGTATCTTCTGTAATCATTTTAATATCCCACATACAGATATTATATCTCTCACAGCTATTGTATATCTCTTGTAAACATAGTGAGTAACAATCATGGTTATATTTGGAGTAACCATTGTAGTATATTCCTATAATATCTTAAGAGAAACCTAATTGGAGAACTCTGTATAATTACCTAATGAGTTGGAGAGTTATAATGGGATAACCATCCCTAGTTTTAAAATTCAACCACCTATGCTCATAAAAAATTCCCAAGAACTATATCATATTAATAACACACAAAAAATTAGTAAAAGAAACATTCAATTGGAAAAACATTTTCCATTTTGAAGTAATTATTCTTTACTAATAATCCACAAATAAATTATTTAATCAGTTATATTTCAAAATAAAACTTATAAAATTGTAATAGAATGTTTAAAAAATTAATGTTTCATGAAAGACGTAAAATATATACATCCTTATATGTAAAAAACATTCTTTTGGCCATTGGAAAAAATAGTGGAAAGGGTATCATTAAAAAGAGTTTTTTTAAAAGAATGTCTCATACATAAAACCAAGAAATGAAACCAGTTTGAAAATATTATAGAGAAATTAAAAAAAAAACTATTTTAAAACATTAATTTAAATATGAATACAATATTTAAAACCATTGTAAAAACATGTACATGATATTGAAATATTTGTAGGAATGTATCATTAAAACATTTAAACTAATGTTTTAGTAAAATAGTCCCTTATGAATATCCAATCAATAAAGTGAGAATTAATTAAATTAATATATTACATGTATTTTCTATAAATAATCATGAAATAAGTGTAAAAATATTATAATATAGTCCAAAATGTATTTCAAACATTATAATATCATGACATAATCAATGAAGTAGAATTTCAACAAAATGAATGGAAATTATGTTGTGAAATACCTATTAATTTTTTATCTATCGAATCATATGACATAGAAAGATTATCATTTAACTATAATTTAGTTATTTTGAGGCTAAAAAATGCATTATATAACATTCCATATAATGTTTATATGAAACTCAAAAAATAATATATGTAAATAAAATCAAAATATTCCCCAAAAAAAGATAATTGAGATGAAGTCCCTTACCTTGATTTTGACTAATCACATACAATATTTATCTTACTGAATAATATAAAAAGTATAATTATTTACATTATTAATAATCTTTTACTTTTTTTATTCATATTATACCAATTGTTATATTGTTATAAATATTAATTAATTATTTAATTTCATGTCGAATGATATTCGGTATTTGAGTAAAAAATGGATTTGGTTTGATGTCCATATTCAATGATGACACTAGTCCATCATATATAGAATAATATTCATGGAATAAATTATTTTTTAAAATTAGAACATTAACCACCTCCAAAAAATATGGTGCTGAAAAATTATCTATGTCATTATCATGGAAATAGTCAGTCGTACATACGCATGAGTAACACTTTCATTTCTTAGTAATAATTATAGAAAGAAGTTAAGTATAAATTTATATTTGTATAATTATAATAATATAATTAATATAATATTAATAATTTAAATATACTTATATATATCATCCATGTTATTTGGTTATGAAAAATGAATCACATCACTAGGTGGAGGTGATAATTCACACGTACGCATGAGCAATGTTTTCTATTTTATGTACATGGAAAGGAAAAAAAATTAAAATTATATATTCATAATGATAAATAATTCAGGAATTTCATATATATTCATTAATTTCATCATTTTACTAGCCATGAGATATGTTAAGGAAGAATTAATTATATCAGTTTGTATGGTTATAGTCCCCCAATCGCATAGATGTTGAATTTTTCCCCATTTGATGGAAAATTAGAAGGATACGGCTCATGAAACACTCATAGTAACCTATAATTATATTTATTGTACTTTAATAATTATTTTAACAGGTCTTAATAATATTTTAAAGAGGTGGAATAATGAACAAAAAAACATAATAAAAAATGATACATATTATTTATAAATCATCATATTCATAAAACCATAAGACCAGTGAGTGAGGTTTTATACCTAAAATAATATATCTATATCTTGGGGAGGGAATATAGAAATTTATTTGGATAGGTATTTTCTAAAACATAAATGTTTTTATGTGGGAGGAAACGAGAAAAATGGGTGTCTTTTTATATGTGATAGGATGAGCACACTTGGAATTTCTAAAAATATTAAATTAATATAAATAAATTTTCAATTAAATATGTCTCAAAACTAATTTTATATCTGATATTATGATTATTGGTTTAAATACACTCATTCAATGAAAATTAGAAATGTTTTAACAATTTTTTAATCCTTATCTTTTCATTTTAACCATTATTTTACTCCTTTAACTATTACCATGAGAATATCCACTTTTTGTCTTTTGGGGTTAATATAGTAACTATAAAATACCAAAATACCCATAAATGAATTATTGATGAAATTTTAATCCTTATTCTAATAATTTTCCAAAATATATGATTTTTATATATTTTATATCATATCTAAATATTGTACATATTAATCAAATATAATTGTTATATATTTTGACACAATTCATTATTTTGAATTTTACAAAAATCCACAAAACAAGATAAATTAGGAATAAATATTCCAATACATCACTAATAAAATATATCTCTAAAATTATGGAAATAAATTAATTATGTCAAAGTATATTTATTTTAACATTTTTAATATATTTAGTTGATATTTCCATTAATTAAACAATTAATATATTATCATTATGAAATACTATAAGGTATATTTTTCTTCCCTAAAAAATAAAAAACAATTATAGGGATTAATATTAATATTTTATACTTTCATGTTATATTTCTATTTTAATATATCTCTTAATTTTCATATATAAAAAAATATATTTATTAAAAACGTAAGTATTACGTCTTTGAATTTTCATTAATATAAAATAATATAATAGGACTAAGGTTATAAAAATTTATTCAATATGTCATAAATTCATAAAAACAATTAATTTGGCCAATTATAACTCATTATATAAATTTGGGACATGTTTTAATGTATCTTGATAATATTTATAGTATTATTTTACCCTTACATATTTAATTTATCATTAATTGTGGTAATAATAATAATTAAGTTCACTATTCATATTTTCCAACCATAAAATAGAACAATTTATTATATTTTTTCATTATGATTCAAAATATAGAATACATTTTTTATAATTCAAAATAAATAGGTGGATAAAATTAATTTTAAATTAATCCTGTAGACGATGTGAGAAAGCATGTTTTTAAATTGAAAATGCTTAAAAGTTTGAAATATTTTTTTTTGTACATCCGAATTTAGAATAAAATATATTTCGATGACATAAATTGGATTCATAGATATAAAAGATATCTAATTTTAAATTTAAACATATTAAAAATAAAATTTAACACTAAAAATTAATTAAATGAAGAGTATGTTTTCAATTTAAAGGTAATATTTTTATTATTTATCAAAATATGAAAATTATTAGAAAAATATCAAAACATCAACCAAAGTTAATTTTGATATTATGATTTCAAAAATATATCTTATTTTTTCAAATAAAATTAATAAATGTTTCAAAATTTATTTTTAAAATAATCATTCAATTAAATTGCAGTAAAACGACCTTTTTAGAAAAATACATCTTTTATGCATAAAAATGGATTTTTTCCCTTATCGTATACCTATCAAATATATTGAATGACTGTAAAAACATTTATAAAAAATTTTATTCTTTAATTAAATATTCTTATTCATGTCACGCAATATAATGGATATGAGATGAATTTCATATTAAATATTAACATTTAGTTTTTTGTTTCATCTCAATGTGGTGTTTTTTTATGATATCTAATAATTTTCCTTTTAAAATATCTTATTATTAAACTAGTACTCTATCCCATGTATAATAGAATATATATTAATATCACCATAATATAGAAATAATAAAATCACCTATTATTGATTTAGCGTCATCACCCTCCTTCTTCATGATGTGGGAAGGGACATAATTGTGCCACACGCTTCCTTACTAAAGTCGAAAGAGAGATAATGACCCATAAGTCCCTCCATTAATATTCCCAAATGTTGTAATTAGAACCATGGGAATATAGTATCACACGATATAGAAGTCATTACATTTTTTATTGAACAAAATCGTGAGATACGATGGTAAATCCCAAGAAAATCAAAATAATGAAAGTAAAAGTCCACAAAAATACATTCCCACAGTCATGATTATTATGAAAAACTATTATAATTTAGAAAAAACCACCAAATTAATGTACCAAAAGAAAAGAGAATTGAAATAAACAACAACTTATCCTGACACCTGAGCTAGTAATGTCTAGTATGGTTCTCAATTTCCTCCTGGAAACCTAAAAATAGTTTTATATAGGTAGGGTGAGCATATGAGTATACTAAATAGAGAAACTAAATCTAACCATTCCAAATTGGGGGAACAAACAAATTTACCAATGATAAAATAGTAGAACCTCAAATAACCTACCATGAAATACTATCCAACCCATCATCACAAGGGTACACTCACCAAATAAATCAATTAAAGTAAAGTAGTTGTAGAAGCACATTGACATTTCAGTACCCCGCACTACCTTCCCAATGGTTAACTTCTCATCCCTAATTGTTATTTTCTTGATGATACCACTCTTCTAATATGAAGTACATATACCACAAACTTTCCTCACACAACTAAACCTCAAAACCAAAAATTATCCAACCCACACAAATATGGGCCACAATAACCACACCACCTGCCCGAAGACACCTTGCCCTTATCCTAAAGGCACTTGAAAAAACAATCTTGTCCCACGATAACCAAGTCCTCTCATCCACAAAAAAACTGCCAGATCTATTTGGGACTATAGTAAGCCTCATGTCATTACAACCTAAATATATATGCTCAAGAAGTACGAACTAGAATAGGGTGTGAGGAGGAAAGTCCGTAATCGACCATCCAACCTACCATTGTGATGTTGGGAAAGACAACCTCCCCCATGAAATTGAGTTATTCGACCCATTTTTTTCAATATGGGTGGGGTGCGTATTGAAATCATAAGGAACTAATATATATATATATATGTATGTATGTATATATGTATGTATTTATATATGTATGTATGTAATCACTAAACCCAATATATAGGTCCCCACAATAGACAACCAACTAAAATAGAACAATAGTTACAGTTACTTTTATATCAACTACCACAAAATAATAACTTCAACATAATAACCCAACCCATTTTTCATTTAACTAAATTCCATTTGTTAATTATGGTATTCAATTTAATTTATTCTAGAACTTTCAAGATTCTACCAACCACAACTATATCAAAATAATAATAAAAACTAGATTTGCAGTCCCACTCCATGCCATTGTTCGACAACTGCCAACAATCATTCTTCAAAGATATACTTCACAATAATTCTCTCACAACCCAAATATGAGGCCCTAAATCCCATAAATTCCAGGATGTTGTCCCACTTCATACAATTGAATAAACAGAGCGCAGTCCGAATATTTAATTTCATTCGACGGACACGACAGAAAAAGGCAGTTCGACAACCTAAAAGTCCATCCATTCCACAATCAATTAGCCTCTCAAACTGGGATACCAAAAAACCTCATACATATCCCTTGACACAAATCCATACCTCAACTACCATTAAACCACATCCTGTTTTCACACACATACCACACTATTCTCCCGGTACCAACTCCTCTGGCCTCCCATGCTCCCAAAACTGTTCCCTCAATAACGCCACTACATAACTCCCGCAAATCCCAATAGATATCAATTATCAGCCACACATAAAATAATATATATAAATATATATTGATATTTTTTAAACATTTTTCTTTAATAATCTAAATAAACATGGGTGATCATACAAGGGTTTTCATCTTGATGCATTCATTTCATTTAACCAATTATACATGATTAGCCAGATTAAGATTTCCACCAATTATTCATATGGAAACATCAAAATTTATAAATATTCACCAATTAATAGAGAAATAACTCTAATGGTCATGATTTTTAAACGGATATAAATACACAACAGATCACAACATCAATACGGATAAAAAAATCAAATAGATGATCAAATAACATTCCACTCCCAACCTGTTAATTCATTACCCCAATATCTTTTGATCAAATTTCTTTATATTTTCATAAGAAATGAATTCATATTCTCTTCACAAAGAATAATTAGTACAATAACCCCTCATGATTTAATATTTAAGAGAGATAGAAGAATTACCTATGATATGATCAAAGGATTGAAGTTCCTCTTTTCACAAAGAACGCGGGATCGCATGAGCAGTAGAGAATAATTCCAAGAAAATTGAGCAAAGTGGGGCTCTAGAATAGTCACATGACTCATCTTGGGAGGAATGCTCATGATGAAAAATGAGTAAATTGAAAACGCACTAGGAATGGGGGAATCCTAGTATTAAAGATACAGATCCTATATTAAAGGAAAAAACGGTTTATAGAAGTCATTAAACGGGATTGTGGTCAACAACTTATGGATTGAGTATCTTAATTCCCTCATGAAGTTATGAAATTAAGGATATAATTAATATCTTTTAAATTACCTCTAAAATACTAAAAAAAGTGTATAATGTTTGTTTACATAAAATAAGACGTAAGCGGGGTTAAATTATAAAATAGGAATAAACTAGGAAAATTGAAAATGAGTCACTAATGGGTGATTCACTAATGTAGAGCCGACAATGGTTGATCTACAGACATGAAATATCGTCACTAATCCACTGACACTGAGCTACCGCCATTAAGCTACTAACATGACCTACCGATGCTGACTTACCAACACTGAGCTACCGACATAATGACATACCGATGATGAACTAACAACAGTGAGCTATTGATGCAATGACCTACCAATACTGATACCCACGACTTACCACACTGATGCCACTAAGTTACCGACACATAGAAATGTAGACGCATTAACATTTCAACACCAACATCCTATGTCACCGATGAAAAAACTAGATATTTTGGAAACTCTTGAAATGAGCCACTATTACCTCCCAGAACACCCTAAACAATAGTTTTCCACAATGGTTTGGGGAAATACTGGTCATTAAATTTAATGACACCGAGTTGAGAGACATTGACCCAAAGAAAATAAAAATGAATTTTACTAATTTCCACACATTTTCTTATAATCACTACGTATTTCATAACACAACCTATCCTATCACATCCCCAATTATATTGATTAATTGGAATGAAAAATTAAATTTTCATCCCGAGTGTAAAAATAGTAGAAATAAAAATATAATAACAGTCATATAAAATAATTTATTTTAATACTAAAAATTGAGAGAAATATTAAAAATTTAAATGTTTGTCAAAAGGGTTCAATGGAGAAAGAATGATATAATCATGAGGGAATGACATGATGAAGCCTAATATAATCTACCCAAAAATTAATTTTTCAATGGATGATTGATAAGTAATACATATTTAATCAAGAATAAAAAAAATCATACCAAACTAAATCAATATCTGTTGGGTGTTCTATCTCACTATGAATAATATTTCAACCATGTGAATTTAGAATCACCTCGTTTGACTGAGTAAAAATTAACCAAATAACTCCGTCAATAAAAATTTATAGATCCATTAAATATATTTTTAATTGATTTTAGAAATGGATCTATATGATTCCATAATTCATTCTATGTTGGTTATAATTGATCAATTTTCTCATATCATGAATTAAATATCTCCAACTCAATATTCCACACCTTTATCCATGAGATAAAGAAACATCTAATAATTGAGTTTCTATATTACCCAGAAAAATAAAATCATCCTTCTTGGATTCATTAGTTTTATTTGTTATTCAGTTGGAATAGATAATATATTTATGGCTACATCTCCATCTTCTCAATATTTTATCAGTGTTCAGCTACCTCTAGATTTTAATAAATACATGATTATTCTGTAAACATTTCTAAGAGAAGTATCTTGATTGAAGCGACCAAATATATTATTATACTTATTTAGAAGAAACATTATTTAAAAAATGTGTTTTTATAATGGAAGGATTACATAGTCTGGTGTCAACGTTGTTTAATGACACATGGGTATCAAATTATTACTAAATGAGTTAGATTAATCATACATCATCCCTAAAATTCTATATTCAAATTTACATGGGTATTCCTAGCTTTAAATTCCATTAACCAAATGTGATAAAATAACATATAACTTAATTTACAACATTATATGTTATTTATATTCCTATATTCCCAGAATATTTTGTATCTTAATCTTACTCCACTTATAGTTATTATTATAAAACCTAAATCCAAATTTTTTTTATCATTTATTATAGGATTTCATTTGGGTTATTCTTATATAAGTTATTGTTATAATTTTTTTTCCTATTAAAATCCCATTATATTCTTACACTACTTAAGAAATTTTCATTTTACTCATACAATTTTATTAAAATTCTTCTCTATTCATTTCTGATAGTAATTCCACCTATTAAAAAATATTATAATGTTTAATAGTTATTTATTAATTTTATTCAAAGAAATTTAGGATAAAAATAATATAATATTTTTTCTAAAATGAAAAATATTTATAAAATCCTATTAATTTAATACTTGTGTAAAAAATCTTAAAATACAATTTATTATGAAGTGTTTTTGAATAAAATGAATTGAATATAGAAAATTATAATGAATAAATTACCACTATCAATATCCCCACAATTATTTCCATATAATCCTGGACAAGTGAACTGCAAAATAGAACTAAATTGAAATGAAAAACACAATACAACAATAGAATTAATTTCAAAAAATATATTAACTAAATCTGATCATTATTATTTCATATTTTCTAGCTTATTTCCAATATATAATAGAAAAAATTATATTCTAGTTCTCAAGACCACCCATGATTACCAACACCTGCCTTTTGATTAAAATAACCCTCATTACAGAAAGTATGAATTTACATAAATAAGTTCTATTATCAACGATCATAAAAGGGTCTCTAGAGAATGCATATGATTCTATAGTCTCAACCAAATGTTTTTAGTACTTAAATTTGTTATGAGGAGAAATATGAATGTTATATGGTAAATATAATATCATATATTATATTAAAAACTCAAATGTAAAATAAGTAGGTTTTCCTCTATAAGAAGTGAGATGCCTGATTTCATTTTTACAGAAATGATTTGGGTCCTTACTCACTCCACATATAATTATTCAATATCAACTACTGAAGCTGATTATTAGAGGTTAAAATTTTGTACATTTTAGATGTAATTTATGTTTTTTTCTAATCTATTCATTAATTTATTATATTTTTTCTTCATTTATATATAAATTTTTCTTTCTCTTATTTTTGAAAAAATGGATTAAATTCTCAATTTCAGGTAGTGTTGTGATCCTATTTTACCTTTATAACAATATTACCTTCACCATCTTCCCCTTATTTCTATTTCCCCCCTGGTAATACTTATAAATCATATCCCCCATGTAGACACACACACCTTCTTAATATTAATTGTGATCATACATTACTTTTAAATCTAAATTCTTATAGAGTTTTTAACTTGTTTAGTGGATATATAATATGTTGTTCATGGGTGAAAATGTATAATGGAAAGGTTTATACTTCATGATGGTTCTAAGGATAATTTTTTTATAAAATTGTATTTTGGAAAAGGATAATGAAATCATTTTTAACAGAAATTATAATAACCTAAATATTTGATATAATATTAAAAAAAATAATTTTAGAATTTCTCAACTTTGTTATAATTATAGGGTATTTTATTGATGATTTAAACAATTCCTATATTAATCTTATTAAATTAATAGATATAGTGGAAATAATTTGTGGCATAATATTAAAAAATTAGTGGTTGTTTCTTGATTTTTTCAAAACTCATGTTACTTGAATTCATGGAATGAAATTAGTTCCTTCGAAATGGAATATGTATTAAACGTATAATTTGATTAAAATAATATAAAAATGTTCTAAAAATACAATTAAAATGAAAACACACCATCCTTTTAATATATAACATAAAATTAAAAAAAATTACAAAGATATCCCCAACCCCCCATACACACAATTGAATAATACAATTTCCATAACAAATTATTCAATTATGATGTGAATTCCAAAAAAATTAAAATTATGAAAGAAATCAACAAATTAATAGAAATACAAAACCTATTGGATCATCAATATAATTTTTGGAATAGTACGATCTCTTCTAATGGTGATTCTAGAGAATATTTATGATTGTTTGGTAATATTTTCCCATTCAAAATTAATATCCTCTTATCTTAACATCTAGTTATTTCTAATGATCCTTGTGGTAAAATGTTTTAATCTAATAATTTACCTTATCTATTGGACTTAATATTACTAGAGAAAATATATATCTAATACATTAAATCATCTCATTCTATCCCCGGTGAAATTATCCTCCTTGATACAACATAATATATGTTATCAATTTTCATTATTGGAAAACAAAAAAACTCTCAAAAACTATCCTTTTTATTCCCATAAGCTATTATATCGTAACTATATATTATAAACAATCCTTTTCCAATTATATATTCATATTATTGACCACTTGATATGTTATATGATTCAAAAATTGTTTTTAAATCCATCATGTTGAGCTTAATATTTATCATTAAATATTTTTTTCTCCCTCTTTAAAACATCATTTTTCTTATTGGATTGAGGGTGATAGAGTACATATTTTTATGTTTTATAATATAATACCTCATCAATTAATCCTTGAGAATATTATAAAAATTATCTCCCTGATTGATAATGAATTTTTTTAGTATCCTAAACCTAAAAAAATGGATAGTATTGAAAAATACACACACACACAAAATGATTCAATATTTTTAGTTACTTTTTTCACTATTTATTTGGAAACATAATCAATATTAATAAATATATATTAAATTATGAAATATAATAAAAATATTCAAACAAAATCAACACCTCCTAAATTAATGATTATAAAAAAATTACTCATTTTTATGGAAATTTCACCCGTTTGGAAATGTATCCATTGAATTATCATTATTGAAATTTATTATAATATTCATCACAATCTATTAATATTGAGGGAAAATAAAAAATATATATTTAATACATTTCTATAAATATTTTGAGGTCTAACGTGTCCCCCAAAATATAGTGTCTGAAAATGGGTTATTATAGTTGTGATTTCACTTTTAGTCAGAAATCAACTATTCAACTTATTATAAAATATTTATAAATATATAAACTATCATAGAAATACTATTATTTAAAAATTACAATTAAAAAATTGAAATTATTGTACTTTTATTTACCTTAAATGTTACATGGTAATTTACCATGTTAGTATAACATTTTAAGTCACCTTCAATCCTAAAAAATTTTTCTTCTAAAATTTAGTCATTTAGGGTGTCCTTGTTTAAATTATATATTTGATAATGTATTATAGTATTATCTTATGTTATACCATGAGATAATAGGTTCACTTATTACTTTTTTATATCCCCATTAAACTCTTTAAAAAGCATCATATATCTCACTAGTCTTCATTTTTCCTTTACCTTCTCCATGATATTATTTATTGTTACAAGATCAGTAAAAATAGTAGCCTTAATTTTAGTAAAGAATATATGATTTTTTTACAAATAAAACCAAATATATTAAAACTACCCCTCCATAGTGAAAAAATTTCTTTATGAAATATCTAAATAATTTGAATTATATAAAATAAATCATTATTTCCATCAATCCTTTGTATTATTATTTCCCTTAAACAACATTAAATTCATTATTTAATTTCTAAAATTAGTGGTTTTAATTTTCATTTTTAATAAAAGGGATCATAGAAATAATTCTATATAGTTAATCAGGTTACCTCAAAGATAATTAAAAAAATTCATTGTCTTTATTAATAAATTTATAATTTATTAATGAAATATTAATAAAATATTTAATTAACATCCTATAGAAACATGGTTTTCTTATGAATGGACTTACAAGTTTCATATGGTGGGATCAGTTTGTAATTAATGATTTTAATTATTGGATTATCAATATTAATACATTTTTCATACTATATAAATATGAAAATATTATTTTCTTCCATGAAATGACAATTTTAAAAATTAAGAACCTGATTATTTTCAATGCATGTTTTCCTAAATTTATCTATTTATGATATAAAATTAACAATATTTGATCTAATAACAATCAATTTATTAACTAATAATTCCATTTAATCATTAATAATGTCATAGATAATACTAATTATTTATTTTTTAATGTTCTATTAAATTTTCAAAATCCAAAAGGAATATTATTATAATAAATTGTACAATAAAATTTTTTATGGGATGTTACATGTTAAACATCATGTGTTATGGGAAATTAGATGTATCCCGAAAATCCATCATGAAATAGGTAGTATGAATTCCTTGAAAATATTTATAATATTTAAAAAATAAATATTATAAAGAATGAATATTTGCATTCAACATGATTTTTTCAGTTATAATCAATTCGTATTCTCCGAAGGTTTTTCAATTTCATAGAAATAATCTCAATTTTTCAATTTAGAAAATCAGGTGACAAAAACTTATGTGCACAGTTGGAATTATACTGAGCCGCTATGCTCTTAACATGTGGTAAATTATTCCATCTTATAGAGAATTTTCTCTCTATTTTATGATAAACTTCATCATGGTCAGATTATGTATCTCTTATATATTTCTCATTGTTTTTCCAACATTTTCTAGAAAAATATTGTGCTTGCAGATTTTAAAAATATGCCTATGTATATCATATATGGTCTACCCAATAGATTTCAAATTATTTATTAATGGATTAAAGAGGTAAATTTATTTTTTAATTTATTGAATCTATAAAAAATTAATTATTTATTTTTTTCGTCTGTTAATAAAATATTTATGTCCTACTAAAAATGGTTTTAATTCAAACCATGGTTTCTAAATTAATGAATAATATAATTTTGTTCACTTACCACCCATTATTTATGCTATCATATATAAGTACAATTAAAAAAATCCTATCATTAAAAAAACAATCAAATTCATAAATTAATTCGTTTCTTACCTCCTCCTCAATTTCTTATCCAACATCTACTGGAAAATCAATATTTTGAAGAAAAAAAATTACTTATACTCAAAATTTATTGTATTAAATATATTTTTATATGTGATAGATTCTCATTAAAAGGTTTATATGTGAATACATTGTTCTATTACTGGGGGTATTTTTATTGAATAAAAAATATTTAAATTCATAACATCCTCCCAAAATTCCATTATTAAAATAAATCCATTGACATTAAAGATTATACTAATAATCATTATGAATGGTCTATCAGGATATATTGATATATGGGTTATAGTTATTTCTTCATCCATATTGATTGAATAAAAGATAGCTAAGTAAATTATATTATGAACTCTGACTAATTCATTTTAAATCACGTAATCTAGAAATAAAGTGTATCAGTTTACCAATGAACAACCTATCTAATTGACATAAATTCACAAATATCTAAATAGTAAAACACTGAGTGAGGTATTACATTTATTGAAACTCCATGATCACATTATCCAATAGTGAATAAAATTTCTTTAATGGTATAGGGAATTAAAAATATACCTTGATATTGTAATACTATTAGATGTTCTAGTGTTGTTGAATCTATTACATCTAATTTATGACTCACTATATCATTCTATTAATTTCACCATTTATTTATCCTTAATTACATAGGAATCTAACAAAACATATTATTTTGTTGGGGGATTCTCGAATTGGTTTGTTAATTTTAATCATTTTTAATAAATCATTAATTACATCCAAGACATCATGCCCATTGATTGATTTCACTATTATTAATTGAAATAGAAGTGGTTTGTTTTCCTTTTATTTTTTTAGATTATATCTCTAATTATAACATATCTATAATGACCTGACCCACTATGTACTTTCTAGACAAAAATAATATAGAACCTTTTTAACCCCATGCCCACCTCAAATATAGTAGGGGCTAGAAATATACATCAAGAAGGAATAAAAGAAATGGGATTCCATTTCCTAATTTACCTATATTCACACATAAACCATCTCTATGAAAAAATGAACGTAAAAATAAAATATTACAGCATCAAGAGTTTATTCAATTTTTCAATATCTTATTGGAATGATAAAATAGATTATAAAAACATAAAAAAATAATAAGGAAAAAGTAAACTCTAAACATGAAATATTTCTCTAACCTGAAAATAAATAGAATAAACAAATGATGAGAGAGCCTAAAATTTGGTCTTCATTTCTTGACCACTGTATTTGGTCAACGCACCCATGTATACCTATGGTCACCCAAATTATTTTTAAATCATTCATTCAAATAAATTGGACACAAAACATGTTAGAAAAGCCCATTATGATGAGACTATACATATACCTTTTATGAAATATTTAAAAATGAACATGGTGTAATAGAGAGAGAAAAATTTTAAATAAATAACAATTATGAGAAAAAACAAACCCAAATAATACACATATATATGCTCATAAAGATATCCAAATTAGATTTAAAGGGGATATCAGCCTCACATTCTAGTTGTAGTCGATGAGTTTTCTAGAAGATCCAAAAAGGACATCTTTTGTACCCATAATAAAACAACTATAACTGAATATGTGTGTAGGGGGGCACTCTTTTCTAGATCACTCTACAGTGAAGGGGACAAAACTGATGGAGGATCCACATGAAATCAGAGAAAAAATAAAAGGGTTTAACACTCCATAAATTGATGTCACACGCCTATATTAGGGATGTTTCAACTCTAAATATTCAAACAGTATGGGGGACCCCTCCCGAGTGCGATAGGGGAGTTTCAATATCTACATCACACTAATGATCCTAATTTATCACTTTCATAATCAAACATCCCATTATGAAGAATCATGATTTGAGAAACATCCATCATATGTAATATTAAAGAATAATGGACACAACCATGTTATACATGGAAAACACTCAGTATAAGACACACATGGGAAAAAATACTTGATATTAAGAAGAGTATATAAGAGGTAGAATTTTTTATTAGGGGTAGATAATAAGGACTATGGGTTGGACATCATGTGACCTTGTTGGGAAACATTGTCTTGTCCTTTCCAGAAAACAACATAACTAGCCATGTGTAATAGTATAAAATGTAAATATTGTACATGATGTCTCTCTTCCACCTGTAGTCTACCCATGTGTTCCTTGTCATTCCCATATACATATGGGTGTCCTTGTTTAGTCATGCAGTACAATGTATGTTTGACCGCATATGATCACAGTAGTGTGCTAGTTGGAAGATGTCTCAGACACCTTGGGAGGGCCACATGGTACATGGCCCAATCCACATTGTGTGTTATCCTTAAATCCACCAAAATACCAAACATCATTGTTAATGGGGCTACACGGAATGTGGTCATCATACCATATGTTTTCTAGTTATGATTTCTACAAAAAATATGTTCTTAAAATTATTTCCATATCTGCACTCAGGACAATGATTTCCACCATTTATCTTCCCGAGATCAAATAAAAATTCCACAACCCATCATTTCATAGAATCCTATTTCTAGAAAATAGAATATTATTAACCACTTGAAGCCACCACGCATACCATGCACCTCTCATCTTCTGTAAATGTTCATTGATCATTAATCCACAAACATTCTCTCATAATCTTTTCTAATTTTTCTATAAAACAGTAATTTATTATTCATGTAGAAATAAACCATTAATCCATGGGATTGATCATGTTATAAACCTCCCTATAATTGTTATATCATGACCCCATAGTCTAATGATTATTAATATGAAGAACTAGTAGGGGAAAATCACATGAACAACGATGAAACCATCATTGGCCTAGTGATCCCATTTAATTATAGAATAAATCAAATATCAAGGTTGATATGATGGAATGATAAATAAGATGAAATCAACAATTAAATTTATTATAATTGTCTCATTTGATTGGATAATAATAAGAGTTAAAATAAAGAAGATCAAATCCATACCTCAACAATTTTATCAAAAAGGAAGAAACCACAATTGACCATACATACCGTTATTTGGATCGATAGTTAGTGAATAATTATATTTTGGAGAAGGATATGTCCCACTATTGTTGTTGCCTCTTGATTTACCATGATCTAATCACCCAATATCCTCTGATGTGATCCACCTTGGAATAACACATATAGCTCCTCTGGAATTCTCCTGGGGTTTTTCTATATCACGCAAGATAGTTTTTATAAATGCGAACCAAGATAGTAATATCTAGTTTTTGACATTTAATAAAATAAATAAATAATTTTATTATTTATTTTAATAAAATCACCCACTAATGGCTTCCTCAATCGAATGTTTTCCACAAACCAACCTTATATCAATCATATGGTAAACCCCACATTTTGGAATCACCAATCGGTTTAGATTTCCAATATAAGATTCCTTTTTTGGATTTTTTCCACAAATTCTAGAAACCTATGTGTTCATGATATTAATTTATTTAATATTTATATAATTTTAATACTATGCTCACCCAGCTTAAAAAATTCATGTCTTCTTATTTCATAGATATGAAAATAGTCATTAATATATTTAATGATCATTGAAAGAAAATATAGGTCCAATACATATTATTTCAAAAACATTCTCAAATATTTTTCCCATTTGTTCAGTTAAACTATTATGAATTATGTTTGGGGTATTTTGATTATTTTTTCCATTATATTTAGTAACCATGGTCACATTTTTTTTGGGATTTGGATATGGTTGTGTTGGTTGTTTTCATGGGGTTTTTCCATTATCTCTAAAGATGATAGAAGTCTCCCTATCTACTACATCAATTACTCCATTTCATTTTTCATTTCATCAATATTCGTGTTTAATTAGTTATAAATTTTTGTTTGTGAACTTATTGAATGATAATCATGGAATTTCCATTATTAAAATTTTGTTAGTGAAATATTTTGGAAATAATCTTTCACAATACAATGTTAAAATAGAGGATGTTATTGGTTTTTTTAAAATAGAGTTCTAGATTTGCTGTATTGATTCCTAAATTTAAATTGGATGTGATATATCTCCCATTGCCCATGGTCATTAAGGGGTTATTAGAATGATATATTCTCAAAAGCATGAGAAGAACTCTCAATATACTAAACATGGACATTTAGGTATGTAAAATGATATTGATTATAAAACATTTCACATATACATAAATGGTTTAAATGTTATTTTTGTTTTTTATGATCAACTTTTCATTCCAAATTGGTTAATAATTCATGATTGGATTCATGAAAAAGGTGTTTAGTTGACTTTACCACATATAATCCTATTTTTATTATACCTTTGGTTATATTTGTTTTTGAATTATAATCTATCTTATCAACGATTTCCTTAGATTCAGTTGGTGAATATATAATAATGTATCATCTAGATGATTTATCTAAAATATTATTATCACATTATTATAGTCATTGATATTAGAAGACTATAAAATGGTATTACAAAATTTCTTATTTTGGTAATCTTCAAAAAACATTGTTGAATCATTCCAAATATTCATAAAATATTTCAATTGAGAAATTATTATTTCTCTAGATATCATTCCTATTAGAATTGTTTTTGAATTTTGGAATAATCATTTAAAGAAGATCATGTTGGAACCAAAGAATGTCACATATTCTATTGGGAAACATCTTTTTTTTCAATCTGGACTGGGTTGATTAAGGAGTTTGTAAGGAAAGTGATCATAAAGTATATGACAAATATAGTGTTGAATGTGGTCTGTTTTCCAAGTGTTTGAAAATTTTCAAACTCAAAATCATTAGGAAGGATCACATTCCACAAATGTATAGAATATCAAAAAATGAGAGTTGAAAAATGTTGTTTTATGTGATTATATCTTCTCAAATATGTTAAATGCATCAGTTTCCTGATTAATGGGTTCCAAAAAGGTTGAGCTTCAGGAAGATATGTACCATTGAAAATGAGATTCATGGATGTACTATAGAAATATAGTGATTCTTCACAACTACAAAAAAATCATTGTGGGTGCATGAGGAGTTGATTATGATTCTTTAAAACTACTAAAATGTTCATGAATAGGTGATATTTCACTGGAGCTTCAAAATTAAAGGGTATTCTTGATCATGAAATATTAGTTTCACAAAAAAAACTTGAGTCATGGGATCATCATGAGGGGTTATGCGTAAAATTGGGTAGATAACCCTACATCATTTCAAAAAAAAATGGATAATATGTCGAATTGATCATAATTTTAAAAGGATAAGAGATTAATGGATAAGGTATTCGTTGTGATCTTGTGCACAAAACAATAATGACTTATTCTTGACCAATGCATAGTTATCTTGGACAAAGTAGTTTATTTATGACTGGTTGTTCGACAATGACATAGTAAACCATGAAGGGAGTTTTCCTTGAGATGGAAGATAGCTTCTTGATGAAGCATCTTAAAGAAAAATCATGAAGTATCATCGAGAAAGTTCATGTGTTCGGGAGATTGAATTTTTTTGAAACAAAAAAGGGATTTTGTGAAGAATAATGTCTTCATGAACAAAATTGTTGAGTATCTAGTTTAGTGAATAGTTCATTCAAGTGCATTAACTCATGTCTATGATGAATGAAGCATCTCTTGCAATTTTGGGATAACGACATAAATGGAAATATACTAATGTTTATGTAATTTGATAAAAATGAGTAAGACATCACCCAAATATGTGAGCGTGGGGAGTCAACCAAATTTTTATGAGGGAGGAAGTGTGTTATCCATAAAATCATGCAAAAATGAGTTGATGGAATAGAGTGATAATTGATGAACTGTTGTATTCTAAAACTGTTAAAGATTGGCGGATTTAGGTATGACCATCAAATTGTAGGTGTATTTTATGGTGAACCAAGTAAAACTATTGTTTTGTATCTCTACATTAGAATTTTTGATTACTACATGATTCTACCAGACATGTTTAACAATATCCTACCAATATGGGACAAATAACTGTCACATTAAAAGAAAATGTTTTCACCCTAAATCACCCTTTCCTTCTATGGGTGTTCTAGAGTCCTACATGTTGTATTAGAGAATACATGTTTTTTTAGTTTAATATATCCTCTATTTTTTATGGATAATAAAGTTAATGTTAGTGGAGTACCACTCATTGATGGATGAAACATTTATATTTGTAAAGTTATCCCATATGAGATAACTTGGGATATATGTCCTTTTTTTAACTGGTTAGGGGACTTAGTCCCCTGATGTGAAAGTTCTTTATATGACCACAAAAAAGATGAAAATTAATAATTTAGATTCCAATGAATAGAATTCTATTACTGTTGCTCCATCTAATCAAATTTATTTGATGTTGATGAGTTTTAATTCAACCAAGTCAATGTAGTAAAAATCAGAATATATAAAAAGGAAGTAAAAAATTGAAGGAGTAAATACTCCATGTTTTTCTCAATTAGTTCGATGAATTGAAGATGAATCCTACAGAAAATGAAGATACCATTTTGAATTGAATAACTGATGTCGATGGAGTAATTGGAGGAATCAGTGAAGAAATTAAACATATTGAAAATATGATGAAAATATTGAGAAGGGTTTCACCTTTATACCATCCAAATATCTCATCCCTTGAGAAAAGGTATTTTTCTAAACATTTACATGATGGTCTACTATGTATTCAGGCTGTATATAAAATTAGTGAGAAACTAATATATGAAACAAATAACGTAAGTAAGTAAATTAAATTAAAACCCCTAGAAATACTCTATTTTCCCATATATAGTGTTGATGGAGATGATGAGAAAGATTAATTTCATTCAATTTATTCCAGGAAATTCAATGGCGGAAAATGTATATTTGAAAAAAATCATTCTATGGATAGTTTTTATGTGGTAGATTTGGGAAAATTGAATCGCGGTGCTCATAGAGGTTTGATGATAAAGAAAGTAAAGGAATAGTTATGAAAAAAACATAATGAGGTTTTCCCAAAAGAGGGAATTTTTATAAGGTAATTAGTTATAGAAAAAGAGTTTCACCTTTAAATAAGAACAATATTATAGTGAATTTTTTTTTGATGAAGAATCATTGTTTAAATATAAAACCCCAGAATCCATGATGGATATTGTTGAAAAGGTATAAACATAAATAGATAAAGGTAATCAGTTGATTATTTTTTTTGATCTGATGGTGTAACTTGAGGATATTATAGATAATATTTTTATTAAAATTAAGAGAATAAAAAAAGATGATATTTTTTTGGAAGCGTTTTCCAAGTATGTTGACTGTCTTGAAGCAAAAATTGATTGATTGTAAGTAGGGGAAAAGAGAATTTGAAAAATAATGAATGATCAGAAGAAGTTATGGAATTTAATCTCAAGATTTATGTGAAAGAAGAATCCATCAACACCATACATTCCTACTAGATTTTAAGGCTAACACATTTGAGTGACCCAAAAAAAGTTTGTACTCTAGGGATTAAACAGGGAACCAAATCAAAATCATGTGAAACAAAGAAAAAATTATAGATTAAAGTATTATCTAATGTAAATATGTTATAAAGAGACACATGTGTTTCTAAAGTAGTATAGATGGCCATTAATGATCATATATATAAAATGATGTGAAAAATAGAATTGGGTATGTTAAGAAACAACAAAGGTTGTAAATGGGTTGAGCCAAAATAATGGAAAAAATAATATGGAACATATTAAAAACATTGACTAATGCCCCCAAAAATAATGCTTCTAACCAAATAGAGATGATAATTGAAATTAATCACCATGTAACCAGAAAGATCAAAAATCAAGTATCATCGTAATAGATGAAAACATGTGAAGGAATGAATGTGATAAAAAAAATCTTTATGAGGTGTCACATATATGGCTTTTTGGGCCATACCATGTCTTAATATGAAGTGGTAGGGACCTATCTAAATGGTATATCAACTTGATTTCAATGAATGAAAATGAGAACATATCATTCCTTCCTTAAAAAGTCCCACTTAAAATAGGTATTCTCTTTTGGAAGAATAATATGATTTTGAGGAACCCATGCATGTTAAAAAAAGATTAGATGCACATTATTTATCCTCTAGTAAATAAAGAATCATATGGATGGAAACAATAAAAATAATGAAATCCAAACATTCATAAATAACTCTCAAACCCTCAATGAACAACACCATCTATATTATTGTAAGAATATGCTCATCCCATATGATAGGTAATAGATAATTTTTTAATAATCTTAAAAAAGGTTTATTTAGAAGTGTTATTTTGAAATTATGGTGCTTTATTGATCTAAGGTAGTGGATGTACAGAACTCGGAAATAAATAGCTAAGGAAAAGTTATGTTCTCTATATAGATGTTTTGCGTCACATTCTCAAGAGTGTGAACAAAATATTTGACATGGGAATGATAGTGACATTTATTAAAAATGGATTCACTATCAAAGAAAATATAGGAAATTCCATCATTAAAGGATTCATAACAGATGTAAATTTATAGAAGGTTGATATTAAATAGAACATTTGTAACATAACAGTTGAAAAATAAAACAACTAGTTTCACCAAAGGTTATTCCATGATATGAATGATAGTACGTAGTTCATATCGGTTGGAGAATTTTAGGGCATCAAATCTTCATGATCTTGTTCACACAGATGTATGTAGTCCAATAAATTTTTATTTCCAATATGGAGAAAGGAATATAATTTATTTTATTGATTATTATATTAAAATAGCATATGTAATGATTATTCTAAGGAAATAACAAGAAATTGATTGCATGAAGCATTATCTTCGAATTTCTAATAATGAAACTAGCTGCACAATAAAGATTCTATGATCTCATAATAGAGGAGAATGCACATCCATTTAATATGAAGATACATATAAAAATAGGGAATAAAACATGGGGTATATGCATTGAGGACCACATATAAATATTTAGTAGTTGATTAATGAAATATGTTTGTGAACAATACTGCTGGAACAATGATGATTTAGAGTTTTTTTCTCATCATTACAAAAAGGAAGGTGGTGTTGTACTATTGTACACTCAAATTTGAATATGGTTTTTTTGGGAGAAACCAAGACCCCATATGATTTATTGTATGGATAGAATCCATCTATAAAATATTTTCATTTTATTAAGTAAATTTTTCATTCGAACTAAAGAAGGAAACATAAGAATGTATTGTGATGTTAAGGTAAATGACATATTAAGTTGTTATTCAATGATGTTTAAAGCCATAAAACGTTACAAATATCATATTGGAAATTTTTGGATAGTTGCGGTGTTAAAATCATTGAAGAAAAAACCATAAATACCTTGGGGTGGTCATATGAGGATATCATATATGAAGATGAAGAAAGTTGGTAAGGGTAGATTAAAAATTAGAAATAGTGGATGGATTGAAAAATATTCAGGGGTAACAAAACAATGATGCTTCATAAGTGGACATAATGGATGATGAAACCTCATCATAACCTCATAGGAGAAGTATAAGATTATAAATTTATCAATCCAACACCATTGGTGATCATAACATACCCACATAGATAAGGAGAATGATGAATGAATCACATTCTACATTACTATAAATTTTTCAACCTTCCTTGATTGAAGATATAGTGATGTATGAATCATTGGTTAATGCCCTGAATAAAGAATTTTATTATATTGAAAACATGCAAAAATTGGATCTTGTTAAGATCCCGAAAAATCACAATGAGATTGGAAAAAATTGGAACATTAAAAATATTTTTTTGTTAATCAAAATGTGATATGATATAAGTTGTTCTTGGTTTGTAAATGATATGGATATATTGGAATAATTTCTATTAAAGAAAATTATTCTCCAGTTTCTATACTCGACTAGATCAGGCTCATTCTTTCCATGACGTATCAAATAGGTAGCATAGTTTATCAAATGAATGAAAAATGGTATTCATATATGGAGTTCATTAAGAAGTAGACTAAATTAAATAACCAATTATTTTTATGATTCGTAATGATGAATTGAAGGTTTATACATAAATAAGCACTCTGTGGTCAAAAGTAAGCACTATTTTGGTGACAATATTGACTGAATTTTTATCTGAAAAACATAAAATTTAAAATTAGGTTTCGACCATAATATCAATGTGATGAATTTTTAGAAAGATCAATATATCATTCTTGGGTATGTGGTTGATATTAATTTTGGACGAAGTAGGAATGGATTAGTGGAATAATTTTCTAATCACAAGAAATCATAAAATGAAATTTATATGATTGGTGAAATCACATAAATATTGGGTCTAGAGGGGATTAAAAAGATGGATAACACCTAAATTTCTTAAGAAAAATATGCAAGAGTTCATTTGAATAAATTCAACATGAATGACTACAAACCAATATAGACATCGATTGAGATTAGGAGAAAACCTAGAAAACATGAGGTTAGGACTTCTATAATTCACATCCTATATATAAGAATCATTGGACACATATTATATAAGACTATAATATGGACATATATCCTATTTGCAACATTCTTAGCATCCCAAATTCATAGTAATCCTATTGAAGTGTACTTTTTATAAGTTAAACAAATCATAAGATATATTCATGTTACTCTCAATTTAGGCTTATAATTTTCTATAGGAAGAGACAATGAATTATCAATATTTTTTTATATTGATTTGGTTAGAAATGTGTTGGACAGAAATTCCACAACTGGTGGAGAATTATTCATTGGAAAAAATGTGTGGGATGGTTGAGAAAAAAATATCACTTCTCTTAGTTCAACATAATTAGAGTATTTTACAACATCATTGGATTCCACTTATCTATTTTGGATGAAGCAATAACTAACTAATATTTTTGATGAGGTGAAACAACAGATAGTGATTCACTTTGATAATAAGAGTACATTCCATCATACAAAGAATCTGATTTATAAGTATCATACAAGACATATTGAAATCAGATATCACTTCATCAAGGAAAAACATGAAGAAGGTGTGATTAAAATTGATCATGTTAGAACTGATGACCAAGTGGATGAAATTATAACTAGTATATTGGTAGCACATCTGTTCAAGAAACACTGATAGAACCTCAGTATTCTTCTACAACCAAGTGCATGTGAAGGATACTTCTGGACCCCTCTCCCAAGATTTTAATCCTTTTTATTCTGTCTGTGGATGATATTCTACTTTATGTGGGAGATACAATCTTGGGGGAGTTATTTTTGATCAATAACAGTATAAATATAGGTAGTTTTAAATTATTCCAATGGGGTAAATAAGGGAAATTAAATGTTATAATGGTTTTTTGGTTGATGGATTTGGAAAAATCATGCAATGCTTCTATGGAAAGATGATAATGAGGTTCTATGAGGAAAGAGATCATTATTCTGTAAGAATAATATGATAAACCAATTCATGTATCATCTCTTTCTTTCAACATTAATATTTTATCACAGAGATATAGTTGTTGACATTATTTTTCCTTGTGTTTTTTGGATATTGTTCGAGGCTGGTGATTTAATGAATTTATCTAATGGATTTCCAAAAATCCGAAAGAGGTATATTATGGGAACCAAGGCCAATCATAGCTGGCAGCTAGAAATGGAGTATTGTTTTTGTTTGTTTTCAACCCACATTGGGATGATTACAATTATTTCATGTAAATTGATGTTAATTTACAAGATGAATATAATATTTTAGGTGGTGTCGTTTCTTAGTGTTTTATAATTTTTTGGTCTTTAAATCCTTAGGAAGGATCAGGTTTCATGATGGTACAGTGAATTATAAATGAGCTTATGAAACCATAGATTTATGAGATATTATTTTTTCAAATATCAAAACTAGGATGAGTTTCATGAAGTCTATGTTCCAATAAATATGAGATTAATTAATATATGGAGCATTGAAAATGCGATTTTCAAATCATTGATTGAAAGATGATGATTATTTATGACCATGATAAAGTATATTGAGTGTGCAATGAGATGACATTGATTCTTTTTGACAATGTAAATGTTCATGAATGAGAGAAATTTCACTGGATCTTCTGGAATGAAGTATCTCCGAATACATGAATTTAGAGGTTCAAAAAATCCACTGGAGGCATGGGATCATCGCGAAGGGATTTGACTATAAATAAGAAGATACACCCACTAAATTTCACAAGAATAAGAATCAGAGAAAATGATGAAAACAATATGAATTATAGATGTCTATGATCACTGTGAATCAAGTATTCATGTTGATCCTGAGAATTGTGAAAAGGATTCCACATTCTTGACTAAATAATTCTTAGATATAATGGTAAAATGAATTTTTTGATGACTGGTTCTTTAAGATGACTTAGTATTCCATGAATGAAATTTTCTCTATGAAGGACTTTTTCATCGTGAAGAATCTTCATTATGTAACCTAATGAAAGTATGAGAGTTTTAAATTTGTAATTTCATTGAAACAAAAAGGGGGATTCACAATTGATAGGTGCTTCACAAACCACAACAACGAACATCTATTTTATGTGAATAGTACTTTCAAGTGCATCAACATAGGTCTACGGTGCAAGTAGAATATCATTCTAGTTTGGGGAAAATAATTAAATTCCAATACAATGATTCATCAATTATGTCATTAAAATGTGTATGAATTCTGCCAAATCAGTGATCCATGGGATATGATGGAAGCGTTCAAATTTTGGTAGTGTTATATCCCTAAATTCATATTACAGTAGTGTATCTTCCATAGATGGGTTGTGTGTAACGACCCAATGTTTGTAATGGAAATTTACATCTTATAAATATTGCATAAAATCACATAATAATGAACTACTATGTGATAAGTGACCTTTAAACTTAACTTTGTCACTTCTGTGTTTGGAATTTTGAAAATCTGGCATACACGGTTGTGTTCAAGATGTTTTTTGGAGTCTAATAAAAATAAAATAATTTTTGGGGAATAGTAACCTGACCTAATGAATAGTAAAACACCCTTATGAATACTGATATACCCTAATGAATAGTAACCTTACCTATGCTGGTATAAAAATAATATTCACGTTGGAAGATCGATATACCTAAAATTTAGAATGAGTTAATGAATGCTTTAAAACTGGTTTTGATAATAAATTATTATTTAAATATTAAAATATTCATATATAGAAAATTATTTAAGAAAAATGGACTTCATTTTTGGATTCTACACATCAAAAAATGGTTGGGGTAAATATTTGGGATTTTTCTGAAATAGTTGAATTTTTTGTGAATAGTTAAATACCGTAATTTACAAAAATAAGCTAAATATGATAATTATAGAGTCATATGTGATGTTCTGCTTATGTAAGTCCACTTGGTTCGGTATTACATTATAAAATTAATATACTTGGTCATGCAGTACTCACTATTCCTTGTCTTTAGGGGAAATAATAAACTAATAAATAATATATTAAGAAAACCCCTCTCTCCTCCACTATAAATACCCTCTCTCTTTACCTTTTTCCATCACACCTCTCAAGCCTTGTGCCTATCCAAATTTCTTTCCAAATACCCTACCAGGATCCTTACCCACGTCCAAGGCTTTCTGGTCTTTCTAAAAGACCAAAACCAAATCCCCTAAGAGGAGCCTCAAAGAGAGGAGATCAAAGGGTAAGAACCATTTTTTGTTTTCAATCGTTTTGTTTTCATTTTCTTTCTTTCCTTATACACTCATCCCATTCCCTTATCCAAAAGGCATGAAAGCTACAGAATCTAACATATTATGGATGCTAACCATGTTTATGGAAAATTTTAAGCATCATACTTTTCTCTTTTCCCTCATGTTCTAGAATTTAACATCGTCCGTAATGGGTCAAATTACCGACATCATGGATATTGTGTTTTCAAATTATTTTATCATTTTGATTCTAGTCATGAAAAAATGTATGTTATGGTTGAAACATATTTTTATATATGTTATATTTCCTATTTAAGGTTCTGTAATCCTCATTAACTCATGATATAAAACAATAACACAAAACAAGTCAATTATGGGAAAAATCGTTAAAATTAATTCACGTGTTTATCATTAATGTTTAATGTAAAGGTTCTATTTCACTCTAATTAACCAAATAAATTTTTTAAACATGTAACCTAATGGATTTCATCTAATGTTATATAACTTCAATTCTGGACAACCACTTTCATCTTACAATTTATTTGATCCTAAATACAATAGAACCGATCATTAAAACAAATGAAACAAACAGACCCAAACAATTAAATTGAACCTTGTAATCAATCAAAATGGGTATAAATGAACATAAAAAGGGTATACGTAATCTTTTACTTTTATATAAGGTTCTGGAACTATTGATTAATAAACATAATTTGACTATTTATGTCATTAATATCATGTGGAGAACACCAACGGAACTAAGGTAAGGGATCATCTCAATTTCACTCTTATTCAAGATTATTCACTATGATAAGACATGGTGTGTGTAATTATTAATTATGGGGTATAATTTTTTACCTCCCCCATACATCCCTATTTATGTATAAGCGATGATAATTATCTTAACTCTTTCACTAAGACCCCTGAAGTACTCCAGATACCATGCTGACAATCCGTAATGAATTCTACCTGAACCTCTTTTATTCCTTCAGGTTGTCTTATCTACCTTTCTACCAAACTTATGTTATCATATATCTACTTTTGCATACTCTAAATGTTGTGTACCTATTCCAAGTTTTTTTATCAAGACTCTTTCATCACTTTCTTTTGGGGATATGCATGATTTTAAGTGATTATCTCCTCATTACTTACCGATAAGTGAACCCGTTTTAAGGGAACTTCCAGAATTATTTCCTATTATAAAGTGTAATCTATACTCTTTTTGAAGTCACCATTGTCCTTATAAAATCAGTCTTATTATTATTAAAACCCTCATGGTTTACTTCTGGTTTTATAAAAATTATTATGCTGCTTTTCGTTTTAATAGATATTCGAGGTTTTCTTAAACCGCACTAAAATGTTTTGACTCAAAGATTCCTAAAATCTATTTTTACATGTTATAACTTTAGTTTGTTATCTCTTGTCATGATTTATGCCTTTATACATTATTAATGTCTATTTATGATTTAATTCATTTCTCTCATGGACTCTTGTATGTTATGCCCCTTTTTATTATGCTTCTTAACGTGATTGTGTGTCAATTTCTTTCCTTCGGTACTCTTATGTTTATGTATGATTTAGGTTCTTTATGTGCCAAGAATATACATGAATAAACTTAGATGGGTGTGCCCAGATATCACTCCAATGCATTGGGTAAATTTAATGTCTCATGAGAAGATTATGGGAAAACGGTTCGAGCAGTTAGCCTTGTCTTGTGCTACTATGGGAAACGAGATTGGTGGTTAGCCTTGACTCATACTAAAGACATGTTTAAAGTTTCTAAAACCTCATTATGAAACTATGTTTATATAATCTCATTCTTATATGATCCCATGATTAATTTATTCCATGTTATTATGATCGCATGTTTATATGTTATGATTCCATATGTTCCATCCTACCAATATAATTATGTCAAGCCTCCTAACTCATGTGCTTGAAGTTTATTCTTATGTTCTTTCCCGTACTAGGCCTTTTAGCTCATCCCTTTGTTCATGTGTCCCCCAGCATACCCTATCCAGATGTAAGGGATCAATGGAAGCTAGGATCTCATTATGAAGATTAAATAAAGAATCATTTTTTATCCCATGTTTAATGTTATAAGTACCTAGTCTTCCAAGACACTAAACTTAACGATCCATGTCTTTTCCTCTGATGATGAATTATTTTTAAAATCATGAAATGTTATGTGAAAAATTCTAGGGTCGCTATAGTTGGTATCAGAGGATGATCTTGTTATTTTTGGAGATTAGTAATAGAGAACCTTAGTGATAACCTTAAAGATGAGACTAAGTATTAGAAAACATTCCCAAATTTTGGTGAGTATTGAGTATGTGGTTTATCAATAAAATACATCCTTGTCTGGATACGAGCATGTATAGGCTGCTCTGGCACAGATGTATCCTAGGGGTAAAACTCGAAAACACAGCTTTGAGCTAGACTCGAATGGGAACTGGTGCACAACAACGGGCCTTGCTGCACTCTTGGTTATGACACTCTCGGGGGATATGCTTTGGTAGATTCACGAGCTTAGTACAAACCATTATTAGGGGAAAAATACCATAAGAATTTAAGTTAAGAAATAGATTGAGAATAACCAAGATATAAACCTAAGGAATCACAAGTCAAGATGTACTTAATCTTTATAAGGTTATCCTTTGATGTTCAAAGTTTCCTTTCTATGCTCAATAGCTAAGTATTTAGGACCTCTAATTATATGTTCTTTTTCTTAGTTAATGGTGGGAAATAGAAGAACATGTTCCCATAACCAATGTGATAGTCAATGTGACGATTTCCCTAATGACATGCCTGATGTAATGGAAGCGGGTCCTCAAAACATCATGGCAGTACATGCTCAACTGGCTCAAGTTATGAATAAGAAAATGAATCAGGTGGAATGTACTCCTCCTATATGGAAGGAGCAAGTTGTTGTGGAATCCTTCATGTGGAAAATGCCTCCCATGTTAAGCAGATCTTCTGATCCCCTACTCACAGAACAATGGATAAAATCCATTGAAAAGATATTCTCTGTCCTCCAGTTCTCAGAAGAAGAGAAGGTGATACTAGCAGTCTATACATTTGATGGGGAAGCTGATCAGTGGTGGAAACTGATCAAGAATACAATGTCCCAATAGGAAATCGATTCCATAGATTGGGAGGAATTCAAGAGGATGTTTTTGAACAAATTTTTTCCCTGAACCCTCCATCTCAAGATGGAAAGAGAGCTCCTCGGACTCAAGAAGAAGGAAGATGAATCCATCAGGGCATATCAAGTAAACATTACAAGGCATGAAAGGTACGTCTCTGGATTTTTCATGAAAATTGAAAGCAAGGTGAATCGCTTCTTTAGCGGACTAAAGATGAGTCTATGAAAATCGTTCGCAATTCGAGACTTCGACAGTTATGAGGACATTGCCCGTTGTGCCCTCAAGGTTGAAATGGAGATTGGAGACTCTTAGTGGTCTCATGGTCCCGGTGATTAGAAGTGGAAGATGGAAAACAACATGGGTGTTCCATCAAACAAATCCCATGATGGAAAGAATCCCAACATTCCCTTTTGCAAAAATTGTTTGAAGAAGCATCCTGGTAACTATCTAATGGGAACCAAGAACTGATTCAAATGTGGAAATTTTAGTCATCTGGAAAAGAACTTCCGAAGGGGTATGAAAAATCCTGCTAATGTTGAATAAGAATGGAAGGTTCAGATCAACAATCATCCTGTAGTGTAGTGTTATAACTGAAAGGAGCTTGGGAATTAGGCGAACAATTGCCCTAAGTCGAGGGTTTTCGGAAGAAAATAATCAACAACCTCCCTGGAAACAAGTAAGGGCTTATGCTATCACTACTGCAGAGGTGGAGTTGTAAAACGATGTGGTCATAAGTATGATTGTTATTAATTCAAGAATAGAGAACGTACTATTTGATTTTGGTTCTACGTATTCTTTCATATCTTGCAAGATTAGTAGAAATATTGAATCACCAACTCAAAATTTGGAGTTAAAGTTATCTGTGAGAATAGAGAATGGGGAAATTATTGCATCCATGGTTTATAACTCCTCCCTAGTTAATGTTTGTGGAATGAACCTCCCAGAAAATCTTGTCAGACATCTTTTAGAGGAATTTGACGCTATCTTGGGAATGGATTGGATATCTTTGTACAAGGCGAGTATCAACTGTTGGGAAATGGATATTACTCTTCATATCCCGAAGCATCCTCTGATTCTTTACTAGTTCAAGGAGGAATATGAGTCTCCTTTAGAATCATTTTCTCATGTATGGATATTTCTTCCTTGTGAGAAAGCATATATGGCTCAAATGATTGGGACAAAGGAGAGAATCAAGCTTGAAGACATGCCCATCGTGAGGGATTACACTAATGTATTCCTCGATGAGTTTCTTTGTCTTCCTCCTGAGTGATAGATTGAGTTCTCAATTGAACTTATCCGTGGATCTCTTCCAATCTCAAAGACACCTTATAGAATGGCACTATAGATGTAGAAGAGCTGAAGAAGCAGTTACAGGATAATATGGAGAAGGGTTTTATATGCCTGAGTGCTTCACAATGGGGTTCTCTAGTCCTCTTCATCAAGAAGAAGGATGGATCAATGTGTCTCTACATTGATTATCGTGAGCTCAATAAAATCATGATAATGAACAAGTATCTTATTCCACGGATAGATGACTTGTTCGATCAACTATGTGGGGCCAGTTATTTCTCTAAGGTGGACCTTCAGTCGGGATATCACCAACTAAAGGTGAGGAATGAATATATTACCAAGACTACCTTTAGAACAAGGTATGGACACTGTGAGTTCATAGTGATGCCCTTCAGACTCACTAATGCTCCAGCAATTTTCATGGATTTAATGAATAGAGTCTTTAGATATTACCTCGATAAATTTTTGGTAGTCTTTATTGATGATATTCTAATATACGCCAAGAGCAAGGAGGAACATGAGGAGCATTTGGAAATTGTGTTAAATACATTGAAAAGGGATATGTTGTATGCAAAGTATAGTAAATGTGAGTTCTGGATGGAGGAAGTGTCATTCTTGGGGCATGTTATTACTAGAAAAGGGATATATGTGGACCCTTCCAAGACAAAGGCAATTGAAGAGTGGCCGAGGCCAACTTCTGTAACAGAGATCCGTAGCTTTTTGGGTCTAGGTGGGTATTATCAATGATTAATGAAGAACTTTTAATGACTATCAAACCCAATGACCAAGATGACGCAAAAGGGAGTAAAGTTTTTCTGGACACTGGAATGTGAAGACTATTTCAAGGAGTTGAAAAATACGCTTATCACTGCGCCAGTACTCACACTCCCTACCAGTGTGGATCTCTTTTTGATGTACAGTGGTGCTTTTAATAAGGTATTAGTCTTTGTGCTGAGGCAAAATGATAAATTGATAGCCTATTACTCAAGGAAGCTGATAATCCATGAGAAAAACCATCCAACGCATGATCTGGAGTTAGCTGTTGTGATCTTTGCCTTGAAAATCTGGTGGCATTATCTCTATGGGGGGAAATGTGAGATATATATAGACCACAAGAGTCTCAAGTATATATTCACATAGAAAGAGATTAATATGCGCCAACGAAGATGTATAGAGCTCATCAAGGATTACGACTACTCAATCCACTACCATCCCGGTAAGGCAAAAAAGGTGGCGGATGATCAAAGTAGAAAAGATCCAGCATCTTTATCAATATTGAGAATTGAAAAGGATATGATCATATTAGATTTTCAAAGGATGGCCATGGGAATCATTAAGGGAAGAACATCATCAATCCATTCTCAAATGATTTCACAAACATCCCTCTTGGAGAAAATAAAGGTTTCTCAAAGAAAGGATGTGGAAATTCAGAAATAGGTAGAAGCTGTTAAAAATGGGAAATCATCTGATTTCAAAATTTATGAGGAAGGAGTTCTAAGATTTGGGAAACGATTATTTGTACCATATAATCTAGAGATAAAGAAAGAGCTATTGAAATATAGACATAGCTCGACATTCTCTATCCATCCTGGGAGTACCAAAATGTACCGTGATCTCTGAGAAAACATATGGTGGGATAACATGAAGAGGGAGATTGCAGAATATATATCAAGGTACTTGGTATGTCAGCAAGTTAAAGCTGAGTGACAAAAGTCCAAAGGTATGATGCAGCATTTACCTATACCCATGTGGAAATGGGAAATTGTTACAGTGGACTTTGTCACGGGTATCCCGAAGACGTCGAAGGGAAATAATGTGATATGGGTTGTGGTTGACCGACTCACCCAGACATCCTGTTTCATCAGTATTTAGGAAGATCTCTCATTTGAACAACTTGCAATGATATATGTGAAGGAAGTGGTGAGACTGTATGGTGTTCCACTCTCAACTGTCTCTGACCGCGATCTGAGGTTCACATCTAAATTCTGGAAGAGTCTTCAACATGCTTTGGGTACTAAATTAAATTTTAGCATGACCTATCACCCCCAAACTGATGGCCAGTCTCAAAGAACTATTCAGACAATTGAAGATATGCTTAGATCCTGCTCTCTAGAATTCAAATGTGGATGGGATCAGCATATCCCATTGGTTGATTTCTCATACAACAATAGCATTCACTCGAGTATTCTGATGGCTCCATATAAAGCTCTGTATGGAAAGCGATGTAGAACTCCAACCTATTGGGATGAAGTTGGTGAAAAAAATCTACTTGGACCTGATCTTGTTCAAGATATGACAGAGAAGGTTCAAGTCATCCAGAAACACATAAAAGCTGCTCAAAGTTAGAAAAAGAGCTATGCTGACAACTGTCGAAGGGATTTGGAGTTCGATGTTGGAGATAAAGTATTCCTTCTAATATCTCCATAAAAGAGAGTCATGTGATATGGGGAGAAAGGGAAGCTAAGCCCAAGGTATATTGGCCCCTTTGAGATCCTTGATCGCATAAGATTCATGGCCTATTGGCTTTCACTTCCCCAGAATATGGCTCGAGTTCATGATTTTATTCATGTATCACTCTTGAGGATGTACATACCTGATCCCTCACATTTACTAAACTCAGAGGTGGTGCAGATGGAAGATGATCTCTCCTATGAGTAGCATCCAGTAAAGATTCTGGATCGAAGATATAAGGTTCTACGCAACAAGACTACCCATCTTTTCAAAGTGTTGTGGATCAACCATAAGTTTGAGGAAGAAACATGGGAATTGGATGAAGAAATGATGGAAAAGTACCTGCACCTATGTTTGGCCAAGAATGTAAAATGAAATTTCAAGGGCGAAATTTCATAATGGTGGAAGAATATAATGACCCAATGTTTTTAATGGAAATTTCATTTTTATAAATATTCCATAAAATCACTTAATAATGTACTACTAAGTTATAAGTGACCTCTACACTTATTTTTGTCACTTCATTGTTTGGAATTTAGAAAATATGGCATACACGGTTGTGTTCAAGATGTTTTTTGGAGCCTAATAAAAAATAATAATTTTTGGTGAATAGTAATCTACCCGAATGAATAGTAACATACCTTTATGAATAATCATATACCATAATGAATAGTAACCTTACCTCTGGTGGTATAAAAATCATATTCATGTTGGATGTTCGATATACCTATAGTTTAAAATGAGTTAATGAATGCTTTAAAACTGGTTTTGATAATAAATAATTATTTAAATATTAAAATAATCTTTTTTAGAAAATTATTTTTGAAAAATGAAATTCATTTTTGGATTCTACACATAAAAAAATGTTCAGGGTTAATTTTTGGTATTTTTCTGAAATACATGAATTTTTGGTGAATAGTAAAATACTGTAATTTACAAAAATAAGCTAAATAAGCTAATTATAGAGTCATGTGTGATGTTCTGCTGATTTAAGCCCACATGGTTCGGGATTAAATTATAAAATTAATATACTTGGTCATGCAATACTCACTATTCCTTGTCTTGTGGGGAAATAATAAACTAATGAATTTTATATTAAGGAAACCCCTCTCTCCTCCACTATAAATACCCTCTCTCCTTTCCTCTTTCCCTCACACCTCTCAAGCCTTGTGCCTAGCCAAATTTCTGCCCAAATACCATCCCATGCTCCTTCCCAACGTCCAAGGATTTCTGGTCTTTCCAAAATACAGAATCCAAATCCCCTAAGAGGTGTCTCAAAGAGAGGAGATCGAAGGGTAAGAACCCTCTTTTGTTTTCAAGCGTTTTGTTTTCATTTTCTTTCTTTCCTTATACCCTCTTCCCCTTCCCTTATCCAAAAGGCATGAAAGCTCTATAATATAATATATTCTGGATTCTAACCATGTTTATGGAAAATTTCAAGCATCATACTTCTCCTCCATTCCCTCATGTTCTAGAATTAAACATCGTCCGTAATGGGTCAAATTACCGACATCATGGATATTGTGTTTTCAAATTCTTTTATGATTTTAATTCTGGTCATGAAACCAATTATATAATGGTTGAACCAAATTATTATATATTTTATATTTCCTATTTATGGTTCTGTAATCCTCATACACTCATGATATAAAAAAATAATACCAAACAAGTCAATTATGGGGAAAATCAATAAAATTCTTTCAAGTGTGTATCATTAATGTTTAATGTAAAGGTTCTCTTTCACTATAATTAAAAAAATGAATTTTGTAACCATGTAACCTAATGGATGTCCAATAATGTTATATAACTTCAATTCTAGACAGCCACTTTCATCTTACAATTTATTTGAACCTAAATACAATTGAACTGATCATTAAAACAAATGAAACAAACGGACCCGAACAATGAAATTGAACCTTATAATCAATCAAAATGGGTATAAATGAACTTAAAAAGGGTATACTGAATATTTTACTTTTATATAAGGTTCTGTAAATATTGATTAATAAACCTAATTTTACTATTTAGGTCATTAATATCATGTGAAGAACACCAACGGACCTAAGGTAAGTGATCCTCTCAATTTTACTTTTATTCAAGATTGTTCACTATGGTAAGACATGTTGTGTGTAATTATTAATTATTGGTTATGATTTCTCACCTCCCCCATACTTCCCTATTTATGTATAAGTGATGATAATTCCCTTTCCTCTCTCACTAAGCCCCCTCAAGTACTCCAGATACCATGCCGACAATCCGTAACGAATTCTACACGAACCTCTTTTATTCATTCGTGTTGTCTTATCTACCTTTCTACCAAAATGATGTTATCATATCTTTTCTTGTGTATACTCTAAATGTTTTTTACATGTTCCAAGTATATTTATCAAGACTCTTTCATCACATTCTTTCGGGTATATTCATGATTTTATGTGATTCTTTCCTCATTACATCCCGATAAGTGAACCCGTTTTAAGGGAACTTCCCGAATTATTTCATATTATCAAGTGTACTATATCCTATGTTTTAAGTAACCTTTTTCCTCATAAAATAATTATTTTTATTATGAAAACCCTCCTGGTTTACTTCTGGTTTTATAAAAAAATAATATGCTGCTTTTCATTTTAAGAGATATTCGATGTTTTCTTAAACTGCACTAAAATGTTTTAACACAATGATTCCTAAAAACCATTTTTACATGTTATCACTTCAGTTTGTTATCTCTTGTCATGATTAATGCATTTATACATTATTAATGTCTATTTAAGATTTAATTCCATTCTTTTATGGACTCTTGTATGTTATGCCCCTTTTTATTATGCTTCACTAATGTGATTGTGTGCCCATTTCTTTCCATGGGTACTCTTATGTTTATATATGATTGAGGTTAATTATGTGGAAAGAGTATATATGAATAAGCTTAGATGGGTGCGCCCAGATAGTGCTCCAATGCATTGGGTAATGTTAATTTCTCATGAGAAGATTATGGGAAAATGGTTCGGGCGGTTAGCCTTGGCTTGTGCTACTATGGGAAACAAGATTGGCGGTTAGCCTTGACTCATACTAAAGACATGTTTAAATTTACTACCACCACTTTATGAAACTATGCTTATATAATCTCATGCTTATATTATCCCATGATTATTTTATTCCATCTTATTATGATCCCATGTTAATAAGTTATGATTCCATATGTTCCATGCTTCCAATATCATTATGTCAAGCCTCCTAACTCATGTGCTTAAAGTTTATTCTTATGTTCTTTCCCTTACTAGGAATTTTAGCTTATCCATTTGTTCATGTGTTCCCCAGGGTACCCTATCCAAATGTAAGGGATCAAAGGGAGTTAGGTTCTCTTTATGAAGATTAAATAAAGAAGCGTTTTTAGCCCATGTTTTATGTTATATGTACCTAGTCTTTCAAGACACTAGACTTAACGATCCTTGGATTGTAATCTGATGATGAATTTTGTTTAAAATCATCAAATGTTATGTCAAAAAGGCTAGGGTCGCTGTATTGTTTCTGAACTTCTTTATTACAAAAAAAGTGAAGATTAGTGGATATAGGTATGAATGTCACTCTGTCGGCCTATACTCTTTAGACTAGCACTTTTTGGAGAACCATGTAAAACTGTTGTGTTGTCTCTATACATGTGAATATTTGATTACAACATGATTCCATTAGATATGATTAACATGTTCCTAAAAATGATGGAACAAGATCCCTCAATTTTGAAGATAATTTTGACGCCCTGTTTCCCCCCTCCACTCTCATGTTGCTTCAGGGTCCTACAGTTTCACTGAAGGTTTTCCAAAGTGTTGACTACTCTAGATTATCGGTTTTCCACCAATCCATAGATACAATTTGAGAGAATATTAATACTATCTATATTAATTATTATTTTATTTTTCCTCTTGGATACTAGGTTTCACACACCATGGATAATTCATCAATTTCATTGTTTTTATCTACACATGTAAGACACATAAATTTATAGAAAAAATTAAAAATGTTCTATTTTGATTTGAAATTTACATTGAAATAATGTATAAAAAATAAGGTAATTTTTCTAGATAAAATAATGTGAAACATTTATCTCAATGTTTGATTAAGATTCTAAACCAATAAATCATTTGAATTTTTAAAGTGAACCACATATATACCACATTAATATTTATATTAATGTTCTCAAATTTTAATTGATGTTTCAAAAAATGTATCAAATCACATTGTCAAGATCAAATAGTTTTTTAATTTTCATAATTAAAAGTTAATAGGTTGACCCTATGAGAACAATTAAAGAATTATTTGATATGTGTTTCTAACCAGAATACAAAACCACCACATTGGAAACAATGTTTGTATTTTTTAAATAATATTTTCATTGGTGGTAAAAAAATCATCCAATGTTATATTATAGTATCAATGGAAATCATATGTTTTTATTGAGGTTAGCGTATCATTGAGTGTCACTATGTTTATGCATCATCATTATATATGTTTTAATCAGTGTGGATAGAGGGTTTAAGATTTATTTCCTTGAAAATAATAAACAAATGATTAATGAAAAAGTGTAAAATGGATTGAATAATGATCAGTTGTTTATTAAAAGATAACACAACTAAAAATTATTTTGTCACAGCTTATTTATGATTAGATATTCATTTAGATAATAAAAAATGAGAGTTTCCCCAATTATTTTCCACTTATCCAAGGATAATATGAATTTCAAGTCTCAAATTATAAAAATCCTTGAATGATAATTTTACTTTGTGGGTAAATGAGAAAATATTATACTATCTACATAATACCTAAAAAATAAAATAACCAACAATTATTTTAGAAACTCTTAGGTAGGATAAGGTTATTTCAATTGATTATATGAAATTTCAATACCTTCCATATATTTTTCATTAATATCCATGTAGTTATACCCCAAACCAAAACCCATTCCATCGTATGTATGAATGGTCAAGTGGAGAGAGAACATAACTTAACAACTAAGGAATAAAATAAATAACAGAAAAATTAAATTGAGAACAATCCCATGCAATCAATAACTATAAAACAATATATTGAGATCAGTTGATATATGAATAATTATAATAAAAAATACGAGTCAATAATAATAAGTCATCTCCTTACTTGTTAAATAATTCCCTAATTTGGGTTTTATCCCTCAATATGAGATTTTAAAATAGTAATAATTTAACAACACATAAATATTTTGAGTCAAAATGAATGAAAAATTCTCAAAATTAAAATTCTAATTCCTTTAAATATTTTTTTTCTTCTTAATTAATGGATCCAAAAATATTCTCAATTACTTTTACATTGATTTCAATCATTCCATTATCTTATCTCTTGAATATTTCACATTTGTTTTCATATTCCACATCTTCTACCCAAAGTTCATGTGATATTTAGAAATTGAGACTCTCCTTTAAAAAAATCATATAAGTATAAATGAATAGTGATCCTTCATGGTCCTTTTTTCCTTTCATATTATCCACAATGTAGAGATATTAACTTCATGAATTAATATTCATCATCTCTACATTTATTAATTATATAGCTACTTTTGGATTCTAATAATGTCTGTATTCTTATAAAATCAATATAAAGAAAATTATTTGTGTGTTTTGGGGGGAATATCAATTTATTATTATCTTTTTGTATAAATCCATACATAGATAGATTTTGAAAAGAGAAGATCTTATATATATGTAGGCCCCTGAAAAATACGCAAGGGAAGATAATAATCCCCTTCATTCGAGAGAGGATTTCTACCCAATTCCCTTAAACGAATTGGGAAATGGAAGGAGGACAATATTCAAAATTGGAAAAGGACCAACCGGTCCACGAACCAGCCCAAGTGTTAAGTGGTCGGTTCAACGAACAGCTCCCCTCCGTGGACCAACCTCGTTCACGAGATGAGGCGGAAACCCTCTGCGGGCGCAAAGTAGGATGAGCACCAGGCTGGTCCACCACGATGAACCACCCCAGCCGCGGACCGTGTCGACTGGCCCAAGTCATGTCCGCTATCGTTCGTGGAATGAAGGAAAAACCCTCAGCAGCCGAGAAGCACCCTCCGAGCTCATTTGGTTCGCGAGGGGGAGGGGGGATACACTCAATGCCCTCCACATGTTGCAGATTGATTGAGTTATCTGTGAATCAGGTTTTCGGTCATGGGTCTCCGTAAAAGGTGCCGCATAACCATAGATACATCGTTTTACCCACCCTATAAAAGAAGATCGAGGGGAATAGAAGAGGAGGACTCGAAAAATATCAATCATATTTGGGTGAAATTATTTCGAAGGAAGGATTAGGATTTCGCAAGCAGCGAAGATCCAATTCGTGAACCAGAGTAGGTATGAACCTGGGAACGAACTAATAAAGAACCAAAAATGCATAATAACTTTGTGAACTGTGAACCTAAAATAACAAAAGAATAGAAGACCACGAACCATGGCCCCTCTGTGGATGAACTCCCCACAGACCAGCGAGTTTATGCCTCATTTACAATTTGCCACACCCTGTAGCACCCTTCTAGGCGGGCGAAGCCCCAATCGATGAGCCCCTGGCCGGCGCCTCCCTTGGCTGCCGTTACCCACATGGAACCCTCCATGATCCACCCTTGTACGCGGATCGAACCAACAGAAAATAACCACCTTGGTTCGCGAGATTCCCATCTGTCCGCAGACCACCCTGGTTCATGGATGGCTTCTCCAACCGCATATATCTTTCCTACGCGAAGGGCTCCTCCACCCATACCCCTGTGTGGACCGCCTAATCCTTCAGAGTTCCCATTCACCGAGCCAGATAAAATCCTTCCAATATGGCGTTATCCTCCGTGACTCCCTCACGGGCCTACTCATCGTCCTCGAGCCGAGGCCTCCACCAAAGCCACCAGATCCATGTGGTGTAACCCTCAAGAGCCTCAGCGTGCTGTTTTTAGTTCACATACCCACGGTAAGTAGGGGGAAGGGTTTTCCCCAACCCTTGAGCAGATTCCTGAAGCATTCTTGGGTTCACATTGCCACAGTAATGTGGAGTCTGAGCTTGAGTGTCCCCTTTATTCCCCTCCACTTGTTGGGGCTAGGGCACTTATCCCTTCTTCGAGGGGTGGTAAAATACACATTAGAAGGAATCCCCCATGAACTTTTGTACTTCCCCCAAGAACAAGAGAGGTAACGATCACAAGAGCACCTCTTTCCCTCTCCCACTGCGCATTGTCACCATGGGCGCCCATCTCGGAGTAAGCCCCGACTTTTTTGGATTCCCCTATGCCTAATCCCAAATCCAATTCACACAAATGAACCTTTCGCGACATGATCGTCTGGTCCTTTCTGCCTCTTGATTCTCACATCGAGTATGACTCACATGGGCTTACTGTAATCATCAACCATGAAATCATCTTATGGGCTGCCTCAGAGCGTAATCCCCACTCATGTGAACTATGTGGAATTTGATTCCCCACCACGGGAATATGTAGGAATCCTCCAAGAGGTTGAAGCCTGATCACCATCGGACCCCCTGAGTCCACCTTCACGTCGGTTCTCTGACACCCCAATTCAAACTACGTGGAATTTGATCCCTGGCTCCTAGGAAGGGTACGTAGGAAGACTCCCTAAGGATCAAGCCCATCAACCGGCCAATCCAACTATCTTTATGTCGGTTCAACGCACCAACCCTAGTGCCGCATCATTGAGTCCAGACTCTTTGGGGTCATTAATCCAATGAGGGATGGTAAACCTCGGACATAAATGATTCTGAACCCCTGCGTCCAGCTAACCATTACCAACTAGGATAAATCTATATATACTATGTTAGGGTACAATCCAAAGATTCTCAAACATATGAATACGTCTTAAATCTATAAGAGATTTTTGGAATAGGAAATAATTCCCCCCAAAAGGGTGTGATGAGCCCGACATCCCATCCTCTCGACCAATGTGAGTTCCTAAGCATCGCTGGCCAAACCACCCAGCGAACGCCTACCTTTGGAAAGCAGGTCCATGTATTACTGGATATGGAACTATTGGTTGTTTCATGGAGGAAAACTAGCACCCGATATGAGTGATTATGTAGAACCCAACCTTCTCTAATCAACATTCGGGTAGAAAATGATTCTTCCCCATAACCCCATTGTTCCCTGCGAGACAAAAAATGGAGAACCCGACGTGAATCATTAACTGAGCAAGACATATTTAACCTAATCCCACCATGTTCCCCCTTATACTCTCAAGGAGGGCCAAGCAAGGTCATTGATTACGGATGGGATCATGACATGCTGCTTTGACGGGATTTCTGTTTGTATTTGTTAAAATGTTTTATAGGTACCACACAGAACTCTCTTAGATTCAATGGCATCACGAAGTAATTCTCAAGATCATTCTTCCAACAATGCAATGACCGGTCTTCCTAGCCAATGGAGGACCCCATAACCTACCCAAAATCTTCAACATTGGGTCTCCGATGAGTTAATCTGAGAGTACCATGTGAACGGTACTCTCCTGATGGTGCAGGAGGCCATGCACGCCCTCCAATCCGCCAGGACTCACCGGTCGCCTGCCCAGCAGCCGCCGCAAAAGCAGATCCAGGCGGCACCTGTTGCTATCTCGAACTGTTTCGGGAGTCTATATCTGGAATGAGACAATGTGTACCTCCCTTATCTTAGGGAGACAGATGAGGTCGATGATGAGGATCTCTTCCCCATAGAACAGGGGTTCCGGTCCAAGGCCCCTGCCGGAGAATGTCATCACGGTCATGCCATGACCCAACATCATCTCACCAGGGAGGACATCTCTCTGAGGACCCAGGACCATTTTCCCCGAGCTCCAGCCCCTCGGACAGCCCGACGAGGGTGGAAAATGTACAATCAGGGACCGATCATCGCCCTTGTCCCTGGGGAGGAGCTCCACCGCCCAGTCATGGAGACACATCATGAATAGGCACATACACCTGTTCGCTCCTCCCATGCCCGCCATACATGTATGGCGGCATCATGAGAGCATGTGTGCATCCCTGCCAAGCTCCATCAAGCACGTTGCTCACACAGGACAACGTCTAACGGGCAGGAACCTCTCCCTGTCCAGGGTCGTGAATCCCACCAACCCGACGTGGTGGCGACCCAGCGCTTGCTGGGCCAGCTCCTAGTAGGTCCTCTTGATGCTTGCCATCCTGATATGGTGGAGATCAATAAATCCTACCACACAGATGTGGCGGCAGCTCATAGGTAGGCACGTCTCCCTACCAACAAAGGCCACCGACTCAATACGATCGGAAACCAATATATGCAGGGCCAACTACCTAATTATGCATGTAAAGTCCACCATCCCGATGTGGCGGAAAATAGAGAGATAAACCGGAATATCCCGGTACAGGGGTAGATTCGTTCACCTGCCCCGACACAGGAGAATTGTCCGTACCCAGTGACCATCGGAGGACAGCAACAGGATATTCCTACTATGATACCAGAATGGGCCTTCATACCCATTCCAGCCAAAGATGTCTCTCTGCCTATCCTTGCAATGATAGAGGAGCAGGTATCAATCCTAGACCATATCTTGCATACTTTCCAGAATGTGATTGCATCAGCAGCAATAACAAGGATTTGGGCCCATGAGCCCGTCTCCCCAAATTTAGACGACTCATCTAAGAGAAGAGATAGCATCCTCAGAGCAGATCTGTATCCCTACTTCCACCAAGGAGGGTCGCCGGCTATATTCTGCGTTGCAAGGGAAACCAGATCGAGCAACTTCACTCATTCCAACTGGGGGACACCCATCCATCATGGTAGATGCTCTAGAGTAGGAATATTTACCTGATAAAAATCAAGATGTTCATCGGCATATCCCGGAAGCATCACATGACCCAAATAGAGAGGGACCCAAAGATGAAGGCGTTTTTCAATAGCATACGGTCCCCGATGCCTACAGGAGAGCGCTCTGAAATCACCGAAGGCGGCCGAAAAATAAAGAGCGGGTTCGTGACTCCGCTCCGCTGGAAGTTGGGGTTCCCAAGGCCACTAAGAACACATCGCAAGCTCATAACCCTACCAACTCATTACCATATTATGGGAGTGGCAGTAGCACTTGCGAAGGTCCTCCCTCCAATTTCTCTACCAGCAGCTCTGAAGGACCTCCACAGAGCACCCACGGGGGCCTCCCTCGTGGGCATATAACGATCTATCACAAGAGATCCTCTTTTGATGCAAGTCACGGAAACCCTCCATGTGACCAGAAGATCGAGCAGTGAGAAGGTCCTCCACTTTCTGCGTCCACACGGAAGGTCCTCCCCTGGGTATATGCTGCAAACACTCTCCATGTAGTGGGACTACAGATGATGATGATAGTCCTCGAAATCATAGTCGCAACTACGGAGGCCCTTCCCGCAGTGACATCTCACCACGACAAGAAGGCCCTCCCCTTGTCGTGGCCTGCCCTGAAGGTCCTCCCCATGGGTTAATTTGAAATGACACTCCACACAACCAGGAATCAGATCACAGTGGAAATCCTCGCCACCCTGATAAGGGGGGCCCTCCCCGTAGAGATGTCATGAAACAGGAAGGCCCTCCCCTCATTGCGGTACATTGTGAAGGCCCTCCCTAGGGTATTCCCCGCATATATTCTCCCTGCAGCAGCTGTAATGGTATTCATCGCCATTTCAGTATCTGTGATGCTAGTCCTCGCCACCACGGCCGCCATGGCGAAGGTCCTCCCCGCAGTGGCCCCAAGCAATAAGAAGGTCCTCCCTTTGTCGCAGTGTGTCCTGAAGGTCCTCCCTTGGATGCACACCGAACGTCAAACCAGGATGGCCATCCTTACCATGAAGGAAGTTGTTGTGAAGTCCGTCCTCGTAACAACGTTATGTAGCCAGAAGGTCCTCCCCTTGCTGTGACACGCCCTGGAGGTCCTCCCTAGGGTATGCACTGCAAAAGTCATCTATGAAGTGAGGTGTTATGTTGTGATGGCAGTCCTCGCCATTTCAGCCGTAATTGTGAAGGTCCTCCCCACAATGACATATCATATCGATAGGAAGGTCCTCCACCTGCTGAATCACGCACAGAAAATCCCTCGTATGCCAAGGCACTCAAAAGGATGGGATCAACCATTTCAAATTCCCAGTTAGTCACCAATGACATCCTTCTTCAATCGAGAGACGTTTCAGGGCCACGTTCATCTTCTAAACTGCCTCGAAATCACCCACATGATGATTCAGTCCCAACCAGTCCCACTACATCTGACCACACTATCGGAGGGCATCTTAGTTGGGCTGACTAGGTAGAGGATTCACTGGAGGAGGAGTACGCTGGAATTTTTCACCTGAGGAAATGACACGATAGTGATGATATATCTGTTATTTTTTGGCCCACGGGCACCTCACAGTTCGACATACCCAAAGAGTTGTCCGAAGAATGCATGCACGGCATCCACCACAATATATGGACGACCCTCCACTGGCTGAAATCAAGCTTCCTACCCAACGACGGGTATGTAGATCACATCAAGACAATAGTAGAACTCTTGTGTCACATGGTCCTGGAAGCTCTTCCTTTGGAACGGAATCAACGACCCGAGAGGCGCAAAGGGAACATGGAGATATCCTACCTCTTTTCCCTACACCACCTTTGCCGCCTCATCAGTGACGCTCCGACGGGAGTCCATATCAGTAGATGGGGGGAACATGGAGGTTTTCATTTCACTCCGCTCCACGCCCAGAAGAACCCGTTCGGCATGGGTTTTACAACGTCATGACGTAAATATAGAAATCGTGTGGTCTCCCTATTCGCAAAAGGAGACACACCCAACAGAGTCGGGCCATGAATAAGTCCCAGAAGCATCAGGCCTGAAGGGAACAAGCCATTCAAGAACTACATGATCAGGCCACCGAGAGAATATAACATGCCTCTCGCCCAAGAGAGGCCAATCATCGATCTTTTCCTGCCACCCCAGAAGGGATAGGTTCACAGAAGAACTCAACACCAATCCCAGTTCACCCCCGGAATGGGGGAACGCATGATCAGGTAGGTAGCGATAGCCGTAGCCACTGTAGAAATCTAGGTTCAACCATAGCTAGCAAGGCTGTGGGAATTTTTAACAACAAATTGCCCCGTAAGACCAATAAAAATGGGAGGAGACTCAAATTCCAAGGAATGGATCCAACCCCAACACTCAGGGCTGGGTTCATTATTAACCCCTCAACAATAACCTCCCCCACGAGAGTCATTATTCTCCCGTCTAGGGAGGACGGTCAGAAGAGGAGGTTCCCGTCCTATCCCAATATTTGAATCATCATCCCCTCCGAGAGGAAGGTGCACCGTAAGGCCGCATCAAATAACTCTTCGCGTCACCCATCGTCAAGATGTCCGAAGGCAATCCCAGGTCATAAAAAGGAAGACCAATAAAAGATTCGGGTGATCCTCTTCTTATTTGGAAGATGACATCTTCACCACCCCACAATATGAATCTATCAACGTCATAGAGGTTAACCCCATGGGTGACATCACAGATGATGCAAATTAGGATGGATCGGGAGACGATGGTTTCGGTCCGGTTGTGACTCACAACAAACCACCTGGTGTGCACACCCGGAATCAGAGGGTCACTCTAAATATAGCTGCCCATTCAGATAACCTCCCTCCGCTTACCCTGTGAGCTTCCAACAAGGATAGGAACAGAGGACCAGTTACCCTTAATATGTCCCATCCTCTCAACAAGAACAAGCCACTCATGCTCGAATAGAGGTTCCCTCGACAGGAAGGGGATATGAAGGAATTGAGGCGGCTTAACAACGAGCTACTCCAGAGGAACTGTCTTATTGAAAACATGTCCCAAGAGGAGCTACATCTTGCACTCCAAGTAAGTTCACCTCAATTACCTAGGCTTACCTTGCCCAATGAGGCACCTGGTCCGTCCAACTAACTAAATGTGGATCTATATGAATACCAAGACTTCCAACCACTTAGGAAGCAACTAGCGCAAGTACGCCCGAACCCTTCGAGGGTGCCCCGAACGGAATATGCACCCTTTGTGCCACATGAGCCGAATCATCGAGCAAAGCCTCATGCTGCACCTGCCCAAGACCGGGCCCAAAAAGTTTTAATCCAGGGCCTCGACAATACCATTGAGGCAATGAAATCTCGATTGGAGGCAATGGAAGGTAGACGTGCTCTTATATAGCCAGAGCGGAAGCCCTACCCGGATTGGGTAAGCAACACGCCTCCCCCACCCAATTTCGGGATCCATGTATTCCCTATCATAAATGGATCAGGCAATCCGGAATAACATTTGATGCACTACGAATCCTATTACGACCCTATGATGGGAACTCTGGAACAAAAAGAAGCAGTGAAACTCAAATGCTTCATACGAACCCTGCAAGGATCTGTCTTCGTCTCGTATATGAGTCTGCCAGCCCAGCCAATCAAAATCTGGGAAGATCTTCGGTAGCAGTTCCTGTTCCACATCCGCTCAACGTTTCCTAAGATGACGGTCAAAAAACTCATGAACTTCATGAAGAGGGAGAATGAGAGGGTCTCATATTTCATCACCAGATGGAAATGTCTGACCTACTCTCTGAACATGCCAATGCTGCAAGACGAGCTGCTTGCCATATGCATCGACAATCTTTGAGATGTGCTATGAACACCACTCATACCAGTTGAGTGCACCACTGGCTTCCGCAATCTCTCGTTCATTGCCCAGAGGGTTGAGGACTCCCTGCAGCAGACCAATTTGAAGTACCGAATAGCCGCATAGGCTCCGACAAAGAGGGCAGCCAGTGCTAAAGCGTCATCTGTCATGCTCAAGCCGGCCCATGTGCCTGCTCCACCGCTCTGGCCTCCACCAAATCGTCAAGGCCCCCCTATACATCAGTGTCCACATCTTCCTAGGCTAGAAAATCATAGAGGATCGAAGTGGAACCAGTTTGAGGAACAAATACATTAATCATACTCGTTCCTAGAGGGCCAAGTCCATGGCTACCTAATCACCGCCAATAATTGCAACTTGCTCCGCCTCCCGGAGCCAAGAAAACCCAAAGAAGTCAGCTGTGATGACAGTAAATACTACTTTCCTTTCCATAAAATGTTGTGGCACAATATTCGGGAATTCTTCGTCTTCAAAGACCTACTGCAAAGGATGGTAGAATCTGGGCAGGTGGAGCTGGGACCACCCCAAGCACATGTGATGTATATTTCTACCATTGACTCCGACAATGGGGAGGGGTGGCAGGAAGTCACCAGCAAAATGGGGAAGAAATTTGATAACTGGATGACTCAGAAGACTATCATATGAGCCCAGGGCATACTCCGAGCTCAGCTAAGGCAGCCAGTGTTGCCTCCTATATCCCCTGATGTCGCACCACCGACAGTATCGGCCTCACAAACCTCCATGAGCAGGTCATCCAGGCATAACTGAAAAGGGAGAAGACAAGTGCAAGATCATCAATCCAAAACATGGCTGATGTTAGCCCTGACACTGTCAGATTTCATGCCCCCAAACATGGTGCCACGGGCACTGTCCCACCAAATGGCACCATCAGAGACAACCGACCAGGTTGACCTATCAAAGGAGGAAGAGCCAATCTTTAGTTCCATCAACATCATCCATATTATGGAATCATCCCCTGACGAAGGGTACGATTATGAACCCATGTTCCAGACAAAAGGGATTGGGAGGAGGAATCGCAGAGCTAGGGGATACCAGGGGAGGCACAGTCGCTGCCGAAACAAACCCAATGGTCGGACCTTGGCCCAAACCATCAATGTCATGGAAACACGTGGAAGAGCCCTTTAACGGACTAAAAAGGGGAATGAATATCCCCCACCTCCACAAGCAGTCACCCTGGCCCCATTTTTCTACGATACCCATCAGAGGAGGAGCAAGTGTCAAGCCGGCTAGTGTGCACAAACAGACTGGTTGGGCCGAGTCCCCAGAACGTGGGAACATCATCAGAATCTGAACCCACAGCAGGTCCCTCCTCATCACATACTCAATCCCCCTAGCCACATGTTAGAACTCTCCCGCCAGTGGAGAAGCGTCGGCTGCTGGAGAAAGAATATGACATCCTTAAGCAACTGGCGTCAGTACTGGCCAAACTGTCCATCCTGAATACCCTAAGTCTATCAACTGACCTCAGAGAGGTACTTATTGAAGCCTTTCTTATCCCTCAAGAGTTTCAAGCCTAGGTAGCTTCCGCAGTGATTTACCAGATAGAGACTGGCTCATCTAAATGCAATGCGATGATTTCCTTCACTGATCAAGATGATGAAACCATCATGCAAGGACATATCAAACCACAGTATGTCTCTGGCACACTGAATGATGTTGAGATCTGTAAAGTCTTCATCGACAATGGCTATGGAGTAACCTACTTCCCTTACGGACATTCCGTAAGTTGGGCTGCATTAAAGATGATTTAATACCCTCAGCCAAAACTCTATTTAGTTACAACAAGAGCGAGCAGACGACAATGGGGAAAATTAATCTAAAGACCCGTTTTGGCGACCTTGTGGCCTTTTCAGAATTCCTGGTGGTCCGACAGAACACGACATTCAATGCCCTGCTGGGGAGTTTGTGGCTTCATAAGCACATGGTCGTTCCTTTATCATACCACGAGTGCATTATGTACTATGTCAATGGGAAATATGGGGCATTTTATGTCGACAAGGCCCCTTTTGAGCTCTCTGAGTCACACTACATTGATGCCAGATTTTATGAGCAAAATAAGAAGAAGCCTTTGGCTGATGGTGTTTACTGGATCCCCGCTCCAAATGGTCTGGAAGTGGTTCCTGACGACCCCCTCATGCAGCTTAGCAGAGACTACGTAGTTCCAATCAACAATATTGAGAGCAGGGGTTCACATCCGGACACACACTCAGCTGTCTTCATGACTTCAGCCACAACAGCCGAGCATGACAATGTGGGAATGTCCACCAACCCATAATCTGGGGACAATTACTCGAGCGGGGATTCCCATGATGCCACACCATCACCTTCGGACTCCCAAGAACCTATGCTGGGGGATCTCCCCTTGTCAGATCTAGAAAACCAAGATTTGGGAGAAGAATAGGAAGAATATACCAGGGTTACACCTCCCGCATTTGAGGAAGGCATCTCCACCATAGTGGACAAGCTCAGGGAAATAAACCTGGGTACTGAGGAAGATCTGAGGCCTACCCTCATTAGTGAAGCCATGTCCCCCAAGGAGCATGAGATGTATAACTCTTTCCTGAAGAAACATCTGTATGTTTTTTCCTAGAATTATACAGAAATGTCAGGAGTCAATCTTGAAGTGGTGACACATCACCTGGGTCTTCCAGAAGACCACTGGGGCTATAAACATGCCACCAGAAGGACACATCTCTCACATGCTGCCAAAATAGAGGCTGAAGTCGATAAGATGATTAAATCAGTCTTCATTCAGGAGGTCCAATACCCCATCTGGTTGGAAAATTTCGTCCCCATCAAGAAAAAGAATGGAAAAATCCGCGTCTTCATCGATTTTAGAGATCTCAATTTGAATTGCCCGAAATATGACTTCCTGGTCCCGATCACCGAGTTATTAATCGATGCAATGGCCGGGTATGAGGCTCTATACTTCATGGAATGATATTCTGGGTATAATCAAATTCGTATGGCCTAAGAAGATGAAGAAGCCACTACCATCAGAGACCCCAAGGAGTATTCAGTTATAGGGTCATTCCCTTTGGTCTGATGAATGCTGGCCCCACATAAGAACGTGCCATGCATCGTTTCTTTAAGCCATTCTGGGGGAAATTCTTCGAATGTTACATATATGACTTGGTGGTCAAATCAAGATAGCACTCAGATCACTTGTCAGAACTTGAGACCATCTTCAAAAATATTCGACAGCATGGCCTGATGATGAACCCCTTGATGTGCGCCTTTGGGGTTACCTCAGGAAAATTCATTAGCTTCATTGTACGCCATCACAACATCGATGTCGACCCTGAAAATACAAAGGCTATCCTTGACCTGCCTCCTCCCACTAATCTCACTGAGTTGAGAGGATTCCAAGGAAACCTAGCCTATATCAAGAGATTCATATCCAACCTAGTGGGAAAATGTTTTCCCTTCACCAGGTCATTGAAAAAGGGAGTCACATACCAATGGACAGACGACTTCCAAGAGGCGTTTGACAGCCTAAATAGGTACCTTATAAGTTCACTGGTGCTCATACCCCGAGTTGAAGGAAGACATCTCATTCTATACGTGACGACCCTTGAGCAGTCACTGGTAGCCTTCCTCGCACAAAAGAACGACGTCGGTAGTGAAAATATTCTCTATTACCTCAGCTGAACAATGATTGATGCTAAGACTCGATAGTCAAACATTGAGAAAAGATGTTTGGCCTTGGACTTTGTGGTTCAAAATTTACGACATTATCCAACGCATCATGAATTCCATTTGGTCTCACTTAATAACCTAATCAAGTACATCCTCTGCCGCCCAATGATGACCGGGCACCTATCCTGATGGGAAATCATCCTGCAACAGTTTGACATCTCGTTTGTGCCTCAGAAGGCCATCAAGGGCCAAGCATTAGTAGAATTTCTGGCAGAGAACCCTTCAGTAGGGACCACCACACCAAACATCGAGCTACCCAATGAGTACATCTCTTGGGTTCAAGGGGCTCTCCAAACATGGGTAATGTACTTCGATAAAGCATCCCTGAGCCCGACCGGGAAGAGGAAGGAAGACCCCAAATTTAACAAGGTGGGATTAGGGATAATACTCATGACCCCTGAAAGGGAACTATTTCAATATTCCTTCCTCCTTTCAGAAGGATATATGAAAAATGAAGTGGAGTATCAATCCATCATTGAAGGATTGGATGTCGCACTCGAGGCACAAGTACAACACCTTAAGGTAAAATGTAACTCGGAACTGGTGGTCAATCAAGTCAATGGTGACTATGCTATCAGAAAAGATGAGATGATTCCCATATTTGACCATGTATGAGGGTTAATGGCCGAATTTTCCATAGAACCAACATTGGCCTATATTCCCCGGTCTCAGAATGCCCAGGCTAACGCATTGGCCAATGTGGCGACAGGCCCAACCGACCCAGACCGTGATGAAACAGTCATCAGTTTTGCTCACCGTTGAATGGTCTTTCCATATGTTTAGAAAATGATAGAGGAAATAAATGAAGTCAGTCCTATCCCTGAGCCACATGCTCCTGCCACCAGCTGGATGACCCCTACTGCGAACTACCTTCAACGGGAGAACATCCATCAGACAGGGCTGAACGAGAGCAAATACGGAGAAGGACAATCAACTTTGTCCTATATGGCGGGACGAGACAGCAATAATTCCTCTACAAACTAGGCCTCAACAAAATCCTTCTTAGGTGCATTGATGGAGAAGAAACTACCATTGTCATGACTGAAGTGCATGCCACTGTGTGTGGGGCACAACAGTCGTGGACCAAGCATTCCCGTCAGGTTTGAAGACTCTGGTATTATTGGCCCACAGTGGCATGAGATTGTGATCACTTTACTGCAAAATGCCACTCGTGCCAAATCCATGCCAACTTCATAAACCAACCCCCAGAGTTACTTCATCAGGCCAAGTAATCCTCTACATTTTTCATCTGGGGAATGGACGTTGTGGGACCATATCCCCCTACCACAGCCAAACAGCTAAAGTATATCCTCACAACAACCGACTGCATTTCCAAATGGGCAGAAGCAGTACCACTTAAAGAAGTCGGGGTGATAAATGTTGTCAGCTTTGTGAAAACCAATATCCTCACCAGATTTGGTGTCCCACATACCATACTAAGGGATAACGGCACGAACTTCTGCTCTGCTTAATTTGAGAAACTATACCAAGAGTATAGTATCATGGAAAACCACTTATCCCGCTACCATGCGGCATCCAATGGACAGATAGAGGCTTTCAACAAGACCCTATCCAACATTATCCAAAATATGGTGGACAAAGAAAGAAGTCATTGCTGGATAAACTCCTTCAAGCATTTTGGGCCTACTGAACCACAATCTGCACAACTAATCAGGACACTCTGTACTCATTGGTATATGGAACAGAAGCGATCATTCCCATTGAGATACAATTACCCTCGCTCCACGTTTCCATTTGTGATTAATTATCCAACGATGAGCTATCAGAAAAGCATCTAGGTGAATTGGAATAGCTAGACGAGAAGAGACTGCACACTTTTCACCATCTAGAAGTATACCAGAAACAGATTGCACGAGCCTTCAATAAAAAGGTTAGTCTTCAATTTTTCTTGGAAGGAGAATTGTTATTGGTCCTCTGGACCGCAATGAAACCCAGAAGAACAACCTCCAAAGCTAGAGCCCAAATTATAGGGACCATATGTTATACCCAAGGTCTACTCTAATGGAGAATATTCCCTGATCTCCATGGATGGGAAATTCACCAACGCTCCTAAAAATTTGAGATTCATGAAGATGTATTCCGCCTAAAAACCAAAAGTATTTCTCCTCCTTACCGCATGACGATAAACTGCATGGATAAGAAAATAAAAATAAAAAAAGGGATCGTCTGAGATGAATGACGTTAAACTACCAAGCACTCAACGATCTTAACTATATGACCTTAAACTAAGAGTATTTCATCCTTACCGCATGATGATAAACTGTACAGACAAGAAGTTTTAAAAATTCCCTCTCCCCCATGTATGGACCAGACCTACACAGGGGGTATTTCCTTTCCTATAAATACGTATGGCTTGATTCCTTCCTTCGTAGGACTCATAATGACGCCAGGACCGTCCATTATGGCCTAGCCACCCCTGAAAAATAGAAAGAAAAAAACAACAAAATTAGGAAAGATAAAAATGCTCCCTTCCCCCTGTGTACTGACTAGACCAGCATGAGGTGTATTTTTATTCCTCGCCACATGATGTTAAACTACGCGGATTCTAGAGAACTATGTGTGGCTTGATTCCTGCCTTCGCAGGATACGTAGAGATACCAGAGTTCCTCATCCCGGCCCAACCACCCCTGAAAAAATGCCTCCTTCCCCGGTGTACAGACAATCCCTGCACGGGGTGTACTTATTATAGAGAACTATGTACGGCTTGAATCCTTCCTTCGCAGTATACGTAGCGACACAGGGATCCCATCCTGGCCCAGCCACTCCCAAATGAAAAAAAATAAATGTTAAAAATGTCCCATTCCCCCGTGTATGGACCAGACCTACACGGGGTGTACTTCTTTCAGAGAACTAAGTGTGGCTTGATTCATTCCCTTGTAGGATACCTAGTGACGCCAGGGTTCCTCATCCTAGCCTAGCCACCCCTGAATAAAAGATAAAAATTCCCTCCCCCTGTGTACGGACCAAACCTGCACGGGGGGTATTCCTCGTCCTTACCGCACGATGTTAAACTGCACGGATAGCAAGATTTAAAAATTATCCCTTTCCCTTGGGTAAGGTCTAGACCTGCACAATGTGTATTTTTACATCCTCTCCACACGATGTTAAACTTCATGGATAATGAAGGTGAAAAATGCCCGTTTCCCCCATGTATGGACCAGACCTGCACAGGGTGTATTTTTCGTCCTCACCACACGATGTTAAACTACACGGACCGCATCCTCACCACATGATGTTAAACTGCACAGATTTCATTGTGAACCACCTAATATGTATGGAGAAACGAGGTGGAAATACTCCTTTCACATTTGGATACATCTTCCCCATACATCAGACTCCATGTCCCCGATAATATCTGATTTTTTATAATCATTCATGGCCATCGGAAGTGGAAAGTTAATGACCCGGGACACCTTTGCATGACTATGCATACCATGCCCTCAGTGGCTCTGCAAATTGATAGCCTCTAGCTAGTCTACCAAAGGAAATATTTCCTTGGGCTGTACTCTTCCTAGCTTCGTACACTTACCAGCCTCAGAGCCCCCTTACCATACCTCATGATCCATAATTTTATGGTGCAATGGTTTACATGTTCGCCCCCTTTTCAAATCCAGACGTCACAAGTGTATCCCTAACCTCTTTGCCTATGTTTCTTCCCATGGTTCACATGACGAACTACATCTAAGAAAATCATGTTAGGAGTATGATACTATGACTCAAATGAAAATTGCAGTGAAGATGTTTCTTTTATGCTCAAACATCATTTCTTTTAATTCCAGTATAATATAATATATAATATCATTAAATGTATCCTTTATACAAACCACATATGGTGTTAACGAATTAAATAACTTTAAGGGGCGGTAGTCCGAACTTCCTAAAATGATGATATCGCGTTTACCCATAATGGAAACCATAAAGGTATTCCATAAATGAAAAATACAGAATCTTAAGTAAAACATGAACATATTATATATCATATATAAATATAGTGTCAACTTAATGGACACATTTGAAGGTGTTAGAATAATATTGAACAATCATCGTTTCGTGAGGCAATAATTCACCATCCACAGAAATGGTATGTTCATTAACCATTAGACGAAGGTGTGTGTAAGTGTAGCTCGAATAAATCACATAACAACATCCTATTATATTTAAGATACTGGTGTTGTTACAAAATAAAGGAATAAAAAGTGTTTAGGGGTTGGGAGAAGAAAAATAAAACAAAAGAACATAAGTGAGCACATTACATTTAAATAGGGTAACTCCTCTTGGTTTGAACCAAAAGGGTTATTTGAAGAGAATTAGGCCAAAGGTGAGTCTTAAATGATGAATATAGGGATTTGTAGAGATGAAATGGGAAGGTGTTGGCCAAGCCAAAGGCTTGAGTGGTGTGGGTAAGGTGGTAGAGGTGGGGGCCTTTTATAAGAGGAGAGGAGGGGCACTCATGGAATATCAAGAAAAGTTACTTTATTATAAAATGATTTTCGGATTTTAAAGGTCCCATATTGATATATTTCTAGAATAAAGTGATAAGGGTTCGAAATATACTCATCCAATAGTCTTTTTCCAAGTGTAAGTCTTAGAGTTTACATTATCTTTTCATTTTATCTAAATCGTTCATTAATGAGGTAATTGTTGCATCACCATGGTGTCATAAATAATTTAATTTATATAATTACTAAAAATTATAAAAAAACTTCTATGATGTAGGAAATATTTTTATATTTACAATTACTATTTATAGTCTAATATATCATTTATTTAGGAAAAATTAAAATTATTTTACTTAGGTGTTATATAGTATGGTTACATTTTCCTTTCTTTAAAAAAAAATATGATAAAAGTTCACTATCACACTAAAGTTATTCCATGGGGTCGAAAGGTTGGAACAAGGCATCCCATGGTCGACCATGACACCAACAATAGTATTAGGACACGTTTTGTGGTAATTTTATATTTTTATGATATTATTTTCTTACCCTTAATTACCTGATTACTAATTAAACACGATAATTAAAGATAATTACCGTCGTTACTATTAATAATGTCCAAAAAACAAAAGAGTCTTAATTAAATAATTTTGACCTTATGATTCAAAATATGGAATCCATTTTATCAAATTAAAAACACATAAATTTTAGTAATTAATTTAAATGTAAATCCCGTTTCTAAAACAAAAGACGAGTTTTTAAGAAGTAAAATTTATCACAATATTGACTTATTTTTACATCCAATTGAAAAGTGAAATTACATCCAATGAACAAAATTGTATTAAGTGATAATAAAATAATTCAATGATACTTTAAAAACAATTAAAATGGCAATCTAAATATATATAAAAATTGGATGAAAATGCAGTTTTGAATTAAAAACTGTATTTTTCACTATTCATTAAAAAAACATTATCAGAAAAATACCAAAAATTAACACTAAGATATATTTGTTATTTCAAATTCATAAATGATTTCCATTTTAAAAAATAAAAAACATAGATGTTTAATTAATAAATCTTATAGTTAATTCCTGTTGTCAAAATAAATAGCGGGTTTTTTTGGAAGCAATATTTATGAAAAGTTTGGCACTTGTTTATGTCCATTTTCAAAGTGAAATTAATTCTAATTACCACCATTGAATTAAATTTTAAAAATATATTCTAATTAAACATTAAAACCAATTAAAAATATAATCTTTCCATATATTCAAATTAGATGAAAAAACAGTTTTGATGTAAAATGCAATATTTTTCACTATTCATGAAAAAAATGAAAAATGACAGAAACATACCAAAAATTTAACCAAAGTAAATTTAAATATCCCAATCATAAATAATAAGTTTATTTTTACAAATAGAGCTTATAAAATTGTCAAAAGTTATATTTAAAAAAATATCACCATCAAAAGGCAGTAAAACAATCTTTTAAAAATATTAGAGTATTATTCTTAAAATTGGATTCATTTGGATTTTAAGCCTCTAAAATTTATTGGATAAATGTAAAATTATTTAAGAAACATATGTAATCATTTTGTAGTTATTTCGGTTCATTCCCTATATTACAATGGCTAGGCATTGACTATTATAATATTGTTATATTATTAGTGTGCAACGTAATATTTCAAAGAAACTCGTTGTTGCGTATTGGGTACGCCATTGAGCAAAGCATTCCCTTTAAAGTAATATTAACATTTTATTCACAAATATGGGTAAACAATAGAATGTAATATTATTTATTTATCTAGGATGTTACAACCTTCCACCCATATGGGAATTTCGTCCCCGTAATTTCAAAATTGTGCTTGGAAACTTCATTGAAAGTCCCACATCGGAACAAGAGTCAGTAAAACTATCACTTTAAAGGAAAGGGAGAGAAGTACAAATGTCACCCGAGTGAACGCATACTAGGATTCAATGTAGGAAAATATTGATATGGAAGAAAAAACAAAGTGTTATGTTCTGAGGGAGTGTGATCGAAAACATATTTAGGAGAAAGTTAACCACCAGAAAATCACAAACTGGTGATGGGTTAAACAGTATTTGATTCCCCAGAAGGAAAATTTAACAGACACAATTTTATTAAGTTACTTTTCATTGAGGAATTTATTTTTGAGATTAACTAAATCATAACGAAACACACTTAATTGTCATGTTGACTTTCAACTTTTACTAGATTTCTTACAAAAACTCATACTTTCTTCAAATGATGAGTATTTAGGAAGACTTGTTCACATTAAGAGTACTATAATCAACTTCTCGAGAATCACCTAATCCAAAAAAGAGAACTATATACATCCCATGTATTTAGACCTTAACCAAAACCAAAACCAAAAAGGTCAGTACAAGATCAAATAATACCCAAAAAGGATAATCCTTTTTTAAAAAACAAATTTATCCTCAATCTCCAAAATTTCTCAAAAAATACCCAAAGTTCAAAAAAAGACTATTCAATAAACAAATTGTCCATAAAATTCTTCAAAGTAAACCAATCTAAGATTGAAACCCAAATATTTGAAGGAATTAATCACATAGTCTTCCAAGATAAACCTTAACATTTATCATCAAATAACATCAGTTACTCTTGAAGTCTCATACTGAAAAGTAATTAACCTAATCACACATCCTCTATGATAGGTTAATAATTTCCATAGATATCCCAAAATCAACCTATTCTTGATTCATAAGATCATATAACTAAAAATAATTAGTCAAACTAACTATATACTTAACGTATTCTAGTGGTAGGCGATAAATACCAGTCACACTTTGGTTGTGGGTTCGATTCCCGCAACTTCGTAGGACGCGACAGGTTGTCACACGGTCTACGTGTTGTCCTTTTTCCAAAACTACATAATTTTTATAACATTCCCCAAAAAGCAATAAAATATTCAAAAATAACCATAAGATAATTTAACCTCAAGTTTATCTCATGCCTTCCATTTTCCATCATAACATATAATAACCCATAATTACCTCAAAATTAAGGACCATATAAAACCAAATGTTTACCTTTATAATTATTACCTGACCTTCCACATCGATTTGGTCATCTCGTACATGATGCATTAAAGAACTCACTAAGGTTCAAGTGGTTGATGATGACTCATGATAGTTGGTTTAGGATGACCAGGAGATTTCTCATTGAATCCCCCATTTCATCTAGTCTCTTGATCAGAGAACCACCACAGCTTCCTTCAAATCCATTATCACTTTGGCGCCTGCTAGATCCATCCATTTACAAAAACCAAAAATGTCAATGTGAGTATATCAACAAAATCATCATGTACTAATGAGGAAGATTAACACAAAGATATACTTACTCATTCACTTTATCTAAAAACTATGACTCTTTCTGAAATCCTAACCATTATGGTAATGTCACTTATGCTTAGAGAATACCCTGGCCTCTAAAGTTATCTAAACTGACCTTTGATACCAACTATAAGGACTCGTCCTTAAACATTACTTATTATTGAATTAAATTAATAATTCGCATTGAGGATCTTTTTAGGTTTAGAGTTTTAGAGAATTAGGACATAATTATTACATCTCAAAGATTAAAAAGTAGTCACATCTACTCAGATTCCATTTTTTCACAAAATAAAAACTCTTGAACAAAAGAGTCATGTATAGTTCCTTGTTTTAGACAACCTGAAATTTTCTTTGATCCCATCCTTGACCCTATTCAACTTTATATCCTGTGAAAAACATTTCAAAAAAACATGGGATGAGCATACAAATCTCAGTAAGGGTTATAACAATACGGAAAGAAAAAATCAGTCCTTGTATACATAAGAATAAATGAAATCATACTTTACTCATAAAACATAAGCAATTTAACATACCTCAGGAAATCATAAGATTTACTAATAACTCATAGAAATCATAAAACATAAAGGTAACTTGAGGCATTCATAACATTCTTACGTAGGGAGTAACCCTCATGGTTATGTTTGGAATACCCATCACATCATATTCCCTAAATCTCTTTAGAGAAACCATAGAGTTTAACCCCTTCGCATTACCCAATGCATTGGAGATCTATATCGGGCTCACCCACCCTTAGTTTATCACGGAACCACCTGTTTTCATAAACAATGCTGAAGAAAAAAAACATAATCATAGGACATAACTTAAGCATAAAGTAAAGATAACATTCCCACATTGTAATAACAATATAACATTTTAAGATGTTGAAATAATGAATCCATTCCAAAAAACTGTTTTCAAAACCATTTAAAACATTTAATAAAGAGATTTTTTGAATCAAAGTGTCCCATACCACCTTAAATATTTTAACATTTTAAACCATTAATGTCCATATAAATAAATCTTTAGTGGTAAGCACCCCGTAATACTACATGGAAAATGGGGGTTCAAAACCGATGGGGCGCAGGTACTGTAGCGGTACTGTAGCAGTGGCGGCACTGTTTATCAGCGGGTACTATAGCGGCGACAGGGCACTGTAGTGGCGGTGATACTGTGCGGTACTGTAGCAGCAGGTTACTATTCACAGAATGTGAATTGGCCTTAGAATTTGGGCCTACGGGCTATGTAATGGGCTACAAGCCCACTGGGCCTTCGGGCTATGTAATGGGTTTCCCTCTACCCAGTTAAAAGAGGACATTGCTTTGATTTAATAATAAAAATGAGGTTTCGGACCCAACCTTTTAAAAAATGTATATTAATAAGAACAAATCATTAAAACATTTAAAGCGATATTTTAGTTAAATGGTTTTTACCAAAATTAGAGACACTTGAATACAATAATTGGGGAATAACATTTAATCAGGACATTATAATATCCTGAGAATAAAGGGATTCATTATATAATACTACAAAGGATAGTATATACACCATATAAGAGTGAATTGGTGCATAATAACAATGAATTCTCAATAGAATTGTAAAATGAGATGAAATCCCTTATAAAGAAGGTATCCTTAAATTAAGGATAAATCAATCTCATAATTATGTGTGAAAAATATAAATACACCCAATATAAGTGGATATTATTTGTAAAAAAAACCAGAGGTCATTCACACATATTCATAAGATGACATATTCAATAACTACAATTTGAAACCAAAGAAATCGAAATTGGGTTAATAATTTCCCTTGGTAAAATTTGACAGCCTAACAGCGTCACTTTAAAATTCATAACATTAGTTGATGAGAGAGAAAATAGTATATCATCACATGGACATAAAATTTACAACAATAATGTTATATAAGAACATATCCCAATATGAGAATATGTAAATTAAAATACATAACAAAATAAGTCTTTTTAAAAGTGGAGTATGAAAGGTTCCCTTACCGATTTGGGCAACTTTCAAAACATACACCCCATGAAAGAAGGGTCATATAATGAAGATGTAACTACCCATAAATGAGTGTATATTATACAAATAGTAAAATAATTGGCAGTACATACACCACACAAAAGTAAATAGTGGCCAATATAGCATGAATCTCACGGGAATAAAAAGTGAGATGAAAATCCCCTTGTGAAAATTCGGCAGCCTAACGGCGCCACATAAAACATCAAAAAATGGATTGATGAGATAAAATATGTTCTCTCATCATATTAACATAAAATTTACAGAAATAGTAATATAAAATAACATCCCTCAACATAATAAAGAGGAGCTTAAAGTAAGTTACTTAAAAAAGAGTACTTAAAATGAAAGATAGAGGTACGATCCCTTACGAAAATTCGGCAGACTAACAGCGCCACTTAAAAATTCTAAAAATGAATTGATGAGAGTAAGATGGGGTATATAATCATGTTAAAATACAAATTAAAGTATGTTTAATATAAAATATCATCCTCCAACATACGAACATGGAGCATAAATGAAATGACATAAAAGAGGGTACTTGAAAAGAAAGAGAGAGGTCAGATCTCTTACCTCAAGTCCTACATGTCTTGTTCGTTTCTTTATATTCCTGAATAATAAACATTGTTCAATTTATAATTTAATAATTAAATCCTTTAATGTTTATTATTAAATTCATATAACATATTATAATGTTAAGATAATTAGTTAATTTTGTGAGTTCATATCAGATGTTTTTGTCGATGTTTGGTACATGAGTCAAAAATGAACTTGTTTAAAAAGAATTGTCCATGTAGTTATAAGTACATCATCTCCAGAATAGCATTAATGATTTAAGTAACATATATTTACAGTACATATTCATTTTATAATATTCCATAAAATTTGGAGAAAAAAGAAATGAAATGCATCGTTCATGGAGACGGTAGGTTGTACGTATACATGAACACTACTTTCATTTCTTTTTCATATTAATGGAATTAAAAATAATTGAGAGATATATATATTATAATTCCAGAATAGTATATATGTTATATAGGTCACATATGTTCATTAATTTCATTCTTTATACATTCCATGTATTTCATGAATGAGTCACATCACCTGAGGGGGCAGTAGTGCACACTTCTTCGTATGAAATTATCACATTTTCACAACATGAAAAGCATAAAGTAAAGTTTTAAATATAAAATAAAGAAGAATATAGGAAACATAAATACCATATATATCATATATAAAATATAGTGACATCATAATGGCCACCATGAAAGGTGTTAAGTGAAGATTGAACAATCATTGTTTCGTGAGGCAGTAATTCGCCATCCACAGAAATAATATGTTCTTTAACCATTAGACGAAGGTGTGTGTAAGTGTAGCTAGAATACATCACATAAATACATTCAAGTATATTTAATATATGGGTTGTTTTACAAAATAAAGGAATAAAAAGAGTTTAGGGGTTGGGAGAAGCAAAATAAAACAAAAGAACACAAGTGAAGACTTTACCTTTAAATCTGGTAACTCCTCTTGGTTTGAACAAAAATGTTTTCTTGAAGAGAATTATTCCAAAGGTTAGGATTGAATGATGAATAGAGGGATTTGTAGAGATTAAATGGGAAGGTGTTGGCCAAGAAAAAGGCTTGAGAGGTGTGGGTAAGGTGGTAGAGGTGGGGGCCTTTTATAAGAGGAGAGAAGGGGCACTCATGGAATGCCAAGAAAATTTACTTTATTATAATATGATTTTGGGATTTTAAAGGTCCCACATTGATATATTTCGAGGGTAATGTGATAAGGGTTCGAATTATACTCATCCAATAGGCTTTATCCAAGTTTAAGTCTTAGATTTTACATTATCTATTCATTTTATTTAAATCATTCATTAATGAGGTAATTGTTGCATCATAATGGTGTCATAAATAATTTAATTTATTTAATGAAAAAAAATTATAAAAAAATACTATGATTTAGTAAATATTTTTAGATTTTAAATTAATATTTATAGTCTAATATATTGTTTATTTAGTCAAAATTAAAATTATTTTACTTAGGTGTTACATACTTTTGTTACATTTACCTTTCTTTAAAAAAAATATGATAAAAGGTCACTATCACACTAAAGTGATTCCATGAGGTCCCAAGGTTGGAACAAGGCATCCCATGGTCGGACATGACACCAAAAATATCATTAGGACACATTTTGGGTCCATTTTATATTTTTATGATATTATTTTCTTACCATTAATTACCCGATTACTAATTAAACATGATAATTAAAGATAATTACCGTCGTTACTATTAATAATGTACAAAAAAAAAGAGAGTCTTAATTACATAATTTGGAACATATGATTCCAAATATTGAATCCATTTTATAAAATTAAAAATACATAAATTGTAGTAATTAATTTAAAAGTAAATCTCGTTGTCAAAATAAGAGACGTGTTTTTAAGAAGTAAAATTTATCAAAAGATTGACTTGTTTTTACATCCAATTGAAAAGGAAAATTACTTCCAATGAAAAAAATTGTATTAAGTGATAAAAGAATAATTCAATTATACTTTAAAAACAATTAAAATTACAATCTAAATATATAAATAAATTGGATGAAAAGGCAGTTTTGAATTAAAAACTGTATTTTTCACTATTCATTAAAAAACATTATAAGAAAAATACCAAAAATTAACCCTAATCTATATTTGATATTTCAAAATCAGAAATTATGTCCATTTTACCAAATTCAAAACATAGAAGTTTCATTAATAAATCATATAGCTAATTCCCACTTTCAAAACAAATAGCGGGTTTTTTTGGAAGTAATATTTATGAAAAGTTTGGCACTTGTTTATGTCCACTATCAAAGTGAAATTAATTCTAATTACCACCATTGAATTAAACTGTAAAAATATATTCTAATTAAACTTTAAAACCAATTAAAAATATAATATAACCATATATTTAAATTGATGAAAAAGCATTTTTGATGTAAAATGCAATATTTTTCACTATTCATTAAAAAATGAAAATTGTCAGAGACATACCAAAAATTTAACCAAAGTAAATTTAAATATCCCAATCATATAGAATAAGTCTATTTTTACAAATAGAGATTATAAAATAGTCAAAAGATAGATTTAAAAAAGGATCGCCATCAAAAGGCGGTAAAATAATCTTTTAAAAATATTAGAGTATTTATTCTTAAAATTGGATTCATTTGGATTTTAAGCCTCTAAAATTTATTGGATAAATGTAAAAATATTTAACAAACATATGTAATAATTTTTTAGTTATTTCTTTTCATTACCTCCATTACAATGGCTAGGCGTTAACTATTATAATATTGTTATATTACTAGTGTGCAACGTAAGATTTGAAAGAAACTCGTTGTCGCGTATTGGGTACGCCATCGAGCATAGCATTCCCTTTAAAGTAATATTAAAATTTTATTCAAAAATGTTGATAAACATTAGAATTTAATATTATTTATTTACCTGGGATGTTACAGGTACCTTTTCCTGTGACTTATTGAATGTTTTTTCAATAAACTATTTTCAAAAAAATACAATACATCAACATAATCATCATTTTGTGGATATAAATTCCAATGAAAATATTTCCAATTTTATAGAATAAGGAGTCCATGAAAATATGTTGGGATTTTTACAATTTTCAAATGGAATTAAATGAATAAATCATTAATAATCTTAATAAAATAAACCCATGTAAAAAAAACTTGTTTCCAATAATATTAAGAAACATTCATGGAAAATAAATTCAATCATGTTAACAAATAATATGGTATTTAAACAAAATATGTAATGGGTTTATGGTTGAGTAAATAATTTCCCAAATAAATTGATATGTGGAATCTATATTAACTCTCTTCAAATGAATGAATATTATATATAATTTTTACAGAGAAAAAACATTATAATATATCTCCTACTTATATATTGCAGAAAATTGGGTATTGAAAATGTAGTGGTGGATAAATCATATATTATAGAAGTAAAATAAATAAGGCATCTAGATTAAAAGTTTGATGGTATAATTTTAATAATTCCATCTATCACGTATATTATATTTCAATGAATAATGACTTATAAGAAAATTATTTTTTAGGAGTTTTAGAAAAAAATTACCTCGGAAATAGGAAATATTATTAACATTGAAATCATTTTAATAGACATGTTTTATATATCTGTTAGAAAATTAATTTTATAAATGGTGAAAATTAATATTGCAAGATTCATAAAAATGACAATGGAAGTGGATATATTAGTTTACTCGTAAAATGATAAAAATAGATTCTTTTCATTTTTTGACGAAACCGACCCATGTAAAAAATATAAAAAACATCAATAAAAATGTAATAGAAAATATATTTTTTTAAACGACCATAATAAATTGTTGAATAATAGATAAGGTATAAGGCCCCAGCCTTAAACATTACTTAATCTTGAGTTACTTCAAGAATACACGTTGAGAATCTTTTCAGGTTTAGAGTTTTAGAAAATTAGATCATAAAACATGCATTACATTCCAAATTTAAACAAAGTGGTTACATAAAAGATAGTACTCATTTTTCCCATAAATGTAAACATATTTATAATAAAACATGTATTCTTTCTTGAAATTTCCTTGACACTATCATCACATCATGTACATTTCTCTTGACCCGTGAAAAAAATTTCAAAAACATAGGATGAGCATAAAAAGATCTGCAAGGGATATAAAAGTACGAAATGAAAACATTAGTCCATGTATGAAATCATAATTTACTCATAAAACATAATCAAATACCTCAAAAAATCATGAATAAATCAAAGAAATCATAATACATAAAGGTAACTTGTGGCATTCATACCATTCTTACGTAGGGAGTAACCCTCATGGTTACGTTTGGAATACCCATCATAGTATATTCACTAAATATCTTCAGATAAACCTTACCGTTTAGCTCCTTCGCGTTACCCAATGAATTGGAGAGCTATATCGGGTTCACTCGGCCATAGTTTATCATGGAATCACCCGTCTTCATAAACAATTCCCAAGAACCATAACATAATCGTATCACATAAAACATGCATAAAGGAAACATAACATTTCCATATTTCAATCACAAGATATCAATAACACATTGATATAATAAAAACATTATCAAAACCATTTTCAATACCAAAATAAAAGAAAAGTAAAACATGGTATTTATTTTTCATTAATAAAAATTTATGGCTTGTAGAGGAAGCCGAAACTCAAATAATGGTCATGGCGGCGGAGAAGTCGTTGTCACCGCATATGTAAGACAAAAATAACATTCCCTTTTGTCGTTTTGTAAACGCTTCATATAAAAAGATTCCTTTTGAATAAACATAAATTTAAAAGGGGTTTATACACCGTATAAAATAAAGTTGTGTATAAAACAATATATGCCCAATGAAAGAAGATTGAGACGAAGTCCCTTACCTCATGTCCGACTTGACTCGATCATTCTTTAACATCCTTAATAATAAACATGAGTTAATTTCTACTTTATTAAGAACCTTTTTCAAGTTCATTATTCATTTTATATAACTTATTTCCATGTTATAAACGTTATGTAATCATTTAATTTAATAAAGTTCATTTTGTCGATATTTGGTACTTAATTCAAAAATAGACATCTTAAAATTACATGTTGTTTATGTGGTCAAAGGTTCATTATATCCAGAATGATATTAATGATTTGGATATCATATATATCATATATATCCAGAATATACATGTATTTATAATAGTACATAACATTTAGAGGTATGAAATGAAAAGCACCGTTCATGGAGACGGTAAGCCGTACATACGCATGAACGCTACTTTCATTTCTAATTCGTATTTAATAGGGTGAAATCATAATTATATAAGATTATATTATAATTATAGTATAAAATAATATATAATAACATTAAATCCATCCTTTATACGTCCCACATATGGCATTAATGAATCAAATCACTATGATGGGGTGGTAGTCCGCACTCCCTAAAATGAAATTATCGTGTTTACCCACAATGCAAACCATAAATGTATGACACAAATGAAAAATACAGAATTATAAGTTAAAATTAAACATAATATATATCATATATAAATATAGTGTCATATTAATGGCCACCTTTGAAGGTGTTAGTAGAATATTGAACAATGATCGTTTCGTGAGGCAGAAATTCGTCATCCACAAAAACAGTATGCTCTTTAACCATTAGACGAAGGTGTGTGTAAGTGTAGCTCGAATACTTCACATAAAAAAATCCTAGTATATTAAATATACTGGTTTTGTTACAAAATAAAGGAATAGAAATAGTTTAGGGTGTTGTAGAAGCAAAATAAAACATAAGAACACAAGATAAGACACTACCTTTAAATCGAGTAACTCTTTTTGATTTGAGCTCAAAGGATTCCTTGGAAAGACTTCTTCCCAAAGTGAGGCTTCTAGGAGTAAGATAGGGATGTGGAGAGACAAAATGGGAAGGGGTTGGCCGATAAAAAGTCTTGAGAGTTGTGGGTAAGGTGGTAGAGTTGGGGGATTTAATAAGAGGAGAGGAGGGGCACTCTTGGAAAGTTATAAAAGGTTACTTTATTATAAAATGATATTCTGATTTTAATGGTCGAAAAATAATATATTTTGAGGATAAGGTGATAAGAGTTCGAAATACACCCATCCAATAGGCTTTTGAAAATTTAGGTCTTCGATTTTACATTATGTTTTCATTTTATTTTAATCGTTAAATAATGAGGTAATCGCTGCATCATCATGGTGTCATTAATAATTTAATTTATTTAATGTCTAAAAATTATAAAAAAAATATCATGATGTAAGAAATATTTTTATATTTCTAATGAATATTTATAGTAAAAAAATATTACTTGTATAACCCCATGTAATTTTTTTTAGTAAAACAACACATGTTTGTGACATTTTTATTTTAACATTAAATAAAAAGTTATTAATGTCATTTTCCTACCAAAGTGGCACCATTGGGTCCCCATGTTGACCCATGGATTTTCATGGTCGGCCACGACACATCCAATAATGTTAGGACATGTTTCAAGGTCATTACATATCATTAAATCATTATTTTTACCTTAAATTACACTAATTACCTCTAATCGTGATTAAAAACTTAAAAGTTACTATTCACCAAAAAATTATTTTAATCCCATTGAACAAAATTTTACTTCTTAATGAAAACCATGCATGTTGGATTTTTGAAATTCATAACACAGAGGTGGTAAATTTTCATTTAAACAAAAAATCAGTTATTTATAAGTACCACTTAGTGGTTTCACTATTCATCAAAAATTGAAGTTTTTCATAAAAAATACCAAAACTTCACCATAAGCTATATTTGATATTACAAATTAAAAAATGATGTATATTTTAAAAAATTCAAAACATATAAGTTACATTAATTAATTTAATAATTAATTCCCGCTATCAAGACAAATAGCGTGTTTTTATGAAACAATATATATCAAAAGATTGACACTAGTTTATGTCAATTTTCAATGTGAAATTAATTCCAACGACCACTATTTGATTAAATGGTAAAAATATATTCTAATTTCACTTGAAAACCAATTCAAAAGTAAATCTAATCATATAAATAAATTAGATTAAAAAGAGCGTTTGAATTAAAATACAACATTTTTCACTATTCATTTAAAAAAAATGAACTTTACCAAAAATTTACACAATGTAATTTTTGATGTCCCAATTCGAAAGAATAATTTTATTTGGTCTAATAGAATATATAATAGTGAATAAAACTATATTTAAAGAGGGTTTTCCCTCAAAAGGTGGTAGTTCGCCCTTTTAGTGAATATTAGAGTATCTATGCCTAAAATTGAATTCATTTCATATTTTAAGCCTTTATCCTTTATTGGATAAATGTATAAACATTTAACAAACATATATAATAATATTTTAGTTATTTCTATTCATTCCCACCAATACAATGGCTACGTGTTAACTACCATTTAGAAAAATATTATTTTATTACTAGTGTGCAACATTAGATTTCAAAGAAACTCTTTGTTGCGTATCGGGTACGCTATTGAACATAGAAACCTTTTTAAAGTAAAATTAATATTTAATTCCTAAATATTAATAAATATGAAAATGTTTTATTCTTTATTTACCTAGGATGTTACATCCTTCCCCCCTTTTGGGAATTGCATCCTCATAATTTTTTTCACATATCAAAATAAGTGGGGGTATTTATCCCTCATTGCATTTTCAGATTCCCACGTTTCCTCTTCAACCATATGGTTTTCCACAAAACCTTTACCTGGTGAATTCCTTATTCCGCAACACTTGCTCTCTTTAGTCAATAATCTGGACTGGTTGTTCTTCATAAGAGAGATTCTCTTCCAACTGAACTACCTCTAGGCTCAAAACATGAGATAGATCTGGCATATACTTTCTCAACGTCGAAACATGAAAGACATTGTGCACATGAGATAAATTCGGAGGTAAAGTCACTCGGTAAGCAACTCATACAACTTTCTCCAGAATTTCATATGGTGCAATGAACATTGAACTCAGTTTTCCTTTCTTACCGAATCACATCACACTTTTCCCTAGTGAAACTTTGAGAAAAACATGATCACCTACCTCAAAAGATAGATCCTTCCCCCGGTTATCCGCATAACTCTACTGCCTGCTCTAAGCTGTTCTCATGTGTTTCTGAATCAACTGATCTTTTTTTGCCTTCTCTTCTACCAATTCTGGTCCCATCAACTTTAGTTCACCAACTTAATCCCAAAAAGATGGGGTTCGACACTGTTTACCATATAATGCCTCAAATTGAGCCATCTGTATACTGGAATGAAAACTGTTATTATAAGAAAACTCAACCAAAGAAAGATGTTGGTCCCAACATCCCTGATAATCCATCGAACAAGCACGTAGTATATCCTCTAAAGTCTGAATCATTCTTTCTGACTTCCCATCTGATTAAGGAATAAAATATGTACTATAATTTAATTCAGTACCCAATGACTTCTAAAGGACTTTCCAAAAGTTTGAAGTAAACCTGGGATCATGATCAGATAAAATGGAGAGAGGAACTCCATGTAACCTGACTATCTCTTTAAGATACAATCAGAAAAGTTGATATAGGGAAAAATTATCTCGTATAGCAAGGAAATGAGTAGATTTAGTCAAGCGATCAACAATAACCCAGATTGCATTATTACCTTGAGGTGTCTTCAGAAATCCCACAATAAATTCCATGGATATATTCTCTCATTTCCACTCTGGTACTGGTAATGGTTGAAGCATCCCTTTCGGTAACTGCCGCTCTGCTTTTACCTGTTGACAAGTCAAACACTTCATAGTAAAATCAGAAATACCCGTTTTCATTCCGTCCCAATAGTAATACTCTCGAAGATCTCTATACATCTTAGTACTGCCTAGATGAACTGAAAACGGAGAACTATGAGCTTCACATAAAAACTCTCTCTTCAACTGTGAATCACAAGGCACACACAATCTCTTCCCAAATCTCAAAACACAATCATTATCAATGTTGAATTTAGGGAACTTACCCTTTTGAACCAGCTCTACCTTTTTCTGTAACTCGCTGTCTTGCTTTTGTTCTTGCTTAATTCTGTCTGATAGAAATGATCTCACTGATACCTGAAACAAAACAGAAGAACTTCCTACACCAACAAATTCTATGCCAAAGTTCATCAAATCCTTAACCAAAGGATCACGTTCCAAACTCAACATTGTTAATGAAGCTTTACTTTTTCAACTCAAACAATCAGCCACTTTATTTTTTTTCCTGGATAGTAATGAATTATACAATCATAATCCTTGATTAATTCTAGCTATCTCCTCTATCTCATGTTCAATTCTTTCTGAGTGAATATATACTTTATACTTTTGTGATCGGTATATATTTCACACTTTTCTCCATAAAAATCATGCCTCTAAATTTTTAAAGTGAAAAAACAGTAGCTAATTCCAAATCATGTGTAGGGTAATTTACCTCATGAATTTTCAACTGTCGTGAAGAATAACCAATTACCGGATCATTCTGCATTAGGACACAACCAATTACTTTCAATGAAGCATCACTGAGATAACAAACTCACCAATACTAGAAGGTAGTGCCAAAACTGGAGCATTCACCAATCTTCTTTTATGTTCCTGAAAACAATCATCACATTTTTTTGTCTAGATAAACATAACACTCTTCCGAGTTAGCTTAGTGATTGGACTAGATAACCGTGAAAAATTTTCAACAAACTTTCAATAGTAACCTACAAAACAGAAACAAATATGGATCTCAGTTACATTTGTGGGTCTTTTCCATTCATCAACAACTTTTGTTTTTGCAGGATGCACAATTATTCTATCTTTTGAAGCAATGTGACCAAGGAAAGAAATTTGTTGCAACCAAAACTGGCACTTGATGAATTTCCCATACAATTTTTTTTCTTTTAAGGTTTGAAATATAACCCTTAAATGTCTTTCATGTTCCTCTTTACTTTAGAAAACACCAATATATCATCAATGAAAACAACCACAAACTTATCCAAGAACTCATGGAATATTCTATTCATAAGGTCCATGAATATAGCAGGTTCATTGGTTAGCCCAAAAGGCATTACTATAAATTCATAATGTCCATATCTTTTTTGAAACGCGGTCTTCGGAATATCTTCTTCCTTTACCTTCAACTGATGGTACCCCGATCTCAGGTCAATCTTTGAAAAAAACTGAGCTCCCTGGAGCTGATCAAACAAATCATCGATATGATGAAAAGGATATTTGTTTTTAACAATGTTGTTATTCAAGGCTCTATAATCAATGCAAAGTCTCATTGAACCATATTTCTTTTTAACAAATAAAATAGAAGCACCCCAAGGTTATGTGCTAGGTCGAATGAAACCTTTCTCTAATAAATCATGAAATTTCTCCTTCAAGTCTAAAAGTTCAGTTTGAGACATTAGATAAGGGGGTTTTGAAATTGCCTTAACATTAAGAACTATGTCAACAGTAAATTCAACTTCCCGATCTAGTATTATTCCAGGAAACTCATCTAGAAAAACATCAGTATACTCATCTACCATTGGCACATAATTAATCTGAATAGTTCCCTTGTTTTCAACGATATGTGAAAGGTAACATTCATTTCCATCTTTTACAAGTGTCTCCACCTCTTGATATGTTATCAATAGTAAGGGTTAATTATTGTACACAAACTGAAAGTCTTTCTGAAAAGAAACTTCTTTAGCTCTACAGTCAATATGAGCATGGTAAATAGAGAGCCAATCCATAATCAAGATAACATCAAACTCTACTAGAGGTAAAACAATAAGGTTTTCAAGTAGGTTCTTTCCACGGATAAGGATAGGAAGATGCTTATAAATTATTTTTGCCTCAACATTTCCCCCTGGTTTTTTTACAACAAGTTCAGGAGTCATTTCATGAGATGGTATTCCCATTTTACTAGAAATTTTTTCAGTGATGAAAGAATGTGTAGACCCCGAATCAAACAACACACTGGCATAATCAGAAAAAACAAACAAAGTACCTAATATAACTTCATTTGATGGCCTGACATCTGCTGAAGTAGTTTCAAAGGATTTCACCACCCCATTCTGCTTGTAGTATAACTGCTTCCCATCACTCGATCTCTTTGTCGGACACTCATTTGCATAGTTACCCATTTCATTTTAGTTAAATCGTTTCACTAACTGTAAATCAAATTTGGTCTTACCATCACCCTAATCTTTTTCAGTGCAACCACGAGGCTTATGTCCCATCATACCGCATCGGTAGCACTTTACAGAATTCAAAATAAATTCCCCAGCATGCCTTTTACCACATTTATCACATACTGGAAACTTAGTTTTCTTACCATCAGACCTTTTTTAAGAATTCTTTCCTTTCTCCTGCCACCTCGGTCTCCTCTTCTGCTGGTTGTTATAGAACACTTGATCGTCGGGAAACTCCATTTCCACCTTCTTAGAACATTTAAAAATCTTTTCATAGATTTTGAACTCACGAGAAGCTAAAGACCTTCTATATTTTGGATTTAATCCTGAGTAAAAATGATTTATTTTACTATCAAGGTATCAGATAAAATTTGGAGCATACCCTGCCAATCGAGTGAACCTTTCTTCATAGACTGCCACTGAGTCTTCCTCTTGCCTCAACTCCAGGTTTTGTTTTTCCATCCTAAGTCTAACAGCCTTAGGAAAATACTTCTCAAGAAACATACCTTTGAATTCATCCCAGTCTAGAGCATCAATATCATCATCTTCTCAGATATTTTTAACCATTGACCACCACTGATCTGCTTCACCTTCTAAATGGTAAATAGAAAGACTATCCTTTTGATTGTCTGAACACCCCATGACATAGAAAATCATCTCTAGTGCTTTAATCCATCCTTCAGATAGCACAGGGTCAGATGATCCTCTGAATGATGGGGGATGTTGCCTCATGATATGTTCCACCACTAACATGATCCTCTACGGTTGATCTGGCTGATCTCGTGCATGAATACCACCACCATTTATCACCTGAGTCAACCGCGCCATTACTGCAACAAAATGTTCATTTCCAATTCAAACCATCTCAGGATGCTGATACGGAAGGTTATTTCCTTCTGTATGCCTTCCTAGCACTGATTCCCTGTTTCCTCTGCGGAAAACCATTCTGAACAAACATGTCTTAGATGAAGCAACATGGTAATCTTCAAATGCTATATCATTTCAATTTGACCAAAAAAAAATATTTTTGGATAATCATTTAATAGAATTATAACTCCTAAAGTTATCTAAATAGACCTCTTATACCAACTATATGGCCTCAACCATAAACATTACTTAATCTTGAGTTACTTCAAGAATACACGTTGAGTATCTTTTTAGGTTTAGAGTTTTAGATAATTAGATCATAAAACATGCATTACATTACACATTTAAACAAAGTGGTTACATAAAAGATAGTACTCATTTTTCCCTTCAACGGAAACATGTTTAAAATAAAACATGGATTCTTTCTTGACACTTCCTTGAGACTATCATCACATCATGTACCTTTCCCTTGAGCTGTGAAAAACATTTCAAAAACATGGGATAAGCATGAAAATCTCACTAAGGGATATAAAAGTACGAAATGAAAACAGTAGTCCATGTATGAAATTATACATTACTCATAAAACATAATCACATACCTCAACAAATCATGAATAAATCATAGAAATCATAAGATATAATTGTATCTTGAGGAATTCATAACATTCTTATGTATGGAGTAACCCTCATGGTTACGTTTGGAATACCCATCACAGTATTTTCCCTAAATCTCTTCGGAAGAAACCTTAAAGATTAACTCATTCACGTTACCCAATGCATTGGAGAGCTATATCGGGCTCACCTGCCCTTATTTTATCAAGGAACCACCTGTCTTCATAAACAATTCCCAAGAACCATAACATAATCGTACCACATAAAATATGCATAAAGGAAACCTAAAATTTCCACATTTCAATCACAAGATATCAATAACACATTGATATAATAAAAACATTATCAAAACCATTTTCAATACCAAAATAAAAGATAATTAAAACCTGGTATTTATTTTTCATTAAAAAAAGTTATGTCTTGTAGAGAAAGATGAAACTCAAATAATGGTCACGACGGCGGAGAAGTCGTTGTCGTCGCATACGTACGACAAAAAAACATTCCCCTTTTTCGTTTAGTAAACTATTCATATAAAAATATTTCTTTTGAATAAATGTAAAAGTCAAAGGGCTTTATACACCATATAAAAGAAAGTTGTGTATAAAACAAAATATGCCTCAATGAAAGAAGATTTAGATGAAGTCCCCTACCTCGTGTCCGACATGACTCGATCGTTCTTTAATATCCTGAATAATAAACCTGAGTTAAATTCTAATTTCTTAAGATCCTTTTTCAAGTTCATTATTCCTTTTATATAAATTATTTCCATGTTATAAACGTAATGTAATCATTTAATTTAATAATGTTTTTTTGTTGATATTAGGTACTTAAGTCAAAAATGGACTTCTTATAATTACATGTTGTTTATGTGGTAAAAGGTTAATTATATCCAGAATGATATTAATGATTTGGATATCATATATATCATATATATGAGGCATATAAATTTATATATAATAGTACATAACATTTAGAGGTAAGAAATGAAATGCACCGTTCATGTAGACGGTAAGCCATACGTACGCATAAACGCTACTTTCATTTCTATTTTGTATTTAATGGGGTGAAATAATAATTATATAAGGGTATATTATAATTACAGTATAACATAATATATAATAACATTAACTCCATACATTATACTTCCCACATATGGCATTAATGAATCAAATCACTTTGAGGGGGCGGTAGTCTGCACTTCCTAAAATGAAATTATCGTGTTTACCCACAATGGAAACAATAAAGGTATGCCACAAATTAAAAATAAAGAAGTATAAGGAAAACTGAAACATACTATATATCATATATAAATATAGTTTCATCTTAATGTCCACCTTTTAAGGTGTTAGAAGAATATTGAACAGTCATCATTCCGTGAGGCAGAAATTCTCCATCCACAGAAACAGTATGCTCTTTAACCATTAGACGAAGTTTTGTGTAAGTGTAGCGCAAATACTTCACATAAAAACATCCTAGTATATTAAAGATACTGGTTTTGTTACAAAATTAAGGAATAGAAAGAGTTTAGGGGTTTGGAGAAGCAAAATAAAACATAAGAACACAAGAGAAGACACTACCTTTAAATCAGGTAACTCTTTTTGATTTGATCTCAAAGGCTTCCTTGGAAATACTTCTGCCCAAATTGAGGCTTCTAAGAGTAAGAGAGGGATGTGGAGAGACAATATGGGAAGGGGTTGGCTGAGCCAAAGGCTTGAGAGATGTGAGTAAAGTTGTAGAGGTGGGGGACTTTTATAAGAGGAGAGGAGGGGAACTCTTGGAAAGTTATAAATGGTTACTTTATTATAAAATGATTTTAGGATTTTAAAGGTCCCAAAATTATATATTTCTAGGATAAGGTGATAAGAGTTCGAAATCCGGCCATACAATAGGTTTTTGAAAAATGTAGGTCTTAGATTTTACATTATCTTTTAATTTTATTTAAATCATTAAATAATGAGGTAATCGCTGCATCATCATGGTGTCATAAATAATTTAATATATTTAATTTCTAAAAATTATAAAAAAATATCATGATGTAGGAAATCTTTAAATATTTCTAATTAATATTTATACTAAAAAATATAACTTGTATAACCCCATGAAAAAGTTTTTTTAGTAAAACAACACATGTTTGTGACATTTTTATTTTAACATTAAATAAAAAGTTATTAATGTCATTTTCCTACCAAAGTGGCACCATGGGGTCCCCATGTTGACCCATGGATTTTTGTGGTCAGACATGGAACATAAAATAAGTGTAGGACATATGTCAAGGTCATTTCATATTACTAAAACATTATTTTTACCTTAAATTACACTAATTACCTCTAATCGCGATTAAAAACATAAAAGTTACTATTCACCAAAAAATTATTTTAATCCAATTGAACCACATTTTACTTCTTAATTAAGACCATCTATGTCAGATTTTTGAAATTCAAAACATAGAGGTGGTAAAATTTCATTTAAACGAAAAATCAGTTTTTTTAAGTACCACTTAGTGGTTTCACTATTCATCAAAAATTGATGTTTTTCAGAAAAAATACCAAAACATCACCATAAACTATATTCGATATTCCAAATTAAAAAATGATGATTATTAAACAAAATTAAAAACATATAATTTACATTAATAAATTTAATAATTAATTCCCTCGGTCATGACAAATAGAGTGTTTTTATGAAACAATATATAACAAAAGATTGACACTAGTTTATGTCCATTTTCAAAGTGAAATTAATTTCAACGACCACTATTGGATTAAATGGTAAAAATATATTCTAATTTCACTTTAAAACCAATTAAAAATATAATCTATTCATATAAATAAATTAGATTAAAAAGAGGTTTTGAATTAAAATACAACATTTTTCACTATTCATTAAAAAAATGAACTTTACCAAAAATTTACAAAAAGTAAATTTTGATGTCCTGATTCTAAAGAATAATTTTATTTGTTCCAATAGAATGTATAAGAGTTACCAAAACTATATTTAAATAGGATTCACCATGAAAAGGCGATAGTTCAACCTTTTAGTGAATATTAGAGTATCTATGCCTAAAATTTAATTCTTTTCATATTTTAATCCTTTATCCTTTATTGGATAAATGTAAAAACATTTAACAAACATATATAATCATATTTTAGTTATTTCTATTCATTCCCACAAATATAACGGCTATGTGTTAACTACCATTTAAAATAATATTATTTTATTAGTAGTGTGCAACATAAGATTTCAAAGAAACTCTTTGTTGCGTATTGGGTACTCTATCGAACATAGAAACCCCTTTAAAGTAAAATTAATATTTAATTCATAAATTTTAATAAATATGAAATTTTTTTATTCTTTATTTACCTGGGATGTTACATCCTTCCCCCCTTTTGGGAATTTCATCCTCTTAATTTTATTCACTTATCAAAATAAGTGGGGGTATTTATCCGTCATTGCATTGTCAGATTCCCACGTTGCCTCTTCAACCATATGGTTTTTCCACAAAACCTTTACCTGGTGAATTACCTTATTTCGCAACACTTGCTCTCTTCGGTCAAAAATTTGGACTGGTTTTTCTTTATAAGAGAGATTCTCTTCCAACTGAACTACCTCTAGGCTCAAAACATGAGATGGATCTGGCATATACTTTCTCAACATCGAAACATGAAAAACAATGTGTACATGAGATAAACTCGGAGGTAAATCCACTCGGTAAGCAACTGATCCAACTTTCTCAAGAATTTCATATGGTCCAATGAACCTTGGAATTAGCTTTCCTTTCTTACTGAGTCGCATGACACTTTTACATGGTGAAACTTTGAGAAAAACTTGATCACCTACCTCGAAAGATAGATCCTTCCACCAGTTATCCGCATAACTCTTCTGCCTGCTCTGAGCTATTCTCATGTGTTTCTTAATCAACTAAACTTTTTCTGCCATCTCTTCTAACAATTCTGGTCTCATTAGCTTCCTATCACCCACTTCATCCCAAAAAGCAGGTGTTCGACACTGTTTACCATATAATGCCTCAAATGGAGCCATCTGTATACTGGGATGAAAAGTGTTTTTATATGAAAACTCAACCAAAGAAAGATGTTGGTCCCAAATTCCCTGATAATCCATCGAACAAGCACATAGCATATCCTCCAAAGTCCGAATCATTATTTCTGACTGCTCATATGATTGAGGATGAAAAGCTGTACTAAAATTTAATTCAGTACCCAAAGACTTCTGAAGGCCTTTTCAAAAGTAACAAGTAATCCTAGGATCACGATCAGATAGAATGGAGAGAGGAACTCCATGTAACCTGACTATCTCTTTAACATACAAATGGGAAAGTTTATCTAGGGAAAGATTATATCGTATAGCTAGGAAATGAGCATATTTAGTCAAGCGACCAACAATAACCTAGATTGTATTATTACCTCAAGGTGTCTTCAGAAATCCCACAACGAAGTCCATGGATATATTCTCCCATTTCCACTATGGTACTGGTATAGGCTGAAGCATCCCTTTCATAAACTGTCGCTCTGCTTTTACCTATTGAAAATTCAAACACTTCACAGTAAAATTATCAATATCCCTTTTCATTCCATCCCACTAGTAATAATCCCGATGATCTATATACATCTTAGTACTTCCTGGATGAACTGAAAACGGGGAACTATGAGCATCACATAATAACTCTCCCTTCTACATTGAATCAAAAGGCACACACAATCTCTTCCAAAATCTCAAAACACAATCATTATCAATGTTGAATTCAGGGAACTTAACCTTCTAAACTAGCTCTACCTTTTTCTGCAACTCACTGTCTTGCTTCAATGCTTGCTTAATTCTGTCTGATAGAGATGTTCTCACTGATACCCGAAACAAAACAGAAGAACTTCCTGCACCAACAACTTCTATGCCAAAGTTCATCAAATACTTAACCAAAGGATCACATTCCAAATGCAACATTGTTAATGAAGCATTACTTTTTCAACTCAAAGCATTAGCCACTTTATTTGCTTTTCTCAGATGTTAATGAATTGTAAAATCATAATACTTGATTAATTCTAGGCATCTCCTCTATCTCAGGTTCAATTATTTCTGATTGAATATATACATTAAACTTTTGTGATCGGTATATATTTCACACTTTACTCCATACAAATGATGCCTCAAAATTTTTAAAGCGAAAACAACAGCAGCTAATTCCAAATCATGTGTAGTGTAATTTACCTCATGAGTTTTCAAATTTCGTGAAGAATAAGAAATTACTAGATCATTATGCATTAGGACGCAACCACGTCCTTTCAATGAAAAATCACTTTAGATAACAAACTCACCATTCCTGGAAGGTAGTGCCAAAACTGGAGCATTCACCAATCTTCTTTTCAATTCCTGAAAACAATCATCACATTCTTTTGTACAGATAAACTTAACACTCTTCTGAGTTAGCTTAGTCATTGGACAAGATAACCGTGAAAATTTTTCAACAAACCTTCAGTAGTAACCTACCAAACCAAGAAAACTACAGATCTCGGTTACATATGTGGGTCTTGGCCATTCTTCAACAACTTTTGTTTTTGCAGGATCCACAGTTATTCCATTTTTAGAAACAATGTGGCCAAGGAAAGAAATTTGTTGCAACCAAAACTCACACATTCTGAATTTCCTGTACAATTTCTTTTCTTTTATGGGTTTCCAAATAACCCTTAAATGTCTTTCATGCTCCTCTTTACTTTTAGAAAACACCAAAATATCATCAATGAAAACAACCAGAAACTTATCCAAGAACGCATGGAAAATTCTATTCATAAGGTCCATGAATACAGCAGGTTCATTGGATAACCCAAAAGGCATTACTACAAATTCATAATGGCCATATCTTGTTCGAAACTCGGTCTTTGAAATATCTGCTTCCTTTACCTTCAACAGATGGTACCCCGATCTCAGGTCAATCGTTGAAAAAATCTGAGCTCCTTAGAGCTGATCAAACAAATCATCGATATGAGGAAAATGATATTTGTTCTTAATAGTGATGTTATTCAAGGCTCTATAACAAATTCAAAGTCTCATTGAACCATCTTTATTTTTAACAAATAAAATAGGAGCACCCCAAGCTGATGTGCAAGGTCAAATAAAACCATTCTCAAATAAATCATGCAATTGCTCCTTAAAATCTAAAAGATCAGTTTGAGCCATTCGATAAGGGGGTTTTAAAATTGGGTTAGCATCAGGAACTAAGTAAACAGTAAATTCAACTTACCTACTAGGTATTATTCCAGGCAACTCATCAGGAAAAACATCAGGATACTCATTTACCACTGGCACATCATTAATCTGAATAGTTCCCTTGTTTTCAATGATATGTGAAAGGTAACATTCATTTCCATCTTTTACAAGTTTTCGGCCTCTTGATATATTATCAACAGTAAGGGTTCATTCTTGTACACAAACTGAAAGTCTTTCTGAAAAGAAATTTATTTATCTCTACAGTCAATTTCAGCATGGTTATTTCCTTCTGTATGCCTTCCTAGCACTGCTTCCCTGTTTCCGCTGTGGAAAACCATTCCGAAAGAACATTTCTTAGATGAAGCAACATGGTAATCTTCAAATGCTATATCATTTCAATTTAACCATAAAAAAATATTTTTGGATAATCATTTAATAGAATTCTAACTCCTAAAGTAATCTAAACCAACCTATGATACCAACTATAAGGCCCCATCCTTAAACATTACTTAATCTTGAGTTACTTCAAGAATACACATTGAAGATCTTCTCAGGTTTAGAGTTTTAGGGAATTAGATCATAAAACATTCATTACATTCCACATTTAAACAATGTTGTTACATAAAAGATAGTACTCATTTTTTCCATCAACGGAAACATATTTAAAATAATACATGGACTCTTTCTTGACACTTCCTTGACACTATCATTACATCATGTACCTTTCCCTTGACCTGTGAAAAACATTTCAAAAACATGGGATGAGCATAAAAAGATCAGTAAGGTATATAAAAGTACGAAATGAAAACACTAGTCCATGAATGAAATCATACATTACTCATAAAACATAATCAAATACCTCAAAAAATCATGAATAAATCATAGTAATCAAAAGAGATAAAGGTATCTTTACACATTCATAACATTCCTACGTAGGGAGTAACCCTCATGGTTACGTTTGGAATACCCATCACAGTATATTCCCAAAATATATTTGAAAAAACCTTAATGTTTAACTCCTTCGCGTTACCCAGTGCATTGGAGAGCTCAATCGGGCTCACCCGCCCTTAGTTTATCACGGAACCACCTGTCTTCATAAACAATTCCCAAGGACCATAACATAATCGTATCACATAAAACATGCATAAAGGAAACATAAAATTTCCACATTTCAATCACAAGATATCAATAACACATTGATATAATAAAAACATTATCAAAACCATTTTCAATACCAAAATAAAATAAAAGTAAAACATGGTATTTATTTTTCATTAAAAAATGTTATGGCTTGTAGAGGAAACCAAAACTCAAATAATGGCAACTGCGACGGAGAAGTAGTTGTCGCCGCATACGTACGACAAAAAAACATTCCCTTTTGTCATTTAGTAAACACTTAGTAAAAACATATTATTTTTGAATAAATGTAAATTTCAAAGGGGTTTATACACCGTATAAAAGAATTTTGTGTATAAAACAAAATATTACTCAATGAAAGGAGATTGAGACGAAGTCCCTTACCTCGTGTCAGACTTGACTCGATCGTTCTTTAACGCCCTGAATAATAAACTTGAGTTAATTTATACTTGCTTAAGAACCTTTTTCAAGTTCATTATTCCTTTTATATAACTTATTTCCATGTTATAAACGTTATGTAATCATTTAATTTAATAAAGTTCATTTTGTCGATATTTGATACTTAAGTAAAAAATGGACTCCTTACAATTACATGTTGTTTATGTGGTCAATGTTTCATTATATCCAGAATTATATTCATGATTTGGATATCATAAATATCATATATATCCAGAATATAGATGTATTTATAATAGTACATAACATTTAGATATATGAAATGAAATGCACTGTTCATGGAGACGGTAAGCCGTACGTACGCATGAATGCTACTCTCATTTATATTTCGTATTTAATGGGCTGAAATCATAATTATATAATGGTATATTATAATTCCAGTATAAAATCATATATATTAACATTAACTCCATCCTTTATACACCCAATATATGACATTAACGAATCAAATCACTTTGAGGGGGTGGTAGTCCGCACTTCTTAAAATGAAATTATCATGTTTACCCATAATGGAAACCGTAAAGGTATGCCACAAATGAAAAATACAAAAGTATAATGAAACCATAAAAATAATATATATCATATATAAATATAGTGTCATCTTATTTGCCACCTTTGAACGTGTTAGAAAAATATTGAACAATCATCATTTCGTGAGGCAGAAATTTTCCATCCACGGAAACAGTATGATCTTTAACCATTAGAAAAAGGTGTGTGAAATTGTAGCTCGAATACTTCACATAAAAACATCCTATTATATTTAAGATACTGGTTTTGTTACAAAATAAAGGAATAGAAATAGTTTAGGGGTTTGGAGAAGCAAAATAAAACATAAGAACACAAGATAAGACACTACCTTTAAATCAAGTAACTCTTTTTGATTTGAGCTGAAAGAATTCCTTGCAAAGACTTCTGCCAAATGTGAGGCTTCTAAGAGTAAGAGAGGGATGTGGAGAGACAAAATGGGCAGGGTTTTTCCAAGGCAAAGGCTTGAGAGGTGTGGGTAATGTGGTAGAGGTGGGGACCTTTTATAAGAGGAGAGGAGGGGCACTCTTGGAAAGTTATAAAAGGTTACTTTATTATAAAATGATTTTTTTATTTTAAAGGACCCAAAATTATATATTTCAAGGATAAGGTGATAAGAGTTCTAAATACACACATCCAATATGTTTTTGACAAGTGTAGGTCTTTGATTTTATATTATCTTTTCATTTTATTTAAATCGTTAAATAATGAGGTAATCGCTGCATCATCATGGTTTCATAAATAATATAATTTATATAATGTCTAAAAATTATAAAAAAAAATATCATGATGTAGGAAATTTTATTATATTTATAATTAATATTTATAGAAAAATATATGACTTGTATAACCCCATTTAATTTTTTTTAGTAAAACAACACATGTTTGTGACATTTTTATTTTAACATTAAATAAAAAGTTATTAATGTCATTTTCCTACCCATGTGGAACCATGGGGTCCCCATGTTGACCCATGGATTGTCTTGGTCGTCCAGGACACATCCAATATGGGTTGAACATGTGTGAAGGTCATTTAATATTATTAAAACATTATTTTTACCTCAAATTACACTAAATACCTCTAATTGCGATTAAAAACATAAAAGTTACTATTCAGCAAAAATTATTTTAATCCTATTGAACCACATTTTACTTGTTAATGAAAACCATGTTTGACGGATTTTTGAAATTCAAAACACAGTGGTGGTAAAATTTTATTTAAACAAAAAATCAGTTTTTTTAAGAACCACTTAGTGGTTTCATTATTCATCAAAAATCGAAGTATTTCAGAAAAAATACCAAAACATCACCATAAACTATATTTGATATTCAGAATTAAAAAATGATTTATATTTTAAAAAATTCTAAACATATAAGTTACTTTAATTAATTTAATAATTAATTTCCGTTGTCATGACAAATAGCGTGTTTTTATGAAAAAATATATATCGAAAGATTGACACTAGTTTAAGTCCATTTTCAAAGTGAAATTAATTCCAACGACCACTATTGTATTAAATGGTAAAAATATATTATAATTTATCTTTAAAACAAATTCAAAAGATAATATAATCATATAAATAAATTATATTAAAAAGCAGTTTTGAATTAAAATACAACCTTTTTCACTATTCATTAAAAAAATGAACTTTTCTAAAAATTTCGAAAAAGTAAATTTTGATGTCCTGATTCTAAAAAAGAATTTTATTTGGTCCAAAAAAATGTATAAGAGTGACCAATACTATATTTAAAGATAGTTCGCCATCAAATGGCGATAGTTCAACCTTTTAGTGAATATTAGATTATCTATGCCTAAAATTGAATTCTTTTCATATTTTATGCCTTTATCCTTTATTGGATAAATGTAAAAACATTTAACAAACATATATAATCATATTTTATTTATTTCTATTCATTCCCGCAAATACAACGGCTATGTGTTACTACCATTTAAAATAAAATTATTTTATTACTAGTGTGCAACGTAAGATTTCAAAGAAACACTTTGTTGCGTATCGGGTACGCTATCGAACATAGAAATCCCTTTAAAGTAAAATTAATATTTAATTCATAAATATTAATAAATATGAAATTGTTTTATTATTTATTTACCTGGGATGTTACATAAGGGGATTTTAAAAATCATTTAATAAATTATGAAATGAAAAATGTGGTTCTCAACTGAAAATAATAGACGGGTTAGGCTTCCCATAAAAGAACCACTCAAGTAAAATACGAGTCAAGGAAAAAAAGAAAACATTGATGGGACATGGTTTCCATGTATATAAAATGGATATTATGAATGAATTTAGAATGTATAAAAATTACCAAGATTAGTTTTCATTAAAAATAGAATTTATTTGAAAATAACATTGGAAATTAAACCCTTACAGTATGAGTAGAATTTCTTTAAAAACACCATTCAACATTGCTATTTTTGAATAAAAGTAAATTTAAAAGAGAAAATGCTATGAATGTTAATCGTCCCTTGATTATTTAAAAATAAATTCATTACTCGGCAATAAAACTATACAAAAGGTTTCATGGTGAACATTAATAAATATTTATCAATATATTAAATTTGAAAAAATAAACCCCAAAAAACCATATAAATTTACTAGCCAAAACCCCTAGACGGATATGAGTTCAAATGAAAAATTATATACCATGCCTAATTATATGATGATGATTAAAAATTTTAAAACAAAAATTGATACACCATTCCAAATAGGACATGGTGTATAATAATAAATATGTCTCAGTGGTAAAAAATAGAGATGATAATCCCTTAATTTAATTTTCGACATCCACTAAATATCTTGATTCTCCTATAAAAATATTCCTATAGTAATCATTTATATTAGAACACTTTTCATATCCATAACATTTTATAATGTTTTTCAATAATTCTATTAACCCTATATACATGTTAGATAAAATTTATTTCAAATATCGGGTGTGTGTATCCAAGATTATTTTGAATGAGTTCATAATATTAGTATTTTTCATTGTTATTCCATAAAGTTATGTCATTCATAGATAAAAAAATTTTCTATAATTTTTGTTTTGAAATTATTTATAATTTTTTAATTTCATGTCATGGGAGTTTTGGTTATGGTTATTGTAATTAAATTTGTGAAATATGAGTTTTAGTTATTTTGTAACAAAAAAAATCATCTTAATTAATGAGTTTAATAATAATTTTACTATTCCAAAACTAAAATAAAATCATTATATTCAGAAATATATACATCATATCCTATCAGAAATTAATTTTGTATAGTCAGTCATGATATTATTTTTTATAGTTATTCTTGTATGTGGTTAGGTTGTCCCAGACATGAACATTCCATAATTATTTGTTGATTATTATCATGATTATAGTTTCTTTTGGAACAATATAATTAATAAATTATAATAATGATATTATTTACAAAATATTAATGCATTCATTCATATTTTAAATGATTTATAATAATATTTGATAATCTCAATGAAAATTGAGATATGTTACTTTATAGAGGTGGTAGTCTACAAAATTCATAGTTATCATTTTCATTTCATGAATATTGAGCGGAAAATAAAACGGACTATAATTTTCCTCATTATAATAATAATTACACTATATTTATATTTATCACATTTATTCTTCAATTTTACCCTTATATTCAGTGAAGAGAGGTGGTGGTTACAAATAGATGACATCGAAACATGGAGTTGGTAGTCTTCAAAACTACCAAATAATAGTTTAGAATATCCTACAAGAAATTGGAAATGTGGATATTAGTTAGTCACATGGAATAATACTAATTAGTATTAAAAAAATACTGATTTCATTATATGTGAATTAGAAAATTAATTTTGTGAAATTAAGAAAGAAAAGAATATAATATAGTGAGAATTTACTCATGATGATGTCATAGGCATTACGATTGAAGACACCATAGAAATATATGACCCTTCAAATTATCTTTTGACCAGAGGATCAAGGTAATGGTGTAGGATTATAATGTATAAATAATGTGAATAGTTTCAGGTGGAAACCAAATTCATTGAGTGGTATTAAAGGGTTTTATTTTTTCTGTAAATATTTCTACTTAATATAAAGAGAGAACATGTTTAACCTATCAAGAAGACTCTAGAATTGATAATGTATTGTTGGATGATATTTACCCCTCTTTGATTTTTTTTGAGCCTTCGTGTTCGAGTCTTGTTTGGAGAAAAAGATACTTTGTTGGAGAAAATGAAATAAAGAACATGGGTATCAATATGATTGAATAAACACAAACATGGTATATAAGGAAACATAAGAAAATTGGAGAGGATCAACACGGTGAGATTTTTTGAGTTTCGGTTTGAATTGATGAAGTTCAGGTATAAATGATTCAAGTGATGCCATGGGTTCTTAGTATGTTGAGAATCCAAAACAGGGGTTCAGATTTTTTTTAAAAATCTATGATGAAAACTATTTGTAGTAAATTTATACGTTGTGTAAATGGGTTAAAAATTTGTGAAAACCACCAAACACATGTCCAGAACTAATTCGTGATGTGAAGTGTTTATACATTATGAACCAATTATACATTGTTCAATGTTATAGAAAATTAAATATTCATATGATTAGATGGTTTTCTCAGAATATATCTCTAAAAAGAAATAGATGATTTATAACTATATTACACTCACTATAATTTCTAGAGAATAATTTTAATGGGGTTTCATGTGGATTATTTTTTATTAATCTCTCATTATTCCCTCTCCTCTTAGACCTAGGAAATTTTCTGGGAGTTTTTGGAGTGTCTATCTTGAATCTGAATATCTTGATCATGCATAGATCCCTAGAAGCTTCTTAAAATCACTTGCATGTTATTTCATATTGTTAAATTATACTAGAATAATTTTTATTGGATGTTATAGGTAGACTTTCGAAATATTAACCTTATGGTTTGATAATTTTTATGAATGTACTATATTGTAATTTCCCCATAAACGAATGTGCCACAATTAATTAAATGATGAATTCGATTATTCCTTAGAGTCCCTTTGGATAAAATTTATTATTGACCTAGATTTAGGCTACCATTTTGTTGCGAGAAACCATGATTATAAAATATTTGATAAGTGTATTAAACTGTGTTTCGCATGACATGGTCTTTGGGAGATTGTTTGGTATAGATTCTCCTTCGCTCGAACTGATTATTGAAGGGACTAGCATATTGACGGTTTTAGACCAAAGGATTAATTTAAATGTGAAATTTAAAGATAACTGGTAATTTAGATAATTAATCATTGATGATATGATATTGTTGTGTACTTATTTTCATGAAATATGTTGTGATAAATATTGTAATGCGTAAATGGGAAGATATACCATTTTTTATGGTGAAATTATTATATACCATTCTATTACTAGTGACACATGCTGAAATACAAATATATCGGGCTCAACCATGATAAATTCTGAAATTATAATATATACTGATTGTACCTTATAAATTATTAAATTAATATATACTAATATTGGCATAGATAAATTTAGAAATTTTTATATAATGGGATCATCCCTGATTGATTATTGAGATGATTATATAGACAGTTTTGACCCAGATTTGTGTTATTTATACCATATATATATTGTTATGTTTTATCCTCGATATATGGTTAAGATTTAAATGGTTGAGAGGAATGCTTAGATACATTTTTCCATGGTTCCGAGGAAGGTAATATTTTACCATGCTTATATGGTTATTTTTGAAATGGTTGTGAGACATAATCAGATAAATTCTATCATAGTGTTGAAGCAGGATGATTTGGTATTAATTTAATTTCTTATTAATTAAAAAACATGTTTATTTCATTGTTTTATAAACATATTATCATATTGGTTATGTTTAAAGATGGTGGTGTTGTCCTATTGAGTTATACTCACAACTTATTCGGGTCTCCATTTTGTACTAGACCATATTACAAGGATCCTGATTTGGAAAACGGCGAAGAACAATTCTGTTGACTTTTTTCATACAGGATAGTATAGATTTTGGAGTTGGGACAGACATGGGAATTAATACTGCTGAAATTTGTATCATTATTGAGTCTTATAGTCTTTTATCTTCTATTTATTCTAGCATGATATTTTTTTACATTCCAGTACATCCTTAGATTAGTTCTTTATTATTTATGGTTTTCTTCTGTTGGATTTTGTTATTGGTATTCTAGATTATTTTATTATTTCCATTATTTCTACACTCTAATAATTATTATTGTTTTTAGATTTGTCCACTACGTTTCAACTCAATAACCAAGGGATATAGTATCCCCAATATATGTATCACATCCCAATTCTAGCCTATGACCTCCAACTTATAGGGTTGTGTGGTTGCGGTCTAATAACTAACACTTTTTTGTCCACGTGAGTGAATACTAAATTGGGGTACATTACAAAGTGATATCAAATACCTCTATGATTATTTTAAATTTCATTAATATTAGGGAAAATTATAAATGAGACTAAAATGTGATTAGACTTGGTAATGATTTTGTGCACTGGCATAACTACCCATATACAAATGAAAATCCTAGTGCCTAGGGGGTAAATTGTTAATTATACTATTTTCATATTATATTTGATGTTATTTCACCATGGGAGATTCACATGTTGTGTGAGGTTATTATTTTATGATGATATTGGTTCTTTATATTAACACTTGTGGATTAGTATGGTGTAGGATGAGTATGCATGCATCACAACAGGCATATAGGGATATATATTGACATGAATTGTTCTGGGTGGGGACCTTTATTTGCATGAGATTTATACTTCCATATTGAACTATAATATATGGTATGAATTATATAATAAAAAATAAATAATTAAAATAATATGTCATTCTAAAACACATGTAAACAATTCTTGGAGAGACCAAGAGATTTTGTATCTCAGTTGTTGTCACCGATTTTGGTCGACCATGATATTATGGATAGTGTTATATGTGGTGTGTTTTTATTTTGAGAAAATTTATCCTTCTCATCTTTGTGTGGATCACCATGTGAGTGAAAATAAGAATGCTCCAAATTTCGGTTGATCCAAATAATCCTATAGCTCGTAAGGATCAGATGGATGTTCAGATTCATAATAGATTCCTAAGGATCATGTCATCAATGGGGAGAGATATTGTTATCACTATGCCATTGGTGTTTGAGCTGATAAGAGAGCTCTATTTGCGGCATCCCCATACGTTTACTCAGGAGGGTGACACCTAAGTAGCGTAATTATAGATCAAGTTTATCTAGAAGATTTTAGTAATATTGACACACCTATAGATAGGGGTTGGATATTCCTATGCATATACTTCATGGACCATCCCATCATTGGTGGGAGATTCTCGAGAATGAATGGTGGAATGATGAGCTATCGTGGATGGATTTCCTGATGCCGTTTATGATCCATTTCAATCCTGAGATGCTACCGAATGATATGGGTTTTGAGTTCATGCACCTGACACAAGTGGGATTACCAGGGTTGTACTATGATGAACATTTCAATAACGTATATCTATTTTCTCCTTCTTGGATAGATTAAGAGATGTCAACAGTGAGACATTTTTAGGACATTCATTTATATGAGATCTGGTCACATGTGAACATGTTCCTTATGAGTAGTTTTGCAGATGTGACAAATCAGAAAATCTTTAAGGAAGGGAATATAAGAGAGGCCCTGATAAGCTGATGGGGTCTTTCAGCAAAGAAAACTATGAAGGATTTTTATAGAGGACAGAAGTTATACAATGCAATTTTTTCAATGTAGTGGTTAGATTAGTCAATTAAATGGGAATCCACGTCAGGATAGTGTTCCATTATAGTGATACTAGTATCGAACCATGGGCCATAAGCAGCCATAGTGTCTATGACCAAAATTTTATTTTTGTTCTTATAGTGGAATGGGCCTCCAACATTGGGTTTTTAGGGGAATAACACAACATATTATAGGATTGTAGTCACAATAGGTATTGAAGTCTGAGAAAAACATAGCTAATTTTTAGTAGATATGTATCTAGAGTTCCATAGGACAATTTGGATGAGGAAGGGAATTGGTACCACCCTGAAGAAATGGTAGTACCAAGAAGAGTGTAGTTATTAGGACAGTTAACCTATGACCTATGATAGAGGGGATGGTCATCAGCATGTTATGTAGATAACTTCGTCTAGGGTTGATGCAGGATCATCTACTATAAGAGGATTGATTCTTATATCTTCTACACTTTCTTGTTCTTTGTTTAGTACCTTAGAAACACCTTAATTTTTATATTCTATTTTTCGAAATGTTTGTTGAATGAATGTAGAAATCATGGATGTTTTTTTAATGCCAATTCATCTTTGGGTGTGTGGTTAGAGAATATCAAATTATGTATGGCATGTTCTCAAGATATTGGGGGTTATTGTTTATTGTGGGAACCATTTATGATAGAAATGATAGGTTTAAATTTTATCCTTGGTATGGATTATTTAAGTTCTATAAAAGGACCATATCGACTATAATAGAGGATATATTCTTTTAAATCTATAGAAGGAGGTACCTATTCTCACCAAGGTGAGTGAGATATTCAATCTAGTCATTCAGGACCAATTTTTTGTAGACAGTTAGTATCTCCAGAGGTAGAAGTTTTTATGTAATTATTTCATGATGAGTTATATGGCTCAAAAACATAGAGAGATATGAAATTTATGATAGATTTGGTGTCAGGAGTAGATCTAGTTTCTATCCCACCATATAGAATGGAACTATAAGAGCTTCAGGGGTTAAAGATATAGTTGAGGATCTATAAACTAAGGGGTTCATGTTTCCATGTACATATCCTTGGGGTTCTCCATTTCTATTTTACATGAATTATGATGGGATATATTATATGTGTGTTGATTATTGAATGTTGAACCAGATGATTATAAAGAATTGGTATCCTCTTTTTTGAATTGGTCATATCTTAGATTATATTATTAGTGAGGAGATCTTATCAAAGATATATTAGATATAAAGATAACATCACTTGAGTGTGAGACCATCAGATATAACTTGGACTAACTTTAGGAGAAGTTATTGATTTTATGAGTTCATAGTGATATCATTTTTGATTACTTCACCTGAGGTATTATTTTCCTTGATGAATTAGATCATTCAAATTTTTATAGACCCATTTCGATATTTCTTATAATGATATCTTAGTGTACACCCAATCAACATATGATCATCCCCTGTATCTTGACATCCTTCTTAGTACATTGAAAGGGCATGAGAATAATGCCAAGTTAAACAAATACACTTTCATTAATGATATATTGAAATTTTAGGGCGACATAATATCAGAGGTAAGAGTGTTAGTGGAGCCAAAAAATGTTGAAACTATTATCTATTGGGAGAATCCTATGACTTTTCTCTAAATTCAGGCCTTTCAAATTTTGAACTGTAATTATCAATGCATTATCTAGAACCATTCCAATTTAACAAACTGGATTTCTAGGCTAACCAAGAAAGTCTTGATGTTTGTTTTGTTTTATGCTAGTGAGAGTGATTTCAAGGAGAAAAAAGGCAGGCTAACCTCAGCACCTATCCTCAGATAACCTATGTCAGGTAAATAGTAATCCATGTGTAGTGATGAATCCATAGTTAGACATAGATCATTTATGATAATGGATGATCAACTGGTTTATTATATTTCTATAAAACCGAGACTGCAAGAGAGTAATTTTCTTACTCATGATTTGGAGTTACCAGTAGTGGTAAATTCTCTATGATACTCGAGTCATTTTCTCATGGGTTAGAGTTTTTGGGTTTACATAGAACACAATTTCCTCGGGTATATATTTCTTGAGTGGGACCTAAAACATCTACAGAAGAGGTGGCTCGTGTATATATAGTATTTCAACATTGTTTTTTCTTATACACAAAAGAATGGAAACATCCTTGATAATGAATTAATATAAAACATAATGGATTATTCTGTATATGATTCTTCCAATGAGTGGTGGGTAATGAACATCTTTTTAGTTAACAATCTAGCTATTGAGGAGTTGCATTGATGATTAGCTATAACATTACCATCTATTATACACATTCTTTTATAATATATCATGAGTGAGAAATTTTCTAATCCTGAGATCTTAGATCTAAGAGACATCTTAAATTGTGGGCATACCCCATCAGGATGGTCTCTTGATAGTGGTAATTCTCTTACTTTATATAGACAAGTATAGGTTCTTAAGGCCTTCAGCGATGATCTGATGATATAGCTTCAAGATTCCATATGGGTGGTGCATCCTTATCTGAAAACGATATATCATTATCTACATAGAAAATACTACTGTTAAAAAGTGAAGAATGAGGTAGCAGGTTTGTGGTGAGATATTCCACATGTTAGCAGGTTAAATCTAAGCATTAGAGGCCATCTATGATTTTTTAGGCTTTTCCCATTCATGAGTGGAAACGGGATTATTTCACTATGGATTATTGGTTAGGATTACATAGGAAACCTAGTTATAAATTTTTAATATGGGTGATTATTGATCGACCGAAAAATGTATCTCACTTCTTACCTATCAAGAAGTCCTTCAAAATTTATGACCTATATTATCTTTAGGTGCGTGATGTAGTTCCTCTAAATGATGTTCTTATGAGTATAATTTATGATAGGGACCCTCATTTCACATCGAGGTTATGTATGGGTCATCAAAAGACTCTGTTATCACTTGTTTTTTGAGTACATCCTATCATCCTCACACTAATGACCAATCTAAGAGGACTATTCAGGTTCTTGAGGAAATCTTACGAGCCTTTGTTTTGGATTTTGGTGGCTATTAGCATAGGCATATGAAACTCATGGATTTTTATTATAATAATTAAATCTAGGAATCAATCTAAATGGAACCATTCAAGGACATATATAGAAGCTCATGTCATTTTCCTTTTTGATAGATTGAGTTTGGGTATTCAATTTTTGTTGGGCCCAATCTTGGGAAGGAGACATTTGATAAAATTTAGTTGACTAGACATTGATAGGTGACAATTCATATATAGAGAAAATACATTTCTGAAAATCTATTGGTGTGTGAATCCTTTTTGAAATGTAAATTTAATAAAAATGACACCAATGGGGATACCTCGCAAAGCTCGATCACAAATACCTTCGGCATTATTAATGGTGCGAAGCTGGAAGAACAAACATCTCTTCAACTGTCATAGAGAAATGACATAATCCTACATGATACCGACAGATATGTTCATGACTGGAAAAAAGAAATGATGTAATACACTATGATCCAAACAGATACATTTGTGATTGCTAAAAAGAAATGATGATAGCCTCTGTGAGTAAGACAGAGCAGCCTCTAATCACGAAGTATCATTTCCTTTGAAGCATTCACTGGGATAATCGTGATGACTGGTGGCATTGATTATGTGTCTCCCCCATATAAATGGATTAATTCCCTAATCATTCACATTATGATCTATCAATACATGTAGAACCATTTTCACTACAAACCACTATGAAAATGCATCACCCAAGGTATCTGAGCATTGCAAACCAGCTATCCATTTACTCAAATTTTCCTCATATTCAATTTGGTAGGTCCTTTGCAAAGCCCTATGCCTATCTCAATTGTTGGAGTCCATTTTGGGTACTCAGGTCTTCACATATAATTCAACTTTACAAATCACCCTCCAAGAACATATTTCATACATGCATCATCTTGGTCATAATACTTCATGATCCTCCTCCCTTCATGGAGATCCCTTAAACCTTTCTTCACAATGAAATTTCCTTTGTGAAACCACTTCTCATTGTGAAGTACCTCTCCATTATAAATCCCATCTATGCAAGGTCATATACTTCACAAACCCTTCTCCCGTGTATCCCTCTAGTCTCGAACGGTGTGATTTCATGGTTCCTCGAGTGGTGTTTCATATGGAGTTTCCCTTCCTTATTTTTCATCACATAGGAACACTAATTGATATTACTTATTAACATATCAACACTATCATGAGTCGCTCTAGTGACCATCCCTCCCCCTAGCTTTTCCCGACATTTCAAGTGCCTTCCTTCCACCAATTGTGGGTTAGAAAAAGTTATGTAGGACGTAGGGGTAAGGATTGAGTCTTCATCATCTGATGTGAATGACATTAAATTGACTAGAATATTCATCCTTGACAGATGCCAATAAATTATCAGTTCCTACTTTTTTCGAATTATGAGGTAGTCATGAAGTAGAATGAGCATCATAACTATCCCTCTCCTCTCACCCTCTTGGAATTTCATCCATGTTCACCATGGGTAATCTTTATGTAATCCCATAACACAAACTGATGGCGAGTTCCAATGTACGATGGCCATATCCTCCTTGTACATCAGATCACCATCATCAAGATTTCCTCCTTAATTAAGTCCCAATATCTATCTCTCAAGGCCGTTAGACATATGTAAGCACCACACAATCCCTCATTTCCACAAATTTTGTGACTTGATTATTAGGTATTCCTCTATCTTTTCCTTCCCACACCCAGCATGAAACACATGGGTGTGGAGTTTAGCAATGACAATGACATCCAACCAGGCCAATAATAATTTTTAATCCCCATTCCAATCATCCCACATAATGTTAAACATAACCTCTCTGAACTACATAAACATCAAAAATTGTGTCTTATATAGGGTACTAAGGAAGCCTCTCTAAGGATCAAACTCTTCATTCCCCACATCCCATCTGTTCCATGCACTTCACACAGGTTCACCATTATCTGGTAATACGTTAAACTGTATGCCATTTGGAACTATCTGGGTTTTCATTCCTAGACACATGGATAAATAGGAGTACTCTATAAGGTTCACCCCAACCTATAGTAAACTCTGGTAGTCTAGCCTAAAGGATGGACCCACCAGATGTCATAATTTGCCATTTTGGAGCTTATCTCATGCATCTGCCTTTATGGGGTGTTCTGATCCACAAGGGAAACTTACCTTGAATAAAACCCATGTGTTACCATAATCCTCCAATCAAGAGTATCCCTCTTTAGAAGGGCCGCTAACTGTATGTATGCACCGACATGTCTATGGGTCGCTCTCCATTATGTACACCAAGATTCAATCCCCCAACCCTGAACTATGAAAATATTGATTCCCTGCCATGGGGATACATAGGAATCCTCTTTGAGGTTCAATCCCATTACCCATGTACAATCCGGGTCTATCCCATGAGCCATTGTGTCTTGGGAAGATCATTCCCCAACTCAGAGGTACTGCCTCTTTTGGGTCTCCATCCGTGCACCCATTTTCAGGATCTAGATCCTCTGGTGTATCATTACCCCACTGAACTACATGGAATTTTATTCCTAACTACTAGGATACATTGGAAAACGCTCTTAGGATTAATCCTAGCATTGTCATCTTCATAACGGTTCTATATAATTCATCCTCACCCTCTGACACCTACTCCATAACCATCTTGATCCTTAGCCGAGATATATATCTGGGTAAGACCAAGCCATCCATCATTGTTGATCCATAGCAGCACCAAGGTAGATAATGATGCATACGCCCCAACCATATACTCCACCACATTTTCCTTATCATGGTATGGTCATCCATTTCATTACAACTTTTTTCATCACTCATGATGTTAACCACTTGTAATCTAATAAACAACCATTTGAAGTACATGGGTTTTGATCCAAATCTTCTAAACATTGTATGTAAGAAACCTATCTATGAGTCAAATGAATCCAATGGTAAACCATGTTGTCCCCTTTGTCCGGAACCACTTTCTCTGATCCCCCTTTGTGGTGTCTAGATTGTCCTCTACTGTGTGAAATATTCTGTTTTTGGGACATGCCATCTCAGGTCCATCCTCATCGGTCATTTTGATCCATCCGTCTAAAAATACTTCCAGCTGCTCCCTCCTGGGTATGTACCAATCCGATCCATTCTCATTAATGTTTCCATCTTTCTGATCCATATCTACTATATGATAGACTCACAACATGAACCGTGTTAAACATGGGAATCTGAGGGGAAACTCAGAGACATCCCTCCAGAATAAGATTCTCTACATTAGACATGGGATTCCTTAGTATTAAATTACCTCATGAATCCCTATAATAATGGATAAATCATGTGTACCAAGGTTCCAACATCCACACATGCATGTGATTCCCAATGTGACTACTTTCCTAACCAAAGGTTGCTTCACCAACTTGACCCATTGGAATGTCCTGGAGGATGGAACATAATTAACTTGTGTACTCAAAGAGATGGCACCAAGAACTAGACTCAAGAATAACATATTATTCTATAAGGGAGTCATGTAATGGGAAATGAGTTCTGAGGAGGAATCCACAGAAGGAGATACTAACATACAATGATCATGTTTTTATCAAGGATTAGACATATATGAATACGTGATGAATTTTACCCACCATCGGAAGGATAGAATGTGGGGAATCAGACATGAACATCATTGTTGATGATGATGTGAGGTGGAACGCCCTAACAATAGTGTACGAAATATAAATGGTAAATCCAATGTGAATATTTTCACCTTCAACAAAGGGGATTTTTAGAATTTGATACATCAATATATATTCATGTCACCAGATCCCTTCATTCGGTGTTAGGTCCGGCCAACTAAATAGTGGGATGTGTGTGGAACTCACATGAATTGGGGGCAGTGAATCATTGGGAATTACAATCTGTGACATCATTAGCAGTGATCTTTCTATCCATAAAATGAATATTTAATGTCGATGGGGCACTGGGGAATTTTTTCCTAGTATCTATAATAATAGTTTAATCTTCCTACATTGAAGGACCCAAGCTATTGTAACCTAGTCGCCTCCATCCCACATATGTAGGGTCATGGGAAACACCAATGCAGAAATACCACACAGCACCACCTCCACCACGACATCATCCACAACAATGACTACCAGGCTCCCATGCACCATATCACCATCAGAGATAATCCATAGAAGAGTAAAGGATACTCTTAATCGACGGTACAAATAGAAGGGGTACTTCCCAACCAGGTACATGTCCCACAAATATTTGGAGGCCTTTGTGGATTTCTTTCACCGATGTCCCCCTGGGCCACATAGAGATCCAGTACTCCCCCCATCGACATTCAACCATTTCAGGAGCCTCTCCCAGAAACGTGCATCCTAATCATTCCCCAATGCCGATGAGGTAAGTGATTCTGGAGTTATCCGAACTTCGACCATTGCCTAAGAGCCTCCATGGATGGATCCCACTACGCCACCTAAATATTGTTATCTAGTCTCCTAAGAAAACTATGTCATTGACCAAAAGATTGATAAGAGTATTTCAATATCATGCACATGCTTAGAAATATAACCATTTGGGGGCGTCATCTTCTATAGCTTCTATGGACCATGACACCACTGATTTATAATATCAACTACCTATTACTAGAGATTAAGGGAAATTCAATTCCTTATCATGATTGAGTCCCCAACCACCCATTTGGTAGGTTGGGTTTTCTCTTTTGGTTTCCTGTGCAAGAAGTAATTGTTATGTTCCAACCATTGATGGGAAGTTCTAGTTCAGAGGTCCCCCTATATCGTCGGTAGCCAGGGCATAGGTCATCCCCACTCTTACACCCAAGTTGGGAGTTCCCCCCATGTCACCATTTCCAATCCATGTAGAGGTCCTCACCATCTTATTTATGTTCAACATAGAGGACCTCCCCATACCCATGATCCATGTATGGTGAATTTCCCCATTTTTCATGATGTCAATGTGATGGTCCTTATCTCCCAATAACCCATCAGGATGGAGGTCCTCCCCATGTTCATATTGATTAGTATAAAGACCCTCTTCATACCACTAATTCCAACTAGCATGGAGGTCCTTCCAGTTCCACATGTGTCTATCATGGATGTCCTTGCCATGTCCTTACATGCTCCAGCGAAGGCCCTCCACATTCCCTCACTACAAACTATTTAGGTCTCCCCATGAATCCCACAATCTACATGGGGTCACTACCCTTGTTCCATTGTACATCTCTCATAGTTCCTCCACTCCCAACCCATCCATGTTGTGGTTCTACCCACTATCTCTTCCAACATGGAGGCCTTCCCATGTCCTTTTCAATACCTAGAGCAAAGTTACTTCTTGTTTCGAGGATACCAGTTATGGAGGCCCCCCTTGTTCTTACCACCTCTAGTGGAGTCCCTACCTAATATATCACCATCCCACATGGAATTCCTCCCCGTGTAGAATATTTATCCTCCCTAAGGAACCATAATAGGGAATATGGGTTTACCATCAACATCAAATGAATAATTTTGCAGAGAACTAGATCATTATCAATCTATCCCACTTTTTAGATGCTTAATATGATAGTGATTCGATGAATGAGGATTCACCCTAATCCTTTGCATTAGTGTCTAGTGTAGGAAAAATGTGTGTATGATTATTACTTTAAAAATTTGAAATGCACCAAATACCTAAATTCCTTTTAGAATGCATACATGAGGAGGACGGTTTGGATCCATTTTATGGTCTAGACATATAGTCCATTCTGTCATCACAAGGATCATTCTCTACCTCCAATAGACAACAAAATTAGTTGTTATGTGGGATTTTGGATGATGGGAACTACCTAGATTCACCACCAGTGGTCACTAACCTGACATAGGAAGTAGCATTCGATACATCGTCCTACATGGATGTGATGATTCATTCAGTATTGTCCTCATGTGGCAACCCTTTTTTAATTGGTTTGTCAGTCCGTGCATCATACACATTACGTATGGCCCCACCACTATAGCGGTCTATATCCATACTGTTTCCAGTTCCTCTACCTCCCCTAGTTGATGATTGAGGAAACTGAGGGTCGAACCTCAATTCTAAATGGAAGAGTTTGTGGGAAATTATCATAGTGGACCTTATTCCTGGGATTTTGGGCCAATCACTAGCTCAGAACATTGCATTCTGGAGAGGCTTACCCAGGAGGATGTCATGTCATCCACTAAAAGTTGGGGAGAACACACTTTTGTCTCTATCATTGTCAATTTTTTTTCCAAAAGTACAAGATCATTATGATTAGATCGACCAACAATTCAGCCTGGTTGACTTAGCTATGTTTCCTATGGGTTAGAACCCTACATCGCTAGATCATTACTAGGAACATCAACAAAGTTCTTTTTATAACTTCATTATGCTATGAAAATTTATTGATGAGGCATCTCAAAATGTACAAATCCATTCCTAGGGGAAACATGATACTCTCTAATTTAGCAAGATCTGGAGAGAACTGTACCTGATTGGTATTATTGAGGATATCATTCCATGATTCATCACTGTAAACATGCTTGACTTAATAGAAAAGGAATATGAGGTATGACTCATCAAATAAAACCTACATATGCAGATATTAAAATATATATTGGATCCCCTAAGGGTTATCACTCACCATCAAAGGACATTACATGGACTTGAAGACCCCACCATGTCATTTCCCCTTGGATGATACCCCAATAAGGGTAAAGGGAACACTGGGGATGCTAAGACCTCTGACCCGTCAGGTTTTGTGGAGGAAATAATGAAAGCTCCTGAGAAGGTAGCTTTTCTCTGATTGGTCAAAAAACAGCAAAAAATCATTGATGAGACCTGTGTAGAGCATGTATCAAATTGATGACCAGACTATGATTATCCCTGTTATGATCCCAACCACCCTCCACCAAGGTATTGGGCGAAGGTATAGGCTCCACCATGTGACTTTCCACCCATTGATCAAAAAAACCCTATATATCCTAGCACGATAGAGGATATATATTATGAAAAGAGGCCATGGTATGCATCCCAAATCCACTATAGTTTTGTGAGAACCAGCACCAAGCTTCTCCATAGTTCATTCCCATAACATCCCCTTATGTTATTATCTAGGTTGTTCCCAAATTTGTTCCATGTTTCATCCTTTAATTAGCTCCTCGGGTAATTCCAATAGCCATTCCACAAGCCATTGGACCCTCCCATCATGTTGAAGAACACTCAAACACACTGGTGTTCAGGGATCCTCAGTAGGATATGAATCCTCTCCAAGATGATTCGATGGATCGCCCCTTTCTCTCCTAAAGTCACTTGAACCTTGAATGGTGGTGATACCACCTGATAGATTTCCATATCTAGCATGGGTGGATGATATTATAGTACCCATGGAATTGGGAATCCTGCCTTAACTCCTTTAATGGGACTGGAGACCCTTTGTATCATCAATCCAAAATTAAATCATGGTATGGACCCAAGCTAGGAAGTTTAGTGCAGCAAGAAGCATCCATAATCTAGATCATTCATACAAACACTTGAAGGGCCGACGTTCATTTGGTACAACACACTACACATCGAGTTTGTAATATGTTTGGAGGATCTTCACATGAATGTTTTGTATTATTTCATCTTCAACACGCATAAGACTAGTATTTATGACCTCATAAAGTTCATGAAAAGTTCATAGGATCACATCAAAGTATTTTTCACAAGGTAGAACTACCACACACATTCACTCAATATTACACTGAATCAGTAGAATTTATTCATGATTTGTGTGGGTAATGTCAATATTGAACTTTTTCCTTCTCTTATCACTTAAAAATTCCCATGTGGATTATAGGGGTCATCTGATATGGCCCATTTCCTATAGGATGCATAGTAGTAGGCTAAGAAGGAACGATCATTGCCTTTCATGACCACTACAATAAGAGAATCCAAGGTTGAGAGTACTGCTGTTGCATATCTATAGGCCCCCAGTACACTATATGTATTACCAGTGTAGCCTCCTTCACAGCCTTACTAAGGGAACCATCCTCCGGTTTAACATCACCCACCTCAGAATGGGCATGCACTACCAGAAATTACTCCATTGCCTCATAGGAAATATAATCTGGTCCCACCTCTTCTTAAGGATCAATCCACTCCTTAGGTAAAAGATCCCATGGTCCCCTTCCTGGATAAGAGAAATCAGACCTATTTTTTCAACAAAGCCCATATCCATGGTTATTTCATATGGGCAGTGGATTAGAGAATCTTGTGGTTTCTAGATAGTAGAAGACTCCTAGTGGATTATCTCACTGAACAACCAACCTATTTCACATACCACTAATTCTTATGATCTACCATTAAGGAGAGATACGTGTTCAAGGGCTGGCTTTAGGACTAGGTCATGTTCAATGGGGTCAGGATTTATTTGGGCCTGAAATAGGTGGTGTCTGTATCCACAATGTTAGTCATTGAAAACGAAGGGGAATAAAAATAGGTATCAGGTCGTGGGTCTTAGAGATATGATGACTTGATGGCTAATAGTGCAGTTGATTATTCCCTTGACATTACCCTTAACTGACTAAATTGGCTAGATACTCTCGAATAAACCACACTTACATGAGATACCATTTCAACATCCACATATTAGACTTCTACGTCATAGAAGATCAGATGCCAACGACATAAGGGAATGTAGATCCCCCACCAATTCCATATCTGCCTCATACTTTTCATGACTCGTGCCCCCATAAATGGGGATTACTGCATGAATTCATCCAATAATGGAGGATTCCTTTATTTATGACCAGGAGTATGCCTCGGTAAATAACGTCAAGCAGGTGGCCCCATATATAGTTCCCAACAATGAGTAACACCAGGAATATCCCCATAATGCTCCAAGTTGATACTATCATGAACGTAACTGTGGATACATTAATTTTACAAATAATCTATCCAATATCTCTAGCCAAGACGTTCATGATATAGAGACAAAAAATAGGTTTGACATAGAGATCCTCAAGAACATTCTTTTCATCCTCTCTCATCAGCTTTGCAGTTACTGCCATTTGTGCTCCTTGATTAGGTGGAGGCACCGCAACTGCATCATGATCATCCATATTTTCTTTTCATAGACCTAAGTAGTCTTGTAATAAGCTATTATTCATCTAGAATAGTTCAAAAAACGAGAAATAGGTCTTTCAAACCACCATACATAATCCACTGGTTCAACCAGCATCACCAGTCATATATCATACCATATATAATCTCCTACCTATAGAAATGTGTGCCTAGGAAGGAAGTATGATTTTCATTAGCCCCATTCCTATATTCATGTAATGTTATCTATCCTTGAGGCACTATATCTTTTAGAAGATATTATTTAATCCTTCATAGAGTCTTTGAGAAGTCCTCTAATGTTCGGGATAGAAGAACCAATTGTAGAAGACTTCCATGCTATGGAAGAAGAGTTTGTAGAATGATGAGTCATCATCTCATTCTCAAGTATAGATGAATGTCACACAATACAAGGGAAAATTATCCTGTTAAATGTCATATTCTAGCTTAATGATATGGAATCCTATTGAAACCGTGTTGACAAAGGTTTGTGAATAAATCTCATCATGTACTGGATGATCCACAAGCAAGGTTTTCCAGAAGAAGAACTGGATCCCTCTAACAAGAAAATTTAGTGTTATGACTGGATAGAACAAATGATGTGTGGAAATATTCATCTGATGACCTAGTTTGGTGGCCTGTTTTCCAGCCATAATTTCATGGTCTTCTCCAATGACAACACCTATAATTCATTGATGGGTATACCCTAGCTCCATCTATGGGAAACAGTTCCCACATCATATCACCAGTGCCTCATGTACTCCCTTAATTATCGAGTTAGTGTAATCCAGGTAATTCATCTACCTTCACCTCATGTGAATATTTCTATTTAGACACCGACTATTACAATAACAAGGAAAGGAATTTTCAAACCAATGAGGTTGAGCACACTAAGCTTTCAACTGACCCATAGATAGACTTGAATGATGAATTCATCCTCTAAATTTACCAATTGGAATCCACAACCCCAGACATAGGACACAAAATTGTCATTCCTATGTTAGGGTGATGACACATTCCTAGTTACAAAGACTACTAGAAGATAACATTTTATTCCTATAAAAACCTGGATCAAGTGATACCAGAACCCCCTACCCCCAATACAATGTCGAGATATCTGAACCATGGAAATGATAATACACCATACATGCATGTTCCACTGAGAAGGGTTGAACAAGATCAACATAACATATCATTACGTGACCGATATTTTCAAGCATCTCCCCTTAGGTAGAAGGAATAAAAAAATTGGTTAAATTTTTTTTTCGCCATGTTCTTAGTAGTGTTGGGGTCTCCTTATGAATATTCCACCACCTCTTAGGTTGGCACCAGCATTCTGTCATGGTCAGTTAACCCAGAATAATTTAACATTAATGATGATCCTATTAATTTAGGAAAGGAAAGAGATTTGGAGAATTATCCTCCTATATTATAGGAATGTGTCTCCATCACCATAGATGAGTGGGTACAGTTGAATCTCAGTACCGAGGAAAATCCAAGACTAACACTAATAGCACAGCTATGAGTGCAGAAGAGAAACATCGGTTTGTGGTTTTCCTAAAGAAACATAGAGGTTTATTCATCAAGATCTATGATGAGATTCTACAAATAGATACCCATGTCATCATCCACTATCTTTGTCTCCTGATTAGTCATAGTGAGTTAAAAAAATTCTCCCAAAAAGAAGCACCCATCTCACAGTGTCATGGTCGAGGCCAATGTCGATAAGCTCTTCAAAGAAACCATAATTAAGGATGTCAAGTACCCCATATGGTGGCCAATGACATTACCTTAAAGAATAATAATGTACATATTATGGTCTGAATAAACATCCAAAATCTTAATTGATACTATCTAAAGGAAAATGTTCAGCTTCGTACGACAAAACTATTTATCAACACCACTGCCAGATTCTAGGATCTCTCTTTCATGAATGGTTATTCTGTGTATAACCAAATCCAAATGTCCCCAAAGGATGATGATTCCACCACATTCATATCACTCCAAGGTACGTTTTGTTACCAAGTAATTCCTTTTGGTACAATGAATTAAGGATCCACCTACTATTTTTCTATGCACGACATGTCCAAACCAATTATCAAGAAAGTAGTGGAATGCTACATGGAAAATTGGGTGGTCAAATCCTGTCAGTGTTAGGACTATCTCAGAGTTGTTGAGAAAGTTTTTATATTCCTAAGCAACTACAATATAAAGAAGAACCCCTTGATGTATGCCTTCCGAATTGCCTAGGGAATGTTTTTCGGCCATTTCATTCGATATAGCAGCATAGAGATCAATCTAGAGAAGATCAATTCCATTCATCAGATTCCTACTCTATGATACATTTGGAATCTTTGAGGCTTTCAAGGACACTTATCATACATATGTAGATTCATTGAAAATGGGGAAGTAAAGTGTAATACCTTTTCCCATCTCATGAAGAAAGATTTCCTCATCCAGTGGGATGAAGAATGTCAAACTGCTTCTGAAGAAATCAAGAAGTACCTACACTAACATCTACTTTTGAAGCCACTCATCTATTTTAAGATTATAGTCCTTTAGGTGACCACCCTATAATGGTCCCCCAGTGTCATTATCACTCAGAATAATAATGAAGTGACTGAGAATAGTTTATAATGTCTCATCTGCATTCTCCTCGACAGTGAGACTATATATTCTTTTATCGAGAAAAATTACCTTGCACTAGTTTTCATATTTTGATGTTACAACATAATCAATATCACCATGATATAAAGATGGTTTCCTTTATAGACCCACTAAATTATATTCCAAACCTCCCTATGTTGACAGGTAGTCTAGCTTAGTGGGTAGTAATCCTTTATTAGTTCAACATCAGTTATGTTCCATTGAAATCTATCAAGCATCAAGAATTACTAGATTTTCTATCCGGCTATCATGTCTCATTATAGAATTATTTATTTTTTAAATTCCTTGAAGATTTCATCCTCTCTATGGATTAGGATTTTCTATGTTTTTAGATTCACATTGATGGTTCTTTATGGAGCCCCACTGGTAAAAGGATCAAAGACCACATAATCAATAGAGTAGTCATGGGAATCATCTTCAGTATGCATATATAGGAGGTCATTCCCAATTCGTTCTAATTTTTAGAAGGAATAATCATAGGAAAGTAGGGTATCAATGTCTTATCACTTGTCTCAAGTTGGACATTTATATTGATGTTCCACACATACATGTGAAGCGGGACATCAAGATAGTCATAAAAAAATCAATGGTGACTATGTCATCAGAAATCCAGAAATTTTTCCCTTGTTAGATCGCACTTTCCAGTGGATGGACTATCTCCATTCTTGGACTGAGGTCAGTTATGTCATGTGTTTAAAAAATGGTCAAGCTGATTCCTTAGACCTCATTTTTGCATATCTTGCAGAGTTTGACTAGGATGGCATGCTTATTCATGTGTGAACATCGAAGAGTCATCTCCCGCATCAATTAAGAAAATGATAACTGTAATCTGGTAGGACATCCTGCAAATGATTCCTCCACATCAGGAATTAAAGTTCCCCTTCCATAGTAGAAGAAACTCGTGGATGGATTACTCCCTTTCTCGAATAAATCCAACCAAAAAAGTACCAGATAGATAGAGACGAACATGAGCAAATTCAATGGAATGCACTAAAATTCACCTTCCAAAGTGGTCCCAATATTTAATAGATCCTCTAAAAAGGTTGGTTTGATGGAGTGATCCTCAATTTCATTCATGGAGGTGAGATCTCCCACATTATGATGGATTCCATTTCCAGTTCAATGGAGCTCATCAGAATGGGTTGAAACTTTCCCACCAGATCTGTAGGATGGGATACTCGTAGGCCACCATGGTACATGATTCTATCATGTTCTGCAAGAGGTTTCATGCATGTAATATACATGAAAACATTGTGCATCATCCATCATAACCCCTCAAAACTACTATGTACTCATGGCCCTTTTCAGTTTGGGGGCTCACTGTAATAGGACTATATACACTAGAAAAAACTCGACAATATAGGTTCATTATGACTGGATTAGAATTATTCTCCATGTGTGAATATGTAATTCCACTCTAGAATGTCATGGTTTTTCTATAATTGATGTCATTAGCTATATCCTCATCCACTGATTATGATTCCCTCATTCTTTCCTCACTGATAATGGAAAAAACTATCGAGCAGCTGAGCTAACGAAATTGTAGGATATGTACAATATCCTATAAAATCACACTTCACACTATCAAGTGCTACAAAATTGGAATATTGAGGCATTCAACAAGATACACAATATAATTTTTCCAATGATGGTTGGCCAAAAGGAAAAGGGTTTTCATGAAAAGCTCTCCAATGCCCTCTAGGTTTAACATACAACAACTCGTAATTTTACCCATGTGACCCCATATTCCTTACTGTATAGAGAAGAGTCATTCTTAAACATCTATATTTAGTTATCATGACTCTGCATGGAATTCTATGATCAGCAGGCCTCAGACAAGATAGTGGATGTTTGTTTGGCTGGGCTAGATGCCCTCAATGTGAATCAGCTTTGAGCCCTGCACAATCTGGAGAGGCACCAGAACAAGATAGCTCCGGATTTCAAAAAGAAAGTTTTTCTCCATCGCTTCCTTTAGTGTGGAAGAATATTTCCCCAAGGAACACTGATGATATGTGGTAGGAAACCAACAATGTGGATGCCTATGTCGGATGGTCCTTATATCATTCACAAGGTTTACCCCAATAGTGCATACATGTTGATCAACAGGAATGGTGAGAATATCACTCCTCTTACCGATGAAAAATTCTTCAAGAATTACATAAAATGAGGATCTCTCCTGTATCGAATGATGTTATACTACTTTGTCAGAGCTGTAGGATGTAAAACCACCCAGCATCACCATCCCTCATGATGTTAAACTTCTCTGTCTAGGCTAAAGGAGGTGAAAATTCCAAACATCACCATCCCACATGATGTTAAACTGCTCTGTATGGGCTGTAGGATGTGAAACTGCCCAACACCAATTGACTTCATGATATTAAACTACTCCTTCCATGCTACAAGAAATAAAACTACCCAACCCCACTGTTCCAAATGATGTTATAATGCTCTGTATGGGCCACATATCATAAAACAACCATTCATCAGCGTCTTGCATGACATTAAACTACTCCATCTGGGCTGAAAATTGTAAAACTACCCAGCATTGATGTCCCACATGATGTTAAAGTGCTCTATATAGGATACAGGTTGTAAAACAACCCATCACCATCATCTCGCAAGATTATAATCTACATTGGATGTCTATGATGATGATAAATGGTAATCCCCATTATCCTTTATCTCTTCTTATAAGACGTTAAACAATTACCTCCATCATACTAGCATGATATTAAAATTCATGACACATCATATGTAACGAACAAACATTTTTGTTATATTTGTTTCCTAATTTTTTGTGTTATTTTATTTTATAATCAACAAAACTATATCCTTTAATTAATCAAGTGGCTATAATTAAAAAGAGATCGTTGGGTTTCTACTGTTATATGACCATTGGAAAATATAATCATAACATTGTGTTTTTATAAATACAATTATTTTTATTAATTAATAGAGAAACGAGATTGAATGGCCTCATCAAGTAGACTTGAGCCATATGAAGCCCATCATTCAGAGCTTGGGAAAGAGGTAGCATCACTGGACTATGCCGCAGATCAAGGCCAAGCTGAACTTCAACATAAGAAGGATGAACAGAATCACCTAATAGAGAAGTTCAAGCTGATAGAAATTACCACTTTAGCAATGTTGTCCGAGCCACCCAATGATTCTTTCACCACAAAACACCTTTCCCTTAGGTCTGTTTCTGGTGATATAAGGGGATATTAACAAGACCTTAGCTTCTTTGTGTAATCCTTTTATATAAATTAAAATTTTATTTCTTATTATGGTATTGTTTGTGGATTTCAAATATCTGGATAAATATAGGATGTTTATTAATTATGAATTTAGCAAAAAAGTGTATTTTAAAATAGTAGTATTCTTTAAATAATTAATAAAGTAAAATGATTTTCAAAAAATGTACTTCTACAGTAGTGATCCATGAGAAATTTAGAGTATATTAAGGTCAACTTGTTTTTTAGTGAATATTAATGTATGAATAGTAACATACTCGTACGAATAGTATTGAATAGTAAATTGGGCAATGAAATAGAAACATCACACATGAATGTAAAAATACTATTTAAACATCTTAAAAGTGAAAAAACAATCGTACTATATGTTTTCGTATTTTTGTATGTCATAAATATTTTATTTACAATTTTATAATTAATTTTAATAATTTATAATTGAAATATATTATCCTAAAATATGATCATGTATTTTTACTTTATTTTCATATGCTTATACGATAATTTTAGAGGACCTTGATTACTTTCTTATTTTGTTACAAAATGATTAATAGTATTAAAGTTGTTTTTTGGAATAGATAAGGATTTTTCTAAAAATTTATTTAAAAATATCTAGAAAATTATTTTAATAGAACGTAGTTTGTTTTTGAATTATGATCATCAATATTAGGTTACAGTTATTTTTTTTTATTTTTTTGAAAATGTTGATTTTTCAGTGAATAGTAAAAATACATTATGCAGTTTTGGGTGTTTAATGACATCATTAATGACGTAATAATGATGTAAGACTTCTCATTGACAAATTAATACTGATATATTCTCTGAGGTGTCCCAAGTGGCCAATACCATGGCGAAATACCATGGGCAAGCCCATGGTTTTGCAAATACCACCATTAAGGTGTCCCTTGGAAATTAATAATTTATTCTCTCACTTTTCTTATAAATACCAAGCCATTTCCCTCATTCATTTCATTAAAAACCCTCCTAAATGATGTTATGTGTCTTACCTCACAAACAGTCCTTCCAATGTGTCCTCAATCCTCCCAAGGTCCCCACCTTCAAACATTCGATGTAACTCTTCATGGTAAGGGAAACTTTCACCCACTTCATTTGAGTCATTACTTACTTTATGTTATTCCTTATAGTTCTATTTTATTATGAAGGGGATTGATATTATATATCTATACTAATTTATATATCATTTCCAAATGATGAGAGTCCATTTCCTCTTTCATCAATTGATTTTCGGAATTTTTATTTGATGCCGTTAGGCTGCCGAATTTTCCTAAAAGAAATTTCACTTTATCTTTCCTAATAAGATTCTTTTTTTGTGGTGTGTCATTCAATTGTCCACACCATGATATTTTTTTTATCCTCTTCCTAAAAATGGTTAATTTATGGATGGGAAACCCTTGTCATATCTCTTTATATTATTTTCTAAAACCATGTTATATAGTCATTATGCTGCAGAAATTTCATCTCAAAATTTCTCTCTTTTTCTGAAGGAAATATCTTGTTCTATTTATGTGAATACCCAAACCTATTTCATTTCTATTGCTTTTAATAGATACAAAAATGATTTATTTGATTCTAGAATTTACAAACATGTAACCCTTACTCCATTTCCATGGGTTATAAATGACATAACAAACATATTTTTAAGAACCTTTAAAACATCATGATTTTGAAGTAAAACACATTTCCTTTACAGTCATTGGATTATTTATGAAATGAATGATTATGATATATGTGGATTTCATGAAAATAGAGACATAATGGGGGTGCACCATGATATCTCTCCAATGCATTGCGTAATGAAATTAATCTCTAGAGGTGAGAAGTTTCACAAAACCTTGGTGAATATTGGTAATTTTTATGACACCTCAGGTATAAACCTTGGTGATATGTTCATGAATTTATAAATGAAATGTTGTAGCGACATATTCAGTTATGATTCATGTTATTTTCTTATCATATTTCTATTCTTCCATTTCTCATTCATTTTTGACTTTTTCATGTTCTTATTCATATTGCTCAAGATCACATGTCAACTGTTTCACTTGTTTTCCTTACTGAGCCTTCTGCACAGCCATTCCACTGGTGTATGTCTCCAAAATAAGAGATGTAACAATTTTACATATAATGAACCTATGATGAATCCATAATATTTATTTAGAAGAATTTTTTATATTGTTTTCATGTATTATGTTCAAGATTTCCAATACACTAGACATTAAAGATCCTCAGTATGTAAAAGGTAATGAAACGTTTTGTAATAAGAAGGAGGGATGTCATTGTTGTTATCATAGAATAGTTTTATTATTTATGGAAATTAGGCTATGAAAACATTATGAATAATACTATACAAATGTCTAAATATATGAAATCTTCATGGTATTTTGGTGAGAATTGTGTAAGTGGTTTATAAGAAAAATACATTAATGTCTGGATACAGGTAGGTACAAGAAGCTCTGGCACATAGGTACCTAGGAGTAAAAACCCCTTCAAGGTGTTTTGGGCAAGACCCAGGGTATCCGGGTACACAACAACATGCCTTTCTGCACTTTTGGTTATGAAAATCCGGGAAGTTATGTTTGGTTAATCATTTTCTTTTTATGAATCATTATGAAGGATTTATAGAGAAATGTAATTGTTTAAAGAAGTTTTAAGAAATAAAATCCTTTATTGTTAAAAGATTCATAAATGGAATAGGTTTCTCATTACGGTTTTATTCTTTTAGAAAAGGTGGGAAATAGGAAGAATAATGAAATTGGTGACCACAATGGACCATGCGCTACCAGACCTCCGATGGAAGCCATAATGGAAACATTCATGCGAATGATGAACCAACTAACTCATGTTATGGGAAATAACATGAATCAAGCTGAGAGATGGATCTTGCCATCAAGGTAAAAACATACTATTGAGAACATTATGCATCAAATACCACAAACCTTCAGTGGATCGACCAACCCCTTTATTGCTGAATAGTGGATCAGCTCTATAGAGAAGATCTTTTCAGTGCTCCACTGTTCAGAGTAAGAGAATTTCACACCGAATGTCTATCGGTTAGAGGGAGAGGCTTATCAGTGGTGGGAACTGATTAAAAACACAAGGCAAGGAGTGTATTTTGAAGCTATGGAGTGGTAAGTGTTCACAGAGATCTTCTTTAATAAGTATTTCCCTCGTTCTATGAGAACAAGAATAGAGAAGGAGTTTCTCGAGGTGAAGCAGAAGGAGAATAAATATGTGGGAGGTTACGATATGAACTTCACAAGGCTCTCACAATACACCTCTAGCATCGTCATGGATCCAAATGGTAAGGTTGACAGATTCTTCAGTGGACTGAGACCTAATCTGCCAAAGAATCTAGCCAACCAAGATTATGATAGTTATGAGGAGATCGTGCGAAGATGATGAAAGTAAAAATGGAGTTTGGGGAGACACAGTGGTCTCATAAATCAAATTACAGGAAGATATCGATGTAGCCAAGATTAGGTAGGATCCTTGATCAAGGAATAGTTGGAAAGCAAGCACAAAGTCCCATGTGTAAAAAAATGTGGGAAGAAGCATTTGGGGAACAACCTTCTCGGGAGTGGGAAAAGATACAAGTGTGGAAGAGATGACCATATTTCAAGGAATTGTTGTAGTTAGGTGAAACCTCAACTTCCAATCACTAATGAATAGTGGAATATAGTGCATGACCTACCTGATGTCTAGTACATTAATTGTGTACAACTAGGGAACTTTTCCAATCACTGTCCAAATTCGAGGGCATTGGAGGGGAACCACCATCAGCCTCAACAAAGGCCAAGAGAGCAAGGTCGTGCTTTTTCTATCATGACAGTGGAAGTTGAAGCTCCAAATAATGTGGTAGAAGGGACTATTTTTGTTCTGTCCAAGCTAGAAAGGTCATTGTTTGATTCTAGTTCTATATATTCTGTTATTTCCTCCATGTTCATAAAGAATTTAGAATCAACCACCTACTTTCTAAAAGTAGAGTTATCATTCAAGACTCCTAGTGGGATTATCCAAGAATCATCAGTGTTTATAAACTCTAGTATTTACTTTGGTGAGCACAATCTTATTTCAAATCTAGTAGTCATTCCCATGCTATAATTCTACATTATAGTAGGGATGGACTGGCTCTCAAAGTATAATGTTATGATCAAAGGCAGAAGTAACGAAATCTTAGTTGTCTTGAATGGAAAACTAACAGATATCTTTAAAGGAGAGATATCTCAAAATGATCATTGTCTAGAAGAACCTCTTATATCTTTCTTCATGGAATTGATCAGTGAATAAGAAGGAAATGAGAGTTTAAAGATAGTAAATTTTCTCATCGTCCAGGAATACGTTGACATATTTCCAGAGGAGTTTCCTAGACCTCCACCAGAAATAGAGGTAGAGATCCCTATTGGACTTGTACCTAGATCTCATAAAATATCAAGGACCCTGTATAGAATGGAAAATGTGGATCTAGAGGAATTAAAGAAACTACTCCACCATCTTCTGGAGAAGGGGTTTATCTAACCAAGTGTGTCTCATTGGGGATCACATGTTTTCTTTGTAAAGAAGAAAGAGGGATTGATGCAGCTATGAATTGATTATAGAGAACATAAGGGGATCACAGTGAACAACAAATACACTATTCCAAGAAATTATGACTTATTTGGCCAACGTCGTGGGGCTCAATTTTTCTCTAGGATTGATCTTCAATCTGGATATCACCACTTGAGGGTGAAAAAAGATGATATTCAAAAAACTGCTTTCCAATCAATATATGCGCACTATGAGTGTGTTGTTATTCCTTTTGGAATAACTAATGCACCTAATATTTTTATGGATCTAATGAATAGAGTCTTTAAGGACTACCTAGACAACATTTTTGTAGTATTTATTTATGATATTTTGAAATATTCACAAATTCATGAGAAACATGAGGATCATCTTAGGGTTATTTTGAAACCTGTACGGAAGCAGAGGCATTTTGGAAAGTTCAGTAAATGTGAATTCAGGTTACAACAAGGTGCCTTCTTGGGGCACATTGTATCCAATGAAGGAATCACAATTGACCCTACAAATACAATAGTTGTAGAGGCGTAGCCTCATCCTCCAATAATAATTGAGATTCAAAGTTTCCATGGATTAGTGGGATATTATAAGAGGTTTGGGAAAAAAATTCTCAACTATCTAATCCATTAACCAAGTTAACTCATAAATGTGTAGACTTCATCTAAATAAAGTAGTGTAAGTAATGATTCCAAGAGTTGAAGAAGAGATTGTTTACAACACCCATCTTAACTCTACCATCATGTGGAGAAGGATTTGTTATTTTTAGCAATGAACCTCAGAAAGGGAATGGGTGCCTCCTCATTCAAAATGACAAGGCCATTGCTTATGAATCTCGACAGTTGAAGACTCATGAGCAGAACTATCCTACACATGATCTAGAGCTGGCAGCGGCACTTTTTTCTTTAATGATTTGGAGGCACTATCTTTATAGAGAGAAATTTGATATATACACAGACCATCAAGGTTTGAAGTATATTTTCACACCAAATGAATTGAAAATGAGACAAAGGAGATGGTTGTAACTCCTTAAAGACAATGATTGTTCAATTCATTATCATTCTGGAAGAGAAAAAATAGCCGCAGATGCATTAAGCAGGAAAGACCTAGTTGTTCTGTCCATTATGATGAATCAAAGAGATCCTTTGATCAATGACATATTAAAACTGGACTTGGGAATTATAAAGGAAGGAACATCCTCAAACCTAACCCAAATTATTTCTCAACCCTCATTACAAGAGAATATCAAGAATGCTCAGAATGAAGATCGTTTGTTACAGAAGATGTTTGAGGATATGAAGGATGAGACGTTTCTGGAGTTCAATACATATCAAGAAGGTGTACTGAATTTTCATACAAGACTATGTGTTCCAACTATTCTGGAAATAAAGAAGGAGTTGATGGATGTAGCTCATAAAACAACTTTATTTATACATCATGGTAGCACAAATATGTATAGGGACTTTCGTGATCATTATTGATGGGATAATATGAAAAGGGAGATAGCTAAACACACTTTAAGGTGTCTGGTATGTCATCAAGTTAAGGTGGAGTGACAAATTCTTAATGGGGTATTGCAACCACTACCCATACTAGCATTGAAGTGGGACAATATCACAATGGACTTTATCACTAGTCTCCCAATAACTTCCAGAGGAAACAATGTGATATGGGTTATTGTGAACCATCTCTCCAAGACTTCCCATTTTATCTCTAGTCGGTAAAATTTCACTCTTGATCAACTTTCCAGGATTTACATGAAGGAAGTGGTAAGGATGAATGGAGTTCCACTTTCAATCATATCTTATCATGATCTGTGGTTGACATCAAAATTCTGGAGAATTCATCAATAAGCTCTGAGCACTGCATTGAATTTCAGTACGACCTATCACCCCCAAGCTGATGGACAATATGAAAGGACTATTAAAAAAATTGAGAACATGATAATAAAATGCTAATTGGAATTTAATGTTAGATGGGATCAACATCTCCCTCTTATTGAGTTATTTTACAATAAAAGCTTCCACTCGAGCATTAAAATGGAACCCTATGAAGATATATGTGGGAAGCGATGTAGTAATCCTACTTGTTGGGATAAAGCTCGTGACAGAATGATTCTTGGGCATGATATTGTGCATGAGATGACAGAAATGGTCCATGTCATCCCGCAACACATTAATCTTACTCAAAGTCTGAAAAATAGATATACTGACAACAATCGAAGGGACATGGATTTTGATGTTGGTGAAAAAATACTTCTTCAGATTTCACCTTGGAAGAGAGTCATGAGGTTTGGAAAAAAAGGGATGCTCAGCCCTAGGTACATTGGCCCCTATGAAATCATTGACCGTTTGGGAGTGTGGCATATCAGCTTACTCTTCCTCCAAATCTAGCACAAGTTCATGATGTCTTCCATGTATCCTACTTGAGGAAGTACATACTTCACCCTTCACATGTACTAAATATAGAGGTGGTACAACTGGAACCTGACCTCTCTTATATGGAGCAGCTGGTGGAGAGCTTGGATCATAGAGACAATGTTCTACACAAAAGACTACCCACCTTGTTATGGTTTTGTAGTGGAACCAAAAATGTGAAGAATCCGTGTGGGAACTGGAGGAGTCTATGAGATTGAAGTATCCACACCTTTTCTCATAAGAGGGTAAGAGATAAAATTTCCTGGATGAAATTTCTTAAGTGGGGAAGAATGTAACAACCTGAACATTTTAATTATATTTGTTTCATATTTTGTGTGTTATTTTATTTTATACGGTACAAAACTATATCCTTTATTTAATGATGTGGTTATAATTAACATGGAATTGTTGGGGTTCGACTGTAATATGATTGTTGGTCAATATGACCATTGGATCCTATAATCTCAATGTTTTGTTTTTATAAATACAGTTATCTGGGTTAATTAATACATAATGAATATTGAGTGGCCTCATACAATTGACTCGGGCCATATGAAGCCCATCTGTCGGAGCTTGGGAAGGAGATAGCCTCACGGGGCTTTGCCCTAGACAAATCCCAATCTGAACATCAACATATGAACCTTGAATAGAATCACCTAAAAGAGATGTTCAAGCAGATAGAAATTACCACTTAGGTAATGTTGTCTGATCTACCACATGATTCTATAACCATAACACACATTACACTTATGTCCTATACAGGTGTTATATGGGGCTATGTAATGAGACCTTTGATGATTTCTGTAATCCTTTTATATAAATAAAATTGTTAATTATTATTTTGTCCAAATTTGTGAATTTCAAATATTTGGATAAATATAGGCTTTGTATTATTGATGAATTTAGGAAAAAAATGGGTATATTAAAATATTTGTATTCTATAAATAATTAATATTTTGAAATTATTTTCAAAAAATTATGTTCTGCAGTTGTGATCCGTGAGAAATTTAGTGTCTATTAAGGTCAACATGATTATTAGTTAATAGTAAATTATGAATAGTAACATACCCGTATGAATAGTAATGAATAGTAAAATGGAAAAAAGATAGAAACTGCTCCCATGAATGTATACATACATTTTAAACATCTTAAAAGTGAAAAAATGATCATTGTATAAGTTTTGGTATTTTTATATGTCATAAATATTTTATTTTAAACTTTATAATTAATTTAATATTTTTAAATGGAAATGTATTTAATTAAAATGTAATCATATATTTTCACTTTATTGTCTTATGGTTATACAATAATTTTATTGGACCTTGATTACTTCTTAAGATGTTACAAAATGAGTTATAGTTTTAAAGTTGTATTTTTGGAAATACATAATGATTTTATTTAAAAATTAAATTAAAAATATTTTAAAAATATAATCATAAAAAGGAGTTCATTTTTGAATTCCATGAATTGATATTAGGTTAAGGTGATTTTTTGGGATTTTTTTGAAATAGTTAAATTTTCAGTGAATAGTAAAAATACAATTTGGAGTTTCATGTGTGTAATGACATAATTAATGATGTATGCTTTCTGTTCGACTAATGAATAGTGATAAATTCTATGAGGTGAACCATGTGGCAAATACCATGAGAAAATATTCTGGGCAAGCCCATGGTTCTGCAAATACCACCGATGAGGTGTCCCTTGTAAATTAATAATTTATTCCCTCACTTTACCTATAAACCCCAAGCCATTTCCATCATTAATTTCAATCCAAAATCCTCCTTCATGAAGTTCGGATCTCCTTACCTCCCACAGAGTCCTCCCAAGGTGTCCTCTGGCCTCCCAAGGTCTTGAACTTCATACTTTAAATGTTTTTCTTCAAGGTAAGAGAACTTTTCACCCGCTTCTTTTAAGTCAGAACTTCATTTATGTTATGTCTTATTGTTCAATTTTATTATAATGGGGCTTGTTCTTCTATATATTTACTTTAGTCCATTTCATTTTCAAATTATGAGAGACCCTTTCCACTATCATCAATTTATTTTCTGAATTTTTATGTGACGTCGTTAGGCTGCCAAATTTTCGTAAAAGGAATTGTGCTTTCTCATTCCTTACAAGTTTCCTTTTCATGTGGTGTATCATTCAATTTTTCACACCATGATCTTATTTCATTTCATTATGTTCCTCTACTTCCAAATGGCTAATTTAGGTATGGGAGACCCTTTCCCACTATGTTTATATTATTTTCTAAAACCATGTTATATAGCAGATATGCTGCTGAAATTTCGCCTCAAAATTTCTCTCTCTTTTTCTCAAGGAATTCTCTTGTTTTATTTATGTTAATACGCAGACCTATTTCCTTTCTATGGGTGTTCATACATACAAAAAAATTATTTAATTGATTCTGAAATTTACATACATAAAACCCTCACTCCCTTTCCATGGGTTATAAACGACATACCGATCTTATTTTTAAGAACTTTTAAAACATCATGATTTTGAAGTTAAAGCGATTTCTTTTACTCTCTTTGGGTTATTTAAGAAATTATTAATTGTGATCTATATTTATCACATGAAAATAAAGATATATTAAGGGTGTTCCCTGATAGTGCTCCAATGCATTGGATTAAGAAATTAATCTCTAGAGATGACAAGATTCATGATACCTTGGTGAATAACCTTGGTAATTTGTACGACACCTCAGGGATAATCCTTGGTGATATGTTCATGAATATCTAAATGAAATTTTGTAGCCACATATTCACGTTATGATTAATTTTCTTTTAATAATGATATTCTGATTCTTCCATTGCTCATGCCTTTATGACTTTTATCATGTTCTTATTAATATTGCTCAAGATCACATGCTAATTGTTTCACTTGTTTTCCTTACAGAGACTTCTTCTCACCCTTTCCATTGATGTATATAGCCAAGATTTGAGATGCAGTAATTGTAGCTAGGATGAACATGTGATGAAGCCTTACGAGTGTTTTAGAATAATTTTTTATGTTGTTTTCATTTATTATGATCCGTATTTCCAAGACACTGGACATTAAATATCCTTTATATATAAAATGTAATGAATAGTTATTTAATAAAAACGCGAGATGCCATATCATAACTATGTGTGGCTTGATTCCTTCCCTCACGGTATACTTATGAATGACCAAACATTTCTTCTTCAGGTCCGGCCCCATGTTTCTTCATTTTGACCCACAACGCATGAGGTTTCATGAGGGTCATATGGTGTGGTATGAGACCTATTTGGTTCTCATTGAAGTCAGGTTTCCAACAACCACATTGTATATCTCCCTTATGAGAAATTCATTGTCAACCTTCATCTTTATCCCATGAAATTAAACTACATGAGACTTATGAAATATTTATGTCTTGTTTCCTTCTATCACATTATATATAGTTACTCCCACACGTTTTTTCACTGGGTCTAGCCCCAGTTACTATAAATACTATCATCTTTCAAGCCCCTTGACATGATTATCTGGGGATCACATGGTGTTTCATAGGCTTCTATTGTCCTCATTCACATCGGGTATACAACTTCCACATCACGTATCCCCCTCAGGGATATATCCATATACCTCCATCCATACCACCTGAGATTAATCTATATTTCATTTTAGAACTATGTATGGCTTGATTAAAATTCTTATGGGATACGTAGGAAGACCCATACATTTTTTTCTAGGTCCAATATTAGGTTCCTATAACATTCTGGTCCTTCATGGCCTTACCTTATGGTTTGAGTTATGTGACCATAAAATAGTATCTCTCACATCCATCATGATGTTAAATTGATCCACTATATTTTTAAAACATTTAATTATATATAATTTAGTGACGTTTCTACATGAAATTTAAATTGTACCTGCACCTTTTATCCCAGGATTTTGAATTTAATGGTGTGAGACATCTTTATTCCTCATTCATGTTGGGTTACACTACAACTCCATGCACAAACCCATTAAGATAATGTCCTTAACACATGATGTTAAACAACATGACATCTTCATGAACTACATATGGATTTATTCCCATCCTTGTGGGAAACGTAGGAATTCCCCCCCAACCATTTTCCTTCGAGTATAGCCCCATGTTATCAGATTTCTCTTTTAGCACCATGGACTGAATTCTCTACTGGTATTTTGAATGTTGTAGTGTACGTCCTCTTTAGTTCTCATTCATGTCGTGTTACATTACCACACCATACACATTACCCCAATGGGATATCTCTCCCTATTTATCCTTACCACATGATGTTACATTGAACGAAATTTCTGAATTATGTGTGTCTTGATTCCTACCCTTGAAGGATATATAGGAATGACAGGACATTTTGTCTTCAGCTCTAACCTCGGGTTCATTTTCCCACTTGTATACATTCCTCCACTGATAATTTCGAGTTATTTTCCCTTAATCAGATCTGTTGACCTTTGTTATGCCTTATCAATAAGATCATATACATTTTGGTGTCGGGCCTCTAGTGTTGGATCCTACATGGACATGATTCCATTCCATTTACATTATTCATGTATCCCGTTGTTTGTGTCTCCATTATCATTCACATATGAATGGAACCCAAAATTTTATGGATTCCTCACCTTATGGCTCACCGACCATTTTGACCCATCATCTTGGAGGGTCTAGATCGAAATTTTAAGCTAGGTATTGCAATTAGAATATGGTCAGTGAACAACCCCCATGAGTTTGTTCCCATCCTAGGCTACATGAAATGGGTATTATGTCTCAAACACAGTCAACTATTATCATTCACTATTATTCCACCCTGATTGTGTCCCAAATATCAGATCCCATGATTCATATCCTGCTTCACAAACTCTTGTATAGATGGAATTTGAACAATATTTTTTTATCCCTATGTTCCCCTTTGTACATTGAGTGGGTGGATCCATGTCATAGGGCCATTCTTGACTCTGCATCTCTGTTCCACCTTTCATGTGTTCCTGTGTGCTATCAGATAATTTATTCTCCACTTTTCATACACCAAGCGTAGATCACACTGGCTTAGGGGTCATGGTAATATTTTTAGCCACATGAAAAAATTGTACCACCTTCTGTGCCAAACCCAATAACATTAAACTAGGAGTTCACGTTTCAAGGTCCCAGAATCATAACCTTAAAATTTTTCCATGATTCCTTTGGAATGTGTGGTGTGGTGTCGATCTTTCTAGTCTTCAATCATTTCAGGTTGCTTTTTAGTTTCACATTATACATTTCATCCATGAAATCCTCATTTATGATCTCATCTCTATGTGCATAAACTATGATATCATGTGTCCTTATCATTTGAAATTATACTATGCCTTTTTAATAAAATCTATATGATGATAAAATACCCTCAACTATGATGTCCTATTCTGAGAAAGCGCTACCCCTATGCATTGGACATCTACCATGCCATCTTACAGAACTACGTGTTACTTGATTTCGGAGCTCGTAGGATATGTAGTGACACCCGAAAATGTTTTCCCCAGGTCCTGCTACAATATTTCAAACTATTGTCCCCCATTCGTGGAATAGGTGTATCACATATGTATGTAGTGTGGTATGGAACCTCATTGGTCCCCATTCAATTTTGGATTTTGATAAATCCCACCATGTACCTCCCTTGATATCATGTTCACTCTCTTGCATCCAAAACACTTGATGTTAAACTGAATAGGTATGTTCGCACGTTACATGTCCCTTTATTCTAGTATCATCATCCTTTACAACAAAAAGATCCTATGAATGGTATAAATGCTCATCCTTATGGCACGATTGACTTTTTGAGTGAAATACCCAAATGATCATGAATAATATTTTTATTCACGTTCAATATTATGAATACAGCCAGTGGTCGACCCTGACTTAACTATTCACATCCCAGTCTACACGACATTGATAATGTTCCTCAAACATTTTGAAAAACTTTCCTCTACCATTATTTCACCTCTATTACATCCCCAATATCAGGTGTAGTGATTCCTTTTTTCCTACCCATTTATTCCTCTGTACATTCATGTTCATCAAGTTGGAATGTTTTCATGGTCTGGATTTTACCACACGACATTTCACATTCACTGTTTTTCAAACTCATGTTATAGGGAAAACCTAATAACACACCAAATTTATCATATCGAGCATTGATTTAGTGGGATTAATCTTTTTGGTATGGTAGTACCCACAAATAGGGCTATAGAACTTCATGGTACTAGTTCCATGACCATATACTAGGATATATATTGTCCTGCATGATATCATATTGTTTTATCCTTACCATATACAATTAAAGTACATTTACAATTCTTGTAATATTTCCTTAAACAATGGAATCATCATCCTTTCTGCATGATGGAAAAAAGAACAACATTATGATATTCTCAATTGAGAGGGAATCCCCTTTAGAACTTGTCTTCCAACATGATATTTATCAAGACAAGCATATGGATTGATTCCAACAACAGAACTATGGAATTTCCTCCTAGGATGGTTGATCTATAAAAACAACAAAATAACATAAAAAATATATCAATTTCCACTTTTTATCTATTCATGGGTTAGACCTATACAACATAATTTCCAAAACAACTACATGTGGCTTGATTCCCATCCTTATGGGATAGATATCGACTTCCGGGAATTTTCCTCAGGCCCATCAATAGGTTCATCGACCCTCCTAGTACTTTTCCCCAATTATGGTCTAGAATCTATGACAAAGAACTAGAAACCTCTAGTCCACGATACACAACATTAAACTATTTTCCATTTTTCAGAAAGTATGACCTTAAACTATGTGCAACATCCTTATCATATAATGTTAAGCTATGTATATACCCTCTTCACATTCATAACATAAACTGCAAGGAATTCTAGTCCCTCATACCATGTGGCCCTCTCTCTTAGTTTCGTCCATTGACCACATTATTTTCATCATCATATATCACTCTAAATCTGAGATGGATCAGTTGGTAGAATGGTTTGATCATTATTCAGACCAATACACCCACACCAATGTTCTATAATAAATAGTGTTATAATTTTATAATCATTTTTAACTTTCCATAATTCCATAACCATGATTTACATGCCACTTATTTTGATCCGCATATCCTCTCATGTCTAATGGAACCCCCTTATTGTTTATATTCTCAGCCTTATGTCTTTCCTACCATTTTGGGCCAACAATCCAGAAGACATCAAATGACAATTCAAGTCTGGCCTGATGTTTTCGAACATGGTCAGTGGGTGGCCCTCATTATCTTTCTATAATTTTGGGCTAACTCAATATGGATACTATGTCATGAACATGGTCAATATTTATCCCACATCTTAATTCCATCGTCACTATGTTATGGATTTTTGGTATCATGATTCAAACATCCCATTCTCCATTGTCAGATTGATTCCAAAACATTTTGTGTTGCCCTTCTCTTGAATATCACACCTAGGGAGAATCAATTTGGATAATATGGGAACCTTATCCTCTAGTCACTCCTCCCCCCCCCCACAGTTATTCTATAAACTTTGGGTGGTCAGTCATACCGATAGTGTTCTATGGTTTGATGGTGCTCTTAAATCCAAATTTAGCAATTACACAGTCGTCCCTTGTTTCTCACACTGGTCATGATCCCCATGAGAATACAAATTTATAGTTTGTTTATTCATAGATACAATCGAGGCGCTGCAATCAAGTAATGGAAAAACTATTTCCATACAAGAAGCTTATGTGAGAAAACAAGAATAAAAATGTTTTTGAATTTGATGAAGCAATGTCTATAGGGATTGGACCATTAGATGGTGAGTCTTAGATTCGATGCTCTTTGAAATATGTAATACATTATTTTTTTTCACTGACTAAGATCCCTTACTTCTTAATTGGCCATGGGGTGAATTTTACCATCTCGGATCCGGACATTAACTTGCTCTACTCAGATATCAACTGCCTCAAAAATTCTCACACCAACTACCCTTCATCTTCCACCAAATAAAACTTTAGTCATGATATGAGCTTAGATTGGGTTTTGATGAAGAAATAGAACATGTTCATTACAATTTATATGTGTTGGATCTCTTATTATACCTTCTAAAGCTTCTTGAATGCAGACAAACATCCTCCACTTCTAGGCGACACTGAAATCATGATGTCTCTCCCATACATTCTAGGCATGGTAATCTCGAATGAGTGTATGTAGACATTGTGAATCGATACATATAGAACATAACTGATGTATCCCTGAAAAATTTCTCCCCATCCATCATATCCACTCATCTTGTGGGGTGTCATCAATGGTGCGCTTGATCTTTTTTCCAAACCTGTGACTCATAGCCGGACTGTCTTCCACATTAGAATCATCCTCGTTCAACTCTTATGAAATAGTTGTTTCATATTCAAAGAACTCCTATAGATGTTCAATAGTTGGATCCTCTATAATTTAATTAGATTACTAGTTTCTATATCGAGTGGTTGATTTTCATTGCCCTATTCCACATCGATAGGTTCAGGTTCCATCCTGCCAGCAGCACTACCCATAGTCATTATTTTCATGGTTTGGTCACCTCAAGTGTTCGATTCCTTGTATATTGGAATACCACATAATAAAGGATTTATAGGAACCTCGACCATCCTCATTAGAATTATGGCCGCTGCTCGAATAACTGTTCAGATAAAGATAATGGAATCTATCCTGATCGGGAGGTTGATAGTTATTACATTATAAAGATAAATAATTACAATGTTTGAATATTTCATCATGTGTCCCGAGTATTAATATCATATAACTAGAATGTGGCTCCCATATATGATTTGGAACTACAAAGATTCCAAAATGGCCCCCCTGGTTTCCATAACCCTGCAAGACCATGTTATCACCATCCCAGTCATCGTATGCCCACGATCTTGTCCCTCTGTGTTCATTTTCACACTAAAAGTGGTTCCTTTCTAAGTGAATCTCCCACATAGAACAAATTTATTTTGTATAAACTAGATAATATAAATAATTAGATCAAAAATTGGTTTATATATTACCTCAATAGTTTTGGAAAATTCTATAAACTTCGAGGCTGCAACCTACCCTTCATCTAAAGGGCACCCATTGTCAATAGATTCTCCCCACGACACCTCTTATTCTTCAAGAAATGGGAATATCTCCATTAAATTGGAATAAGAAAAAAATTGGGGATGCTTGGTCAAGTAGTACTTTCACCCAATACTTCATTGTAGGTGGAGTGCCCCATGATTGAAAAAGGTCTTCCATCTTAGCTACGTATTGCTCCTCCTCTACCCGAGAAACCCGAAAACGGGCCCGGACGTGGCCAATATTCATAAGTTCTTTCTATAAATGATTTAGATGACCTTGCATCATTGGGGGACTAAGGAATTTTCTGTTGACAACCTCGGTTTCCCAAACCACTGGGTTGAAAAAATATGCAGGTATGTCTATGAAACACATCTACTTCCCAGAAGCATGGGTATGTATTCTATAGAACCCTATTTGTGGCCTTCCATCCTCAAGACTCTTCCCAATTGGGGCCACTGGGTCTGTTACATCTATTCCACTTCTACTCCCACTTGAAGTGTAACATGGAATCACTGGCCTTGCTGCTACCACAACTTTTCCACCATGATGTGCACTAGTTCTATTTCCAGGACATGTTCCTTCTATTGTCTGACCCTAAACCCAGGTTTGAGTGGAACCCCATCATCATCGAGGATAGTCTATTTCTTCAACATCCCCCTTAGGTGGTATGTCTCCAATCATTTTGTGTACACCTAAAAAAGCTCGTAATCAGAAGTTGGCATAGGTATCTCTTTATTCATCTTCCCTTATTATGGTGTGAACATGATCCACATATTTCTCACCATACACTAATGATTCTAATTAAGTACACCAATATAATTTTTTAGTGATAACCGCTTCATACAAAATAACTAGCTTGCAAAGTGATGCAGCGTATATGGCTTGTAGATTGTCTCTCGAACTACCTGATACCCTATAACACCACCTCGGAAGGCCATGAAATATGATCGACGTTCCTCAGTTCACAAACCATCATTGGTGAATTATCCTATTGTTATATTTAATGGAAGGAAATTTGATTCTCCCACCTTCTAGACTCTGTTCATCACCGCTAGTAAATCCATCTTGATAAAGAAACGTCCCACTATATTCATAATAGATGGTTGAATGTCTGACCCAAGAGGGGAAATGGAGTTTGGATATTCATAAACCCTATTGTGTGACTCTATCCAATAATTTAAAAAGTGGAGTGGCCTATATAATCATTGTAGATTTTTCCCATCTTTGATGTGCCACAACACCTTGAACAACTTGTACAATACTAGGATTACATGGTTGACATGCTTCCCCATAGTTAGAAAGGACTCCATGATAAATGATCTCGGAAACACACCCATGTGTGCATCCTTGACTGGAAATATCCATAAAAAATTGAGTACTCAAATGAACCCGGCCAACCAAAACACAATTTATTGCTCGGGGTTAACATTATACCCCCAAAACAACCATTGGTGTTCCTCAATAATTCACCAATATAAACCTTCCTTACTACATTGATCACCCCTTGGAAAGGTTTGTGGCCCTGTCGGTAGTATCCTAGGTTCCTCCTCTCTCTCAGTAGTATGTTTCATTGAGATTTTTAAGAAATTTCCAAACCACTATTGGAAGTGGACATCCTTCACTGATAGCTTATCATTACCTAGAAAAAGGTCCATAATCATATTCACTAGATGTGTCATCTAATCTAGATCCTCTCATGTATTCTTTATATGGATTAATTTTTTATACCACATCCCCATGATGGGAATAATTGACCTTTGGTGGAGGTCCTGGAGGCTGATTATGACCTCCCCATGGTGAAAATGAAATTTATTGGTACACGAGGAAAACCTACAAAATATATTTGGAATTCTGTGCTTTGGATGGTAGATGTTGAATTGAGAATCCCACATAGCCACATATAGGCCTACTTGCTCATCTCTTCCACGAATTGAATGGAATATTCACAGGCTGACTCGGCCTAGGCCCATTCATCCGTGAAGTTGACACCCTAGCATAGGTCCCAACTGTAGGTCTAGCTTTTCATTGGATTCCCAAAGCATAACATAAGAATGATTAGGTTTTTTTGTTTAGATACCTCTATTTTTATCATTTTCCATCAACATTATTGACATGGTTGTAGAGGTAGTTGGTAGAGATAGGTGTATGATCCTTCTAGGTATGGCCACTTGCAGCCCTAAACCACTAATATTGGAACAATATTCCCTTGAACCTGTAATATTTTTTATCCCTACTAGTTTCGGGGATAACTATGTTGTACCATATACCAAATCCATATAATGAAAATGTCTTAAAAAGATGGTAATTCATCTTCCCTTCCGTCGGTATCTCCATGAGAGACTCATGGTCAGAATGACAACATAATCATTTTTTAAGCTTGATATTTTCACCATATCTTCCCTTTGGGAGAAATCTGCAAGGACCTCCTGATAAGATTCATCGTTGGACATTATTTCACAAGACTTTCGAGTTTTTTTCATTCTTCTATGTTCACGATTTACATCCTCGAAGAATGACTCAAGAAGAACATGTTAATGATGCCTTGAAGGACTCAAAGAGATTTATATAGAAATAAGTGATCACGATGGATGTGTTATTTAATAATAATTTATGGAGCACCATTACATGGAACCTGGTTCCTAAATGGAATTGACATGGTGTGTATGAGATTCACAATTCGAGATTTGAAGCATTGATTTTGGAAGATTTTATTTTGAGAAAGGGGGACCTAATGATGAATTTATATTTGATGGCCTTACGAGATATATGTTTTCCTCAGCTTCCCTGAGCTTCACAATGGTCTCACCCCACACTTTTCACTCCCTTATTGAGAGTCAGCTTTGTGATCTACATATTTTTGGTAATCTAACAATATAATCAGACCCTAATTTTTTCCTCAGCTCCCATTCTGAGGGGGTCATTTTTTGGCACACAAATCCATTCCTAAATTGAAAAGGGATAAAAAATCACCAATGGTCCTACCTTGTGAATCTCCTTCACATAGTACATTAGCCTCCTGAATGGTGTGAATATGGAAGAACGGACACCTCTACAACCACCATAGATAAATGACAGATTCATTTATGATCTCAAAGGATATGTTTGGGACCACCACATATAAATGATAGAATCCTATAAATTATTTATGGATACATTCATGAATTCCATAATGAAATGATGAAAGAATATATGAGTACAACGAAGAGAACTCCAATCAAGAAGTACGATTTCCTTCGTAGTGTGTCGTCGGACCACCACAATGCTTGGTGCCTGCAAATATGCAGCTCCCTCCTCTAAAGATTAATACCCATGGCTTTTTCCTTATAAGCTCTCAATTCATGAAGCACCCTTTTCTCTGTGAACTAATGATAAAATGAATCACCCAAGGTAACTGAGAATTGTGAACCCACATTCCCTTTTCACCAATTTTCCTCTACATCAAGTCAGGATTCCTTTCACAAAGCCCTATGACCATTGTGAATGTGGGAGTCTGTTTTGGGAACATGGTTTTTTACAGGGCATTCAACCTCTAGGAAGAACCCTCAATAAAAAAATTGACTTCAGGCCTTAGTTGGGTCATCATGCTTCATGAATATTTTCCCTTCACGAAGGTCGTTTTTATTTGATTCAAAATGAAATTTCCATTGTGAAACCCCTTCTCTAGGAGATGAAGATTTCCTTCATGAATACCCTCTCCATGGGACCTTCTACTTCAAGAACCAATCTTCTGTATAGCCATCCAGATTCATATAATGTGATTTTAGGGTTCCTCATGTTGTGTCTCATTTAGTGTTTCCATGCCTTATGCTTATTCACATCCGAAAGATAATTCCGGTTGCTTCTTATCATATCTATGAAAATGTGAACCGCTCGAGTGACCATTCTTCTTCCACATCTATTCTCAATATTTCATGTTCCTTTAATTCCCAAATTGTTGGTTGGTACATGTTATATATGTTCTATGGGGGGACGATTGAGTCCTAATCATTAGAGGTTCCAGATTTTAAACTTCAATGTACTCTTATCCCTAACACATGACATTAATATGTGAGTTTTCACATGAATGTAAAGTTGATGTAGATTCAAAGGGGAATGGGAATCAGCACTCAACCTCTCATCTCCCCCTTTGGTCCTTTTTCTCCATGTGTGCCTCATGCAGTATTCATGTAAGCCTCGACACACTCTAGTGGGGTGTTCCCATGTACGATGGCAATATCCTTCATGTACAAAAAATCTACATCCTTAAGCTTCCCTCAGGAAGTGTGTCCCAACCTACATCCCCATGGGATTATTGACATGAATAAGCCCTTCATCATTCCTCATGGTACACCTTTCATAGTGGTATTAACTTGTCTACCACTACATATTGATTACAACACCCAACATGACTCATGTGGGATTATAGTTTAGTAGTGACCATGAAATCAAAATTGGATGATTACCATGTATAATCCCTTTTAAACTCATCCAATATGACATTAAAATTTACACATCTGATATACATAGACTTTGATCTTTGTCTCCTATCCACGGTACATAGTAAGCCTCTCTAAGGTTTAAGCCCTACAATCCCCACAATCCATATATTCTGTGTACATCATGCTATTTCACCTCCATCCCGCGTGATGTTAAACTGTATTCCCTTTCCATCTGGGTGTTTTTTATTCCAGGCCACTGGGATACATAGGAAGCCTTTATAATTTCCAACCTCACACTATGGTAAACACTGGTACACCCTCATAATTGATTTACCACATAATGTGAACCATTATCTTTTTTGGATGTATCTCTCAGATCCCCCTCTATTAGGGGTTCTGATACAGCTAGGAATCAAACCATGCATAATCCTAATGCTTCTCCATACTCCTCTTACCAAGAGTTCCCCTATTATGATTGGTCTACAATCTTGCGTAAGCCCCATCATGTCTCTGGGTCTTTATCCTTTGAGTACACCTTTATTACATGCCCTATCCGGAACTACGTGGACTTTGATTCCCCACCACAGGTATATGTTGGAATCCTCTTTAAGGTCCAGGACCATCACCAATGTCTCATCACTATCTCTCCCATGATCATTAGTGTTTCTGGGATATCATCTCCCATCCCAGAGGTTCTACAACCTTTGGGTCCCCATCCATGCACCCATTTTCTTGAGTCACTTCCTCAGGTGTCTCATCCCCCACCAAACTACGTGCACTTTGATTACCACCTAACAAAATACATATTTAACCTCTGAGAGGATCAATATGAGAACCATTATCTTCATGTTAGTTCCATATTAATTAATCCACAGCCTCATAAACCACCACCATATCCATCCTAATCCTTCTCTAGAATGCCACATATGGGTGAGATTAGGCCATCCATCACTATCACTCCTTAGAGGGACCGAGGAAGATAACCATGCATAATTTGCATCCATCTGCACCATCACCTTTCTATTATCATGTTATGGTCTTCCGCCCTGATGTTGATTTTTTGTGTCACCTAGGAAGCTAACCACATGTATACCTCAAATCAACCCTTTGAACTACATGGGGTTTGATCACTATCTTCTAAACAAGGTACATAGGATGACTCTATGAGATTAAATCTAAACCAATGGTAAACCTTGGTGCCCCCTTTGTTCTGACCTAATTTTATTGATCTATCTTTATTGGTATCATGATCGTCCTACTCGGTTTGAAATATTCCATTTTTGGATATTCCATCTCTGGTCCACCCTCATCGGGCATTCTGATCCATCCATCTGGTAAACCATCCAGGTGCTCCCTCCTATGGATGTACCAATCTAATCCACTCTCATCAGTGTTTTGGTCATTCTAATACATCTACAATAGATTCTAAACATATATCATGCCTCATGATAAACCTTGGAAATCAAGGAAAACCATAGATACATGACTCTAATATAATATTCACCACATTTTACATGGGATTCCACAGTTTTCTACTCCCTCAAGAATCCCCCTAATAAGGGATAATTCAAGTGTACAATGGTTTCAACACCGAGGCATGATAGTGATACCTAACATGAAAACTTCTCTGACTAAAGGTTGCTACCCAAACATGACCCTTTGTAATGTCCTGACAAAATCAGTGTAATTAACTGGTGTCCACAAAAACATGACACCATGAATGTAATTCATGAAAAATGCATTAATATACATGGGATAACCATAATAGGTGATGAGTTTTGAAGAGGAATCCACATTAGGAGAGACCAACATCCCATTATCTTGATTCAGTCAAGGATTAGACATCTCTGATGTAGTGTTGAATTCCACCTATATTTGGGAAGAAGTAATGTGGGACAATAGACGTGACTGTCGCCATCGATGATTACATGAGGAGGCACACCCAAGTGAAAGAATCATAAACCCCATCAATGATGGCCTTTGAAGTTCTATGTTGGACATCTTTTTTTACTTTGGGAGTTAGGTAGGTTAGTTCGACATTGTATTAGGAAACAATATAATATAGCTCCCTAGTTTGTATGGATGTTTGAGAAAGTCCATATGGTTGGTCTAGTGGCTTGTTGATTAACCCTTCCATAGAGATACAATTACATGAATTATGTGCTTCACATGTCATAGGTTCAGAGACACTATTCATACCCTTCTCACATGATATACATAGTTGACGTCAAGCATAGTGTTAATGAATCATTTAAGGATCATCTGAAATAGATTTAGGATTGTAGTGAGAGGAATCTCTGAGGTAGGGTGATTCCTTTTGTTTTATTATTTTGGATATATGCATGATTTCAGGATGAGACATGGGTGGTGGATTATTATAGGAAATCATAGGGGACATACTTTTTTTCGAGATCCCAAAATGATTGTTGGAGAATCTTGTTGAAAAATGTTATATAGTTGTGTGGTTTTAAGATCCCGTTTTTTTCAAGATCATCCCACTTTTTTTCATTGGATCCTTAGTGGTCGAGTCTTGTTCAAATATAAAGAGTCTTTTGGGGACAATGAATTAATTTTCATGGAAATCCATTATTTTTAATAAATAAATACATAGGTTGAAAGAAAACTATATAAAACAAGAGAGGATATATATGGGGAGTAGTCCAATATTTTTGTTTCTATTGAAAGCGTCAAGGTTTAAATGTATCAAGTGTTAAAAATGGTTCATGGTAATTTGAGAATTATTAATGTGGTTTTTGTTTTTTCCACTAAACTTGTCCAAAAACTATCTGAAGAACATTTCAAAACCATGTATGTGGGATACATGACATGTAAAATCAACCAGACTCTAATCTTGAACTGATTCATAATGTGAAGTGGTTACACAAAATTATAAAATTACTCATTATTTAATATTCAGTATATTTAAATATATATCCAAGGCAATGGGTTTTTCAGCGTATCCCACTAAATATAAATACATGATGTGTGACAACATTACTTGTCATTTAATTTCTAGAGAAGAATTTTAATGTGGTTTCATGAGGTTGATTCTTGATTCATCTCATATGTAGCCCTCTCCCCTCGATCATAGGGAATTTTACTGGTTATTTCATACATCCACCTTTAATTTTGGACATACCGATCATAAATTATATCCTTGGAAGCTTCATGTTTTCAGATGGTCCTTATTTCATATTAGTGAATCCTACTAGAAACATTGGTGGAACCTCTGTTAAAGGAAGGGGTGTAAATATTAAACATATGGTTCACAAAAGTTCAATTATGAGATATATTTCAATTTATCCAACATATATTATGCCTCAATAAGGTAAATGATGAATTGGATTATTCCATGGAGTCCCTTTTGATCAAATTAGTTATTGAACTATCTTATGTCTACCATTCGGGTGAGTGAACACTTTATTAAAAATGATTTGATATTTGGATTATTTTTTGTTTAGCAATACTTGGAATTTGGGTGATTTTTTGGTATAGATTCCCCCTGGAATGGACTGATAATTGAAGTGAATAATATATTGACTGGTTAAGACAAAAGGATTAAATTAATTTGATGTGATTTTTATATACCTTTTTTATGACACATGTTGTGATAAATTTTGTAATTTTAAATGGGGTGTTGACCAAATTGGTGTGGTTAAATACTTATATATAAGGTTATACCCAGTGAAATGTACTGAGATACCTATATTCTATGCTCGACTTTGAATAATGTTTGAAATGATTATATTCTATGTTGGGCCTTGATAAATGATTAATGGATAATATACTACGATTTAACCTAATAAATGATGAAATTCCAATATACAGGACTTGGCCAAAATTGATAGGTGAAATTCTTATATAGAAGGTTCTGAACCAGATTTTTGTGATTTATACACTTTTTATATTGTTATGATTTTTCATTGTTATATGCTTATGGTTGGAATGGTTGTGATACATGCTCAAAGGCATTCCAGCATGGTGCTGAGGAAGGGTATATTTTACCATGCTTATATAGTTGTGCTTGGAATGGTTGTGGGGCATGCTTGAAGATATTTTTGTTTGGTGTTGAAGGAGTTTGATGGTGTAGTAATTTAATCACATAATTTATTAAGAAACTTGTTTAATTTATTGTTCCATACACTTCTTAATCGGATGGTTATGTCTATACAAGATGTTGTTGACCTACTGAGTTATACTCACACCATATTCGGGCCGCTGTTTGGTACCCGAAAAGATTATATTGATGCAATTTCAGACAAATTAAATAACCTTTATACTGATTGTTTTCTTGTTGGATGGGATAGAGTTTGTAGATGAGACCCAAATGGGATTCAAAACCAATATATATTATTTCTTTTTTAGTCATATATTATTTTGTTTGTATTACATCTAGAATGAAATTTTGTTACATTCCATCACATCATCACATTATTCCATTTTTATTTATTGTATTGTGCCGTTGGATTTTATTGTGGGCATTATACTGTATTATATTGTTATATTTATTTATAAACTCAAGTATTTATTATTGTTATATTATTCTTCCAATATGTTGTAACTATTTAATGAGGGGGTATAGTCTCCCCACTGTATATATCTCACCCCCACTGCTAGTCGGAAACCTCTGTCATATGGGGAGGCTCACTATAGGTATCATAACTAACCACATTCAGTCACGCGAGAGAGATCTAGATCAAGGGATTTTACATTATAAGTTTAGAAATACCTAGAACATTTATTTTCACACATATTATAAACATTTTTTATGCCCTTTAATCTACGAATTTTTACATTTAACATATTATGTTTAACAATGGTACGTAGTTTTTAGAAAATTTATATAATTTTAATTCCTAAAAATAAATTAATCCTTATTAAATAATTAAGACAAACAGATCCCAAATATTAAATCTCTTTCAACAAATAACATTTCTATCTATAATAACAATAATTAATACAAGCTATGGTAATGCGTAAAAACGTGTTTTTAAGAATAGATTAAATTTAATCATAAAATTCGTGTGGGTGGAAAACTTATCAATCTATTTATATTTCATTATATAGAGTCGTTATTTATAAAAATTTACTTTTTGGATTTAAATTCATTCTAATATGTTATTTTAAAAACATTGATATTTAACCAAATGAAAAGACCAAAAAATTGGTTCTATTGGAAATAAATTACATATGTACTTAAAATTAGAATCACATAATTTTAATTCTCAACCAAATATTTTAAAATTAATTATTTTTATTCTTTAAATACATTTTAAATGTTTTATAAATTTCAAATCCAAAATTTTCTTATAAAAAAGGCATAAAAATTAAGGTTTGGTAAAAAATATTTTTTTTCCTATACACCTTTAAAATCAACTATTATATAAAATAAAAAAACATCTGGATATATTATTTTCAATAAAATTTCAGAAGGAATTATCATTTTATTAAATTGAAATTAGAAAATTTAAAAATTTATCTTTAAAATTAAAATAAAATATATAAATAAATACTTTGTTTCTGAATAAAAATTTCAGTTTTAAAAAGTATGTGTTCTTAATAATATTTTATATAAATTTCTAATTTAAATTATAATTATTATATTTTAAAATTATTTAAATTAATTTACTGGGATAAAATATATAATAATTAAAAACAATTATTTGAAAAAAATTACACATTTATATAAAATAGGATTTATCAAAATAAAATAATATAGTTATTTATAATCATAATTTTAATTTTATTGATGCTTTAATATTTAATTTATTTAATTTTACAAATAGATTACATGATATTTTTAGAATATTTAAATTTGATAAGTGTATATATAATATTTCAATGTAATATTTTTATTTCATTACGAGTCATCCCATTAAAAATTTATTATTAACAATGCCTAACATTAGTATACATATTGGTTAGAAGTATATCCAATGTAGATATTCTTAGTGGACACATTTAGGATGGCCATAATACCAATTTACTTATTTCTATTGACTATATTTAATTATTATATATATACATGCTAGAATCACGATTCCATTCTTACATCTTTATCCATACTTATCATTCTAATAGTTTTCATTTTAGACCCCATAATATTCGTTCCCCTTTCAAGGTTTTCTTCCACATTATTTGTTTTCCCTAACTATTAGTTATCCTCATGTGTGAATGTAGTACATTTTATCTCCTAGTGTTGAATATTTTACTTTATTTTATTTATTTTCTTATTCTAATTTTTGAACTTTTAAAGGATATAATTTTCTATGGTGAGTAATAATACATGTCTTGTACTATTTTGATTCATATTATTTATCATAAATTTTTATTATGAATGAATAAAGTGTTTTTTAGTTTAATTATTAGATATTATGAATTGTTACCTAATTTATTTCAATTCATTTTAAAAATAAAATTTAATAATAAGAAAAAAAATTAGAAAGAATACATTTCTTAATAACCAATGGTGTTACATTATCTAACCCTTAAATAAATTTTAACCTCATGATTTCATTTATTAGTTACAAATAACAATATTGAAAGGAATTAATTAATAATCGTGTCTTAAAATGTAGCTTTCAAGAGATACAATCAGTTATTTCATAGTGAAGACTATTTAATATATCATTTCCCTTATAATAGTAATTCAATAAAACTATGCAAAAATTACTATAAATATATCTTTATATCTATTTATTTGGATTCTCATGAGAAATTTCTTCTACAAAATCATTTTTAGATATCTGTTTCCAAGAAAATATCAAAACCAATATAATTATGATAATTTTTAGTAAAATCATTGAAAATACTCATATTAATAATAAATCATAATCATAATATATTTTCTCTAGTGAAACAGTTATTCATCCAATGATAGTATCATTTCAAATATTCCACACATTATTTATCATGTAACAGTCGGGGTTAGACCTAATACCCATTAATCATCCATTTCCCATATTTCTGATCATATATTCATAACATAAGAAATCTATCATGATTAATTTTAATGGTAATGTGATTCAACAATATATATGTACCATGTGAGTTACTAGTCGATTGTGAAGTTTTTGGACAACTCATCATGCGCCAGAATAAAGATTGAGTTGATATAAAACCAACCTTTATAGGGTGACTAACTCTAGAAACATATGTTTCATAACCACATTAAATTTATAGAATCATGACATGAATATAATTTCCTGGAGAACCAAAAAATCCATACTTTACCAAAATGTCAGTATGATGCCCCACACACAGACTTACCCATATAGTTTTCTATAATGTTATTCAATCATAATTTGTAAAAGAACTAAACTAATCCTAAAAATTATCAAAACTCTTCTATAATATGAACTGCTGAATTCCAATATGAAAAATTATTTATTTTATATCATTTCTATAATTTTACCATTAAATATAAAAAATAATCTCATAATCCCATTAATGAATTGTCTAGTATATTTGAGGACTGGCTATATAAGAAATTTATTTCACAATACATAGGAATATTTCTCATCAATATAGCCACACTATACTCATTCTATAATTTTCATATCTTATACTCATCTTCATAACCTATCGAAACAGAAATATAAGAATGTGGTGATATCAGAATCATCATAAGGGTGAACATAAGTGGTAATAAAAAAATATCATTAAGGAGCATAAGATAATAATACGAGTATAATTAGGACACATTAAAAACTCATAAAAAAATAATATATCATACATAATGGAATAAGGATTATAATAATACAATACATAAATAAGATTTTTTTTAAAACATGATTCAATAAACATAATGCATGAGAAAATAACATAAAAATGAGATTATGTATAAAATTGTGATATCTATAAACTATGGAAAAAACATTATTATTTTGGTAAATTACATTAATAATCTACACCACTAGTTTCCAATATTATTATATACTATTATGTACTTTAGAATACATATATCCTGAGATATAAACTCTGAACCAATGATTTGGAGGGTGATGAAGACCCCACCCACCATAATCCATACATATAATTGGCACATGAAAATAATTAAATTATCACACCATAATGAACACATGGAAATAGAATGGGATTCATAAAACATTCAAATGAAAATATTTCACATTTTTTAGCTTAATGTACCATTGGATGAAAATTGGATTTATAACCTTTTTCAAATGGAATGATATGCAGAAATTATTCATAATAATAATGAGATAATACCATGGAAAAAAACAGGATACCCAAAAAATATTCAAAACTTTATAGGTAAAAAAACATTCAATGAAGATAATAAATTATATGGTATGTACACCATATACATAAATGTTATATGGTTATGTTAATAGTTGGATAAATTGATTTACATATAGAATCTAGTTGAATACACATTAGTTAGGGGAATGAAATTTGGAGAGTCCACAAAGGAAAACCATATTATGATTTTTTTTATTTATACATAGTTGATGACTAGGAAAGAAAAAGGTAATGATTAATCCTTCTTTAAAAAGAGAAAGAAATAACCACAGTCATCAAGAGAAATAACTTAGTTGAAATAATATGTAAAATTTCCATGATAATGTATACTTTATATAAATGAACAATTAATTAGGTGAAATATACTTTTTAGGAGTTTTATAAAAAAATTATTTTGATATAAGAAATATACTTGATCATTTATATTTTTTTAAAATATATATTTAATAAAACTAGGAGAAAAATATTAATTCTATGAACTATGAAAATTTCATGATAAACAATCGTATATGAAGAAAGTATTTTTGGATATATGTATTTATTCTTAAAATAATAGAATAAGATACTTTTCAAAATTTAGTAAAAAAATTTCAATTAGAGAACATTATAAAAACATTAAAACTATTAAATAATTTCAAGAAATTGATAATGTGCCAAAAATATATTGATGAATAGATAAGGATATTTAAAAAATCATATAATGTATATGTATTTGTAAAAAAGTGAATCTCTCAACCTAGATGAAGAGATAAGGTTTTTGTCTTTTATAAGAAACTTGTTCAGTAAAATTTGAGTCAAGGGGAAACTAAATTTTGAGAGGACATAAAAATCATATGAATATAAAATAAAAATTATGGTCATTTTATAAATAATTCAATTTACCCAAATTTAATGACTTTTCATATTATATTTTTTTGAAAATAATATTGGCAACAAATCTATTATGGTTTGAGAAATAATGTTATCAAAACATCCATCCACATTGTTACATTTTTTATTGAATAAAATATAAAATATGAAATCATATGGAAGTAAAAAACCAAAAATGTTTTTTAAAATACAATTAATAGGATTTAATCAAACCATAATTATGATTTCATTATAAACATTAACAAATATGTCTTATGAAATTAATTTCGAGACAAAGAACCCCTAAACATATTTAATTTTCACATATGAAGAACATATATTTTTTGATTTAAATTGAAACCTTTAATACCATGAAAAAATTCTGGGTCATTACTAAAAATATTGTTGCGCAATTAGATACATAATTCTATATAATTAATGGTTTATTATAAGAAGTAAATCTCATTGGTGAAAATTTGAGATAATGAACACTTACCTAATTAATAACTAACACTAAAGCACTTCAATATCCTGCATAACAAAAAATTACTATCTTTGTATTATATTTAATAAACATACTTAGATCCAAAACCTTATATAAACATAATTTTTTAAAATAATAAATTTTTATATTAGTTATTTATTATTTGATTTCAATTTCTTTTGTGTATAATCATCATCATTTGAACATGTTTCATAGTAGAGGTGTGGTTATTAATTCATCCCCAAAATGTTCACAATTATAAAATAATAAAAGTTATTGGATTTGATATTATTTGATTATTTATAATGTGATAATATTATTTTATTATATATTTTTATTCATTTCATGTATATGAAATCGGTGAAATGCATGTTTATGTGATTTTTTAATGGCATAAAGGTTGTATCTTGATTAATTATTTTAAAAAAATGTTACTATTAGATAACAAAAATAAAATATTTATTTTCTTATTAATATCATATATTATCATTAATTATGTTATCATATTCAACTATGATATTATTTTAGAGCCTAGTTCAAGAAGGGGGTTAGGTCCTCCCAAATTAGAACATACCATATTTAATGAATAATTATTATTATGAATGTGTCATATTTTCAAATAATATCATTATTAGAGAATAATAATTCTATTATTTGGATAAATGTTTTGTTTGAATTATTTTAAAAATATTTTAATAAATTAGATAGAAACTATATGAAAAAACGATATACGTTTCTTTAAAGAGGCAGTAGTCCATACAATGCACGATTAACATCTTTATTTTTAAATAACTGAGAGGGAAACAAGTTGGATAATAATTTTTTATTCATAATAATAATTGTATTATATGTGACATATTCTTTTACCCACGTTCACCCTTATAGTTAGTGAAGAGATCTGTTTGCCATTAATGGATGTCATCACTTCGCGGAGGCGGTAGTCGACACAACATATGAATGAAAGTTTTTTCATAATTAAAAAATTAAATGGGGGTTAATAGATATTCCCTTATAATAATAACATTATTTGTTAAAAAATATTAATTTAATTATATAGGAATTGAGAAATTATGTTTGTGAAATTAATGAATAAATTAAAAGAGGTTTAGGAAAAATTACTCCCACTGAGAATTTATGTATTCCCTTAGAAGAATCCATGGAAATTGAGCTATCAATACTAAATAATCTGACTAGAGGATCAGTTTATGAGAATGGGGTTATAATAAAATAATATGGGGTATAGTTTCAGGTATAAATAGAATTTTTGGGGGGCCTTTCGGGGTAAAGAGAGGTCCCTTTTATAAGTTGTCAGAATTAATGTTTTATAAATATTTTGACTTAATATAAAGAGGGAACATGTTAAAAATATATATAAGACTGAATAATTATTAATAATGGAGTAGGGGATGATATATGGTCTATAATACCTTAACTATTCCTTTACACACATTTTGAATTGATGTTTTTTTCTCCCTTACTCTTAGAATTTTTTCTTTTTCTATTTTTGGGTTTTTTATGGTTACTAGTTATTACCAGTGTAATTTACTTTTAATGAATTAAAATAAAACTGATTTTTTTAAATAATTTTTAATTAATAATCTAAAATATTTAATTTTTTGTTAAGTTTTATTATTATCTTTAATAAGATTCAGTTTTAACATTATCCCTTTTAACAAAAAAAATTCCATTTTTTGAAAAAGTGTATATTTAAACTTAAAATTTATGTGTAACATAAAATTATCAATGTATTTCTATTTCATGATATAAATTGTTTTAAAATAAAAAAAATTAATTCACGTGTAATTATAATCAATTATAAAATAAATTATAATATTTTTTTTAAAATGAAAATACCATATCATATTTTATTGGAAAATATTACATAAGTACAAAACAATTTAGTCATTTTTTAACTCCAAAAGGTATTTTAAAATGAATAACTATTATCCATAAATACTTATTTAATGTTTTATAAATTTAAATGTAAATATTATATTGTAGAAAATCATAAAATGTTTGGATTTTGTAAAAAATTATTTTTTTCAATTCACATTAAAAATCATTTACTTTGGAAAAATAGTAAAAATTTAACCTAGGATTATATTGTTATTAATTGTAAAAAAATATTTTGTTAAATTTATAATATAAAATTTTTATATTTATCTTTTAAATTAAAATACAATATATACTAATTAACATCCTTTATTGAAAAATTAACAATTAAAAAATTAATTGTTCTTAATAGTACAATATTACAATTTACAATTTAAGTGAAATTTATAAAATTTTTATAGAATTATATTAATTCATTTGGATAATATATATATATATATATATTTATTTATATATTACATAATAAAATAATTCTTTTAAAAAACTATTACATTTACACTAAAAACATTTTTAAAAATAGATTAAAATAAATTATTTATATTAAAAATTTTAAACTCAGTCTATTGGTATTAAAAAAATATATTTAATATTATAAATACATCATATCATATTTTTCTATAATAATATTAAATTTAATATTCAATATATAATGATATCTATAAATAATATTTAAATATTTTATTTTGTTTTAAATTTGAGTTACCTTACACTTAATTTACTGACAAAAATAAAAACGTTAGTATACCAATTATATAGATGTATATCCAATGATCATATTCTCAATTTACAAATTTTAAATGACCATATTTTCAGAAACCATATTTCCAATTACCATATTTTTTTCATACATATGGGCATAATAAATTAATGTATTCTATTCTCACTTCTTAGGTCACAATTCTAATTTTCATAGATTTCATGTTTTATCACACAATATGCTTTTAAATTTCATGATTTTTTTCTTTATTATTGGTGATCTTTTAATATTAGTAATCCTTGTTGGTGAATAAGTACTAGAAGATCTCCTAGTGTTTAATGTATTTCCCATTTTCAATTTTTTTCTATTTTAATTTAAATACTCTTAAAGGATGTAATAATCCTTGTTTGGTAATAATCCATGTTGTATTCTACCTAGATTCATATTAATTTTTAATGTGTTACTATGATTAGATAATATGTTCTTATTTTAATCTCTATAATATATGTGTTATTATCGAATCAATTTCATTTATGTTTTAAAAATATTTCTAATTATGAACATATATATAATGGAAAGAGTATTCTTCCTAACAACCTAAAGTGTTATATACTCACAATGGTTGTTGCATATTATTTTTCATCTTTTTGGATCTCATTATTTTTATCATTTCTTTTTCTTATTATATTATTTCTCCGGGTAATTTAGGAGGGTGGGGTTTTTTTAGTTTTATGGGGTAGGGTTTTTAAATATTGGGGATATTCGTTTCATCAGCGCCACCTCATGTGGCGCTGAAGAAAAAAGGGGCAAAGCGCCACTTTAAGTGGTGCTTTGACCCCACACCCCCAAACCCGATATATATATATCTATATATATATAATAAATTGATTTATTATAATAAATATAAAAACATATAATAAATACATAATTATATTTTTTATGATAAATACAAAAATTGTAATGAACATATTTATTTATAATAAATATCTAATGAATGTTTTAATAAATATTATAATATTATTATAATAAATATACATTTTTTAAAAATTTATTATACATTTATTAAAAATATTATAATGTTATAATAAATATCTAATAAATGTTTTAATAAATACTATTATAATAAATCCATATTAAATGTATAATAAATATTTATAATAAATACTCATTATAATTAAATATTATAATATTTATAATAATAAATATCAAATAAATGTATAGTAAATCTTATTATAATAAATATACATTTATAATATCTATTATAATAAATATTATTATAATATTTATTATAATAAATGTATAATAAATATTATTATAATATATATTATAATAAATGTATAAAAAATATTATTATAATAAATATTATAATAATTGTTAATAAATATATACTAAATGTATAATAAATATTTATAATACATTTATTATAAATGTATATTTATTATAATAAATATTATAATATTTAATTAGAATGAGTGTATATTTCTATTTATATTTATAATAAATATACATTTATTTATTATAGTAAATCTATATTAATTTTATACATTTATTATTATAAATATGAAAAATAAATTTATAATAAAAATTATATTAAATTTATTTTTTAATTATAATATAATAATTGTAATATGTAATTATTTATCTGTATTATTTAATTATCATATCTATATTTATTATATTTATAATTATGTTATTATATTATAAATTAATGTAATATGTAATATAATATAATATAAGTAATATGATAAATTTATTTTTTAATTATAATAAATATATATTTATAATTATATAAATGTATAATAAATATAATAAATATAAATGTATAATTACATATTACATTTATTATAATAAATAAATAATTACATATTGCATTTGTTATAATATATAAATGTATATTTATAATTACATTTATAAATGTATATTTATTATAATAAATATATAATTATTGTAGTTATATAATTATTATAATTATATAATTACTGTGAAAATATAATCATCGTAAATATATACTTATTATATATTTATATACATATATAATTAATAAGGTTTATTTATATAAAGATATGATTATAATATTTATATCATTATAATAATTATATAATTAAAAATATAATTAATATATAATTAAAAATATAATAAATATATAGTTATAAATATAATAAATATATGATTATAGTAATTACATAATTATAATAAATATGTAATTATAATAATTAAAGAATATTTAATAATGTTTATTTATATAAAGATAAATTATTTTAATAATGTTTATTTAAAAATAAATTTATAAATTTTAAATATAAGGTTTATTTATATATAATTATTTATAAATTTATAATTATTTATAAATTTATAAACTTATATATAATTATTTTAATACATAATTAAACCATATCAAATTTATTTATAAATTTATATATTTATAAATAAACATTGTTTAAATTATTTATATTTATTATATTTACTATAATATATTATAATTCTGCTTTTATTAAATTTATAATTATGTATTTATCATAATATTATATTATGTATTAAATTTATAATTATGTATTTATATTTAACAAGGTTTATATATAATAAATATTTAATTATAATTATATAATATTATAATAATTATAATAAACCTTATTAAATATAAATAATTATATATATATTATTATAATTATTATAATATTTATATATATAATTATTTATATTTAAATACCTAATTATAAATATAATATTATAATAAATAAATAATTATAAATTTAATAAATACATAATTGTAATATATTATAATAAATACGTAATTATAAATACATAATTGTAATATATTATAATAAATACAAGATTATAATATATTATAATATAAATACATAATTATAATATATTATAATATATTATAATAAATACATTATTATAAATTTAATAAATACACAATTATAATATATTATAATAAATAAAAATAATAAAAATAATTTTAAATAATGTTTATATATATATATATATAATTAAAAATAAATTTAATATGGTTTATTTATATATTTAAATAATAATATATAAATTTAAAAGTAATTTATAAATACATTTAATATGGTTTATTTTGGTATTATAATACATAATTAGAAATTTAATACATAATTATAATATTATAATAAATACATAATTATTATATATTTTAATAAATGTAATAAATATAAATAATTTTAAAAGGTTATATATATAATTTTAATAATGTTTATATATTTAATTATATATTTATTATATTTATAATTATATAATTATTGTAATTATATTTGTATATTTATTATAATTATATAATTATTATATTTACAATTATATATTTATTATAATTGTTGTAATTATATAATTATTAAATTTTTAATTATATATTTATTATAAATATACAATTGTTAAATTTATATATTTGTTATAATTATATAATTATTATAATTTCATATTTATTAGAATTGTATATTTATTATAATTATAAAATTTTTATAATTATAACAAACATATCTATAAATTTATTGTATTTATTTTAGTAATTATATTTATTATAATTAATTATATATAACATTTATTTCATTATTTTATTATATAATTAAATAAGGTTTATAACTACATAAATTTATATTTTATAATTATATAATTATAAATATATTTATAAAGATAATTATAAATAAGTTAACATTTTAAATACATATTTATAAGTATATTTTTAAACTTTTAATTATTTATTTTGTAATTATTTATTTAAAATGGGATGGGGTGCAAAAAAAACAAAGCAAAAAAACAAGCTTTTAATTATTTATTTTTTAATTATTTATTTAAAAATGGATGGGGTGAAAAAAGAAAAAAACAATAAAACAATAAAAGGGAGGGGTGTGAAAAACAAAAAAAAATATTTAAAAAGGGATGGGGTGAAAAAAAACAAAACAAAAAACAAAAAAGGGAGGGGTTTGCAAAAAAAAGGGGGTGTGCAAAAAAAATGGTGTGCAAAAAAAAAGGGTGGTGCTAGCCACCCAAAACGTTGAGCGCCACTTCATGTGGCCCTCAACAAACCCATTCCCCTAAATTTATTCACCCTAAACCAATAAAAAAATAAAAAAATAAACCCCCCACCCCAAATTTTCCTATTTCTCCGCATATTTCTATTTTATCTGTCTTAGACTTACTGAAACGTAAATTTTTTTACTTTCAAACAGTTTAAGGGAATGTGAAAAACCATGGGACATAAACCGCACAAGAACAAAACTGACACAAACCAACATCAAAGAGCACCATAACAAACAACAACAACATACCAGCACAACCACTAATAATCATAATAACCATACTCGTCACCACACCCGACACATGAGTCCTCCTCCACAGTAGCCAATTCCCTTTCAGAAGCTGGTTTATATTGCCTCCAGAGATTATCGCCTTGGACCTGGCTCCTCATTTGATGCATAGAGTGCTTCCCCTTGCTCGATTGTATGGATATGGTGTCTTTTTTGAATGCAATGATCACCCCACAATCTCGTTTAGAAGATGATCTGGTAATCACCGCGCACGCCAGATAAGAATAATGCTTCGTTATTTTTCTTCTTGGGATAACCGACAACATTCCAACATCCTCATTCATCCTCTTTTTCCCACCTTGAACTATATCACTAAGGGATCGAGTGCCCAATTCACTCAGATTTTCGTTATCACCCCCGGTTATATACCCCCTCTTGTCAAAATGAATCACTGACAATGGTTCCTTGAACCCATTGTCCTTTCACCTCCCCGGTCTAGGTGTGTTGCATTCAATCAATGAACGACACCTACCCGCAGCTCCATTGTCTTTAGGATAATCCTTCCCCTAACCCTCTGCCACTATCCTCATAATCTCTTATTTGTATTAAAAATTTCCAATGTCCCGGTTAGGATGCTCCTCCACCGGTAAAGAGATCTCCTCACAACCCCACCATTCATACATTTGATTTTCCTGGTAGCCCTCATCCACACCTCCGACATCCACATGATCAGTGTCTAGACCTACTTTTGAGAGACTATCAAACTTGTTGCTCAGCTAAAGTAGAGGCCTCACCAGTAGAGTAGGACTTCTATCTTCTCAATTCCTGACTGAACTGGTCACCTCCATGGTAGTCACAAAACCTTCACCTTCAGCAATTTCTCAATTCTCTTCCATAGTTATATTCCTTTGAGGTTCTTCGTGACTCTCCTCACGATTAGTATTGACCTCCTTCCGTGAACACTACCTGGATGGCCCCTTAAATTCCTGTTTCAGCCTTCTAAACATATCAGAAACCATTGTGTTGGGAACCAATGCTTCCTTCTCCACAAGACTAAGAGCACAAACTTCGGGCTCCATGTGAACTCCCTCCAAGGCATCCTTCTCCAATAGACACAGCGGTTGAACCCTTCCAAAACTCTCTTGACCATTTGCCCTCTAAAATGGAACAGCCCCCCTAAAAACTATAGTTACATTATCTTTTGATCTTTCCTCCCTCCTTTCCAAGACCTGGGTTGAAGGTATACTTCGGCAAACCCCCAGAGAGTGACCCAGACGGTTATAGGACGATCAAAATTCAGTCCAATTTTCATAAATGACCCTTTGCATGAATCTATATTCCTCTCCAATGGTATTCCAAACAAAATCAAAAGGAATTTGGGAAGCATCAATTTCAACACAGACTTGGGGATTAACTAGATGTCACACTACCTCTGTTTGGATATAGGCATATAAAAACCTCCAGATGAGGTTACCCAACAATATGATAATAGAAGGATTTTGAAAAGGTATTGGAAGGTTAAGAATGCTTAAACAATCCACCGCCGAGGGAGGATCACGATCCATATGAAAGTAGAATGACCAGTGTAGGAGGAAGAATCAAATCCCATTTCAGCTGCAAGGGGCTGATAACCAAGCTTTGATAAGGTCCTCCTCCAATTCAAACCGGATTATGATTTTGTGGCTGTCCATTAAACCAACAACTAGCCTTTCTTGGAGATCCTATGAGGAAAACATGAATCTCTCGAAGGTATCAACAGAAGTTCGCCTTTGTTTGAAGCGGGCAATCAGGGTGAGGTTACGAAGCACTGAGGACTCCGTGAACAAAGATGATAAAATCTTTAGGTTGGGGATTCCATCAAGGAGAGACGGGACTTTGGGACTTACAGACACTTTCGGAAAAGAGGGTAAGAAAATAGGGTTGGAGAAGGTCCTAAAAGGAAACCATGCTCTCCTATGGGAAGACGGTGCCGCCTCCCCAAAAAGGGTGGGGGAGCCGGAGCGTTGGACGCCATCATCACCTCCATGGAAGAAGCATCACTAGGGTTTCACCCAAGAAGCCTCCAATGTCCCAGTGATGGGTATTTTTCAAGGAATACATTTATTGATTTCTAAATGAGGGTGATAGGATGTGTAATGGTATTTAAGGATATTTTCATTTAATGTTTTTAAATTAATAAATGTTTTATGTAATATATTTTACTTTTTTTCTACTTATTCTACATATTCATGGGTATTTTGGGGTGTCTTTAAGTTAAAAACCTAATAGGTAAATGGATATACCCACAATAAATATGTGTACATTAGTGTTTACGTAATTATGTGTTAATTTAATTTTCATTTTAGGTTACTAATTTTTTTTTCATGGTTCATTTTTTATTATTCTATTCAATTTTTCATAGATGTTCAAATATAATGGTAGAAGAATGTTTTCAATGTATTAGAACACTAAATTATTAATTTTTATTCATTTTATCCATTAATATTTTATATGTATTTTATTCCTATCATATAATTATTATCCTCAGACTATTCACGTCTATTAATGATTAAATTATTTTACCATTTTATTTGATCAATTCATAATTTGACATTTTAATTTAGTTATTTTCACTTCATGAATTGTAGTATGTGATATTCTATGTATGGAAATAATTTCACTATGGTAAATTATTTTATTGATTATTTATTTCATTGTATATGCTAGTTAGAAAATATAAAGATTCAGTGGATGTGTTAGAGGAAAGTGGTGGTCAACATTCGGTTTTAGGATATTTAGGCTGGGTTATTACATGTGATGTTGTATGGAAAAGATAATTTTATTTAATGAAATAGAATGTTTCATTTTTATGTGTTTTTTGAAGACTTTATTTTTTAAATTAATATATATTGAACTATAAATAATAAATATTTTTTTTAATGATAAATTTGGTTTTATTTTTAAATATGATATATTCTATTTTTTCTTTAATTTATGGCGATTTAGGTTATGGTATTGAGTTTTACTTCTACATTACTATTGGTGAAGATAAACCCTTCTGTTTAGAGAATTACCATGTGGTGTTTTGGATAAGGATTATTTTAATATCCATGAAAGGATGATTGAATTTGTTTTAACATGTAATGATATTAAATATATAAAATAAATATATAAATGAAAAAAAATTTAAAAAATCCCAAAGTAGATTTATCTATAGATATGAAATAATGAGAAGATGGAGAAAAATGGAGATGAATTCCAGGATATGGAGAATACGTGTAACTGCATACAAGAGTAATTGTAGACCACTCCACGATTTTCTATTAGGATTTAGTGATGACCAAATATAAATATTTATTAATATAAATATCCTTGGATACTATAACAGGATGACTTGAAGAATTTTATTTTGAAAAAATAATGGTGGTGTTCAAGGAGAGATATGATTGGACTAGTTTATTTCAATAAATATTATAATGTGAAAGTGAATCGTGAATAACTGTTTTATGATATTTATTTTCAAGTATAAACAATAGATTATCACTAACTAGTTTTCTTGTGCGAACAATTTAATGGATGTTAAATTGGACTTATAGTTCAGATTAATTTTTTATATTATTTATTATGGGGTATATATTCATTATTAATATGATAAAATTATTTTCTAATTATCATGGTAATTTAATAATGATTAAAAAAGTATTATTTAATATCAATGTTAAGGGTAATTATTTTACCCCTGATCATTATATAAATTAGGGTCACCTGTGGATAAATATGATTTTAGGTCACATGATCACTGAATGGATTTTTCATCTTGACGAAGGAATGGATTAATTAAAAGCTTAGAGAATAAGTATTTCGAAATAAAATTAATTAAATCTATTTCCAATGATAATCAAGTAATACTGAAATTATTTCTGATCAATATATTTTATGATCATGGATATCACAATCATGCTCACATTAATCTCATTTATTTTGTAATTTTCTATTTTCATTAATAAAATAAAAATAAACTAGATCTGGATTTCATGAATTTTAAATAAAATTCTTATATTATATAATAAACATATTCCCTATGTGATCAACTCTAGACATCCACAGAACATTTATTTTTTAGAGTGACAAAGGACATATTAAAATTTAAACATTTTTTACCATGTGGTTTAGTAACATTTTATGGTCATGAAAATTGTTATCTTTTAGGAATAAATTTATTAAATTACATATAAATAATGATGTAAATTAATATTAATGAGGATACATTTGAAAAAGAATCTATATGAAAATAGTTGAGGGAATTCCAGTATTTTAATGAAGAATTCCATGTTCAAATAATATAATTAAGAATAAATATGCTGATTTTAGAGTCATGAAAGTGACATTTGATAATTTTCAATTCATAATAATATCTATACCAGATTTGTAAAAGATTTCGTTCTCATAGGTGGATGTATAAAAATTTGAGGTCTTAATCTCCATGAATTAGCATGTATATTTATTTAAAAAGTAGTGATGTTTTTATATATGTTTTATGTATCATTACCTCAAAAAATGGACTATTTAAAATATTAGATATAATAGAGAAACATAAAAATATATATCTTGTAATGAAACATATTTTTTTATTAATATTATTATAGGATGTCCTGAGATAGTTGTATAAATTATTATAAACTTATAATATTTTAAAAAGGAGTCATCTAGATGAATTTACATGCATAAATTTTTTGACTATATCAAAAATGAAAACTGTTTATACATTAACTAAAATTTCTGTTTAAAAATTTAAATAATTATATTATAAAAATGAAAACAATGAATCTAATGTGAGTTATATGTGTTGCATAAAAACATAATGATGTTCAAAAAAATAGATGGATAAAATGGATGAATGTGTTTTAGAATAAAAACAATGTTTATATGTCAATAGGAAATCATATAATAAGAAAAATAAAGAGGCTTAAATAGAATAATAAAACTATAAATGTGTTATAATATTGATACATTTTTAATTTTACATTAAATGGGAATTATTAAATTTAAATAAAATAGAAAATGTTAATTAAATTTTTTTATACATAGTTCCATATGATATTAAGAATAAGAATGAGAATATTGAATTAATTATTATTATTTTATATCAATAAAAACATAATTTCGGATGATGGAATGATGTAATGGAATATGATTCAACTTCATATAAGAACCAAAATAAAATTAGATCCATTATTCCCCACATAAATATGTTAAACCTTTTAGTTACAATTGGAAAGGTGTGCATAAATAAACTGAACAAAATTTAGTCTGTGGGGTATAAATGTTATCATAATTAATATGATAATATAAAAATACAATAATTATATTGTGTAAAAATTATTAATTCCTTTATGGATGAAATAATATTTATATAACTTATTATTAGTGAAATTTTTGAAAATGATAGTATGTATTTTAGTGATACTGTTATAGCTTATATATATAGGTCATGTAGAAATTAAGAGATCTTGATGGTGTTCCTCTTGATGATCTTGATTCAAAAATGAATCCTAAAATTAAACTAAGTAATATTGTTGTAGGGGATTCTTTTTTTTAAAATGCTTCATTCATTGATGTAGGCTTCAGAAAATTTAATTCAATCTTTCAAATGAATGAAGTCATTTTTAATAGAAGTTCCTATAAAGGATAAACACATACCATTAATTTCTTTTTCACTTGATAATATGAATTCATTGGATTCTAGATATACATTACCATTGATTGTTATATTTTATACGATTTCCTTCAGCACTAGAAATCAAAAAATCAGAAAAGGTATTGGGTATTTTAGTTCTTTTGTTTGGAAAGACTGAGGAAAAGAATTTTCTTTTTATTTTTGATTCTAAGAATTCCAACTATCATTTTTTGGATTAACACTTTTTGGAATTTATTTAATTTTTGTATTACTATTTTGAAATGGATCAATTATATGATGGATTCTTCATTTTGAAGCATTAAAATGTGTTTTTCCTTGAGAAAATGAAGCATCTAATTGAGCAAGGTCACAAAATTGTCCACAATGACATATGTAGGCTAATCAATCAAAAAAAGCCAATCCAGAACTACTAAATTATGAAACTCATTGATGACATGTGAATATATATATGGATCAATATACTAATTATAAAGGAAAATTCTATAACACCAACAATATGATTTAAGGCCCTGGAGGAGGTGAAGAGACAACACTAGGGGAAGGCCTTATGCACCGACCATAGTTGAAAGTTCGCTTTAGGGAGAATTCAATGAATAAAATTTCATGCATAGAATAAAATGGATCACTATTAACTATAGAAGAATCTATTCATTGGATGATGAAACTAGATCTTGGATTCCATTTATTGACAGATTCAGATGGAAAAGGAAAATCCAACGTTTTTATGGGGTGTGGACATAACTACTTCCATCTTCATCCTCAATCGAGCATCGACATGAATCCTTGAAACATGGATGTCATATGAGGCTTGACATGTAAATCCATCGGTACTGAACGTCCTCTACACTTTTGGTAGCATCATGCATGTCATGAATGTGATGTCTCACTTAAAGAAGCTGGATGAAAAATGTATGTTGATGATCATCATCAAGTATGTGTGTGGGTCCCAGGCATATTATGTGTCTGACCCCAATGAAATTCATTTGAATATAACATTTGATTTCATATTCATTGAGATGGTGGAGTGGTATTAGAGTGCTGATAGAAATAGGTATGTTGTGTAATGAAGATATATTCATCATCAAGCACACTACAGTATATATACCGATGTTGGGATAGACAAAAAATATTTTGGTAGACCAGAGGTCCTCTCCTGCACCAATTATCACGTGCTCTGTAGATATTGAAATGCTAGGAATGGTCGAGGTGATTCCTACGGCATCATACACTATGGAGTTTTCTTCTCCACCATCAAACATGGAGAAATAACTTGACGTCGATCATTGAATTTTACAACACCAGTTTTTCTACTTTGACAAAATTATTAGGCCATAATCATTATCTATCTTTTCATTGTGGTAGATCGAATCCGTCGAGATACACTACACTATGGTCAACATTGAAACCTCATTTGGGAACTCAGAAAAATCCCCATTCTATCATATATTATTATTATTTGGATAATTTATTGATATCATAATCTAGGGCAGTGATGGTGAAGGATAAATATTAGTTGAGAGAATGGTTTAAAATTAAATGTGTATATTCATCCATGGAATGGGATACAAATAGAGTTCATTTGGAGGACCAATAGTTTGGCATTGTCATTCGTGGTAAAACCTACTAAGTCCATGTCGACCAAGACTATTTAAATTCATTCCACATTCATTTATGAAATTCTGATGAATGTGAGGAGAAGGATTCAAGGGAGGAGCATCTCACCGAAAATCTCATGAATTTACTTGGGCGCACCATGTTTCAGTGATTTCATTAAAATATAGTAATCATTTATATCTATATAATGTGATTCAAAATATTGAGGGGGGGGGGGGGGGGTTGTTGACATATTTCAATATAGTGATCAACATCACTAATGTTTTTTCTACCCCCATTATTTCCCTCTTTTATTTATAATTTTCCTAGATCAAAGTGGATGACCTCATTAAATATCCATTATGGTTGTTTAATTATATTAAAGATATGGTTAACAGTTTATGTTTATATAATGGAATTAAAATACCTCCAAAAAATAACCCCTCATTTTATCACCAAAAAATATATTGTATTCTTTAATTTCTTTTTCCCTTCATAGTATTCAATTGTTTTTGTGCTTGTGGACTGGTTATATATATCCAACATTTATGAATTGAAATGGATTTCTTAATAGGTTCTTTTTTAGTGTCACCCAATTTTATTTAATGTAAATATAATCATATAAATTATTTAGTGATTTTTTATTTATTTCTTTTCAAGTGTAAGGAAAAATATTTTTTGAAGGATTTACTTTAGAGGGGAAATAGACAATTTACCTATAAAATTTTGGTCTCTATGAATATAATCTCTAAAATTAAGGAAAAATATATTTATTATCCAATTTTTGGTAGATATCATATAATGAAAATTATGGTTGTTGGGGTATAAGTGTAGTCTAGATAGAATATCTATTGGATAAGATCCTTTTATAATTGTTTATAATGAATAGAAAAATCATATACCATATATTTTATTCTAGCACTATGTAATCCTTATTACATATAAGGGATCCCAACACTATGGATATTGAGAAGAATATTTTTTTGGATCCCTATATTATATTTGAATTTTCAATTACTTGAAAGACTCCCCTATTTATAATATTACCAAAGTACATGGTGGGAAATGTTTAGAATCTATTGGGGATTATTATAATGGTTAGGAGGGAGATATTGAATAGGTTACCCCCCTTCACTAGATTTTTTTCTATGTGGTGTTTGAAAATAATTTACAGTAGTATAATGATGTTAGTGACGAGTTAAAATTTTTTCAAATGAACCATATGTTCCTCCATCTCTTATTGAAGGGATATAGTTGTAATGGATTTTATTATACTAGAAATTGGAAAATAAAAGATCTTATTAATAATGATGATCGATTCACTGTATAACATTAGAAGAGTTATAGATCTTGAAATGATTAGTCAAGAACCGATTGAATTGGTATTAAAATCTCTTATTAATGTGAATTAATTCGATGACATCTCTTCACCTTCATGGGAGATAGTTAAAATAAAATCCAACAATTAATAAAATGAAACATAAGATCACATAAACATTATAGTAAACTTTTATTTGGAAAGGGATATCAAAGGAGTAATTTTTTTCAAGGTATAGTTAAGGAGATGTAAACACTGGATAAATATAAAATATTCACGAGGAATCAAAATAATTTAAAATTTTCATGGAATTATATGAAAAATAAAAATTCTAATAAATTGTGTCATAATTTAATAGATTAGACTAACCGAGTATAATGGGATTGACAGAAATTTTGGGAATACATTGAGGTCCAAAAAATAAAATCTAAAAATAAATATTGATTATTTATATTGGGAGTTATGAATTGAATATATTTCATTTTACCTTTCTTTTAATGGGAATATCAATATTACATAATGTATTTTTCTCTTTTTCATGAATTTCTCTTGGCCTTTCTGTAATAATGATTTTTATGCAACAAATAAGGGCACTATGTTACATTTATTTCATGTCATGAAAAAACATTATGGGTATCCTAATATTAGTGTATACATGATAATTATAAATTTATATAAAACCCCTCACCATCCAATTTAATTCCCAAAAAATTATATTTAATTAAGATATAAAGATACTCTTACGGTATGAAATAATATATGTTGACATCATAAAATCAAAAAGTTAAATTTTTATTGAAAAATGGATATGTTAATAATCTAATAGGAATTGATTTTATTAATAAAGAAACATATAAATATTCAATCATTTCTATTTTTGTATAATTTTTAATCATAATTGAGACTCATTAAGAGATACCTGAATAATGAATCTCCTTAAGTATAAATTTATATGGGATTTTGGAAACATAAAATATTTTCTAATTTTATAAATTAACAATATGAAACATGATATATATTTGAATTAATTAAATTATCCTGAGTTAGTTTTGTTAAAATATCATTTTTATCGAAAAAATTCATTTATGTAATATAATTTTTTTGTAGAATGATATATATCAATGAGGATTGATATTAAAATATTCAATAAAATACTAATGTTGTTGGTCCAAGGGTACCCAATCTCATTTTTATTTATAATTTGACATTCCATGATATATTGTGTAGTATTCAATTATTTAAAATATTCATATCATATTATTTACATAATCCTTGAAATGAAATTATACACATTTTACATTATTTGTATGAAACTATTGATTTATGGTTTTTTACACTAAAAAATTATAAAATAATTATTGGTTTTATAGATTCATGTTATTTATTAGATAAACATTAAAATAATGGGAATGATTTATATTCATTGTTTATGGTTCTTTAATATCATGGTAATTATTGAAATAATCAATTTCTGAAACATTTTCAAATCACATCAAGGTGATAGGATATCAAAAGGTATGCATAATTTTTTTTGCTTATGATCAAAGAAATGAAAATTTTAAAACATTTTTTACATATAAAATACCTTTTTATTTTAATTAATTTCTTATATCACTAGGATAAAATCATTTTTTTCAACAGTGATATAAAAACACACACATAAAATGAATTTTTTCTTAAATAAAATATTATAAATAAAAACATGATTAATGAGAGATGGGAAATATTAATTGATTATAGGACTTATATAATTATTATTGATCTACTAAATATAATTTTCAACTATTTTTATGGAATATAATATTTTATAACTCAAAATTTATAATTTTTCATTTCAAATATGTTTGATGAATGTTTTTTTGTGGAGATCCAATTTGATTTTGATTTTGGGTTGTTTTTAAAAATAAATGTGGAAAAAGAAATTATTTACTATTATGTGAGACTTTGGAAAGTGGTTAATCATTTTTGTAGTAGTTTTAATTAATTTTATACCCTAACAAAAAAATTCATAAGGGAAACAAATATTATGGTTCATACATTATATAAAAGGATTCAGTACATCCAAAGGGTTGTTGAAAACTATTCATTGGTGGTTTCTTATATGCTCTGTAATTTATCATAGATGGGGTGTTTTAAATTAATATTTGATAGTTCTAAAAGTTTTCAAAAATTCTAGGAAATTAGTAACATTATAAAAAGAAAAAATTAATAAAAACTTTTGATGATGTATGTTGTGGTTTAGATGGAAATAAAATAATTTCCTATATGAAATGGGTATGTTAAGAGAATAATTTATAATTATCTAATAAATTCATGAATGATATACAAATGTATAAAATAATAAATAAATTTTTTGGGTGTAACAAGTGGTTTTTTGATAACAAAGAGTAGAAAGTAGATATAGAAGCCCAAACTATTGTAAAAATGTGCATTTGTGGAGGTTTAAATTGGATGACTGCCTATTGGTGGTAACAATTTACCTAATTAGTGACGCCCAAATTGTGGTCTCCTATATATTAAACTCCCCACCCATATTCCACCCCTTCTTCATTAGGCTCCATCCTCCCCACCACCACCGCCACCTCCACTCGTCTAGCCTGCTCCCCTCAACCTTATTGCCATACACTATCAAGCATCTCATTACATTGTGATGCCTCTCCCAACCCCTAATAGTAATATAATATTATATTAATCCCCACACTTTGACATACCACCTCCTCTAGACACCACAATCGCTACCATATTCCATCGAGCCCCTATATATTTCGCACCACCTGCCACATAAATCGAGCTTGCGGTCGTTTTTTATCAAGCCCCTCGCTACGCCACACGACCTTCCCCATCCACCAATCCCCCATATTTCATAGGTTTCTACCTTCTTAAACTCTTATTCATTAGTGCCGACTCAAATATCCAAACCCTTGTCTCTTTTAGTGATTCCTCACATATAGTCTACTTTTTCGAAACTACCTCATATAACCCATCCCCTCTACTTCTCCAGTATTACAGATGCCCTCCGTTATATTGGAATTTGGGGCACCTAAAACATGATCCACCTCTTCTATAATCCTAGAGTATTTTCCATTCATGTTTATCTATGGAAATATCATCTTGTTTTATGTAAATTATCATCCACTTCTAGAAGACTGTTATATATGTGTGACTCAAATCCATCAATGGACTTTAATATTTTTTTTACTTGAGTTGTTTATGAAAATGATTTCAAGGTATATGTGGGTTTTATGGATAACCAACACTCCAAAAATATAATAATGACATATTCCTTCCCAATTTCATACTACAACATCCAACCCCTTTTTCATTTTCTTGAGAATGTAGAAGGATATTACTTGGCCTTAAGTGACACCCCTGAGGGGAAAAAATCTTGAAATAAATTCCAAAGGACTCAAGGAAATAAGAGGTTGATTTTCCCTTTGGAAATAAAACAAACACAAAACATATACCATAACCTAACCACTAAATGATTCAAGATAAAAATGTATGATATCAGAAATAAATACCATTGATATCAATACCAATCTTCAATAGAGTACCACATCAGAAGACAACTATTATAGGACTACAAAGAGGAACACCAAACCAAAAATACCCAAGGACTACGAAGATATTACTCCACATATCCTAAAAAGCTCTATGATCCAACTCCAAAATTGATCCCAAGTATCATGATACACCAATAAAGAGGTGTGACACATTACCTTTACCTATGTCATTATAAACAATATCTACAGAAGGATCAAATTTCCAATGTAGGGGTGAGTAATGAAACTCAGTAAGATTTCCCCAAATTAATTGCATATCCACTCCACTAGGATAGAAAATTTTAGAATATATATATATATATATAATTTAAAAAAAATTAAAGATGACAATAAAAAACTAAACTTTTTCTATAAAAAATAGTTTAACAAACCAAAAGAATTTTCTTTAGAAAGAATCCATAAAAAAGTTAAACCATTAATAAAGTTAAATTTTTGAATAATATATTCAATTGGAAATTTCTAAGTGTTCATGAAACCATTGAACTCCATATATTGCTGATTAGTGACTCATCCTTTCACAAATCCATCCCCTAATGAAATATTTTGAAAGGTTAAATATCATAATTGTGTCCATCCCACAAATGATGAGGGAATATTCATACCATTGTCCGTCCAACATAAAGATGAACTCACACGAAAAATTTTATTCCAAAATGAAATGAATAAACAGCTATTTGTACCATTTCAATAAAACCGTTATTTGGATGAAATAAATTCAAACAAAAAATTTCCATAAATTGAACAAAGTGATTTTTTAAAATTAAAATTTTAAAATAAAGAAAACAATGAACTTGCAAGACCAATTTTCAAAAAATCCACCAGCCATCACTAAAGTAGGTTTATAAAAATATTTTCATATCATTCTCAAAATTAAATTCAACAAATTCAATCAATTAGAAACTTATCTTATGATTTCTAATAAGAAGAGTCAATAGTGAATCCACCTACATTAGAAATTACTGTGAAAATAAAGAACAAAACAAAAATACACAAAAAACTTGTTTTAATCTAAAACACCTGGTCGTATATCTGTTCCCATAAAATAAACACAACAATATATCATCATGATTTGAATTTAAAAAATTATATCTATCCATATTGTACTTTATCTAATAATAAAATATAGTGATTTAAAGTAGATCGAATAAAAACTATTCAAAACTACCATAAACAAATACTGGCCAAGGGAATTCGGATTTAATGCACCACGAAAAGCCTTTGTATCACTTATGGTTTGATTAGGAAGGAAACCACAACCATTTAGAGGAAACAATCTCGAGATAGAGATGAAATTTAATACAAATAGAGGCCTAGATGTAAAAACAAGTGAAATCCATATTTTTAGGATCTCACTTCTAACCCATGCATGGTTAGTCACACAATTTATCAAGCTATACATTAACAATGACCCAGCCTCTAATTCAAGGAGAATGTTGCACGAATGGTCGATATTTTTAGAAAACCATGTGCCAACTATTGAAAAATATCTATTTTCTACATTTAATTATTTCTATTGGGTGGACACACAGTTTAAAAAAACTAAGCTACAAACCATGTGCTTACCTAATGACCCCTATTTTACCTTTCACAGTTTCATATAACAGTTTTATAGTTTCCACAAACTGTTCTTAAACTATTAACCTTTATAAAACCCTTAAAATCATTCCAAGTGTCCTAAAAACCCTCCCAAACATCACCTAATCAATTTACATAATAAAAATGCATAAGGAAAGGGTCTATTACATGAAACCTTATCTACTACATTCTCCGAATCATTTGACATTATGTCCATAAAAAGTAGAAATCCATGACTCTCCTAGAAGCATTTGGGCCATTTCTTAACCATTTTCTTTTCACTCTCCCATGTCTCTTCATAAATCCAACTATGTTTCAATAAAACCCACACTATACTAATGATTTTACTTTGAAATTCTTTCTCTTTACTATCCAAAATCCATATGACAATATGAACCGATGAAGCATCTGGCTAGAGGTCATTGTGATCTCATAAAATCACATTGTCAAGATTAGACTGATACTTTTTCAATATAGATACACGAAACACATTATTCACTACACAGAACCATGGGGAAAAGCCAAAATATATTCCACCTAACCAACCAATTTTTTTTCTCAAAAGGGCTTAGGTATCAAGGAAATAACATTCCATTCTTTAAAAAATGATGTTGTCCAAGATTTTGAGAGATCCTAAAAAAATGATCAAACAACTCAAACATTAAGGACCGCCAATAATGATCCTTATAGGATTTCTAGTGTCTTTGAGTTGCCTCTATCAATTTTATGATCAACTGAATCTAATCTATTATATCTTAGACCAGTTCGTTTCCAAAAACTGAAGTCTAACCTATTTCAAACAAAAAAATTGTACAATGAAGAGGATTACCATAAAATGATTCAAATGGAACCATATTTATCAATGATTGATATTTTTTGTTATATTTGAACTCCACCACTGGTACGTGATCCTCCCATGAGCAACCAAATCCATTACACAAGAGCACAACATTTCTTCCAAAGATTCTTTAATCTATTTGTATTGTATGTCTATTTGAGGATGATACACCATACTCATAGTAAACTGAGTCCTAAGGGATTTCAATATGTATTACCAAAAATGATATGTAAAACTCATATCTCAATCTGTATCTACCATAAATGGTACATCATGATTCTTTATAACATCTTGAATATATATTTTTTACAATTCCTCCATCGTCTGAGATTAATGAATTGGTATGAAATGAGCCAAATTTGTGATGTGATCCATAATCACCCATATGAAACCTTGTTTCTGACCAATTCATCGGATACCAATTATAAAATACATTACTATACATTCCAATTTCCAAAAATAATAGGTAATTAATGAAACATACATACTTGATTACAATGTCTGCCTTAACATGATGAAAATTTAAGCATCTCAAAACAAACTCCACCTCCTTCATTTTCATGTCTACCCACTAAAATTTTGTTTTCAATTTATTATTCGTCATCAGTATTCTGGGATTCAAAACCCATATTGAATGGTGGTAAGCATGGATAAGTTGATCCTGACAAATAATAGGTACAACCATATTATTTTTGAACCAAAAAACTGCACTCAAATCCCGCATTAATCCCTCAATAGTCTCCCATCCATTTAATTTTGAACACATGGAAACACATTTTGAATCGGGTGCCTATGGATTTATAATTTTCGCAACGAAATACTATATAAAATAAACTATAAATAAATCTGGAACATCACCTTGGTATTCCCATTGAATGTTCATGTACGCTATTATTGACATCAACTACAACAAATCTGAACCCTCTTTTCCCACTGATCATATGACTTTCTACATGATTCATCTACCACAAAATTTTCATCACCTTGAGTTTATATTAAGTTAATGTCAATAATTGTGAGATACTAAAATAATCTTCTTTTTCTCATATTGAATTCCCTTTGATAGAAAATGGGTTTCAATCTATTTTGGTCCTTAATCATAGTAAATTTATCATCAAATTGTTAATGACTCCAAGTATTCAATTAATGTTCTATGAAATATAACACTAAAATAATTTGATTGGAAGTTTTTATCATTCATTCATAATGGTATTGATCAATAAGAAACAACATGGACCCCCTGTATAAGAACAAATCCCATCCCTTATCACGAAGCATCATAATACATAACATACCCTTGTCTCTATTCTAAAAAATCAAGATTTCTTATCATGTATGGTGAACATTAGTAACTTCAAAAGACTTATAAAATTCCTCTTTCCATAGTGATGTAACATTATTCCATGTCAAATATACCATTGGAAATTCTATTCATTAGTAATCATCAAAAAAATATTGGTAATAACTAGCAAGACAATGGAAACAGTGTATCTCAAAAACATTCTTTGTTTATTTCCATGAGACAACATTATCAATCTATTCTAGATCCATAAAACTCCTCTTTCATAGATTAAATGTTTAAGGAAATGTAATTATTTTATCCAGAAATCACACTATGATAATTTTCAATAAAGGAAATGATCTCTCAAGATTCCCATAATTTTCCTTATGTGCTACTCATGCTCAGTCATTTTACCTGAATATACCAATATTAATTCCCCTAAAACACCCAAAAAATATTCCAAATATCTCTATAATTTCATATCCTTATATTTCCAAAAGTCATCTTGTGTATTTTTAATTCTAAAATGTATTACTACTTAATCATAATGAACATGTTTACTCTTGAAAGCGGTATTTGGAATATCCTCTTCTAGGCCCACTATTGATGATGTCTTGAGATAAATTCAATTTTAAAGAAACACTTATCTCCAATCAATTTATCAAATTTTTAATCAATAAATATAATATTATACCCACTAGTTATCATAACAAGGTTAAACTTACGATAATCCACACACAACCAAATAGTTCCGTCAACCTTTTTGACAAACCAGATCGGTGCTGCCCCTAGAGGCCTGATTAGACTAATGAACATGTTTCTTTCAAGATCCTACAACTAAAATTTTACTTCTATCAATTCTATTGGTTAAATTAGTTATGAATGAATGGAAATTGGAATGGTCCTTATAATGAGATCAATTCTAAACACTACTTTTCGTATAGATAGAAATCCTGAGAAATGTTCCAGAAAAAATCCAGAAATTGATTAAAACCCACTAGAAAATAGATATTCACGATATCTTCCATAAATTCCAAATTCATTTCTTCAAATTGGTATGAGATCATTCAAGAATATTGAGAAAACAAGCATGTTTCACATTCATTTACACTACGGCCTCATCTAATTTGATTCTCAACACCATCCTCAGTCATATAACTAACTCTTTCAGTATAATTGTCATTGTGAGGCTTGAACATTGTCATCCAATCCAAATATAGAATAATATCATAAACAAAATTAAGAATAATAGATAGATCCCATATCATCTTAGCTCCATCAACTTTTATAGAACATTATTTAAAGATAAAGGCTCACATTCTCTTTGAGCAAGAAGAGTTTGTTGTTTCAAAATAGAAGGAATCATCTCCCAACTGAAATATAGAAAGTCAATAACAAAAGAAGAAATAAGTGAATGAAATTCATTTTATCAAAAATATATCATTCATAATTGTATAATAAAAATTATTGTACCTCACACTATTGATGGGCCAAATTGATCATCCACAATAACATTCTAGACTCCATAAAATTTCTTCCTCAAATAAATTTGTTCTTTATATCCTTTATGAGATTACCCCTATTGAGGATTAATGGTTTTCTGAGAATCACTCTGGATATCACGATTCGATCGATGAGGGGTATTCTTCTACCATCACCATTTGGAAGAATATGACATTTATGACACATGAGATGTTTCGCAAACACCCAACCTTAGAGCACTATGACAATATCACTGAAGAATCCCCATTTAGTTGCAATTATGACATGCTATAAGAGTTTTCATATAATATTTCATCATGTAATCAAAGGAAACAAATTGAATATATATTTTCTTTCTCTTTGGTTTTGTAGGTAGTTTTATCCATCCATCAATTTTATTATAATCCATTCCACTACATTTGAAATCAGTGTCCCTCTTCTACTTTTTCCCAGTATTAGAGTTGTCAGCATTTCTAGTCAGTATCAACATGATCCATCCATCCATATCACCTATGATGTCCCTTTCTACAACTATATATCTATTTATCATCAATTTATAATCCATCATATAGAGCATAAAAATCATTTGGCTAATCTCCTACCTCATCCAAAATTAATACATTCATTCCATCAAAGATATACCGGCATCATCATCAGGTGATAATTAAATAAATTCAAGAATATATCTACGTTATTTGTCACTATAAGGCTCTCTAGATTCAAGATGAATAATTCTATCATTACTGAAATCCAGAAAATATGAGGATATAATTTTTTTAACATATATTCAACATTCTCCCATGTAATGCCTCAGACTAATTTAGCCTAAACTGCTAAAAACCATCATTTTCATGTAAGATCCTCCAAATATATGTCTCCATCATGACATTCAAATCTCATGGTGTTCCAAGTAAATCAAATATTTGATTCACCTATTCAGCCACACCTCTTCTTTCTATGGTTATAAATCACCAATAATGATAGATGAATTCTATTTTTGAAAATGGATGCAATGATATTTTTTCCTATGGATCATCCCTTATATTCCCTCTGTTCACAGCATGAAAATCATAGAATTCACTCAGAACCTGATAATGGTTTACCTAAGGATCAGGTACAACTATTTTCTCATCATCTTTATCATTTTGGTTTATATGTTTCCTACAAGGTTCCATTTTATATATAGATAAAAACACAATTAGTATCACTCTATAGAAACTAAATATTTAGAAATTAAAAATTACACCATATCACAAATATCAAAATAGTTATTCCTAGGATTTAAAATTTTCCATGTTCAACCATTTTGTATAATTTCACTATACTTATGAAAAGATCACCACATCAAAATACAATTTTCATAATCTCAAAATTGAAAAATAATTTCAACACCTTTCAAAAATCATCTTATTTTTCACATTGTAATAAATCATTACTACAAATAATGTGTGATATCCTAATGGGAATTCATTAATAAAATTCATGTCAGGCTCATCTCAGTAGATACACCCATGAAAATGATATTTCAATTCCTGTGAGTGTCTCCTAAAACACTTATATACCCAAATCCCTGGTAACATGAATATAAACATAAAAACATAGTTACATAATTTTATGCTCCACATTTAAAGTACTAATAATATTACTAAATTCAATAGACATGACCTAAGGAATAGTCCAGAATGAATTAAAACTCTAAAACCAAGAATAGATAACTGAGTCAAATGATAACTAATGCTAATACCACTTTTAAGTCATGTACCAAAAAATATTACACAAATTGTAACATCTCGCCTCTCCTCAATGTATTGAGAATGTATAAGATCATTAATTTGACATAAGAAACATACCAAAGGAATCATATGATGGAAATAAATGGAATGGGTTAAATGTAATTGGGTGTTGATTTTCTTTTCAAAAAATAAAAGAACCAATACCAAACATACTATAACCAAAACCACTATATGATTCATGATAATAATGTAAGACAAATAAATTTAATACATTGATATATAATCCAAACATTAATAGAGTACCACATCAGAAGAAAACTAATAACAATGTACAAAGTGGAAGACATAACAATAAAGTCCCAAGGACTCTTAATACATTTCCCCATAGACCCCAACATGCTCTGTGCTCTAACTCCACAAATACATTCGAAGTATCCTGATGCACCACTAAATAAGTGTGATACATTATTGTTTCCTATGTCATAATAAACAAAATTTGAAAAAGTACCAATGTGTAAAATGGGGGTTATGTAATGAAACTTAGTAGGCATTCCCAAAATTACTTCTTGGCTCATTCCACTAGGATAGAACATGTGGGAACCTTTATAAAAATAATTCATATAAAAAACTTATCCTATATAATTTGAAATACTTTATTAAAAAATAAACGGTTTCAAAGAAAAGTTGTTTTCCAAACAAAAACTTCTTTCCATGGTAAATAATACACCATACTTTAAACCATTTCAAAAAATTCATTATGATATAATTCATTCCATCCCACATATCCATCCATGAATACATACATGCAACTCCCTATAGATGTGAGAGGTGGGTCATCCTTTCAATAATTCTTCACTTAATGAACCATTTTGAACGGGAAATGTTCATACCCATATACATCCCACAAATGACTGGGGAACTTTATGAACATATCCACCAAAATCACATGAACACACACTAACTGATTTTTAAATAAAATACAACTCCAAAAAACACTTTGATAAACAATAAATTTTATTAAAAACCATAAAAAAACCCATTTCCCTAAATAGAATAAATTCATATTTAAAAATCCACTTTATAAGTAAATAATATAATGAACACACAAAACCATCTTTTAATTATCCACAAAACAAAAATAAATAGGGTTTCTACCATGAATTTCATATCAATTTCACAATTAAAATAGTGATATCCAATCAATTTGAAACTAATAATATATATTCTTACATGTGGATTTTATACTGATGATACCTAACCCATAAATTATGGAGAAAATGCTCAACGACAAGAAAACACCCAAAAAAACTAGGTTTAAACTTTAAAAACCCGCCATAGATATCTTCCCCTAAAATCAATGAAAACATATCTCATCATGTTTGGCATTAAAAATAGTATATCTATTTATTTTGAACTAGATCTATGAATCCATGATATAGAAGGAAACTTTATCAATGAAAAAATATGAAAACTACTATAAACGAAGACATACCATGGGAATCGGTCTTCAAAGAATCAAGAAAAGTCTCTGGATAACTTTTGATTCAATTGTGAAATATTACATATCCATTGGGAAGAATAAATATTTTGTAATGTCACGGCCCATCCTCAGGGCCCGTGCTGTGACTACCCCAAGCCCACCTCCCATAGGCCAGGGGCTGGTGACTAGAACCAAAGGTGTAAATCCTCATAACAGGGAAGGCATTGCCTTTATAAAGAGAAAAAACACCACAGAGTACGCAATTTGAAGTAAACAATATGTAAACTTAAAACAAAAGTAAGTGCTGGAAAGTAAATGGGCCAGCATACAAACCCAACTAAAGTGCAGTACAACTGAAAAGTAAAGTACAAGAACTTAAAGACAATGCAGCAACCACTAGGATGACCTCTAGGAACTCCCACCTGATGGGTGAGTATCGTCAGTTTCGTCAGCTCCTCGAGTCTGGTCGTCCTCTCGGTGTACGTCCCACTTGATAGACCACCTCCCGGTGCCATCCTAATCCTCAAGCATCAACCTCGATCAACATTGTCCATCGTCTACATCTAATACAACGTAATGCGGGCATAGCCCGTGCAGGGTTGAGTATACGATACTCAGTAAGGACCCTGAGACTCCCGAAGGTCTCTAGAATCCACAAAGGCTAAACCAAAAAGAAAAGATACGAATACAATTATCAACCAACACTACTTAGGTATATGACCATGCATATACCTAAGTCATCAATTCTAGTTCCTCTCCAACACATGAGCTCAAGTACAACCTAGTACACACAAGAAATCATAACTCAATCCACAAAGGAAACTATGTCCCAATCCATACAGGAAAGCAAGCCAATCTTATCGAAGATAACGATTGAAAGTCAAGACTCAAATCACACAGGAATACTACTTCTGAAGAGAGGTGGAGATGATTAGATGTATCCTCTGAATCATTTCCTCTACCAATCCCACGTAGGATTCTAGTACACAAGTCATCACTCCAGAATCCACGGAGGATCCAAGTATAGTAGTCATCACTACCGAATACACGGAGGATCCAATTATTGTAGTCATCGATGCCGAACCCACAGAAGATCCAAGTACAGTTGACAACGCTGCTAAACCCACAATGGATCCTAGTATAGAAGTCATCTTCGTCGAACCCATGGAGGATCCCAGCACAATACACGTCGTCGTCGAACCCATGGAGGATCCTAGTATGGTAGACGTCGTCATTGAACCCACAGAGGATCCTAGTACGGTAGTCATCCTCGTCAAACCCACTGAGGATCCTAGTACGGTAGTCGTCCTCGTCGAACCCACTGAGGATCCTAGTACAGTAGTCCTCCTCCTCTAACCCACTGAGGATCCTATTATGGTATTCATCCTCGTCGAACCCACAGAGGATCCATGTACGGAAGTCGTCATCTTCGTTGCAACCAGCTCTAGGGTTCCCGCACACCGCACGCTCGATTCCAGGAGGGTCCGCTCCATGAGCCAAGGGTCGATAGATCATCTGTTATGAATTCCAGCATTGATGTATCACCAAGTTCCATATTGTCAAAAGGAACTCAATGCGACAGACGGCGCATCAATCGAACCCCCATTCTGAGAGTTATTGGCTTTTTCGTCCTAGGGGCCCGGTTGGTTTTAAAGTTAAAATAAACCGAGACGTACACCAACTATTTCCAAACCTCGAGTGAAGTAAGCCAAAAGAACCTTCTCACTATGAGGAATCCAAAAAAGTTGATGGAACGTCGATCGGACATCCAGAGCTCAAGTTATAAGTGTTTCTGCTCCGAGGGCCCGGTTGGTATCGTGTTCAAACCAACCCGGCCAAACACAAAGTTCTCCAAAACCTTGGGTGTAATATACCAAAACTCCCGTCTCGATCCAAGGATTCCAACGCAACTGACGGTGTGTCGATCGGATGTCCATAGCCCATGTTATAGGAATTTGAATGGATCTGTATGTAAATAGGGGGGTTGGGCCCTGTCCGATCCGGCCCAATACCCCATGGGTCAGCCCAAACCAGGTCTGGCCCAGTTGGGCGCGGTGCGGGCCGGATAGTGTGGCCCGGCCCGGCTGGCGTAGCCCATCCCAGCCGGCGCGTCCCGACCCAGCCGGCACGACCTGGCACGACGCGAGGGTCCGGCCCAGCACGGGCGGCCCGGCCTGGCGCGGGCGGTCCGGCCCGGCATAGGCGGTCCGACCCAGCGCGGGCGGCCGACCTAGCGTGGAATGGGGGATGGTGACACCCCCCCTTGAATCGAAATGGTGGCCCCCTCATGGTGGGGCCTTCCCTTGTCTGTTGGTCGGGGGTTACAACCCCCAGACTTCTTGAATCGGCCAACCATAGTGGCTGACCGTAGAGCCGCCGTAGGACCTGCCGGTCCCGCCTCCTGGAGCACCGGTGACCAGATGTCCGGCAACCCCCTTGTTGAACTGTCGTGGCTAAAGGCTGCGGCTTCCTCCTTTCTAGTGTGGCGCGACGACGCCGCTCGCCTCCGCTGAGGCCCACTCTTGGCCACGGCCACCTTCGGCATCACCGGCGCGGTGCGACGGCGCCGCGCTCCTTCCCCACGGCCCACTTCGGCTGTGGTTCTCTTGTTCCCGCGTAATGAAACGGCACCACGTCGCCTCAATTCAAAACCACAACTATGACCAACAACAAAAGGAGAGGATGGTCGGACGTGTTCGTGCGGTCAGACCTCCTCCAGTTATTTTGATAACAAGCAGCCAATAAATAATAAAGAATGTCAAAATAATAATAGTTGAATGATGAAACAACCCCTACCTCAATTCACAATGGTTGATCACTTGATGATGAAAGGGAAAGTTCCGCTGTTACATAGACGTTGCCACGGGATGATGACGTCGCTTTGTCAATCATCGAGAAAAAGGTAGTCAGGGTTGGCGCTGGCCTTCTTCTCGTTCTTCAACAAAGAGTATGGAGTTCTTCGCGGGAGGATGAAGCTCTTCAAAAACAAGAACTCTACCCAAAAACACAACACAAGAATCTAATCCCAAATAAAATAGGACACCTCTTATTTTATTACTCAAGCCATGCATTTCAAAAATCATATATTCAAAACCAAACACACCTAATTAATTAATCTTAAGTTGTCAAATTAATGAAGTGTTTAGATGGAATGAATTAATGTGGGGGGTGAGGAGGGGAGGAGTCACTTAATTAAAAAGGTGTTTATATGAGTTAGGTAATTTGAAAAGGTGGGGGCTCATGTGGGCCCCACCTCACCATTAATCCTCCCATGGGAAGTTAACAACCCGTGGGTCCCACTCTAACACCCACACCTAGGATCTAACAAATATGAAAGAGAAATAAAATTTGTAACACAATTTTATTTTTCTTTACACTTAAACCACATTATTAAACAACTCTTCCTGAGAAAATGCAACTCTAGTAATGGTCTTCTTAAGCAATTACCGGCGCTGCGGTTTAATCGGTGCCCTCGAATTTTGATTCTGAGCACCGGTTCAAAAGTTAGAAAAACCCGCTCATTTGTTCAGTGAACATACCAGAGCTAAACTTCGGAAATTGATTCCGGGCACACCGGGCCTCAGAATCCGGTGCCGTTAAGACTGTGTAATCGTAAAATCCCAAAGAATTTAAGAAAAAAATTTCGTTGAAATTTACAAGACTTTACATTACTCCCACCTCAGGTATATACGTCCCCATAAATATGCATCACAAACTAGGGAAACAAATGAGGGTACTGATAACGCATTTGAGCCTCCCGCTCCAATGTGCTCTCCTAGAGGTTCTCGTGCTGCCACCTGATGCGCACAAGAGGAATCGACCACCACATAGGACCCGCTCTTGTCGATCCTTGATCTCCATTGGGACCTCTACAAAAGGTTTCCCTTTCATCGATGTCCAACTCCCCATAGTCAATGATATGTTTCGGATCGTGCACGTATCTCCTCAGCTGAGATACGTGGAAAACATTGTGCACCCGGTGCAACTGAGGTGGAATATCCAGGCAATAAACCACCTGGCCTATCCTATAGAGAACTTCTAATGGTCCGATGAAGCACAGAGATAACTTGTCGACCCATCCAAATCTCCGTAATCCACATCGAGGTGAGACCTATAAGAAAACGTGGTCACCATCCTCGAACTCTAGTGGTCTCCGCCTCCTGTCAGCATAAGACTTCTGTTGGCTCTGAGCTATCCTCATCCGCTCCTGGATGACTGTAGACCCCGAAAAACGCGTCCCCAAAATTTTTCAAATGCTTCCATACATGATCCAAGATCGTAGTTCATTTCGCAAGCTTTGATTTGGTAGGTCGTAGGGCCCGAACGGAGTTACGGATTAGGAGTTATGGACGTTTGAAGTTGGGCTGGAAATCTGGCTCGCGAAGCCCATTCGCGAAGCCCCCCCTCCGTGATCGCGGAGCGCCGCCGCAAAGTAATGAGGCGAGAGGATCCGCGAAACCGTTTGATGTTTTCGATGTGCCGTGAGGACCCATCGCGAAGCACTAATGCGAAGCACCGATGCGAAGCACCCGTGCAGTGCGGTCCTGCGAAGCCCCGCCGCGAAGCGCCCCGACCATCACGACCTCGTGAAGATCCAGAGGCGGTGATGCTCCGTGAACGCATTTGACGTTCGCGAGCCGCCGCGAAGCACCAGAGGCGGTGATGCTCCACGAAGCTCCTGAGGCGGCGCGGATGTTCTGCTTCGCGGCACCCCTTCCTATAAATACCCAGCTCACCCCCCTTCTCGAGGACGGCCACGACCACTTCGCCCCTTGGGCGGCCGAGCGGAGCTCCGCATTGCGGCTCCGCGAAGCCATGCTCCGCGGGCATCTTCCTTCGCGTTGCTGCTCCGCGAGCCAAGACTCCAGGAGTCCATGCTCCGTGAGCCTATGCTCCGTGATGCTGCTCCGGGAGACCAAGCTCCGCAAGAGCCCTTTGCTCCGTGAGACTATGCTCCGCGCTGCTGCTCTGCGAGACCAAGCTCCGCGAGAGCCCTTTGCTCCGTGAGACCATGCTCCGTGAAGCTACTTCTCAAGACCAAGCTCCGCGAGATCCCTTTACTCTGCGAGAGACTATTGCTCCGCGAGGCCATGCTCCGCGAAGCTGGTTCGCGAAGACGTATTCTTCGCGAGGATCCCACCTTCGAGCCCACCGGTCCATACTGCGGGGGCGCAGCCCCCGCACCCCCGCTCGGGGTCAGTGCCAGGTTGTGGTCCCGGCCCTCCGGGCCGGTCCCTTCTCTACCGTCACAGACCCCCATGAAAAATGGAGAGTCGCACCGCGAACTTTTCGGGCTGGGATGCCGGGATTTTCCATTGCTCCCTTATGCGCTCCCACCTACCACCTATGGGACACCATGATTTGAGATACTCCTCCACACACCATGGAACACCTTGAGTTGACATATTCCTCTTGGTTTCATTCCATGTCATGAGTCGAGATTCTCATCATCAATTCCCCGGGTACCTTGAGTCGAACCATTCCTCAGGTAACTCCTCCAAACCCAATCACTTGGCTCCTATGCCAGGTTCAACCAGAAAGGGCCGCCCTTGCGTAAGTCCCAACACCAACCATTTCTAGGCACCTTCTGCCTAATAGTCCTATCTACATGACTATAAACCGTAGTACTCCCTATCTAACAAATGATAAGATGCCTCTTGCCCTATACGAGAGATGCCTTATGCTCCAAGCATGAGACGCCAGTAGTCCTATCTACATGACTATAAACCATAGTACTCCCTATCTAACAAATGATTGGATGCCTCTTTCCCTATACGAGAGATGCCTTATGCTCTAAGCATGAGATGCCAGTACTCCTATCTACATGACTATAAACTGTAGTAATCCCTATGTGCCAAACATAGGATGCCCCTTGCTCCAAGCGAGAGATGCCTCATGCTCCAAGCATGAGATGCTAATAGTCCTTTCTACATGACTATAAACTGTAGTAATCCCTATGTGCCAAACATAGGATCCCTCTTGCTCCAAGAAAGAGATGCCTCATGCTCCAAGCATGAGATGCTAATAGTCCTTTCTACATGACTATAAACTGTAGTAATCCCTATGTGCCAAACATAGGATGCCTCTCGCTTCTAATGAGAGATGCCTCATGCTCCTAGCATTAGATGCCAATAGTCCTACCTACCCGACTCTAAACTGTAGTATTATCCCTATGTTCCAAACATAGGATGCCTCCTCCATTAAACAAGATATGCCTTGTGATCCAAGCATAAGATGCCTAACGCCATGATCACAGTGTCGTAACATCAAGAGCGTTGGAATCCATTCAAACATTCCATCACTCCACCTCACGCTTTGCGTGTCCTTCGTTTGGATCATCATTTACTTCCAAGTCTTGAGGGACCCCCTAACAGTATGGATGCTCGACCCATGGTCCGCCTGCTGTCCTGGGCCAACGACCCGGAAGACTGATCACGTCTGGAAGGACCCCCTAACAGTATGGATGCTCGACCCATGGTCCGCCGGCTGTCCTGGGCCAACGTCTCGAAGGATCGATCGACAACACTTGTGACATGGTCCCATGTTTCGAACATGGTCAAAGGTCGACCCTCATTTGTTGTCCTCATTTCTGGCTAACGTGATATGGATGCTGCGTTGTGAACATGGTCAGCAGTAATCCTCCATCACCACGCCAATCTCACGACGTTCTGAATATTGGGCATGTGATTCACACTTTTCTTGTCCCTTTGTTTGGGCTGATTCCAACGCCCTTGGCGTTATCCCGCTTGTGCACTTTTGCATAGGCACATACCTCAACCCACTAGTGAGTTGGGATGCCCTCATGGCCAGACATGAGGAAGACATTACGGGCAGCTTCCTAGCGTAAGCCCCATTCACCATTGCCGTTCCTTAGTGGCAGCCGGGCAGCTTCCTAGCGTAAGCCCCATTCACCAGTTCCACTCCTTAGTGTCACCCGGGCAACTTCCTAGCATAAGCCCCATTCACCATTGCCGTTCCTTAGCGGCACCCGGGTATCTTTCTTGCGTAAGCCCCATTCACCAGTGTCGCTCCTTAGCGACACCCGGGAAGCTTCCTAGCGTAAGCCCCATTCACCAGTGTCGCTCCTTAGCAGCACCCGGGCAGCTTCTTGCGTCAGCCCCATTCACTAGTGTTGCTCCTTAGCGGCACCCGGGAAGCTTCTTGCGTAAGCCCCATTCACTGTTGTGATCCTATTCAGCGGTAAGCCGTTGACATCCTCATCCAACGGTAATCCGTAGTGATCCTAATCCAACGGTAAGCCGTTGTGATCCTATTCAGCGGTAAGCCGTTGACATCCTCATCCAGCGGTAAGCCGTTGTGATCCTTATCCAACGGTAAGCCGTTGTGATCCTATTCAGCGGTAAGCCTTTGTGATCCATATCCAGCGATAAGCCATTGTGATCCTATTCAGCGGTAAGCCGTTGACATCCTCATGCAGCGGTAAGCCGTTGTGACCCTATCCAGCGGTATTCCGTTGTGACCCAATTTAGCGGTAAACCGTTCTTGGCCTCCATCCTGGAGTAAGTCCCAACACCATGGGCCGCCCAACGCGTAAGCCCCTCTTCGCTTCTCACGGACGCACCCTTCGCGACGTGATCGTCAGGTCCTTGCAACCTCTTGTTTCTCACACCGAGCATGACTCACGTGGGCTTAGAGTGAGCACCGACCCTGACAAACCCCACCTAAACTACAGGGACTTTGATCTATGTTAAGGCATGGTACGTAGGAAGCCTCCACGAGGTTCAAGCCCACCCGTCGTCTATTCACGTCAGGGTTCACTATCGTCCCGCATGACGTTAAACTGTATTTTCTGAACTACGAGGTCTTTGATCCGTGTCAAGGCATGGTACGTAGGAAGCCTCCATGAGGTTCAAGCCCACCACCCATTGGGCCAAGGTCCACTTTCACGTCGGTTCATCGACACACCCACCCGTCGTTTATTCACGTCAGGGTTCACTATCGTCCCGCATGACGTTAAACTGTATTCTCCGAACTACGAGGTCTTTGATCCATGTCAAGCCATGGTACGTAGGAAGCCTCCACGAGGTTCAAGCCCACCAATAGTGGACCAAGGTCTACTTTCATCCGAACTACGAGGTCTTTGATCCATGTCAAGGCATGGTACGTAGGAAGCCTCCACGAGGTTCAAGCCACATTGCTCGGTCGTTCATTCACGTCGAGTCTCCCCCTCGTCCAGCATGACGTTAAACTGTATGCCCCCTTTGCCCTGCATGACATTAAACTGCCCACCTATTCCCATTTGAACTACGAGGTCTTTGATCCATGTCAAGGAATGGTACGTAGGAAGCCACCACGAGGTTCAAGCCCACCCGTCGCTCATTCACGTCGGGTCACACTCTGGTCCAGTGGTAAGCCATTGCGACCCACCATTTGAACTACGAGGTCTTTGATCCATGTCAAGGCGTGGTACGTAGGAAGCCTCCACGAGGTTCAAGCCCACCAACAGTGGACCAAGGTTTGCTTTCACATCGGTTCACCGGCGAAACCCCGTTTGAACTATGAGGTCTTTGATCCATGTCAAGGCATGGTACGTAGGAAGCCTCCACGAGGTTCAAGCCCACCAACAGTGGACCAAGGTCTGCTTTCACGTCGGTTCACCGGCGAAACCCCGTTTGAACTACGAGGTCTTTGATCCATGTCAAGGCATGGTACGTAGGAAGCCTTTATGAGGTTCAAGCCCACCAATAGTGGACCAAGGTCTACTTTCACGTCGGTTCACCGACACACCCACCCGTCGTTTCATTCACGTCGGGTCCCATCGTCATCCGGCATGACATTAAACTACATTCTGGTCCAGTGGTAAGCCATTACGACCCAACCCCATTTGAACTACGAGGTCTTTGATCCATGTCAAGGCATGGTACATGGGAATCCTCCCAGAGGTTCAAGCCCAACTCCCATCGGACCAAGGTCCATCTTCACGTCGGTACGCTGACGATGCCCATCGGACCAAGGTCCACCTTCACGTCAGTACGCTGACGACATTCATCGGGCCAAGGTCCAGCTTCACGTCGGTTTACCGGCACCATCCCGAACTACGCGGACTTTGATTCTCTGCCATAGGGATACGTAGGAAGCCTCTTCAAGGCTCAAGCCCAACTTCACCGTCGCCCCTACGATGGTCCCATTTCATCCTCCTCCACTTCACTCATCCATCCATCACCCATCCTGATTCCCACCTGGGCCACCACATCCCGGTGGAATCATGCCATCCACCTCCTCGCTGCTCATAGCAGCGCATGGGCCGCTTTCCATGTGTAAGCCCTATCATATCTACGGGTCGTTGTACTCTGTGTACACCCCGATTCATCACCCTTTTCCCCTCTAGGGAGTTCACTACTTCGGATCCGTCCTCATTGGGCGTTCTGATCCATCCATCTCCTAGATGTTCTTCCTTTGGGATATACCAATCTGATCCGTCTCTATGGGACATTCTGATCACCCTCATTCCGTCTCCGCAAGACGTTAAACTCGCGGCCTACCACGTGATAAACATGAGATGCCTGAGGAAAACCTCGGATGACACGCCTTTGGTGTAACCGTCTCTACTAGACGTTAATCTTGTAACATACCCTGTGTTAAACACGGGAAGCTGGGGAAAACCTCAGATACATGCCTCGGGTTATGCACCCTTGAGATTCCCTCTCATGAGGAAGAATACAGGTTCCCCTGTGTCCACGCACCCAGAGATGCCCAGACATTCCTGATGTTGCCGTCTACTCCGACCGAAGGTCGCTACCATGTCAAGACCCTATGGAAAGTCTTGACGGAAGTAGTGTAATTAACCAGCGTCCATGACGTTATGGCACCAGGAATGAGATTCAAGAACAACGTATTAAATCTATGAGGGAGACCCGGACTAGGTGATGACTTCTGAGGAGGAATCCACAGGAGGAAGAACCGACATCCCATCATCCCGTTTCGATCAAGGAGCAGACGTACCTGAACAAGGAACGAATGCCGCCCGCCCTTGGAAAGCGGGAATGCGGGGCAACAAAGCCGCGCGTCCTCCATGGACGGATGCGCGCGCCCCGACAAAAGCGTCGGAAACAATGACCTAGACCTTCTCTGTCGTGGCCTGAACCTTCTCTGGTTCTACACATACTCACTCCAACACTATCCACAAAGAATATCTCAAAACATGGCCAGTTGTTGTCTCGCCACTCCTAACAGCTGAATGCCCGATCTTCTATGAAGAGAATCCACTACAACGTTCCCCTTCCCAAGAGTATAAACTGTATCGATGTCATAGTACTGGAGGAACTCAAGCCATTGACGCTATCTAAGGTTCATTCCATTCTGATAAAAGATACACCTGAGACTTTTGAGTTGGCGAGAACTGTAAACCTTTCTCTCGACGAACAATGGGTGAGACAAGCCATTTGTAAGAACTGAACTCCACCCTTCTTCATCTACGATCTACAAGAGATGCTGAGATTCCTCTTCTTCCAAGAAGAGAAATCTGGTCTCATCCCCTAGATGAACCACGTCCTTTTCCTAATACAGTTAATCCTGACATGAATGGTACTATTTCATTCCATGGACGACATCGTAAGGCCTCAAATATACTACCAAGAGATCCAACCATTACTCTAGCCTCCAAGGGTCGAGTCACACTGTCAGAAGTTGTGTGTGGTCACTAGGTCTCCCCTAGTAGGAATATTGAATGTGAGGATCAAGTCAACAGTTTAATCTGGAGACTCAGTATCAACTACATAAAAAGGACAGGGAAGAAAACGGCACAAGACTAAGTGTATTTTATTACTGCAACTCAAGGAACAAAGACATGAACCATCCACAAACAAAACATAAAAAAAAAAGCTAGAAGCAACATGAACAAAGTCTCCCTGTCTAGAGCTAGTCCTGCTTCTGTCCATCTTCTCTCAGGGCTCCATGGTCATAGGCCTCAGCTGCCTGACGTCGGGCTCTTCCCAGTCCACCTGTTCCCTGCGGTCAGGGTGGTCTTCCTGGTGTTGGTAGTGGTGGGGCCTCAAAGCGTCTCCCACCACCCGCTGCTCAGCTAGATCCTTTGCCTCATCTGCCTTCTCCCTGCGGACCACCACATTCGATCCTCTGCCTGGGAGGTCCCTCTACAGCCTGCTACTCATCTGCAGAGCAGTTCGGGCAATCCCGAGCCATGTGACCCTGCCCGCCGCATGCATAGCACTGTCTGCTCCTCGTGTGGCTGGCTCTATTTTGTGTGCCCCGGACAACCGAACCTGTATCCTGAGATTGATCATCTGATGGTCTGGCCTAGTTTGTCCTCTGCATCATCTGTCTACTTCCAGTTACAGAAGACTCTACTGTAGGTCGTCCTGAGGAGGGTCTCGCCGCTGGTGACTGCGCAGTGAGAAAACTCTCCACTAGAAGGACTCTCTCCAGCACCCCTGCCTATTTCGGGATGTTGAGGGAGATCATAAAAGCCCTAATATCATTCTTCATTCCCTTCTTGAAGGTCCAAACCCTGATGAACGGGTCTTGTACCATGTATTTGGAGTATCACGAGAGATCTGTAAACCTCGCTGAGTACTAGGCCACAGTCATGCTGCCCTACCGCAGCTCTAGTAACTCATGAATGCACACCGCACAGAGGGTGGATGGAACGAACTCTGAGCGTAAGAGGATCTTGAAGTCCGTCCAAAGAAGAGATGCCTCATCATGCACCTAGAGCATCATGCTCCACCATCTACTTGCTACCACATGTAGGAGACTTGCGGCAAATATCACCATGAGGTCAGCTTGTGTCCCTACCAATCTGAAAACTCGAACAAAAGCCTCTATCCAATCCTCGGTTGTCTGAGGGTCCGTCTCTTCATGGAAACTAGGCAGTCTATGATATTGTAACTCATGCAGTACACTAAGGCAACGCGCACTCCCAACGTATGGGGCTAGTGGTATCAGTGGCTCGGCGGGTAGAGGTACTGTCGGTGCCTCTGTTACAATGGGGCCCTGCAATGAGGCCTCGTCACACGGTGGGCTGTCGTCTTGCACAATGCTCGGAACCCTAGCTGGCTGCCATCGTAGGGCCATCCTGAAAAGAAACAGGTGCTCTACGGTCAATACAGTATACCTGGTGAGCTGACACAAGTAATCACAATGAAAACATTGAAACACACATGCAATCAATGTTTTCATGCACTGAGTCAGAAATCAGAAGTATGGGTCCTAGTGTATGGATACGTCAGCCACCGCACCAACACTGGTCTCCCTGGACTGATAACCACACTCAATACCCTTAACACTATTTCTTCACATAGTATAATGATCAGAGTCCTGAGTTCTACGGTAGAACTGAACTCCTCTGATACCAATTTGTCACAACTCGTCCTAAGGGCCCGTGCCGTGACTACCCCAAGCCCGCCTCCCATAGGCCAGGGGATGGCGACTAGCACCAAATGTGTAAATCCCGATAATAGAGAAGGAATTTCTTTTATAAAGGGAACAAAACCCACAGAGTACGCAAAATAAAGTAAACACCAAGTAAACTAAAAACACAAGTGCTGGAAAGTAAATGGGCCAGTATACAAACCCAACTGAATTGCAGTACAACTGAAAATTAATGTAAAACAACTGAATGACAAAGCCACAACCACCAAAACATCCTCTAGGAACTCCCACTTGAAGGGTGAGTATCGTTAGTCTCGTCGGCTCCTCGAGTCTGGTCGTCCTATCCATGTACGTCCCACCTGAAAGACCACCTCCGGGTACCATCCTGCTACTCAAGCCTCAACATCGATCAGTGTTGTCTATCATCTACATCCAACAAAATGTAGTCCGGGCATAGCACATGCAGGGGTGAGTATACGATACTCAGTAGGGACCCCGAGACTCCCTAAGGTCTCTATAATCAACAAAGGATAAACCAAAAAGGAATGATACGAATACAAGCATCAACCAAGACTACATAGGTATATGCCCATACATATACCTAAGTCATCAATTCCAGTTCTTCTCCAACACACGATATCAAGTACAACCCAGTCAACACAGGAAATCATAACTCAATCCGCACAAAAAAGTATGTCACAGTCCACATAGGAAATCAAGTCAATCTTATCGAAGATAAAGATTGAAAGTCAAGACTCATCTCACACAGGAATACTTCTTCTGAAGTGAGGTTGAGATGATTATATGTAGCCTATGAATCATTTCCTCTACCGATCCCACATAGGATTCCAGTATAGAAGTTTTCACTTCCGAATCCACGGAGGATCCGAGTATAGTAGTCATCGCTACCGAAACCACGAAGGATCCAAGTAAAGTAGTTATCGCTGCCGAACCCACAGGGGATCCAAGTACTGTCGACAATGCTACTAAACCCATAGAGGATCCTAGTACATAAGTAATCGTCGTCGAACCCACGGAGGATCCCAGTAGGTTAGACGTCGTCGTCGAACCCACGGAGGATCCCAGTATGGTAGATGTCGTCGTCAAACCCACAGAGGATCCTAGTACGGTAGTCGTCCTTGATGAACCCACTGAGGATCCTAGTACGGTAGTCGTCCTCATCGAACCCACTGAGGATACTAGTATGGTATTCATCCTCGTCAAACCCACTGAGGATCCTAGTACCGTAGTTGTCCTCGTCGAAACCACTGAGGATCCTTGTACGGAAGTCGTCATCTTCATCGCAGCCAGCTCTGGGGTTCCTGCACATAACACGCTCGATTCCAGGAGGGTCCTCTCCACGAGCCAAGGGTCGATACATCAACTCTCACGATGTACAGAGATGATGCATCACCAAGTTCCATCTAGTCAAAAGGAACTCAAAGCGACAGATGACACGTCAATCAGATGCCCGGTCTGAGAGTTATTGGCTTTTTCGTCCTAGGGGCCCGGTTGGTTTTAAAGCTAAAATCAACCTGGCCATACTCCAGCTACATACAAACCTCGAGTAGATTAATCCAAAATAACCGTCTCACTAATATGAATCCAACAAAATCGACGTCACGTCGATCGGACGTCCGGAGCTCAAGTTATAAGCGTTTCCGCTTCGAGGGCCCGGTTGGTTTCGTGTTCGAACCAACCCGGCTGAACACAAAGATCACTTAAATCTTGACTATAATATACCAAAATGACTGTCTCGACCCAAGGATTCCAACTCAACTGACGGTGTGTCTATCAGAGTTCTGTAGCCCATGTTATGGGCGTTTGAACTGATCTGTCTGTAAATAGGGGGTTTGGGCCCAGTCCGACCTGGCCCAATACACCCTCAGTCCGCCCGAACCGGGTCGACCCGACCCAGGTCTGGGTCTGGACCAATTGGGTGCGGCCCGACCCAGCCTGCGCGGCTCGGCCTGACGCGAGGGTCCAGCCCAGCCGCGTCAACGCCCAGCCGCGTCAACGCCCCTACCCTAACTTACTGTACGAGGAGAAGGTAATCCATGCACATGCACCACCGGCTCTGGTCCATCTAACCCGACGCTAGTGTTGAGTGTGAGCCAAAGAGGATGTCTGACAAGGGGCGTCAATGTCATTGGCTAATGTGGCTCGAGCCATCATTGATGCATACAACCAACTCACTTTGTATGATGAATAGGGACATTCATACGCCCGACATGGATCGATGCTGAAACCACCCCATGGGAAGGATGGGTCAACTCTCTTGGTCTCTGACACAGGCATTGGCCACCTCAGACTAAACAATGTAAACGACACCCAGTACGGAGGTCCTCCCCATACTGCTACCATGGAGAATGTGGGCCTTCCTCGCTTCTAGGATCGACATGGAGGTCTGCGTCGTGCCACCTTCAATTCAAATGAGGGTCCTCCCCACAACAGTGACACTCAACATGGAAGCATCTCCCATTCCCACTACAATGGATATGGAGTCATTCCTCCCACCACAGATCGTTGGAATTGGGACATTGAAAAACCGTTCATTATTCAGCCTGGGGACCCTCCCTGTGTTCTCTTAGTAGTTGCCAAAGGTCTTCCTTGTGACAGTGATGCTCAGGATGGAAGCCTCTCCCATGCCCACTACACCGGATATGGAGTCATTCCTCCCACCATAGACCATTGGTATGGGGATATTGCACATCCATCCACTCTTCAACCTGGGGACCCTCCCCATGTTCTCGTAGCAGTTGGTGAAGGTCCTCCTCAACCCAGCAATCAGAGGAGTATGGGCTAACTTCGTCTCACCGGCACCCAGCAAAGAGGTCCTACCCATGTTCAGATCGACCAGTATGAGGCCCCTACACAAACTGATTTCATCAGAGGGAAAAATCATGTGGGTCAGACCTTTTCTCCTACTTGCTAAAGCTGAGGTCCTACCCACTCTATAAATTCCCATAGAGGTCCTCTCCACATCCCTTTTGATATATGCCCTAGTTCTCCTCACACCCTGAAATTCTCGGGTGGAATTCCTACCCACCCTAGCCTTAGTATAGTTGAAGGACATCGTCGTGTCAAAAATATGCCTTGTCCAGAAGAGCCATCCAGGGGCCACCGTACTTCATTTCATAGAGAAACCACCTGTAAGAAGAAGTTCACACCTGGCATGGATGTATGATTTTCTAAAGCACCTTTCTAACATCCCAGCAAGGCTTTCCATCATCGAGGCCATTCTCCTTTGAGTAGATATGTGTGAGGCCCATGGTGAGGCTTTAAGAAGACCCCTCCAGTTTGATACAGAGGTAGCAGCTGCAGATTCCTTTCATGTGGAAGTGATAGAGACAGTTGAATGCTAGTCCATTATCTCATTCTCTGAATAATATGAATGTTCTCCCATACATGGGCACATTCTCCCATTGTACATCACATTCCAATTCAATGGCGTGGAGATTCACTACTAACTTGTTGTCACCGGCTATGGGATTAACCTTATCCGACATAGACACTGTATAATCAGGGTTTATCTGAAGATGACTTGACTCCCTCCACCCTGAAAATCCAAGGATATGACATGATATAGCAGACCACAGTCGCATGATTCATTTGAAGAGCCAGTTCGATGGCCTAGTTCTCATTACCAAGTTTATGGTTTTCTCCCAAGTCATTTCCTACAATGCAATGATGGGCATACCATGGATCCACCTACACAAGGCAGTTCCCTCATCGTATCACCAGTGCACCATGTACTCCCTCAATGGTTGGGTGGGAGTTCTCCAAGGTGACCTGTCTCCTTTTGGATCTTGTGAAGCCCACTACATAGATGCCGACTATTACAGGAGCAAGGAAATGAAGATTCATGAAAATGAGTTCAAGCATGCCACGATTGCAACTGACCCCTGTGAAAGTCTGGGTGACACCTACTTCTTCTCGATCCATATATTGGAATCCATCCCCACCAAAATGGGGAAATGTTTTGATGTCTCTGGCACAAGGGGAAAACATATTCTCTGGACCATGTGATTTCAGGAGATAACTTCATATTCTTAAATGAATCAAGCCTCGGTGATCCCTAATCCCCCTACTCAGATAAGGTATTGAGATGTCTGCCCCATGCCAACGACGATATGTTACACTTTCCTGTTTCACTAGAATGGAATCAACTGGATCAAGGAAACGTTCCACTATTGATTTGATATCATCAAGTGTGGCCTTTAGGGCCGAAGACCAGATGGGGTTAGGTTGACATCCCCCGTTGCTATGGTTTCGGTAGTACAAGAATCTCCAGATGTGGTGACCACTGCTGCTCAGGATGGTACAAACCTCCCATCGGAATCTGACGACCTAGAGGAAGCTCCTAATGCAGGGGATCCATCCTCTGCAACAGAAGAATAGGATTTGGAGGATGCTCCCCTGCCTTTGAAGAGGGAATTTCTTCCATGGTCGATGAGTTAGTACAGGTAAACCTCGATAGTGAGGCAGATCCAAGACCTATCTTAATCAGTTCTGCCATGTCCCTAGAGGAGCAGTAGCGATACATAGACTTCATGAAACAACATCATGATGTATTCACCTGGAGCTATGAAGAGATGCTCAGACTTGATCCCCAGGTATCCATCCACCCCCTCAGTCTCCATAAAAATCATCATGGGTTCAAACAACCACCCAAAAAGATACACCCTTCTCCTGGTGCCATAGTGAAGGTGGAGGTAGATAAGCTCATCAGATCCAATTTCATTAAAGAGGTCCATTACCCCAAATGGATTTCCAAATAATTTCTAGTCGGGAAGAAGAATGGACAGATCAGTGTCTGAATTGAATTACAAGATCTCAACCATCACTTTCCGAACAATTATTTTCCCCTTCCTGTGATGATTTTGCTGATTGATGCTACAGTTGGGTTCCATGCCCAATCCTTCATTTATAGTTACTACAGATACAACTAGATCTCAATGGACCCTAAAGACGAGAAGTTAATAGCCTTCAGTATGCCACAAGGTATGTTTTGTTACCAGGTCATCCCCTTAGTCTTAAAGAGTGCATGTTCCACCTATCAGCGGGACAAGCATCGCATATTCAAGGAAATCCTTGGGACATTGGTGGAATGCTATGTGGATGATCTGGTGGTCAAATATTTCCAGCGCTAGGACCATCTCAAGGACCTTGAGAAAGTGTTCGGCTTCCTCCATTCCCACCACTGGAAAATGAACCCATTGGAATGTGCCTTTAGGGTCACCTCTGGGATGTTCCTTGGCTTTGTTGTTAGGTACCAGGGCATCGAGATCGACCTAGAGAATATCAAGTCCATCATCTAGAAGCCTCCCCTGAGAATTATTCGAGAGCTTTGGGTTTTTCATGGCCACATAGCCTAAATATGCCGATTAATTACGAACCCATCCAGCAAGCGTAAGCCCATTTCTCAGATCATGAATTAAGGAATCACCTAAAAATGGAATGAAGAGTGGAAAACCATGTTCGGGGAAATCATGCAGTATTTTCTTCAGCCTCCGGTCTTAATGCCACCTGTCTCTAGAAATCCATTGGTTCATTATGTTCCCTCTATGGAGTGATCTATAAGTGCCCTTCTCACCAAGAAGAACAATTATGGGACAGAAAACAACATCTACTGCCACAGACATATACTCATCGATACAGAGACCAGATACTCCCCCCATCGAAAAGAGCTACCTTGCATTTGTATTCGTAGTACAAATATTGTGACATTACATGCAGCACCATGAGGTACAACTGGTGTCTCGGGTAGACCCACTAATGTACATTCTGAACTACACCATGTTTAAAGACCATCTAGCTTAGTGGTGAATGATTCTCTAGCAGTTTGATATCAGGTTTGACCTACAAATAGCTATTAAGGGGCATGCATTGGCAGAATTCCTTGTTGCCCATCCAGATCATTCGGGCCAGTACATGAATCTTGATTTTCATATCAAGGCAATCCTCTTAGAAGGTCATTCCATGTCGTGCTGGAAGATTCACTTCGATGCTACTTCCTGGAAGCCCACCAGTAGGAGGCACAATGATCCCACGCTAAACATTGTAGGCTTGGGTATCATCTTTATTACCCCAACACATGCTATTCTGCCATACTCATTCCTATTGTCAAAAGGCTGCACCCATAATGTGGTAGAGTATCAGGCTCTTATCATTTTCCTAGAGCTGGCCCTCGAGATTGATGTGCCCCATTTTCATGTGAAATAGGTTTTAAACTAGTCATCAAGCAGATCAACAGTGACTATGTTGTCAGAAATCAAGAGCTCGTACCATTTTTAGAACACACTCTCCATCTATTGGCCCAGTTACCATCTTGGATAGATATTAGTCATGTCCATCGATCTCAAAACGGTCAAGCAGATTCCTTGACTGGCCTACCTGCATCACTTGCAGATCCAGAACAGAATAACCTGATCATCCATGTGGCACATTGGAGAGTCATTGCTCCCGTCACCCTAGGTGACTATGAAGGCATGGAGGTGAGCCATCTTACAATCGGAGCTTCAACATCTGGACCCCCAGGTCCCTCAGATGCAGTGGATTATGTGATTGACGACTAGAGAGCCCCCTATGTCGAGTATCTCCAAAATGGTTAACTCTCGGCAGATTATCACTGAGCATGAGCGAATCTGATGCTGCATGCTATGGTTTACCCTCCAGAGTGGTCCCAGTCTTGAGAAGATCCTCTACAAGCACGGGTTCGATGGTGTTCTCCTCTATTGAATCCAAGGAGTTGAGATTTCTCATGTCATGGAAGTGGTTTACGAAGGTTCCCTGTGGGGATCATCAGATCTGGCCGAAGCTATCTCACACGATCTAGAGATTGGGGTATATTTGGCCCTCCATGATCCATGATTGCATCATGTTTTCCAATATATGTCACTTGTTCCATGTTCATGACAACTTTGTGCATCGTCCACCAGAGCATCATCACACTACCATGTACTCTTGGCCCTTCGCTATCTGGGGACTGGATATCGTGGGACCATATCCACTAGCGACATCTTGCTAGTACAAGTTCATCCTGACCGCTAAAAATTTCTTTTCCAGGTGGGTAGAGGTCATTCCGCTAAAGGAGGTTAAGGCTCATTCTATCGTTGACTTCTTGAGCTCCAATATCATCTACCAATTTGGAGTCCCTCACACCGTGCTCACCAAAAACGTCACCAACTTCTGAGAAGCCAAGTTGAATAAATTGTACGTGAAGTACATCATCCGTTCTAACCATACCTCATTCTACCACGCGGAAGAAAATGGGTAGATAAAGTTGTTCAATAATAACTTCTCTAATATTTTTCTGAAAATGGATGGTCAGAACAAGAAGAGTTGGCCAGACAGGCTCCCCAATGCCCTCTAGGTTTATTGGACAATGACTCATAATTCCACACAGGTGATCCAATATTCCCTAGTATACAGAAGAGAAGACATCTTTCCTATTGATATTTAGTTTCCTTCGTTACATATAGTGGTCTATGACCAGCAGGTGCCAGATAAGTTAGTTGGAATTCTTCTTGCTGAATTGGAAGCACTTGACGAGAATAGGCTTTGTGCCCTGTATAACCTAGAAATACACCGGAACAAGATGTCCAGAGACTTCAACAAGAAGGTCCACCTCTTCTCTTTCATGCAAGGTGATCAGGTATTGGCCCTCCTGATGCCAATGATAACTGGCAGGAAACCACCCAAGTTGGAGCTCAAATGGGAAAGGCCTTTCTTTGTTCACAAGGTTACCCAAATGGTGAGTACTCATAGGTGGACATAGACTTTGAGCCTTTAAATCCTCCCAAAAATACCAAATTCCTCATGAAATGCTTTTCTTTATCCAACTACTCTAGAATGACCCTAAACTGTTTGGTCTTGCAGGACCGTAAACTGTTTGGTCTACCATAACCCTAAACTATTTTGACCGAGATGACCCTAAACTCTTTGGTCCGGCATGAATCTAAACTTTTTGTTCAAGCATGACCCTAAACTGTATGGTGAATCATGACTCTAAACTATTTGGTTCAGCATGACCCTAAACTGTTTGGTCTGGCATTACCCTAAATTGTTTGGTCCCACACAACCCTAAACCACCCAGTCCTACACAAATTTAAACTCTAAAATTTCATGCATGACGTCAAATAGTATTTCATTCATAAAGATGTTGATCTGCTCCCTTATAACTATGTATGGCTGGATTCCAATCCGTATGATATACGTAGAAACACTCAGACACTCGGCCCTGAGTCTAGCCCCTAGACGCTTCTCTTTGACTATCCCCCTGGGTATAGTTCTCTTAGAGGGTCCTTTCAAAGTACAGTGTAGGATCCTTTAGACCCACTCATTCCATGATTACAACGGTCACACCATGTGCCCACTCCATGTTGTTATATCATCCCACGCCTTCACCGCACGACATCATACTGCATGGCCTTTAACAACCACATACGACTTGATACCCATCCTCATGGGATAAGTATGAATGCCCAGACATTTTTTTTCTGCCCATACCGAACTTCAAGAATCTCCCCTTCGGTAAAGACATATTGTATAGTACATTCTTTTTCACCAATTCACATTGAGCTCATCTAGATACCGCCATACATCCCGCTCCCTGTGGAAATTCGTCACTTTCACCACCCTGCTCTATGTTTAAATGAATGGGAAAAACAATGCTTCACCCACTCCTATGATTGGGAATCCATCATCTTTCACATCCAAAAGGACCCTCTACTGGCGAGGATTATCGGCCTTAGGGAACTCCTACCACATCGGGCCAACACCTTGAAGGATGTTGAGCAACAAATTTATACCTTTCCCGTATTGCGATTGAGGCCAGTGGTTGATGCTCATTTGTTGTTCCCATTTCAGGACACACTATAAGAGAGATGTGTTTCGATCATGGCCAGTGGCTATCCTTTTCCATTTTCACCACCCCCATAGATCCCAAACATTGAGTGTGGGGGTTCCTCCTGCCCTCAACATCTTCATGTTGTGACTCCCTTTGGGCGATGCCAGCTATCATACCCTTATATGGTACGGAAACTTGAATCCCGCTCCTTGTTTCCCACACTGAGAACTCCTAATGTGGGCGTAGGATCTGTGATGAGGAAGTAACCACACAAGAGGTCATATGGAAATAGTTGGCCTAGATTCCCAGTCTCAGGTCCATCGACCCCTTCGGTCCCCTCGCCCATGTTCTCATTTAGAATTTTGTGGTACGGTGCAGACTCATGCCCTAAATCCCATCAAGATATTTATCCATTCCACACATATACTCTTGGGATGTATCTTCCTTCAGTTATCATCTGTTCCATGAGAACAATACCTTCCATGCTCGACATGACCCATCACTTGGGATTCCATCACCCTCTATATCTTGAAGGGCCCCCAAATGGCTTGGATACTCTGACCAAGGGCTCTCCCACCATTATGAGCTAATACCCTCGATGACAGTGACTGACAAGTTGATGTAAGTCCCATGTTTTGAATACAGTGAGTGGTTGATGGCCAATTTTTTTCACCGAACTCCAGTCACACAAGGGTGGATACTATGTTGCGAACCATCTCAACTGTTTTCCATGATCATCGTGGTTTCTTTTTGTTCATCCATAAGCGCGATGATTCACCCTCTCCATCCCATGCATATGAAATTGAACGTGGCATATACGGTCTAAGATCTATGTCCCTAAACTAATATCACCTTCGTCCTCAATGTAAGATGTTAAAATTAAAATATGCCCAAGACTTTTCATCTGGGGTCCAGCATCAGGACCCTTGGCCTTATCGAGCCCCTAGACCATGTTCTCACTTAGTTTTGTAAGGTGTGGTGTGGGATTATGTCCTCATTCACATCTGGTTACTCACCACTCCGTACACCTCCTTCATGTGGGGTATCTTACCCATTGGTGTCTTTACTGCATGATGGTAAAAAACACATTACCCTCTTCTTGAACTACATGTGCCTTGATTCCCTTCATCATGGGATATGTAGGAATACCCGAACATTTCTTTTGTTGGTCCAGCCCCATCTTGTAGAGTTCTCCATGTTATCTTTTCCCTTTGGCCTACATTCTTCCTTGAGAGTGATATATGATGTGGTATGGGAATATGTCTTCATTCACGTCGGGTTTGTAACAACCATGCCAGGTATCTCTTTCTCCGAAGAGTTCTCCTTTTCTATGTTATATAATCATCTTTTCAAATTGGACACTCTCAAGTTCAACCCCTCCACCCTCTTAAGTGAATCAGCAATGTTCCCAAGAGTACTCTGATTCAACATCTAGAGTGTTGGATTTTTCCTGGAAATTCTTTTTCCCACCTTCCAGGTATCGTGTTCCCCTTAATTTAAGCTTCCATAACCTTTCACACCCAAAGAGACCCCTAAATGGAAAAGATGATAGTCTTAAGGGATCTCCTACCATTACGGGCCAACGTCCTCAAGGGTTTCATACAAAAAATCAATACAATTCCCGCATTGCGAATACGGTCATCGGTCGACTCTCATTTGTTGTCCCCATTTCAGGCCACACGATATGGATGCTATGTTTTTAACACGATCAATAGTTATCCTCCATCGTTATGCCATCCCCTTTAATCATTAAATTTTGGTTACATGATTCACATTATTTTCCACCCATCATGTCCAAATGGAATTTTGACACTCCTGGCACTATCACTCAGTGCGCATTTTCATGTTTGGAGGAAAAAAGCTGCAGTGAAGGCATCATTAGGGGCTCCACACCGACTAAGCTTTGGCGTGCATTCCAGGTATTCCAAAAACCCCTTCCTCCATTGTTTTCCACACCTAGTTTGACTCATGTTGGCTTAGGGATTAGATTGAGGTCCATATATACTCGAATGGCTTCCACTCCTTTATGGTCCGAGCCCTAAGACCATAAAATAAGATCTCTTTTAGAACTATGTACAACTTGATTCCCATTCCCCTTGGATACATAGGAATGCCTAGACATCTAGTCTTTGGGTCCAGCTCATGTTCCACTAATTTATCTCTTTTTTTCCTTTTGGGCTCTATCTCTTCTGGGACCACGTGGCATGGTATGGGAGTATGTCCTCATTCATATCGAGTTTTCATTAGCCACACCACGTATGCCCCTTTTTAGGAGTTATCCCCCCCTATATCCTATCCCACATGAAATTAAACTAAATGTTGTCCTGTGAGATTTTAAAAGGAACCTCCATGAACTACGTGTTTCTTGATTCCCATTCTCATGGGATACGTAAGAACACCCAGACATCTCATCTTCAGGTCCATCACAATTGAGAGCTAGTTTCTCCTACCCCTTATTCTCTAATCTTTCCTATCCCCTTATCATAAGGTTTCCACCTCGGAAACCCACAAAATATGGTGTGGACCTCATCCTCATTCACTTCAGGTATTCTTTATCACACCATGCTCATCCTCTTTGTAACCTCATCTATCCTATATACATCTGAGCCATATGACTTTAAACTGTGATACTTAGTCCCACAAAATGTCAAACTATTGCGTCTATCCTACATGGAATTACAAATTCTAGGTTGGTCCCCTCACATGAACCTAAACTGTGACATTGTCATCCTGAACGCACGACGAAAAACGGCACTACACCAGGATATCTTCACCCGAGGAGGAATCATGTTTGGTATCGGTCATGCACCATAACATTTTTCAGTGCCCTCACATGGCTTGACATTTGTGGCAATAGCGGAATTTTCTATCCTAGGTCCATATCTACACAAAAAAAAATTCTCAATCATTCTAAAGGACAAACAATACCTATCAAATACCGCTTCTTTTAGTGCAAGGGCCAGACCCGCGTGACCTTTTAGAACTATGTGTGGTTGGATTCCCACCCACATGGGATACGTATGAATGTCCATGCACTCTGCCTCGGGCCCAGCCTAACTTATGTTTTCGGTCCCTCGAACGAAATCCTAACCAAGAAGCGCACGGTTATTAGTACCATGTCCTCATTAATGTCGGGTCATGTAATTTCATCATCGTGTGTCCCTTATTTCCTACAATCTATGGTCCAAGATCTATGACCATAAACAAAGACCACTCCACGTCCTTGACGCATGATGTTAAACTACACGACATCTTCCCGAACTATGCATGGCTTGATTCCCATCCTCATGGGATACATATGAACACCCTGGCATTTTGTTTCGGGGCCGATCCCCAGGAATCTAAAAATCATGTCCCTTATTTATCGGCCCCTTAGACCGAACCCTTTTGAGAACATGTGGTGTGGCGAGTACCTCTTAGGATATCATTCACGCTGGGTTTTTCAATAGCCGAACCATGTGCATCCCATATCATTTCCCAACTTGTTCTGAGCTCTATGACTTTAAACTATGATCTCCCAATGGAAAAAACGCATCATGTTGTGCTACTTCGCTTCCCTACCCGATATTCATTAAACTATGTCCCCTTAATGGTCCACCCTAGGACTATAAGTTGAAAGCATGTGACCCTAGGACCCTTTTCCTTGGGAAGGGACTTGAATCCCTCAATCTGATGTGTCTCATTGTCATACTTGGATGCGTTCTAACAAAGAACCCGAAGTGTGGAATTTTCATGGCGACATTCCCCTCATTACATGTACGAGCTTCGTGAGCCCATTATTTGGATCCTTATCATCTACCACATACGAAGGGACCCCCTTTATGGCCAGGTCTCATGTCACCTCGTCTCACCTACCATTTGAAGCCAATGTCCCTAAAGTTCTCAGGAGACATTTGTGAAAGGTCTCGTGTTTCGAACATGGTCAGTGATATACCCTCATTAGTCTGTCCCCATTCCAGGCTAACACGATATGGATAACGTGTTTCAAAAATTTTCAACAGTTATCCCCCATCATCATGTCACAATCATTTTGGTCTAGATCTCTAGAATCATGATTCATATATTTTCACTTCCTTATGTTCAGGTGGAATTCTAACATACTCAGCTTTACTCCTCTGCGCATCTAGGTGTGTTATATAGGCATGTCAACATCATTAGGACGCCATTCACCTAGTGTCTCATCATCCCTAAATTATGACTCCCTGTTATAGGAAAGTCCCATCACTAATTCATGTTTCCCACATCAAGCGCGACTCATGTGTGTTTAATAGTTATGGTAGGATTTGTACTAGCACAGTCATGCCACACGTAGCTTTCCTCCTCCCACATGACGTTGAATTACGCTATCAGAACTATGTATGGATTGATTCCCATCCTCGTGGGATATGTAGGAATGCAGGAACAATTTTCTTTGGGCCTAGCCTAATTTTTACTTTTGGTCCCTTGACCTGAAGAGTTTCCTCTAGGGATATGTGGTGTGATACGGACTCCAAGTCCACATTAATGTTGGGTTTATAGCTACCGTACCTCACACTCCCTTCCACGTATCTTCCATTTCACCCCACATCCTTTCATATGACGTTAAACTGCACGAGTCCATATTTCCCCAACTCATGCAACTAAACTATGGTTCTTCCCTAAAATGTCCGCGATTCCCTATGATAATCATATGATGCATCAGTTTCCTCTCTAAAATGGAATCTCACAACCGATGCTGGTCTCTGACCACCCCATGCCCCAATAACTATGTTTATCTTGTTTCCCAATCTCATGGGATATGTAGGAACCCCTAGACATCCTGTCTCGGGGTCCTGCCCCATGAATCATAATTCCCATTCCCCCCACTTTTTTCAGTTCCTTGACCTGAGCGCTTTTTGGGAACCATGGAATTTCAGCTTTACCCAGAACAATTTCAGGATTCCCCACAATAACATTGGGAGGCGACCATTTCCTCGTCAGAGAAGTCCTATTGGAATGTATGTTTGATTCCTGATCAAACTGATGTACCCACCTAATGCGTTTCCACCATGGAGGCATAATTTCACGAGTGTTGGACTCCAGTCAAACAAACCCATCACTCCAATCTCCACGCTTTTCGTTCCCTTTTATTCAGACCATTTCCCCCTTTCACGTCTAGAGGAACCCGCTAATAGTATGGATGCATGAAATATGGATCTCCTACTATCCTCAGCTAACATTCTGTGTCAGGCCCCATGTTTCAAACATGGTCAATGATAGGCCCTCATTTTAATACCCATTTTAGGCTAACTCAATTTGGATACTCTGTTTTGAATACAGTGAACAGTTATGCATAATTGTCATGCCATTACTATAGTGTTCTGAATCATGGGTATTGTGATTAACACCTTCCATTCCCCCATGTTATGGTTTATTACAGCACCCCTAATTTCACCCCATTCCTGCAGAAGAGCACATTGGGAAAATGGTAGTTCGATTATTCTAAGAGCATCATTCTCTAGTTAGATCTCTCCCTTATCATCCCAGGAATCCGGATTGGTTGTTCAGACCATGGATACTTGATTTGTGGTCATCACTCTTATGTTCTGGAGGGATAACATAGAGATCATCCCTTTTTTCTCACATTAGGCTCAACCAGTGGGAGCTTCGGGATTGATCACTGGGTGTGTGGGGAATATAACAGATGCATGTAAAACCTATAAAAATAACGGGACTCATGCATGGTATGGAATCCAAATAATCAAATCATGAAATTGTGTTAGAGGGTTTTTGATCTTTATAGAACCCGAGGGTCTAACCCTTCCATGGACGTGTTAATCCCATCAAAAGAAAGTTGCAGATCCGCCACCCTCTGGCTTGTGGCATCCATGATTTGTTAATGCCTGTTCAGTTCTCGCTCCTCCTCGGCAATAATGGGGTACCATTCATCAGCTCCAATCTAGGCCCGCTCTATGTCGGCTCGGATGACAATAATTTCCTCATAGGCTCTCCTCAGGCCCTCTTTTTCCTCTACCATTCGGGCCTTCAATCACAGTATCAACCACGATTGCGCGTAAATGGTGGTTGAGTTCTCATCCTCCCAGACCTACAGCCGCTAAACTTCGTTATCATCCTCTCAGAGTTTCCTGATGTTCAATGATTTCTTATACTACCATCCCACACCAAGGCCACAATTATACTCCCAAATCTCCTCCGACATAAGATCTCAGACAATCATGTGATGACACCGGGCATCAACTCCCCGAGCACATAATTCACATAGTCCCGAGTGATGTCTATCCATATCATCTAGCCATCATTCTTGGGGAGTGTCATCAATGTAACACATATTCAGTTTCCAAAATTTGAGATATACTATTTCGATGACCTCTTCATCATAGGTCGTCTCGTCCCAGTCAGTACGTTTGGAAAGCTCATAACCATGGAACGCCCTTAGGAACTCGTCAGCAGGGTCCGCATCTGGCATTTGATCAGGCATAGCCAAACCTAGGATATTTGATCAATCCTCATCATCATATCCCACCACAATAATCTCAGGAACAACCCCACTGGCGGTCCCACTATCGATCGAGAGTGTTGTAGTTTGGTGTGTCTGGATATCCACCTCCACAATCACATACATTCATCTGGGAAGGATGCCGCCAGAAGCCTCGACCAACCACACCAAGGAGGCCCATTCCATTTGAAGAATTGTGAACACCAAATAGGGATTGGACATAATTTAACATGGTCAATGGGTGACAGTCATGAATTTTGTAGATGAGACTTATAGAGATCGAATTCATGGTCTCGTTCTTGTGTTGACGTCATTGGGACTTCGAGGCATGGCCCCCCATATATTGTCAAAAGGTATGAAACCTCAAGAGTGGTCATCTCAGGTGTCCTAGCCCTAATGGACATAGTAATTGATGCAGCCACGGTTGTGGATCCCTAAGGCCCCACACCTGCATCTACTGAGGGAAAATAATGGGTTCTGTGTATGAGACTCTCCAGTATAGTTCAAGTATTAGGGAGGAGTCCAGAAATTCCTGGGAGCAGACCCTGAGGAAGGGGATTGGGATTTTACCTCAAGGGACTCTGCAAAATTATTCGAGGTGAAATTCCTAATCATCAACTTCACCCTCCTCCAATGGGATCCCTCTACTGGCCTTGTCCCCCCTGGAGGATTCATCCAATTATTCTTGCTGAGGGAAGAACACTCTCAGTTCAGTGGAATACAATTGCGAAGGGACCGTGCAATCCTGATTCACCTTGACACATTTATTCATTGGATGTGGGGAACCCCGATAATTCACATAGTCCTCTAGCTCTACCATGTATTTCTCTGCCTCTTCCCAGGACACTACAAATCCAGTCGTGATAGAGCCTATCCCTATAAAATTCAACCCAAGACGGTTCAACTGTTGCCACATCTCGGGCGGGCTAATGAATTTCCGATTTACTTCCTAGATGTCCAAAACCTTCAAGAAGATAGGATTCTTTGGCATGTCTATATGGACCAAAAAATTCCCTGGAGACATGGTGGGTATCCTACAAAACCATCTCGGTGGTCTCCCCTATGGATGACTCTTTTCTTCTGGAATCGTTCGGTCTGCAACTGTTGTTGGATCTATCACCACTGCCTCACCCTTAACTGGTGCGGGTCTCGCCGCCATGGAAGCCATGCCACCATGATATTCCCTTTCCATCTTCTATCCCAGACCTCAAGGGTGTGGAGGCTCACTACCACTGACCCGAACAGTTGGATGCTTCAGTATCTCCCCTAAGCTGGCCGCCTGCCAGCTTTTGGCATACTCTTTTACCTACCCGATGGTAGCAGTAGGTGGAGGCAGATCATTCTGTAATTTCACATCTTCCAATGTGAACATGAGCCACATAATCCTTGTCACACATGGGTGTCACTCATGCCACACCCCTATCTAGACCCTTTGGGTCATTTGCTGCATGCAGTGAAATTACCAGCAAATCAGTGCAGGAACTACGGCTTGCATATGGGCTCACTGTCCACCGTTTCCACTAGGACTACACCTCAAAAGTCCAAGAGAAAAGACCAGCGCACTTCCATTCCTTTCCCTTCATTATAAAAATCACTTATTGGAAATGGAAACGGGTGATAGTTGAATTCCTCATCCTTCCACATCTGGTTCAATAGCAACGTTGTGGTCAGCTTGGCTGAGTAGATTCCCGTGAAGTTCAGAATCGAGGGGAGGAAGATTGACCCCAGATTCGAGATGGGGTTTGGGTACACATAAATCCCACCTAACATGTGCCGCTATCCACCCATACAAGAGGTGGAACGGCCCACATATCCTCGGTGACATCTTCCCCTTGCTGATGCGACACAACATCTTGTATAGCTTGGCAATCATCAGGATCTTGAGGTTGAATCACCTTCCGGTCGCCCACATGGATACCATGATAAAAGTGTTGGGTCACACTCCCATGTTTGTATCCCTCGCCGGTAGAATCAACCACAAATGAGAGTCATGATGAATCTCGCCAGCCTGACTATCTGTTGCTGCTCAATGCTGACGCTGAATCCCATGGTTTTCCACTGGCTGTCCTCCAAGATACGCTATTACGTGTGATCCTTTCCATGTTGAGACCCATTTGAGAAAGTTTGAGGCCTCACCAAAAACACACTATCATCCAGGATGTTCAGAAACTACTTCAACCACAGCCTGAAATGGACATCTCTCATGACTTATTTGTCCTCTCCCAGTACCATCTCCATCAACACCATCACTAGTCGCGGAATTTTATCTGGATCCTCCCACTCACTCATGAAAGGGTTGATTTCATCATACATTTCCCCCAATATCCCGACCCCTGATATTAGGTTTACATCCCACAAGCTGAATCTGACCACCCCGTGGTGTAGGTAGAAGGTGTTGGTCCTTGATGACCACATACTCAGCAGCTATGGCATCAGCTGCTTCAGCTAATATATGTGAAACTGTGAGGCCCATGCCACCTCATATATGCCAACTCTCTTCATTTGTTCCCCAAATTCTTCACATGAAGCACCTAACCAGTAGGTCCAAGCCCAATCATCTCTGAAGTTGCCGCCTTGGCGCAGGTCCCACTCCTCAGACCATCTATTCCTCTAGTTCCTCAAGGCTGCCTTCAATATTGTCTCGTACAAGGGGGGGCGTCTCCGATTACAATGAAACCCCATCCTTGTTGTTCAGGTTGTTATACCGGAATTCATCATCAATGGGTGTGGAGTTTGATCGGGCATGGCTGTCAGCTACCCTGAACCATTGGCACTGACTCATCATTCTCTCGAACCAGTAAGATGGATAGTCCCTACTTGCTTCCGGAATGAAGACATCATCCCACATCCAGAAAAATTAAAAAGGCAACCTCTTTCATATTGTAGAGTTCTTATGTATTTCTGATAGTAGTTATACCAACAAACCATGGTTATAATTGCCCCGTATTAACTACCCTTGGCCCAAGCTATTCACCATACCCTCCCTTCGGGCAATGTTCGTGAGGACCCCCTAGTGGCCTCCTGATGAGCCATTCAGTTATAATATTTAGTTTTTCTAGTGTCCAGTTCACGAAGCCCATTCGCGGAGAAATGTTTCAGAGCTCGTTCCCAAATAATTTCATGGAGCTCTTCCCCAAACTTCCAAAATAAAGTCACTAGGCATTGTCGCGGAGTCAGAGACTCGCTGGGAAATACGAAGCAGAAGCTCTGATTCAGGAAGTGCAAGCGTAGAGTACATGGTGCCTCGCGAATCGTGAGAACTAGGAGCCGAAGACGCAAAGGAATGAAAGGGAAAGGAGGAGTCATATCCCCTATTTATTGGCAATGAACTTCGGAGATTCACGACACATGCATGCCACACTGAGCTACGCGGCACCCCCAGCTGGAACAACTCTTATCCCCTTCGTGGGACCTCTTTGAAGAAGTGCTTTGAGGACGACAAGAGATTTTGGTGATAGAACCTCAATCATTAACACTGGATTTATCCTCGGCTCCAAGTCTGAGGGGGGTCCTTTTTGACGCCAAAAAATTGGGAAGACATAGAACAAGAGGGATGCCTCCCAATCTATGCAGTGAAGCCCTTTCGTGGAGCCCCATGGCCCTGTGCTCGGCGTGGAGAAAGGTGGTGGTAATGCTTCATGATTCATTTTGACGTTCACGACCAGCCACAGAACTAGGAGGTGGTAATTCTCCATGAGCTATTTTGAGGTTCACGACCTACCTCGGTACAAGGAAGCGGTAATGCTCCATGATCTATTTTGACATTCGCGACCCGCTATTGAGAGAGGAGGTAGTAAACCACTATGACCACATTTGACATTCGCGATCCGCCGTGGAGATAACTCCATATTTGTGTCAAGAAAGCTCTGCTTCATGACGCCTCTTTCCTATAAATACAGGGCTCCCCTCAAGTCCATAGGATGGATTATCCGACCTTTCACCTTTTGAGCTCTTAAATCGTGAAGCACAACTTGCTCTGTGAACCATGAGTTCTTCAAGGTAGTTCTACATTGTGAAGTGCCTCTCCCTTGGAATTAATTGATCCCCTCTTCTGAGAGGGATACATTTCACGATGCCCATGTGCCTTCATGAAGGAAGTATATCCCCACGAGGACTTGGGTCATCATGAAGCATTTATGATTCGCGAAACACCCACCAAACCCACATGACCAATATGCTAGGGTAGGGTCATTGTGCTTCATGTAGAACGTTGATTCATGACACCCTAGTTTACTAGGCACCCCTACAACGTGAGGAAATGCTTTGAAAATACCTTTCCACTTCTCGAAGGACCTCCCATATGCACTTATGCCCTATGACTAGCCTTGGTAACTTTACATCGCAAATCACATCACTTCACGAACACCCTCCACTTCATGGAGCACCCGAGCATCACAAGGATTCTACTTATGGCCCATTTTTCTCTACAAATCCTTTTCCCATGTAGCCATTCAGGTTTTCACGAAGAAATTTAAATGTCTCTATACCACCCATTGCATTTCTTCATCTCATGAATTTTCGTATAATCACTCTAACAGTTATTGCTTCTTTTCATAGACATGCTAACGTGGACCCCCCAATGGATCTCTCCATAACACCACTAGCCACAGTGTTTACAGTCCCTTCGCTTCACTAAGGTGTATATGGTGCTGATTATGTAATTCCTGGGGGTGCGGAGTAAACCAACCCCATCCATGCTCCAGGACGTTAAACTACCATTTGCCTCCATCCGAGTTGTAGGACATTAAACTGTCAAGAACCACTATCCAAGATGGAGGACATTAAACTGCCACACGTCACCGTCTGAGCTACAAGACGTTAAGCTGCCAAATCCCACCGTCTAAGCTGTAGGATGTTAAACTACCATGTGCCACCATTGGAACTACAATATGTTAAACTGCCATGTGCCACCATCCGAGCTGTAGGACGTTAAACATCCAATAACATTTTTCCACATCAAATGATGTTAAAATGTGTCCTCACCCCATGTAACATAAGAAGGGTACCCCACCTTGTAAATTCTCTACAATCACCAGACCCCACGAGAGTGAAATCATTACTCACATAAAAAGAGATACTCTTTATCAGAGCAGCATCTGTCCATGGGGAATATTCAACCACCCTGGTTTAAGCCCCTATATTTTCTTGTAGGAGGTAGTATCCCTGCACCTCCTATCTTCCAAGGTCACAAATCAATCTCCCGCTTGGATTTGTCACCACCCAGGCCTCCACCCTGGAGTAAGTCCCAATTTCCATCTCACTGGGATGCTAACCATCCCAAGCCACTATATTCTCGTTGGGACACTAATCCCATGTAAGCCCAATTCTACTTCCCACGGACGCACCATTGCACGGTGACTGTCAGGTCCTTACTGCATCTACTTTCTCACACCGAGCATAACTCACGTGGGCTTAGAGTAGTAAGCATCAACCATGATATCCTCTATGAGCAGCCTTGAGTGCAATCCCCAAACACCAACTTGAACTATGTGTTCTTTTATCCTTGCTAAGGAGAGGTATGTAGGAAGCCTCCTTGAGGTTCAAGTCCACCACCCATTGGTCATTCGAACATCCTTCACATAGGCTACCCAACACATTGGGCCGCCTAGATTTTAATCCCCATACACGAAATTCAACCATGTGGTATTTGAACCATGCCAAGGAGAAGTACGTACGATGCCTCCCTAAGGTTCAACCCCCCACCCATTGGTCATTCCAACCATCTTCATGTTGCTTCACCAACACCTTGGGCAGCCTAGAGAGTAATCCCCACACCCATACCCGAACTACATGGTATTTGATATTTTCCAAGATGAGATAAATTAGAAGCGTCTCTGAGGTTCAAGCCCAACTCCCCATTGGTTCCAACCACCTTAATGTCAGTTCCCATTACCTGAACTATAAGGTCTTTGATCATTCCCAAGGAGAGGAATGTGGAATCCTCCTTGTGGTTCAAGCCCAACACCTGGTTGCTCTGGAACCATTAACATCAGTTCTCCCACCCCATCTGAACTATGTGGACTTTGATCCATGCCAAGGCAGGGTATATAGGATCCCTCCATGAGGTTTAATCCCACCATCTATCTGGGCCCCAAGTCCTCTTTCTCATCGGTTCACCCATGTCCTGCATGATGTTAAACTATGAACCTCAATTAGCGATAAGCCATTATCTCCCCCAATTAGCATTAAGTCGTTTTTTCCCCCTATCAGAGGTAAGCCGTTGTACCCACCGGAACTATGTTGACATTGATCCTTGACAAATCATGGTACATGAGTCCCCTCCCTGAGGCTCGTGTCCAAAAACCATTGGACCCCAGGTCCTCCTCCATGTTAGTTTACCGACCCCCATCCCATATGATCTACATGGGTTTGATCCTTGTATCCTAGATAAGGTACATTGGAATCCCCCCAGAGGTTTGAACCCATCTAGCAGTAAGAAATTTCAACCCCATTCAGTGGTAATCCATTGTCAACTACATCCAATGGTATGTATTTGTGACCCCATTAAATGGTAAGTCCTCGACATCCACATCTAGAGGTATACCGTTAAAATACCCAATCGGTGGTAATATTTCATCAGATGAGCTACGAGGACGTTGATTCCATGCCACGTGGATACATAGGAAGTCAACTGAAGACTCAATCCCAACATTACCGTCTTCCTCCCAGCAGTTCCATCCCATCCACTATCCACTTCATTCAAACACTCCATCATCCATCTTGATTCTTACCCGGGCCTCCACATCCCGTTGAGGTCAAGAAAACTCAACCCCAATATTAGTGATCCCTCTAGAGGTTTCACCCATCTGATCCAATTTAATCAGTGTTCTGATAAGTCTGATCCATCTCCTCCAGACGTTAAACCTACGTCATAACCTGTGATAAACATGGGATGTTGAGGAAAACCTCAGATACATGCCTATAGCATATTATTCCCCGCATTCGACATGGTATTCCTCAGGCTTCTGCGCCCTTTAGAAGTTCTATAATAATTGGAAGAAACCCATACCTGCTAGTGTTCCAGCATCCAGACATGCCAGTGATGTACAATGTGAATACTCCCCTAACCGAAGTTTGTTCCCTTGGCTGGACCCTTTGGAATGTCCCAACAGAATCAATGTAATTAACTGGTGTCCATAAAGATACGACACTCTGATGAGTTTCACGAACAATGTATTAAATCTATAACGGATAATAGGACTATGTGATGAGTTCTAAGGAGGAATCCAATGAAAGAAGAACCGACATCCCATTATACCATTTCAATCAAGAAGAAAACTCACCTAAACATGGAATGGATGCCCCCCACATTTGGATAGCGGGAATGTGGGGCAACGAAATCGCACCTTTCGTACTCAAGCAGAGGGATGCACGCACCACATAGAAAGCATTTGAAACATTAATATAGGTCAAATGAGTGGAACTACCCAAAGCATGATCTTGATATAGCTTCTCTTTGTTTTTCCTTGCATTGTTGGAGGCTCTATTAACTAGGAGAATGATTTGTATCGTACACAAACCAAGAAATAACAAAGTATATATTTACACTGTGTGACTTTAATTCATGGAAATGAATGTTGGTTTAGTACCTATAATATATTTTACATTGATATTTCCTATATACTTGGAAATTGAAATGCAGTTGCTGATGCACATAGTATGAGAAATTAGATACATGTAATTCAGGAATCCAATAGTGAGTGGCACTTTAGGGATTAGTTTTTTGAGATACACATGGAGGTTTAAAATGTTAATAGAATAATTTTTATCTCATAAATGGTAGTGAAATCTACTATTCTCTTTATATTTAGTATGATACTGTTCTCTAATGCTGAGGGGATAGTCCAACATGAGAGTCTAGTAGGTGAAGTCTCACATCCTAGTTGGACTGTGGGAAAGGATAGAATTCTGCATATCCATGGTCATATTTGGGTACAAGAATACATATATGAGGAATTTATGTGAGGGTTTCATGGCTCAATTTAGGATTTTTATCTTATCATTTGGGATATGTATCATGACTTGTGACATAAATAATGTTGGTTGGGGATAAAAAAGAGGTAGATGGTTCAGTTTTGAGGTGTTCCACCTATTAGAAGGTGAAGTCTAAACACTAATGACTAGCATAGATTTTATTGTAGTTACCTATTACTGAGAGGAAATGGGATGATGTGGCGATGGATTTCGTGACTTGGTTTCCAAGATTTCCTTGATGTACTGGTGCTTTTTCAGATGTTGTGGGCATGCTAACGAAGGTTGATCATTTCCTGCTAATTTGGGATACCTCTTTTTACAAATTAACTCAGAAGGATGTATATCTATGGTATTTTGTGAATTAATAAGGTTCCTTAACCCATTTTATTAGATAGGTACATAAGGATTATATCTCATTTCGAGAAGAGTTTTTATGTGGTGTGAGGTACACAGGTGCTTCTGAGCACAACATACCACCGTCAGAATAATTTCCATTCAGAAAACATAATTAATTTACTAGAATACATTCTTCAAGCATGGTTCATTGATATTGGGGGATCTTTGGAGAGGAATATATCCATAGTTTAGTTCTCATAAAACAGCATCTATTATGCAACGAAACAGATGATACCCTATGTGGATTTTTTTTGGTAGGAAAATAAGATCACCTTAGTGTAGATTAGAGGAAGGAGATTCAAGATTGATTGAACCACATTTCGTATTGGAGACATAAAATAAGAAAATATTGATTCAGAAATGGATCGTTACTACAATTTTGAGAAAAAAATCTTATGTTGATGACCTTCAATGAAATCTAGGGTTTTAGTTTAGTGATCAATTATTTTTACATATATCACTGAGACTAAAACATAGAAAAATTTGGAGATATTTTAGAATTTCACTATGTTATCTCAGGATATTTGAGATTCTCAAGTGAGTTGGTTTGGTAATCAATCATATTTAGATTACTTAGAGGTTTCAAGTCATGTTTGATGTCTTCTATGAATATATGCAACATCATTATCACTTAGACCCGTCTCACACTTTGTAGTAATATGATATGGAGTTATAGGTAGATGTGTCCTTCAAGAACCATCCTATTGGTATTCTTGAAGGGAGAACAAAGTTTCTAAGAGGACTATTAGATCCTCTAGTGTGGGTGAAATGGAAGTAAAATGATTTATAGGATCAGACATGGGAGTAAGAGGTCAATGTAAGTGTTTACTATTCAGAGTTATTCCCATGTGATTGTTGACCGCCCATGGCAGGGAATGTTGGGGATGGGTTTTTTTAAGGGGGGAAGAATGTAAGATCCGGGGTTTTCCTGTGTGGTACATATATTTTTATTTTCAGTTTATCACCTGGGTTTTAACTTGATGTGAGTGAGTAATTATATCACATGATTTGGGATGGGGTGTCTAGTGATTGTTCAGACATTGAATCCCAGGTTTTTTGAAAACACAGTGGGGCCACATGACTAGGAGATACTATGTGGACCACGATACACTATTTTAGTAAACCATGTAGGTCTAGACAGAGGGATGTAGGAGGCTCGGTGGATTTAGGAAACCATGTCACCTGATTCGCACACTCCTGTGGGATGTAATGGATCAGACCTCCTGGTCGATTACATTTCCATATTATGGGGTTTTGGGTGTCCTGGGCACCATCAGTGAGTCTGGATGGTGTCGATGTCGATGTTAGTGTGTCATTGTGGTGTCACCAATCAGTGCCACTGATCGGCACCAATCAGTGTCTCACCGATCAGTCTCACTAACCAGTGCAATACCCAAATGGCGCCATAGTGAGGTGTTAGATTTCCATTCCAGTTTCCCTCTACTAATGTATCTTTTGAGTTATAATACCTATTTTAATGTTGTTTAAGACCATTTTAATGCTGGAAAAGGATAAAATAAATCCCATAATAGTGGGTGACCCTTGACATACCAAAACATGTGTCATTTTTAATCATTTTCTCACCCTTTCATGTATTCATATACCTGTGTTATGCATTTTTCTCAGTTTAAACGTAACCTTTAAACTCCACACCATGATATGGTCCATCTCACTATCTCTAATAGAATTATCAAATTTAAATTAATTCCAGTGTGTGAAACCACCCAACCTCTTAGACAAACCATGATCCACTTTTCAAGATCTTCAACATTTCAGAACCCATAACACTAGGATCAGGCTATTTTATCACCCTAATATCTCCTTCCTTGGTCAATTTTTCCCCTATTTATGTGCTTGGAGTCTCTCTTCTAGTGATGAGTCATGCATGCATGATATCCCACCAGTTTGGTTCTCCATGGAGTGTCCTGTCGCATGACCCTAGTTCATAGCGCAAATAGAAAACATTGTTCATAGATCATTCATGTAGGGGTTCTTCCATCGTCTATGTTTATTGTGCATCATGAGTTATGGTTATGATTATGTTCCCTTGGGATATAGATGAATTGACCATTAATAATGATAATAAACAGACTTTTAAATAATGAATGGGTGGGGAAGATGATGTTTATGTTGCCACATTTATTTGTTTTATGATGTGAATTGTATAGGCTCATGCCCACTGAAAATAATGGTTGTTGGTGGTCCTTTATTGCACACTGATGGAGATAACTTTATCTAGATGATATTGTGTTTGAATTACTGTATCATGGAACTTATTAATCACGTAAACATTGTATATTAAATGGATTCCCAATGAATAATAACCCTTGTGATATCACCCTGGTTAACCATACAGAAAATATGATGTTAGGGAATAGTTTTTTATAAATCTAAATATATCCTTTCTCGGTTATGGTGATATGAAAGGTTGATTTGTTTGGAGAATTGTTTGGTGACGTTATGTGGAAAAGAATATCTGGTTCAGTGGTTTTTGGTTTGATAATATGAGGCAATGTGGAGCCAGTGGTATATTTTCTGGACCCAGGATTTTGGGTCTTGTTTTAGTTATATTACATTGAGGGATCTCACATGATCCCACTTTGATGTTATCATTTACAAGATATCTAAGAAAGAATACTTAAACACATTCTTTACTATTTCCTTTTAGTTGTGTTTTTTTATTTTAGTTAGGCCAGTTACTTTCCCAGTAGTGAAGGAACATTTAAATTGAATCACTAGAATATGACAATGATAATGGGTACAATTGGAAATTATTTTCCAAAAAATGGGAAATGATCTAGTTATGGCTGTTGAGTACTTGTACATGTCAGGGTAACACCAAGGTAGGTTTTGTGTGGGATGGTTGTTGGTTTTTGGGCCCTTTGGTTGGGAGGAGTTTTCGACTATCTATATGTATAAAATTTAGTTGTTGTGGATTCTTATACACACCCCACCCATGTTTATCATTGTGTTCCAAACTCCCTTATTCCATGGGAGAGGGTGTTTTTTCCATCATTTCTATGAGTGACTAGTTATTAGCTCATTTATGTCTTTCTCCCAGGTAGCCCAAGACTCTTCAGGTAGGCTATTATGGCTATAGGTTCATTATATCCCAACAATCTTCTATTAGGGTGGGTTTGCCAATCTGTGTGTGGGAATGTTTTTTTTAAATTGTCTTAGGGATGAGCCCCATGTGTATGCAGGTAGGAAGTGTGGTTGTAGTTTCCCGGGAGTCTATGGGTAGGAAGTTTCAATGAGATGGCCTAGGTGTCTGTGGGAAGGATTTGGGGTTGTGGTGGCCCAAGTGTTTACGGGAGGGATAAACGTGTGGTCAGGATGCCCTAATGGTCATTGTCGGGGGTAGTAGTGGGATAATAGTGGGATCTTTGGGGATGTTCTGATGCATATGATTTTCTAAATAACTAGTGGGAAAGTAGTGTGGGGTTCCCAAATATCGATGTGCTATTACTATTATTTTACCCCTCTTACATTATTTTTGGAGTGTTCCTTGGTGAAGCTCGGTGGATAGTTTTTCTTGCTAGGTGTTTGGGTTACATCTATTTTTCTCACGAGGTATTATAATGTCTCCCCACTTTTGGATGATAGATTTTGGTTTCCCTACTGAGTATACCTATGTACTCACACTACGTATATATAATCACTGTCAGGTTTTTATGAGGACTTTTAGGACCATGTCCGACCGTACTAGCTCAGGCATGCTGGTATATGTTGTTGTTTCATTACTTTTTTGGTAAATTTTTTCTTATTTTTCTTGTACTTTTGAATCAGTTTTTTTAACATGAATCTAGGAATGGATTCTTGGCTTTACATTTATCTTTAGTCCTTGGTGTTGCTAGAATTTACTACCTTATCTCCTACCATTATTCTATAAAAATGGTAATTCCTTCCATTAATATGAGATTCTATACCCTTTGTTCTAGTTACCACACTAGTGACTATTGGATATGGGACTTAGGGGTCATTATATCTCCTTCTCCTTGAAGAAGAAAAATAAGGACATCTTATCATCATTTCCCTTATAATGGAGAACGCGAGTTGTGAAAGAATTGTATGAGAGGTGATGGTTGAGAGACATGATATAGTTTAGGGTTTGAAACAATGATGAATTCAGGGGATGGTTGGGAAACAATATTAGGAAATCTTGGGTTGTGAAATAGGGTAGGGATGACTGGCTAGGTCATAGGATTTTAGGGCCCATGTAATCCAATGTAGACACTATAGACCTACTAAGTGACCAAGTTAGGCTACATAGATAACTTGGTGGAGACCCTAGGAGAGTTACATGCCTAATAATGACTTGTGTTATTTCTTGAATTGGGGTAGCTTGGAAGAAATAAAAAAATTAATAATGAAAACCTTAACTAAATTACCCTTTACTCGAGCATAGGCAATCATTATTTAACTTGTAGTTATGGAACCTAGACGTCATCCACGAGTAGCACGGGCATTCTAGGCCCAACAGATTTATTTGGTCCATTAGTGGTGGATTGAATGTAAAAAAGAATATGAGAAGTGGTAGAAGACTTTATGTTCCATCAATCGGCAGAAGTATGGGAAATATGAGGATAGTGTTTCTAACTTGGAGATAGAGGGTTGACATGAGGAGCTCACAACACTTTGAGGGAGTAACGGGTTCCATTGGTAGTTAGTCAAATAAGGGGATAAGTGCTTTAGTGGTGGATGCTCTACCTCAGGGGGAGGATGGGGAATGAGGTTTTGTGCGATAAAATCAAGGTGTTCTGGGAGAAATTCCTTTCTTCGATAATGAAGGTCGAGAATAGGTAGGAGTTTCTCTCCCTCTAGCAGGTTAGTAGGTCGATAAGGGAGTTGGAGGTTCATGTTCAATGATATCATTTGTTTTTTTTCTGAACCTCTTTTAGGATGAGGAGTCTCAGTCGATACACATAGAGGTTGAACTTCATCATTTTCTTCAGTATGTTGTTACTCTCTTACTCAACTGACGTACTGAGTAGTTCAGAAGAGCACTGAGGTTTTGGAAAGGATGCACTTGTGGGGTGGTGTGCTACTAGAGGGGTGCCAGCTGAGTTCATTAAATGGGAATGATTTCGACATTATATCTCTTATTATAGGGCCTTCCAGGTTCTAGCCGGAAGGGAGAATGCCTCGCAGTACCAGTTTCGATCTTCTATCTCTCTCCCATTCCCCATGGGCCCAGGACTAGGTTGATTTTCTTATGGAGATTTTGTGAATTCCTAGATTCAGTGCCTAGTTCAAGATTATTATGGTAGAAGTGGGTAGGTGTAACACCCACCTCAATTGCCCCATTTTACTGTCATACATTCCCAATAGTAGAAGCAAGCTCATTCTCCTCCAAGGGCAGATGGTGTAGGAGGAAGATGACCTCAGTGTGCTCCTTAGGTACCTCGTCTGGGGAATGGTCGAGGAGGTGGTCAAAAGTTGAGAGGTAGAGGATCTCGTCACAGACTGTTGCACACCGCATGGGTAAAATTTCCAATAGGGACATAGGTTGTTCGAGGTACGATTAGTTTTTTCAGAAATATTTCCCCTTCTCTATTTGAAGAAGGAACCTCTCACTGCCTTGTTACACCTAGTATAGCGCATGCCATGGGTCTAGATATAGAGTGAATTTCAGTGACCATAGAGCTGAGTACTCTAGTTAGAGGTCAGGCCAGCCAATTTGACATTTTTCAAGGATATTGACTGAGGTTGAGACTGCATAAGACTAGTGGGGATCTTCTTCGGAAACGATTTCAGCAATATGATGTCATCCTAGGCATTGACTAGCTAATTTTGGTGCAAACTTTTATATAATGCTTCCATAGAATGGTTGTGTTCTGTGATATGTGTGGATAGCATGTAACTATCATTGGCAAGGGGAGTTTCCAAAAGGGCTGCTAGTCTATGGTGCCGCTTAATTCTTTGAAAGGTGAGTTGTCAGTGGAATCAATAGACTACGAGATGGTGGTAGTTCTGGGTATTTTCAGGGAGTTCCTAGACATCTTCCCCAAATACTTTGTTACTATACCCCCTCGGAATGATGTTGAGTTCGAGATTAAATTACTACTCAATGCTCTTCAAATTTTGATAGATCCCTATCAGAATGGGCCTTCTATGTTTTGGGAGTTGAGGATTCTAGTTGATGACCTGATAAAGAAGGGGTTTATCCAACCATGAGTGTTTCCATGTGGTTCTCTAGTATTATTCATGAAGATGGATAATGGTGGTATCAGGTTGTTCACAGACTATCAGAGACTGAATCAGGTGATGGTCAAGAACCATTTCCCATCCCAAGGATCGATGACATTTTTAACTAGTATAAGGGAGAATGTTGGTTCCCCGAGATCGACCAACAGTCTGGATATCACCATTTTAGGGAGATGGTGGGTGACATTTTGAAGAATCCCTTCAGGTGTAGGTATGGGATATTTAGTTTGTGGTCATGCCGTTCGGCGTTACAAATGCACCTGCTATGTTAATAAAACTCATGCACTCTACTTACTATGAGTATCTAGATAGTTTCATGGTTGTGTTCGTTGATGATATCCTAATCTACTAATGATCAAATTAGGATTACTCTAAGCATCAAAGGACTATTTTAGAGGTCCTCTAGCACCACAGGATTTACTGGATGGTGTCCAAGTTCTTGTTCTGCACTTGAGAGTTGTACTTCCAGGGAAAATAGGGGTCCCAAAAGGGAATAACAGTAGACTCGTCAAAGGTCGAATAAGTTGTTTCCTGGGAATCTCCCACAAACCTGGGAGAGGTTTGTGGTTTTCTAGGTCAGGTAGGTTACTATCAGATGTTCTTACCCGACTTATCTCAACTTGTTGCACCTTTGATGACTTTATCAAATAAATACCTATATTTATTATCTCCTGATAAGTGCAAGGAATCTTTCATTTAACAAAAAGAGATGTTGGCCGGTGCAACAGTTTTGTTCATACAGATCTTTTGGTGGAATTACCTCATTAGGGAATTCTTTTTGGTTTTTGTTCCATTGATCTTTCCATCATTGTATCATCTCCTTGCATCCGAGATCTCGTTCATGTTCTTTCATCTTTCATGGTGTTTCTGTTGAAGTTGGTTCGTTGTGGATGCCTCAGGCTACTTCAGCCTGCTCTGATCTCATATTCCACCATGCCACTCCAGGTATGATCTAGAGTGATGGTTCATCTTGGTTTTATGATTTTTGGATCAGTGGATGATGGTTTTCAGGCACCCTCTAGATTCGACTCATTCTATTTTTTTCATTGGTTTTATCATCGCCAAGATTTCATCGTTCAGAGCCCTCAGCTGTTCAAACGTTTACCCTGACTTCACATCCCTTAGCTCATATCATAGTCGAATCTATAGTGGTGGCTTCTCAATTTTTTAGGGGATGAGATTTGATGGCTGACGATGACCCTCGTGCGATCTGCTTTGGTTTTCTTCTCCCATGATGTTTAGGTTTCAGAATCATCCATTTTAGGTCTCAGTATTTTTGATTTTATATATTTTTGATGGTTTGGTTCTTCTATGGTGTGATGTTTGTTCTAGGTTGAACCTATTTATTTTTCATGGAGTGGTTTCGTTCATGTTTAGTTTTGTTGGTCAACAGAAATGGAATTGGTACTGGTGTTTGGGTGTTTTTTATAGTTTTATTGGGGATGATCCGGATGAATTCAGTGTTCTATTGTGTATTTGGACAACATGGATGATGGGAAGTGTCGTGTTACCTTACATAATCTACTCGTCTTGACTATGCTGAAGACGTTATGAGTTGTTGTGATCAAATTTTGTTCGCATGGTGTTGTTTCAGAATTAGGTGATCATTATTTGAAGCTTCATTTTGATGATTTCCTTCCATATTTTGACCACTGGCGTTATCAATAGAAAAGTCAGTTATAGTGGTGGATGATGGTGAAGTGGACGACATAGATGGGATGGTGATGACAGTGAAGTATGATGGAAATGACTGTAATCTTGACATATCTTCTCAATACACCCAATCTTGTGGACTGTGCGGTGGTCTAGTTTTCAAATTTGAATGCGGTTCTGTTGTATTTGGTTTGGAAATTCTAATTTTTATTTTTTTAATGTTGTTGTAGTATTTGAGTTCTAAAAGTGTTCTGTCCATCTAACCATTAAAGTGGATTTAAAAAATTTGAAAAAATGCTTTGGATGGTAAGGTGGATGAAGTTTCTTTAGGTCAATGATTTCAATATTTCTTACACCATTGGAAAAGGGATTTTGGTGGCCAATTCTTTGAGCATTAATTCATAGAAGGATGTAGTTTGGGAGTCAGCATATGCTTGGAATGCAATGGAAGAGCTGTTAGCTTTACATCTATGTATGAGAGTGGATGATGGTAGAGGGTATCTATTTCAGATGACATTGAAATATTCCTTGGAGTAATAGGTGGAGGAGTATCATTGATGATACTCAGATGGTTAAGTGATTCATCATCACATTATCCATGGTGATGCTCCGAAGGGATGGTCAGAGGATAGTCTGAATCATATGTTGTTATGAGGGACGTTTTTTGTCCCGGTGGTGATGTGCGTGGATGTTTATGCTGTCATCCATAACTCACCCCTATCAGTACATCCCTAAGGCTCCAAGATGTACAAGGGATTGGGAGGCCAGTTTTGGTGGCCCTGAGTAAATCGGGCAGTGGTGGTGTTTGTGGCAATGTGCAATGCGTGTCAATAGCAGAAATATGAACAACATGTTCATGGTGATCTATTATAGCCCTTAGATGATCCCAAGTAAAAGTGGGATGACGTCTTTATGGATTTTGGAAATAGACAACCCAGGGATCAGGGGGGATGGGATTCCACCTGGGTAGTGGTGGAACGATTGGTGAAATCATCTCTCTTCTTAGTAGTTAAGGATTCCAGCATACTGAATTTCTTAGCATTGAGGTATGTGGGAGAAGTTGTGAAAAAACAAGGATTTCCTAGATTAATCATTTTATATCTGTATATAAGCTTTAATTAAAGATTCTTAAAGGGATTATAACATGATTTCAGCACCCAACTATGCCTTAGCACTACATTCCACCCCCAAATGTATTGGCAGACAAGGAGGACCATCCAGACATTGGAGTATATGCTGCGAACATGCATTTTGGACTTGGAAGGATCATGGGTATGACACTTTTCTCTAGTATTGTTTTCCTAAAACAATAGCTATCACTCTACCATTGGCATGGAATCTTATGAAGCCTTGAACGGAAGACTATGTCGTTCGCCCTTGTGAGGGATGGAGGTTTGGGAAGTAGGTGTTCATGGACTATAGTTACTGAGGAGCATGGTAGAGAAGGATCCACTTGTGTGTGTGAGGATGAAGGTGGTTCAGAATCATAAGGCGTCATATGTCGATCATAGGAGGAGGCCCCTAGAGTACAAGGATGTAGATCAAGTGTTCTTGAAGGTTTCCCCTCGACCTGTGTAGTGATGGTTCGGTAAGGGGAGAATGATCGATCTAAGGTTCATTGGGCCTTTTGAAGTGTTGGGGTGAGTTAGTGAGGTGGAATATCAGCTAGCACATACACCCCTACTAGAGAGGATCCAAAACATATTTCAGGTCTCTCCACACCATCAGTATCTACACGATGACTCCCATGTCATCGACTGTGGAGAGTTGGATATAGAGGACGATGTGATGTTTGTGGAATGTATTATGAGAATAGAGGATCAAAAGTAGAATGAGCTTCTTGAATGTAACATTCCCTTGGTTTGTTTGTTTTGGAGGCATGGTGGACTCAAGGAGAGTACCTGGAAATCAGAGACGAAGATGTGTGCCAGTACGCAGAGCTATTCTATGATTTCATCTTTTTTTCTTTAGTCCATTTCTTATGATGTGATGTTTGAACCTACTTTCTGTATTATATGTTTTTTCCTTGTTCTCTATTTTGTGTTCAATTTCCATACTATGGGGATGGGAGAACCTTATACCTAATAATGATGCATTAATTTGGATTCGATTAAACCCAGTCATATGAGTTAGTGCTGCCCAAAGTGGATAGTATCATGACAAGGACGTAGGAGTTCCCTATTACATGTGTCTGTATAGTGGGACCTTTTTTTTCTATGTTTACTTGAAAGGGATATTTCTTTGTGTTTCTACAGATTTTTAGGAGATATATCTTAGAGATATGGCCATATATTTCGATGTTTTATTATAGCTTTTGAAGAAAATCTAGTGTGGTTTTTCCGAGAGAGGTATCTTACGAGGTGGTCATTCAGACCCCTCTTTTTTCTTTTGGTTTACTCTTGATTTCTTGAGGGTGATAATAGTTTTATAATTATATGATGTAATGGCTCAGAAATCTTGGTCTCTTACAGTGTCAAATTCTGGGGTTTGGGGTGTCCTGGACACCATCGGTGAGTCAGGATGGCGTCGTTGTTAGTGTAGGAATTTCGTTGAGGCGTCACCTATCAGTGCCACTGATCTATCTCACCGATCGGTGCCGCACCCAAATGGTTCCACTGTATAGTGTAGGGTTTCCAGTCTAGTTTCCCTCTCATATTGTATCTTTTGAGTTATATTACCTCTTTTAAATTGGTTTACGATCATTTGAAGGCCCGTAAAGGATATCATAAATCCCTTAAGAGTGGGGAGACATTTGGCTTACCAAAACATGCAACCTTTTTAATAAGTATCACACCCTTTTTTCATTTCCATTTATTCCACTTTTATGCATTTTTATTAGTTTAAATGTAACATGTGAAATCTCCACCATGAGATGTTCTATATATCTATCTCCGAGGGAATTATTTAATCACTATTAATTCTTTTCTGTGCAACCACACAGCCGTGTGGTTAATCCACGATCCAGTTTTCAAGGACTTCAAGATTTCATATCACGTAACCCTAGGATCAAGTGTTTTTATCACACAGAGATATTCTTCCTCATTCTCTTTTGTTTGCTCATGGGTAGATTGGTGTCCCTCTTATAGAGATGACTCATTCCTGTGTAAGATCCATCATTTTCAGTTCTTCTTGGAGTTTCTTATCGCACAACCCATGTTCTTGGTTCTAGGAGAAAACATCGATCCTCGATCATCTATATAGGGGTTCTTCCTTCGTCTCTATTTACTATGCATCATGCGGGCGGGATATGATGATGTTTCCTTAGGACGTAGATGAAACATACAATAACGTAGATAGTAAAAAGACATTTAATGAATGAAGTGGTGGGGAAGATGATGATGTAGTTGTGTTATACATTTATTTTATGATGTGAATTGTATGGGCTGAAGACCCCTGAAAATCATGGTCATCGTGGTACATTCTTAAACACTAATAAAGCTCATTTTTTGGATGATCTTGAGTTTAAAATAAATGTAAAATGGAAATGATTAATCACATAATATTTAATGATTAAACAGATTCCTGATGAATAATAACCCTTTTGTGATATCCCTAGTTAACCAAAAAGAATGGAGGAACTTAATGAATGGTGTTGGATAAATCTGAAATCTTCCTTGCCCAGTTCTGGTGATATGCATGGTTGTTATATTTGATTATTTGTGGGGTGACGTATAGGGGAAAGAAATTTATTATTGAGAGTTTACTGGTTTGTGAATATGAGGCTGTGTGGAGCCAACCATAAATTTTCTAGACCCATTACGTTGGTGCTAGTTTTGGTTCTAGTACTTTTAGGGATACCATGGGATCCCATATTGATGTTCTCATTTACATGAGAACTGGGAGTGATTTCTTAAACACCTGCTTCGATTTTTTCCTTTCAGTTACTATTTTGGCTTTTGGTTAGGCCTATTAGTTTCCCGGTAGTGAAGGAACATTTAAATGGAATCACATGAACTTGATTAAGAGAATGGGTACAATGGGATACTATTTTCTATAAATGGGTTGTGCTCTGGTTGTGGCTGTTGTGTAATTTTTCATATAGGGATAGCAGCAAGGGTGGTTGTGTGTGGGATGGTTGTTTATTTAGGGACACATAGTTTTAAATGATTTCTTGATTACTATATGTATAATACTAATTTCTTTAGTTTTTTATACGAACCCCAACCATGTTGATAACTTCATTCCAATAAACCATATTCCATAGGGGATGGTTTATTCCCCATCATTACTATGAGTGGCTGGTAATTTCCTCCTTTCTAATCCATATCCTTGGTAGACCAAGACTCTTAGATAGGATTTGATGTCCTGAGGTTCATTATAGCCTAAGACTCTTCAGGAATGTTGTGTTGTTGTGGGTTGGCCATGGAGTGTGCAGGCCAGTTTGTTTCTAAAGTGTCATTGGGATGAGGACCAGGTGTCTGCAGGCTGGATGTTTTGTTGTGGCGGGCCAGGTGTCTGTGGGTAGAAACTGTGGTGTGATGGACCACGTTTCTGTCGGCGGGATGTGTGGTTGTGGGGGCCTAGGTGTTTGCGTGTGGAAAAAACATGTGGTTGGGATGTCCTATGTGGGCGTCGTTGTAGGAATACATTGGGATCTATGTGGGAGGTCTATTTTGTAGGATGTTTTAAATAACATGTCAGAATGTGGTTTGGAGTTCCCAAATATCGGTGTGCTATTAATATTATTTTACCTGACTTGGGTTATTTGGGAAGTGTGCCGTTGTGAGGCTATGTAGATTGTTTTCCTGACTAGGAGTATTGGTTAACAATATTTTTTTCATGGCTCATTAGAATGTTATCCCACCTGTGCTCAAGAGATTTTTGGGTCCCTACTAAGTATAAATTTATACTCACACTATATATATATAACTTCTTTCATTTTTCTAGGAGGACTTTGAGGACCATGTTAGACCTTACTAGCTCGACTGTTGGGACAGTTTTTGTGGCCACTTTTCTTGATTTTGGTACTTTTCTTCAAAGTTTTCTTGTACTTCTTATCAGTTTTTTTAACATGCATATGGGAATGGATTCTTGGCATTACTTTTAACACATGTATTTGGTGTTGCAGGGATTAGCTATCTTATCTCCCAATAATGCTCTATAAAAATGGAAATTATTTCCATTTATGTGAGATTTTATACCTTTGGATATTGTCACTACTATGGGGCCTAATAAAGAAGGGACATGGGGTTCATTATCTCTCCATAACCTTAAATATGTAAGTGTAGGAAATCTTTCCATCCATTCCCTCATCTTCGAGAATGTGGGACATAACATGAGGGAATTGTAGTTTTTGATAGAGGATTAGTGCATGGTCAGTCCATGGTGTTTCTAACCTTGTATGATGATCTTGAAAGCCACCAATGAGGCATGGATGGGAACACAATTGGGGCATAGTTTGGCTAACCATGTGGTAAAACTATGAAACCCACCTAAAAAGATAGAAATTTATTCATTACTTATAGATCATTACAAACACATAGCCACGTCTCTAATCTCCACTGAAGACATCCATAAGGCATGGGGAGGTCGTATATATCCCAATATATAGTATTGGCTCCCATTTCTCAATCCTATCTAAGAATAAAATTCCATCAGTCTCATTGGATCCTTATTAGTGAGTTAATCTATCTTATTGGGCCATTTATCATTTTATTCATAATTATAGTGTTATTTAAGTGCATGCTAATATGCCCTATTTTTTGGCTTTCTCACAGTTCTTCAATTATATAAGATTTGAAACAAATAAGAGGTTGATACTGGATGATTAATTTATTATAGACATATAGTATGTGGTATATATACATTTTACCTTTTGTTTTGGTGTTTTATAAGCTGAATTTCCATGGTGTCTCATACCATTCATTACTCAGTTTCCCCAAAAATTTATTAAATGATAAAAATTATTGAATTTAAACCTATTAGGTTCTCTACTGAGTACCATTTTATGGTAGTAGGTCATTTACCTTTAACAAAATTCTCCTTACTAGAGGTTGACTTTAAAAACTAAATTGAAATTGAATTTAGATGATTGGAGTTACCTGATGCCTCCTTTCTATGATACAACATGATATGAAATATTTTTATTTTCAAAATGGTTTTCATATATATTTTTGTAAATGAGTTTGAAGGAATCCTGGAATCTGAAAGAAAATGAAATATTGATAGAATTGAGATGATGAATTGAAATGGTAATGAATTTTTTGGAAGAGCACCTTGGATCCTAATTATATTAGATTATATGGATATTTATACAAAGGATATTGTTTTTTGTATTTGATTCCTTTGACTTATTTAATCCATTGATCTTGATTTCATAGCATGAAATAAGCCTTCATACCCCTTGGATCCATCATTCTTGGACTCAGGTTGGACATGTTATACTGATTTTCTCCTTAGACTCCACCCAAGTCTTTAATGACTATCCATCGAGATACTCATGGGACTTGATGTGGATTCCATCATATCTTATACATTTGATCTAAAACATTGTTGTATGACACATTTGACTACATGGCACGGAAATTTTTGTATGAATTTCATTATATGGAATATGACGATTTGGATGCTTTAGTATTACTTGATTATACATCTTATCAATGGTGGATGTGTTGTTATACTTACATATATCCCTGGTAGTGGTATCATTTTACAGTTTTTAGACTACACAATATCACTTTTTTATTTATATTTTATAGATTCTAATGTATTTTGAGAACTCTTTAATAGATTATCGGGAGAATGGGTAGGCTTGAAAGTGTCACATGGATTGTATCACATTACATTAATTAATTATATAACTGTAGTATACTTAACATTATTTACACTTGTATTACAGAGACTAGATTTTTTAAAGACACCATTGGTGGTGGCCTACTGAGTGTTATCTCACACCCTATATGGACTGTCGTTGGGTACATGGATAGACTTCTTGGATACAACTATGGACTAGGGATAATCACCCACTGTAGGATGAATTATTTGATTGCTACTTATAATAAGTGGAGGAGGGGGCCGAGCTAGGGTGATGATACTCTTTAGAGATAGTATTTTAGTATTTTTTTAACTTTTGATTCCTTTATTATTATGGATTCCTATATACCATTTTTTTACTTTGTAGATCATGACATGAAAAACCATTTCGTTTATGGGATTTACTTTTTAATTTTTTATTAATTACTTTATTTTATTTTCATCTTTTATATAATTTGTATTATTATTCAACTATTCACTATTGTGATTACTACCACTATGCTACACTCTGATATAAGGAATATTCTCCTCATTTGAACATTCTAATTTCAATAAGCTAGTAATAAAATTTGACATATGGTGTGGTGTTCATGAGTCAATCTTACCATCTGATTCGGGCCACTGTTTTGTGGTTTCCGGGTTGGGATGTTACAGACATATTTATTCATACAGACATTCGTATATATATATATAAGTTTAAAAATTAAAAATTAATAATTGTATTTATACAATAATAGTAATTTATATATATATATGTCTTTAATATCATATCTTTATAATGATAAGGAAACCATAATAAATTAAATTTGGTAATAAAAATCAATTATTTAATTGAGATTTCAAATGTATTGTTAATGTTAATAACAAAGGTTCATTTTTCATAAATTAATTATCTTGTCATGTTTTATATTGGGTGTTTTAATTTAGTTAAATCCTGTATTGATTAATTTTTTCTTTATTATCTTTCACTAGGGGTATTATGTTTTTTTCAATTTTATTGAGAAAAAAGGATTGAAGAGAAACAAATTTTTTAATTATTTATATTTTCAATGATCAGTTATTTAAAAGGATCTATACTTTTTAAATGAAACATAATATGTTTACCATTTTTGAAATTCATTGGGAACTGGGTATAAAAAGGGAAAGTATAGTTAATATAACCCCTTTGTATTGTACAACATTTTTTAACTATAAAAAACTAGGTGAAGGTCATGGGGTTTTTAATGGGCCAAACTGCCCTACTAGGCCTCGACATGCAGTATTTTATGGGTGAATTAGATATGATGTCTCTAATGTGAAACACCACCCTAAAAGGCTATGAAATAACATACATAGTGGTAAAACCTATGGACAAAGATTTTACATGTAGTTTTTAATTAGATATGGTTTCATGGGTAGACATTACCATGCCATTGGGCCATAAAATGTTAACTATTTCTATTTCATACATTTTTCATTTTAAATAAATAAGATCACAATTTTGATTAGTGTAATTATATATTATCAATAATTATAAAATCTATGTAATCTCCCAATGGTAAATATTTTGGATATTATTATTTTAAGGGATATTATCCCTTTTATTACTATTTTATATATTTAATAATATTTATTTTTTCAATAATTAAATTGTATCCCCTTATTTAATTCATATACATTTAAATTGTTCCTTTATCAACTATTTCACCTGTAGATGTTAATTTTTTTTTAAATTGTTGTTTCTAAAATATTTTTAGAATGTGGTTTCAAATGGATTCTTCAAAAAACAATGAAACAAGTAGATTAAATGTTTTTATAAGTGATTTTTTCATATGAAATAAAATCTTATATGATTTAATATATAATGTTGAAGTGATATTATCATTTATCATAAAATTGAAGTCTCAAATTCTAATTCTATCATAAAACTTACAAAAAAATGATTTTTAATTATAGGGTTATCATATATAAAGGAAGGTTTTTTCTTAATAGGAATTTTTATAACCACACCTATATATAATTTATGATTTAGGGTGTTGTTCAATTTTGGATCCCTCTTAGAGCTTCATTTTTTTTGGATTGGATGGTGACTAGTGTTGTCAAATAGGGGTATGTTGGTTTCCTTTGTTTATTTTTTTATCACACTATCTGTGTTGATAGTATTTCCATAAAAGGCTTCATTCTGGAGATATAATTGGTTTATTTAAGTCACATGGAAAATATTAATAAATTAAATCACTATATATTAAATAATCCCTTAAAAATAAACTACTTTATAATTTATCTAAATATCATCATATGGTTAAACACCATCATTTGATATCAACAGAATACTAAATTTTTTTTGAGTTCTTTTAATATGTTAAAATTAATATTTTGCACTCACGACCAAAAAAAGGAATGTGAGAATTAATTCATTATGAAAAAACCTAATAAACTACATTTACCACACATTTAAACATTTCATCCCCAAAAATTATATGACCAGACAAAATAAACTAAGAATTTTATACATTAACCACAAGATTTTTTATATTCCACTATGATTTCTTCATATATTTATAGAGATATAAAGATATATTTTGTACTAAAGCATAAATAAATAATCCAATTTCTATAACATTAATTTAGTGTTTTGTTTCTAATACCTCTATTATCCTAGAACTATAATCAGTTATGGATTATGATTTGGGAATCCATCAATTCACTTATAACAATGAATTTAATAAACCATTTAATTGGAATTAATTCAACACTTTTACCATTTACATTACATTCATTTTCACATCATAAATTAGTCCCTCAATATATCCACATCAAAATTGAAATTGTTCATTAATAGAGGTATCTATATGAAAGAGTTATTTTGTACCCATATTAATTGAGTGATTGGAGGGAATTTTTCTTATTTACCCATCTAAACACCTAAAAATCAGTAATAAATATATGATCGACTATATCAAAGCATCCCCACAATGAATTCATGGTTATATATTAGTGGATCCTTTTCAAATTAAAGCATCGCCTCTCCAATAATTTATACATATCTATACTGCAATCTACTAAGTCGAGGAAAATAGTAATACCCATAATTTTTCACCCAGCTAAACTCAAGAAGGATATAAAAATATATAAAACGTACCCTAATGATCATATATTCATATGTTATTGATGTATTGGTTGAGTCAGTGATGCTCTCTCATGAAATATACTAAAGGCCACATGATGAAATGTATCAACCTCTGTAAACCACCGCACATATAAATCCTAGTTTTTTCGACCCAATCTATCATAATTATAAATTATGGGTCTTAAACCATTTGTATGAACTCTTCCTATGAACTCCACACAATCGGATAACATTTGACATGACGTGAGAAACCATAAAACTAATAAAATGATCTATATGCCTATCCAAAATCCAATTCATCAATGAAATACATCATGATTTTTTAAATAACCATAGAAGTTAAAAAAAATTTTCTACCATGAATATTGTTCATCATTTTTCTCAAATATGACGGTATTAAAACGATTCATCAGAATATATTCCCACACTATATAGAAATATATAACATGTAAAAGACATGACTATGTATTTGGTTTGTGACACCCAATCTATAGTAACTTAGAGTCGGTGATTATTTTAATATATTTTCATCGGATTCAAGAGATATCTTCCTAAAGGACTAAATAGTTTCTCCACATGGTAGACTATATACATATTTTAATTACATATTACATTTGAAAACATGAAATAAAAACTAAATTTCTAATATGAAAATTATCAATTTTTGTAATATATCTCTAAAATAAACCAAAGTACACAACATAGTATCACCAAAAAAGGTAAACATATGAAATATTGTGCTAATATACTCAGTAAGGGAAACTATAAAACAAATTCAATCACAAGATAAATAATATAGGAATAATATTTTAGTGAAAAACAATAATAAAATATTCCATATATAAAATATTATAAAAGGTAAATCTGCTAATGGATGAAAAAGGTACTAAAAATCACACTAATAACACTACCTTGTTCTATAGAGATTGAATGTAAAATGATGGACATCATAATATTGCATTCATGGAAACTTTCAATGAAGTCCTGTATAAATTGGAAATTTGTATGAGAAATACCCAAACTAGATTACCTTATCAGACATTCTGATGCATTTATGAGCTATAAATTGCCACACCCATCACATATGAATCCCTATTAATTTAATTTAAAAATGAAATGAATAATAATTCACTAAATAATAAACATAAAAATTAATATTGAAATACTATCATATAAAATATTTATATTTCTCATAGTCAATCAATAGAAAAACGTTGTCGTATTCTATCTAGAGTGAATTTTTGGGTGGTATCATTAGATGAAATATCTAGTCACACATAATATTCCATAATTTTTTTTATATATCAAAATAATTTTAAAATACCAAAATAACATTTCTTTAGGAAAATACACTTTTCATTTTAAAATATCTTCATTAAAGTCTAAAAATTTAATGAATATTAGGAAAATTATTTACTATATAAAAATAGAAAATTGTAAGGGAACACTCTATGACAATAAGAGTGATGGTGGATGTAAAATATTTTCTTATGATAAATGTTAATCAAACGATTTAGTTTACACTAATAGTAAAATGCACCTCGATTAGAAAATGACAAAAAGAATCCATTTATTTTTATATAGAAAATATAAAATGTGAAAAATTTACAAAAATAAATCACTGTATAATAGTAAACATATTCTAGGGAAAACATTATAAATCATGGATTGGGAAGAACATATTTTAGAATGAATATAAAAAAAGGTTAGTTTTCCTTAAAAACATTCTTTCACACTTTTCAGTATATAAAGAGTTTAATGTGAAAGTATAAATTTGAATTTTCTAAACTAATTGGAGGATAATAAAATAAAAATATTTTTGAGATATATAAAATATATTTTCTTCATCAGAAATTTATGCAAAAATAATAATGTTAAAAGGTGGGATTTTATTCTTAAAATAATTACCTCAGGCCCGACTTGATCTAAATGTTCATTAAACTCATGAATAATAAATTTAAATTTATTATAATGATATAATATGACAATATTTATACATAAAATACCATAAATGGTGTACTTATATCATCTTATCTCTAATTCATTAACAATATTTCATTATCATAATCATTTTGGGTGTCAACTACTTTGTTTTTTCATATATGTTCTGATTTAGAAATTATAGTCTTTAAAACAACATCCTGATTACATTGTCTAATTTTTTAAAATAATTATATAAATAAAAGATATATTCATTATATAAATATTATTAACTATTCATTAAAGTTATATATAAAAAATTTATTACACTACTGATAGAGAAGGTACTCTACATGAACTGATGAACCAAAAATTCAAAAGGGGGCCTTAACCACACTAGAACATGCCTTAATCAGTGCGAAAAAGGGGTAACAACTTATGTGTGGTTAAAATTATGATGCTTTTATCAGTGATAAACATGTGCTTTTAAAGGCCCCCATTAAAAGTTCTAACAAAATAACTTTTAAAAGGGTCCTATAGCAATTTATTTTATCACTGTTAATGGTTCCATTTAAAAAAATTAGAACAATAAATTAGGGGATTTGACAGTGTTTTTTAGTGCGGATAAAGGAAGTGTTGTTAAATGGGATATTATTATTATTTTTTGGACATCCTACCCACTATATCAATGCTTCCACGACTCCTTAAAAACCACTCTCCCGCCTCTATCAGAACATTTCAACCCACTACACCTTTATCAGTTTTTTCACCTAAACACCAATTTTATTAGGGATTTTCAACCTACTTTCCCATTAACCAGTTCTTTTTGAATTTACAACATCACACCCACCCACCTAGATTTGAACCCTGCACATCTCCTTTGAAGATGGAATACCTTTACCATTACACCTTGTAGTTTTGTTGTATTTTTAATGATATTAATGATTAAATATATACATTTACACACACACACACATATATATATATTTATTCATATATTTATATAATTATTTTTAAATATATGTATACAATATATTTGTTTGTGATATATAACCTTATATTAATTTAAATATATAATATATTAAATTCATTTATATATACTATAATAATATAAAAATATATATCTGTTTATTTATACTCAAATATATGTATATATAATAATTATAAATATATTATTAAAATGTAAAAAATGGTTAGATAATTTTTTAAATACATTTTTAGAATACGTATTTATTTACATATTTAAGAATATACATTTTTATGTAAATATTTTGATATATGTTTTTATATGGGTGATTTATTATAAATAAATATTATAAGACCTACATACATTTAATTATAAATTAATTTAAGACGCAAAAAATGAAAAAATATCAGAACCATAATCTCAATGTGAATTAAATAGCAAGGAATAAATTTTGTCCCGAATGAAAAGGGAAAAAAGACCCCCCCCCAAATGAGCTTGAAAATTTATCGAATGTAATAACAATTGGAGTACCTCGACTGAAAACATAGTGTTAGTGTCCTTCTGACCATTTTATAGATTGAAAATTGTGATAGAGGGTTCCCCTATGGATGTAAATCATAAATCTCATCACATACTTTGATTGGATGTGTGGTAGGGACAAAACAGACACCCAATTCCAATTTTTTGGTGGTGTAACGTTCCAGAAATATTTCTAACTTATTTTAGATATTTTATTAAATTTTTTCTTTTTTATCTTGAAATTTATATTAAATTAAAATTAATCAGTAATGACAAGAAAATTTATAATTATTTTTTAAAAAAAATATTTTATAATCCATTTTCACTAAATATCTTTTTTGTTAAGAGGGAATGATTATTTACTATATCTAAAACATATTTTAACAAATATATATTATATTTATATCATTATAAATAAATTTTTATATAAATATATTATTTATAAATAATTTTTTAGAAGTATTACATTATTAGTGAAGAAAAAAGAGTTGATAAAGGGGAGGTCTATATATGAGCTTCTAAATAAGAACTGATAAAAACACACATTATCAGTTATTGTAAAAATGCACAGAGAATAGTCCCACATTAATAGCTGTATTTAGCACTAACAAAGGGTATGTTAATAACACTTTTAACTAGTGCTGTTAAATCCCCAATGCTTGATAAACACATTTTGGTAGTATTGAAATTTGGTTTTATTTAATTATGAAATTATAGAAACAAAGAAATTTTTAATTCTATCATTAAAAACATAGATATATTGTAAATAAAATTTTCATTTTTGAAATATATCATTATATACATCAATGTGTGGAGATCATGAAAAATTAATTATATCTCTATGTCATAGTGGTAATCCACATGTACACACGAGCGATACTTTCATTTCAAATTTGATAGATATATGGTAGAAAATGGTTATACTATAATAATGATAACATCTTAGTATATTTCAGATACAATATTAATTATGTTAGTATGCATTCAATTTATTTATAGGAAGTATAAGAGAAAATAAACATGGAAAGAGTCAGGTAAGACGATTATCCATTCATTGAAAGACCTCCTTTATCTAATGCCTTCATCTTTCATAAGATGGTCAATGGAAAAAAATAAGCACAATAGTGAAGGGAAATTATATATTATGATTTTGTATAGGTATTGGATGAGATATAGGTATCGATTTTTCTGAATAATGTCTGAGAAGAGATCCCATTTTATAAGTGAGGGGTGGGACACACATGAAATTACATAAAATATTAAAACAATATATATTTATTTTCAAATGAAGGGGGAACATAATTAACATAAAATTTATGGTTAGATGATTTATGGTCTATATATATTATGAAAATAATATTTTGACATTTTGTGTTGAACTTTTAGACCCATCCCTTAACATAACACCATGTAAACATTTTAACCATAATTGTTGAAACAGATTTTTTAGTAGTTTTACTATTAATTATGAAAAAATTTATTTATAGTTACTACCTAAAATTAATCATTATAATATAAAATAAAGATCAAAATTTTAAATAATTTAATGTAAAAATTTGATAAAAATTAATTTTATCATATATTTTTAATGTTCAACGAAAACCATTTTTAGAAATTTTTTTGTTTTAATCATAAAATTGATTTTATAATAATATATAATATAAAATTTAATAAATTGGAATTAATTGGGATATGTTAAATAAAATAATATTTATTTATCTTTCAACTAATAACAAAAACAAATGTATAATTGAAAAAAATTATCAAAATAGAAAAACCAAAAAACAATATTTCAACAACAACATTACATCGATTCCCAAAATTTATTCTTTTATTTGTAGGGTCAAAAATATATTTTTATATTCATTATATCACTTTATATGTATATATTGTATAAAATCAGTTTCATAAAATTTCAATTTATTTTTATGTTACTAAAATTTCATAAAACACTATATATTTTACTTATATTATTTTTCAATATTATTAAAATAGTCAAATATTTCTAAAAAATATAAAAAATTTAATCTAATATAATTTTGACTTAATAAATTATAATATCAATTTCACATCATTAATATAAATTTATAAAATTTGTGAATTTAGATTTTAATCACATTCTTTAAGGAATATTTTGCATTACGTTATAGAATCTTTAAAAAAATGGTTACTTAATATAATTGATTTTTGAGTGTAATATTATAACCCCCATTAGATATTTCACCCTCAAATTTTTTGGAATATTACCTAATGAATATATGTGGGAATTAATAAATCCTAAATTCTCAAGGTTTACATGTTTTCCCTTTTATTTTAGGATTTTTCCACATTACCTTCTCTAATTGATCAATTTAATTATGTAACACTTATTCTATAAAGATAGGAATATTGATATTTTATTCATCGTAATATAAATAAGGTTCCAATTATATTACCTCATTGATGAAAACGTTTATTAAATCTATAGTGTACATCATCAAAAATGAGATTTGGAACATATTAATAACTTTAGAGAAGAATTGTGGCATTTCAATAAGGGAAATACATAACTCTAATTGATTATAGATTCTAAAAAGGAAAAATGTAATCAAAATTTAGATAATATTTCTTTTTAAATTATTTAATAGGTTTCCCTTCATATAAATTCAGGGGAAAATGATATCATGCTTAAAATAATAAGTAATTCCTTCAGTTATTTACATTAATTTATTATCTTATTTAAGGTCCTTTAATATTATATTGAACAATAATAAATTTTACTATTGTCTTCTCCATGAGATCTGGGCCAAACATATTCTTTTCATAAACATCATCCCAACATGTTGGAGTATGAAACCACAGACCATGTAATGCTTCATATAGTGTTATTTAAATTATTGAATAAATGATATTATTATATAAAAAGTTTCACTAAAAGAAAATACAAACCCCACATACCATGAATGTCAGGTCATGTGATAATTTCCTCAACATGTCATATAATAAATATATAGTCATTTTATACTATCAACTAGTTTAAGGATGGAATGTTGTGATCAAATGTCTCTATTTATAAAGATTATTTTGAATACACTTTTAATTTTTTTTCACATACATATCATGATCATACATGTGTAGAAAATTGAATTATGAAGTCTCATAACATTATTAATATATAACTACATTAGGGGATCATGAGGTAGATAATCCCTTAAAGTGAAGAAATATTCAAAATTAATAAGGAAATAAATAATAAACCGTATTTTATTATTCTTTCGTGGAAAATTTGTAATAATGTTGAAATATTTCATTGTAATATCCTTACTTTTTAGTGAAAGAATGTGTATAGGTTTCATTATTCTTTTAGGATGTAGTATTTCATCATTTTTCTTTTAAAAAACCAAGAATATTTATACATTGACTTCAATTTTCCTTTTCATATTTTCTAAATAATAATATTCCTTCAAATAAGAATACATTTTAGGGAAATAAGCATGTATAGGGAAATTTTAGTTTTGATAATTATATAATAATTATTTTTTCTACTCACGCATTGATGAAACACATGGATTCTGTCCATATATCAATATATCATCTTTATAGATTAAGTCAACTATCATTCCACAATCCGTGGATTTTATTTTATTTTGAATATTCTTATCATAATGCTATGTATATTATATTTTATCCAATATGTATGGTTTGGAAGTCATTTGTCATAGATTTTATGGTCCCCTCATTTAACGTTTCTCATATCCAAGTTTAAAAATACATGAAAATAATATTTATATCAATCCCCATATTACTTAAAACTCTATTTGTTTCCTGATTAATGCATCAAATACAGTATTTTACTTCTCAAGGATATAGTGTATTCAGAAATCATAATCCATGAGTAGTTTTTACAATTTATATTACCTCATATTGTCCTATTTATATGAGAATATGTATTTTAAACTCCTCTGATTAAAATATATTAAAATATTTCATTATAAATGTTTTGATCCATATATTCAATGTAATTTTGATAAATTCCATCTAATGATCATGGGTTAGATAAGATTTTTAAGGAATCATTAAATACATTTAGGTATAGGAAACAACAATATTATTATCAATATAGAAACATCCAAGTCCCCTATTTGATGTATCATGATGTTGAAGAAATACAACTCTTCCCTATGGAAAATGTCATATCAATGAATTTACTAATAAAATATTATATTTCCAAAAAACCTATTCCTTAAATTATTATGACCATATAATCATAACCCCATTATGTATTGACAAGGTTAAACAATCATGTAATTGATATTTTTTTTGGACAAATCCCTGATAGTAACCTACTAATCCCGGGAAATTTTGTACCTTAGTTTCAGTTTATGGTTTTTCTTATTCCATAATTTCCATTTCCTCTATAAGATCAACTAGTATTCCTTCCATACAGATAATATGGACATGAAAATAAACTTATAGAAGATATAATTCATATTTTATAAATTTCGAATATAAGGAAATTTCCCAAATAGTATTAAGAATGATACACAAATGAGTCACGTATTCATCACAACATTTATATTATTACATGTTATCATTAATAAATTCCAAAAACAAATATTGAGATATTCATTGAATTAATTATTCATTAGATCCATAAAAATGGATAGTAAATTAGTTAATACAAAGGACATTATTGTAAATTTTAAATTTTAAAACCTCATATAAAATGTTGTATTACAAATATCATCTCTTTTTATATGAAGTTTATAGTATGAAATACAATTCAAAATCGTTTAATTTTTTTTAGATCTTTGATTTTTATAAACAAGTCGTCATTGTGAGGATGATGAAACATGTTCATTATTATAGTGGATTACATTCCTTATAATCACTGAACATCCATAGAAACCCATATTTATTCATAATAAAAGGAATTGGGGATCCCTATAGTGAAACAATAGGGAATATAAAACCCTTATCACACAACTATTGGAGTTAATTCATTAGTTTAACTAATACCACAATGGAAATATAATATGTATTCATAAATATTGGTTTTTCATTAGTGATGAGATGAATGGAAAATTCAACCTCAAACACTAGATGATGTATATGAATTTCATGAGGAAACACATCAATTTATGATTGAAAAAAATATATTCTCTATTAAAATGGTACCCTTACCATTCAAAAGTTGTATCTTATCTTCTTATATATAAATTTCAATAAGTATTAATACTATAGAAGATCTAGATATGATTTAGATTATATAGTCTCCCATATAAAGTAAAGGTATTCCATATGTCCATTATAAATGATAATCTTCTTCCCTTATAAAAAAATTCATTATATTTTGAATGTGAATCTATATTTAGGATTATATCATAGCCAACCATAGCTATAATATTAATGTTTACAAATAAGTTTTTTCTAAGTGTTTTAATGGGAACAAATTGGAATATCATTGATATAATAAAATTTCCACTGGGATTCTTGATTGAAAAATCTCTTATTATGGTTCTAGGGAAATATTTAATTTTTTCAGAAAACATGGTTGATATAGAATATAATAATGACCCAAAAACAAATATGTCCTTTTAAAAATTTGAGGTTCTTATTAATGTACCTACTATAACATATTTAGGAACATCACCCTTACACGTAGTAATTACACAAAATCGGTCATTATTCCCTTCCCATTTCAGAGATGAATTGTTTCAATTAATTGGGATTTACTTCAAATAGTTCCCAATCAATATATAATAAAAGAACTAGAAATTAGAAACTTCTATCATTCCACTAAAATAATTATCCAACTATCCATTTCTCCATAAATTATTAATCTACTAATTACAACCTTTCATTTTCCATGGTTTATCTGTGAAAATTTATTAGAATACAGAAATTACAACTTTCACATCTCCCATTTTTTCATCTCTCTTTTTTAGAGTGATCATCTACATACTTATTTTCTTTTCATAGCTATAAAACATGTGTCTTAGAGAATTTTCTCTCTATCTTGATGAAGATTGATACTATATAAACATATAATTATCTTTTTTTAAAACAATTCCCTTTGAATGCTAGATGTTTTGACATTTACAAGTGATCAATACTAGTTATCAGATTATGTTCATTATTTGTAACATGTGTTTATAACCATGTATATTTAGCCTCGTATTGGAAAATTTTTTATTCTTCAAATTTCCTTAGATTTAGAAATTTCATCTCTATATCATCTCATTTCCCATGATTAATTTATTTCTTGAAGTCTATAACCTAGAAATTCATTAACAACACACTATTTCATTCCACTGACACCTGAATGATTTAGATTAATAACCACCTTGGATCTGTGTCTCCCTTGATATTATAAACTTCAATGATTAATTTCTCAGTTTCATTACTTTACAAAATGGGAAATAGATTATTTATGGACTCAATCTATCGCTATGATCCTAAAAGATTAGTAGTCCTATTAAATGATTTATGTTTCTATCACATTATTCTTTCCACCATTGTTTCACCATGTTTTGGATCAATAGGCTTCTCTATACGGACATAGTTATTGGCCATATCCTTAGTTAGATTAACTAATATTGTTTTAATTTTTTCATATCTATCTATTTCTCCAAATATTACATTATTTAATTTCTTCTGAGGGAAATCCCTTTATAAATTGTGTGAATTAATATGATTTATATTCCTTCACTTTTTCTATTTATCAAGATTGAAATATATTGAATTTTATCATAATATTATAAATTAAAAATAATAGTATATAATTCTAAAATCGGTGTAAAACAAAACATAATAGTTATATTTATGCATGTATAATATTATAATCATACTGTTAGTATTTTTTGGGAATATATTAAAAAAATAATTTATATTGGACTGCAAGGAGTTTGTTAACAAACCAAATAATACCCACTAAAATCATCCTTCCTAGTGTAATGTCCTTGGCCAACCCATCATACATTTTTTGATGATCTAATTGATACTGAAGCTGTCTGTTAATGTTTTTTACTTCTCAGTGCATCTATTCCACTAATGCATCCAATTTCTATTATTTAGACATGGATTTAATTTCTAGGAAACCACACAGTTACTAACATTCCATTAAATTATAATATTATTCAATAAAAATGCTTATAATCATAGTTTTTCATAAGGTGAGGTTATCTAATTAATGTTTTCCAAAATTTAGTTCCCTAGGATTATACTAAACAACATTTGATACCAAATATAAGTCTGTTGATTCTTATAACCCATAGTCGGTGGTTATTTCACTACATTATCATATTATTCAAGAGATCACATCCTCAAGGATTAATTATTTTATCCTAATTGGCTATCTATATACAAACATGATTTCACATTATATTTCTATAAATGAAATATAACATAAAACTCTATTGATAAATTTATTAGTTCTTATACTATATCCCTAAAAGCATTTATAGATCCCATCTTTGTATCAAGGGGAAATGAAACTATAATAAATGGAGAGATTAGATGCACAGTAAGGGAACATATGCTACAAAATCTATCATAGATTATATAAATATTGAATAATATAATCTTGATAAACAATAATAAAAATTTCTATATATCTAATATCATGAAATGAAAAAAAGACCATATATTACATAAAAATATAAATTATCACATGGATAACAATAACTAGTTAAATAATGACAAAATTTAAAATATTATGCATCATAATATTAGTTATATTTCCACATTACAATATATATTTAAAAAATAGTTAATTAATATACTAATGTCCTAAACAAGTTTTTCCCCAAAGACCTAAAAATGAATCAATGGGATGAATTTTTTTCCTATAACATATTGTGTCTAAAGAATTTATCATATGAAATTAGTGAATTAAAATTCAATCAATAATCAATATGGACATTAATATTGAAAAACTAAATGAAAAATAATAACATTTTAAACAGTATTTAATTAGTGAATTATGATTATAATACATACATAATAATATGGTTTATGTTATCATTATATTAAATCACTATTATAGTATAAGAGTCATTAAATAATTTTTTCATAGATTAGAATACATTTAGAAGATCACTAGAACATTTCCTAAAGAAGATACACCTTTGTATTTGGAAATCAATTTTCCAAAATCTTAAAATTTCTGAAATATGTGATAAATAATTTCTATTGAAAATTAATGTAGAATATTTTAATTTTTATATTAATTATATGAATAGTTTTGAATATGGTAAAATCTATTCCTCTGGTATGAAATAAAACAAAAATTTCATTCGTTCATTTGTTAAAAATTATATTGTTTAGAATATAAGAAGAATATTGATTTTAATTTTATTTATTGAAAGTAAAATATTGTAAAATTTTACATTAATCAATCACTGGAGAATATTAAAAACGTTCGTGGAGATAATTTAATCAAATTATGGACATGTATAGCATTATTTCTCATTGAATATTAAAACAAAGTATGTTTTCTATAAAAAACTTATTTTAGAATATACACTTTATAGAGAGAAAAATATGAAATAAAATCATGGAATTTCTTGAAATAACTATTGGATAATAAAATCTAAAATTTTAATGAGATATATATCATATAATTCCACCATCATAAATTTAACCATAACAAATCCAAATTAAAAGAGAGATTGTACAATAAAACCCTTAGCCCATATCCGACATGCTTCTTATATTTTAATATCGTAAATATAAATATAAATTTATTATAATTCTAAAAATTAATTATATTCAAACCAATAATACCATATGAGGCTTTCTTATACCATATTATCCCCCATTTGTTATAAATAATTAATCACCATCGTCATTCTAGACCTTAACAATTTCTTTTTTCAAATATATTTCAATTTGGTAGTTATGCTACATGGATACTGATCATGGTTCTAATATTAATTTAATTCAAATAAATGTATAAATATCAAATATAATAATTATATAATTATTTATAACCCAATATAAAATTAAGATATTTAAAAATGAATTATATCTTTCATTGAGATGGTTGTTCATAAATACGAATGAATGTCATTTTCATTTTCTAAAACAAATAAGGAAATAAAGATACATAATATTTTAATATCATAGAATCATAATTATATCATAAATTATATACATGTATATATATAACAAATCATTATATCTATAAATGTGGGGTGGAAATTGATGATGAATCAAATCTCCTTTTGGAGGTGGTATTCAAGACATATGAATGAGCGATAAATTCATTTCTAATTTAATGGAATGGTGATAGAAATGGTTATACCATAATCATAACAAATTACTAAATTATTTGTGATACTATATCAGTTTTTTTGGATGGATAAAAAATATTTTTTGGAAATAAAATATGAAATAAACATTTCATGATCCAGGATTGACTATTACCTCTTCTTTGAGAATCCTCGTTTTGGTTACATATTATGCATTAATAGTATGGTATTAGTGTATGTAATAAAGATCATGAATTAAGGTCTAGATGTTATAAATATATTTTTTAGATATTTTATGATCTAGAGGGATTATGTTTTATGAAAAAGGGTGGAGAAGTGGTGCCCTTTTTGTGTGAGGGGAGGTCACACATGGAATTACCTAAATATTTCTGTTAAATATAGTAATTTTCCTGTGAATGTGGAACAAAATATTTAGTAACTCTATGTTATGATATGGTAACATCTATATATCTACATACAGTAAAATTTATAAAAGATTATGTCTAATGTTTTACACTTATCCCTTAGTTTATTCACTAGTAAACCCTTTTAAACATATCTATGGTAGTACAGTCTTACTATTTTTATTATTATGACAAAAAAGTAAGGTGAATATGTTACTAAATATAATTTTTAGAATTAAAAATATGTAAATAAATTTAAACTATTAAATTTATAGAAATTATATAATATAATTTTATCACATGTTCTTATGAATGAACACAAATCTTTCTTTGAAAAATGTTTTTTCTGAAGAATAATGATTTTACAGAAAAGTTTAGAATAATATTAATTAAAATGGAAATATTTGGATTATTTTAAATTAATTGTTACTTATTTTTTTATTTGAAACAAATTATATATTAATGTATCCCTATGAATATGTCATTAAAATATAAAAAGACTACCCAAATTTAATTTGACCAAAAAGAATACGTAGATTTCTAAAATTTTTAGAATATATTTAAAATTTCAACATTATTATTTCATATGAATTATATTATATATTAAATAAACATTTATTCTATAAGAAATGATTCATAAACTGTATTATTATCCTTATATCATTATAATTTCATAAAAGTGACAGTTTTGGTAAGATTATGATTTTTCATCTTTAAATGAAAATTTATTTTTGAAATATCTCAAAAATTAAACCAAAGTCAAATTAAAAATGATTAAATAAAAATATTAAAATCATTTAATAAAATTTAATTTTCAAAAATATTAAATATATTTTTTAATCAGACTTTTAGTATTGCGATGTGTATTATTTTATATTTTCATTATAACAAAATGTTCACTTACATAAATTATAGCTTGATTGATTTAAAGATAGTCATATACTAAAAAATACCATGATACTTTTGGATGGGAAAATTTTAAATTTCCTTTTGTGAAACCCGAACATGAATTAAACAGGAATATTTCTATCTATACTCCAAAAGTAGACAAAATTGAAATTGTTTGCCCATAAATTCTTTTCAATCCACTTATCACAGGAACTAAATCATCGAAAAATAAAATATGTTAGTATTTGTAAAAAAATATAGAGATATATGTTAAATTGAATGATAATTATAGAAAAAAATATCAGTAAAGGATCAATGATCAACTATAGAAAGAATCAATAAACCTCTAAAAAAATAATTTCATTTCAAACCAACTAATCAAAATCTAAACCTCTCATATCACCGAGGATTATACCCATACTAAGAATACCATTATTAGAAATAAAAAGAATTATAAAATTAAGTATATTTCCAATATAACATTTTTTTCTCGACATTTAAATCTTATAAAAGATTATTGATAATGGATGTTGCAATCAAATCGAGAGAAAAAACAAATCAATACCACTAACCCAAGGATTTCCAACCTTGTTTCAAGTACTATGACAACTAATCCTCATGTGATAGATAGATTTGATATAAAATATAAATAATGTTATCCCTATGACCCCACCATTATCCATTTGATGATAAAAATAATTATATACTAAATAATCAATCACCAACCATTAATATATAATAGAGTATTTATGCCTTAATGAGGAAATTTGGCACCGGTTGAGGGAGTACCTGACCCCGATGATGCATGAACAACACCAAAAGACCATGTGGGTGTTTTTAAATTTATTTATAGTGGAACCATATCCTATTAATTATTGGATTAGTTATGCTAACTGTTAAGGATCCACACCCTAATAATCAAGGGTGTACCTATTCTATTGCTGAATTACTCACACACCAATCATCAAGGAGCACCTACTCTGTATTTGGAGGAGCCAATCCCTAGTCCTAGGGGACATACCCAAACACATCTGTTATGTAGACTATCCATTCAATGTCCATGATATGGTGATTCAGTGATAACATGACCATATTAGGTATATTGGTATCCCACATTATATCTATTGCATATTGTTAATGGATATTGTGAATCCATACCTATACGAAGCACTCATAGCCACTATTATCCATGTCCAAATTTTAGGGTTATTCCAAGAAATTTATCTCGGTTATGTTTCACTTGAATTTTGATATAACAAAATCCGAAGAAATTCACACCACTAGAACTAGTTCAAAAATATTTGTTATTTTAATGAAGTTAATAATATGTATTTAATTAATGAATTATCACCAAAAAAAATTTATATTCATTACATAGTAATATCCCTATTATTAAGATGTAATATAATTCAAATGAAAATTCATTTCCTAGAATTTGATTCTTGAATCATCATAAATGTAAAACTGGTTAAACTAAAAATATAGTTTAACAAAGTATTTGAGTCCATTCATTGAAATTAATCATCCACCACATCATATATCTGATCTCATAGGATAGATAATATAACTCAAATAGCCCAAGAATGTTTCCATTAATTTTTGAACCCAAATCTCATATAACTCCTATCTCAGGATTATATACCTAGGACAAAAACACACTTTGTTAACATATTTATAAGACCCAACCCACTGAATCTTCATCATGACTAGATGTTAGGATTAAAGTGCTACCCAAGACCACATTCAAAATTTCATGGGATGGTGACTAGAATAAATAAGTCATATCACACATGAGTGTCATTAGACTAATTAACCTGCATAAAACCAAATCTATCCACATACTTAAATAAACTAATCATCAACAAATAATATCTAGACATAACATCTTATAATTTATAATATTCATGTAATAGTAACCAATAATATAAAATGTATTATAGGTAACATTTTAGAGATGAATATAGGATAATAAAAAAAAGTGTAGAAAAACCAACAACATGTTTCAATATAAATCCTCTATGAAAAAATCCTAAAAAATTACCTAATATTAACAATCACCCCCTAATGTCTGTAATAAATAACATCAATAACTCCACATAATCCATGGTTATATGCCAACTACATTTATTTTCTACAGGACACAACAATTGTGTGAATGAAATCCTATTCAATGGTGAGTATAAAAATTACTTGCGTGGTTTTATAAAAATTAATAAAATAGAAAAATAATTTGTTTGATCAAACTAAAACTAAAAGAAAAAACTCATGTATGAAAAAAATCAAGGAATGTGTAGAGGATAGAATGTTATGAATGTACTCCCCTATTTCATAATAATTGAATGTCAAAAAGGAAAGGGAGAAACATAATAACCCACTTTCCCCATTTTAAAATGAACCCCATAATATAACCACATAAATAATAGAAATAAACACACATATATACTCACCGTTTATAATAAAAATTAATAAAAAAAAATCAACCACGTTATGGAACCACCATCTCAAACATCGTCACCACTCTCAATCTAAATGAAAAAATGGTTCCATTTAATTCAATTCCATTGAATGGTGTATCATGTATTTGTCACCTAGATCACAACTTAACTATTAATGGATTAATTAACCATATTCACAAGTGAATCATTATTCTTATAAATAAAACATATTACATGATAACACATCTAAATAATTCACCCAAATAATCATATATAAGACTTTAGATTGTATATGAGGATCTATATATCAATAATGTGATATATACCATGAAAGAAAACCAACCCCACTAATGGAGAGTACCAAATTCTATCTCATGAAGTATTTATAAACACTTTCTTACATTAATTGAAAATAAATACATATTGAATAATAAATAATTATGAAAGAAATATTTAAATCATTATTGATTGGGAACACTTTGATCTTTGGAATTGTTCCAACACTATCAATGTATATAGACATTCAACTTATTGATGTTTCCCTAACTACGGTGTCACCTAGGATATTTTTAGGAATTTATATAACTAATAATGTAGTTAAGAAAAAATATTTTTTAGTTCCACAATGAAAATATTTAATAGGAAACCTAGAGATTCTTAATTGAAAGAAATATAAAAACCATAATTCTCATGATATTAGATTCATGAAATCTATTCCCTCTCTATATATTTATTGAAAGGGGGAAATAAATTTCTAATAAAGTTTATTGATTGAAGCAATACAAGATTCAGGGACGAATTAATTATACCACATATCAAGGGTGAGTTTTTACTCCATCAGTAGTATAGGGGATCTGTTCCTTATCATGTGAGTAATGATCAAGGTAGTACCTGAACTAATGATTGAAAGAGATAATCCTCACATTGGATCTTAAGGGGAGTATAAAATTCCCTTATGTATGAGGTAGACCCAAACCATTTTGTTATTATATCACTAAGGAAGTATCAAACTATGTTTCCTCAAAAGGTAATTTTCCTAAATCTATACATTGTCTATACAATTTTAATGTAATCAAATTACCCTAAATGGTCAATGAACAAACTATTTTGGTAAAGAGGTACATGTTCAGGAAATATAATTTTAAATTGATTTGAATGGAATTTTTGATACTCCAAATGGAAATATATGAAATACACCTTGGAAGAGGTTTCAAATGGCATGTGTTCATGATAATGGGACAATATATGAAATCAAATGATGCGAAGGAGACAAATATAGTGAGAAAGAACACATATGAAGAAATGGGTTTTCAATGATTCACTCATCCATGTAATCATGTTCCAAGTCATTAAGGAACATCAGTTTTGATCCCATTGTGCATGATCTTACCTTATTAACAAATAGAATAATTAATAGGTAATGAGGATGGCCTCAAACACTAAATAAAATAATGAAATATATATGTAAACACATGAATAAATATTTGTTTCACTTCGTCAAGTTACTCATTTATTTGTAACATGAATACACTATGTCCTTACCTTCAGTAACAACCAATATATGTCTATAAAACTCTTTGAAATGGGTGGATAGTTAATGAAATTTTTCATCACAACTGTCACCAATTTAGAGAATTATTTTTCATATATCAATCATTTATCAAAAAAATACTACATGAATTACATTATGATGGTTAGAAAAAAACGATAATGGGAATAAACCAATAAAAAATACCGCCATTGTGAAATGGTTTAATGTACTATATTGTGGAATTTGAAAATTCTGATACATTTATAATATATATTGTGTATAATTTATGCAACTTTTGATATAGTTTCTTTAGATTATCATTCAATTGTATCTCAAAAATATCTTTCTCTGAATCACTGAGGTGAGATTTACTCAAAATCCTTAGAAAGTGTAGCACCAATTTCTCATTACATTCCCATCACTGCACAACATGAATATCATACTTCCTTGAAAAATCCTTCATAAAATAAATTCTATTTTGTGATTACATGAGTTCTTGTGTAAGGTAAAAGTATTATCCTGTTCCAATCCATAAAAGCATGATATATACCTTTCACTTCATAATTTTTATCATGTTATGAAATATATGTTAAATTTCATAAAAAATAAACACGGATTTTCCCCTACTCATCCATGAGCATACTATATATATATATAAAGAAAAAAACTTCACAACCAAAGAAATGAATTATATCTGGAAACAAGACATAGAATACACCCAATATGGAATTTATCTAAACACTATGCTATATGATTCAATGATGTTTCTATAAATATTACTTCTCTAAAAGTAATGTTCAAATCAATATTGGCCATGTCTCATTAGAGACATGATTTCATATCCCCATTTGTCCACTCACATAATGAAGGATCATAAGCTCTATATCTGATCAACATACTCAAATAATCATTAGCACATACAACATCTACCAATTTTTCTTTAATAATGTGAATTCCTTGAGGGTAGGAGAGATTTTACTTCGCTATCCTAGTCATGTTGGTTAACAAGAGACATATTTTGTACCTATGATCTATGTAACAAGTGAATCTAATAGAGTAACAATGTGTATACTCCTACATCCATGTGACATTATATAATATATATATATATATATATTCAAATCATGTATTTATAAACTACATGATATTTGAATCAGATAGTGAAACCAATAATGTATAATTATAGCCTGTATATTCCATTTAATCTTTATGGAATTTAATTACCTAATTATTGTCATGTATCGATGCATCCAACTCCTTTTTGATCTAAAACGTTGGTTTTACCAAAATATTTTACCTCTTTATAAAATTCCAAGTCACAAACAAACTATGCTACCAACCACCTATTATAGGGCCAAGATTTCATGACTAAATCTTTAAACCACCAACAATTATTTAAATAATTCACTATCATTCACATTCAAATTCAATTTAGTTCTTGATTTACCGAAAACCATCAGTATCCTTCACCCATAGTACAACTGCCCATGAATTATGCCACATTCGAGCTAATTTAAAGTATATGTTCCATGTTACTACCTGAGCTACTCACCACGCACTATAAATTATATAGGGTTATTATCATTATGAACCACTATGAGGGAGAGGATAAATAGATAGAGATTAATATATGAAATATTTTTTATAGTTTTGTGGGTATAAAATCCACACATTATTATGGATCATGGGCCATGCAATGGAATATAAACCACCAATTGGGTGTGCATCCGATATATATAAGAGAGGGAGATAGTCTTTGGAAAATAATAGTCTAATAAAATGTTCTTCTTATTTTTTTAAACATGATATACAAAAGAAATTTAACAAATAAAATACACCACATTATATTTTAAGGAATTAATTTATCATTAGATTCAATTATAATAAGAAAAATAAATATTTACAAGTTAATCAATGAATATAGCATGAATTTTATAAAAATATCAACATTCATTGAGTTTTTATGTCACTAAAATATATAGAATCACATTGAAAATTATATTATATTATATTTTATTAATTTGATTCCCTATCTCCTATAGGAATTAAGTTAATGTTTTCCAATCTGATGATTATATTATTAGTTTGGTATATAAAGACATACGACTATTAATATATTTTTTAAAATAAAAAATAGGTTCAGAAAAATTCCCAAATCCTTAATAGAAATTAAAATTTTCCTATATAAAAACCATAATCTAACAAAAATTTATGAGAAATATTTTAAATATAGGGATTCATTAAATGGATCTTACTATTTCCACGGACTTTTTTAAAGGGGAATAAATAATTTATCAATAAGTATATAATAAGAAATTAATATTCAACCACGTTAAAACATAAATACATTCTGACTAAGGGTAAACAAAAATATCTACGAGTAAACCGCATTTGAATTTATTTAAGGGTTCCTTACATGGTAAAATTTACGATTTTATCCTTTAAGGACTTGGGACCTTGAAACTGAAGAATAATATATGTTATTTTTCAAGTAAAACCCCTAGTATCTATAACTAAAATTCAATATATATATATATATTCACCGTATATAAATATAATCAAAAAATCTAGTGGAATGATATATCATGATCACCCAAAACACAACTATATGTTTCCATTTTCAATAATAACCATCTTCTATTTTAGGGTCATTTACATTACATATATCATGAGGAATAAGTTAATCAAATATGCCTAATGTTTGGAGGTTAATTATAATAACATAATATGATAACACTCTCAAACATAAAAATATTATATTATTTATTTTGGGAACATTTTTAATTGCATATATGAGTAAAAATAAGTTTATTTTGGAATAATCGTGAATATATAACTCTGTACCGCATATGAAAATTAAAAAATCTTGGAACCTTGCATCACATACTTCTGCTTATACCAATTTGGTTCATAAGACTCAAGTTGGAATCTTCATTTTCAATGTAATAAATGGTTAATGAACTCAACCAATGACCTCCTATAACATAATAACCGAGAAGGATGAAAACATTAAAAAAACCTATTTATTAAAAAATACTTATAATAATAACATAATGAAACAAAATTCCTCTTCCTCCAATGTGTAATGTGATTATGACTATAAATAGAGAATTTCATCATTCTCAAAAAATAGAGGGATAATAACATAAATTAAGACCAACATCCCCTTAATTCAATTATAATGGTAGAAATTGAGGTACTCTGACATTTGAATATATGTAAATAATGATAATAATATCATACATAATAGGAAAATATTTTACAATTTGATTATATAAATATAGTCCAATAAAAGAGATTATTAATGAATTCTATATTTTTTAACACCTAAAGGCTTATAATGAATCAATAACATCACTTTTTTTCTTTTTATTATTGTATATTAATTATATAAAAAATGTTTCATGAAATAAAAATTTATTTATAACTATGAAGTGGTTTATATATATATATTCATGATGTCCATTTTATCTAAAATGATTACTTGATATATTTAGTAAAATAAGCATCAAATTTTAACCCATTCGAATGCATAAATATATATATGTTTGGGTATTTTCATTGAGATTTTTTCATGTCTTGTATATTTATTTGTTTTCAAAACAAACCACATTTTAAAATTTATTGTTTAAATAGATAACCTCTACATTCCATATACGTAAAATAATAATATTTTAAATGATTACAATATTAAAATAGAAGTACCCATTGATGAATACATTAACATATACTAAAATAATAATGTATCCATGGAAGAAGGTCCATTAGAAATCACTAATCTATTAATAATTAAATTAATAAGATTTTGAATATCTAATCCAATTATAAAGTTTCTATATAGATTACACATTTTACCCTCTTAATCATCAATACAAGGAACAAAACATTAGATAATAATAATCTACAAGTTATCCACCTAATCCATAATCAAATATATTTATATAAATAAAATAATTGAATCCACTTTAATTAGATTATTTTGTTGAAAACTAATTAAAATAGAGAAAATTGGTTTTTAAAAAAATTGTATCTACATGATGATGAAATCCATAAAGGAGGGGTTACATTAATATTCTCCATTACCAAGAGTTATTAAGCATATTTGGTTCCATGAACTATTTTTTAATGAGAGTTTATATGGTGAATTTTGATTGATAAAGAAAAGTAAATAAAAAATATATAGATTCTACCACAAAACTAAAATAAATAGATGTAGTAGTACTTTATAATGTGTTGATTTAAAAAAAATTATAATATTTTTAAAATGGATAGAAAATATGGAATACTAAGGCGAAATAACGGATTAATCAATAGCTAAATGAGTGGTAAGTATGACTCCTTTAGTAACACATTTTTTGAAAAAGGTATAAAAATCCCCCTAGTTACTTTCTCTAGGATCCTTGTTATATCCAACCATGAACCCAATGCACTTAGATGCACCATCCCTTTCACCTCTTCTTGATTTTATCATTAAGATTAAAATAATAATTTAATAAATTATCATTTTTAAAAATAAATAAACTTATTTTAATTCATTAAATTCATTATTAAATGATATACACTAACCCTGATCCATGGGATTTCATAGACTCCCCACTGTCTGGTTTCTCATCATTGATAAACATTACATGGTGTCTATAATGAGAATATCCCACCACTGCCCTCTCATATGGACCTCCCACTCCCATTAATCCTCCTGAAATCATACAATCATCCTCAATATCCAAACTAGAGTTTCAATATTTCCCCATATACACTTATACAATTTGATTAAGATAAAAAAAATTCTCCAAAAGAGTGGAATTTTCCACTATATTTAACTCATCATTCAGGAAAATATTTGAATGTAATAACTCATACCTACATAATATAAATTTATAAAATACATTTTTCATCACACTATAGTAACATGGATGATAAAACAGATATACCATATTACCAATGCATTTCAAAACCATAAATGAAATATAAATCATTATTACATTTTTTATAAATATTATAATTGATGATTTCCTAATCATGGAAATACCCATAGAAACACATGATCTACTCTACTGAACACTATAGTTACACATATCCTAACTATGTAATTATTCTACCAAATCTTCTATAAATCCAATATAATTCCAAACTACTATAATCATTCTATCAAAATCTTCATGAAAATTTGATTAAAAAATATTCCCCACCAAAATCCATCCAACATTGTGGTTATTTTTATTTTATTTTATATAAATCTTATAAATATTATATCTATATTGTTTTATAATAATTTAATATATAAGGAAATTCAATAATGTGTCTATTATCTTTCCATGAACTTCCAAATCAAGGATGCTTGTGCATAAAATATTTAATAATATTTTAATATCATACTCAAACGTACAAACAATTCATTGATGAATCAACCCATTCCCCTAGAGTATTGATCTAGTTTATACATTATTACACTGTAACTAGATACAAGTAATGAAATAATTAATTATTAAATGGTTTAGTAGTCTTGGAATACTAGATACATTCTTGAATATAATATTACATTTGAATACATAAAATAAAATATTTTATTTTCATTCACAAAATTATTATTCCACCCATATTATTATATAATAGAAGTCACAAAACAATTCTTGGAACCATAGGTAAATGAAATGAAATAAAATTGTAAGATTAAATTCTGAATAACAGAATTTGTAGAACATAAGTATTCATAGAATAATTAAGTCCTAAATAATTCACTGGAATAAATAATCATAAAAAATTATATATAAATAATTAAAAGAGATAGAATATTTTCTATGAATATTTTAAGAATTAGAATATTCTCATGGACATCAATAAATGAATTTTTAATTATGGAATGTTTAATACCCAACATCTAAAACATAACATCATGGAATCATGTTAAGACAACATACTTAAATGGTTATGGAATATTATAAATAACCAATACATTTTTTCTAATGAAACCAACCGATGCATCAATGGGATATCAATAACCAGACCCCATCAATCACATAGTATGTCAAATTAATTCTTCATATTGATAAAAATTTTACTTAATCAACATTACTTAATAATACATAACAATATTTATAGGAATAACTAGCTTACAAAGAATCAGTACTTTCCCCAAACTAAATGACCCGAAGAAATCCAGAGAAATATGATGGATGGTATCATTTGAGTATATCGATAGTAAATCATTAGATTCATAAAATTATGATGAAACTGTATAAAATAATTTTAAATTATCATCATATAATATCATTATGAACAAACCCATTTCATTTTAAATTTAATTAGTTAAAATATATAATTTTAAAAATATTAGTGAAAATATTATTCAAAATGAACCATGAAAATTTTTCATCAAGGAGTCCAATAAGTTTTTTTCATGAAAGTGGGAAAAGATATTTGTACTGTAAAAATTAAAAAACAGTCATTTAACTAGTTTTTTTAAAATTCGTAAAAACTAGTAGAAAAAACATTGTAAAATATATTCCGTAATCCTTTGTAATGAAATTAAAATATAGTTTTAAATTAATTTATTATATAATTGGAACCTAAAAAATAAAAAATAGGAATACATTATAAACAACATTGACCTAGAAAGAATGATCCAACAATAAAATTGCAATTATGGTTGCTTTTTATTAAAAGATTATTTTTGAATTTTGAGTACATATAGATATTAAAACAAAATGAAAACATAACATTTCAATAAATAACTATATGAAAATAAAATATATGTGTATTAAGATATAATTATCACATAATTCCACCAAAATAAATTTAATCACAAAAAATCCGAAACAAGGATGATATTGGTAAATAACCCCTTTCAACTGATTAATTTTTAGTCATAAAATACAAGAAAGAAAGAAATTAAAATTAAACATTAAATAAGTTTTATATTTTAATATTCATGATATAAAATATAAGAGGGGATGTTTAAAAATCACACAAAATAAACAATGGGTGAAAATGAAATATGTCTTACAGAAACAAATGTGAGACTAAAAACCATTATTGAGATCCTAACATTGATGTGAGAATTAATCCATGAAGTGATCATGTGTAATAAAACAAATATAAATTAAAAATGATTAAATAAAACATAAAACAATGGTATATTATTAAATTCAAAATATTTTAATAAAATAATAAATGAAGATGTAATATTTCATAATGGAAAAAATTATATTATGGAACCCCTTACCTCATGTATCACACGCAACATACTTACTTTATCTCCTATATAAAATACTAATATTAATTTTTCACATGATTATGATTTATTTCCATGGGTACTAAATTATTATTATTATATGTTTTATTTCATTGATAACCATTAATTATATAGTTATTAAATTAGTTACATTAATATTGGAAATTTTGTAAATGATTAATTCATAATCACAAATAAAACATCTATCTGTTGACCGAAGACCAAGGTGTTACGGATCCATAATATATAAAATATTAATAATTAAATAATTATAGTTTTTATACAATAATTAATTATAATCATATATGAAATTATTAAAAGAAAAATATATTCCATCACTCCCTGGAGGTGGTAATACCCATGTATGAATTAGCAGCATTATAGTTTTTTAACTATTAGAAGGTTATGAAGGTAAGTATTATATGATATTTAAAAAATCATTATTAGGCCATGAGTATAAAAATAAATATTAAATCCAACATTATAATAATTATTATGAGGTGGTGATGTAAAAAATGACACATCACTTTGTGGGGTTGGTAGTCCATACATACAAATGAAGGATGTTTTCATTCCCCATATAATAGAAAAAGAGTCAAAAGGGGGTTATAAAATATTCATAATAACATTTATGTATAGTGTATATAATTATTTCATTGAATAATTATGGTTTAATAATATTTTAATGAGTTATATGAATATTTAATATGAAAATGATCACTAAAGATTTATAACTATTTTTTATGAATACAACCTCTGGAGTACACCTTAATCCATATAGGTTGGACTTTTTATGAGACCAAAGTCTCATGTTTAGGGTAATGTATTTTTGTAATGTAATTGGATAAATTTTTTCCAATCTTGAATACTAATAAGGTATGTGGAAGATAAAAAATATGTGCCTTTTATAAGTGAGGATATGAATCATTTGGAACCACTTAAATGATTTAAATATAATCAGTTTATTACTTATGTAATATGCATCCAAATTTTTATAACAGAAAATAAAAATGTTTATAGTTGATATATCATTATAAAATAAAATTTATAATTGTCATGGTGTTAATTTAAATGTAATATTTCAATTTATCCCCTTCATTAACCTTTTTTGTCTTTAATAATGGTAACAATTTTTTTAGAATTTATGGGTCATAAATTAAAACATAACATTAAATGTAGCTCAGAAATGGTCCATAGATAAAATTTTATACTATTTACTAATACACATATCATCTTGAAATATTTTATATTTTTAAACCATTTAAAATAAATTTATTTAATAAAAAATATAATTAACGTTTCTTAGGTGAGTATTCATTTAATTTGAATTTAATGTCCTAAATATTATAATAGTTTATGAATCCAAACACTTTTAACATACATTATAAATTATTAATATGAATATAATTAATGGAACAACATAATTCATCAGAAATATATTTCTTTTAATGTTTTAAAAATCATACACTATATTTTTCTTACCATCTATAAAGACATTGAGTCAGCATCACATTCTAATTTAAGGTAATTATACCATCCAAAAAAATGTAAACAAGTTAAAATAATAAAATTAATATACATATTTAAAAAAAACCTTTTATATTAATTTATAACATAATTAAATCACCTTAAAAACTAATAACATAAATTAAAACCACAATGTAGTATATTTTATACATCCAACACTTAAAGTAATATAAATATCATTATAAAAAATTTACAAAAAAATGAAATATATTGTAATTTTGGATGAATATAGTATAATTAATTTCAGTAAATGAAGTATTTCCAAGTGTTTTATTGATTTTGAGACCTTATCTCAAAATTTTAACCCTTTTTTTCCCATTTTACCCCTACAAATTAAAAACTATTTACCACAATTTTTATTAATAATAACGAAGGGACTTATTTACCCAATATAAAAAAACTAATTCCAAATAATTAATAAGTTTTTTAGGATTCAATTTATATAAGAGTATGAACATATTTTTTTATAAATTCATAAATCGTAATAGAAATCATTTTTTTAGAAAATTAAAATATGAAATGAACAAATGAACTTATACAAAATCAAATATAATGTTGATTCCAATGAAATATTTTTATTATGTTTATTAAATTAGATATTATGTCACATTAAATCCATATCAAAAATGTAATGTGAATTTTAAATTACCTAATTTAATGTAATGAAATGAAAGATTTGAAAAAAATTTATAGTTCAATATTCACCTGAAAATCAATAATTTTGAAATATCCAAAATTTTACACATAATCCCAATATGAAAATATTATTTCTAAAATGATATCAATTTATTCAACTAAACATATAATATGTTTAAAAAATTTATAATACACACACCCAAAATTCAATGAAAACTATTTTTATATAAAATTTATTTCGAATCATTAAAAGAATTAACTGAAAATTGTTTACATATTTATTACCATTTATCAATAAATTTTTAATATATAATTTTTGTGTAATATTTTCATAATTCGGTTAATTTTATTCATACCATCGATTTAACCTCTAGGTTATAAAATGATGATAATGGTTGTGGCAAACTCATGGTTTCACAATGGGTGTCAACGGTATGGGATTACAATGGATTCATTGAACATCTCCTAATGATGAAACATTGGTAGTGGATGATTGTAGATATATATGTTCTCATTATGCCTGAGCGGTTACACTGAAGGCTCATAAAGAACTAATTGATGAAAATCATGTCCAATGAGTCAAATGAGACCACTTCATTGGCATAAGGGCTTCAAGTGCATGGGTTCTTCATGGGATGACGGTCTTATTACATCCTTATGGGGTTCCAAAGTGGGGTATTAAGACAATATTTAAAGTGGATTTGGTATGATAATGTGGGATTGTCTCACTATAATATGGTACCTTTGGACGAGAATTATGCGGTCCTTTGGAAAATGTTTCATATGGGAGCTTTGGTCTATGTATATAGGGTCTTTTTCCCCTATATAATAGGGTCTACGAGCTAATATATATTACAAATACGGGGAATTATTTATGGGTTTCCCCGGGGAGGGTCTATGGCCATCCCTTATAACCTATTGGTGTGAGGTGTGTGTACATCATTATAATTATGCCCGAATATATATATATATATATATATATACTGATAAAATTTAAACAATAATATTTTTACAGTATACCATAGTTCAATTAAAGACCACTGTTCTATATTAAGAAATCTATCAAGAATATCATTCATTCAAAAAATTATTGTTTGGATGTTACACTCTACCCACATTATAGAAATCACATACTTGTAATTTTATTTCTTGTCTGATTAAAATGGATTAAAACATTTTTTTATGTCAATTCCATGGAGTAAATGATAAAAAATATAGCCATGGAATGAAAAGTATTTTTAATATTTGTAAATACTATTATTTAATACCTATATTATAAAATGGTATAATAAATTATAAATTTGAGTGGATAATGTAAATAAGCATGGAACCTATTATACCATATAATTGAGTTTCTATATACAGAGACCTTTTGATGGATGTGAAAATATGGATATGGAGGAGAAAATAGAATCCAAGGAATAAAATATTGTGATAGAGAACAAGAACATGAGATAGGTAAGATCATAATACCAAAAATCATTATGGGATATGTAATACCACTAATTTACTATAATTTACTGTAAATGGATAATATTTTTATTTCATGAATAGTTTTATAGAGTTGAGGGGTTCGTTTACTACAAATATTGAGAAAACTAGAAAACATTACTACATGATTTATTTCCCTTAAATAAGAAAATTTTCATCTTTTATTAGTTCATTGATCAATTTTCTAGTATATTTATTCACTTAGTCTATGAAATGAATATTAGTGATTGATTTTTCATGGTTGAGTAAATATATTTAAATTTTAATAGACCATAAAATCCATAAAAGGCTGACAAATTATTCATTCATTTTTTCTCCCGTAAAAAAAATAAAATCGTGAACAGAATATGATATAATATCAAATAAGAATAAACATTCATATGGTGAAATTCTATGTTAATCTCCAAATAATAAATTATAACATACGGTGTTTAATTAAAACCACTCCATTACTAACTAACCATTTTTTATGACCCATCCCAAATGGTTCCAAGCTACGACTCCCCATGCCCACCTCTTGTAGGATAGGGGATGAAAACTTGCATCGAGGAGGCATATCACTAATATCAGTGCCCTAGCCTAATTTACCTACACACACACATATCCAACACTATAAAATTCTAAAATGTGAATCCTTTTTTAATCCATGAATACATATATTTAAATGCAATATCTAGAGTATGTATACAAGTAATTGAATGTAAATAGAACCAAATTGAATCCCAACCAAAAGTGTATTAAAACAAGTCCAAACTAAAAGTAATTATGGGGACATATTTAAAGTTACCTTAGGTACACACCTCAGTATTTCGGTTTCACTATACGTTGCATTTTCATCATCCCTATAGGACTCTATAAATTGGTCAATTTTCTACACATGGCTTGAAATGTGAGGCATTTCCTATCTAGGGGTGATTATAAAAAACCCAGAAGGACACCCCAAAACAATAAATCATATAACAACCAGAATAAATTTATTATCTAAATAGATATATTTCTATAACACATATAACAAGAATATCTAAATATTGTCAATATAGACATATTATTTCAAGGTAAATTCCAAAAATTAATACTAATCATGGATTTTTGCTTGAAGTCCCACATAGAACTCATACAGAAGAACACATTCACTGATTCAGATAACATTGAAGACATCTATCTAGGAGGTCATTCTCATCAGGTCTCATAATTCAAGAAATACATTTGATGTTAGAAGAGATACTACAAACATACAAGGATCACACCTAAGGCCATGGGGTATACCAACAACTACATAATGAATAAAATACTTGTAGGGGATCATCACCTGTATAGTGTTCATAATGATGATATGAATAACTCCGCAAAGGGAAAGATGATTATAGAGGATCTCAAATTGGGACTCATGGATGGATTTTTACAACTCTATTCCAGAATCCTTATTAATGGGAATCACTGTCATTTGTATAGGATGTGATTTCATACTAACCCTACATGAATTTATTTTTCATATTGAACCTATTGAAACATTTACAACATGATGATGAAGAGGGATCCAATTCTACATTGAAATAGTATTTAGAATATAGTTTTAGAACCTGGTGTTTCCCTTCGACAGTAAGTCCTACCGATGTAAATGGTTCATGCAAATGTACCGATTAAATTTAATTCACTCCAATGCTCGTATACATATTCCCTTGTATATGTATATGAATATGGTTTTGTATAATAAATTCTCCATGTTATTGTCAGTGTACATGGTGTTCCCTTTCCCATGTAGATTGAGTCATGTCTGGGTACCACCACTAGTAAACGCCGAGCCATGTAGGAGGGGTCACATGCAACGTGATAAGGTCACATGTCATGTCATACTTATCTACACAGGGAACCCTAGCCACCAATGTGAGGGTCTCACAGAGAGTGTTCCACATGAACACATACCATGTATCTCAAAAAGATATAGGATTATCTATTTGAAATCGCATTTCTTAATCCTTTTATTTGGCTATCGATCTAGCCACCCCATGCTATAACCAATGAATACATTCGATAAAGACTTACCATCTTCAAAAATAAGAATCGGTCTATCTAATCCATCTGTAAAATCTTCTCATACTTCATTAGTCGTCACATGGAAAACAACATGAATCGGGTATCCCAAGTCCATCTGATCTAATTGATCCTCTACCATCACATGAACCTCTCATCATAAATATCCAAAATCTATGATATTGAACTATTTCACCAGGAAACATGCACACAATGTTCAATTTAGTGGTATTTTGTGGAACCATGGTCCACGTGACTTGTCTGTGATGAATGTTGAAATGGGGAAAGGGAATGAAAAAATAAAAACCAAGTTGAATGGGCATTGGACAATGTTCTTTTCATCCTCAATTCATTTACATTATACCGATGAATGAAGATATATAAAATAATCAATATGAACTTCTAAATCTCGAATCATAATTATCTCGTACCCACAATACACATGATATGTGAATCAATTCATTGGATGATTGATTAATGTTCATCATATGATTTATAATCATGGATAAAAAGAAATAAAAAATGTCCCACATCAATTTTTATTTAACTCTAATGAAGAAAAACGTTATGTTAATTTTTTTGGAGAGAACCTTGAATTACTTTATATAAAGATCGATGATCCTCGATACAACCGTGTTCCTCCAAAGAAGGTTTCTACACACTCTCCAATGGATCCACCTGATTTTAATGGTTATGCAGTAAAGCCTTAAACATTCCCATAATAATGTTTACAATGAAAAATAATTTGTTCCCCATGTCATTGAATAAAATAAAAGAATTTTTTTAATTATTTTTATTTATTTAGTGCTCGTTAGGTAGCTTTTAAAAATACCCAACGTAGAGAAAATTTATGTTTCCCCAAGGGTAAAACCTTTACTTGGAACTCATTAGATATATCAAATTTCATATTAGTGACTGTGTTTATTTGTTATTCTAATATTTTATGAAAAATACTCACATGTCTTATTTAATATATTTAAAATAATCCAAATATTTATTCCCAACATAGTAGGCCTCTGAATGACACCATTTCCTAGTGTCTAGTATCAAAAATAATACACACAATATCAAGAAAATAAACCTTGGGAAATTTTATTCACTAAATTATCCCCTATTGGTATTTAAGTCCTAAAAATGTAAAAATAAATTTCTATAAAACAAGATGTGGGTACTGAGAACACATTTGAGACACCTTCTCCTAGGTTCTATACTAAATATTCTCATTATGTGACTAGAAATGTAGTAAATTAATCATTCTCCCATTATGTAATCTCTAATTCCAATCCTTGATCTATACCCAGTGCTTGGAAGGGGTAGCTCCATCCTAGATGTCCAGGTCAGCCTAATCGATATCGTGGGATGGGTCATCCATGTACCACCTCTGTTGTGACACACAGAAGACATTGTGTCCCTAATCTGACAATGAAGTTATATATAAGTGTTATTCTATCTCGATATTTCTTTGAATTATATAAAAAGGGAAAATGAATCTCATAGATAGATTTCTAAATTGACCAAACCACTATAATACCTGTCGAGGTGAAACACATAAGAACACATAGTATCCCCCACAAACTCCAAATGCCATCATTTTCGGACAGCATAGGACTTATGATGGATCTTCGTATCCCTCAAACTATCTTGGATAATTTACCCCATCCTTTTAGTAGCTATCACCAACTATTGTCCCATGATTACAGAATCTCTTTAGTCATTCCAACAATTTGGAGATCTAGAGGGTCACCCAAAAAAGGCCTAAAATGGTTCTATAATAATTGTGGAATGATATTTGTTATTATATGACAACTACAAAAAGGTTAAGTGATTCCATAAAAAGTGACCAAATTACAACATGCATGATCAAAGAAATTATTTCATAACATAAATGGTCATCTCAGTCCTCCCATCTGTTTGGGGATAAAATTAATTCCTAGATGGAACTGAGTCCCGAAAACCTCCTGAAATCCCATCATAACCATGATTTGAACAAAAAATAAATATAATAAATTATCATCGATGGAACTCCATGGGGATAGACTATATCTTTCATGTAAATTAATCTCATTTTATCTACTAAAATCTTCTCTCTTTTATCTTGGAAATCGTTTTCTAGGGTGAGTTGGTCTACGATCACCTAGACAGAATCATGTTAACTTGGCATATGTGGTAACCCCAAAATAAATTCCATTGATATGTCATCCCAAATCCAATATATAACCGCAAGGGGGTGAGCTAAAACTGGTGTAACATGATGCTCTACCCTCACTTGCAGACAAGTAAAGCATCAATAAAATATCCATTCAACTCCCTAATCCATCTGTAGTCACCAAAAATGATTTTTGATGTCCTATTTCATAATTTCCACACATTTATATAATTTCAAAGGATATGTATTAAACTATATACAATGTTACTCCAAAAACATCACTGGTAACATCATGTTACCTATAAAAATAAAAACATACTCTCCACCTTCAAAATATCCATCAAGAGCATGTCTTTTGTATAACCTTGAATGTATAATCTTGTAATCGGTTTCCCAATGTTGTGTCTCCATGACGCGTTATGAAAGAAGAGGGGTAATAACCATTAATTGGACATATTCTTCTCCACATCCTACCATAATAGTAAACAATAACGAGTCCAAATAATCTTATGCCTCATTCAATAACTACGAACAAGATCTCATATTGAGAGAACGTACTACAATGTTCCCCTTCCCAGGATTATGGATGATATAAAAGACATAATCCTAGAAGAACTAAATCCATCACCATTATATCACGTTAAGATCATCCTGATCAATGATATAATTGAGACTCTATTGTTTATAATAGAATATAATCCACTTTCCCATGAGGTAGTTTCCCCACATATTTAGTGAGAGGAAGACCACTCCTTACTAACGATCATGGGGAACATACTCTTGCACATGGTGTCTCAACTATCATGAAACATATGAAATCATCGCATACCTCTATATAAAAAAATAACCAATATCAATTCTTAATGAATCAAATAATATTATGTACTCGACAACCTCCTATGGAAATATCAAGATGGTAGAACTCATAAATCACTATATTAACTCCTCAAAAACATATTGGATCCTCTCCGTACCCATAAAAGGATTCACATTTCAGGTCAAATCTATTATGTGGTCTGATATACATGATAAGTCATTAATTAGTCTCTATTAATAGTCTATAAACCTAATGAAACTCCGCAACTCCATCATGTTATTAGGAGCCTCGCATGATAACACTACCTCAACCATCCCTAGGACTAATTCTGTACCATCATCCATGATTAAATGTTACAGAATATGGACCTGAAGACTCCAAATATGACCTTTAATGAAATTCCCCTAAATTTTTATCTCTTAGTGTATGTTTAGAACAATTCTCATGTGTCTCTCCTGATCCTACTAGAATTAAAGTCACACTTGGAAATAATCGATGAAGACTACCATGAATTGGTAAAATAAAGGTTGAATGATCCGGTTCATGTGTCCCATGAATATTTCTAGGAAACAAAACATGAAAAATTGAATCACCATGTACACATAGTGATCACAAAAACATATGAATTTCATCTTAAGTATATCCTAATCCCATAATCGTAATTGGTTATAGAATAATATAAGTTCAAACATAGAGAATGATCATTACAATATCAATTGACCAAAGAGGTCATCAATCCTCAGCAGTCGATACTTCCCCATCACAGTCACCTAATTCAAGCATCGGTAGTCCACACACAACCAAAATATCTTGTCTACCAACTTGGAGAACAAAATTTGATATACCCATGGTAAAATATTTTGTCTAAAAAAGCCTTCCTATGTAAGTAATCCAACAACACCCAATCCTCACGAAGCAATATATGATCATTCTGATAGGTGTTCACTAATATCTATGCTATCTCAAGATGTATAAGAATGAATAAGTCTATCTATTTGAAGGGAGGTAAGTCTAAAACATTTTCAGAAAATGCATCCACACACTACACCACCACTACAAATTAAAACCCATACCATCCATTACACTGAGGTACTTGCTATCCAAGGAATGAGTAATCATCTACACACTTCTATGCATGAGTCCATCCTATACTGCATAACTTTCCTCTCACTGACAAAAGAAAACATAGTACCATAACAATGGGCATGACTCATAATCTACCTAAAATATTATATATGTGAATGAACTAAAAATATTAAGTCCATTATTAGGATTACATCATAAGGCCACATCATTACGAAAAATATATCCAAATAGAAAGTCTCACCTCCAAGAGTTAGTTCACAATGTTGGCGCATGTCTATGATCGTTGAGTCATACGAGAGTATCCAAGAGATAGGATCTAGCCAGGTCCTCATCCATAATATCTATGTGTCAATCTATACATGTAGAAATAAAGGAATGACTAGAACCTCGGTCTACTAGTACTGTAGCTAAAGTATAAAAGACACAGATCCTTCCTCTTACCATATCTAGAGTCATTGGGTCATGTGCCCTGACCACTTGTTGCAACCTCCACCACATCTCTCTAGCTCCCTAAGTATAGCATTGAATAACTTCTGGGTGGTGGTGGTAACAAGATAAAGAGCCTACCGACTCCTTCTACTCCCATATCTCACATTCCACATCTACCGCTCTATGTACCTACCTACTCCAATCACTCCCTCAACCTCAACAAACAATCCACAGTCTCCCCATCAGCCATATAATGGGTCATAAAATCTCATGAAGGATGTTCCCTACCATAACATGAGTTTCACAACCTCTCCATCTGATTAAGGGGCCCATATCATGATCCATAAATCAAAAAAAAATCTATGATTGGACCTCCTCTAGAAATTCCTTGCATGTCCAGTTCCTCGACAATAATGCTAGATCTAAACTTTTGAAGTCTCTACTATTGTTTTCCCACATCTGGAAACCACTTTCTATATATACTTTTCTAAAAAACACTCAACCACCAATGCTCACTCTAGGAACATGATATGAAATTGGGTTTTAACAGAGTCAAAATAATAATTATGTATGTTGGATATAATTAATTTATAAAATAATGACGGTTTAATAATATTTTATGGATTTTGAAGAATAAATAATATGAAAATGAAAATTATGGGTTATAACACTTCATTGGAATCCATCATTTACCATACAACTTATTCCATCAAGGTTGGTTTTATTATGAGACTAGAGCCTATAGGATATGTCTAAAAATTATATAAATAGTTTTTGGTTAGTATTTAATAAGATATATATCTCAAATGGTATGAAGAAGATATGGGATGTTGTTTCCTTTTATAAACGGCGAATGGATACACTTGAAATTACATAAGAGATAATATAATTTATTTAATTCTCTTGTAAAATGATAAAAAATCTAAATTGATTTAGATAAAAATATTATATTTTTGGAATCTAATCATCCCAAAACATTTAGATCTATTTGGTTTAATTTAAAATATTATAATTTGGATTAACTCCTTCTAGAACACTTTTAATATTTAACTATGTTTACACAATGATTTCTTTTAAGGATCATAAATATTATAATAATTTTAAAAGAGACTTAAAAATGGTCCATGAATTAATTTTTTAATAATTTAATATTTCCAATATCCTCATTATTGTTTATTATTTTTTTATCATTTAATAAAATTTTATTTAATGTCAATTAAAATTAAATGCATTTTTCAATGTAGACATTTAATTTGACTATAAAGTCACCACGTTTACAATGGATTTTAAATATAATCTAATTTATAATTAATAGTAAAGTATTATCAATAATTAGAATCCTTTAAAATAATAAATTATCCAATATATATTTCATTTACTATTCTTATAATCATTTACTAGATTTTTCTAACAGCGTGAACAAGAATTAATTTAGTGTTGTTTAAAAATTTAATGTAATTATACATTATGAAAATATATATAGTATACAATGATAAGAGTAATTTATTAATTTCTATAAAAAATTTTGATTCATACAAAATATCATTTCATTCATTTGAAAAATTAAAATTAAATAAAAATAAAGAGTGATATATTTTATATTTATTCAATTATTAATGTACTATAAATGTATCTGTGAAAGGAATATCAAAAAATACATATATATCAGTTAGGCTAATTAGGGTCTAACTTATCTTCTACAATGATATAAATGAAATTTTTATGTTGATTTTGAGACATTGTCTCAATGTAGTAACATTGTTTTACCCACTTTACCCATTCTATGGTAAAAAATATCTTTCATTATTACGAGTCATAATGATAAAAAATAAATGCGAACCACATCGAAAATTTGATTCTACAAATTTAAAATATGTAATCCATTATTTAATTTTAAATTTCATTATGTTATAAAAAATAAATTCTAATATAAATTCATAAAATTCAATGAAAAATAATTTTGAGAAAATAGTTTTATTACGCATAAATTAGAACTTATACAAAATAAAAATAAAATATTTATTCAGATTAAATTATTTATATTATGTTTTTAAAAATGGATCATAGATTAATTTAATACCAATCTAAAAAATAATGGGGGATTAAAATATCCTGATTTTAAGAAAAGAAATAGCCTTTTTAACAAAATTACTATTTTCAAATATTTACATAAAAACCAATATTTTTAGAAAAATAATTCATAATTATATTATAAAAATATGATTTTAATTTTTTATCCATTGTGTAAAATAAAATTCCTTCTAGTAGAAAAAATTAATTATAAATCATGGACCCAAAAATTCAATAAAACCCTTTTTTAGAGAAAATGAAATTTCAATTTTAACATATATATACTAACAACTAGGTACATATCTATTTTCATTCCTTATAAAATGTTAATTATATAAAAAGAATTAAGATATTTTTACAATTTTTATTCCAATTCATTATTTGAATTTAATGGATATGTTATAAGGGTCACATTTTATATAATTTCATATATATAGTATCCCATTGTTCACTGAATATGTGATTTCACCTGTTAATAAAGCTATCAAGTTAATTATTATTTTTAGAATATATATTTCAGGGTCATACACTATACCCTCCTTAAAGAAATTTCACCCTAATAATTTTATATACTTCTCAATATAAATGGATTAGAATACATTTTTGAAATCAAATCTAGGGAGTTAAAGATAATAAATATGATCATGAAAGGAAATTGAATTTTAAAATTAAATTTTTTTTTTTGAAAAAACATATTTTAAATTGGGATAATAAAATATCCTTGTTAAAAAAGTAGAATGAAATTATTATGGCCACTCAGAATAACGCACAATCAGGTACCTAAACATGGGTAATGATACTGCGAAATTACAATCAATACATAAGGGAGAAAAATAATTTTCAAGTAATAATAATAATTAATAGAAAACATGATAATGAGAATGTTAATGGTGAAAAATTAGTAAGGTATAATGAATACCATCACATTATTAAAAATGTTTATAAATGGATATATTTTTTATTTCATGATGGATTTTTTTACTATAATAATTGAGATATTGAAAATATATACTAATTTGATTTATTTCAATTTAATATTAATAAATTCATCATATTGTTATCATTCAGTCAATTTTCACTTATATATCATCTCTTACTCCCAAAAATTTATATTCATGATGTATTTTTCAATATTGAATCACTATAGTTAACTTTGAGTGGATCATAAGATCCATAAATAGATGATAGATTATTATTATTATTTGTCTAAATTAAAAAATAATTATTTTAGCGTAATGTGAGATAATATCTAATATGAATAATCCTATATATAGTGAAATACATTGTTAATGTCCAACAAATAATCATAAACTCCCAAAATTCAATTTAATTAACTAAATAATTAAATAACAATAAAAAATTTCAAAACAGGGCACAACAAATTGAAACCCAAATGTTAGAAGGATATTATCAGATATTATTCCATGATAAACATCAATTTTATATCTAACCACCCTTTGTTACTCATAAAGGTAGATAAAAAATATATATACCATAATAATATAATATCCCAAATAAGTGAATTTCTTTCATAAATAAATTGAATCAACATATAGCTACATTAAAATCATGTATTATTCAATAATTTTATTGAATAATTATACATAAACTTTTATTAACCCTAATCATATAATGTTCCCAATATACTATACTTCGTAAAATAACATTAATAACATAGTCCCCAAATCACTTTTTAATCCAATCATTATGTATATGATATAACGTATGTCCTCAAAATGTAATAACCCTTTTCCCCAATTAACCATATCAAAATAAAGAACATATTATACATAAATATCGTATATAACTTTCAACTTATTACCACAAAAAGTAAAATCATTCTTCCTTAAATAAAAATTTCACTAAAAAATTTGGCCAAACAAAAGGGTATCATTATAATAGATATCTCCCAAATTTGCATTTATATTCATAAATGCCTATCATAAAAATAACATAAAAGGTATATCTATTCCATTAATATTATGATAAACCTATGACTTATCAACCCATGAAAATTAAGTTTATCTGATATAATTATGTAATATCTTATGTTTCTATAGTTTATATCCTCACATTGATTTAATCATTCATAATGAAAATGTGAAATAATCGATGAATATCCTTTGAGAGTGTATTTATATGAGTGTAGTCTTAGTCCCACTCATCTTGTATCAACAATGATCATGTAATAATTGAACGATTCACTTTTCGAGTTGTTAATTTTAGGTTCATATGTGCTATTGCCTCATCCACATTCTTGTATAATGATATTGTTTCATTTTCTTATAGAACGACACAATCATTACGTTATTGAAGCTTTAATAAATTAGAATATTAATAGAGATATCCCTACAATATATCATAAGGTTATAATCACTAATATATATCATGATAAATCTATTTCCCATGTGTCCTACTAATCTTTAACATGATACCAAATTTGTCATCCCTGAAGAAAGTAGGTAAATCAAATGGTTATATTTATAAATTGTCAATAGATACAAGGGATTCCATTATAAGGGATCAAATATATTAGATGTCTTGAAAAAATTATTTAAAATAAGATTAAATTTGGGAACATAAAATTAAATATAATAAATTCATTGTGTGAATTATTTTTACCTTTATAGTATCCTTGAATATAAAACATTGTACACATCATAAAATTATTGGTAAAGGAATAAAAAAATGGTGCAGTCATATTATTAGTAAGGCAATGTATACATTGGAAGCTATAATGGATTAAACGAGGAAAATAATATGGTTGGAATAAATGATGATCAAATAATTACATATAACTAATCACCCATAATTTATATTTTATATGGATATAATAATTAACCGAATAATCAAATTGAAAATAATAACTAATTTCATAATTTTGTAATGAATGATGTCAGATATCTTAAATGTACAATGGAGGAATCATGCCATATTTCCATACTTAAATAGGTAAGGCATGAGCCAAATACCCAAAATGTATTTTCCCAGGAGACCTACATATGAATCAAGGGTCTATCTGTTGTAGTTTCCTACTCGACTCAAAATATTCTCAAGTAATCCATCATATGAATAATTAATAAAAGTGTAATCAACATACCTTAATAATAAATAATGATTCATATTGGAAGAACTAACAAAAAAAATTAAAAATATCCCCCTATTAATAATAACTATAAACCATCCTAATAAATATGATTTATTTTATTATAGTAGTATATCCATTTAAAAGAATAATATTCATCAAAGTATTCTGATATAGATGAAAATAATTTTAAAATATCCTCTTCATTTTGAAATAACTTATTTAAAATAAAAATATTTTTAAAATAATTTGAAAAAAATTTTAGATTAAAATAAAAATGGAAAAAAATAAATTAATGATCAAATAAAAGAATATTCATGACAATAAGAAAAACCATTTTGTGAAAAAAAGTAAAATAGTTATTTTATTTACAATTTTTGTAAATACTCCTAAATAAGATGTTTAGAAAACATTGAAAAAATAATAACTATTTAATCATAAAAAATAAATTCCAATGTGATCAAAAAAACATTAATAAATAATTCAATAGTGTAATATGACATTTTTGGAAACATTTAAAAGACCATGGACATGAAATAAAATGTTTACCAACCAAATAGGATAGATGTTTGATTTTTCATAAAAACATCTTTTTGGATTTTGTATTCATAGAAATGAAAATGAATGGAAAACATGTAATTTATAAAAATAAAAATAAAATAATAAAATATATGAAGTCTAAGATATAAATATCATATAATTCTCTGCATATTAACTAAAAAATATTTTTGAATGAGTATGAGATTATGAAATAAACTCTTACCACTTAGGTTACTTTTTAATCATAACCCAACGAAAGAAACAAATTCAAATTAAAATTTTAATACAATGAATATTTCGATATTCATCAAATAAAATATATAAGGGAATGTATAAATATCACACAAAACAATTAATGGGTAAATATGGGATATGTCATCCAGAAACCAATGTTAGATGAGAAAACATTACAAAGATCATTGAATTGAAGTGATAATTAGTGAATGAAGTGATCATATGTATCCAATTCAAATCCACACTAAAAAGTGGAAATTAAAAAATAAAATTAAAATATTTCATTAAAATCATGATGATGGCATTAAATATGAAAAAAATAAGTAATATGACACAATGAGAATATTTTTTTTAAGAAAACCCTTACCATGAGTCTAACATGCCACATATGGACTTTATATCCTATATAATAAACATATATTAAAATTATTTGTTATTATGAACATTTTAATATGTTTTACCGTATTTTTTTACATTTAATTTATTTTATTACTTTACCTTATATAGTTTTTAAATCATTTAAGATCATATGAGTCTTTTTTATGATGTTATTTTCATAATCATTTATCAACTTTGTTTGGTTGATTATGCTCAAATGGGTTATGGTATCATCATCTATTGAATAATTTTTATTTCATAATTATAATTTATTTAACATAAAAAATATTTTATAAACTACATTGAATGGACGATGCCCAAAAATGAATCACATCACTCTGTGGACGTGGTATCCCACACAAACACTTGAGAAACACAATCATTTTTAAAGCATGGATGTTTAAGAAGGTAAGTGATTTATTATCATTCCAGAATAATAATTGTTGGTAAGTGTGATTATCTATTGATGGGGTTGAAGTTAGTAACCAATAAAATTTCTTTTAAATTAATTAGAAACAAAACATACCAAATAATAAAAATAACCTGGTTAAATAAAATAGATTTTCAATATGTGGTCTGCTCTTTTAAAAGATTTCTTAGAGTGATTAGGTATCAGTTAAAACAATATTAAAAATATTTTAACTTTAGAAACAAATTTACTTAATCAAAATATAATATATACACTAATTAAGATTAGTTATCAAATTAATTGGTTTATTTACAGTTTAAAAATAATACAGTTTAAATCATTGAAATGATGAAAAATATAATTAATAGTGGAATAAATACATGAGAATCGGACTCAATACAATACCTAATATTATCCAGTAGTAAATTACATTCTCCTATAAAGATTATATAAAATAATCCGGGTTGAAAACCTAGTTCTGTTATACACAACACCTAATCATTTATCCCGGCCACACAAGGAAATCATCTTTAATAAATGTGGGAAATAAAATAATTATAGGCCATAAAAGCACTATTTGTACACAACCCAAGGAAACAAAATATAAATAGAGTGAAAAATATATCATGTATCTTCTGGTTAGAGTACATGAGAAAATGGGTGTTTGATAAACTGGGTAAACCACACACTGATCTAAATTAAAAGGAATCAAACAGAATGACACAGTGTAATTACTAATAACGAAGGTTTTTTCTCAGTTTGTTGTGCTCTGAATCATGAGTCACTTCATATGTTCCATGTATATAAAATCATGTATTTTCACTGAAAAACAATACAAAACAGAGCATTATAATCTATTTTTTTATCTCTGTAGGAAAAAGATCTATAGTTTAAATTTTCTCTACATTAACACAACTATTTATAGGTACGATGCACCACATTATATCTCAAGTAATTCTCATAATTCACATCAATATTCCTTTTCTTATAATAAAGTTTCAGCTCACTTCACATGTACATGTATGAACATGAGGGTGTACGCATCTTAATTTTACATTATTATACAAGAGTTTCCATTTTAAAACAATCATTCGGTTGTTCTTATCCTCATATTAGAAACTAACATAAAATTTATTGAATAAAATCAATATTTTAATAAAAATAATTAGAGTAGTCCTCAACACAATATTCAATAATGTAGTAGTTAGAAGCAATTAAATTATAATATCCATGAAATAAAAATAATGATTCATATGGCACTGTGAAAACTATTATTGTGAGTCATACTAAATTATGAAATATGTTGGCAGTGAGTATGACCAAAGGTGAGCTAGGATGAAGGTAGGTCATTCCTAATAGGGACACATCTTAGGGGTGAATTGTCTCATTGGAATGTCATTTAAACACAATTTGGGATTTCCTAATTGTAGGTAAATTTTGATGTAGATTATCTAGATGTGATCCATCCTCAATGGTGACTACTTTCTAGAGGTATGACTTTCCATCATTATCAATAATTTCATCTTTATGGTCACTCATCTCTAATAGTTGTCATCTCAATAAATTTTCTATAATTTCGTTCTAATAGTGACACATCTCCAAGGGAAGTTTATTTAGTACATATGCAAAATTGTAATCTATTGGTGGGTCATCCTATAAGTAATTCAGGTTCATCGGTGAGTGATTTCTATATGTATCCATAATTTTAACCAAATTATCTATAGTATAAAAATCAATCATAAAACATAAAAGTCTTTAATAACATAATTAAAATGATTTTTTTATCATCAAAACAGGGGGCCAACAATCATCCCATTTTTGATGAACAAAAGTCAAGGGATTTAAAAAAAATGAATATAACAATTGTTGGTCTAAAAAGATCATCTTAACACATTAATAAGCAATATTATTTTAGAATATCTAATAATAAAATTAAAATGTTATCAATGAAATTTAATCGAAAAGTATGGTTGGAGAAAGTATCATAACTATAGAAATAAATACACCTATTAAATATAGATGGAATTAATGGAATAATGTCTAATTCATATGTTATGATATATATTAAGTATAAAATGTTATGAAAGGTAGTTAATAAAGAAATATTAAGGAAATAAACTAAATACATAAGTTATGGTATCAAGAACCAACCTGAATGATGATATCAATGGATAATAATGGCATTCAATGGATAACATCACTTTAAAAAAATAATAAAATTACATATTTAATAATAACTCCATATAAATACCCCATATGAAATTATGATAAAGTGAAATGAAGAGAAGGATAGTCAATGAAATACAGTATAAAAACGAGAATTTTCATTGAAGGGAAAAAATAAATGGATTACAACCAATAATTAATACCATATAAAATTCATTAAAAATAACTATCAAAGACTTATAGTTATAGAAAAACGATTCTGAGGGTGGGTAGTTGGAATACAAAATGCCTTTCTATTGTCCTTCGAAGAGCAAAAGGACACAACCATAGTATATGAGGCTACATTAGGGGTTGATGTAGGCACAATAGGTAGAGAAGGAGTCTCTCTTATAATTATAGGCATGATATGTTAGAAAACATATCTTGGATTCTGAATAAAATGATGAGAATAAGTTAGAAAATGTGAATTGGGATCTCGAGTAACAACAGGGTTGAAAGTATACAAATCATAAGTTAGATGAGTGAGAATAGTAGTTACTATAATTAAATCATACTCAACTACTATGATACATGAAACATGAATAAAGGGCTTCCTCAGACTTATGAAATCCATGATGATATATCCTCCACATTACATAGAACTGAAAAAGTCAATTTTCTCCTTCATAAATAACTTGAGAACTTGGTCATCTCTTCCCACTGATTGACCTATTCTTTGGAGGCTTTAGTCACTCGAGGAATCATGAGGTTCTCATCAAGGAACATTAAATAAGAGTTAATCTCATTCACATTATAAATCCAAAAAATTAATACGTGATTTTTTTGTGATGGTTTCTATATTATTTTTTATATCCTTCATACATTCTCTAAAAATCATATGTATATGATCACAATTATGCCATATTTGCCTGAAAAATTCCTAATGGATATCCGGAACATCACCCGATACAACACAGTGCTCTTCTCTAACCACTACCCTGATTATCTCAGCTCCGAATGGAGGAGAAGAACTTGATGAAAAATCAATAGAAGATATGTTATTCCCCTTATCCAATAGATAATCCATATAATCATTAAAATATTATCTGATATCATCCACAGTAGACCTCAAAGTCTCAATTTCATTTCCAAACCTCATGTTCTCTTTATCCATATCATGAACGCGATACATCATTTTTGGTTGGATTAAATGTATCTCCAACAAAAAAAATTTCTTTTGTATTTTTCATTCATCCATGTTAAAATAGTTTCCTAATTATCAAAAACACACCAAATTCACAGTGATTCCTCTATATAAAATTCTCCCGATCAGCTCTAGATACAACATCAATAGGCATACATGAAATGATAGGAGTAGGCATGGATGTAGAAAATCTATCAACAACTTATGCCTTTTTAGGGTTAAAACTAATAAAAATATTAAAAAAACTTTTTATCTCCCAATTAATATCTATATGTTATACAATGGAATCATTAGGATCCATTAAAATTTGAACAATTGGTCTCTTAGTATCCAATTTAGTGTACTCCGAACCTAGTTTGACATACATTGGGTACTTATCCCATTCTTAATAGGATGTCACAACTAATCTGGATGAAAAAATAACTATATTATCAATAACTAATGGCACACCTATTTATGTATAAACAAACATAGTTTCAACAAAAATTTAATATAAAACTATATTCTCAAAAAATGTAGGCTCACTAGAGTCACAATTCGATGGTTCAATAGGTTGAATTTCAATACTTGGTGACTCCTCCCCCTACAATGATGATTCCATATTTTATTTAATAGATCTATCAACACATTTAACAATGTATGGTCATTACTAATACATAGAACAAACAAATTAACCTAGATAATAGAAAACTACTGGAGGTTTCTCATGATCATTAGTCTTATCATGACCTTAACTTCCATCTTCTTCAATTTCTAATTTCTCCATTATTTCTCTAATCAATGTTGTTCCAATATTATTCTTCATCTTATTCTTACACTTATTATTCATTATCTTTACCGTTCTCATCATTCTGATGATCACATCCATTTTATCGATTTTCATCATTAGAAAACACAAAAAATCATAAACATTAGTTTCTTCACCTTCACACCCCTCTTTTAGATGATTCTTTTAGATATGGAGATATATAGGTGGGATGGATTCTCCATAAGAAATAATAGGATGACTCTTAGGGATATATTTCTCACTAAAATAATCAAAATAATACATTTCTTCCAAATATCATGAAGTATCTACCTCCAATCCTTCTCCTTTATCCACATCATAATAAAAACAACTTTTTGAGGATCCAATCAAATATATATAATATTATGTAGCCTAGTTGGGCGATCAATAGGATTGAAATACTAATAATTTCTGTCCGCTTCCTCAATCTACTACCAATTCTAGGAGTTTTAACTTATTTTCATTCCCTTGAAAATTACTCTTGTTCGGAAAAATCCTCCATATTTTACAACTATGTTTTCTCCCTATCAACCAATCCATTGGTCTCTAGATTGACTGAATTTATCATTGGATAAATAATGGTGTTTTATCTGTAATATGTCTTACACATATCAATCATATGAGTCATTATATATATAAAAAGTTTGATGTTTAATCATATATTGAAAAATACATAAGAGATATACCTATTGAAAACACATTATGGTGAAATCACATTTCATTGGACACAACATATGATGAATAAACATGAAAAGAAAAACAATATTCTCCTTCAAGTATAGTTTTATCTATCTTTGTCACAATTCCATATCCAATAAGTTCTTCCAAATCATCTTTATAAACAAATTTATCACTATCACATGTTATTTTTTGTCGATAGTCATTTGAAATACCTTTATGAGGTATATTCATCCATCTAGACCATTATATTTGAGATAAAAACAAAATTGTGTATGTTTATTATTATTCTAGAAAATTATTTATCAAATTCAAATATAAACTAAAAAAATAATAATAATGGGGCACTAAACTAGAAAATAAGGTCCTCTTTTTATTATATAACCACTCCACACATCCCTTGTTTTGCATAACATTAATCCCAAAATAATTTTTTTATAGAATCAGATCAACCATAAAATCTTTTTTAGGTACAAATATTTGATTTTTGAGATGCGAGATAACTGGATCAACATATAAATTACTCAACTCTTCAATCTACTATGTTGATGGAAATTAATCATGTAGATCAGAATATATATCTAATGTCACTATTAACATGGATATTGGACTCTAAGGATCAATCATACTGGAGGGAAGTAAATCAGTTGGGAGTAAAAGCGTCACTATGAGGTTCCAAGGCAATGACATGTGGAATATAGTGTTGAAATTTGACAATGGTAAAATTTAATCATTTAGTGATTTTGGGATATAAAAATAATAAAAAAATATAAATATATATAATATTTTAATCATATATAAATTAAATCATTAAATAACCTATAAAAAATAATTACCAACAATGGTTAAAATTGAAACAATGGGTTATTCCAATGGTGAGTAGCTTTAATAGTGGGTAAAACTCCAATGGTGGGTTAAACTCCAATGTTGGGTAAAACTCTAATGTTGTGTAAAACTCCAATGGTTGGTAATACACCAATGATAGGTATAACTCAAATGATGTGTAAAACTCCAACCGTGGGTCCAATAAATTTATGTTCAAATGAAATCAATCATGACTAATTAATTTTTGTGATAGTTCATTATCTCATTATTCAATGGTTTAGTAAAAATATCACCAATCAATGTTTAGTACCAAAGTATTCGAGAGTTATATAGCCATTTAGAGAATTATATCTCAAAAATTAATGTCTAAACAAATTATTTTGTTATTGTGTGTGATATAGGTTTATTATAAATATTTATAGCACTTCTGTTTTTATAATTTATAGTGAAATTTTGGAATTGACATCCATAGTCTAGTAAAGTGTGTTTCATCCAAAAAACTGAGCACAACATCTACCTATTGCTATGTATTAATCATGATTAGTATTTATTGAAATATTATATTATTTCTTATAATTAAAATAATCTAATTAATTTAACAAAATATAACATGTACTAGAGGCGATTTTTCTCTCACACATGAAAGCATAAAAATTACCATCTAAATAACTAACATGGTCAAATTCATGTCCTGTAGGACAGACCATTCCTATGTTGGTATTGTAGATGAGTTATTTAATAATACTATTAACATCAATAATGTCTATCCATTTTGAGTTTTCATTAAAATGATCAAACATACAAACAGTAATAATACTACTAGGTTGTCTAATAATAGGTTGAATAACTGTTATGTATAGATTACTTCCAATCATCCCTCTATAACTAGTTTGATCCACTGAATTCCAATCTTCATCAAGATAAAACATACAAGAGTTAATTATAATAATGTTTCAGGTCCTAGTACTATACAAAAAATAACATTTTAAAAGTTATTAATTATATTTAATTTGATTTAAAATAATTCATTCTTCATTTGGGAAAAACATAAAAACATGAAATAAATTCAGTTAAGCCAATAAACTAATTTCAAATTCTTTAATCAGCATATTTGAAAAAACATTAGATAATAAAATTTTAGAATATCCAAAGATAATATAATATATATAGGTTTAAACAAGTAATACATCATTTTGAAAGTATTTTTATTAAAATTTTAGGATCAACTATACCATTTGAAAATGCTTTTGAAATAAGGTAAGAGTTGAGACAATCATACTAAGCTATAGAAGCCTCTTTTAAACCACATAATTATTTTCTTTAATTTACAAATATTAGGTGTAAAAATGCGGATTTTTAAATTTGGGGGGTTGTTCAACAAAAACAATCTTAACTATATAAAAATTCAAGAATGCAATTTTCACATCCATTTGATATTGTTTGAAATCTAGATGGGAATCCTTGGCTACAAGTATTCTAATAGATTCATGTTTGGATATATGTGAAATGGTTTCTTCATAGTTTATAGATTCTTCCTGACTACACCCTTATGCATCTAGTCTAGTATTATTTCATACTATTGTTCCAGATTCATTAACCTTGTTTCTAAACACCCATTTAGTGTCTATAGTCAAGGTGTATTTTTTTCTATCAATATTTTACCTCACATTATTTATTTAAAATTTTATAATTACTTTATCAATATCCATTAACTATAATTCAAAATTAATTTCATCACAAATGTTCCTAGTTTCAAGCTGGTACACAAATGATTGATGTTCAACCAATTTTCTTAGAATGATATAATTTATGTACCTATATCTATGTATTAAACTGTAACATATAAAGGATGCTATCTGTGATTCATATCTATTATCGAAAATGTGTGGATGATCACCACATGGTATTCTATATGTTATGATTTATGTTCTAGAAGTTCCTCAGAACTGGATGATTTTTATGCATGTTTTACCACAGTATCACAAGGTTTGGAATTTATATTCAAAGTTGATAACTCATCCTAAAATAATTATAATTGATTATTAAGTTCATGTGGATTTTTCTTATAAAAATTTACATGTACATACTCTTCCATGATCGTGGTTGTATTTTTGATGACTCTATAGGATTTACATGATGTTGAATATCCAAGGAAAATGATTTCATCGATTTTAGAGGAAACATGTCACGATTATCCTTACTGTTAATAATAAATTAATTGAAACCAAAAAATAAAATGTAACATACCATAGGTGTCCAATTATTCCAAATATGAGAAGTTTTTTTATGAAAAATATTTTTTTTATCAAAGGTAGTGCCTTGGTAAAAGACCAAAGCACAATCTATTGAATAACAAAGTAACAAAGTTACATTATGAAAAACATTTCTTATTATAGAACATTTAATTATATATATGGTTATTTTCATATCATATGAAGAAAATTAGATAGGTAAGACTTATTCATTAAGTATTATTCAGTCTATCTATTGAAGTCTTATATTTCATCAATCAAAAACTCTATTTTTTTGGGGTTTCAGTAGAAAGGATGTTATGGTTATAGCCATTTTTTTTGAAAATGACTGATTGTCTTTATTTTTAAAATAATAAACATGGTAACTACTTGATGTCTTAATTATTTACACTTCTGATTTCTAACGATTTAGGATACATGGTAAAATAAGAACAACCTTCACTCATATGAGATAAAAAAGAATAAAAATTTTTTCATAGAAAATTAATCTAAAATTGTTGAGACATAGTGAATCCCATTTAAAATAAACACTATAGCTTGTGAAAAATAGACAATGTGATCCAACTCAAGAGTTTGAGATGTTTAAACATCTATTATTAATTTAATATATATTTTATGTTGCTTACTTTTTTGATAGGGGATACAAACTGTATCTTTTATGAAATCATGTTTGGTTTGATCCCCAACTAACCCATTCCATGTATGATTTATATGTCAGTAAATATTACATTGTTCTAGTCTCTGATAACAAAGACAAGATTATATATAAATGTCACTCAAATAAGAAACACTTTGTGAAATAAATGAACAAATTTTAAAAAAACACATAACAATTTCCTAAATTAGTAAATAAAAATTATTTTCTAGAATTAAAATAAGTAAAAGTATTTTTTTCAAACATTTCATGAAATACATCATCACATAGGTGTGGGATGATAAGATTTTTATGATTTAATAAACAAAAAAAATTTACTTTAAAAATTAAAATTGAGTTTAAGTTACTAATTTGGATAAATCGAATTATTTTTCCATTATCATTGACACTAATGGTTATATGTCCCCGATAAACCATTATCCTATTATTGAAGCTTGATTAATCTCCTATCATATATCCTGAAAAACCACTGTCCAAGTATATTAGATTTATGTAGGTTATTTATACACTATTTCCCTATAAAACAATTTTTATACCAAGAATTATTTTGGTACCTAGATATTCATTTTTCTAGATATTTCCATGATTATGGATTTAGAAACCTATATTTTAGTAATATATTTCATATGAGATGATTTTATACATGTTGAAATAAAAAAATTATTTGGTCCATATTAATAAAAATTAGAATTATATTTTCAAGATGTAGATTTATGAATAGTTGTACTCATAAAAATTATTAATTTCACAGGTTGATGACCTTTACCAGAAATATATTTAGTAAAAAAACCCTAGTATTTGAGTGAGAGTTTCTCTTAAAGTATTATTTTTTTTCTATTTATTTCATTAAATACTATTTTGAAAATAATATTTTTTATTTCATCTCAACAATTGAGAATTTTTTTCTTTCTCTACAACAAAATCATATTTGAAATTAGAATATAATGAATGACGTTTATTTAGAATTTTTTATTGGTCTTTGAGATCATTAAAATTTTCTTCAAGAATATTTAAATATTAAAAAATTTCTTATTTTGATATATCATCATTATTTTTTTCATCTCCATAATGATCAAAATTATGTACAAGATGCACATTAGGCACCTTATATATATTTCTCAGGAACCACCTATTTTTTATTTTACTATTCTCTCAAATAGTTATGTCTCATTCACTAAAACTATACTCAATGTAAATCCTTTGAGATTTCCTTTCTTTATTATACTTTCTATCATTATCATCAAACTTATTTTTTTACATTAACATGGTGTGTCAGAATTAACATGCTGACTTTCCCTTGAACTCATTACAATTATTATCATTCAAATTATAATCAATTTATAGTCCTTCTTCCAATTAACTCTATTATAATACTTTCCTTTGAAACCTGATTTTCTAAATAATCACTTCTTCTTTTAGAACATCTTAAACTTTTTTTCAAAATGATCCACTTCCTCATCACTGTAAACTGGTAATTCCTCATCACTAAAGCATTCTAATTGAACTTTTCCATTTTCTTTTTGTTTTAAAAAAGTTGTATTAAAGATCACTGGATTCATATTTATTTAATTATACTCATGATGATTAACCTTATTCTAATCCACAAACATCATCAACATCTGAACCAATTCCTTGACAAGTAGATTACTAATGTCACATGTTAATTTTATTGAAACTGTATTCCTTGTCCGTCTCTGGAAAATAAATCTCAATTGTCACATGATTAGATATTTGGCTTCCAATGGAATACCCAAGGATATATTAGTGTTTACTATATCATCGAACATAAGATACATATCTGAAATAAAATAATCATGTTTCATCTTGAATGTATCATATTTATTTATACAAGTATTCAATCTGATTTTATTATTAATAATAGTATCTTCATGAGAAATAGCCAATGTATCCCAAATTTTAAAAATAATGTTACAAAAATATATACTATTTAATCCATAAACATCTAAGACACATTAATGATAATTCATATCTTTTAAATTGTTGTTAAATATTAGTATCATCATCCCACGTATTCCATGTATTCTTAGGTAATTCATATGGTTACTCTAGAATTGAACATATTCAAGAACCCGTTATTTCAAGCTGAATTTTAATTTTTTTCATTGAGTATAATTATTTATATAAAATAATAGAGGCCTATTGGTGGAAATACGTTCTTGTATATTATGCATTTAGATAACTAAATTTTGAATAAAATGAAATTTGAGATCACAAAACACAACAAAAATTATAGTAGAAATTATTTTGAAATTCCCTCTAACACCCAATTTGGGTCAGAGTGAGTATCATGAGAGGTGGTGTATTGTGAACCCAATAAAATTTCTATTGAAATAATTTTATATAAATTCTCTAAAATCATTAAAACATCCTACTAAATCAAAACATCAAATTGATATATTTTTTAATAATTTAAATGATTTTCAAAGAGTGATTTATTCTTAGTTAAAACAATATGAAATATATTTTATCTTTTGAAATCAATTTACATAATAAATAACATATATATACACTAATTATGATTAACAATAATGTATTGGGTCTCTTTTTGTTTAAAAAATTTCAGATTAAATCTGAGAAATGAAACAAAACAAATAATGGAGTAAATATAAGAGGTTCAGTATTAATATGAGACCAAATCCTCTCCACATGGAAATCAGCTACTACCAAGCAGTTTATCTTAAATAATCATGATCCACAACCTGGATTTGGTATACATAAGATCTAACTAACTATATAGGCCATGTATGGACCTCTTCAACAACACACTAGGTAAAAAAATATAAATAGAGTGGATAAGGTATATTGTATCTTCAATTTAGATCACATGAGAAAGTGTATTAATGATAAATTGAGTTAACCACACACTAATAAAAATATAAAGGTCACAAATAGAAATAGAATATTCATTGATAATGAATGGATGGTGTTTCATTGTCTGTTATGATCAGATGATTGAGACTCCATATATGCATCTTAGATAGAAGATCAATTCATTTCTCAAAAAAAACAATAAAACATTGAATCATAATATCTTTTGTATTGTTTTTACGTAAAGGATATTATTGTTCATTATTCCACACATTCTCTTAGAGAATTGTAGGAATTATACACTGCTAAGATCTCCAGCATGACTGACACTTCGTAGTAATCTTCCAGTTCCAACAATACAGTTCTAGATCACTTTATATATTTGTGTCTTCCTATGAGGGTGTACAATTATTACTTCAAAAGTAGAATACAAGAGTATAAATTTGGATTAAAAAATATATATCATCTCTTCCTTTTAATTATGTTTTAAATAACATTAATGCATCCCTTAAAATTATGGAGAACCGTAATTAAAAAATGATCAATATTAAATTTGATAATGTATCCATTTGACTAAATTAATTTAAATTTTTATAAACTAGTGAAAATGAATGTTCTGATAGTGACATAAAAATTTTGGCAAGTCATCCTCCTTTCTGACATAATCTATTGGTGAGTAAGGCCAATGGTGAGTCAGTATAGTGTTAGGCCATGCTCAATTGTGACTCATCTCAGTAGTGACTTGTCTTAGTAGCAGATCATTTCAATATTTTTCCATATTTACTAATGTTAGATTTTATTTGATGGTAGATCATTTGGAAGTGAGTCATCCTCAACAGTGAATCCATTTAGCTGGTAGGACTTTTCTATACTTATACAATTTTTCATCTTAAGGGTGAAATGTCTTAATTGTAGGCATTTCAAGAATAATACCAAAATTCCATTCTGATGGTGATTTGTCTCTAATGGTGGGTCTTTAGAGAAAATTTCCATAAATTCTATACTGATGGTGGTTCTTCCTGGAAATGAATCAGCTTCAATAGTGAGTCATTTCTATAAAAAATCCATATATTTTTACCAAATTGCATTATAGTATAAAAATACTTCGCAAATCATTAAACATATTAATAGAATTCTAATCCAGTTTTTTTGATCATTAAATAAATGGATACAATAATAATGGGGTAATTAATATAATATTTATTCATTAAAAACATTATAATAACATCCTTGTTAAATTGTGATGAAAAGTAAAACATAGTACATCGTAGTGGTGGTTGTACCCACATATGAAAGAATGACGGTTTCAATAACCATTGTTAAAAAAGGTTGATAAAAAGGGTAGTAATGTAATCATAATAACATTTCATTATAGGTGTCAAATGGATTTCATTCAATCATTATGGTTTTAATGATTTTATTGATGTAGAAGAAGATATGAAATGAAAATGTATAGTTAAGAGTTATACCTCTTCTTCCAAAAACCACAATTAGATTACAACATACGCCATATAGGTTGGTCTTTTGATAAGACAAGAGCCTCTTGGTCATGGGAAGAAAATTTATAATGAGATTTGGATAGGTTTTTATAATCTATACTTGTCAAGTGGTGCGTAGATGATATTATAGTTGAATTCCTTTTATAATTGATGAAAAGATATACTTGTAATTTTAAAAAATTAAATTCAATTAATGTATTTATAATGTAAAATTATACCAAATGAGCATATATTTGATTAAAAAGAGGCTAATATTGATATATAATCATAAAATAAAATCTATCTAGGAATCTATGTTATTTTAAACATTATATTTGATTTTCAAACATTAATTAACCATTTTTATCTTAAACTACGATAACTCATTTTATAGCATTTATGTGCCATAAAGTTACTTTTAAGGTGCAACATGGATCACAAATAGTATATGAATGAAATATTATACCTTATACCATTCATCCTATAATCAATAATTTTTTTATTTTTAAATAATAAAAAAATATTAATTAATTAAAATATTATTGAATATATTTTTTCTAAATATTAATTTAATTAGATTTTAAAGTCACTATGATTACAATGTATTTAGAATATAAACTATTTCACCATAAATTAAACATTATTAATTTCCATATAATTACTTTTACATCATAACTCGTTCCAAATATATATTTTTTATTTCTAAAATCATAAACTAGATTTTTTTCAATTGTAGGCACTTACATTGAGTTAGTACTGTGCTAGAATTTAATGATATTATACTATCTCAAAAAATTATTTAAAAAATAAAATTATTTAATTATTTAATTTATTTAGAAATTATAATTATATATTCATTACTGACATATTTTTATCCAAATGAAAATATATAATATAAATTAAATACAAGGGAGTGATATTTTGCATTTTTTCTTCAAATAAAGTAATATAAATGACATTGAAAAACAAGAATAGAATGTAATGCCAAATATTTGATGTTAGAATGGTGATGGTATAATTATTATTATATGATAAAATAAGGGCTTGTTTTGGGAAGATTTTGACACCTTATCTCAAAGTTTTAATCCCATTTTATATGTTTTACCCACACTGATGTAAAAAATACTAACCGAAATTATTATTCATAATGGAAGAAAATAAATTGATGCAATTTCATTAAAATTAACCAAATGATTATAAATATGTTATCCAATTTTAAATAATCAATTTCTATAAGTTTAATAAATATATTTACTATAAATTCACAAAATGGAGGGGACAATAGTTTTAAAATTTCTTAATTACTATGAGTAAAGAAAAACTTAAATTAAAATAAAATATATTTTTAATTTATATAATTTTACTTAGATTATATTTTATAAAATTGATCATATGTGTTTTTATTAAAAAAATATAAAGAATAAGGGGGCATTCAAATTAACATATTTAAAAAAATGAAATGGGAATTTTTTTTAAAATTAATTTATTAACAATTCACATGAAAATCAATATTTAAAAAAAACATATTTCTTTCATGACCATATTATTAAATAATTATTAAACAAAATTCAACCATTTTCTTAAATAAAATCCATATTTTTGTGATAAATTCAATAAACAATCCAAACATAAAATGTAATAAAAACCAATTTCCAAGAAAATGTATTTTGATGAATAAAATGAATTTACATAGAATTGGGTATTTATTAATTATCATTAATAATTAAATTATTCTTATACTGAACCTTTTTATATATTTTTCATAATTATTTATTCTAAATTATATTAACAATTTGACCGATAAGCTATAATTTTCACATTTAAATAATAATATTTCTATCATAAATGTGAGTTTTCTTAATGCGTATTGTTTCATGTTAATAATGGAATAAATTGTATTATTATTAAAAAAATTATTATTTTTGGTTTTATATTAAATCTACAATAAGAAAAAAAATTTCTTGAAATTTTATCTCTTAGCTGATACATATTGTGTAATTTTTTCAAATTCAATTCTCGGGAGTGTAATATAAGAAATTTGATCATGAATGGAAAATCTAGATTAATATTTAAAAATAACTATTTTGAAATCCACATCATAAAAAGGGAAAATAAAATTACTTTTCAAAAATGGAGATGTGTAATAATATTTTCTCTTATAATGGCACATATTTAGGGTCCAAAATTTGGAGGACAAACAGGGGAATTGAAAATGAGGTCATTGAGGGGAAAAATAACATCCATGAAATAATAAAATTTGATAGATAACCTACTCATAAAATAAGAAATTATCATAATATAATAAATCATTAAGGTATAAATTACAATATAAATTTATCATAAATAAAGGTAAAAGGATAACATTTTTGATTCATGATCAATTTTTTAGAGGTGAGGTATTCTTTTTATATCACGATAGAGATCATGAGAAAATATACATACATGATTTATACTAATTTCATAAGTATAATATCATTAATTGGTTGAGCATAAATAATTTTAAACTTATATCCCATGTATTACTACATGAAATGAATATTCATTATGAATATTTCATTCTTGAATTAGTAAAATAAAATTTTAAAGGATTATATGATCTACATAAGGATGAAAAATAATTCCTCATGTTTCAATCCATTAACCAAAACAAAAAGTTTATTCAAAAGATGTTATAATATTAGACCTGAATAGACCACCATTTTTAGAAATACCAAAATTATTTCAAATCATCAATAAAAACATGGACTGAAAAAATTAAATCATTCCATAATAAACTAACGTTAATAATGTTTATAATGATCCTGATAAAATTGAAACCCCTATATTAGAATGATTTGATCACATATTATTCCAAGATTAACATAAAAAATATCTCCAAAAAAATTAAACACTCATAGAGTCAGATAAGAAATGTATAATCCAAAATAACATTTTATCTACAATATGTGGATATTTTATTTTATTTACATCAATGACCAAAATCCAAAGAGAAATAATATATTATTCCAAAAATTAAGATAATATGTATTCCAAAAATTCATTTTACCATTATCATATAATGTTCCCAATGTTGGGTATTCATTCAAAAATCCATTTAATCACTTAGTCAGCAAATAAATTTTTAATACCATTGTTATTTAAATAATAAAAAATATATTCACAATATTTAATAATATTTTCTTCAAAATTAACAATATCAACTTCAATGACTATATCAAACATCAAGGTCATCAATGCCATTTGGATTACTTATAATAAATATTAAATAATTATTCCTCAAATATTCTTTTAACAACATCTCATAAAATTTTTGTATATTTCCCATATATATCCCCCAAATATCATTAATCATCGTAAACTCTCATCTCGTAAATCCTAAAAAGTGGCATCGATCCCTTTAATGTTATGATCAAATGTTGAATTATCAACCCATCACACATTATATTTATCCCTTATCCTTATGGCCTAACATAGGTTTTTATGGGTTCTATCTGCTAATTCACTATAATTATTCATATAAAATTGTGGATTTACTGTAGAATATCCCTTGGGAGTGTCTTTCTAGGTGATCAATCGTGGTCCCCCTTATCATGCACCTATGGAGATAGAGTGAACACAATATATATATATTTTTGAGTTATTACCTATAGGTCTGTCTCTTACATAGTCACAACCACTTACAAATACGCATATTAGGATCCATATTCTAGGAAAATTAAACAATCTTTAAATTAAAAATGATTTATAATATTACCCTAAAATAGAATTACCCCAAGAATCTAATATAGAGTTATGTTTTGTAACATATATTTTCATAAATCGGATTCCCATGAGTCTTCCTAAAACATACCTAATACCAACTATAATAACCCCAGCCTTAGTATCCCAGAGTATATGGATAATATATCATATTGAAAATTGATACATGAGATAACGTTAGGAGGGATTTAATATTTTAGTGTTCATGTAAAATTATATTTATGTTTGAATCTCAAATGACAATTAAAACCTAAAATAAAACCTCATATAACAACTGATATGATTACTATTATGTTTAAAATATAGTTGAATATAATCATAGTGCACTTCCAATAACATAGGTAAATGAATAAAAATAAAAGGGTTAGTTCAAATTATCATTAAGTGAATATGTACACCGGAAGATTCTATTAAATAAATAAGAAATAAATAATATGAAAAAAATAAATGATGATAAAATTGGTCCATATAAATAATCATATGATATTTAAACATAAATATGGATATTATATCTTTTATAATAATCAAATGGACATTAAAAAAATATTTCATAATGATTGAATACATAATATCATACATTAAAAATTTCAGTGGCGACTTTCCGTCATGATATCATATTTAAATGGATAATGAATATGCAAAATAGTCAACCATATTTATCTCATAAGACCTTTTATTTCTTTAAGGTTTTATCTATTACTATTCCCCACATGTCACTTAATATGTTCAAAAAATTCATAATAAGTATAAAAAATACAAATATATCAAAATGCATTAATAATCAATCACTATCCATATTGAAAGAACTAAAATATATAATGTCAATAATTTTCCTAGTTAAAATGATCATAATAAATTTCATTAAATCAAGTAGTAGGTTTTATGAGTTTTTATAAATGTAAAATCATATGATTCATCGAAAAAAATTACATAATTTAGAATAATTTTAAAAACCATTGAAACATTTACTAATGAAAATACCTTTTTTTAATTTCAAATCAATTATTTAAAATCAGAATGTTTTTATAATATTTGGAAATAAATATTATTTAAAAGAAATATAAAATATTTAAATTAATGATTCAATTCAAATAATATTCAAAATAGTGGGAGAAGCACTTCTTGCGGTAAAAAAATAAAAAAACAATTCTATTAACACTTTTTTTTAATTCATAAACAAATATTTTATAATGGATTGTAAAAAAATTTAAAACCTATAAAATGATATTAAAATATGGTTGAAAATGAATTTAATCTATCATTATATTTTATAAAAGAAAATTATAAAAATAATTTTAAATAACATGGACATTTAAGAAAAGTTTCATTAACCAAATATGAAATGAGTTCGTTGTTTCTTAAAAATATTTTAATAGACTTTTGAGTACTTGGAGAGAAGAAAATGATTGAAAGACATTTAATTTACATAATTTATTAAAGGGGAATAAAATACATGTGGATTAATAAGGAAATATCCAAAAATTTCACCAATAAAAATAGAAAAAATTAATTTTCCTGAATGAGGATTAGATTATGAAATAACCCCTTATAACTTTGGTAACATTTGTATCATAAACACTAGAAATTAACAAATTAAAATGATTCTAAATAAAATTAATAATAAGATATTAATAATATAAAATATCAAATGTTTACAATAAACACCACACAAAATATACAATATGTGAATATTTCATATGTCTCAATGAAACAAAAATGAGATAAGAAACCTTTATAATGATCTTAACCTTGAACATTGATTTAATCAATGAAGTGATTTTGTGTTAGTAATTTAAATCCACATAAAATGAAAGGAAATTAAATATAATATAATCACATGTCAATAAAAAAGAATATTTTTGTTAAATATACAATTTATTTGTATTTTAACCTAATGAAAAGAAATTGAGTTAAGAAATACCTGACCTCGATTCTGACTCGCAATGTTTTAATTTATCAATTATTTTATAAAAATATATTAAATTAAAAATTACATATGTAATTTTTCCATGAGTATTTACTTATTATTACCACTTTTATTTCAGTTATATATATTAATTATCTGGTTATTAACATAGTTATGTTCAATTAGTAATTTTATAGATGTTTAGTTAATAATCACAAAACAACAATAGTTTGTTGATATTGGGAATGGGGGTTGTAACGTCCTAGTTCTGGATGCCGCACGGAGACCCCTTGTACCCGATTGGTCACATGGCCTCAAGCCCATTTCCCCAAATGCCAGATGTTTCCAACTAGCATCGAGGTCCTTGGGTTTGATAGTGGGGAAACTATACCCTCATCGGCAAAGCACATAGTGGAAATAATAAACAGATATACAATAATCAAAGCAGTAAACACACCATACAGTAGTAAACATCAGAAGACTGAATGTAATAAGTAACAGGAGCACATATATTAATGATTCATGATATATATTTTGAATAAAGTATCCAAAAAATCACAATTCTAGAATACAAATAGTACAATTCCATGTAAGAGGTAAACAATTAATAACTCCTCAACATCACAACCCTCTACTTCGTCTCATGCTCCCCAACTCCAAAGCACTCTAAATATTGAAGTAGAAGGTCACTTTCCATTATCTATACCTGCACCAATATAATATGTTTGGGCCCAAAAGCATGAACTAAACATGGTGTGAGAATAATCATAGTAGGAATTAACTGAAAGATCTGTGACTCACAGTCTGTGAATATATATGGCAGGCAATAAGTAAAAAGGTAGCAAACAAGGAAGTAATTAGAATTAAAAAATTCCATAGTTTCAAAGAATTCAATTCCACATATCATGTAAGTATCTAATCAAATAAGGTAAACCTCTAGGATGTACACACAACCTATTCCCTCTGGTTCAGTTATAAGGATACTAAAAAGACTCTCTATGGAAGAACTCTCAGTCAATTCCCATAATAGTCAAAAGTGATAAAGACTCACTAAGGAATCCCACACGGTCTATTCCCCTTATAGTACAAAGTGGTTAAAGACACTCTAAGGAATCTCACATTGTCAATTCCAATTGTAGTAAAAAGTGGTTATAGATTATCTGAGAAAGCTCCCACGGTCAAATCCCTATATAGTCAAAAGTTGTTAACGACTATCTGAATAAGCTCACACGGTCAATTCCCCTTATATTCCACTAACCAGGTTCACACTTCCCTATGCACATCAAATGAGCGTAGAAATGCATTACGGAAAAAGTATACCTCTAGAACTACTTGGCTAAATAATCTACAAAATATCAAGCATGTCAGATAAAATAATCACTCCATCCTACATTACTAGGCATGCGAAAACATCAACGAAGCTTAACAAGATAAACAGGACCAACCAGTATTAAAAAAACATTCTTGGTAAACCAATTCCAAAGCATAACAATTAACCCTATTCACATTCAAATAGCCTCAACACAACCACACAATCACATAAGAAAATAAATTGGGATAAAATAGTAAACACACAATACCCCATTCAAGGGTATTGAAAAAATTTGCACATGTAACTCTATTTATTTCAATAGAAAGGCACAAACCACCTACGTTGGTGTTGCGAGATGGTTATATGTGAAACAAAATCCTTGAATCTCCCAAGAACATGACAGATCTATAAAAAGATCAAAATTTTCAACTGAGGATAACTTGAGAAGGAGGAGGAATCATAAAACAAAGCCCTAGAAGAAGGAAGAGCTTACCGAGGTGACCCTAATGCAATTAACGGCGGTAGAATCAGAGATCAGATGCTCGATTGGGGGCTTAGAAGAAGATCATAGCCGTACAGGTTCTCTGAGGCGAACTAGGTTAAGAAGAAGTCATTTTAGCGATTTGACGTGACCCCAATACGTTTAATGAAAAAAAAATACAATTTGTGAACTTTGTATGTAAACTGCGTGTACTTGTCATTTCCATACTCAACATTAGGCAGTCTCCATGTCAACCCCACGCGGCCGGGTGTTCGGCCATTACATGGCCAGCACACGGTTTTGTGCTGCAACCAAGTACATGGCGTGTACTCATAAAGTACATGAAGTGTACTTTAAAAAATTAAAAAATTTCAGATTTTTCTCAAAAAAAAAACCAAAAAAGGAAAACATATCTGATAAAATGATCTAGGTTCTCAAAAACTTCCCTCTTAAAAAAATTTGTCCCTGAATTTCCCTAGCAATGCAGTGTAGAAAATTAAACCCTGAACAACTCTATCCATGGTGATCGTACATAAGACACCCTCTCCCAGGTCTCATCCTATACTGACTGGTGCTGCCATAACACTCGTACCTGAGGAAGAGACCGACCATAGAGAACCTTCTCACTTTGTTCAACAATCATGATAGGATGCTCCTCAAAAGATGCATCCACTTCCAACTCATCCTCCTCAGGATGGAAGACATGAGATGAGTCTGAGAAATAACATCGAAGCTAAGAAATGTGGAAGACGTCATGCATAGCCCGATACCTCTGAGGTAACTGCAACCGATAGGTACCCGGATCAACTCTCTCTAACTCCTCAAATGGCCTAACATACCTCGAAGAAAGTATACCTTGTATCCTAATCCTTATGTTCCCCAACCTCAGTGTAACATGTAAGAAAACCTAATCCCCAACCTCAAACTCCCTAGGTCAACTCCACTGATCAGTATAAGATTTCTATCAAGACTGTGCGGTAGCCACCCTCTTCTGAATCAAATCAATCTTCTCTGTGGTATCCTGAACAAGATGAGCTCTCAGCATAGCTACATCTCCTACCTCCAACCAACATTAGGGTGATCGACATTTCCTACTGTATAAATCCTCATAAGTTTCCATCTAAATAGTTTCTTGAAAACTATTATTATAAGGAAACTTCACAAGAGGTATGTGCTTCTCCGAAAAACCTCCAAAATCCAGAATTCATACTCGTAGCAAGTCCTCGAGCACCTGAATCGTATGCTCGGACTGACCATTTCTCTAGGGATTGTATGTTGTACTAAAAAGTACCTGTGAAACCAAATCCTTATGAATTCCTTGAATAACACGAGAAGTAAAACATGCATCATTTTCTGAAACAATTGAGTGTGGAACTCCATGTAATCACACAATCTCCCGGATGTACAACTAACCCAGCTCATCAACACTGAAGGTCTCCTTGATCTGCAAGAAATGAGAATCTTTTGTGAGTCTATCAATGAAAACCCATACTGCATCAATCCCACAAGGATACCTCAGTAACACTGTCACGAAATCCATTGTGACATCATTTCACTTCCACTTGGGAATGGGTAACAGCTGAAAAATCCCTACTGGTCGTTGATGCTCCACCTACATCTACTGATAGGTGGAACACTTCATGATGAAAATAGAAACCTATTTTTTCATACCAAGCCACCAATATTGATGGTGTAGATCATGATACAACATGGAGACACCCAGATTAACTTCCCAAATAGAGGAATTAATAACCCGCATCAGCTCCTCGCGTATGTCGGATGTTACCAATAAACACCCCTTGAAACACAACATCTCATCACCGCCTATGGTCTATCAAGGAATATGGAATCCTACAGACACACATTCCTATAGGATTATGCTTTCAGAATCTGATAGCTTCCTCATTCAAACTCAATCAAGCTGAGTAGAGATAACAACTGCATAAGAAAGAAAAGTCTACACATATCTATCATGCACCTCCAAATGGATCTGAGAGAACAGAGCCATAAGTTTCCACTCACTACTGGCCTCATGATCTTCTTGTATCTAAGTTATCCTGCTCAGTGCACCAGCCACAACATTGCCTTTCATAGGCATGTAGGAAAGATCGATGTCAAAAGACTAATGGAAATCAACCCACCTCTACAGTCTCAAATTATGATCATGCTGAGTGATGATATACTTGAGACTCCTGAGCTAAGTGAAAACCAAAAAATGCCCTCCCAGATGATAATGTCTCTAAAAGCATAATTCATGGACAACTACCACAAACTGGAGATCATGTGTTGGGTAATTATTCTCATGTGGCCTCAACCACCGATACCCGTATGTGAAGAATCCTTCCCCATGCATAAGAAAAACTCCAAGCCCGATACCTAAAACATCACAGAAAACAGTATAGCTCTTTCCAAGCTCTAGAAAACCGAGTATCGGTGATGAAGTCAATCTCCCTTTCATCTCTTGAATGGATGACTCACAAGAATCTTACCACAAGAACCTTGCACCCTTCTAATTCAAACCCATCAATGGTTCCGTTAAGCATGAAAAGTCCTTTATGAAACGTTAGTAGTAACCAACCATCCCTAGAAAACATCGTACGTCAAAGACGTTTTTCAGCTACTCCCACTAAACTGCTGCTCTAAATTTCTCTGGGTCGACTAATACTCATGACTCTGAGATAACATTACCCAATAATTGAATCTCATCCATCGCAAAGTGTAATTTTGAGAGAATATCATATAACTGATGCTATATCAATGTACTCAGAATGATCTCAAGATGGGAAGCATGGTCGTGTTGAGTGTGAGAGTACACCAAGATATCATCCATGAAGACCACCCCGAATGAATCCATGTATGGATGGAACACTCAGTTTATCAGTTCCATGAACAATTCATGTGAGTTCATGAGACATAACGAAATTACCACATACTCATATAGATCATAATTTCTCAGGAAAGATGTTATAGGTATAACATATGGTCTATCATACAACTTATGATAACCAGATCTCCAGTCAATATTCAAGAATACCCGAGCTCCTCAATTCTGATCAAAGAGATCATGAATCCTCAGCAAGGGATATTAGTTCTTGACCGACAACTGGTTCAGTTTCTGATAATCCACACAATTCCAGAGGGTACCATATTATTTTATCACAAATAGAATAGGCGAACCCCATGGAGATGTACTGGGTTGGATTGAACCCATTTCCTACAACTCCTCCAACTGCTTCATAAGCTCTTATAACTCTAGTGTAGCCATCAAATAAGGAGGAATGTACATCGGTGCCTCTCAGGGAATGAGATCAAAAGAAAATTCTACCTCATGCCTCAGAGGTAAACCTGAGAATTCCTCTATTAAGACATCCCTGAAACGATCCACCACTACAGGAAAGTCTATATGTGAAGTTCCCTGGTCATTCAGATATATACTAGAAAGATGGGCTATAACTCCTCCTAACCCATGATGGTCGGGTCCTTCTCTACTTGCCTTAACATCCCATTCAACCTAACAAAGAAATGATATACCCTCTGGTTTTTTGGAACTCACCATACGTGAATAATTGTCGATGACTGCCTAAAATGGAACTTACTAGTCCACTCAGAGAATGACATCAAACCCCATCATCTCTAAAACATAGAGGTCCCATAAGAAGTGACACCCACCAACATCAAGAGGTAACTCCTTACACTAACACACACTAGTTGTTCTACTCCCAAACAAAATCTCTAGAATCATGATATCAGTATAAGAAAAGATGCAAAGCCAAAGGCTCTCCACAACAGAAAAAAATATAATGCTATGAGAAATATTTGTATCGAAATGTGTAGAAGATAAAACTGAGGCCAGTAGGATCGTACCTAAAACTATACAGGGTTCTGGATACTTCTCTTATGGGGGCTTCTCCACTGTAAATGTATGGCTTACACTGTAGCCCTGTGACCCTGCATGTCCACCCTGAGCTAATCCACCTTGTTGTCATTAAAAGCCTGGTGACTGACTAGAACGACCACGACCTCCATCTTGGCTTGAATGGATGGAAGAACTCCAGTTCCCAGATTGGTGAGAAACTAGTGGTGATGCTCAAACATGAGGATTCGTTGGAGAACCCATGTCACCAGCTTCTGGTGAGAATAACAGACATAAATATTGTAGACGACCCATCTTGCTGCAAGATCGGCACTCCACTGGGTCTCTCGGGCAATGCGGCCTCATATGCGCCCTATTCCCGAACTAGTAGCACACCACATGGCTACTAGAAGATGCATCCCTGTCTACTTAGATGTCCACACACATTCTCACTACGGTGCTTCTTGTTATTAGATGGAAGATCACTAACTCGGGATGCCGAACCGCCCTGGATCATAGCTCTAGAATCCCTCAGATTGTGCTCGGTGATTAGCACGTGGTTAACTATAGAAGATATCGATGTCAACCTAATGATGTTCACCTGACATCAGATATCCTACCTGATACCATCCTAAAATATCCATGCAAGGAACAATTCATCTCCCTCTAGAAAGGGTGTAAAGTGTTACAGCTCGATGAAGTGAGAGGAATACTCCAGAACAGAAAGTGAACCCTGCTACAAAAGCAAAAACTTTGGGGCTCAGTCAGCCCTCAACATCTCCTGGTAGAAGTAGTCATAGATGATTCACTGAAACCCATCCCAAGCCATGACTAGCTACTATCACGCATGTGAGATCAAATCCCAACACCTCTTGGCAGAGTATCAAAGAATATAGATAGAGAGTTTCACCCTCCCCCCTAGAGGTATCTCCAAATGCTCGAGGATCGTCAGAATGGCTTCAAGCCATGACTCTACAGCCTGAGGTCCTTCTTCCCTTGTGAAGGTTGGAGGATGATGCTATTGGAAAACTCATGTTAGCTCTACCATAGATTGGGTAGGGTTGAACGCTCCCTAGAAGGTCTTCTCAGAACTGTGCATCTACCCCTCGGTATGGAATTATTGCTGGTGAAAAGACATGCAAAACTGGAGGATCTGCAGGTAGTCCCTTATCAGTCTTGTCCAATGTGCGATCAATGCCATATAACTGGAAGGATACCAGAGGAAATCTCTGTGGAATGACTCTGCATGGTCATGCACACACCATAGATCATGATTAATAGGGACTGCAACCTAGAAGTGTAATATTGGAATAGGATAAAGAAAGCATTCATGTTTTTCAAAACATAGATATACGACATGAATAATGCCTACACGACATGTTCCCTTAAGCCTTTCACAAGGGCGTTTACATCTTCCAAAACTGGTTGTGTAACACCCCATACACGTCGTGTTGTCCTAACACATGGAGTGTACATGAATCTACTTCCCCTGACCATGTTTACATACATGGCTAAGCCACATGGTTCTTCTAGAACAAGACTACACAACATGTTATTACAAGACATGGTGTGTACTAGACAAACATCTCCGACCCGTGTTGTTAGTGACACGGACGGATACACGACTCACACTAAATGAAATATTCTAGACAGACACGAACTGTATAAAAGGATTTCCCAACCCCATGTCTCCCCACAGACAACTAGTGACACAGTTAGAGACTACACAGTGTGTACATATTGTACACAGCGTGTACTTAAGAAAAACAGTTTCTTCCCAAACAGAAGAACACATGGCGTGTATTCATCATTACACTGGGTGTATTCTAGGTTTTTCAAGAATGAAAGCATCCTAAACTACTCTGGAACCTAGAAAAACAATGAAAAAAATATTAATGTGCCAAATTCTGATATGGGATGTCCCATACTCCCCACGAATCAAAGCATGGCATCTTATAGATGTTCTATACAAGCATAACAGGTTGATGATCCACCCAATTCTGATCAATGAGGGCCCATAACACTTCATGAACCATAAATTGTCGTTCATTCAAACAAAATTATACAAAATTCATTACGCTATCAAAATCAGGTATTCTATCAAGTCCTCTATCACAATAACATGCATATCGAGCACAACATCTATCACAACAACATGAAACTGTTAATGCACCCTAAATGGCCAGGCATGAGTGCATGACATGTGATTTCTAGAAAGTTCCTATATGATGCATGAGATGGAATACCTTCATATAAATGGGTTGTAATGGATATAGAACCTCAATATGATCAACAATAACAACAAAAAACATGTGAAAACCCCAACGGTGAAATAAAATCAACTTTAATTTTGCAAAACCCAAAACAATTGCATTAATGAGGTAGATTGGCTCTTCCCTATACATGGGATAACTAATTCTAGGTACAAATTATTAACAAGAACCTATTCCATCTTATCCCTGACTATAGACTCCAAACAGTAAGTCAAGAGAAAATAATTCCTTCGATACCAGTTTGTAATATCCTGGTTCTAGAAGCCACCCGGAGGCACCCCGTACCCGGTTGGTCACATGGCCTCAAGTGCATTACCCCGAACGCCAGAGGCTACTGACTAGTAGTGAGGGCCTTGGGTGTGGTAGTGGGGAAACTATTCCCTCATTGGTAGGGCACAAAATGTAAATAATAAACTGATATAAAATACTAGAAGTAGTGAACACACCATACAATAGTAAATATGAGAATATTGAATATAAGAAGTAACTAGAGCACATATATAAATGATGAATGATAAATATGTCTAATAATGCATACAAACATCCACAATTCATGAATATAAATAGTACTAAACCAAGCATAAGGGAAATATATAACAACACCTGAGAATTGCAAGCCTCTTTTTGGTCCAACGATCACCAACTCCAAAGCAGTCAAAATCCTAAAGTAGAAGGTTGCTTGCCCTTATCTATACATAGATCAATATAATCAGTTTGGGCCAAAATCAAGACCCAAACATGGTTTGATACTAATCCTAGTAGGAATCCACCAAAAGATCTTTGCCTCATAGTCGGTGAATATATATGGCAGGCAATAAGTAAATTGGATGTAAACAAGGAAGTACTCAGTACTAAATAATTCCACAGTTTCAAAGCATTCAATTACACATATCACATAAGAAGCTAATCAAAGTAGGTGACCCTCTGGGAAGTACACATAGCCTATCCCCTCTGGTTCAATTATAAGGATAATACAAAGAATCTCAGAGGAAGTACTCTCAGTCAATTCCCCTTATAGTCAAAAGTGAAAATGACCCTCTGAGGAAGCTCACACGGTTTACTCCCTTTATAGACAAAAGTGGTTAAATAATCTACGAGGAAACTCACACAGTAAATTCCCATTATATTAAAAAGTGGTTAAAGAATCTATGAGGAAGCTCACACAATCAATTCCCATTATAGTCGAATCTGGTTAAAGTCTCTCTGAGGAAGCTCACACTATCAATTACTCTTATAGTCTATTACACCAGGTTCTCACAGCCTTGTGTACATCAAACGAGAATACGGCCAAAGTAATCCTCAATATCTACATGGATAAATAGTCTACAACATATCAAGAATGTCAGATAAAATAATCACTCCATCCTACAGTACTATGCATGGGAAAACATCAAGGAAGCCAAACAGGATAAACAAGACCAAATAGTCATCAATAGAACATGCATGGGCATCTGTTTCCAAAGCATAACAATAAACCCTATTCACATTCATATATCCTCTACATAAGCACACATTCATTGAATGAAATTAATAGGAAAAAAATAGTAAACATGAAATACTTCGTTCAAGGGTATTGAAAAAATTTGCACGTATAACTCAAAGGCTTTCAACCAAAATGAAAAAACCACCTACCTCTGTGTTGCGAGATCACTATTTGTGATCCTTAAGCCTTGAATCACCCAGGAACATGGTAGATATGAAAAAACACAAAAACAATTTAACTGTGGATAACATGAGAAGGGGGAGGAATCATTAAACAAAGCCCTAGAAGAAGGAAAAGCTTTCTAAAGCGATCCCAATGTAATCAATGGCGACCGAATCGAAGATTGGACGCTCTGTCAGGGTCTCGGAAGAAGACCATGGAAATAAGAGTTCTCTCAAGAGAACTAAGTTGAGAATAAAGCCTTTCTGGTGATTAGACAAAACCCCATTACATTTAATGAAAAAAGAAATACGTGACATGTAATTTTCAAGTAGAGGGCCTGCACTTTCCATTTATATACTCCACTTAGGGCAGTCTTCATGTCACCCAAAATGGTCGGGTGTACGGCCTTTACATGACCAATACATTGCTTAATGCAGCAACCAAGTACACGGCGTGTAATTCAAAAATTTCTAGAAATTCATCTTTTTCTCAAAAATAACCCAAAAAAGAAAACTTATCTGAGAAGAAGATTCGGGTTCTTACAGGGGTCATGGATACATAATATTGTAACTATTAAAAATAAAATTATTATCATATTAATTAATTAATTAATTTTTTTTATATAATACATGTTTGGGGGAAATTAAAAATTAATGGAATTACTATATGGAAGTGGCAGTCCCCACGCATTGATGATAAAAATTGTCCTTTTTTACTAGTGCAAGGAAAAGAATGAAATGTAATATATATTCCTCAAAAATATGTTATCAATATCTCATATATTCATTAAATAATTCATAATAACATACCATTTGATGTGGTGATGAGAAATTATGATCATTTCATATAGGTAATGAAGATGATGGTTGGGATGTTATTTTGGTAGTTTTTTCTAATCTATAGTATTCAAAAGAAGGGATGAATATGGGAATAATGGTTCACATTTATAAGTGAAGAAAGAATAAAATTGGAATTAATTAAAATATTCATAATATTGTTTCTATATTACTCATTTAATATTTATCAAAATGGACATGATATAGAAGAAAACGAGTTTTATTTGGACAAAAATTCATCCATAAAAATTTAGATAAGTTTTGGGGTCATTTTAATCTTTATTATCTAGTTTAACAACTTAATTATTGTTTTTTTATTATAAATATGGTAATATTTTATTTATTTTAGGAGTCATAAATTTAAATCTTTGTTGAAAATGTTGTGAGAAATGGTTTATGGATGTCACATGAGACCATTGTCAATAAAAATATTGTCATTAAATATTTTATTGTATATTTAAATATTTTCATAATACAATATTTAATATAAAACATCTTTAATGTCATTTTTTGGGAGTATTCAAATATTATGACTTTAAATCCATCAATATAACCATCAATTTTTAATATAAACTCTATTATAATAAATTATATATAGTTATTATCCATTGTATTCATGTAACACAATAATTCTTCCAAATCACATTTAATTTAGTGTTTTATTATCATTACTATATTTTACTTATTGTTTACTCAAGAATATAGTTATTACTGCGAAAACATTTAAAATAATTATACCATCCCCAAAAATTATAACTAAATTATATAATAAAATAAATAAATATATTCTCTAACTATTTTTTAAAAAAATCATAACTTTGTTTTATCCCTATGAAAACAAATAAGATAAATGAAAATCAAGAATGTGATAATTTTTCCTTTTTCATTACATAGAGTAATATGAAGGAAATTATAAGTAGAAAAAGGCACCATAAAAAAATTTATTAGAATATAGATGAATATGATCATATTAAACACTTTAAATGAAATAAATTAATGTTATGTGTTGATTTTGATATCAAATATCATCATTTTATCATTTTTTACTCATTTTACCCTTATCATGGTAGCAAATATTTACCCTGATTGATATTTATAATTACCAAAACTAAAAGAAAACTATAAATGAAATATTAACATCTTTATACCAACTATTAAATATTTTTTTCATGAATTAGTTTATATTATTTTACAAAGTGTATTTTTATATAAATTTTTAAATCACAATGAAATAAACTTTTAGATAATTTTATTTCTACGGTTACATATAAACTTATACCAAAATAAAACATAATTTTCAATCTAAATTTTTTTCGATTTTTTCATTAAAAAAATTAATATTATATAATTTTAAAACCATAGAAAATGGATAATGTAGATTTTAAAATACCTCATTTAAAAAAAGGAAAGGCAATTTTAGAAATAATAGTATTTATCACTATTCACATAAAATATGTCCTTTATAAAATATATAAACAAATAAAATATTATTATGACAATACGACTGGAAAAATGTTATCCATGTGTCCAAAAAAAATCCAAATTTATTTTATAAATTTATTATAATATTGGTACACAAAATGAATTCTAAATTTTTTTGGAAGGAAATATACTTTTGAAAAATAAAAGGAATTTAGTCAAAACTCGGTATTTATTTAATATCATTAATCAATACGTTTTCATTTTATAAAACAAGCATAGATATTTTTCGTAAATTTTTTATACCTATTCATAACCCTAATTTAACAACTTTCAGATAATGGTCAAATTTAAATAATAATATTTTTATATTATGTCTTCATTGGCATGAAGCTTGATGTTCCATACTGAAAAATCTATTGAGCTTATTATTCATTAATAAAATATTTTTGGGGGTGTAATAATTGATGTTTTAAATTAATCGATTTAATTTATGTAACTAAATCACACTTGAAGCCCTTCAAAAAATGGAGTGTGATCCTGAATCACAGAAAAAAATAATAATGTTAATTACCCTATGTAATTTGACTCTCTCATGAAAGTATAACAACCCAAGATAATATATAAGGGAATTATTTTGGACATGGTTAAAGTGATCTACATTCATAAATTAATTAATTATGATCTATATGCTAATTATTACATATTGACGACCTCGTATTTCAATATATTAATGATTAGTCGATTAAATGAACCAACATGTCATTGATGCTTACCATTAACGTTCTAACAAGTAATGTATCAAGATAAAAATTATATTATATATTTCTTATAGTCAACATCCTAAAATGAAATTGAATATCATGGTATATATAAATAAATAATAAAATATTCATTATTTTATTCCTCTAATTCCAACTAAATGTTTTATTTGAATTGGTTCAAGTCAACTTTTGTTGAATGTTTCTAGTTTTCATCACCAAAATCAACAACGATGATCATTTTTTATGATATTAAAAGTATTCCTAATGTTTAACCTTGTTTTTCAATGAGGATAGACTTTAATCCTATTTATCAGGATCTCTTATTATTATATCCAATGGTGTATTTTTTAGGATCATAGAAATTATAAGTAATCAAGTGACTGGTTGGTCTAGGTCAACATCATGGTTAAGAGAGTCTTATAGGTTACCTTCATAACATTTTACCATAAAAAAATAAATTGATAATTGTTGAGAGTTGTTTTTTTTAAGTACAACTTGATATGTCATCATATAGGTCTTAAATGAGGATTTTTTTGTTTCATATGGATCTGTCTCATCTCATTTTTTATTAACATATTTCCCAATATATTTTACTCTTTTTATTACAAAATTATAATCCATACATAAGGATGGATAACCTATTAAATTCCATTATCATACATGGGTACAAAATAATATATTCTTTTATCAGTATTGAGAATATATACTTCACATATAAAGACCATTATGTAACTCACATTAGTTTTTCAATTATTCTATAATCCATAAGATGTGTTTATTGAATGATATATAATAAAATATTTATTATTTACTAAATAATTTTTAATCATGAAATAATCATTAGAATAAATTGTAATCTCTAAATTATATGGACTAGATAGGCCACAGATTTGGGTGAATTAGGGATCAATTTTTAATAATTCTCCCAATTTCAACCTCTAAAACCTATTAGAGTTATTGATCCACTAAACAAGTAATCACAACCTATAATTATTTAAAATAATAATATGAATGAGAAAAAAAATATTGTTTACATGTTTTTAATAGAATAACATCCTCCATTTAATGATTTTAATTTCCCCCAAAATTGATTCTCCACTATCTTTAATAGACTCGTACTACAAGGGATCAATCCCTTCAATAAAAATAAATTAAGTTGTCTAAGAATCTAGATTAAACTAAATGATATAACACATTATCAACAAAGAAGATCAAATGAAGAATGATCTATATGTTTTTCAGGTGATCCATCACAATGTTTATATGGATCAACATGTTTTCACATGGATAGTTCATCAAGATATTCAATAGTTTGAATGTAAATCCTAGTGTGGAAACTCACAATAGATAAAAGGTGATTTTTTCTCGCTTTATACTAATTAGAATATATATGTCTATCATGGGTCATTTTCTTGGAAAATTATTAGCTTCAAAATCTTCTCTATGTTTGACATAGTAATGTATCATACTCTCTAAATTTTATAAATATTCCTTATATGTGAACACTCATTCATCTATATCACCTGCATGAATATATATAAAACATATATAATATATATCATATCTAATAAATTATTATTATAAATATCATTTAATTTTAAATCTTTTAATTTTCTTATAGAATCATGAATTCCATACTCATTAATTCTTGATATTAACTAATAATTAATATTCCTAGATTATTCTTCATCAAATTTAGTATGAATCAAGATTAATGAATCATGATTTTATTCAGTAAACCTTCATATTAATTACATTAAAAAATTTAATTATGTAATTTTTTTATTATCATGGGTATTATTTAAAGATTAATAACCCATAATAATTATTTATTAAAAGTCTCATTTAATGTCTTATTCTTCCAGCTTTCACAAAAAAACCATTTATAATTTAAAAAATCTCAAATATATATTTTTGATTGATGTATGGTTTTCGAAAAATGTATTTCTATCATAGTTATATATATATATATTGCTTCTTCATTTATAATTAATCTAATATATGACATTAATTATTTTTAAGGTAATATGTATTGTTTGACCTAATCATTATTCAGGATAATAGATCAATTGTTTCGAGTTCATCTCATTCATGTATAAAACACCGTGATCCTAAAAACTAAATTTTTATTTTCAATATCATTCATAAATGGATTTATATATTAGGTTAAACCTCTGAGCCAATTTAATGGTTGATGAAACACTTAAAAATTATATTTCCCTCTTGTACTCAATTTAATTTTCTGAATGATAGTCTTCATGAATGCCTTGAAAATTCAAACATAAACATACCCACTCCCATATATGTAATAGAAACACTATTTTCATCACATAAGGTAGATTTATATCCATGAAAAATAAATCCATTAATTGGAGTTAAATCTCATGTTGAACTCATAGTATCTTGATGTCTTCAAACATGGTAGGTTGGATTTTTGATCATTTGTTTTCTCATCAGCACCTAACATTCAATCATAGCGTTCTCCTTCTCTCAAACTCAATTGGAACATTTGATTTTATGTTCATACTTCACATATAGTCACATATCATATATCATAACAAAGAAACATGAAATACAATCCAAATTATAATTTGAAGTATTTCACCACTAATTTGAATAGAATTTTTTATCCCCATGGGTTGGAAATAGGCATATATGCATCCAGAAAAAACATTTGGGAATGAATTTTTCCATCATTAGATAAAAATAATAATAAAATTATATAGTGTAAATATCATCAGATTATAAATCAATACAACCATATAAGGTACAATGAAAATAAAGGAAAATTAAATAAAAACATATATGAAAAACCCTTTCTCCTAGTGGTCCATGACCAACCACCATGTCCCAATTCACCATACCTCATCCAACCAAGGATAAACCGACAAATAATTAACAATAAGAGAATGAAAACCATGAATATTAACATAATGGATACAAAAATCAAATGTCCCATGTAGTGTGTGAGATACAAAGCCATGAATTATTTCACCAAATAGTCTATGGAGTTACATTATAGTGTAATCCAAATAAGCTAATAGGGAGTAAATCAAGTGGGAAGAAGGACATAAATTATAAATTAAAAAAATAAATCCATAAAGAATTTATTTCTTCAAGTTTGGGATCCAGAAAAATAAATTTAATATTTTCAAAATCATTTATGATGTCATATCATGAAAAATGAAATTTCATCATTTAGAAACCTAAACATTATATTAAAAGATTTGAAACCCATTTAGAAAGACTAATTCAAATTTATCAATAAATTTAAATAAATGGAGTTGTATCCAAATTAAAAAAATATTAAAAAAATAGAGTAAAGTTGTATCAATTCAATAAAGAGATCATCAATTAAGAGTAATTAATTATGAGTTGAAACTCTATTACCATGAAGTGATAAGGAAAATTGTAAAGTATCAAGTATCACATATAAGGATGTCGTAAGTATAACATATATATGATCGTAATTGCACTATATTATAGATAATTAACAAATCATGGCTGATAACTGGGATTGAAAAATGTGTCTTGAATCTTAATAAATCAAAGTCCATACATGCCCACTTTCTGGGCCACATATCTATAGCTTTAACCTATCAAGTTCTCCACAGATCCACTGGATGGGGTGTGATTATTCATTTAATTAATAAAACTGAATCATATCATCTATGTAACCATGTTTACATGATGAGTAAAAATATGCGACTGAGTTAATTAATTCATATGTACAGTAATGTAAATCCAAATAAGTATCAACATCGGATTAGTAAGTTATTATATCATTCATTCTCTTTTTTGATCTAAATCTCACCCCTGAACTCCATCAAGTTAATTTTTATTCAAAACCCATCAATTTAATGTATTGGAATAAATTCAGTCATATCAATTGATTATATCAATATAATATAATCAAAAAGTGAAATAAAGCTATTATGAATCATCAATGTCAATTCAAAACCATTTATTCAAATAGAGATTTAAAGGGGTAATCAAAACCTTATACATTCATAAATCTTTAAAAAAATCTATACATGCCGTTAATTAATTTATTCCGTTCTAAATATCTAGAAGGCAAACAATATGAAGATAACAAATTTAAGGGATCAATGTTATTTGAAATCATTGTGTGACACCCTTTTCACATTTGAACAAATAAATCATTTAAAAACAACTAAGAACACAAATTTTAAAAACAATGTGAAAAGGCATTCAAATATAGATCTTTGTCATTTAAAAATTTCAATCATGTGAACACCTATGGAAATCATCTCATATAAGAAAACATTTCATTCATGTCATGTAATTTAACATTAGAAATAAAAACCATGAATAATCCATCACATTCTTAAAAAACAACCACGAAAATATCTTTGAACATAAATCAAAATAGACATTTCATTCATCAATTTATAAAAATCTAATTGGAATAATTATCATTACCAACTATATCAATTCCATGATAAATTAAAACAGAATAGTATTGTAGAATCTCTCATGAATTAATTCATGAATAAAATTTATAATAAATCTTTTTGAAAGTTTGAAATTCATATCTACGAATATTCAAGGAACAATGGATTATAAGATAATGTTAAAGCGTAAAAATAACTACCTTGAATTTCTATAATCCAATAACAATGAGTCCAATATGTGCCTCCTTTAATAGAGATTACTAGAATAAGGAAGATATATCTCAATAAAATAAGAAGAGGTCATATATCCAAAATTCAAAATTAACAATCCATAATTCATCCATTCATATGATAACAAAAATCAATACGAAAAATGAATCAGGAGAAAAAGAAGGATTGATTAATAAGTGGGAATTAATATAACAAAAGATGAAAACCAAATTAATCATCAATATTATCAACCAAGGTAAAAATTTTGTGGTTCCAAAACACCTATTGAGAAATAAAAAATTCCAATGGGACATATTGAGTTAAAATATGATGATATTAGAGATAACATGGGGGTATCAACAATTAAATTATTAATTTTCAATATTAAATTTCCCATTCATGATTTAATTGTGTAGGATGCGTGTTTAGTAATAACCATGTTCCTAACTATGAACCGATAATAAGACGCCGTAAAATATGTACATCATTTATCTTTCATTTGAAAAACTATGAACCCCCAATTTGGTTACAGGATGAGGTTTCATGGTATGACAAGTCACATACAAACCACTAACCCCATCACGTGTTAATGGGGAGGTTAAATTGTTTGGTAACAAGGTTTTAAAAACCCTGTAATAACCCTGAACTCTCTTTTATTGATCAATAGAAAGGTGCATGGGTTCCTTGGAAAAGATATATGGTTTTCAAGAACCATGAAGCAACCATTTATAGGCCCTAAAACGTATCAAAATTACCAAAGGTCTCCAACCAAATCCTGAAATGAGATCTTCACATACTTGAATCCAAACCATGTATCAAAGGCGAATGAATTCTATTAAAAAGTTGTTAAAATCTTCCCACCATATCATATTATTTCCCCATAAACCATCATATCCTAAAGATACAAAAACAAAAGTAAAAAATACTCCCCATGAATCATTTGAAGTGGACGGTCCTCGAACCTAAATAAATACACCTAAAAATCAGTCATCAAGAAAAACTCCATGATCAACACCCATATCCAACTAACATGAAATAATAATTTCATGATTATAAACATTAGAAAATATAGATATGTAGCATTGGTCTCCCCACCATTTAATGATTAACCAAAATGGTGAAACATAAGAAGAATACATTCCTTCAACCCAAATAAGAGACATCAAACACTCTCCATGGAGACATATATATGTGGAAATAACAAAATCATAGAATAAACAAACATCTGAACTCTGCAATGATTCTATAAGATATAGTGAAATTCAAAAGAATATTTGATCAAACTTCCAAAGAAAGGGACATAACTGATTAAGATTTCTACCAAAATAATGTAATTGACGGTATATTATAATTTTCAACACCGAGCCCCACCCCTTGGTGGACTCATCAAATCATCCACATAATCCTCCAGATGGCATGTCCATCAAGATTCCATATCACACTAGTCACCAGAGTACAACTCTAATGTCTATCAAATTCTACAGAAAAATATCTCAGAACAAAATGTTTAGTGCACAAATTAGGCATGCCACTCTAGAAAAGAGATATACACCATCACATTTTGATCCATATTTAACTATTGAAGGTGAGAACTAGTGGATAGTAATGGAAAAAAGAGAAATAAAAATATTTAACACTAACCACAGGAAGACACCCATGGAATACATAAATATAAGAGATCATGATGAACAAAAACCCCAATATCAAAAGGCTTGAATAAAAAGACTCCACTACATCACTAAGAAACAAAAAAACCACAATAGTATAAAACCATTCAATATCAAGGATTTAAATTCAAGGGTTCAAATTCACAAGTCACCAAAAAAATGATATCAATAAAATTAAACCATAATCATGGTAAAAAAAAGGTCCATAAGAGATCATCCATAGAGATACAAAAACAAGCACCTAGTATCACTAAAAAAAAGGTTAGAAAAAATAAATGAACTGAATCAATAAATGTTAAAAAAATTTCATTCCATATTTTGAAATAATAAATTTAACTTGATCTAAAATCAAATTATAGATCATACACTTCATGGTCAAGCTGAGTTCAATGTCTAGAGTCCTTTTATCCAGAAACATCTACTTCCCCACAGTCATGGGGTGATGATCCCCAACAAAAAATTCCCATTTCTGTATCGAGATATATATATAACCTCTTATGGTAAAACAATTTTCCACACCATATAAAAACTCTCATGTCATTCATACATTAATTAAACTAATTTCCATGTTATCCCTAATGAAAGCACATATGATACACTTTTTTCCAAAGAATACTATCCCAACTAAACTAAAACCCCTAGTTCACCAGATAGAAAAAACTCTCCAAATAGAGCTTCAATTGAGGCATTATCCTATTTATGTATCGTTATAAGCTACAAGTCCTCTAAAAAGGTTATTTCAATCACAATCCGATAAGAGATAGATTATTTTAATGAGTTGATATTTCCACAACCTTGGGGAAGACCTTTTCTGAAATTGTTTTCCATAACAAAGTCATTACTAAAAATAATAGCTAGAAATCATTGAAAACATATATTTTTTATCAAAATTATTAACCAATAGCTCATATCGAGTAGAACCCAGGATATTAGAAAATTTATTCTTATTCACATACTATGGAAACTACTATTGAATTAATTCTATCTTTGCGTTTTCCAATGAAATTATTTCTTAGTGACCGTGGATAATCTCAACATTCCATCACTCATGTTCAGATCCACCATTCCTGGTGTTAATAGACATTTACATTATAGAATTGGGAGTATCAAGAGAAGCCAAAAAATTAATGATTCTCTATAATCCATATCATTTTTATTGGGGAACCTTTCTCACTTATATTACTAAGTGGAATAAAATAAATGACGGCCTAATAGGGGTGAAAGGTGTAGAAAGGTTATGGATCTACAAATTGACTCAATGTATAGATATATTCATAAACTAGTGATTCCATGCTAGAAAAATGTGAAGGACTACTTCAATGACTGAATCAATGAACAATCATTTTATCCTACAAGGATAAATTTCTCGAATACATTTCTAGACATCATGAAACATAGGATCATCAACCAAAGCATATAGAAACACTAAAATTGATAACAAATAAAATTTTAAAAAAATTCAAATACAGTTCCATACTATTTTAATAAAAAACCAAATTTAAAAACATTATATTTCCTTACATTTAAAACATTTCACATTCCTCAAATAGAGAAATATTCATATAAACATATCACAGCTTCAAAAATACATTTCCATCACATGAAAAGTCATCCATGGTTTATGAAGAATAAATTTCACTTTCCAATATTCAAAACTATTTCGAATTTATAGCACTAAAACCCAAAATAAATTCTATAAACAATCCATTATAACATCACATAAGAATCTTTGAAAATAAATTTTTTAAATTAAAAATTCATAAAAATATCCTTTTTCTAATTGAATCAAATTCCCAAAAAATGTAGTATAACCTATTTGAATAAAAATAATGGTTTTTACAATGTATTTAAAATTATCCAAAATGATATTATATATGAATTAACTAAACATGGTCATGATACAAACCACACACATAACCCTAAAAACAATCCTCACATAAATAATGTCACATGTAAGAAAATAGACATGGTATCATGATTTGAATTTGAATATAAATATGAATGGAATATAAGAATTTGATGGAAAATGACACACCAAACACATAATATTTAATATATTTACTTATAGTTTAGTCACACTGATTTCATATATTTTACAGGATGGTGAAGGCATAGTAAGGCTTTGGTTATCAATTTATTAAAATTAAAAACTCAGAATACATTTCAAATATAAAATGATATATCATGAGGAAACCAAATTTAATTTATCATAATGAAACAAATATCTCATAATAAATGCACAGGTCCATAGTTTCCTTGGATAGTCAAGTCACATCCGGAATAGGTGGCCATCCCAAACCCACTCTTGAACTACCTCATATGTATCGACACATTCATACACTCAATTATACAATAAATCATCCCAAAAAATGTAAGTTCATACAAATAATAGTTATTTAATTTATGAAAATATATCATTTGATACCATTTTTAATGAACCAACCCAAATTACTATCCAAATAAGAATCTATGGAAATTCACCACTAACCCGAAAATAATTCCTGATCCCCAAATTCTAACAAAACATATAATGGAATATTTAAACAAACTATGGGAATTATTTCATCCAAAATAAAAGATATTAAAATTTTAATTCCAATATAGAAACATAAATATATAATAAATCAATACAATTGCCTATGGTATATGGAGATGATATAAAAAGTGATAGTGAAATTTATCTACAAAAACCCATCTCCCGGTGATCCACAACCACCCACTATGTCTCAATTCACCTTCCCAATGTTATTAATGTGTGATCCCACAAAATAATGTGATATGAAAATGAGTACCATCTAAAAGAAAATAATGGATTCAATAACCAAAGAGTATAAGAAGGGATTGAGAAATAGTTCCGAGTAGGATTTCGCCTAAGGCATTATAAAATGACATTATAAGGTAATATAAATGTTCTAAAAGGGAGTACAATAAAAGAGATCTTGGAATTTATTTCAAAATAGTAAACTAAATAAATCAAAAATATATTACCACATGTTTGTGTTTGGAGAATATAAACATTAAAATTACCAAAAAAATTAAATGCAAAACTCTAAACATGCCATTTCACTATTTAAAAACCAAACCCTTTGTTGAAAATATTAAAAACCCATTTCACAAAACTGAGGTAAAATATATTTAAAAGTAATAACATTCACCAGATAAAAAAATATTTACAAGAGTAAATATATTAGAGTCAATGTGTATCATCTCAACAAATAGATCAACATATAAAATTTAACATTCATGAAGGGAAACATTAGTAAAATGTAGTGAAAAAAAACATTAATGTATCTTGTATAGAGTATATGTAGTTAATCTGTATATACTAGATATTTTAATTATTATACCAAAATAATGCTAATTAAAAAAATCATGGATGATCAAAATCCATACTTCATGTCTCAAGGGTCTTTTGTAAACAAAATTGGCGCAAATATCCATTCTTGGATTCACGTCAATTACTTGAATCAATCATGTTCTATATGTATCCACTAGACGAGATCTGCATCTACTAGAAAAGAATAAATATATATTACCTCTTATAACTACCTTGGTTCCAATTGATAGTCAAAATATTTGACCGAGATAATCAAGTAACATGGATTCTAAATAAAATCCACATCTATAACAACATGGTGTTAATCCCTTAACATTTCAGTCATTCTCAGTTCACATCTTGATCTCACCTTCAAACTCCATTAAAGGACTAATCAATTTCCATCACCCATTAATTGGAAGTATTAGAATAAAGAAATTCATATTATGCAATATCACAAGATAGGACGCACACAAAGTGCCAAATGGACAATCAAACATCATCATTTTATATTCAATACATTTTCTTAAAATCAAACATTAAAAGGGATAATCATGCCAATTTCATATCACAAATTATTATCAAAATAAAAACATGAAATTAGTTAATTACTTACATTTAAAACATCCCAAATTATTTTATAAATAATAAATTATATTTAATGGATAAAATATATTTTATAACATGGTTTTATACCCATTTATACATGTAAAAAATCACACATTCCAAATCACCCTAGAAATACAATTTTAAAACAAGGATAAAATCATTCAAAGTGGTATCTTGGTCATTAAAAAACTAATGAATTTGGAACCAAATAGAAAAAATTAAATATAACAACCAATTAGATTCAAATATAATAATTTCACTTTAGAAATCAATAATGGGCATAATCCCTCATTTTCAACAAAAAAACAATAAAGTGATCTTTGAAAATAAATCAAAATCAACATATTATTCATTAATTTATCTGTTTTTTAGAGGAATGAATATGTTTATAAAATATATTTATTCCATGTTCAATTTATATAGAATATGATAAAATAAACATTCATGATGAAATTCATGATTAACATTCATAAAACAAATGTTAAAATGTGGGAAACACATATATATGATGTTTCAAGATACAATATACTACTACATGATGTAAAACGATAAAAAAACATCCAAGGAATATGTAGAATCCAATTGCAATGAATCCAAGATATGTCACCTCCGATGGTGATCTGTAGGTCATGGAAGAGAGATATCATATGAAGAGTGGAATGTTCCCAGATCTATAATTCCACATTATTCATCCATGACCCAATGTATCAAAATTCCACCAATACCACTCAGAAGAATGATTCATTCGAAGAAGAGAGGACTATGTAAAAGAGGATACAGACATGTCATAAGAGTATCACTAATTTTATTGAATCAATTATTGACAAAAAGAATAAATTGGGAGTTCCAAATTGACTCTATAGAGCTCCCAAAATACCAAGGATACTTTTAGGTTTGAATATGAGGATTATAGAGTCAAAATGTTTGAGTGCCTCAGGATTTAAATTAAGAATTTTGGAGAATTAAATTCATGTTTCATGATTTCATGGGACAGAACGTACGATTAGTACTAATGGAGTAGCTAACCATACCCTAATATTAAGGTAATTAGTAGAGAAGCATGGTTTGGATGCATGGTTTTACAAATGGTGTGCTCCAACCATGGCTACTAAATGTGGTTCCATGGTTTGGAATTTTTTTTTAAATGGCCCTGTAGAATATGTGTACCCCCAATTGGGCTATAGGAAGAGTTTTTAGGGTTCTTCCATATGGTTTAGAAAACTATTCTCCAGCCTTGAACAATCCTTTAAAGATAAAAAAGTTGCACAGTTTTCTATGAAATGCTTCATAGCATTCACAACATTTTTACTAACAATAATCAAGCTTAGAAACCTAAAAAAATCACCAAATTGTTGAAAAATAACAAATAACAAGAACCTATTAAAGGGTAATAAAAAAAGTGTCCAAATCACATAAATAATTCCAACAAGATGATATATTAATATATATCATAGAGTAGATCATTAGTTATAGTTTTCGATTCCTTGACCTTGATGAGAAATAATGATAATGGAATCTTGATACATAATCTATTTGTGTAGTTATTTCAATGATTGGAATGTGGTTACTTTGATGAAATATAGGTGCTTGATACATATTTACTAAAAATTTTGGTTAGACAAGGAATTGATGTTCCATAGAAATTGTTTAACCTCTTTAATGAAAAACATACAATAAAGATTTTTAACTCATGTGGTCATTCAGACTATTAATGATTCATCTATAAATATCATGTGATCACTTATAGTGTTTTTTTGTAGACAGATTATGTGGAAGAATATAATTATCCTCCACTTGATCAAATTGTGGAGATGAAATGACATGCGAACTATTGTTCTTTGAGATAATTAAATAATATTATAGTGGGTTATTTCTATTATCTAATATATATAGTTTCATCATCCATATGTCCCCTTATATATAACAATGTTAAATCAACTCAACAGATGTAAGTAATTGAGTCTTCTATAGAATAATTCACGCATATGACCATGGTGTATGCCAACCCAAATTCACCTTGAACCTCAATTTGACCTCTAGTGAATTATTTGGTTTTCTAATGGAGGTTCTCCACACCCTTGTCTTCTTAGTCTATTATTTTAGAAAAAACAATGCTCCTAATATAAAGTTATGTTGTCCCATTTATTTCATGGAGACGACCTTATCATTTGTAATAAAAAATTATAAAAATATTTAGTCGGTCATTCAACATATAATTGAATTTTACATCAATATAATTCTCATCATTCAATATTAAAATATTTCACATCATTTTCAAAACATTCTTCACATACTTTTCAACATCATCATCAATATTTTTTCACTAATAATCATGATTAAACCCATATCATCATAATTAAATTGAAAACCTAATGATATTAGATATAAAATTCCATTTTTTAAATAATTGCATCCAATTCCATTTTATGAATCCACAATAATCGATATTTCATCTACACATCTTCCCCACACACCAAACACTTATTGACTTATTGAAAATAGATGCATCAATTAAGAATAATAAAATTCACCCTTTATATTTTTTTAAATATTACTTCTCATAATTGTTTTCAAAATGTAAGGTAAAATAATTTTTCCAATCATTGAGAATCAAATTAATATAGTATTGTAGGATCAATATCAACTAATTATTCTTTTAAAAAACACACATGCATCACCCTATGATCATCATTTCATGTTCTATTTAAAAAGATAAATGATTTAAAATGTTTATTTTAGTAAATATCCATTACTTCATGTAAAATAATTCTATGTAGTATAAATCAGTATTCATAGAAAGAGAGATAAAATAATATTCTCTATTATATATATAAACTATCATGCATGTGATATCGTGCCCTTGAATTTATGATTACACAAATATGGGAAACTTAAAAAAATACCTAACAATGTGAAACCTATAATCTACACACATATCAACAAGAATATTAAAATTTTTAAGAGATTAATATTTAATCAGCTTTAATAATAAGTTATAAAAAATCAATTCTCCCTTAAAATCATTAGAATTCATTGAATTAAGGAAATGGTTGAAACTGTGATATTTAACCCATAAATTCTATACTTTTTAAAATGTAAATATAATAATAAATATCATGGAAATATATTTTATATATATTCTATTGAATTTTTTCTCCCTATAATTTGATTAACTTAGTACTGAACTACTTGGTAGTTGTGAAAATCCATGAAAGTCCCATTTCTATTAAATATTGTGTGTTAAATCCTTATTGTCTTTTCGATCCATATGTGACAACCTTAAATCTTCTTATTTTATTTTTAACATATTATAAAAAATAAGAAAATACCTGGGAATAATGACTGATCTCATTTTACCACAAAAGTGGAAATATGGATGATTATTTCTTCTTAACCTAACTTTATTGTTATCTATATTCTTAGGATAAGAGGTTATCTCTTTCTCATTGGAATCTTTCTCTTCATCTGAAAATTTATTCATTCCTTTTGAGACTAGAGAAGCTTTACTACCTTATTTTTAAACAATCCTCTTCATTATTTACTATTTAGTTGGTAATATAGTCGTACAATTATTTTGGATACTCTAATTTAGCTAAAACCTCTCACATTTTTCATGATTTTTCATGTCACTACTTATGGATGAATTCTCAAGACATTATATCTCATATTTGGATACCACCTTCACTAATCTTTCCTAAGAATTATTCTCATATTTGTATTTTAATTTTTCCATCTTTAGTTGACCATTGAAAATATCCAATTACTCCATTTTTACTTACTAAATATGTTTGGGCATCTTATATTACTTCTTAACGTGATTTGGTTGATAATTAGTATTTTCATGATAATTATAAATTATTATACAGTTGGTTATTTCTTTTTATAAACATTTAAATCATCCCTACAATTGGTGACCCTCGTTTCCACATCTTATTCACACATACCCAAAATACCCATTTATTGGCTTGAATGATTTGTTACAGGTTTTGTCGCATTAGTTTTTATTTGATAATTAATCACATTTTTTTAAAAAAATCCACCTTTTGGTTATTTCCAATATATATTAGTAAAATATTATACCATGAATAATAGGATTTATGTTTATATATTATAGATATCCACCAATAACCTTTAAATTATGTTATTTTTTTGGTTCTAGATATGTGAAAAGTACTATGGATGTTGTCCAGCTACATCTTGATCCTTCATTCTCCTTAGGCATAGTTATTTTAATAGATTACACATTCCATCCATTTTAGTGGAAGCTTTATTATCAAATTACTTGATCTATAAACTCCTCACGTTTATTTTTATAGCTTTATTATTGGTAATTGAAAATATATTAGGATTCTAATTAGGTGGAGTTTTATCTTTCTCTATTAGGTCATCCTTCTAATTAACATTACAAGATTATTCTTTCACATAAATTTCATTGGAAAAGTATTATATGAATTTTTTTAACTCATACGGAACAATGATACCTAAGGAATGTGAATAAAATAGTTCTTTCTCTACTACATAAATATTCAATTCAAGATCAGATATCATCTACTCTTCTTCAACTATCTCAACATCACACATCCCCAACTCCTCAATGTGGGATTGTTCCTTCTTGATATGGTTTTATTCATTCTTTGTTAAAATATTTTTATCATTAAAAACCGTTATATTTTATTCTATGAGTATATTTATTTATTATATATAGGATTATAATTTTTTATTTTCTCCGCTCTATTTTTTCTTTATTTTTTATTATCACTTTATGATAAATCAGCTTCATGGTTACCATGTGAAATGATAGTGTAAAAATTACCCAACATAATGGATGAACAAGCTTTCTAAATATTAATCATATATCTTCCCTTATTTATGTTAAAATATTTCTTCTTCCTCTAACCTACATTATTTCCTTGGAAAATAGTTTTCAATATGAATGAAATTATTACAAGTAAAAAATATTAGTAATTTCATACCATTGCCCTCCCATTTTCCATTCATTAATCTATTTGATATGTGTTAAATAATTTGGGTAATGAATTCCCCAAACTCATCATCGTCATCTAAATTAAATAGTTAAAAAACCTATCTTCGTTTAAATTTTCCTTTTCCTATTGATTCAAAATATATCTCATGTTTTATCTTATTTTTCATCAACTTTTTATAAAATATAGAATCATCAATATTCTAACCAAACCCCCATATATTTTTACTATCAAATTTACCATACTGGTGTACTCTTCAATGTTAACAACATTTAATATTTTTATATCATCAAATACTCTCATCAATACATTTTGTTTGATTTCATTATCCTTAATATTTCCCTCATATATAATCATGAATTTATCCAAGAATTTATTATCCTTTTCCATACCTATAACCTCATTGGAATCCACTTATAATAAATCTATAAAAGTATTTTTTTTGTGGCATTACATCTACCTCTATATTAATATATATATAATGGGTCAAAGGATCATCTATATTAATATGTTGAAATCCCATTTTGGGGGTATCACTAACTTCAATCAACGTTCTTGGAGGTAGGGTATCATTTTACTGCTAGATCGGTTGTATTTTATTCCATAAAAGATTATACCTCCTTCTATGGTCACATAATTTATATTATTTATTTCATAGAGATTTATTTTATATAATTAGTGGAAACATACCTATTATATAATTTTTAGATTCCAATGGCTATATGGATTACTATGGGTGACTTAGTTATCCATATTTCTGAATTATATTTAATTAAAAAACATCATGTTCTTATAATTATCACTGCATTCAATAATTTCCCTCAACCTCACAACATTTTCAATAAAAAAAATATAGGAGGTCAACACAGAACACTTCTAAGGAACACACCAAATAGTCAATTTCATTCTATGTAGGAAATTAACCATAACATGGATTCATCATTGTCATATGTATCCTCTTGCAACCAGGGGCGTATCCCTTCAATGTAGATTCCTTTGTGTTATATTCACCTCCAAATTCCACTTGAATATACAAATCATGATCAAAATATATTTAAAATTAGATATATTCTTAATTATTATTTAGGTGATCCTCATCCCCAATAATATGGATCAGTAGGTCTACACATGTAATGTAATTCAAGATAATAGTTTTACCATGTTTTCTAGTATTCAAAACTAAAAAAATATTACATATGAACAGTGTATCCATCATATTCTTCTGTAAATAATCATGAAAAATATGAATCCATTATAGGGGAAATTCTCAACCTTGAACCCATATCCCTTTTAAATATGTTGATCTATCAGACACGTAGAATTATTTAAATACTTTCTAGAAGAGAAATATTATTTTTCCATTTCATAAATATTAATATCTACACCAAATGTTTTCATGAATATAATTTCCCATTAATTTTAATTTATTTTATTCCTTTTAATTTAGTTAAAGAATCCTGAATTACTTCCACATTAATTATGGTTTTTATCCTGTGTTTAATATCCCATAATTATTCTTCATCGAATGTTTCATGAATCACAATTCATCTATCATGATATTATTCATTGGATGATTGACTTAATTAAATTATCATATTAGATTCCATAACTCGTTATTATCATGGGAATTTTTTTATGTTTAATAAACCATAATATTTCCTAAATAAAATGGTCATTTAAATCATTAATCACATATATTTCAAAAATAACCTAGTCAATATTTCCCACAATGTAAAATTAACATATTTATTTATGAAATATTTTCATAAAATGTATTTTTCTCTAGGTGAAACATATATGTAGCTTATTCATTTTATGTTGAACCAATATGTGGAATGCTATAATTTTCATGTAATAGGTATGGATAATGATCATAAATTTTTTGGCCAATTTACGGATTGATTCATGTTCAACTCATGCGTGTATAACACCGTTTGATCCATGACATATCATATTGAACTGAACTACTTTTCATGCATCATGTTCCCTCTCGATATAGAACTTTATTATTTATTTAACTATGGAGGATACACATGGATATTACATTTCATTATTGTGCTAATTTTATATGAATAAAAGAGAAATTTATGCATGAATTGATATTCTAATTTACACATACCCTCCCTCATATAAGTAGTGTATTATATTTTTTTTCGGAACATAGAATCTTTATGTACATGGACAATCAATCAAATAATTTCTATTATAGATCAAGTTGTGAAAATTATATATTGACAGCATTGATGATGGTGGTTAAAATTTCTATTCTTGTGGTATCCCTTCTACACCTCATAAAAAACCATAGTTTTATAATATGATAGGGCTCACTAGTCTTGGTTTTCCAATGACCATGATTAACACTTGTTAAATCATCATACATTTCATGGTTGGTCATTAGTTCTTTTTATTATTAATTTGAACATGAGTAAACCTTGAGATCATTGAAGAATGAAAATAAATCGATTTTCGTGGTCAATTTAGTGATGGGTATAAAGTTACTTTAATTAAAAAAACATGGTTGATTAATATTAAATCATAGGTCAATTAGACTAGAAACAATTTCTCCGTATCGGTTTTATAGTTTCATAAAGTGTTAGTACGATTTCAAATTGCATGGAAGAAGATGATGCTCTTTATCCTGATCAAATAGTGAATATAAATTGAGTATAGATCTAGTGTTCTATATATTTTAATTAAAAAACTAAAATGGTGGAGTTATTAAATTATCCCACATAGAAAATTTCACTGTCCTTGTACTCCCTTATATATAAATATGTAACATCTTCTTTTCATATGTCAGTAACCAGTTCTTCTCATTAATGGTGTCCCAAATATTCCCAAAGTGTTGGACACCCCATGTTCACTATACACCTTCTACGCACTACTGATGCATGGTTTGACATTCCCATGAGCACCCTCATATCTTCAAATGCATTAAGCATACCATGTGTGTAATATCCATGCTACCACATGTGAAACTGGTCTGGACCCATAGTATGTAGGGGAATGGCCTAATATATCATTATACATTTATATAAATACTAATTAAATATTTCAACATATAATTACATTCCATCTAAATTTTAATCACTTCATGAAATTTGAAAATATTTTGCGGCCTTCTCAAAAAATTATACATATGATTATTAATGGATTTATCAATATTGTAGACCAATATTCATTCTTCAAATAATGTTATCAATATTTAAAATTATTCAAAAAAATATTTGATAATAAAATATAATTTCAACATAAATAAATAAAATTCCATTTATTGAATTTATAAAAATCCCCCAAAATTCATCATTTCATCTCCACTCACATAACACATATTGTTTCACTAAAAACAAATGAAACACTTGGAATAAATGAAAACTCATACATATTGCACAACAACACCATGTATGTCAATGTTATGGATATATTAAGATATGTTATCCATTTCTGGATGGTTGAGATTACGAAATTCAATTGTTTCACAATTTTTCATGGGTAACTATGCTGAATATTTGGTACAATTAACCCAAAATACACGATTTTTTATTTTTTTTCTTTAATTTGAGGATATATTTTCAAAATACTCTAATGATTTTGAATTTAATGTATTTTTTATGAAAAAAAATCATTTCCATTTATGGGATCAATATCTGAAATTTTCTTAATAAACATTGGGTAATTATATTTAGTATTATATTATTCTTTATTAAAACACTTGGGTTTATTATTAGGATGAAAATAGATGTAATGATAAACCCAAATGATATTCTAGGAAATATCAATGAACAGGTTTGATATCTATCCTCTATGAAATATACTGGATGTTATTTTATAGAAGCATGATATTGAAATTATGTTTTATGTATTAGTTCTTTATTATTTTATTGATTATATTATTATTATATCAATTATCTAATGGTTCATAATAGAAAAAAATTAAAGTGTTCCAATAACCATGTATAATGTGGAAATTGTCTAAATGAACAAGAAAATGAAGTTTATGTTGGTGCTGAGATAATTATTAATAATATTGGGTAGTTAACATTGGTGGGGATAATGAAATATTTTTATATAGATAAACCAACACATATCCAATAAGCCTCAAATAATTTACAAAATTTTACTAGGGACAAACAATATTATTTAGTGGAACCTATATTAAATTGATGATGATTAATAGAACATATTTTTAAAGAAGGAATCTTTAAAAATGGGACCTAATGAGTGTGTGAAATATATCTGGAATATATGTCATATATGGGAATATATTAAACTAATAGTAATAACTTATTTAAATCACTAAGAAAGATAAAAGGGTTAAAAGAATATTTTATGATTATTTAAGGTGATATTAATGGAAAATATTTCCATAGTAACATTAAGAAGATATGGAAGTAGAATTATTGAATTTATAATAAAAGGAGGAATACTAGGTTGCTGATTATATGTTTAATTTCACAAGGTTAACATTTTTTCTATATTTTTTATAATTATTTTAGTCATTTTTATACTATTTTAAAATGATTTTTATAGTAATTTTATGTATTTTATATTTTTTTATTTGTTTTGAAATGTTGTGCATGATTCTCAAACTCAACCGACTGTAATGAATTTCATTAATGATATAATATTCGAATATTTTAATTATATGGAAAATATTTTGACTTGATTTTGTGTTAAATAATATTGGAGAGATGGATTGGGAGAATGAATTGAAGAAATTGATAGGTTTATATAAGATTTAGTGGTAACCATCAGACTACATTATGAGGCCAACAAATAATGTGTTGGAGGTCATGAATATGTGACCTCTCAAACATATCATCTAGTTTTTAAATTATAAGGCTCTATCACTCCAATTGTAGCTTCTCACGACCGAATCATTATGTCAACCATTAAGGACCCAAAATTTTACCAATGGAAAAAACCCTTCTTATAATTAAGTAATATCGAATAAATCACATAAAATAATAAAACTAACAAAAAACAAACATTATCTATATATAATTGATGAAATAAGAGGTATTTCTAGAAGATAACAAACCTGTACCTATAAAACAATAACATAACCAGTGAAATTTATTAAGAGCCATAGGAATAGTAATTAGACCAATATAATAGTAACCTCACTATTTAATGTATAAATTAAACTTTATTATTTTAGGATTGAAAATATTATGTATTTATTTTATGGAAATAGTACATAAATGATTTAAAAATGAATAATTTTGTGTTGGTATTTATGTATGTAATAAATAATACATTAAAATTTTATGATTAATTTAATAATTTCAAAAAAATATGCTTTCAAAAATGTATTCATAAATAAATATATTTTCATATGATTACATTATAATTTAATGATACCTTAACTAAATTTTCAAATTGTTATAAAATCGATAATAATTTAAAAATATGTATTTTACTAGTAAATGATTATTTTAAATATAAAGAGATTTTATAATTTTATAAAATTATTTTAAAAAATTTGATTTCAATTTTTAATTCTACATTTTATAAATTTTTAGGATGATTTTTTTTGATTTTTCTAAAATAGTTGATTTTTTTTGTAAATAGTGAAATATGATAATTTATGGTTTTTAACAAATACATGATTTATTTAGTCATAGAAGATGTATGGATGATATTAGAACACTATAAAGAAATACCCTTCAATAATTTTAAATAATTAGTTATAAATATAAAACAATTAATAGTCTTGATGTAAAATAATAAACTAATGAATAAAATAATTAGAAGACACCCCTATCCTCCACTATAAATATCACCCCTCACCACCTATTCTCTGCACACCTTTCATGATTTTTGACATGCGTAAATTATTCCTAATATTCTTACCAAGCATATCCCCTCTGGTCTATGAGCCCTTTTTCTCAACAAAAATCCAAACCATTTACCCAAATGAGGTTCTCAAGGAGGAGAAATTCTAGAGGTAAAATATCCATTCATTTAATTTTTTTCTTTTTAAATGTTTTTATTTCATATTATCTAATCACCTCCCCTAATCTATGATAGTTGAAAACTAAAATATCTTAAATATAATATTTTTTGTTATCATTGTAATGGTATAATTTGTCATCAAACCTCTTCTCCTCCCCTTTATGTTCTAAAAATCAATGCATTGTTCTTGACATATTAATTTATCGCATTCAAGGAAGACAAGTTTTAAAAAAATAAACTCTTTTACGAAAGATAATAACCTCTTTTTATGTTTATGTAATATTATAATATATGTGTTAAATCCTATTTAATGTTATAGAACCTTTATATATACATAATATTAAATAATAAAACAAAACTATTATGTGATGACTGAAAAAACACTAAAATTATATAAGCGATAATCATTAACGTATTATCAATTGATTTATCTTCATCCAAAATAAACAAATTGATTATATTAAAATTTAGTATTATATATGTTATGTTATAAAATATAACTCTAATTCAGGACAATAATTCTTATTTTACATATTTTCTGTACTTGTATTCATGTAAACAGATTATGAAAACCAAGGAATCCAATGCTCTCAAATGATGAAATTAAATCTAATAACCCCTATACAAATATGTAAATTAACCAAACTAAATGAAAATAAATAAAAAAATTATAAATTTTTAATAATTAATTAATAAATGTATTAAATTTTATTATTCATGACATTATCTACAACTTTAAAACCGTTTTAGATATAAGGTAATAGATTCATTCTTAACGTTCATTTTTCCTCAAGTTACGCTTTCTCACTATTTACCCTAATCTAACACTATGTTGTTTTTATATGATTCTTCTAAATTAAATTTATATATTTTAAATAGATTAATTAATATCATTTAATCCTTCTTTTTCAAGGTTATTCATGTTTTAAAAAGGTTCTATTCTCAATTCATTATAATATGAATGCACAATAAAAGGGAACATCTTGATTTGATACCTATTTTCAAGTGAAATCCATAATCTATTTAAAGTCACAATTATTACGATGAAATAACTCATTTTAACATGAAAAAAATATATTGGTTCATTTTTTGGTTTATAAAAAACTATTCCTTTTCCGTATTGAGTAATCATCTATTTTTCCTTTAAACTACACTATTTTTTTTATTTCTAATGTTTATTAAAAACTATTTTTCCAAGTTTTAAATTAATTTGGAAATCACTTATCATGATATATTCATATTTCCCTATATTAATATTCATTTATTATTTAAATCTATTCCTTCATGGACACCATTGCGATATTTCCTTTTGATATGCCTTTTGACAAGATTTTGATACCCAATTCCTTCTATATATAAACCTTGGGTTTATGTTGTATTTCTTATGTGGAACACATATTCATAATAATATTATTAAGGGTGAACCCAGATAGTTATATAACGCATTGAGTAGTGTTTATTCTCACGAAATGTCATGTGCAACTATTTTGGTGGTTAGCCATGACTCATGATCCATGTGCAATGGTCTTGGTGGTTGTCCTTGACTTGTGTTCCATGTGAAACAATCATGGTGGTTAGTCTTGACTCATTCTCCTCGATGTGTAGTGATCCTTTACTCATGTTTGTGTTTTGTATTATATTTCGTCCACAATAGAATTATTCCATGATTATATTATCTTTTGTTCTATAGGATATGTTTCTATATGTTTATTCATATCCCATGTATTTTATGCCATCATGTTATGCCATAAAACCTATGTTCTGTACATTATTCTTATGATTTTTCTATTACTAGTTTTTTTAGATCATACCATTATTCATGTATTCTCAAGGTTATCTTATACATATGTAAGGGGAAAAAAGGATGTGAGTAGGTCATTATCAAGATTAAATAATTTTTTTTATTATGGGTTAATTATGTTCAATTATGTACCTTATATACAAAGGACATTATATTTTCCAATCCATGGTTATATGTGATTGTAAATTAATCATAAAATAAGGTAATATTATTTGAAAAGGGATAAGGTCAGTATAATTGTTATTAGATAAAGGTTTATTTATTTTTGGAGATTAGTAATATGGAACATTAGTAAGAACCAAATGGATAATTCTATCACCATAAATATCCTTGATTGAAACATATGGTATAAAAAGTTATAATATAAATTTCATTTACAAGTTTGTTCTTCTAAGTTCAATGATTCTTATTTATATTCTTGTCATATAAGTATTTAATCCTCTTTATTATAATTTATTTATCATAGATAGATGTAAATATGAGAACTCTTTTCAATAATCAATGTGATTGGAAATGTGATGATTTACCGAATGATATTCCCAATGAAATGGGAAAAGGTTCTCGAAACATTATGAAAGTATTATCTCAACTAGCTCACGAAATCAATAATAACATGAATTCTGTGTGGTACCCTCCTTATCCTAATAAACATAAAGTTGTCATTCAATCCCTTTTATAGAAAAGGACTCCCATGTTTAGTGGATTTTTTGATCCCATCATAATGAAAAAATGTATTAACTCAATTGAAAAGACATTCCATATATTCTTGTGCGCTGAATGATATAATGTTGTGTTGTAAGTATAATATTTCTTTGGGGATGTTGATCAATAGTGTACATTGATCATGAACACATTATCTAATGTGGAAATTGATTCCTGGGAATGGGAAGATTTCAATGAATTATTTTTCAATAAATATTTTAACCAAACTCTCTATCGTATGATTGAAATGGAGTTCCCTAGACTGAAGATAAAAATTTAGATGAATCTATTGGGGAATATGAAGAAAATCCAAAAGAAAGTCATGATAATTTTCTTTTGTTTTTATAAACACCAATAATAAGGTGGATCACTTCTTTAATTGGATTAATGATGTTCTTATAAGAAGTATTTGTGATTCAGAACATTGATAGCTATGAATATATTATATGTTTTACCCAAAAATATGAAATGAAAATAGAAATCTCTTAGTGGTCTCTTGGGAAAGGAGATAATAAGAGGCAAATAGAGTTTAATATGGGTGGATAAATATATATATCTCATGATCAAAATAAAAACTAATATCCCATGTTTCAATGTTATAGGAAGAAGCATCCTTGGAAATACCTAATGGGAAGAAGGAAATTATTCAAATATGGATGAATGGATAATCTCTCTAATAATTATTGAAGGGATATGAATAATAACATTAATTTTTTATGAAAGGGTATGGTTCGGATTAACACTCAGTTTTCAGTGTAGTGTTTAATCTAAAAAAACATGAGAATTATGTGTACCATTTCCCTAAGCTAGGGGTTATTGGAGGAAATCAATAATAACAACCTCCAAGGTAACAAGGATGGGAAAACTGAAGTGGAACCGAACAATTATGTGGTGATAGGATTTTCAGTTATTCATTCAAGAAATGTGAACATTTTATTGGATTATTGATTTATGAATTCATTGATATATTAATTTTTTTTGTAGAAGTATTCAAACATCAACTCTAAATATAGAGGTTGTGTTATCTGTGGAAATATAAAAAGGGGAAATTATAGTATCCAAAGTTTAAAAATCATACCCAATAAATTTTTGTGGACTGAACCCCACAAAAAATATTTTCATACATCATTTGGTGTAGTTTGATATTAGGCATGGATTGGATATATTTATAGAATTCCAACATCAACTATCATGAAAGAGAGAACAAACATTATATCCTAAAGCATCACCCAATTATGTACATGTGTAAGTAAGAAGATAAATCTCCTTTTGAATAAACGTCTCAATTTTGGAAATTATTCCCTTATGAGAAAGAATATCTATCTCAAATGATTGTCACAAATGAGATAATCCTACTATAATACATACCCATCATGATGGATTACACTTATGTATTCCATGATGAATTTATTGGTATTCCACCCGATCGATTCGTTCAGATCAAAATTTAAAATATTCCTTGAACTATACCTATATCAATGATACCTTATAGAATAACCACTTTTGGGATGGAAAAACAAAAGAAGTATTTACAGTAGAATCCAGACAAGGGTTTTATATGCCAATGTGCTTCAACATGGGGTGCACCTGTACTCATCATCAAGATGAATGATGTATCAATATGTATCTTCACTGACATTCATGATCTAAAAAAATTATGTTATAAAACAAGTATCTACTTCCATGGATAGATAACGTGTTCAATCATCTATGATGGACAATTATTTCTCTAAGGCGGACATTTGGTCAGGATATCACCAATTAATGGTTAGGATGGAATCTATTCTCTTGACATCCTTTAAAATGAATTATAGACACTAAGTGTTCATTTTGAATCCCTTAGGACTCACTAATGATCTGAGAATATTCATGTTATTAAATAATTGTGTCTTTAGATATTACCTTAACAAATTTATGGTAGTCTTTACTGAAGATATTATGATATAAACCAAGATCAAGGAGGAATATGAAGAGAATTCAAATAGTGTTCATACATAATTGTGATGGGTGAGAATATAATAAATGTAAAATAAATGTGAGTTTTGGATGGAGGATATTTCATACTTGGGGCATGTAAACACTATTAAAGGGATATTTGTGGACCTACCAAAGACAAAGGCAATTGTAGTGTTTCCCTAGCCAACATATGTAATAGAGATCCATTTTTTCTTTTTTCTTCCATGGTATAACATGTGATGTTTGAAGAAATTATCACTATTTTGAAACAAACTAACCACAGATACTCAATGGGGATAAAATTTTGTCGAGACCATGGAATTGTAAGACTGTTCTAAAAAATTGAAAAAGAGGCTTGACAATAAATTATGGCACACACTACCAATAAGTGGGGAACTCTTTGTGGTGTATATTGATGATTCAAATAAGGGATTAGGATGTGTACTAATGAAAAATTATAATTTATTGTCTTATTCCTAAAGGAAAATAAAAATTAATGAGAAAAATTACCCCATACAAGATCTGGAGTTGGAAACTATGATCGTTAAAGGGAAAATCTAGAGTCATTATCTCTATAGAAAGATATATGAGATATATTCTAATCAAAAGTGTCTAAAATATATATTCACAAGAAAAGAGCTTAATATATTCCATTGATTATGGTTAAAGATCATCAAGGATTATGAATTCCGAATCCACTACATCCTGGTAAGGTAAATAAGGTAGATGATGCTCTATGTATAAAGGATCCTACATATTTTTTTGAGAAAGATGAGCACAGAGAATCTAATATTGAAAAAGAAAAGAGTTAAACTATACAGAAGGACGGTATTTTACATTTTTCCTTTACTAGAAAATGCATCAACTCATCAGGAAAAGCATGTTGTCATATTCATTCTTATTCCAAGACACCTTTGTTGGAATGACCATATGAAATATAATTCCCCTCATGAAATCTCTTCGTGATAAAGGAATTCATGTTTGTGAACCTTTCCATAAAATTTATCCATTTACCATTCAGTTTCCATGTGAGTTGGGAACGGTTCACCCTAACTGCTTGTATGAGCACCTCTGAATCACAATCCAACCCAATATTATTCCAATTTTTTGGTTATACAATATCAACCCCTATGAAAAACGCTTGAATTTCAGCATCCAAGGAATTATCCTGTCAGAAATGACCATAAAAACACTCCACCCGATCGCCCTGAGAATCCCTAAAAATAAATTCAAAACATAAGGGTCATGGATCTCCCTAGTAGGCCCCATCCATGTTAAATTTCAACTATACATTGAATGTGGAGACTATATAACCTCCATTGTGACCCTTGGCCTAGTGAAGGAACCTCTAACCTGCTACCGCCCGAAAATCATGAGCACCCTTATCGAGTGGCTATAGTGATCACTGATCATGTAGATGGAAATTTTAATAGCCGCTACAATGCCTGAAAGTTCTATTGATTCATGAAATAGTGCATGTCAATGAAAAATATTATTTCATGTTCTCAAAACTGTGTGTTGGAATTCAGCACTGGAAACCTGTAGAATGGAGTTGAGTTGTTTGGACTGTTTGTACACTAAAAAACACATACATGAACACCAGAATTGAAATAGCGCTGGGAAGTTGTAGCTAAAATGTGTTGAGAATGGATTTCCACAGGGAGAAATTAGTATTTCATGACCTGAATAAATGGTCAAAATCATCACAATGGTGATGAGAGAATACACACCTCGAGCATAGAAATATTCCATCCCTCAGAGGATGTCATCAACTGGAATCATGTTTTGAAAAAAAACACAAAAGTAATTTGACTCTAGATGGAAGTAACCATTTTTTATTCATATCACATGTCACTATGACATCACCCATCACCATGCTCTTGTATAATGATTTATAATCTATCAAACCACACGACGACCCCTCCGATAACAACAAGTCGTCTTGTTTAATGAAATCATAATCATTAATAATAGAGGCAATATCTTCTGGATGGTTTTCAAGCTTCTCAAGATGCTCCTTAATAGAGAGAATACTACAAATATGGTGTTTGTCAAAATTAAATTGCCTCATAAGTGGGGTTCTAGTCCAATTTTCATTCTAGAACTGAATAGAAATGTTCAGATTAAGAACACCAACTGAGTGCCTCATTATGTTTTGGAAAACAGAGTTTAATCTATGCCATATAAAAAATCAATACATCCCCACAACCATGAAATAAGTCAGGAAAGAATCTTGTTCCTAATAAAATCTATAGAGGCAGTTTTCTTATGAATTAGGTGCTATAGAAACTGGTCTGGCAACATTGGGTTGAAACAACTAAGGTTCTTGATGCCCAGCCCTCCCTTCCTAGTAGGCATACAACATTTCCCCCCCTTTCTATGATGTGTTTATTTTCAATCAAATTTCCACTCCAAGATATGTCCCTAATAATTGAGATGAGAGTCTTAATGACTGAGAAAGAAAACTTTTACACCATTCAAGGATACAGAAGTTTTGATGTAATTACATGATTGACCAGGCAAACACGACCAACCAATGGAAGATACATTCGCTTCAAAGATGATATAATTTTACTGACAATGGTTATGACCAATGTAATGTGTGAAGCCCTAGGATTTCCCCAAAACATTGGAACACATATGATAAATAAATGGAAGAGATACCTCTTGAAGACTAAGCCCCATAATGAGTGGAGTCTTCCTTGCATCAGGAAACCATTGGCCAAATTAAATTAAGGACATTACCAAATTAATTTCCTTCCCCAAGACACTCTCATAACATAGTAGAGCCCATTTTAGATTATCAATTTTTTCCTATCAACTTATTTAAAAATTACATTATCAATATCAATGAATAACTGAGAAGGGGAAATGATACATCTAGCCACTTTGATTGTTTATTGCTTCCCCATGTCCACCATATCAATGAGAATTATGCTCAAATAATCCTCATCAATTAATAAAATAATTTCAGGGGTCCCCCTTCCTAACACCACTTAGACAAGTGAAATATCCCTTTGGTGGCACATTACTATGGATGGAGATGTGTTCTGACTCCATCAGTTTGCAATCAATTACACAAACACCACACTGAAGATAAATATATCAATGACATGGAAAATGAAGCCCGAGTCCATCATATCAAAATCCTTTATAATTTCATGTTTAAGTGACACATTTCCTCCTCGTGATTCTTTACTGAGATGATTAAAGCATTCTGAAGTTGTGAGAAGGCAGTCTTGTATGTTCTTTCCTTTGAAAAATCCAAACAGGTTCCTTGATATGAATTTTTCACTAACTCGAGAAAGCCTATTTTCTATGATCTTTCTAATGACTTTATGAATTGAATTCACCAGATAAATAAGCCTGAATTTTCCCATTTATCTTACAATCTCCCCCTTAGGGATCTGGGAAAAGAATTGAGAATTAAACCCTAGAGGGGCCTAATTTTTTTTAATAATGGGAATTCATAAGGATCCAATCTCCTAAAATTTCTAAAGGAAGGACATGGGGATAATTAATGATGGAATATCATCAATCCTTACAAAAATGACTGCTCAACCATCCCTAATTAATGATATAGATGATTATTAAGGAAGCGATGTGGAAATTTAGAATATGGTGGAAGCCATAAGAAAAGGGAAATCCTTATAGTTCAAAATGGGTGAGGAATGAGTCCTGATATTTGGGTCACGACTATGGGTACCATCCTATATAGATATAAAGAATGATATTTTGAATGATGCACATAGCTCAAACTTTTATATTTACCAGGGGATCACAAAAATGTATTAGGATTTCTAAGAGAAGTATTGGTGGGACAATATAATGAAGGATATCAATAAATATACATCAAAGTTCATGTTATGTCATCATTCCAATGATTAATGGAAAAAAGTCTAAGGGGATAATGAGACCATTACCCATAACAACCTGGAAATGGGAAAACATCACCATAGTCATTTTCACTAAAATTAGGAAGACATATCAAGGAAATGACGTTGTATGGGTATTATCCATATCATCATTCAAAGAAAGATCACATTATCACAATTCGAGAAGAATTCCCACTGGATCAACAAACACAGATATACATTAATGAATTTTTATGGTTTCCTGGAGTACTATTTTTGATTGAATCTATTTGGGATTCAATATTCACTTCTATATTCTAGGAATGACCCAATCATGATATGAACACAGATTTAAACATTATTATAGCCTATCATCTTCAAACTGATGGCTAATGTGAGAAAACTATTCGGAAACAAGAAGAAATGTTGAGAGATTGTCTTATTGGCATTAAGGAAGGATGGAACCACCATCTTCCTATGGTTTAGTTCTCCAACAAAAATATTTTCCACTTGGGAAACCAAATGGCTCCATATAAATCTCTTTATGGGAAAAGATACAATAAAATGTAATTTTATGATGAAGTCGGTGAACATAACCAATAAAGAAATGAAATGGTTGAATAAATGGAAAAGAATGTGAAAACCATTCAAATACACATCATGGTTTCCCAACATCGAAAAAATTTCTTTGGAGACAATCATCTAGGAAACCTAGAGTTTAATGTCCTTGACATAGTTTTCCTCCACATATATCCATGGAAGATGATTGTGAGATTTTTTTAATAAAGGAAAGGCGAGGCCTTGGTATATTGGATCCTTCGATATCCTCAATCATGTCGGAGTTGTTGCATCCTCATACATATGGTTTACCATAGTACTTTTACCAGGTGATTAGTCTTATTGTGCAGAAACTTATCTCTACGATCTATGATAATCACTATAGGATCCACATAAGAGAGATAAAAAAAGTACCCTCACATTTTTTAATCATAGAATGTCAACAAAATTTCAAGGGTGAAATTTAATAATGGGGGAAAATGTAACAGTACACAAATTTATCAATGGAAAATTGCATAATTATAATTATTTCGTATAGTATAAATTACATAAAATCACATAAATAACAAAAAATAATAATTATAAATGAAAAATGAATGAATAATATTTGTTTTGTAGAAGTTAAGGAACCCGTGCCGATATATTATCAAATGACAAATGGAATAGTAATATGACCCTTAGGAATATTAATTAAACCAATAGAATCGCAATAACACCTATTAAAGTAAAAATAATATTTAGGTATATTATTAATGAAAATATGATGTATTTATTTTATGGAACATTTAAATAATTAATTTTAAAATGAGAAATTATATGTTGCTATTTTTAAGTTATAAATCAATAAATACAATTTTGTGATCAATTTAATAATTTAAAATAAATTTTACATTCAGAAAAAAAATTCATAGATTAATATTTTTGTCTTATGATTACAATATAATTTTATTCAATATTAATTATTTTATTCAAAGTGTTATAAAATCAGTTATAGTTTAAAAATCTGTATTTTTTATGTAAATGAATATTTTAATTAAAAATTAATTTTTTTTATATTTAGAAAATTATATTCATAAAATGGAGTTCATTTATTAATTATAAACGTTGAAAATATTTATAGGGTGAAATTGTGGTATTTTTCTAAAATAGTGGATTTTTTTGTGAATATTAGAATACAGTAATTTTTGATATTTAAACATTAGATGATTAATTGATTCATAAATATTGTATGGATGATGTAATACCATAATATTGAACAATGTTTTGATATTTTAATATCTTTTTTGATAATTATCAAACTATTTTTAGTCTTGATTGAAAATAATAAACTACAAAATATAATAATTCGAAGAAATCCTTGTCCTGTAATTTAAAAATCAACCCTCTCCTTCTATTATCATCCCAACTTTCAAGCTTTTATCATTTTAAAAATTACTCTCAATAATATTCCCTAGCCACTCCCACATATTTTGGATCCCCTGGTCTCAATGAAAAGGCTAAACCGTTTTCCCTAATGAGGTTCTCATAGAAGATAAATTCAAGATGTAAAATCACCATTCATTTTGTTTTAAATTCTTTTCCAATTTACTTTGTTTTGTTATTATGTAACTACCTCCCATATACGAGTGATATTAAAATTATAGTATCTTACATATATTGCAATTGTATCCTGTTAATAATATAATAAATGAACAGTCCTCTTCTCCTCCCCTTTTTTTCTAAAAATTTAAACGTCGTTCGTGATATGTTAATTTTTCGCATTCAAGGAGGATGAGTTTTTAATTTCTGTTACTGCCTTCAATCCAGATCATAAGACCATATTTATGGATAAAAATGTTAAAATATAGATATTACATCCTAGTAAATTTTTGGATACCATCATATATAATGCATAATAATTAATAAACCAAAACTAGTTTTTGATGATAAAAAAACATCGAAAATAATCAAAACGATTATCAATAACATCTTATCAAATGATTCATTCTCACCAAAAATAAAGAAATTATTTAAATAAATATATAATCTTATTTATATTCATTAATAACATATAACATAATTTTTGGAAAACAATTCTCATTTTACTTGATTTTCCATACATGTATACAAGTAATCCGAACTTGAAAATCATGGAAACTGATGCTATCGAACAATTAAATTGAATATCATAAATCAATAAAATGGAAATAAATTAACTAAATAAAATTATAATAAATATTATCAAAGTATAAATTTTTATAAATTAATAAATTAATGTATTTGAGTTTTTTATTCATGACATTGAGTACAAGTGTACAACTGTTTCAGACAAAATGTAATGGACTATTTCCGAACACCCATTTTTTATAGGGTTACACTTTCTCTCTATTTACCCTAACGTAAATCATATATAGTTTTATATATTTCATATAAATTATATATAAATTTTCCAAACTCATGATTCCATATCATTTCTTCATTAGTTTTTTAGGATATACATGTTTTCAAAAGGTTACCTTCACAATTCTTATCAATAAGCAAGCTCAATTAAGTGTAACATCCCGATTTCATAACCATTTTAAAGATAACTCCATAATTTATTTGAAGACCTCATTATTTATTACTATCTAGAATTTTATAATGAATAACTAAATTGGTTAATATATTATTTTATAGATTTGTTTTCATTTTCTTTTTTTTTGGAATCTTGAAAATTATCACTTAAACCATAGTAAAATTATTGAATTATAAAGTATCTTAAAATCTATTTTTACTTGTTATCAATTTTGTTTGATGTCACATATCATGATATATGTCAATAACACTTATTAATGATCTCGTATTTTTTAAATCCATTATTTCATGGACACTATTATGCTATTTCAACTTGATATGCATTTTGATTTGATTATGATACCCAATTCTTTCTATGGTAACCCTTATATTTATGATTGATTCAATATGTATGATTTTTTATGTGGAAAAAATATTAAGGAACATGTTACGATGGGTGTACACAAATATCACTCCAATGAATTGGTTAATGTTTATTCTATTTTAGATTTCATGTGCAACGGTCATGGTTGATAGCCTCGACATGTGCTCCATGTACAACAGTCCTGGTGGATAGCCATGAATCATGCTCTATGTGATGTGGTCTTGTAAGTTAGCCTTGAATCCTGATACCCTATGTGTAATTAGACTTGAATCATTCTTATGCCATGTTTTATGTTTCTACCACATTTATATGATTCCATGATTATAATATCCAACGTACTTCTTGTTATTTTTTCATATGTTTTTTCATCTCCCATGTTTATTATGTCATCATTTTATGACATCTAACTCATGTGATATAATGAAATCTAATGTTTGTTCCCTTAATGTGATTTTAGATTATCCTATTGTTCAAGTATTCCCTAGGATATACTATAGTGTTGTGAGGGATTAAAGTGTGTTAAGATCTCATTATGAAGATTAAATAAAATATGTTTCTATTTGGTTTCGTGATGTTATATTATGTACCTAATCAACTGAAGACAATAGAATTTACGATATGTTGTTTTATTTGGTGAATATTTATTCTTAAAAACAAGTAATTATATTTTTAAAATGTTATTGTTTCTATAAATCATTCTTATTTAATATCAGGAAGGAACACAACATTACACCACCTATGAGTAATACACTATAAATAAAACAGATATTTCATCACCAGTCCCACACAGACGTAATACCGATTGAAATATATGTACTTATGTCAATTTAATAAGAATTATGATACCTTTGACGATAATTAATTTCATTATAGTGATTTAGAATTATTTAAATCCAATTTATTCAAAAGAACCAACATGGACTACATTTTCTACCTAGTATGACCTTAACATCCAACATAAACAACATAAACATTCCAATATACCCTCAAATAAAAAACTATAATTCCCAAATTTGTTTCAAAACGAAGGTTAAAAAATGATAGTACTCTAATGCTTCATGCATGTCCCATAATATTATGTTTACTCATCAATGTAATAAACATTGATCAAAATTCTAATTTAATATTACAAGATCTCAGGAAAATCATCTGAGAATAGTTCTATAAAAATTTACATGGGAAGTAATGGAATATCCAACAAGAATTTTAGTTACTCTTTATGCCCTATCATATGCATGTGGATAACATGAAATCCTATGGAACATCTATGATTACCAAAACTAATCTGCTAAACCAAATATGGAAATAACTCACTGTTAACACCATTTTTTAGACTACATGGAAATGGTATGAATATATATTTCCAAATTGAATGATCACATAATGGGAACAATATGAAAGTGTTAAAAAGATTATGTTGAGTCCACATAAAAAGGGGTCCCTGATTTGGAAAATATTATAGGAATAAAGGTGATACAGACCATCATAGCGGGATATACCTAATAATAATATTAATCCTTGGGAGCTCACATATATTATATTGTATCTATATAGTTATCAAAAAACATATCCATTCTCACAAATGTTTTTATTACATATATTTGATTTTTATGTCTAAGGATGTGTATATTTATAAAAATGGAGGATTTTCAAAGTTATTTGTTTCTTTTAGTAATTACCATAAGTTTTTGTATTGAAATTATTAACCTATATTATTAAATTTTCTACCATAAATTATATAGGTGGAAGATCATCGAGGAATTATGGATGTGGCTAGTGTAGAAGATCACTAGATGTATAATGTTTTATAATACTAAATTAGGGGTAATTTGAAAGTGGACTACTAAAATTTTACACTCATGTGACTAAACACATTTACTATGTGATTGAAAACCCTTATTTAACATTTAAACTCATCATATTGTGGGAGAAAACACATTGACAATAATAATACGTAATTCAACAAGTTGTAAATTAGTAGGAATTCCCTTGGGAACCTCAACTTTCTCTAGGAAAATGGATTAATTGAATCATGAAATCTTTCATAGGTTCCTAGTGGTGGTTTATCATATAATTTTCATAATGATTTTTTGATTATAATGTTAAATACTTTGGTTCAATCCGACTAAAAATGATTAAAAAATCATTAGAAACTAACACTCTAGAAATAAAACCCTTAGTTAGGCTTTAAGTTCACTATTTTACAATATATTTCATTGTGGATTCATACATCCAACACTTTAAGATTTTATTACATTAATTTAATTTAAAATAAGATACCATTTGATACTACTCATGTCCCTATAGAGATAACATAATACTAAAAAGCATTGTGATGAACTGATTTGGGGTATGTAGTCTTACACAGAAACACATTTCCCCTATGCACAATACATACTATTATTTGGTATAGATTATGGATATACTTCAATATTAAATTTATAAATGAATTTAAAAGCTATAAAATTAAAAAATTAAAAATTAAAAAATTATATAAATAATTAATGATATTTCAATTTTACATTTTTTTATAGAATTATTTGTTTATCTACTATGGATAACATATTTTCTTCACCTTATTAAATTTTAATTTCCCCTCAACTCAAGTATTATAATTTAGTATGTTTTAAATTATAATATATGGGAAGATGTTTGTGGATGTATCTAAAGGAGAACACATAGAGCATTTGTTTTAATTTTTGATGTCCCTTTGGGTGATGTGATTGATCAAAGCGTGTGGAAGAAAAGAGGGAAGTTGTACTGACATGTGAAAAATAAGGTAATCCCAGAGTAAAGGTGGTAAATGGTTATGATGATCATGATACTACAAATGAGTTATCACACATTTCATTTTTACCTATCTAGACCTTTACTATATCAAAACATACAGAAGAAAGTCAATATAATACAATATTTTATTATAAATGAGGATATCTAAGGGACTACTATAGCATGTAAAGAAAATTACTCTTCTATAGATCATACAAATGAAAAATATATTCTTATTATTATATGTATAACATGAGAAATATATTATTGGTTATTTCATACGTATTAATCTGTGTTCCTAATAGAATAGGCATAATTTTTCAAAAATTCATGAATGAAGGGCTCAAATCCAAATCCCTTGTTCAGAAATAACACAATAATTAATAGATAATGGAGTGATTTGAGATATGATAGAATAAAGTTAATATGGAACACACACAATAAACATATAACAATAAGAAAATGTGATAATTTTAATTACCTAATTATTTTATTGCTCTGTTTGTTTGATTTTGTTTTATTTTATTTCATTATCAACCTTACGTTGTTTATCATGGAATGTTTTAACAAAAATTGGTGGTGGGGAGATTGGATGTGTGTGATTCCCTCTCAAAATAATCGTGTACACATACATTAGGAATAAAATTACATCGTGAATAAGAATCATATTTTTAAATAACATGGTTAATGAGTTTAAAAGAAAAATAATTAAGTGGATTTTATTTTAGTGTTCTCACATTAGAATTTTTAATTATAATTTTAAAATTTTATTTTTTATAGGTATGTGATACCATAATGATCATGAAAAAATAACAATCTTATAATTACCTTAACCTATAGAGAAATCATAATTTTTTACCCGATTTTTTTTATAAGATGTTTAGGTTCTAGGAGTGTGAGTAAAAAAATAAAACCCATCAATTAGAGTAAAATTTAAATTTTCGATATGGGCACCCGTACCTTACTTCTTTTATCTGAATTTTAAAATTATACTTGGGGATATCTTCTCTATGGGTTGTTTTAGTTCTACATTTTTCATTATCTAATAATAATTGTAATTGAACATGATATGGATTAGAAATAAAACATAAAAAGGTGTATTTCTAGTTTATAAGGGAGTTACAAGATGGGGTAAAGTAGAAATCAGAAAATTAATGGGAATTTGGCTTATATATTTAATTAATAAGAATAAAAAATAATAAATTTGGAAGGAAATGTATCATTAAATAGATATATGTTAGAATCATGGTCTCTGAAATTTAAATTCACTTAAACATTAAATATATTCTAAATTGATCATTAGAGTCAATGGTATCTCCCAATATATTTTTGGAATAATCACTTAAGGATAAGTAACCAATCATAGATAATGAAATGTGATTTGCATAAATTCTTTATTCTTTTTTTATTATTTTCAGAAGTTTTTTTATTTCACATGTTTTATCTTTTTCGGATTATAATTAAAATTTTAAACTGATATTTAATATCAGTAAACTATGATAAATTAAATTGTTAATTTCATAATTTTTGAATTAATTTTTAGGGATGAATTTAGTAATGAATCAACCTAGGCTGGCCCATACCATCACCCAAGCTAGTTCGTCACAGAACATGTAGAACAATCTTAATCACTATTGGTTAGAGATAAGAACATGGTATAACAATATATCTATTGGGAATGATTCCATCCATGGTAAACTGGAATGACTTTTTCATAAAATGGGACAATCAAAAAAATATAATCAGAGTCACCAATACTTAAAATAACATCAATATTATGAATACAGGTTAATCCAATACCATAAGATTAAATATACATCAAAAACATAACATTCCATAATTGGACATATATAGATGGTATCCCATGTTATATGTCAAAAATAAAAATAATGGAATCTATCCAAATAGGTCATACATAAATTTCTTGATGGATACAAAAAACCAATAAAACACCACATGATTCAATATCTGTGAGACAATGTCTCGTCCATAAACACAAATAACCATAATAAAGAAGATCCACCTTATTACATGGTTCCCTTTCCATTTCCTATGTGCTATAAAATGAAATCTACATACACCCAAATTCAAATATAGGGTGTAAGCTAAAAATCCCAGTAGGATTCCACCATGAATATATATATGTATTTTTACATTGTAAACAAATAAACAGATTTGAAAAACCATTTCAAAACAAAACCAAAATGAAAACATAACATTTTCAAATAATACATTAAAATAAAAATGGTTTTCCATTTCTAATTAGTATTTTTTATACATCAATCAAAATGTATAAAATAGTGAAACAGTGCCAATGGAATAACATGGTCAACATATCCAACAAGTCATAAAACAGATGACCATAAACTTCATCATCATTAAACAAATATATAAAAGAAGATTGGGAATGAAAATACCATCAAAACAAACATGGAACAAATCAAATTCATAAGAATATAGTCTAATCTATAATGGGTAATTAAATATAAGGATCTAGCAATAAGGGTTTAATGTGACTAATTCTAATCAAATTATGATAGCCAGCTAATAAAAGTTTAAGCTCTCGTGGTTTTCTTGGGTCCAACTCTAAGAACTCACATGGTATCTCAGGAAACAATGGAAGGTATCTTGGTAATCCTACCCAAAGGATCTAATGGTATATTTGAAACCAAGTGGAATATCTCATGGTCATCCTCCCCTAAGACTTTCATGTTCCTTCAAATAACCCCTCACCCACACCCTGATAGACCCTTTTTGTTATTCCATCCCAACAGAACGACAAAAAAGATTAGATCCATGAAAATATATTTCATAAAAAAATTATAAAAAAGATAAAATTTTATCCAAACATCATTCCCATGGTAAAACCATTTCATAAATCCATAAGATCCCTTCGATCCAATTTATTAATCACATAGGCTATAAATAAGCCACCTGCAATTATGAAAACCCACTTTATACACCTAATTTCTAGTCCATGTCATTAGAACATAAATCATCTGATATACATAAACTATAAATCAAATGATTAGAAATTAAAAAAATATAAACCATTGAATATTTATAATTCAATGGTAAGAAATGATAAATTTCAATAAATTGAGGCACCTACATCATATTTGGTTCCAACCTCACCACCATCAATAATAACCACCTAAAATAGGAATATCAAGTCCCCACACACCTAATTGACAAGGACACCATTGGAAACACCATTACAAATCGTAGATGCAGAAAATAATCCTAAGGTTAAAAATATCTATAAAAATGGAGTAAAAACAATCTAGAGGGGGAATGAATGAAAAACCATGATGAAAGGGGATACCTCATGCCAATCCTATAGTCATACAAGAGTAATCATTAAACAATAGAGGGGGAAGGATTAGACAACAAGGAACAACTGTTACACATGATGTGGTAATAAATGTATATCTATATGGTATGACATATACATGGGTAAAATGATAAAATGACAATTTTTATGTCAGTTAGACAGGACATTAGGTTTTGTTGCAAAGTTGGAAAAACCATATATGAACTGTGTGAGCATACTTCATCCTTAAAAATTGGGTTACATGGTTACCTCGGGAAGCTATGGAGTTTGAAAATACTAGAGCTACACATAGAAAATACCAATATCCTAACCTCCACCACCCTCAAACAGTTTGATTCACGGTTTGGAAAATGGTGTACTAACTATACACCTTGTACTTCCTCTCCAAAAAATGTGGTTCTCAACCCTCTACAACTGATTCCTCTCAATGAAAACCACATTTTAAAAAAACCCAATATTTAATGTACTAGTGAACCAAAGGGTTTGAAAAACTCCCCACTATGAAATATTCTTACCCTATAAATTCATCAAGTATCCTCAAAGGAAAACATGTTAGGCCATTACTCCCACACCAAGGAGTCTCCCTCCTTTGCTGCATGGATATCAACTCTATGATACCAAATCACATGGAACAATTGGATCAATATACAATAATTAATGTTGATTTGATAATCTATGTTATGAACTGACTTCCCTATAATGGGGGTATCAGTCTTGAAATCTAAATAATCCCACTCCAACACATGTTATGGGACTGGGTGTTACTTTTAAACATGGAAACATCAAATACATCAGGGATAAATGCCAAATTTTGTTTAAACTCCATCTGATATGCTGCGATCCCAATTCCCTCCACAACACAAAACAACCAAACATAATGCAATGCCATGTGAACCAAAATACCAAAGTGATGATGACCCATTGAAATGGATAATCTTTGAAATATATGATCACCAACATAGAACTAAAATGGGTGATGATGATAATAGGAATAAGGGTTTGGAAACATTGATATGTTGCAATGGTTTTCTAAATTATTCAAAAATTCTCAGATTTCACCTAGATGAGAGTTGTTACAACCAATTAATTATCACCTACATTAGCATAATACCATGGAGATTGGAATTACTACCCATTCAACACCTAAAATATGTCCATCCCAATCAATCCCTGATTGATGTTATTTATATAAAACATTGAAAATGGTAGGATGATTTCCCATGATCCTATGAAATTAATCTAAAACACTAAAATATATCCTCGAGAGTATAGATGGTCTATATAGACTAACCATTCATCTAAATGTGATATATGGTGCTCAACTACAGATGGTTTCCCAAGGACTCTTGGAGTCCTTTACATAATCAGGAAATAAAATAGGTATCACGGTTTAAAATTGTCCTTAAAGGAACTCTATAAAGCCTAAAAAAATCTCACACATAGTTGAATTCAAGGTTCTCAACCTTCATTGACACTATAATGGGATAATGTAGTGTGATGTCATAAAATGATAAAAAATCACCCATATTTATTTTTTCCATCGCGGAGATGAGGGACATCCGATCATGAATTCCATTGATTTCATAACCCAATTCCATACTAGAATAGGATATATCTATAATAACATGGATTTTATCTGATATTGTGCATTGATCCTTTGGTAGTTTTGGCATGTAGAAATGAAATCTACAATTTCATGTCACATTATAGGCCGCTAATATTGGCCACTCAAGGAATAAATCATCTTGGTTTTCATAGGGTGAACAATCATACATGAATGGATCACCTCATTCTTTAATTATTAATATATTCTTAGAGGAACTTCCATCCCTACCTAAAGAGGATAGAACCATCAGGAAACCAAGACCACTTACTTGAGGTATCCCCACCGTTTAACGAACATATAATATACAAGAACTCATCGTTATATAACTTGTATTCCTATCCCAATCAATATTTTTGGTAGTGTTCTACACACTATTTATGATCACTAATTTGACCCCACGATACACCTCTAGAATCATATTATAAAACCAATTCATAAAATCCCACTCATCTTTGAACCCTAAAACTACCAACATTAAAAGATTCCTAATCAAATCATATAAGAAAACATCCCCCTTACCAGGTATAAACACAATTTCAAAATCAAAATTCTGATGATATTGAACCTAGATTCTTTTCCAGATATATGGGAACCTCTAGGAGAAAATATAATTTTGGATCTTAGGATTCAAGTAATATTTTTAAACACTCGTCGAAGATATAATGATTATTTCTTATTTGTACCCACATAATGTCATTGAACACTATGTCTTGGGTGGGTTAATTCAATTCATGTGGGAATAGATTATATGATACATATTACACCACCTGAACATACTTCATCCACAAGCATCCCAAACCCACACTAACGAAATGAGAATATACTACATAAGATCTCCCATGATCATGAAGAATTAAAAACATTGTAATTATAGAATTTGTTTTTAACTTATCAAAAGAACTATATCACGACTCACCCGTCCCAAAATTCCCACTGTCCATAGTCATGAATAATAAGGGAGAAGCTAGCATAAAGATGTCCAAAATTTAGTGTCTATGAAACACATTCAATCCAAGAAAGTTGTAGATCACAAGAAAATTCTTAGGCTATTAAAATGAAATTATTGTCCAATAATTCATTATTTCTACTAAATCACATGCCACATTAATCACATGGCCCAAATATCTAACTTACTATATAAAAAAGAAGAACATTAAACATTTGGAATATATATTTTTCACTATAAAAATGAATATAGTGTGTGTATTCTCATTTAGTGTCCTAGAATACTCCAAGATATATTCCACAAACACTAAATTCACATAGAGACCACCCTAAAAAATCAGTTTATGGAGAAAAGTATTTCACTATGAAAGGACATTTGATTATCATTATGATAATTTGCATTAACATATCCAATGTGAGTCAAGAAGATAAGTGTGTATTTAAATACAATCAACTGCATGGATCTGGAAATAAATTACAATTATGATAAGAAGATTATACCATATAACAAAATATCTAAATCACATAAATTATATGTTTGTCACAAAAAACGATAACCCCTAAAATCCATATCATGAAAGTAAACATTCAATAATCCGAAATGAATATTCTAAAATTAGGATAATTGATATTTATTTTCAAAACACATGATGATAAATGGATAAATTTAACTGAAAAAAACTTAATGATTGTAAAAATATATTGAGGAAGATCCAAATTCTTTAGAAAAATAATTATTTCATGCAAAGCATGCATAAAAATAATTTTATCAAATTTTTCTACAAGTAACCATCATGTATATGTATAAAAGATTATATCATCATTAACAAAGGAGTTCATAAACTGGGTTGAATATTATTCTGGTATAAATGTGTGTTAAAAATAAAATTATATGAACTACATGAACAGAAGGTGTATAAACAAAATTTTATCATCCAACAAAATGATTAATAAATTATTATGAACATTATCCATCTCCTAGACAAAATTAAACCACCAAAAATGGTTTTTATGAAATCATAATCAGTTTATGATTATGATCCAATGGTATATATAGATAATCATATAAACATATAGTCCATTTAAATAAAACAACCGTGAGAACATGCTATGTGTAAGAGAAGTATGTTCTCAACATCAAAGGGACTTATAAACCAATATTATTTGATTCATATTGAACAAAACTAAGTACATGTCATTGTAAAAAAATATTCTCGCATTATATATATATATATTTATAGGTTTTAAAAACTGAAACTGTTATAACCCTTAATTTCTACAATATTTTCAAAAACCCCATTTAAGGATTAAAAAATAAAATATAGAAGGCTTTAAAACCAGATATAATGGGAGATAAATAGTACACACACCCACAAATATATATATATATATATACATATATGAGATATTTTATGATGATGGCAAGATAGAAATCTCTTACATGATTCGATGGAGGAGAAGATGTTTGGGAAAACACGATGGAGGAACTAGAGAAGTGAAAATACTGAGAGGTTAGGGGTGTAAAAGAGGGTTATATAACTATATTATACTCAAATTATATACAATATATCTTTAGTTCCACTTTAATGGAAAACCGAGGAATCATCAGTTTAATAAAATGAATGAGGTTGTTGGTATTGTGAAAAACGGGTGAAAGGAGGGGCCACCAGGGTCATAGGTGAAGAAAAATAGAAAAGAGGAGTATCATGGCTTCTGGTGCAGTACACGTGGGAGGAAAAATAAGGATAAATTAATGAGTTTAGGTGTGTAAAATAATGGATGGTCAAGATTAACCAAAGAGAAGATCCAACGGCTGAGGCATGTCCACTAGTTTTTAAAAATAATGATCATCCATGATTAAATATCCACTCAATCTAATGTCTACGACGTGATGTGGTGATTTAAGATATATTTTAATGGTTAAAATTAGATATCAATCAATCAGATGGCTGCTAAATACATGGAGGATAAACCGCAGATGCTGGGGATTGAGGACCGAACTGAAATGGATGGCTCAGATCACACGCGGTGTGATCAGACGACTTGGATGTGACCCTACATTAATATTCCCATCCCACATCAAAACAGGAGATGTTCTATGGATCCTTTATAAGCCTAGGTGTAGAGACCTGAAGCTTGACGTACATGGACATTACATTACATTTGCAGAATACATAGTACATAACAAAAACACACACACAAGGATCGTAATAGTTTAGTGTCTTCGGAAACTCAGAACGTAATCTTCTAATCGTGGTGAAAGATCTTCAATATCTCCCATAAAGATCTTTCCTTTTTTTACCTAAAACCTTTCTTTATATACTGGGGAAAAGAAAACATAAAAGGGTGAGCTCAAATGCTCAGTAAGGGTAAACAAAATAAAAATCAATCACATCATATTCATAAGAACATAACTTTTGGAAATCTTAACCTGCAAAAGAGAGCATAATTTCATAACATGGGATAAATCATAGTATTGAAATGAAATCCCAATAATCATAACTTAAAACATGAAACATTGTGGCATACACACATAATCATAGAGAATCATTTCTTGTTAGTCAAGACTCATTGCCAAGACTATCTTAATGGACAAAGTGCCTTTCTGAATCGAGTAACCCTCGTTTCAGTCCTGTTTCACTGAACCGGTATAACCTACCATTTCAGCCATGTCTATCTCATGAGATATAAAATCTTTACCCAATGCATTGGAGGGAGATATAGGTCCCACCCATCTTATAATGAATCCTTTCTTATGTGTGCCACATAATCATAAATCATACATCATCGCATAACATATATAACAAAAATGGGATTCTTGAAACATCATGACATCACAAAACAAATCATATAAGGTAAATGACTTCATTAAAACAATTCCCTCAAAACATAATCAAATCAATGTAATAATAGGGATAAAAACAGAACCCTATATTATCTTAGATGTAAAATAATTTTGATAAAACATTTGAACTCCATTCTTGAGGAAAATATCCTTTCTACTTCAAAAACATTTTTCCTTTCATAACATGTCATACGACATTAAAATAAAAGAATTTGATTAAAAATAAACTTGAAAACTTGTAAAGGAAGTTTCTTTGAAATAATGTTTTAAAAATCCATTCATGCCGTATAAGTTAAAAGAAACATTCTTCGTACTTTTGTAGGAAAAGTCAAAAAGTACCTCGTACGAAAAACGACAAAAGATTCCTTACATACATATTACAAAAAACTCACCGAAGGGTAAAAATGGATTTAAACAATTGTAGGTGGATGGACATAATATTACATATTGATGAAACATGGATGTGGATGATAAAATACACCCCAGCAAATACATACGAATAAACAATCTCAGATAAAAATGAGATTGTGATATTTCCCTTACCTTAGGTCCGACTTGCTTTGTGAGTGTCCGAACCTCCTGTATATGATTTAAATAATGTTATTGACTTATTCCAGAATCATATTCATTTTTATTATATCATATATGGTCCACTTATGACTTTATATTACCCGTTCTTTTGTAAATTCATGTTAAAGTAGTGTTTTGGGTAAAATCGTCTCATTTGTCGTTCGTGTTTTTAACTTGTAATTATTCATATGATTACCTAGATCATGATTACTTAATTCCAGAATATAAAAAATGATTTATATATATATATTCATAATACACATATATAATACATCAGTAAATGGAAAGAAATACACCGTTCATGGAGACGGTAGTCCGTACGTACGCATGAACACTGTTTTCGTTTCCTTATTGAATTGAATGGAATTAAGTAGATGACATAAATATAAATATAAATAATTCCAGTATCATTATTAGGTAATATATTGCATTATTACTTATTATATATACTTTATAATCATTCATGAATGGTTAATCATTGAGAATGAATCTCATCGCGTCGTGGAGACGGTAGTCCGTACGCACGCACGAGCGATGATATCGTTCCCATGGTCGTGGAATTGTGTTGAAGTTTATGTATAATATTTCATTATAAATATCACTTTTTAATAATCATATATAGGTACTCATTACACCTTTATATCCATCCAATTAATGTGGCGGCGGAAAATAGATTACACAACGGCGTGGAGACGGTATTCCGTACGTACGCACGCGCGGTGATTTCCTTTTTCCGTAGGATGGATAGAATGTTAATTAGAGTTGTTTCATATATATAATAACATATAAGTATATAAGAAATACTGAGGTTATTACTTTATCATGAAACAACTAAAGAAGAATAAGTTGAAGAAGAAAGAAATTGAAAATGATCGGTAATGGATATTACCTCTTTTTGACGCGCCTTTTCTTAGCCTCCACTTAAAGAACTAAGGATGGTCTTTGAATAATACCAGGACCTCTATGATGATACTAGGGAAGTGGAGAAGGGATTTTGGCATGGGTTGGCCGAGCTTGAGTGCTCAAATTGGTGTGAGGAGGAGGGGGAGGAGGTGCCCTTTTATAAGGGAGGAGAGAGGCACCTTAGGAATATCTCAAAATATTATTTTATATTAAAGACAAAATCGGTTTATAATGGTTCCAAAGGGACTTATTTCGAATCTAAAGTGGGGATGGGTCTAAATAATATCATCCAATAGGATTTAGACAAGTTTAGGTTATTAGTTTAACCTTATCAATTAGATTTAACTCTAAGTTAAATAATTTAACTTTTACCGTGTCTTTTTGTTTTCTTACACTATATGGTTAATACACTTACTATAACATGCCAAAAGAACCCCAAATTGTTTATTATTAATATATATATCCTTATCTATGTCATTTGGCCGAACCATAGATTTTTAGGAATAAAATAACAATTATTAATATAATATTTTATTTAAAAACTATTTTGTGTCAATTTTGACACTATTTGATATATGATTTTTGTGAAAGTCATAACAGAATTATATGTTCGAACCAAGTTAATTAAATAAACACTAATATATCATAGTAAACTATAAAATTATTGTAATTCATAAAAAGTCTCCAATTACATTATTTTGGTGTTTATAACATCAATTATGTCAATATTTCATTAATAAGATAATTACTGCATCACCATTGTGTCATAAATAAATAAAATTATTTAGTGTCTAAAAATTAAAAATAAAATACCATTATATAGGAAATATTGTTATCTTTCTAATGAATATTTAAAATCGAATTTATCTTATGTATAACCCTATATTAAAAATGTTTTAGTAAATAAACATTGATTTTAACTCTTTTAACTCTTCTTTGAATTAAATAATAATAAATGTCCTAGTCTAATCCAAGTGGGCCTAAATGATAATATTTTACACTTAAGGTTGTTTTTGGTCGAGATAAACTTGTCCAATAGGATTAGGACAAGTGTTAGGGTAATATTAATATCATTTTTACCCTTAATTACCCTATTTACTTTTAACCATGGTAAATAAAAGTAAAAAGTTACTATTCACAAAAAATTATTTTCATCTCATTGAACCACATTTTACTTACTGAAATCAACCATGTCTCTCGGATTTTTGAAATTCCATTCACAGAAGCGGTAAAATTAAGTTTTATGAAAAATTCAGTTTTTTTAACTACCACTTAGTAGTTTCACTATTCATCAAAAATTGATGTTTTTCAGAACAATGCCAAAATTTCATCCTAAGCTATATTTCATATTCTGAATTCAAAAATGAAGTCTATTTTACCAAATTCATAACATAGAAGTTTCTTTAATTAATTATATAATTAAATCCCGCTGTTAAAACAAATAGCGTGTTTTTAAGAAACAATATCTATCAAAAGATTGACACTTGATTATGTCTGGTTTAAACGTGAAATTACAACCAATGACCAACATTGTATTAAATTGTAAAAATACATTCTATATATAAATTAAAACCACTCAAATTAATAATTTATCACTATTAATTATTTCGATTAAAAAAGTTTTTTTTAATTATAATTTAGTAATTTTCACTATTCATCAGAATATGAAAGTTATCCGAAAAGTACCAAAATTTCACCTTAGGCTAAATTCGATACTCTGAATCCAAAAATGAAGTCCATTTTGAGATATAAATTTTCTAAAATTTAAAAAGTGGTTATTACTATTCATAACGGCTAGTTTTAATAATATTTTAATAGCATATCGTTGTTTCGTGAAACTCAGTATTGCGTACTACACACGCTATCGAGGAAGGTTGCGATTGCGTGTAATGCAAGGCAAGTCAAATATGCGTGTTGTGCAAGCTCCTTTTGGTGTAGCGTACAACACAAGAAATTAATAAAATTAAAAAGAATATTTTTCATAAAATCTCGGGCTGTTACATTCTACCCCCCTTAAAATGAATTTCGCCCTCGAAATTCGTCGGGGTTATTAATGGTTTACTATTCGAATGTTTCTTTAATAGAAACCCACATCGTAAAAAGGAATATCAAAACAATTATTTAAAAACAAAAGTATGAAACGTAACGGTTACCCAAATAAACTAATCACTGGGTTTCCACATAGGTGAAAATATGGATATGGAAGAGAAATCTAACCATCATGTTCTGATAGAGAGTGGTAGAGAACATGGCTATGGAAAAGCCAGTAATCATAAAGCCATAAATTTGTGACGATCTAATGTACCATCTGATTCATCAGATATAAGATCACTAGGACAACATTTTTGGTTTTCAAGATCGTTTCCCTAAAGTTAAAGAATTTGAATTAGAATAAATACTTACTTTATGTTGGTACAACCTCACTGTTGTTCGTGCCTTTAACAATTTCCACTTCATCTCTTAAATAAATGAAGTTGAATTTGTTATTCGTGAAGTGTTAGCAGATCATGTGATAGAATGATGGGTCATTCCATCTGTCTCAAAAGGTTAGCAAAATTTATATACATAAGTCGATATATAGTGAGATTAATCATATATGGTTCCTAAAATGGACTTATACTTTATATATCATAGTGATTAATATAATAAAACTAGTTTCTACTAAACAGGGACTTCCTGTAGGCCAGTGGTAGGCGATAAAGTTCAATCGCACTTCTGTTGTGGGTTCGATTCCCACAGCCTTGTCCGAAGCGATGGGCTGTCGCCCGTCCTGCAGGTTGTCCTTTTTCTAAAACTACATTACTATAACATCCCATCAATAATATCGAGAAAACTTCTATCCTTAAACAATACTAACCTATGCCCAACATAATCCATTCTAATCTTTAGGCTTATCCATAATACTGCAATCCACTCTCACAACATAGTGAAAACTATTACGAGAGATTTAACACTATCGTCGATCCCCATATATCATAAGATATGTTTTTTTGGTCACATTACAAACATTCAAAGTCCTTAATCATGTATTCTCTTGAAAACCATAGTGAAAACATGAATGCAGTTAAAATTTAACACTTTCCACATACCAAAATCCTCAAAATTCTATATACTCAAACAATGATATCACTTAGTCCTTATATCAATCATGAGCTCATGAATACTGTTAAACATTTCATTTTCTCGTTTTCCCTTTATTATGTGCATATCATCTTATTTCCAAAAATATTTGAATCACTTTTAATACCACATTAGGCCAATACATAAATATTCTAATATTCCATGATACAACATTATTTTGGAATCCCATTACATAAACACTTAATCATTCCACCACATCATTATCATATTCAACATCGTCAATGGTGATCGCATGTGACTTCCCTTTGTCCTTTTCCTTAAGAGGTTTCTCATGTCGATCATCACTAACCCTTGGATTAGGGCATTTATTAGCATAATGCCCCATTTCCTTGCACTTGAAGAATTGAAGTGTTGGTGGTGCGTTCTCTGCAGTGTTTTCTTTATTCACATCATTAGAATCCCTTTTTCCATTACTTCGACACTCAGCTACTCGATGGCCTTCTTTTCCACACTTAAAACATTTTCTAGTCCCTTTAAGACAATCTCCACCATGCTTCTTTCCACACATTGTGCATAAAGAAACATTCATCTTCTTTTCACCATTATTCTGAGATTTCTCCTTGAACTCTATCTTTCGTTTCTTTTCAAAACCATAAGATGGATATGTAACACCAACTTCCATTTCTACCTTGATAGCACAACGCACAATTTATTCATAGCTACTGAAGTCTCTTATAGCTAATTCCCTTTGAAGACTTCGTTTTAAGCCACTGAAAAATCGATCAACTTTACTTTCAGGTTGGATGATAATGCCAGATGCATACGTTGCAAGTCTTGTAAAATTCGCTTCGTATATACCAACAGATTCATCATCCTTTTGCTTTAGTTCAAGAAACTCCTTCTCCATCTTTGTTCGAAGAATACGAGGGAAGTACTTACTGAAAAACAAGTTCTTGAACTCGTCCCATTCCATGGACTCAATTTCATCTCTTTGCCTCGTATTCTTGATAAGATTCCACCATTGATCAGCTTCACCTTCCAAACGATATACTGCTAAGATGACTTTATCATGCTCAGAACATTGATGAACTGAAAATATCTTTTCAGTGGTACTGATCCATTGTTCAGCAACAAGTGGATCAGAAGACCCACTGAAAGAAGGTGGACGTTGCCTCATGATGGACTCAATAGAATATTGTTCCCTTCTCTGCTCATTTGGAAGTCCAGAATGATTCGTAGCTTGTGTAAGTATAGCAATAAGATTTTGCACTCCATATCCCATAACATTTGTTTGTTCAGGAGGGCAATCATTGCATTGTCCATTGCATTGATCAACACGGTTCCTTCGGGTTCCAGCCATCGTCTAAAACCCAAAAAGAATAGTGTGAGAGGAAAAAATCATGCTTGGGAAAACAACATAATAAAGGGGGAGTACCTTCAATATCTAACATCTTAGGTTTAATTCTATGATCGTTAGCGTAATTCTAGTATTATAACCTATACGTATACTTAACCTTAGGGACATCCCTAGACATACCTTAGAAATATCTCTAGGGATCTCACTAAAGTTCTCGCATCCTAGTTTCCAAAGGTTGACTAAACCTTTCCTCTGATACCAACTGTAGAGACCTGAAGCATGACGTACATGGACATTACATTAAATTTGCGGAATACTTAGTACATAATAAAAACACACACACAAGGATTATAATAGTTTAGTGTCTTTGGAAACTCAGAACGTAATCTTCTAATTGTGGTCAAAGATCTTCAATATCTCCCATAAAGATCTTTCCTTTTTTTTACCTAAAACCTTTCTTTATATCCTGAGGGAAAATAAAACATAAAACGGTGAGCTCAAATTCTTAGTAAGGGTAAACAAAAGAAAAATTAATCACATCATATTCATAAGAACATAACTTTTTGAAATCTTAACCTGCAAAAGAGAGCATAATATCATAACATGGGATAAATCATAGTAGTGAAATGAAATCCCAATAATCATAACTTAAAACATGAAACTTTGTGGCATACACACATAATCATAGAGAATCATTTCTTGTTAGTCAAGACTCATTGCCAAGACTATCTTAGTGGACAAAGTCCCTTTCCGAATCGAGTAACCCTCGTTTCAGTCCTATTTAACTGAACCGGTATAACCTACCATTTCAGCCATGTCTATCTCATGAGATAAAAAATCTTTACCCAATTCATTGGAGGGAGATATAGGTCCCACCCATCTTATAATGAATCCTTTCTTATGTGTGCCACATAATCATAAATCATATATCATCGCATAACACATATAACAAAAATGGGATTCTTGAAACATCATGACATCACAAAACAAATCATATAAGGTAAATGACTTCATTAAAACAATTCCCTAAAAACATAATCAAATCAATGTAATAATAGGGATAAAAATAGAACCCTATATTATCTTAGATGTAAAATAATTTTGATAAAACATTTGAACTCCATTCTTGAGGAAAATATCCTTTCTACTTCAAAAACATTTTTCCTTTCATAACATGTCATACGACTTTAAAATAAAAGAATTTGATTAAAAATAGACTTGAAAACTTTTAAAGGAAGTTTCTTGGAAATAATGTTTTAAAAATCCATTCATGCCGTATAAGTTAAAAGAAACATTCTTCGTACTTTTGTCGGAAAAGTCAAAAAGTACCTCGTACGAAAAACGACAAAAGATTCCTTTCATACATATTACTAAAAACTCACCGAAGGGTAAAAATGGATTTAAACAATTGTAGGTGGATGGATATAATATTACATATTGATGAAACATGGATGTGGATGATAAAATACACCCCAGTAAATACTTACGAATAAACAATCTCAGATAAAAATGAGATTGTGATATTTCCCTTACCATAGGTACGACTTGCTTTGTGAGTGTCCGAACCTCATGTATATGATTTAAATCATGTTATTGACTTATTCCAGAATCATATTCATTGTTATTATATCATATATGGTCCACTTATGACTTTATATTACCCGTTCTTTTGTAAATTCATGTTAAAGTAGCGTTTTGGGTAAAATCGTCTCATTTGTCGTTCGTGTTTTTAACTTGTAATTATTCATATGATTACTTAGATCATGATTACTTAATTCCAGAATATAAAACATGATTTATATATATATATTCAAAATAAACATATATAATAAATCAGTAAATGGAAAGAAATACACCGTTCATGGAGACGGTAGTCCGTACGTACGCATGAACGTTGTTTTCGTTTCCTTATTGAATTTAATTGAATTAAGTAGATGACATACATATAAATATAAATAATTCCAGTATCATTATTAGGTAATATATTGCATTATTACTTATTATATATACTTTATAATCATTCATGAATGGTTAATCATTGAGAATTAATCTCATCGCGTCGTGGAGACGGTATTCCGTACGTACGCATGAGCGATGATATCGTTCCCATGGTCGTGGAATTGTGTTGAAGTGTATGTATTCTATTTCAGTATCAATAGCACTTTATAATAATCATATATAGTTACTCATTACACTTTTATACCTATCCAATTAATGTGGCAGTGTAAAATAGATTACACCACGGCGTGGAGACGGTATTCCGTACGTACGCACGCGCGGTGATTTTCCTTTTTCCGTAGGATGGATAGAAGGTTAATTAGTGTTGTTTCATATTTATAATAACATATCAGTAAGTAAGAAATACTGATGTTATTACTTTATCATGAAACAACTAAAGAAGAATAAGTTGAAGAAGAAAGAAATTGAAAAAGATCGGTAATGGATATTACCTCTTTTTGACGCGCCTTTTCTTAGCCTCCACTTAAAGAACTAAGGATGGTCTTTGAAGAAGACCAGGACCTCTATGATGATACTAGGGAAGTGGATAAGGGATTTTGGCAGGGTTTGGCCGAGCTTGAGTGCTCAAATTGGTGTGAAGTGGAGGGGGAGGAGGTGCCCTTTTATAAGGGAGGAGAAGGGCACCTTAGGAATATCTCGAAATATTATTTTATATTAAAGTCAAAATCGGTTTATAATGGTTCCAAAGGGTATTATTTCGAAGCTAAAGTTGGGATGGGTATAAATCCTATCATCCAATAGGATTTAGACAAGTTTAGGGTATTATTGTAACCTTATCAATTAGATTTAACTCTAAGTTAAATAATTTAACTTTTGCCGTGTCTTTTTGTTTTCTTACACTATATGGTTAATACACTTACTATAACATGCCAAACTAACCCCCAATTGTTTATTATTAATATATATATCCTTATCTAAGTCATTTTGCCGAACCTTAGATTTTTAGGAATAAAATAACAATTATTAATACAATATTTTATTTAAAAACTATTTTGTGTCAATTTTGACACTATTTGATATATGATTTTTGTTAAAGTCATAACAGAATTATATGTTCGAACAAAGTTGATTAAATCAACACTAATATATCATAATAACCTATAAAATTAGTGGAATTCATAAAAAGTCTCAAATTACATTTATTTTGGTGTTTATAACATAAATTATGTCAATATTCCATTAATAAGATAATTACTGCATCATCATTGTGTCATAATTAAATTAAATTATTTAATGTCTAAAAATTACAAATAAAATACCATTATATAGGAAATCTTTTTATCTTTCTAAGGAATATTTACAATCGAATTTATCTTATGTATAACCCTATATAAAAAATGTTTTAGTAAATACACTTTGATTTTAACTCTTTTAACTCTTCTTTGAATTAAATAATAATAAATGTCCTAATCTAATCCAAGTGGGCCTAAATGATAATATTTTACACTTAAGGTTGTTTTTTGTCGAGATAAACTTTTCCAATAGGATTAGGACATGTGTTAGGGTAATATTAATATCATTTTTACCCTTAATTACCCTATTTACTTTTAACCGTGGTAAATAAAAGTAAAAAGTTACTATTCACAAAAAATTATTTTCATCTCATTGAACCACATTTTACTTACTGAAATCAACCGTGTCTCTCGGATTCTTGAAATTCCATTCACAGAAGCGGTAAAATTAAGTTTTATGAAAAATTCAGTTTTTTTAACTACCACTTAGTAGTTTCACTATTAATCAAAAATTGATGTTTTTCAGAACAATGCCAAAATTTCATCCTAAGCTATATTTCATATTCTGAATTCAAAAATGAAGTCTATTTTACCAAATTCATAACATAGAAGTTGCTTTAATTAATTTTATAATTAAATCCCGCTGTTAAAACAAATAGCGTGTTTTTAAGAAACAATATCTATCAAAAGATTGACACTTGATTATGTCTGGTTTAAACGTGAAATTACAACCAATGACCAACATTGTATTAAATTGTAAAAATATATTCTATATATACATTAAAACCACTCAAATAAATAATTTATCACTATTAATTATTTCGATTAAAAAAGTTGTTTTTAATTATAATTTAGTAATTTTCACTATTCATCAGAATATGAAAGTTATCCGAAAAGTACCAAAATTTCACCTTAGGCTAAATTCGATACTCTGAATCCAAAAATGAATTCCATTTTGAGAGCTAAATTTTCTAAAATTTAAAAAGTGGTTATTAATATTCATAACGGCTAGTTTTAATAATATTTTAATAGCATATCGTTGTTTCGTGAAACTCGGTATTGCGTACTACACACGCTATCGAGGAAGGTTGCGATTGCGTGTAATGCAAGGCAAGTAAAAGATGCGTGTTGTGCAAGCTCCTTTTGGTGTAGCATACAACACAAGAAATTAATAAAATTAAAAAGAATATTTTTCATAAAATCTTGGGCTGTTACATTCTACCCCCCTTAAAATGAATTTCGCCCTCGAAATTCGTCGGGGTTATAAATGGTTTACTATTCGAATGTTTCTTTAATAGAAACCCACATCGTAAAAAGGAATATCAAAACCAATCTTTAAAAACAAAAGTATGAAACGTAACAGTTACCCAAATAAACTAATCACTGGGTTTCCACATAGGTGAAAATATGGATATGGAAGAGAAATCTAACCATCATGTTCTGATGGAGAGTGGTAGAGAACATGGCTATGGAAAAGCCAGTAATCATAAAGCCATAAATTTGTGATGATCTAATGTACAATCTGATTCATCAGATATAAGATCACTAGGACAACATTTTTGGTTTTCAAGATCGTTTCCCTAAAGTTAAAGAATTTGAATTAGAATAAATACTTACTTTATGTTGGTACAACCTCACTGTTGTTCGTGCCTTTAACAATTTCCACTTCATCTCTTAAATAAATGAAGTTTAATTTGTTATTCATGAAGTGTTAGCAGATCATGTGATAGAATGACAGGTCATTCCATCTGTCTCAAAAGGTTAGAAAAATTTATATACATAAGTCGATATATAGTGAGATTAATCATATATGGTTCCTAAAATGGACTTATACTTTATATATCATAGTGATTAATATAATAAAACTAGTTTCTACTAAACAGGGACTTCCTGTAGGCCAGTGGTAGGAGATAAAGTCCAATCGCACTTCGGTTGTGGGTTTGATTCCCACAGCCTTGTCCGAAGCGATGGGCTGTCGCCCGTCCTGCAGGTTATCCTTTTTCTAAAACTACATTACTATAACATCCCATCAATAATATCGAGAAAACTTCTATCCTTAAACAATACTAACCTATGCCCAACATAATCCATTCCAATCTTTAGGATTATCCATAATACTGCAATCCACTCTCACAACATAGTGAAAACGATTACAAGAGATTTAACACCATCGTCGATCCCCATATATTTAGCTCAGATTACTCCCACCCCTCTCGGTATCGCACTGTACAGGGTTCAATATTGCTGCACTCTTGTGCCCCCACGTCGTCGTGTCTCCTTGCATGGTGGTGCACAATGGTTCCTTTGCAAAAGCACAAGATGGTGCGCTCGACTTAGAAAGCACCATGTGTGCGCACAACCCTGGTCTTTTTCTAGTGGTTGTGGGTGATATGGCCCACCAAGGCCTTGAGTTGCTACCTTACAAGGCGGCACTCATCTAGGTGGGGGGCTCAGCAATATTTTTTCCAATAAGAGTTATTTTTACAATACATAAGGTTATAAACAAGGTATATATTTTTCAAAACATGATCCCTTCTTAATATAACATTATACAAGATTAAAGTACAAAAATACATCAAACATTCCAGAAGATTTTATACACAAAAATACACAAAAGGAACTATATTTTTTATTTTTAAAAAGAATAATATTCATAATTACTATATAGAAAATTAATTTATTAAACTGAGTACCAATAATTGAAAACATCATCAAAACATCATTATAAAAATCCGATATTCAAATCATTTCCAAATTATTTGAAATACATGCCTATGTTTTAAAACATACTATTTTTTATAAAATACACATTTTAATTAAAAACCATGTTATCAAAGATGAAACATAAGATATTTGAAACATATCAGAAAAATTAAAATACTTATGTTAAATATATTGGTTTTATGAACATTCATTCAATATATCTTAAATTTTTCCCTAATTTTTTTTTTAAATTAATACCAAAGATGAATTTATTTAAAATTTTATCCACCCTAAAAGGAAAAAAATGGTATAATGTATCTCCAACATTCACCTAAAGGATGTAGTGGTTGTTTTGAATTACTATCTTATAAGAGCATGAATTATGGAATTCCATACTCAAAAGGTCATGGAGAAGATGGTGCGCATAATTACTCTAATGTTATGTGTATTTGCAGTGGTTTTAGCTATACTGATGTTCATTATGACATATATTAAGGACCCCTATGATTATCTTGGGCTTTTTTGTGGGATGTATAATTTTCATAATAATTTATTTATCCTTTTTTTGGTTGAGAAAATTTTTTGTATACACCTTGTGTTCAACTAGTTAATATAATTTTATTTTCATCCCACATTTATACAAGAACAATAGTCACCATAGTGTATTAATTCCAATGTTAAGGATGATATAATCATTTATACATATACATGATGGGAATTTGTATAAAAAGATGTTAAATGTATTTTTATGCACGATTCGCATGAAATAATTAATTTTCTAAAGCATTTGGATCTGCCTCAATATAGGTTTACAATCATTATGTTTTATTCCATTATATATGTCTCTTTATCATCATGTGTTTTATAAATAAATAACAATTATCCTAATTTTAGAATTATGAATTTTGGAATATAAAATGTTTACTTTCATGATATGGATTTTAGGTGTTATCATTTTATGTCAAAAACCTGATTTTTTTTTCTTTAGATATTGTCATATATGGTATGATCTTCAATTCATACTTGTCATTTATTTCCAGATCCACGCAGTTATTAGTATTTCTATACACACTTATCTTCATGACTCACATTGGTTATGTTAATGCTAAATATCATAATCAAACTCAAATGTCCTTTTATGGAATTGAGAACTAAATTATTCGATGTTGTATGGGACACTTTGAATAATATGAAAGGAGAAATTAAATTTTTCAATGTGGAATGGGAAACATTGAATAAGATGAAATATGAAACCATGTAATATGTGAAACATGGAATGATAATTAATTTATTAAATCAATGTGGTATAAGCACATAGATTTAAAGAAATAAGAAAACTATTGGACTTAGTATGTCGTGGTTGGGGCCCACTATATCCCCTCGAGGCATCAGTCGATCTCATGAGACAATCAAGACATGGAATTAGTCAAGGCCTTTCCCAAATTGATTTATGTATTTTGTGCGAGGCCTTATAAATTTTAGATAACTTGGCTAAGGCCTTGACATAGTCCGTCATTTGCACATCCCTCATTATGACTATTAAATTTAATTAAGTATGTAAATATTTGACTAGTATAATATTCATGGTTAAAGAGCTAGTACATATATGAATCCAATGAAGTAAATGCTTATAGAATAACGTGTATTTAGTACTCAAAGATTTATTTTCCAATTTATGGATTGGAGTTAGTAATGACAGAAATGGATGTTATTATTTCATGCAATACTTTAATCATGTATAACTCTATGTTTTAAATTTATAACTTTTACATTTACATGTAAATCTTATTAAAGTTAGAGTGACTCATACTCTATATTTTTCACACCCTATGTTTTGTATGGGTATGCATATGTGTGTAATATGTTTCATTGTGCCCTTGTTAGTATTCCTTGAAATGTTCACTTATAATTCTTTGAAAACATTTATGTTATGATGCATGTATTGCAGCATTCATTATTAAAATGTTTTATAGATAATTTTAAAAAAATTAGTTTAAGAGGTTTTAATTGAAATATTACTTTATTTTAAATCCTCTTAAAGAGCATTTGTTTTCTCACCATGCATTTCAACTTAAATTTTTTAGGTTTAGTAAATTTGTGTTACACTGTATGGTTCCAGCATTGTGGAGACACATTATTTTTCAGCTTATGACGAAACTATAATAATTGTATTTGATTATCCAGGACCTAAAACAAGAAGATAATATTTAGTGTAACATGCTGTGTACTGATCTATTTTTATTTTATATAAAAAAAATTACACACCATGTTTTATGAAAAGTCGCATTGGCTTCTGGGTAGTCCGGGAGTGGGGCATAACAGTTAGTATCATTGGAGTGGTTTAGAAAACCCAAGAAAATTATAACAATACTAAGAACATGATTATGTCTTACTATGTATATTTTTTCCTAAAACATAAAGTTGGTAGAAAAAATCAAGTCCTCATTCCCTTTCGATAGAAATATTAGAAACTATTGTGGCCAGGGCTTGTTCAGAAGGATATGAAATGTTTGAGAACCTTTGGCTGTATTGTAAACTTCTTTACTGAGTATCCAATTCACCTCATGTACTCCAAATTCACCAAGGAAATGGCTTCGACTACTTTCTAATGGTGCATGCCCAACACCACTTTTATTCACGTAAGGGAAGGTATTAGGAAGGTCTATTTAGATAGTTTACCTTGGACAAAAACTTCTTTTCAGTAATGAACATCTATGAGGATGAAAAAAAATTTAACCTATGGGTTGAATACCTTTGTCAAATCCTGACCTACGGTCATCGTGGATAGGTCATAGACATCAAAATTCTTGAGGATAATTCTACCTGATTGAAATATAAACTGTATGTTCAATCTGATGTCACTCAACTCCATACACATCACGCTTTCGTTTTTTGGAACATTAGTTGTCCACATCTAATTGATCTATGATTCCCATGATGAATTTTAGCAAGAGAGATTGAGGAGTTTGGAACCACTTTGAGGATTAGTCTAACTGGGAATTGGGGAAATCTCCAACACCGGTGAAACCAAAGAAGAGTCCTCTTGGGTGGACTTTATGAAATCCATACTAGTGTTAGTGAGAGGGTGAGATTAGTTATGTTACACCTAGGGTTTATGAACTTTTTATTACCTAATAATGTTATATGTATTGATAATTTAACATCCTTTTAGAAATATGGTCTATATTTTGATATGGTTAGTATTTTATAAAAAAACTCTTTTGAAACTTTCATATAGAAGACATTAGTTCACCAACCGATCTCCTATCACTTCCTAGCAAACATTTAGAGATTATAATTTTCAAGACATACGTTTACGAATACCTACCATTATCAAAGTTACATCTGACATGAAAACTTCTCCATTGGTTGTCAAATTGGCCAAACATGCTATATCTCTACCTAGAAGACAATTTCAGATATTACAGTATTGCAAATGAATAGTTCTAAGAATATTGGATTAGATGAATGTATCACGCATGGATTTTTCCATGTTTTACTTTGTATGATAACTACCATGTTGTAGGTATGATTCTAGAATATGCATTGGAAGGTGTCCACCGAGTAGCCTACTTGTTCGAGGTCTAGTGTTTTAGTATGTATAGGTAAAATTACAACATCATTGTTTTCATGCACGATGTGGTACGAGGGATTTATATGAAACCAATCCACTCTGAAACTAGGATCTCCACACCACTTGTGCATCTCTATGGAAGGCTGAGTGCTTTTGGAAAAGTATTGAACCTAGCTGTGCATAGTGTATTTGGACAACAGAAATAGATGAATTGAATACTACCCTGCAAATCCTCCTGAGGTCGTCAGCACCCTACCCTTAGTGGTTATCCCGATGTATGGATGTTGAAATTGATGTGTGTTAATTTTTCCAGTGGTTTCTGTATGAGTATTTGGGAATTGGGAGGACGAAATTCTTTGAAGTGGGGATAATGTGACACCACAATCCTTTATAACATGTAATAATGATATTATGATTTTAATAGGTTAAATTTCCGTGATCTCCAAACAAAACATGCAAACTAAATACAATGCATTTCATTTAACTAAACATAAATGTGATTACATTATGACAAGGTCAAAGAAAACCAAACTAACCCAAAATACCTATTAAAAACCTTTTTAAATCATAGGGAGACCACCCAATACAACAAAAAATCCTATGATAATATAGGGGTCATTTGGATCTATCACAATGAACATCAGTATCACCAGTGCCACTGCAACCGTTCTAAGCCACAGAGGAATGATGTACACCATCATTTCCAAGACGTTTCTAATATGGAACACCCAAACCCATGATTTTATAAGCCCCTGATGAAATTTGACCATTGCCTCTTTTATGTGACCATTGGAGAGACATTTCACAGCTATATCCTTTTAGTGCAGTTAGTATTTAAAATAAAGTGACCTTTAATATTTTTTTAAACTGAAATATATTTAAGTGAAAAATATAAGATATCATGTAAGAATGTTCATAAAACCAATATAACTATTTTAAGAATTTTAATTGTTTTGATATGTTTCAAATATCATATGTTTCATTTTTGACAACTTGGTTCTTAATTTAAAAGCGTATTTTATAAAACATAGTATGATTTCAGATGCAGCAATGTATTTCAAATTCAATTCAAATGACTTAAATATCATATGGTTATAATGATATTTTGAAAATGTTTTTAATTAAAGGTACATAGTTTTATAAATTAATTATATGTAAAGTAATTATAAATACTCTTCTTCTTAAACATAAAAAAATATTGTTCGCAGTATGTATTTTTATGTATAAAAACTTCTTGAACATTTTATGTATTCGTGAACTTTAATATTGTAAAGTGTTAAATTGTGAGGGGATCATGTTTTGAAAAATATGGTCCTTTTTTATAATCTTATGTATAGTAAAAATAACTATTACACTACATAAATAAAGGTGAGCACCCCACCTAGCCGAGGGCCACCTTGTAAGGAAGCCACTCAAGGCCTTGGTGGGATATCCAACCCACAACCCCTAGAAAATGGGGGCGGTGCACTTACATGGTGTAGGCTAAATCTAGCGTACAAGGGGCATAGTAATCCCAAAGTGTTCACAGGCATGAACGTGTGAAAAGGGACCAGAGAGTGCCACCATATGGGTCAACATAATGGCTATGTCGAGAACATAGTGGGAATAGTAATCCCTTAGCATGTGTGGGTGTGTGCATGTTCAAAGAAACCAGACCGCACAATCGTACGAGGAAGTACGACAACATGGTTGGGCGCAGGAGTGCTCTCACGGAGAATCCAGTACGGGGCAGTACTGGGAGGGGGAGGGAGTAATCTGGGCTAAGTTAGGGATCACTGGTCTTGTAAAGTAGTCATGGAAACATTCCAATTTATATATTGGACTTGAATTTTAATGTTGGATCGCATCCAAGTCGTCTGATCCTATGGTGCATGATATGAGCCATCCATTTCAGTTCGGTCATCTATCCCCAGAAGCCTCGGTTTATCCTCAATGTTTTTACCAACTGTTTTATCGATCATGATATAATAAAAACCATTCAAATCTATTTTAGTCACCACATCACATCATATACATTCGATCGGGTCGATATTTAATCTCAACCGATCATTCAATTTAAAAACCTGCTAACGAACCTCAACCATTAGATCTTCTCTTCTTTTAATCTCGACCGTCCATTTTTTTCCTTACATAAACACATCTCCATGTCATTCCTACTCCTCCTATATGTGCCTCACTAGTAGCCATGCTACTCCTCCTTTCTATTAATCATCATCTATGACCCCCAATTTCCCCACCTTTCACCCCTTTTTCACAAAACTGACACCCTCAGTCATTTTTTTAAACAAAGGATGCCTTGTTATTCCATGAATGTGGCACTAAAAATATTTTATATATAATTAATGTGTGATATATTTATATAACCCCCTCTTACACCCCTAACATCTCGGTCATTTTTCATTCCTAGTGCTTTCATCGAGTTTCACCGAGCCACTTCTCCTCCTACGAACTAGGTATGGGAATTTTTCTTTCTTTTTTCTTGAAATATCATTTAAACAATATATATATATATATACTATTTATATCCCATTCTATCTTGTTTTATATCCTTCTATGTTTTATTTTTAAAACCTCAAATGGTGTTTTGGAAAAGCATGTGGTAATTAAAGGTTATAACAGTACCGGTTTTTCAAACCTATACACATATATATATAATGCTAGAATATATATATATATATATAGTTTTATGTATGTACTTATGTTCAATATGAAACAAACCTTTTTTGTTCATAAGTCCTTTTGGTGAGGCAAACATACTTTTCATATCCTTAGAATGATTTCAATGTTGTTTTGTTTAAATGGGATACATATATACAGTTATATGCATATACAATTAGATCTTAATCATAAACTGATTAGGTATTAAAAAACCAAATTTTGTGGTTTAATTATGTTTTTGAGATGTATAATGTTCATAAGAATTTATTAAACCTAGTGTTGGTTGAGAAAATTCGGTGTATACACCTTCTGTTCATGTAATTCATATAATTTTTTTTCTAACCCACATTTATACAAGAAAAATTGACTCCCTAGTGTATGTACTCTTATGATTAGGGTGGAATAATATTTTATACATAAAAATGATGAGATATTGTAGAAAAATATGTTAAATGTATTTTTATTTGTTCTTCGTATGAAATAATTATTTTTCTAAAGCATTTGAATATGCCACAAATATATGTTGTCAATCATTAAGTCATATCCTATTAAATATGTCCATTTATCAGCATGAGTTTTAAAAATAAACAACAATTATCTTAATTTTATAATTAGGCATTTTAAAATATATAATGTTTACTTTCATGATACAGATTTTCGAGGTTATCTTTTTATATGATAAACCATTAATTTACATCCATTAGTAATTGTTACATGTGGTATAATCTACTTATCATACTTTTCATTTTTAGAATTTCCATTCAGTGGGTAGTATTTCTATAAACACTTATATGAATGAACCAAATTTGATATGTTAATGCTAAATAACATAATCAAACTCAAATGTCCTTTTATAGAATTATGAGCTAAATTATTCAAAGTGGTATGTGACACTTTGAATAATATGAAATGAAACATTAAATTATTCAAAGTGGTATGAGACACTTTGTATAATATGAAATGAGAAGCCATGTAAAATGTGAAACTTGGAATCATATGTAATTTATAATATCAATGTGGTGTAAGTACATTGAATGAATGAAATGAGGAATGCATTGGACTTAATATGTGGTGGGTGGGGCCTGCTTTTTCCCCTCGATGCGTAGGTCGGTCTAATGAGACAAAATAGACGTGGAATCGGCAAAGGCCATTCCAAAATTGATTTTTGGATTTTCGCCTGGACCTTAATCATTTTAGACGACTTGGACAAGGCCTTAACATAGCCGGGAATATTCAATTCTCTCATTATTTCTATGAAATTTAATTAACCAAGTGAATATTTTACAAGTAGAATATTCTTGGTTATAGAGCTAGTACATATGAGAATCATAAGAAGTAAATTCTTATGGAATAACATGTATTCATTACTTAGAGATTTTTTTCCAATTTACGACTTATATTTAGTAAGGACAGAAACTGATTTTATTATTTAATACACAACTATGATTATGTATTACTCTTAGTTGTAAATGTAGTACTTTCACTTTTACATTTCACACTTATAATTGTTACTTTGACTCTTATTCTATATGTGGGAAACCCTATGTTTTTTATGAACATGATTATGTGTGGAATATGTTTCATTGTCTCCTTTTTATTATTCCTTTAAATTTTCAATTATAATTCTTGGAAAAATGTTGAGTTATGATTCATGTATTGTAGCATTCCTTACTAAAATGATTTATTGATAATATTAAAGAAATGATTTTAAAATGATTTAATTAAAATATAATTCTATATTAAAACCCCTTACAAGGAATTCATATGCTCACCATATGTTTTAACTTAAATTTTACTAGTTTATTGGATTTGAGTTACACTATTTGGTGGTAGAATAGTGGAGACTCTTGATTTTTCAGCTATTAATAAATTGAAAAAATTGTATCTGATTTTCTAGGAACCTAACCAAAAAGATCCTCTTTAGTGAAACATGGTGTGCATTGATTGGTTTTCCATTTATATAAATAATTAATCACCATATTTTATGAAAAAACGACCTGGATTTGGGAAAGTCTAGGGTCGAGGTGTGACAAACACAAAAATTATGGAGTTTAAAAAATTATAGAAGTTTGTGTACATTAAATCCCAGATAGCTAGAATATCATTGGTAATTCCAAATGGCATAACAAAATTCTAAAAAAACCAATATATCCATAAAAAGAAATAATTGGAACATCTCCTTCCAAAATCCTCAACTGGTGTAAACTGGATATCAAATGAATCATTGAAAACCATTAGGATCCTCTTAGCTGATCAAAGAGATCATCAATCTTGGGAAATATGTATTTTATCTTCATGGTCACCTGGTTATGCTAATGGATTTCTAGGCAATGTAAAATATAAATATCTACTTTAATTGAAAAATTACTATAAAATCCCATTGTACATGATGGTATGGATAAATCCCATTCCCTAAATATCATTTATCTAGAACATCAAAACATTATTCTCAATTAGAGGCATATGATAAGATGACATGGAAATTGGGATCATCTCAGGGATAACATTGATAGTGAAATCAACATCTCTCTAGGGAGGAAGTCCTAAAAATACTTCAGAAACCTGTTAAGGTATATATCCACAACTGTAGGATTCTAACCAACCAGACACTATTTATCTTCACCAAGGATCATCTTGAAAAAATAACCTCATATCAAAACAAATTCTGAATCAACATGTACTTCCCTCCCTAATTATGGATCCAACTCACCTTAAAAGACATGAGTGTTCCCATCAGTTGTAAGGAACAAATCCATGAGGTGATAGAGGTTTAATAATGACTAGATTCTAGTGAACCAATCCATGGTAATAATAATATTAAACACCACTAGTTCAAAAATAATAATCATCTAGATGACATCCGTGTGGGTGGCCAATTTATCATACTCGTGGTATTTATAACTATGATCCTTGTATCTATATAATAGATTTAAGAAATATATTACGTGTTTCATCAACTAAGTCAACATACCCAATAAATCAAATAAATTTAGTTATGTGAAGGAATCTGATACTCTAGAGTCCAATAAGACTGATTAAATGGAAGATGAAACAAACATCGTACCTCTCACAATCGTTAGATTAAAATAAGAGTCCTCCAATATTACCACTACTACATGGTGATGTGTAGGGTCATACATACCCAAAATTTCATTACCTTGGTTAGAATATAACTTTATATGAGGGATATATCCTCTATACATGGAAGCCTCTTAATTCATCAGAGATCCTGTTGAAAAAATTGATCCCATGCCACTCCCCCATGAAGTCAATTTATAGAATATATAATGTTTTCCTAGGTTTCCACACTGGTGGATCACTTTAAGCGTATTTGGGAAACAAATCCTAGTGTGTCCACTGATCCCATAATAGTAATAGAAAAATTTCATATTCCCCATTAAAGACACAGGAGATGAATCTTATGGTATCTAGACAGTGTTGCCACTACCGTGATAAATCATGTCTTTCTTTCAATTATTTCTTAAAGAAGAAAAAAAGATTCCAGCCACTTAATGAACAAGAATATGACCAATAATCCCTTTCAAATATATATCATTCATTAGAACCATATCAACCACTTCTAAGTAAGTCTCAATACAGTGAATAATAACAATTAATATGATCTCTGGCATCAAAAATATTTCAAAACATCAGTCCTTGAGGAAATAATTTATGAGGAGTTCTAAATTCAAATGAAACAACTCAATAAAATTATAGGCCAACTCTATCACTGAATGATCCCTTTAATAAAATTTAATGTACTAATAGGACTTCACGAAAATAATGGTATCATCGTAAAAAAACCTATTAAATGTCATATTGGATGTGGTCACTGTGGGATCCTTGTTATTCTCATCTATCACCATTGATATACACCATTTTCTACAAGGCACCTACATCACATATGTTGTGAATCCCAAAATATATGTCTCATGGGACTTCATGAACTCTATGATATTCTCAATATAATCAAATCATTATTATGTTTCATTGGGTCCCATTTTTATGGAAAAAATGCATATTATACCGGATAAAATCTTGAATATGGTCCACCATTCATGCATGCTCTCTTCCACCCACCTGATCTAAGAAATAAATCATTTGAATCCCCAAATAAACTAAACATAGATCTAGAGGAGGATTTTCTAATGGGGTGATCTCAAAAATACGATATCTACAACAAGATGATGTCCTTTTGGGAAGCATAATTTACATAAACAAGAAAATAAGCTTCATCATGAATATTTTAACATCATAAAACATTAAAAAATCAAAAGGGACAACTATCATGGTTATTGACATATAGCATAATAATTAAAATGATATACCAGTTAAAAGGGAAAAATCCAAAAAATATCAAGTATTTACCACTATTTATAATTTTTCCACACATTTTAGATATCAATGCACCAAACATGCTAGTTTCACTATAGATGGTAAGAAAGGATGCACTGGTAACACATGATTACTACTGTCCCTATGCACTAACCATGAACCTCTTCTAGACCTCCATAATTCACCCAAAAAACACAAAATATCCCCTAGGATCTTTCTAAGTCTCTATAAAAACAATAAAATACGACAAAATATAATAAAAAATACCCATAACTAGTATAAAAACAAAACCAAAATCCTTGACCACCCATGGAAACTAATGAGTCAATATGAAGAAGAGTTGGCTAAGAAGTATCCCATTTCTAACAAAAGAGTTCCAATGGTTATAAATCTATTTTAGCTCTATATAACAATTAAAAACCTATAATAATTCCATTTTTTAATAAACAGACATAGGTCGACCTGACCTATCACCTCTGTTGACCCATAACACAACTCGAAATGAACTTCCAATGGCCACATGATGGTGGAAAGTACCATAGATTACAATCAATATCATGGGAATGGTGTCACCCATGGTAAAATATAATGACCCATCCATAAAATAGGATGAACACCCTAATAAAATTAAAGTAAAAAATTCAAAAAATTAAATCAATTTTATGAAAAAAAGATCAGAGTACTCTTTTTGTAGAAGTACTCATAATGAACAAAACAATGAATAATAGGACATATGTATTTTGTTTGTTAATTCAATGATAAAAATAATAAATAATGGGAACAAACCACAAAATTTCTGCACATATGTTCTGATAAATGTAAAATAAAAAAAAATCCACATGATCATATCCTTAAAAGGCCATACCTTATCTACAAACATAGATGATGATAATTAAGAAGATTTCCTAGGGTACATGGTTCCATTTCCTTTATTGGTATCTTGTGAAACAATATCTAAATTTTCCAAAAGGCTTTTGTTGGGTGTGAGGAACAATGTCCAGTATGAAACATCCCAGAATATTTTTAATTATTGTACATATAAAAACCAATAATCATATATCGAAACACGTTTCAAAAGTAATGCACTTCAAAAAATAATTTTTTCAAATAGTCCTTTGAAATCCATTTTTTCCATTTACATTAAAAAATGATTCAAAAACATTACACTACATGGATGAAATATAGAGTCATGTCCCAAGAAATAATATTCTCAATATATCCAAAGAGTCATAATAAAGGTTATAATAAGAATAATAAAAATCATATAATTGTATAAACAGAGAATGACAATAATAAATTCTATCTAATTAAACATGGATCTAGTCAAATTTAGAATAATTTAGGAAAATAAAAAATTAGTTAGTGCACCTAGGGATTATTTATATGGTTATAATGTGAGTGAATCTAAAAAAATTATGCTAGCTAAAAATGAAATTTTGGATTCTTTCACAGTCTTCCCTTAGCCCAACTCCATGATCTCTAATGTTTTTCCCAACAATATTCTCTCACAATCCATTATAATCTAAATCAATATTATTAGAATCATTCTCCATGAATTGTATCATGGTCCCTATAAAATCCCCCATTCACAGCATGATTAACCGAGGTGATAATCATTGTCCAAAATTCCCCTTATATAAAACAAAATCCCCATTGTAAAACCACTTATAGAAAAATTTATAATTACATTGAACACTATAATGTCACTTTGTGTGATTCTATTAATAACATGGGTTTCACACATCCCACCCCTTATTTGAAAATGCCTCTCTGTACTCAAAATTTCCAAACCATGTCACAAACAAATCATGAATGAGGCATACATCAAGCTTGAAAGGAGGGGATTACCTCAATATAAACCACCATCAATTCAAGAGGAATCCACCAAAATTGTGGGGAAATTATTCCAAAATAATGAGGGGATGTACATGATTTTCGGAGAAAAATAGGCCATATTGTTATAAAATAGATCTGGGAAAATCATAAAACAAAAATTTATAAGTGACCTGGGTAGGCCACATGGTTAGTAAAATCATGCGACAAACATTCAGACCAATTATATCCCAAAAAAACAAGAATCATAGTAACCATTGGTATATTTATAGATTGAGAAAACATCTTAGACCATGAAAAATAACTCCTCTTGAACATGTTTATCCATCTCATGGGTTTTCATACAGTTACGAAAAATTTGTGCTAACTAAGTTCCTTGGTAAACCGCTCCCAAAAAATGGTTTTTCGACCCTCATCACCTTTAAACTCCAAAAAACACAACACAATAAAAATAACTCAAAATTTGAACTACTTGTGTCCCGATAGGTTTCAATTATCTATTTTTATTTTTTGGTTTTAAATAATATATAAGTGGTAGTTTGTGAAGAATAAATTTGAAATAAATAGTTTTTTACTAACAATATAATGACCAACTAAAGAATACAACATGAAGATAATGTATCATGAACTAAAATATAATAATATGTCAAATCTAGAATAAATCCTTACATCGTCAACCATAAAAGGTGCTAGAACACAATCATCAATTATGGAGGACTCTAAAATTATATTTAAAATACATCATAGTCTTGGGATGGAATATAAAATTAAATAACCCTCAAATTTTTTTCCATAAAATACAATGAAAATGATTTTATTATACTATTGCATACATGCAACCAAACACGTGATAAATGTTCTTGGTAATTTAAGTAACAAAGTGATACTCTATTGAAGAAAATTTAAGAAATCATGTTGATGTAACCAAATAATATAAAATATATTATAATGATTTATCATGGTCTATGTTTTCTACCCAACCCATCCTTATAGTTCAATATAGGAAATATCCACATTTTGATATACCTTGAATTACAAAAACATCCAAAAGGAGACTTTCCAATGTTGTGTCATATCTAAACATGTCACTCAGAAATTTACCCAACATAGGAATCATGTAGAATATTTTTTATGAATATTGATTCCAATAAATTTCCATATTACTAAAATAAAATATTTGGGGACCATTTAGAATTACCTGTACTAAACTACATACACAAATCAGGGAATTTTTCAATGAATGTTCCATGTGTTGACAGATCTTAGAGAGGTAAAGCATTTGGAGACCATCAACGTTATCCCCAAAATACATTCTTCATGAGGAAGGTATAATATTACCCATGTGTAAGGGATTTAAAATTATATTTCATTAAATCATAATCACATAGTGGGAACGAAATTAATATGAGAATTAGTGGAAACTGAGGATAAACAAAAATGAGGATCCTTGAGTGGGGAATGATTAAATGAGAAAGGATTGTGTAGTCACTAAAGGGGTATATATATAATTTCCAATTTAAAAATTAAGAGTTATCATTCAACATAATGGTTTTGGTATATTCAATTGATCAATTAATCAATTATAATCTTTATTTTATTTCATAAAATTAATTATTATGCGGCTTAGGTTTTGTATATGTATATAAATAGAAAAGTTTTTTGTTGATTCACTGAGGTATTATTTAATATTTGTTCTTTTTTATTTTATTATTACCTCTATGCATTATTATTAAACAATATAATTTGTGGGTATATTAACATATGAACATGATTGAAAAAGTTAGAGTGGGATATCAACCTTGGAACAAGTGTTTAAGAAACTAGAATAGGGTAAAAGGGGTAGAAGAGAAGTGAAATTTTATAATCATGTTTTTAAAACACACATATTTAGTATTGGTACCCCCAAATTAATATATAATAATTTGAGATTGTGGATGAACATGCATCACACAATTGATTTTTAATTCTTTGAAATAATATTAAGCATGAAATCCTCTAGGAACATCTATTTTCACAAAGAATCCCTAGGAATTGACTTAAAAGAGGATTATTTTGTTTTTTAGTGATGGTTTCTCATATAATTTTTGGAACAAATAATAAGAATATAGTGAGTTAGATGGATTAAATTTCACATTAATTGATAAACACTTCCCAAAATACCAACTCTATGGTAATTGAATCCTTATCTAGACTTGAACAACAATATTTTTCATTCTTACACAATGGGAATTCCATATAAAAAAGACTTCCCTATTTTACTAAATTCATTTAATTTCAAATAAGATATATTTTGAATCCACTCTAATCCATATGAATATTACCTAGTACACATTTCTCATTTATTAAATATAATATTGGAGGTTTTTTATCAACAACAAAACATTTTCACAATGAATTAATTTAATTTTTTTGAATTAAATATAGGGATTTGAAGATAATTTTCCTCTAAATATTTTGATCTTATGTGGAGATAATGATTAGTTAAATCTAAGTGAATTAGTTATCAAAATCACATATTTTTATGGGAAAATAGAGAGTATGAGGACTATGTAGCACTATCTTAAATAAACCTCAATAAATGATTAAGGTAATGGTGGAGATCCATATATGTAATAATTATTTGAAGAAACATCATCGGTCATTTTAAAATGATTCAGTATATACAGTAAATATTAAGGGAAATGTCCCCAATATCATGATTTTAAATGAAATAGAGAAGAAAACAAATGATCAATGTTTCCTCTATAATGATATAAGATATTACTCTAATAAATTCCCAATACATTAATAAGAAATACAGAAGAATATTACTAGTGATCATGACTGAGATTTTAAAATTACCACATTATGATTCAAATGATGTTAAAGTATTTAATTTGATTATAAAATCATATTTTGATAATATATCATTTTATTCTGGATCTAAATAATCTTTTATAACATAGGTTTGCAGGGAATAATAATTCACCCTATGTTATATTAATGAAATAACTAATGTTTATACTACAAGTAATATTATAATATATATATATTCATATAAGCATGAACATGTGTAATTTAGTTGAAAATATAATCCAAACATTGGGGGTGGATTTTGATGAATTTTTTGGAATTTGTTGTTTATAAAATTATAAGGAAAAATTTATTAGAGACACAATTACATTATTATTTTTAAGGTGGGTGTGTAATTACTTAGTTTTATGGGATGATTTCATTACCTAAATCATGATCAGAACAACCAAGAGTAGCTCATTTTAGTAAAATCATGTGGGAATAAGTTGATATAATCCAATAAACATTGGAGAATGAAGTTATAATAATTGAATACAATCACATTATTTAATAATATATTAATATATTTCATGATGAATTACCCATATTTCATTCAAATTGAGAAGATTATTTCTATATTGACTAAATACCTTTAGAAAACCTTATATATAATAAATATTATATAAATGATATAGTGTAAATGGTTGCATTGAAAATGTAATTACAAGATTTATTATATATGGGATTCATTAGTTCAAGTATTTCTGGTTGAGGGGAGCCTATATTATTTTCCAAGGAATTTTTTTTTAATTGTTGTTATTAATTTATTGTATGGAAATCAGTGAAATTATTATAAATAACAAGTATGCATTTCTATATATTGAGTTAATTTTTAATCATAATTAATGGTCCAAATATTTCTTATAGATTAATAATTATTCAAAAAAACATTAGTCAAAATATAAAAATAATTAAATTCCAAATATATATTTCTAATTATGGTCATTATGATTTAACAAGAATAAATTTAAAGTTGAAAAATTTACACCCAACATTTATTTATTTGATATATATAATTTTTATGAAATATTAGGGTTAATTTATGGTGGTGTATATTAATGATATTTAGTTATACATATTTTAAACTAGAAATTCATTTATGAAATTTTTTAGATATTGTAAAAGAAAATAGTGTCTTATTAAATGTTTAATATATCTTAATTTTTTATTTAATGATTCAAATTCATGGGATATATTGAATCCATGTATATTATATCTATTGAACCATTGAAAATAGTATAAAAATGAATGTATAAGACTCTATAAAGTAACTTAAATTTATATTTTCATTGTTTCAATGTGATATTATGAGTGGATTATCAAGATATTTTCCCAATATCTTAATATCTTGACCCAGTTATTCCAACATAGAATATTTTAAAATTATTTCCCCAAAAAATTATTTTTATATGATTGTTAATTATATATTCTTTTCATTATGTGGAAATGAAATATTTTGAAAATAAAATCGTCTATAATATAAATCTATAAAAAAACTTATTATTTATTAAAGGGAAAATATTAAATCATAAAATTAAAAAATCATTATCACATAAAAAATTGAATGTTATATGTAAATATATAAGTAAATTTAAAATAGGTTAATAAATTTAATAGAATATAAATACTAAAAGTATGAAATAATATTCCCCATAGTATCTAATAAGAATACTACTATAATGAAAAAAATTAAAAATAAGAATAATATGAAAGAAGTTACAAAAGAGAATTTTGTTATAAGTACAAGTAGTTTATAGATTTAGTTGCGGGTATGAAGATATATATAATTGATAAATATATATAATAATTATGTATATATACTCTTTGTGTGGGTGGATGAGTAGGTGTGTGTGTAATCATTAGTCCTGTTATAGCTGATGGGTATACAATTATTGGGTTTGTGTGTGTAATTTTTGGGTATGCTCATTGGAAATATAGACATTTGGTGTAATAGCATTATATATATAACAATTTAGTGTTAGAGATATGTGATTATTTTGAGAAATACATTTATTGATGTTAAAAAATGATTTTAAAAATTGATAATATATATTTCAATGTATAAATTATTTGGTTATGAAAGGAACAATACATATCAAAAAACAACCCAAACTGATTATGACGTGATTTATATCAATTCAAATAAAAATAAATAATTTCTTGTAAAGAATAAAATAAAATTTCTATAATTAAATATATTTTTAATGATCATTAACGTAATTCTACATAGATTCACGTGCTAGTATATCTTTAGAGGATTAAAACTATATTTCTATGTAGAGAGGTTTATGGATAATTTTATCAAATTTTGAAGGTCTTATGGGGATGCACAATTAAGAGAAATTTTTCAAAAATTATGTAGTGTAATGTATAAATACTATATTTTTTTGACAATGATTATCAAAAAGTTACAATAGGGTTTGGTAACTTGTGCGAGTATGCCACGTGACCTACTCAATTTGTAGAATTTTTTTCAGCTCCATTTTAATTGGTGTTCCTCCTCTCTACTCTCCCATTCAAAATAGGTTTGTGAGGAACCTATAAAAGACATTCCTATCCCTTTTCATTCCTTATATAGTTGTTATAGGGTGATTACTTGGTGGATCTTCACCATAATTGAAATCTAAGATCCACCATTTTATTCATTTTTTTGTTAATTCCTTTTTCTCCAATTCTATTTTATCCTAATGACCACATTGGGCCCTTTTGATTTTTAGGTTTATTTTACAATTTGGTTTTTTGGTTTATAGAGTTTGTGCTCCTTTTTTTATTCTTATTATATTTCATTTCATCAATGATGAAATAGTTTTGCAGATTGAGGTAAGATTTTTAATTTTGTTTCTTTTATTAATGATCCTTGTATTCCAGATGTTTTTTATTTTGATTTAAATTACAATATTGAAATATATGATATATATATATATTATACATTTAAATTATCATTATTGTTTGGTAATATATTGAAAAAACCTTTTGAATTTCATTATTAAATGGTAATTTAATTTTAAATTGTATTTTATGCATTCGAAGAGTTCGATAAAATTATAGTTTTCATTTTATTATATGAAATGAAATATTAATGGTTTTTTAATCCAAATATGATTTATTAAGTATGTTAATTTTTTTATTTTTTTACATAATTTGAAGTCTTTTTTAATTTTGGAACATTTTGGTGACTCCCATGAATTAATTGTGATTTTTTGGAGTGACAATTTAATTACCTTGGTTTTATGGTTCATCTCAAAAAAATATTTAATAGGGATTTTCAAACTTATATTTTTAAATCATTAAGAAAAGTATATTTTAGAGCCTTATGTATGTGATATTTTTTATTGATGGTTACACCATTTTTGATCAACTTTATAATCCATCAAGGATTCTTTTATGCATGTTCATTGATGGTTAAATGAATTTAGTTTTAATATTGTGATTGTGCATATGGGTTGGGGATCTTGTTCTGGGGGTGTTATAAGTGGGATATATTTGATTAGAATGTTATAATTTTTTTTATATAATTTTCATTTTATTGAATTTATGATTTATAGTAGCATACCTTCTATATGTATTAGATGAGGAACACTAGGATACTAGGTTTAAAATTGAGGGATAATTGACTTTCTATTTCATAGATATGTAGTTTCTAGTAGACAATAATTGAATTTTATGATCAATACGGGGGTGTGTAATAGAAGTGGATTGGTGGGAGAAAAATTTGTTGATGAGTTTTTGGATCATTGACATATAGGCAACTGGTTCTACCAATACATGTCAAGTATTTTCTGACTAGACCTTACAGTGTTGTGTCATTTTATATTTTATATGTTATGATTTATTTATTTATTATGTAACATGAAATTTTAATATATATATTTTTGAGTCTCTATTGACATTATTGTAATTTATTATTGATAATGTATGATTATATGATATTCATTCGATTTTTTTATTATTCATTCATTAATTTCCATGTCATTTCATTCTATATGGAATTCACCTTGTCTTTAATTCCAAATGAAGGGTATAAAATGAATTTTAAGTTAATGGGATAATTGTTTCTAATATATATTAAAACTAGAGGAATGAATGATTTTCTTTGGGTATTCAAAGAAAATAATTTTCAAAAAAAAAAATTTTCTCAGTTTTTATCAAATCTATGAAAATGAAATGAAACAATTACTTTCAAATAATTATTTTAAAACAAGTGTGTTTGGATTTTTTTTCAAAGGATAAGGACTCAAGGTGGTATCCCACAAGCCAATGTCTCAAACCCTACATACTAAATTTTTTTGGAATGTATTCATCATATATATTTTAGGATTCTTTGGTTATGGATTTGTGTTGAATTTCTACTTCTCACCTATTGAAGTCGGGTGATACTGAGTAGTGGTGGTGACTTTGGAGTCATATGTCGATGGTGATGTATATATCATGAGATCGATGGAATGTTTTGGGTTGTGTGGTGTATTATATCCTTTATCCATTATCTCTTATTTTTCTTTAATTATTTGGAATGTAAAATATGTTTTATAAAATTAAATTCATGATAGGAAATATGTTTTTTAAGGACTTTAGTTCACATTTATATTATATATTTTTCTTGATTGCTTTGTATATTATATCTATTTTAATACCTAGTCATGATAATTCAATGTATTGAGACTTCATGTAAGTTTTTTGATTTTTAACTATTGTTTATCTATGTATTTTATTAGTTTTAAATTATTCTCATGTGGTTATGTGTGATTACCTCAAACTAGATGAAAACTTGTGAAATTGAGGATGTACCTAAGGCCTTGTGGTGGTATAACTTGGGTGATGTGATGAGTTTACAGGATTTGGTTCATTACTAATTTATATTAGTGAACTCTTAGTATTTTGGGAATATGATTAGGGGTGTTTTGGAAAATTGTTGCTCAAGTGGTTGGTGTAGTGTTGTGAAACACAGCTTGTCCTCGTGATAAACCTTGAGTTACCATGGTTATTTTGAATTTGGTAATTATAATTGTTAATCGTTTATGATATTTTGATATTGTATGTTTCTACACTTATTTATATATAGATCCTAGGATATTGTTTGGTAAATTCCTTGTTTTAGGTTGCAATTACTGGTAATCAAGATGGTTTTTTTATTAAGGTGCATTGTCATTCAAACCATGTAGATTACATGTGAGATCATTCGGGAAACCTTCTAGTCGCTCTCTAATTATTGAAAATGTAATGAAAAATCAAGTTTCTAGGTAATGTGTAGTTGTGATTTTTTGGAATTATTTTTATCTTCAATCCATTATTTATTTAAACCAATATTATGATAGATTATTCTTGTTTATGGGTTATTGAGTGGAAATATTCGTGATTTTTAGGGATTTTTTTTATCACAATTCAATGAATTGATTCTAGATTTCATGTTTGGGCATTTTTTGAAACCATGATCTGGGTGATTTGATTTGTTTTGTGAATGGTTTTAATCTTTTGATTATATAATTTAACGGGATTAAATGTTTTTTCAGAGTTTTTTGTTTTTATGAAAGAAATTATATCGGTTTCCTATTAAATATGGTTATCTCTGGTGTGGGGGAATTTTTGAAAAAGATAAATGATTGGTTATAGTGTAGTTTCTTCTTATGAAAATGGATTTTTAAGAATGTGTTTTTTATAGTGAAATTTTTCCCTTGTTATTAAATTTTGAAATGAAATTATAGTGGATATATTTTGAACATGATTAGTTATAATTGTGCTTTTTAGGCCCTTATATTGAATTTTGGGATGGTTTTATTAAATATTGGGATTTATAATATTTTATAAAGTACCCAAATGTAGGAACTGTAAATTCCAAGAGAAAATGTATTTCGTATTAAATATTGTGATCTACGATATGACATTCCACCCCCCCAAACACTTCCTGTACATTTTTTAGTGTGGTGACATTATCATTTCATCAGACTGTTGGTCATGTGAAACAGTTTCTAATTTGGAATATATCTATTTTTATAGTGACAAGGGATACCTTTAAAGATGGAGTGGATAGATATGTTTGATGTGATAATTTATCCATTAAAACACTTACGAACTCTATGGTGAGGAGCACCATTCCTTTTTTTTTGAGGGATTGGGTTTCTAGTCGTAGAATACCACTTTCCATGTCATACCATTTGAGGTTTTATATTGGCGTAATTTCAAGGATTCCTTCATTCGGCTATCTTATCATGTGAAGGTGATATTTGAAAAGGCATTAATTCTATTAGGTTTTTTAAAGGTAAGTGTTTGGTAAACGATAATATATAATGCTTCACTAGACTGGTCACACTATCTCAAGAGCTAACCATTAGTGAGTTTAATATGATTTCTTTCCTTCCAAGGGGTCTTCAAACAAATATTATTTCTGTGATGTTTCAGTATGGTATTAATACATAAGTGGATGTCGGATATTAGTATATTATTACTAATGAAATGAAAAAACGAATCTAATAGAAAATGAAGTGTTAACCCCATATCATTTTAGTAAGGGTGATCTGACTATCACGTTGATAAATAAATATGGTGATGATGATGAGAAGAAATATTCTAAAGGTATTATTACTACATCAATAATGAAAATTCCATTGGTATTATTCTAGTGTGGGATATATAGACACCATAATCCATATTTTATTAATTCTCATTGGACATATTATCTGTGTGGAATTCATGGTCACCATTAGAGGATTTTTAAGAAGAACCGTTTCTAGAAGAATAAATGTCAAACCCAGCTTTCATCTATGTAGTATCATTTGGGGTTGTTCTTATATTTGAGAGGTATAATATTATAATTTTATTTGGTTGATTCCTATTTGGTATTTTTACATCTTCAAGAGAATTGTTCTATACAATATCTATACCCATTTTCATTTGTATATAATGGATCCAGAGCTTTTTGATCAATGTTCTTGTCTTTTATACAAAATTTAAACCATAGAATGATATTTTTTGGATAGATAACATGGGGATGTCCAAGTTATTTGTTGGCGTAACTAGTATGATAAATTGGTTTCTAGTTAGACATGGAGTGATATCATTTGAAATTACTTTTAGATACTCCTTGATTATATTCTCTATGAGTTTGGCCCCGAGTTACCCACCATATAGTTTAATTTAATGAGTTTATAACCAATGTATTCAATGTTGGTACATTTGTTTATTAGTGCATTCATAATAATATTTTATAATGTGTTGATTCTTTGATTTGGACCTGTGATTTTTTGATGTTTTATATAATGGTTTTTTGATATTTTTTTTCATATAGTCGTTTTAGGTTATTGAAATATTCTGAATTCCTCAAATAATTAGTGAAACATAGATTTCTCTCTGATGTTCATTATTTTTCATAAGGCTACCAGCGGTTACACATATTTTGTAAAATTCTAAATGACGAGGAGACTTATTTCATGATTCATTGTGATTTTTTCATTCTGATGATGTTAACTTATTATACTTTTTTTCAAGGCAAGTTCTATTAATTTATATCCTAGTGGAATTAATGGGTTTGAATATGGTGATAATTGTTTTCCTTTTTTCTGGAATAGAATATGAGAGGCACCTGTAATTGTTGATTTGTATATTGAAATTACATAATTCAATGTTTATAAGATGATTCATCATCTGAACATATAATCTTACCACTATGTTTTTTAAAATCAATTTTGAAATCTATATTTTTAATTTATATTGATTTGGTGGTTGGTGAATCCTAAATTGTTTTTAGTGATTATCCTCAGGAGTTGTATGATCAGACACCATGTTCTTGGTTTCTTGTAGAAGATATAATGAAAGTACATATGTACTTACTTGAGGTGTATTATTCATGTAATTCAGACACATTCTATACTTGTGATGAATTTATACGGGAATAAAGTTGAATAATGGATAGTATTGGGACACTAGAAACTCTCAATTTCCTGTTTTAAAATTTTCCCTATGTTTGGAATGGTTTAAGTTGAGTGTTTGGAATTTTTAAATCTTTTCCATGGAATAATTTTTAGGAATACCATTTGTAAAATAAGGTACGGTGAACCATGTGACCTCTTTAGTTTTTGATATTTGTGACATCATTATTATGACATTTATTGGTATACTATGTGAGTATATTGTGCGAAGGAAATATTTTTTGATGTAATTATTTCTTTTCCTATAATATAATTAGAAGTCTTTACTATCTCCTTCCACACTCAAACCAATAATTTGAGGTGCCTCTTATAAATTCACCAACTTTTACATGGATTTTATAGTTGTTAAAGAATGATTACATAAAGGATCTTCACCATGATTGAAAGGTAACATCCCCACCATCCTTTCAATCATGGATTTCATATCCATCCCATTATACTTAATCCCGGTATATATGTTTTCTAGTTGTTATGTCAATTATTATTCTAATATTATGGGTTTCTCTCTCTATGGTACATGATCACTCCATTACAACATATTCTGGTGGATTTTATCAAATCTGACAATGTTATGAAATTTAGGTAGGTGTTTACTTTTAATTTTATATTATTTGAGATTTGATTATATTATTATTGTTTTTCAAATGATTATGAAATAGATTACTAACTTATATGATATCAAGATTTGAGTTGTCAATGGTTATTCATTTTTTGGGTTTCCATTGAAAAAAGTTGGTTAATATCATATTTCAATAAAACAATGATTTCAAAACGAAATAATATCCATTTTGATTGTATGATAAAATTCCATTGGTTGGTTTCTCTTATTTATTCTCTATTATTTGAAAAAATATGAATTTTTCAGTGGGGTGTATTCATAATGGTTTTATATGTTTTCAAGGATTGTGTTTGATTTATATAATTGTTTTCAATTTTCATTGAATTTATTTTGAGCATGTTTAGTTTTACATGTGATATTTATGGGTCAAATTGTTGAAATCCAAAATAAATTCATAATATATTTTGAATCATATATTTAGTAAGTATAATTTTGTTTATGGTTTGACCCATTTGGTAAGAAACATTTCTTCATCTATGGATTCATCCATATTGAGCACCATTATTATCCCTTATTGAAGATTTTATGCTTCTGTAATCATAGTTTAGTGATTTTTTTTTGATCTTGAGATTTTATATATTGGTTAGGGATCATGTTGTGGGGGAGTTAGTGGTTGGAAGTATTTTATTTTCGTTTTATCCTTTTGGTTCTATGAGTTTCACATAATTTTTTCCCTAATAGTGGTCCACCCCTAGTATCTAACCCATGAGTAACCCTAGTCTACTTAAAGGGTAAAAGAGGGAATATTGATTTTATTTTTTAGATATATTCCCATTATGGAATCCACAATTATGATGATATGTAATTGATAAGAGAAGTTCCACTAATTAGGCTAGTTGAGAGCTATTCGAGTGATGAGTTGTTGGATTGCTACCATGTTATTAGTTAGTTTTTATTGTGCACATTTAGTGTTTCACCATCAGATCCAATGGTGTTACTTCAAGGAATGTATTATATTGTTTATTGAATTTTTTCTTACATACCATGAAATTATATTACATCTTTATTTGATCCTAATTTTAGGTGTTTGTTATTTAGTGTTAATAATTTATTACTTCATGACTTCCCTTGAATTTTCATTGTTATTATTTCATTACATTACATCGCCTTCGATTTATTATAGTTATCAATTGTTTTTTAATTTAACATAATGTGTGTGTAAGGGATTTTAAATTAAAAGTATGGGTTGTTTTCTGAGACATAATGAAAAATTTCAAATGAAATGTATAATTTTGGTTTTAAGAGGCTTGAATTTAAAAAAGAATTTTTATGCATTGGTTTTTTTCCAAACCTATCATATAAAGTAAAAATATACTTTCTTACATTTATTTTTATAATAGTTTCCATGTTTCTATTAACGAATAAATAAAATGGACTCATATTGGTACTCTATTTCCCTTGAGCTCACAACCTACATACTCAAATAATTGTGTATATATTCTTTTTTTCTTTTGTATGATTCTCAGTTCTTGGTTTTGGGATGTGTTGATACTTCCCTGCATTGGGATATGGGTGATGTTATGTTATAGTGGTGACATTGGATGAGTGGGGTGACAATGTTTTTTTCCTTCTGATATCTTTTCACTATTTGAGATTATGTTGTGTTTTGGGCATTTATGCCCTTCTTTATTACTTGGGTTTCTATATTTGATTTTCAAAATATTTATATAAAATGTATTTAGTGATTTTAATGGTGTTTTAGTAAAATATTTTAGTTATTTATAGTAATAAATTATTAAATCGTTTTTCAATTTATCCATTTTATTCATGGGGCCTGATCATGTAATGAATGGAGACTTCAAATTGGGTTTTTATGGAACACGATTTTTAACATTGAACTATTTTGGGTAAAATAATGTCCATGTGGTTACTTTTGATTGCTTAGAACTAGTATCCAACCCATATGGATTGAGAATTCACCTTAGGCCTTATAGTGGGATGACCCAGGTTACATGTCAGGTTGACTTGATAGGGTTGTCACACATTGCATGTGAGTCATTATGATTTTAAGAAGAATCCAATGGGTTCATCCCTCCTAGTTTATCTTATGATTGAATAAATATCTTTATAATTTGGAAGGATTCTGAAATTATTATAGAAATATAAAAACCTAAGATTAATGACAAAGACAGGGAAAATGATAAAAATATTTTCCATGGTGAAAATAATAGTTTTTTGATCAATAGAAAAAAGAAACTATGATATTATATATATATATATCAATAAATGTATTATCATTTTTTAAAAGTCATTATACAATATTTAATGAAACACTTTTAGTGCTACCACAATTGTAACAGTAATATATTCATTTATAATTTATAACTTCACATTTATACTGTTATACTTTTTTTTTAATCTACTTCTAACATCATCACATGGTGAAAAAAACTATTATTGTAGCATAATTGAGGAAATAAAATATTGTTCCTGAATTATAAAATAAAAAAATATTGGCATGATATGTATCATGACATGGTGGCATTTAAAAGGGAATAGTTTATTAATGTATATATTATGTTGTGGCATGAAAAAGATGGAATATTATTTCCCTTATTGAATATTTCCATCAGTCTCCCACTTGGATTAAAGACTCAAAAACATGGAACACATTCACTTTATACAACATAATATATTACAATATATGAATCCATATCCAAAAAATCTTTTTGGATTCATTTAAAAAATCTTTGGGAAAATAAACCATTTATTTTCACTACATGATGTTTCAAATAACAAAATTAGAAAATATATCCCAAAATTCATTTAGATATCAATCACAACAATTTTCAATTATCTCACAAATTATTATACAATGTATTTTCAACAAAACATAATACACATTCACACAACCTAAATATATGGACCCATGGGAGTTTATAGAATTGATATCAATTATGAATTGCCTAAAACATAATTTCATACAATGAATTAAAATGAATCAAGTTACAATGTTGTATTTGACATGATATGTAACAAACACATGTTTCTCAATAACTGTCACCCAATAGGTAAGATATAGAAGTATTTATAATAATATAATATATTTGATGGATACATTGAGTGAGATTCAGACATCAATTATTTCAACACTATACACCCAACTCGTATGATATTTACACTCAATGTACGGACTAACCCGATAGGTATAAACATATCATGAAGATCACCTATGAGGATGATCACATATCCAAAGACTGATTATACTAGATAAGATCATATCATATAAATTATATTTGAATAGGTAAACACTTCCTTAGTACATCTAAATTCAGGGCTCAAATTTCATTATATTATAAATGATAACAAAACCTATCTTAGTTAAACATCAACTAATTACATGACCAATAATATACTCAATAACACACTGATTATCATATACATGGATATGGAAGAATAGTGTTATTAATGAATAAATTTAATTTTGAAATGATTTTATATATAATAACGTTTAGGAATTCAATATTAAATATTCACCACAAGCATACTGAAGACATAGTTTATGGCGCATCATGTGGTATACATTATGGTTCATACCGTACAAAAAAAATTGTGTATCAGGAGAATAATACATATCTCTATAAAAATTCATACATAATCTGACATTATAATTTCATTGTAGCCTATAATACTATATAAAAACATTAGTTATGAATAACTAAAAGTCATAAATTGTGATGTAAATTATAATTTAACATCATAAATGTTTACATTCAATAGAAAATAATGTTAAAGTGGAGACGTCGATTTTTATAAGATGATAAATACTATATTCCCAAACACATTTAATAACAATAAAACCCGTATATATATATATATATGTCTACCTTATCATATCCCATATGAAAAACCACATGCAAGACCATTTATTGTTTTTCACTTTAGTTATTTATTAAACTCATTATATATCAATGTAATTATTTTAATGTCTTTATATGACCAACTGATAAAACCACCTAATAAATTCCTTTAGTTAGTTACATCTATAAATATTGTTTTTGATAAATAATGATGTGTTTATGAATCATATTCCCAATGATAAAGTCAATGAAAATAGTATCTATAGTACATTATTCCACATTATGAAATGATATGATGTTAATAACCTCTATTATCAAATAGAAACATGGTCAATCATTATCTATAAAATAATAGAACCTCTATATTTTTATATTTCCTTTGAGTTTCTTTTTAATATGAAACAACTCATTAAATTAATATCATTCATCCACCACACATCCTAAATAACTTTGCGAAATAAAGTGACATTCACATTCAATATATTTATTTTTCATATAATTTTATTTTCTTTAATAACATTTAGAAAATCACAATCCTCTAAGAATTACATTTTCTTTAACTAATTACATGTAAAAATACATAATTTAATTTATGTTAGATATAAAATGTATATTATATATTGGGAATATTTAACAAAAAATATTAACAACAATATATCATATGGAATTATATTTTTTTATTATAATATTTTGAAATTAATAATTGATTATTTAAAAAAATTCTTGGGTTAAGAGATTAGAAATACTTTGCTATATTTTATAAAATATAGAGAAACTACCATTATAGAAAAAATTAATTTTACAAAAATCATTATTTCATTAATGTTATAGAGTTGAATCAATGATAATTTTTTTTCAAAAAAATAATAATATTCTATTATATATAACAAACAAATTCTATAAAAAATTTATCTTATCACGTAAGTGAAATATAATCAGAATGTACACATTTATAATTCCAATCAACTACAACATTAATGTTACACACAATGTATAACTTCTAAATCTAGAGAGCTATTACTTCATTAGTCGAGTTACCACTTTAACCTATAACCATCTATAATTCTTCAATTTTAAAAATTGATTTATATAAAAATTAATTGTCTTTCTTATTGTTTTTATTATATAACATTCAAAAATGAAGTATTTATTATGATCACTAAATACATGATATTAAAATTCCTTATATTTTCTTATTACCTAATGGGTATTCGTGAAAATGCATCCTCTAATATATTGATTTCCCACCATGAATATACATACCTTCCCTAGAATATTCTTTATTTATATTAGATGTTAGTGTAAATTCTATATTCCTTTTATTCTAATCCTTTTGATAAATCATTTACCCTTTCAATTCTTTACCATTATCATGGAACTTAATTTTCATTATTATATGTCCTTCGTATAAATCCTTAATATATGGTTGAGTTGGGGTAAACTTTAATTGACCTTATTCATATATTAATTCACATTAAACTATCAAAAATCATCTTGTAGTGATTTTAGAAGGACATATAAGGCTAAAAAATCCTAATAGGTGGACATAATCTCTCTAATTCATTTGTAATCAAAAAAAAGAATACATTAATGGAGGGATAATTATTTTCAATCAACTTACATTAAAATAATGATTTTGAATGTTTATATCACTCTCATAAATATATTTTACTTAATAGAAATTTTGAAGGTAATCTATTATCCAAAAATCATGCATAGTATAATGATTATTTTCATTATTGGGATTTATAAAAATAAAGAGAAATTCAGATATATAAAAGAAAAATATAATACTTATTATTAGAATATTTCACTTTTTAATAGATGAATCTATAGGAGGATTTTCTGGATGTTTTTACTCTAATACTTATAACATTACTTATTTACAAAAACTATAATAGAATTATTATATCAGTCCAAAAGGTTACATAAAATAGAATTTAATTTCTCCAATATTGATCTCACAATTATGATTAATGAGGTGAATCCAATTATCTCTATAAAAAATGAATTTATTGAATTGTCAAAATGTTTAAAAAAAATTAATATGGAATATGATTTAATTTTATCCTAATATAATGAACAGCAGTGTAAAATACATAATATCTATCCATGGTATAAGATTTTTATTTCACTAAGTAATGATTATAAATAATCTTTAATCTCATAAATAATCTATTTATATAGGTGTTACTTCTAATTATATCATATTTGACTCTTAGACAGTTAAGTGGAAAACCACATTCACAATCCATCATAGGGGTAAACTATACTCTACTCCTAAGGTATTAAATCTTATATGGTTTCCTTGCTAGGTGTAATCAAACTCGTATTTCAAACATTAGAACATTGTTCTTTTAATGTAACCAATAAATTCCTAACCTTACAAAAGATAATATATTGGAATCCAACTTTGGCATCACCAATCCATTTAGAAAACATAGATATTGAAATGTGTCACTTAAGAAGGAATATAAATTTTTCTATTTTTATATTGATATAAAATAATAATATATTTTTCCATGTACCCCATTTACATATATACATTCTTTTAATGCTTTGTTTTTGAATATTGAATCCTTCCACCTACTGAATATGTTAAAACCATATAGTTGAGTAACTCTTTTGACAACTCATATCATGCGTTACTGACCCAAATTAAAATTGAACTATTTTTGCACATATCCTACTATATCTCATTCATTAGGTATATAAAAAAATTTCATTTAAAGGAATTTATCATGTATAACACAGAATACACACTAGTGTAAGCCTAGATTTACACGTAACCAACCCTTATTATTCAATAATGATTATAGGCTACCCAACTAGTGAGATGTTCAAACCAAAGTCCCATTACCCATGATATATTAATCACTAATTACTAATACTTCCTCAAAATTATAATAGAAAATAATTTTAAACTATTATTCAATTCAATGTTCAAGGTTATAAACCATGAATAATACAATTTCATCTTTGAATAACACTAAATCAATGGTAATAACTTTCATGTAACTCCTTAAATACATGTGTTATAACAAAATTATATATTTTATGTATGAATTATTTAAATAATATATTAATTCATAATATAAAAAATTTATATCTATGACTAATGCAAGGAATAATACTAAATAAATTAATATTTCATTAATTTAATTATCGGATAAATATTTATAAACAATTGAAATATAAATAAATTATAATTTTTTTAATTTAGGCATTCTTCATAGATATTCTATAAAATAAATAAATATTAAAATTTCACATTTTTTTAATATAAAATATTTTATATTTTAAATTTTCAAGGAATTCAATATAAACCCATTTATATTAAAAAGATTTTTTATTTATTAAAACTTTTTATATTATATAAAATTTTAATGTTTATTCTAATTATTTTATATAAATTAAAAATTATTTATTATCTGAATATTTTATTTTAATATAAACAATTTATACACACATTTATAAAGAAGTCTTAAATTATTATAATTTTTTTATAATTTTTCTTATTTTAAAATTTATACCTATTTATGAATTATTCACCAAGTATATGAAATTCAAACCTAGATCATATCCCCCAAAAGTTTATTTGTGGTTTAAATACCCCTCAAATTCATTGTGCTCCCTTCGATGCCATAACATGAATGTCTTTTAGAATTTAGCAAATAATAATTTTCTTTTTAATTTAACAAACAAGTATAATATTTGGATATAAATCACAATATGGAATACCAACATGTGTAAATTCATGACAAGGTGAAATAAATAATTCATTTTATAGACTACAACATGTTTATTCCATGATGAATGCTCGTTTCAAGGGGAAACCATATGAAACTTTTCCCTTAACTATATTTTATATATGGTAACAACATAAACAAAAGACTTTTTAGATATATAAAATAAATTTTTGTTATATGGTTTTCACATATATAATGGAATATTAACATCTACCAAGTCACATTCTATTCTCAAGGGGGGATACAATCAACATACACTGAAAAAGTAACCAGACTACCAAAATATGGGCTTATGAGAAAATGATGCACTGTAATTTGTGATAAATTTTGATATCTATTTTAAAAAACCATGAAATGGGATAACAATATATATAGATCCAAGCCATTTCATCTAAAAGTTATACCATGGTTTGGAAATCTCCATGAAACATTGAGGTTTTACACAAAACAATACATAGTTCTTCAAAGATCATTTTTATAGTTTCTTCATTCATTAAAGTATTCAATTCAAATGAGATGGATGTGGATATGAAAAATTTTTAATAGTGGAAAATGTTTTTATAGTCACAAAAAAAAAATATAGTCAATTATGAAACATAAAATTTATACCCATATTAGAATGAATAAAATAAATGAAGAAGGTTATACCTTTTCCCGATTTTTCTAAAATATCCAATATTATTGACAATTGATAGATAATGATTACAAGGAAGAATTAAAAATGATTATTAATTATAGATAATAGATAATCTATATAAAACATTATAATCTTTAGATTGATTCCTTCTTCCTTATGGTTTAATATACCCTCAGTTTTAAAGATAACGTGATATAGAAAGTGGGAGAACTTTAGCCTTAGGAGAATGATCAGATTCAAATCCACAAAAAAAATTATTTATATATTGTAATCCTATAAAAACCATGGATTATAAAAATTATTTTATATTAAATTATTTTCTTGAAAAACATTTCAAAATATAAAACATTTGTAACTGTTGATACTTAATTAGAGATTAATAGTTAAATATTTAAACTATTAACTAGGAAATTCAAATGCCTCAAAACATCAAAGAATGATGAACACACAATTATAATAGATGAAGATATAGATAGTATTTTTATAATTAATTATATTATTAACATAATATTTTAAATTATATTATTTCAATAAAAAAATGTGTTCAACCAGTTTAATCGCATTAAACACCGAACTAAAAATAACTGTAGAAAATTATTTAACCATTAAAATGAAGTTTTAGAATTTTTGGGTAAATAAATATTTATCTATATTTTTACATAAAAATAATGTACATTCTTAATACTAGTACATTGATAAAAATTCAATTACTGCAGCTAAAAATATAATAAGAGTTTTTTATGTTATAAAAGTTATCCATTCTAAAAATTTTATTTTTATGTGTTTTATGATACAAAACTAATTTTTTTATAGAAAAATATATTTTGGATATGTATAAATTATTATCAAAAAAAATTGTTTTTAATTTATAGAAATTATGAATCAAAACAATTAAAATTTTAAAAAAAATTATTTTTCTATAAAATAGATTACATTATATTTTTATGTTTTATTTTTAAATTTAAATTATAAAAATTGACAATTATAATTCCTAAAATTACAAATCATATAATGAATATTCACCCCAATTATACAATAGTAGTAATTTTTTATATTTTTCATAAATAATTAAATTTTTTCTTAATAATGAAAATATATTTTTTTACCAAAACTATAGATTTTATGAATTTATAATTATGTTAAAATGAAATAGAAGTTTATAATACCATTTATTGAAAAAGGATTTATTTAATATTTGAAATTATATAATTTAAAAAATCAATGATCTATTTTGAAAACATATGATTAACATTTTAAAGATGCATGTAATATTATCAATGTGAACTATTTTAAATTTTTTAATAAACTTTTATTTTGGAAAAACATGGTTTTGGATGGATTTTAAATCCACATGTTTTATGATAATAAATATATTTGTATCATTAAAATTGAATACATTAAATATTTTACCCTATACAAAAAATTCACGGCAAAAATACACTTTTCCTCAAAATTGGTTTTATACCTTACATGTGCTTATATTAAAATTTGATTTTAATAAAAATATAAATTGTATCCAATAAATTGGATTTAATAAATTGAATAGTTATTTAAAAATTATATAACAAGGGTAACATTATTTTCAGGAATTTAATTTGAATTACCTAGCTAAAAACAAGTTGACATTATAAAACAAAAAATATTAAAAGTGAAAATTTTATGAGTAAACCAAATAGAAACATACTTAATACATGTGTAAATATTAATAGTTTTGTTATTATTTTCCTCATATCATACCACAAATCCATGATTTTACATTTTCTAGTCTTTTTGAAAATTGAAACATGTGTCATGTTTATATTAAGTTGATATTTTTATAAAAATGTCAATCTCACCACAGAAAAAAGTGGAGTCTCATCATCCTTTCAAGAACCATAAAATAATTTGGTTTACATCTAAAAGAATTATAATTTTCCTTAATTTATAATTAAATTCCATTTCTATGATATTTTGATCTCAATATATTTTCTTATAACATTTAATTTCAAGTAGTCTTCTAGGGGAATGATAACAAACCTAACATGAGAATATTATTTTCATTTATACATTTATTTTCATTCAGACTTTCCCAAATATAATTTTATAATAATTATTTAATTATATAAATACTATTTTATTACATATCAATATTATACTAATTTAATAATTACTGAAATTAATTCCCCATTACTATTATGAAAAATGAAATTATCCTTACATTATTGTCTTGACTACTACCTCCATGGAGAGATGATTTCTATTTGTTACCAATGACTCTATTATCTTGTTATAACATAGAAATTTAATAATAAATTTAATATATATAATATAATAATTATTTGAAGATAAATATTATTATACATCATTTTTCTCTATCATTCTTCAATGAATTAAAATCATAATTGTGCAATGTATAGAATATACCGCCACAATTTAACATAATTCATTTTTATTATTGTTTATTCCTTTTTTAAACTATATTTAAATATGAATTATCACCATAAAATTATATATATAATATCATTATTAAATTTTTATAGTGATTTTATAAAAAATGACTTTGGAAAGCATAACCATCCTTTATTTATAGTATGTTAATTTTTAAGTAAATATGACCTCCTAATTAAAAAATGATAATAAATGATATCATGGATGAATATCAAAAAATAATAACTGAAGATATATGATATAAATAAGAATTTTTTTTTATGTTTTTGGAATTGTAATATTTTTTTTAAACTAATGAATTATGATCATAATGTAGGTTAGAGAAAAATTAATGAAACATGGAAACAATTGATTTACTTATTTAAGTATCATATCCAAAAATCCCATAGAATCAAATTATAAAAATATAAATAATTATAAAATATAAATCAACATAACTTGTATTATCTTGGAATGATGATGTAAGATCCCAATTTCATTGAATTTTTTCCTTATTTATAAAATGGCTTAAATATATACATGTATTTTAAATAAATGAATATTTGGTGTGTGAGATAGGTTCTATGGTTTCTTAACGTTTTATGGTACTATAGAGTTAAAAATAGGGCCTTCTTGTGCAAGTTGCATGGTTTACACATGGTTAGGGAAGACCATGTAAGGGGGATCCAAACCACGTGGTTTAATTTATTGTCATTCTTAATAGTTGGTGCATTCTTTTTCAAACCATTCGGGACTCCCTAGGATTCTATGTGACTCAAAACATCTTGGATAGTGGAAGGATCACAATTTTTGCAAAATTTGTACTATAGTATGGCTAAACCATACGACCCATTAACAAGGGTAAAATTACTAAACTAACTGCTTAGTATTTTTATGCTCTCACCCAGTTCTCCACCACTTTTTTCAACCTCCATCCCTAGTCACAATCCTAAACATTCAATATATATCAAGGATCAGTATCCCTCTTTTCTAGGCTGTTTGGAGTGTCGTTGGTCACATATTGAGGCTTTGGGTAAGTCTTATCCTTCTATTTCTTCTCTTATCATGATTATGGCTTGTATAATTGGCTATATCCTCTTGAATCCCTAAAAACATATTTCTCTAGTGGATTCTTGTTTAAGGATTTGATGGGATCTTGAATCTAGATATATAGTTATGGTTAACAGTGTTTTCTTATTGAGAATCAATGTAGGTGGTCTATAAATTATATCCCATTGTTTTGTTATAGAGTATGGCATGTGTGGTGGTGATATTCCTTATTTCATGATATGTGATTGCATTCTTTTGTATGAATTGGTAATACAGTTTGTTATGTGGTGATTTAAACCCATCATTATTCATGGGGAATAAATTGAGGATGGTTAGGACTTTTTAGGGCCACCCATGGGGTGCGCCAATATTTCTAATCATGGAAATTTTTTTTAGTTAATCCTACAATTTCATTATGCGGAAATAGAGACATTGATAATTATGTTGAAATGGCTCATTTGTTTTTATAGGAAACTATTGGTATTTTAGTCTATGTATTTGGCCTTGTCATTAGGGATTGGTTGGAATGATGTGGAAAAATGGAGATCAAGTGTTAATGTAAATATGTACAATGGATATCAAATGTATAATGGATGTACATAAATGGATAAGGAATATTAAATCTAAAATATAATATATTGGATAATATATGTAAATTTTTTATTAAGCTAAATGGTTCATGGAATGTGAAATAAAATTTGGTTAAATGGGGGTTTAAATGTAAATGGTAAATGTGAGAATTGTTTAATGCTAAATATTGACTAACATGTTGAATGGTTATGGAATGTGAGTGAACCATTTTTTATTTTTTGTGATATAGAATACATTGTGAATGGATAAAAAATAATTTTCACATAGATCGTTGGTATGGGATAAAGGAATCATACTCCTCCCATAGGCACGATTGGATTGATGCTCTACTCAACCCGAGAAGGCATGAGATAGGGTGTCAAACAGATCCTCTGGGCCCTAATGTTTGTCATAGATGAAACTACATAGACTGATGCTATGAGGTTCCTATAAAATAAATTATTTTTAAATGGTATTTGATATTTTTATAAGGTAAATAACATATTCCTTATAATTAGTAAATGATTGGGTTTTTTGGATACCTAATTGATATAAATCCATAACTCCTTAACCGAGTAATGAAAATGGTTTATGAAAATATTGTTGCAAAATGGAACTCATGTTATCTCTTATTTTACTTTTTCATTTATTTCATACATGCATGTACTATATTTTTAGACATGATATTTTGTTGACACAACTACTGTTGGACTATTGAGTTGAACTCACACCGTTCTCAGGCTTCCATTGGGTGCCTTTGAAGATTTCAAGGTTGTAGGTCAAGACAAGGATAAAGGCCATATGCTAGGGAGTTTAGCTGGACATGGGACATGTATGGATTGGGATTCTAACATTGAGTGAGGGAAATTTTTTATGAGTTAGCTGTTGGTCCTTGTATTGGGTTCCCTTTCACAATTGGTACTATTACCTTGTCATGACGCGTATACTTCTTTTGATTTTATTGTGACCTGTTTTGGAAATGGTTGGTAATGAATTTTTCTACTTAATTTTTATTTCTTCTTTTTTTATTATGGTTCACCTATATGAATTACTCTAATACAGAGTATATAGTCTCCCACTTTTTTATATTATGACCTCATCACTATTCTATAACCTCCGGCATATAAGGTGTCATGCATGAGGTTATGTGGCGACCCAACATGGTGTCCCTGTCAGTGGATTCTTGGTCGGGGATGTTACAATGTTTTATCATATTAGGTATTTTTTTAATACATACAATTTGGGATTGTGTATTGGAGATTAAGAAATGTCATTTCATGGAAATGATCTCATTCATTGGAGTTTCTAACATATGTATGAGGGAAAACCCAAGTACCCAATGTGGGAATTGTTGTTCTTGAGTTGTCTTGTTATGGTTGAATGTTATTTAACCATTGGGTGATTAACTTGTTTTGTGGTTATATTTTTTTATGTTATTTTACTTATGGAGGAAATTCCATGATGTTGTGCATTCATGCATCATTTTAGGAACATAGGGATATTATTAGGCCCCTACCTTAAATAGTAAAGAATCTTATTATTAGTTTCTAATTTAGTGTTACATCTCATCGAGGATAATTTTAGGTTAAGAGTGGTAGTGAATTAGGGCACAAATCATAAATAACAAAACCATTAACATGCAATGTGGTAGCTTCCAACAATATCTATTTCCAATATAGGATAGAAACATTTAAAGTAAATCATGGTTTCTTTTCATTTTTAATCATCTTAAATTTTCTTTTAACCCATCCATGAATCTATTAACTATTAAATCTTCTGAAAAACATTTAAAAAATATGGGATGATCATAAAAATATAAATAAGGGATGCACAAAGTTTAAAAAATGTGATCAATGTTAAAACATGTAATCTATGAAAAATTTAACATAATGTCATACTTTTCACCTTTATAAAGTAGTAAATACTCTTCACTGAATATAAGATCATTTAATACCCTTTTAATAACCAAAATATTACCATAAACCCTTAGAATGAAACATATTATATATAATGCTAACTTGTTACATAATCATACATAAACAGAATAAACATATATGTCAATTTCCATACATATCATTAAATGGAATAGTCATATGGAAGAATTCCATACTAAATACATTAGATGTTATAACGTAACCACCCATCAATTATTTATCAAAAAACAACCCTTATCTATTTTATCATTTAACCATCCATAATTGGTTTATCATGTAACCACCCATCAAATTCCCAAGTACAATTACATAATCATAAAAAATAAAATATTTCAATTGTCAACATTTCAATCATAAAATTTTCAATAATGATGAATCATTATTGGATATAGTGATACCATTCATAAAATCAATCTCAATACCAAAATTCCTGATAATGGAATATGATATTTTATTTTTATTTAATAAATTTTTTTCTTGATGGGGAATCCAACTACCCAAATGGTCATAACAACGAAAAAGTGGTTGTTGACACATACATTAAAAATATTTTCTTATATTTTTTTGTAAAGAATGTAAATCACGCCATATAAAAAGATTACATTTGAAATACATTGAGTGAAATTATAATTATATGTCATTTGTTAAACACCATATAAATTAAAGTGTTTTATATTGTTAAAATATGCCTCAATTAACGGAGATTGAGACAAAATACCTTACCATTAGTTTTATTCCTCGAATATTTTCCTTAATCATCTAAGTAATAATCATATGCTAATTTATAAATGCTTTAGAAAATTTTTCATGTTTATTATTTCTTTTAAATCACTTATTAACATGTTATAATAATTAAATAATTATTTAAGTTAATATCATATGTTTTCTAAAAATTTGGTACATGAATCAGAAATGAAAATAGTTTAATGTCACTAGTCAAAGTGGTCATAAGTCCATCATATCTAGAATAAAATTGATTAAATAATTATAACTTTAATACATTAATTATAATGTTTAAATCAATCCATTAATATATGGTATGAAAAATGAACAATGTTATAATCATGGATATGGTAGGTTGTACGTATGCATGAGTAACCTTCACATTTTCATTCATCATTAAAAAAATAAGGTAATTATAATTTTACTTTTAAAAAATAGTCATTATATAATTATAATCATAATAATAATTTTAATATACTGATATATATGATATAAGTGTTGTGTTGAATAACAATGATTCATGTTGCTTAGTGGTGGTGATAATTCACATGTATGCAAGAAAACACTATCATTTTTATGTGCATGGAAATTATGAACTGAATAGAGATATTAATCATTTAAATTGATAAATATGTATTTAATATCAAATATAAACATTTCTTAATTTATTATAACCATTCTGGATAGATGATAATAAAAAACAAATTGTATTGGTTGGCAAGGCAGTGGTCATCTGTACAGACAAAAGAAATGTTCATTTACCATTTGGTGAAATTGTAGATGGATTTTTCTGTTGATATTAACGTTATAAAATATTATTATATTTATGATACCTGATTTATTACTTCATTAGGTGTTAAGAGGGATTTAATGGAAGAGGAATAAGAAATAAAATTGAAACACATAAAAGATGATACCTCTTCTTCGGTTGATCCCCTTTGTAGAATAGCTTAACACCTTTAAAAGGGTTTTTTGACAAACATTATGCCTAAAAAATATGGATAGGGATATTAGTAAAGTGGATTGTAAGAGATTAACTAATACAAAATTCTTTTTAAGTGTTAGTATTAGTGAATAGTGGGTACCTTTTATATGAGAGTGGAGGGGCACCCTTGGAAACTTTTATAAAATTAATCTAATATAAATTGCATTTGGTATAAAATGGTATAAAAATAATATATTTCCAATAAATTATGATCATGGGTCTCATAAACATCATCCAATTAAAATATAACTTGTTTGGAATAATTTTTAATTCTTATCATTTGTGATTAACCCTTATTTTAGTTTTTTTAATCTTACCGTGATATCTTGTCATTTACACATTTTGGGTTACTGTAATTACCATAACATGTAAAACGATCAAAAATAGTGAAATTGATGACATATTAGTACATATAAGAACCATTTGAACAAATTATACATTTTTCGGTATATTATAATGTTCAATAAACTATTTTATACTTTCAGATACCAAGAGTGTCAATTCTGACACTATTCATTTGTTGACATTTATAAAATACCATAACTATATCATTGGTTAGAAAGAATATTTTAAATAGACACCAACATGAAAAATATATCTATAAAATTCCTATATGACAAAAATTAAGTCAAATAATAATTATTTTAATATTTATAAAATGTTTTTTTTTTGGTATTTTCAGTAATTAATAAATTATTACATCATCATTATTTCATTATTAAATTTATTTATTTAGTATCTATAAATTATAAATAAATTATCATGTTGTTGGTAGTATTTTTTCCCTTCTAATGACTATTTATATTTGAATATATCCTATATATAACTCTATAAAAATACATTAAATTGTAAAAACAAAAGTGTAACAAAAATTACTTTTAATTGAATATAAAATTATAAATTTATTAAATTATCAAAGTGGATCCATGTGGACCAAAAATATACCCAATGATTCTCATGGATAGTATACTATAACAAAATTTTGTTAGGATAATTGTTCGGGTAGTTTTATATTATTATAATATTATTTTTAATTGTCATTTACCGAATTACCGTTCATCGTGATTATAAAATTTATTACCAATATTACTATACATAATATAAAAAATTAAAATGAACTATTTTAAGAACCTAGATCTTCATTTTAGGCATGGATCTAGATTTTAGGTTGTTTTTAATGGAAAATGAAAAAGTTGAGATTTTATATGTACACCCTGTGTTCATTTGATTACACACCATGTACTCAATTTCCGCGTATAGGTCGTGAAATAAGAGAGTACGTGGATGTGTGATGACTTTGCAGAACGCTTAAATCATGGGTCGGTTAAGGATAATACATGGCATGTAAATTTTATTAATAGGCCATGTAGTTTTCCATTTAATTGATATATTAGAATTGGGTCGTGTCTCATGTCCCAAACTATCATCTTCACCTCGTGGTTTATATAGGCGTGCGACAAAATGACCAGAGAACATCGAACCCCAATGAATTCTCTATCCGATCATTGATTGAGATGTCGTTATGTTTGTTGGAATCCCACAAGTGCGTTCTCAAAACCCCTAGAGCATTTCATCCTGATTTGTCATCTATTCTTTGTTATTCAAGGACGAACCTTTTTCACCATTTTGTAGATCTATGCCGATTCAAGACGATTTAAGTTCTGACGTTCAATGATATCGATCTTGTGGCATCGAGGTATGTGGTTTTTGCCTTTTTTTTGTTCTTCCTTGGATTATATGTGGTAAATTTGTCTCATACCCATGTTTGGGGTATTGGGTGTTTTAGAATTAAACCTGATTTATTACATATTATGTTTTAGTTGATTGATAAAGGGTATTTTTATATGCACAAGGTTAGATATATTTTTTATGTAACACCAAATTAGTTCTTTTACCTTGATTGATTTCTAAGGAACATTTGGTCTAGAATTCCTGTAAGGATTACATTATTTTCCCTGCCTTGTTTTGTTAGGATGGAGTTACAAATTATATTAGATTAAAGTGATATTAATTGTGGATGTTTAACGAAGGGGAATTTGATTGTGAGAGCTTCCCAAGGTAGGCTCATTTATATATGTTTTACCATTATGTTCACCGAGGGGTATTGACATTGAGGGCTTCCACTTGGTCATCGACCTGGGGATTTGGACTGTGAGAGCTACCTAGGTTGTCGTATATAATTTGTTGATGTTATTCGGACCAAGGGTTATTGATCATGAGAGCATCCAATGTGGTAATTATTAAATTATTGGTGATAAGTTAGACCAAAGGAGATAGACAGTGAGAGATTCCTAATGCGTCATTATTAAATGAATTGTAGTATTGTTAAACCAGTGGGATTAGATTGTGAGAACTTTCACAAAGTGTAATTATTGAATAATGGAATTATGGTGACGAGTCATCCAAGACAAAGAATAATATTATACTTAGGGTTACTGGATTGTTTAGATAGAATTCTAATATATCTGTTTTTTTACCATTACACACGGGGATATAGAGAATAGGATACATCCCAAGATTCCTGATTCAAAGGATGAATAATAAATTTTAATGAATGTAGTTGAAAAATATAGGATTGTTTATTTTGAGTACTTCATTGTTTATTTCATCATTTTTCATATTTCCATATATATATATATATTCACTGATAGTTAGGCACCGATCTTTTGGTGGATACCTACTGGGATACATCTCACACCATATTGGGTCATTCTTTTGGACCCAAAAATATTATATGGTTTCATGTAAATATAACGGAAAGTGCCCCTCTTCATCTGGTACATGATTTCTGTTGGATCTTCAGAGCATGGAACCAATCTGAGGCTTGTGATGCTACTGGTGTTTACAGTTTCTCTTATGTTGGTTTTCTTTATTAAATTTCAGAATTATGACATTTTTGGATATTTTCATGGTTACGTATTCCATGCATCATATATATATATATATATATAGGTTTATATTGGATTTACTTTCAGTATTCTGGTACTTATTTCTGTTGGAATTAATAGATTCAATATAGTTTACTATTTTTTTTTCTTATGTGTATACTCTGCCAATGAGGTAATAGTTTCCCTAAAATCACAACTTTCCCCTCGCTAATTTTCGATAGCCTCTGGAATTTTTGGAAATGTGCATGATGTATTGTGACCAACCGGCTACGGGGCACCTTTGGGAGACACTCTAATCTGGGATGTTATAATGTGGTATTAGAGGGTTTAATTATTATTTTCATTAATATTTTAACCAATATACTATGATATGAATTAATAAGTAGTTTGTGATATGATACGTTTGGGAGTAACTACCCAGTGTACTGAGAAAATCCATGTTACCTCAAATATTAATATTTTCTAGCTTTTTGAAATCGTTATTGTTGATTTAATTTTACCATTGGGTGACCACGTATTTGGTGCTTTTATGATTGATATAATTATGGTTCAATTTCTATTTCAACCCAATGAGATGAGGGTTTTCAATGTCATGTGTCATATATGAACATTATAGAGATCACATGTCTGGAATTCTTATCATGCCAATTAGGGTGTGTTGCTGTTTGCATGTTGTTGTGATATATTTTGTGCTAGATATGAATGATGTTGTGATATATGTAGGAAGTAAATAAATTTTATTGTTATAGGGTATTGGAATATGTGATGTTTCATTCAAATGGATTCCATGATTAAGTCCCATATGTGCTATGGGCCCTCTTGGATTAGAATTTTGTGGATCATGATTGATCATTAGTTTAATTTAGTTAAGATATGACATGAGTAAGGATTCCAAACATTGATTCGATGGGAGTATAGGCTCTCAGGGATTGGAACATGGCATTACGTGGAAAAAATTTATGTGTTTAGGTGTTTTAGAGATGTTTCGGAGGCTTACTATATGGAAACCTGGACAACCCAACTTGTGATGTCTTGAACAAACACCATGTGTTATTCTATTCAAGAGGAACTGAATTTTTTTAATTACATGCCATATACTATATGTAAAAACCTTGTAGTTGATGACTATGTGAAAAGATACATAGGGTTAATAAATGATTGGTAGAACATGTCGTCTATTGGGTGTACACGTATTGTTATAAAATACCATGTATCACGCCATGTGACTAATGGCATGGGTGGATGAAACTTACATTTTACACATCGTGTCTAGATTATACTGTCCACGTAGTAATTGACCATGTTTTCAACTGCGTGACTAATGATATGGGTGGATGGATATTATGTGGTACATGATGTGTCTAGAGTGAGCTCATCGTGTAGTGTTACACAGGAAGAACCAAGTAGTTCAAGCCATGTAAGAGTACTTGGGCAGTGGGAAATATTGATGTTCATTTCATGTTTCTTGATGAACACGCCGTGTGTATGGGGTGTTACATGATAAGGATGGAAGAGGTACACTCTCATGTTATGTCATATATGGAACATATCGTGTAGTAGTTCTACATACCATGTAACCCTCTTTTGCAAAGCATTAATGATTTATTTCACTTATTCCATTATTACACTTTTAAGTTGTTGTCCATGATAATCATCAACTAAAGAGTGTGAATAACCCTGTACATTCATGTAACCAATATATCCACTCGTGGTATTCAATGTTTAGGAAGTTTATGAGACACCGTAAATGGTAGATCAGAGACTACCATCAGATCATCATGTCGTTCCAATTTTGGCCCCGACATTTAATTTGGATGTAGGTGATGATGCCTAGTTCCATGTGAATTCATTATGTGGATGATTCAGACTTTTCATGGATCACCCTCTTACCTTTTTTAGGGGATAGAGGACCATAGCCTATAGAGTCATGGTTAGAGTCCATGCTTTCTATCGTTGAGAATATGTAGATGCCACTAGAGATGAGGGTGAAAATCACAATGTACATGCAGTGAGATTATTCCATGAGATGGTTGTATGTTATCTCATAAGTGGTATGTCATCGGGATATGGCTTAGGAAGACTTTCATATGACCTTATATGATTACTTCTTCTTAGAGACGTTGAGGGCCGAATGAGCCTAGGAGTTCATGAATTTGGATCACAGAACTCACTCAGTGATGGATTACTGTTCATGCTTTATAGAGATTAAGAACATCACACATATTATGAGAGGGGATGAGTTATCAGTGTCTAGGAATTTTTAGGATGGTCTAAGTTATGAAATAAAATGACAATTTAATGTTTTCATGCTGAATTTGGTGACATCTATAGTAACTGAATGGCTAATTACCGAGCGCAATTTGAGTGAGTTAGGATATGTGAGCAAGGGGGTTTTATCATATAGTGTTGGTAATACTTAGACTGATAGCAGTAAGTGATCCATGGAACATTCACATGATGTTTTTTCAGGTAGCCAAGCAGTGTGAAACTAGTGTGGAAGGAGTGGGCATACGAGACTGTAGTTCCTAATATACCCATTCGAGTGTCGATCTTACAACAAGTTTGGTTATATTATGAATTTTTGCAGGATGTTCTCAATAGAATCAAGTGAGAGGAGATATTTTATGACTCAATATCCTGGAATAGGACCACCAGTTTCTTATCCATCAAGAAATTGGGCTTCAACATGCTGAGGAGGTGGTCGTGGTCGTAGTAACCAGATGACAGTTTCTCAACAACAGTAGGGTGGACATGCTCAGGGTAGTAAGGTAGGGTAGTAGGGCCCCGATACAGTTTAGATATTGTTGATGGAATAGACCTAGTTTGATTAGTATTAAAGACCCTCAACCGTTAGAATTACGATTCTTGTTTCCTCAGTTTTAGCTTCTTCTCTTTTTCATATTGGGCCTTCCCATAGAACTATATTTCTTTCAAACACAGAGATCTTTGGGATCTGTATCATTTAATATGATAATGTAGTGATGCAAGAAACTATATTATAGATTATTATTTCTAGTGTATATTAGTTCATGGAGTTCCCTCCTGAGTTTGGTGGTTGTCACTTTATTTGGGGCATCTATGTCTTAGATATGACAGACTTTGATATCATTCTCATAATGGACTGGTTAGTCTCCTTTCAGGCCTTTGTTGACTATTATTGTCGTAGGGTGAGTTTCACATCATCAGAGGGTGGTTATGTTTTACAGAAGGGATAATGGGATGTCCAGGAAAGCAGAGCAGGACCCGAGCATCATGGGTTGGGAGGAGTTACATCCCATATTGCCATTTCATATCTGGATGACCAGGGGACATCAGAGATGGACATTCGGGTGGTGGATCATTTTAGGTATGTCTTTGAAAATGAATTTTTTGGTAATCTTATAGATATAGAATAATATCTCTCTTTTGTGATTGTGCTACGAGTGGCACTAGTTTCTATTCATCCTTATAGGATCGATACACTATAGTTAAAAGATCTCATGATGAAGTTAGAGGAGTTTCCGACAAATGGATTCATCCTAGCCAATACTTATCATTGGGTTTTGTCATACCTCTTTACAAAAAAGGAGGACTGTACCCTCATACTTAGTGTGGATTAACATAAGATGAACCGATTGATGGTAAAGATTCTATATCCCTTACTAAGGTTTGATGATATCTTTGATCAGCATTGAGGAGCCCATGTGTTCTGAATGATTGACTTGAGATCCAGTTATCATCATTTGAGTGTTAGAATATCATATATACCTCTTAAATCCATTATTAGAAGGTATTATCAATATGAGTATTTGTTTATGATGTTAGTTCTCACGAACGCACCATCATTTTTTTGTGGAACTGATGTACCGAGTGTTCCATCCATACATGGATTCTTTTTTGGTAGTTTTCGTGGGATATATCTTGGTGCACTCTCTCACTCGAAAAGATTATTTCATACATCATCATATTGTAATAAGTACACTGATTGATCATTAGTTATTTTCAAATATCTCAAAGTGCCTCTTTTGGATGGACAAGATTCATTTATTGGGTCATGCTATTTCAGAGACAGAAGTATTAGTAGACCCAGAGAAAGTGAGAGAAGTAGTTTTGTTGGAGTAGACGAATAACAACATTGAGGTAAAAAGTTTTTGGTGGATGAATTGTTAATATATTCACTTTATTCAATAATATTAATGATTAGTGGCCCCATTAACGGGTTTGACTATAAAGGGTGTAAAATACTTATGGACAGATTCTAGTGATTTGGCCATTTAGGAACTGAAATGGATTTTGAATTCAACACCAATAATAATTTTTCAAGATCCAGGTAAGAGTTACAATATTTATTTCAATGAATCAGGTATTGTTCTGGGAGTTTTTCTTATGATATGATAAAAATTCATTGCAAACGAGTCTCATATGTTGAGGCCACATAAGAGGAATTCCCCAAAACATGATTTCGAGTTAGCCGATGTTGTGCATGCCTTGCGCTATTGGAGACATTACATACTGGGAGATGATTTTTTTGTATAAAATGACAAAAAATATTCAATTATATCATTACTCAACATGATATGAATTTGAAACTGTTATGGTTGGTTGAATACCTTCAGTCTTTTTCCATTGAGCTTGCATACATGCATGGAAAATGAAACAGAGTGGCTGATGTGCCGAGTAGGAGGAATCACATATAGGAAGATCATGAGCCCAACAGGGAGTGGCAGCTTATGTCTTTGTACTCTGAGATGCATTTGGTGGTGCATTATAGATAGTGTAATACATTTGTTTCTTCTATAGATGTTACCTATACTCCAATGGATCGATAGATAATGAGGCATCTATCAGGTTCTAAAAGCCTTGTCCAAAGGGGGGGGGGTGTCATGCATGTACTTTATATTAGGATTGACCATAGGTGAGGATGAGGATTTTTATTTTCATGGAGGCATATGGGTTTTAGAAGACATATGTGAGGATATGATATGATATTTTCATGCCTCTGTGTGGACAGTTCATAATGTTGTCATCAAGATGTATCATGACCTACATATTCAGTATAGGAAGTTAAGCATGAAGAGGGATGCTGCTGGTTTATTATGGGATGTTCCACCTATCAGCATGTGAAGGTAGAGAATCATCGACTGGTCGAGCTATTACAATAGTTACACATTCCATATTTGATGTGCACTAATGTCACGATAGATTTAGTGATGGGTTTACCAAGGTCCCCCAGAGGAAATAATATTTTATGGGTTGTTTTTTATAGACTTGAAAAGGATTCACATTTGCAGCCAATCATGGAAACCATCAGTGTTGATGAGCTTGGAATGTTGTACATTAGGGAAATTATGAATTTTAATGGAGTTACACACTCTATCGTTTCAGCTTGGGATTCCCAGTTAACATCTCGTGTCTGGTAGGGACTACATAGGGATTTGGTTATACAAATACTACTATGTACAACTTACCTTCCCAATATAGATGGGTAGTCTAAGTGCACAATTCAGATTTTATAGGACATTCTTTGAGTATGATTCCTAGATTTTGGGGGCTCTTGGGAGAGCCACATACCCATGATGGAGTTTTCCTATAATAATATTTTTTTGGGAAATGATTCAAATGGGAAATTATGAGGATTTATACTGTAGGTTATGCCAATCACCCCAATGTTGGATGGAGGTAAGAGAGGCAGCTATGATATGACCTCATCTTGTCTTGGAGACCACTAAGCAGGTGGAGTTGATTCAGTAGAGAATGGATAATACACTATCTTACCATGATTATTATGCTAATCAACAGAGAAGACCTCTTGGGTTTGAGATTGGAGATCATTTTTCTTACGTATCACAAGGAGGATGGGGCACTTGGGTGTTAGGAGACTTGGGAAGCTTTCACCGAGATATGTTGGGTTGTTTGAGGTTTTGGAGATAGTTAGGCCGGTTTCCTATCTGTAGTAGTTATCTTAGAGTTATTGGGCTATGAACGATGTCATTCATGTTTCCTAGCTACAATGTTATTTTTGGGACCCATCTAATCATTCTCAACTCGAGGAGGATGAGTTGGTGGTGGATGCATCCTTCGAGGAGAACCTTATTCAGATTTTGGATCATTGCACAAAGGTTCATTGTGGCTCTTATATTCCTCTAGTAGGGGTTCTATGGCAGGACATGCATGTTCAAGAATAGACTTGGGAGATGGAGGATGACGTACGATCATTGTTGCCGGAGTTTTTTGATGTTTCTTCTTAAGCACCCTAGGAAAGGAAATTGTTAGATGAATTGACTTTAGGGGGGAAGATAGTAATAATCAAGATCTTCATTTAAGGTATGGCACATTATTTCGGGTTTTCTTTTGAGAAAAATGGTAGAAATTTGGATTTTCAAAGTAACCATTGTGTATTTATTAGTACTCGACATGTACCAAGTTCTTGTTTATAGCTGCATAATATCCATGAAATAGCTAAGTACGTGGTTGTGTGATGACTTGTAAGCCTTCTTAAGTCAGGGGTGATTTCGGTTACAACACAGAGTATACATTAAATTAACACGTCGTGAAGTTTCGTTTTTTATTGATATATTGGAGTGCGGTCACATCCCATGTCTAGAACTATCTTCTTATCCCAGTGGTTCATATAGGAGAGTAACATAATGGTTGAAAAACATTGAAACCCTTCAAATTCTCAGCCTGAGCTCTGGTTAAGATGTCGTTGTGTGTGTTTGAATCCCACTGGTGAGTTCTCTAAACCCCTAGAGCCTTTCTTCCCAATTCTTCCTCTCTTCTAGGATTTTCATGGTTGAATGTTTTTTTCACATTTTTGTATATCTATGCTGATATTGTCCAATTCAATGTCTAATATTTGAGTATATTGATCATGAGACATTGAGGTAGGTGGTTTGTTCCTTTTGTTGTTCGTTATTGGATTATATGTTTTAAAAGTGGTCCATATGCAGAATTTGGGGTATTGTGTGTTTTAGAATTAAACAGAGTTTATTACCTACTTATGTCTGGTTTATTGATAAAGGGTTGTTGTAGATATGTAAGGTTAGATACCTTGTTTATGGGACACCCAGTGGATACTATCCCCTTTATTAATTGCTTAAGACTATTCGGTCTACAAAAACTGTTATTTGTTCTTTTTTTCCATTACTGATTTTAAAAGTTTAGAATAAATAATTATATGAGATTCTTGTGAAAACAATTATAGAGGTTTGAACAAGGGTAATTTTATTGTGAGAGCTTCCTGAGGGGGACTTCGTATACGGGTGAAAATGGGACTTTAACAGGGTATCAACCAATTGTTGAGGATTCACGAATTCATGAAAATGAAGGGACCTACATGTCTATAACATATTTTTGACCTACACATACATAAATTATTTGTGGATTACTCTCCAAGTGTAGCGAGTGAAGGAGGAGGAATATGATGAACCTTTCCACTAGTAGGGATCTAGAGAAAGAGGCATAGGGAGTGACCCTTTGTAATGCATTGAGCATACCATAAACATTGTAAAGGAAGTGATCCTAGAAATACAAGATCCATCCTGAACATTGTACTCATTATTGGTCATAAGCCTTAGTGAATTTGGTACATCAACACATTGTTGTTGTATACTCCTTGGATGAAGCCTAGTGATGGTGAAACTAGTAAAAATAACTGTGTCATGTGCATGACTTCATATATGTTTGCATATTGTTTTAGGAGGAAGAGAGAATTGAGTTTTTCTAACAACAAAATAAGATCCGAATGGGAGAATGTTTTAATCTGTCATACCCTGATTCACCCCCACCCCTCTCAGGGTACTCGACCTATTGGACCTAATAGTTTAAACGAATAAAATAGTATTCAATGATAAAATAATAATCTAAATATACATTAAAACAAGTTATAATTATAATCTAACAGTACAAATATATGATATGAAAATCTAATTTTGAATTAAAATGTATTATTTTCCACTATTTGTTAAAAAATGTGTTTTATTAAAAAAATACAAAAATTTCATCTGAAGTAAATTTTTTGGTCCTAATTCTAATCAATAAGTTTATTTTTTCAAATTTAACATAAATATTTGAAAGAAAATTGATTTAAAATGGGTTCATCATCAAAAGGAAATAATTGTTTTAAACATATTAGAATATTTTATGCTTAAAATTGGATTTATTCTCAATTTAAGACACTAAATTTTATGTGAGTAAGGTGAAAATATTTTACAAACACATGTGAACATGATATAGTTAGTTCTACTCATTATTGATAATACAACTTCTATGTGATAAGTATCATTTATTATAATTATATTAATAATGTCTTGTTTTTCTGTACAACTCACTCTTATAAGAAACAAAATATCTTGGAGAAACCCAATGTTGCATGTTGGGTATGTTATCGAGCAAAGTTCCCCTTTACGGTAAAATTACTATCTATTTCATAAAGATGAAAAAAATATGAAAAATTATTATTCTATTAATACATGGGATGTCACAGATATAGGTGGCAGACATCATGTTGGGCACACACTTGGTGGGTGTGCGGGACAAGGGGATATAATGAATTTAACATTCATAGAAATTTTAAGAAATTGATGTCAAATAAATATGATTCAAATTGTTAAATGGATTGAAGGGTCAATGAAATTGTTATTTATTTGAGGAATCATATGAGTTAAAATGTTCTTTGTGATGTTCTATGAAATATTAAATGTGTCTAATAGAGAATTTTTTTTGTTGAATTGTAGAAATAGTATGAAATTTGTTCTATTGAAACATTTTTAACTAAGTAAGTTGATTTACCATGTATTATCCATGTCCCATGAAATGGATGGATGGGGAGTGATAGAAACATGATGGTGTTTTATGCGATAATGTATGTTGAATTCATTTTATATGGATAATGGAGAACCTTATTTATTATAAACTGTGAAAGCATTATTTTTAGTGGTATAAGACATTGGTTTGGCATTGTTGGAAGCTACCACCGTGATCTCATGAGCTGGTCTGAAAATAAGAAGATGTCTCTATGAATGCCCCTCCTGAAATGGATCGAGGATACCCTATGAACCATAGTGATCGATGAGAAGAGTAGTTCTATGAAAACTATGTTCATTTTTTACATATTATGGAAGGGGAACTCATGTATGTTATTACGAGTATGATTGGTCTGAACTAAGGGTTTCAACTACTACACCCCCGAAAGGTTTCTAGAGAAGGTGGACCGTATTCATCGAGGATCTATAGAGATTCCATCCAGATTATTCTTGAAGACTTATATATTCATCTTAACTGGGGATTCATGCTGGTAGCTTATATGTTATATGGTAAGGTAAAGTGTTAGGGGGATGTCTTGTTTTATAATGAGAAGGTAGAGGGGTTGATGTGGAAGGTATTCTAGGAAATGTTTCAGGAAAATTATTATCTAGAGACCTTGTGGCAAGATACATGTGTGATGTTCAAGTTGTTGAAACAATAGTCTATGTCAGTTATGGAGTATACTAGTTGTTTCACCAAAATGCATCATTTACTTCAATCTTGGGTAGTAGATGAGGAATCTATGGTTAAAAGTTATTGGATGGATTTAGGCATGAGATTAAATCCACAAAGAATATCTTCCTCCTAAAAAGGTTGGTAGATGAGATGGATAATACCCTTATATATGATGGAAATATCCACAAAGAATATCTTCATCTTCGTATACTTCTGTCTACATATGGAGGTAGTGATCCTAGACCATCTATTATTTGAGGAATGATTTTTATTGATTCCATGCATACTAGTTCCTTGTTCTATAATGGTGCTTCAAATTATTTAATATTATCTATTTTTTGGTTATTCTGAAATTCATAGTTGAATTTATGTGTGGTTTTTTGTTGATTGATACACCATTAGGCATATTAGAAAAAAATAACACAATGTAAGGGGTGTGCACTCAACTATGTTAGGTAAAATTTTATATGGCATTTTTTTCCTCAAATTCATTTTTTATTTTATTCTAGTAATGGATTTTTACTGTTGAACTGGGTTCACATTTAATGTTAACACCATAGTGTAACCTTCACATCACATAAGGGAGATTCTTTTGTTCTTCATGGAGAGTGGGGTGTTCTGGAAGACATTGTAGGGCATGTCAGTTAATAGTTAAGTGAACTCACAACCCATGTATATTTTCTTATTTTTAATAATTGGGGAGTCGAGAAACTTTTCTTTTTTATTCTGGTGGTTCATTTTTAGGATGTGTTACATGAGGTCTTCTAGGTACTGCCACCTGACATAGATGATGAGTTCTTGATATTATTGCAACTAGGAGTAAACCCAGGTTCCATTCTGATGTATAGAATGAAACTTCTAAATCTCTAGGAACATAAAACCTAGTTGGAGGAATATAATAGAAAAGAGTTTAATCCTAATTGTACGTTCTTTTATTATAAGAAGTTAAATGACACGAATGTTAAGATATACAACCATATTCCGAGAATTAATGATATATTTGATCTTTTGAAAGGTTCTTCAGAGTTTGTGATGATTGATCCAAGATCAGGTCACAAAAACATATTGACAAGGCTTTATTATATACCAAAGACTGCCTTCAGGTTTAGTTACGAGTTTTCTGTGTTTGTGTTTAGGCTTTTTGGATTTAAAAATGTGCCAGCATCATTCATGGCCTTAATGAACTGAATCAATCACCCATATCTCTAGCAGTTTCTAGTTGTCTTTGGGGATGATATATTAGTGTACTCTATGACTGAATTCTATCATTAGAAACATCTTGAGATCACCCTGAGTACACCAAGGTAGAATATGATATAGATCAAACTATAAAAATTTAATTTCTATTTTGATAAGATGCATTTCTTGGGTCACATCATTTCTATGGAAGGCGAGTTAGTGGACCCTGGGAAAGTGTAGCTAGTATTTTCATTGGAGAATCCTATGAATGTTTATGATATCATTTGTTTTCTAGGTTTACTCAGACACATAAAAATGTTTATCAAATACATCCCTCATTCAGATTCACCAATTTGAGGCATGACCATGAAGGTAATCAAGTTTGAGTGAACTCTTTCATGTGAGAATGCATTTTAGAATTTATTAAATCATTTGAATAACACACCAATTTTTATCATTCCCATGCTTGGTATAGGATATAAAATGTCTTCTCATTCATCTGATGTTGGTCTTGGACCATTTTTTATGAAGGATAATCTTGTGGTCTCATATGGTTTGCAAAATCTTTTTCCACATGAAAGAAACAACCCAACACATGATATTGTAATTTTAGTTGTAGTGTATTTCTTAATGTGTTGGAGACAATACTTGTTGGGAGAACATTTTATTTTGTACAGTTAACATAATATTCTTATGTACGTCTTGTCTTAGTGTGATTTTAATGTTTGGTATTAAATATGGGTCGAGTATGTGTAGTCCTACGATTTTGAGATAGTATAAACATTAGGAAAGGGGAATAGTATTGCAGATGATTTGAGTTGGAAGACAAAAAAATATGTGTTATTGGAATAAATATTGGAATATAATATGATAGATTTGATATCAGAGATGCATCTTGAGGTATATCATAACAAAGGGCTAATAAAGCTTGCATCATAGGCCATAAAGACATTGCTTCTGAGCCAGTTTTCGGAAATGTAGTATGAGGATCATGAATGTTTGTAATTGAGATAAGTATTTAAAGGTATGGAGTCACCTTATTATTGGACCAGTTGTGATGATGGGATTGTTTATTTTCATGGATGTGTTATTGTGAGAGCATGTAAGTGGGAAGAGTTAATGAAAGGGATTCTTGTACGAATGTGGGATGTCCATCTAGGATTGACCAATATGTGTCATTGTCTTCACAGTATGTATCAGTGGCTAGTGATGAAGAAAAAAGTTTCTAGATTTTTGGGGTGATGCATTACCTATAATCTAGTGAATTTTATGCATTAGTTGTCTATGGTTTCTCATTTCTTACTGATTCGAGAAACATTCACCATGGACAAGTTGGGTGTGTTGTATGTATATTAGATAGTACGGTTACATAGGGTTACAAGTACTAGAGTTTTGGAACATGATCCATATATTACATTATGATTACAGTAGGTATTTAAAAGGAACTAGGTAATTAGGTGTTTTGATTATGACCATTCACTTGCAGATGGATAGGCAGCCAGAACATTCCCTTCAATACTAGAGGCGATGAAGATGGGTTGTGTTATATATTTCAATGGAACATGGGAAATTCATATAGAACTGGTTAACTTTTCCTAAAAAAATATTTATAGGATTTTATTCAAATGGAATTATTTTTGGAATAATACGGTTCACCATGAGCACCTCAATTACATTGTCTAGAGGCTAGGGAATCATTGTTTTTTGTACCAAGTCTCATGTAGGGGATGTTAGAGCAGGATTAGTTGATACCAAAAAATATGGAAATTTATTAGATTATGAAGAAACCATATGATAATCAATTTTGGAGACTTCATGAGTTTGGGTTGGGTGAACATGTGTTTCTTTAGGTGTTTCCTAGGTTGGATGATCCTCAAATTCAAAAAATAGGGCAAGATGACACCATGGTATCTGCGGATTTTTGAGATTGTGGAGGAGATGAGAAAAGTGGAATACCAATTTGGTCTTCCATTGTATTATAATGAACTTAACAATGTTTTTCATCAATCATTTATTCAATAGTATCACCCTAACACATCTCAGGTGATTCATGTAGAGTATTTTTAGATTGAGGTTGATGAATTCATTATGATTCATTCTGATCGAAATGATGATTGTAGTGTGAAAGGATTTTGGGGAAATAATTTTCATCTAGTTGATGTATTATGGTAGCATGGAATGGTTCATGAAGAAACATGGGAGAGGTTTTTAGATATGTATGCCTAGTGTCCCTATAACATTTCATTATAATCTAAATGGTGCTCTAGAGTGCAGCCCGAGGATGAGCCATTGAATGGTGGGGAGGTTGTAAGACCCCAAATTTCATGGAGGTATGTTATTTTTTAAAACCTAGTTTTAATATATTAATTTTGGTTAAGTATTTGTTTACTAGGAGTGTAAGGTTATTTAGTGGTGTCCTAGGGGTTTATAAAATGAGAAAAATTAGAAATGAGGCATTGATGTGAATGTCATATAGTTTGTGAATTTTGGGTGCAAAATATATGAGGGGGAGTTTACTCTATAAAGTTGGTCCACGGTTTACAAACCATACAAGCCTCCCTAGGTAACCAAGATACTAAAAACTTCTTATATAGGGGAAGTCACACAATTTTCACATGGTTTGGAAAACTGTATGACCAAATTGTGCACCCCATTAAAAAGTTCCTAATTACAAAATTTTTCTAATGGGTTTTTGTGTTCTCACACAATATTTCTATCATTTATCCAAAATCTATAGAGATTAATGAAACCAATCCAATATGATTCTCCCAAGATTGATCTCCCTCACTTTTAAGGCATTTGTAGGGAAGTTGGTTGAGGACCGAAGATCCGTGTATGTCATATCATATTCATTGTTCTATATTCCTGATTAGGGATTTTAGTTTTTGATAAAACATACCAAAGAACTAAAACCATCTTTTTATAGTGGATTAAATGTATGGTATCAAGTGGAAATTGAATTTTGATCTATGTTAATGGTTAAGAGTGTTTTCATCTCCTTAATCAATGTAGGTGGTCTAAAAGTTATATCGCATAGTTTTGTTATAGGTTATAACATGTTTGGTTGTGAAATATCTATCTTATTGATGTTTCATTGTTTTATTGAGTTAGAATTGATAACATGGATGGTAAAGTGGTGATTTAAACCTCTCATGATTCCAATAGAATCCATTCTGGTTTGTTATACCTATTTTGGGCCACCTATGGGGTGCACCAATATTTATGAGCATTGAATATGGAATAGTTATTCCTAGACTTGATTTGTGTAGAAATAAATACATTGATAAATGTGTGCACAAGATTCATTGGTTTATAAGGGGAACTAATTGTATTGGTTTTTTTGTTGTTGGTCTTCGCATTTGGAATTTTTTAGCATGATTTGGAAACATGGGTGTATGGGTTTAATGTAAATATATCCAACGGATTATGAAAGTATAATGTAAATTCATAAATGGATTAGATCATATGAATTTTTTAATATGATATATGGGATAATGTATGGAATATTTTTTAGATCAATGCATTAATGAAGGGTAAAAGAAAATGAGTTAAATGTGGTTTTCAATGTAAAGGATAAATGTATAAATGGATTAATGCTTAATATTGACTTATATGATGAATGATTTTGGAATGTGAATGATATGTTTATTGTTGTTAATAGTTCATGATATAGAATATATGTGGAATGGGTATATAATAATTTTCAAATTGATTGGTGGTGCGGGATAATGTAATTGTGATCCTCTAACGTTTCAGGTAGGACTGATACTCAACCCACCCCTAAGAAGCACGTGTTTGGTTGTTGGGATGATGAAATATGCCCCAATGGATGAATTGGATGAATGTAGCTAGGATTATTCTATATGGTTTGTGTTCTATAAATGATTGTGAAATTATACTTCCTAGTGAGATAGGGAACATTAATTAATCCTTATTCTTGGTAAATGATTGGCTTGTAAAGTTGTGTAAAGGATGTAAATTCTTAACTCCTATAATGAGTTCTGGAAAAGATTATTGTAAATATTTATAAAAAATTAAACCCAAATGGAATCTTTTTTTAACTTGTATTTTATTTCATACTTTCATGCACATTCTGTTCATACTAGATGTCTTATAGACAATGATTGTGGTGGACAACTGATTTGTACTCACACCAATCCTGGGTTGTCCTTTGGTAAGCAAACATATTTCATGGATGTAGGTCAGGAATAGGGTAAAGGCCTTGTCATAGGGAGTCTTTTTGGACATGGGATATGTAGGGATGGGGATCCAGAATTGGTTCCAAGACCCTATTTGGGGGAGTCAACTATCGGTCCTTATTTTCATTCTATTTTTTATTTGGTATTGTTAGCATGGCATTGCATGTTAACTTATTTTATTTTTGTTGTTTTCTATTTGGGAAATGATTAGTAAAAATGATTATATTTATCCGATATTTCTTCCATTATTTATTTCGGTTACCTTCTATGGATTACTCAGATATATAGGGTATATTCTCCCCATGTGTTACAATAGACCCTCAAAAATAATCAACAACCTCAAGTGTATGGGGAGGAGTGCTTGAGGTCATATGGTGTCCGGATTATGGCCCTAGTTAATGGATTCTAGGTTTGGGACATTACATATGATATTTGAGAGGATAATTATGAACCACACCACTACTACTAAACTACTTTAATGCGACCAATATTACTCACACATGATATTAATAATTGATTATAACTATAAAACCCAAATTACGAATGTAATTATAAATAATTCTTATCAAAGGTTATATATTTTAATATGGTTACTAAAATGAGATAAAAATATATATATTTTTTTAAAACTGGTTTTATTGTACCTTTGTGGAAGTCAACAATTTTAGATAGTGTTTATTTTCACTATTTTCATCACTAAGAGAAAAAATTCTTATTTTACAGCTTCTCTTAATTTTTGTGGTGTATATAATACACCTTTAATATTTTATATCAAGTTCATCTAATTATTTATTATATTTAATTTGTAAATTGATATTTTATCCTTTAAGGGGTCTTATACAAATGTTTCTATGTTTTTATAGATTTGGGAAAATGAATTTTTCATCCATTGAGTGAAAAATATTAATTAGAACTCAATTATTCCATGTTTGAATTATTATAGATACTAAATAAATGTTATTTAATTTATTACCCAATTTATTCAGTTCTGTATATCTTCTTTATAACTTCATTATCAAATTATTCATACATTAAAAAATATGTTACATGAATGGGGTTTGCTATCTCAATTTTCACCGCTTAAGATATATTTCTTATTATAAAAAATGATCTCATTTTAATAGATTATAAACTTCATCTTGTATATTTATTATTATAAGCCTATCATTATTCATGAAATTTATTTTTTTCATTTGAAATCATATCCTTTAAGGGTTCTTTGACTTGAATGTTTCCAATGTAGTAAGGGTTTGTGCTAACTCAATTTTCTTCCATCGATTTATAAACATTATTATTGAGCTCCATTATTCCATGATTAATTTCTTCTACCAAATAAAATATATGTTATTTCTTCATTATATTTTTTATTTATATATATTTCATATATCCTCATTATAATATAATCCATACCTCAAAGGTTATGTTACTTGAATAGGGTTTCTTATTTCAATTTTAACCCCTAATGACATATTTATCATTATAAAACATATTTTATTTTATATGGTGTATCTAATACACACATAACATCAATATTCATGATACTCTTTCTATTCCTAGAATTTAATTAATTATTTACATTTTTATCATTAAATGTGTTTTCAGTCAAATGTTTCTGTAGTTATAAGTATTCTTGGTCTCTATTTCCAGTTCTATGAGATATGTTTGATATTTCTCACCATAATTTCTGTTACATATTGAGTTAGTTAACCAATAATATTTAAATATTTTGGATTTATTTTATTTTATTTTATTTTAACTCCAGGTAATGTTTTTCATGTTCTTTTGATTATCACATTAATGATATTTCAATGGTTTTATATCTCAATTTTACATCATTAGGATATGATTCGTATTCTCTACTTTCTTCTATTTTGTAATTTATATATTGGTCATATATTAACATCTAAATATATTCTTATCATTTTATTTTAAGGGAATAAATTACTTGAAATCTATAATTGACTTTTACATTCGAAATCATCCTCTATTATTGGAAAACATTTTCATATATTTTTTTTTATCTAAGAAGACTCTATATTTACTTTCACTGATTGATGGGCTCTCACCTTTATTTCATCACTAAATTTATAGGGGAAATTATTAACATAATTATATATCCATTTTCCACCTATGTTTTTATTTTGGGTGATTATTATATATAATTATATTCCATTTATTAATTGAGGAAATTTTGATGATCCCTATACATACTATTTTAATAAAAAAATTATGTATATATTAAAGTATTATTGTTATGTATTGTATAATTTATTCATATCCTTATATGAATAATTCATTGGACTTAATTACTAATTGGAAGGTCCTAGAATAGAGATACCTTGTATTCATTGATAGGTCTTATGAGATAGAATAGCTTGAGAATTTTTGTGTATCCCGTTCTAGAACAAAAATTCTCATAAAATAAGGACATTAAGGTATTATAATGATTTCTTGTCTTAGGGAATTAAATTAGGAATCTGACATTTATAATTTCACTAATAAGAATCTAGTTATTTGTATTTATGTTATCATTTCAACCAATCGTTATCCATAGATTAATAATGATTTCATTTTCATTGTATTACGACACTATTATTGATTGTTTTCAAATTCTATATTATTTATTATAATATTATGAGAACCTACAATCTTTAATTCTTATCGCACATGTTTTCCATTAATTTTCCATTGATCCAACCCCATATTATGTTTATGTTTCCTCAGTTTATAATGAATATTATTAAAAATTATATATACAATATAATATCATATAATGATAATTTGGGGTATATTTTTTAGACTTATTATTGATGAATTAATTCCTTCTATAGTAGAAATAAAATGTCAATTAGTTGAGAATGTATTTTTTTCGTTTATGGTTTTTCCCAATTATATAAATTTATAATTCAAAAAGTTTTGGGAACATATTTATCACACAATTATCATTTAGTAATTTAATAGTTATGTCAGAGATTATACAATTAGTATCAAATCATATAGGTATTATAGTTGGGAATAAATGACTTTTGAGGTTTGGATGAATTTTGGGGTTAATTAAAGGTTTTATAAGATAATGTAAATCATAATTTCAAATGTATAGATAACCCTTAAGGATAATTGATGTAATATTTCTTATTATAGTGATTAGTATAAGGTAAAATTGTTGAAAACCCTAGGTAGAAGTCCAAGGGATACGTCTATATATCATATATAATCCTCTATTTTGGGAAAAGTATATATGTTTATGTTCAAATTGATATTTAATATATATCTGGATACATGCTAGTGCATCTGGTTGGGAAACAGATTTAAATAAGGGTAATATACCAAAAAAATGGTGGATGAGTATAAAATAAATATTCAATAAAGTGAATGATGAGTGGGCCTATCACAACAGATCGGGATAGACACTCCTAGTTGAAATGATTTGGTTAATGACATTCTCTATAAAAGCTATTACTACGAATTTATTATGGTAATTAATTGGGTTATGTAATTGGAGAGAATCCAACATAATGAAACCATGATTGAACTGAGTTCCATCTCATTTAAAAGAAATATTAATGTAAAATTTTGTATAATTATATATTTTGTTGTTTATTTTTTTGTAATAATGTTACAATATTTCTCTTTGTGTGTTAATTGTGCATCATACACAATTAAAATATTTTTTATTAAAAGTTAAATCCTAATATGACCAAGCTGAAAATGGATCATAAAGGGAACATTTCAATAAGAATCCTAATAGGATAAGAGTTGGTCTAAGAAATATTATCACCTTTCCTAACTAGGTATCCTGAATTTTGATTAAAAATAATTACTTAGTTGATTTTACAAACATAACCATGTAGAGAATTATGGAGACACTGGGATGTCAGGATGATTAATATACTGACCGAAATATAATTTAATTTACCTCATGACCAAATTGATCTGTATATTTAGTAGGTAAATGACTCAAAGGAACTAGAAGATGCTTCACCTTTGTAAAATAATTCCATAAAAGATTTTTTTGAAATGAAAATATGAAACAACCAGTTAGCATAATGTTGGTAATATTTTTTCCATTCGAATATCAATGACATCAAGGTAGAGACCTCCCAATATATTTTATCTTGAGCTATTCCAATATTCTAGCTACCCTTTACTAATAATATTGTTGAGTGATAATCTAAATAGCAAGTGTGCAATTAATTTAATCAGTGCGAATCTAAGTACATGATATTTTAAATTATATTTTTTTAAACCAAATTTGTTTAATAGATTCCATCCCATGCGAAATTGATCGATAATAAATAGAGGGAAAATATATTACCTTTAAAATATAATCGTATAATTGTAAGGTAATAATAAATGTATATAAATAGTGAAATATATTTTTAAATTAAATTAAAATATTTATTAATACAAATTCACTGATGAAATTAAAATTATTATATGTAAATTACTATAATGAAAAATTTATGATTTAAAATGTTACCTTTCTAAAAATTTACTTTTATACTAGTTTTATATTATAAAATTAAATATTTCATAGATAAAAAACATTTTTGATATGAATAATATAATAAAACCAATTTCATTACCAATTTATAATAAATAAGTATAATAATAGTTATGATTTTTAAATAGTTATTTTAAATTGAAAAAAATTCATTATATATCTATATAGTTATATAAATTTGAAATTCAAAAATGTTATAATTTTAATTATAAAAAATAAAATTAATTTTATATTCCTCATTTAAATATTATCTAAAAATTATTTTTTAGGATAATATGAAAAAATAATATTGCTTTGGTGAATAGTTAAAATATTGTTTTTACAAAATATATAATTTTTTTTAATTTATAATGATATAAAAAACCTATATGTTTAAAAATCAATTTTATTAGTTAAATTTGTATTTCATATGAAAAACTGTATATATTTAGAATACTATATTGAATTTTTAAAATATTTTTCATATATTTCAAAGACTTATGTAATATTTTTATGTAAAAAAACTTTTTGACTTTTCTTTTAGTTAAATATTATTTTGGAAAAGTATGAATTTATATTAATTTTAAAAGATCATAACTTATATTTTTTATATAATAAAAATATTTATATCATTAATATAAAATACATTGATAATTTTACCCAACACATAATTTTTTAATAAAATATTAATTTTTTTAAAAAAATTGATTTCTTTATGTTACATGTGAAATTTTTAAAATTTATTTTATTACATATATAATCTTTTCTATAATAAAATAGACTAAAGATTTGGAATCAATTTGTACAAATTTTATAATAAGTATCATTTTATTTTTAGTTATTAATATAACTATTATTATGTAAAAATTATTTCCGCATTAAAACAAAAAATTATAAAATGGAAACCAATGAGTGTAAAGGAAATAGATACATGATTAATATATTTTATAAAATTAATGGTTGAGTGATGCTTGACAGTATCTCATCCCCCATTGTATTAACTCTGTTATGTTCACGTTTGAGTTGGCCAAACCAAATAAATGAAAAATATTATAAAATAATTTCTTGGATGTCTATGGGAACACAATTAATCATAATATTTGATATAAATTTGATAAGTTTCTTATTCTTGTTTTGGAATGAAAACATTAATTTTAAACACTTGAAATATTAAGCCAATGTTTGATCGTTAAAAATTCACTAAAACATTCTCATCACTAATTTCTTCATTAAGTAAAATATCCAAAAATATCATTGAATTAAATTTGAATAATATTTTTTTATAGATAATAAATTTATGTTCTTTTTTATTATCAATTAAAGAAGTATTTTTAGGAAATAATGAAGAATAACACCACTATTATGAAACTAGTTCGATACGATCAAGATTACTCAAAACTAATGTTGAAAATAGGTAATAAGAATCTAATATAAATATATATTTTAATTATTAATTAATTTTATTAAGATTCATAAATATTAATATGGCTCTAAAATAGCTTATAAATATAGAATTTGTTTACATAGGAGATTAGGATGCTTTAATTTAATTCAGAAATTAAGGTAAGGGTTTCCTACAAAAATATTACCTCATTGACATATAATTCATACTATACAGCTTTTTTTATAAGGTATATCTCTACTTTAGTGTTTTCAATCATTATCCTATGATTACTTATTGTATTTTAATTTCCATTTAATTTATTATCATTTGAAAGAAATTTACTGGATTGTTTCTAATTTTTCTTCCTACTCTATTCTTCGTCCATTGAGTTACAAATATTTTTATTGACCACTATATTTCTCCAATTTGAATTATTCTTTCTTAATTTTTTTATTTCCTACATCATTTTTGGGCTTCTATAATTCTTTATTATAACCTCATTATCTAAGGATTCTTACCTCTATGATTATGTTACATGATAGGGGTTTCTTGTCGTAATTTTCACCCTCTTCAGGTATATTTAATATTATACACCATTTTTAATTTATTATATTGTATCTATTTCACCTCTAATATTTTGTATCCCAATCATATAATTACAAGTTTTATTTTATTATTCCTTTTAAATAATACCTCTTAATGGATTTTTACTCCAATGTTTTAATGGTTTTAAGGGTTTGCGCTAACTGAATTCTCTTACATTGACATAAAAAATATTATTGAACTCTATTATTCTAGGTTTTATTCATTCAGAAAATTAAATAAATTTTTTATAAGTTCACCCTACATTGTAGGGTTTTCCTTTTATTTTTAATAACATCGTTATCTAATGATTCTAACCTCAGTGATCATGATACTTAAGTGGGGTTTGATATCTCAATTTCACCCCTTGACACATATTTCTTCAAATAAACCTAGTTAACGTATTTATAGTGTATCTACTACCCATTTAATATTTTTAATCTTGGTCCTCTCATTTCTCCCGGTATTTTTTATTTCATAATAAATCAGATCCATTAATTGGTTATGATTTAGATGTCTTTAATGTCATATGTGTTACCCATGTCTATTTTTAGTTCTGCGATACATGTTTGATATTATATACCATCTTTTCTATTCAATTGGGTATTCAATAAATTATTAAATTAAAATATAATGGATTTATTTTATTTCATTATATTTTAGTTTCAGGGAATCCCTCTCATATTATTATTATTCTAATATTACAAATATCGTAATGGTTCTGACATCTCAATTTTAATTTTACTGATATTTGATTCATATAAACTGCATAGTTCCCTAATATCCTATAAATATTGGTCATGTATTACCCTTTAATCCTCTCATACTATATTATTTTATTTTATTAAACTCATGGAAATCCATTTTTTACATGTATTTCAAAATCAACTTTTATTGCAGGAATAATTGTTAATCCTATGCATTTCCTCTATGAACCCTTTATATTTCATTCATATAATTTAAGGGTATTAACCTAGATTATGTAGACCACATAAATAGGGAAATTAATTACATGAATTTATACATATTTATCTATATATTTTATGTTTTTAGGATTCTAATATAGATAACTATTCCATTTATTTATTGGAAAGATATTGACAATCGGTATACTTATTAATTCAATATAAATATTTATATATATGTATGTAATGATGTTTATGTATTTTATTATTTATTCATATATTCATATGAGGTATTTATTAGAATTATATAGAAATTTTAGGGGACCAGGATTGATATCCCCTCAATGCATTGATAGGTCTCATGAGATAAACGAGCTTGGGGTTTTTTGTGCATGCCTATCGAGAAAAAATATTTCCTAAACACATCGCCTTAATGGTAAGATAACAATTTCCAAGATCATGATTCCCTTTCTTATATATTGAAATTAGTTTCTAGTATTATTCATTTCATAACTATGTAATAGATTATTTTTATCTGTGAGATCTTGTTCAATTCCAATGTAATCCACGGATATATTGGGCTTTAAATGTCATTCTACTATGGAATTATTATTGCTCTATCACATCCTACAATATTTGTAACACCCCAGGTAAATAAATAATATGACATTTTTATATTTATCCATATTTTTGAATAAAATATTAATATTAATTTAAAGGGGATGCTATGCTCGATGGCGTACCCAACATGCAACAACGAGTTTCTTGGAAATCATATGTTGCACTCTAATAATAAAATAATATTATTTTTAATAGTAGTTAACGCCTAGCCTTTGTAATGGCGGGAATGAATAGAACTAACTACAAAATGATTATATATGTTTGTCAAATATTTTTACTTTTTATAATAAATGTTAGAGGATTAAAAATGCAAATGAATCCTATTTTAAGCGTAAACATTCTAATATTCTTTAAAAGGCCGATTAACCGCCTTTTGATGGAGAAACCCTTTTAAATCCACTTTTTGAAAATTTTATGTGTTATATTTGACAAAATAAAATTATTCTTTAGAATCGGGACATCAAAATTTACTTTGTGTAAATTTTTGGTATTTTTCCGATAAAGTTCATTTTTAATGAATAGTGAAAAATGTTGTATTTTAATTCAAAACCTATTTTTAATCTAATTTATATATATGATTAGATTATCTATGGAATTGGTTTTAAAGTGAAATTGGAATATATTTTTACCATTTAATCCAATAGTGGTCGTTGGAATTAATTTCACTTTGAAATCGGACTTAAACTAGTGTCAATCTTTTGATACATTTTGTTTCATAAAAACACGCTATTAGTTTTGACAGCGAGAATTAATTATTAAATTAATTAATGCAACTTATATGTTTTGAATTTTTTAAAATAGACATCTTTTTTGAATTCGGAATATCAAATATAGCTTAGGTTGAACTTTTGGTAATTTTTTGAAAAACTTCAATTTTTGATGAATAGTGAAACCACTAACTGGTACTTATAAAAACTGATTTTCCGTTTAAATGAAATTTTTCCATATTTGTGTTTTTAATTTAAAAAATATGACATACATGGTTTTAATTAATAAGTAAAATGTGGTTCAATGGGGTTAAAATGATTTTTTGGTGAATATTAACTTATTAAGTTTTTAATCGCAATTAGAGATAATTAGTGTAGTTTAAGGTAAAAATAATGTTTTAATAATATGAGATGAGCTCAAACAATTTCCTACCCTCATTGGATGTGTCATGGCCGACCAAGAAAATTCATGGGTAAACTTGGGGACCCCATGGAGCCACTTTGGTTGGAAAATGACACAAATAACTTTTTATTTAATGTTAAAGTAAAAATGACACACACATGAGATGTTTTACTAAAACAATTTTTACATAGGGTTATAAAAGTCAAATTTTTTATTATAAATATTAATTAGAAATCTAAAACGATTTCCTACATCATGATATTTGTTTTATAATTTTTATACATTATATAAATTAAATTATTTATGACATCATGATGATGTAGAGATGACCTAATTATTTAACGATTTAAATAAAATGGAAAGATAATGTAAAATATAAGACCTAAACTTGTCCAAAACCTATTGTATGGGTGTCTTTAGAACAATTATCACCTTATCCCCGAAACAAATCAATGTGGGACCATTAAAATTCGAAACTCATTCTAAAATAAAGTAACATTTCTTTACTTTCCATGACTGCCCCTCCTCTCCTCTTATAAAAGGCCCCCACCTCTACCTCCTTACCACACTTAAAAAGCCTTTGGCTCGACCATACCCTACCCATTTTGTCTCTACACATCCCTCTATAACTCCTTGAAGCCTCACTGTTGGCAGAAGTCTTCCCAAGGAAGCCTTTGAGCTCAAATCAAAGGGATTTACCCGATTTTAATGTAATGTCTTCACTTGTGTCCTTTTGTTTTATTTTGATTCTCTAACCCCCTAAACTCTTTTTATTCATTTATTTTGTAACAAATACAGTATCTTCAATATACTACGATGTTTTTATAAGAAGTATTAGAGCTACACTAACACACACCTACATCTAATGGTTAAAGAACATACTGTTTCTGTGGATGGCGAATTTCTGCCTCACGAAACGATGATTGTTCAACATTCTTCTAACACCTTAAAATGTGGCCATTAAGATGAAACTATATTTATATATGATATATAATATGTTTATGTTTTACTTAATCTTCTGTATTTTTCATTTATGGCATACCATTATGGTTTCCATTATGGGTAAACGTGATATCTTCATTTAAGGAAGTGCGGACTACTGCCCCCTCAAAGTGATTCGATTCGTTAATACCATATTTGGTACGTATAAAGGATATATTTAATGATATTATATAAAATACCATACTGGAATTAAAATACTATTATGTATCATTATGTTTTAATTCTGTTAAATATGAAATAGAAATGGAGGTAGCGTTCATGCGTACGTACGGCTTACCGTCTCCATGAACGGTACATTTCATTTCTTATCTCAAAATGTTATGTACTATTATAAGTACATATATATAATGGATATATAAGTAATATATTAAATATAAATTATGGATATCATTCTGGAATTATAAGATATATATATCTCTCTCATTTTTTTAATTCCATTAATATGACAAAAAATGAAAGTAGCGTTCATGCGTACGTACGACCTACTGTCTCCATGAACGGTGCTTTTAATTTTTATCTCCAAATTATATGGAATAGTATAAAATGAATATATACTGGATATATATGATATTTAAAACATCAATACTATTCTGGATATGATTTACCTATAACAACATGGAAAATTATTTTCCAACAAGTTCAATTTTTGACTCATTTACCAAACATCGGCAAAACCGTCGGATATGAACTAACATTATTAAACAATTATTATAACATTATAATATGTGATATAAACTGAATAATAATCTTTAAAGGAGTTGCTTAGGCAATTATAAATTGACCAAAGTTTATTATTCAGGAATATAAAGAAACGAACAAGACAAGTTGGACTTGAGGTAAGGGATCCTACTCCTCTCTTTCTTTTTAAGTACACTCTTTTATGTCATTCCTTTTAAGCTCATCTTTCTTGTGATTGGGATTTTATTTTATATTACTCTTACTGTAATTTTTATGTTCATATGATTAGAGACCCTATTATCTCTCATCAATCCATTTTGGATGTTTTGAGTGGCGCCGTTAGGCTGCCGAATTTTCGTAAGAGATCTAACCTCTCTCTTTCTTTTTAAGTACTCTCCTTTATGTCACATCTTTTACGCTCCTCTGTGTTATGTTGGGGGATGCTCTATTATATTACTCTTTATGTAAACTTTATGTTAATATGATGAGAGACCCTATTTGATCTCATGAATCCATTTTTGTATGTTTTTAGTGGCGTCATTAGGCTGCCGAGTTTTCATATGGGATTTTTCATCTCACTTTTATTCCCATGAGATTTATGCTACATTTTCCACAAATTACTTTTAGTTGTGTATGTACTGCCCATTATTTTACTCATTGTGTAATATAATTTCATTTATGAGTATTTAAATCAATGTTTTAATGTCCTTCTTTCACGGGGTGTATGTTTCGAAAGATACCCATGTTGGTAAGGGAACCTTTCACCCTCCTCTTTTAAAAGACTTCTTTTGTTATGTATTTTAATTCACATACTATTATGTCGGGATATGTTTTTCTATATCCTTATTGATGTAAATTTTTATTTCCATGTGATGATATACCCTTTTTATCTCTCATCAACTCATTTTCTGAATTTTTAAGTGATGCCGTTAGGCTGTCGAATTTTTCTAAGGGAACGTTTTAACCCATTTTCGATTTCTTTGGGTTCAACATGTAGTTATTGAATATGTCATCCTTTGAATAAGTTTGAATGACATTTTATTGTTTTAAACATAATATACACTTATATTGGGTGTATTTATATTTGTCACAAAAAATATTGAGATTGATTTATCCTTAATTTAAGGATACCTTCTTTATAAGGGATTTCATCACATTTTACATTTCCATTGAGACTTCGTTGTTGTTATGCACCAATTCACTCTTATATGGTGTATATACTGTCATTTGGAATATTATATCATGAATCCATTTATTCTCATGATATTATAATGTTCTGATTAAATGTTATTCCTCAATTATTTTATTCAAGTGTCTCTAATTTTGTTAAAAACCCTTTAACCAAAATATCGCTTTAAATGTTTTAATGATTGGTTCTTATTAATATCCATGTTTTCAAAACGGTTTCAAGAATTTATTTATATGAATAATAATGGTTTAAAATGTTAAATGCTTCAAGGTGGTATGGGACACTTAGATTCAAAAATTTCGTTATTAAATGTTTTAAATGGTTTTGAAAATGGTTTTTAGAATGGATTCATTTTTTCAATATCTTAAAATGTTATATTGTTTTTTCAACGTGGGAATGTTATATTTCATTTATTCTTAAGTTATGTGCTATGATTTTATTATGGTTCTTGGGCATTGTTATGAAGATGGGTGGTTCCGTGATAAACTAAGGGCGGGTGAGCCCGATATAGCTCTCCAATGCATTGGGTAACACGAAGGAGTGAAACATTAAGGTTTATCCGAAGAGATTTAGGGAATATACTATGGTGGGTATTCCAAATGTAATCAAGAGGGTTACTCCCTACATAAGAATGTTATGAATGCCTCAAGTTACCTTTTATGTCTTATGATTTCTATGATTTATTCATGATTTGATGAGGTATGTTTAAGTGGCTATGTTTTATGGGTAAAATATGATTTCATTCTTATGTATATATGAACTCATGTTTCTTTTCCATATTTTTTTAACCCTTACTGAGCTTTTTATACTCTTCCCAAGTTTTTGAAATGTTTTTCACAGGTCAAGGGAAAGGTACATGATGTGATGATAGTGTTAGGGATGTGTCAAGAAAGAATCCATGTTTTATTTTAAATATGTTTCTGTTGATGGGAAAAATGAATACTGTCTTTTATGTAACCACATTGCTTAAATGTGGAATGCAATGCAAGTTTCATGATCTAATTCTCTAAAACTCTAAACCTGAAAAGATCCTCAATGTGTAATCTTGTAATACCTAAAGATTAAGTAAGGTTTAAGGCTGGGGCATTATAGTTGGTATCATAGGTCGGTTTAGATAACTTTAGAGGTTAGGGTATCCTCTAAGCATAAGTGACATTACCATAATGGTTAGGATTTCAGAAAGAGTCCTAGTTTTAGATAAATTGAATAAGTAAGTATATCTAAGTGTTTATCTTCCTCATTAGTACATGATGGTTTTGTTGATATACTCACACTGACATTTCTGTTTTTAGTTAATGGATGGATCTAGCAGGAACCAAAGTGACAATAGGTTTGAAGGAAATTGTGGTGGTTCTCTGATTAAGAGACTGGATGAAATGGGGTATTCAATGAGGAAACTCATGGTAGTTCTAAACCAACTATCAAGGAGTCATGATCATCCACTTGAACCTTGGTATGATCTTTAATGCATCATGTATGAGATGACCAATCAATGTGAAGGTTCAGGTAATAATTATAAAGGTAACCATTAGGGTTTATATGATCCTTACTTTTGAGGTAATTATGGGTTATTATATGTTATGATGGAAAATGAAAGGCATGAGATAAACTTGAGGTTAAAATATTTTATGATTATTTTTGAAGATTTTATCCCGTTTTGGGGAATGTTTTAAGAATTATATAGTTTTGGAAAAAGGACAACACGCAGACCGTGTGACAACCCGTCGCGCCAGACAAAGCTGCGGGAATCGATCCCACAACCAAAGTGCGACTGGTATTTATCGTCTACCACTAGACTACGTGAAGTCCCTGGTTAGTTTGGCTAATTCTTTTTAGTTACATGTTTTATGAATTAAGAGTAAGTTTATTTTGGGTTATCTATGGAAATTTATTAACCTATCATGGAGGATATGTGATTAGGTTAATTACTTTTCAATACGAGACTTTAAGAGTAACTGATGTTATTTGGAGATAGGTGTTAATTTGTACCTTGGAAGACTACGCGACTAAATCCTTCAAATATTTGGGTTTCAATATTAGTTTGGTTTACTTTTAAGTATTTTATGGACAATTTTTTTATCAAATGGACCTCGTTGAACTTTGGGTTTTGTTGAACAAATTTTGGAGATTAAGAATAGATTTTATTTTTATAATGGGTCATCATTTTCTGGATTTTCTAATCTTGTACTAACCTTTTTGGTTTTGGTTTTGGTTAGAGTCTGAAGACATGTTAAGTATATAGTTCTCTTTTGTGGATTAGGTGATTATCTAGAAGTTTATTATAGTAATACTAATGTGAACAAGTATTCCTAAATACTCGTCTTTTAGAGAAAATATGAGTTTGTGTAAGGAATCTAATAAATGTTGAAAGTCAACATGAAAAGTGATTATATTTCCTTATGAATAAATTCCTCAATAAAAAGTAACTTAAAACAAAAATGTTGTCTATTATCTTTTCCTACTGGGGAATCGAATACCGTTTAACCCATCACAAGTTTGTGATTTTCGGGTGGTTAACTTTCTCCTAAACATGTTTTCTATCACTCTCCATCAGAACATGACCCTATGTTTTTCCTCTTTGTCCATGTTTTCCTACATGGAATCCAAGTATGGGTTAACTCGGGTGACCTTTGTACTTATCGTTCTTTATTTTAAAGTGATTGTTTTACCGACTCTTGTTCCGATGTGGGACTTTCAAGGATGTTTCCAAGCTCAATTTTACAATTGTGAGGACGCAATTCCCAAAAAGGGGGGAAGGATGTAACACCCCAGGTAAATAAAGAATATGAAATTTTTATATTTATCCATATTTGTGAATAAAATATTAATATTACTTTAAAGGGGATGCTATGCTCGATGGCGTACCCAACACGCAACAACGAGTTTCTTGAGAATCTTACGTTGCACTCTAATAATAAAATAATATTATTTTAAATAGTAGTTAACGCCTAGCCGTTGTAATGGACCGAATGAACAGAACTAACTAAAAAATGATTATATATGTTTGTCAAATATTTTTAATTTTTATAATAAATGTTAGAGGATTAAAAATGCAAATGAATCCAATTTTATTCGTAAACATTCTAATATTCTTTAAAAGGTCGATTAACCGCCTTTAGATGGAGAACCACTTTTAAATACAATTTTGACAATTTTATGTGTTATATTTGAAAAAATAAAATTATTCTTTAGAATTGGGACATCAAAATTTACTTTGTGTAAATTTTTGGTTTTTTTCCGATAAAGTTCATTTGTTTAATGAATAGTGAAAAATGTTGTATTTTAATTCAAAACCTATTTTTAATCTAATTTATTTATATGATTAGGTTCTCTTTTTTATTGGTTTTAAAGTGAAATTAGAATATATTTTTACCATTTAATCCAATAGTGGTCGTTGGAATTAATTTCACTTTGAAATCAGACTTAAACTAGTGTCAATCTTTTGATACATTTTGTTTCATAAAAATGCGCTATTTGTTTTGACAGCGGGAAATAATTATTAAATTTATTAATGCAAATTATATGTTTTGAATTTTTTAAAATAGACATCATTTTTGAATTCGGAATATCAAATATAGCTTAGGGTGAACTTTTGGTAATTTTCTGAAAAACTTCAATTTTTGATGAATAGTGAAACCACTAAGTGGTACTTATAAAAACTGATTTTCCGTTTAAATGAAATATTGCCATCTTTTTGTTTTGAATTTAAAAAATCCAACATAAATGGTTTTCATTAATAAGTAAAATGTGGTTCAATGGGTTTGAAATAATTTTTTGGTGAATAGTAACTTCTTAAGTTTTTAATCGCGATTAGAGGTAACTAGTGTAGTTTAAGGTAAAAATAATGTTTTAATAATATGAGATGAGCTTGAAACATGTCCTACATTCATTGTATGTGTCATGGCGGACCACGAAAATCCATGGGTCAACTTGGGGACCCCATGGAGCCACTTTGGATGGAAAATGAAATAAATACCTTATTATTTAATGTTAATGTAAAATTGACACACACATGAGATGTTTTAATAAAAAAAATTTACATGGGGTTATACAAGTCAGATTTATTATTATAAATATTCATTAGAAATATAAAAGTATTTAATACATCATGATATTTTTTTATAATTTTTATACATTATATAAATTAAATTATTTATGACATCATGATGATGCAGCGATGACCTCATTATTTAACGATTTAAATAAAATGGAAAGATAATGTAAAATCTAAGACCTACACCTGTCCAAAACCTATTGTATGGGTGTATTTAGAACCCTTATCACCTTATCCTAGAAACACATAAATGTGTGACCATTAAAATACGAAACGCATTCTAAAATAAAGTAACATTTCTTTACTTTCCAAGAGTGCCGCTCCTCTCCTCTTATAAAAGGCCCCCACCTCTACCTCCTTACCCACACATACAAAGCCTTTGGATCGTCCAACCCCTGCCCATTTTGTCTCTCCACATCCCTATATAACTCCTTGAAGCCTCACTTTGGGCAGAAGTCTTCCCAAGTAAGCCTTTGAGCTCAAACCAAAGGGAGTTACCCGATGTTAAGGTAATGTCTTCACTTGTGTCCTTTTGTTTTATTTTGCTTCTCTAACCCCCTAAACTCTTTTTATTCATTTATTTTGTAACAAATACAGTATATTAAATATACTAGTATATTTTTATATGAAGTATTAGAACTACACTTACACACACCTACATCTAATGGTTAAAGAACATAATGTTTCTATGGATGACAAATTTCCACCTCACGAAATGATGATTGTTCAACATTATTCTAAAAACTTCAAAGGTGGCCATTAAGATGACACTATATTTATATATGATAAATTTTTTTTTATTTTTTACTTAAGATTCTGTATTTTTCATTTATGGCATACCTTTATGGTTTCCATTATGGGTAAACAAGATATCTTCATTTAAGGAAGTGAGGACTACCGCCCCCTCAAAGTGATTTGATTTGTTAATACCATATGTGGTATGTATAAAGGATATATTTAATGATATTATATATGATAACGTACTGTAATTAAAATAATATTATGTATAATTATGTTTTAATTCCGTTAAATATGAAATAGAAATGGAAGTAGCGTTCATGCGTACGTACGGCTTACCATCTCCATGAACGGTACATTTCATTTCTTATCTCAAAATGTTATGTACTATTGTAAGTACATATATATAATGTATATATATGTAATATATTAAATATAAATTATGGATATCATTCTGTAATTATAAAATATATATATATATCTCTCATTTTGTTTTAATTCCATTAATATGACAAAAAATGAATGTAACGTTCATGCGTACGTACGGCCTACCGTCTCCATGAACGGTGCTTTTAATTTTTATCTCCAAATTCTATGGAATAGTATAAAATGAATATATACTGGATATATATGATATTTAAAACATCAATACTATTCTGGATATTATGTACCTATAACTACATGGAGAATTATTTTCCAATAATTTCAATTTTTGACTCATGTACCAAACATCGGCAAAAACGTCTGATATGAACTAACATTATTAAAAAATTATTATAACATTATAATATGTGATATTAACTGAATAATAATCTTTAAAGGAGGTACTTAGGAAATTATAAATTGACCAAAGTTTATTTTTCAGGAATATAATGAAACGAACAAGACAAGTTGGACTTGAGGTAAGGGATCCTACTCCTCTCTTTCTTTTTAAGTACTCTTTTATGTCATTCCTTTTAAGGTCATATTTCTTGTGATTGGGATGTTATTTTATATTACTCTTACTTTAATTTTTATGTTAATATTATGAGAGACCCTATTCTCTCTCATCAATCCATTTTGGAAGTTTTGAGTGGCGCCGTTAGGCTGCCGAATTTTCGTAAGAGATCTAACCTCTCTCTTTCTTTTTAAGTACTCTTCTTTATGTCACTTCTTTTAAGCTCCTATTTGTTATGTTGGGGGATGTTATTTTATATTCCTCTTGCTGTAAACTTTATGTTAATATGATTAGATACCGTATTTGATCTCATCAATCCATTTTGTATGTTTTAAGTGGCGCCGTTAGGCTGCCGAGTTTTCGTAAGGGATTTTTCATCTCATTTTATTCCCGTGAGATTTATGTTACATTTGCCAAAAATTCCTTTGAGTTGTGCATGTACTGCACATTATTTTACTCATTGTGTAATATACTTTCATTTATTATTATTTTCATCAATGTTGTATTGTCCTTCTTTCACGGGGTGTATGTTTTGAAAGATACCCATGTCGGTAAGGGAACCTTTCACCCTTCTCTTTTAAAATACTTCTTTTGTTATGTCTTTTAATTCACATAATATTATGTTGGGATATGTTCTTATATATCCTTATTGAAGTTAATTTTATGTCCAAGTGATGAGATACCCTTTTTATCTGTCATCAACTCATTTTCTGAATTTTTAACCGACGCCGTTAGGCTGTCGAATTTTACCAAGGTAAATTTTTAACCCAATTTTGATTTCTTTGGGCTCAAAATGTAGTTATTGAATATGTCATCCTTTGAATATGTTTGAATGACCTTTTATTGTTTTAAACTTAATATCCACTTATATTGGGTGTATTTATATTTGTCACACATAACTTTGAGATTGATTTATTCTTAATTTAAGGATACCTTCTTTATAAGGGATTTCATCGCATTATACATTTCTATTGAGACTTCATTGTTGTTATGAACCAATTCACTCTTATATGGTGTATATAATTTCCTTTGGAATATTATATCATGAATCCATTTATTCTAATGATATTATGAATTTCTGATTAAATGTTATTCCTCAATTATTGTATTCAAGTGTCTCTAATTTTGGTAAAAACCCTTTAACCGAAATATCGCTTTAAATGTTTTAATGATTTGTTCTTATTAATATCCATGTTTTAAAAATGGTTCTAATAATTTATTTATATGGATATTAATGGTTTAAAATTTTAAAAGCTTCAAGGTGGTATATGACACTTTGATTCAAAAATCTCTTTATTAAATGTTTTAAATGATTTTGAAAATGGTTTTTAGAATGGATTCATTATTTCAATATCTTAAAATGTTATATTGTTTTTTCAATGTGGGAATGTTATATTTACTTTATTCTTAAGTTATGTGATATGATTATGTTATGGTTCTTGGTAATTGTTATGAAGACGGGTGGTTTCGTGATAAACTAAGGGCAGGTGAGCTCCATATAGCTCTCCAATGCATTGGGTAACGCGAAGGAGTGTAACATTAAGGTTTCTACGAAGAGATTTAGGGAATATGCTGTGGTGTGTATTCCAAACGTAACCAAGAGGGTTACTCCCTACGTAAGAATGTTATTAATGTCTCATGATTCCTTTTATGTCTTATGATTTCTATGATTTATTCATGATTTGATGAGGTATGTTAATGTGCCTATTTTTTATGGGTAAAGTATGATTTCATTCTTATGTATATATGAATTCATGTTTATTTTCCATATTTTTTTTAACCCTTACTAAGCTTTTTATGCTCATCCCATGTTTTTGAAATGTTTTTCGCAGGGCAAGGGAAAGGTACATGATGTGATGATAGTGTCAAGGATGTGTCAAGAAAGAATCTATGTTTTATTTTAAATATGTTTCCGTTGATGGGAAAAATGAATATTGTCTTTTATGTAACCACGTTGCATAAATGTGGAATGTAATGCAAGTTTCATGATCTAATTCTCTAAAACTCTAAACCTGAAAAGATCCTCAATGTGTAATCTTGTAATAACTCAAGATTAAGTAAGGTTTAAGGCTGGGGCCTTATAATATTAATAATCCCTATGTAATAGTCACTTATTATTTTTGTTTTTTATCCAATATTTTTACCGTTACCAAGATTATAATCTCATCAATTCTTTTGTTTCTATTTACCCACATTATAATGAAGTCTATTATACATGATTTTTAAAAAATGGAGTGCTTGTGTGGAGTGTTTTTGTGAAGAAATCCTCATAGAACTTTCAGGTTGGCTGTTATTGTTTTGGTCCAGTGTTCTGTCTATGGGGGGTACTTGAATTCAAAATGGGTAGGGGAAATTACCTCCAATTTGTTTCTTGTTAATGTATTATGGTGGATATTGGTTTGAAAATCTATATTACATAGGCCATGGATGGATAAAATCTTATGTAACGACCCATAATTGGATTATCTGTTTAATGTGTAAGGGCCCATGGAACATAGTCTCCGATACCAATTTCAAAAATTCCTTGTTTATAAGTGACATGTGTCTATTATTATCCCATTTACTTCATGAATTTAATTGAACACCGAACATCTTGAACTTAGGACCTCTGGAATACGATCTTACCATGTCGTGCTTTGAGTATCTATAGGGTTAGAAGATATGATTGTGGTTTTGGGACCATGATTAGTGGAATGAAAATTAAAATATAATTAATAAGTGGACAGTACCTTCGAAATGAAATTTGTTAACATGTTACGGAAAATACCAGTATGGTTTCCTATGTTCCATGAACCATTGGATGTTAAAAGGTTATGCTAACTATTGGTTATTATATAAAAATGAAGTGGTACACATTTCACTTCCTGGTTGTATATTATGCATGGGGTCGTTGGATTAATCTACAGGGAAGGAAAATTAAATTCCAATAGCCAATGGTATAGTAATACCAACATGTTGAATGTAAATAGATCATGGATCGAATTAGTTTTTTATCATATGTTCCATGTACCATGGGATCTGGAAAGTTGATCCGACCATGATGTTATTAAATAAATAGGTGGATTTTTATGAAAAACCCCTCAATTTTCTAATATTTTAACCATCCATGGTCCATGGAATGTAGGAATCTGATCCTCTCTCCTCAATGGACAATTTATTAGAAACAAATAGAAGTTTTCATCCCTTACATTATAAGAATTTAATACACTTCCCCTGTAGATCAAACCCAATACATGAGGTGTAATAATAAAATTGTGTATACTATGAGTAGCACTAAATTGTGTGGATTGTTAGAGAAGTAATGTGTGTGGTGCATGGTGAGCATATGGCAAGAGATAACTCAGAAACATTTCCTAAAAACTAAATGACTCGGACAGAGGAAAAACATAGGTTATAGATTGGTTTGGTAAACTATTCTAACAACCCATGCATAAAGATTTATTTGATTTGAATTTTTTTTAAACCTAAAACCTACCAAAAACCCCAAATTCTACCTCCTACTCCTAGGGAAATAAAATATAGATACAACAATGGTGTTTATTCATTTTTCACACCTTCTAGACTCCAAATCCTATGGATCTCACGGTATTGAATGTTGTGTATTCATTGATTATGATTTTTCTTACTTTGTTCATTGCATCATTCACATATATCCTATTACTATCATGAGATTCATCATAGATCGAAGAAATTTAGGATATATCTATTGACTAAATCATTATATAATGTAGAATTCGTAGTTTTTTATTTATAGATTCTATATCTAGAGTGTTAGTGTATCTTCCTTTAGTAGAACCACTACCATTTTTGGTAGATCATGATGGATGAGTTGAATTTATTCTGTGAGAATATAATGAAATCATTTTATAATATTTCCATAGAATATATTGGGTGATGAATTGTGAATTTTTTAGGAATAATTGGAAAATGGTCTTATTTTGATTCAGTAATTTGGAATATTTTAATGATTATCACAAATGTGATTGAGGTAGGAAGATAATCACCACATAGTGATCTTTTTATATTTTTATGTGTGATATTATGGTTAATGATTGGGTGTTTGAGACCCATCTTGGGTAACAATTGATCTTTTAAGAATAGAATTTTTTATGTCTGTGCTTCATAGCCAGTGGAACTTGTTTTTGTTATTTTTATTATTAGGTTAAATATAATTAGATATAAAGACCATTTATGGGGGATGATGAATTTTGTGACAGAGACCAATGATTTTTTGACACATTATGTTATTATTTGGCTACCATGGACTCACTCAACCTATGTGGTAGTAGACAATATAGGGCTGTAGTGCATCGAATAAGATGGAAAATTGAACATAGAGAAATTCCACACATGGGTGATTGTGATCCAATATTTAGGCATGAAAAGTGGATATAAAATCATATATGGATATATGACCACCATTGGGATGGTGAATGATGTGTTTTGAGGATACAAGACCATCCTATGTTGTGGTGTGACTTATTCCTTAATGGAAGATCATGGAAATATGATTGTTGGGTGTATATTACTAATCTATTGTGTGGACATTTTGGTACGCTCTTAGACATGAAATGAGTGATAGTAACATTTTTACCATCATAGTCGCAAAGTAGATGGGGCGAGGAATTTCTATTATATTTTTTAGAATATGATGACCAATAACATATATGGTTTATTTATTTGTTTTAAATTAATTCATTTTTTGTAATAAACAATATATATATATATATTAACATGTTTTAATTATTCGTTGGTGGTGTTTTTATGTGTCTTGTATTCAAATCCTACATGGTAATCTTGACGCACATGTAGAATCTATGATTAGGGATCCTGGAATGGAAAAGGCCCAAATGACCTGGAGCTTAGAATATGGAGTATGGTGTTCATAGGTGGTACTTGGAAGGAATCTAGTGTGATTCGGTAATGTCACTTTTATTTTCCTATTCCATATTGATACTCTGATTTTTCATGACACATTAGGGATCCTTGGTTTGTTACTTGTATGTCTTTGAGTTATGTAACATTAAATATAACACATAGATATTATTATTTAGTTATGTTTTTATGTATTTCTATATTATTATTTTTATATTATTATTATTATTAATGGTTTCCAATATTGAGGTTATAGTATCCAAATGACTCTATTCAAATTATCACAGTTAGTTGGCATTATCTCACATATGGTGGTGAATGTGTGAGTTAATGTGGCACTTTTACCTAGACGTAGTGATTTTGGATCGTGTGTTACAAATTGAATCATTGAACTTCCTAGATGGGTTTTATTCCCATGGTTTGGGGGTTAAGCATTTGGGGAGGTCAGTTAATTCCCATAGCCTAGGTGACATTACAGACAATATATCATGTGTATATTGGCCATGTCCATTCATGGTATAGGATACTATATTCCATGGATCATGTGTGGTTCAAAAATCTTCTAATCAGGGGGTGGGAGCATTGAGTAAAAAAGTTCTTTATTTTGTAACATTGCAAGGATTGTTTAAATTTTAACCACCAATGGACCATGGCATGTAGGATCCCAAAACAGAATCTACTATGTCCCTTTTACATGATAAAAATGTAAAATAATATCCCCTACCCAATTAAAATTCAATTCACCTCCCCTGTATCTCAAACTGTAGACCACAGTAATAATAACCTACTGGGAATAACTATGAGTACCACTATTTCATTGGACCATGAGTACTCATTGTCCCTAATATCTGTTTTTTTATAAGGTAAATAGTTCATGCTACAGGTGAGTAAAATTAAATTCCCATAGGACAGGGGATATTTTCTACCAGTTATTGTGTGTAAATAAGTCATTTCCAATTCTAGTATGGGCTTGAAAATTCCATGTTCCAATTTTGGATAAAATATATTTTAAATAGATATTATTACAAAAAATAAACATTTACCCTGACATTTAGGATTCGAAACTAGTATCAGAGACACTCTAGATAAATATTACATGTGAAAAGTATAATCCTCAGCCCTAAATTAATTTAAACCACCTTTTCCACAACTCTAATATGGTACTTTAGGCTAAAAACCCCACGATTACATCATAAAAGTACCAAAAAACATCGTGACCACAACAATAACATAAAATAGGGAGATTTTATGATTTTCATTGTATTGTTGGTTCTCTGGTACTCATAACACTAATTGGTTGGCTATTTTTCATGGCATCTCGCATTAAAGCTATGACAGAGGTGAATTGAATTCTAGCATTATAGAATATAATACCATCCATGATTCACATCTAAATAGTTCATGGATGACACTATTTTTTCCACTTATAAGCCATGTCTCTTGGGTGCATAAATTATCATATTACCTTGTAGTGGCATGTACATTTTTAGAATATTACTCAGTAAATTATTCCCTTTTTTAGTTTTCTTATTTATGATTTTTTATATAAGTCATGAGGAACTTATAAGTGTTTGTGAATGTTTTATATTCCTTTATGGGGTTTCATGGTTGGAACTTGGGTAGGGTAAAATCTACGGTTTCCCTGGGATACTATGAAGAATGTTGGAGAAGGATTGTGGGTGGCCCATAGATAACCCATGGTTGGAGCATACCATGTAAATTTCCACAGAAACCATATAACATGGGAGAGTGAAATAAATACACCAATTTTTTAAATATTTTTTAAATGGATTATACCAAAATGTTCTTGATGATTACATTAATATGAATATTGTGTTTTAAACCGTGATACCTGCCCAAAAATCATAATTATTCCTCCTACACTTATGACTCAAAAACTAGGGATTCCAATGGTGATTCATCAAATTATCAATCAATATGTACTATATATCCAAGTGATATATAGGTTTTAACTCAAGTAAATTTAATATTTTGGATCATTATTCCTCTAATATACAGATAATTTGTAGATCTCATTTTTTTCTTTGAAAATGAATAATATATCCATGATATGTAAAAAAAATATGTGGATTATATTTAGATAAAATTGATAATGTTTTGATTCGTGGTGGATAAATTCCAGATCTAGAGAATTTTAATCTGAAGTATTTGGTTGTTTTAAAACCACAATGGTGTTTACTAGTTTTCTTAAGGCCCATAAATAGTTTCTTGTTTATTTTAGTGTTTCTATGTGTCGCCATTTGAGTAACATTATTAATATGACCAAATGATTCTATTTTGATATTAATTTCTTGTGGGAGATAAATATCCAATATAACATTTTTAGGTATCGATATTTCTGGGTTACAAGAAAATAGGTAAAAGCACCCATTGAGAGGGATCATGAATGTTGTGATAAAGGCCAAATAATTTTTCCCTCTTGATTATGTTAGTAAGATATCATGGGCATGTTCCTTCAACATGGTAGGAGACCATGCATGGTAGTAATGTGTTCAATTATAATAGAAAGAACATACATGTGTATTGTGATCCAATTCATAAATCATTTTAGGTATAAAATCCATTAATCATGGAGAGATAACTTCCTTAGGGTGGGGCATGATGGGTTGTTAAGAAATATTACCATGTTATGGTGTAGAGTGATGGGTTTTAATAAGGTGGACTGTTGACATATCATTGATCATGTATGGTGTTGAAAAAATGTGTTGATCTTCTGTCATGTTATTTTATATGAAGTGTATTACACTTATTATATTACTCATATATCATTAATGTAGGTAGATACTGGGTTTGTGGAATCTTTATTAGCTCATCATTCCCTGAAACTTATGTTTTTGATTGTTTACAATTTCATTAAACCATATAGTAAAATAAACCCTACATATATATATATATATATATTTACTTTTAATAAGTACTTGATGGTGGTTTAATAATGAATATTTTACTCACACACTAAAAATTCATATTGATGTACATTAAAACATCATTATCTAGGAACCAGTAATGGAAAATGCCATATGATAGGGAGAAAAGGGGATGAATGTTGGTTTTTGATGGAAGTGATGGGAAAGACTCCAGGTTGATTTTGTAGTTTATTTATTATACTATTTCATAATTATACTATTTCATAATTATACTCTAGTTTAAATTTCCATATTGGTGGTTCTTGGTTTTTTACTTGTATGATTCTTTGTTATCTGACATTCCATCTGATATAGAGTTTTTATTATCTCTTTCCACCCTGTCTTTCATTCATGATTATTATATTTTTCATGTTATTATCATGTGTGTAATTTTATATTGAGGTTATAGTGTTTCCACTACATCTTTAAGACCCCCACTATTAGTTTGAAACCTATTACCAATGGAGTGGTTCCAATGATATCATGTGGCACTCTAGTTCGGACTCAGTGATTTGTGTTAGCGAATTAACAAGTTGTATATGATGATTTTTTTCATTTTTCATTTTTCTAAAATTTTTTAGAATTAGGTATAAAGGAGTTAGGTTAATTGGATAACAGTTAGGGTAGACATGTAAGATCTAGGACATTTCTTCTGTGATAGTCCTCTGTGTTACTAGTGATTGGTATTCAATTATATTTTTGTATTTATATTTTTAAATTGATATTTAGTAGATTGTTTTGTTATAATTGATTAGATCTGGTATTTTCTATTAATTATTTAAATGCTTGTAGGGTATCATATCATATATATTTCTCTTTATTTATATTCAAAATAGTTAAATCAATTAAGTATCATTATTTATTATCTTTTCATATTTGATATATTGTGGAAAAAATTGGAATTTTATAATCTTACGAGTGGGTTTTGTGCATATATTTGACTAAGAATAATCTTCATTTACGAATGATGATATGTAGACCATGTTTATTACTAAGAGGCTTGTAACTTATCATTGTCAGAGGACATCAATTATATTTATTCCTATATAATTATATTATTGACTTTAATTATTAATTCTAATATTTTATTAATATAGAATTTTTATAGGTGTCCTAAGTGTTTTTTAGAATTTCAAATAATACATACTTATATATTTCTCAAGGTACCACCTTGAGAAGCAACCCATAATTCTCACACTAATGATGATTCACATATTCCACCACAGGTTGTGATGGAGGATACACCTAACCATTCTCCCACACCCCATCTATTGGTTCTTGTGTTAGAATTGATATAGGTCAGATTCCCATAGTGTGTTCTTGTCCAGGACAAAGGGGAACATATGATAATGAATTATTATTCATGTGACTTTTATCTTAAGAATCCACTAGTCTTCCAGTCTACTGGGGGTCTTTGTGATGATTAGGTCTGATTGGTTATCATTTAGGGTATAAATACAAGGCCCCATCCTTAAACCTTACATAATCATGAGTTATTACAAGATTACACATTGAGGATCTTTTCAGGTTTAGAGTTTTAGATAATTAGATCATAAAACTTTCATTACATTCCACATTTAAACAAAGTGGTTACAAAAAATATAGTATTCATGATTCCCATCAACGGAAACATATTTAAAATAAAACATGGATTCTTTCATGACACTTCCTTGACACTATCATCATATAATGTACCATTCCCTTGACCTATGAAAAACATTTCAAAAACATGGGATGAGCATAATAAGCTCAGTAAGGGTTATAAAAAAATATGAAATGAAAACATTAGTCCATGCATGAAATCATACTATACTCATAAAACATAATCACATACCTCATCAAGTAATGAATAAATCATATAAATCATAAGACATAAAGGTAACTTGAGGCATTCATAACATTCTTACGTAGGGAGTGACCCTCTTGGTTACGTTTGGAATACCTATCACAGTATATTCCCTAAATCTCTTAGGAGAAACCTTAATGTTTAACTCCTTTATGTTACCCAATGTATTGGAGAGATATATCGAGCTCACCCTCCCATAGTTTATCATGGAACCACCCATCTTCATAATAGTTCCCAAGAACCATAACATAATCGTATCACATAAAACGTGCATAAAGGAAACAAAACATTTGCACTATTAAATAACAAGATATCAATACAACCCATTGATATAAAAACATTATGAAAACCATTTTCAATACCAAAATTAAAATAAAAGTAAAACATGGTATTTATTTTTCATTTTAAAAAAAGGTATGGCTTGTAGAGGAAGCCGAAACTCAAATAATGGTCACAGCGGCGGAGAAGTCGTTGTCGCCGAATACGTTCAACAAGAAAAGCAATCCTTTTAGTCGTTTAGTAAAAAGCTTCATATAAAAATATTCTTTTTAAATTAACATAAAAGATAAAGGGTTTTATACACCATATAAAATAAGGTTTTTTATAATACAAAATATGCCTCAATGAAAGGATATTGAGACGAAGTCCCATAAAAAGACGGTATCATTGGATTAATGATAAATCAATTACATAATTATGTGTAACAAAATAATACACCAAATATAAGTGGATATTAAGTGTGACAAAATCATAGTTTATTCACTCATATTCATAGAATTTCATATTCAAGGAGTGCAAGTTTATCCCAAATAATCAAAATTGGGTAAAGAAGTTCCCTTGCAAAAATTCGACAGCCTAACGACATCACTTCAAAATTCAGAAAATGAGAGGATGAGAGATAAAAAGGGTAAATCATCACTTGTACATAAAATTTAAATAAATAAGGATATAGAATAACATATCCCAACATCACAATATGTAAATTAAAAGACCCAACAAAAGAATTATTTTAAAAATAAGAGGGTGAAAGGTTCCTTTACCGACTTGGGTATCTTTCGAAACATACACCCCATGAAAGAAGGACAATACAACATTGATATAAATACTCATAAATGAAATTATATTACACAAAAAGTAAAATAATGGTCAGTACATATACCACTCAAAGGAAATGGTGTCAAATGTAGCATAAATCTCACGAGAATAAATGTGAGATGAAAAACCCCTTACGAAAACTTGACAGCCTAACGACACCACTTAAAACATCCAAAAAAATGGATTGATGAAATAAAATAGGGTATATCATCATATGAACATATAAAATATAGTAATAGGAATATAAAATAACATCCCCCAACTAAGAAAGATGAGCTTAAAAGAAACGACATAAAAGAGAGTACATAAAAATAAAGAGAGAGGTAGGATCCCTTACCTTGGGTCCGACTTGACTCGATCGTTCTTTAACCTCCTGAATAATAAACTTGATTTAATTTCTACTTGCTTAAGAACATTTTTCAAGTTCATTATTCCTTTTATATCACTTATTATCATGCTATGAACACTATGTAATTATTTAAGTTAATAATGGTCATTTTGTAGATCATTGCTTCTTGAGTCAAAAATAAACTCTTTATAATACCATATTGTTCATGTGGTATAATATATATTATATCTAGAATTATAATCATTATTTAGATATCATATATATCATATATATACATTATATACATGCATTTATAAGATTACATAACATTTAGAAATAAGAAATGAAATGCACCGTTCATGGAGACGGTAAGCCGTACGTACGCATGAACGCTACTTCCATTTCTATTTCACATTTAATGGAATTAAAACATAATGATACATAATAGTATTATAATTCCAGTATGGTATCATTTATAATATCATTAAATCTATCCTTTATACGTACCACATATGGTATTAACGAATCAAATCACTTTAAGGGTGCGGTAGTCCGCACTTCCTAAAATGAAGATATTGTGTTTAACCATAATGGAAACCATAAAGGAATGCCATAAATGAAAAATACAGAAGCTTAGTTAAAACATAAACATATTATATATCATATATAAATATAGGGACATCTTAATGGACACCTTTGAGGGTGTTAAAATAATATTGAACAATCATCGTTTCGTGAGGCCGAAATTCATCATCCACAGAAACAGTATGTTCTTTAACCATTAGATGTTGGTGTGTATAAGTGTAGCTCGAAGACATCTTATAACAACATCCTAGTATATTTAAGATACTATATTTGTTACAAAAGAAATTAATAATAGTGTTTAGGGGGTTGGAGAAGAAAAATAAAACAAAAGAACACAAGTGAAGACATTACCTTAAAATTGGGTAACTCTCTTTGATTTGAGCTAAAAGGATTCATTGGGAAGACTTATGCCCAAAGTGAGGATTCTAGGAGTAATATAGGGATTTGGAGAGAAAAAATGAGCAGGGGTTTCTGAGCCAAAGGCTTGAGAGGTGTGGGTAAGGTGGTAGAGGAGGGGGCCATTTATAAGAGGAGAGGAGGGGCACTCTTCGAAAGTTATAAAAGGTTACATTATATTCAAATGAGTTTCGGATTTTAAAGGTCCCACAATGATTTATTTCTTGGATAAGGTGATAAGGGTTCGAAATAAACTCATCCAATAGGTTTTTTACATGTGTAGGTCTGAGATTTTACATTACCTTTTCATTTTATTTAAATCGTTAAATAATGAAGTAATCGCCGTATCATCATGGTTTCATAAATAATTTAATTTATTTAATATATTAAAATTATAAAAAAAATATCATGACGTAGGAAATATTTTTATTTTCTAATTAGTCTTTATAGTCAAAAATATTACTTGTATAACCCCATGTAAATTTTTTTTAGTAAAACAACTCATGTTCGTGACATTTTTATTTTAACATTAAATAAAAAGTAATTTATGTCATTTTCCAACCAAAGTCGCTCCATGGGGTCCCCAAGTTGACCCATGGATTGTCTTGGTCGGACATGACACATCCAATGAGGGTAGAACATTTGTCTAGGTCATTTCATATTATTAAATCATTATTTTTACCATAAATTACACTAATTACCTTTAATCACGATTAAAAAAACTTAAAAGTGACTATTCACCAAACATTATTTTAATCTAATTGAACCACATTTTACTTTTTAATGACAACCATGTATGTCAGATTTTTGAAAATCAAATCACATAAGTGGAAAAGTTTCATTTAAATGAAAAATCAGTTTCTTTAACTACAAATTAGTGGTTTCACTATTCATCAAAAATTGATGTTTTTCAGAAAAATACCAAAAATTCACCCTAAGTTATATTTGATATTCTGAATTCAAATTTTTTTTCTATTTTACAAAATTAAAAACATATAAGTTGCATTGGTTAATTTAATAATTAATTCCCGCAGTAAAAACAAATAGCGTGTTTTTAAGAAACAATATCTTTTGAAAGATTGACACTAGTTTATGTACAATTTCAAGGTGAAATTAATTCCAATGACCACCATTGGATTAAATGGTAAAAATATATTCTAAATAAACATTAATTTCAATTAAAAATATAATATATCCATATAAATAAATCATATTAAAAGGTGTTTTTGAATTAAAATGCATCATTTTCAATAAAAATGATCTTTATCGGAAAAATAACAAAAATTTACAAAAAGTAAATTTTGATGTCCAGATTCTAAAGAAGGATTTTATTTTGTCAATTAAAACATATAAAATTGTCAAAATTATATTTAAAATGGGTTCTCCATCAAAAGGTGTTTAATCGACCATTTAAAGAATATTAAATGATTTATGCTTAATATTGGATTCATTTTCATTTTAAGCCTCTAACATTTATTGGATAAAAGAAAAAATATTTGAAAAACATATATAATCATTTTGTAGTTAGTTCTTTTATTTCCCGACATTAAAACAGCTAGGCATTATCTACCTTTTAAAATAATATTATTTTATTATTAGAGTGCAACGTAAGATTTCAAAGAAACTCGTTGTTTCGTATTGGGAATGCCATCGAGCATAGCATTCCCTTTAAAGTAATATTAATACTTTATTCAAAAATATGGATAAATATGAAAATTTCATATTCTTTTTTATCCTGGGGTGTTACATCCTTCCCCCCTTTTGGGAATTGCGTCCTCACAATTTTAAAATTGGGCTTGGAAACTTCATTGAAAATCCCACATCTGAACAAGAGTCAGTAAAACTATCACTTTAAAAGAATGGGAGATAAGTACAATGGTCTCCCGAGTTAACCCATACTAGGATTAAAAGTATGAAAATATGGATATGGAGGAAAAAACAAAGGGTTATGTTCGGATGGAGAGTGATAGTAAACATTTCTAGGAGAAAGTTAACCACAAGAAAATCACAAGCTTGTGATGGGTTAAACGGTATTCGATTCCCTAGTAGGAAAAGTTAACAGAAAACATTTTTGTTTTAAGTTACTCTTAACTGAGGAATTTATTTTTTAGCTTAACTAAATCATAATGAAACAAAATTACTTGTCACTTAGACTTTCAACTTTTACTATATTCCTTAATCAAACTCATATTTTTTCTCCAAAAGACGAGTATTTAGGAAGACTTGTTCGCATTAAGAGTACTATAATCAAATAATAGAGAATCACCTAATCCAAAAAAGAGAACTATATATTTCCCATGTCTTTAGACCCTTACCAAAACCAAAATTGTTAGAACAAGATCAGATAATCCAGAAATGGATAACCCTTTATAAAAAGAAAATCTATTCTTAATATCCAAATTTATTCCAACAAAACCCAAAGTTCAACGAGGACCATTCGATAAACAATTTGTCCATAAAATTCTTCAAAGTAAACCAAAATAACATTTGAACCAAAATATTTGAAGGATTTAGTCACATAGTCTTCTAAGGTACAAATTTACACTTATCTCCAAATAACATCAGTTGCTCTAAAAGTCTCATATTGAAAAGTAATTAACCTAATCACATATCCTCCATGATAGGTTAATAATTTCCATAGATAACCCAAAATAAACTTAATCATAATTCATAAAATCATTTAACTAAAAAGAATATGTCATACTAACCAGGGACTTCACGTAGTCCAGTGTTGGAGATGAATACCAGTTGCACTTTTGTTGTGGGTTTGATTCCCACATCTTTGTCTGACGCGACGGGTTGTCACACGGTCTGCGTGATGTCCTTTTTCCAAAACTATATAATTCTTAAAACATTCCCCAAAATGAGATAAAATCTTCAAAAATAACTATAACATAATTTAACCTCAAGTTTATCTCATGTCGTTCGTATTCCATCACAAAGTATAGTAACCCATAATTACCTCAAAATTAAGGATCATATAAAACCTAATGGTTACCTTTATAATTATTACCTTAACTTCCATGTTGTGTTGGTTATCTCGTACATGATTCATTAGAGAACTCACCAAGGTTCACGTGTTTGATCTTGACTCCTGATAGTTGGTTTAGAATAACCACGAGATGTCTCATTGAATCCCCCATTTCATCCAGTCTCTTAATCAGAGAACCACCACAGTTTCCTTCAAACCCATTGTCACTTTGGTGCCTGCTAGATCCATCCATTTACTAAAACCAAAAAGGTCGGTGTGAGTTTGTCAACAAAATCATCATATACTAAATAGGAAGATAAACACTATGATATACTTATCCATGCTATCTCAAACTCATTCCAACCTTCAAAAATAACAATGACTCTATCCAATATAACAACCATTGTGGTCATACACAACTTTTAACTTATGCTAAAACAACACTCTAACCTCTAAAGTTATCTAAACCGACCTCTAATACCAACTATAAGGCCCAAACCTTAAACCTTACTTAATCATGAGTTATTACAAGATTACACATTGAGGATATTTTTAGGTTTTGAGTTTTAGAGAATTAGTTCATAAAACATTCATTACATTCCACATTTAAACAAAGTGGTTACATAAAAGATAGGTTTCATTTTTCCCATCAACGAAAAAATATTTAAAATAAAAAATCGATTCTTTATTGACACTTCCTTGACACTATCATCATATCATGTACCATTCCCTTACCTGTGAATTTTTTTTAAAAAACATGGAATGAGCATAATAATCTCAGTAAGGGTTATAAAAAAATATGAAATGAAAACATTAGTCCATGAATGAAATCATACTTTAGTCATAAAACATAATCACATACCTCAACAAGTCATGAATAAATCATAAGACATAAAGGTAACTTGAGGAATTCATAACATTCTTACGTAGGGAGTAACCCTCTTGGTTGCGTTTGGAATACCCATCAAAGTATATTCCCTAAATCTCTTCAGAGAAACCTTAACATTTAACTCCTTAGCGTTACACAATGCATTGGAGAGCTATATCGGGCTCACCCGCCCTTAGTTTATCACAGAACCACCCTTCATCATAATAATTCCCAATTACTATAACATAATCGTATCACATAAAACATGCATAAAGGAAACATAACATTTCCACTTTTCATTCACAATATATCAATACAACACATTGATATAAATACATTATCAAAACCATTTTCAATACCAAAATAAATGAAATGTAAAACATGGTATTTATTTTTCATTTAAATAAAGGTATGGCTTGTAGAGGAAGTCGAAACTCAAATAATGGTCACGGCGGTGGAGAAGTCGTTGTCGCCACATACGTACAACAAGAAAACCATTCCTTTTTTTCATTTAGTAAAACGCTTCGTATAAAAATACTCATTTTGAATAAACTTAAAATTCAAAGGGGTTTATACATCGTATAAAAGAAGGTTGTGTATAAAACAAAATATGCTTCAATGAAAGGAGATTGAGACGAAGTCCTATAAAAAGACGGTATCCTAGGATTAAGGATAAATCAATTATATAATTATGTGTGACAAACGATTACACCAAATATAAGTGGATATTAGGTGTAAAAAATTCAGAGGTTATTCACACATATTCATATAACTACATATTCAAGGAGTGCATGTTTATCCCAAAGAATCAAAATTGGGTTAAGAAGATCCCTTGAAAAAATTCGACAGCCTAACGACATCACTTCAAAATTCAGAAAATGAGTTGATGGGAGATAAAAAGGGTAACTCATCACTTTTACATAAAATTTGCATCAATAAGGATATATAATAACTTATCCCAACATCACAATATGTAAATTAAAAGACCAAGAAAAAGAAGTATTTTAAAAAGAGGAGGGTGAAGGGTTCCCTTACCGACTTTGGTATCTTTCAAAACATATACCCCATGAAAGAAGGACAACACAAAATTGATGTAAATACCCATAATTGAAAATATATTACACAAAAAGTAGAATAATGGTCAGTACATATACCACTCAAAGTAAATGGTGGCAAATGTAGCATAAATCTCACTGGAATAAATGTGAGATGAAAAACCCCTTATGAAAACTCGGCAGCCTAACGGTACCACTGAAAACATCCAAAAAAATGGATTGATGAAATAAAATAGGGTATATAATCATATTAACATTGAAATTACAGTAATAGTAAAGTAAAAGAACATTCCCCAACTAAGAAAGAGGAGTTTAAAAGAAACGACATGAAAGAGAGTACTTAAAATGAAAGAGAGAGGTAGGATCCCTTACCTCGGGCCCGACTTGAATCGATCGTTCTTTAACCTCCTGAATAATAAAATTGAATTCATTTATACTTTCTTAAGAACATTTTTCAAGTTAATTATTCCTTTTATATCACTTATTACCATGCTTTGAACACTATGTAATTATTTATGTTAATAATGGTCGTTTTGTAGATCATTGCTACTTGAGTCAAAAATAAACTCTTTATAATTAAAATTTGTTCATGTGGTCAAATATATATTATAAACAAAATTATATTCATTATTTAGATATCATATATATAATATATATCCATTATATACATGTGTTTATAATATTACATAGCATTTAATGGTAAGAAATGAAATTCACCATTCATGGAGACAGTAAGCCGTACGTACCCATGAACGCTATTTCCATTTCTATATATTATTTAATGGAATTAAAACATAATGATACAAAATAGTATTATAATTAAAGTATGTTATAATATATAATATCATTAAATATATCCTTTATATGTACCATATATGGTATTAACGAATCAAATCACTTTGAGGGGGCGGTAGTCCCCACTTCCTAAAATGAATATATCGCGTTTAACCATAATGGAAACCATAAAGGTACGACATAAATTAAAAATACATAATCTTAAGTAAAACATAAAAATATTATATATCATATATAAATATAGTGACATCATAATGACCACCTTTGAGGGCGTTAAAAGAATATTGAACAATCATCGTTTCGTGAGGCAGAAATTCACCATCCACAGAAACAGTATGTTCTTTAACCATTAGATGTAGGTGTGTGTAAGTGTAGCTAGAATAATTCTTATAAAAACATACTAGTATATTTAAGATACTGTATTTGTTACAAAATAAATGAATAAAAGAGTTTAGGGGGATGGATAAGAAGAATAAAACAAAAGAACACAAGTGAAGACATTACCTTAAAATTGGGTAACTCTCTTTTATTTGAGCTCAAAGGCTTCATTGGGAAGACTTATGCCCAAAGTGAGGCTTCAAAGATTAATATAGGGATGTGTAGAGACAAAATTAGTAGGGTTTGGCCGAGGCAAAGGCTTTAGAGGTGTGGGTAAGGTGGTAGAGGCAGGGGCCTTTTATAAGAGGAGAGGAGGGGCACTCTTGGAATGTTATAAATGGTTACTTTATTTTCAAATGAGTTTCTGATTTTAAAGGTACCACATTGATGTATTTATGGGATAAGGTGGTAAGGGTTCGAAATATACTCATCAAATAGGTTTTTTACATGTTTAGGTCTTAGATTTTACATCATCTTTTCATTTTTTTTAAATCGTTAAATAATGAGGTAATCACCGCATCATCATGGTTTCATAAATAATTTAATTTATTTAATGTCTAAAAATTATAAAACAATTATCATGATGTAGGAAATAGTTTTATCTTTCTAATGAATTTTTATAGTCAAAAATGTGTCTTGCATAACCCCATGTAAAGGTTTTTTAGTAAAAAATCTAATGTTTGTGACATTTTTATTTTAACTTTAAAAAAAGTTATTTATGTCATTTTCCTAGGAAAGTGGCTCCCTGGGGCCCCCAAGTTGACCCATGGATTTTCTTGGTCGGCCATGACACATCCAATGAGGGTAGGACATGTGTCTAGGTCATTTTATATTATTAAAACATTATTTTTACATTAAATTACAATAATTACCTTTAATCACGATTAATAGAATTTAAAATTTACTATTCACCAAAATTATTGTAATCTCATTGAACCACATTATTCTTCTTAATGAAAACCATGTATGTCGTATTTTTGAAAATCAAATCACAGAAGTGGAAAATTTTCATTTAAACAAAAAATCAGTTTCTTTAACTACCACTTAGTGGTTTCACTATTCATCAAAAATTGATGTTTTTCAGAAAAATACCAAAAATTCACCCTAAGATATATTTGATATCCCGAATTCAAAAATGATGTGTATTTTTAAAAATTCAAAACATTTAAGTTGAATTAATTAATTTAATAATTAATTCCCGCTGTCAAAACAAATAGCCTGTTTTTAAGAAACAGTATCTATTAAAAGAATGACACTAGTTTAAGTCCAATTTCAAAGTGAAATTAATTCCAATAAAAACCATTGGATTAAATTGTAAAAATATATTCTAAATACACTTAAATATCAATTATAAATATAATCTATCTATATAAATATATCAGATTAAAATGAGGTTTTGAATTAAAATGCAACATTTTCAATAAAAATGATCTTTATCGGAAAAATAACAAAAAATTACACAAAGTAAATTTTGATGTCCAGATTCTAAAGAAGGATTTTATTTTATAAATTAAAACATATAGTATTTTAAAAAGTATATTTAAAATGGGTTCTCCATCGAAAGGCGGTTAATCGACCTTTTAAAGAATATTAGAATATTTATGCTTAAAATGGGATTCATTTTCATTTTAAGCCTCTAACATTTATTGGATAAATGTAAAAATATTTGAAAAAAATATATAATCATTTTGTAGTTAGTTTATTTAATTCCCATAATTACAATGGCTAGGCATTAACAACCATTTAAAATAATATTATTTTATTATTAATGTGCAATGTAAGATTTCAAAGAAACTCGTTGTTGCGTATTGGATACTCCATCGAGCATAGAATTCTATTTAAAGTAATATTAATACTTTATTCACAAAAATGGATAAATATGAAAATTTCATATTCTTTATTTACCTAGGGTGTTACAATAAATTCCCTTGTTGAGACACCAGAGGATTGATGAATGAAGCTAGCTTCCATCATATTTCAGGGGGCCTCCAGAATATGTTGGGATTTAATGAATAAGGTGGGTGGGAATGAGGTTCTTACATCGTAAACCTCCATGAAACACTTTAAAAAAGATTTTTTACCAGACATATTAAAGTTAGGAAGTGCTCAAGATTCCATGGAGCTATAAATAGGAAAAGTAATGATGGAAACCTATATAGTTGTTTTCATGATGTTACTATGCTTTGAGCCTCTATTGGATATAAATGTGGAGTAGAATTGAATTAATTTTGAGGTTTTTCTTTGATAATAACAATGGAGTTATTTAAGGTGATTTTACATGATGACATACTCAAAATCAGTTCGCAAGGAACTCTCATTTTAAAAGGGTCTAGAGGATGAAAAAATTGCTGGAATTATTTCAATATCTAGTAGATAGACCAATAATATTATGGGTTTCAATTAATATTATATAAATCAGAAGATATAGGAGATATTATTGGATTTATATAGGTAGAAATATTATATAAGTACTTAATTGTCTCCCTATATTGGAATTTGTTCCATTAGGTGCTTCAACTGTTGGAGGAGATGAAACCTTGACAAGACATGTGGGAAACCACCATTACAGTGTCACTGACATGAAAAGGTAGGATATATAATGTTTTTTATTGAGTGATGAATAGATGAGTTCATGGGTTTCTATCCGAGATAGAGGTGGAGGACCTCCATAGTGTATACAAAACCCCTTTTTCATTGACATGATAGGTGATCTAAGGGAATTGAAGAAAGTATGTGGCCACAATTCTTTCGTGATGTATTCTATGGGAGAGGTTAAAACTATTGTTGTAGAATCACTATCTAATATTCGAGTTATGATATTGATCACATTTACACTATTCTATACCTTGATTGATACAAAATTCATTTATATATCATCAGTTTTTTGTTGGTATTGAGTTGTTGTTAATGTTTTCTTTTGAGTTTTTATCTCTTGACAAACCCATGAGGAAGAAATTGGACTATCACAAATTATTTGTATAGTTTACAATGGTATTTGTTTCTGTGAACATCTATGTTATTTCATGATTTTTTATATGACTTTTTTCTATGTGATTTCATGCATGGAATAAGTTGTTATTTACTAGGGTCACTTTGATTTTAGTCAAATAATAGTATTATATACCATACCCAATAGGGTGTTTTTTATGAATGATGACTAGGATGGTATATTAGGAAGAATGCCACTGTTCTTGTTCTAGGTTGACGCTAAATGGTAAAGATAGTAGGCCTAGATCTTATAGGGGAATCAACATTATCATCTTATCTATTCCTCCCACAGTGGACCGATATTAAGATTTCATCGTCGTTAATTTATTTGTAATTACCTATAATAAAGGAGTTTTCTTTGAGAAGAACATGTTTTAGGACGGAAACCTATATTAATTCATCCATATAATATGTAACCATCTAATTTGATGGATTTCAGGTCTATCATACTGATTTGTATAAAAGTTGGTTTATCATACAGATCGCATCTCCATCATTTGATCTATTTTTTTTCAAAAATAAAAAAGATTGTAGTATTTATACTCATTTTATACTTCAAGATGTCGAATGAAGTGATTGAAAATAATTGATACTATTTTTCATGGACTAAATGCATATTTGATCAGTTGTGGGGAGTGCAATGGTTCTGCAATTTTTACCACTAATCAAGATACCATCTTCTTTAAGAGAATAGAGGAGGATATTTCTAATAAAACATTCAGGAGTAGATATAGATTGTATCAGTATATTTTTAAATCCTTTTTTTTAGAAAAATTCACTAGCGGTGTTCATGAATGTAATGAATATAATATTCCATCCATATCTCTATAGAATTTTTTTAGTGTTTTTTGATCAAATTCTTATATAATCGCAAACCTCATATATAAATTGTATAAACCATATAGATTGTATTTAAAAAATAAATAGTATATTTTAAAACACACCATGTTCTCAAACTGTCAACTTTGGATTCTGGAGTGATGTTTTCTTTGGCATGTGATCTCACAGGTAGGAATTTATTTGTACCCTGAGAAGGTATACTTTCTAATGTCATGGTAACTCCCAAGAAATGTTATTTTCATCATGTTTTTTATTTGGTTGATATGATTTTATAGATATTTCATTGAAAGAATCTATAGTTATTAAATAAATATGATTAAACTTACTAATTAGGGAGAGAAGTTTTAGTGGACATACCAATGTGAAGATGACATTGTATAGCTGAAGAAGAGAAAAAAAACAACTATAATCTTGAAATTTACAGAACATGGGATTTTATATGTGGTTTAATATGATGGATAAGGTGTTTTTTAGGATTTATCTTATTGTAGAGTGATTGGGATGAATTATACTCATAACAATTGTTTGGACCCCATGAGGGGAACTACATGACACATGACTTAGAGTTGGATGTCGTGGTCCATGATTTAATGTTTTAGTTCCATTATCTCGTTGGTGAAAGAGTTTTCTTATACATAGACAATATTATAATCTATTAAATATTATTATGGTTGTAAATGTATATTTTTGTAGAGATGTTTGGTATATTGTCTATGGAAATTTAATTTTGATATAGATTATTCTTGGTTAAAATGTAATTTTGATATAGATTATCTCACATAGAAAACACTAGGGCTAAGGGAATGACCATTAAAGGGGTAATATATGTTGGTGACCATGATGGAAGAATTGTTTGTGGATGTATCTAATGATCTAGGGGTGGTGATATGTTCTCTATTTAATATGACAGCAATGTTGGTAGGCCACGTAAATACCATACACGAGTCGGATTTTGAATTATTAGTGATGTGATAATGGTAAAAAAGATGTGTACATGTTCTAGGATAGTCTATTGATTTTTATGATATGATATATTTTCATGGGAGAGTTATGGTTCCCTATTATATGATGTAATATATTATAAATTAATCCCATGACACTTATTTTTTAGTGTATCCAGGTTTCACATGGATGTATCAGGATATTAGAAAACCCATCCAGTGGTGAAGAATGAAGGTATATATAATGTGCCTCCTCACTAATTTCATTACCTTTTAGAGGAAGAAGGTATGGTATTTGTAACTATGGGGTTTACATAATTCACATTCAATGTCTATGTACAAGTGGGATAATGAGATGATGATATTTTTAGTTTGGTTTCTTAAGTCCCTAATAATTCCATATTTTCTTAGTGATAGTTAATCGAATGATGATTGTAAATCATTTATTGATGATATGAGAGACTCATTCTATAGAATAATTGTGAAAAAATTATATCCAGGATATTGTATGACTATATGAAGTATAATTTAATATCACATTAGATTGTGGAATACCATTTATATTGTAGTTTGAGATTTTATTATAGAAGGATTTTGGTGTCTCAATGGAAACTATGTGTGGTGTATCATCTAGTGCCCAGTAGAATGTCAGGGAATATGATTCATGTCTTTTTCCTAAACATAAGTGGATCATGGGATTGTCATTTTGACTTGATAAAGTTCATGTAAAACAATAGTTTCTTGGTTTTTATTTATATGGATAATATTGTATCACATTATGGTTCAATGTTCCATTCATTGCTTTGTTGAAATCCTGAAGGTTATATAACTATCACTGGGTTGAGTATAGTGAAATAAACATTTGAGAGGGTGTAGTTGATGAGGAAATATTTGGAAACCACATAATGTAGATAGTGATCATATGAAAATTAGATGATATGTCCTTATATGATCATTTTGGGTTAACATATATCTTTTAGGTGTATCCTAAAATGGAGCATCTATGACTTTAAAAATAAGGGGGACTATTGACGTGATTTTTGGCACCATTTGATATTATAAAAAATAATAATGGATAGGATAACAAACTAGACCTTCTAATATGATATATAGTTTTTCATAACAAGTTCTATGATTCTAAAATTCATAGGTTAAATCTTGATCTTGTGCATGACCTTGACTGTAAAGATGCTGAGTTAGAACAAGATGCATCGTTCTAGGAGAGACTGGTATAGATTGTGTAGTAGTGTGAGAATATGCTCAGTGGGAAGATAATGAAAGATTTTTGATTTCATTGGTAGTAAATATGAATCAAATAGAATAATTTGGAGTATAATTTAGATATATGATTATAATTTCTTGAGTGATTTCATTATTATATATTGAGAAACTACTTTGGGGTGATATATATATGAAATCATTTTTCACATAATATTACATGATTTTAAGAATAATTAACCATCAAATAAAAAATAAAAAAGATTAATTTCATTAAAATATTAGTTACATAATTATAAATAATGAAACCAAAATAAAAACCTCATTTATTTATAAATAATAATTAGCTCCTAAATTCCGTTGAGCTATTACATCTGCATAGGATATCCTATGGAATACATGAACAATGAGATGAGATGAAAAGTCCATTAGGGGACTAAACAAAAGAATAAAGAATATCACATGAGTTAGAAGGAATACCATTGTGGAATTAAAAGTCATGGAAAAAGGATAAACCTATGTAATAATAATATATAAAACATGGGATGATGATATCATGGCAACATAGGAATGTGGAAACAATATATAACATGAAATAAACCCAAGTCAAGGAAAACATCCAAAACTATATTACATGGTGGACATGTCTAACAAATGAATTACGTTTACTCCCTATCCAAGCAATATGTCTCATGATAATAAATGCTATAGGTATTATTTTCATTATTTTTAATGTGTTATTAAATTATTTAAACCCTTGTAATTAATAAATTTTAAATTATATTCATCATTTTTGTATTTTTGGTGAATTTGGTGCTTAATAATGAACATTGATTAATTCTGGAAAATTGATAATTTTTTGGATCTTCTATATTTTTTGAATATCATAATTTTTTTGAACCAAATAGTGTGATTTCTTGTTTAGGATTTAAATGGTCAACAGTTGAAACACTTTATTTTAGACGCAGATCTATTTCAAATAACATAGGCCCTGAAAAATCAATCATGTGTTGAAATGTTTCTCACTAATTGAATGGACCAAACAAAAGTAATGGAGGAATATCTTGGCCTAAAAATCTTCAAATGTTATTATTCCACATACAAGAGAAATATGATACCAATAATCATATACACATTAAATTTAATTAATAAATTCAGTTAATAAGGAATATGTTTGATGTTCCAAAGTATAGGGTGTTGATCAGCCCCCTTGGAAAGAAAAATCCTTTATCAGTAATTCAGGCTTAAATTTTAAGAATCCTTTCCAAATAATCCTTTTTTTTGGGAGAGCATGAAAATACAAGATGGTAAAAACTATTATAAATAATTCAACCAAATATTCAATCACTTATTATTTGGAATGGACTCTATATTTAGTAGTATTGAATCTGGAGCTAAAATCATTCACCCCTAAAGACTATTAATATGTGTGTCCACATAACATCATGGGTGTTGTTGAAGAAGGTGAAATAATGTATGTGGTGTAGGATTGTAATATTGATGTTATTTTTATTTTCTCCTCTCATTTTTCATTGTTTTACAATCCTCAATTATTCCCCTTTCAACTCTCTTACCCATCACATGGAGGTGTAAATCCCTTGAGTTATTGAGGAAGGGGGGTTTTTATGTTGGATCGAATAGCAGATATATATGTCTATTAGATGGAACAATACAAGAGGGGGGTGAATTGTAGGTTTAAAAAACCTTTGAGTTTTAGCAACAAAGAGATTAGTTTAAATGATCTTAAACTAATACAAAGACAAACACCCACAATTGTATTGAATATAAAAGGTATGATGTATTGTAATACTAAGGTAAAGTAAAACAATTGTATTCAAGGTGAACACAATAATAAGAGTAATACAAATATGAATGATTCTACCTTAAAGCGTATAGAATCAATCAATACAAAAAGTAATAGAGTGATTGTAATTGAAAAAATTACAATTGAACGTGTAAAGAAGAAAGGAAACAATACAAATCCCATTCTAATACAAGTAACAGTGGAAATGTAAAAGTATTACAATTCTTTTAACCCAAATAGAAGGGTTATCCTTTCACCTAGGATAAAAGGTATGTCTCACCAACACCTTGGTGAGCCCTCGATATGATGATCAGCACGTCTGTCTGCCTATCTCCGGCAGCCCTCGATACGATGATCGGCACGTCTGTCTGCCTATCCCCAGAAGCCCTCGATACAATGATCAGCACGTCTATCTGCCTAACCCCGACAGCCCTCGATACGATGACCGACACGTCTGTCTACCTATCCCCGGCAGCCCTCGATACGATGATCGGACGCACAAGGCAGATGAGAGAAGTCACAATGTCTCTCTCTAGAATCTTGGTAGTTCACAGAATCTCTTCATTCGTTCTCTTCATTCATCGTTGTTCTCTCAGATTCAAATGACCTCCTATTTATAGGCCTTGGGTTCCAACGGTCATATTGCCTCCAACGGTCATATTGAAACAGAAATCACGACATCGTTTTGATTAGTTTGTAACTAACTCAACGACATCGTTTTGTTAGGACAAGAGATATATAGAAAAGTAAAACATGAGTATGATTCATATGAAATGAGTGTTTTTGAATAAGTACCAAAACAAATAATGAACATCTGAATAGCAGAATCAGTACGATACGATTGACAGAGTCAATATTGTACGATTGACAGAGTCAGTATGATACGATTGACAGAGTCAGTACGATACGATTGACAGAGTCAGTACGATACGATTGACAGATTCAGTATGATACGATTGACAGAGTCAGTACGATACGATTCATAGAGTCAGTACGATCAGTATTGTACGATACGATAAACATTATAGAAGACAAATGTAATTTCCAAAATATGATAGAATGAATTTGTGATTTCCAAAACATGAAATAGAAGTCAAAATAAGACTTTTGACATAACAATCTCCCCCTTTTTGGAAAGCACAACACACAAACTAAATATAACAAGAAATACTTATCTCCCCCTGAGTTATTGAAAACTCTTCTGAATAAGAAATTGAATACAACTAACTCCCCCTTAGGTATGAACTTTCCTAAGGATTGTATTCGTGGATTTTCCTTAAGAGTGTTGTAAAGCATTCTTCCCCTTTATAAAACATTCTCCCCTTTGTAAATATTCTCCCCCTTTGTGATTTACAAAAAGAAAGGAGTAATCTTGAATTGTATGAAAGAGTTAGTAAAGCAATACAAAGCAATGGATAAAAGAAAAGGATCATAAGAGTCATTACAAAACAAAGACAAGTTCCAAAAGAAAGCAAATACAACAATCATTTGTTTTCTCTTTCCTTCTCTTTCTTTATAAGATCATGAAGAACAGCTTTCATCTTCTTGATCTCCTTCTTGTATTCAGAAATTGATTCTCCCTGAGTTTTGAGAATCTCTTGTTGGTCCGCAAATATCGGATCTTGATTTCTGATAGTCTCCTCCTGGACTCTGATTACTTCTTCAAGTGTATCAATTCTGTTTTGCAGATTCTTGTTATCTTTGGACAACACAGAATTTTGATTCTACAGCAAGACCATTTCATCCTTGAAAGATGAAACCTTCGAGAATTCAGATTGAAAAACACTCATTCTCTCTTGAAAATCTTTCACTGAAGGAACATCGGCTCTTTGAGAAGATAAAAGGTTAAACCTTTCAACCGTTTCTCTGTCAAGCTTGTTGAAATCAATTGCAAGCTCATTTGATAACCTTCTTATATCTTCAATATCAATTTCATGATCATTGATTGAGCTCTCTGTTTTGTATGACCACTTGGTCATCTTATTGTGTTCCTTCTTATGAGCAACCGAACATTCTGAAAGAACTTTCAAATCGGCTTCTACTGAGAAAACATTCTTCCTTAATTCATTTACTGAGCCAAACTTCTTCTTTTGATTGTCAGTAATAAAATCAATCTTCCCTTCCAGCCTCGGGAAATAAGGAATGGTCTTCTCAACCCTTCTTAAAACATGAACAATGTAATCACTCTTCTTGAGAGAGATTGTATGCTCTGAATCAGTATCTTCATCGTACGATGCTAGTTCATACGATCTGCTTGAGTCAATAACTGGCTGTTTTCCTTTTGCTTTTTCTTTCTTCTTTCTTTCTTCTTCCACTTTGTCACTAATGATAACAACTTTATCAGAGTGAGAGGATTGAGTACCTTGCTTTTCTTGAGATGACATCCTGTCCGGATATCGTTCCTGATCGGCATGAGGAGTTTGTTGAACACCTTCACTCAGCTTTTGAACCGATTCTTCTCTACTCTTCTTTGAACTTTGAAGAAATTCTAAAAGAAAGTCTCATTCTTCTTCTTCCACTTCTTCTATCTCTTCCATCACTTGTTTTTGTTTTTCTTTCTCATGGAGACTCTGTACGATGGGATCTTGATGCACTTCTTCTGTTAGTTGGGAACTAGCATCCTCAACCGCTTTCAAGACTTTAGAGATATCAATGTCTTGAGCCTTTCTTTTTAAAACAACCTTATTCTTATTTTCAGCCTGAAGGGTTTCTTCTACCCTTACTCTTTCTGCAAAAGCCTCAGCAGGGTCAAGACCAAACTTTGGATCACCTTCCTTTCTCTGTTCGTTATCCTTTCTCCATTTTGCTATAACCTCCTTACTGTACCTTGGCTTCTTCTTCGGCTGTGAACTGGTTTGCAGATCAGACTTTTGAGTAACACCGGTAGATTGAATGTCTTTGGATGGCATAGGTGCCGATAGATTCTGAGCCAATTCAGCTTCTACATCTCTGACAAAAAGTTTTTAATTTGGATCAAAACAAACATTCAGCTTTTTCATCGTACTCTTACAAATCCATGATGGCCTCAAATCCATGGGTTTTCCTTTCAAAGGAATGTTACAAAACTTCATACTCTCAAGAATTAATTTCTTAAGGATAGCTGGATACATAATCATCTGGGACATAATCCCTCCTGTTTGACATTCTTAATGGTTTCAAAAACATAACCCATTAGATTCACATTTCTCATATTCACAAGATAGTCAAGAATAAAGATATCAGAAACTTTTAGAGTATCTCTATCCCCTTTCCTTGGGATAAGAAAACCTTGCATCCATAAAGTTACAAAAAGATTGTCTGGAGAAAGATGAGACACTTTTCTCTTTTCTTCATTAACAACAAACAAAGTCTTTTCAGCATTTTCTCTATTAAACGTACCAACTTCCTCTGGTAGTTTGTGTGATGGACAGAAAGAATCCCCTTCTATAGAAACATTCAGAAAATGTGCCACTTGTTTCACAGACATAGACAATTTTCTATCGTACACAGCAAAGTTTATAGTCATGTCTTTGTCGAAAGAAATGGTTTTGTAAAACTGACAAACTTCATCAAAAAGAACAGGATCTTGAAAATCAGGCTTTTCAACACACAAATGTTCCCATCCTTGATACAAAATGATCCTATTGATTGTAGAATTGTACATATCGAAAAAATCTCAAGATACTAACCTTTCTCTGTTAAAGTCTTTCTCTGTAAAAGTATTTGAAGACATTTCAACAGGAGTGTTAGAAGAGGATTGAGACATAATGGTTCTGCCGATGAGAAGATCGTACGATGATTTATAGCTGGTGGAGCAGAGCTTCGCCTGAAATCCTGAAAAAAAACAATGTGGGTTTGGGGATGGGAGTGGGGCTATTTATATGCGATAAAGGGGTGACCGTTGATCTTCTACTGTCGAAAAAGGATGACCATTGATCTTCTACAGTCAAGATTAGAGAAAACCAGATCAATGGTTAGGATTAAAACAAAAAAAATTTAAAAAAAATGAAAAAAACATGTCGGAGAATGTAAGGTAATTGTTGGTTTTGATAGAAATCAAAAGAAAAAACAATCGTAAGGAAAAATCATCATCATGCCGATGGAAAACAAAGTCATTACAATGAACTGACCGTAGGATAGAAAACAATATTGTTACCATGAACTAACAATACGATGGAAAACAATCTCGTTACCATGAACTGACAGTATGATGGAAAACAATCTCAATACCATCATCGGTCGATTCAATAGAAAAGAAAATCATTACCATCATCGGTCGATACAAAACTATTGATACGATGGAAAAGTAATTCAATACCATCATTGGTCGATTCAATACTATTGATTGATTGGTACAATGGAAAATAAATTCAATACCATCATCGGTCGATTCAATAGAAAAGAAAATCATTACCATCATCGTTCATTACGATAAAACATTACCATCATCGGTCAATACAATACTATTGATTGATTGATACGATGGAAAAGAAATTCAATACCATCATCGGTCGATTCAATACCATTGATTGATTGATACGATGGAAAAGAAATTCAATACCATCATCGGTCGATTCAATACCATGATTGATTGATACGATAAAACTGTCAATACGATAAAAAAAATAATCCAAAGAGTAAATAGTTAAAGAACATAAGATAAAAAGAAACATAAAGACAGAAAGAAATGTCCTCCCCCTTTCTACAAGGAGTTTCTTACTATTAGGAGAGATGTAAAACAGGAAGTAGATATGAATGATTATTTTAAGGTAATCATTCCTAGATTCTGTTTTATATATTCAAATCTATCGGAAGGTAAAGGTTTTGTAAAAATGTCAGTAAGTTGTTCTTGCATTCTGATGAATTGTAAAATAATATCTCCATTAAAAAAAATTGAAACAATATTACATATACCAACAATCATTCCTTGAGCATTATCTCCGAAGGTAACTTTTCCACCTTTTGTTTTGAAAACCTTTTCAAAGAAATCTTTGTTTCCAGTCATATGTCGAGAACAACCACTATCCATGTACCAAATGTTCTTATTGGTACACTTCTCGTTTTCCTGAAAAAGAAACAATTAGATTTTCGGAATCCAAACTTGTTTGGATCCAGAAGGGTTAGATAAAATAATTTTTGGAATCCACATTTGTTTTGAAAAATGAGCTTTATGAAATCCTAAAGATTGAGTTTTTTTAAGAGAACAATCTCTTCTCCAGTGTCCACCACATTGACACTTAGAACAAAAAATGGTTTTTTGAGGAACAAAATAGTTATTGCTAAAAACAGGTTTGCAATAAGTATATCCAAGAACAGAATGATTTCTCAAAGGTCTAATTTGAGAATACATCTTGTCAAAGTTTTCTTTTCCATGAGTAAAGTTTGACAAACATTTCCTCAAAGATAAAATCTCTGACTTTAGTTTTAAAACCAAATTCTTGTTTTCTAAAACATTTGAATTTGAACTAGAGTTAGGCTCTAAAATATTTTTCTTTGAAATTACTGTTTCAAGATCCTTAGAAAGTTTATCCTTATCAGATTTAACTTTCTCAAGGGTTTTTAAAATACTTTCAAAATCAGAATTTTTCACATCAAGATCTTTAGAAAGATCTGATACTTCTTTAGTCATGATTGAAATTCTAGAATTTGCTTTTTCAAATCACTTTTTGAGTTTAGAATTTTCATTTTCAAGTAACTTAGCAAATCTAGAGACCTCTTCGAAAGAAGGTAATGTATCATCCTCTGATGATGATGATTCATCATTTGAAGATTCATAATATCTATTATCAGTACAATTTGTATTCAAAGAGACATTTGTAATAACTTCAGCATTATGTACCTTAGCCATGAGACAATGATCTTCAATTGGTAGTCTGGATAGAAGTCTAATATTTCTCTGTCCTGATGTCTCATATTCTGAAGAATCATCTAAGTAATCACTACCACTTGCACTCCATGTATAATTTTCTTTCAAGACTTTCTTTTTCTTATAAAACCTTTTCTTGTTTCTTTCAGAGTGTTTCTCTTTTCTATCATTCTTCTTCAGTAAAAGACAATCAGGCCTTATATGTCCAGCATTCTTGCATTCATAACAAGTTACCTCTGAATCTTTCCTATCTTTCTTTTTGAATCTATATTGAAAATCTTTCTTTTCCACAATCTTGTTCATCCTTCGAGCAAGATTGGCTAACTCATTATCCGGAAGATTACAGTCACTTGAATCAGATATAACAATTTTCTTGGATTTAGACCTTGTAAGCCTTTCAGGTGTTTTAGCTTTAGATGCAAAAGCTACACTTCCATTCCCATTCTTCTTCTTATTGAAATCAACATCTCTCTTCATTCTTGTCTCATGCTATAGAAGAGTTCCAAAGAGTTCATCAAGAGTAATCTGGGAGACTTTTCTATTTTCATCAATAACTGTCCTTTTTGACTCCCATTCATTTGGAATAATATCTATAATCTTATCAACAAGAGCTTCATCATCAAGACCTTTTTCTCCAATAGATTTTAAGCTATTTACAATCTTCATAAACCTTTGTTGCACTTTACATACTGGCTCTCCATAAGGAAAAACAAATCCATGATACTCTGCTCGAAGCATTTCTCTCCTTGTTTCTATAACCTTGGATGTACCAAAATGAGTAACTGCTAATTTCTTCCAAATACAGTTGGCTGCTTCATATGAAGATATCTGACTATATATATTCCTAGTCATAGATCATAATAATGTATTGCGTACCTTGTAATTCAGTTGATATTCTTGCTTCTCTTGGTTGGTGAAAGTACTAACTTCATTGTCAGGAATTTTGTAACCCCCAGTAAGCATAATAAAATTGTCTACACCAGTATTGATAACGAAAGTCTTCATACGATCTCTCCAATACTCATAATCATTACCATCAAAGATTGGTGGTCTAGAAGGATTCATATTATCTATTGATCCAATATTCATTCCTGCCATATAATACAACAAAAAAAACTTTTCCACTCCACACGTTAGTGTAGTAAGTATTCAAGATAGTAATACAAATCAGTGGAAAACCTCCTCTAATACCAATTGTTGGATCGAATAGTAGAAATATATGTCTATTAGATGGAACAATACAAGAGGGGGGGTGAATTGTAGGTTTAAATAACCTTTGAGTTTTAGAAACAAAGAGATTAGTTTAAATGATCTTAAACTAATACAAATACAAACACCCACAATTTTATTGAATATAAAAGGTTTGATGTATTGTAATACTAATGTAAAGTAAAACAATTGTATTCAAGGTGAACACAATAATCAGAGTAATACAAAGATGAATGATTCTACCTTAAAGAATATAGAATCAATCAATACAAAAAGTAATAGAATGATTTTAATTGAAACAATTACAATTGAATATGTAATGAAGAAAGGAAACAATACAAATCCCTTTCTAATACAAGTAAAAGCGGAAATATAAAAGTATTACAATTCTTTTAACCCAAAGAGAAGGGTTATCCTTTCACCTAGGATAAAAGGTCTGTCTCACCAACACCTTGGTGAGCCCTCGATACGAGGATCAGCACGTCTGTCTGCCTATCTCCGGCAGCCCTCGATACGATGATCGGCACGTCTGTCTACCTATCCCTGGTAGCCCTCGATACGATAATCAGAACGTCTGTCTGTCTATCCCCGGCAGCCCTCGATACAATGACCGGCACGTCTGTCTTCCTATCCCCGGCAGCCCTCGATACGATGATCGGACGCACAAGGAAGATGAGAGAAGTCACAGTGTCTCTCTATAGAATCGTGGTAGTTCACAGAATCTCTTCATTCGTTCTCTTCATTCATCGTTGTTCTCTCAGCTTCAAATGACCTCCTATTTATAGGCCTTGGGTTCCAATGGTCATATTTCCTCCAACGGTCATATTGAAACAGAAAGCACGACATCGTTTCGATTAGTTTGTAACTAACTCAACGACATCGTTTTGTTAGGACATGAGATATATAGAAAAGTAAAACATGAGTATGATTCATATGCAATGAGTGTTTTTGACTAAGTACCAAAACAAATAATGAACATCTGAATAGAAGAATCAGTACGATACGATTGATAGAGTCAATATGGTACGATTGACAGAGTCAGTACGATACGATTGACAGAGTCAGTACGATACGATTGACAGAGTCAGTACGATATGATTGACAGAGTCAGTACGATACGATTGACAGAGTCAGTATGATACGATTGACAGAGTCAGTACGATCAGTATTGTATGATACGATAAACATGATAGAAGACAAATGTAATTTCCAAAATATGATAGAATGCATTTGCGATTTCCAAAACATGAAATAGAATTCAAAACAAGACTTTTGACTTAACATTTTACATCTATAATGTTAGAGTCTTGCACTTTATTTTGAAATTCATTTTTTCAATTGAAAGACTTTAAGTCTTAGTTATGTCTAATTACTTGAATGTGATAGTATTTTTGGTTTTTGTTTCATTAATTGTTTATAGATTTAGATAAAGAACATTAAACTCCCTCCTCTTAGTGTGGCTTCAGTTGATTGAGAAGATTGTGTTAGTTGGTGGGAGTCTAGAAATCATTTGAAAAAGTGTGGAAGTTTTGAATCATTTAATTATTTATATGGATCAAAAATTCTCAGTTGGAACTTTACTTATTTATCCGGAAATGGATTATGAATAATCAGGAATATATGAGTCGTTCTTATTTCTTCCTTCAACCAATGGTGATTGATAACTAGATCGAGCAGTCTTTCATTCATCACTCAATTTAAATAGATGTTGAATTATTTTTATTATGAAAATTAAATTGAAATGTGTGATGATTCCCTAACCACATTACACTCTTCCTCAATTTTCTTTCAAACATTATTTTAATTTCGTTGTTTCTTTTAAAACTGAATCAATTTTTAAACAAACATCTATTTCTTTCTCAAATTTAAGTTACAGACTATATTTATGTGCACTTATATCTCAAGGAATTATTTTTAATCCACATTATTGCATTTTAAGTAAGAAAATATTTGTTTTTTCGAACCCCATGAAAAGAAAAATTTAAGGCGTCAGAAAATTTTTGGGAAGGTGGTGCCAATTTTTTTTCTTTTTTTTCTATCTCATTCTTTTATTATTTTCTCTCTAAATATGAATGACTATAACCTAAAATATAGGATCATTCCCCCTAGATCCAAAAATCAAAAGAACCTTGTTGAATAGTATTATGAAGATTAATTTACCATCTGACTTTGAGGTAATTTATCTCACATACTTGATTTAAACTTCATGTGTTCACTCAGAGCCTGTTATTATGACTAGAAATCATAATCAAATCAATAGTGACCTATGTGCACAAAAATTCCATCATAAAAATAATCATATTTCCATGCCTTAATTAAAAAATTATTTTTATATGAAACCTAACATGGTCCCACTCCTTCAAAAGTTTCATTGATTAGATGGGGTTGATCCAACCAAGAACAATAATGACTTAATGCATATCTTCACTACTTTCAGACCCCATATAGTTTATGAGAAGAAGGTAAAGTGGAATGCATTCTCATTTTAATTATAATGAGTTTAAAAATAAGGTTCTTATGTATTAAAACAATGATATTTTTATTATTGGAATGACTTACTGATATTCTTCATGAAAACATTCCTCCCCACCACTAGATGCATGACCATAAAAATGGAAATATATGTCATTAGACAGTAATATAAAGAAACCCTTTAGTAGAAGTTCGAATGGTTTAAAAAGATTCGTGCTAGCTGCCCACAACATGAAATTGAGGATCTTTACTTTCTTTTATATTTTTTATCAAGGCTTACTGGACATGCACAAAATCCTTCTAAAATCATTGCACGCACATTCATTGAAATGTAATGAAGAGAATCTAAGGTACTAATTGAGATGATTTCCTATAACTCAGAACAACTTGGAACAAGATGTACGAGGATAAGAGGTATTCATTAGGTATAAACTTTTCATCCATAACCATAACTACATACTATTATTGAATATGTAACCATTTTTTAAGGATAGATGACCTTGAAACATGTGAATGACAAATAATCACCAACTAGGGAATGTGGTTTATGTTCACCACTAAATCATTTATGTGAAAAATGTGAATAAATATAGGGAATTGATAATCGAGTGGTTGTATTTCATCCAAAGATGTTCTATAAAAAACAAGAATGTATAAAGCCTATCGATTTTCAATATGTATTTGGAAATTATAAAAATCAAGCATGCCCCCCATACCACTACCAATTCTAAATCCCACCCCCATTCAATAAAAAAAATCCAAAACCCACATCCATTTCAATAATAGAAATCTTATAACCAGCCATATTACCACTAACCAAAAAAATTCAATTAAAAATATGAAAATATATACACCAGTGTATAACCCCAAATTCAAATCCAATAGAATATATAAAATATTGAGGGGCTGGAAGACAATATAAAATATTTTTCCAACATGTTAAAAAGTCTCATGGACATAATAACAAATAATCCAGGGAAAAAACATTCCAAATCAATCACAAAACCATAATAGAATTTCAGAATGAAAACAAAAAGTAGATAAAGATATCTCTCACTACTAGTAGGCCATTAACATGTACAGGGCCACCTAAGGTGAGGGAGAATGAAGATGGTAATTCTGAAAATTCTGTGAATATGAACTATGAATAAGAGAACAAAGAGGAGGAGAATATGTATAAGACTAGGAGGAAGAGAAAATAAACACAATTTAAATTGTAATAAGTGATAATAAATTCATACCCCCACCCCATTTCCATGAAGGATTAAAGAATCCAATAGATTATATGAAGAAACACATTAAAAAAATTTCTGATGCCATCTAGAAGGTGTAAAAAAATAACCCCTTTCTTTAAACACTAAAAAAAATTAAAAATAGTGCTAAATTTTTTAAGTAACCTTGCATGAAGAAGAGAATAATTCAATGGAGTAAGAGAATAAACTAGGTAAGAGGTGTCTCAAAACTTATCACGCCATCTTTTCCAACCAAATATCAAGATCTAATGATGTTTTTCATTCATTTAACTATTTTTTCTATAAATTTTGACAATGGTTTTTGTGATCTAGGTGATTCAATTAATTTTTTTCCTCACTAATTATATATTCTTTATACATTGTAGAAATTATTATTATAAGGGCGGTGTTCTATCATGCAAACAAAGAAATAGATTTTTCATCAAATGTTTTAGAGGTTTTCTTGTTGAAATTGTAATATATCGGATTCCCAGATGTCATATATGTACTGAATATTGAAGATCATAATAAACCTTAACACTCACCTATAATTTTGGTGAGGCTATTCATGATGATGGGAAAGACCATCATCAATGTCCATGAAGGCACTCTCACCATGGAATTTGGAGATATAACAATTCACTTCAACAATTTTTAATCTATCAGGCTCCCATCAACTAATAACTAAATCCTTGAAATCTCCCAGGATGTTGGTGTGGATCTATTTGAAGAAGCAGGAATGTTCCATTAATTCATATCCTTATGAAATAATTTTTCCACTCAAAATATCACTAATCATGTAGATGACAAAAAAAAATAAATATTCTTATATCTTGATGGAAGAAGATGTAAAATTTTATTTCCTTATTGATTTTTTAGATGATGTGGATGATTATATTGTTTTTTGTGTGTAGTAGTTCCAACATTATGATTTTTTAAATGTGAAATTTGTTTCAACCCATGAGAAATCCCCTAATTTTAAAATAAATCCACCCTCTATTGATTTTAAATATGTGTTCCTTAGGGGGGACCAACATTGTTAGTGATAATTTCTAATAATATTATCTAAAATAAATAAAAATATTATATTTATCTCTTCAGAGTTAATTTAGAAGAAATTCGGTGGATCATATGTGATATCCATGGAATAAACCCAAAAATATGCTCACATAGAATTATCCTTTTGGGAGATTCCAAACCTATTAGACAACCCCAAAAGAGGCTAAATCTGAATTTGATGGGGGTTATAGAGAAGAATATTGATAATCACTTGAATTATAGAATCATCAATCACATATCATATTCACAATGAGTTAGGCACATTCATGTGGTTCCAAAAAAATTCCTAACCAAAATGAGGAATGAAAAGAGTGAATTAACCCTATGAGAATTCAGAATATTAGGAGACAGTGCATTTATTTTAGCAAGATGAATTAGGTCACTTGAAAAGATAATTTTCCCATCCACTTCATTGACCAGAAGTTATTGATACTGGTATGGGGACTTGTTATTTCATTTTGGATGGATTTTCATGTTATTTATAGGTACCCATTTCCCTCGAAGATCAAGATAAGGGAACCTTTAATTATCCCTTCAACAGTTTTCATATAAAATAATTTCATTTGTATAATGTTTTTTATTTACATTTCTGAGTTTCATGGTATTTTTTTTGGAGAATATTGAAGATTTCATGGATCTTTTTTAATATGATTTCATTGTTTTTGGAAATTCCATTGAACATTGTTTAAAAAATCAAGAAAAGGTTTAAAAATCGTGGTTGAAAATAATATTTTTTTATATATTGAAATGTTTAATTTCATTGTAGTGAGATGAATTTACCTTGTATATTTTACTTCAAAAAATGGCTTTGAAGTATGTAAATCCAAAAGTGATGTAATAAATTCATTATCTTACTTAACATGCATGAAACTTGTTAGATCGTTTTTAGAACATGCATGATTCTACATGAGGTTTATCAATGTTTTTTATAATATTTATCTCCATATATATAAATTTAATATGAAAGAAGATGATACTTATTTTGGTGGTGCATATAGGGAATCCTTTTATTAGTTGAAGATGAGATTTATTACACCACCTTTGATGCAACCACCAAATTGGGAATATCCATTTGAGATACTTTGTGATGCTTCCCCGCAAGATTTCGGTGCAGTCCTTTCACAGTGAATTGAAAGATGGAAACAAATTATTTAATAGGCCTCAAGAAACTTGGTTAGGGATCAATTCAATTACACAACCAGATAAAATGATTTTTAGTACTTTTTCTCTATAGAGAGATTTATATCCTATCTTATTTGAAGTAATTTCATTTTGTTTTCTGATCATGAACCATTTTGTACATTATAATGAATGTGGTATAAAATATAAGGCCAATGAGATGGATCATATTATTTTAGGAGTTCAAAATATAAATCAAATATAATAAGTGATCTGAGAAAAAATTGGTCGATCACTTACGTAGACTTCGCAACACCACTGAAGCTAAAATTCTAGAAAAAATCATTGACTGATCACCTTATATGAGAATGATGTAATTTATTAAATGAGAAGTGTATTTTTATATTTAAAGGGTCAATTATAGGGTTATATCCCAGGTCCTATCTCATTTAATTTCATAACAAATTCACTAACCTAAATCCAAATCTAGATATTATATTTGGGATGGTATATTTATTTAGAATATTTGCAGTGTACAAGTTATAAAAAAAATCTTTTACTCGTGTCAAATCGGTTATTTTTATGAGTTTTTTTTCACACATTATCATATAAAGGATACTTTGGACCTCAAAGGACAACAAATCAGGATAGTGAATGTAGAATTTATTAGTAAATTCTATTTAAATATTCTCAAGAATTTTATAAATGGTGTGAAAAGTTTATTTTTCTGGAAACATTTCTTCCATAAAAAATATAAACAAACAATTTTTAAAAATTTTTTAAACCTAAGGAATATAATTTCTTGAACTTTCAAAAATTCATTTGTAAATTCTTAAATCTTACTTCTAATTTATTATGTTTCCAAATGGGTTGAATAAAAATCCACCTGGACTGATGATGCTTATTTTTTTTTGTGTTTTTTAAAATATAACATATTTGGTTGGTTTGGAGGGCCTAGAACCAACATTATTGATCAAGGGGCACAATTTTTCAATTTGAGATTTTTGTCTTTGATAATGAAATAAGGGGGAAATATAAAACATGAAATCCTTATCATTCAAATTCTAGTAGATAATATGATGTGTTAAATAGGGAAATCAATGGAATCTTGGAAGATACTATTAATATAAAAAGAATGATTGAAGGAAAAGGTTGGAATAAACCATATAAGAATATAGGAAAACTAAAAAAACTGATTTTAATGACTCCATATATGCTGATTTTTGGAAAAAAAATTCACATACCTTTGGATTTGGAGCATAAGACATATTGGGATATGTGAATGATGAATTTGGATCATGAAAGTGATGGGAAATCGAGAAGTTTGTATTTTTCAGAAGCTAAATAAAGTTAAAAGAGAATTGTTTGAAAATTAATAGATTTACAAAGAGAAATCAACAGTTTAACATGATAATATGTTATAAAAGAAAGACATCCATCTGAAATAAAAAGTTTATTATTCAACTCAATACTCATGCTCATTTTAGGTAAACATTGTTCTGGATGGGAATGATAATTTATAGTTACTCATGTGTATCCTTTAAGTGTTTTGTAGACTATTGTCACATAAATGACATATTTTAAAGGTATTTTTCATTTAATTTACATCATTGCTTTGTTTTGGTGGGTTTCCATTCATTTTTGAAGGAAATAGTGCGATTCCAAAATTTGGGCCAAAGTGAGAGCCCATTTCCAATTTTCAAAGAAAATTTTGTTTCTTTAATAACTCCTTAGTTTTTCAACATTTTTCACCAAATAAACATCCAAATGACCTTCATTTAAATATTAAAACCAAAAAATAATTTTGGGCCCCTTAAAAATTCATTATCAACTTGGATTTGGGTGATCAAAATAGGTATTTGGCCAACCCGAAAGCCCATTTCCAGTTTTAAAATTGTTTTGTAATGCTTTCATAAAATATTTATTTTTTATCCTTTTTCGGCGATTACACATCTCACACGTTTCCACTGAACCCAGCCGCACCCCCATCTTCTTTTTCGCCTATTTGGAGCTCGGATTCATCGGGATTTATGGACGATCTTCCAAAGCTCCAAGAAACGTCCATATTTCTCAAGTAAGTCGGTTATCCTCCTTATTCCTCCCTTCTTCAGAGGGTTTATTCTTTTTAATTTAATCACCAAATATCCAGAAGATGGGGCTTACTGCCTAGGGTTTTAGGTTTGAGTGTCTTGGTCTAATCCTTTGATTTTATGTTCAATCTTACTCCCTTGTGGTGCGGTGGAGGTGTAGTTGAAGTGATGCACAAGGATTTGGGGGATTTGACTCTTTGGTAGGTGATTCCATATGTAGGTATTATATAATGAGTTGTCTTGATGTATTTATGTTTCCATTATGTTCCTCATTCAGTATTTGGATTGCAAAAATTGATTTGGGTAGCATTTCAAATGTGGTTGATTTTTAAGTGCCAATTTTGTGTGGAAATGGGTGTTTTACATGTGCAACTCATGTTGTGCCTCTTGGTGTTGTTTTATAATCCAAGTAATGGTTTTATAAAAACGTTTTGATGATTAAATTTATGGTTTGTTATAATATTGGCCTCCATTTGGTTTTAAATGTGGGATTTTAGATGAATTTAATGTGCAAAATTTGATTACTTTTCTTGAAATTGTTTTATGGAAATTATAAGTGGTTTATTGAGTTATACGAAAGGTGAAAAGAAGGTGTAGCTACTATTTTGAATGTGTGTGACCAGAACTTATATTTATATGTGAAAATAGAATTTGGTAGCATGTGGTGACTATTTAAGCACAATACGGGAAACCCGGGTAACTAGGTGGGCTAACGTGTACTAGAATGCTAATGAACGGAGGGGTTTTGACCATGGTTCACTTAGCAAGTATGACATGGATAACACTAACAAAACTATAATGGAGATGATTTTAGACCACTAGGTTATGGTTATGATCCCTACTAGTTGCTCATGCACGAGAACGAATTTCATTATGGTTATTTTCACCGAGGTACGAGGTACTTGGGGCTCACAACAAACTAGTTCCTAGGTGTGTTCCTATGCTTGGTGCTTGTGGCCTTTTTGGTATTCATACTTTCTTTATGGTATTTTGGGATGTGAAAACCTGTAAATTGAATTTTTTATTCAAATTAACTCATTCTTTAAAGTTTTCCCCATTTAAAGTTATTTTCTTTTCAAAGTTGCACTTTTAGAAATAAATGCTACCATTATCTATTTATAACTCTTGAAAGACTTTTATATTATAATGCCTATCACTTGGAATCCTTAGGTGATATCATATTGGTATTAGTCTCACACCCTACTTACACCTTTCATTGTAAGTAGACTTGATCATCTTTGACACAGGAAAAGGTAAGGCCTTGGGAGATGGCGGTTTGTGTTGCTAGTTTCTCTCGATGGTGCAGTGTTGTGGAGATGGCTTGTGGGTGATGACCCCTTGTCGTGTGGAGTCTCATGGGATATTTGCTGATACATTTTTTTACCATTGGACCTCTTGTGTCTTGTTTAAACCCATATACTCAGTTCTGAATTTTTATTACATCTTGTTTGGCATAATTTTTCAGAGTTGGTTTGTTGTTTGTTTTTGGTTATTTTATAAACCCAAACTCGGGTAAATCATTCCCAAATGAATATTTATGATACATGGGCACTTGTGCCAGCCCATGGGGATGGGGAACGCCTTTTAGGTCTTTCCATGAGCTGGGTTTGGTGCCGGTTTGATGGTGACCAGATTTGGTTCATGACAACTATGAAGGATACATAGTAGGAGACAATCCCTTTTAATGGACACAGGATTATGTAAATCAATGGGACTATTCAATCTGATACAGTGGAGGTTATCACACTCTTCCAACCTGTCTATCAATAATATCCATTAGGTAGTACGTCTTCATTGCACATCCTTTTTAACTATGATTCATGTTGAAATATTCTTACATATTATATTAATTTGAGTGAATTGAGTATACTACATCTTTTATATGTGGAGAGGGAACCTTTTTAAATTAGGTTTTTGGATTTTTTTCCAAAAAAATGTGCATTTTGTAAAATTTTGGGGTGTTATTTTTTTAATTTTTTTTTGTGTTTTTGAAAATTCTGAGATAAAATGAATAGCATATCAATTTTTTAATCCCATGAAAATGAGTGATCCTATTTATTATATGAGAGTAATCTGAAATTAATGTTTTAAATGACTTTGTTTCGTGTTCCAATCATTTTAAATTTCATGAAAATTTCTTTGATTCTCGATTCCCATACCAAGTCTCACTATCTTTATCATTTAAATAACATTCCTATGATTCCAGTAAACCATTTTTTTCATATTATTTTCATTCAAATCAATTATTATGAGAACCAAACCATGTATTATTTAACTAGAATTTTATTTATTCCATTCAAACCATTAGGTTTAGAGATACATGTGTTTTAAATGATTGAGGAATCTCACAGTTTTAAAATTTCCTTTTCAAAATATTAAATTTCATTTTGGCCTACCATGTAAATTTAATCATCATATACCTTAGAATCATTGAACTAGTTATTAGGTTAGATTCATGACAATACAATTTTCTCTATATGACCTTCTCTTAAAGTGAAATTGAATGTCCTCGATGACCTAACGTGTGAGTGGGGAAGCTATATTCTATTGTGATACCTCTTTGGTGGATACATTCACTGGGAAATCAAATATTGAAGATATGTGTAAGATTCTGAAAAAAAAGTAATTCTGGTGAAATTTGTTTTCTATGCTTTCTAGATTAGATAAGTTGTTCATTTATAGATCTTCCAAATGGGAAATTTTTATTTCTCATTTAGAGAATTCAAAAAAATTATGTCTGCGAATATCAATATTTTTTCTACTGAAATGATTATTGATGTTAAAATTTCTTGAGTCCTTAGGAAGATAGAGAATATTTCTACAAAGGGGTGTGAGGAGGATTCCATTCTAGATTGAAAATTAGAATCTAATAGTTTTTCCTCAAAAACAGCCAAGGCCTCTTCATTTAGCCTCAGGATGTTTTGATATCTAAATCATGCCAACAAGAATCCATAGAAAATCCCTACAATGATCTCGTGGTAAAACCATTTTTTTAACTCACATCAGGTGTATATTTTAGAAATTATCAATCCTACGATGAACATTTCATGGGTTGTGAAGAGGAACACCTAGTTGAAAAATTTCTATTTGAGAGACGATAGAGAATTATAGTGAGGTTGGTGTCTTTTGTGCATTGCATGATAAATGAAGAAGAAAATTACTTAAGGATCTAAACAAATTACATGAAAAATTGGTTTTGATGAGGAATCATATCTTTTGTTTTTTAGTGTGGAATAGGTGGATTCAACTAGTATGTGTTTTGAATTTTATTGGAAAGGATTTTGATGTTATATATTACAGGAGTCCAGGTGGTATGTATGTGGGAACTAATAGTGTTAAAATTTTATTTATTTTTCATGTTTGTTTCAATGATTTAATCCATACCAACTAATCAATTTCAGCCGATTTTAATCATTTTTTTATTTATTTTTTTAATTTCACACAAAATTAGGGAAAATTTATTTATTAAACAAATTTTATAGTTTTCATGATCTTCTATATTTTAGAAATATCTTACATAATTTACAAAAAAATGATAGATTCCTTTTTTTCTTTCATTTCCCACGGGTTGCCACTTTTTCTTCTATACATAGTTCTTATTCAAATCACACAATACATTAAAAATAAATCTATTGGTAAATTTTTATGGCCTACATAATAGACCCCACATAATAAATAGATGAATATATAGGTCAAAAAATATTAAAATGATATGATTCTAGTTGGTGGATAAATAGTACTCTGAGTGTCATATTCAAAGTAGATTTAATGAAATTTTTTATTCAGAAAGGCATCCATTGCATTATCCAAAGTAGAAGGAGTTGATTTGCCTCCACGAGGAGATAAATAATCATCATTAATAAGTGCATAATGTTTAGAACACTCATCCAAATAAGGTATGATTTTGTGGAAGCATGATCAAAATATAAATGACCAACATTATAATGAAACCTACATGAGAGTTAGTAATTAATAATTTTAAATAAACACAAAATTTTGATTGATTGAATCTAAAGGAAAATTTTTAAACCAATAATGCCTATAAATAAGTGTAACCACTTATATTCAAGGATTTTATTGAAGAAGGTGAATGAGAGGGTTTGATGGAGGATTGAAATCTTGATCTTATTTGTATTTTATCTTTTCAATTTTCTTAGTTTTATAATTCTCACATCATCCCCTTTCAACTCCCTTACCCTTAACATGGAGGGGAAATTTTTCAAGTGACCATGGATTGTGGATTTTCACTTTTGTATTATTGGAGTCTTGTTCATTAATATGAAATTGTTATTTTCAGTTAAATTATTTCTATTTTAGTGTGGTTTAATTATATTAAATTTATTTTATTTTTGGGTTTGGATTAATTATTTTTTTTATATCTCTGATTATTGAACCTTAAACTCTTTCTACCATGTGTTGTTTTTCTCGATCGAGCAGATTGTATTAGTTGGTGAGTGTGTTGTGATCATTGGAAAATGGGTGGAACTAGAGAATCATTTACAGGTTTATAAGGATAAAAAATTCATGATAGAGACTTTCCTTATTTATTTGGTAATGCTTTTTGATATTTCATGAAGTCATGAGTTGTTTCCATTTCACCCTTTGTCTAAGGGTGATTGAAAATTCAATCGAGGAGTCGTTCACTTATCATTAAATAGGATGAGAGTGTGGATGATTTTCATAATGACGATGAAATTGAAAAAGGTGATCCTACCATTACCCCGTCACTCCCTCCATAAAATTGGTTTCAAATATCATTTTAATTAATATATTTATTTATTAAATAATATATTATTATAAAAAACCTATACTACTTTCACAAATTTATGTGACAAATGATATTTTTGTTCAATCCTCTCTAGATACATCTTAGTTCAATCATCTTAGATCATTTTAATTACAATTTTTTTCCACACCTCATGATAGGGACATATAAAAATATGTCGTCATTTCAAGGGACGTACTCAGAATTTTTTTTAAAATTTTTCTCATTATCCTTAGTTTCTTAGTTTCCCTTCAAAATTATGAGAATATATATTAAAATAGAGAACATTTCCCCCTAGATCCTAAAATATAAATAACATTGTTTAATAGTCTTATAATCCTTAATTTGAAATCTGAATTTAAAGAAATTTTTCTCTGGTAGACTTGAGTGAAACTCAATTTGTTATCTCTGTGCCTATCGTCGTGGCTGAAAACCAGAATCAAACCCTTAATGACCTATGTGAACCATAATTACTTAATTGAAATAATAAACTTAACATGACATACTAACAAAATGATTTTGAGATAAAAGGTATCATGATCCCATTTCATCCAAATATTGATGGATTTCTAGGTGAATTCCCAAACTAGAATATTAATGAGTTTATGAATGTATGGACTAATATTAGACATCATGTAGTGGATACAGTGTATGTAATGTGGAAGTAATTACTATTTTTATTGTAAGGAGTTTCCATGTGTTAATTATATAGACTAAAACTATGAGATTTGTATAATTGGAATGAGATAGAGAGATACTTCATGCATCAATACTTCCCCACCTTTAGAGGCATTCCCTTGGGAATGGAAATATATTCCATTAGATAGTCATCTATAGAAACACATTATAAATACAAGGAATGAATTAAAACGGAATGTGCTAGCTACTGACATTATGATATTGAGGAAAACTATATTCTTTTCTTCTTTTATCAAGGATTACTGAAAAATGACAGAAACCTTTTGGATGAATCATAAGTAGGAACATTTATTTACAAGTATCTAAAAGAATACTTGTGCCTAATTGATAAGATTTTCAATAACTCGCAATAGTTTGGGACAAGAAGTCCAATAAAAAAAGGTATTCATGGGGTACAAACTTCTAATCCATCAAATTTACTAGGAACATGGATTCATGAGCTAACAATTTTTGTAAGATAGATGATATTGAAACAAGTGGGTGAACAAAACCAATAGCTAAGTTATGTGATTTATGTTTTCACCTCATATTTTCATTGGCCAATGTAATGAAATATAAGGAATGGAAACATTTTTGTAATCCTTTCAGATGAGGAATATACAAAAAAATAAATTATTTAGACAACCTGACCATTTCCAATATGGAATTTGAAATTATAATGATCATGAAAGGCTCCCAACCCAAAACCAATTACAAAACCTACCACCATTCCAGTTATAATTCAAAAACCCACTACTATTTTATCAACATAAAAATTATAACCAGACTTTTTACCACCAACCACCCACTTTAAAAAAAACATATGAGTATCCATCAACCAACAGACAACTAGAAATTTAAATCTAATTGCATACATATGAGATTGAGGGGATAAAAACACTGTAAATGATTATTCCAACATGTTCCAAAGACTCATGGACATCCAAATAGAAAAACATTGGAAACTAACTTCCAAAAAATTCCCAATCCTAATAGAGAATGTAATAATTCAATAAATAAGAAGGGGAAAATAAATATCTCCACCAGTATCCTATGACCTAATATAAGGCCACCTATGATGAGGGATAATGAGGGTGGTAATTCATAAAATTTTATGAAAATATCCCGTGAAGCAGAGAATAAAGAGTATGAGGATAATGATATGATGAGGATGAAGATAAAATAAACACAATTTTAAAGGATACCACGGGAGAATAAAGACATCCCCCCACCATTTCTGTCAAGGATGTTTGAATCAAAGTGATTCTAGTAAGAATCTCTTATAAAAGAAGTTTTGGGAACCTTCCAGTCCCCCTTATTGAAGATGTAAAAAAAATTCCAAAGTATGCTTAAATTTTTAAGAACTGTTTCCCCAAGAATAAAATACATCAATGGAGTGAGAGGAAAAACTTGGGAATAAGTTTCTAAACACTTATTACAATTTAGTTTCCAACTAAATGTCAAGAACAGTAGAGGTTTTCCTTTCCAGTAACCATTGGGTTGTTACATTTCCCCTATGATTTTTTCTGATTTATGTTCTTTATATAATGTATTACCTCAATAAGTATAGTCTTCATTGTATATGGGGGAATTGAATACCATGATATTTTCTGTCTAGCTTGCAAAAAGATGCAATGTTTTCCCATACGTAGTTTTGGAGGATGTCATGGCGAAACTCAATGATATCTTATTTGAATATGACTTCTATGTGCCAAATATGTATGAATATTATAGCCCATAAAATCCACCCGTCATTTTGTGGAATCCTGTCTTTATGATGGACCAAACCATCGTCAATCTCTATGAAGGGACACTCCCCATAAAATATGGATATAACACTATCCACGTCCACATTTTTGAATCCCTTAGGAACTCAAAAAATGATCACACACTCTTTGAAATCTCTAATGATGATGGTACTGATCCAATTGAATAATCAAGAATGTATCATGAATTCCTATCCTTCTGATATTTCTAAATTTAAAATATCATTGAACCAATAGATGGCCAAAACACATGATATTCGGATTTCATTTTGGAAGAAGTGAAAATTAAGATTTCTTTGATGATGAGGATGATGAAATGGTTTCTTATGTGTAGGTGGTGAATCATTTGGATGTGGTTAAATCAGTTTAGTTTCATACCTTAAGCAACCCCCTTTTCTAGAGTTAAAAATAATCCCCATAAATTTTAAATATGTGTATCATAATTAGGGAGTGAAATTTCCTGGGATAATATCAAATAATATTTTTAAATCACAAAAAAAGTATTTTATTGAGCTTTTGAGAGAGAATATCTACGAATTGGGTGGATATTTGGGGACATCTTAAGAAAAAAACCCAAAAATATGATCACTTGGAATAATTTTTTTAGGGAGGTTCCAAATATTTTTGATTCCCCCAAAGGTGTCTGATTCCCACATTGATGGAGGTTGCGTTTTCAAAACCCAACCCACTGGTGTCAGACACATGACTACTCAATGCCTTCCTATAATTGGCCAGGGGCTAGAGACCAATGCTTAGATGGAATATCCCAAAAATGGGAGGAATTATCTTATTGTACCTGTACAGAGGCACAAATCTTCAATTCCACACAGTGAAGAAACATAAAACAACTTGATGAATGAATTAATACCTGTATGATTCCATAAATAGTATGATAGGGAACATTCTAAAAATCAAAATGGGTAGAAAAAATCCTAACAAAAAAATATAATGACTCCATCATGATTCAAGGGCGAGGACTATGTCTAAATTATGCTCCCAATAAACACCCTGGTCTTTCATGCTCCAAATAAGCTCCACCCACTATATGTCTTCTCATTAAAACATCAACAACTGGGATGTCATCTTTATAGTACACAACACATGTGGGAAAATCCCATGTTGGGGGTATAATAATACTCAGTAGGATACCGAAATAACACTAAACATGATGCACAATGTATAGTCATATAAATAACATATAGAAAACTCAATGTATAATGTAAATTAAAGAGAAAACAAATATACATAGGAGAGACACCACGCCATAAAGAGGTTGTAAAAAACATCCATCCACATGACTCTTCTTCATGATAGACTTTTTCTGAAAGACCTCAATCCATAATCCAGGATATCATTGGAGATAGTCGATAAAGAGTTCTATCTCATTTGGGCCTCATCTATGGAGAACATGTTGGTCTGAGAAGACTATGAAACACATATAGGGGATCATGCCTAGAACCATTGGGGGACACCACAAACCGAATCTGGAGCATACCACTATGTAGGTGATCATTTCCCAATGATTCTGTGAACCCTCCTGATGCAGATCTCTATGTGGATGATCAACACCCTACTCCGGGAGGTTCTGCGGATTCCATCAACTCTGACTAGGGATGACATAGGATCACATTGTAGTCTCATGGAGGTACACTAAAACTCAATCTGAGACTTGAACTCTATAATGGATCACAATCCAGGTATGTGGATGTAATGTTGCATTGTACCTTGATAGAATGGACTACAGGAACACACTCATCCTATAATGGTCCAAACATGAAAGAAAGAGACACCAACACTCTTTATGGGACTACACAATGTCTCCCATGGGGTAAATGATATGTAAAACTATCCCAAGTCACTCCTCTGTTGAAGAACGTCAAACAGAATATAGTCTATATATTCAAAGCATGTAGAATGATTGCACAATATCTAGACACATACAGTTTCCTATCTATTCCACATGGCTGTGTCTATGTACTAAAGCCATGTTCGTGTATCGTGCCATCAATGGAATGTTGTCTCCATGTGGGAGTACATGGTTTCTCTGAACCGGTGTACTACAACACATGTATGTGTACTTGTAAAGTAAAAACCATGTAAACAATTGAGTGTCCCACACTATGGGATGGGGTTAATGTTCCATGTGATAAAATTCTACTTCCCTAACCCCTAGAAACCACATAAAGGCCCCCAAAACTATGTAATCCAAGATTATATTCTGCGTGTTAAGGGATTTTCTAGAATCATAGATCCACGGTCTCACACCTCATTTTCACTACAGACAGTAGTTTTCGGCCTCTCCTAACTGAAGAATTGGAGATATGATGCCATCCAAGCTGTGACATAGCCAAACAATATGTTTCATCACCGGATCGTCTAGTAAATTAGACTGAAACATTATACATTTTCTCACACCAAGGAAAATCAATTTGATAAACCTACTTTGTTCTATTCTCTACCGTAAAAACCATCTTAACTCTATCACAGCATAGCGATCTTAGATCAATGATATCAGATTGTTGTGACAAGAATCATGTGCGTGATGATCAATTGAATGAGATGTGTTGATCCCTGGCCCCACAATGAATTCCCATGGTGAAACACCAAATTTCAGAAGAAAATCACAATCAATCAAGAGGAACGAACCTCAATCTATGTACATGTCAATCTTGGTTTGTTTCTATTAGAAATGTAAATGAATCAATGACAAACATTAAACCTATTAATTTATCCCTTAAATCCCCAAAATACGTGCGAACCATGAATGAATTAATTCATTGATTGATTAACTTTCATCATAGAAATAAATAATGAGGAATAATCCACATAAAATAAATTCCCTTCCTCGATTTAGACCGGACACAAATGATTGAAAATCATTGTGTCTTTGTCATTGGAAAGATCCATTGGAAATCAATGGGTGTGGATCATCGATCCAGGATATATCATCAATCATCTGGAATAATTCTCCATATATCTCTCAAATGTATCATTACAGGATATCCGAGGATATACTGCTAACCTTATAAATTTACCGTGGGGATAAATTTAGTTAAAAACCATTCATTGGGTCAACACTATGATTTAAAATGATTTTTTATCAAATGATTTTATTCATTTCACACATGCGATAACTTTTTAAAAAATGACCCATGCTGACAAATGTTATATCGTGCCGAGGGAAAAACTATCATTCATAATACCACGGTGACCTATAACATTTATTCTATCCACATTATTTTAAGTTATTAAAATTTTCAATAAAACCACACACATGTGCTTTTAGAATATATTTAATATATTTTAAACATTTAATTCGGGGACACCGGGCCTTCGAATCAAACAAAGTCTCATCTATTGGTGTAGAAAATAACATATTTAATAATTACAAATAATATATGGAAAATATGAGTTGTTAAATTCTCCCCACCTGGTGGATTTACATAAAAAAGACATCAAAATCATGTGCTACCCAAAAGTATGAGGGTATTGAGCATGAATATCATTCCCCCACTCCCATGTGATCTCTTATAGATTAATGTACAACCACCGGACACATTCAAAAGGAATTGATCACCCATGATCTATCCTCCCATTTTAATCCATGATTTTTAATGGGTACTCATTAAAATTCCAATGATCCTCAATGTCATGCTTGCCCAAGTTGATAATGTGTGATGGGTCATGCTTGTACCTCCTCCTCTATGACACATGGAATACATCCTATACCCATTCTAACTATATAGGTAGGGATATGTGGTACAACACCCTGTTCAATCTATTCATTTTCTATAAAGTTCAAATGAAACTTGAATAAAGATTGTTTCCTTGGCCTAATCTATGTAGTCCACATTGAGATGAAACCCAAAGGAACACATTCCATACATCCTAAAAATAAAAACGAACCAATCACTTTTATGTATATGACTTCTGGGGGGGGGTTTTATGTTTCTATCTATTACTATATTCTCTATACCTTTTCTGTTCTATCTCACACAAAATTTGGACCCATGAGTGCTGAAATTTCTAGATGATCCCAACAATGTGTTGACCTGCAGTGTCATCCATTAAAAACCTTGAATGGTTCCATACCAATGGTGGAATGGTATATGTTGTTGTACATAAACTCCAGTAGTGGTAGGAGCTCCTCCAAAATATGGTCAAAATCTGACATGAAAGCTCAAAACATGTCATCTAGAACATGAATGGTCCAATCAATTTGGACATCGTTTTGTCAGTGAAATGTTGTGATCATGTGTAACTGATTTACAAACTCCTCTTGTCATACCTTCCACTACCTATATGTAAATTGAAAATCATGATCTCAAACAATTTATGATGTATCTCGATAGAGTCTAACAATCTCTTAAATGTAGAGGCATCCAATGATCTCTACTGAAATATGATCCCTAATTTATAAGAATTCAGCGGATATAGTTAGTTAGTATATGATCACCCATATGGAATCACATCCCTGAATGGAGGTTCTATGCACATCATGAAGTCAATAGATATCTCATCCCACATTCATTTTATAACCTCCTGGGTTTGAGATAAACTACCTTCAACTAGGTGCTCTATCATCACATGATGTTAGGTAAGGAATTGAGAAACAAACTCTTAAAATCATTTCATCATCCCTGGACTCCAAAACAGACATCAGATGTCCAAGTTCATCTTTGAGAAACCTATGTTGAATCCTAATGGAGAATTATTAAAATACCCTAGAACCTCATCCTAAAACAACACTAGTACAACTGTATCCTATAAAAAGAATAAAATATCTCCCAATCTTTAGAAAATCGATCAAGGGCCTTCCTTGTGGACATATGAGAATGTAGGGTCTACGAGTTTGTATCGCCGTATTAACCCTCACTGACTTGCTGTATGAGTGGAGGTGTAAAAACTATCGACTGGATGTGATCTTATCCATCTTCATTTAAATGGATAACAACAATGAGGCTAAATACTCCATTCCCTTGTTTAGTAACTCTGAATGAGAACACTTATTGATAGCATCTTCCACCACGTTACCCTTCCCTAGAGTATCAATTTTGTTATAGTAAAAGTCCTAGATGAACAATACACATATCTCCTATATCTACTATTAAAAAACCCAATGGCACATTTTTCATCCAAAAGAAGGAATTCCCATTCTTGTTCAAGGTTTTGATGGTGCTTCTCTTCTGCAGAAGATGGGTACAAATAATCGATAGCTTCCTAAAAATCCATGAAATTCTGGTTCCTCAGTAACAGTCTTCGGTGGCTCCCATGAAAGAATTACGTCAAGAATTATTGGTTCCAATGTAACTCGAGCATCATAAATGAAATTTCCAGGAAAATGGACATCCCAAATCCAAAACTAACACCTCTACAGTTTCCTGAATTTTTTTGGTCTTGATGTGTGTATAGAACCATCATCAAGTGCCTCGCATGCTCCATGTCAGACGCTAAATACACATGGTTTTCATTAATAATGAAAACCATTAACTAGTCTAGGAATTGTTGAACGATCAGGTTCATTAATCCCATGAGCACATCTATGGAATTATCCATTCCTAACTGAGTTTCCAACAAATACTAGTGCCCATAACTTCATTTGATTTTCGTCTTCGGTATATCTTTATCCCATTCTCACAACTGGTGATAGATTAATCTATGGTCAATATTCGAGAACCATCACACCCCATTTAACTAATCAATGTGGCCATAGATCCTCAGTAGTGGATAAATTTTCTTCAATTTCAATTAGTTTAAGCACCAATAATTCACACCTAACCTCATGCAATCATCTTCCTTTATCAAAAACAAAACTAGGGACAACTAGGGAGAAGCAAATGGTAGCACGAAGAACTTCCTCTAAAAGTCCTCAAACTGCACCCTCATATCACGATGCTCTATGAGATACATATGATATGTTTCTGTATATATTATTGTCATCATGAAGTGTAGATTAATGAAGAAATCTATATCTCTGTGTGGGGTAAAACCTAGAACATCTTGAGGAAATATGTCCACATAATCATCCACCACTCCATGAAACAAATGAATCATTAAATCAACTGCACCGAGAGTCATGCTAGCCAACATATGTGTAATATTTTTCACCCTCTAATACTTGATTCTGTCCTACACTACCTGAATTCCATTTTCACTGAAAAAGGAAAACTTCATTACACACTTTAGACACATTTTACTCTTCACCTAAAACAAATTATCTGAGAATAATCTACGGATAACTAGTGCATACTAATATTGACATCATATGGCCTCAATGTATCTACCAATACATCCCAACCAAAAATATCACCTCAAAGAGTGATTTCCCACTATTGGAACAAGTGTGTAATCATTGAGTCTCTTTTAGTATGAGTGTCCAAACATATGGGATGAGTCAACGATTTAACAGAAGTATCCGGGTCAAAGATAATAATCCTGAAAAGAAAATAATGACTAGAAACCATGTTGATTTATATTGTATCTAATGAAAAAAAAAATATTTTACATATAATCATTCCTGGATTCCCTAGGTCATAAAACAAGATTACATGTGGTTTCCCTACCCCTATCATCCAACTACTTGAGCCTGGCGTAGATCACATGGGGGCGGTGGTTATAACTAGTTAAAATGTAGAAAACCTCTACATGTTCTCTCAGTGTTTATTCTATGTTCATAACCTTATATATATGCATACTATTTATATTTTTTAGGCCTCAATGGTCCATGAATAGTCTCTCTATCATCTTTATGGAGGGTTAGATAATCTCGAGTGAGATATACTATGTTGTCACATGAGTAGCATCGCCTCTCTCTAGGAAGACTAGAAAAACCTAGTGATACATGAATGGAAGATCCCCCATCCTAGGTCCTCCTCCTATGGCATATCCTATGTCAAATTCTCTATAACTGATTTCGGCATCCCATTGCTGAGGTATGTTCTCCTGCTTTCCCATTGCTGAATGTAACCGACTGTATCTCCTAGGCTAAGAAAATTTCAACCACCAAAACATTCTCCAGAACCCTAGAATAATTAGTAATGCACAAAAGGATAAAACTAGATCATATGTATCTGGTCATACCTCACTAAAAGGTCTGATCCCTAATATAATAATCGTATACCATATCCATATAGTACTAGGAGAGGATGGTAAGCCTTGATGAATACACATATACCTACATTTCCACCTTCTGGAGCCATAGATTCTCTTGGATATGCATATTACATATATTATAAGGTGATAACAACACTATGAATAGGTTCTAAAACTCTATCCATGAATGAATCACCTCATCGTATGACTGCATAACATACCCCCACAATCACCCTACTAAGAAGTGTACAAGGATCACTGCTTCCATCAAGACAATTCTCAACCTCATATGGGTCATGCTCACCACGGATCCCGATGGGTCTCTATTGTTTATACTCATGAAGTGGGCTTAGCCAACACACCTCATGAACTGGTAATGTGGGTACCATGTGCAACTCCTTAGGTGGCGGTATAGCTGTTTCACCACATTGAGGTCCTGTCTATGGTAATAATCTATGTATTGATGCCTCATCACCCAGTGGTTAATCATCATGATCATGTGGTGGAATCCGGGCTGGATATCTATGTGGATACAACCTGAAATTAAATATGATGTTCCATGGTCAATAATTTATATAATGGGAGTTGACTCAAGATGTAAATGGAAAACAAAAATGTTACTATATGATGCATGTTCCACTATTTTCCCTGTTCCGATTGTTATTGTGTACCAATGTAAAAAAATATGATGATTAGATTTTGTGCATATATATATATCATGCACCGTACCAACACTGGAGTCCGTATCTTGAAACTCAAAATTGAATAACATAACACGGTTTCCCCAAAAAAATATCATAGAATTCTAGCCCTAATGTATAACTGAACCAATCTAATTCCACTCTATCACATACCAACTTTCTAGGGTTAGATACATGACTACCCCATGCCCTCCACTAATATTCTAGGGGTTTGTAACCAGTGTTGAGTATAAAGATCCAAAAAAATGGGAGACATTATCCTAAATTAACTATACACATGCACACATCCCCAATCCAACAGAATTCTAAAATGTAAAAAACATATAGAATAAATGAATAATTATAATATCCCACAACAGAGTATGATAGTGAATGTACTATAAACAGAAAAGGGGACAAAAAAGACCCAACAAAAACTACAATGATTCATACATGCTCCAGAGGTGAGGACTAATTCTAATGTATGATCCTGGTAAACACTTTTTTCTATCATGTCCCAGCTAGAATCCATCCACTTCTTGTATTCGCAGTTCAACATTAGAATGGTTCTTCATTTAAACAAGACACTACACAAGCTGTTAAATCCCATTCTGAGATGAGTATCAAAATACTCAATAGGACACCGCAAAAACACTAACCACAAATCCCCATGTATTTTCATCTAAATAAAATATACAAAAATAAAAGTACAATATAAATAAAATGAGAACAAATATATACCCAGGAGAGATCCAACACCATCAGGTGGTCAAAAACAACTATCTGCCATGTTATTCTGCTCAACGAAACACTTGTTCCCGAAGATCTCAGTTTATGAGCCATGCTATTATCATAGGCACTCAACAATAATTTCAATCTCATTTGGGGCCTGCCAAAAGAGAACACATTGGTCTGAGAGGACTCTGATAAACATATATGGCATCACACCTAGAATAGCTAGGGGGAACCACAAACCTAATTTGGATCATACCGATATGTTGAGGATCATGTGCCATGATTCCAAAAAAACAACTATTGTGGAATTCTAGATGAAGGATCAATTCCATACTCAAGGAGGTTACATCAATTCCACAAAATCGAACAATTGATGATAGAGGATCACACTCCAGTATCATAGAGGGTCACCAAATCTATATAAGAGACTTAACCTCTAGAAGGGATCATAATCCAATGATGTGGATGTAATGTAAAAATATACCTTCGAGTAAAGGACTAATGGAACACACTCAAAATATATTGGTCCAAACTGGGAAAAAGGATCTTCAAACTGTCTGTATGGGAGTACATGGTGTATCCCATGGGGTACACATCATGTCCAGCTTTTCCAAGTCTTTTCAATTTGGAATAACCTCCGTCAAAATCTAGTGTCCAAATACATGACATATATATTTAGTACATGGTGTGTAGAGGCACATGGTTTCTTTAAAATGTTTCCTAGTTGTGTTAATATACTAGTGTCTTGTTAGTGTATCAGTCTGTGTATACAAATCTATGTTCATGTGTGATTACAAGACATGTTCATGTCTGTTTACTCCAACATGTGTCCCTATACTTTCAAAGTAAATGTCGAGACAATGAGGGAGGGTCACATGCCATGTGATTGGGGCCGCACGCCTTGTAGTCGTCATATCCATCCGACAACCCTAGATACTGATAGAGGGGCCCCACTAGCAATTTAATCCCTAATTAAACACAGAGAGTTACAATATTTAATAGAATCACAAATCCATTGTTGTGTGCCTACTCACCCTTGGGACCTTTAGTTTCTAGACACACATGGCTATAAAATTGGAGATTTGAGGATATACACGATGTTACATAAACAAACAATGAATCTCATCATCAGATCCACTAGTATATTGGATCAAAAAAAAATTATATCTATCTTAATTATGCTGAAGAACACAATTTTTGAAATCATTAGTCATCTGATTCACGACCAAAAACACCATCACAGCTTCGTCATGTCGTCCTGATCCCAGATCTATGATATCAGATCATTACGCTATGAAGCAAGTGTTAAATGATTGACATATTGGGATATGTTAAACTTTGGGTCAACAATGAACACCTGTAGTGAAACACGGAATTGGGGGGGAAATAAAAATAAGCTAGGGGAACAAACCTCAATCAATGTTTATGTCGATAATTGGACATTTCTATTATAATAGTAAATGAATATATCACCAAAAATAAACTAAATAAATTCTCCCATAAATCCTTGGAATATAAATCACAACTCGTTATATAAATGATCCATAAATCAATTCGTTCATCGATTGATTCAGATTTATCATGAAAAGGAATAATGAGGAATAATACACATAAAATAAATGTCTTATATAAATTTGGATCATTAATAGATATGGAACGATCACTGTGTCATTGACTTGGGAAAGATTTACTAAAAAACGATGTGTGTCGATAATCGATCCATGATTTGTAATCATTCATCAAAAAGGATTCTCTAGAACACTCTACAACGAATATCTAGAGGATTATTAGGGTTATGTGGCTAAACCTATAATTATAATACATGGATATATTTATTAAATAAAAAGAAGATGTGTTAAGACATAAAATTGAAATATAATTTTATCAAACTAATTTATTCTTTTAACACTCGTTACAACTTTTTTAGAAATGACCCGCACTGACCAATGTTATGTCTCACTTATGGTAAAACCACCATTCTAAATTCTAAAGTTCCCTCAAATTTCAGATCTAGGAACCTATTTAGTATTTATTCCATTTATAAATGAAAACCACTAATGGGTACCATTTAATATATTTAAATCATTTATATTGAGCACACTAGCCCTCAAAATCGGAAGCCTTCTTAGGGCTTGGTCTCGATAATAAATTATATAATATTAAAAAACAATATATGGATAATATAAGATGTTGAAGGGATTTATAGGATCTTGGAATCTAGATTCATCTACCTCATCTCAGATTTATAGTGGGTTCTCCCCAATCATATAGGTCTAAAAAAACAGGCCTAAGTACATTGTAGAATTAAAAGAATGAATTTATCTCTTTGAGAATTCAAAATTTTTGGAGAGTGTGTATTGATTTTAGGTCCAAATCAGGTTACTTGAAAACATCATTTCCACATCCCATTAATTCACTATATGTTATAGATATTGGCATGGAGAACTGATTATTAATTTTTTTAGGGGTTTTCACTTTATTTTCAGGTACCCATTCCTCCCAAGGATCAATAGAATACAACATTTACATTTCCCTTTGGTAATTTTCATATAAAATAGTTCCATTTGGATTATTTAATTCTCTACGTACATTTCATAGGTGCATGGTAAGTATTTTTTTCGATCACATGGATTATTTTTATATGTGATCTTCAATGATTTTACATTTTTTTTGGAAATTCCATTGACCATTTTTTAAAAAATCAAGAAAAAGTTTTGAAAACATGCATTTAAAATATTATTGATTTAAATTTTGAATTTTGTAATTACATGGTTGATAGAAGAATTTTTACTGTTAATTTAATTTCAAAAAAATTCTTTGATGTGGATAAATACAAAGCTAATGTAACAAGTTCATTTCCTTTCCCATATTGTGTGAAACATGTTTGATCATTTTTTTGACAAGTAAGATTCTACTAGTGGTTTAAAAAATATTTCAGTAAGATTGATATCCAACTATCTAGCTTTCATTTGAAATATGATGTTTTTGATTTCAATGGTGTCTTTGGAAAAAGCATTGATTAATTTATGAGGGAATTTATTACACAACTTATGATGCATCCACCAAATTTTAATTAACCATTCCAGCTAATTTGTTATTCTCCCAACCAAGCAGTTGGTGTTTTCCTTTTTCATCAAATTTTTGGGTATCCAAAAGTCATTTTCTATTCTTCATGAACATTGGATGTGGCTTAATTCAAACAAAAAACCATAGGAAATGAGTTTTTAGAAATGTTTTTCTTTATAAATATATATATCATATATTATTTTAACTAAAGTCACTTTGTTTTTAGATTATGCTACTCCTTAGTACATTATGAATAATTTAGAAGCTAAATCATGGTTAATGATATGAATATTATTACAATAGGATTTCAACATTGAATGCAAAGATAAGAGGGGATATATGAAATAATAGTATGATCACTTAAGTATACTACAAAACACTATTGATGTTGAAATTATAGATAAAGAAACAATGAATGATCTCTTTCCAAGAGAGCAGTTGTACTTGATTGAAGGATTACTACCGTAGTATTCTGAAATTTTCAAATATATAAAAACATATTAGGTCCCATATCATTTAAATTCTCAAAAAATTCACAAAAATAAATCTGATTATAGATATTAGATTTGGGTTGATCAATTATTTGAAATATTTATAATGAGTAAGTGATAAGAAGATGTTAGACTGAGAGAGAAATTTGTTCTATATTTGAGTTCGGTCACATTTTTTTTACGAAGTACACCTTGGACTTCAATGGATAATAAATAAAGTTTTAGTATATGTTATTTATTAGCACTTAATTTTTAAATATGCTAATGAATTTTTCAAAAGGATTGAAAATTTTAATTTCATGGAAACATTTAAAAGAGATTATGAATCCCCCAAAATATAATTAATTTTCTGAGATTTTTATTGTTTAGGGGATAATGTTTATGTTTCATTTCTATAAGTCCTCGGTAAATTAGTATTTCTTGATTATAGTTGATTATATGTACATATTGGTGGAAGGAAAATCCACCATGATTGATGATGCTAAAGTCGTTTGTGATTTTTTTAGGGATAACAATTATTATAGGTCTAGAGTGACTATAAACATCATAAATGATCAATGGAATCATTTTATCCTAAGTAGAATGGGGTTTTTGAATAACTATTGTATGAATAATAAAAAATCAACTCACTTTCTCCCCATACTAATGGGAAAGATGGAGTTTCAAACATGGAAATCAATGGAATCATAGAAAATACTATTTATCCAAACTAGAATGATTAAGGACAAAGGTTGGAAGACACATTATGGTCTTATTGGATAGCATACAAAAGAAAATTTGGAATGAGTCAATATATATAGATTTAGGAGAAAATATATCACCTAAATGTGGAGTTGGATCATAATAAATATTAGGCTATGAGGAAAATGATATTGGATCTTGAATGAACTGGGAAATATGTAAGGATTCAGTTTCAGGAGATGGAGAAATTTAGAAGGGAAAATTTTGAACATTTGTGGATTTTCAATGGAAGAACACGAGTTTCTCATTATAATAAGGTTTATTATAAAGATATCCATTATAGAGAAAAATTATTTTTATTCAGCTCATGACTCAAGATGATGCTATATAAATATTTTTTCATATAATAAGGTCAGTTTATTTTTACTCATGTATATCCTTTCAGTTTTATTCAGATTGTGATGATTGTATAGAATAGTCCATTCACTGTTAATGGACATAGGGTGAATAAATTCCATGTGACCATTATAATAGAACAAGTGGTGGATTTCACACTCCTTTGACCTCTCTATTAATAAAATCAATCAAGTCATACCTCTCTATTTAAATTTAAATCTTTTTTGCTTCATTTCCAAATATTATTATATGGTAAATTAATAACAATTCAATGTGGACACTATATCCTTTATGTGTGGGGGATGGAACCTTCATAGAATAAGATTTTTAATTTTTTACTTCTTAAAAAAATTATTTTCCAATAATGTGTATCCTTATTATTAATTTTTTTAGTTTTTTGAATAAATTTGAGCTTAAATTATTATAATTTCCATTTATAAAACACGTGTAAATGAGTGATTAAATTTGTTAAATGAGACTATGATAAAAAGCATATTGAATTTTTTTTCATGTTCAAATCATTGTTAATTTCCTGAAAAGTACTCATAATTTTTATTGACAATCCACATCTCACTAACGTTATCATTTAATTAGTTTTCACATGGGGCATCTAGATCATTTGTTTCATATTATGTTCACTCAACTCACTTCTTTAGATAACCAATCCATGATTTATTTATTATAATTTAATTTATTATCATCAAAATATGAGGGTTTTAGTTACTTTTGTTTTCAATTATCGAGGCATTTATTTTGTTTTAAAGACCATTTATAAAGAATCTATTCCATTAGGGACTTCCATGAACATTTAACACTTTTTCCCCACAGCGGCATCGAATGACCTATTAGGCCAGCCACATTACGAGACTATTTTCTCATGGTGACCAAATATTAAAGGGATACTTTATGATCTAGCTGAACATATGTATGGGAGATGTTATCTAGTGTTTTGACACCTTCTTCTGTGATAATTTTGGTATAAAATAAATTGTATTAGAGATTTTTTTCTTCTAAAAACCAGCAATTTTGTTGAATGATTAATCTTTTATAGTGTTTTCAGGATAGGAAATGTTTTTCGTTTCTAGATCTTCCTTGGTAGAATTATTGTTCTTCCCATATGTAGCATTCAAAAAAAACTAGGATTGAGATGTGTGGATCTTTCTTTGAACAAAATGATGAATTAGGTCAAAATATCTTGATTTTTATTGATTATTGATCTGATTTATACTAAAGGGATTAAGGAGAATTCCTTATTTAATTGAAAATTATAATCCTATAATTTTTATTCAAAAAGTTCAAAACCCTCTACATTCGGCCTCATAATTCATTGATAGTTAAATCCTACTAACTGAAAGCCATAAAACAAACAAAAAACTTCCTCATGATAATAACATTTCATCAACTCACATCGGGTGTATATGTAGGAATTTATTAAATATATGGTTCCTTTTGTATGGGTTGGGATGAGATGAGGCAATTTAAAAATTCACATTTTTTAGAAGATATAAAATTACTATGAGTTAGGTGTCTTGTCTGTATGGGAGGATAAGTGGAGAATAAAAATAATAAATGAACTTAATAGAGAACATGAAATATTGTTTTTCAGGAGTAATGGTATATTTTGTATCATGTTTTGGAATTGGTGTATCCCATTTGTATTCAATTTAAATTTTCTTGGATTCTTTTTTGATGATGACTTATCCAGGAGTACTTGTACTATGTGTGGGGGAATTTCTTGAGACAATATTTTCATTATTATTAATGTGTGTTTCAATGATTAAATTCTTTCCAATAAATCAATTTGAGATAATTTGAAACATTTTTATATTCGTGGGGTATTTCTGGCTCAATTGTGAATATTTTTGAATTCATGAAACGTAACAGTATTTTGGTTATTCCATATTTATGTAATATCATTTAAATTTTGATTGAAAATGAGGGAATCCATTTTTTATGTTTTCATTACCTTTGTACGAAACATTGCATTCTAGACCCAAATCCAATTAAAATTTCATAGGAGCATAAAAATCAATCAATTGTAGTAATTTTGATGGGTGAAATAATGGACCCCACATCAATAATGAAGGCATATCTCATATTACACATACTGAAATGAGATTATTCTAGTTGGAGGTGAAATATAATTACGATAAAAATACTCACATAGATTTTAATAAATAAATTCGGTTAGTGAGGCATCAATTTTATCCTCTAAAGATGAGGGATTTGGGCAGTTTCATCGATTATAAAAATTCTTCATCAGTAATTTAGGCATAAAATTTCTTAATCAGGACCATGTCTGATGATATTTTTTGGGTGCATGAAAAATAGAGGATGGAACAACCATTATGAAGAAATGTACCTATGATTTTTCTATTTATTATGAAAAATGGACTCAATATTTTGGGTTATTGAATCTGGATGGAAATGTTTCCGCAACTCAAGCCTAAAAATATGTGGGTCCTCTTCCATTCAAGGTTATCATAGAAGAAGGTGAATGAGGGGATGTGTTGGAGTATTGGAATCTTGTAGTGCTTTTTATTCGCAATTTTTCACTTTCATATATTAATAATGCTCACTTCTTCCCCTTTCAAACCTCTTACCCTTCACATGGAGGGGTAAAGACTTTGAGTGATCATAGAATGAGAATTTTCACATTTGTAATGTTGGATCCATGTACTTTAATTTGAAATAATATTTTTGAATTGAATGATTTATATTTTTGTTGGTGTAAAATTATCTTAATTCAGTTGTTTTCTGGGTTATTGTTTCATTTAAATTTTATAGAATTTGATAAAGAATATTAAACACTCCCCATATAGTGTAGTTTATCTCGAATGGGTAGATAGTGTTAGGTGTTGTGTGCATAAGGATATTGTCACGTTTTTGGAACTAGGGAAATGTTTCGGGATTTGTAAGGATCAACAATTGCTGATTGGAAATTTCTATATTTATTTGGGAATGGTTGATGATTATTCTCGAACATAATATTTGTATCCATTTCATCCTTTATCATGTGGTTATTGAAAACTCAATCATGTAGTCTTTCATTTATAATTCAATGGGAAGATTTTGTGGATGATTTTTAGGATTATAATGACACAAAAAAGGTTATCTTACCCAAACCCCATAACTATGTTGTTAAATTTGGTTTGAAACCATATTTTAATTTATTTTTTACATTTAAACTCAAGCAATTTTAGAAACAACATGTTCATATTTTTCATATTTAGGTGATAAATGTGATTTTTGTTAACTCATCTCAGGAGACATCCATGGTCAACCACATTACTTCATTTAAACATAAAAAATATGTGTTTTGGTCATACCCCATGATAGGATCGTGTCACTTAAAGTTACCCAATATAGTATAGATCTACGTTGGTTCACCCATAATAAAATTTTCAAGAATATGTGTTACATATGTATAATCAAACATGGGGAATAATCATTAGGGTAACCCATGGAATGATAAGGGTATCATAATCATGTCATATGGAATAAAAAAAGGGAGTATTAAAAATTTGACTATGAAGGAATGAATATAAATCATAAATAAATAATAATACTTGAAAATAGGCATAAATTATGATAAATCACATACATAAAATTTTAAAACATGCAATAAGATTGTCTATGAACCTTTAGAAAGGATCCACTAAAGTTCGGTTTTAGGGAAAATACTAAAGAGACATAAATAGAAAAAGGTATGATTATTTTAAAAAAACAAGAAATAAATAAATATATTTTTCATGATTAAATGAGTGATTTTATTTAAATAATTATGGATTAGAAAATATTATGGAGTCTACATGAAAATTGGTCTGAAATTGGGAAATTCCCTTTAATTGGGCTTTCTCTTTAGAAGAAATTGAATATCGAGCATTATAAAACATGTTTCTCCCATCCATGAAAAAGGATTTAACAAGGTAAATACGTTTGGAACATACACATAGAAATTAGGATGAGAAAAAAAGAATAATAAATTATTTACCTCTGTTATAGAGAGATAATACACGACATGAAAGAAAAGTAATGTTTTAGAGAGAATTCCATACCTTAATATAGACTGTGTTTTGAACATTCACTTAATGTGATGGGTAATAAATTTAGATCAATTATATACATAATTAAGAAACTACTATACATTTATTCTATTTAATATTATTTTATTATGTTCATTTGTGGATTCTTATATGAGTTATTGTATTTTATTTTATTTTTTGGGATTTATTATTCCATGGTTTCATAGTCGATTAGGTTTTGTATAATTTTAATTTATTTATTCAAATTGAACGAATTAAAGGGAAGTGAAATTATATGTTATTTGTTACATTACATAAATGTAAATGGTCCCATATATCATTTTCTTTTTTTACACAAGGATCAATAATTTTATAAAAAGATAATGAAAAACTTGATTACTTTATTTTTTTTGTTTTTACGACCATCATGATCTAGTATTGTTTTTTTAAAATTTATTTATATAATGGTTTAATAAGATTAAATAATTTATAATAAACATATTATATTTCTATTTCACCATCAAAATGGATTTATGACCATCCTTTAAGATGTTAGTGAAAAATGAAAACATATTGTCCACGAAGATAGTGAATCGACGAACTAGAGATAGTGTTTTAATTTTTAAAAGAAATAGATAGGAGAGGATATTAGATTATGGTTATTACATTAACACATTAAAATTATATTATATGTATGATACTAGATTTATAATTTCCCTTTGGATAGGGGATGTGAGGTGAGGATAATAATAAAAAAGAAGATAAAAGATAAAGAATGAGTGGGTTGCCTCTAGAATATCATATCCTTGAGAACCTCCTTAATGAAAATGTAAATGGTATTTTTGTGATACCATGAAGACTAGGATTCTGTAAAATGGTTTTTGATATTTATTGGGTATAAAATTTGCAATATGTGGGGCTTAAATTGTTTGAAGAGAAGTGGTGCTGAGGTGTGATATTTATAGGAGGATTAGAGGGGTGTTTTTGATTATTAAATTCATTTGTTTATTATTTTTGGCTCAAGAAAATCAATTGTATTTATTACACTGAATAATTGAAAATATAATTCACGTGAGTTTTAAATAATGGGATTATACAAAAAAAGGACTCAAATTATAATTTTTTTACTTATAATGATATATACCATAAATTAATGTATGTCATTATTTACAAAATTTTAAATATTTTAGAAAAATAAAAAAAATCTCCTTAACTATTTTTCATTGTTTATATTTTGTAAATGAACTCCATTTTATACAAGTGATTTTCTAAATATGATAAATTTACTTTTTATTTGAAATAATCAATTATTCGATAAATGCTCATTTTAATTTTATAAAGGATTGTATGACACATTGAAATATTAATAAAGGTACCATAAATGTTTATTATATTAGTAAAGCGAAAAAATATTAATTTATTAATCTATTTTATGGAAATAAAATTTATTTAAAATAATTATCTTAATTATAAAATTTTATATTAACATTTACGTTTAAAAAATACCAACATTTACTTTAACATTTTTAAAATATTTATTTACTTATTTCATGATATAAATGTATCATAATTTCATTCATAAGATACATACATATTCTTTATACTTTCATAGGTGTGGTTTCTATTAAATTAGAAAGATTAATATTTGAAATGGTTATATTACTATTCCAAAAATAAGGTTACTATTCCATTGGAATAGGTTCCTTAATTTCAATGAATAACACTTATTTCATTATTAATTTATTAGAATAATATTTTTATTAGATTATCTATCTAATGTATATATTTTATAATATATAAATTAATTATAATAATGGAAATTACATTGAAAAACTTGTGGGTAATTACATTCTTCCCCTTTACGATAATTCACCGTCGAAATTCTATATTACATTGAAAACAGGTGAGGGTACTTATCCTTCAATTCGTAATTCAAATACAATGTTGCATATTCATACTTATGATTCCTAAAAACATTTCGAAAATATGAACAATATGTTTTTGTATAATTCTTTCTCTATGGTACATGATCTTCATGGATTTCTCTTCATATGTTATGTCATTCTCATGTTGTCCCACATATTGATTCAGTACATGTGAGGGTTCATGTATGTACATCCCCATAAAATATTAATGGAACATGTAATGAACTTGATCCAAATATTTTAGATGTGAAATCCAATATTACACTAGTCTTATACGATCAAAGATCTCAAAGTGGGAAATATACCTTGTGATGAGATCTAATTTCCATCCAAACAACAAGATTCTCTTATATGGTGATATTAAAAAAAGAATTTTTCACCATCCTAGAATTATATATCCCTTCTATTCTTGTCAAAATATATCATTTGACTAATTTGATAATAATTGATATGATTTTGGATTCCTAAAACCTTCTATTTCATTTCATGGAATAAGTTAGATCTAGGCATGTTTCATTCGCCAACTTTTTACTAATAGGTTAGAGTTCTACACGCAATCCCAAATAGAGCTTCACATGGAGCCATATGAATACTCTGGTGGAGACTATTGATATATGAGAACTCAACCAATGGAATATATTGATTTCATTCACCATTAAATTCCACTATGTAGTCTCATAGAATTTTATTGAGCGTTTGAATAGTCCTTTCACATTAGCCATCAATTTTGGGGTGATAGGTTGGGTGAAAATTCAATTCGGTACTCAATTCATTTTGAATAATTATCTAGAATTAATATGTGATCATAGTAACATGATTAGAAATGATGAATAATGGAATGCCATATATCCTCACCATCTATTTCATATATAACTTGGTAGGTTCTTTAAGAGACAAATATTATACAATACAAATTAAGTGGGAATTACTGGAGAGTCGATCCACCAGAGCCCATGTGAATTTGTTTCCTTTTTTAGTTTTTAGATGACCAGTGAAAAAGTACATAGTGACCTTCTCCTATTTCCATGATAGTATAGAAGTGTTAGCATCATCCATTTGGACATCTGTCAGTCTGGTTTAACATGATGACATACCAAACACCTTTATATACACTATGATATTTATTTTTAAATATTTTCCCACTTGATGTTTTCAATATGATCAGGTTACATCTTAGTACTTCCAGAATAGATTGGAAAAGTTTAGCTATATGCATTATCCAGTAACTCCATCAACATCTCAGTTGACAAGGACACACAAATCCTTCTTCTAAACCATATACCCCCATAATAATTGATGTCAAGCTCATGTAGATTCCCTAACATTACCACATTATACATTTTTTGTAGCTCCATATCATCTCTTCATGCATTATAGATTTTCTCATGGATTGATGGTTGGGAAATCATTTGGGCATGTTTTGTTTTATTCCCTACTATTATTATTTACATTTCCATTAATATAGGGTATTTTTCATTCTACATAATAGATATAGCAGTAGGATATTTTCTTTTAAGATTATCAACTACCATGTTTTCATTCATTGAATGACAGTGAATAAGGAAACTATAGTCCTTGATTATCGCTAACCATATCCTTGGACACATGTTGTGCTCATTTTCTAGGAGTATATAATTTAGGCTATTCTCATCAGTATATATGTAACACTTCTAACAATATATGAAGTTATTATATATGTTTAAGGGAATAAATAACTACCAATAGTTCTAGAACATTCCTCTGGTAGTTCTGCTCATGGATCTTCGACTACTATGTGGTGTAGGAAATCACATTATAATTACTTTGAAGTAAACAACCAAAACCTTTTTTAAAATTTTAAAATTATATAAAAAAATATCTTACACTTTTGGGAAGTATCAGAATTGGTGTAGTGATTAGCTTCGTATAGAGATCCTTAAATTTTTCTTCACATTCTTCTATCCTGACATACATTAACCCTTTTTGGGTTAACATAGTTAGTGGTTTACACAATCATGATAAATTTATCACAAATAATTTTTAATACAAAGCTAATATAATAAAAATATAGTTCTTTATTATATATGATGGTTTGGAGAAGACCTCAATTTACTTTGTTTTAAAAGGTTCTATAGATATCCCATTTTGGTGATTAGATTCTCCATAAATGATACTACCTCCATCGATAACTCACATTTACATTACATTTCCAAAAACATCTCTCCTAAAAATCAAATAGAAAAATATTCAATTACTCCTTGTATTCCTCCTTACTCAGGGTGTATGTCATAATATCGTTGATAAATACAACAAAATTTTTTCAACATAAATACTAATGAATCTATTCTATAAGTCCATGAAATATTATGGATAATTAGTGAGTTTGAAGGGAATAAATTTGAACACATAGTGTCTGAACATTATTTGAAAGGCTGTTTTGCGAATATGTTCCTTCTTCACCATTAATTAGAGAAATACCTATTTATGGTCTTCCTTTGAGAAATATATGGCCTCATATACCTGATTAAACAATTAATAGATCAATCATAGGGGTTATTACATCTTTATCATTATTTATTGGGTTCATGAGAATTATTATTGAGTATAATTGATATATCCTTCTTCTTGATGATGCAGACAATTGCACCGCATGATAAAGCACGAGGGAATTTGAAACCTTTTTCCAGCTTCTATTGCAACTACATCTTCTATTCTTTAAATTCAATGGTGTGAATTCTAAATAGAGTCTCTTATATTGGCATATATATATTAATAAGTACAATTTGGAACTATACATATACCTTAGGATGAATACAGTAAAATTCATTAGGGAACACATCATTATAGTCCCTCATAATGGGAATGGGTTATAACATGTTTATATTCATTTCCTCGATCATTTGAGCAAGATAAGATACCTCAAAGGGAAATAATATCCACAATTTTGTAGATAATTATAGAAGAGATTAATTATGCTCCATATATTTTTATGGAATTGGGAGATACCTCATGATGTGAAGAGTGATATCCCTTTCTATAGAGTTGATGCTAGATTTTTATAAATATAGCCCATCCATTCCCAATATACATCAAATTCCACCAAATACATTGTGAAAATATTTTCATTGATGTATGTCCAAGAAAATTAAATGGGATGGAGTAATATACTGTTGATGCAATAAATTCCCTATTTAATATTATCATAGGGAACTGAATGTCTATATTTTGAGGCGGTGTTTGAATAGTTCTATTGAACATGCATGATATAAAAGAATGCGTTGAACTAGAATCAAATAGTATGTTCACTATTCTTGAATGAATTACTAATGTACCTATCACAATATCTTTTTCATGATCCACCTCAATAGTCATGATAGAAAATTCTCTTCCTTGTTTCCATGGAGGCTGCTTTTGACCATTGCCACAAAAAACCCTTTCATTAGGGAATTGTCTCACATTGTACCATATTCCAGAAAGTTGAAACAATATACTATAGGTTGATTATTGAAATGAACCTTCCTCTATTCTTCCACATTATTGGGATTATTTAGATCCCTTAAAAACATTTTTTAGTTGACCCTCTCTTCTACATTTGTAGCATCTTCTAATTACCTGTATGATGTTTTCAAGATGCTTATTCCAATTCTTTTATCATATAGGATGTTAGGTTATTATTCTGTTATGAATTTTATATATTTATCTAACCATATTAAACTACATTTTATACTTTTTATCACTAGTATGGTGAGGCCTTTGTGAGTCTCTAATATTCTGTTAAACATTATGGGAAAAATAGATAATATCCTCATAACTTTAGATGTCTCAAACCACAAATGCTATTCATTGAGATAGATTTAGTCTGAAAAAGATGCAACCAAAAATTCATTAATTGTTCATGTAATTTATCGAGATGTATCATGAAATCCTCATAATGTTTTCCTCATATGAATTGATATACTCATCTTTCTTTTTTTGCAGTCCAAGGAACTCCCTTTCCATCATATGATTGAATATTTGGGGTAAATATTTACTAAAAAATATTTTTATTAATTAAACCCATTCCATGGAATCAATTTCCTATTTTGATACTGTTTTCATGATTTTTTTACCCATAAAAATGATACGCTCAAATTACAATGTTCTATTCTTCATGGCACTAGGGAATACAGAATATCTTTTCAATGGAGTTAATATATTGTCTTCATTGGGGGGATTTGATGATCCACTATATATAGGATTCCATTATGACCTAAAGGTCTTGAATGAAACATTATCTTTACTCGGAGCTGGATGGTGTTTGAAATGATTCATGTCATTATTCATAACATGATACCGTTGAGCATGTACTATCAATATTTTTTGAGCTCCATTTCCCATTATGTAAGGCATTTCAATAGGGAAATCATCACATTTCCAACCACATTTTTCATTGGAATGGGTTTTCCTATTTCCCAAAACTAACAAATAAAAATAAATATACAATTAGGGGGGTTGAATAATATTCTAATAATCATAATATAAGGAAAAATTGAACATAAAAGGATAAACTTTTAAATGAAATGCATATCCTAACATGTGATTCCCTAAGATACAATATAGTTTATCCATGGGGTTTTAATTATACCTTTGGTTATTACTAACTTTTTTACATCATAATTTCGAAAAATGACTATACTATTCTCTGATACCAATTATAGAGACCCAAACATTTTACACTAATTATTACATGATTCTAAGAATAATTACCCATCATGTACAATCCAATGATCATAATGTCTAGTGTATTTGGAATATTAGGTACATAATTAGAAAAAATGAAAAAAAAATATAATGAGATATTTTATTTAAATTCCATATTTATCACCTAACTTATTTTGGGGTCTTACATATGCATGGGATAACTTAGGGAGTACATGAAAAGAGTTATGATATAAAAAATCCAGTAAGGGAGTCAACATTGGAATAAAGAACAGTGAATGAGATATAAGTCATAACAGGATAATAGAAAAAGGCATAAAAAAGTATAAACCTTTGCAAACAAAAAATATACAACCTGGTATCATGTAATCATGGATATAAATAAATGTGTCTGAAACGTATAAAATAACATAAACATGAGTCATGGATAACTAATGAGACTATATCATATTGTTGATAATGTCCCATAGCCTAATTAGGATTACTTCATATAACCACACGACATATCATGAGACAAAATCATAACCAATGAAATGGACAACTCTCTGGGAACAACCATCATAACATGTTCATGCATTTGTGTTTCAAATGATGAATCATTTATAAGGGTTACCTATGAAATTAAATCGACATCATATCCATTTAATAAATATTAACAAATGGGCTTATCATAATGGTGTCCATGAATGAATGTATTTAATTTATACTTGAAAATTAATTTGTTGAATAGGTATATATCAAGATTAATTTTGTCAATATAATGTAAAAATGTGTAAAATCTTTATGAAATATTAGAAAATATCCACATTAGAGTGGTTTAAGGAAAAATATTAAATATAATTAATGGGGAAAAGAAATAATTGAATGAATTAAAAAAAAGTAATATAGTTTTTCCTAATTAATTGAGTGATTTTATAAAAATAATGATATATTGAAATAGGTTATAAGGTTTATTTGAATATGGATAAAAAATTGGGATGTTCCCTTAAATCATTCTTTCTACTATAGATGAATTGAAATGTGAACCATATAAATGTTAATTTACCCATAAAATAAAGAATAATTGAGCTATGAACATATATTTATAACATAAAAATATAATTTAGGAGGATAATAAGAGAAAAAATAATAATAAAATTGGGTTCAAGATACATAAAGAATAACTCAGGGAAATGTGCTGGTTTGGAGAAAATCCCATACCTTATGTTCAAAAGTGTATTGTCCCGCACATAATGTCATGGATAATAAAATTAGATCCATTAAATAATTAATTAATAACTTATTCAACATATATTTTATTTGTTATAATTATATTATTTTCATTTTTTCTACATCAATGAGTTATAGAGTTTATTTTTCCCTTTTCAGGGTCATTCATTTCATGGTTTGATGGTAGGTTCAAGTGTTTGTAAATATTTAAATTATTATCCAATCGAGAATGTTTTCTAGAAGATAACATGAATGTAAGTATTAAAGTTCAAAAAATTTAAATAGCACCATATAGTATTTTCCGTTTTTATATGATTATGAATCATTTTAAAGAACGTTAATGCAAAAAATGATTTGATTATTTTGGGGTTTTTTTACGACCATCACGAACTAGTATCATTTTATATAATATTATGTTTATATAATAGTTCCCTATTATTAATGGAGTTCTAATACACAAATAATAACATGTTTTAACCATAAAATGGTATTATACTGTCCTTAAAGGTGATAATGAATAATGAAAATTCATTGTCCCTGAACGCAATGGATCGATATACCACATATGACATTTTAATATTTCCTAAAAAGTAGAGGAGAAGAGATTTTATGATTTATATATAATGAACAAACATAAAATAATGTGTATCATTTATACTAGAGTTATAATTTTACATTGGATATGTTATTTTAGGGGAGGAAAAGAAATGAAAAGAAAACAATAGGGAAAGATGAAGGGTTTTTCCTCTTTAAAATAATCTCCATGAGATCCTCCAGAAGACACTTGGAAATGGGTTTTTTGTGAGAACGGAAATATATAAGATTATACAGTGTAATGAGAATAGGTGGAGAGGCGTGGTATTTATAGGTGGAGGAGTGTGGTGTTTTCTCTCATTTTATTCAATTGCTTTTTATTTTGCCTCAAACTAATCTATAGTGATGATTATGGTCACTAAATAATGTAGTTAATGTATGTTAAAAATAATTTGTTCCTACATCATAAATTACTCAAAATTAAATTATTTACTTATAATGATAAATATAATAATATATTTTATTTCAATTATTCAAAAAAATTCATCTATTTTATAAAAATCAAAAAAATCACACCAAAATATTTTCAATGTGTATATTTAAAAAATGGACTCCATTTTGTTTATATAAATTTCTAAATATGAGAAATCTAATTTGTAATTAATATTATATTTAATTTGAGGAATTTATATTTTAATATCATAACTAATTTTACGACACATGGACAAATTAATTAAGGTCTCATAAAAACATCTTACAATAAAAAATACTAAAAAAATTATTTTTCGTATCTGTTTTATAACAATGAAAATTTCTTTCAAATAATTATATTAATTATAAAAATGGATATAAACATTCATGTTTTACAAAAATTCCAACACATAGTAAATCATTTTTAGAAAAACTATTTTTTTATTCTGTGATATAATTATACCATATAATAATTTATAAGATTCATAAATTTTATTTACATAATCATTCATGAGGTTACTAATTTATTGGGGTGAATGTTATTCAAAATTGTCATATAATTATTCCAATGGTCAAGTTTCTATTACATGGTTCTATGATTTATTATTTCTATGAATATCACTTATTTCATTGTTAATTTATGAGAATAATGTTTTATATGAGCTATATTGGTTGTATATTTTTTATACAATATAACATAACTATAAGAAGAGAAATTTGATTTATTAAATTCTTGGTCGTTACAGGTAACAAGTACATATAGGTAATGATTATAATGACCCATACTCTTCTTGTTACTTACACATTAACTTTATCCTTTTTTCATGTTTTTAGTTTTTATTTTTTTAAAAGAAGTCATATGTAGTAGCTAAATGGTTTTGTAAGGTTCTAGAGTCCTTTATGTGAGTTCATAGTTGGCGCATTATATGGAAAAACAATGCGGTTCACCCCATAGAAATGTGAGATTACCCAACAAAAATAATGAGGCTTATTATAGAATTAAAGTGGGTGGAACGCAGTTGGTTCATGGTTAGAACTTACAATTTTAATTTCTATAGAAACTGTGTGACTCTTGAAAGATGAAATTTTCACAATTAGTGTATAGTTCAATAAAATTTAAAACTGAATCATTCACAGAGATTGAATTAATAATAAATTTTTTATTAGGAAATATAACCACCTTGAAAGACATAATTATTCCTCATATTCGTTTTTCCCATTAACCTTGGGACTCTAGTGGTTGTTTATTTTCTCTATTTCCTTACTCAAAATTTGGTGGGTCCATTGGTTTGTGTCATGAGGATTTAGGGATTGTGATCATTATTCCCCTTTTTATACTTATATATTTTATAACCACATTTTATCATTGTATAAATCATATATATAAGATACATATGATATATTAATAGATTATATAATGATCTCATGGATAATTCATTGTTTTTTGGTCATTAGACACCAAATACAGAGATTTTCCATTTCAATCCTAAGTGGGTCTAGTGCTATAACATCTGGAAGATCATTTTGGGGGAGTTGAATTGATTTTATGACTATTCCATTAATTTATTCTTTAATGTTTCACTAGAATTTAACAAGTGAATAATTATGATTGGATATAGGAAACGATAGCATTATTTCATGATTTAGGTGATGACTTTTGGTTGTTTTTAATGTTTTGTATAAATTTTCTTTATATAGAATGTTCCTTACCAATTAGGGATTTGTACAAAATTTTCTATGATATGATGGTATTTTTTTATGTAACTGATTCCCAAGTTTGGGTTTTGTTCTATGTGGTGTTTTTATATGGACTAAAGAGCATTATGCTTGATAAAACAATTATTGTGTTATGATATGACTTTTTTGAGAGTGTTTTATATCCAGTGGAACTGACATCAAAAATAAAGATGGTTGGATTGATTGAAATAGGATAAAAATCCAATTTTAGGGGTTGCATTAACGTTTCGACAATAGTTTAGGACATTTTGTCTCATGATTGTATTAATTTGATACCATGTAAATATTTAAAGAATTTGGGAAATACCATGAATAGGTGATTTTGATTCAATTTTTAGGGTATGTCCGGTATATGTTCCATCATTTCGGGATGTATGTCTATCATAGGGTGGGGTGTGATGTGCTATAAGGATAGAGAAAAAACTTACAGTGGGATGTGATCTGTTCTTTAAATGTACAAAGTGGTCATCTGATTAATGGGTATAAGGTGTAGAATCAATGGGTGGAACCTACAGAATGTTTTGTGACACAATTTGATTGCAACTAAAAGTTTTAATGACATGGTGATAATGTATGTGGGGTCGGGGTTCATGAAAGCTTGTATAGGTCATGGTGACAAAAATAGTCTACATATATTTTATTTGGTATGTATTAATACCTATTTTGGGAAACAACCTATATGTATTCACTTGTATTAGGAATGAATTTTTTATTTCTTATATAGTATTTCTCTAACACCCGGTATGGGAATCATAAAGCATGTGTATACTTCATGATTACGGATATGGGAAAGGGTAATGGCCTAATTATAGGGAGATAGGGAGTTGGTGATTGGTGTTCAATGGAGATATTGGAATGAAATCTAGAGTTATACACCATTGTTATTATTTATTTCTTATTACATATTTATAATTTTGTTTGAACTAAAATATTGGGGGACCCTGATTTATTACATGCATGACATTGTATTATACTACATTACATATGATATAGTATTTTTATTATGTAGTTATATTATTAATTTCAAACTAGATTATTATTATTTACTTATTATTATTATGTTTAGATTCAGGAATTGAAGTGATTATCTACCCATTTCATTGTTTGGACATTTTTTGATAGTCAGTATGCTCTTGAATATGGGGAGGTGCACATGAGGTCTTGTGGCACTCCATCCAAAAACTAGTGATTCGCGTTGAGTAATTATAAATATTTTTAATAATTTTGATGCATTATGTGGTTTTATATATATTGGAAATAAAAAAAAATTACTTGGGAGAGGCATCAGATTTATTATTTAATGATTTTCCCTAATTATTTAAATCTCTAAAAAATTTAATGAGAAAGTATGTCATAAAATATTTTATCGATGAAATATATTTAAGGGATAGTTATATCTATGAATCTACAGTTTTTATCAAATTGACTATGTAATGTAATTTTTTAACATCCAATTTGTGACCATAGGTTAGGGATGCTACAATGATTGAAAACACTCATATATCCACGTATAAAACCATGATGCGGTGACATTTACCATAAAATAATCGTTTCAAATATAGACTATGAGGTGGAATAAATAACCGAATTTTAACATTTTCATTATAGAATATTTCATTATTAATTAAGTAAAAATCATTAAATGAATAATTATGTTGATATTTAAATAAAAATGTTATAATAATCAATTAATATGATAATCTATTCAAGTGAAAATTCATTTAGGAAATTATATATTTTTATATAAAAGTATAATTTATTATATTTAAAATTTTATTGTAATAAAAATGGAATAAAATTTTGAAATTAAGAAATTGAAATTAGGAAAGAGGAATTATATAATTTTTTGATAAAAATTAATTTACCATGAAGAGCTTTGAAATGCATGGAAAAGTCTTAAATATAGTAAAATATTATTAATAAATAAATTTGAAAAGAATAAATCATTTTCATGAACTTTTATAAATAAGGATTGAATGAAAAATTTACTTTTTTCCAATGAAGGGTCACTTTAAACATAAATTTCTATCCCTTAACACATAAGGAATAAATATTTGCACAAATACCACCAATAATATTATCTACAAAGGGCACCCTTGTCACAACGTGTAAATTTATAGTTCATTTTTAGCTGAAATTAGATTTTTTGGTCAAATGATGTCAATGTTTTTAAAATTGGATTCATATAAAAATTTCAAGAGTTGAAACACCTATTTGAGGTATTTTATATGTGGTTCATAGATTGAGAGGTGTTTGAGGTAGCCAGACTAAGATGTTTTCCAATTAACGGGGTTTATATATGTTAATCAATTCATGGAATTCCTTGGACTTTTCTCCTTGGATAACACCCTTAACCCATTTTAGTCTATATTTAGTACTGAATTAGAGACCCTTCAGTTATATGTTTCCTTGGTTATTAGCTAGGAACCTTCACAATTAACACCTTCACGAGACTATGACAGAAATATCCATGCCTCACGTGAATTACTAATATAAAATAGTAATTGATTATGTAAATGTACTGATTTCATTTAGACACCAACCGAGGGATAAAATTAGGTACTTGTTTATTTAGTTACATTGTAATTATATACTTTATATAAGCATGAATTTAGACTTTTACTCTTCCATTACACAATTTGAATGTTTTAGACACTAGTGGTTTTGGCCCATTAAGATTTACCTCACACCCTTTCTAAGTGACGTATGGTACCCGGCGAAGATTACATTGTTACAAGTGTTTATAATGGGAAGCATGTGACCTCATACACTTTATTGCTTGATGTTTAGTATAGATAATTATAGTAGAGGACCGAGTTGGAACTCGGGATTCTTGGGATAGTTTTTGATTTCCCTTAGAATTTTTGGAATATGTTATGCATGTAGTTTGTATCTTTCTTCTAAATGGCCATTTCATGACATATCATCATCTATTTTGGAATTTTATTATAGTTGTTTTAGTTAGTATTACCTGTAAATATAATTTTTCATTGTGCCTTCTCTTTACATAGATTTCTTCTGATATTTAACTAAGTTTAATCCCACCCATTGCACTACACTAGGGTAATGAGGGAATTGTCTCCCCATTGATATACACTAGTCCCTCACTAGTGGTCGGCATCCTCCAGTGTTTTGGGAGATGTATTTGGGGCCCGGTTGACCACCGGGCCTAGGGCACCCTATAAGGGGAATCTGGGTCTGGGACATCACAAAGTGATATCATAGGTATTTTCATTTCATTCCATGCTATTCGGAGACAATTGATAAGATATTAGGAATGATTGGGACATGGTCATAAGACGTTCTTGGGATTTTCAAACCCATGCCGGGGGTGAAAACCATGTTTCTTAAATTATAATTATTATTATGTTTTTCCAATTACAATTGATATTATTTCACTATTGGGTGACACAAATGTTGTGTGTTGTTGTTGAATAATACATTGATTTAGGATTTATTTAATCTTTATCCAGATGATATGATTGAAAGGAGTAGTGATACATGCATCATTATAAGTACATAGAATTCCCAGGTCATGCATATTGTCATGACATATAGGTGAATTGCACTTCCTTGCATTGCATAAATTTCTTGGTGATTGTTGATTTATGTTGTGATCATTTTATTTTACATATATTAAATTTGGTTTTGATTGAGTGATTTCTAGTATCAATTAATAAGGTTTATGGGCCCTCTTCGGTTTGGATGTTTAATTTAATAAGTCAACCCATTATGCTATAAATAATTGGGTGTCGTTTCTGCTGATATATATATGGGAAATGATTCATCGGAAATGGATATCCATTATATGGTAAATAATGAAATATAAAATGAATTCTTTGGACATATTTTTCCCAAAAATTCATATATATGAATAGAAAATGAATGAACCACGAAATGAAATGAAAAATGAAGAAAAACATATTCTCTAGAAAATACTGATACATTTTCATATAAGTGGGTGGTTTGGGGTATTATGCCTTGGGTAGTCAGTTCTCCTACATTCAGAATTCTCTAGTTATGAAATCTATCTTCCTAAACTATTGTTTTGAGTCATGTTCTTGGAAATTGTATTAAAATTCTACCATGACGTCCTCATTTCATTCACCAAAATGGTGGCGATGATTATACTCCATACATGCAGGGCCATGAGCCGCCATTATTTCCTGTAAAAGTTCGACTTAAGGCACTTCCTGTTATACCTGATTTGGGAAATGGTTGCAATGTTTGTGTTAGTTTCCGACATTAGATGCAGTAAATACATGGTCGTCCAAGTCTTGCACCCACGATGGCTTATCTAACTTGTGAGTTCCAGTAATAGCATCCTCCTACGATCTCAGGGGATGGTGGTCAACAGGCTACTAAGCCTTGTATAGAATCCAAACTATCTATCATTGATCATTAGGAGATGTCTCTAGAGTGGAGGTTCACACATTCCACATACATGTAATGGGAATCGGCTAAGCACCGGTGGGATGTAATTACCCAAGATAATCTTCATCAGGGCATGTTATAGTCTATCTTCTATATATCATTCTATGATCATTTTTTCCCTCAGTTGCTGATAGATGAAAGAGATAAAGTGTTCATGTATCTCGAGCAACGTTCAATGATAGTCTATTAATATTCAGTTCACTTCATGACGTTATAGTTTTTTCCACCGCTCTTATCTATATATGAGATTTCACACGATAGACGTTCCAAGGATGGGAACCAGTATGCTATCTATATGTAGGTCAATGTATTTTCCCTACATACCTCTTCATAAATAGAAAATATGGAATATATCATTGAGTGTAACAAAAGGGATGAAAAAAGTACATGTCATAGAGTATCAATGTCATGTCACTCCAGTATTTATTCTTGTGCAGGAAAAGTTACCTCAAGGTTTCTTGAAAAGGAAGTGACAACCAGAGTACCCTATTGGAGAGAACATTGGTGTTTCATCATTGTGGTTGATCGGGTAATTTAAATCCCTATTGTGATTGATACCAAATGAAGGGTCGAGCTTATCGCGATGTGGGGAATCATTAACATTTTTGTTGGACCTTTCCACCTTCTTTGTGTGGAAAATGATATGCCCTAGCTCCACCTTCAGGAGAGAGCTCATTTGTGCCATGTCAGGTGGGGAGTTGTAATAGCACCGGTAGGTCTGGCTGTGGAGTATTTCATTGTCATGGGAGCCTGACCCCTGATCACTTGCAGCACCAATAGAGAAGATATGAACATGGAAGTCCATCATTTTCACAAGTTCATGTATCATGTCAGTGGAATTCACTACAACCAATACTCGAGGACTAGGCTATGGGACCATCTATAGTATGAGGTATTATTATAGTAGCCTCTACTATAGTATCTACATTATTTGATACATGTGCTTCAAACTCATTTATCTCTATATCAAACATGGTGATTCTCATATAAGAGATAACATATTACTATCGGGTAATTACACTAGACATTCTATTAGGGGTACAAACAGAGGGAATATGCAACTGTAATGATTGTCCCATTGAGATAGGCAGTTACCCTTTCTTATGAAACCACTTTTTATTGAGATTAAAGTATTAAATCTCAATCTTAGGATGGATTGGCTGGTTCACAATCATGCTTTTATATATTTCTATCATCATAGGGTATCTATTACATCACTAGGTGAAGTACTTATCTAAATAAGGGTGAGTGGGATTTCTAGGCTAGTAGATATGGACCCAAGCATCATGGTCTAGGTGGAGTGACCATCCATTTTTCAAATCTCTTCATGAAGGATCATGTATTACATGAAGATGATTTAACTTCCAGTAGTGTATCATTTCAGGGATGTTTTTCATGATGATTTTCCAGATTACCTCCATAGAGAGAGGTGTAGTTTATAATCGAGCTTATTCTATGGGAAACTCTAGGGTCCATTCCTCCTTACATGATGGAACATATAGAGTATCCCAATCTCTAGAGGATGTTGGAGGAGTTAGAGGCAAAAGGTTTTAAACAAACTATTACATCCTCTTAAGGTTTTCCCATACTTTTCTCCATGAAGGTAGTGGAACCTTATGCCTATGCGTGGATTACAGAAGGTTGAACCATCTTACAATCAAAAAATTGTATCCACTTCCTCGAATAGATGATCACTTGGAACATCTTAGAGGTGAAAAGGACTTCCCTAGGATCGAATAGTGATCGGGTTACCATCAGGAGTGAGTAAAACCATCAGAAATACCGTGTATAGATTTTTGTAGCAGGTATGGTTTATATGAGTACATTGTTATGCCATTAGATCTTACTAACACACCTTCTATTTTCATAGATTTAATGGAAATGGTTTCCCCCTTATTTGGTCTTTTTCATATGGTATTTTTGGATTACATCTTGGTGTAATCTCTCACTCATAGAGACCATTCCAAACATCTTGAGATCATTCTGAGTACATTGAGAGAGAATATTATTTATGATATGCTTGTTATGTGCCACTTATGGATCAACAATGTCAACTTATTGGGTCATATTATTTCAAAATTATGAATATATATTAACCCTAAAAAGGATAGTGTTGTAGTTTCCTCGGAGAATCCCAAAAACAAGATTGATAAATGTAGTTTCTTGGGGCTTTCTAGATATTAGAGGCATATCATACAAGAATTTCCCCATATTTAATCAGCTCTTAAATGTATTTTAATGTTGGGTGTCAGGTTCACATGGTCAGAAGAATGTGAGAAATCCTTTTAAGAGCTGGAAGGGAGGATTGTTTATGAACCTATTATAATTCTTCCTAAACCATGTATAGGTTATACCTTCTTTTGTGATGCATCAAGAATTGACCGAGGAGTAGTTTTGATGTAGGATGAAAAATATTCTAGGCATGGTTCTAGGCATTTGATGCCTCACTATAGAAACAACCAAACACATAAACTTGAGCTAGTATCAGTGTTCTATGCCTTATATTGCTGGAGACATTCTCTATTAGGTGTGTGCATTGTTGTGTACACAGACCACAAGAGCCTCAAATTTATCTTTTCACAGGGTGACATGAACATGAAACAGTGGAGATGTGTCCAATCCCTAATATCCATATATTTTGAGGTTGCCTATAATCTTAGGAATGGAAATGTATTCGTTGATTCTTTAAGTTGGAAAACTCAAACACATACCATATAGGAAGGCAATGATGAATGGATGTTAATGGACCTCTTCTTAGAGCTTCATCTTGAGATTCATGACATTCATGATATGTCTTACCTCTCATCCTTGATAGTTAAGTATTCCCTCCTTAAGAAGGTGATGGGTAGATAGTTTTTGAATTCTTAAGGCTTCGTTGTCCAAGGTAGTATATCATTGAATATCCTACCTTTATATTGTCCTGTATACAGAGACGACACCTTGTGTCTATGTGGATGTATCTGGGTTCCTACAGATTTGAGAGAGTTGTTAATGAATGTGTCCCACCCTTCCCATTGGCTGGTTCATTCAGGAGTCTCCCTGATGTAGGGAGATATTCTACACTAGTATAGGTGTCCTCGAATGAAATGTCAGATATCATGCATTATCACTAAGTGTTCCACCTATTAGTAGGTTACAGTGGATCACTAGAGACCTTTAGGCTTGTTATAGCTGCCTCCAGACCCAAAATTGATATAGGAAGATGTTTCTATGTATTTCGTAGTCATATTACCTAGGTTTTTGAGGGGTAGCGATGCAATCAGGGTAGTCATTGAATGACTATTGAAATAATCCCACTAAATTCCAATTTGAGAGACTTTCTCAGTTGATGAGATGGGATGAAATTATATTTAGGAGATCATAATACTACCTGAGGTTCCATATAAAATCGTTTCATATTGGGATGCATGTTTCATGTCATAGTTCAGGAAGGGTGTATAGATGGCTATGGGAATAAAGGTTCTTCTAGGAACATCTTTCAGCCCTTAGACTGTTGTCTATTCAGAATGGATAATACAGGTTCTAGATGATATTCTCTGAACATGTGTCCTTGATTTCGGTAGTTCATGGGAGAATTATTTCCTTCTCATTCAGTTCCACTATAATAACAGTTTTTAAGAAACAATTCATATGGATCCATTTGAGGGATTATATGTTAGGCAATTTCATTCATCCTTGTGCTCCATAGGGGTAGTTGAGGATTCCCTACTAGGTCCTCATATAATTCAGGATTCTTCAGTGATTGTTCAGCTAATCATAATGTGTATGACTACTACTCAGTCCAAACAGAAATCTTATGTCAATCCGCATAGATGACCTCTTTTGTTCAAGTATGGGAACAATATTTTAATTTTGGTATCTCCCAAGTAAAAGAATAGATGGATACAAAAGTAGGGAAAGCAGTCACCTCATTATGCAAGTTCATTTGAAATTCTAGAGAGATTCAGGATGGTAGCCTATTAGTTCGTACTAACACAGAGGTACCATTCCATGTACGAAGTCTTTAATGTCTCACATCATCACCAATATCATGCCAACCCATCTCATATCGTTGATCTTTAGGAAGCTGAGTTAGATGTTGATGCTACCATTGAGGTGTATCCTTTATGAATCATTGACTATAGCTTTATGGATCTTCGAGGTTGGTCTATCCCATTAGTATGGGTTCTATGGCAGCATGACTCGGTAAAGGACATGACTTGGTAGAGGGAAGTAGATGTACATGTGCAATGGGAATAGTTTTTCATAGACAATGCTTCACCGACAATTGATGGTGAACTCAAGGACAAGATCTTTTAAGGGGAAAGATTATAAGAAGCTGAAATTTCAGTTTGGGTTTAATCCTCTAAATTTATATCTTAATCTTTACTTTGACATGATATGGATTCCTTTGTGGTTAAAAAGGTCTTATGGGTGTTTGGGAGAAATTCGGAGCCCAGAACCCATATTTTTGGGAAAATATGATAGGCATATGGTTTAGAGTAAACCTTGCAAGAATTCCTCCAGAATTGGAAAGTTTTGGGGATTCTGTTTTTTTGAAAGGAGACACCTCATATGGTTAGCCCACAGTCGTGCGGCCTAACCCTAAAAGCACCCCTTTTCCCTGGTACTCATGCATGATTTTCCAACAGTTCTTCAAATTGTGTGGAAAAATCATGTACGTGGTATATTTTGGGTAAAATTCATGTTATTCCTTTAAGGATCTAATTAGACTCCCTCATTCTTCTCTAATATAAGTTCATGCAAGATTAAACTATTTCTCACTCAGTTTTGGCCTTTTTGAAGATCTGACCTAGAAATCATGTGTTGTCCTTGTTCGGAAAATAGATCAGGCATCAATTTGTCACATTAGATGAGAAACACTAAGTAATCAAGTCCTCTTGAGCAGTTATCCTTCTTTTTAATTGTGTACTAAGATATCAGGATATGAATATTTTTCTATTTTTTTATATCTACTCCGATCTGATCGAAATAAAGACCAAAAATGGAGGATGAGGTTCATAAAACCTTATGGTGGGCGGTATGTAACTCATCCTTGAAGATCATTAATTTTAGATTTGGCTTATGTGGACCACCTATTCCATCGGGGGCTATTTATACGATTAATATGTCATGTTTATCATCATTAGAACCATATGGTCATCCTATTTCACAATATTTGATTAATATTTTGTGGTCATGTCCACAACCCCATCCATTTCATGTCAAATGTTGTTACATAATTTTGGTTTGTTGTATTGACCAATTTGCACCACTGTTCGGGTGTTACATGGCTTGAAAACTCTAAGGGTATGGTTTTTTATATTAAATTTTTTGATTTATATTTTGGATTACATAATGGAAAGTACCATGTATGCGTACCACTTTAACCACCTAAGGTACGTGCATCCAATTTATAATTAAATGTGAATGAATAATTGGTTTCATTTCAATAGAACTCGCTACCACATAAATACAAGGTATTCACATAAACCATGAATACAGAATTTGCGTTATATCATTGAATAAATTGTTGCAAGCTACTTGGACTTGTCACGCTAATTAATGGAATGTGTTGAACCAAATCACATGACAAAAAGGATTCATGCTAAATGAAATTGTCACAATAATAAAATTAAATACTTCAACCAAATTAAATATTCCAAGACTTAATCGTCATATAGGAATTTTCTGACTCATGCTTGCCTTGGATTTTTATTCAGTAATGAAATGAGCACTCAGAAACCCCACTTCAATTCAAGGATACAACTTTGTTAAGATGAGAACCAACATTATCTCGATCCTTGTCTATTCTTAGATTCCAGGTATGAAACTGTATAATCCCTCAATATTCTTATAGTAATCCTTGGATACAATCTTGGGATCAATCATCGACAAGTATGTTTCATGATTACATCCTATAGAACCCTTTATATGCATTCCTCGTTATACCGTGGATAATCAATTTGGGTTCGGTAGGCCCCATATTGTGGAATTACATATACTACGATCCTTGGATTATTCTCTTACCCAATGTTAGGCTATAGTTACTACTATTTTGGTGATCGTTGAGGTATAAATTTCCTTGGTCATTAACTTTGAACATTCACTATTTACACCATCATGAGACTATGTCAGTGTTTTCGAAGCCTCACATGACCTATTAATATAAACATGTAATTGATTAAGAAAATGGACTTGTTACATTCAGACGCTAACTAATGGATGAATTAGGTACTGAGTACTTAGATACATTGTAATTCTTTAAGTTATGTATTCATTATTACCCATTATTAAATTTCCATTACATGATCGAATGTTATAGACACCGGTGGTGGTGGCCCACTATGATTTATCCCACACCATCTCTAGCCGATGTTTGTTACCTGAGGAAAATTACATAGTAATAGGTGATGAAAAAGGGTAGCATACAGATTCCTACACCTGATTAATTGCATTTTAGAAATGTGATTGATAGTAGTGGAAAGATTTGGAACTTTGGATGCTTGGGATACACTTTGATTTCCTATATACATTGTCAAACAATTTATTACTATTGTTTGTATCAATGGTTTCCATCTTTCTATTACAAGACATATAATCACAAGTTGTTGAATGTTATTATAGTTGTTTTAGTTATTATTACACATGTCTCTACTTTTCTTGTGTGCCTTCAGTTTAATTATATTGCTTACACTATTTACCTATATATTCTCTCACCCACTATACTACACTTTGGTAATGGGGGAATAGTCTCCCCATGGATACACCACAGGCCTTATCTATAGGTTGGTAGCCTCTGGCATTCGGGGAGATGTGGTAGAGGCCAAGTGTCCCACCGATCTCGAGGCATCCTCTATGTGGCATTTGTTTCTAGGACGTCATAATGTTGTATCATAGTTATTTTCTTTTAGTTACATATAATTTGGAGATAATATATTGGATATTAGATACACTTGGGACATAGTCATAAGTTCTGCATTGGCATTGTAATCCCATGTTCGGGGTAAAAACCAATTTTCCTAAATTATAATTGTGGTTCTATTTTTCATATAACAGTTAATAATATTTCACTGTTGGGTGAAACACATGCTTTGTGGTGTAGTGGAAAATTACTCTGATTGAGAATTTATTTATTCCTTATCCCAATGATATGAGGGCCAGGAGCATTGTTAAATGTATCATTATAGTAACTTATAATTCACATGTCATGCATATTGGAATGCCGTATATGTGAATATAACTGCCTTTCATTGCTTGATATGCCTGTGATTTTGGAGTTATGATGTGATTGTTTGCTGGTACTTGTACTACTTTTGGTACTGATTGAGTTATTTCCTTTATTAGTTCATCAGGTGTATGGGCCCTCATTGGTTGGGATGACTAATTTACTGAGTTGAGAAATTTTGCAAAAAATAAATATGATCCCTTTTTAGAGATAGGTTTATGTGCACTGATTCATCGAAAATGTATACCCATTATAGGTTGACTCGTAAAATCTAAAATGAATTGGTTGAACATCCTTATCCCGCCTTTTATTTTTTTTGAATGTCAATGGAGTGAACCTAGAAATTTACTACCAAAGGAAATGAAAATTCTACTTGAGAACAAACCGATACCTGGCCATCTATGCGGGTAGTTTTGGGGTAGTATGTAATGGATAGTGAGTTCTCCGACGTTCAGCAACCACTAGTGGTGTTATCTTTATTCTTTAAATAATTTTATGACATGGGTGATTGGATATTGTAGAACAGTTATTCCATGACATATTCACGTGATTCACTAAAAAGGTGGTGACTATTAGGATATAGACATGGTGGGCCCTCATCCACCATTCATACATCCAGGAGTGCCACTTAAGGCACTACCTAATGTACACGATCTGGGAACAGATTATGAAGTTTGTGAGAGTTTCCTAAATTTTTATATATTCCATGCATGGTGCTCCCTAGCTTTCACCAATGATGGATGATCTGACTCGTGAATTCCAGTAGTAGCATCCTCCAACCTTCTCAGGGGATGGTGGTCTGCAGGACGTTGAGTCTTGGTTAGGAGAACCCATATCTATAATAGAGAATTTGGAGATGCCTCCATATCGGTGGGTCAATCTTGCCTCACACATGCTTTGAGAATCACCCATGAACTCGTTGGATGTGATTACCCATGATGGTCATCATCATGGAATGTTATAGTCTAACATCCACATAATCTTCTTTGACCAGTTATCTACCTAGATGCTGAGAGCTGATAAATCTAGATTTTCCATGCATCTCGAGAAGGGTCCATTGTTAGTCATGGAATATTGAGATAATTTCAATGATGTATATTGCTTTTCACTACTCCTAGTAAGAGATTAGCATCCACGTCCTACAGGTATTGAGGATTGGAACTGGTATGCCATACAGACATAGTTATGTGTATTTCACCTGCCTACTTTTCATTCAATTGTCAATAAATATATTATCACAAAATGTAACCAGAGGGACAACAATAGTACTGGGTATAGAGGATCAATTTTGTGTCGGTCACGTAGTTCTTCTAGTCTAAGGAAGTATTCCCTTGAGGTTTCTCGTCTGAGAAGTGACAACCAGAGTACCCTCATCGATATCTATTTGGTGTATCATCAGTGTGGATGATGGAGGAATTCAATGAATCTATGTGATGAAGACCCAATGGAATGTCGGGATGGTGGCTATATATGGAATCTTCAACATTATTGTGGGACCTTTCATCCTGCTACAAGTAGAAAATGTTCTTCCCTAGCTCCACCTTCAAGAGTGAGTTCTCTTGCACTATGTCAGGCGGGTAGTTGGAATAGAACCCCTATGTCTAGCCAGAGAGGAGGTTGTGGACATAGTAGCCAGACCCATGATCACTAGCAGTGGAAATAAAAAAATTATGATCATGGTAGCACAACCTTTACACTGGTCTATATATCAGGATAGATTCATGCACTACAACCAATACTCAAGGATCAGGCTACATGACAATCTACAGTATGAGGTACTATTATAGTAGCCTCTACTATAGTATCTTCTTTATTGGATTCATGTTATTCAAACTCGTTTATCTCTTTATCTGTCGGGGAGAGTCTCATACATGATATACAGTATTACAATGGGGTTATGAACATAGATATTCCATTAGGGGTATGAACAGAGGAAATACCCCAATGTAATGATTGTACCCTCAATGTAGGTAGTTACCCTTTCTTATGTAAACTATTTGTTCTTGAGATGATCGGCCTATGTTTCATTCTCAAGATGCAGTTTTTGGTTGACTATCACAAATTTATAGATTTATATCATTGTAGGGTATCTTTTACATCCCTATAGGGTAGTGTTTATCTATATAAGTATGAGTGGGATGTCTAGGATGGTAGAGTTGGACAAGAGAATCATGGAATATGTGGTGTGGCCACCAAGATAGGAAATATTTTAATAAAGAATCAGTGTTTACATCAAGCTAATTTACCTTCAATATTGTATCATTTTAGTGTTGTTTGTTCAAATTTTTATTGTATTACCTCATAAAAAATAGGAAGATATTTACAATCGAGCTTATTCTAGGAGAAAGTTAAGTGTCCTTTCCAACATACTTGATGGAACCTACAGTGTATCATAAGCACAAGAAACAGTTTGAGGAGTTAGAGGCCAATGGCATTATATAGTCCACTACATCTTCTTAGATTCCTCCCATTCTTTTTTCCAAGGAGGGTGGAATGTTATGAATATGAATGGATTGCTAAGGTTGAAACACATTATGATCATGAACCAGTATCGAATTCCTTTAATAGATGATCTCTTTCACCGGTTATTAGGGGAAAATGTCTTTTCAATGATCGACCTATGATTTGGTTATCATCAGGTGTGAGTCAGACCATCCGAAATACATCCTATTGCATTCAATAATAGGTATGTTATATATGAGTACCTTGTTATTAAAATTGGTCTTATAAATTCACCATTGTTTTTTTGGATTCGATTTATAGGTTTTCCACCCTTATTTGGTCTCTTTTGTGATTTTATTTATGGATGTCATGTTGGTGTATTATCTCAATCATAGAGACCATTCAAAACATCTTGATATCATTTTGAGTACACTGAGATATAAAAGGCTTTATGCTAATCATTATATGTTGTAGTTCTTGAGAGAAAAATTCCACTTCATGGGTTATATTATCTCATTAATTGGAGTATTTGTTGACCCTAAAAAGGGTAGTGATATACTTTCCTAGGAGAATCCCATGAACATGTTTTATATATGGATTTTATTAGGGATATATGGATATTACATGCATTTAATACAACACTTTTCTCACCAAGATTCACCTATTATATATCTTACAGAGAAGGTGGTCAGGTTCACATGTTCAAAAAATGTGTGAAATACTTTCAAGAGCTTAAAGGGATGCTTGTATATGCACCTATTCTAATTATTCATGAGCTACATATAGGTTATACCATCTTCTGTGATTCATCAGGCATTATCCTGGGAGTAGTGTTGATGTAGGAAGACAATTTTGTTTAATATGTATCTTGGCGTTTGAGTCATCATGAAGAAAACTACCCAACACATGACATTCAGCTAGCAGTAGTCATCCATTCCTTATGTTGCTGGAGAAATTATCTATTGGGTGAGAGAATTATTGTGTCCACAGACCACAAGAGACTCAAATATTCCTTTAATTAGCATCACTTAATCATCAAACGGATGAAAAGGGTCCAATACCTAAAATCCATATATTTTTATCTTGCTTAAACTCCAAGGAAAGGCAATGCAGTCACTAGTGTGTTGACTTATAAAAATCGAACACATGTTTTATAGGAAGCTAGTGGTGAATGGAAATTAATTACCCTATTTTCTATGCATAATCAAGAGTTTCATGATATTCAGGAGAAGTCATACCTCTCGTCCTTGATAGTTTCCTATTCCCTCCTTAAGATGGTGAAGAGTAGATCGTTTCAGATCTTGAAGACTTGGTTATCTGTGAGATTTTATCAGGGAATAATCCACCTCTATATTTATCTGTATAAAAAGATGAAAACTTGTGTCTATGTGGATATATCTAGGTTCCTAAAAATATGCGAGTGGAGTTGATGAAAGTGTCCCATGCTTCCCAGTGATTAGTTCATCCAAGAATCTCCATGATGTATTAAGATACGCAATTCCACTATTGGTCCCCTAGAATGAAATGTTGGATAGAAGGCTTTATCACTAGGTGTTCCACCTATCAGCAGGTGAAGGTGGAGAAACCGAGACAAGTAGGCTTGTTATAGCCACTTCCAGTTCTATAATGGATGTATAATGATGTTGATATGGATTTTTAAGTCAAGATTCCTAGGTTTCTAAGGGGTAGTGATGCTATCTTGGTAGTCATTGATTAATTAACGAAATCATACCACTTAATTTCTATATGAGAGACCTTCTAAGTTGATGAGTTGGGAAGACTATATATTCATTAAATTATAAGACTACATGAGGTTACATGTACTATACTTTCTAAAAGGGATTCTAGATTCATGTCACAGTTATGGAAGGGATTCTAGAAGGCTGTGAGAATAAATTTTCTTGTAGGAACGACATTTCACCCTCATACTAATGGACAATCAGAATGGATAATATAGGTTCTATAGGATATTATATGATAATGTGCCCTTGATTTCTATGGTTCTTGGGAGAATCATATCCCTCTCATTGAGTTCTTCTATAACAACATCATTCATGAGACAATTAACATGGGTTGTGTGGAGGCCAAATATGGTAGGCCATGCCTTTCACCCATGTCTTGGATAGAGTCAGGTGAGTCATCCCTACTAGGCTTATTCCTTGTTAAGGAGACATCAAAGAATGATAAGTTGGCACAAAATTGAATGACTACTACCCATTCTACATAGAAATCATATGCTGACCACCATCGAAGACCGCCAGAGTTCAAGGTTGGGGATCTTGTTTCTATACAGGTATCGCCCAGTCTAGGGAATAGATATCTACGAAAGAAGGGAAAATAGTTGCCACATTACATCAGGTCATTTAAAATTCTAAAGAGAGTAGGGATACTATCCTGTCAGTTGTTACTACCTCATAAGTACCATTCCATGCACGAATTCTTTCTAGTCTCACAGAATCTCCAATATCATTTTGATCCATCTAATTCCTTTAATCCTGAGGATTCTGAGTTATATGTTGATGATACCTTTAAGGAGTATCCTATAAGCATCATTTACCATATCATAGATGTTCTTTAAGGACATTCTATCTTACTAGTATGGGTTTTGTGGCCACCTAACTGATAGTAGGATGAGACATGGGAGAGGGATGCCGACGTACGTGCATAATAGCTAGAGGTTTTCTCAGAAAATGTTTCACCAACCGTGGAAGGTGGACTTGGTGACAAATTCTTCTAATGGGAAGATTCCTAGAACCCAATTTTTTCAACAGGTTTGGATCCATTAAATTTATGCCTAAAACTATACTTTATACCTAATATGGATTACAATATAGTTAGAAAATGTCTCAGGGGTGTTCAGAGAATTTTCAGAGCCTAGAACCCAACTTTTTGGGAAAACAGGTTGGGCACATGGTTTACAGTAAACCGTGAAGGAAATCCGCCAAATTTAGAAAACTGTGTGGATTGTGTTTTTTCTTATAAAGACACCTGACATGGTTGGCACTTGGTTTTTCAGCCTAACGTTGAGGGAGACCCTTTTTTCCATGTACTCAGGGATGGTTTTACCATGTTTTATCAAACCGTGCGGAAAAACGTGCACATGCGAAATTTTGGTGAAAATTCATGTTTTTCCATTAATTATATAATTATGCTCCCTCTATATGTAACACCTCGAGATTTTATGAAAAATATTATATTTAAATTTATTAATGTCTTGTGTTGTACACTACACCAAAAGGGGCATGCACTACATGCATCCTTCAATTGCCTTGCATTACACGCAATTGCGACCTTCCACGATAGTGTGTGTTGTACGCAATACCGAGTTTCACTAAACAACAATATGTTATTAAAATATAATTAAAACTATCTGTTATGAATAGTAATAACCACTTTTTGAAATTTTGTAAATTTTATCATTCAAAATGGACTTCATTTTTGGATTCAGAACATCGAAATTAGCCTAGGGTGAAATTTTGGTATTTTTCTGAAAACTTTCAATTTTTGATGAATAGTGAAAACACTATGTTACTATTTAAAAACCGACTTTTTATTTAAATAATTATATATTTTATTTAAATTTATTTTAGGTCAAAATTGATACATAATACCTATATAAGTTCAATTTACGTCATTGGAGTCATTTTATAATAATTTTAGATATATAAAAATTTTATTGAACTTTTCACTGTCTTTTACCAACCCCCTAGGAGAATTTGAAAATTCACATAAAACTTAATTTTCTCGCTTATGTGAGTGGAATTTAGAAAATCCAAGAGACACGGTTAATATCAAGGATTAAAATGTGGTTCAATGAGATGAAAATAATTTTTGGTGAATAGTAAATATTTACTTTTTTTACCACGGTTAAAAGTAAATAGGGAAATTTAGGGTAAAAATGCTATTATTATTACCATAAAACATGTCCTAATTTTATAGGATAACATTATTTAGACCGAAAACAACCTTAGGAATAAAATATGACCATTTAGGCCCACTTGGATTAGATTAGGACATTTATTATTAATTTATTTAAAGAATGGTTAAAATAGTTTAAATCAAAGTTTAATAACTAAATAATTTTTAATATAGGGTTACACATAGGATAAATTCGACTATAAATATTAATTAGAAAGATAAAATGATTTAATACATAATGGTGTTTTATTTATAATTTTTATACATTTAATAATTTAATTTATTTATGACACAATGATGATGTAGTAATTATCTTATTAATGAAATATTGACATAATTGATGTTATAAATACCCAAAAAATGTAATTTGAGACTTTTTATGAATTCAACTAATTTTATAGGTTAATATGACATGTTATTATTGATTTAATTAACGTTTTTCGAACTAATAATTCTGTTATGATTTTCACAAAAATCAATTACCAAATAGTGTCAAAATTGACATAAAATTGTTTTTAAAACAAATATTATATTATTAAATGTTATGTTATTCCTAAAATTCCAAGGTTCATCCAAATGAAATAGATAAGGTTATATATATTAATAATATACAACATGGGGTTCGTTTGGCTTGTTACAGTAAGTTTATTAACCTTATAGTGTCAGAAAACCAGAAGACACGGTAAAAGAATAATTATTTAACCTAAAGTTAAATCTAAATGATAAGGTTAAAATAGAAACCTAAACTTAACTAAATTCTATTGGATGAGAGTATTTCGACCCATCCCCACCTTATATTATATATAACTCAATTTGGAGCTATTAAAAACCGAATATTACTTTATAATAAAATAATATTTTAGATATTCCATAGGTGCCCCTCTCCTCTCTTATAAAAGGGAAACTCCTCCCCTCATCATCACACCACATTGAGCCTTCAAGCTCAGCCAAAACCTGACAATTTCTCTTCTACACTTCCCTAGGAACATCCTAGAGGTTCTGGTATTCTTCAAAGACCAATCGTAGTGCACTAAGAGGAGGTTTCAAAAAGGCGTGTCGAAAGAATAGGTAATATTTATTACTGATTATTTCAACATTATTTCTTCTTATACTTCTTCTTCTTTAGTTGTTTCATTATGAAGTAATATCATCAGTATCACTCATATACTTATATGTTATTATAAGTATGAAACAACCCTATGTCACCATCTATCCATCCTATGGAAAATGAAATCATCGCGTGTGCGTACGCACGGAATACCGTCTCCACGCCGTGGTGTAATTTGTTTTCAACCAACACCTTACTTGGATGGGTATAATGGTGTAAATAAATAACTATATATGATTCCTAATAAGTGATATTTATTCTGAAATATTATACATACACTTCAATTCAATTCCATGATCATGGGAATGATATCATCGCTCGTGCATACGTACGGACTACCATCAGCACGACGCGATGCGATTCATTCTCCATGTTAAGCATTCATGGATGATTATAAATTATATACAATAAGTAATCATGAAATATATGAAATAATAATTATACTAGATTTATGTGTATATATATTTATGTCATTTACTTAATTTCATTCAATTCAATAAGGAAACGAAAATAACGTTCATGCGTACGTACGGTCTATCATCTCCATGAACAGTGTATTTCATTCCTTTTATCGATCTATAATATATATGTATATGATGAATATATGTTATATATAAATCATATTTTACATTATGGAATTATTTAAATCAGGATGTAAGTAATAATATCATGAACCACAAGTCGAAACACATACGATAAATGAAACGATTTTACCCAAAACGCTCTTTAACATGTAATTTACAAAAGAAAGGGTAATATAAAGTCGTAAGTAAACCATACAAGATATCATAATAATGAATATGATTTTGTAATAATTCAATGACATTATATAAATCATTATATAGGAGGTTCAGATACATACGAAACATATCAGACATAAGGTAAGGGGTAACTATTCCAAACTCGTTCTTATCCGAGATTGTTATTCGTAAGTATTTAATGGGGTTATATTTATCTTACATGTCCCTGTTTTCTAAAAATGGATTAATGTATGTTTAAATTATTCTTTACCCATTTTGACTTTTGTTACATGGTATGTATGGAATCTTTCTTTTACGAGTTAATTTTTGGCTTTTTCGACAAAAGTACGAGGAGACTGTTTTTGTTAACTTATATGGCATGAAAGGATTTTTACGGTTTTAAAAAGCCTTATTTTCAGGAAGCTTCCTCCAAAATATTTCATGACTATTTTCAAAAAAATCCTTTCCTTTTAAAATTTCATGACATTTTGTGAAAAGAAAGTGATTTTGATGAAGAAAGGATATTTTCCACAAGAATTAATTTCAAGTGTTTTATCAAAACCATTTTTCATCTAATATGACATTATTTCATATGTGAATGTTTCGAGTATAATGTCTCTATGATTTACATGGTTTCAATTTCCTTATTATGAAATGATATCAATTTATTTTATATGGATTATGTGATGATGGGATGATGTTTATGAAACCCATTTTATTTATTGGGTTATTATGAATGATATATGTTTATTTTTTGGCACAAGTAAGAATGATTTCATTATAAGATGGGTGGGTCCTATATATCCCTCCAAAGCATTGGGTAAAGATTTATATCTCATGAGATAGACATGGAAGGAATGGTAAGTTAATCTTGTTCATTATTACAGGACTAGAATGAGGAGTGAACTCGATTCAAAAAGGGACTTTGTCCACTAAGATGGTCTTGGAAGCAATGCCTTGGATAATATGGAAATCATATCATGTGCATAATAGTTTCCACAATTACATGTTTTATTCCCATGCTATTTTATCATGATTGATGTTACCTTATTATATATTCCTTACGCACTTCCAGGTTTTATGTCTTTGCTCACGATTTTGATGTTTAGATTTTATGTTCAAGTTTTTGCATTCAAATGTTTATGGACGGTTTTATGTTCTCTATGATTACACTTACTGGGCATTTGATCTCACCCTTTTTTTTCTTTCCCCAGGATATAAATAAAGTTTTTAGGTAAGAAAAGGTAAGATCTTTATGGGAGATGTTGAAGATCTTTCACCATGATTAGAAGATTATATTTGTAGTTTCCAAAGACACTAAACTATTACGGTCCTTCTGTGTCTGTTTTTTTTATATACTAAGTATTCTGCAAAAGTAATGAAATTTCCATGTACGTCAAGCTTTGGTTCTCTATAGTTGGTATCAGAGGAGAGGTATAGTTAACCTTTGGAAACTAGGATGAGTAAACACTAGTGAGATCCCTAGAGATATTTCTAAGGTATTTCTAGGGATGTCCCTAAGTTTAAGTATACGTATAGGTTATAGTTCTAGAATTGTGCTAACAATCTTAGAATTAAACCCAAAATGTTAGATATTGATGGTACCCCCCCCCCCTTTAAATTGTTTTCCCTAGGATGATTTTTTCCACTCACACTATTATTTTTGGGTTTTAGACGATGGCTAGAACCAGATGGAACCATGTTGATCAATGTAATGGAAGATGCAATTATTATCCTCTTGAACTAACCAACAATATGGGAGATGGAGTGAAAAATCTTATTTCTATACTTACACAAGCTATGAATTATTATGTACGTCCAAATGAGCAGAGAAGGGAACAATATTCTATTGAGTCCTTCATGAGGCAACGTCCACCTTCTTTCAGTGGGTCTTCTGATCTACTTGTTGCTGAACAATGGATCAGTACCAATGAAAAGATATTTTCAGTTCTTCAATGTTCTGAACATGATAAGGTCATATTAGCAGTATATCATTTGGAAGGTGAAGCTGATCAATGGTGGAATCTTATCAAGAATACGAGGCCAAGAGATGAAATTGATTCCATGGAATGGGGTGAGTTCAAGAACTTATTTTTCAATAACTACGTCCTTCGTATTCTTTGAAAAAATATGGAGAAGGATTTTCTTGAACTAAAGAAAAAGGATGATGAATCTGTTGGTATATACGAAGAAAATTTTACAAGGCTTGCAAGGTATGCATCTGGCTTTATCATCCAACCTGAAAGTAAAGTTGATCGATTCTTCAGTGGCTTAAAACCAAATCTTCGAAGGGCATTAGATATAAGAGACTTCAGTAGCTATGAAGAAATTTTGCGCTGTGCTGTCAAGGTAGAAATGGAAGTTGGTGTTACATATCCATCTCATATTTTTGATAAGAAATGAAAGATGCAGTTGGAGTTCAAGGAGAAATATCAGAATAATGGTGAAAAGAAGATGAATGTTTCTTTATGATCAAAGTGTGGAAAAGAAAATTGGTGGAGATTGTCTTAAAGGGACTAGAAAATGTTTTATGTGTGAAAAAGAAGGTCAGAAAGTATCTGAGTGTTGAAGTAATGGAAAAAATGGGTTTCTAATGATGTGAATAAATAAAAGACTGCAGAGAATTCACCACCAACACTACAATTATTCAAGTGCAATGAAATGGGGCATTATGCTAATCAATACCCTAATACAAGGGTTAATGATGATCGACATGAGCAACCACTTAAGGAAAATGACAATGGTAAGTCACATACGATCACTATTGGCGATGTTGAATATGACAACGATGTTGTGGAATGATTAATTGTTTATGTAATGGGATTCCAAAATAATTTTGTATATAGTATTGTAGAATATTGGAATATTTATGTCTTGGTCTATTGTGGTTTTCAATAATTATATGGTACTGGTAACAATGAAAAGGTGATTGAAATATTTTTTGGAAAGTAGATGATATGCGCATAATGATGGGATAAAGAGATAATGATATGTTTGATAGTATTCATGAGCTCATGATTGTTATAAGGACTAAGTGATATCATGGTTTTAGTATACAGAATTTTGGGATTTTGGTATGTGGAAAGAGTTAAATTTTTACAGCACTCATGTTTTCACTAAAGTTCAATGGGTATTCATTTTTTAATAGAATACATGATTAAGGACTTCGAATGTGACCAACAAGACATATCTTATGATATATGGGGATCAACGATGGTATTCACATACTTTTTATATGAACTCTTTGGTAATCGTTTTCACTATTATATAATATTGGACAATAGTATTTTGGATAAGCCTAAAGATCGGGATGGATTATGATGGACATAATTAAGTACTGTTTAAGGCTAGAACATTTTCAATATTATTGATGGAAAGTTATAATAATGTAGTTTTAGAAAAAGGACAACCTGCAGGACGGGCGACAACTCGTCGCGTTGGACAAGGCTATGGGAATCGAACCCACAACCGAAGTGCGAATGGCCTTTATTTCCTACCACTGGCCTATCGGAAGTCCCTGGTTAGTAGAAACAAGTTTTATTTTATTAAGTGGTATAATATATGAAGTATATGTTCATTTTTGGAATCATATATGTTTAACCACACCATAGATGGACTTACGTATATTTGATAACTTTTGATAAAATTTTGTTTGAAAAAGATGGAATGACCCATCATTCTATCACATGATCTGTTAGCACTTCACGAATAACAAATTCAATAGTATTTCTTTAAGTGATTAAGTGGAAATTGTTCAAAGCATGAACAACATTGAGATTGTAAGAAAATCAAGAAATTATTTCTTTTAATTCAAAATTTTTAACTTTAGGGAAATGATATTGAAAACCAAAAATGTTGTCCTAGTGCTCTTATATCCGATGAATCAGATGGTACCATAGATCATCACAAATCTATGGCTTTGTGATTACTGGAATTTCCATAGACATGTTCTCTACCACTCTCTATCAGAACATGATGGTTAGATTTCTCTTCCATATCCATATTTTCACTTATGTGGAAACCCATTGATTAGTTAATTTGGGTAACTGTTACGTTAAATACTTTAGTTTTTAAATATTGGTTTTGGTATTCCTTTTTACAATGTCGGATTGTATTAACGAAACTTTTGAGTAGTAAACCATTTATAACCCCGACAAATTTCGAGGGTGAAATTTATTTCATGGGGGGTAGAATGTAACACCCCGAGATTTTATGAAAAATATTCCTTTTAATTTTATTGATGTCTTGTGTTGTATGCTACACCAAAAGGAGCTTGCACTACACGCATCCCTGACTTGTCTTGCATTACATGCAATCGCGACCTTCCACGATAGTGTGTGTTGTACTCAATACCGAGTTTCACTAAACAATGATATGCTATTAAAGTATTATTAAAACCAGTCGTTATGAATAGTAGTAACCACTTTTTGAAATTTTGTAAATTACAAATTTCAAAATGGACTCCATTTTTGGATTTGGAATATCGATATTAGCCTAGGGTGAAATTTTGGTATTTTTCTAAAAACATTCAATTTTTGATGAATAGTGAAAACAATGGGTTACTATTTAAAAACCGACTTTTTATTTAAATAATTATTTATTTTATTTAAATTTATTATAGGTCAAAATAGATACATAATACCTATATAAGTTTAATTTAAGTCATTAGAGTCATTTTATAATAATTTTTGATATATAAAAATTTTATTGAACTATTCAGTGTCTTTTACCCACCCCCTTGGAGAATTTGCAAATTCACATAAAAAATAATTTTACCACTTCTGTGAGTGGAATTTCTAAAATATGAGAGACACGGTTAATATCAAGGACTAAAATATGGTTCAATGAGATGAAAATATGTTTTGGTGAATAGTAACTTTTTACTTTTTTACCACGGTTAAATGTAAATAGGATAATTAAGGGTAAAAATGATATTATTATTACCATAACACATGTCCTAATTCTATTGGATAAGTGTAATTCGACCAAAAGAAACCATAGGAATAAAATATGACCATTTAGTCCCACATTTATTTGATTAGGACATTTATTATTAATTTATTTAAAGAAGGGTTAAAATAGTTAAAATCAAAGTTTAATAACTTAATCATTTTTAATATAGGGTTATATATAAGATAAATTCGACTATAAATATTCATTATAAAGATAAAAATATTTCATACACAATGGGTTATTATTTATAATTTTTAGACATTATATAATATAATTTATTTATGACATAATGATGATGCAGTAATTATCTTATTAATAAAATATTGATATAATTGAGGTTATAAATACCCAAATAAATGTAATTTGAGACTTTTTATGAATTACACTAATTTTATAGATTAATATGTCTTGTTAGTGTTGATTTAATTAACTTTTGTGAACTAATCATTCTGTTATGATTTTCACAAAAATAAATTACCAAATAGTGTCAAAATTGTCATAAAATAGTTTTTAAAACAAATATTATATTATTTATTGATATTTTATTCCTAAAAATCTAAGGATCTTCCAAATGACTTAGATAAGGTTATATATATTAATAATAAACAACTTGGGGTTCTTTTGGCTTGTTATAGTATGTTTATTAACCTTATAGTGTAAGAAAACAAGAAGACACAATAAAAGAAAAATTATTTAACTTAAAGATAAGTCTAAATGATAAGGTTAAAATAGAAACCTAAACCTGTCTAAATTCTATTGGATTAGATAATTTAGACCCATCCCCACCTTATCTTAAAAATAACTCAATTTGGATATTTTAAAAACTAAATATGACTTTATAATAAAATAATATTTTAGTTATTCCAAAGGTGCCCCTCTCCTCCCATATAAAAGGGAACCTTCTCCCTCCCTTCCTCACACCACTTTGAGACTCCATGCTCGTCCAACCCCTACCAATTACTCTTCTAAACTTCCCTAGAAACATCCTAGAGGTTATGGTCTTCTTCAAAGACCAATCTTAGTGACCTAAGCGGAGGTTTCAAAAAGGCGTGTCGAAAGAAGAGGTAATATCTGTTACCGATTCTTTCAACGTTATTTCTTCTTATACTTCTTCTTATTTAGTTTTTTCATTATGAAGTAATAACATCAGTATAACTAATATACTGATATGTTATTATAATTATGAAACAACCCTATTTCACCATCTACCCATCCTTTGGAAAACGAAATCGCCGCGCGTGCGTACGTACGGAATACCGTCTCCACACCGTGGTGTAATCTGTTTTTGACCACCACCTTACTTGGATGGGTATAATGGTGTAAATAAACAACTATATATGATTATTTAAAATTGATATTGATTCTGAAATATTATACATACACTTCAATGCAATTCCACGATCATGGGAATGATATCATCGCTCGTGCATACATACGGACAACCATCTCCACGACGCTATGAGATTCATTTTCCATGTTAACCATTCATGAATGACTATAAAGTATATAAAATAAGTAATCATGAAATATATGAAATAATAATTATAATTTAGTTATGTGTATATATATTTATGTCATCTACTTAATTTCATTCAATTCAATAAGGAAACGAATATAGCGTTCATGCGTACATACGGCCTATCGTCTCCATGAACGGTGTATTTCATTCCTTTTATCGATCTATAATATATATGTATATGATGAATATATATTATATATAAATCATGTTTTAAATTATGGAATTATGTAAATCAGGATATAAGTAATAATATCAAGAACGACAAGTCGAAACACATACGATAAATGAAATGATTTTACCCAAAATGCTCTTTAACATGGAATTTACAAAAGAAAGGGTAATATAAAGTCATATGTAAACCATATATGATATCATAACAATGAATATGATTCTGTAATAATTCAATGACATTATTTAAATCATTATACAGGAGGTTCGGATACATACGAAGCATATCGGACAAAAGGTAAGGGATAACTATTCCAATCTCGTTCTTATCCGAGATTGTTATTCCTAAGTATTTACTGGGGTTATATTTATCTTCCATGTCCCTATTTTTTAAATATGGTTTCATGTATTTTTAAAGTCCTATTTACCCATTTTTGAATTTTACTACATGGTATATATGGAATCTTTCTTTTACGAGGTGCTTTTTGACTTTTCCGACAAAAGTACGAGGAGAATGTTTATTTTAACTTATACTGCCTGAATTTTTTTTATAGTTTTACAAAGCCTTATTTTCATGAAGCATCCTCCAAAATATTTCATGACTATTTTCAAGAAAATCCTTTTCTTTTAAAATTCCATGAAATTTTGTGAAAACAAAATGATTTTGATGAAGAAAGGATATTTTCCTCAAGAATTCATTTCAAGTGTTTTATCAAAACCATTTTTCATCTAAGATGACATTATTTCATATGTGTATGTTTCAAGTATAATGTCTCTATGATTTAAGTGGTTTCACCTTACTTTTTTTGAAATGATATCAGTTTCTTTTATATGGATTATGTGATGATGCGATGATGTTTATGAAACCCATTTTTTTATTGGATTATTTTGAATGATCTATGTTTATTTTGTGGCACAAGTAATAATGATTTAATTATGAGATGGGTGGGACCTATATCTCCCTCCAATTCATTGGGTAAATATTTATATCTCATGAGATAGAAATGGATGGAACGGTAAATTAATCTGTTTCAGTATTACAGGACTGGAATGAGGAGTGAACTCAATTGAAAAAGGGACTTTGTCCACTAAGATGGTATTGCCATCAATGCCTTGGCTAATATGGAAATCATATCATGTGATTAATGGTTGCCACAATTACATTTTTTATTCCAATGCTATTTTATCATGATTGATGTTCCTTTATGATATATGACTTACGTACTTCCAAGATTCATGTATTTGCTCAAGATTTTGATGTTTAGATTTTATGTTCATGTTTTTGCATTCAAATTTTTATAGATTGTTTTATGTTCTCTATGTTTACCCTTACTGGGAATTTGAGCTCACCCCTTTTATGTTTTCATTCCCCAGGATATATAGAAAGGTTTTAGGTCAGAAAAGGGACGATCTTTACGGGAAATGTTGAAGATCATTCACCACGATTAGAAGATGATATTTCGATTTTCCAATGACACTAAACTATTACGGTCCTTGTGTGTCTGTTTTTGTTATGTACTATGTATTCCAAAAAAGTAATGTAATGTCCATGTACGTCAAGCTTTGGGTCTCTACACTATCAACCAAAATCCATGATCATGAAATATTAACATTTTTATCACTCAATTTAGGGTTTTTTGAAGATCTATCAATGAAATACAATTATCTCCTTCATTAAAAAACTGATTGAGCATCTGTTTGTCATGTTGGTTTCACATTGGTAAGTACTCGAGTCCCCTTGAGCTATTCTACTTCTCTTTTTATGTTGACTGAGATATCGGGGTATGATAATTTTTATATTTTTCATATATCAACTCAAATTTGAGTGAAGTAAAGGGACAATACTGGAGGATGGTATTTGTACAACCCTAAGGTGGGTTGTCTATAACTCATCCCTAAAGTTCGTTGATTTTGGATTTGTCATGTGGGGCCCACAAATTTCATCTCGTGTTGTTTACAGAATTTATATTCCTTATTTATAAACATTGGAACCGTATATTCATCCTATTTCCAAATATGTGATTATTTGTTCATGGTAATGACCACAACTCCATCCTTTCCTTGTCTATGGTTATGTTGTAATTTTGGTTTAGCATTTTGATAGGTTTTCACCACCATTCATGTGTGCCATGGACTGACCACTCTATGTATAATCTTTTCCTTATTAAATGGCATGATTTATATTGTTAATTACAAAATTGATCGTTACATGTATTTGTACCACTTGACTCACCTAAGGTGTGTGATTCTAAATGATAAATATATTCAAATGATTAATTAGGTACATATCCATAGCACCCCTTACCAAATTAATAGAAGGTGGAAGAATGAACTATGAATATGGAATATGACATTGATGTTTTAAATTAATGGTTGAATGCTTCAAATCCTTGTCAAACTAAGGAAAGGAAAGTCTTCAACCAAATCACAAGATAAAAATGTTTCATGCTACTTCACCCTATCAAAAAAATAAAAATAAAGGCTTGAACCTAATGAAATATTACCTGACATAGTCAAAAAATAGTAATGGCATGACTCAACCTCGCATTGGATCATGAAAACAGAATTCTATGAGCACTTGAGAACCCAACTCTGATTCAAGGATATTACTTTCATAGTTTGATAACAACTTAGATCCAGATCCTTGACTGTTCATGGATTCCTCGTATGAAACCATATGATCCCTATATATTATTATAGGATTTCATAGATACACTCCGGGGATCTAGAGTTTACAAGTAGGTTCCATGGTTACATTGCATTGGCCCCTGTCTCTTCATATCATTGTCTTACCTTGGATGATCACCTTGGATATGGTTGGCACCTTGTTGTGGAATGACATGGAATATGGTCCTTGGATTATTCTCTTATTTCATGCTAGGCTATAGTTAATACTGGTTTGGTGACCCTTTAAGTCTTTGTTTCCTTGGTAATTACCTTTGAACATTCACTATTTACACCATCAGGAGACTAGGTCAGTGATGTCCTTACCTCATGTGACCTTTTTATATAATCAGGTAATTGATTAAGTAAATATTCTGGTTACATTCAAACACCAACATGTGGTTTAAGAAGGTACATGGGTAACTAGGATCATTTTACTTATTTACATTATAAATGAATTCTTACACACTATTACATTTACAATACACATGCTAGATGATATAGACCCCATTTGTGGTTTCCAACTGAGATTTATCTCGCACCCTCTCCAGGCACCGTTTGGTACCTGGGGAAGATTACATTGTTGCAGGTGGTGAAAAATGGAAGCATACAACTTCGAACACTTGATTTATGAAAGTTTACTATAGAGATTGATAACAGAGGACCATGTTGGGATATTTGATTCTTAGGATAGTCATCGATTTCCTTTATACATTGATGAACATGTTATGTATATTGGTTGAACCCATGTTTTATATATTTTTATTACCAAACATATCATCATTTGTTGTTAAATGTTATTACAAATGTTTTAGTATGTATTTACCTCTTTCTTCATTTCCATTACTCCTTCTATTTACTTATATATCATCAGCTATTTTCCAATGTTTACTCTCACCCGTTGTGATACACTTTTTAATGATGGAATAGTCTCCCCACAGACACACCGTAGGACCTCACTGTTGGTCAGTAGCCTCTAGCGTTCAAGGAGATGTGCTTGAGTCCATTGGGCCATCGGGCTCGGGGCACCCTCTATGAGGTATCCAAGTCCGAGACATCATAAAAACAATCATGAACTAGTTATGAAACTCTCGTAATACTGCATTTATCAATCCCAAGAATGTTGGAAGAGTTTTTTTACACCGAATAACATTAAAAACAATCATAATTCCCATAAGGATATAAAAAATAGTTATCAAAGTATCTTCTTAATTCACCAGCATTTATTGATATCCAGATCTTATATTTATATGTGAGAACCAAAGAGCTCCTTTTGTATAATCAAATAAATAATAAATCCATATATGAGGGTAGTGATTCTTTATTTTCACATGATTCAATTAAGAATAATCGATATATATCCATTCATTTGCAATATTATTTTTGGAAAAAAATTATAAGACCCCAAGGAAATACAATATTTCAAATAAAACCTCTCTATAATAGATCATTTTCCTATATATAAAGATCCAAAAATACAAAAATGTACCATCATATAAATTGACTTCAATATTATAGAAGTTTTTTGGAAATAGATTTATACCAAAATAGATCTTCAATATATGGTGTAATGTCACATCCTCCTTAAGAAATGCATCTGTGCAGTCTTCCCTAACCCTGTTAAACAAAACTACTTGAACTACTATTAAACCCAACCTAAAATTTTTAGTCATGTATGATACTGATTGTGCATCCCCATTGAAGGTTCTATTAATAGAAAAAGCATGTTATGGGTAATGCTCAACATTACTTGTGGTCATTATTGATGGTCCATCTAATATTAACACGTCTATAAATTCCTTGATAAATATATTTGAATCAATGAATATATGCAATGTATAAATTCAAGAACCAATGTGAAGAATAATATAATACTATTTATAGTTAATTTATGTTATTAAATAATTACCTTGTGAAAAGTTAATTCTTAATTTATGGAACTGATAATGAATCAACATTGTACTTTCATTGTGTTGTAAGAATCAAGGATAGATTCACAATTGGGGTGATCCAAACGTGCTCCAATAATCATTGAACATCACTTTAATATTCCTTGAGTTCTAGCAAAAAAATCATAACACTAGAGTATTTTCCCATTAATATCTATGAAAATCACTTATAAAGTATTTTTTTTGATGTATCCTTACTTGAGAGTGGATGGTGGAGGATTATTCCTATCCATTATTTGGAGCGTTATGAGATAATGGATCTCTCTAGTTCGTTGATAGGATTCTCAATATTTCGTTTCACACAACAAAACTAATTCATTCACTCTATTGAAAAATAATATAGTTGGGTTTATATATCACTAGAGATAGAAATATATAAATTAAAAAATTTCCCTCTGTAATTTGTTTAATCCCTACAAGTCTATAAATATAATAATTATAATAACAATAATAATAATATATAAATACATGCACTAATATCATGAATTAAAATTAAATATTTTTTATTCAAATAATATATATTTTATATTATTTCCCACTAGTTATATAAATGTGGTCTTCTATTCTTACACAATATTTATCTATCCTTTAATATTGAATATCTATTTAATAAGAAAATATCACTACAATATACTCTAATTAACAAATATATGATATATTCACTGGAAAAATATTTATTAAATAATTTTCATAGATAATATTCTCTCAATTTACAAGTGATAGAATATATTTGATCAAGAAAGCATGAAAAATTAATAAAATTGAATGATAATAATATTAATTCATCTTATTAAATAATAAATTATAATAATTTTTTTAACAGATATTCTGGACACACATAGTGTGTATCCCTCTAAATCTCTTTATTAGTGTCGTTAGGTGAGGTAGCCAAAAGTCCACAGTATGTGTATAGAAATGCATCAAGCCACCCTTAAATAATGAATTTAATTTCAAAATTACATAATACCACAAATGTATGATTACTATTTAATATAATCACTTTATCATGATATCTTTAATCAATAATAATGTATTCACGTTCCATCAATATATGTACTTGAGGTCTCTTTCTTTGAATTTTTAGAAATTTAACTTCCCAATAGAACACCATAGACATGAATTTATTTGAACTATATCACATTCATCAATGTGCCAGAGATATCAATATCCATTAAATAGTAGAAGGGAATACTATTTTACACATTATTCATTAATGCTATATTACTCATGATGCACCCAACATAGCCTACCTCATCACGAACATATGTTTGTTGGATCATAATATATATATATATATATATATATATATATATAGATCAAAAAATTCCAGAGCGGTGAACTGTAGGTTTAAAAACATTGTATTTAATCACTTAGAAAGAAACATACTTTATGAGGTCTTAAATAAATACAATTCACAAACAATTCAAATGACCATATATATCTTGGATATGATGGATATGATATAGCATGATACAACAAGAAATCATAAACAATTGTAATTGTATTGAATACAAAAATTAGAGTATAACAAAAGTAAAGGATTCTACCATATAGAATATAGAATATCTTAATATAATATCTAATGAGAGGGTATTAATTAAAAAAATTATAATAGAAAAGAATATGAATAAAAAAAGAAAATGTTTCAATTTCTATTTCAAAGGTTTCAGAAAATAAAATGTATTATAGATCATTTATCCCAAAGAGTAAGGTATTATTTCACCTAGGATAAAAGGTATGTATTACCACCACCCGAGTAAGCCCTCAACATGATGATCAACACATCTTCCTTCTTATCCCTAGAAGCTATCGATTTGAAAGCTAAAAGACACCTCTGTCATTCACGTACTTGAAATCCCTTGATACTATCATCGATAACACCTCCTTCTGATCCCTGAAAGCCCTAGATCATTATCACTATGATCGGCCACACAAGAAAAAATAGAGAACTTATTGAAAAACAAAAAATATGAATGATTTATTCATTTCTTTTAATTTAGGGATTTCACACTATGCAAGACAGAAGTCACGTAGTCTCTCTCAAGAACATGATGATTCAAAAAAAATTCACTATGGGTTGAATGGACCCTTATTTGTGGTCCTCAGGTTCCAATGTTCATATTAACTTGAATAGATAAATTTCTCCAATGAATTTGGAGGTACTCTCACACCTGGCATTATAATTGTTAAAACAAACAAAATAAATGACATCATTTTGATTATTATATAACTATCTCAACGAAGACATTTACTTTATAAAATAGTAAGTAATGTATGAAAAAATTTGTATGAGAAACATAATGAAAAACATTAATGTGATATTGTATAATACCTGAGTACAATGCATTACATGAGTAAGATATATATCATGGTTATGATTATCAACATGGTTACGATGCTCAAAATGTTTATGATTCATATCACAGTTAAAATTTGATTCATATTGTGGTTTTGATTTAAATCATGGTTAGGATTCATATCTTCCTTATGATACATACTATGGATACAATTCACGATGTGATTACAATTTAATACCTTTCCACAATGAATATATTTATGATTCATAATATGAATACGACACATAACCGGGTTATGATTCATGTGGTTATGATGCATAACATGAATACAATATATAACAATGTTATGATGCATATGGTTATGATAAATATCATGAATAAGATATATAGCATGGTAATGCTACTTATGGTTACAAAAACATCAAATGTAGTCATGATATGTGTGATCACGATTGTAGAAGAATAGTACATGACTACGATGTCAACAACATACATGATAATGATATATGTGATTACGATTCTAAAACAACACATCTGGTTACGATGTAAAATAACAGTATATGATTATGAAGTAAACAACATACATGATTATGATATATGTGATTATGATTGTAATACAACATAACTGGTTACGATGTAAAATAAAAGTATATGATTATTATGTAAACAACAATATGTGTGGTTATGAAGAAAAAGAAATGTGATGATGATATATGTGATTATGATTGTAAAAAAATACATGATAAAAAAATAAGTAATTTGTGATTTCTAAAACAAATAGATCAATGATAATGTCAAAGTATAATTTGACTCAACAAAGTTGTCATCTTACTCATCAATAAATAATAATGCACTACTTATAATACTTATTAATAACAATATTAAAGTCTACATATCAACACAAACATCAATATAAGATGTATCAACGTATTAATGGTAAGAATAATTATCATAATATTTTAATTTGGATAATTGTAAGGGTGTACCCCCTAAGAAGATGCATCAATGTACTATGAGTATCCACCACAGATATCCTAAATCATTTGTGTCCTCCAAATTATTTAATATATGGATATAGAAAATATATTTAGTAATATTTTCATGGAACCTTTGGTGTCACATCCTAGTGGGGTACTACTATGACCTTTTAGTGTGGTAGTTACACTTAATTTTTTTTTTCAAAAACTAGGGTTTTCAGAATAACAATAATGATGTGATTATTAGTTTATCGATATTAAGAACTTTGAATACATGTTATCATAAAATAAATAGAATTTTTCAAAACAAACAACTCCAAAAAAACTCTAACTTTCACTAGATCTAACTTTTAACATAATTCGGTCTGATTGCTATCACATATTACATGTTCTTTTGCTGCGATATCCCTTTTATCAAGGGGTCTGAATCATTTCCTTCTATAGGAAATATACTTTCATAAAATTCACCACATTGATAAAAATACCAAAATTGGTGATTCTTTTGAGTATATCAGTTTTCCATTGTTGGGATGTTTCCTATTTTTTATGATGCACCAATACAATATTTTCACAATTTAAAGTGATATAGTCTTTACTAGTACATAATACATCATTCTCATGGACAAATTTATGTATCTATATGACTTCATTCGATACATCAGAAGACACTATATAATGAAAATCTGCTGTAAAATCAGTGGAAATTGGCTACATTGAACTTTTCAAGCTCATTGCTCCTCTATTTAGGGATAAAACATATATTGGATATGACTTAAGACCATTTTGATATGTTTGAAAAATATAATAATTAAAACCCCTAATAAAAATATTCTCATCCCATTCATATACTAGAAAATTATCCTTTGTTATTCTTAGATACATGGGATAAACTTGAAATCAAACTAATGTTGTTCACTTGGGTCTTTTTGATGCCTTCCTACCATTCTCAATCGAAAGGAAACAACAAGTCTAGTACAAAAAATGACATAAATTATCGATCCTATCAATAAATTTAATGAGATCTTAGACATTCCCACTTTCACATTTTCACTCGGAGGACATATTCTCTTAGAGATATGCATACCATTTGAAACTGGAACCAATCCCCTCTAGGATTATTCCATAAGAAATCACATTTTTATATATTGAATGTCTGTTCATCAACATATTCCATGCATCCTATTGGATTTAGCACAAATGATCTTGATCCCTAGAATATATGCTGCTTCACCTATGTTCCTTATGTACAAACACTTGTTTAACCATTCCTTAACAGATTGTAATATTGGAATGTCATTTACAACAACTAATATCTCATAAACATATACAACAATGATATTGACTACATTTCCACTAAACCACCTATGTTTTCATTGCTCAGAATCATTCATAATGAAACAAGATTCATTTATAGGTTCATCAAATCAAAATATACCTGACATCGATGGGTTCTTCACTCAAAAAATGGATCTTTAAAACATGAAAAACAATTTCCCATCAACTAGAATCACATACAATACTATTTGTTTCATATATCCATCTCCTTGATGATTCCCAATAATTAATGGTGCTTTAAAATCCATCTAGTAAATTTCATAGTCATATTATGCTACTATATCATGTAGAACTCTGATGGATTTAAACATGGAAACTCAAAAAATGATTCATTGTAATCAATTGGTGGACTTTATTTTATCCCTTTAACAATTATCCTAAATTTATATGTATTTAAACTGCCTTCATTAACACGATTTAACTTGAACTCCCATTTTCTACCTATAGTCTTTACATACACTGGTGTGTTGGCCAAAAACCAAACCTATAGTCTTTACATACACTGGTGCGTTAGCCAAAACCCAAACTCAGTTTTGATATATGGAATCCATTACATAATAAATTGAATCATTCCATCTAATAGCTTCTAATCTATATAATTATTCTTTTTAGGTTATATGTTCTTCACTGTCAAAAAATAATTAGTCATCATCATTGGTGAATGTAAAACTATATCACTCGGGCACTCTGGCCTCTCTATTGATCCTACATAGTACTTCTATTACTATAAAAACATTATCCATGGGGACATATATAATATATTTATATAAAAAATAAGGTTTATCTTCATGGTTAACATCTTGAATTTCAATCATTCTCCCACTATCATTTTTGGAGATGTGCTCCCTCTCATGAAAGATAGCTTTATTTCCAATAATCAGTTTCTTGTCTGAAATATTGTTTATGTTTCATCCTTTAGTTTCCATAGAAAACATGATAATGATAAATTCTATTCCCTAGGATTCCTATTTGTTCCTTGATAAGTCCTTAATGAACACCTTTCAACCCTATAAATGTGTATGCAATAATGTTGGTCTATTTCCACACCATAACATGATGTAAATACTTTTTTGATTATTTATTTAGTACTCTATTTAGGTTATATATTTATGTTCATAAATAAAATCCCAAAATTGATAATGAATGATCTTCATGACTGATTAATGACATACCATGTCTAAAAAGATATAGTTCGACCATTCACTAACACCATTCAACTTTGTTGTGTAAGGTGGAGTGAGTTGGGATGGAATCAAAAAATCCTATAAAAAAGTTGGTAAAATATTATTTAAAAAACTCACCACCAAAATCCAATAAAATATTCTCTATATTCGATGAAATTTGATTGTATAATTCATTCATTATTTCATTGAATTTATTAAATGGATCAGACTTAGAAAACATCATGTTGACATAACCATATCTACTCAAGTCATTAATAGTGGTTGTGAAGTAAGAATAACTACATCTATCTTCTACTGAAAAAGGACCAAACACATCAACGTGTAAAAATACATGATGCTATATGAACATTTCATTGTATCCACCAAATGGCTGTTTAGTCATTTTTTACTTCTAAACACTAATGAAATATTTCAAGTGGTTTTAGAATAAAATATTTTAAATAGCCATCATGAAATATCATGGTCAAATGCTTCTCATTTACATGATCAAGATGGTTATTTCATAACGGGGTGTTATTTGAGTCATGCAAATATCATTCAATATCTATTTTAAATACATAGTTTTCATAATTTAATACATAATTAAGATTATTTAAATGTGTCATACCATAAAATATGATGTTTTTATAAGAGAAACAACTTTTATTCCCAAAAATTAAAATTAAACCATCCTCATTAAATAAGGACATTGAAATTACATTCATGGTTAAAATTGGTAAATAATAACAATCCCTTAAAACCAATACTACTCCCATTGGAAATGAAATGTGGCACTCACTAATGGATAGAGAATCCATCCTCGCACTATAGTTTCTCTCAAATCCACCTCTCCTCTAACACTCCTTCAGAATCATCATGGTTATTTCATTTGGATATAGAAATGAGAACGAAAAGATATATCTAGTACTTGAGGTGTATATATTGATGGGTTACACTGGTTAACAAATAAAAATTTAGATTCCCCCCACTTATGGGTGTTGTTCTTCTCCTAGTGGCCTTGGTTTCCACATGAAAAACATTCATCTTCATTTTACTTTCACTTCCTTTAGATCTTATTCTTGTTTGAAATATGGTGCAAGGATTATTCTGAATTGTTATTACTATTGGGTCCATATTACTTGTTCTTACTTTTATTATTCTCCATTAAAAAGATAATTTTTCACAACCCATATCTTTATCAACATGGTGAAATGGTGTAATATTTTCCCAAAAATGCTTCTCATTAATGATCATGTTATAATTAAAAAAACTAGATATGGTCTTTATTATTTAAGAATTTATGTGATATATGTGAAACTCATCTATGAATTTAATCCTTGAGATATATACGCATTCAATATGGGAAATAAGATTGAATATATGAGGGTCAATTGTTGTAGCATCTTTAAGAATAGCTGTAAATGTAGAATTGGAGATTTCATGTATCTCTTTTATCATGTTCTAATGATATATTTGATGATGGTGTGACTTCTTTCAATAAACATCCATGCCCTCTTTTTTCTTCAAAATATCATTTCTGATGGTTAATAGCATGAAAATTGAACATCTATATCATCTTCAAAATGAGTCTCCTAGAGATACAACTTTTTCTCACTATCCCCATTACAACGAACATCAGTAATAAGATCTTCAAAACTAAATAATTTCTATTTACAACATAGGATAACCCACAAGCACCATTTTCTATCATGGAAATTTTTGATGATGAGATGTTTATCCTTCTCAAGTATGCAATGCAGTGATTTTTTTAATCCATTTTTATTTTTGTTTCTAAAAATAAAATTAGAAGAGATTTATTACTTTATATAATAAAATTTATACAAGTAATTTAATATTATTTTTTTTAATCACCCACATTATAATTGAAACCTAATATTCATCACTATTTTCTTCAGAATTTCCTTGTTCATAGAATTTTTTGTGGCAGCATCCAAATTCCCCTTATCATCACCCCAACATTGGATAGTCAAGAAATTTTATGGATTTTTGTTAGGAATTCCATATACAAAATGCATTAACTGACAATTCCGTGATCTATAGAGTGGAATACCCAATCAGGAAATTTCTAAATTAGATTTTCTCAACACTTTCCTCTCAGTTACAACAAGTCCAACTTTGGAAGCCAACCCTTTATGTTAAATATGTTATGTCATCCCAAAATTTCTTGTAATAATCCCCCAATAAATGAATGCACTCCATCATTGATAGTTCAAAAAATGAACAGTGGTTCAATTTTAATTGAAGTAGTGGAAGTCTATAATAACATAATATTTATATTTGACGTATTTTATCAATTATTCATATATATTTTTTTATTATATTTAGTAAATAATCTTTATTATTAAGTGGATTTAAATAAGTTACTAACCATGTCTCATGTAAAATATAAACATAAAAAATTATTTTATTTCTATCCTTCATTCATAATAATTCATTATTTATTTTGATTGTGACAAAACATCCATAATGAAATAACACTGAAAATTAACAAAATACTAATAAAAAAGTAATAACATCCTAATTTTACTTGCATCTATAAGATGATAAGTAAATTTTTGAACATGGGAAAAATACCTTGAACCAATTACGGTTCGTGTTACAAATTTCCACCTTACCACCTATGTATCACCCTTGGATTTGTTTTTCCTCAACTCAGAACTAGAATGACCACTACTAGCATGGGTATCCATACATTACATATGATTTCACTCACTTGAATGCAATGGTAAGGGGTTTACATAAAATAAATTGTGGTCATAAAATACCTTACATAATAAGAGAAGAAATGACACACAAACAAACACTTTAATTTAATAATAAATATAATAAATCATGTCGCATACAATGGTCTAGTCGAGGACCATGATCTTCCATATGAATTAAACAAATTAGGCATTTGATAAAAATATTATTCAATAGAAAATGATTCTTATTTAATATAAATAATACATGAATCATTTAATTATCTTCATTAATTTATAAATTCATTTGTCTTTATTATCATCCTAATTTCCCTGAGATTATCATCGATCATTAATTTTAATAAATTAAATTAATTAATTTAAAAATAAAATTGTATAATAATAAATGTTCCATGGAGGAAACATGGAGAGTTCCCAAAAGAACAACCTAAAATGTATTATATATAAAAAACATACACCTACGACTGTGGCATACATGAATTATCATAATTTTTTTAATGTGTACTATCAACTTAAATATTACACAGATTATATGATTTTCTGGACACATGTTATGATTCAATGCATGCAGAGTAATAACTATAATATGAAACATACATAACATGCAGATTTGACACATACACAGAAATTAATTCTACTTGTATATATCATAAAACCCATCGCATGGGATTTCCAATAAACTGAATTAAAATACACAACTATATGTTGATAATCTTGGAAAAATTTAAAAAACTAATTTTATTTTTTAATAATTTGGTAAAATAATGTGGTGTTTACATCCGAGCTTCATGGAATGTATGTTTTCTCTAATTATATATGTGAAAAAATATGAGGTACTTGTGGTGTAATTGGCCCATGGTTAAACTATGATTACAGGACATGTAAATAGGATACACATCCTGTGGCTTCTGGGTTACGTAGTCACTAATCAGGTAAGACCTTTAATAAGAAAAACAAACATTCATTGACTAAAGGACTACATTCTATTTATCGAAGTTACACGATGTGTACTACGAATGACTATGCTCCTTGTTGGCCTAGTTAAAACATGGTGTATAATTATATTCACTATGGATAATAAATTCACATTCCTCGATGTAATTCCAAATTAATTCATGGTTAATTTAACACAATTACAAGGCATATACCTATGGGTTACCAGGCATGTATTCTCCTATTACTGAGCTAGATTCCTCTGAATCTCTGGGTGAGATCATCATATTTATTTCATTTATAAAATTAATTGATTCTATTTTATTTACAAGAAATTAGAGGAATAAGAAAATCATGAAATTCATATTAAAGAATGATTAAACAGTAATTGAAAACCAATTACTAATTTTTAAATCTAGATATGGTATTTAAATAATTATAAATAATTATTCAACCCACACTGATACCACTTGAAGGTTTTGGGGAAGTATAAGAATGTGATTGGTTGTTCGCATATTTTATTATCTTGATTAATGATCAATATAAAATTTACTCTTCTATAAACACCGTGGTCAATTGATTTGTATAATTGAATAACTACATTGGTTAATTTTGAGAACCAAAGGGATAAGTTTTCACATATGATTTATAATTAATTAATGAAATTATTGTATTACCATGTGAGAAATTATTTATTCCCTAAAAGGTCTGTGAATGAATATAAATCAAACCATCACATTATTATTGGAATCAAGGGATGATTTCCTCTAGCGATGATCAACACATGTTCCCTAAATCTCAAAAATACAACGTAAGAATCTATGGGGTGATATCTTGGAAGATCATATCCCTTTAGTTGTTCACCTTTGGTCACCTAGAGAATTTATTTCTGTGGATTTTCATGGATCTCTCTTGAATCATGTGTGGAAGTTGGAGGATGCCGAAACTCTTTTATGGAGATCATTATTTTATAAGGCAGATATCTGGGTATTTGATAGGATTCTTATAATTTCATTGCGAACAATTACACAAAAAAATGGATCTCTTAGAAAATAATTTAATCAGGATTGTAGAAATCTAGTATTATAAATAAATAATTTCACATGATCCCTTTAAATTTTTAGTCATTTTGGATCCCATTTCTATAATAATGAAAATAGTTTTATTTATTGAAATTCACTATACACATGAATTAAAATTATAATTTATTTAGTCAAATAATATTCAATATATATAATTTTTCAGCATTCCTATAAAATTGGCCCACCATTACTCAATAATATTTATCATTCCATAAATACTGACTATTTATTTAATACATAAATATCACTACATTATTCTGTAATAAATACATTAATATTATATTCAATTAATAGATAAAAAATATTTCTCAAATATTCTTCTCATATAATAGTCTCTTGAATAACTGGTGATAAAGTGTATATAATCCATTAAAAAAGAATAATTAATAAACCATTTGTGGAAATAATATTTATTCAACTAGTCAAATAATCATTAATAATAAATTATCTATCTAAGATACTAGATATACTTAGTGTGTGACACACTAGGACACTTTCCTAGTCGCCTTAGGAGAAGTATCCAAAAGAACCAAGGATATCATCCAACAACATTCCAAGGCACCCATAGAGAATGTAGTCAACACAATAATGAAATAATACAACATACATATTCTTACTGTGTAATATAATCACTTTATCGCGATATTTATTATCAAGAAAGTAGCATGATGGTACAATTAAACTATGTGTTCTATGTATCATTATTTAAATTTTAAAAATAAATGAACTTTCCCATATAACACCATGAAAATGGATTTACTTATGTCATTTCATTTTCATCAAATATATTGAGATATCATCTTCCATAAATAACATATGGGAAAAATTGGTTCTTTAATTATTCATTAAAAAACATTACTTTTGATGCACCCAATGTATCCTACCCCACAATGAACAAATTTCATCACAATTTTCATCCATATATAAAAGTGCACAATATATAATACAAATTAATAATAATTTAAATGTCTACAGATCAATAAACACATCCACATGTTGAAACATCCAATCCCACATATAAATGTCGATTTTCTACTGGAATGTATCCTTCTCATAATATTTTACAGAAGTTATTACCGGGGGTATGAACAAAGGGAATATGCGTCAACTTCTTATGAGTATCCACCCCTGATAGCCTAAATTATTTTTGTCTCTAAAATTATTTCATCCTTTAATAGAATGTAAATTTATGAATACTATCGGGGTAGTGTAATCTCATATAGTGGTGGAATTTATTGACCTTTTACTGAGACAACTACTCAGAGGACAATATCACATAGAATGTTACATAGAAGAACAATCAGGAATTGATATGTAGATTACTAATATTCAAAACTATGAATACATGTTACCATAAAGTACACATATGTGGGTTCTAAGGCACCAAATCCAACACACATCACCCATTCCAAGGGAATCTAATCTCAACAAACACATTATATTCTTCATCATTATCATGGAAGATAATCTTATTCCTAAAGAAATACATGGTATCCTTCACTTGATATAACCATTCGATGATGTGTATAATGTCGTATGGTTTTATCCTAATATATAGTAATTCACCCTAAGATATTTTCTTCCATATCACTAGAAAATATTCTCAATAGGTTTCATAGAAATTATCCAAGACTCCAACTACTATCATCAACACCAACTAAAAAATTGCATATCTACCTAATTTTTTATATCATTGCCCAGGGAAGGTGAAATGAATGAAGGAGTAGCTCCTATATTCTAACAAGTAATTAATCGATATAGAAAAAAAGAAATACGTCCCTGAAGCGGTGTTCAGATATTATGGTGTTGTAAACACTAGAGAATAAAACTGACCATGAATAGATACATAACCACTCTAACCCTATTGGAAACCAACTACAAGAACACAATTTAATAACTATGGATGAAGAGAATTAAAAATATATTCTCTATCTTCCCCATCACCCATATGCTGATCATAGATTGGAGAACCCGACTACTGCTACCTCAGTTAAACCTGGTCGAAGGACAAAGCCACTAGTGGACCTCTAGACATAAGAAGTCCACTCAAAAAGGTCAGACACCCACTATAATAAGAAAAATGGGTTCCCTAAGAAAAAATGCTTAATCACATGTAAATGGGTTTATATAATCATTCCCCAATGAAAAAATATCAAGAGGGAAAGGGCGTACACCTAGAAATAAAGTGAAAATATCTAGAAAAATTGTAACCCCATACCACAATTCTTCTATGTTGTTAATGATAGTAACTCTTTTGTTAGAATGATCCAATATTGTACGAAATATTATCAACATAATATTATCTCTTTTTTACCTCCAAATATATTAGAGATATAAAAAAGGGGGCGTGGATCTATATATGTGGATGTGATTCTTTCAAGAAATATCACTCCAAAGCCTCATCATTTGGATGTAGATCCAAAGCATATCATAGAATGATCTTGATTTGAATAAAAATATAATTCATATATGAGATACCCTAATGAATAATAAGTGGATACTTACACTTTTCCTATTAGTGATCAAAGAAAGAAACATATCCCTAAACCTATCAGGGCTTATTTCCCAGTAAATTGTTAGATCTTAAGGATTACTATGAAATATTAACCTCCACTGATTAGATTCCCCATGAAATATCAGCATCACTTATGAGTACTATTGAACCTTATGATAGTGGATCGAACTAAAATATATTTCCAAATCCTCCAAATAGTCTCATATAACTAAATCCATAATATATCCTTCATACTTTTTCAAACACTAGTTTTGAAACAATTTTAGTTTCCTCTTCATTGTTGCATGATCATAAAACTCAACTCTTTGGGGATCTTCTAGAACCTCCCGTTGAACATATTCTATATGATGCTGATAAGATATCAACCTGCATGGATTTCTATAAAATAAAAAATTGTTAGGGACTCATGAACCTAGAATATGGAACATTAATAACAGATTAATTATTTTTCATCATATATTATAGTATACATATTTGAAAAATACAGGAAGGAAATAATTATGTATTTATTTCACTAGGACTCTACACCACAACCAACACCACCAGACATAATGGGCATAATAAACATAACTCTCTTTACATCAGATCATAGGGGTCCCTAAATAACTATGTCATGGATGATATACCTTATATACATCATATACTAAGCTCAGCTTAAAATATCGCCATACGAACCCATGATGTCCTCACAAGTGACAAAATCAAAACTACATCCTTTCCCTAAAACAAAGCCTTTGATACCACTCAATCAAGGCCATGTCCCCCAAATTGTACCCCTTCTTGGCTATAAATTAACTGAGATAGAGTATTATTTCTAATTACCACCTCTAATAAGACTCTTTTAGAAACAAGAACCGAGGGAATTCTATGAACACTGACATTGGGTATTACCCTCTAAGATGATGGAGAAATAAGAGGTAATATGAGTCCATGAGACAAGTGCTTCTTATAAAAATTAAAATATCCAAAACATCAATTTAATATCCAACTACAAAACAACAATAGAGGAAGTTATAAGTACCAAAAGAAATCCTTTTGAAGATACCTTGAAGCCTAATCATCCTGTGAAGAACATAATGAGCTAGTAATGTCTATCTCAATCACTAACAGGGTCATGTGGTCCATAAAAATAATTTTTATTAATATGTGGAGATCTTAATTGTTATATACTATAGGATCCTTTAAATACCCTCTTGTGTATTATATAAGGAATTAATACTAATGCTCGATGAATAAAAATAGAATCTAACTCCTCACCTAATCATTTATTATATGTTACCACACTCTCAATGGATCTCTTACTATGTAACACTTACAATTAATAATATAATATTCAACATGATATAAAGAGAAGGTACACACCAACAATTTCCCCCTGGTATACAGTTCTCTCCCCCAAGGTCAAACATTCTATGTCCTATCTCTCTAAAAAACTTATTATGTCAATGGAAAAAACATAATTACCCTTAAATCATGTGTGATATATTATAATAATAATATCAACATCTCTATATAGTAACCCTGTTGATTTTGAGAGCCACCGCAATACTTAAATCATGTATTATACCTCATCTAACCAAATAAAATATAGAAAATATATATAACATAGATTATGATACAATATCCCAATATACTTATACGTGAAAGAAAAGATAGCCAATATATCCCTCAACATTGATATATTGTAATGCTAACCACTATTCATACCAGTTCATGATACTCCCATGATAAAAGAGTGAGGGATATGGGGAGTCATACATCCATCCTCGCCAAATATAATATTGGGGAGAACGCCCTACAAAGTCCATTAGTGTTGACTTCCCTACTGATAAGGGCGGTGTAGAATATAAAAAATAACATAAAATAAAGAGTATATACATAGCTCATATGCCACACTCAATACAACTATCAAGGCCTAACCTCAACAACAATTATTATTTCTCATATGCTTGGTTGACACCACTTTGGAAAAGATATCCAAGAAGTAATCATTCATTTTAAAAAGAATTTCATTAAAATTATTATGTTATACATTTTATTTTTTATAATTATAAATCAAATTACATTCCCTCTTATAAAAATAGAACTATTTCAAAGATTCATCCACAATTATCATTATTTCATCATTCTATTATGTAAACAACCCAATACATGAAATAATTTAATATTAAAATTATATAATTCAATGTACTCTTGGAAATTTCCAAATCTAATAAAAATTATGTATTGAAAATTTCCATCATGATACATTAAGTTGTGGAAAATGGGATGGAGAAATATGATACTTGACTATATAAGCTTAAATGGTATTTCAATAACATGAAATTACAATAGATTTAATTATTAAAAATAATTGGGAATCCTAGATTCATCGAGCTTCATCAGACCTAGTGCCTTCCCTAAAACCACAACACACATCACAATCCATCCCTCCATCATTGTCACCATCTATTCCCTCGAACATGGGAATCTCCACCCACTTCTCATAAAATAATCTAGCATCCTAGAATCATATAAAACTGAATAATAAAGAAAATAATCCAATGAAATTATAAAAGGTAGAATATAAAAAACATAGTTATTATTCAATCATTTCCTTAGAACCAAGGTATCAATCCTTTATATAAAACATGCTCACTCAGTCCCAAAAAGCCACCTAACCAGACATGAATTTTTTTGGAAACATTAATTAATGAATCCATTTATCATTGGTTACAACCACATGAAACCTAATGTTTCACAATCTGTCCAAGACAACACATATAACTTGGATTTGAATCAAATTAGTTCAATATACAATGCTCATTCAGGGTCCCAAAAGGATGGAAAGTAGAACCCATGAATTAAATGATAGTAATTGGGAATGATTTTCCAAAACAAAAATAACCAACATGGAATAATTATAGAGGGATATATCTAAAATATGGAAATATTCAACAGTTAATTAATTATAAAAGTAGAAGTATAACCAAGTTACATGTACCTATCATGACCTGCCTTCACCAAGATGATGGAAGGGATATTATATTTCCAGACCCTTCCTTCTTCAAGTTGAAGGAGAGATAATGACCCCCGAGACCCGCCTTCAATAGGCCTCGGAGTGGCTACTAGCACTAATGTTATAGAATCACACACAAGATGGAAGGAATTACCCTTTTTTCTTTATTCGGATCGGGAGATAAGATATTAAATCCAAAAAACACCAAAACTGGTGGGTAACAGTAAAGCCAACGAAAACAATTTCCATATGCATGTTACAAAAGTAAATACCACAAAGTACAAGGAGACTACAAAGGTAAAGTACCCAAAAAAAAGAAAAACAGAAACTGCAACTGTCCCAACGTTTGAGATAGTACAGCCCTGCACGATCCATGAAGTCTTCTTGGAAACCTGTAAGCAGTTTTGTAAATGTAAGGTGAGCATACAAGTATACTCAGTAGGGAAAACCAAAGACTCTCGTGCACAAGTGGGGAGGCATTCTAATACCCTGTGAGAAAACAGATAACCGTGTACCTAGTAAGGAAAACTATCCAAAAAAGCCTCATGAAGGAACACTCCCCAAATAACACAATTCAGGTATGGTATAGTAATAGAAAATCGATATTTGGGTACCTCGCGCCACCTACCGACTGGTTATTGAAGACATCATATACATCAAACCAATCCTGCCATTCTCACCGCAGTCCAACTGCCACACCATGCTCGCACATACCTAGGACACGATCACATATCCCACCCGCAAACACCTGTTCCACAAAACAACGCATAACCACGCCCCCAAACACCTAGGCTAGAACAAATACTACCATGCCCGAAGACACCTAAGCCTCATCCCTAAGACTCTTGGGAAACAACCTTCTCGCGCACACCTCGGCCAACCACCACAACTACCATGCTTGATGAATCATGGGCTAGAATGGACCTCAGCCCATAAAAACCTACTCGAAATGTCTTGGGCTATTTGGGAAAGGGAGCGGAAAAGGAGCTAATAACCATCCACTCATAGCAGTGTTGGGAAAATCACCCTCCCCCATGAAATGGGTGTGTTCGGTATGAATTTCCCAACATGGGTGGGGTGAGAATACGAAACATAAGAACTTAAATTATATGTATAGGTAACAAGAACACATCCCAACCTAGGGTCTCTAAATCCAAAATAAGAACAAATACCCTTGATACTATTCATTCATAAAATAAAAGGCACGACACTCACGACCAAGTCACAACTCATTCCCAAAACTAATTCCCCATTTAAACCATTAATTTTTTCATGTTCAAGTGATCCAATTCAAGTTTAATCTACACTAATCGGAATCTAACTGACATAACCACAATCCAGATAATGAGAAACAACCAAACGACAATTTAAGCATTCACACCCGTTTCTATTGTAAAGTCACATCCACCAAGGGATCTGTGAGATTCCTCATAGTACTCGAACCAATCCAATCCTCGAGATACAACCCCACATAGCTTCAGATTCATAACCAATAACCATTCCACAATAGTGGAACCCATCCTCATCCACATCACCCCATAAGCATAGAGATGAACAAACAGACCGGCCACCAAGACAGAGCAAGGAAGTTTGCAGACTCAAGTGTATCATTCACTATGTTTTCTTCTTTCTGTTTGGATAACCGGGATGATCACACATGGATTTTTGTGCACTAGAAATTTATTTAATCGGCCAAGTTTACGTGATTAACCAAATTCTCATGTTGGAGCCATTTAATCATCACAGAAGATAGAGGTTCATTAATGCACAAAGAAAGACACCAACGACCTAGATTTTCAGTGGGAATAGGCCCGCACAATTCACGAAATAAATAATGAAGGGTAAGGTAATGTAGAAGAACATCGATCACACCCCCCTCCCTTCATTATTTAAGTCTGTTTGTTATCTTCATTAACGTTTGGTTTCATCCATCCCGAAGAAACAATAGCATACCCTCCCATTATGATACACAATAAAGAGAGATAATGGAAAACCCAACCTGGATGATCAACGATGAAGTCGTTATCCATTCTCCATGAATTGAGGATTTGTTTCTTGTAGGGGAGGAACTCTGAGGTCTCTAAGGATGAGCAAAAAAACTCCAACACAGGCTCACTACAAGCCTCGGGAAGGAGGTACTCCAAGCGCACCTGGGAGAAGAAAGAAATCTAGTAGAGAAGGGGAAGGAAGAAAATCTAGTGTGATATAATGATGAGATCCTATTCTTACAGGATAAGGAAATTTGAACAGCATTAATGTCATATCGTGGTTTCACCACGCGGTTTAGTGGTTACACACGAATGAATTAATTGTTATTTAATAACTCTCATCGGGAAAATGTGGTAACAACTGTAACTTTAAAGGTTTTTATATAAACAAAGGGGAACGTTACACGGACACACAGTTGGGTCTGTTGAGGTTCGCCCCACTATTAGGAATTTAAACATTGATTATGGGGATAGAAACGTCCTTGAACCACTTCTAAAAGGTTAAAAAGGCATAAAAGTGGCATTACGGGAAAAACTGTAGAAGAAAAACACGACAAGGCTGTGTGACACCGATCATGTCGCACCGATCAACGACACACCGATCGATCGCATCGATATGCGACACACCGATCGGTCACACCAATGGGGGACACACCAATGGGTCTCCCCGATTGTGTCCCACCGATCAGCGACACACCGATCGGTCACACCAATCGTGTCACAACGATCGGGGACACACCGATCGGTCGCACTGATCTGCAACACACCGATCTTCTGCACCGATCGTGTCACACCAATCGGTGACACAACGATCAGTCACGCCAATCGGGTCCACCGATCAGAGACACACTGATCGGTCACACCGATCGGAGACACACCGATCAGTGACACACCGAAATGAAATCCTCCTTCTGAGATTCCATCCATAGGATCTGGAATTAGGAAAAGGGATGTACCATGAGGGTCTTGGCCATTACATCAAATACCCCTCGAACTATTCTAATCCTCGAGAATCAAAGCTAGTCCTGAGGATACGAGATGGGTTCAAAAAACCCCCCAGAAAGATACCCCTCAGGGACGACCCACCACAAACAGCCACACCGAAATCAAGGTCCATATTGTCCCGACACACAGTTCCAGGAGATTCTTCCTCCATGTCAAGATACAATCCTATTTGGGTGGCACTGACTCACCGACTTGGGTTTAATCGCATCCACCTTAATGCGTCTTGTATATGGATCATGTCCTCCCTTCCCCACATATCAGGACTTTTCATAACATCTACAAGGCAGGGGAACAAAAAAACCTCATAAAGCAACAAGTTGAGCATTACATCACAAAAAAGCAGAAAACAAAACAAAACAAAACTCAAAATAGCATTAGGTATTGAGCACACATATGTGCCTCCCATTCCAAGGTACTCTCTTCGATCACACCATGCCACCACAACATACAAACTAAATGAATGGTCCATCCACTGATAACCTTCTCCTCACGATCCTTGATCCTCATTGGTCTTTCCATAAAAGTCACGTCGACCTTGATGTCCTGCTTTCCCCAGTCGAGGACATGTGAATCGTTGTGTAGATACCTTTGAAGTTGTGACACATGGAAGATGTCATGTATTCTCAGTAGCGTTGGTGGTAGCGGTAGCTGATAAGCCACTTCTCCGACCCTCCGCAGCACATCGAATGATCTGATGAACCTTGGATAAAGCTTGCTCCACTTGCCTAACCTCCGTTGTCCATGAAGAGGGGAGACCTTCAAGAATACGTGGTCCCCGAACTCGAACTCCAAGGTTATCCTCCTATTATCGGCATATGACTTATGTTGGTCCTGAGCCACCTTCATCCTCTCATGTAAAAGCTGAACCTTCTCTGTATTGATCTGCACCACTTCCGGTCCAAGAACACTTGTTTCCCCAACCTCGGTCCAGCCCATAGGTGAGCGACATGGCCTCCCATACAAAACATCAAATAGAGCTGTGGCAATGGTAGAGTGATATCTATTATTGTTGGAAAACTCTATCAGAGGCTAGGGTCACACTCACGATCCCCCAAAATCTAGAATACATTCTCTTAGCATATCCTCCAATGTCTGGATGGTGCGCTCTGTCTGTCCACCTGTCTTGGGATGGAAAAAGAGCTATGATATAGCTGGGTTCCAAAATAATGCTTCAATATTTTCAAGATTTGTGAGGTAAACCATGTATCCCTATCCGAGACATTGGACCTCAGAACTCCATTCAACTGCACCACCTCATCTATGTACTTCTGTGCTAAGGTATCCACTGCACCCGACTCCCTAATCACTAGAAAGTGAGCCGATTTCATCAACCTGTCCACCAATACCCATATAACATCACATATCCTTGAACCATGAGTAGCCCAGGGATGAAACCCATCGAGAAGTCATCCCACATCCACTTGGGGATGTCTAAAGGTTGCAACAAATCACATGGAACATGGTGTTCATCCATCACCTGCTAACACACTAGGAACCTGGCCATGAACTCTTCCACAACCCGCTTTACCACGGACCAATAGAACTGACCCCTCAAGCCCAGATACATTTTGGAATCTCCAGGGGGCACAACTAGGTGTGATTTTTGGAACTCACCAAGAACCCTTTCTCACATCATTTCTAGAACAAAAAACATCCCTCAGAAAAAAGTCTGATTCTGACCATCCTCTGTACACCCTTCCAGAGCATTGCCTTGGTTAACCCGGTCACACAATACATCACTTTCTATGCCTCCCCAATGAGACTCCTACACCTTCCATAGGAGAGATGATTGCACTGTCATCTAAAATAGACAACCTCTACCACCATCCTCCATTACATCTAGGTGCAGGGCAGCCAACTCCTTTATCGCATACCAAGAATCTGCTGACTCTCAAACTGCATCCTTCTGCGACATCCTTCTCAGGGAATCAGCCACCACATTCCCTCTTCCAAAGGTGTAGGAAATCTCGAAGTCGTAGTCCTAAAGGAACTCCATACACATTTGCTGCAGTAAGTTTAGGTCCTGCTGGGAGAAGATATACTTCATTCTTTTGTGATCTGTGAAGACCACGAAGTGCTCCACGATGAGGTAATGTTGCCACAACTTTTGTGCGAACACGACCGCCGCAAGCTCTAGATCATGGGTGGAATAATTATGCTCATGGGGACATAACTGTCTAGGCCCATAAGAGATCACCTCTTTTTGTTGCATCATCACACACCCAAGGCCTCGTCCTGAAGCATCATAGAACACCTCGTATGCCACCCCTACTTCTGTCATCCTCAGCACTGGTGCACTTACCAACTTATCCTTCAGATAGCTGAAGGCTTCCTCACAATTCCCATTCCACACTAAAGCCTGGTCCTTCTTGGTCGATGTTATCAAAGGTGCTGCAACATGGGAGAAAATGGGCATGAACCTCCGATAGTATCCTGCTAGTCCAAATAAACTACAAATTTATCCCATGTTCTTTGGGATTCCCAAGAAACAACGGTCTTGACCATCGATGGTTATAAAGCTATTCCTTGTTCGGATACCATGTTCCAAAGGAAGTGCACTTATCGCGTTAAGAACATGCACTTGGACAATTTCTCATAGAGTTGGTGCTGTCGGAGGACCTCTAAAACTGTCCTCAGGTGTTTATCCTGATCCTCCTCTGAACTTGAGTAGATCAAGATGTCATCGATAAACATGACTATGAACCAATCTCGGTACTCATGGATCATGGAGTTCATGAGCCCCATGAACACAACTAGAGAATTCATGATGCCAAACGACATGACCACAATCTCAAAGTCCCCATTTCTGCACCTAAAGGTAGTCTTTGAGATATCACCCTCCTCCACCTTCAGCTGGTGATATCTTGACCACATGTTAATCTTGGAGAACCATCCTTCCCCGTTTAACTGGTCGAAAAGGTGGTCTATCCTCGGGACTGGATAACAGTTTTTGATAGTTACCTGATTCAGTTTCTGGTAGTCTATGCACAGCCTGAGACCACCCTCTGCCTTCCTTGTGAATAAGACTGGAGAACCCCATGGTGATGCACTTGGTCAAACAAAACCCTTCATCAGGTCGTCAATCTGAATCTGCAACTCCCGCAAATCATAAGGTGACATCCGGTAGGGAGCCATCGAAATCAGACGGGCACCAGGTTGCAAGACTATCCAGATCTCAACATCATGTCGAGGGGGTAGAGTGGCCACCTGCTCAGGGTAGACGTCTATAAACTCACTGAATATCCCTATGACTTACACCAATTTTTCATCCATGGACTCCACTGATAGTTCAGCTAACAAGGAAAGGAGGGGCTCCTCTTGCCAGCTACTTTTCTGGAAAACTCCCTCGCCAATGAAAGTTACACGTCGGCCGCTCAAATCTGAAAACACGACCCTTCCTCAGAAGCAGTCAATGATGGAACATACATAGAACATACAGTCAATGCCTAGGATGACATCGTATGGATGAATATGCAACATTAGAAGATCCCTGATAGACTGATGTGGCCTTATCATCAGTTTACACCCACAGAAAACATAAAACAATTCGTACTGACCTCCGATTGGTGTGCTCAGCACCAGGGGAACTGAAGGTCTCTCAACGTCTAAACCCAGAGCACAGTCTAGACTCGGTGCATCAAAGGAGTGTGAATCTCATGTATCGAACAATGCATTGGAAATAGTATTAAACAATCTGATCGTACCTCGGACGACTTCTGGCCCTCCTGGAATAGCAGCCTCTGCGGCATGAAACTACCCACACCCAGCTCCTCTGCCTCTCGGCTGTCAGCCACCTCCTCAACAACGCCCTGGCTAAGGTCCTTTAGGAGAATCCTGAGGTCGGCCTCCTCCTGTAATGCCTACCCTTGGAGGAGCGAAAGCTTGCTGCCCCTACTGCTGAGGCTTAAAGGGCCTTATTGGAAACTGCTCTTGCTGAGGTGGGCATTGTACCAACCCACCCCTGTTGTACTAAACTCTGTCCGGGCACTAATTCCAAAGGTTCATATGGCTTCTACAGATGAATCATCTCATCCCTAGGATCTAAAGGAAATGGAGAGGGCTGGGAGATCAGAACTGGAACTACTGAGGCATGCTTCCAGCTAGTCAAAACCTAGAGGGCACTGATGCTGGAGGTATTCTGCCGGCCTTCCACTTGGATGAGCCCAACTGAATTCCCTCTCGCGATACACCTCCCAGCGTGTGCATCCTATCCACCACATTATCTTTATTCTAGACCTCTATGTACATCAGTAGTGTGAAGGGAGTAACAACATATTGAAGAGAAGTTTGAACTGCCTCCTCCAAACGTCTCGCCCGAGGCTCCCCATATAGAAAGAGGTATGGAGCATAGAGGAGGAGATCCTTGAACTTGATCCCCAACTCTCTCACTGACATACTCCCTTGTTGGAGGGGGAGTAGTTCCTGCCTCTTCTCATCCTTCATCATGGAAGATAGGAATTCCGCCCAGAACTCCTTCTTGAAGTCAATCCATGTCACCTCATCCTCCTTCTTCTCCCCGAGGTATAGCATCCACCACTGACGTGTTGCTCCCAACATCTGGCTTACACCCAGAGGAACCCATCCCTCCGTTAGAGCATGGATCAAGCTGAAGGAAATCACTAGCTCCTCTATCCAGCTTTATGTCTCCATGTCAGCGATGCTACCCTCATACTTAACATGGGTCTACCACTGAAAGGAACAAAGAGTCCTCTGCCACTGATCGTCCTCCTCCTCTCGGTCAGTCCTCTACCGATCAGCCAAGTCAACCTATTGGGCCTGGATCATCTGCACTACTCATGGTCATCTCCCATGTTCCATAGCTACAAGGTAAACAAGGAATGCCTAATCCCGAGTTGTGTAGAATATGGTTCTTAATTTTTTTAGACTTATTATTCATTTCAAATCCCCAAAAATTCCCATAAAAAATAACAAAACAAGCCATTATGAAGCATGTACCTTCCATGGGATCTCTACCGTGCAATCAATGCAACCTCACTAGGTTGTTCGGTTGGCCCAGAGTCCTTGCATCAGATCACGGGGGGGGGGGGGGGGGCTAAAATCCCATGTCCTAACCAGTCTTACCTAGCCTATTTCACGTGCCAAGATCACCCAACATTGTTTCCCTACCATCCCATGCAGTCCTCACTATTCCTAACCCCAGAATTCATCCTATCTCTCAACCACTTCCTCTGATACCATTCTGTCATGACCCGCCTTCACTAAGATGAGGGAAGGGACAACCGATTGCCAGACCCTTCCTTCTTCATGTTGATGGATAGATAATGACCCTCGAGACCCCCCTTCAATAGGCCCTAGAGTGGCGACAATCACCAAAGGTATAGAATCACACACAAGATGGAAGTCATTACCCTTTTTTTCTTTATTAGGATCAGGAGATAAGATAGTAAGTCCCAAAAATACAAAAACTGGGGGGTAAGAGTAAAAAAAAAGAAAACTGTTTCCATATTTTTGTTACAAAAGTTAATACCACAAAGTACAAGGATAAAACATAGGTAAAGTACCATGGAAAATAAAAACCGCAACTACAAATGTCCCAATGTCCGAGCCAGTACGGCCCTGCACGATTCATGAAGTGCTCCTGGAATCTTGAAAGCAGTTTTATATATGTCGGGTGAGCATACAAGTATACTCAGTAGGGAAAACCAAGGACAATCATACATGAGTGGGGAGAAATTTTAATGCCCTATTAGAAAATATATAACCAAGAACCTAACAAGGAAAATTATCTACCCAAACCTCACTAAGGAACACTCCCCAAAAAACACAAGTCTGGTAATGTATAGTAATAGCACATCGATATTTGGGTACCCCGCACCTACTTCCAACTGTTTATTGAAGACATCCTACTCATCGATCTAATCTCGCCATTCTCATCGCAGTCCCACTGCCACACCCCACCCGCACACACATGGGCCACAACCACACATCCTGCCCACAAAAACCTAGGCCACAACACCACGTGTAACCAAACCCTCGAACACCAGGTCCAGAACAACTACTTCCATGCTAGAAGACACCTGGGCCTTATCCCAAAGACTCTTGGGAAACAACCTTCCCGCACACACCTGGGCCAACCACCACAACTACCCTACCCCAGGAATCTTGGGCTATAATGGACCTCAGGCCATCACAGCCTGCCCGAAGAGTCTTGGGATATTCAGGAAAGGGATGATAAAAGGATCTAATAACCAACCACTCATAGGAGTGTTTGAAAAAACACCCTCCCCCATGAATTGGGGTGTTTGGTAAGAAGTTCCCAAAATGGGTGGGGCGCGAATAAGAAATATAAGAACTAAAATTATATGTATAGGTAAGAAGAACACTTCTCAACCAAGGGTCCCCAAATCCAACCAAAGCACAAACACCCTTGTTACTATTCATTCATAAAATAAAGGCACAAAACTCACGGCCAAGTCACAACTCATTCCCAAAACCAATTCCTTATTTAACTCAGTCTTGTATTCATGTTCAAGTTATCCAATTCAAGTGGAATCTACACAATTGGGAAACTAACCGGCATAACAAAAAACTAGAGAAAGAGAAATAGCCAAACAGTAATTTAAGCATCCACACCAGGTACTCTTATAAATTCACATCAACAAAGGGATATGTGAGATCCCTCAAAGTACTGGAACCAAACCAAGCCTCGTGATACATCCCCACACAGCTTTAGATTCACATCCATCAACCGTTCTACAAGAAAGGATCCCATCCTCATCCACATCACCCCATAAGAATTGAGCTGAATAAACATACACGCCACCAAGACAAAGAAAAGAAGTTTCCAGACTCATGTACATCATTCACTATGATTTTTTCTTTCTATTTGTTTAACCGAGGTGATCACACAAGGATTGTAGTTCACTTGACATTCATTTCATCAGCCCAGTTTAAGTGATTAAACAAATTCCCATGTTGGAGCCGTTCAATCATCATAGAAGACGGAGGTTCGTTAATGCACAAAGAAATACCACCAATGACCATGATTCTTAGTGGGCTTAGGCCAGCACAATTCACAACATAACTAATCAAGGGTAAGGAAAAGTAGTAGAACATCGATCACCCCCCCCCATTCATTCTTTAAAAGTACATATGTTATCTTCATTAACGGTTGGTTTTATCCATCCCACAGAAACAATAGCATACCCTCCCAACATGATACATAGTAAAGAGAGATGAAGGAAAACCCAACCTGGATGATCAATGATGATGTCTTTCTCCATTCTCCAATAACTGAGGATGCATGACTTGCAGGGGAGGATCTCTGGGAACTCCAAGGATGACCAGAAAAACTCCAGCACAGGCACACCAGAAGCCTCGGGAGGGAGGGACACCAACCGCACCAGGGAGAAGAAAGAAATCTATTCGAGAAGGGGAAGGATGAGACTGTAGCGTGATATAAAGAGGAGATCCTATTGTTATGGGATAAGTAAAGTTGAACGGCTTTAAAGTCAGATCGTGGTTTCACCACGTGGTTGTATGGTAACACACAACTGAATTGACTGTTATTTAATAACTCTTATCGGGAAAATGTGGTGACAACTACGACATTAAAGGATTTTAGATAAATAGAGGGGAACGTTACATAGACACACATCTGGGTCCATTGAGGGTCTCCCACTCTTAGGAATTTAAACATTAATTATGGTGAAAACAAACGGCCTTGAACCACTTCCAAAAGGTTGAAAAGGATTAATAGTTGCTTTATGGGAAAAACAATAGAAGAAAAACTCGACAAGGCTGTGTGACACCGATTATGTCGGACGGATCGGTGACACACTAATCGGTCGAACTTATCATGCCACACCGATCGGCGACACACCGGTCGGTCACACTGATCGGCAACATGCAGATCAGGGACACACCAATCGGTCGCACCGATAGGCGACACACTGATCGGTCGAACAGATCATGTCACACAGATCGGTCGCACCAATCATGTCCCACTGACCTGGGACACACTGATCGGTCCCACCGATCGGTGACACACCGAAACGACATCCTGCTACTGAGACACCATCCTTAGGATCTGTATTTTTTCAAAGGGATGGACCATGAGGTCTTAATCCATTAGAGTTCCAAAAAATCAAAAAAGGATGACCCTATTATCAATAGATAATCAATGAGATAAGTTGGAAATGACCCATTATCTCAACACTAGTTACAGAAGACCAGCTGACAAAAACATCTATCCCTCAAATGGTTCCTTTTCATTTAATGTATCATATATACCTTAGTCGGAAAACCCCCCATGTAAGTGTAATAATTGTGATAAAAACAAGACCAGTTGGATCTCCAAAAAATTTACATAATAAGGCATAGTAATATAATATAGGATATCTAAATATATTAACATAATGACATGATACAAAATTTTTCACATTTATGTCAAATCCATGGTATGTGTTTTACCCTTTTCTTTGTTATATAATAAATCTTGGTAGTATAGTTTCCCATAACATTTCACATAGACTGTTTTATATTTATCAAATAGTCCATCAAATCTCATCTCCAAAACAAAAAAATAAAATGTTGATACAAAATAGATATCACCAATAGGATAAGATATGTTTGGGCAGGCTAGGACAATCATACCTCAGTATACAATCAAGACTATTGGACAATAATAGAGTCCCAAGAATAGTGTGGCCTATGGAATAGTGTAAGAACCTATGATTTAAATCCATACAGTGTAAGAATCAAGTCATAGAACATTAGGTCCATGTAATAGAAGAACATACCATGAGTGAACCCCCTTCGATGATAAGGATAAGTCCAAATTATAAAACCAACTCCTTGGTACCCATGGATTTCATGTTCAACATATGTCAAATCAGTTTCCATTTCTATGGTCTTATCATGTTCCATAAATAATTTCCAAATAACCCTTTTTAATCACAATTATAATTTGAAAAAAAACTATAATAAATTTTATCTTTGCATTGAAAATGAATATCATTTACCAAAACATAAGGAAATACAAAATCTTTTATAAAAATTTAAAAAATCATGATAAATAAATCAATGATCATGTAAAACATAATTGACAAAAAATTAGAAAACTAAGAGCTTATACGGTTCAACAAAAAAATTCTTGTAATGGAACAACCTATCCCACAGTAAGGTCACACACCAACCAAAACATGTTCTATTAAACAGAAGGAATGGGAACACTAGATCATTCGAAATGAGGCCATATACATCTGTTCCTATATCATAGATTTTATTTTCCATAAAAATATGGTTGTAAGAGAGGATATATCATCACATAACACCAAGGTCACAAGCACTGCACCCCACCTAAAAAGGGATATGAAATTTGGGGAAGAACTCATGATGAATCTATAATAGATTAGTAACGACAAAAAACTGATTAATATATTTCGTTAACACAATCTAGAATTACTACTAATTCCAAGATAAATTGATTAAATAAAAGGGACTCAATAAAACACAATAATACAGGATAAATCGATTAAATAGATTTCAATACGCCTAAGAAAGTGATGGAGAGTGATCCAAAACAACCTATAGAGTCCTTTGGATTATTTTAAGGATAATTAGGGATTACATCAAATTTTAGAAGAGAAAAATATGGGATTTAAGAGATTAGAAGATTGATTTTCCAAAAATTATCTTTTTCTATAATTATTTCACTGGATGTATAGTGGCCTCAGTAGAGGCCACTACATATCTCTTATGTACCCTAAATAATTCATGGATACACATTAGCTACATAGCGGAATTTTTAGAATTGAATACCCCTTAATTAGTCCACTAGTTAGTTAGAGGGTTATACAAAATATCAGACCCTCTTCTGACTAGAACCAAATAGCTAGTTCCTTCCACTTTCTAGTCAGTTGAGTCCTTTTATAACATTTTAGTCCATATATCATTACACCTATTTCCAACAAAAAATTATTTATTTTATATCCACAAAACATGATGCAAAAAATTATGAAATAAGTCGAATTTAAAAAGTGAAATCTATTTTACCTGAGGATATGGAAAGATGTTACAATTCTGCTTACAATAATACTTTCCCTCCACAAAAATTCATGTTGAAGAAGGATTCCCTATAAGACAGTGAGGGATCTCCTCCATTGCAGAAGATTCATGCATCCATGTCTCATGATATTCTTATCTATATAAGAATAGCAATTTTACCGACTATAATTTAACCTTTATTGAACATTCATATTAAATTCTATGATCTCTAATGCATATTTTACAACTATTTGTTTTGTCTCCAAATCCACTTCCTCTAAATTTAAATCATGGGAAGATCATGATGGTATATATTATACTCAGATAAAAGTAAGACATAATGAATACCCATCAACTGAATTGGTAATTCCAACTGATAAGAAACCAATATAAACCAATTAGTGATCTTAAATGGTCTAATATATCTTTGATCTAACATTAACTTTTTTCCAAGATGATTATGAATCAACTGACGAGGGACAAATAAAAAAACATCGTTGCTAATAGAGGACTCCAAATGAAAATGTCAATGATCGATAAAATAATTTTTCTAAATCTGGGTCATATCCAATTATCATGATAAATCATGAATCCTAATTCAAATATATATAATAATACTTAGTCCCACAAGATAGGATTCACCCACCTTTGACTAATAAATAGGTGACACACAATTGAAATTATAAAAATCTTCAATGTAGACTATCATGATAGGGGAATTGTAACTATTATTGTAAGAAAACACAACCAATCCTAGATTTATATCCCAATATCCACTAAAATACATGGCACTATAATGGATCATATCCTATATAATCTAAATATCATGAATGATCTTTCCATCTATTTCTGGATGATATGTTTAAACCAATATGACATGAGGCCCCATTACTTCTATGTGATGTTTACAGAATTGAGAAGTCAACAAAGTATCCCTATCATATACAATATTAGATGGAACCCCATTCAACCACATGATTCCATACTTATAGATATTTACCATATCCGTCACATTGGTGGTTTCTTTAATCTAAATATAATAAGTATATTTCATCAACATATTAATCACAACCCAGATTGAATTATTTCCAATTGATTTCCATGATAATCCATCTTTTATTCATATGGTTACATAATTCCATTTATGTAATAGTACCAAAAAGGTACGACACAAAATAGAAGTTATTTGGTTGTCTACGATAGTATATATTAAGGTGTAATAGTGATACTCCTAATCAGTAATGTCTGACTTCATACTCATCCACCAGAAATTTCATGTCATTTAATAATAAATATTCATTTTTACATGATGGATGGATCATGAAAAACATTATAATCATGTATCACAAAATTTCTAAAATATTATCGGATTTGAACAAATCCTCATCATGAATAATTCCTAGATATGGGAGTCCCCAACCAGAAATAGTATCCCAGCTATGTATAGACTCTTAAATTCCACTATACTCACAAACATATTGTTGATACTACAAAATCATCTGTAGGATATAAGAGAACATCAAATAAATGGTTATAACCATAGCTGAATTAGACTTTTATGCATCTTGATGCCACTTGGAAAAAGGCCCCAAATGAATTTAGTCCCATTTATACACTAATACATCCTGAGATTTAAATTTCATATTTATAGAATCATAAAAAAACAAACTTATTTGAAGGACTGTAAGTGATTTCTATATAAAATTTATAGAGGGAATCCATCCATTTAATCTTTTATACTTCAAGGACTTTGGAGAGATGATATATTTTGATCTTTTGAGATCAGATTAGATATTTATACTCACCCCAAATTGATAGTGTCACTAATAATTCTGATCATGCATAACATTAGTGAGCTCAAATTCATGATTTGTAAAATTCATCTCATGTGGTCATATATAATGAGATATATAATACACAATAGGATAAAATTAATATGAACACTTCCCAAGCATGCACCAAAAGTTGCCAAATAAAATATTTATCATTTACTGGGTCCTGAAATGGTCATAATAGGAGAATATGGTAGATGTTATTTCAACTCATCAAAAAACCATAAATTTATCTTCCCAATAGAATTTCACCACTTTTCATGGAAATAGAAATCAATGTTGATAATCGATTTTAGAATTCAATTAAAACAACTGTTAATATCCAACAAGGCCTAAGATGGTCTACATCATGATAAATTTATATGGTTCTTCACATGAAAATTCAACATACTCATTTTCAGTATCAATTGATATTCAATATTCCAATATCACATGCCATATGAAAAATAACTCTCATATAAGAAAAATTCCGTATGATAATTTTTCAAACATTTGGTGAATCCCCAAGACTCTATGATATAAATAGAGATGGTGATCATACCCATGAAATGATCCTAAATGGACTATGACATCATCAATGAATACAGTAGAAAAGGTATCAAGATAGTGGTGTAAAATCTAATATATGAAATCCATAAAAATTATTGGAGAATTGGTTAGATCTAAATGTAGCATAAGATATTTTTAGGGGTCATACATTCTCCAGATTATGGTGTTCTGGATATCTGCTTCATAAACCTTATGTTGATGAATACATGATAGAAGATCAATTTTGGAAAACCACTTTTTCTCATATGACTGACTAAAAAAATTATTGATACAAGAAAATGTATACTTATTCATAATTATTACTTGATTAATCTTTTTATAATACATGTAGTTATGAATATAACTATCATTTTTCATTACAAATATAATAGAGGCCACCCATGGTTAAATACCAAGATGAATAAATCATTTCTCTAATAGATCATCCAAGTAGATCTGAAGCACATTTAACTCAAACGATTATATGTGAAAATATGGTATAAAAATTAGATATAAATGAGGAACTAGATAGATAGAGAAATATACCTCTCTTTCCAAAGTAAAATAAGAAAATTAATCTTATAAAACCTCATGAAAATATATAAAAACCAATTGATGTTTATCATTAGAGGAAACATCATCAGTATCAACCTTAGAAGCAGACTACATATTCCTACTATTTTGGTGAGAAGGTCCATCATGACATGAATTCATATCCCACTATCAATGAAATACCCTATATCATCCAATATGATTAATTAATGAAAGACACAAATGATGAAAATAAATATTGGCTCAATGAGAGACCATTCAATCCAACATGAAGAAAATATAAAAAATCCAAATCTAAATTCAATAATTCCAAGAATAAATTGGCATCTTATATTGAATGATAACATGAAGTAAAATGAAACAATAATTCATTCCTCCTTCAAAGAGGAGTTTCTATCACCATAACAAAAATCATGGGATCTTTCATAATGTTTAACAAGCCAAAAAAAGTTTTTCAATATAATATTTTTTTATTCACTAGTGTAAAATAAGTTTTTTTTTTAAGATGGAACAAAATTGGTATCTCTCAGTATACCTGATCCTACATCATCCTCGATTGGTAACTCCTACCTACATGAAATTAAATCACCTATGAGTCTTGAAGATGGTGACCTATTGACTTTGAATATTCTTATGTTAGTTACATTAGAGATGATGATACCTAACAAAAATGGGGTCATGAAAGATCATGGAAGAATCACTATAGAAGGACTTAGTGACCACATGCATTATCGGTCTTCAGAGGCATGGAAAAAGACCATCAGGTGTGCCCAACCATGACACACTAGTAGAAAGTCAAAGGAACACTACATGGTACATATAGTGGTATAGAAAAAATCCAATTACTATGAACAACCTCAACCACCCTTGCTACAATCATGCTATTTCCAATTCCTCCAATTTGTGAAATATGAACAACCACTAGGTGGAATGATTGACTAAAATAATATTATCTTTCCCAAATTATCCTTCTCTACCATTATAGACATGTCAATAATTTTATCATATGTGGTGGGATTCAACATATAAACCAATGAATAGATATCATTCCAAAAACCCTGAAGGTATTTCTAATCCACTATTATAAAATTTATCTCCACATTTGGTATGAAATGATGTAACTCAGAGAAATTGTATGTCTGCACATCAAAAAAAAATCTCCCTGATAAAAATAGAGGAACTTCAAATACTTTTCCAACAATATTGATTTCTAGAAAAATTATAAAATAAAAGGTTATATAAAAAAATACACCCCTTGGACACATAATTATTAACCTAATCCATAGAGTCTAGCCTCCTCTTTCTAGGACCCTCATGATTAGAAGTGACACAACTCACCTGGAAAAGAACATGTTTCTATATGATTTCAAATACAATAATGATAATTTATAGTTAGTCCTTCACCACCTAAGGTTAAATAGTAACCTTAATATATGAAGGATTATTGATTAATAACTTGTACAATCAATCCTTGTATCCACCACAACCATGTTTAACCACAGTAGTTGGGTTCTGAATTGGAGGAACACATTATTAGAAAACATGAACAATATGCATGATTGCATATAGGAGATTCTGAATGATAATAGGATTCCCATGCAGATCATTTTATATTGTAACATTCTCTGAAATACATTTATGTTCCCTAAAATGTATGATTCCTCATACCTATGATAGAGAAAAATGATCAATAAATGAAGCACCTAAAGTTTAAACTCATATGAACATAAGAACAAAGTAATATCGAGATCAAAAATCTACACCGGTGACACACAACAAAATATCACATGGTAACTTGGGGACCATTATACTATGATATAGACAAAAACACACAACCACCTACCCCTCAAGTACTAAATATCCTTTCACATATCTGTCCACCTCCCAAGATTAATCATAACAATATTTTCTTACAAAATTTTAACAACTAAGCCTAGATAACCCCTTAAACTAGCCTCTGAATTGGACTATAAAAATTCTCACATGGAATTAATAATATGCCCATTCTAGATACTAGTACTCAAGAATCCAATAATAACATGATGGAATAATATTAAAAATATGAAACGACCAAAAAATAATACATATAGAGAATGATTAAAATAATGTATGTATACCATAGAAAAATAAAAATATCAATTACGATATAAACAATCCATTGGTCCCAAAAAATCCAAAAAGAATACTATGACTATCAATAGTTACTCTGTAAGATACAAGGAAACATTCCACCTCCTCAACACTTGTAACCCAATCCCAACTGACAAAAACATCAACATTGAACTATGACACTGTTCAATTTTCTCCATCAAACATAACACAGTCTTCCACCTCCATAAGGAGTGTGAAGGGTGGTGAAAAAAGAAACCTAGTAGGATCGAACCCAAATATTCCATAACAATTCATGGAAAAATATCCAAGAATTCTGAATATATTAAAAATATATAATGATAAAATAGTTTTCACATTTATTTAAAAATAATAGGAATAATTTTACTCTGTTATAGTTTTATAAGAAAATTTAGATAATATAGTTTCAAAAAATATTTCAAATAAACCATTTTAAATTTATCCATGATTGATTCATTTATAATTTTATAAAAACAAAAAAAACATACGAGCAAAAGAGATCTCCCTTATGATATCATATTTCTATGTTTTCTTGGTCACTAATACCACAATATTCATTGAATACTAGTATGCAATAAAAAAATTACCTAGAATACAAGGTCCATGGAATTATTGGAAAACCCGTTGAGGGAATCTCTTTTACTGTTAGAATTATGTCCCCAGAAAACATTTTCATAGGGAATAAAGGTTGACCCCATGAGTGATCCCCCTATATTGATAAGGACATGGAAGAATACGAAATGATAAAACTAATTATCATAAAATGAAAAACATTATTTTTCCTTTTACCCATTATATGGAATACCAAATCGTTCACCATACATACTGTGGACAACCACCTCCATGGAATGATCAATTATCAATTAAATTTAACCCCCGCAATAAATTTCTATTATTGAGATTGTTTTTAAAAGATAAGCGTGATTTTTATGATTTTAATTATTCTACAGTAATAAATATTTAATAACCTATTAACAATATGAATGACAAGTAATAATAATAAAAATTATCATCTCAAACATTAAACTAAGAAGAAAAAAAAATTAGTCATATTATTTTATTATTTTCTTATCCATTACATCATATTATACCATTAAAATGTTATTATATCTAAAAATAATAAAAACTAAATACGATAATTATGATTCTTGTATATTTATATTTAATCTAAATTAACTCATATACATCTGGTAGTCATTTTATGTTCATGATTGTGTAGGTTTTACATTAAGTTGAAAAAATAAACAAAAATATATCATTTGTGTCTATGAAACCATAATTAATTATATCACAGAATATAAATATTAAAATATATATATATATACTTTCTTTTTAAATGGATACATAAATATTTAACATTATATTAATGAATACACCTTTTCATGGTTAATAAAATTAAAAAATTATGCTTATTATCAATTTCATCATCAAGGATAAAGAATGATTCACCCATCTAATGAAACTGAAACATTATAAATAATTATAAATAATATATTATTGTAACATTAATGACCATATATTGATTAATTTTTTTTGATAATGGAATACCCACACAACTCCTATGAAACTAGTAATAACAATAAAAAATATTAACACTTCATGTGGGGAAAAGGGAAAAACATATTGATTTACATGTAGATATTGATTGTAAATGGAAATTTTAAATATTATTAATTTATTGATATTGTAATTAAATGTTTTATTAATATGGATATGTTTTTTATATTCTATATTAAATTTTTAACATGGAAATAAAGATATATTTTAAGGGTATTATTGCCTCATTTTACACTTTGTGGGACATGTTTGATAATTTTGGTCATAAATTCTATTATACGGTTAATTCACTTCCCAATTTATTTCATATAAAAAAATTCTCTTTATTGAGATTTAAATGTATATTTCATGATATTTCTATTAATTTCAATTAACACATTCATTACCAATTATGTAAGAGTTTTATTGACTCAATTTATAAATCATTGGTTGAAAGCCTTTATCGAATCAATATATGATTTATATTTTCCTTGATCCTAACATTACACATATTTACTTTTTTTTTTAATTTTTGGAAATTGCTTCCCAACTTCAATGTCCTATTTTTGATAAACTGTTATCGAAAAATGGGTAATATTTTCATGAATAACATCTATTTTTATTAATTAATTATTTTCTCTATATCCATATTTTACATCTTGAAAATATTATCCACTCATTTCGGAAAATATATAATGGATTTTTTTCATCGATTATCATCATTCAAGTTACTTTTTTTAGAAATTATTTTTTCATACACTTTATGATGTGGGATTTCAAACAATGGTATTTCAAAATTTTAATGAAAAAGGTTTTCCAACCATTAAAAATAGAATGTTTTGTATTATATTCAAAATAATTTCATAGGCATTATATCTATTCAAGGATATTTTATTTCATAATCATTATAATTATAATTTTTAGGATATATCGTTCCCTAATCATAATTTTATAGAAATTAATTTAGACATTATCTTTTATAAAAATGTTTCAGTGGTTTTCTAAAAACTATTTTGTTTTCACATGTATTTTTTTCACTAGGGTTTATTTCTCATTAAGTGATGTTTTCATCATGCTATATATTTTATTATGATATGTTTCCTTTGGAAAAATAATTTTTTAAAAATATATTCCTTTATGTTTATGTTATGTGATGATTTTGTAAGGTTTATGATACCCATTATTTTTGTAGGGGTTAATTATTATCTGATTATGATTGACATTTAGTGGATCCCAAATGATTATACATTGTTGGGTGTGGCCCTATATCAACCACACATGAGTTTGTTTAATTTAATACATCCTGATATAGTAAGGGGTGGACGTAATGGGATTATTTACAAAGGTGTGGGCATGTTGGGTTTTTCTCACATTTTATGCATGATCATAATGATTATATTCAAATAGGAATGGGAATAATGGATTTTCACACTATTGTCTACATATTCTTATTGTTTTATAACTATTCCTTTATGTTTAAAAATTTTATAAAAAATTTCAAGATGCATTTCCCCTCCAACAAACACCATGTTTTCATGATTAGATCATATTTTTAAAATATTTTATACTTTTATTTCATTCTCTCACATTTAATGATTATTGATATTTATTTTGAGACATTTTATAAAATTTTATGATTATTTAATAATCAAATTATTATTTTTTATTACTATTTCATGTTTTATGATAATCATATATAGTGTTGTGATATTTTTTTACGATAATTATGACATCCTCATGTTCTCCTTCATGTTCTAGATTTGAAACATTGTGATATGTTATTTCGTAGCTCAGCATATGACTCACAACATTCGTATGATTCCATTCCTCAAGTGATGAAAATGATTATATCATATGATATATTTATAAATTTTCTAGTGTATCATTATTATGGATAATTGTCCACATGTTTTTATAAACAAAACGTTTATATTGTTAAACTTTTTGACATTAATCCTTTTTGTCCCTTGGTTGTTGATCTTTTTGGGAGATATTTTAGTTAATCCATGTGATAAAATTATTAGTTGGGTCACATTTACCTTGGGGAACTATAGATATACTATATCCTCCCAAAACATTTTAATTAACTGGTTTATTTTTCAATATTTTATCACCTTTGTGGGAGACTAGTTGGGATTTATAGCGGTATAGTTTTATGTTCATTTATTATAGAATAAATATGTTATGTCATTATAAAATATAGATTTACATATTTCAGATGATCTTTAGTGTTTTATTTTTTATTTTTTGTAATTATATTAATGTAATAGTTTTCAAAGAGATTTATTTACGCTCTTATTACTTGTTTATAGCCTCAGGTGTAGGGGGAGTGGAATATGAGGTCATGTGGTACTATAGATGGGATACTGTTGAGTGTTTTTATATTGGGTGTTATAAAATATAATCTATGTGTCTTCAATTCCATCTTAATATTTAATTATTTGTTTATAGGTATTTTAATGATTTGCAGCTTGTGACGGACCATAGGTTGTTAAGTCCCTAAAAAATACTCTATGCTATTTCTAGGATATCAAGGTTGGTGGATTAATATTTATTTTATTTATAGACTTTTTATATTTTTTCAATTATGATGTGTTTATTTTATATCACCATTTTTTAATCATATCACATAGTCGTAAAAGGTGTGTGTTCCTGAATAATATTTGGGACGTGGGATTTGACATATGTGTACTTTTGTGTCATTGATTTTACTAGCAATAGATTGTTTTATTATTTAATGTTTAGATAACAAATTATATTTATATTTTGAACTAACTTTTTGGTGGTATTCTAATCATTTCAGAAATAAATTTTTTAATTATAGGTTAGATGGATGTAGTAGTGGGATGTTTTATAATGACATATCTAATTTTATTGGTTGAACGAGATTTATAGTGATGCTTTGTGCACTGATTTAAATAATGTATTTCTTAAACGTTGTTCGATGAATGTTACATATTTCTCATATATGGCTTGGATTTGGTATGGTTTTCCTTGATATTGTAGATACACATATAAGCATATAGAGGAAAGACATATGGATTTCATTATTAATTTGTGACATAAAGAACATACATTTATTTTAGTATAGTGGAATTTTTTAGAAATAGGGATTAGTTGGATTCCTGGTGTTACTAGTTATGGAAATGATTTTGATGGGATAATGGGTAGTTATCCTAGAAGGTGGGGTACAAGGTTGATAGAATACGAGTATAGGATTTATGTTTTTATAATGATATTTGAGGGGTTTTTGGTAAGATGGTTATCATATGGCGAAGTTAGATAATATTTTTTTTTTCAAAAAAGGATCATGTAGGGTGATATTTGATATATGAGATCAACATGAAAGGGAATCGTAGGGATTTTTTTGTGTAGCAGCCTTGGGTTGTAGGGATGTGACTCATGGGAGCATGAGAAAGGTTATATAATTAGTAGATATGATATTGTGAACATATTATAGTTTAGATGAGATTAAGGAGAATAGTGGAATAAGAACCTAGAATAGGGTTTTTAGTGGATCAATATACCTTAGAGGTTGAGAGTAATGGTTTTAATTTCTCTTCAGGGAAAATCCCAATGTGTAAAGTAAAGTAACCATTTGTTAAGAACAATACCCTTTTTTAATAGTATTAAATATATATACATGATTCCATTGAGAATGTTTTGTGTTCTATGGGAATATTTTTCATATTGTGGTGTGATATGGACCTTAGAACCCAGTTGTCACAAGATTGACCATGGGTCATTTGAGTTTCATTGTAAAAGGCCACACTTAGGGAATGATCTAGAATAAAAAAGGATTGTGTAGAGGGAAATAAATGTGATATTGTAAATTATGTATCATGTTTCAAGGGATTACTTTAATAAAATATGTATGGTGTGGAGACCCCACTGGTTGTTGGAGTGTTCTACCCTCCCTTCTTCTGAATTTGATTGAGCATCAAACTCTATATTCCTTGTTCACATGGTTTCTTCAATGGTCAGTATTTTGGGATGACACTTCTATGTGAGCATTTCGGTCATGTCTTATTATGTTATGTAATGCACAAGGCTTACACTATCTATATCATAAGTATTAGTTATACAAGAAATGAAGGGAATGAATATATTGTGGGCTTCATCGAAAAGGTTATTGTTATATTACCCCCTTTTCGGATGTTCTATGTATGAAATGATAATGATTAGACAAAAATTGTTATGGAAAAACGATACCAATGAGTATTATGATTTTATTTTTTCTCGATATTACAGTGAATACTACATTTATAAATCAAATTTTGTTTTGTATGGAGTCCATGTCTTTGCATCAAGATCGAGTAGGAATTTTGTGTGATCTATGAGTTGTCAGATAAAGAGTTCCTCGGTTTGAACATATTGAGTGGAATTTCATATTTTTCATTTATGGAACCAATCATAGAACTTAAACAATATTTAAGATCATTCTTATGTTAAAAAAATTAGATGATTTTTTAATGCCTCTTATTTTTATGGAATCGTGATTAGGAGATTCGATTGCCTATTGATCAGGGAAGTTGAGTGTTTTAGGGGAATGCAAAGCATAGTAAGATGGACAAGTGTCTATGGATATAATTTGATGTTTTTCATAATGACACTAATTATTATGAATAAAAATAATCTTTTTGATTTAATTTAATTAATTATTGTTATAGAAAAATAGTCTCTCCCTTTGATATATTATATGAAATTTAGATGACCTTTATGTATCATTGCCATTAATAAAACAGTAATTGAATAGTGGTCACATGACTAGTATAAAAGTAGAGTTTTTAACAAATTATTTGAACCCAAACAAAAGAATCGTTGGCCTCAAATAGTATAATTATATCTTATGAATCCCATTTCTCATAGAATTCATGGGAGATAAATTTTCTGGGAATTTCTCTTAGCCACGACCAAGTTGATATCTTGCAACATAAGCATTAGCAAAAGGTTTATGGGAGAAGTTCATGCTCATTGAGATCCGGACCCAAAATGTTCACCGAATGACCCCATGAAATCCCCACCAAAGAACTCCTCGCCCATAGGGAATAGGCTGGTGTATTAAAAGGATATGTATCAAGAGCCTAACAATATAAATAATTAAAATTTCTTTAATAAAATAATGAATATATTTTAATCATATTATTGTTACTTAGTAAATGTTATTTAATGAAAAAATTGTAATTTTGTTTAATATTCAAATGAAATTAATGTATTTATGTAATAAATAATATTTTATTAAAAAATTATTAGTAAATAATGTTTATTAATTATAAATTTTCATACAATTTTTATGAGGTAAAATGTAATTTTTTAAAAGGGTTCAATAAAATGTTATTCTGAAAAATTATTTCATTTTCATTAAATGTCAGCATGTTTTTTAAAAGTGAAAATTCAACTATTTTGGAAATTATTTGTATAAAATGATTATTATTTTTTGAATGAGGATGTAATTATTTTCCCTAGGAGAATTTTTCATAATTTTATGAGACGGTGGAAATTTGGTGTAAAAATAAAATACAATATAAATATACTTTGTGTTTTTTGACATCAAAATGAACCAAAACTAATTTAATAAGTAATTTATATAGGATCCACGAAAAAAATTACATTTTCAATTTAATATAATTTCATTTATTTCTATATTATTTATTTTTATAGCCATTATGGATCCTCCAAGAGTTGTAATACATTAAAAAAATTTAAAAACATTTTTAAGAGTGTTAATCACCTCCACATCACCAATTGTAATGTTTTAAAAATATAGGCCCTCTGCCTGGTAAAATAATTGAATCCAATTCTAGTTGGAAGAGACAATGGGAAAACATGGGATGGTTTTTTGGATTTGGATACATTATAATGATGAGTCAAAAAAATAAATATTAATGAAATCCCCCTCCATTCTTATATATACACACTGAATCCCCCATTTCACTTTAGTAAAATTACATGGAAAATGTACAAACAATTCCCTGCACTCCCTATATTCCTACAATGTCACCCCAATATTTGATGAACCTCCTCCCAATCCTTTTGAGTGACACATTCTAGTAAGTGTTCTATAAATTCTAAAATTTATTCATGATTCATTGTTATGTTACACCTTAATTTTCCATTTCCTTAGTTTTGGACATGTATTTACATTTACATATTATTATGAATTTCATTTATAAGTTATTATATACCATTTTTCTCTCATCAAACTGTTTTATGAATTTTTATTTTACATCGTTATGCTAATGAAATTACATGATTATTTTCCATTTTCAAAAAATTTTGTAGTTAATACCATGATCATTTCTATTATGTGTATCCACCTATTTGGGACATACATGTATTTATTCGACCCTACATGATCTAAGAATAATTTATTATTATGAATGGGTCTATATTTTATTGCCCTAGGAGGCACACATAAGTATGAGTTTTAAATGAAAGTAATGGGTTCGCCTAGGATTAGATAGAATTGAAATTCATTTGTTAACGATTAGTTTCATAATGCGTCATGTTGGGAAAGGGGTTTTACCTAAATACCTTATGTAAATTTTCCCCCTAATATTTCTTAGTGGGATTAGACTTGACTTATGTTTATGATTAATTGTTTAATGTTTTTTCCAAATTTCCAATTTTATGACTATCATGATATATGATGAATTATTATTCATGTTCCGTTTATGCTCCATTGACATTCCTATTATCAAAAATTTATTATTATTTTAAATTTATTCCATGTTTATTCCCATACTGGGGTTCATTACTCACCTCTTTATTATGTATATATTTATGTTATCCAATTTAGTTTTAAGTATTAACTAACATTTTGATCAGGTTAAAAAAGTTTTCAATAAATATGCTCTTTTGAATGTTCTATGTTGTAATGTAATATACCTAATTTCACAAAAAAAAACTTGACCTATCAATATTATAGTTTCTATTAATTGTAATTTTATGTAGTAATCATTTTTATATGGTAAATAAAAAGTAGGGCTTTGTAGTAGTTAGTAGAGGGTAATTTATTTATTTTTTGGATTAGGATTATAAAACATTAGCGAACGACGTAGGGATAAGACTACGTATAAGAAAACGTATATAAATTTTGGTTATTAAGGAATTAGTTCTATATCATGAAAATAAGTCCCTATTAATATAGTACAAGTGTATGTGGTTCTTGCATATATTTACATAGTGGAAACAACTCCAACATGATGTTTTGGGCCTTACTCGAGGAAACTTTATACGTGAAAATTGGCCTTACTCCAAAATTGGATTGAATCAATTGGGGGATATTTTTTTCTAAATTTAAAATCATATTTTGAAACATAATTATGTGAAAAGAAAATTAATATAAGAATATCTATTTGGAAATAGATCATTGATAACATAACATGAATCCTAGAAACTTGTAAGTTACAAAGATAAATGTAATTTATACCTTATCTGTCTTAATTCATTGGATTCCCCTTTATGTGTTTAATATTTTAAAATAGTCATCCAAAATATTTCCTTTATTCTTTAAAATGGATTTTAATAGATGAAGTTGGGTTAATAACCCATGTGAATGTTAATGTCATGACTGCCCCAATGAGATGCCCAATCTGATGGAAGCGGGAATCAAAAACATTTTCAAGATACTCTCTCATCTAACTCAAATTATGAGCTGAAAAATGGATTGAGTTGTTTTCCCAACCCTCCCTAAGAGACAAAAAGACATAATCTAGAGGCACTTTGGACAAGGGCCGCCTAATTTCAATAGATCATCAGATCCCTTATTCACAGATCAATAGAGAAAATCCATTAAGATGATCTTCTACATCCTTCAATATTCTAAATAAGAGATGATTATTCTAGATATTATCATATGGATGGAGAAATAGATCATTGTTGTACAATAATCATGAATTTGAATCCCATGGTTGAGAATAAAAAAATTTATTTGAAGGATTTATAGAAATTTTTTTCAATAAATATTTTCCTCACACTCTCTATATTAAAATGGAATGGTATTTCTTGAAAATACGAAAAATTATGACGAATGTATTAGGGTGTATGATGAAATATTTATAAAACATCATTGATACACATTCATATTTTTTCTGACCCCTGAATGTAAAGTTGACCATTTATTTGGTGGCTTAAATCCTAGTCTATGAAAAGCTCTAGCGATCCACAAATTTGATAGATTTGAAGAAATTATTTGATGTTCCCTCAATGTCTTAACAGAGATTAGATAATACATTGGTTATTATGGGTTTAAGATATGGAAATTAGAGTTTAATTATAGAGTATAACGGATAAATCCAATTATTATATAAAATTTAAACTTCCCTCTTTTTAATGGCGTGGAATGAATCACCCTTAAAATATCCTAAGAGGAACAAGGAAATTCTTTATGTGTAGAAGAGAAGGGAACCTAGACACTGATTTTTTACTAGAGTAACCCACAAATGTTAAATATGAAAAAATTGATGTGATGAAACCTCATTTTTTGATCAATTCCCTCAATTTCAAGGATCTAGGGAACATTGTGTATGGGTACACTAAGGCAATGGTCTACAAAGGAAACCAACAACCTCAAATTAAGTATAGGAGATATTTTTCAATAAAAACCACCAAGGTGGATGCTACCAATAATGTGGTGATAACTATGATAGTTATTAATTCTAGGATAATGAAAACAATTTTTTATTTTGTTTATATATAATTCTTAATATCACTAATGTTTAGTAGAACTATTTAAAACCCATGAGAAATAATTGAAGTAGAGATATCTGTTAAATTGAAAATTAAGGAAATTTTAAGAACCAGAGTGTATAACTCCGTCCCTATTTATATTTTTGGGATAATTTGATGCAGTTATAGTAAAGTATTTTCTTTACCTCTATAGAGTCAACATAAATTTCCATGGGATGGAAACAACTCTTCATATGGGGAATCAACCACTGGCTCTATGATTTTTCAAGGAGTATGGTGAACCTTATTTAGAACCATAATCTCAATCTTGGGTATTATTACCATATTAGAGGGTGTATCTAGATCTAATTATTATGTTTAAGGAAAAAAATATTGAATATATGCATATTGTGGGGGAATATGCTAATGTGTTTCCTGAGGAATTGCATGATCTTCCTCTTAGAAGAGATGTTGAATTTTCTATCAAGTTGATACCTATGGAACATCCAATTTCCAAAACCCTATATAGAATGTCTATTTTAGTACATGATGAGATGATGAAACGACTGGAATAGAATCCGGTAAAATGGTTAAATTTCCCATGTTTTATTCCATGGGACATATCGCCCCTCTTCCATAAGCAGAAGGTTGGTTCAATGACATTTTCCATGGAGTATCAAGATCATAACAAGATAATGATATTGAAAAATTATCCACTATATTTTATTGAAGAAATATTCGATGAGCTACATGGTTCACAATACTTCTTTATGGTTGATATTCAGTCAATATATTATCAAGTACAGGTGAAGAATGGAGATATCCATAATAACCATTTTCATATACGGTATGAAATCATTGAGTTCATAGTCATTCCATTCAGACTCAATAATGATCCTGAAATCTTCATGGAATCTATGAATAATGTCATCAAAAATTATATTGAAATACTTGTAGGTGGATTTATAGATGACATTCTAATACACTCTAAAATCGGGGGGGGGGGAGAATCTGACCACTATGTTAAAGGCCATGAGAAAGGAGAAGATTGATAAAAAGTACAACAAATATGATTTTTGGATGAAGGAATTATCATTAATAGGGAATAAAATCACAATTATTGGGATATATATTACTCATTAAATGAGAAAATAAAATTAATGATTTTGAGACAAACATATGTGACTGATATCCATAGACTCCTCAGGTTAGATTTGTTTTTCAACTATTTCTGAAAAATTTATCATGATTTTCAAATGCTCTTACCAAGATAACTCAAAAGAGAGTCATGCTTTCTTATAATGAAGAATGCATAGAAATATTCATGGAGTTGAAAAGGAGGATTATCGTTTCTGTTGAGATCACACTACCCAAAAGGGGAGAACCTTTATTTATTTTCATCAGTGCTTCAGATAAATATTGGGTCGCGTGTTGATGAAAATTGATAAAGTCATCACCTATGACACAAGGATGTTGAAAATTCATTATCAAATCAATCACATGTATGATCTACAGTTCGAAACATTGATATCTGTATTGTAAATATGGAGGAATTATCTCTCTATGGATAAGTGGGAGATATGTACATATCATAAGAGCCTCAAATATATATTTACATAAAATGAGTTTAAAATGTGCATGCAATTATTGTTAGATATCATGAAGGACTATAAATACTCTATCCACTACAATCCTGGTAATGAAAATATGGGGGAATTTTATCAACAAAAAAAGGATCCAAAAATTGTATCATTGATGATAATTTTAAGGGATTTAACTTCCTATACATGGAAAGGATAGTCATGGGAATCATAAATAATGGAACATCATCAATTATTTACAAAAATATTTCTAAACCATCTCTTCTGTATAGGATGAAGGATGATCAAATGGATTATGTAGGGAATAATATGAATGTGGAAACTATAAGGAATGTTAAATACTTGGATCACAATATTAATGAAGATGTAATTTTGATATTTGGGTCAAGATTATGTGTTCCATAAAATACTATGTTTATAAAAGAACTATTGTATAATGCACATAGTTGGAAATTATCCATTCACCCTAGAAACAAAAATACATATCGATATCTTAGAGAGAACTAATGGTGGGAAAACATGAAGAAGGAGATCGCTGAATATACATAAAAGTTCTTAGTAAGTCGTAAAATGATGGAAGAAAGGCATAATTCTAATGGGAGGATGAAACCGTTACCCATACGAGCATGGAAATGGGAATACATCACAATAGAATTTTTCACCAGACATCCAAATATATCAAATGGAAACAATGATATATAGGTTTTTGGGGATCATATTAGAAATACTGAACACTTCATCATGATTCGAGAGGATTTATTACTAGATCAACATGCACAGATATACATCAATGAAGTGTTTAAGATGCATGGAGTACCACTACCTATTGTGTCTGATATTGATACATGATTCTCCTCTACGTTTTGCAAAATTTCCAGGTTGTTGTTAACACTGACATGAAATTCAGTACGGCATTTCACTATCAAAATGAAGGCCAATTTTAGTGGAATATCCAAACATGTGAGGACTTGTTGATAACATGGTCAGTTGAATTCAAGGGAGATTAGGACCAACATCTTCCTCTATTCATATTCTCTAAAAAAATATTTTCAACTTGATCGTCCAAATGGCTCCATATCAAACTTTTTATGGGAAGAGGTGAATAACACTATAATGATGGGATGATTTTGGGGAATGAAAAAATCTAGGTCCATAATTGGTTGAGGAAATGGGGGAGAAAATTAATAACAATCAACATAAAATCAAGGGTTCTCATAGTTGATAGAATACCTATACTGATAATAATTTATGATATATTGAAATTTCTGTTGGAGACACGGTATTATTCTACATATCTCCATGGAATAAGGTGATGATATTTTTGATGATTGGAAAGTATATTCCAAGGTAAATCTATTATTTTTAGATCCTTGATCGCATTAGAGTTGTTTTCTATCAACAATAACCCCCTCTAAAACTATCTCAAGTACATAATTTATTCTATGTATCCCCTTGGATAAATTACATCAAATAACACTTAGATGTACTCAATCAATAGGTCATACCATTGAAGAATGATCTTCCCTATGAATAGCATCCAGTGATGAAATTAGCAAATAGAGAAAAATTTCTATGAAAAAATAAAATTCCTCTCATAAAAGTGTTTTGTAGAAACAAAAATATTGACCAAGAAACAAGGGAACTGAAGGAGGGGATGAATTAGAGTTACCCTAATCTATTTTATTGTCGGCGCATAAACTTTTTAGGGATAAATTTCTAAACCATTGAAGATTGTAATGACCCAAACTATTTGAAATAAAATTATCATTATTTATTTAATTAAACATGATGTGTTTGTTAAACAAACAATAATTTTGATTTATTATATACAATTTATATAATCGTTAATTATCTTTACAATTAATAATATAGATATTGAATTGTGATCTCAGACAAGTAGAATTATAGGTTTTTAAAAAAATCATTTTAACATATGAAAAGGATGTGATGGCCTCAACTAGTATGATCATACACTTTGAAGACCATTTATCAAAGAATCCTAGAGAGATTGAACTTCTAGGATTTTACCCTAACCAATCCCATGATGACATCCAAAAAGATAACCATGAGCAAAACCATTAATGGGACGAGTTCAAGCTCATAGAGATCACTACCCAAACAATGTTTGTCGAACGACCCCATTAAGGCTAGACCATCACATAACACACACTTAGGGTGTTTGATAATGCATTAATCGTATATTTATTAATACCATATTAATATAATTATTTACATTACATTTTATAAACTAATTAATATATTTACATTGTAATATAGTTACTTTGTAATAAATTTTAAAATCACAATGTGTATTTTTTGTTAATACAAACATTTAATTATGTATTTATTAATAAATGAATATTATATTTTAAAAATATTTAAATTTTATAATATTAATAAATAATTTCTATCAAATTTAAATTTTAATATAATTTTTATGACCTCAAATGTAATTTTTTCTAAGTGTTTTTGAAAATAAAATTGTCAAAAACCAGTTATTTTTAATGAATGTCATTTTTTATTTTAAATGTGAAATTAATCATATATAAGAAATTTTTTAGATAAATTTTAAATTATTTTTTGGAATTAGGTTGATGACATCATCCCACAGTGAATTTTTCAAAACATTAAGTGATGGTTTATTTTTTTTTGGTAAAAATGAAATAGTGTATAAATATATATTGTTTTTCATGACATCAAAATAAACCAAAAATTATGTAATAAGTAATATAAATAGGATAAATCACCAAATAAATGTTTTCCTTTAAATAATGTGATTTTTTGTTTATTTTATTTTTTATGTAACTCCATTATGAATCATCTAAGACATATTATATTTTTTTTGGTTTTAAAACCATCTATTTAAGAGCATGACTAACCTCCACATCACCAATGGTAGTATTTTAATACTTTTTTCCCATAAACATATAAAATAATTTAATACAATCCCATTTAGTTGAAAATATGGTAAAACCCCATGAGATGGTTACTGGTTTTGGATATTTTATTATATAGAGTCCAAAACCAAAATAATAAGGAAATCTCCCTCATTTCCTAAATAAACAAAAAAAATCCCCCATTTCCATTAAGTAATAATCCTTTTATAATGCCCAAAATCTTCCCTACTCTCTATAGTTTCCTAAAAAGGTGCAACCAAGATTCCAAAACCTTCCTCCTAATCCTTTGGACTCACACTATAAGGAATGGGTTCATTCATTCCTCCTCTTTCTGTATGTTTATTTATTATATTACCCCTTAGTTTTCAATATAATTTTATTGGGAAATGTATTTACATGTAAATATTACATTAAATATAATATATAAATTATTATATACCCCTTTCACTATCTTCAACTGATTTTATAAAATTTTATGTGATGTCATTATGTTGCCAAAATTGCATCACAATTTTCCATTTGAAAATAATTATGCATTGAATACCATCCCCATTTATCATCATGTGTATTGAACATTATAAAAATATATTTGTTTTATTGGGGACATAAATTTAATTATTCAATATAGCGTGATCATGGAAAAATTATGATGATGAGTGAATCCATGATCGTTAATCTATGTGGCCCACTTTGGCATGACATGGAAATGAAAGTGACTAGTGCGCCTTGAATGGTATTTTGCACCAATGAATTGTTTAATGGTTAGTATCAAGATATATCACATTTAGATATGGTATTTACCAAATTATTTTATGGTACTTTTTACCCCATGGTTTATTCACAGGTTTATCTATGGAATTTTTTGATAATGCAGCATTTTAAGATAATGCCACATTTCCCATGTTATGATTATCATGCTATATCATGCCTTCTTATGAATGTGACTATTTTGATCCATTTATACTACTATTTTATCACATGTATTTCCATCAACACATTATTCATTGTTTATTCCCAAACTATGTTTTATATCTCACCCCTTTCTTATGTATGTCCTCCGGTTATCCTATGCAGTGTTAAGTACAAAGTAACATTTTGATCATGTTAAATATTTTTCAACAAATATGTTGTTTTTTATGTTTGGATTTTTTATGTAATATACCTAATTTACAAGAGACGTAGAAATATCAATCTACATGGTTTTATGGAGTGTAATATTATGTAATAAACCACATATAAATGTTAAATAAATAGATTGGTGGATATATAATATGATTGAAACTATATCAAGATCATTTTTAATGGTGTGGATGATGTGTTTTGATGAAAAACCCAGATATTTTTATGGAATATTTGGTGCATTTAGTCTTAGAGTATTGGTCATGAATATATGTATAGTTTTCTTAAGAGTCAAAAATTAATAATTATATTGGACTCTAACAGATTGATAGGAAATTTATAAGCATTCACGTGGACTTATTTTAGATATTAATCATAGTGGTGGGAGGTTATTAATGGTCACAAAATAAAAAAGGATTCTCATCGAATGAAACATAAATTGTTATGGGAAATATCTAATTCATATTACTAATCTTCATGGGCAAGAAACTAGTAGTACGGTCTCAAATCACATTCATTGGAATCAAATTCACCATTAATAAATATTAGTACCAAATAAATGAAATTAAAATAAGAATCCAAAATAAATAGTGAAATTACATAAACATATCAAGGAAGGAAAGTAGAAATCATATAAACCCAAATAATAAATAAATAAATAAAACATTTCATTATATCATTCCATATACTGATACATATATATCCTCACAAAAAATGAAAAACTAATAAAAACTCACCCAAATACCTAAAAAGATCTCTATGTGATACTTTATTAATATGCACATACCATGCTACTCTCAAAATTTAAAAAATAGGATTAAGGCCAATATAGGGAACCTAAAAATAAATATATAATAAAATCATAAATTAAATATTGTATATAGGGTGAGGGAGAATCTTAGATTATTAGGTGATCATAATAGAGTTTGTGAAATTCCTTACAGATAGAATTTTATTTTATAATAGTTTGGAAGAAATTTAAAAAATCAGTTTTTTAATCTAATAATAAAAATAGATATCATATCCAGAATCATTTATTCAACATCCATTTCCTTTTCATGTTAAATGAAAAAACAATTGTGGGAAAAACATTTATCAGACCTCATCCAATTATTAATTAAAACCTCTATTTAAATAAAATTCAATTAATAATACCTTTATAAATACCAATTTAAATTTCATTAAAAAAATTAAATTGATATATAAAATGTTAAAATGATAATAAATCACTTAGGAATCATGTCACAAAATAAGTAATGACAGAATATGTTCTACTGCCAATCATGCTAGGGAAAACAATGAGGAAGCTCCCTAATAAAAATTATCAAGTAGACATGGAAAATTCTTAAAAATATCAGAAGGTGACCCTAGAAAATTTTAATTTGTATCCATCTATAAGGTTATCAATGAATTCTTATTTTTATGACTAACCAAATACCTTTATCCAGATCCATCGGTGGTACTACCCTATTGGACTGGGTACATACAACTAAACATGGGATCTAGTCTATCTAATTAAGAATAGGTAGAAACATTATATCATCCATCAATAGGATTTCAAGTATCCACATCCACGAAAATCAATAAGAGGTGGTAAATCACAAGAATTGATAATCATAAGATAAATATCTCACCGTACCTCCTAAAACAACGCTAGAAAGAACCGTATTCAAATATCATTAACACAAAAATGTGAAAAAACATCTCCCTTAGGGGGTTATAATTCAATAGGACATTTATAAGGTGTCACGGTTTCAAACACAATTTATAAACCACAAAAAATATCAAAACATTACTTTATTTATAAGGTCCTTGAAATCTAATCCATTTTCTAATGGTCTGAAGATCTATTTTCAAATCATTATTTGAAATCCAATATTTAAAATAAATTTCTAATACATGATTTTATATAATACAATTAAAATAGTTGTAAATTTAAAAGGTAATCAAAACATATTTCATTAGAATCCCATAAAGAATAAAACACCTATTTTCAATTCCATGAATGACCTAAACAATGTTAAACACACTTTCAAATTGAAAATTTTCATTAGAAAAACAAATTCAACATTTCTAAAATATATGTAAGTTCACATATGACATGAAATTCTTAGTAAGAGCATTATTCCAAGGGATAAACCCCTTAAAGACATTATAAAATCAATTTAAATGATCTTAAATAGGAATTATTTATCCACTAAAACATTTATCAACATCATGATTCAATTGAAAATCCATTTTATGAAATTAAAGAAACACATACCTCGATTCAATGACAATCAATATGGAAGTCATTTACTATAATGATAGAAGGTAAAACAAGCCTCCTTGTGTCCTAATAAGTTAACTAAAATAAAAAACACCCTAAAAGAAAACACCAAGAATGAAAAAATATATCGAGTTAATCCCAATGGGTTTCAATATAGGGAATAATCAACTAATAACATAAGGGGGGAGAAGAAGAGAAAATATGAAATAAAGGAGGGATAACCTTGGTTTTCATCATTAAAAATTAGGATTAGGAGGTAATGATTCCCAAAAGGAAGGAGCATGGGCCTTTGTAAAAAGTTCCTAGGACCTGTCACATGAGAGGGAGAAGGTAAAAGGTTTGAAAACCCATTAATTTGATCTAAGGGTAATTATGAAAACTCAAAATTAAAATATTGGGAAACTCACATGGCCTAGATACAAGATATGTATAATTTTTTTCTAATAATGTTTCAGCTATGATAATAAAAAGAACCTCTCTATAGTTTGGTTTAATGGTTTATAAATCATTATCCAACCATGTAAAACAACTCCGGTAAACTGTAGAGACACATCACATACGTGTCACATTATTTTCATAACAATGTGTATATAATGTTATGTTAAACTCTCATAGAAATGTAATCACGAAAATTCTTCTAGGATTCACCTTATCTATAAAATAACTATTATGGTCAAAACATGAATGTTGAAAATGAACTATAAATATCCACATGTAAGGGTACCCACATGTTTTTCCCAAACTGTGATCCTTACATACAGCACAGATTACAATTTGAAATATAAAAAATTAAACCCAAAATACAATAAATTTTATATTTCTCCAAAATGATTTTAATCATTATAATATAGATATTCCTATAGTGAAATTTGTTGTGATAAAATCCACATAATTTCACATTATTACTGCAAAAATTAATTAAAATAAAATTATTATCCTAAAATATAACATAACCACACACCATTGAATGATGTTATTCAGATAGTGAATAATATAAAGAAAACCTATGGAGGTAGACTATAAATCCAATGAAACTATTCAAATAGAATTGAAAAATATCCATAAACCCATATTGTGTGTCTAAAAGAAACTCTATACCATAAGAAATTAGGTTACAAAATTAATGTAGAACCACCATATCTCTCCATGTCATTTAGAAATTCATTAAATTGTGAGATGGGAAGAGAATGAAACATGGGGACAGAACATCACTACGAGAAACCATCATCATTAATTTCTAAATAATAAACTAAATACAATGAAAACAAGCACTATGGAATATTATCAAACATATATTGGAAACATGATCATATATGGTATTATCGTCATTAAAGAAGGTTCCATCACTAAAACAACAATGCATCCTATCAATAAAGATCTCAAGTAACAACTCATAAGAATTATAAAACAAAGAACATGGGATTTAGACATGGTTCACCTTACTCTAGGGTAAAATAGAACTTAAATCTTGAAACACCATCCCACGGTGATGCTAAAAAGGATGAAACCATTTACTGATTATCTCTATGATGTAATTACCTATCCAAGTTAACATATAACCTATCGTAGGGTCTCCCATGATAAACCTATAAAGAAAAAAATATAAAAATGGACGTAAAATAACAAAATAATAGGTCTTGTGTATGGATAATATCCAACCACAATTAATTAACAAGATCACAATAACCCGTCACTATTTAAAAGAATAACTAAAAAAGAATACTCTACTAATCATTATACACAAAAACCAAGAGGCATACACACTAATCCAAAATTTAGTACCCAAAAAAAACCTATGAAATCATTGTCTCATACTAGAATTAAATCACCTAAAACAATGAACCAATTTATGAAACCCACATAACTCTTTGGAAAAATTAACAATACTCACTATAATGTTCAATTCCAAATTAAAATCACCAAGAAGGAACTATAACCAAACAATGACATCAATAGTTCCAAGATAACTTCAATTTGATTAAGACTAATCTAAAATTATAAGATGAATAACAATTTATATAACTACTACTTAACATGGTTTCTAGGAAGAGCCTCAGACAAAGAGAATTACACCTTAGAATATTGAGAAAATTTTATCTTTTACTAAAACAAATTCAGTGGAATAATCAAATAATAACAAACATAAACGTTGATGTTCAAGTCCCTAATTCAAATTAAATAGTAATAATATTTAAGGAACAACAAAAAATTCTTTTTTCCAAAATTAACAAATTTCAAAAACACTCATATGTTAAATGGAAAAATTTAAAACATCTAAACTCAATTTAAATTTACAATAGATAACATTTCAAAAAAAAATTCTATTTAATTTTCATTGAATGAAAATTCAGTCATGTTAAAACATTTCCAAAATTAACCTCAAATCTATGTCCCCCTTTTAAAGTCTTCATCCCATTTCATATATAACTTTTTAATATATTTACTTTTAAAATACTGTCATTTTAAATTTCAAAACATCCAACTTTGAAATTTAACAATTAACAAACACTGATATATAAAATAATTACAAATCTCTATTAAAAGGAATCCATTTAACTCAATTTAATAAAAAAAGGAAACTAAATTAAAAAAATTATTTACATTACTCTTACATAATAAAAAATTTGATAAAAAATAAAACAACCCTTCAGAACAAATTTTATGATTAAAAAAACTAAAATAAGAAAAAAACTAATTTCACCACCCCAAAAAACGTTTTTAAAAAATCCTAAATAATATGGGACACAACTAAGTATCTAGGAATAAAATAAAAAAACTATTTTAAATGAAATTTAATTCTCCCTTAATTAACTTCAAAACAATGTTTGGAATCATTGGGATCAAACTAGGAATAAATTGTCTATGAAAACAATGCCCAATGGAGAAGTATCACTGTGATCAATTTGACAACATGGGCTAGTAAAGAATGCGTAAACCATGCTAAAAGATCTTATATGTTTCCAAACACACATATACACGCACCACATAGATTACTAAACCATGTTGGAAAACCATGAAATAGTAGTTCCTTCCCCAATATCACCAATGATAACAAAAATGATCCCAAAAATCAATGAATTACTAAATTGGGATCAAATCATCTTCTCAAAATACAAAAATCCATCACAAATATCTAAAATAAACTCAAAATATTTACTCAAATACCAAAAAACACATGGAAACCCCAGAGTCAAGATGTAAAAATTCCCATGAAACTGTTCCATTCACCTACCTTGTGACCTCTAATGATGATCATAGTCTCTATACAACCTCTGAAGCCCAAATAAAAATTGCTCATGATCTGATTTCATTTTTCCAAAAACCAATGAAGGGATTATTTCTATTGGAAGATCATTATAGTTTGGGACATATGTGTGGTGCATTTTTAATTTCCCCAAGTTGAAAACTAGTCCTAGTGTATCAGTGAAAATCCATGTGAATTAATTAAACCATAATAAAAAATGCATACAATCAAAGTAATCATTAGAAATGAAATTATACATTCTATAATTGGAACTAATTATTCAACAACCAAATCCTATAAGAATGAAAAATAAATTCATAAGAAAATTTAACCAAGGTTATTTTCTCTTTGATTCTATATATTCATACACTGAAAAATAAAAATAAAATAAAAGACCAACATAGCCCCTTCCAAGAACCCCATGTAACCTGTAGACACTATCCATATCTCAAAAACCTATAAAACTAAATAATACATTTTAATAAGATTATAGTATGGAAAATTAAATGAAATACATAATCAATTCATGTTGTAAATAGTGAATGCAAGATGTGTAACAAACTGATCCAAATATGTAAGAACTATAATGTATTTATAATTACCTGTAGATGAAAATTATTTCCTAGATATTTTGATGTAAAATATGAAAAACATGTTTTCTCATATCATATTCAAAACCAATATCACATCCATTAACATTTATTAAACTTCCTTTTATTTTTCTTATTAAATGAAAGCAATCACATGGAAAAAAAATTTATTAGAGAATATACCATATTTTAAAAACCACCTATCCAAATCAACATTAAGATATAGACACATTATAAGAATATTTTCAAAATATTTAAAATAATATAAAAAAAGGAAAATGATGATGTTTTAATATATCAATAAGCCATTGTGGCATTAAATAGCCAACGAGATATTACACTGTAGTTTCAATCAATAAAGGGAAAGGGAAAGGAGGAATTTCCTTAATTAGAAAAATCAAATAAACATGGGAAATTACTAAACATCTCATAAGGTGACCACATACATATTCTATTTTTAATAATTCATGTGAATACAAGATTATTTTTAGGCTATAACCAATCAGTTTCCCTTAATTGGACCCCCCAGTGTCACTCCCCCTATTCCCATTGTATATCTATCCACATTTGGGATCTATTGCATCTAATTGTGACTGTTTAGTACCTATAGTTATTCCTTCACAAATATTACTAGGATCCTAGTGTATTTCAATCAATATATGATACGAAATCACACCAATCAATTATTTAAAATTAGTAAATCTCTCCTCACACCACACTCTATCTCATGAAATAGACCAGATTATATATAATCTCTGCTAAAATAACAAACAATAACCCCCTAAGGGGTCTTAAATCATAAGGGTCTCATGGCGATATTATACACACTACCACACCATTTGTAACAAAAATAAAAAGTTACAAATAGATCATTATTTAAAATGGATTAGTAGGCCAAACCATTTTCTAATGGTTTCGAGTTACTTAGTCAATCAATAATTTAAAATCCAATCTTTAAAAACCATTTCTAAACCATGATTTAAAATAATCCAATTTATACCAAATATGTTATCTTGGGAATCAACCTTATTTTCATTAAAAATACAAATAGTATTCATGATATAAAAGAGGTATAATAATTTTCAATCAGAAAACCTAAATTAAAACCAAAATTATTGAATTTTAAAATACTAGGAAGTTTAATTTCCAAATAAATTAATAGAAACATCAATATATCAGTTGATAAACCCATTCAATCCATTATTAAATCCATTAAAACTATCTTAAAAGGGAATAATTAATCTGATAAAACATATAGAAACATACATCATCAAACACCATGTCATTTTATGAAATAAAAAAAACATACCCCTATTCAATGAAAATAATGTTGAATACCAATTCTTATGGTGAATGATTCCAAAAAAATAACATGTGATATCCCATAACCGCTTACTCAATAAATTTTTTTGAACTCGTTGGCCACATTACCTCAAATACACATCCCCGTATGCTAGAGGACTCTGACTAGTAGTGTGGGATGAGGGTGTTTCCATGGGGATACTATGACCTCTGAACAGAGTGTATCATAGTAGAAAAATAATAAATGGATAGTCACTAGAATCAAAATAATGATTATCTTGAGAATTGGATTATTTACATATCTAGACATGATAAATAGACTGAAAATAATAATCAAAATTGTATACAAAATGATGTCAATTTAATTATGTTATAGAAAAAGGAACATGATTACATATAATGAAATTATCTCAAAATAAAAAAAGAAACAAAAACTATCTCAAATAGCATCATGATACTACGATTGAAAATCTTCATGAGCTTTGTTACTAAAGGAATATCAGTAATCTACGATTGGATGCTTTTCCTTGTCCCTACCTACATCCATTGATTATACCGAAGCACTAATTAACCACTTTTATAATGTTTGAAACATGTTATTAAATTATAACATAACTATATCCATATTTACGATATCATATAAAATCCTCTTATATTATTTCTTAAAAATATTTCATTACCATTGTGTCAGGTGTTAACTGCTTCATTTTCATATATTTGTTTTATCAGGTCAATCATGTTTCATATTGATTAGTTATATTTTATTCATTTAAATAATGATATAATGTTCCTAAATATTATATTCACTAATCATATATATATATATATATATAATTTATAATCACTCTTGAATGGTTTACATGGAGAATGTGTCTCATCGCGTCATAGACACGGTATGCGGTACATAGGCACAAGCGACGATATAATTATACTAATGTTAAATTGGTAAGTAATTGGATGGAAGATTAGGTATTATTTATTAATATAATTTAACATCTTTAATATTATCAATTTTACGCATCATTATAGAAATCCAAATATAGTGGTAATGAAAATAAAATTACACAAGAACATAGAGATGGTAAGTTGAACGTATGCACGCATGGTGATATCATTTTTGGTTGGATAGATAAAAGGTCAAATATTATTTTCCCATAATAATAATAACTTCTCAGAATATATAAGTCACTACTATTGTTAAATTACTATGAAAACAACAGAAGAAGGGTTAGTAGACGAACAATTGAACTTAGATGAATTTGTAAAGCAATTACATGTTGTTTAGTGTACTGCTGTTGAATATCCTAATTAGTAAAATAGAGATGGTATTTTTATAATACCAAGACATCTATAAGATAACTAATAATTTTGGGAGGAGAAATGTGTAGGGATTGGTCGATATAGAGGGATCAATGTGGTTTGAGGAAGTGAGAGAGGAGGTGGCTTTTTATATGAGAGAGGAGGGTCACTTTTGGAATCCTATACAATATTAAATGAATAGAATTTATTTTCTGATTTAATGTATCTAAAAGTTTGTTATTTAAAAAATAAGATTAGGGTGGGTCTAAATAATAAAATCCAATTATTTTTATACATGTTTAGTTCATATATTAACCTTACATATTGGTGTTAACATTTAGTTAAACACTTTAACTATTACTGTGACAACTTGAATTTAATATAGTTACTATAAAATGTCAACACCCAAAAGGGATCATTTATGACATATGAATAATTATTTTAGTTAATTGAGTGAATTTGATATTTATATTAATTTTATGTCATTCAATAAAATATTATTTATTTTCGTGTATAATTTCCCTCAATTTTGATAATATTCATTATATTTTTTAAAAATCAAAACAACATGATATTGTTCAACCAAAACATATAATATATCACTAAAATGCATTATGTATATATAAAATTCATGAATTTCATTAATTTTGAAAAATTATATTTATTTTTATACATTTATTATCATTTAATTTATATTTCCATTATTTAAACAATTACTGCATCATCACTAAGGAAGACATTAATTAAATTATTTTTTTACATAAAAATTAATAATAAATTATCATGATGAATATAAATTTTTTATCCTTCAAATGAAAATTTGTAGTTTAATTTATCTTCTTCATATTTCTATATTAAAAAATATTTAGTTATTACAAATAAGAGTATGAAATTTTTAACTTATTCTGAATTAAAATATAATAACGGTCAAATTCATACCCATGTTGCAAAAAAACATAGAAATTTCATAATAATATTAAATTTTATAGAATACCACTAATAAAATTAAATTAAGACACGTTTTTGGGTAATTTGATAAAATTTTCATATTATTTTTACCATTAATTTCACAATTTACCCTTAATATTGGTAAAAAATAACTCAAAATACTGTTAATAATATCCAAAATATTAATTTGATCATACTAGACACTAAATTTCATACATATTGTTTCCATTTATGTAAATTGTTTAAGATTATACTTCTAGAAGTGGCTAAATTTAGTTTACTAATAATCAAGTAGTCATGGCGAGAAGGTGGGTAAAAGAAAATGTTCAAAAGCTCAATAAGTTTTTATTTCCAATTTTAATGAATAAATGATCCCAATTACCTACAATGAATTAATAAATTTATTTTCTTTCTAATTTTATGTATAAATTAAAAATAGAATATAATAATTATTTAAACGAAAAGCCCATTTTGAACTACAATGGAGTATTTTTGTCTATTCACTAAAAAACGAAACTTCTCACGTAAATTAAAAAATTAAATATAAGATAATTTAGACATAAAAAATGATAAAATAATGTTATTTTTGAAAAATAATGTTTATAATATTAACAAAATTTAGTTTTAAAATATGTGTTCTATTAAATGGTGGAAATTTTACCCTTTCAAAAACTATACAGATTTATTCATATTTAATTGTCTAAAAAACATAACATGACTCCTAAAATTATATGGAATATATAAAAATTTAATAATTTGTTTTATACTATTAATAATTTCTAATTCATCTATAAGGTTATATCTTACAATATTAAATAACAACATTATAATAATGTACTATTATTTGGTAAAATCAGTCTTGGCTCTAATGGGAGCTATTGAATAAAGTATCTCTTTCTTGTTACACATGATAACACATTGTTTCGTGAATTACTAGCTATATAATAAATAAAACAATTTAAAGAAGAAATATATTTTAAATTTTGGGGGAGTTACAAGCCAGCTGACATCAATAAACTATTCCTTATAGAAAAAGGGTCAAATGTATAATCTAAGTGTATTTCAAAGTCATTCTACTAAAAAGATGTCTAACTATGTCTATAGGGAATGTCTATAATAAATAATAGGATATTAATGATTGGGGCCATAGGGAAGAATCTAAAGAGCCTCTTATATGAGGATATAACACATCATCCAAGGAGTGTATCCATCGAATTCTAATATCCAGAAATGAATTGATTGATTCAACAATTCTATACTGAGTAATTCACATAATAAAAAGATACATTACAAATTCCAAGGTGTTTAACTTCCTTGGAAACCAACCCAATGTATCAGGGTGGCGTCCTCTAGGGGCACAATTCATTCACTTGGGAATCCATGGTAGAATGAAGTTTAATAACACATTTATCAAAATAAGGTTTAATGTAAATAATAAGTAACATTCAATTATAAAATAATAAAAGACCGTGATATGGTCATTCAATTTTACAATATCAATTTAATTTAATTATTTAAATTTTATTTATAAAAAAAGGTCCATAGAGGTTTCATTCCTTTTTAAATGTCATTGTAAATTAATAAGATCCATGTGAAACATACATTACTTGTAAATAAAGAGTCACTAAATAATTTAATTTTTTTAAAAAACATTATGAATCCAAAAAAAATACAATGATGGTGTTTTAGTTAATATTATTAATGTTGTCACATAGGCATATACATTGAAAACCCTAGTCTGAATCATGTTGAGATCATTGATCTCAAATGATTGAAGGGAATAGTATTACGGTGTTTAGGTGTCTATTTAGGAAGATAAAATTAAGGATGATTGATTTTAGTGGAAAAAAGCAGGTGAAACCAATGCACAGAATGAAAATAAGATATATAAATGATTTGAATGCAGTAATTGTCAATGTCCATATACAATATCGCATTATATGGACACTCATACAGTATTGGTTTTTGATTTAGGAAAACCTGTTGAAATTTGTAAACAAAAAAACTCACTAAAAATAGGGAAAAAGTGCCTTCAAAAGAATCAAACAATGTATGGAGATATAAACATGGAAAATAAGAAAACAAATATTAGGAAATTTTTATAAGCTTCTAACAGAATCGATAATAATGGAATTAGAGTCTGGATGATGAGGCTAGCTCAAAACCAAGGTGAATTGAGAGGAAGCTCTCACTATGGGCGTTTGATGGATATCAATGAAGAAAAAGGGTGGATTTTGATTTAAGTATAATTTTAGAAGATGATATTTACATTCAAATTTAATGGGGAGTAGGGTTTGGGCACACATTTGGCCAAACCGTACACCAAATGTGAATCTCAACTATCTAAGGGAGAGACCATATTTCATGTTTAGGCACATAGTTAGACAAACCATGTGCTAAATGAGAATTTAATATTTTATAAAGTTTTTTTGTTTTTTAATTAGGCATGATGTCTCCCTCAAAAAATTGTTATAAATGCGATCCCATGTATATTTGCCACTTTTTTGTGTTTTATGGTTACAACTAAAAATTCAAAAAATAGTATTTATCAAAAAACATCAACTGTAGGCTATAAAAAATCCTCAGACTATACAAAATCCTTACATTTCCATTTTATCCTAAGAATTCGGTTAAAAAGAATGGATAACAAATATAAAGGTAAATACAACAATAAAATGCACTAGATTATAAAACTCGAAGACTAACAATAATTCTTTATACATAAAACTCGCAATAATTTAACACCCCAACAAAATAATAGAACCTAGAATCACCTAGGTTTCATTACAGATGGAAAACTAATGAAAATGGTAAGGGGGATAAGGAAAATATATAAATATAATGAAGAAGGATATTATCTAGCATTCCTTTTGGGAAAATGATCTAGAGGCTTAGAATCGCCAATGAAAATAGGAGGGGCTACCTTATAATGTGCATATGTAGAGTCACAAGTGGGGGAGAAGTGGAAACTAGTAAACCCCCTATAAATCATGGTAGGGTTATTTTTAGAAACCCAAAATTATTATTCATGGTAATTATATTGGTTTGACTACATGGACTTCAGAATAATGTACCAAAATTGAAGAATATAAGGTATGGACAAAACACCTCCACATGATTTGGCAACATGGTTTACTAAGCATGGACCAACCATAAAATCATCTTTGTAAAAATATAGATCAAAATCACATGATTTTAAAATGGATCTCCTAACCACATTCAATCCATGAAATATGAAACAATCAAGGAATTATAAGGCACACAAATACTCCTTATTTTCTCCCAAAACATGTGTTACCCATTCAGGTAAATATGGGCAGTTTCTAAATGAACTGGAATCTTCCCCACATAAGCCTACCATTGTGGTTTCTCTCAAATAAATTCACCAAAAATTTTTTGTTGAATTTTTTGATATAATTATAAATTGAAATCCAAAACATAATTTTTTAAATATAAATATTTATTTTAAATAATAAAAAAGTAATATTCATACAGTTAAATAACATGTGATAATAATGAACCATGAATTTTTGTGTCATTATTTTTAATTATTTTTTAAAATTTAGTGGCAAAGTAGGGGATATTTTTAAATGATGATTTTGAATCAGGGTTTTGAATGTCGTAAAACCAATAAGTGTGGGTTTTTTATGTGTTTGGTGAGCCAGGAGGTTCCTAGAATGGTTAGATGAAATCTAAAGGTTAATTTTAGGGTTTTTTGAATGTTTTATGTTGTTTTAGTCACAATTTATGATTATATTTTGGCATATAACATATTATATGTATTTTTTAATTTTAGAGTTTTTGAGATAGTCTTTGATATAGCTGATATAATAATATATGAATAAAATCCAAGAATTTGTATCCTTTTAAAAAATAGTTATGTCCCTATGTAAAAGGGTATCTAATGTAATGGGTCATCTTAATTTGAAAGAGTACATAACACATCCAAAAATTTTATTAAGGGTTGAAATCACATGGGATACGCAAGGGTTGGGAGTATGATATGTAAAAGTAAACCCTAATATGTAATGGTCAATTTTTAATGTGTAAGGGTTAACCATGTGATATTTAAAGGTATCCTATGATATATATGGTTACAGTAGTTATATAATAGTTACTCTAATACATGGTGGTTACAGATTCATAATGTATTGAAATAAATTTTTTGATTATTTGAGGTATCCTTATAATATATATGGTTTTTAATGAATAGGTTTTCAAATTTAATAATGGAATAACATAAGCGTTGACTGTTAAGATACATTAAGGTTGAAATTCATAAATTTTAAAATCCATTATATGATGCATAAGGGTACTCTGATGCTCAATGGTTCTCAAATTATATTTCATGGTTATGATGAATGATTTTGAAATATAATAACATATATAATGCATAAGGGTTATCTATAAGGGATACTTAGTTGGAACAAGGTGTGAGAGATATGTTTTAACTAGATGTCAAGACTTTTTGTAAATAAAATTCATGCAAGGATGATATTTTGTTGCATTAAAATGGAAACCCACATTGGGATTCATCGTATTTTGGATGTATAAAAAGTGGGAGGCTAAGATCATGCTACCATAAAATTATCCCTTTCATCCTCCTTCAACATTTGTGAACGAAAGTTATTTTCCACATCATTATGTTATGGATTATGATTTAACAGATTGGTTCGTCATCCTCGTGATTTACTAATTATTAATTAGTATTTTATTTAGTATTGGGGTAATGATTCCAACGAATATAATGGAATCATCCCAACCATTGGATCTTTTATATAGATGGATGGAGGTTTACAAAGAGGATTTATGATCATGTTTTATTGCAGTTTAATTTAAGATGTTATTGGTTGAAGTATTTAGGGATTTCCATCAATTTGGTAAATTTTCTGGATGAGTAAAAATGTGAAATTCAATATTATTAATGTTTGAGTTACAGTTAGATGTCGTGGGTTGTGAACACCCCTTTTCCTAGGTATTATGTTGGAAGATCCTATCTAGTGAGTATTTTATAGATAATTCCAATAAACATAAATTTTTATTAATAGTTGTAAATTTATACATCAATTATAATTTATTAATAATGTATTTAGTTAATTCTTGATAGAGTTTTAGCTTTTTGTTTATGGGAGAAGGCATATTTAGCATGGAAGATATTTATAACGTACCAACCAATGCCAAATAGAGTAGCCAACCAAACATGTCCAACACATGATATGTGAACAATAGGATAAAAACAGTCCAAAATATAAGTAAAATAATATATACTGTCAAAGTACAGAGTAGAAATATAAATTATACACTAAAATATGAATAATTCCTACCAAACAAGCGAAATAATTAGGTAATTCAAATACCTTTTTAGCCAACAGTCACCTCCAAATCAACCTAAACCTAATTAACAATCAATAAGAGTAGCCATCATGATACAAGATGATCTTCCCTTTACATGGATCCAATAATACATCATATAAAAACACCCAATGATAAATTTTGGGTGTGAATCAAAGCCCATTAGGATACCTACAAATATTCAATAAAATGTATATATCAATAATTCAACAATTATAGATCAAAAAATAGTTTTATGTATCATTTTTATAAAATAAATCCAATATTAAATCATTTTTTCATTGGTTTCACAAAATAATTTCCCATTATCAAACCAGAAATATGGTATTCGGAAGTGATAAAAATAGTAATTCATATCCTTGAATTAATAGGTATAAATGTAAATACATAGCCATGAACCAACCTATCATGCCAATCTATGTGATACAACATTAGATATATAAACCTAAGAGAATCAATAAATGATGAAAAATCTTGTAACAATATTCCAATAATGAAAAATGACAAAAAAAATATTATTAGGTTGTATCCTATGGGATAATAAACATGCATACATTAGATCCAAATTATATAGATTCTTAATATTTAGTATCAGAAGAATTAACAGCTAGTGGTGGAACACAAAGCAAGTGTAATGGCTCAGACCCCTCCGATCGATTCCTTTGTCAAAATTGATGCGGTCAACACGACACACGTTATAATGATAATTTTTAATACGGGTGATAACATAAAAATATGTTAAATAATAATGATGATGACATAAATTGTGTGATTAATTAAACTAAAAAGAGAATAATCATGATAAAATTATTTAATGGCTGTTATTATTATTAATGATGTGAAGGGGGAAGTTGTGTGATCCATTAGATGTTGATAAATGAAACATGTGGTTTATTATTAATTGTGTAATTGTTGAAATTTAATTTGAATAAAAATAATGGGTGTTGTGTTATTAATATTATTCATAATATTAATAATAATAAGAAATTAATGAAATGAGTCATGGTATTTATTGCAAAAAAATAAATAAAGATGCATATAGGAAGCGAGGTGGTGTATTAATAATTTTAAATGTGAGTTATTATTATGTAAAATAATAATAATAACGATGACGTAAATATGTATATATATATATTTGTTTATATATCGGGATAATTAAATTAAATGGTTTTAATTTAATAAAGTAAACCATTTTTAAATTATTTGGAATTAAATGGGGGCACACAAATCTTGCAGTGTGATTGCGTTACCGTAAAAATCACTTTCCACCCCTATATTGTGGTGATATTAATTATATGTTTTATATAATGTTAAATAAAATTTCTATAATAAATGATATGTTATGGGCATAAGGATGAGGCGCATGGCCCCATGTATCTTTACATAATTTATATAATAATTCATATATTATAATAATGATAAATGAAAAGATAATAGGGAGGCGCCACCTTTGTTTGGTGCATGATGAAATTTGGAGAAGAAAGGAGATTGGAGAGACAAACAAAAAAAAGATTAATACAAATAATATTAAATGAGATTATAAATGAAAATAAATAAATGGAAAAAATAATGGGGGTTGTGATGTGTGTGTAAAGGAGGCATAAGGGGTTCTTTTCTTCACTTTAATGAATTATATTCATATAAAATATTATTGTCATAATTGAATGAAAATAAAGGTGATTGATGGGTGGTGGTGATATTTGGGCCTGAACGGCAGAGGGAGGAAACGTTTGAATGTATAAAGCTTCAAGGAAAACAAATAAATAATAATAATATAAATTGTTATAATTATTTTGGGTTATATAATCTTAATTCGACCGTAACTTCTTCATATGGTGTCGGAATGACGAACTGTCAGTGGAAGTGTAATCCTGAAATTAAGATGGTCATTTTAAGACCAATGATGAATAACATTTCATGAATCATGACTCGGGTCAATGAAATGCCAAATATTAATAGAATTATCATTATTATTAAAACGCGTGGAAACCGCATGACGTGTCGTGTGTTGACCAGTAAAAATGCGTAATGGGTGTATGGTCACACTATGTATTCATTAATACATGCTTCATACCATTTTACCTATTCGTTCCATATATAATAAAGGGTCGTTGATTATTTCTAGACCGATCGCTTCTTCATCGCACGACAACGCTCTTGGATGATCGAGAAGTCTTCCTCCTCTAACTTTTTCATCCGGACTCCGATCGTCAATCCGTCAGTGGCTGTGGGGTCATGTCAATGAGGAGAACATCGTACACCCTGTTCGGTTCCCTCTTCATTGACTTCCCATCCATAGTTTCCAACTTAGGAGACTACTGATAATTGACAGGAACGACAGTCTTTGATGAACGACTTTAAAAAGGTCTGTTAAACCTCTTTTCTTTTATTCTCTTTCCGATCCTACTTCTCCCATTTTATTTCCATGCTATGGCATGTGATCTCCAGGTTGAGGGAGTTCTTGTGTTGTTGATTTAGTGGTGCCATGACATCCTTGGTGGGTGCATTCGTTCTCGGAGAAGCCTTGTGATCGTGGTGGTCGTGTTCGTAGAAGGACATCAGATCCTATTGAGGTAGGGATCTCACCTTCGTCTCTCTATATTGTGCATCATGTAGGGTGGGTGTGATCTTGTTTTTGAGGGATACAGTTGAACTAGTAAATAAAGATAATAACTGGTTAAAAAACGGGGATGGGGAAGTTTGTGTGTGTTTTTATTCTATCTTTTTTTATTGTGTGATTATGTTGTAAATTGAATAGGCTTCTATCTACTGAAAATCACGGTCGTTGGGGGACTTTTCTTTCTCAATTAAATGTTTCCATCTCCTTATGGATTTTATTGTTGGTGGAATTTTCTCCATAATATGGAATTGGTGAGCCACGTAAATCTGGTTGATTAAATGAAAACTCGGAACCCTTGTGTGATCACCCCGATTCAACAAAACGGAATAATGAACATGTTGGTGTTGGGTTGGTTTTGTTATGGGATGTGTGAAGTTTTAATTTCTAGGTTGTTGTGTGATATGTTGTTTGGTAGTGGGGCTGCAATGATGAGTGGTGAATATTATTAAAGTGGTTAGTAGTGGACTATATACGATGGAAAAGTAATCGAAATGTGGAATGTGGAAAATGAATTTATATGTGGAACTTGGGAATAAATGAACGGTGGGGTTTTGTGATGGAAGTGAATTAAAGATGGATATTATACTAAAATTGTTAAGGAATTGGTATGTGAATGCTTGTGTTTTCCATAACTTTTGTTGTGGTTGGCAGGGATATGTTTTATGAACACTCGATTTGGTTTGGTTGTTGATAGTTTACCAATAGTTAAAAGAATTTTCAAATAAATCTGTTGAACATGAAAACATAAATGGGATTTGGGGATTTCTTATTGTGTGCATACTCTCAAGGTAGCAGTGCTAAGGCATGTGATCAGATATTTTGTGTAGAAGCCTTAGGATGGGCTGAGTGGTTTATATAATTATATAAATCTGTATCTTTATATGTTTCTTTATGCACCCCACCCACGTTGAGAACTACGTGCCGAACACCCGTGGGACGGGGGTGTTATTCCCAACATACAAAGGACATTGTGGATGGCTGGTTACTATTCTTCCATTTGCTCCCTCTTCCAGTTTCTACAGCCCACGATCCTTCGGGCAGGTTACGACAGATGTTTCCCAAGAATCTTTGGGATGAGATGTGATGTAGTTTCCAGGTGTTTTCGGGATGATATGTGGTGATGGATGAGGATTGTGTGATGGCGGGTTACTATGAGCTTCATATGGCTAGGTTGTGGCACTAGCTCGAGCTTCATATGGCCATGTTGCGGCACTAGCTCAGGAAGAGGGGGGATCATCAGAGCATTAGGCGTGAGGGCTTGAGTAGTATCTAGTGGGAAGGTGGTGTAGGGTACCCATACCTTGATAATATTACTACTATACTCTATTTACTTGTGTTACTTTGTGAGTGTGACTGGTGAGGCTGGGTGGATAGATTCCTTGCTAGGTTTTGGTTATTCTATTTTCTCACGGGCCATTAGGATGTCTCCCCACTTGTGCACGATAGATTTAGGTTTCCCTACATAGTATACTTGTATGCTCACCCTACGTTAACATTCAGGTTTCCCGGAGGACTACCAGGGTCGTGTGGGACCCTAATAGTCGGGACAGTTGGAGTTGTTGCAGTTTTCTATACTCTTGTTTCATTTGGTATTGTAATTTTGAGCTTTCTTTTACTTGTACAGTGTTTCAGAATTGTTTAAACATGCATGTGGGATTGGTTTGGGTTTATTTCTATACTCATGTTCTTTTCCTTTTCGGTGGTTAATTTTTCCTATTTCCCGATCTTAAATAATAAATTGGGTAATGCCTCCCATATTTGTAAACACTCATACCCATGGTGATAGTCACCACCCTGGGCCTACTGTAGGTGAGACTCGGGGGTCATTATCTCCCTTTCACCATTTCCATCTCAGGAGGGGAATCTTTGATGTAAGGGGGTCGTGAGAGAATGGTATCAAATGTAATGGATAAGTGATAGGATGAATTCTTGAGTTAGGAACAATGAGGATTGCATGGAATGGTAGGGAAACCATGTTGGCTGATATTGGTGCGTGACATAGGCTAGGCAAGACCAGCTAGGACATGGGATTTTAGGGCCACCCATGATCTGATGCAAGGAATCAGAGCTTACCAAACGACCAAGTAAGACTACATTTATTGCAGGGTAGAGACCCTAGGAAAGGTACATGCATCATCATGACTTGTATTTTTACATGATTTGGGTGTTCTGGGAAAGAAATTGAAAATGAAAAAATGGACCTTAAAAATAATTTCCTTTCTACTCGGTCTTAGGAGTTCCTTGTTCTATGTATAGTTATAGCGCTTGGACGTCATCCCCATGTGACTCTGGCAGTGGAGGCCCAGCAGATTCAGGAGGTCGATCAGAAAAGGACTGACCGAGAGGAGGAAGATGACTTGTGGCAGCGCACATTTCGTGCTTTCTAGCAACAGAGCTTGAAGAAGTATTAAGGAAACACTTCGGATATGGAATCAGAGAGTTGGTTGGAGGAACTTGAGATCACCTTTGGGCTGAATGGGGCTCCACCAGAGTACTGGGTTACTCTGGCAGTAAGCCAGCAGCGAGGAGCAATGCGTCAGTGGTGGATTCTTTACCTTGGGGAAGGGAAGGAGACATAAGTTCTATGGGCCAAATTCGAGAAGGAATTCTGAGAGGAATTTCCTTCCACGACGAGGAAGGCCAAGAAAAGGCATGAGTTGCTGAACCTCCAATAAGGAAGAATGATAGTGCAAGAGCTAGGGGTAAAGTTCAAGGATCTCCTCTATTTTTCCACGAATCTCTTTCCAGATGAGGAATCCAGATCCATACATTTAGAGGAAGCACTTCACCCCTCTATTTGGTGCACGGTGACCCCTTTCACCTTTCCAACGTACCTGGAACTACCGAACAAGGTAGAGATAATTGAGAGGATGTACTCGCATGTAGGTCCACTGCGAGAGATGAGTCACCCAATTTCGTCCAAGGAGGCAGTCATCAGTAGATCCCAAGCAATAGGGCCTTCCACGTTTCGACCGGAAGTGAGCAGACTTCAGCAGGTCGCATACCAATCCACAATTTCTGCCCATTTTCCATGGGCCATGGACCAAGGTGGTTTGCATGTGGGGAACATGGGCATCTTAGCAGACATTGCCCTTTCCATACTCAGTACGGTGGGACTGACCAGGTTCAACCCCATCCCCAGAAACAGTTCTCTGCCCGAACCTTCCAGCAGCAACAGGCTCTAGTCCCTCTGAGGGGAGATGGAGCAGGGTGTGGCCAGCCACAAGGAGTTCCTCATGGATCCCAACCAGGACGTGGTCGAGAAAGTGGACATCAATAGAGGGGCAGAGGAGCTGGGCACGTATAGTTTCTTGTAGAAGAGGCGGCATCTCTAGAAGGACCAGGTATCGATAGACATGTGTTTGGGTTTTCATGAATGTTCTCATTTATGTTTTTTTGGGAGGATTACACTCCATTGTTGGAACTCTTTTTTTCTCATTCTTTGGGCCTCGACCTTGTTTTTGTGAGTTTTTAATGCTATATTTTTTTCCTATTTTCATTAAATGTACGTGAAGATCCCTATCATGTTGGGAGGGGAAGAACTGATACCTAATCAAGACGCATTAATGTGGATGGAGTTAAACCTGTGCAGGCGAGTCAGTGCCACCTAAAGAGGATAATATCTCGACATGGGAGGAAGAATTCTCCAGGCCATGTGTTCAGGCGACGTGTTTTTTTGTTTATGCGGTGTTGGGGGCAGCATAAGTTTGAAAAATCCTAATATATGGAAGTGGGAAGACCTAATTATTAATAGGGATGCATTACTGTGGATGCGATTAAACCCATGCAGGCATGTCAATGCCGCCTAAAGCGGATAATATCTTGACATACGAGAAGGAATTCCTAACTCATATGATTAGGGTTGTTGGTTGGGTTCCTGTTATGATGAGAGCCCCGAGAGGTATCTTGTGGGGTGGTTGTTCGGATCCATTCTTTCTTCGGGGTTGGTTTTTTTTAATTCTCGAGGATGATAATTTTTTGAGAGGTATCTGATGTAATGGCCCAGAATCCTCCGTTCAATTCCTTTGTCAAAATCGATGTGGTCAACACGACGCGTGTTATAATGATATTTTTTAATAATGGTGATAACGTAAAAATATGTTAAATAATAATGATGATGACATAAATTGTGTGATTAATTAAACTAAAAAGAGAATAATCATGATTATATGATTTAATGGATGTTATTATTATTAATGATGTGAAGTGGGAAGGTGTGTGACCCATTAGACGTTGATAAATGAAACATGCGGTTTATTATTAATTGAGTAATTGTTGAAATAAAATTTGAATAATAAAAATGGGTGTTGTGCTATTAATATTATTCATAATATTAATAATAATGAGAAATTAATGAAATGAGTCATGGTATTTATTGCAAAAAAAATAAATGAAGATGTGCAGAGGAAGCGAGGTGGTGCATTAATAATATTAAATGTGAGTTATTATTATGTAAGATAATAATAACAACGATGACGTAAATATGTGTATCTATATATATATATGTTTATATATCAGGATAATTAAATTAAATGGTTTTAATTTAATAAAGGAAACCATTTTTATATTAATTGGAATTAAATGGGGGCACACAAATTTTGCAGTGTGATTGCGTTACCGTAAAAATATATTTCCACCCCTATATTGTAGTGATATTAATTATATGTTTTATATATTGTTTGTTAAAATTTCTATAATAAATGATATGTTATGGGCATAAGGATGAGTCGCACGGCCCCATGTATCTTCACATAATTTCTATAATAATAAATATATAATTGTAACGATAAATGAAAAGATAATAAGGAGGTGCCACCTTTGTTTGGTGCGTGATGAAATTTGGAGAAGAAAGGAGATTGGAGAGATAAAGGAAAAAAACAATAAGATAAATAAGATTAAATGAGATAATAAATGAAAATAAATAAATGGAAAAAATAAAGGAGGCGTGATGTGTGTGTAAAGGAGGCATAAGGGGTTCTTTTCTTCCCTTTAATGAATAATATTCATACAATAATATTATTATCATAATAGAATGAAAATAATGGTGATTGATGGGTGGTGGTGTGATTTTGGTGTGAAAGAAAGAGGGAGGAAAATTTTGAGTGTATAATGCTTCAAGGAAAATATATAAATAATAATAATATAAAATGTTATTATTATTTTGGGTTATATAATCTTAATTCGACCGTAACTTCTTTATATGGTGTCGGAATGACGAACCGTCAGCGGCAGTGTAATCCTAAAAATAAGATGGTCATTTTGAGACCAATGATGAATACTTTTTCATGACTCATGACTCGGTTCAATGAAACACCAAATATTAATAGAATTATCATTATTATTAAAATGCGTGGCAACCGCATGACGTGTCGTGTGTTGATCAGTCAAAATGCGTAACAGGTGTACGGTCACACCGTGTATTCGTTAATACACGCTGCATACCATTTTACCTATTTGTTTCCTATATAAGAATGGGTCGCAGAATATTTCTAGACTGATCGCTTCTTCTTTGCATGACGACGCTCTTGGATGATCGAGAAGTCTTCCTCCTCTAACTTCTTCATCTGGATTCCGATCGTCGATCCGTCAGTGGATGTGCGATCATGTCAGCGAGGAGATCACCATACACCCTGTTCTATTCCCTCTTCTTCAACATAAACTCTTCAGTTTCCAACCGAGGAGACTACTGATAATTGACAGGAATGACCGTCTTTGACGAACGACTCTAAAAAGGTATGTTGAACCTCTGTTCTTGTATTCTCTTTCTGATCCTACTTCTCCCATTTTCTTTCCATGCTACGACGTGTGATCTCTGTGTTGAGGGAGTTCTTGTGTTGTTGATTCGAGGGTGTCGCGACGCCCTTGGTGGGTGCAGTCATTTTGGGAGAAGCCTTCTGATCGTGGTGGTTTTGTTCGTAGAAGAAAATAAGAACCTGTTGAGGTAGGGATCTCACCTTCGTCTCTCTAAATTATGCATCATGCAGGGGTTGGTTTCCTCTTTTTTTTGAGGGATACAATTGAACCAGTAAATAGAGATAATAACTGGTTAAAGAACGGGGATGGGGAAGTTTGTGTGTGTTGTTATTCTATCTTTTTTTATTATGTGATTATGTTGTAAATTGAATAGGCTTCTATCTACTGAATATCACGGTCATTGAGGGCCTTTTCTTGCGTAATTAAATGTTGGCCTCTCCTTCTGGATTTTTTTGGCGGTGAAATTTTCTCCATAATATGGAATTGGTGATCCGCGTAAAGATGGTTGATTAAATGAAAACTCGGAACCCTTGTGTGATCACCTCGATTCAAAAAAAACCGAATAATGAACATGTTGGTGTTGGGTTTGTTTTGTTATGGGACGTGTGAAGTGTTAATTTCTATGTTGTTGTGTGATATGATGTTTGGCAGCGGGGCTGCAATGATGGGTGGTGAATATTATTAACGTGGTTAGTAGTGGACTATATACGGGTGAAAAGTAATGGAAATGTGGAATGTGGAAAATTAATTTATATGTGGAGCTTGGGAATAAATGAACGGTGGGGTTTTGTGATTGAAGTGAATTAAAGTTGGATATTATAATCAAATTGTTAAGGAGTTGGTATGTGATTTATTGTGTTTTCCCTAACTTTTGTTGTGGTTGTTAGGGATATGTTTTATGAACACTCGATTTGGTTTGGTTGTTGATAGTTTCCCAATAGTTAAAATAATTGACAACTAAAGCTGTTGAACATGAAAACATGAATGGGGTTTGGGGATTTCTTTTTGTGTGCATACTCTCGAGGTAGCAGTGCTATGGCATGTGCTCAGATCTTTTGTGTAGAAGCCTTAGGATGGGATGAGTGGTTGATATAATTATATAAATCTGTATCCTTCTATGTTTCGTTATGCACCCCAACCACATTGAGCACTACGTGAAGAACACCCGTGGGACAGGTGGTGTTATTCCCAACATCCAAAGGACATGATGGATGGCTGGTTACTGTTCTTCCCTATGCTCCCTCTTCCATGTTATGTAGCCCAAGATCCTTCAGGTAGGTTAGGACATGTGTTTCCCAAGAATCTTCGGGATGAGATGTGATGTGGTACCCAGGTGTTTTCGGGATGAGATGTGGTGATGGCCCAGGATTGTGTGTCAGTGGGTTACTATGATCTTTGTATGGCCAGGTTGCGGCACTAGCTCGAGCTTCGTATGGCCAAGTTACGGCACTAGCTCAGGAAGAGGGGGAAGCATAAGAGCGTTAGGTGTGAGGGCTTGAGCAGTATCCAGTTGGAAGGTGGTGCAATGTACCCATACCTTGATAATATTACTACTATACACTATTAACTTGTGTTACTAGGTGAGTGTGACTAGTGAGGCTGGGTGGATAGATTCCATGCTAGGTTTTGGTTCTTCTGTTTTCTCACAGGGCATTAGGATGTATCCCCACTTGTGCACGAGAGAATTAGGTTTCCCTACTGAGTATACTTGTATGCTCACACTACATTTACTTTCAGGTTTTCAGGAGGACTACCAGGTCTGTGCGATTCCCTACTAGTTGGGACAGTTGGAGTTATTGCAGTTTTATATACTCTTTTTCTTTTGGTATTGTACTTTTGAGCTTTCTTGTACATGTACTTTGTTTTAGAATTGTTTAAACATGCATGTGGGATTATTTTGGGTTTATTTCTATACTCTTGTTCTTTTAATTTTTGGTGGTTGACTTGTCCTATTTCCCGATCTAAAATAATAAAAAGGTTAATGCCTCCCATATTTGTAAAAACTCATACCCTTGGTGATAGTTACCACCATGGGGCCTACTGGAGGAGGGACTCGGGGTCATTATCTCCTTTTCACCATTTCCAGCTCAGGAGGGGCATCTTTGATGGAAGGGGTCGTGATAGGAAGGCTAACCACGCCTCTATCCCAACAAACCCATGGTACCCAATGTTCATTATTTCAAATAAAATATAAAACCATGAAAATAATTTTATAATAAAATTATTAATGATATTATAACCCACTATAGATATTAAAATCCCATTTCAAAATCAATAAAATCATTTTTATATGAAAAATCCCTTTTTGAAAACATTTTTCTCTCTTAGAAAATATTTAAAACAATTTAACCATTAAATCAGTGAACAAACCAAAGTAGTTTATCAAGAAAAAAAATTAAATTCACCAAATTAACCCATTATATAGAAACACCTACCTCAATGTCATATTATCCTAGATGCTATAAAAATCGTCAAAAAAACGAAGAGAAACCCATTGAAAGACAAGGAACGCCATGAATTTGAAAACAATCCATAAAAAATACTATCAGATCCAAAATCCATTTCAAAACCACATATGCAATAAAAAAAGTGATGAACGAAAAGGATTACTTAACCAGGGAGAATCGATCTGACACTATGGATTATTAATCACTAAACTAAGAGATATTGATGGAAAGGAGACACACAAAACAACCTAGGGTAAGCTCTTGGTAGAGAGAGAGGTTAGCTGCAGGTTGAACTAATTAGAAATCATCTGATCTGCCTCTACTAAACCATATCCTGATAATTTTATGCAGCATGAACTTCCATTATAAATCGTATAATTCCCATGGCTCATATATAATAAATACCCATCATGTTTTTATTAAGAACAAGATTTTCCCATCACATTATGTGTACTTGTTACATATCAAGTTAACCATTCATTCCTTGTATATAGTTCAAAGAATCTTCCTGCCAGCTATTATAAGGTCGGTACATCACTTACATGCCATGTAATTCCATATAGAGAATAAAATAATGCAGGTATATGTGTATAACTTCAGCAAATTCACGACATCGCCATTACATGTATATCGCCAATTTTATCACTACATTATAAATTCAATGAAAATGGAAACCAACAATAAAGTTTAAAACATACCCGACTGAATGGTAATGGGGCATTACAACCATTGATGATGGTGTATGGTTTTTTAAAATATGTGGTATGTATCTACTTGAGGACATTGGTTAATATAATATAAACCAATATATTCCAATATGAATTATTGATCATTCATTTATGAGGACATCGATTATGATAAAATAGTCAGTCTTTGAGAGTTCTCTTTATAAAGGACTTAGGTGACATTTAGTCTCCTAGGTTCATATTAGGTGCTTTAATTATTTTTGTGAAATTGGTATTTACTAGAGACTATATCTCCATGTTGGAGAATATGTTGATTTTATTAATGAAATGTCTTCTCTATGTGAGAAGGCTTGGACGAGGTATCAGAAATCTAGGTTAGACCACTTTGGGCCTATATCATAGGCATGATAGTATTATGTCTATGGATAATGGATGAAATGGTCGTATGTATCAGGAATTATTTTTAATTCACTCTTGATGGTGTTTCAAAAACCATGCTGGGTCTCCATTTGACCCAACACCTAACACAGTTTGTGTCATGGCCCGAAGGGTGTTCCTGATCCACACGGGCTGGAAACTAGTTCCAGGTTATCGATCAAATGCTTTGGGAATGATTTTACCAAATTTCCCATATACCAACGACTATTAAGTCAAATAAACAAAAACTGAAAATAAAAAACAAAAGAGTGTATAACCAATTTATAAAATTTATGGTTTACAACATAAAATAAAACAAAAAAACCACAATATAAGGGGACAAAAACTCAATATCATACCTTATTGAATGAGAGGAGCCACATCATCAAGACACCGCCTCCATGATCCAAAAAAGCGGCCACTAGAAAATCAAATTTCTATCAATAAATTCCTTTCCATTTCCTATAACAATCAAATAACAAGGTGTACATACACTAAATGGTGTATATTTGATGTGAGCCAAATCCTAGTAGGATGGAATCCTTATATAAATATTCCATGCTATGACATTAAAATACAATCAAACATTACCATTTATATAAAAACCATTGTTACATATTAAAGAATATATTTATTAAAGATAAACCATTTATAACATTACATATTTAAGAAGAAAACAGTCAATGTAACATTCCATGAATAATTTTATAGAAAACATTGTATCAAAATAATATGAATATATACACACAAGGTACACCTTATGCTAACAAATGGAACTGTATCAATTATGTATGAAGTGATCTCCATGGGTAAATCAATATGGTAACTCTAGATTTGATGTCACAATATAACCCCATACCTTAGTGTCTTGTGTATTTTAAACCAGGAATAATAGCGTTCTCATTCTTGACACACTAGGATGGGACCCCCCCCCCCCCCCCGCAATGGACAGTTTTCTCCAATCCCCACAATAGTTTAGTTAGTGTTGTAATCGTAAATCGTGCAATAGGAATTCCAGATGAACCCTTCCAATACATATAGAATAATAGATCTAGTCATCCAACCAAGATACATGGGTCCCCATTATTCTCATGTTCATGTTCACATCTCACATATATCACTACATTGAGAATTTATCACAGGGGAACCACCCATCTTCATGTAGAAGATAAAACATCAATTTTATACACACCAAAACCACTACCAAAACAAACATAACCATGAATGGAACATTTCATAAAAACTCATCTAAATATATCGCAAAAAAAATCAAATAATTAATCGATCAATTCCATTAGCAATGCCCCTCAGTGAAACCCTCACATAATCTATCATAATTTTCAAAAACAAACTTTAATAATATAAACAATTTACAATTCATAATTAAAAGAGCACAACAAGACAAACATTCCAATGTACTACCATTTCCCATAAACATCTACCACCAAACCCATTCACACTATAATATTCTTTGAAAATATTATTTTCACTTCTTAAAAAACCCATAAAACTATTACACAAAACTCCTAAATAAAACACCTAAAAAAACATGGCCATGTAAAATTATTAAATCTATTCCTATCCTGTGATCATCCAAAAACCATATAAAATAAACATCACACCACACTAATAAAACATAGAACATATAAAAATGAACCAAACTAGAAAAGAATGTAATCTAAAAATGATAGGAATGGAAACACATACCATTAACAAAGAAGCTTCTAGAAAAGGGTGAGAAACCACAACCGCACATTAAATAAAACATTAAGAAGTAAAGATCGAATATAATACATCATTATTGAATAATAACCATCGCGATCTATCCCTAAATCTTACTCTCGGCACACTGTAAAATTGAATCCCTATTGGAGAAGAGGTATAACACTAAAAGAAGATAGAAATAGGAGAGAAGATGATTTTTTTGAGAGATCCTGAGGAATCTGTGCCAAAGATACCTAATAAATGATGCTTAATGGGTGGCGAGGATGGGGGTGGCATTATAGAGGATTGGAGGGTTGAGAGGGTCGAGAAAGAGGTGGAATGAGGTTAAAATAATGACCAGATAGAATATAAAACAAATATTAATGAGAAGGAAGAATGCATGGTTATTCTACACAGTTTATCAAAACCATGTGGTGACTGTGAAACTCCCTCAATCGAGGTGGACAACTGCCACATGGGAATTCCGCACGGTCTGGCTAACTGTGAGGAAGTGGTGCAGTCTCTTATGGTATTCCCTAACCTACCACATGCTTTTTGGGCCAAGGAACATAGACATGCACTGGCTATGAAGTAGGTTATTTCTCTCCGAGACACCTACGGCAAAGTTACCTAGATGTGCTGAACAGTTAATACTAACCATGACCCCATCATGTACCATAGACTATCCAACTAGAACTCCCATTTTTCATCATAATATCAAAAGAAACCCAAGGTAAAAATATATACCCAGAAAAGAAGGAATTAATATCTAAAAATTAAAATCTGTCCCACCCGGTTCCTGATAAAATAACATATAACCCAATCCAAAATGGAACGAAAGCAAATTCAAAGACACAGGTGTGACAATTCTCTCCACCATGATGATTTTCACCCCCAAAAATCCATCCCAGGGTTTGATTTGAAAACATTAATTGGTAATCCTTCTCAGCTTAAGGATTTTATGGAAGAACGACCATAAGAATAAGTAGATAACACCATATGCCAAAAATTAGGTATACATGTTGAACTTAAGAGACTGAAATGGACTCCCCATATATGCCACCCACCAAACAATTGTTAGAACACCCCATGTTGGTCAATAAATGTAAAGGAAATACCACAACCTACAATCCAACCACTCAAACAGAAACACCAAATTATTTACCAAAAAAATTCACATCGCTTTCCTGAAACAAGATAACAGTATCAACCTTCATCCTAATAAAAACTACCATAATAGTAATTCAATGATACTATAGGTTGAACTCGAATCCCAACATCTATTAAATCTAGGATATTAGTGTTACATAGATCTGAACATGATTTCCTACCACCAAGGAAACACAAGGAAGGAAAATATGTGACTAAAATATAGAGGCGCATACATACTATCCACTATAAGAAGAAAACTAACACCCAATACGGAACCATAATACCATTCATGGGGAGTCCCAAATAGAATCCCTGCTATAAAGAATTGGCTAACAATAATTTATTACAGATGAATTTTAGTGACACCCATGGTGGGTGTATCTACCATATGAACCAACCACATTGGCCAACTAGTACAGACTAGTATTAGAGACCCCACAAAAACCCAGGCCCCACTATAAGGTGTTCGACGATAGGAACACTAGGCCCAATGGAAGACACTAAGAAACATGGAAATTCCCAAGGGATGTGAACCGTTTCTACTAGGTGTATCCAAACCTAGAACTGACATACAAGGAGGATCTTAAATGGACAAAAACATGGGGATTAACACACATAAGGGACATCTACCAAGGTTCAAAAAAAGAATACAATCAATCCTCTTTATAATCAAGGAGGGATACTTCCACCAACAAGATCATAACATGGAAATAAAGTTTCCATTCCCCTTTTCACCAAATGGGACCACTTAGGACAAACCAGCTACGTAGGAGGATTAAACTGTCTCTATTTTCCACATTGGAGACAGAAATTAGACCCATGTCCTTTACACACCTGGGGGCTCATGACTACCCCTCATCTAGACTATGGGACATATGGTTAGAGCTATGTTTCTTGATTCATCTCTTACCATGATGATAGGTACTAAAATTCACCGATAAAAACTTCTCCTTCTGGTTCCACAAGCAACCACACTACGATCCAGAAAAAACCATTAAACATGGAACACCCCAAAATCCATTTACTTCATCATGAAACTTTTACCAAGATATGGTCTTGGAAGATCCTAATACCATATACCTTTCACTCCAAACAAGAAACGATGAATGAATGTCCACTCGGGAGGTACCTTCATTTAGAATAAAGGATTAAAAAAATTTCTAAAAGGAAGACACGCTTCTATTAAAGCAGTCACACTTGAAGGGTTGTACAACACCCATTGTTTAATTCCAATAAGAGCAAACTGATGAAAGACGTCACCAAACATGACCATTTCTACCTATGAGGCCTAAAGATGAAAGGGATGTTATGACAAGACCTAGGAATCACATGATTACTGCATGCTGCCACATCATCTTATTATGACCAAACTCGCCACACCTGTGGCCGTGAAAGAACCCTTTATTTGGGAAAACCAAAAAATACCCAATGGCCTCTTAAGATAGAAACTGACACCAAAAACACAAAAAAAATCCACTTTTTATCACTGTAACACATTTTAATACTTCTAAGTATGACCTTCAGGTTCAAATATTTCCACTTCACCTTCGAAGACTCAAGCATCTCAGAAAAATGATGTCTCTTTCGACATTCCACAACCACTCTTCTAATTAAAGAGGATACACATTATTTGAAATGTAATATATATACAATAAACCCTAAAACCCACAAATAATCTCCTTAATTTGATCACCTTTAGGGTCTTCTAGTGGTGGATCAGTGATTGATTCACTTTGAATATGTGTTAATTCTATATAGGGTGTTCACTAGCCAATAATGAAATCCAAGGTCCTAATCAAACAAGTTCAATGGGAAAACAATACCATTAGAAATCCCCAAAATCAAAAAATGTAACCTACTCGATGGTATCTCAAAACAATTTTTGGAATAACCCATTATCCACACTCTTGAAACCTACATAGAAAAAAGCGCAACCTAAAACATATTCTGATAAAGAAGAGTTTTCAAACTCAAAATTCCTTGTCAGAAACATTCCCAAATAATTTATAAACACACCACACAACTATGGATTATAAAAAATGACATATTTTATTGAAAACATTTATCAAATTAAAATAGGATTGTTGGGTTGCATATTTACTAATGGTACCTCATGGGCCTCTCACATGCATGTCCCCATTCCACCAGTAGAAATACTCCACATTCCACATATATCCAATGAATGTGGTCACTCAAGAGAGTACCAAATATAATAAAACCATTAACATTTTTCAAAACAAAAATTTCAACCGACATTTCTATTTTAAATTCCAAGAATCCTTTTACTTGAAACCGCAAAAAACAAAATCTGAAACCTAATTTGAATCTAAGAAAAAATTTTCATAAAAATACCAACAATTAATGTAAAAACTAATTTTCAAAAATTTACATCAATTACAAATCATTTAATATCACTAAAAAATATATTCAATTATAAAACTATTTCCACTTCGTTAATAAACATTTAATTTAAGACTCTTCTATTTTTGTTTTAAACAAGTTTCCTAATCCCTTAAAAAATAAATTCCCCAATCCCCAAAAAAAATATTCAATAAACCATAATATTTTATTATAAAAAATCAATACCATTTTACCCAAAAAAACGTTTCATAAAAATACACCATTCAAAAACATCAATCACAAAAATTTTAAAAACCCATTTTACATGCTTTTGAAAGTCAATCCATTTCAGCTTAAAATTTGTATTTTCATAAATTTACAAATATTGGAATTCAAAGTGATTTTCAGAACCCAAGTGAACATACTACACTGTTGAGGGGAAAACTAATATTGATTGGTGACTCAGACTTATGGTTAGTGGCCATGTTCCATTCATGCCACCATCATGGAGAGTATTATTGAATAATGTCCTGAGCTCAACATGGATTTCTAGTCCCTACGATCCCACTAAGACTAGTGACCCAACGATATTTTAATCTTCCAAACAATGAACAAACACAAGGGCCAAACATTTTAAATAAATACTGACTTCCCCTAATGGATTGAGTCCTTTCACAAGGTCTTCTAGCCAGAAAACAAACTCATAATCAGAACATCATGCCCTGAAAAACCTAACTCTAGTCTTCCCAGACTCCTCCCCATGTAAAATGACTGAAAATTGTGTATCCTACCTCTGATACCATTTTGTTATGAACCAAGCTGTCACGACCCGACCTCGGGGCCCGTGTCGTGACTACCCCAAGCCCGCCTTCCATATGCCAGGGGCTGGCGACTAGCACCAAGGCGTAAAAATCCCGATAAACAGGGAAGGCATTGCCTTTATAAGTAACAACCACCACAGAGTCAGCAAGCAGAAAGTAACTACCAAGTGCAGAAAAGTAAAGGGGGCCGGAATACAAGCCCAACTGAAAGTACAACTGAAAAGGTAAAGAATAGCAACTGAAGAAAAGACGGCGGCCTCGTGTCGTCCACTGGCAATCCCACCTGAAGGGTGGGTACAGATAGCCTCCAGGCTCCTCGGGTCCCACGTCCGCTCCGAGCACGTCCCGCCCAGTGGTCCGCCTCCAGGTACCGTCCTGCTCCACGCCCCAACCGAGATCAGCGCTGTCCATCGTCTGCATCCAACACAACAAGGTGCGGGCATAGCCCGTGCAGGGGTGAGTATAAACTACTCAGTAAGGACCCCGAGACCCCCGAAGGTCTCCCGAAATCCACAAAGGATATAACACAAAAGAAAGGTGCAATCACGAAATAACATCTGACTCGACTTAGGTATATGCCCATACATATACCTAAGTCCCCAATTCTAGCTCTGCTCACGAGCTCAAGAACAACTCAATCCACACAGGAAAGCAAGACTCAAATCCACAAAGGAGAGTAAACAGTAAATCCACATAGGATAGTTCAACACAATCCACAAAGGAGAGTAACATAAGATTCAGCTCAACCAGGTATACTTTTTCAGATGACGTCAAAGATGATCACTGATCCATCTAAGTCGTCGGACCCACGAAGGATCGATAGGTACTAACCCCCGCAAAAGACCCACACAGGATCGGGCTCACACAGAACCTGTAGGCAGTGGCTCACAAAGAACCGGTAGTAAGGACCCACACAGGATCGGGCCCACACAGGACCTGTAGCACTGATCCACGTAGGATCGCTGAGTGCAGTAGTCGACGCAGTCCACTGAGGATCTCCACACAGTCGTCGCCGCAGTCCACGAAGGATCTCTGCTCTGTCGTCGTCGCAGTCCACGAAGGATCTCTGCTCTGTCGTCGTCGCAGTCCACGGAGGATCTCTGCTCTGTCGTCGTCGCAGTCCACGGAGGATCTCTGCTCTGTCGTCGAAGTCACAGCCAGCACTAGGGTTCCTGCACACAGCGAGCTCGTTTAGGAGGGTCCGCTCCACGAGCCGAGAGGCTGATACATCAACTGACACGTAGTCCGAAGTTGATGTATCCAAAAGTTCCGTATCGACAACAGGATCTCAACGCAACAGACGGCGTGTCAATCGGACGCCCGGTCTGAGAGTTATTGGCATTTTCGTCCCAGGGGCCCGGTTAGTTTTTAGGGCAAAACCAACCCGACCGTACTCCACCTGTGTCCGAACCTTGGGCGGTGTATGCCAAAAGTTCCGTCTCAATTAGAGGAAACTACCACAGCTGACGGTACGTCGATCGGACGTCCGTAGCTCAAGTTATGAGCGTTTCCGCTCCGAGGGCCCGGTTGGTTTCGTGTACGAACCAACCCGGCCGAACCCAAAGTCTTCTGAAACCTTGAGTGTAATATACCGAAACGACCGTATCGATCCAAGGATCGCGTAGCCGCTGACGGTTCGTCAATCGGAGGTCCTAGGCCCAGGATATGGGCAAAAGACCGAAGAGGGCCCGAAAACGGGGGTTCTGGGCCCGGGGCGACCCGGCTAGGCCGGGTCCGGTCCGGCCTGGGCGCGGCCCGGCTGACCGGACCGGCCGGCTCGGCTTCGGCCGAGCGGCCGAAGGAAACCGCCGCGGGTTTGACCCGTGGCTTGGAGGTACGCGGCCCGCGCGGGCCGCGTGCTGGGTGGCCGGACCGCGGACGCGGTCCGGCGGTTCGCCGCCGCCGCGGCCGAGCCGCGGCGGATTCTCCGGCGGCGCGCCGGGCGCCGCCGCCTTCCGCGGGCCGCCGGAGTTGCTCCGGTGGCCCGTTTTGCCTCCCGTCTGCGCCACAGCTCCTCCCGGGGGCCGATCTTCACTGCGGGATCAACGGATCGCCCCTGCCGCACGGTTCGTCGTCGCTTTCCAAAACCGCACACAAGAAAGATCGGCGGAGGGTTGCCGGGTCTTGTTTGTTAGACCCGCACCCTCCGCGTTAGTCATAAACAACGGGAGGAAGGGGGTACAACAATTTTTAATCAAAGATAAAAAATTGGTCACTTCTTTTTCTTTAAAACGGCAATTCAATTTTTAACCACTTGAAATTATTCATGCCGGTTCTCTGTTCAAAAAGAAGTAGAATCACCGAAGGATAATCACAAGAAGATAAACCCCTACCTCGATGTCGCCGTCGGACGTGAGGTCGTCGCGGAATCGCTCGTCGCGGAAGGAGGGGATCGTCGCGCCGACGATCTCCGGATCTAGAACAAACGGATTTAATTAATTAAATCATTGTCATTGAAATTAAAAGGGAGAATTAAACAATCCGTTTCTCACCTTAGTTGCCGAACAAGGATCGGCCGCGGAAGAAGAGGCGTCGCCGAAGAACGTCGCGGGTAGAGCTCGTCGACGTCGCAGATCACGGTGTGCGTCGTCGAATTCCGGTCGCCGGCGTTCTTCGCGTTCTTCACGTTCTTCGCGTTCTTCGCGAGGAGGGTGGAGGTTTAGAGGATCTCGCACAACAGGAGGATCCTCCAAAATAGACAAGTTTGTCTATTTTATTATTTTTCCAACGAACGCAAACGCGTAAGTAACGACCCATTAAATTCGTTGAATTAATTCAACGAATGAAACAGCCCATTTAATTCACGAAATAAACCGCCCAATTAAATGGTCTGTTAAGAATTTAAGAAAACGCGTCGGTTGACTTTTCAGTTACTTTGACGGGTTTTCGCGGGTGCGTTACTTAGCGGAAGAAACGGCGGGGCTCGTGCGGGCCCCACCGCACAAATATCCTACCAAGAGGGTAGGATATTTCCGGATAGCACCCTATACGCTTTAACTCAGCTCAAGTGGCTTTCAAGTGACTTTCAAGCGGCTTAAGTGAAATAAAATAAAGTTGTCGCACAACCTTTATTTTATTTCCGACTTAAAGCCCAAAATTTTAAAAACCACGGTTGAGCAAACGCAACTCCGGAAGAGGCGTTTCTAAGCAAAAACCGGCGCTGCGATTTCATCGGTGCCCTCAGAATTCGATTCTGGGCACCGGTTCAAAAGATAGAAAAACCCGCTCGTCGGTTCACTGAACGTACCCGAGCCAAACTTCAGAAATTGATTCCGGGCACACCGGGCCTCGGAATCAGGTGCCGTCTGAAGCTGCGCTCTTGTAAAATTCCAAAGAAAATTAAGAAAAAAATTTCCTTGAAATTTGCGGGTCTTTACATTACTCCCACCTCAGGGCTTTACGTCCCCGTAAAGATACATCAAAAACTAGGGGAACAAATGGGGGTACTGAGCACGCATCTGAGCCTCCCGCTCCCAAGTGCTCTCCTGGAGGTTCCCGTGCTGCCATCTGATGCGCACAAGAGGAATCGACCGCCCACGTAGGACCCGCTCCTGTCGATCCTCGATCTCCACTGGGACCTCCGCAAAAGTCGCCCCATCATCCACGTCTAGCTCCCCAAAGTCGATGATGTGCATCGGGTCATGCACGTATCTCCTCAGCTGAGACACGTGGAAGACGTCGTGCACCCGGTGCAACTGAGGTGGTAGAGCCAGGCGATAATCCACCTCTCCTATCCTGCTGAGGACCTGGAAAGGCCCGATGAAGCATGGAGACAACTTGCCGCCTCGGCCAAATCTCTGTAAACCACGTCGAGGTGAGACACGCAAAAATACGTGGTCGCCATCCTCGAACTCTAGTGGCCTCCGCCTCCTGTCAGCATATGACTTCTGCCGGCTCTGAGCTGTCCTCATCCTCTCCTGGATGATCTGGACCTTCTCTGTCGTGGCTCGAACCATCTCTGGTCCCACGAGTGCTGACTCCCCAGGGTCTGTCCAGCACAACGGTGATCTGCAGGGTCTGCCGTACAACGCCTCGTATGGTGCCATCCCTATGGTGGAGTGGTAGCTGTTGTTGTACGCGAACTCCACCAAGGGTAGGTGGTCCTCCCAGCTGCGACCAAAGTCGAGAACACATGCACGGAGCATGTCCTCGAGTGTCTGTATGGTCCTCTCAGTCTGACCATCTGTCTGAAGGTGGAAGGCTGTGCTCAGATGGAGCCGCGTCCCGAACGCCTCCTGCAACCCCTTCCAAAGCCGGGAAGTGAAACGAGCATCCCGATCGGAGACGATAGACGATGGCACACCGTGAAGCCGTACGATCTCCTGGACGTAAAGACGTCCCAAGCTCTCCACTGAGCCCTGCTCTCTGATGGGTAAGAAGTGTGCCGACTTGGTGAGTCGGTCGACAATCACCCAAATGGAGTCGTGAGCTCTGTAAGTGCGTGGAATTCCAGTCACGAAGTCCATAGATATCCCGTCCCACTTCCACTCTGGGACCTCCAAGGGCTGTACCAAGCCGGCTGGTACCTGATGCTCTGCCTTCACCTGCTGGCAGGTGAGACATCGTGAAACGAACTCTGCCACAGCTTTCTTCATGCCCGGCCACCAGTGCTGTCGTCTGAGATCCTGGTACATCTTCGCCACTCCGGGATGCACCGCCAAGGGAGAAGTGTGAAACTCTCTCAGCACCTCCTCTCGTAAAGCGACTGGTACGAAGGTACCTCCTCTGAAAAGGATGTCGTGCTCTGCTCCAAGGGAGAAGCCATCAGGCGCCTGACCTGAGGATATCAGTGCACGCCGGGTCTCACAGTCAGCGTCCCCACGCTGAGCCTCTCTGACCCACTGTAGAAGTGGAGGAGAGACTGTGAGAGACTGAAGAAAGGCTGCTCCGTCTCTATCCACGAAAGATATCTGTAAGGAGGCTAGCTGCTCTGTCGCCTCCTCAAGTAGCTGAATGCCCATCCTTCTGCTGAGGGCATCGGCTACCACGTTCCCCTTCCCAGGAGTATAGACTATCTCAAAGTCATAGTCCTGGAGGAACTCAAGCCATCTCCACTGTCTCAGGTTCAGGTCCTTCTGAGAGAAGATATACCTGAGACTCTGGTGGTCAGAAAAGTCTGTGAAGCGCTCTCCCATCAGATAGTGCCGCCAAGTCTTCAGAGCGAAGACCACTGCTGCTAACTCCAGGTCATGAGTGGCGTAGTTCTGCTCATGCGGCCTCAACTGACGTGATCCGTAGGCGATCACGGCCCGCTCCTGCATCAAGACGCACCCGAGTCCAGTCCCTGATGCGTCGCGGTAAACTACGTATCCAACTCCCTCCTCAGGCAACCTCAAGATAGGTGCGCTGGTCAATCTCTGTCTCAGCTCCTGGAAGCTCTGCTGACATCTGTCTGACCACACAAAGGGTTTCCCCTTCTTTGTCAAGGCTGAGAGTGGTGCCGCAACTCTGGAGAAGTCTGGCACAAATCTCCGATAGTATCCGGCTAGGCCCAAGAAGCTCCGCACCTCCGTCACGCTCCTGGGTGGCTCCCAAGCTAGCACTGCCTCGATCTTCGCCGGATCCACTGCAACTCCCGCCTCAGAGATGACGTGCCCCAAGAAATGGACCTCACGTAACCAGAACTGGCACTTTGAGAGATTTCCATAAAGCTGGTGCTCTCGGAGTGTGTCTAGCACAACTCGCAGGTGGTAGGCATGCTCCTCCTCAGTCGTCGAGTATACCAAAATGTCGTCAATGAAGACCACGACAAATCGGTCGAGGTATGGCTGGGAGATCCTGTTCATGAGGCTCATGAACACTGCTGGAGCATTGGTTACGCCGAACGGCATAACCAAGAACTCATAATGGCCATACCGACACCTGAAGGCCGTCTTCTGCACGTCCTCGTCTTGAACTCTGAGCTGATGATAGCCTGACCGGAGGTCTATCTTCGAGAACCACCGCGCTCCCTTGAGCTGATCGAAGAGGTCATCAATCCGTGGCAGCGGATACTTGTTCCTCACTGTCACCTGGTTCAGGCGACGATAGTCGACACACAGTCGCAAGATCCCGTCCGCCTTCTTGGCGAACAATATCGGGGAAGCCCAGGGTGAAACACTGGGTCGGATAAACCCATTGCTCTGTAAGTCCTCCAACTGTACCCGCAGCTCTCGAAGCTCGGTGGGGGCCATCCGGTATGCTGGAGTAGATATCGGGGCTGTCCCGGGGTACAAGTCGATGTAAAAGTCTACCTCTCTACGAGGAGGTAGCCCTGGAACGTCGTCGGGAAAGACGTCCACGTACTGGTCCACCACTGCAGGAAAAACTGGACTCCGCACGTCCACTGCTCCTAGGATGAGGCTAGCCAACTGATGAGAGATGGGCTGCACTCTCCTCTGCGGAAGTCCATCCTGTGCTGCAAAGGTTCCCTTCTCGCTGGTGAAGGTAAACCTGCTCCCGTCGGTGCGAACACATCGCACCTTGCGCCTAAAACAGTCGATCTGGGCATGAACCGTGGATAGCCAATCCATGCCCAAGATGACGTCGTAAGGCCTCGATGCCGCTACAAGGAGATCACAGCCGAAGCTCTCGCCTCCTAGAGTAAGCTCACACTTCCGGCACCAGTGCGTAATCGTCGAGTCTGCTCCCGTAGGAGTCTCTAGCCGTAAGGATCGAGCCAACGGCTCAGTCGGAATCTCCGAGCTCCGAACAAGGGCAGAGGCTATGAAAGAGTGACTCGCTCCTGTGTCTATAAGTACTGCAGCAAGGGTGGAATAGACACAGATCGTACCTCGAATCTTCTCTGGCATGTCGGGGTCGTAGGCCTCCACTGCCTGGAGTTGGGCCTGTCCCTGCCCGCCAGCTCCCTGTGGTCGAGGTGGCCCTCCTGGTGGTGGTGGGGGTAGAGCCTGGAAGCGTCGCCCACCACCCGCTGCTCGGCCAGCTCCTCTGCCTCGTCCGCCTCCTCCCTGCGGACCGCCACGGTCGACCCTCTGCCTCTGCCTGGGTGGCCACTCCACCGTCTGCTGCTCCTCTGGTCGGCGAGTCGGGCAGTCACGAGCCATGTGACCCTGCCTGCCGCAGGAGTAGCACAGCCTGCCTCTCGGAAGGCTGGCACTCCGCTGTGTGCCCCGCACTGATGAGCCGGTGTCCTGAGGCCATCTGCGTGGGGGTCTGATCTGCCTGGACCCGAGAGTCATCCGTCGGCTTCCTCCTGCCGAAGACTCAGCTACCTGCCGCCCTGCGCTAGGTCTCGTCGCTGAAGAAGGCTCTTCCAGGAAGCTATCGATCAGGAGGGATCGCTCCAGCACTCCCTCCTGGGTCGGAATGCTGGGGGAGATCAGCGACGCCCGAATCTCCTACCGCAAGCCCTGCTCGAAGGTCCAGGCCCGGAAGAAGGGGTCCCGTACCATGTCGGTCGAGTAGCGAGATAGGTCAGTGAACCTCGCCGCGTACTGAGCGACCGTCATGCTGCCCTGGCGCAGCTGGAGAAGCTCCTGGATGCGCACCGCTCGGAGGGTGGCCGGGACGAACTCAGAGTGGAAGAGGCTCTCGAAGTCCGTCCAGAGCAAGGATGCCTCATCGTGAACCTGGAGCATCAAGCTCCACCATCGTCCTGCCGCCGCCTATAGGAGGCTCGCCGCGAGAATCACCATGAGATCCGCTGGTGTCCTCACTAGCCTAAAGATCCGTACCACCGCCTCTAGCCAGTCCTCGGCGGCCTAGGGGTCCGCCTCACCGTGAATCCTGGGCGGTTGCTGGCTCTGAAACTCATGCAGTGCCCTGAGGCGACGTGCATCGTCAGCGTCTGGTACTGGTAGCATCGGTTGCTCGGTGGGTAAAGCTACCGCCGGTGCCACTGCTGGCAAAGGTCCCTGCACCGAGGCCTCGTCGCTCGGTGGGCTGCCGCCGCGCCCTACACTCGGAACCCTAGCTGGCTGTCGTCGCGGGGCCATCCTGAAAAGGAGAACAAGAGCACCACAGTTAGAAAAGTATACCTGGTGAGCTGGCACAAGTAATCACAAGGAAAACTTGAGACTTTCATGAAGCAGATCAGTATACCGGGTGAGCTGACACAAGTAATCACAAAGAAGACTTGGAACACACACGCAATCAATGTTTTCATGAATTAAGTCGGAAATCAGGAGTCAGGGTCCTGGTGTACGGATACGTCGGCCGCCGCACCAACACTGGGCTCCCTGAACTGATAACCACACTCAATACACTAAACACTATTGCTTCATATAGAAAGAAAAGACGATCAGAGTCTGCGGTAGAACCGACCACCTCTGATACCAATTTTGTCACGACCCGACCTCGGGGCCCGTGCCGTGACTACCCCAAGCCCGCCTTCCATAGGCCAGGGGCTGGCGACTAGCACCAAGGCGTAAAAATCCCGGTAAACAGGGAAGGCATTGCCTTTATAAGTAACAACCACCACAGAGTCAGCAAGCGGAAAGTAACTACCAAGTGCAGAAAAGTAAAGGGGGCCGGAACACAAGCCCAACTGAAAGTACAACTGAAAAGGTAAAGAACAGCAACTGAAGAAAAGACGGAGGCCTCGTGTCGTCCACTGGAAATCCCACCTGAAGGGTGGGTACAGATAGGCTCTAGGCTCCTCGGGTCCCACGTCCGCTCCGAGCACGTCCCGCCCAGTGGTCCGCCTCCAGGTACCGTCCTGCTCCACGCCCCAACCGAGATCAGCGTTGTCCGTCGTCTGCATCCAACACAACAAGGTGCGGGCATAGCCCGTGCAGGGGTGAGTATAAACTACTCAGTAAGGACCCCGAGACCCCCGAAGGTCTCCCGAAATCCACAAAGGATATAGCACAAAAGAAAGGTGCAATCACGAAATAACATCTGACTCGACTTAGGTATATGCCCATACATATACCTAAGTCCCCAATTCTAGCTCTGCTCACGAGCTCAAGAACAACTCAATCCACACAGGAAAGCAAGACTCAAATCCACAAAGGAGAGTAAACAGTAAATCCACATAGGATAGTTCAACACAATCCACAAAGGAGAGTAACATAAGATTCAGCCCAACCAGGTATACATTTTCAGATGACGTCAAAGTTGATCACTGATCCATCTAAGTCGTCGGATCCATGAAGGATCGATAGGTACTAACCCCCGCAAAAGACCCACACAGGATCGGGCTCACACAGAACCTGTAGGCAGTGGCTCACACAGAACCGGTAGTAAGAACCCACACAGGATCGGGCCCACACAGGACCTGTAGCACTGATCCACGTAGGATCGCTGAGTGCATTAGTCGACGCAGTCCACTGAGGATCTCCACACAGTCGTCGCTGCAGTCCACGAAGGATCTCTGCTCTGTCGTCGTCGCAGTCCACGAAGGATCTCTGCTCTGTCGTCGTCGCAGTCCACGGAGGATCTCTGCTCTGTCGTCCTCGCAGTCCACGGAGGATCTCTGCTCTGTCGTCGAAGTCACAGCCAGCACTAGGGTTCCCGCACACAGCGAGCTCGTTTAGGAGGGTCCGCTCCACGAGCCGAGAGGCTGATACATCAACTGACACGTAGTCCGAAGTTGATGTATCCAAAAGTTTTTTATCGACAACAGGATCTCAACGCAACAGACGGCGCGTCAATCGGACGCCCGGTCTGAGAGTTATTGGCATTTTCGTCCCAGGGGCCCGGTTAGTTTTTAGGGAAAAACCAACCCGACCGTACTCCGCCTGTGTCCGATCCTTGGGCGGAGTATGCCAAAAGTTCCGTCTCACTTAGAGGAAACTACCACAGCTGACGGTACGTCGATCGGACGTCCGTAGCTCAAGTTATGAGCGTTTCCGCTCCGAGGGCCCAGTTGGTTTCGTGTACGAACCAACCCGGCCGAACCCAAAGTCTTCCGAAACCTTGAGTGTAATATACCGAAACGACCGTATCGATCCAAGGATCGCGTAGCCGCTGACGGTTCGTCAATCGGAGGTCCTAGGCCCAAGATATGGGCAAAAGACCGAAGAGGGCCCGAAAACGGGGGTTCTGGGCCCGGGGCGACCCGACCCGGCTAGGTCGGGTCCGGTCCGGCCTGGGCGCGGCCCGGCCGACCGGACCGGCCGGCTCGGCTTCGGCCGAGCGGCCGAAGGAAACCGCCGCGGGTTTGACCCGCGGCTTGGAGGAATGCGGCCCGTGCGGGCCGCGTGCTGGGTGGCCGGACCGCGGACGCGGTCCGGCGGTTCGCCGCCGCCGCGGCCGAGCCGCGGCGGATTCTCCGGCGGCGCGCCGGGCGCCGCCGCCGCATTCCGCGGGCCGCCGGAGTTGCTCCGGTGGCCCGTTTTGCCTCCCGTCTGCGCCACAGCTCCTCCCGGGGGCCGATCTTCACTGCGGGATCAACGGATCGCCCCTGCCGCACGGTTTGTCGTCGCTTTCCAAAACCGCACACAAGAAAGATCGGCGGAGGGTTGCCGGGTCTTGTTTGTTAGACCCGCACCCTCCGCGTTAGTCATAAACAACGGGAGGAAGGGGGTACAACAATTTTTAATCAAAGATAAAAAATTGTTCACTTCTTTTTCTTTAAAACGGAAATTCAATTTTTAACCACTTGAAATTATTCATGCCGGTTCTTTGTTCAAAATGAAGTAGAATCGCCGAAGGATAATCACAAGTAGATAAACCCCTACCTCGATGTCGCCGTCGGACGTGAGGTCGTCGCGGAATAGCTCGTCGCGGAAGGAGGGGATCGTCGCGCCGACGATATCCAGATCTAGAACAAACGGATTTAATTAATTAAATCCGTTGTCATTGAAATTAAAAGGGAGAATTAAACGATCCGTTTCTCACCTTAGTTGCCGAACGAGGATCAGCCGCGGAAGAAGAGGCGTCGCCGAAGAACGTCGCGGGTAGAGCTCGTCGACGTCGCAGATCATGGTGTGCGTCGTCGAATTCCGGTCGCCGGCGTTCTTCGCGTTCTTCACGTTCTTCGCGTTCTTCGCGAGGAGGGTGGAGGTTTAGAGGATCTCGCACAACAGGAGGATCCTCCAAAATAGACAAGTTTGTCTATTTTATTATTTTGCCAACGAATGCAAACGCGTAAGTAACGACCCATTAAATTCGTTGAATTAATTCAACGAATGAAACAGCCCATTTAATTCACGAAATAAACCGCCCAATTAAATGGTCTGTTAAGATTTTAAGAAAACGCGTCGGTTGACTTTTCAGTTACTTTGACGGGTTTTCGCGGGTGCGTTACATAGCGGAAGAAACGGCGGGGCTCGTGCGGGCCCCACCGCACAAATATCCTACCAAGAGGGTAGGATATTTCCGGATAGCACCCTATCCGCTTTAACTCAGCTCAAGTGGCTTTCAAGTGACTTCCAAGCGGCTTAAGTGAAATAAAATAAAGTTGTCGCACAACCTTTATTTTATTTCCGACTTAAAGCCCAAAATTTTAAAAACCACGGTTGAGCAAACGCAACTCCGGAAGAGGCGTTTCTAAGAAAATACCGGTGTTTCGATTTCATTGGTGCCCTCAGAATTCGATTCCGGGCACCGGTTCAAAAGATAGAAAAACCCGCTCGTCCGTTCACTGAACGTACCCGAGCCAAACTTCGGAAATTGATTTCGGGCACACCGGGCCTCGGAATCAGGTGCCGTCTGAAGCTGCGCTCTTGTAAAATTCCAAAGAAAATTAAGAAAAAAATTTCCTTGAAATTTGCGGGTCTTTACACAAGCTGGGCCCCAATCTGACATGGTGCCCGACCAGGTCCCTGGAAAGGACCGAAGGGCATTCCATGTCCTCTGGGTTGGGAACTACTACACGGGGTATCGATAACAAGATTTGGGATTTATTCTTCCTAATTTCAAAAATACAAACAACGAACAAGATTTATAAACCCAAAATGAAAATGAAAAACAAAACATTGTATAAAAAATATCATGAATTTAATGTTTACAAATTTTAAACAAAAATTACAAAAATACCATAACAGAAGGGGAGAAATACTCTATACCAAACATCCAGGAATGAGGGGATCCACATCCTAAATCAATCTCCACTAGGATCCATAATGATATTACACTAGAAACCCAAACCTCCATCACTAAATCCCTTGCCATAGCTTGGAAAAAAATATAGAATATGACATACATACTCCCAAGGGTGTATGTATGGTGTGAGCCAAATCCCAGTAGGATTCCACCCAAATAGAAATATTCAATTCTATATCATTAATAGACGATCCAACATTCCCATTTATGAAAAAAAATCCTTGTAATATTTTAAAGAAATAATTTCTTAAATATAGACCAATTTAAATATAAAACATTTTAGAACAACAATATCGAAGGATCATTCCAAGAAACATTTTAATGAAATAATTTATTTAAAATAAAATTCATATATATAAACAAGGTCCATTATATGCTGATGGAAGTCACTGTATACCATAATTCTAATGTGAGATCCATGGGTAAATCCCTTAGGACAATCTAGCTCAAGTGGGGCACTATAACATCATACCTCATTGTAACATGAAATAGAAGCAACAACTAAAAGTTCAATCATGCTGTATCCACTAGGAGGGGACACCCTAATCACATAATGGTCTCATATCATCATCATAGTTTTGTTATTGTAATATGAATCAATCATGCTAGATGAATATGAGACAAACCCCTTAAAATATATAAATCATATTAGAACTAATCATCCCACCAAGATACTCAAGACTACCATGTACTCATGTTAACATTCATATGTCACATATATCACCACATTAACAAATTATCACCAGAGAACAAACCTATTACTTGTAAACAATGAATTTTCCATTTTACACACACTAGAATCATTTGAAAAACACAATATAATATGATATTCAGATTTCATAAAAAGTTGTATAGCAATATCACATGAAAATTAGAAAATTATTAAACCAATGAAATGGTCCAAATCCACAATGTGAAATCGTGAAATTATACAATTTTTTTTTCAAGACACAATTTTAATCATTTATACAATTTACAATTCATAATTAAAAGAGAAAAATCCCAAAATGCCAATGTATTATATTTTCCCACAAAAATCTAATTCCAAACCCATTCACACCCTATGTCTAATTACCCACACATGACGTACATGGAAATTACATTTCAATTGTTTATAAATTAATACTTTACACAAATAGACTCCAAACTACTGTATAGTTTGGTGTCTTTGAAAACTCGTAACATGTTGTTCTATCTTTTTGAACGATCTTAATCATCTCTCATAATGATATTCACTTTTTTTCCTACCTAAAACCTTTATTTATATCATGGTGGAATGAAATTTTAAAAATGGTGAGATAAAATTATCAATAAAGGTAAACATTAAGAACACCATTCAATAAATAAATATAAAAATGTAAAAACATGAACATAAAATTTTAATATGAAAATTCTGAGTCCTGAATTAAATCTTTGCATTAATTTAGGGATAAATCATAAAGCATCATCAACAATAATAAAATAAAAATTTTGGAAAACAGGAAATTATGGAAACAAATAAGAAAAAAAATATTATTTTAGTTTTAGCCACGACATTTGTGCCTAGACAATCATAATTGAAAAAGTACTATACTGAACCAATTTCACTCTTCATTCAAGCCATGTATTTTTGAACTAGATTTTCATGTCTTTACAACCCTATATTACTGAATAGTATTTACAATCCATTCTAGTAATTTCTACGGCATTAGATATAAATATTTTCCCAATTCATTGGACTGAGATATATGTCCCACACATCTCATAATGAAATCATTCATACGTGTTCCATAAAAACATAAATAATACATCATAGAATAACCAAAGGAATAAAAATGGGGTTTTAAACATCATTCCATCATAATCAATATAAAAAAAATGGATTTCGAATTTAAAATTATACCATAAGAACAATAAAATAATAGTAATAATATGGGAAAAAACAATTCCTTTTTTAAATATTGTCATCATAGATGGAACCTAAATTTTATTAAACTATAGAAAATAATTCTTAAGGAAAATATAATTTCTTCTTAAAAAATATTTTATTTTCTGAAAATAGAATAATAATTTAAAAGAAAATAATATCCTTCAAAATAAACATGAAAATATTTAAGAGGTTATTAAGTGAAATAAGGTTTTTTTAAAGCATAAAAATCCTTTAATTTCATATAAGTTAGAATAACACTCTACTCATATAATTGCTGGAAATGTCAAAAAGTAACTCGTATCGGAAACGACAAAGAAAATTATTTCATACAGCTTAATGAAAAATCAAAAATGTGTTAAATTGACATTTAACCATTTTAAATGTCTAGAAATAATATTTTATAATAAATGTTTCAGAATCATGGCTGTCGATGATAAATATACCCTAGTAAATACTTTGGAATAAACATTCTTAGATAATAATTAGATAGAAAAATTGTCCCTTACCATGGGTCTGATATGTATCTTATCTCTCTGATAATATAGTATAATGATTTAAATAATGTTATTCACTAATTTTATATTCCTATTAAATTTTTATGATAACATATATGATCATATTATTATCTGTTTTGTAATATTATTTCATTATTACTCATTATTCGGGTATAAACTGCTTCATTTTCTTCTACATTTTTGGTCAAATAAGTTCTGATTATCCTTCTTAGGACATATTTATATCATATGAAAATTATATTAACATATAAGTATCATATTTATTCATTTTATTCATTTATATAATCATTTTTTAATGGATATCTTGATGAATGAATCACATCGCATCTTGGAGAAGGTAGGTCATACGTACACACGAGGGATGATATCTTTCAAATAATTGGGGAATGGTATGGAATTTTATATTATATATTATGTTCAATAATATATATTATGTTATAATAATCATATATTATTATTATTTATATCTTTATATCTATACATGTAAGATGGTGGTGAAAAAATATATATCAACACGACATAGAGAGAGTAAATCGTATGTACGCATGCGTGGTGATTTCATTTTTCATAGGATCGACATAAGGTTGAATATGGTTGTATTGTAATCATAAAAAATATTACTATATTATTGAAACAGATGATATTACTTTATATAGATACAACTAATGAAGAGGATGTAGAAGAAGAAAGAAGTTTGAAAGAATCTGTATAAGAGATTACCTATTCCACGATATGATTTTTATAAATATCATTTTAAATGCAATAGAGATAGACTTTTGAGGAGATCAGAACATATATAATGTGACTACAGAATTTTATAATGGAAACATTTAGGAGTTTTATATGCATTAAGGCTCAAATTTATGTTAATATGCGATGGATTAGGTTCCCTTTTATAATTGAGGTGAGGTGAACCCTTGAAAATATGAAAATATTAAACTATAATAAATTCATATTTTAATAAAAAAGATTCAAAATTGAAAATTTTTGAAGCTAATATGACCATAGTTCTAAATAATATCCTAAACTAATTTATATAAATGTAATTATTTTATTTTAAACACCATCTTTTCAGTTTATCTTTAATTATTCTCAATTAATTTTAATTTAGGTAACAATATTTTAAGTATTAATATGTTAAAATATTTACTTATAAATGGTAAAATTCACATAATTGTAAATATAATGGAATTTTAATACTTATTAATGTAACTTTTTGTTTTTAAAATATTTTTTTACATTTCTAAAAAATTTCACAAAAAAATATATTTATAAAATTTCAATAGTGTCAACTTTTAGAATATTCTTTTCATTAAATTTAAATAAAATTCATATTTGGAGATAACTTCTACAAAAAAATTAAATAGTCTTATAACGTGTCATTTGAACCTATAAAATTCGTGGATGGAATAAATTATTTCATATTATTTTTATTTTATTAATTATAATGTTCTTTATTTGATATTCCTCATAATAAATTAATTAATGCATCACAATTATGTCAATATTTTTGGTAATTATTTATAATATAAAAATTTTAAATAAATTCAACTAATGTATATAATTTAATTTTATTTTTTAGACTAAATGTTTTCATAGTTTCATCTAGTTTATCACTACATTAAATGTTTTATAATTAAAATAGATAAGAGAGTGACTTGTTATCACTTTCTTTTGTTTACATAATTATTTCTTGACTTTCATGGGAAAAAGTATATTAAACGAATCAATTTTGATCCTTAGGTGTTAAGTGTCTACTTTGATTCACCCAATATGATTTTTGAAGGTTTTAGTATAATTTTTGTGTCCTTATCGTAATTTTTTTACCTTAATTTTCTTGATTTACCATTTACCATGGTAAATAAAAATTAATGTAGTTATTATTCATCATGTCCAAAAATAAAAGGGACCTATTTAAATAATTTGAACCTAGTTATTAAAAATATGGAATCTGTTTCTCTAAATTCTAAACACATAAATGGAAGAAACTAATAAAAATTTAATCTCTATTATCAAAATCACAAATCCGAATTTTTTAAAGTAAAAATCCATCAAATCATTAACATGTGTTTATATACAATTTAAATGTGAAGATACTTATAATTAATAATATTTTTTTAAATAATAAAAAATTAATAAAAATAACCTTTAAACCCAATTCCAATGTTAATCAAAATATATAAATAAATTAAAAAAATGCAGTCATGAATTAAAATGTAGTATTTTTTACGATTAATTGAAATATGAATTTTTATCAAAAAAATACCAACATTTAAGCCAAAACAATTTTTTATGTCCCTATTCCAAATAAAAATTATATTTTGTCCAAAATAAATTGTTAAATTATAAAAACCTATATATATAATTTGTTCTCTATTAAATGGCGGTACAACTGTATTTTTTTAAAAAATACTTATTTTATCTCAAAAAGAGAATTTTTTCTTATATCAAACATAGAAAAAATATATAATGAACTTTGACATTACATTATATATATTACATATATATTTAATTAATAAAATACATAAATTGTGATTTTATAACATTATAAACTCATTTATTTTCATTTAAATAATTTTTTTGGAATAACATTTCCTTTTAATTAAACAATGTTCTACATTCATTTATAAATATTTTTTTTCACAAAAGAATTAATTAAATACATGTGAAAATAAAATTTTCATTAATCCATTAATAATATTCATTCCCACCTTTATAATACCTAATTTATAAGGTAACATAAAATATTTTGTTATTCTCTAATACTTGGTCTTTTGTGAAATGAATTATATCAAAATAACATGAACTTCTATGTTATACAAGCCAAGAATAAAATTATGTACATTGAAATCTATATTGATTTTTTGATTGAAAAAACATATCTTGGTTTATCTTAAAACACATGACATCAGATATTTTTTTTAAAAACACTATCTCATAAAAATATTGCGGTGTTACATTCTACCTGCCTTAAAAAGATTTTATCAAATGAAATTCATCAGGGTTATACATGATTTACTAATTGAAAAATTATTTCATAGAATCATTCATTGTAAAATGGGATTCTAAAACACAGATTTATAATTTAAATTTGGACACCCTACTCTTACCCAAGGTAACTCATCACGGGGTTTCCACATAAGAGATCATAGGTGGTAAGTGAAAACATGTGTATGGAAGAAAAAATCTAACCATCAGGTTATGATGGAGAGTGATAGAGGAAAATGTTAAAATAATGTTAATAATTTGAAATCCATAAATCGGTGATTATTTAAGGAACCATCTCATTCATTGGATATGAATTTACTAGGATAACATTTTTTATTTTCATGTTCCATTTCTAAAATTTGAAGAATTATTCATGAGAGGAAATACTTGCTTGATTTAGGTACAATATTATCCGTGTTCATGCCTTTAACAATTTTTGCTCTATCTCATATTCAATTAAATGAAGTTAAATATTTCATTCCTGAAGTTTTAGCAGATCATGAAATCTATTGCTTAAATGATAGGTCATACCATCTTTCATTAACACAACAATGATATCACACGTTATCCCACATGCATAAGTCAATATATTGTGAGATAATATTTTATTCTAATAAATTTAATCTAATGTTTAGCTATATAATTCCAAAATTTTGATAACCTTATAATTAATATGAATGTTGAAAATACAAAACTATAGAGAAAGGATCACTAACTCAATTTATCATTTATCCCCCATATATCATAAGGTATATCTTGTTGGTCACATTTCAAAAATGTGAACACCTTCATCATATATCCTCTTGACTCATAGTAAAAACCTAAATTGTCGGATATCCTTATTAAAAACATGATTTTTTGCTCATTCCAAAACCTATGGTATATATTTATTAATTCAAAAAAGTGGTATAATATATCCATGATAACATAATCCTCTTGTCAATAACACCATAATTAGTTCTCAAAATATTAGAATCATCCAATTTACATACTGAAATCCAACAAATATTTATCCAAACATCATTATCTTAACATAAAGTGAAGATTAAGGGTGACATTACCCTTAATGATGTGTTCTCAATGTATATCACATTACCCTTAAAAAATTCGTTAGATCTATATAACTATTCAATATATCCATTCTAATCCTTAATGAAATACATATACTAGAATCAATTATATATTTTATGATAAATAATCATTGAATTCAGAATCATATTCACCAAAATCATTCAAATTTATTCATAATCCATTACATAGGATATATCATATTCATCATTCTTAAAATATGAATCATGACGAATGGTTTATCAGCCTTAAGATTCATAGGTTTAATGTAAACAATACTTGAACAATGTCTCTTAACTTTTACATGTCATTTACAATATCTTTATCCTTAGTTATATGACTAATAATCATACTATATTCATGATTCATTTCCTTATATTTCCGATTAGTAAGTCGATCTTCATTATTCCCATAATTTCCACATCAGAAAAATTCAACATTTAACTATGTTCTATGTAGTTTTGGAAATTGACTAAGACTAGAAATCATAGTGTGAGAAATACACATCTGAGATTAGAATCACATAGCTAACCCAATTAATTATACTATTTCAATCTATGGTATCTTTGCTTTAACCCTAGGTTAGTCATGAATATTAAAAAAACCCTATAATTGTAACCTATACTTAGAGTTATCCATTTTTAATCCCAAGAAATATCCTCTGAAATATCTCTATGTATCTTAGTAATGTTTTCATATACTAGTTTCCAAATGGATTACTAAACCTTCACTCTGATGCCAACTCTAATGACCCACACATTATGTACATAGATATTACATCGATTTTTCAGAAAAATTAAAACATAGAACAAATAGTTGTGAAAATATGGTATTAGATTAGTGTCCTTGGAAACTCAAAACATATTCTTCTAACATTGTGTATTATATCCAATATGTCCCATAAATAACCTGCCTTGTTTGTTCACCTATATAAAACCATTCTATATATCTTGGTGAAAATAAAACATAAAAAAGGTTGAGATCAAATGCTCAATAAAGGTAAAAAATAATAACATCAATCAAAACATAAATGTAAGAATATAAAAACATAGACAGAAATTTGGAATACTGTAATATTGAGTCCATAAATTAATCTTGGTTGTACGTAAGGAATAAATCATAAAGGAACATGAACCGCGATAAAAAATTAGACGTATAAAACATATAATTTAGGAAAAAAATTATCACATGATTTTATTTCCATAGTATCCATGTCATTGATTATAATACCATCATAGTTTACAAATTCCTATAATGAACCAATTTCACTCTATGTTCCAGCCCTATATTATTGAACTGGATTTTATTTCCATTCTAGCCCTGTATTATTGATCTAAATTTTATTTTCATTCACTCATGTCTATCTCATGAGATATAAATCATTACCCAATGTCTTATAGGGAGGTATATGAACCTCCCATATAATAATTAATTCTTTTTTACATGTTCTACAAAAACATAAATCATTCATTGTATCATAACCAATTGAATACAAATGGGTTTATCGAACGTCATTCAGTTATAGTCCATATAAAACAAATGGTATTCAAAAATATCATTATATCATTAAGAAAATAAAATAATACTAATAATATGAATAATAACATATCCCTATTTAAAAAAAGTCATCATAGAACGAACATAATTTTTAAAAAACACTTGAAAATAATTCTTGAGGAATATTTTATTTCTTCTTCCAAAATGATTTCTTTTTTGAAAACACCATGAAAATTTACAAGAAAATAATTTATTTAAAAAAAATTGAAAACATATAAAGGAATTTTCATGGAAATAATTTGTTATAAAAGTGTAAAAAAAAATTCATGCCATATAAGTAAAACACAATTATCCTCATACTATTACCAGAAAAGTGAACAAGTTCCATATAGAGAAAGTGTCAAAATTTTCCTTTCTTATCACAAAATAAAAATTCACCAGTGGGACAAATTTAATTTTTAAAATTATATATGGATATAATGATATTTTTAATTATTATTTTTAAAAACATGTGTGTAGAGGACAAATATAGTCTTATAAATACTTACAAAAAACAGCCTTTGATAATAATGAGATTGAAAAATTATCCCTTATATTTGGTACGATATGTTTTTTATGTATCCAAACCGCATTTATAATGATTTAAATAATTTTATGGAATTATTTCACAATCTTATTCACTTTTATTATATCCTATATAACATATTATCATCCAGTTGGAAATAATATTTAATTGTCACTCCTTATTCAGGTATAAATACTTTATTTTCTTATGCATATTTTTTTCGAATAAGTTCTTGTTCCCATTATTAGGTAATATTAATATTAATAAAAAATTATATTAACATAATAAATATCATATTTATTTATTCTTTATATTTATATACTCATTGTTTAATGGATATCCTGTAGAATGAATCACATCGCATCGTGGGGATGGTAGGCCATACGTTCGCACAAGTGATGATATCATTCTTATATTGTGAAATAATATGGACATGGATGGTATATATGATTTCCCATAATCCATATCATATTATAATAAAAATATACAATTATTATTTCGATCATTATATCCATCCAAGTAAGGTGGTAGTGAAAATATATTACATCATGACATGGAGATGGCAAGCCATATGTACGCACGCGTTATGACTTCGTCTTCATTGGATGGACATATGGTGGAATATGTTTTTTTCATAATTATAAAAAAATATCAGTATATTAGTGATGCTTATTTTATTAAATTTTTGGTAAACAACTAATTAAAAAGATGTTGAAGAAGAAAGAAGTTTGAACGATTCAGTAGAAGAGATTACCTCTTCCTCAATGAGTATCCTCTAAATATCCTCTTAATGGCACTAGAGTTTGATTTTTGAGAAGAAAATAACCTCTATAATGTGACTAAGTAATTTTATAAGGGAAAATGGTAAGGTAGGGATGATCATAAAGGCTCATGTAGAAGTGAATAGGTGAGGGAGGAGTTTCTTTTTTATAATTGACGTGAGGTACACCCTTGGAAATTCATAAAATAGAAAATTAATATAAATTAATTTATTAATAAAAAGATGAAAAATTGAAATACCTCAAATATATATTAAGAATGTTCTAAATCCTTGCATATAAAAAATTGTAGACATGTATTGATTTTATTTTAAGCCTTATCTTTTCGATTTACCCGTAATTATTATTTTATAATTTAATTATGGTAACACCATTTTAAATATTAAGAGGTTATACATTCTACTTATATAAAAAAAATTCCCATAATTGGGAAATTAATTATCGTTTAGACATTATCATAGTAACTTTGTTATTTAGATGTATTTTTTTTATTTTTTAATAATTTAATAATATAATTTTTATATATAAAATCAATAGTCTCAAATTTCACACTATTCATTTGATTAAATAAAAATCAAATTCATTTAGAGTGATAACATAGAAATTAAACTTTTAATAGTGTTATACCATTTCATATAAACTTAATAAATTCGTATTTATCATAATATATTTCATATAATATTTATTTTAATATATAAAATATCATTTATTTTATATTTATCTTAATAAAATAATTTATATATCACTGTTGTGTTAATATTTATGGTAATTATTTAATCTCTATAAATTGTTAAAAAACTTCACATGTCATATATAATTTCATTATATTTATAGAGACTAATTTTTTTTATAGTTTCATCATGATTATCACAACATTAAATTTTTTAAACATATAAGAGGTAAGTGAGTGACATGTTGTCACTTTCTATTGATTAAATAATAATTAAATAACATTCACGGGAAAAATTCCATTTAACAAATCAATTTTGATCCTTAAGTGTTAATGGTATAGTCTAATTCATCATATAAGATTTTGGAATGTTTTAGGGTAATTAATTAGTCCTTATCATATTTTTTGTTACCTTAATTTACCTAAATTTTCAAAAATCATGGTGAATTTAAATAACGAGTAGTATCAATTCATCATTCCCAAAAATAAAAGGTCCATATTTAAATAAATTTTACCTACTTATTAAAAATATAAAATCAATTTTTCCAAATTAAAAACATATAATTTCCATAAATTATTTAAAATTAATTTCCATTGTCAAAATGAGAAAATATGTTTTTTAAGTTAAAATCATTGAAAGGTTGACATGTATTTATATCTAATTTAGATGAAAATTTATATCCTATGACCAACATCGTATTAGATGATAAAAAATAATATAAATATACATTAAAACTCCTTTAATATATAATCATTCTATTTAAATAAATTAGAAAAATTGTAGTTTTGAATTAAAATGTAATATGTATTACTATTCATTAAAATATGAATTTTTATCAGAAATATAAAAAAATTTCAACCAAAATAATTTATGTTGTACCTATTCCAATGAATAAGTTTATTTTTTCAATAATTAACTTATAAAATTGTAAAAACTATATTTAAAATTTATTCTCCATCAAAAGGTGGTAAATTTTTTTTTAATATTTCTTTTAATTGAATAACTGAATTTGTTCTTATATCATATGTAGAAAACTTATATGATGAATTTTAAACATTAAATTGAATATGTAACATAATAATTTCCTTATTAAAATTCATAAGATGTGGTTTTATTATTTGGTAAACTCACATATTTTCCTTTAAATTGTTTTTCATGAAAAAAATTTCCTTTTAATTTAAAAAAGTTTTATTATCATTTATAAATAATTCTTCACCGATTAATTAATTAAATCCATGCGTAAACAATATTTTCATAAATAATTTAAAACTATTTATTAACACCATTTTATAATCTAGTTTATAAGGTACCACAATAATATTTAGTTGTTCACTTATACATGGTCTTCCTTGAAATGAATTATATAAAAAGAACATGAACCTGTCTCTAACACAAAACAAGTCTATAATTTTTATATTGTAAGCTAAGATGATGTTTCATATTGACAAAACATATATTGATGTAGATTAAAACACAATAAAACAATGAATTGTTTTTTTAAAAAAATATATCTCATACAGATCATGGGTTGTTACAATAACATCCTTTGAAAACCCTATTCTCTCCCATTAAAAAACTGATAAAACTGTTACAAAAAAACACCCAAAAAACACAATTAAAAACATTCCCAATTTCCATTATTAAACACTTTACCATCCAACGAGAATTATAGATCCTTCTAAAACACACTTCTCACCACACCAACAAGAAATAAAACATATAACAACTAACCAAACAAAAAAATCATATAATATAAAAATTATAGGGCATGGAACAACCTACTGTGAACCAAGAAACTTCTCATAAAGGTTGTGAAACCACAAAAAATCATGAGAAAACCATAATAAGGAATTATTTAACATAATACATAATGATTTATCACTAACTAATAAGAACTAAGACCAAATAGAACCCCATAACTACTGGAAATCCAAAACCCCAAAGGAAAAGAGAGGAAACCCTAAAAGAAGAGATAAACAAGAAAAATGAGGACATGCGTGATAGGTTTTGAGGGATCTGAGGAATTAATAATAGGAAATTGAAGCCTAAGGTGAGGGGATGATTGAGGGAGGCATGCCTAGGGCCTGGAGTTTTGAGAGGGTTGATAAAGGGGGTTGAATTAGGTGAAAATTGGACGGAGATAGAAAATACCCTAAATGTTAATCATCTGGAAATTTTCATGGTTAATTTGCTCAATTTTTCAAAACATGTGGAAATAGTGAGACCACCACTACTAAGGTACACTCCTACCACATTGGAAATCTGCATAGTCTGACTAACCATGTGGCAACCATATGACCACTTTTGGATTGTACCTTGACATACTTCATGCGTTCTTGGTCGAGACATATGGTCATATGCTAATCGTGTGGTAGGTTTTGCATCAACTAGAAACCTACTACATGGTTACCTGGAAGGATACACAATTACTACTAACCAAGCGCTAGTCATGCTCTATAGACTATACAAGCAAATAATCTAATATTTCATGAATATATCAAAATAAACCCAAGGGAAAAATCTAGAACACAGTATAGAAAGAATGAATATCCAAAAAATTGAAATGCATCACACCCAGTTTCTGAGAAAATAAACATGAACCCAGACCAAATCTAAACAAAAGTGAATTTAAATACATCATTGTGAGAAGGCAGATTGGAGAACTGATATATATTTTGAGTTGAATCATCCTCTTAATACATGATGTAGTGTGATAGGGGGTTTCTTCAAGTTATAGTCGTGAGATTTCTCCTATGAAATATGCATATTAAAAGCTACAAATGGGTTGTGTGATTTTTCTTGAAAAACTATAATAGGTTTTATAAATGGATTATTGGGAGTTTTCCTATCATAATATTTGGATAGTGGGATATGATTGTGATAAGTGAATTTGAAGAGGATTTGGGATGGCCTCTTTAAGGAAAGGTCTACTAGGGAATATAGGGTGGTAAATTACCATGGGATGATTGCTATGAATTAGTTTTGGTGAAAATAGACAAACAAGTTTTCTAAGAACACATTAAATTCAATTAAAATAGTGATTAGATTATCAATGGGTTTAGTATTTCATAACCTAAATGAAAGAATTTGGTATAATAATTCTATCCTATGAGTGTATATGGATAATGAGAAACGGATTGAGATATGAGATAGTTGTGAGTTTGGTGAGTGGCATAAGATATATGGGTTTCTTGTTGAGTGATATATTTAATGTTGGTTTAGTCACACTAGATTAGCTTAGCTGAACATGGGTTTTCCTAGTGGAAATGTTACAATCTATAGGACCCAACTATTGATAGTGTGGTTCGGATTTTGGGAGATTTTGGTTATTTTTATTACACCCTTAAATCTATTTATAAATGGAAAAATATTTTCCCATCCATGGGACCCACCTAGTGATGTTTTGGTTCAGCTATTGTGGGGTGTTGGTTATTTTGATGTTGTCCATAGATCACCTACAATAATGTCAAGATATATATTTAACCATTGAACATACCTAGTGATAGTGAGGATTATCTTGTGAGATAGTTTGGTTATAGTGGTTCTCTACTCAAATGGACTCAAATGATGTAGATATATATGGTTTTCTATAGGACCCACCAATGGACGAAGGATTCAATTGTGAGGTATTCTTGGTCAATTATTCCTCTACTCAGGATAAGATTTCTATATAATACTATAGATATATTGAGTATTTTTTGGGAGTGGGTTTTAATATGACATATCTATCACAATTTGGGGAATTACTCTACCTGTGTGTTATTTAAACACATATATATGTAGGATCTTCATCAAATGTTTTGAAACCCAACTGCTGATCATGCAAGGTTCTGGACCCTTTTAGCATTTTATTAGATGATATTTATTCAATTTTAGGTTTGGTATAATCCATACATGAATTGATAGAGTATTGATCAAGACATGGAGTTAAACTATAGCACGATTTATTGGGTATGGTTTCATTATTAATCCATAAAGTAAATTATTCTTCAGGTGTTAGAAAAGCCATGTATATTTGGGGGTTGTGGTGTTCTTCTTTTCACATGATTAAACAACATTCATACTAAAGTACACTAATTTTATTTTCTCTATTTTCCTCATATATAAACATGTATATGATGGAGAATATTATGGGATCCCTGGGAGACCCTACTAAGGTATATTTATCTTAAAATGTATATAAACCATGGTTCATTTCAAGACCCTATGCAAATTATAATAGTTAATCATTGGATATATAGTGGATCCAGTTGGAGAAATATGAATATGAATGAGGATTATATTTAAGTAAAGCATGGGATTGTAGTATATGCCCCCATTAAATTTTAATTAATTGGTTATTTTCATAAATGTTATAGTATTAATGGTTGATTGATTAGTATATATGATTTTGTGAATACATATTCATTTTTTATAGCCTGATATGTTATTTAATTATATATACATTGATTACCTTTTATGTACACTTTTAATTTTTTTAATTGTTATTGATGGTTAGGATATTGATTTCACCTTCTCATATACAATATTTTGATGATATTTAATAACATTTATTATAGTTATTGAATATAATTTTAAATCAAGAACCAATAAGCCCATGATTAGAAAAATGAATTGATTAATTATTCATCAAAAAATGAAGAAAAATAATAATATAAATGTACATAAAACCATATAATCAACTACATCATCATCGCCCTTTATACAGGTTGAGAATCACTCTGACATAATTATATGATTCTTCCCTCATGGGTTTATCCATTTGTTACACCTAAATCACTAATCTAATTAGTGAGATCATACACACTCCATGGTAGGTTAATTCCCCATTTTCTAATTTAGGAATAAGAAGAGATCATTAGTTGATAATTTTTTTCGGTTAAGTATAAAACTATCATACATTCGGTCATTATAAGGTAGAGGAATTTATGATGCCTTAGAGGAATATTCTTCCAAGAAATCTCATTTACTAATATTTTATGAACCATGAGTAAAATATATTTAGAACACAGAGATCTGATGAAAAAATTAATCTCCACACACATGTTTAATCTAATAAAATAGTACATAAATAATATCATAGGTGTATATTCAATCTAATAAGGATGATTATCATTTGGAAATCCTTATGATCGAAGAAAATTGTATGGAAAATTTTATATCATTTGGAAGTCATGCATAATGATTTTTCCACGCAAATAATAATAAAATGCATTAATTTTCACAATTACAATTAAGATATACAATTTCACAGGATCATATTAATACTTTATAATAGAATTTATAACATATAAAATGATACACCCAATAATGCATTTATAAAATAGTTTTCAAGAAATTCATATTATATGTAAGGTTATATTGTACCATGAAACTTAGCACATATATATCATGTGTATAAAAATTATTTTTGTTATATCTCCTTAAATCTCACCCTATCACTACAACCAAAAAATTGTTCTATTTTCACCTTATATAATATCATTTATTATCACTTGTGAAATCATATCTCAAGATATTTGGGATATCTCCTAAAATACTTTTAGAGTGTAATATTTATTATCACATATAATAACATAATATGTAATTCCATTTGAATATCATTTTATTACAATTTCAACAAACTCCAAAAAACTTTTAGAGTAGCTTTCTAAGTCGAAATTAATTCTCAATATGTAAATAACAAAGATTAGACCCATGGTATTTTATATCATTGAAACCAATATGAATTTATTGATTCATAAATGTATGAAAAATGTGACCTCTTAGAATATAGAAACAATACTTGATGTATGAGGTGATCTAGAATGGTTTCTTCCAAATATATGTATCAATATACCAATGGACTCTACCCACATCACTTTTTTCATTGTATTATATTATGATCTATTCTTCTATGAAATTGAGAGACCATGTGTAATGGACAATGTTAATGTATGTAGAGAAATCATATGTTCTCAACTCTCATAGTATAGATTGATCTGGCTAATTAATATGCCACAATTCAGTCACATTTATAGATGATCACATCACATTACCCTCACCTGAAGTTATAAACATGTCATATTTACTATCTATATGTGGTTGCACACTTAACAATTCATCTCAAATGATAGACCATATTTTGTACTCACCATATGAGAGGAAAATTACAATCCAGTTAAGATCTAAATTATTACATTATAAAAAGCATACCCAACCACACACTTATTGTTTATGGATCAAGGATTTCCTAAGGAAAATCCCAATGTATTAATGTTGTCATCCTATGTATCTAAAAAACAAATAATACAATTTTATAAATATCGGTTGGGGATAACTCAAAGTTAAACTTGGAGAGGTAAATGATAAAGTATAGATTTCCTTTTATATGATAACATTAATATTATTTAACCACAATCTATTATATTTTACAAAACCCTATAATAGAACCATAAATTATATCATATATGATATAATTTCAGATCATCCTTATGTTTTCTATACAGTCAATGGTTTTTTTAACATATTATATTGGTATGTAATTCATGAAACATCACTATGTGAGTTTCTCATAAAGCCCTCCCACTATACAATTTAGTTAGAAACATATATGAATTCACCATGTTTGAATTAAAGAGTTATTAATGAATCAAATTCTTAATATTTAACCACATAAAAAATTTAATATTATTAACTCCACACCATAAAATATTAGGACATTAATAACATCTATTTTCTACATATAACTCTTTTTATGTTAATATAACTATCCATAGAACCATTTATATAAAATATTTTCATTAAATATTTAGTTAAAACATGTAACAATTTATATTTTCACTTACCTACATATCCTAAAAATATTCAAGAAAATGTAAAAATAAAAATTTTTACTATTAATTTAACTCTTTACATTTATCTTTACCATTATACCCTAAAACAATTTTAAAATTAATTTTGTGAAATTAATTTTTATTTTAATTAAATAATATATTATGAAATAGTGGTATTAAATTTCTAAATATATGTAAATGTAACTGTTTTACTTTCTCTCAACCATCAATCAACATAATGAAATTAGGATACAAAGTGGAAATCAGTTTATTTTTATAATAGGATAGTCATTTAATAATTATCTTTGAACTTATAAAATTACAAACAGACTCAAAATTTCCTCACAAACAGTATATTATTCAAAGGATATCATGATACAATACAATAATCTTATTTACATTTTGGAAATAATTATTACCTCTTATTTGTAGGAATATATAATGAATAATCAATTGTTTTCAAACAATGTATGATATTTTATTTGTATGGAAATTTTACACTAGAAAATAATAAAATATTAGTGAAAATATGATAATGATAAGTGATGGGAAAATCATCCCACATATTTTAGTAAACTAGAAAAACTATTTATTTGAATTAAAATTTTTAGCCTACTATTCTTCCAAAAAGATGTTTTAAAATCTGATGAATCAAAAACAATATTTAGACAATTAATCACTTATTTTTGTTATAAAAATTTATTCTTAATGGTAAAATTACCTTTTTATATAAGATAAATGAGATGAATATACACATACTTTTATTACTCCCATGTAACCTGATAATTTAAATCACATTGTGATCTTTTTTATAGAAAATATTTTTTTCAAGACAGGAATAAAAACAACATGTTTTATTAATTCTTCCATTGATTTTTGAACACTAGTATATTTAAAATAGTTCTAATGTATACATCTGATTTCATATACCCCTAAAAATTGAATTAGTTTATATACCACTAAAACCTATCATGGAAAGTACCAAGTGTATTATAAACCCCATAGGGTATCTTAAGAAATTTCATTACCAAAAATAATTAATAATTCCATATTTCAAAATGTTTCAACGATATTCACTTGCTAAGCCAAGAAAAATTGTTGGAAAATCCTACTAACTATTCCTCTTATACATTGAACTTTTATCCTTTGGTATTAATAAACTATAAATCGCATCCCTATTTAATATATTCTCAAAAAGTGAGAATAGTGGCTAAAATATTTTCGAATTCACATACATTTGATTTATAATTTCTATATATTACAGTAAAAAGAATTCCATATCTATAAAAATATTTTAAGAAACATTTAGCATCACCATTTTATTTGATTAAATAATAATTTTCAGTATAATTGACATTCCTAATCATGTTGTGTATGTTATATTAACATTACATATGATTTTTTCATATAATTCCTTTAAAACCTTATTTGAAAAATTTTGTGCAACTCATAGGAATCTAGATTCATTTTTTGAAACAAAATAAACACTTCATTGCACAAGAAATTGATTCTATAACACAAAATTTTATCCCATTCCAAATAATTGTTCTTATGTTACCTGTCATTAGATTTTATTACATTAAGAATGTTAATCCCATTGGATTGATTATAATGTCATTTTGTTATGATGTTGCTTTCTAAAACTAAAGATTCCATTAGCCTAGAATTCTGTCTGAAAACCATATAATGAATACTTTTATTAACTATTCATAATATAAAATGAAGAACCCTTTTAAAATTCATCATATCAATTAGTAGTCCATGACCCGTACTTAATAATTAATTACATATGGTATCATTTAAATAATCCATGAGTATATATGGTAGAAAAATGTTATCAATAATTTCTTATATGATTATTGGAAAGGTGAGTGAATAAATATTTATTATAAAATGTCATATGGTCAAACAACAAAAAATATTCTTCTTGTATGCTAATCATAAGGGTTTACCAGTTAAGAGTACTAGAATAAAAACACCATGAATAGGGCACCAACTTGTTATGATCACCTCAATAGTGTCTTTCCTAACATAATATAATCAATGGGTACCTAAGGGTTATGTTCACCCATAATGAGTCATCATGGTCTCGATAAGTGTTGATATTGATGAAATCTTCCACATGTTATTTGATGGTGTTTTTATATCACAATATTATATCATTAAATTTTCATTATGTATTCTAGTTTCTAATGATATAGTTTTGGAATCATACTACCTCTTCCAAATCAATATGTTCAATCAATATTTATGTGTAACTGTTTACACAACCCATAATTTCTATCATTTTTCCAAAAAATGAATCTAATCATATTTAAAAATATCTAAACAAATCTCATGAAAAAAGATCCTGAAAATTTCATTTGAAGTTTTATATATATATATGATATTGATAATCTCTACATGAGTAAACTCAAGGCCATAGATAGATAACCCCCACATTTCTACAAAAACTCATTAAATGCTAGTCTAGTGGGAAATTTTTCGATCAAAGTATTGTTTTCAATAATACATATTAATATTATTTAAAGGGTGATATAATGGAAAATAATATTGTGTCACTTTATAATAATTTTGATGCTCACAAATACCCTTAGTTATTTTCTAATGATTTCATTTAGTATTTTGCAGTAATTTATTAATTTATTTTACTCTTGAAATAACGAGAATTTATTACTTATTCGGAAACTGTGTTATGCATGTTCTGGAATCACTGTTCATACCTTACATAGATAAATATAGTGTGCAATCTTCTTTAGTGTATTCTAGAATCATTGTTCATACCCTACGTTGATAAACGTAGTGTAAGAATTAAAAGCGTGTATACTTTTTGAGATAAGAGAAATGTATGGTTAAACAACCATATGTTTTCAGCAAAGTATGGAAGAAGAACCTTACTTTAGGAAGGAACCTTACATTTTGGTTATTTGAAAAGTATGGAAGTAGAACCATATGTAAATACAAAAATTTACGTTTGTTTCTCAAAAGTATGGTTCATTAACCTTTCTTTTTTGAACAACCATACGTTCTTGGAAAAGTATGTATCAATTAAAATTATGGATCTTTTACCGTACGTTTGAGAGTTGAAGAAAAAGTATGGATGAACAACCCTACATTAATGTTCAACCTTATGTTTTCAACCTTACGTTGGAAGACTGTGTCATTAACATTACGTTTTGAGGCCACGTCATCAACCTTACGTTTGGCGTCAGAATGTTTGAAAGATGATATTTTTTTGTGGCAGTCAACAAACTGATTATTGGGCAGATTTCAAGCCAGATTTAAAGTCATTTAAAAAAAAGACTTTTACTGATTCAAAGACATTTTATCAAAGGATTTATGATCGTATTAAAATGATATTTTTATGCTAAGTCTTAAGGGAAGTTAAACTTCTCTGTAAATTTTAAATTTTGAATATCGCGAATTGAAATTCGACTTTTGTGGATCTAAATGTGAAGGAGATTTGCTCAGCTTTATTATATATGTTCTCTCTGAAACACTAGGTATGTATATGTATGTTAATCGATCTATTATTGAAAAAGGTGGAAAATAGAGGCTGGAAATATTCACGTTGATCTGCTCATTCAAAAGGAGCGTCAAAGCTCTGTTTAATTATGAATAAGGAACTCGATAAAAGATTCACTTGTTCTGCATCGAATATCTACTGTGGATCTACTACTACTGATGTTGTAAACTATATCTCTATATCTATTGAATCTAGATCGACTCAGAACTGCTTCGACTTGAAAATCAATATTTCTAGAGACATCGATCCATCTTCTGTCAATTTCATTATATTGCAATTGTGAAGATCAACTGGAAAACTTATTTCTGAAATTATTTTTATTCTTGAGTAACCAGCTTCTTGTTCTAAGCTGTATAGGTTTGTGTTTGAACCAGAAGGATTTGTTATCCTAAAGATTGTAAAGGTGTAAACTGCCTGTACTCAGTTGTGAACCGGTCTGTGGAAAATAGGACAAGATAGTGAAAATCACCAATCTCGTGGAGTTGAGCATTGGTGGAGTGGACTAGGGGACTTATGTTCCCTAAACCACTATACATATTTTTGTTCTTGTTTTTACTTATTCTGCAGCACGATCAAATCTGATAAATTATAAAGGACATAACTCATTCCATAAAAGAGTTATGAAAAATTTTCAATAGACACAATTCACCTCCCTCTTGTGTATAATCTGTACATTCAGATCCAACAATTGGTATCAGAGGAGGAGCTTCTGATAGAGCCTTAGCAAGATTTAAGAATTTAAGGATTATACAACAGATCATCATGATGGATACAAGAGAAGGGATGTCAATGGTCAGAGCATAATATTTTAATGGAGACAACTATGGTTTCTAGAAATCGCGCATGATAATATATCTGAAAAACCTCGGATATAAAGTCTATTCAAATATTCTTACTCCTTATGAAATTCTTGAAAATCCTGAGACATGGAGTGCAGCTACAAAGGAAAAGTATGATATGAATTCAAAGGATATGAATGCAATTATCTATGGTCTAGGACCAGATGAATTTAATAGAGTATTTTAGTGCCCCACAGTATATGAGATTTGGCAAACAATAGCTGTGGCATATGAAGGACCAAACAATGTGAGACAAATGAGATATCAAACTGCAAAACTAAAATTTGATACATTTAGAATGATTGAAGGTGAAAGAATTACCCAAATGAATGGGAGATTGACAGAAATTGTCAATAATATAATTGCTCTAGGAGAACCTATCATGCAGGATGATCAAGCATTAAAAGTACTGAGTGTACTTCCTACTCAATGGAATCATATCTCGGCTGCAATTTGACAATCAACTCCTGTCAAAGATCTAACCATGAGAGAGCTGATTGGTACACTGATGATTTATGAAGCTGAAATAGAAGATGAGGCCAATGAACATAATGTTCTTATCAAAAGAGAAGATACTTCCTTGAAGGTAACTTCACAACAATAGAATAGAAAGATGAAGAACAAAGAAGTTAAGGCTAAATCTGAAAGCTCTGACTCATCTAACTCAGATGAAGAACTGGCGCACCTTTCCAAGAAATAAAGAAAGCTCTACAGCAAGAAATGGGGCTTCAAAAAATATTCTAAAAAAGATGATAAGGACGTAAGATGTTATGAATGAAAGAATATGGGGCATATATAACTAGATTTCCCACAATTTAAAGATACAAAGAATAAGAAATTCTTCAAATGAAATGACTTTGAGAAGAAAGACAAGAAAGCTATGAAAGCCACTTGGAGTGTATCTGAAGACTCCAGTAGCTCTCCTGAATCAATCTCAGAGAAAGAAGAAGTCAATATAAAATAAAACATGTTTTTTATGCCAGAAACCGATGAGGTATACTCATATTACTACTCTGACTGAAATAGTGAATCAAATTCCGAATCAAGCTACACAAATGAAAAACTTGCAGCCTACTAAAATATGCTTGAAAAATGATATGACTCACTATTTAAAAAACATAAATCCCTAAAGAACATACATAAAGCCATTTTAGATGAAAGAGATACAATGTTGAAACAACATAAGGAATTAACTGATAAATACAATTCTATTAACACTAACTATATTAATTTTGAATGAAGAATAAAAACACTACAAGATGAAGTAGAATCCTACAAACAGGCAGAATTGGTTTCTAAAAAAAGGAGAGAATTCATTAAATTAAATTCATGGAAAAATTGTCTTTAAAAAGGAGAGATTTAGAATTGGATGTAAAGGAGAAAAACCAAAGCTATATAAAAATTATTTTATTCCTAGCTCTAAAAAGGATAATTGTAACTTTTTTGGGACAAAGGGAAATATATCTAAAAACAGTTTCTTAAGACAACCTCAAATTTGTGGTATTAAGAAAGCCTATGTTTCAAAAGAATTTTATGATTCAGCTGATTTTAAAAGAACAATGAAAATCTGGATACCCAGATCATTTCTAGCTAACACCCCTAGACCCAAAAAAATATGGGTACCAAAGCTATTTGTTCAAATGTCTTTGCAGGTATGAGGTCATCCGAGAATAAAAGATATATGGTACATGGGCAGTGGCTTCTCAATACATATGAGTGGAAACTCATTGAATTTTTCATCACTCACTCAAATGGAAGGAGGACTTGTCACATTTGGTGACAATGCCAAAGGAAAAAATCATTGGCATTGAAACTGTTGGAGATCCAAAAACAGTCTCAATCAACAAAGTAATATATGTACAAGGATTAAAACACAACCTAATAAGTATCTCTCAACTCTATGATTATGGATATATTGTTGATTTTTCTAACAATTTTTGAACTGTTTCTAGTGATAAACTGTTTAAATTTAAAGCACCAAGAACTGAAAATGTCTATACTTTGGATTTAAATTTCTTGTGTAAATAACAAGTAAACTGCTTGACTACTAAAGTAAGTGGATCCTGGATCTGATATATGATACTTGGACATTGAAATACATATGTATTACATAGGTTATCTAAGAAACATTTAGTTTCTGATTTACCAAGTCTCAAATTTGAAAGTGAAAAATTTTGTGATGCATGTCAACTTGGCAAGCAACACAAATCATCCTTCAAATATGTTAATAAGGTTTCTACCTCTAAACCTCTAGATCATATTCATATGGATTTGTTTGGAACCTAAAGAGTAGAAGGATTAGCTAGTAAATTATATGTATATGTTTTAGTTGATGACTGTTCATGATTTACATGGATTTTCTTTTTGAAATTTAAAAATGAAGCTTTAACTTTATTTGAAAGTTTCTGCAAATCTGTTCAGAAGGAAAAAGGGTTCAATATAATCTCATTAAGAAGTGATCATGGTGGAGAATTTGATAATCTGTAATTTAATTAGTTTTTCTCAAATATGGGTATTAAACAAACCTTTTCTGTATCAAGAACACTTCATCAAAATGGGATTGTAGAAAGAAGAAATAGAACAATTCAAGAAATGGCTAGAACTATGTTAGATGAATATATCCTTCCTATATATATCTAGGCAGAAGCTGTGAATACATCTTATTATATAATTAATAGAGTTTTAATTAGACCTATTTTGAAAAAGACACCCTATGAACTATTGAATAACAGAAAACCTAAAGCTAACTACTTTAATGTTTTTGGATGCATGGTCTACATCTTAAACACCAAGGATAATCTTGATATGTTCGATCCAAAATCTGATAAATGTATTTTCTTAGGATATTCTGCTACCTCTGGAGCTTATAGAATTTATAATAAGAAGTCAAGGATTGTTAAAGAATCAGTTCATGTGAAATTTGATGAAACTGATCCCTTTGAGAAAAGGACAGAACAAATGGATGAACTTGACTCTAATGATAACATGAGCCTTGAGAACTTAAAGAATGATTTTGAAATGATATAAAAGAAATTCAGTCCAGTTAAGAGGAAAATAATACTGAATAAACTTTAAATATATTACCCAGACAGTCTAGAACCCTAAATAATCACCCTTTAGAAACTGTAATTGGTGACCTAGAAACTGGTGTTCAAACTAGAAGAATCATAGGAAACCTAGTCGAATTTTAATCCTTCCTATCTCAACAAAATCCCAATATTATAGAAGAATCTTTAGATGATGAAAGATGGGTAATAGAAATGCAAGATGAATTAAACCAGTTTAAATGATATGAAGTTTGGGATTTAGTGGAAAGACCTTTGAATTATCCTGTAATTGGAACCAAAGGGGTCTTTAGAAATAAACAAGATGACCAAGGGGCAATAACTAGATATAAAGAAAGATTAGTAGCTAAAGGGTATAACTAAGAAGAAGGAATATATTATGATAAGACTTTTTCACCTATAGCTTGGTTAGAAACCATTAGAATCCTTTTTGCCTATGCATCTTATATGAATTTTAAATTATTTGTGATGGATGTTAAATCTTCCTTTTTAAATGGTTATTTAATGGAGGAAGTTTATGTTGAGAAACCTCCTGGTTTTGAAAACTCTCAAAAACATGAGTCTGTTTTTAAACTTACTAAATCTCTTTATGGCCTTAAACAAGATCCTAGAACGTGGTATGAAATATTAAGTTCTTCTCTTTTGAAAATTAATTTTACTGTTGGAATGGTAGACCCAACACTCTTTAAGAATACTGTGAAAAATAATGTTTTATTGGTTCAAATTTATCATGATGATGTAATATTTGGATCAACTAATAATACTATTTGTCATGAATTTTCAAAATTATTGCAAGGTGAATTTGAAAAAAGTATGATGGGAGAATTAACTTTCTTTTTGGGTCTTCAAAAATTTCAAAATGATTTTGGAAATGTTTTAAATCAAAGAAAATACATTACTGATTTACTTAAGAAATTTGGACTTGAACACATCAAGCCATTTACATCTCCTATGTGTACTAATATAAAACATGATTTAGATGAAACTGGGAAATCAGTTGACAACAAGTTATATAGAGGTATGATTGGTAGTTTGTTATATCTTACTGCTAGCAGGCCAGATATAATGTATTCAGTATGTCTTTGTGCTAGATTTCAATCAAATCATCAAGAATCTCATCTAACTATTGTTAAAAGAATTTTTAGATATCTAAAAGGAACTGATTTTCAATATCATCTTTATCCTAAAACTTATGATTTCAATTTGATTTCATATTTAGATGCTAACTTTGGAAGTTGTAGATTAGATAGAAAAAGTACGTCAGTAACATGGCACTTTTTAGGAAAGTCTTTAAATTCATGGTCTAGTAAGAAATAACACGCAATTGCCCTGTCAACATCTGAGGCAGAATATGTTTCTGCTAGCAGTGTCTCTACACAAGTGTTCTGGATTAAAGACACTCTTATGGAATTTGGATTGAATTTTAATATATACCTATTTTATGTGATAATACAAGTGAAATTAATATTTCCATAAATCCTATTAGTCATTCTATAACTAAGCACATTGATATAAGGCATCCCTTTTTAAGAGATCATGTTGTCAAAAAGGATATATTTTTAGAATTTATAAATACAGAAATTTAATTAGCATATATTTTTACTACACCACTTCTCACTGCAAGGTTTGATTTCGTTAAGGGGAGCTAGGTTTATTTAATTTTAAATAATTTTTTTATTTACTTTTATTTTTTTTTGTAAATTTTTTATTTTTTTTAATACTGTTTATGTTTTTTTTCTGCCATATTCATATTTTATTTATTTTAAATATATGTAATGATTAATGATTACATGGGAATCAAGGCTATTAGAGCCTTTTCAACTTCTAAACTGTTTCACTTCTATCGAAACCCTTTCTAAATCTGAAAATCGCACTTCTGCTTCGAGACACTAATCTTCGGACCTCTGAAACCATAACCTTCAAACCCTCAGAGATTCTCGCAAAGATGGTTATAACTAAAAGAGCCATTGAATCCAAGCCAAGCAATGCTAAGATACAATGCACCGAAGCAAGAAAAATCATAAAGGGAAAGGTAATCGATCTCGACTGGTTATTTCAGACAAATCTTCTGTTAAAGCAAGCGCTGTCATTTCATAATCATGAACAGATGTTCAATAGTGAAAATACAGAATTTCTGTATGAATTTTAACATAGATACTTCTTCAAATCTGTAAAGTTTAGTCTGGGAGATACTGAGTATAGTATAATGGCTAAGATAGAGGATAAAGATTTCTCAATATCATCAGTAGAGATTGGTCAAATTCTCAACTGCTCTCATGAGGGAGTTTTTCATTTCAATTTGAAAAATATTGGAGATTCTCTTCATAAATCCGAAGACATCAGGTCTTTTCTTTTTGGTACTAAAACTATAAATAAAATTTTTATCAAGGATTTGGAGCTTGATCAGAAAATTTTGGTCAAATTTATTCAGACTGGAATAGCTCCAAGAATGGCAGAAATGGAAAAGATTTTGTACCCTGATATGTATATAATGTTTTTTCTTGTTAAGAGATATTACGTTAAACTTCCCAAGGTACATGGTAGGGTATCTCAATTACTACTATCAAAGAGATGACTGAATGAAATTCTACCCTTTTAGTCGATTTATTTCTAAGCTGCTACTTAAGAAAGACATGGTGAGATTAGTTGATGCCCGAGTTACATGTCATCGTAGTAATATGTTTAATGCTGGAACTTTAAGGAAGGTTGGATATTTCTGGAGCACAATTAATGGAAAACTTTTTCCAGTAGGAGTTGAGGAAGACTGAGAAAGTGCTCAGGCTCAACCAGCTAAGTCCAAGGAGGGACAAGCTGAATCCAGAGTCAACAATGTAGCAGGAAGGATTCAATTTGAAGTGGAAGATGTTGAGGAAGACAGAAGTCAGGAGGTATTTCAATCAAAAAGAAAGAGACCTATTAATGAAGAAGTTACTTCCCCTTCATTGGAAACAACAACAGAAGCATTATTTTCTTATACTTTTGTAAGAGAGGCTCTTATTGATAAGATCATGGATCATGTTATTTAAAGGACAACACTATTAGTGGAATCGGGATCTCAAGAAGAATCTCAAAGGGAGAATCAGGAACATATTGTAGCCAATGTTGAAGTTTCACTTCAATAGGAACAAGAGATGGAGGTAGTTCCTGGTGAAGAAGTGGCTAGACCTCATGAAACCACTGAAGATATTGTTCTTGAAAACCCAATGGAAGTCCTAGATGCTGATGTTTGTGGTGAGAATGATTCTGAAGCTCACACATAGGTACTTCGAGAGGATTTTTATGTGGAGGGGTTTGAGAACTCTAAGGAAAAAATCTGTGGACCAACCTTCTCAGGATAGAGAAAATGAAAAATATATTGCTGAATCTTTGCCTTTGGTACTGCTGCATCAACCAGAGCATGTGAATATGAATCAATCACAGGGTGAATCTGATTCAAGGAAAGAAGAAATTGAAGAACTATACAGAAAAGTATCTCAGTTGGAATTTGAGAATATCATTCTGAGAAATTCCTTAGACTTAGAATATTTGAGGTTTCAAAAGATAAAGGAGTGTACAGTATTAAGGCAAGAAGTTGAAATGTTTAAAGAGGATATGCTGACTGCAGTTGCAAAATTGAAATCTGAAATGGTTATGAAGTCATATTTATCAGATTTGAAGTCGTTTATGGAGAACTAATTTGCATTAGTTGAAAATAATGGTGTTAGTGGATCAGGTTCTTCACCTGATATAATCATAAGGTTTCAAGCTATCACTATAAGGCCCCGACCTTAAAACTTACTTAATATTGAATTAAATGAGTAATTCGCATTGAGGATCTTTTCAAGTTTAGAGTTTTAGAGAATCAGGACATAACTATTACATCTCAAAATATTACAAAGTAGTCACTTCTACTAAATTTCCATAAAATAAAAACTCTTAAAAAGAAACATGTATAGTCCCATGTTTTAGGTTGCATGACTTTCCCTTGATCCCATCCTTGATCCTATTCCATGCTAATTCCTGTGAAAAACATTTCAAAAACATGGGATGAGCATAAAAAGCTCGGTAAGGGATACACAAAGAATGAAAACTGTTAGTTATTCAAAACAACAAGTAAACCATGTATACTTTAACAAAGTAATACTTTTCACCTTTTCTATGTAGTAAAAACTCTTCACTGAATAAAAGTTCATTACTTACCCTTATGTAACCAAAAGATTACCATAAAACCCATATAAAGATCACATAACATATAATGGTAACTTGGGACATAAACATACTTAAGTGGAATAACCATAAGGTAGACTTCCAAATATATCACTTAATGGAATATCCATTCGGCCAACTTCCATACATACTTAATGTAATAGCCATACGGCCGACTTCAATACCCAATGCATTGGAGGTTATAATGTAACCACATGTCCTGGTATTCACGACACCACCCGTCATATGGTTTATCACGTAACCACCCGTAAAATGTCCAAGTACCATCATTACACATAAAATATTGAAAATATAAACATTTCAATAACAAAATTTCATTTTCAATCATAATAAGTAATTCCAAGATATTGAATTAGTCAACCTTCTTTCAAAAACCATTTAAAAGATATTTTTGAATCAAAGTGTCCCATACCACTTTGAATATTTTAATGGAATTATAATTTTAAAACATTAATGTCCATATAAATAAATCCTGAAAACCATTTTGAAAATATGGACATTAAAGATAAAGATTTAGAATATTGAATCTTTAAAACATTTAAAATGATTTTTTTGTTAAAGAGTTTTTAACAAAATGAGAGACTCTTGAATAAAAATAATCGCAGAATAACATTTAATCCGAGCTTTATAATATCATAAGAATAAAGGGATTCGTGATATAACATGTCAAAGGACAGTATACACACCAAATAAGAGTGAATTGGTGCATAACAACAATGAAGTCTCAATGGAAATGTAAATTGAGATGAAATCCATTATAAAGAAGGTATCCTTAAATTAAGGATAAATCAATCTCATAATTATGTGTGACAAATATAAATACACCCAATATAAGTGGATATTAAGTTTAAAACAATCAAAGGCCATTCACACATATTAAAAGGATGAAATATTCAATAACTACATGTTTAACACAAGGAAATCGAAATTGTGTTAAGAAGTTCCCTTTGTAAAATTCGACAGCCTAACGGCATCACATAAAATTTTACCAAAAAGGGTTGATGAGAGAGATAAAGGGTATCTCATGACTTGGACATAAAATTTAAATAAAAAAGGATATATAAGAACATATCCCAACATAATAGTATGCGAATTAAATACATAACAAAATAAGTCTTTTAAAATGAGGAGGGTGAAAGGTTCCCTTACCGACATGGGTATCTTTCGAGACATGCACCCCGTGAAAGAAGGACAATAAAACATTGATGTAAATACTCATAAGTGAAATTATATTACACAATGAGTAAAATAATGGGATGTACATACACCACTCAACGGAAATTTTTGCAAATGTAGCATAAATCTCACGGGAATAAAAGTGAGATGAAAAATCCCTTACGAAAACTCGGCAGCCTAACAGCGCCACATAAAACATACAAAAATGGATTGATGAGATCAAATAGGGTATCTCATCATATTAACATAATGTTTACAAAAGAGGAATATAAAATAACATCCCTCAACATAACAAATAGGATCTTAAAAGAAGTGACATAAAGGAGAGTACTTAAAAAGAAAGAGAGAGGTTAGATCTCTTACGAAAATTCGGTAGCCTAACGGCGTCACTCAAAACTTCCAAAATGGATTGATGAGAGAGAATAGGGTCTCCCATCATATGAAAATAAAAAATTAAAGTAATATTAATATAAAATAAGATACCAATCACAAGAAATATGATCTTAAAAGGAATGACATAAAAGAGTGAACTTAAAAAGAAAGAGAGGAGTAAGATCACTTACCTCGGGTCCGACTTGACTCGATCGTTCTTTAACGTCCTGAATAATAAACTAGAGTTAATTTATGTTTTCCTAACAAACTTTTTCAAGTTCATTATTCCTTTCATATCACTTATTGCCATGTTATAAACATTATGTAATCATTTATGTTAATAATGATTGTTTTGTCGATATTTGGTTCTTAAGTCGAAAGTGGACTTCTTACAATTACATGTTGTTCGTGTGGTCAAAGGTTCTTTATATCCAGAATGAAATTCATGATTTGGATATCATATATATCATATATATCTATAATATAAATGTATTTATAATATCACATAATCATTTAGAGGTAAGAAATGAAATGCACCGTTCATGGAGACGGTAAGCCGTACGTGCGCATTAAGGCTACTTTCATGTCTTGTCATATTAATGGAATTAAAAATAAATGAGAGGTATGTATATTTTAATTCCAGAATTATATTCATCATTTAGATGTATTATTCATTATATATATCCATTATATAAATGTACTTATAATAGTACATTACATTTGGGGATAAGAAATGAAATGCACCGTTCATGGAGACGGTAAGCCGTACGTACGCATGAACGCTACTTTTATTTCTTTGACATATTAATGGAATTAAAACTAAATGAGAGGTATGTATATTTTAATTCCAGAATTATATTCATCATTTAGATATTTCATTCATTATATATATCCATTATATACATGTACGTTTAATAGTACATTACATTTGGGGATAAGAAATGAAATGCACCATTCATGGAGACGGTAAGCCGTACGTACGCCTGAACGCTACTTTCATTTCTATCTCATACTTTAATGGAAAGAAATAAAAATGATATAGAGGTATATAATAATTCCAGTATAACATCATATATAATAACATTAAATCCACCCTTTATACGTCCCACGTATGACAATAACGAATCACATCACTTTGAGGGGGCAGTAGTCCGCACTTCCTAAAACGAAGATATCGCGTATACCCATAATGGAAGCCATAAAGGTAAGACAAAAATGAAAAACTCAGTGTCTTAAGTAAAACATAAACATATTATATATCACATATAAATATAGTGACATCTTAATGGCCACCTTTGAAGGAGTTAAAAGAATTTTGAACAATCATCGTTTCGGGAGGCAGAAATTCGCCATCCACGGAAACAGTATGTTTTTTAACCATTAGATGTAGGTGTGTGTAAGTGTAGCTCAAATCCTTCTTATAACAACATCCTAGTATATTTAGGATACTTGAGTTTTTACAAAAGAAAAGAAAAAAAAGATTTTAGGGGGTTGGAGAAGAAAAATAAAACAAAAGGACTCAAAAGAAGACATTACCTTAAAATCGGGTAACTCCCCTTGGTTTGAGCTCAAAGGCTTCCTTGGGAAGACTTCTGCCCAACGTTAGGCTTCAAGGAGTAAGATAGGGATGTGGCGAGCCAAAATGGGCAGGGGTTGGCCGATCCAAAGGCTTTGGGAGTTTGGTTAAGGAGGTAGAGGTGGGGGCCTTTTATAAGAGGAGAGGAGGGGAACTCTTGGAAAGTGAAGAAAAGTCACTTTATTTCAAAATGGTATTCGGATTTAAGAGGTCCCACATTGATTTATTTCGATTATACGGTGATAAGGGTTCGAAATCCACCCATCCAATAGGTTTTGGACATTTTTAGTTCTTAGATATTACATTATCATTCCATTTTATTTAAATTGTTAAATAATGAGGTCATCACTGCATCATCATGATGTCATAAATAATTTAATTTATTTAACTTCTAAAAATTATAAAATAACTTCTATGATTTAGGAAATCGTTTTATCTTTCCAATGAATATTTATAGTCAAAAATCGGACTTGTATAACCCCATGTAAAAATTGTTTTAGTAAAACATCTCATGTGTGTGTCATTTTTACTTTAACAATAAATAAAAAGTTATTTATGTCATTTCCCAACCAATGTGGCTCCATGGGGTCCCCAAGTTGACCCATGGATTTTCTTGGTCGGCCATGACACATCCAATAATGGTAGGACATGTGTCAAGGTATTTTCATTTTATTATAATATCATTTTTGCCTTAAATTGCACTAATTACCTCTAATCGCGATTAAAAACTTAATAAGTTACTATTCACCAAAAAATTATTTTAATCCCATTGAACCACATTTTACTTCTTAATGACAACCATGTATGTCGGATTTTTTAAATTCAAAACACAAAGGTGGAAAAATTTCATTTAAACGAAAAATCAGTTTTTATAAGTACCACTTAGTGGTTTCACTATTCATCAAAAATTGAAGTTTTTCAGAAAATTACCAAAAATTCACCCTAAGCTATATTTGATATTCTGAATTCAAAAATGAAGTCTATTTTACAAAATTCAAAACATATATGTCACATTAATTAATTTAATAATTAATTCCCATTGTCATGACAAATAGCGTGTTTATATGAAACAATAAGTATCAAAAGATTGACACTAGTTTAAGTCCGATTACAAAGTGAAATTAATTCCAATGAACACAATTGGATTTAATGGTAAAAATATATTCTAATTTCACTTTAAAACCAATTAAAAAGATAATCTAATCATATAAATAAATTAGATTAAAAAGAGGCTTGGAATTAAAATACAACATTTTACATTATTCATTAAAAAAATGAACTTTATCGGAAAGATACCAAAAATTTACACAAAGTAAATTTTGATGTCCCGATTCTAAAGAAGAGTTTTATTTGGTCCAATATAATGTATAAGTGTGAAAAAAACTATATTTAATTAAGTTTCTCCATCAAAAGGCGATAAGTGAACCTTTAGTGAAAACTAGGGCATATACGCCTAAAATTGAATTCTTTCCATATTTTAAGCCTTTATCTTTTATTGGATTAATGTAAAAACATTTAAAAACATATATAATCATGTTTTAGTTATTTCTATCCATTCCCGCCAATACAATGGCTACATGTTAACTGCCATTTAAAATAATATTATTTTATTATTAGAGTGCAACGTAAGATTCCCAAGAAACTCGTTGTTGCGTGTTGGGTACACCATCGAGCATAGAGTCCCCTTTAAAGTCATATTAATATTTTATTCACAAATATGGATAAATATTAAAATGTCATATTCTTTATTTACCTGGGGTGTTACATCCTTCCCCCCTTTTGGGAATTGCGTCCTCGCAATTTTTAAAATTGATCTTGGAAACATCCTTGAATGTCCCACATCGGAACAAGAGTCGGTAAAACAATCACTTTAAAATAAAGAAAGATAAGTTCAGAGGTCACCCAAGTTAACCCATAATAGGATTCCATGTAGGAAAACATGGACATGGAGGAGAAAACATAGGGTCATGTTCTGATGAAGAGTGATAGAAAACATGTTTAGGAGAAAATTAACCACAGGAAAATCACAAACATGTGATGGGTTAAATGGTATTCGATTCCCCAGTAGGAAAAGTTAATAGACAAAATTTTTGTTTTAAGTTACTTTTTATTGAAGAATTTATTCATAAGGAAACATAATCACATATCATGTTGACTTTCAACTTTTATTAGATTCCTTACACAAACTCATATTTTCTCCAAAAGACGAGTATTTAGGAAGTCTTGTTCATATTAGGAGTACTATAATCAACTTCTAGAGAATCACCTAACCCAAAAAAAGAGAACTATATACTTCCCATGTCTTTATACATTAACCAAAACCAAAACCCAAAAGGTTAGTACAAGATCAGATAATCCAGAAAAGGATAACACTTTATAAAAAGAAAATCTATTCTTAATCTCCAATATTTGTCCAACAAGACCCAAATTTCAATGAGGACCATTCGATAAACAATTTGTCCATAAAATTATTCAATGTAAACCAAACTAAGATTGAATCCCAAATATTTGAAGGATTTAGTCACATAGTCTTCTAAGTTAAATCGTAACATTTATCTCCAAACAACATCGGTTGCTCCTAAAGTCTCGTATTGAAAAGTAATTAACCTAATAACATATCCTCCATGATAGGTTAATCATTTTCATAAATAACCCAAAATCAACTTACTCTTAATTCATAAAATCATATAACTAGAAAGAATCAGTCAAACTAACCAGGGACTTCACGTAGTCCAGTGGTAGGCAATAAATACCAGTCGCACTTTGGTTGTGGGTTCGATTCCCGCGGCTTTGTCCGACGCGACGGGTTGTCACACGGTCTGTGTGTTTTCCTTTTTCCAAAACTATATAATTCTTAAAACATTCCCCAAAACGAGATGAAATCTTCAAAAATAATCATAACATATTTTAACCTCAAGTTTATCTCATGCCTTTCATTTTCCATCATATCATATAATAACCCATAATTACCTCAAAAGTAAGGATCATATAAACTCTAATGGTTACCTTTATAATTATTACCTGAACTTCCACAGTGATTGGTCATCTCGTACATGATGCATTACAGAACGTACCAAGGTTCAAGTGGCTGATCATGACTCCTTGATAGTTGGTTTAGAACAACCACAAGTTTCCTCATTGAATCCTCCATTTTATCTAGTATCTTAATCAAAGAACCACCACAGTTTCCTTCAAACCTGTTGTCTCTTTGGTGCCTGCTAGATCCATCCATTCACTAAAAACAGAAATGTCAGTGTGAGTATATCAACAAAACCATCATGTACTAATGAGGAAGATAAACACAAATATATACTTACCCATTCACTTTATCTAAAAACTATGACTCTTTCTGAAATCCTAACCATTATGGTAATGTCACTTATTCTTAAAGAATACCCTAACCTCTAAATTTATCTAAACCGACCTTTGATACCAACTATAAGGCCCCGACCTTAGACCTTACTTAATATTGAATTAAATGAGTAATTTTCATTGAGGATATTTTCAGGTTTAGAGTTATAGAGAATTAGGACATAACTATTACATCTCAAAAGATTACAAAGTAGTCGCTTCTACTAAATTTCAATAAAATAAAAACTCTTAAAAATAAACATGTCTAGTTCCATGTTTTAGGTAGCATGACTTTCACGTGATCCCATCCTTGATCATATTCCACGCTAAGTCCTATGAAAAACATTTCAAAAACATGGGATGAGCATAAAAATCTCGGTAATGGATACACAAAGAATGAAAACTGTTAGTTATTAAAAACAACATGTAAACCATGTATACTTTATCAAAGTAATACTTTTCAACTTTTCTAAGTAGTAAAAACTCTTCACTGCATAAAAGTTCATTACTTACCCTTATGTAACCAAAAGATTACCATAAAACCCATATAAAGATCACATAACATATATAGGTAACTTGGTACATAAACATACTTAAGTGGAATAACCATAAGGTCGACTTCCACACAGATCACTTAATGGAATATCCATTCGGCCAACTTCCAAACATACTTAATGGAATAGCCATACGGCCGACTTCCATACCCAATGTATTGGAGGTTATAACGTAACCACCCGTCTTGGTATTCACGGCACCACTCGTCATATGGTTTATCACGTAACCACCCGTAAAATGTCCAAGTACCATCATTACACATAAAATATTGAAAATATAAACATTTCAATAACAAAATTCCATTTTCAATCACAATAAGTAATTCCATGATATTGAATTAATCAATCTGCTTTTAAAAACCATTTAAAAGTGATTTTTGAATCAAAGTGTCCCATACCACTTTTAATCTTTTAATGGAATTAGAATTTTAAAACATTAATGTCCATATAAATAAATCCTGAAAACCATTTTGAAAACATGGACATTAAAGATAAAGATTTAGAATAATGAATCTTTAAAACATTTAAAATGATATTTTTTTAAAGAGTTTTTAACAAAATGAGAGACTCTTGAATACAAATAATCACGGAATAACATTTAATCCGAGCTTTATAATATCATGAGAATAAAGGGATTCATGATATAATATGTCAAAGGACAGTATACACACCAAATAAGAGTTAATTGGTGCATAACAACAATGAAGTCTCAATGGAAATGTAAATTGAGATGAAATCCATTATAAAGAAGGTATCCTTAAATTAAGGATAAATCAATCTCATAATTATGTGTGACAAATATAAATACACCCAATATAAGTGGATATTAATTGTAAAACAATCAAAGGTCATTCAAACATATTCATAGGATGACATATTCAATAACTACATGTTTAACCCAATGAAATCGAAATTGGGTTAAGAAGTTCCCTTGGTAAAATTCGACAGCCTAACAGCGTCACATAAAATTTTACCAAAAAGGGTTGATGAGAGAGATAAAGGGTATCTCATCACTTGGCCATAAAATTTAAATAAAAAAGGATATATAATAACATATCCCAACATAATAGTATGTGAATTAAAATACATAACAAAATAAGTCTTTTAAAATGAGGAGGGTGAAAGGTTCCCTTACTGACATGGGTATCTTTGGAGACATGCACCCCGTGAAAGAAGGAAAATAAAACATTGATGTAAATACTCATAAGTGAAATTATATTACACAATGAGTAAAGTACTGGGAAGTACATACACCACTCAAAGGAAATTTTGGCAAATGTAGCATAAATCTCACGGGAATAAAAGTGAGATGACAAACCCCTTACGAAAACTCGGCAGCCTAACGACGCCACATAAAACATACAAAAATGGATTGATGAGATAAAATAGGGTCTCTCATCATATTAACATAATGTTTAAAGAAAGAGTAATATAAAGGAACATCCCCCAACATAGGAAATAGGTTCTTAAAAGAAGTGACATAAAGGATAGTACTTAAAAAGAAAGAGAGAGGTTAGATCTCTTACGAAAATTCGGCAGCCTAACGACGCCATTCAAAACTTCCAAAATGGATTGATGAGAGAGAATGGGGTCTCTCATCATATGAACATAACAAATTAAAGTAAGATTAATATAAAAGAACTTCCCAATCACATGAAATATGATCATAAAAGTAATGACATAAAAGAGTGTACTTAAAAAGAAAGAGAGGAGTAAGATCCCTTACCTCGGGCCCGACTTGACTCGATCGTTCTTTAACGTCCTGAATAATAAACATGAGTTAATTTCTATTTTCCTAACAACCTTTTTCAAGTTAATTATTCCTTTCATATCACTTATTTCCATGTTATAAACATTATGTAATCATTTAAGTTAATAATGTTTGTTTTGTCGATATTTGGTTCTTAAGTCAAAAGTGGACTTCTTACAATTACATGTTGTTCATGTGGTCAAAGGTTCTTTATATCCAGAATGAAATTCCTGATTTGGATATCATTTAAATCATATATATCTAGAATATACATGTATTTATAATATCACATAATCATTTATAGGTATGAAATGAAATGCACTGTTCATGGAGACGGTAAACCGTACGTGCACATGAACGCTACTTTCATTTCTTGTCATATTAATGGAATTAAAAGTAAATGAGAGGTATGTATATTTTAATTACAGAATTATATTCATCATTTAGATGTATTATTAATTATATATATCCATTATATACATGTACTTATAATAGTACATTACATTTGGGGATAATAAATGAAATGCACCGTTCATGGAGACGGTAAGCCATACGTACGCACGAACGCTACTTTCATTTATTTGACATATTAATGGGATTAAAACTAAATGAGAGGTATGTATATTTTAATTTCAGAATTATATTCATCATTTAGATATATCATTCATTATATATATCCATTATATACATGTACTTTTAATAGTACATTACATTTGGGGATAAGAAATGAAATGCACCGTTCATGGAGACGGTAAGCCGTACATACGCATGAATGCTACTTTCATTTCTATCTCATACTTTAATGGAAAGAAATAATAATTATATAGAGGTATATAATAATTCCAGTATAACATCATATATAATAACATTAAATCCATCCTTTATACGTCCCACGTATGGCATTAACGAATCACATCACTTTGAGGGGGCGGTGGTCCGCACTTCCTAAAATGAAGATATCGCGTATACCCATAATGAAAGCCATAAAGGTAAGACACAAATGAAAAATATAGAATATTAAGTAAAACATAAACATATTATATATCATATATAAATATAGTGACATCTTAATGGCCACGTTTGAAAGTGTTAAAAGAATGTTGAACAATCATCGTTTCGGGATGCAGAAATTCACCATCCACGGAAACAGTATGTTCTTTAACCATTAGATGTAGGTGTCTGTAAGTGTAGCTCGAATCCTACTTTTAACAACATACTAGTATATTTAGGATACTGGAGTTGTTACAAAAGAAAACAATAAAAAGAGTTTAGGGGGTTGGAGAAGCAAAATAAAACAAAAGGACTCAAAAGAAGACATTACTATAAAATCGGGTAACTCCCCTTGGTTTGAGCTCAAAGGCTTCCTTGGGAAGACTTCTGCCCAAATTGAGGCTTAAAGGAGTAATAGAGGGATGTGGAGAGCCAAAATGGGTAGGGTATGGCCGAGCCAAAGGCTTTGGGAGTGTGGTTAAGGAGGTAGAGGTGGGGGCCTTTTATAAGAGGAGAGGAGGGGCACTCTTGGAAAGTGAAGCAAAGTCACTTTATTTCAAAATTGTATTCATATTTTAGAGGTCCCACATTGATTTATTTCGAGGATTAGGTGATAAGGGTTCGAAATCCACCCATCCAATAGGTTTTGGACATGTGTAGGTCTTAGATATTACATTATCTTTCCATTTTATTTAAATTGTTAAATAATGAGGTCATCACTGCATCATCATGATGTCACAAATAATTTAATTTATTTAACGTCTTAAAATTAAAAACTAAATACTATGATTTAGGAAATCGTTTTATCTTTCCAATGAATATTCATATTCAAACATCTGACTTGTATACCCCCATGTAAAAATTGTTTTTGTGAAACATCTCATGTGTGTGTCATTTTTACTTTAACATTAAATAAAAAGTAATTTATGTCATTTCCCAACCAATGTGGCTCCATGGGGTCCCCAAGTTGACCCATGGATTTTCTTGGTCGGCCATGACACATCCAATAATGGTAGGACATGTGTCAAGGTATTTTCATTTTATTATAATATCATTTTTGCCTTAAATTGCACTAATTACCTCTAATCGCGATTAAAAACTTAATAAGTTACTATTCACCAAAAAATTATTTTAATCCCATTGAACCAAATTTTACTTCTTAATGACAACCATGTATGTCGGATTTTTGAAATTCAAAACACAAATGTGGAAAAATTTCATTTAAACGAAAAATCAGTTTTTATAAGTACCACTTAGTGGTTTCACTATTCATCAAAAATTGAAGTTTTTCAGAAAATTACCAAAAATTCACCCTAAGCTATATTTGATATTCTGAATTCAAAAATGAAGTCTATTTTACAAAATTCAAAACATATATGTCACATTAATTAATTTAATAATTAATTCCCATTGTCATGACAAATAGCGTGTTTATATGAAACAATAAGTATCAAAAGATTGACACTAGTTTAAGTCCGATTACAAAGTGAAATTAATTCCAATGAACACAATTGGATTTAATGGTAAAAATATATTCTAATTTCACTTTAAAACCAATTAAAAAGATAATCTAATCATATAAATAAATTAGATTAAAAAGAGGCTTTGAATTAAAATACAACATTTTACATTATTCATTAAAAAAATGAACTTTATCGGAAAGATACCAAAAATTTACACAAAGTAAATTTTGATGTCCCGATTATAAAGAAGAGTTTTATTTGGTCAAATAGAATGTAGAAGAGTGAACAAAACTATATTTAATGACGGTTCTCCCTCAAAAGGCAATAAGTGAACCTTTAGTGAAAACTAGGGCATATACGCCTAAAATTGAATTCTTTCCGTATTTTAAGCCTTTATCATTTATTGGATAAATGTAAAAACATTTAAAACCATATATAATAATATTTTAGTTATTTCTATCCATTCCCGATAATACAACGACTACATGTTAACTTCCATGTAAAATAATATTATTTTATTATTAGAGTGCAACGTAAGATTCCCAAGAAACTCGTTGTTGCGTGTTGGGTACGCCATCGAGCATAGATTCCACATTAAAGTCATATTAATATTTTATTCAAAAATATGGATAAATATGAAAATTCTATATTCCTTATTTACCTGGGGTGTTACAATCACAACTCTGATGAGAAACATGAATGATAGGTTACAAGATCTTCAATGTAACAGTGTTCCTTTATCAGTGTTGATGGACAATCAGAAGTTTCTAGTTGATTAACTGACATCTAGTGAGCCATCGGTCAGAATCCTGTTAAATCAGTTATCAGAGAACCTGTCAGTGTTTGTCGAAAAAGAGGAAAGGATGCATGAGTTTTTCAGAGTCAATTAAATCGAGCATATTCATATGAATCAAGAGAATATAGAGCTCATATTTAAACATGGAGATGGGATGATGAAGAGACTTTGGGAATGGTTTACAAAAATCAAGTCTACAATCCAGAGGAGATAGAACCTATTGCTTATCCTATCCAAAACTTTATTCTTGTGTATATCATTTTCATGAATATACTACTGTTTTTGAATGAAAATTTCAATCATTGTTTATTTGTTTCTTTCAATATTTCTTTTACTGACTTTATTTTTGATATGCTTGTACTCCTGATTTAATTATTCATAAATAGTAAATAATAATCATTTACCTACAGTTTTGTGCAACATTAAATGTGTTAAAATCAATGATTTTTCATTCTTTTTGATGTCACAAAAGGGGGAGAATTTGGATAAACATCCACATTTTATTTAGGGGGTATTTATAGGGATAATTAAAGGATAAATTTGGATAACCACAACATTTTATTTTACAAAACATTATTTCAATAGTTTCATGTATATTTATTGTTTATTTTAAAGGTTATTCAGAAGGAAGAAATCTTAAAAAATTAAATATTGTTTCATCCTCTCAAAATTATAAAACATTATGTAAATATTTTTTAATGTTAATTTTGTTTAAATATTTATTTTATCTTATGGGTTTTGTGAACATCAAAAAGGGGGAGATTGTTGAGAAAAGTATTGTTTTCTACATTACATATTAATGTTATTTAAAGGGGGAGATTATTGAAAATAATACTCCGTCTCTTTATGATAATTTTGATGCTCAAAAATACCCTTAGTTATTTTCTAATGATTTCACTTAGTATTTGGAAGGAATTTATTAATTTATTTTACTCTAGAAATAATGAGAATTTATTACTTATTTGGAATCTACTTTAAGGGCGTTCTGGAATCACTGTTCATACCTTACATAGATAAATATAGCACGAAATCTGCATTAGCACGTTCTAGAATCAATGTTCGTACCCTATGTGGATAAACGTAGCGTAAGGATGAAAAGCGTGTATACTTTTTGAGATAAGATAGAAGTATGGTTAAACAACCAGGCGTTTTCAGCAAAGTATGGGAGAAGAACCTTACATTAAGAAGGAACCTTACGTTTTGGTTATCAGCAATGTATGGAAGGAGACCCATATGTAAATACTAAAATTTACGTTTTTTTCTCAGAAGTATGGTTCATCAACCATACTTTTGTGAAAAACCATGCGTTCTTGGAAAAGTATGGATCAAGTAAAAGTATGGATATTTTACCGTACATTTGAGAGTTAAAGAAAAAGCACAGATGACCAACCCTAAATTTATGTTCAACCATACGTTGTCAACCATACATTTGAAGACTATGTCATCAACATTATGTTTGGAGGCCACATCATCAACCTTACGTTTGGCGTCAGAAAGTTTGAAAGATGATATTTTTATGCAGCGGTCAACAAGCTGATTATTGGGCGGATTTCAAGACGGATTTAAACTCATTTTTAAAATAAGACATTGACTGATTCAAAGCTGTTTTATCAATGGATTTAAGACCGAATTAAAAGGATATTTTTATGCTGAGTCTTAAGGGATGTTACGAATTCTCTGTAAATTAAAATTTTTGAATATTGTGAATCAAAAGGTGACATTTTTTGATCTAATTGTGCAGGAGATTTTCTCAAATTTATTATATATGTTCTCTCTGAAACAACATGTATGTTTATGTATGGAAATCGATCTATTATTGAAAAAGGTGGAAAATAGAGACTGCAAATATTCACGTTGATCCGCTGATTTTAAAGGAGCGTCAATGCTCTGTTTAATTATGAAGAAGGAACTGGATAGAAGATTCACTTATTCTGCATCGAATATCTACTATGGATCTACTACTTATGAAGTTGTGAACTATATCTCTATATCTATTGCAACTAGATTGACTTAGAACTGCTTCGACTTGAAAATCAATATTTCAAGAGACTTCGATTCATCTGCTATCAATTGCATTCTGTTGCAATTGTGAAGATCAATTGGAAAACTTCTTTTTGTAATTCATTGTATTCATGAGTAACCATATTCTCGTTCTAAGCTGTGTAGGTTCATGTTTGAACTAGAAGGATTTGTTATCCTGAAGATTTTAAAGGTGTCAACTACCTATACTCAGTTGTGAACCAGTCTGTGGAAAAGAGGACCAGATAGTGAAAATCACCAAGCTCATGGAGTTGAGCGTTGGTGGAGTGGACTAGGGGCCTTCTGTTCCCCAAACCATTATAAATCTTTTTGTTCTTGTTTTTACTTATTCCGCTGCATGATCAAATCTGATAAAGTATAAAGGACAAAACTCGGTCAATCAAATAGTTATCGAAAAATTGCAAAAGACACAATTCACCCCCCTCTTGTGTATAATCTCTAGATTCAGATCCAACAAATTTGACGCCACGTCCCACTACTTGGGGATACATTACAAATGATATAATCCAATCCATAGTAATTTTGACACATATTATGTATAAAATATATTGAGTATGTAAATTCAATCATATAACAGTAATAAAAAATTGAGGTCCGTGTAGATGAAAAATAATTGTTATATAATCATACATGGAATATAAAAAAAGGAATTAAAATTTACAAGAATATTTTTATCAACTTAAACTAATTCATATAATAAAATAAAATGTTTAAAAAAGTTATCCAACAATAATCAATAAGTGAATAATGTTTTAAATACATTATCACCTAATAGTTTTTTATAATAGAAAGTCGTTTCAAAATATATCACAAAAAATTAATTAATTATGAACATTGTATAATTTTAACATAGACATTGTAGGTGTTCGGTACTTTTAAATATAAACCCTTTATATTCATTTCATAATTTGAACCTTTCGTGTTATTCATTATATGTAATTTTGAATTAAAAATATAGTATTTCATGAATTACAAAAATAATATATCATTTTATAATATTTAAACTATTTAAATAATCTAAATATCATATAACTATAATTATTTATACAACTATTATGTCAAGAAAAACTAATTTCACATGGTTAAGATAATATCTCAAATAAGGCACCTAATTTAAATAACTGAAATTAACTATTATTGGCAATTCATAATCATAAAATATTGCACGTTATATTTTGTCCTTATTTTATAATTCATAATTACCAAATAAATATTACTATTGATTTTCTTAACAAATATTAATTTATAAGGAATTCCATATAATTTTGATAAATGATATTTCCAATATTAACATTTAATATTGATGAAAAATTAATAATTAATATTCCAAAAATATGTATTAATTAATTATTTAAATTATATATAATTAATCTTAAAAATATTTTCAAAATAATAAATATCAATAAAAATCATTTTATATTTATTTGTAAACAATTTATAATTAACAAAATTCAAGTAATAATTGAATTTTAATGAAAATTAGTATCACTATATCATTTATATCTAATGATTATATATTTATAATGGGCTATGATTGATAGACCTATCAACTCTATTTTTCAAATCATACCCATTTTATTTCTTATGAAATGAACATACAATGTTTTTAAAAAAAATTTGGAAATAGATGCATCGTAAAAAAATTATTTCACAATTTTTTAAGAAAAACCATAAACATTATCTTTTCTTTTGGAAAACTCATTTGTAAAAAATAATATTTAACAATATCATTAATATAATAAATATTCTATAACACTATAGTTTTATTGAATATAGTATTGAATCGTAGGTTAAAATATTTGACATCGTATACTATTGTATTGTTCAAATACATGGCTTTCAATCATACCATACCTTACGAAATATAGATATGATCAACAATGGGCTTGTAACATCCAAGAATATCTCTATGGAACATACTGTTTATTTTTAGCTCTAATTCCTCTAAATGGACCAAAATTTCATGCCTTTAAGATTCAAGAGGTTTTTGAGGTGTCCGGGGCTCTTTCGAGGTCATAGCATCAGAAACAAAGAAACAAAATGTACTATATAGTATTTATAGAACCATGTGACCCATGGCGCCAGACCATGTGATACTTCTAAAATCCTTAACATAGATATTTTTCATGGTTTTCATATGGTTAGTCAAACTGCGGGGCAAACAATTTGATATGCCAAAATTAGTAGGGAAAAAAATACTATTTTATAATTGTTTGTTTAATCATATTCAACAAACCATTCATAGCTAAAAAAATAGTGAACATACCAAAATGACCATCTTAAATGAATTAATACAAACCTCGCCTTCCTCCCCCTTCATTATCCAGTGGATCCTTCTCCTTCCCGTGAGGAAAACCACCCTCCCTCCAGAACCTAGTATCTGATACCACTCCTTTACCTAGAACTTGAATCGATAACTATATGATCTAATGGAAAGTTAGAAGAACGATATATAATCCTATATTTTATTATTCAAGTTATTCATCCCATACAATGTGTTATATCTATGCAAGTACAATTTCCCAATTTTAAGTGTATTTCATTGTTTGTTTGATTTCATCCAACCTAAATCGAATTATACATTGATACTGGATGAGGGAATCTAGATGAGGCTAATGTATGTCTTCCATTCCTTTTTCATTCATTTGGTTGTGTTTCATAAATTGTTCCATTGAGCCACTTACCGTGCTATTTTTGAAATGCCCCCAAAATGGGAATTAAATTATTCTGAGAAGATTAGAATGTGTACAATGATCCTATTTGATGATGAATCACCTCTGAGGGGGATCTAACTTTCATATGATATCCCATTCGGTGACCTATACCATAGGTTCACATTTTCATTAGTTCTAAAATTATTTAACACCCCTTTATATGTGTTTTCTTGAAACTAATTTCTTAAGTTTCTATGATAAATTGTTTTCATGGTAAGACATGTGCATAAGCCTTTATAACCCATTCCATCGGTGAGATTTTTAGAATATTGGAATTGTATAATTGGTTATGCTGTGTTCCATTTACCTTTTCATATAAATGGAGTAACCAACTAACATACTTTGGAAAACAATCCTAATATGATCTAGTGAAATAAATTAAAAGCAATGGACCATCAATTGTGATTTTCAATTTTTAAATTTTTGTTTGGTTCTTTTCCTTTATAGGTGAGGGTAAAATAAGGGGTTTCTACTTAATGGACCCTTGGACATACTCTTCTTCCACTATGTTAGAATTGTTAAAGTATTTTAAACACACCATGAGTGACATCCACTATTCCTAGGATTATTTTTATGAGTGTTATCTATATTAAACTCTATGTGGGAGATTCTAGATCCCTAGGATACCTCTTTGATTGTCTCATATCCATGATTGGTTGATCCATGCCTAGAGAGAGACTCGTTCCCCTAAGTGTGATACTAGGTACATACTCAAAGGAATGAATATGACTTTTAACCATAGTTGGAGAGAGACATGGGACTTCATCCTTAGGATAACATATACGGCCTCATTTCCATTGGTAATGTGATGACCCCCCTCAAGAGATACTTTTAAAGTAATCATCGATTTTAAAGGATGGGATCTAGAGGTTTAACAACATTTTATAATGTGGGATTAAAATTAAATAAAAAATATAAATGAACGTTTTAAAAAGAAGAAATGATCCTTGGTACTAAAAATGTAAGGATGTATCCTCCAAGAACAAGCAAGAGCTTGGGGAAAGTATTTTATCTGGAACAATATACATTTCACCTTAACATTGTAGGTTATTTCAGTTTAGACACAATGGATTAGGACGAAAAATGTTGTTGGGAGGGTTTCTAAGTGGAACCTAGTCCCATGAATTTATTTGTTAAATATGTAATGCATTTAATTACATTAGTAAAAATCTATATTATATTTCATTATATAGAATGTAATATATTACATTGGTGCTTACCTACTAAGATTGTATATCACACCCTACTCAGGAATCATTGTTACCTGAGTAGATTTTATGGTTATAGGTGTAGACTATGGGAAGAAGACATCTTCCGATACTTGATTTCATTTTTTAGGATTTAGTTTGTAGGAGAGGACCAAGGAAATATTCAAGATTCTAGTTATAGATGGTTTTTCAATTTTTTTGATAGTATATTGTATATGAATGTATCCCCTACCCCGTACATTTTCATTTTTCATAACACATGACATACTATCATCATCAGTTCCCTCTATTTATTTATTCATCTTCATCACCTAATTTCATTATATTTTATTTTTATGCATTTAGTTTATGCTGATATCTATTAATCTTTATTGGATATTCTATTTCTTATATATCAACTATTTTGATCACTATGATAAATAAAGTCATATTCTCCCCAAGGACTCATCTAAGCCCCTTGTGGCATGTTAGTAGCCTCAGGAATTCAGGGATGCTGGATTGATGTCTTATGGATCACAGCCTCAAGGAACAGTTGATTGATATTCTTAGGGGGAGACTAAAAATTTGTATGAGATATTTCATTTGATACTTGTTTTATTATTTCGTTTTATAAAGACTATTAGGGCATTGGAGTCTGGTTATGAACCTATTAATGGGAGTAGCTACCCCCCATATAGGGGAAACCCAAATTACTTGGGATGAGTAACTTCTTTTCTTGATTGCGTTATTAAAGTTTCATTAGATTTAACTTATAGGGGGACTCACTTTTTTTCATTTTTATTATCTGGATGAGATATCTATCAATTTATCCCAATAAAATGTGGGATAATTTAAATAATGCATCATACTAGGCATAGTAGGACTTAAAATTTCATGCATTATTCCATTCCATGTCAACTTTCTATGCACATTTCCAGTATTAATTGTGAGCTTTTGTTTCTTATTTGTTATGATTTGTAGTGATGTAATGTATCCAATGATTAAATAATTGGTTAAAATGACCAATAATACATAATAATTTGGTTTTATTGGTGACTTATAATAAGATATCAAATGATCAAATCACAGATAAGGCATGTTACATTGTTGTCTGGTGTAATGGTCTAGATGTGATTTTTTGATGAGATAATTTCCATTTTTATGGTGTATGGGACCTTATGATTTGGAATTGGTGATGAAATTACCTTGATCATGGTTCAAATAATCATATTAAATATAATTCACCTGAATGAAATAATTTTTTTATCTTTGAAAGTCAAATGGTTATGAAATGTGAGATCTTATCCTGACTTGAACTTAGAAATGGGATATAGGTCATGTCTCTTATGGAACCGTTTATTTCTCATTCATTCCACATAGACATTTCTCTAGGAGCAGGAGGAGGGGTTTGTTTCTTTAGTATGATACCTATTTAATTTCATTTCTTACCTCTTTGTCTATCTTTTAAAAATTCTATCTGAGGTATGTACTAGACATTTTTTGAGCTATTATACAACAACAATCTCATGTTGTAAACTAGGAGAGTGTTAATGAGCATGATTATGAGGTGGTGTGCTCGGATCCACATATAAAAACAAATATAATTCCACATAAAGAATCTTATATATATCATCCACTGGGTGGGGATCCCATATCAATCATTACATCCTCCGATTCATAAAATTAGTTTATGGTACACCACAATCATCCATTTCTAAGGAAGAGATGTCATGTGAGTTGTAGTGGAAGAATATTTTAAACATCTAAGGGGATGGTGGGAACCAGGATACTAAGTCCTAGATGGAGGTTTTTCTGTCCATCTTGAAGTATATCAATGAAACACTAGAGGACTGGGTCAATCTTGTGACCTATAAGCTACATGATTCTTCCTAGATTTGGTGGGATGTTCTGACCTAGGCTGGTCAATACATGGGAATCGTCTTGATAGACTTAGAAATTTACTTATTCAACAGTTTCATCGCACATAACATCAGAGAATAACATATTCCTAAATTCTTTTACCTTGGGAAAGGTGACATGTTGGTCATGGAAAACACAACTTACTTTACTAAACTGTAGTGTTTTACCCAAAATATCACAAGTGTCGAGCTAACTACTAAATGGTGATTCATGGATGGTCTTTATTATTTAATATATTCATAGGTAACAATATTTTTTTAAGAAAATTTATTATATTGTCATCTAGGACCTCATCAATGAGTAGATATGAAGAAATCATGCAATGTGATGTAGGAAAAATTTTGCATCTATGAAGACTAATAGTGCCTTAACTATCAATAGGTAGTGATGCTTCAAGTGTATATTCAAGGCCAATATATCATGTTGTCATGAACTGACACCATGTTATTGTGTCACCAGTGTGGAATGTTGGGCCACATAAATCCCCATTTTTCAAGGAAACTGATCAATTGTCGAGGCTATGGTAGGATGGTGTACCTCCAAGGTTTCTTCATCTATATTCATTTAGTTCAAAGTGAATAGGGTTCTATGCCAGCACAACTTTCAGGAGAAGTATCAGTTACCCCTTATTAGGTAGTAATACGGTCTTCTATAGAATGTTTAGGCCTTTTAGTTTGTCATGGTTAACGTAGTCCATCTCCAGAGTTTTATTATCAATTGAGTGGACCCAATTTGTCTACTCAAGCAGCATCTCTGGGACATCGATCAGTCCATATCTAGGTTGTTCAACCTATGCTAGGGGAGCAGTGTGCATGTCCATCTACAGTGAGAGATACTATTCTAGTTTCCTTTATTCTATTGTATTCCTTATTTGATATTAGGGAATCACACTCCTTATTATCTGATACAACTACGGGATGTTTGGGCTTTGTGGTAGAGTACTCCTATGGCGTTATGACCCATGACTGGTCATTAGATATTTGATCATAGGGTATACACCTATGCAAGTAGTTCCCCCTTGTAATAGGCGGCTACTGTTTTCTGTGGATTCACTTCATCCTCAAGATTACTAGATTTGAGGACATTCTCAATATGGACTAGATGGTTCATTATATATCCCATGTTTATTAATATGTTTGATGAGTATATTTCACAAAAATATTGGGAATATTGTATGCCCAAAAGAAGAATGGGTTCTCCAAGTGAGTCAAACCAGGCTCAAGCATACTGGTATGGGTGGGATGAAATCCCAGTTGACTAATCCATTATTGAGTGAGAAATAATTATAGTTCATTTAATTATATCCAATAGTGGATAATTTTATGTATATATAGGCTGATGATTTCCCCATGTTACCTATTGAGTGGGAGATTGAGTTCACTATAGATCTAATGCTAGTTGTGGAACCAATGTCCATTCCTCTTAATATGATGGAACCTTCAGATCTCTATGAACTGATGAAGTAGCATGAAGACTTAGAGGGTAAGTGTTTTATCTGATCCAACACATCACCATGGGGTTCACCAATCCTTTTCTCGATGAAGGAATATTGTACCCTTGGAATTGTCATGGATTACCAATGACTGGACAATATTTTTTTGAATAAATGGTATACTTTTTTGGATATATGACCTATTCAACCAGCAATGAGGAGAAACTATTTTATCTAAGATTGATTTGTTTTTGGGATACCATCAAGTGCGAGTGAGGACATTAGAAATACCATGTACAACATTACAGAGAATGTACTGTATGTATGATTATCAGGTTATATCGTTCGGTCTTGTGAACACACTGATTTTCTTCGTGGCCTGAATAAATCATGCCCTCCACTTATATCATGAATCCTGTATATTATCCATTGTAGATGACATATTAGTGTACTCAAACATCATACACTACCATCCCAATCATCTTTATACCAGGTTGAGTACATTGAGAGGGAACCGGCTAGATGTGAAGCTTAGTAAATGCCACTTTTTGATTAGCATGCTTCAGTTCATTGGTCATATATTATATGAGTTAGGAATATCTGTTGACCTAGAGAATGTGAGTTTCATGGTCTCCTAGGAGTTGCTTAAGAATAAGTTCAATATACATAGATTTTTGGGGCAGCTAGGATACTACAGGGGATTCATCCAAGACTATTCACATCTTACATCGTTGCTTATATGCTTGACCAAGAGGGGTGTGAAATTTGACCAGAATGAATATTGTGAGATATCTTTTCAGGAGTTAAAGTGAAGAGACAATTACTATATGATCCGAATTCTACTAGGGACAGACAAAATTTATATAATTTATTCTGATGCTTCTAGGATCAGACTATGTGCAGTTATTATGTAAGGTGTTTAGGTATTAGTATATGGATCACATCAATAGAGGCCTAATGAGAAGAACTATCATATGCACCACATCTTGCTTAAATCCCTGGTTCGTTCTCATTTATGCTTTAGGAACTATTTGATAGGTGATGGGATTATCTTTTACATAGATCAAAAAACTCTCAATTACATCTTCACAGAATGACATGTGAATATGTTACAACATAGGTGGGTTGAATACATGAAGTACTTTATTTTGTGCTTGCTTTCACCCCCAAAAAGGGGAATTGATTGGATGATGATTTGAGCTGAAAACCCCAGATGCATGTCATCCAGGAGGACAATAGTCAGTGTTGATTGCTGGACCTATTTTCAGAAATGAATATTGAGGTTTAGGGAAAACATATATAGGCAATCACAACATCCTTGTAACTTTTACCCCCTCTTCTATAAAGAATCTAGATATGGAATTTTTATAATTAAACGTAACTAATTTTGAGGGAAAACATCATAGGATAGGGCCCGCCTCTTGGTTGGGTTGTTGATGGCGGTGATACTCCACACATCATGGGTGTGTATGAGTACTAACGGATTTGTGAAACAAGCTCATGAAGTGTTTAAATTCCTATATTTGGAAATTTCATCCTAGTATTCCCAATATGTACGTAGATAAACTTCAACAGTATTAGTGGCTAGGTATGAATAGTCAAGTAGCTTGCTACATAACTATGTACTCCACCTATCATAATGTGTAGGAAGAGCATCAGTGACCTTATAGACATGTAAAAATATTTTCCATTCATAATTAGAAGTAAAACAACATCCCCATGGACTTAATGATGTTATTTTCATGATCTCCTTGAGTCATTGAAGAATTGTGCATGATTTTTGAATGGATATCAAATGTCACTCACATCCAATCAACTCGGTAGACCTTACCTATTGATTTGTTACAATGTCTATACATCTGAGAGATAGTGAGACATCATGGTATTCCCTATTCTATCATATTGGACCGAGATTCCCATTTTTCTTCATTGTTCTAGCATGAAATTAATAAGTCTATTGGTTCACAGGTGCTCTTGAGTACTACATATCACCCTCATATAGATGGGAAGTCCTATCGAGCCATATAAGGTTTAAAGGATATGATATGAACATGTATCCTTGATTTTTAGGGTTCTTAGGAGAATAATATTTTTCATGATGAGTTTATCTAAAGAAAATGTTTCCAGGATGTTATTTAGATGTCTCCATATGAGGCCCACTATGGTAGACCATTCCATTAAGCACTAGAATGGATAGAGGTAGGTGAGGTAGCTTTATTGTGTCGTTTTCATGTTCTGGAGACTTCAGAGAAAGTCCAATTGATTCTGATGTGTATGGAGACAACAGAGAATAGGTAGAATCCTTATATTGTTTATCTTTATACACCTCTTGAGTTTCAGATAGGATATTGGGTCTTTTCTATGTGTATCACCCATATGGGGTCAAAAATGAATCTATAGACATTGAATTTAGTCACCAATATATGTCAGCATTTTGAGATAGTGTAGATAGTTGTTTTTTAACCTATTGGTTTTTATTACCTCATATGTATAATTCCTTGCATGAAGTCTCGCACATATCTCTGATTTGATTGTATCATTCCAATCTATCTTACTAATTTGACCAAATGATATCAAGAGAGAAGTGGATGCATCCTTCAAGGAGTGTCTAATATGAATCTTTGATCAAAGAGAAAATGATCAATGATGAAATTAAGTTCCCTTGTTTGGAGTTCAATGGTATAATGAATGTGTATATGATGATACCTAAGATTAGGAAGCCGATGTACAAGCTCAATGTCTGGAACTCTTCTCAGATGACATTCAACTGCACCTAGAAGGGAAACTCGGGGATGAGTTTTCTTATAGATTGGAGGATTTAATTTCCAATTTTTTTCTATGAAACAAAAAATTAAATTTTTTCTATAATTCCTTTAAATAAAACTAAATTTTATGCCTAAATGGTTCAATAAGGTTTTTGGGGCTTTCGGTGCTCATTTGAAGTTGGAGAATTGCAAAATAAGAAGTAGAATGGGTTGAAAAATTTGTCGGTAACCATGAAACCCAGGTCTCATGGCCATGTGAGACACATAAAATCCTTGAAATAGATATTTTATATGAGTTTTTCATGGTTTTTCAAACCATGTGGATAACCATGTGATGTTCTTTTAGTATTAGTGAATAGACAATTGGTGAATGGTTTAGAAAAACCGTGTAACCAACCTGTGTGTAGAGTAAAAATGGGAAAATTTACAAAAATATCCCATTTATATTAATTATAAAAATCCTCTACTTCCTGCATCATTATTCTATAATATATTCCTCTCCATTCAATATTAAAAACCCTCCTCCCTCAGGAACCAAGATTTTGATACAACAACATCATCCAACACTCAAATCTATCTCTTTTAGATCCATTGGAAATCTAGTACAATGACATATAATGATCTATAATCCTTTTTAATTTCTTCATACCTTCCATTTATCTATTTAAGGGAAAGATCATTTTCCACATTTTTAGAGAATTATATTTTTTAGATGATTTCTTCAGACCTAGCATGAATAAAATGTAAATACTAGATGATGTAAGATTTTTGAAGCTAAGGTTGGTGGTACATAAATTATTCCATTCTTGTTTTCAATTCATAAATTGTGCCATTGTGCCATTGTGCCACTCCTCGGGATATTCGGATGATTCCCCCCAAATGGGAATTAAATTATTAATTTTTGTTTCACATTTTTCTATGATCCTATTTGATATAGAATCACCTCTATGGTGGATCACATTTTCTTATGCCACCCATTTGGGTTATCTATACCTTATATTCCCTTTTTCATTGTGTTATAAAATCATTCAACACCACATGAGGTGTGTTTTATTAAAACAAATGTATTAAGTATATCTGTTAAATTTTATGTGTGATAATCCATGTGTATAATGCTCTCTAACCCATGCCATGAGATAGTGTCTTTTATTAGATTAATTGCATAATCAGTTAGGTTGTGTGTGTTGTGTCTTTTGGAAGATTTGGATTAAGCAAAAGAAATTATTTGGAAAATATTACAATTGTTTTCTAATGGAATGAATGAAATTTAATGGACCTAAATTGAGCTTATTAAATATTAAATGATTAGATGATTGTTTTTAATTGGATATAAGGGTGAAATAAATGTTTATAACTTAATGACCCCTTGGAAGGACCCTATGTTTACCTTGTTATAATTCATACATCATTGTAAACATGTCAGGAGTGACATATTCTATTATTGGGAATGGATATATGAGTCTTATCTATATTCACCTCTAGGTGAGTGATTCTGGTTCCCTAGGGGATACACCATGGATAGGGTCTATGGAATGATTGGTTGAACCATTCCAAGAGGGAGATTCTAGCCAATTCATGAAAAACTAGGTAATGACTTGGAGGTTAATCCTAGAAATTTAACCATGATTGGAGTGAGATGAGGTACTTTATCATTGGGTTACCTTGTATGAGATCATAATCAGTGGTTATGTGATGAGGCCCTGGAGTGATACTTGGAAATCATTCTTAGATTTTCATGGAAGGGATTTAAGTACTCACTATGTTATATAAATTTGGTTTCACATGAAATTAAAAAGGAAATTTAATTTTTTGAAAAGGGAGAATTGATCCTCTTTATTTTGAATATAAGGATATGACATGGAATCCCAAGAACAATATTGGGGAAAACAATCCTATAGAATATTATACTTCTCACCTTACCATTTCTAGTTCTTTCAGTTCAAACATACTAGATCAAGCTACAAAATGTTGTTGGGTGGGTCTCTAGGTGGATCCCAATCCAATGAATTTATTTATTTATTATGGAATGAAATTATTTACATTGAATCACTCTATGATTATATTGGATAAAATGGAAGGACCTATACGGTGTGGGTATCAGCCTTCTGAGATTGTATCTCACGCCACAATTTGGAAGTTTTGGTACCCTATTAGAGTTATGGTTTTAGGTTTAGACAAGGGGAAGAATACAAATTCCAATTCTTGATTTATTTTTCATTGATGATTTTGGGAGCACAGGTCCCTGAATATGTTGGAGATGCAAGATGTATATGTTTTTAGACATTTTTATTGTATATAATATATTGTATATACGTTCATACCATTCCCATGATTTTCCATTTTTTATATTGTATTACATATAATCATCATTGTTTACCTCTTCTTATTTATTAATCTTCCATAATTTATTTCATTATGTTGCATGTTTGTGATTTTTGTTTCCACTTATATATTGTTGTAATTATTTCTTCTGTTCTTTATTATAAATCAATTTCTATTCTATCTATTATCAATTAGGTCATAGCCTCCCCATGGATCACCCATGGCCACTGCTGCTAGTCGGACTCCTCTGGCATTCCGGTATGTGTAGTTGAGGTCTTATGGATTACTACCTCAGGGCATTACAATGTGGAATTCATGGAAAGAAGATATAGATTTTTCCAACAAAATATTTCTATCATATCTTATAAGTATAATATAAAAATATAATATGAGTGAAAAGTTTCATTTTCCCTCATTATTTAACAAATATAAATGAATGGATTTCTCTCATTCAACTAATGGGATTCATAGGGATTAATTGTTGAGAATAATAAATGTATAGTAATACTTATAAGAATTGATTGAAGTGATCTACAATTCTATAGAAATATTATCATTTCAGGATATATGAAACATTCATAAACTAAAAATGAAGAAATTTTTTTAAAAATGTACCTTAAACTGTAGTATCCACCACAGAAGCATTATATGGAAATTAACACATATTAATGTAATTCAAAATATAACTTGATTGAAAGTCATAAGATGCCCATATTTAGAGGTATCCACAATAATAGAAGGTCACTCAATATACAAGTTGGATTTTAAATCCTACATGGAATTCATATGCCTCATTATTTAATGGTGGAAGGCAATAGAGAGCATTAGCTATAATAAATTCAGATAAATTTAATGAAATTATTACAGCTACTACCTCATGAAAGGGTAGTTAATAATTCCTCAATTATTGTTCCAATGGGATTTCACATATACCCATGGAGTATAATGTGGAGTAAATTCCTTTGACATTTTCATTAAACACATTCATGAATATGATTAACATTTGTGAAATTTTAAACAATTCTTCAACGTGATATCAAATGTGGGCTGATCACTAGAATGTAATCACTTAACGATTGAATTGTCATAAAATAGGATAATGTAGTATTCTTATGCCATGAAACAAGGGTTTTCATACACTAGAAACGAATTAAAATGAAATTCTATACAAATTTTATCATAGCTTATGACTATATGTGAGAAGAGGCACAAAATCATATTTAATACCATTATGATTACCCTAATAATAGAATACAAATAATTTGGATGTTGAATGAAGTCACATTTCATTTCATAGTAATATGCCTCTATCATTAGATATGATAGATAAATGAAACTCCAATAGTAAATCTCTAATATAGTTTAATAAATTCATTAAATTATAAAATTGGACCGAACCATTTTGAATATATTCAAAAGATGCATTTTTAAAATATATATTTTTTAATTTCCCACATTCACTAAACCCATAAATGGTTTATGTTCCATTTAAACTAATATGGTATCATGTATGAAATTTTTTTAATCAAGAATGAAAAATCATTGGGATTTTTATGAAAAAATATACATAATTCAATCTTCAATATTGACCATGTATCACTGAATATAAAATTCCCAGGGAATACATTTCAAATACTCTATAATATTAACACTAAATGATGGTCAGAGTAGTTATATGATTTAAAATCAATCACAAATTAGTCAACCAAATGGTATGGCCCCATGTATTTTTTTATCATTGACAAAAAACTATGAATCAATAGGTTAACATATATTTAGAAAGATCTACATCTATTAAATTATAAATTCTACATAATCTATAATAGAATCTAGCATGATCTGTATTAAACAAAAATATCATTATATATATATATCAAATGATCATTTCATGTTCTATAATTATTATCATATGTTCCCTTTGTTTAATACATTGTGTGATCGTATGAAATGGTGCGATTGTTTCCAATATAATTGTCTCATATTTTCACAATTCTCTTTGTAAGAGCTAACTCGATAAAAAAATAAAGTGCATGCTAATTATAATTATAGATGATCACCCCACATTCCCCTCATCATAATAGATAATAAAATCATATATGTTATATAGGTGTGGTCAGAAACTTATATTCTCTACAGGTCAATGGTCAGGATATCATACTATTCATACAAGAGGGAAAATCCCATCTTAGTTGATCTCATATAGGAAACATGATCAATAATATACCCAACCACCCCTAGCTATCTAAACCTCAATGATTTCATAATAATGGTATCAATGTATAAAGGTTCTCAAATTATCTATATATCAAACCTAAGGTAATGGGGAATCTATATATAATCCATGAACCCTGGGTATACTAAATCAATTGTGTGTGACACTCCATTCGGTATACAGAGGGGTAATCCAGTGCATAAAAACACATTTCCCTCCTGTAAACATTATTTTTTGTAAAATAAGAATCCTAATCACTCTAACAGTATCAATTTTTCGTTACCTAAAAAACATAATGATTAATATTTGTTAGAGATAAATCAAAATCATACTTTGAGAATTAAATTATCATTACAACCCAAGAAATTTATATAAATATATACATTAATGTATTAAACATAAAACAATGATAAGGTGTATATTTTCTTTTATATGACACGTTTTATACACTAAAAACACATCTATGAATACTTAACAAAACAATACAAAAATGATTTTTTAACATATTATATATGTTTCATTATAATATTAGCATTATGTTTTTGAGATTATATTTGGTTTATTCAACTTATTAAATCTATATGTAATTCATTTAATATATTTTCATGACCACCAGATTAAATTATGCTACAAAAATCGTTACTTATAAAGATTTTGGATGAAATAATGTTTTAATTACTCTGAGATTTTGGAATCATATTCGTAATGTTTAATTCCTTGAACATATTCAATATCCTTGTCTATATAATATCTAATTATGTGATTTCAACCATTATTAGTTACAAATATAATTTCTAATATTAATATCATCATCCTTGGTACCCTTTTCAACAGACTTTTTAATTGTGATTTTTTTACATAATGTAACTATTTACATAATAATATAATGGAAATTTATAAACAAAGTCATTATAAAATAATATTCACATATTTATGGTAACTAAACCTACATTTTAAAATTTCCCATTACCAGCAGAGTTAAAAATATTTTAGGGTAAAATATGAAAATTATTTTTTAAAAGAATAGTCTTTTAGGAAATGCGTATAAAAAATTTTCATGGTAACTAAATGCAACTCTTTATATTTTTACACACTATAACATACCATAAACTATTTAGGATATTAATTGAAATTCACTTTAATATTTTATAATTTAAATACTTAATTTTAGATCATTGTTCTTTTCTTTGTCGAAATATTCTTCCACTAAACTGTTAGACATTGTATTATATTAAAAAATATTGTGAATATAAATAAACTCTCTTTTGTTTAAGAGACAACTATTATTTATTTTTATTTTACATAATTTACAATTAAACCATTATTTTCATATTATATATTGAATTATATTTACTTTGAGAATATCCATATAAATAGAAGACTTTATTCATTAAAATACTACACTAATGGGTTGTAGTAAAATATTCCGTCATATTTTTATGAATAGATGGGTAAGTGTGTATTTTCATAATAAACTACAGAGAAATCAAAAATTTTGAACCTCCATGTTTTTTACTATTCAAACAAATGTCTTGAGTAATGGGGAAAAAATTTTGTGTAAGGAGATCTTCCTGATGTAAAATTTTTTTGTATGGTTTTTGAGAAACCAATCATTACACACTTACCACAACATGCATATGAAGTGTGTTTATGTGGATTAACAAGGTAGATATGGCACATTTCTGGGCTCATAAAATATTTGAAACCTCTTATATAAAATTGACTGGGTGGAATGCATATAAAGTTACATGGGTTTAGATATGGTCTTAATCGGGGAGGGGTAATCAATAAAATTGTTTTTTGATTGTTGGTTCTACGTTAGGAGCATTAGGGGGTGTATAATATGTTATGTATCATGATAAATGTTTTGGAATGTTTGTTAATTTAATGGAAAGGAAAAATTATAGGGAACAAAAAATGATTCATTTTTTGTTTTTCCCTGTCTATGTGAAATCCCCTATTACAGAGCATATTGACTAATTAACAGATGGGGGTCATCTTCAAGACTCATAAAATGATTCGCAGACATTTCTCAGAAATAGGTGAAAGGGGTCGTTGGTATATAGGGAGATGGGTAGAATGGAGACCACATATTATGAGAATAATATTTAATATGGATTGATCATGTGCTTTATGGGAAATCATTGGTGTAGGTATGTGTGAGACATTAAAGGCTCAACGATCCTATGCTTTACCACTTACTATGGTGTGTGAACTCCTTTTGTGGGGGAGGTTTTAGAGGTGTCTGCTAGTATATCTCACTACAAGATTTATAACATTGATGTCATGGATGTAGATTCAGAATCCAGTGCACTAGTAGGTTCTTTTAGGAAAGGATAGTTTCCATCAATACCTTAAATATTTTGTTATTATGTTTTGGAAGCTCATTCATCTAGGTATAAATGTTCACCACACATGGAGGGAAGGAAATTACACATTTGGTATTCTTTCCAGTAGGGGAAAATATTTAAAGGTATTGTAGCTTATAATAGAAATAGTTCATTATCAAATTACTTCAACCACATTATGAGGGATGATAAATTACGTATTCATAAGTTTTTACCCCATAAGCTGAGGATTATTATTTATAATGATATAATAAAATAGATATTTTGAGTAGTGTACGTTTAACTACATTATCTGTGATTGATTCAATATTCTCTATTAATATTTTCCCCAATTTTGAACGTTTTTATATTTTTGACACTATTAAAATGTACACCTGGTAACACATTCCCTTTAAAACAAAAAAAATAAACTTCTATATCAATTCTACTTAACATGGGAATTCTATAGAGTTTCAAAAATCCCTTTAGGTATGTATGACAATCTCATACATGTGAATAATAACTCCATAATTTTAGAATTAACCTCTAGGATTCAATATCCTTGATTTATTTTTCAAAGAATCATTATTAGACGCTCAAACTAATATTTATTTTCCAAGTTTAAAATTTTAGATAATTTACTATCAATAAAATAGAGAAACATTCACATCACATGCCAATATCTTCTATTATATACTTCTGATATAACTGAGTGTGTTTTTAACCTATCATTGATGAAACTAATATGAATTTAAAAATAAATACACACAGTAATAAAACCTTCATTATCAGTAAGTCAATATAATTCTCATTCTCACTGAATCATTGATTAGAGACTAAAATTCATTTCTCTATTTTACATCTAATGCCTTTTAATCCCAATTTGAATCATTATATGCTTCACATAAGCATCTTGATTCATATATATTACAACATTTACACATTCTAAATCAAAAACATGAATCTCTACAAATAGAATTTATTACTATTAAAAAACACTGCTTATTATTCAATTCCTAAAAATTACATATATTAATCATATCATTTAACTTTGATTGATATTAATGTTAATATTTGTAATAGTTAGGTTACTATATAAAATAAAATATTTTATCATTAGTATAACTTATTTTATTTCCATTAATTAAGTAATTATATTAAAGCAATTATAAAAAAATTATTTCCACTTCTTAACACATAATATCTATATGCACAAAAATTTCAATATTTCACTATGGAATGAGTTTCATTTGGAGTCCCTATAACAATGAAGATATATAGGTTAGGAATAGTCCTAATCATATCATATTTGATTCATTGATTATAAAGTGGAAAATTATTTCTCTGCTCCATCATATGGATAAAAATAAAATTATTCATCTAGTATTATAACCCTTTGGGTTTCACCATAATGTTCAACATAAAATTTACAAATATAGGATAAAATATAATAATATAGGGGAACCTTGCTTTATTATAACCTAATAGAGTTGATTATCCAAGGTCAACCATTTCTTTCTTCTCGTCCACAAGAGAAATCATAATCTATTTGATTTTTTATGAAACTATATGGTTGGATGATAACGGCCTTGACATGTGACTATTTGGATGGAATTTTAAATTTATCATTTTAATGGGTATTTAATTCCACTACCTAAAATCATGTTATTGAATGTATGTATGAATTATTATAGTGATTTTTTTTATAATCCTTTTCCCTCCCCTGAAATTATTTTTTTGATCTATGTTGTTGTTTAAATCATTAAACAGCCCATAGATTGTGTTAATTACCCAAAAATCGAATCCAAATATATTTATAAAAATCCAAATAAATCTCATTATTAAGGGACATAAGTTTTTAAAATATATTTTCATAATTATAATGTATTGAAAATCTCAACATGTGATAGGTCGAAGATACAATTTACCAACAACAATAATTTTTGGAATAATACATAATCCTCCAATAAAATTTGATGAACGATGCAATGTTCCCCTACGAAGGGAATATTTACTCGATAGAGGATCCAATTAATTATAAATCTAAAATATAATTTTTAAAAACTATATTTAGAAACTAAATTCAATCTAATAACATTCATTACAAGTCATGGTCATGTTAGATGAAAATTATTTCTTATTTAGTTGTATCTAACATATAATGTAATTCATGAAAATTTATATGAAATGATTTATTATTAAAACAAAATTATACACTTATTCATAATATATAAACAATTTATATCCATAAATAATATAAATGTGAATAAAAATTTAAGTAAATGAACATTTAATAAATTTATTCATCTGATAATTATTTATGAATAATTCCAAAAAATAAAACAAATTATAAAAACATTAGAATTTTTAAATTATTTATTAAAAACACTCTATAATAAGGAATAGAAAAATTTTAGAATCATTTCATAACATTATCGCTTTAAAATTTTTCATTATATTTAATTGTACTTTTTATACATGACATTTTATAAATAATAATCATTTCTATCTAATATCTAAATGTAAAATTTTATATAAAATATCAATATTATATACATAATCATTATTTCTAAATTGATAAAATAAATCATTAGATCGCATTTATTATAGTTTATATAATTTCATAAATAAAGCTCCATTTTATTTTGAATATTTCAAATGAATTATTAATAATTCATTAATAAATATAACATGTCTAGATTTTCGATTTATTTTCTAATTCATAACACTTATAAATTTCCCATCAAATTTATAAATAAACACATTATAACTAGATCACTTATAAATCCATATAATTTTTTCAAATGTAATGTTAATATAAAAATTTAATATTATTTTATATTTTTCAGCATATGTTTCATAAGAAATTATTTAATTAATTATAAAGTATTTACAATTATTTAATTTATGATCACTTTATAAATTTATAAATGTCCACAAAATATCTATTAATATTTATTTATTGATAATTTATAAATATTACTTTCAATTAATAATTTAATATATTGAAAAATAAAATATTTATCCCTATATATTATTTTATGATTCCACTGAAGTTTTAGGATACAATAGATAGAGCATGGATCTAAATACTATATGTCATACGTTGTAACTAATAAACACATCAATTAATATAAAATAAATTATAGGTATTTTTTTATATCTTCCATGCCTTCCAAAAATTATTTATTTAATTGACAATGATATACCTTATTTATAAGTATTTTCAAAAATTATATTTTAAAATATATTGTCATACTTTATAAGTGATATAATACACTATTTTTCCAAAATAAAGAAAAATAACTATATATTTTTATTTTTGTGAGTCATATTCTTTGAGAAGTTAAAGACCATAGTTTTAAATTGTGTCATGGATTATGATATCCTATATAATATACCTTGAATCGAAATTAATTGAAAATAACAACTATTGTATTTATCAAATGGTATGTAATATAGAATATAATATTGATAATATTAATCTACTACATGATTTAAAAATATAATTACATTGGAAACCCTGATTTGATTCTTGGGATTCAAAGGTATCTAATTAAACATATTAGAATAAGAGAATTTGATAAATAATCACAAAATAAGATCATATTGATTAAATTGTTGTTGTATGAAAACATCAAAAATAGAGAAAACTAAATACCAGTATACCATACAAAAAGAAATCCACTACATCACCTTAATATGAAAGTAAACACATTTAGTTGGAATTTATGAGGGTCCCTATAGAGTAATTCTAAGTATGAATTCCCATAAAAGTATCTATGAGTTGATAGGATAAATATTTGTACATGTGTGATCTTCCATTCACCACTACATGATTGCGACTCATCATTAAAGGGTGGTAATTCATAAAGATCATCAAGAGGATGGGTTTTTATTTTAACATCATGTGACAAGCCCCACATCCATCACATTGAAATGCAGATTATAAATTAATGAGGATGCGCCTCAAGGGATTTCTCATTTACTCATGTGTTATAACACTTATTAAATTCCAATACAATATTAATCAAATTATTTCATATACATGATTCCAATTTATGAAATACTATTCGATTGTTCTTGATGGAAACTTATATTATGTGTAGTGAAACTACCACCACAAAACCATTGTGATTCATGTAAATACATGGTAGAAAACCAATCATGGTTTTCAGGTTCATGTAGAGCATGTGTAGTTCCACATATTTCCCATACTATTTCATTACTTTCAAACCATTGAGTTGGCTATTTTGTAAATATCACACCACATTCATTGATGTGTTCAATTAATGAAAACGAAAAACATTGTAACATCTCATCCCATGAGATGGAATATAACATGATATGTTATAGTGGAAGCACATCATTTAATGAATAGAATCTTGGATTATTATAGTGGATGTGATCCTATCTTGTTTGGAGTGTTTAAATTTCTTGTGATGATTTGATTCCACTATAGATGACCATGTCATGAAGATGGAACTAATCATATGATTTTTGGGTATTTCTGGTATATTTTTTAATGATCCATTTTTTCATGTTTAAAAATTTTCTTCCATTGAGATACATCATTCTAAACATGGGATTTTTATACATCATTGGGTATTAAGATGTTCCTTTGAATCCTATTAGGTGTATCAAATACATAATCTCCAGAAATTAAAATTTTTTAATCCATGTTTTTGAATAACATTACTATCACAATGACACTATTCAACTCAGTCTAATTATTTATAGGGATTCCAAAATAACCTGGATTTAGGGGTCCATATAGTTCTATAAAATTCCCAAATCACTGGAACTATATAATATTGAATTATTTGGGGAATCATTGAATTATCATACATGAAGTTAATACCTATTTAATTAACATTATATTCCACTTGATGATGGATTGTTCCATAGGTGGTGAAATGACCTATGATTCCATTTTGACAAGATGTTTCTCCTAAAACCATAATAAGTTAATGTTCTACAAAATGTTTCCATAATATTAATATGTTTGGTTAAATTTATTCTATGTTAAGAAAAATGGAATCCAATTAAAGATCATGATATAATGACAAAAATGAAGGTCCTTAGAAGAAATATACTCATAAATCCAACCTTGTAAAATAATTAAAATTTCATATAAAGAGTAGGAGACTAAAACTGATGAATAAAGAAAACTATATTTTCATGATGATGTTGTAGGAAGTCATTCAGGAGAACTTACTAATTATGAGGTAGATACTAATTCATACAATAAAAATTCATTGAAAATGGATAAGTATGTTGTTAATGCCTTAAAGGTAATTGAATAAGAAATTCCATATCTCCCATGAATATAAGGGAAAATTTATTTTGTTATAGGTAAAAAAAATTAGTTATTTGAATCAATCAAATGTATAAGATAATGAATGATCAAAATCAAGGAAAACATCAAGGTGTTTGAATAAATTTATAAGGAACACAAAATTTATTTCAATAAAGTTGTGAAATTATCACAAAAATAAAATTCAAGTATAAAAATACATGATGATTCAATTGAATAAATTGTAAGGCTTCTGAATGAATTCATATTTTCACTCAAAAAATTGGATAGTTATACAACTCAATAAATGAATGAATTTAGAAGCCCATACGATTCTCAATATGAAAAATTCAATGAGATTGAAAAGTATATCAATGTAATTAAATCAGTAGTCTCATGGATAATATTTTAAAAATATGAGATAATAGATTTCAAAAATTAAAATTTATTATTAAGAAATAGATTTGACATTCAGGATCTGAAAATCATTTCCCCAGATGTTAAGATTCGTACACTGGAGTATAAGTTTCAATCATTAGAAGAAAATCTTCATTCCCAATACTTTTTTTTGTATAATATGGATATGTTTTCAAGTCTAATATGGAATCCCTAGATAACTAATAGACGATAAGAAGGAATTAATAAAAATGAATAACATTGTCTAATATCTCATAAATAGTATAGGAAGATAAAAGGAAATAATTTTTTTTAACTCTTGTTGTATTTCAAAGATAAATAAATGGATTTCACATCTAAAATAATTTTTATTGAACATTTTACATTTTTTTGAATGGTCTTTCACTTATTGTAGATGATAAAATTCTTTATAACATTGTTTATTGTTTGGCCACTACAACACTTTTTCCGGACATTAGAAGATACTCCCTATTCATCGATTTATTCTCAAAGGGGATAACGATTTATAATGGGGGAAAATGGGAGAATAGGGGAATTAAGAGAAATAGATGAATAATGAATCTAGTAAGGGGGAGTAATTTTTTTTTAAAAAAACAATACAATATAGAGGGATTGATATCCTATGGGGTGGTTAGTTGAATTCAACATCATATTCGATGAGGTTTTAAAACAAAAATGGAGATAAGTACAAGTTTTTACTTTTGAATAAGATTTCTCTTTAAATATTTTTGGGAATAATGTTTTTCATAGAAATTTTTTGTTTTAGACATGTGGTTTGTGCTTTCCAAAAAGGGGAGAGATTGTTTAATCCAAATTATTATTTTGACTTATCTATTTCATTTTGTTTGGGAAAAAAATATTTCTTGAATACCAAATTACTAACTCCCTTATTTTCAAATTATTTTATGAATAGAATCATATATCATTTTACCATACTTTCATTAAGACTTTTTTATTCAAAATTGTTTTAATATGATTTTTCATATGTATTCGATAATAATCGCACTCTTGAGTTTTTAAAAATTATTTATTTCATGAATACCGTAACAATTTTGTTTAAAATTTATATCATACCCAACTAAAATGATTTTTATTGTAGTCATTTTCCATTATTCATAATGATAATGTGTTTCTATTGATATAAATTATGATGACTCTCATAATGAAAGTCATCAGACCCAATTTAGGTTTAGTTTTTCCTATAGAGAAAATTTATCATAATGAAAGGAAACAATTTAAATCAAAATAATTATTTGTATTATATATCAATATGCATTTATATTGATCTATCTTTTCAGATTTATGATGATCATATTAGTTCCATGTGTAACAAATTGACACTACGAGTAAAAACCATTATGTTTACAAGTCATAAAATTATTGTTCCATATAGTTGTAACACTCTAAAGTTTTCATTTTTTTCATGAATCATATATCATTGTGATTATTATTGATGTATTCAATGGATATAAAGACAGATCAGCCAATATTTTATGAATTGAGGGCTTCCGAGTATTTGAAGAAAGAGAGGTTGATCACCTTTTTTATCAAGAGCTTGTGGGGATTGAAGCACATGGAATAATCATTATATCGAAGGCATACCCAGGTGTGTGTAAGACATAATTTATTTAATGTATAATTCAAGGACTTTTTTCTAAGGTTATTGGATTACCTTCTATTTAAATGAAATAAGTTGAATTCATTCAGATGCTTTACATTTCAATCTTATTGTAATAGTATGTGGATCATTTTATTTATTCAATTTTCTATCTTTAATTTTATGATTATGATATTTGTAATTTTTATTTCTATGATTACAATCACTTCATTTACTCAATACAATTCAATATGACTCACAATAGAATCTGTAATTGTTTCACTCAGTTTATCATAAGGATAGTGATTGGGATCCATATTGTACTAAATCTGATTGAATAGTTTTCTTATTTTGAATATGATTAATTTCAAAGACAACAAGTGGAATAATAATCATATCCTACTAATAAATATACTTTATCCCTAATACCCAAATCCATTTCTAATTATTTTTTAAATAAAAAACTGGTTTGTGAATATGTTTAGTTTAATTCAATTAAAAAAACTCTCATGTAACTATAAAAATGAATTTTTTTAAACATAAAATTCACCGCACCCCTTTTTAATTATTTCATATACATATACATCATGATCCAACAATTTACTCTAACAATTTTATGGATTCCATTTCACACCCCATGATAGAGTGCATATTCATTCACGAATTCTATTGTACATCGCATCTATTCTTTATTTTTGGAATCTATATTCCATGAAACATTTTTATCAAGTGCATCTATTTGATTGGTGGAGCCCTATTTTATATTTCTATTTAGTGGGCTTGAAGAATAGAAAAAAATGAAATTATGAAAAACCTATGATTCATGGAAAATTTTCGTATGTAATCAAACAAATACATCTGTATCAAGAAAATATTTGTCAATTATTAATCATAAATATGGATTTCTATTTATATTAAAATATTCTATATTTCACTTCATTTTTTAAGGTTCACCGAAACTCTTTTTTCTAATCATTTTAATTTAAGTGTATTTCAGGTTAAATATTAATTTATGAAACATTCTCTATGTAATTATTATTATATAATTACAAATGTGATTTTATCATATAATTTTTCTAATAAATATTTTATGTTATTATACCATACATATTATATAGATTCATGAATCAATTCCTATATGGGAAATTTTACAATGTCAAAATCTTATATAGTTACTGATAAATATTACATAAGTTATGGATGTTATAGTTTTTTCTTATATAGATAATATTATCCAGAATAGTACTTTTCTAATATAAAAAATAATAATTTTTAATCATTCATTAGATAAAAAATACAAATTATTCATACACAAAATAAAATGATTTGAAAATATTGTTCAAAAAGTATCTTTTAATATGATGTGATTATAAAGATGCATGAATTTTTCATTTTATGTGAGGGTGAATCAGAATAAATGATTATTACATGAGGCTAAGAATCATGTTATTTCGACATAATCAGAGCCATTGTGCTTCCCAATTCTTTTTATGTGAGAATTGGTATTAATGAGTTAATCTAATTCTAGTTTTACCTGATTTTATATTTAATATTAATGTCAAAAAAATCATTAAAAATTATATTTACAATTTTACTTTATGGATTATGATTATCCAGTTAAGGAGTATGTATTTGGTGGTTTCAATTAGTATATATGTTTTTCAAATTTCTCCCCTATAGAAGAGAAATTAAAATTATCCACTTTTTAAATTAAAAACATAATATAATATTAATATATTTATTTCGATCATCATTTGAAAAATGATATATTTAAATATTTTATTTTCAATTTAGATGTTAGTTTATAAGTACTCTAATTATAATTGGAAATTTATTCCATTGATTATATATCTTCTGAAAATATTTATATTTATCCGACAAGTTAGTCATATAAATTTCAATTTCCTTAGACATTAGAGAATCTTCATATGATGGATAATACGAACCATAATGATAAATTTAAATTTATCCACTAACAATAGACATGAAGAATGTTTCATTCCAAGTAAAAGTGGTAATAAATCTAGAAACATTTATGTTATCATAATTTCTTAAACAATATTAAAATGTATATTCCTCACTATTAATGAAAATATTTTCAACCTTCATAACATTAATCCCATTGTGCATATTTAACACACACACATGCCATTTTTTTGATAAGCCAATTCGAGGGTAAGTGGGAACCAGAAACCTTGATGTGAACCCTAAAAAACACATAACATAATTCAAATTTAAAAATTACCAGACATTGTGCCAGGACAAATCATATAACTTGTTTCAATGTTCAAAAAATACTGACATCATCGAAAATCCCGCAAATCCTGTGAGTCGACTAAGGAGAATTGGATGTAGTGATGAAGTCACGTCTTGTACACATTGTCACCACCATTCTCATCATTTCTCCATTTTCTTGAAACCATCATCCACCACCACAACCCGCATCAACACCTCCTAATCATATACAACCAAATGCTAGAAACCATGATCACCACCATGAGAAATAAAACAAAACACCAAATCAATATCAAAAGAAAAATGAAGCCTCAAATAAAAAACACTCCAACTCTAGTAGCACCATGAATCCCTTTGAGGCTTGAAACACAATCCCAAAACAATGTAGATACCATTTCCTCATATCCAACTAGGAGAGGCATGTAAGAACATGAGGTTAGAGCAGGTTGAGTGGCCAAGGATCTCTTTAGCACATAAACACCATCAGACTCATGAAACATTCTTGAAATCTGCAAAAAACCATCACTAATCTCATAATATTAACCAAGAATAAGACTAGTAGCACAAAGACCAGAAACAAAGAAAAAACCACAACAACAACCCCCATGCAGGGACATATTACATAGAATCCGAAGAAGAAACAAAACAAAAAATAGAGAACACCAAAAAGAAATTGAGAAAGGGGAAATTGGGGCGGAAACCCTAAAGGTAACAATTGTGATGTAAAAGAGGCGATGTTGATGAAAGAAAAAACAAGAAATGAGAGAGAGGAACTTGGGGAAGATATCCTAATAAGACCACCAAAATAGAATAAACAAAATAGATGATCAAGAAAAACAAGGGTAATAATTTTCCGAATGAAAAGGCTCATGTTGCATTTACTCCCAACACCATGATCCCAAACCCACCCAAAAACCCAACACACCCGACCAGTATGGGGTCATTTGTGTCAGACTAGGCTAGAAGAGCAGGGGGGAAAGAAGGATGATGAGACCATTCCAAAGAAGTTTGAAAGAGAAAGCTAGTGTGAAGGAGAAAGGGACCCGAGAGGAGAAGAGGGGAATGAAGATAACCTGGAGAATGATGTCGAAGAATACAGAGGAGATAAAATGCTTCCAGGGAGGCTCTCAATCCATAGTAGAGGGTGAATCCAGGAATGAAGGATGGGAGTGATGGCCTGGTGAATGTCGTGACATATCTGGCCCCATTGTGCATAGTTGATTTTATCAATTAGTTTTCCTCCTCTCTCAATTTTGAGAAAAATGGTTAATATTTCAATGATATTATGCTCCAAAAAATAACATCATTATAATACATGTTTTCATCTCTATTTCATTAAATTTCATTTATATCTATTTTTTCATTCATATTTTTACAAAAAAATTATAATTCTTAAACATCATATCCATTTATTTAGAAAAATATGTAAACTCTACAAAACCAAGCTCCATATCGTTGTCATGAAAAATAATCCTAAAGTAATGCTTCGATGTGGATATATTTGACAATGATTCTTTTAAAGTAATTATAGAAAAAGAATACGTGATCTTCTATATTTATTTTCTTTCATCATACTTGTTTAGGTTCTTGCACTACATTTATTTTTATACAAGATCATCCTGAAAGGCATTTTAAGATGTTTAGTATCATCAATTGATTTCCTCTTCAACTCTATTTATTATGGAAGAATATCATAAATATTATAAAATAACATATTTTTAACACTATCTTATTTCACCAAGTTATTACAAACCATTCATAATGTTCATAAATATATAAATAATCTATAAAACAAATTCAACTAAAATTTAGTAAAATTCATTATTGTAAGAGCCAAGCATAACCCTTCTTGTTCAAAAAATCTATGATGTTATAAAAAATTAAATTTGTAATTTATTTCATATTCCCATATAAGTTTAACATAATTAAATCTATATATAAATATATGTATATATATTTCATGTAATCCATATATAGAGTGTAATATAAGATCTATAATTTGATTGATATTCTATCTTATCTTCTTGAGTAAAATTTTGATTTTATTTATCTAGAATACTATATTCTCCATGAATCAACTGATACTTATCATCTTTATTATTTTTAATAAACTTATTAATTATGTTCATACAATATTCATAATCATAAAAAATCAATGATTGAAACCAAATAATTATTTAGATTATCTGATTCAATGAAATTTATATTACCATCAATAGAAAATATTTACACTTTCAAAAGTTAATATAATGAAATTAGAGAATATATAGTTCAATAATGTTTTCTCATAGAAGAATCTACTAGAGGGGTCAATTTTAAATTTTAATAATCTTATAAATTATCAACATTTTTAGAACCATATTTTTGAATGATATAAAATAAAAATAATTTTTCCAAAACTAATTAGAGTAAATAGAATAAAACAACATAATAGGAAAATGAAATTTAGAAGATATGTGAATTTTTATTTAATGTTTCTAAATATGGACAAGTATAGTACAAATTATCGAACACTAATGTAAAAAATTAATTTGAGATTAAGATGATAATATATAAAATTTTAGAAATTTTTATCATATAAATGATTTTCAAATTCTTGTCCATAGAAACTATTTTATTTTTTTCTAATGAGGTTGGTGGAACAATCATAAATCTATAAACATTTTTCTCTTAATTGGATTCTCTTTTAAATAAAATAATAGAAGAATTATGTCTTTTCCCTATAATTATTTTATCAAATGATAATACGTTGAAGATATTATCCAAATATCATCATCAATGAAAATAGATCAACATCACCAAGTAATTATACCCAATAATTATTAAATAGTAGTGGATTAGAAGTAAAATAATTTTTGATAATATCCATAGTCATTAGAAAATTAATGCCTCATAAATAAAATAATTATATTCACTCTAAAAATAAAGAAAATTGAATTCTATATATCACATAGGTCTTGATCAGCAAAAAGTTTCATCACATTATAATTTAATTATTTAGAAATGATGTCTCAGTCCTTTATTTATAAGTTTTTATTGTAATAAAAACATAAAAAAATTAGATATATTCTACGAAATAGATCTCATTATAACTATTAATACTCACCTCAACTTCATCATTGATTTATTCATGAGGTAGCTGATTTAGAATAAAGTGATATTGGAATTAATTCATAATGAGGGAACATTGATTCATTAAAAATTATAATGTTATGGTCTTATAAAGAAGGATTTCAACATGACTGAAGGTAACATAAGTTAAAAATTTTACGGGGAATATTAAAAATAAGGATTTGAAAGATATCATTTTTTAAAATTGACTTAACCCTTTTGTGGATTATTATATCAATTTTTTATTTCATATCATCCGTCACTCAATTCAACAATCCTTCTTGATTACTACATAAATATATGGTTTCTAGAATCCTACCACAATATATAAATTATATATAGAATATTTATTTGAATGAAAACTCTTTACCATTCACCTATAAGTCACAGTAAAAAAAATTATATATTGATATTTTATTTATATATTTATGGGACATAATTTCATGAAGTTATAATATATATATGTCAGATAAAATTGTTTTGTTTTTGCGAATTTGATACATAGTTGGTGAAGTTAATATTAGAAGGAGGGTAAAAGATAAATATCCATAATGTTAAAGTTATCTAATTGTGATGAGGATGTTCATTGAAGTTGAGATGTCATATGTGGTAGTGGATTAGTAGTTATCTCTATGATTTTGTATGCATTTATGAATTTTTTTAAGGTGTTGAATCATATGATGTTAATTTATAGGGTGACAGTGTAACCAAATCAGTAGGGACTAGTTTTGTGGAATCTTTTTGATATATGTATATATATATATATATACATTATTTTTTTATTAAATTACTATATATTTTATTTGTGTTTGGGGAGTGATCCTTGGTGAAAATAGGTGGTAGTTGATCTTGTAGAGTTAATGAGTTTATTTTTTTTATTTTTCTCCCTATGGCCATCACATTACTCTTCCTCAATGAATGAGTGTATGTGCGTATGATATTACCATGTATACATGTATTCTCACCATCCTCTCTCTCTATATAACTCTATATATGTATATATAGTCTTTTTTATATAAGAAGTATTTATTGATCATGTTGGACATTAATATCTAGTGGAGATTAAGATTGTTGTTCATGGGTTTCTATCATAATTGTTTCTTTTAATAATGTGGAGTTTTTTAATATATTTTATTACATAAATTATGGAATATTGCTTTAATTTTATATGTATTTCATGGATGTTTTTTTAAATATTCCTTGGGTTATGGGGGGAATACCTCTCATATGGCTGATTTTTCACCTATGATGCTTGTCACTATACTATTTCATATTAGGGGTTGAGATAGGTATCACCCTTGTATTCACATATAAGGAAATAAGTTTACACATGGCTTTAGGGAATGATAAAGTGAAATCATGACAATGATTCAGAGTTTTGAAAAATATTGGAATTTGGAAATAATGAAATATAATGTGTTTCACAAGGAAGTGGTACAAATTTAAATTTTCATGTGTTGATGTAAGGGATACTAGGTTAGACTTTGGTGGTTAGGTCCCATTATGATCCTTTGTAAGAACAAAAAAATTAATACAGATTTTAATGAAGATGATGTTTCTTATGGGGAAGAGTACGATGTATGGTATATGAATAATGGTTTTTTATTCTTTTTACTAAATTAGAATGATTATCAAGAAAATAAACAGGTATATAGTTAAAGGTATTTATATAAAATCTCGTGTTTTTTGGATTAGTAGGAAACATAACATGTGATGTATATATGGTTCATGAGTATTGTTTATGATTGGTTCGGATTTGTATGGTATAATGCATTGAATGAGTCCCCCTAGATTTGGGGATAACAAATATTCTTTATATGCAGACTTTGATTCCAAAAGAAGTAGCCTAACTTTTATTATATATAATTACAATATCCATAACCATTGATGAGTCCCTTACATACCTGATATATTTTAAGACTATAGTTTAATAGAATTATTAAAACCCATTACATATAAAAACTATATCATTCTCATCTGGAATGCCCTTTTTCCCATTATAACTAGATTTTATTACACTATAACAACTCTTCAACATCATCCAAAAAATTATAAACACAAAATACTATTCTATATATAACATATATATTACCCTACTTTATAAACTAGATAAATCAATACATAATAAGGATGAAATCTATTGTTTAGAAGTTTTTATCATTGTCAATAACAATCTAAAATCATAAGTGAGAATAACATGACATTAATTATATGATATAATAATCAAATGGAATAACTTAATTGACTCATAACCAAAAAAAATTATATATGAATTATGAGTGATGGGAAAAAATATTTTAAATACCATTTGAGCTAATTATTATGAATCAATAAATCAGATCCATATGAAATCAAAAAAAATCATAAATGTCATTAAAATGATAAAAATCACAGTAAAACCAACGAAGCAATCGTGTAAAATTATATTCCATAGAAATATTTAATTTACGATAACCTATAATTTAATTGATTATATCTTTTTAATTCAAATAATTATTTCAATAGAGAATAAATCAATACCCAATATATTAGAGAGCCACATCCAGTTCTCTCCATTAATGAACTATAATTTCTAAGAACCATACCATGATCATTCAACATAGATCATTGATATCATCATAAATCTCATATATGTAGTTTTCAATCCTTCATATATTGATTAATCTTTGGAAAAGAAATGGGTTTCGTGAAAATTTCATTAAAACTACATCATAAACATTCCTCATAAATAAGTTATATTGTATTATTCCATCATTTCTGTAGTAGAGAATAAGAAAAAATAAATTATATAGACATGGAATAAAAATATTTTTGAAAATAATTAGATATAAGGTTTAAAAATAATAAGAAGTATCCTTTTCGATTGGTTACTTTTAAAAATTAAAAATTACAAAAAAAATTGAAAAAATTATTTTCCATGAAACACTAAAAAATACTATAAAATAAGATTAATAATTATGAGTGAAATCAAGAAAAGAAACATCATTCATGGAAAATTAATTAAAAAGCCTTCAATTCTAACTTTTTTAAATAATTTCAAAAAATAACCTATATGAAAAAAATGAAGATTTTTAATAAAATTTTAATGACATTAAAATATAGTTCAAAATCACCATAATAAATCCTTGATTTGACAATAATGTCTTTAACAAAACAATATAAGGAATATGGATAAAATTGAAAAGGGGATAAAAATCATCATAACCTATAATTCTGGGTTTTGAAAGAATACCCTTTTACAACATTTTAAAAATAAAAATTCACTTCAATGAATGAAAATGATGTTGAAATTAATATACCATGATTATAAATAGTTTCATGATATTATATGTTAATGATATATATTTTATAGACCATATAAATTAATATAGTTTCATACATAGAACCATCACTCAATAAATGAAATTTAAGATGTTAAACCATTACAAAATTGGTAAGTCTTAAATTGAAAATCCATTAAATGAATGAATATTATATAATTATATGATACCAATGATTTAAATCATATAATTTTAACAAATAAATTAAATGGATAGTAATTAAAATATGTAAAATAAATCATACACTACAAGATTATGATGTATTTCTAGTGGGTTATTTACGATGGGATCCTTTTGCAAATGAGTTTTTGCGACATGATCCTATCACAAATATCCCTTGGTAGAAAATGACATCGCAAATAGTATTTGTTGTGATGGGATTATCGCAAATAGATCTAAAATTATATACAATGTATATATATATATATAAACTTCTTGTAATGGGACCGTGACAAATAATTTTTTGCAATGGTCCCATCGTATCGTCGCAACTAGTTCTCTGTTTATATATGTTATATATACCTAATTCTTTTTGAGACTGGACCATCGCGAAAAAGTGTTGGCGAAGGGTCATTTTTCCGTCAGAAATACCTTTTCCAAATATATATATATAAACTTTTTGTGATGGGACCCCATCGAAAATTGTCCTATTGAAAATACTAAATAAAATAAAAATATATATATTTAAAGAAATTATGATACATGAAAAAAAAATAATATTATTAATATAAAAAATAGATAAAAAATATTTAAATTCTCAACATTGACTAAAAAATATAAACACGTCATAAAATTTTATTATTATTATTATTATTAAAATAAATAAACTTTAAAAAATATAATACTAATAAAATATAAAAAAATTTAAAATATTAAAAAAAATTTAAAAAAATTATAAAAATTAAATTATTCAATATTCACTCTAATATAAAAGTCAAAAATTGGAAATAGTTCATATTACATCAAATTTTTAATTCATTTTTTTAACATAATAAAAATATTATTGGGTGTTATAGTCTTTTAGAGGAGGTGGAGGAGCAGGAGGAGATGGTGGAAGAAACTCCATCACTAAACTATGAGTCAAACAACTCATGTACTCCATCTTCTCATGTTATTGCTGCTGCCATCGATGTATCTCCTCCTAATGCTGCTTCTACTGCTGTTGCTGCCATCGATGCATATTCTCCTTCTATTGCTACTTCTTCTACTGACGCTCTCTTACCGCTACTTATAAAAACTCTCTATAATCTCATTATGAGTTCCCAATTGCTCTTGATACTATGAGCAATAAAATGATACCTCTCTACGATATCCTCTCAAGATGGATGCCGACATCGTAACAATACTGTAATATGTCCCTGGAGACAAATGAGAGATGATACCAACTACTTGTCCCTTCTCAAAGGTATATTGGGTCTCCTACATCCTTGTCTCCTCATTGAAATGGTGGTCACTAGTCTGATCAGCCATCATGGCATGTCTCTCTACATGTGTTTGAGAGGTCACGACCTCATATGACTCCTTCGGTTCTAATTTGAAACTAAAACAGCGAAAATATTATATAATGTTAATTTTCACAATGAAAAAGAAATTATACAGACTACAATATGATTCTGGTGATCACCTCTATTCTCTCCAGTGACTGGATCACTGTACAACCTCTGATAAAAGTCATACTCTATAATATCGGTCTGCTCGACTACATATATGAAGATAAAATAATATATTTATATTTAATTTTATATAAAATATTTTAAAATATTTTTACTAGATGCTCTCTCTGCATTCTGAATGTACAGCTACTAGCTAGATGTGTCACCACCAATCTCCCCAAGTTCTGTCGGCCCAATGAAGATCTCCTCTGAAAACCACCACTCAACCAATGTGGTAAAAATCCATCCCAAATGTGAGATGAAATGTACTCTTGTCAGTTGCTTCTACAAGACTCATCAAAACCTATCACTCTTTCATTCTTAATGGCTGTCCTTCTCAAGTTGGGAAAAAACTGACAGAATCGCTCATGTATAGAATCCTCACATTCCTTGTGAATAGCTTCATGCATTCTATCATCGATGGGATACCATAAATCATAAAAATAATTTATTATATCATGTTATTAATGAAATAAATTTAAAAATAAATATTTTTTATTTACGTACCATCCAATGATTGAACATTCAGATTTTCACATCAATGTGAATCTGTTCCCATGTGATCCATGGATGTGAAAAATAATTGTGCATGATAGTGTTTCCCTGTCCAACAGCTACATGTGAAAATCCATGAAAAAAATAATCAAACAATTAGTATATAAATAAATTAATTAAATATTACTAAAATACCAATGTTATTATACCTCTGTTTGCATGGATCGAAGCTAATACATGGACTTTACTTGGGTACGGGGTTAGAAATCATCAGTTGCGCAAGATCGTGCCCCTTCTGCATACCCCCCGAACCACTAGTAGTCTGAGGGTTAGATGATCCCAAATCCTCCTCATCCAAAGGTATCTCAGCCTCCTACAACTCTCGTAGTAGATTAGGGTCCATCTGAAACAGAAAATTATTATTGGTAGCAAATAGTTGAAAATAACAAATACATATAAATATATATTAATTATGATTATAACGAGTATTTCACTATGTCAATATTCACATTCATCATTATCTTCATGTAGGACACTGTCAATGTCTTAGTATTCATCCTCAGAATCAGAAATATCTATATGAGTTTCAGTTTCATCATATATTGCCATTTACAATTCATTTGTATCATAATTAACATCATCGTTACTATTGACCCTTAATTTTGTCATCTCATCATCGATATTCATGTATAATTGTGAAAAAGATGGATTTTGAGTAGTCTCTTGAAACATTTAAATTCCTTGTACATCAGTAGAACCACATTCAGTTTGAGTAAACTAATATACCTAAGATATCATTTTTATTATTCTCCACCAATCACTTAGGTCTCTTGAAGTCGAATAGTTCATTGAGTAAAATATTTTATGTCCCTGTTGAGAACATAAAAATGGTTCATTTAATGAAGGAAAACTATTATAATTCATATCGATGATACCATGTGTGAGATGAACATGAAATCCACTCTCATTATCTGACCACTGACATTTAAACATTGTTATATAATTTTTCCCAATACAACACAGTTCAATAATTTCATGCAGCATGTTGTAAAAGTAAAATTTAGTTTTTCTATGATGCGAGCATCTCAAGAAAACTATAATATTCATTGTTTTTTATTCCATGTATGAATGTGTATGAAATCAAAACCCATTCACCACATATGCATTATAGGATATAACCATTTTGGATGGTGAGTAATTCAACATACACAGTCTCTTATCAATTTTATCAGCATATTGAGACACCAGAAAATTAGTAAAAAAAGTATCAAGATAATAAATATTAAAATGAATTGATATGTTAAACCATCAATAAATTATGTTACCAATTTTTGAAACCATTGATATTTTGTTTTTTGGCGGATTTCTTCAAGAGCATCTACTGTAATTTGTGGAAGCAGGTTTTTGACATTATTATCATATAACCTACAAATAAAATAATATAAAATAATGTAACATAAATTATAAAATAATTTTAGAAGAACTCCTTGTACAAATGATGTCATTTCATCAAAGTGGAACAGAATATATGTATGAGCTCTGTGATGTTAATCATCATAATTTCATCATTCATGAACTCCACTAAATACAAGGTCTGTTTGATTAAATACTAATAATTGATTGTCAATTAAATCATCTACATTCCCCTCCTTCCATACCATGTAGTTTTGTTTCAAAGAATTTTAAGATTCAAAATAATGAGATCAGGAAAAATATTTTTCCTCCTGCAAATAAGCTTCAGCAATTAAGCCTTCAACAGATGATTTGTTATGTACTTTTTTCTTCAATTTCTTCATGCATCTCTCAAATGGATACATCCATTGAAATTGTACCAGACCTACACATTTAGCTTCATGTGGAAAATGTAATATCAGCTGTTTTTTTTTGAGTCAGAGAAAGAAAGCCTGATGATTTTTTCCACATTTAATTTTTTTACGACAACATCTTCTTCCAGTATGCTTAGTTCATCATAGTATGTTTTCACTGCACAAATAATTCAAAAAAATAATTATATGTCCGGAATCAAATACCAAATCAATGAATTAAATAAAACTCTAATTCCAATGGGCATAAGTCTTTCCATTAAAATATGAAAATTCAGACTTTTTAATTTGTAATATGACCAGTCATAACAAATCTTCCCAAATTTGAATCATAGCCATCTGGATGTCTCAAATATGCAATCTAGTGACAAAATAATACGTGAATATCTATGGACCATTTATATTATTCTTTTGGATCCATTAACCTCTATAATCTGACATTTTGAAGTAGTACATGTTTTGGTTGCCTGGAAATTTGGGAAAGATCTAATCATGCCTTTATGTTATCTTTGGTCTTACATGATGTATACAAAATTATATGAAATAAATTATCAAAACATTTATTCTCCATATGCATGACATCCAATATGTGTAAGACCAACAAATCATACCATTATGGAAGATACCAAAAAATGATTTATTTTATATAATTGTGATCTATCTGAAATCCATGAATTTTCTATTGGTTTACTGTTAGCCCAAATGTGATGGGAGGTAATGACAATAAAACTTATTTTAACTCTATACCTAATATCATCTTTTCACATTCATCCATTTCAATTGTTCCATTCCTAAATGAGATTTGTTCCTCCGAAATCGATAACCGGTTGGAAGAAATTTGCTATGAAAATTAAAATAGAAAGGTTTTTTTCCATCGATGATCATAAATTCTTTGTTTTCTTTCATACAGTAAAGACATGATTTCAGACCATGTGTACTAAAGCCAGATTACATGTCATATTTCGAGATGTCAATAATTTTCCACATCAAGGAAGATCTTAATATGAAATATTGTTTCGCATCAACATCATATGTACTAAAAACATTACCTCACAGTGAATTTATCTCATCCATCAATAGTTTCAAATAAATATCAATATTTTTCATCAGAGTTCCAATGATTAATATGGTCAAAAAAATATAGGGATCCATTATCAACATTAACAGAGGAAAATATAAATGAGTTATGAAGATATGCCAACATGAATACTATTTACCATTATAACCAAATGGACAGAAACCTTCAGTAAAAATACCCAATCGCACGTTCTAGTATTGTAAAGAAAAAGAAAGATGTAGTCAGTAAAAATGATTCTAGGAATCACCATTAGATATATGATTAAATATTTCACTATTTGAAATCATAGTTTTGTCCCTTGACAGAATTGATGTTTTGTTCAGAGTCATAATTAAAAGCTACAACCTCGGTGTAATCATGAAATATCTCAAAACTTTTATAGAAATTGATCTCGACATCTCCAATTGAATTTCCTTATACCTTTATAGTCATCATGTGGGACAAATATGAAACAACTCATTTTCACTAAAATATAATATGCAATCATTTTCACATGCATGAATCATCTGATAACTAAGGCCTAGATTACAAGACAACCTCTTGATCTCATAATAATTTGTAGGCAACAAATTTACTTCAGTTAATAGTGTTTTAACCATAGAAAATATTTGACCAAAATAGTTTTTCGATATTGCATTATATGATTTAATAACCATAATTTTTTTAACCGCTTCTAATTTTCTTATCTTATATCTAGAATATAATACTTTCTTAGCAGCCCTCAAGATATCATAATATTTGGATGGTGGCAACTGAGAAGTTAAATCAATATCATCCTGAGATTGAGTTTGTTGAAAAAAATCACATGTAACATCATGTAATAAATTTTGAAATCATGATGGATCCAAAATCAATTTATTTGTATCTTCTCTTGAACTTCATTCACCATGTTGATACCAAAAAACATAATCAGGTTGAAAACCAAAACGAAAGAGATGTCCCCCAAACTTGTCAAATGTTTCAAATGTTCTTAGAGCACTTTTTTTATAAGGACACAAAACTGATCCTTTTAAAACAAATTATGATTCTGATGATGAATATTATAAGAATGAATCCACACCCTTTATATATAAAAGATTTAAACCAGAACCATTTGGATTTCATGCGCTGATTTATATAATTTTGATCATCAAATAATGAATATTGTCAACTTCCTTGTTCTATAATTTTCTACAAAATATAATATGTTTATTTTTTCTGAATAATTTGAAAATATAAAAACAGTATCCCAAAAAAGAAGATAAATAATTACAATTACTTCTTAATAATTTCCATTAATTATGAGAGACACACTTTTCAGTGGATTGATGGCTACACTTTTGACTGAAGACTCATTTACATGGAATGTTATCACACTGAAATCAAAATGAAGAATCTTCTCAGAGTTACATATTTGCATTCTCAGGAAGATGAGAATTGATATTCATAACTCCGAGCAGATTCTTCACTGTGATTTCAGTGTGTGAAATATGAAACTAAATGAGCCATCAGACAAAAGAGCCCCATTTTCATCGATAAATCATCTTCATGCAACTTTCTCCACCTGAAAAAATTATGGAAAAGTTTTTCCTACAAATGTATATTCAAACTCATGCATTTGAGATTGGATATGCATATGTAGAAGGATATTTTTCATAATATTTTGAGTCGGTGTGAGTTGAAAGGAGAAGAGTCATTGATAAAAAGGATTGCTACCAATCCACATGATATTACGCCAAGTTATTACAATTTATAACAATTGATTTTATTCATAATTATGCATAATTATTTCCAATTATTACTAATTTTCCATAATTATTCTTAATTATTCCTAATTATTCCTAATTATTACTAATTATAAGTAATTATTACTAATTATTACTAATTATTACTATTTATTACTAATTATTACTAATTACAAAAAATTATTACTAGTTATTACTAATTATTATTGTTTATTTCTATTTGTTATTGCTAATTATTACTAATTACTGCTAATTACCACTAATTACCTTTAATTGCCAGTAATTAATGCTAATTAATGCTAATTAATGCTAATTTCTGCTAATTACCGATAATAAATGCTAATTACTCCTAATTACTTCTTAGTACTGCTAATTAATAATAATTACTAATAATTATGAATAATTATTTCTATGTATTACAATATTTTATTATTAATCACTATTTATTACTATTTATTACTAATTATTATTATTTATTACTATTTATTACTATTTATTACTAATTATTACTAATTATTACTAATTAGTTCTAATTATTAGTTATTACTACTAATTATTACTAATTATTACTAATTATTATAAACTATTACTATTTATTACAATTAATTACTATTTATTACTATTTATTACTATTATTACTAATTATTAAAAAAATTACTAAAAATTACTATTTATTAATATTTATTACTATTTCTTAATAATTATTACAAATTGTTACTAATTGTTACTAATTATTACTAATTATTACTAATTATTACTTATTATTACTAATTATTAATAATTATTACTAATTATTACTAATTATTAATAATTATAACAAATTACTAATGATTATTAATAATTATTACTAATTATTACTAATTAATAATAATTATTACTATAAATTACTAATTATTACTAATTATTACTAATTATCACTGATTATTACTAGTTATTACTATTTTTGTAATAATTATTATGAATTATTACTAATTATTACTAATTTTTACTAATTTTTTCTAATTTTAACTAATTTTTACTAATTTCTACTAATTTCTACTACTTCTTACTATTTATTACTATTTATTACTCATTATTACTATTTATTACTATTTAATAATATTTAATAATATTTATTACTTTTTATTACTTTTTATTATTATTTATAACTATTTATCATTATTTAATACGAATTATTACTATTTATTATTGTTTATAACAATTTATTACAATTTATTATTATTTATTACGATTTATTACTAATTATTACAAATTAATAATATTCATTACTATTTATTATTATTTATTACTAATTGTAAATATTTATAAATATTTTTCCTAATTATTACTAATTTTTTTATTAAAATTATTTATTCCAAATTACAGTTATTAATTACTAATTAATTTAAATTATTTATAGACATTATTAATTATCATTAATATTTATTAATTATTACTAATTACTAATAATTAGTACTAATAATTTGAATTTATTATTACAAATAAATAATGATAACGAAACAATTTGAATCTAATTTAATTACAACTAATCAAAAATAATTAAAATTAATATAAATAATTAAATAAATAATAACTTAAATAAAATATAAATACCTTTAAACATGATCTCTTAAAATTGTAGACGGCTTCACCACTACTTTGTAAAAAAAACTAACTTAGAAAAATTTTCACTATAAAATTATTGTTTATAGAGATAGAGAATGTTGAAATTGAGAGGAATGAAGGAAAAACAGATAGGTGTATATAGAGGTTAGATTAGTTGCGATGAGAATATTTGTGATGGGTATCCCATCACACATAGTACTTTTTGTGATGGGTCAAGTCGCAAATACCTTCGAACTCATTAATTACGGTCAGTGGTTGAAAGGGTATTGGCGATGGGTCACGTCACAAAAAGTAACCTACCAACACACTGTTTACAATGGGACCCACCGCAAATACCCTCCTGCAGACGCAGTATTTGTGATGGGGAATTCCATCATCCCAAAGAGTATTTACCCCCTCATGTTTTTGCGATGAGATGTGCCTCCCCGTCCCAAATACCCATCCACACGATTTGGCATCCAAACCACGACAAACAGCACGTAACATTTTTGATGGGACCGTAAATACCGTCACAAATAACTAATTATTGGCGATGAGTTGATTCTACCAAAGAAAATAACCCTTCAGAACAATTCATGTTTCCCATAGTGATTGTGAACAACATGAATCATATCTCAAATCAATAAAATTAAGACCAAGTACACTTATAAAGACAATAATAGTTGTGGTATGAATCGATCCCTGAAATAATTATTTTTAATAAATATTAAATGGACATAAAATAATTTGAAATAAGAGATTAAAACATCATACTTTATAACACACATAATCATAGAATAGCATAGTCAATAAAGAATGGACATAACCCATTGAAATCATGTTGAGATAAGAATCCCATTACCTCAAATTTCTTCTTGGTTGGACATTCTATAAACTAATGCTTAATATATTTATATTTATAATATATCTACATCAGAAAATATTTATAATTATCATACATGATAACATTCAATTATAATATCTTACAAACCATGTTGGAAAATGTTTGTGATAAAATCAATATTTTTGTGGTAACTATTTATTTTTTCATGAATGTTATGATTCAATGGTTTGAATCATTACACCATGGATATTGTTTCTTCATCTACAGAATGTCCATGAGTGATTAGATCATGCGTTTAAAATAGTTATAGATTTCCATGTCATTTAACCCTTTGTTTTTAGGATATATTACCCCTATAATAAATTCAATGTGTTCAATATCTCTCTTTAGACGTAATATTGAGTTCAAAAGTTCCATGATATACTATTGAAATATTATTATTAATTCTGGCCATTATAACCTTGAAATTTGATTTCTGTGTATTAAGAGGATGGAGTAAATTATGAAATTTTATTTCTACACATGAACAGAATTGCATTATTTGATATCAATCAGTTAAATATGAAAATAAAATCATTCTAATATAGACAAAATAAGTTTTTTAAATAATACTAATTTTAACTACAGTCTGTTTTTTCATAAATAATTCAATAAATTTTTATTTACGAATTGTTATAATTTATTTTGTAGATAACATATTAAAAATATATTTTAACATTCATCAAATTTACATTATTAGTTTTTAAATAATAATAAAGGTAGTTTTATGATTAAAATGCAATTTTACAGAAATGGTTTTTTCATGCTTTTGGGATATTATTTTAAAAGGAATTTATGAAAGTCATATAAATTTAAAATGATAAAATGTATTCTGTATTTCAAGTCATTATTTCTAAATTTTATAATGAGTTCAATTTCATTTTTATTCATTATGAATAGAAACTGAGGTAATAATTCATCCCTGCTGTAAAGGTCAAAATGGATAATAAGTCATGAAATTAAAAAATAAGGGAAGAATAACATATAAACGGGTCTAAATCATATTGGTTTAGTATATTTTTTCCACCATTATATTATCATTGAATTTGGGTTTCATTGGTTCCACTTTCAGTTCCATATGACATTATTATATTTTAGTGTTTAAATATTTATATGAGTTGAACACCCATAACATAAAAAATAGAACCAACAATACTATATTCTCCACAACACTTGAGACTATATGTCTCTAATGGTCATGAAATTACTATCATAATTTTTATTTTCAATTACTTGATGGGTCAAATTTTTATTATATACTACGAATCAAATCTTGATTGTTTGAATTCCTAAATATTATGTTTTATGACTTATAAATATTATCAGAAGGTATATTAAGTGTTTAGGAAATCTTTAGGAGCTTCAAGATAGGTTTCAACTATTTTGTATATTTCATCACATAGAAGATTTTTTGGGGTTCATGGTTTGGGAGAAAGTGTATAGACCCCTGAACCTCTGGTTGTTCTCAGTTCATGTTCTTTTGAGCGTGGTAAGATATCATGGTTAGAGAATAGTAATTGTCAAACTGTATGAGGATGTATAGGGAAACCTTGTGAGGTTTTAAAAAAAGTTGTAGAATAACCTTCATGTTTAGGGCATGGTTTGGATGACTATGTCATCATGTTTTGCGGGGTGGATTGTTTGGATGCAGTTCCAATCGTTTGGATAGTGAATAGTTTGTAAAAGTGTGCATCAAAACCATGGATATCATTTAAGTTAAAAAATTACCCTTTCCCCCTCATGGATAATGAGAGGTTATAAAAAACTTTTCTATCTTTTACCTATTATTTACCTAGCCACCCCACCAATTGGGTTCCTTTATCCCGCTTGGTTTAGGATGAATTTTGATGTAGTTACTTAATGATTTAAGGTGATCCTTGACTCTGTTGGCCTCATTTTCTCATTTCTTCCTTTTTTTTATTTTAAATCTTATTTTGTTATGTTTTTAGGTGATTACTCATGATCATAGTGTAATAACACGAATCTAATGTGGCATTTGTTCTCTATATTATGAGGACATCCTATGATTCTATCTGCACCCAGTTTCTGGGTGAATCAAAAATGTTTGTTTCAATTAGGTAAGTTACACATATTTTTAAATAAATTTTAGTTAAAATTATTTATGGTATATATGTTTAATGTTTGTAATTTTTTCCAACATAATGTTCGTGGTCTACAATGTGTTATTGGATTGTGTATGGTTGTATTTTTTGGGCGATGGGGCTTCTGATGATATTTTCAATGGTTATTACATTTTCGGTTATAAATTATAAATTAATTCCAAATTTTCTAATTAATTTTCTAATTTTTCATTTAAGGAATTTAGAAAATTTCAATGTGAATGATATTTATAGTTATTGGTTAGATCATGAGAGATTCTTTTATGCAGTTGTTGGACCTTAAACATTATTGGAAAGAATCAAATTAATGGTATGTTGTCCATATAACTATCCCTGTGTAATTACTAATTATATTTTTTTTCCTTTTTGTCACACCACATATGTGACGAATATGTTTGAATTAAATGAATCCTGTAATTAATATGTCAATTAATTTTAATTAATTATGTAGATATTTAAGATAATTAAATTATAATTCCACGATTATATTACACAATGTTAATTCGACCTGATGGAAACATGTACTAGTTGTATCACCTCAATCATTGATGGTTGAGGCCATGAAATGAAATTTTTTTATCCTTGGTGGATAGAATTTAGGATATGGAGACTGGATGGGGGGGATCAACCTTGTGTTACATTGAGGATTGGGATGTGTTATATTTCGTCATTAGAGAGTTTCCAATGAGACATACCCAATATAGTTGATGATTGTGCCCTGTCATAATGGTCATGTTGAAGGATATAGTATCCCTTTATCATTATCAATTTTCCTAAGTCCTAGATTGAGAAGGGTGGACCATGTGTGGGTGCCTCTGAAATGTTTTGACATAAGTGACAGTAGTGGGTTCCCCATGAATGACCATACTTGAGTGGGTATATATGTCATGGGTATATATTGTAGCATATGTCACCTTAGAATCTTCAATAAACATGGTAAATTACAGGCTATGAGTTATAGTGTTGGGTTTAGGAATTTAACTAACCCTTGTGTTTATTTTTGTGAATTCATGTATTTATTATGGATACAACTTTGGTGTATATAATTTCATCCTAGAACCTGGTCCATGATCATGATGTGGTCAATATGGTATGGTTTGGAAGCCTATAGGAAATTCTGGGTATTTGACCTTGGGATTTATATAATACAGATGTGAGAAAACATATATGAATATTTTTTCATGGATTCCTAGTTTCACATTTATTTTTGATATTGTGGTAGATGAAGAATTCTTATGCTAATTAGATTCTACCTCAGGTCTATACGGGACACGCTAGACACCCTAGGTACCTATGATTTCTATTTGGACATGGATCAAGCCACATATGCTTTAGGGATTAACTTATTATGAATTTTATTATGTTAATGAGATTTATAGGTCATTCCTAGGATTCTATAGGTTGAGCTTGATGATATTACTTGTTATTAAACAAGACATCATGAACTCGTTTATTTTTCATGGTGATAAGGGGTTGAAATTAATTCTGCGATTTCTCATAATGTCATCAGTCATCCCCGGACCATTTTTTCCATTATTTTGGAGAGTTTCCAAAGACAACTGAAATTTGTTTGTGGATGATTTATCATGAGTTCTTGGTCATTGAGTCCTGATATAAGTGGTGTCAAGGTTATACAGGGATCTTGTATTTAAATAGTTTCCAAGGTAAAATGAAATTATTATAAAAGCCTTGACTTGTTATAAAGAAGGTATGGTTGATTATGGGTTATGATCCTGACAGTTCTATGGCTAGTATACGAGCTAGAAAGGTTATTGAGACATGAAAAAAGATATTATGGCATTTGTAAAAAAGATGTTATTGTTGGTTTTTTTATTTTTTATTTTTTAGTTTATTTAATTATTTGGATAATTTTACAAGAAAATTGAACTATATATACTGGTTGGTATGGGACTATGTTTGTATTACCATACTAATTTTGTAATTATAACTCTACTGGATCCCCCATTGCACATTGCTACCCAAGCTCTATTCACATGGTAACTATATATACAGGATTGGGTTGTCACCCATGATATCATGGTTAAACATGACAGTAAAGATGATTTCATGAGATTAGTATGGAGGTGAAACTTAGTTTTGCCAAGGATATAGTTTCTTTTATTTTATTAAATTGTACGCATATGTGGATAGTCCATCAGTTGTTCGGTTGTTCTATGTCATTGATATTTATGCCATTACTAAATATCAATCATTATTTATCTTATCATATTTTTATCTTATGATTTCAATTTTCTATTATTGATGCAATTTAATTATTTCATATTTTTTGGGAACTATCATATTGGTTTTATATCCTCCCTATAGTACATCCATAGTCTTTTTCTACATGTCAGCAGCTTCTAGCGTTCAGGTTGATGTGTCTATGGTTCTGTAGTAAATTAGGTCAGGCATTAGTAGAGCAAACTATAGACCAGGATATTAGGAATTTGAATTTGGGGTTAATTCTTATAAAGTCTTAATATTTAGTTTTTTAGTGGTGAGGAATTATTTTGTTGTTTAAGCTCTTTTTATGGAAACTGGACTAGTGCATCATGAGAATTTTTTTAGATGGAAGTCCATGTGACCATGTGAATGGGATTGATGTTTTTTCTTTCACTATTTTGTTTTTTTATGATTTTCATATCTTGTGACACATATGGTTTTTTTGATTTATTTATTTTAGTTTAGAGACATTGGAACTTGGAACCTTAGATCTCGCATAGCAATTTTGGTTTTTTATACATGGCCCAAAAAGGCAAGAGGATTCTCATAAATCATACTAGGCATAGAGTATTCATCTGAAATAACAATTCTATAGTGATTTTCCCACTAAAAACTGAGGATCGTCTATTTAATGTTTCATATACTTATCAAATAGTGTTTTCACATATAAGTACATGGTGGAATTATAATCAGTTGGGATGAAATGGATTGTTATCATTTTTTACAGAATCCCATGTGAATCTATATAGATAAAGTCATTGATGATTCATTTTTATGTATGTATATTTTTTTAGTGACCCTAGTAGAGTCATCAATCTTGTGGTGGCATAGTGAAAAACCCATAGTGGGTTTTTTTATTTAGTTTAGGTTTAATAAAGTGCTAGTAAAAACATAAATTTTCTTTTCCTAGATAGAGTGTAATTGAAATATAAATAACGTGCAATGTGGTTGTGGTTTTACCTTAGTACAAAATACCATTCATGATTCCAATGGCTATAGAAATAGTTATTGATGTGATTATAATTCACAATGTATTAGTTCAAAAAGAACATACATAGTGGGAATCCATGAGTAATTGATTGATTTTTTAGCACCTTAGATCCTGTGAGATTTCAATACTAGTATTCTGAGTATTTCACCATGAATTATGACCTTAACGATACCTGAATATTGGACAAGGTGGGAGACCTAGGGACCAAATTATATGGTGTGGACATTAGCGGGTTGGTGTTTGGTTTTCTAAAAGGAAAATATTTGGAGTTTTTATAACACATGGTTTTATTTTATTTAGTTATAGGAAGCATTTGTTTGTCATTTAGCATTAGAAATGATCATGTGAGGGTAATATTTGTATATGATATTCATAGAGTGAGTCCATATAGGGGGTTGAATGTGAAACCACCTTTAGTGATTTGATATCAAGTTTTTCATCACTGAAAGGAAATATTAGGAAAAATTATCTTGTAAAATATGGATGCATTATTTTACTAGATGATTCCATGTTTAAATTCTCATGACCTTGGAATGGTATTTGATCATTTAAATGCATGTAGTTGATTTTGAAACACCATGGGGTGGGGATGTATATATTTTTTTATAAATGAAACTCAATTATGTGATTTTAGGAGTAAAACCTTGAAACTAGTGAGGTGAATAGTTTTAGATGAAATTTCAATTTCACCTACAAAAATTTCATGATAATATGTTGGGGAGAATGGAAAACTCAACATTTTTTGGTCGGACTTCTGATAAAGTGAGTTTTGTTATTGATCTGCTAGCACATGGGTGTACACCTACAACACATAATGGGAAGGGAATATTATGGGTCGTTGTCCTGTGATTACCTTTTAAATTACAAATTAGATATATTTATCTATGATCTTAAGGCCGATAGTGTTTGAATGAGTCTTTCAGGTGTGGTGAAATTGAGCTTCAAATGAAATTAAATTATTTCCAGAAATATATAGGGATAATTTTTATAATGGATTGAGCAAAGTGATATGGTAGATCAATGGTAAATGAAAGTGTTCCCTATCATTGAATGGTCCTAGTTCGGATGGTGAAACATAAATGTTATTTTGATGAAATACATTGATGTGGTGATTGAGGAGTTTAATAAGTGAAGATATTTAGTGCAGAGTTCACTATTGGAAGTTTGAGGGAATGTGACCCTCAAATGAGAAAATTCCAGGGATTTTGAGACTGATCATTGAAAGATCGTTTTTGAATTTAGATTCTAGTAATTAAATGATCCTTAGTAAATTTTTATTCACTGGTGAATTTTTGGTACAAATTATAATATGGTATCGATTGGAGTTTGAATATGGGCTCTGATATAGTAATTGTTTTGAGGTGACCAGAACATGGTTGGATTGGTGGTCCATTGTAAATCACAATATAAGATTATGTTGGAGTTGGGTGTAGATTGTTCACCCTTAAAAAATATCATTATTTAGTTATGGATTTTGGTGAGTGTGAATCGTTGATCAAGGTACACAATTATCCATAAGGGAATCAAGACCAAGTCATTGGTGATGCATCAATAATTAGAGTCGAGATTTCTAGATAAGGTTCTTCCCAAGGAGGACCAACTGGTGTTTTATCATGTGGCCAAATGCACTAATTCTATAACGGTATCTAGTGCATCATGAATATTTGTGAAATATATTGGGGTAGCCAATTTCAATGGTGGATAACATCATGGATTTAAATAATCCATTTCACAGTAAGATCTATAGTGGGGAGAACAATAGGCGAGACGTTCTAATAGATAATAAAGTGTCTATTACTTGGGAAAGGTGAGTACCATGGGGATCCATATTTTATTTTGGGAAAATGGATACATGTTTTCTTCGTGGTTCTATTGAATAAGAACCATAACATAGATGTTTCACTTCATAAGCATGTTTAAAGATTTGAGATGGGGATCATCCCATTGGGGATGAATTGATGGCCCCAACAAGTTGGGGTTTGTGGTTTTTTGACCAAAGATACTTCTTGGGGGTATTGAAGTGTAATGGTGGGGAGATTATATGGACCCATTTTTATTGATTTATTAATAAATCTAGAAGAATTTGAATTTTCGATTATTGTGTGTGTTCATTTTTTATTACATATTTAGAATGAATTTGTTAGGGGTGTGTTGACGCCGAAAGATGTCCATAACTCTCGGAGGAAGTTTCGAAATGATGATGTGAAGTCATATTCGGAATCAGAGGCCCAATCCGGAGGCCCGGGATTTGGTTCATGAAATAAAGGAGGATCCGCGCAAAAAATTGTTCTACGTGCGTAGAATCACAGGGTTTCGCAGAATTGAGCTGATGTGGCGTGCAATCTTTGCGCGCCCCGGTTCTGCGCGGCGAGTTTTTGCGCTGGCTGCGCTCGGCATGAAGAATTTCATGTGCCGCCTAGATTCCACGCCGGAGGTCTCCTATAAATAGAAGGTGACCCCGAACGGTTTGGGGGTTCCAGAATTCGAAGCCACTCTCGTGCGCGCAATTCGGCATCCCCCGTGCGCAAGATGGCTTCCAGGTAATCCCTCGTTTCACACAACCTTGCCCCGGAGTCTTCCTTTGAACGCAACTCCACCAGCTTTAGTGAATTTGCCCCCTTACCCGGGTTCCAGCCTTGCACGCAATCCGTGTCTTGTGCATGCAATACCCTACCATGCGCGCAAAACCCTGAACGTAATTCCCTCTCCACACACAATTCCCAAGATCCAATTGCGCGTCATCCCGGTGTTTTGCGCGCAAACCTTCTTTTTTGAGTGCAAAGCCCAGGACCCTTCACCTTGACGCCCCTTGGCTGCCCCACTACACCGACACCTGATGTCTCCCCTACCGGGCATGCGCGCCATGCGTTGTTTTCCCATACGGCCTTCCAGGCTCGTGCGAAGTAACCTCAAGGTCCCTTGGGCCGTGTTTCCCGTTGCGTTGATTTGCCTTATGGTTCTCTGCATAGGCACGCTAACGGATATTTCTTCTTCGCATAGCCACACTAACGTGGACCCCCCCTGTGGTTCACCCTGCGGCCCCCCTTTAGTATGGACTTGCTGATGCCTTCCCTCCCACAAGGGGTAGAGGGCGTTGGGCATGTAAGCCCTAGGGGTGTGGAGCGAACCCACCTCATCCAAGCTGGAGGACGTTAAACTGCTAAGCACCTCATCCTTAACACAATACATTAAACTGTGGTCCGACCCCATGCTTCGCACGTAGGGTCCCCCCAGCTCGGACATTTTTTATGCCCACTCTTCTCCACAGGAATGGACTCTTCCTCACATGGAATGAGATACTCCTTGTCGGAGTGGCGTTTGTCCGCGGGGGAAGGGCAGCCTCAGAGCGTAATCCCCTAGCCTTTCTTGATGATGATTTCACTCGTTCATCTCCGTACTTCCCCCTGCCAAGGACAGTGGAGTCCTGTTCCCACTGCGCTTTCTCGCACCACGGGCCTCCACCCTGGAGTAAGCCCCAGCACCAAGGGCCTCTAACCACGCGTAGGCCCCTGTTTCCTCTTTGGGCTGCTCAACGTGTAATCCCCATTCCGCTTCTCATAGACGCACCCTTCGCGACGTGATCTTCTAGTCCCTGCTGCCTCTTGTTTCCCAAACCGAGCATGACTCACGTGGGCTTAGAGCGTGCATCGACCATGACATCCACCATGGGTCGCCCCAGAGCGTAAGCCCCATCCCAGCGAACTACGTGGACTTTGATCCGTGCTAACGCACGGTACGTAGGAAGCCTCCATGAGGTTCAAGCTCATCACCCGGTCGTCTCGACCTCTCCATATCGGTTCCCTAACCACCATGGGCCTCCCTAGAGCATAATCCCTATCCCAGCGAACTACGTGGACTTTGATCTATGCTAACGCACGGTATGTAGGAAGCCTTCATGAGGTTCAATCCCACCACCCGGTCATCCTGACCTGTCCATGTCGGTTCCCGGACCACCATGGGCCGCCCCAGAGCGTAAGCCCCATCCCAGCGAACTACGTGGACCTTGATCCGTGCTAACACATGGTACGTAGGAAGCCTCCACAAGGTTCAATCCCACCACCTGGTCGTCTCGACCTCTCCATGTCGGTTCCCTGACCACCCTGGGCCGCCGCAGAGAGTATGCCCCAAACCCCTCATCCCGCATGATGTTAAAATGCATCTTGTCCCGCATGACGTTAAACTGTATCTCATCCCACATGACGTTAAACTGTATTCCCCCTCTTGGGTCGTCTCAGAACGTAAGCCCCATGTCTCACTCCACCATCCATCCTGATCCTTACCCGGGCCGCCACATCCCAGTGAGATCATGCCACCCCATCCCACACCATGGCATTCAGGAAGCCGCCCACGTGCTGGCCCCAACATCGGTGTTCCCCCCTAGGGGTCCTTCAACCCGATCCGTCTCTGCAAGACATTAAAATCGCGACATACCCCGTGTTAAACATGGGAAGCTGAGGAAAACCCCAGATGGTACACATTCTACGCATTTGATGTGGGATGCCTCGGGCTTCCGTGCCCTTGAGAAGCCCTGTGATGAGGGACCAAAGACAGACATTCAAACAACGCCCTAATGTGACCATTCTCCTCACCGAAGGTTGCTGCCCCGACAAGACCCATTGGATCGTCTCGATGGAAGAAGCGTAATTAACTGGCGTCCATGTAGATATGGAACTAGGAATGGGCTTCACTTACCCGTCTTAAATCTATGAGGGAGACCCGTACTAGGTGATGATCTCCGAGGAGGAATCCACGGAAGGAAGAACTGACATCCCATCATCCCGGTTTCAATCAAGGAGAAGACATCCCTGAACAAGGAATGGATGTCGCCCGCCTATGGAAAGCGGGAATGCGGGGTAACAAGCAGTGTGTCCTCCCCACAGACGGATGCGCGCGCCCCATTGAAAGCATCAGAGCAACAGAAATGGTGAACCTGACGTGAAGCTCTTTTCCTCAACACGGGGAATGGTAGCCATCGGGGCGTCGGAAGAATAGCATGTCACCAGGTCCAGGTAACCCTCACCGGGACGTGATCCCGCCAGGGGTCGAGGCCGTCAGGACGTTGACCACTCCGTTCTGCAACTTTATCAGCGTGGATCCCTCTCGCCGACCATGGAAGACCGAATGACATTGGGCCTTGGTTGTTGATCTCCTTTCTTATTGACGCTAATGGGTTCATCTCCCCGCTTCAAGGAATCAGGTCACTACATTCGGAGCTTGATCGCCAACTGCCCATTGTCGTAGGGGCAGGGGTAGTACAGACGTGGCTACCCCGTGTGGTCCCACCTATTCCATGGTCGATCTGACTTCGACTGCCATAGCAGCCGGGCGCTCGCTTCCCCTCTCTCCGTCAGAAATCATCTAGCGAAGGGTGATCAATGACCTGGTTCATAGGTATGATGAGGAAGGGATCATCCCCACCAGGGGTATGCCCCACTTTGATCTAGTAGTGGCTGCGCCTCACCACCATCATCGCCCTCGTGGTCAACACAGGGAGCCACCGCTCTCCACGCCGACGTTCATCCGCTTCGGGAGCCTATCCCCGGAGCACCTTGACACATCCCTACCCCTACACTAATGAGGTGGGGGATGTCCTGGTCCACTCGATCGGCGATATGTCCCAGGGGTTAATGGCAAGAACCTCCACCAGGTTGCGTCGACGCCGCCGCTCGACTCCCCGACCCAAGGAGCTGGCAATCATAATGCCCGCACCGCCGGTTCCGGCCCATCTGACTCGACGCCAGCATCGGACGTGAGTGGGAGAGAATTCCCGTCATGGGGCATCAACATCAGCAACCACGGTGGCCTGATCCACTGCTGATTCATGTTACCAGATCCCTGTGCCCGACTGGGATCGAAACCCCGACCACCCTACAGGAATGTTGGGTCGAATCTCCCTGTCGCGGACACTGGAAATGGCCACTGCAGACCAATCCGCGGTAGTGCCGTTCACCATGAAGGATCATTCCATGCTATAGATCTAGAAAGCCGAAAGCTTCTTCGCGACGGCTATGCTCCGGGTATGACTCCTTCCAGCGCCAACTACATGGGGTATGAGGTCACTCCCCCTACTGTCGGCCGTGAGTATGGAGCTACTGTGTATCCAGTCGCTCAATCACATGGAGGTCCTCCCCATGTCCGTTTCGACATCTTTCCAGGTGCTTCTCGTACACCGGCCTTCAGTCCCCTCTGCCCTAGCTCTATTGTGGTCGGGGGATCCCATGAAAGAAATTGTCCTTACCCTGATGAGCTACCCAGGGGTAGGAAGGCCGGGCGTTGTCGCCGTAGGAGGAATGTCCAGGGATTCTGGACGAAAATTAGACCAGTCCGTTTCTCGGATTCTGAGGCAGAGTACGACTCGACGATGGAACCTCCCCCCCAACCCCTCGAGTTGATGGAAGGGATGGGGACGTGGTGTGTCAGTCTAGTACTCCCCGAATGCGAGATCCGTATGATTCCCTCCTCCCTTTGAAGGTATATTCAGGAGGACGAGGACTTGGCATACTGCCAGGGATCAAGCCCGCGGTTGCCACTGGCCTCCTTGGGAGCACTCCCCGCCCCTGTTAGGGAGGGTGGGGAACTTTTCTGGGGACCAACAGAAGAGTCACGAGGCGACACACCCTCACCTAGAACCGACGCTGTGACAGGAGGCCCATTCGTCGACCCATCCTATCGTGACGTGGCAGCCAGGGCACTGCAACCCCTGGAGAATGACCCAGGGATCGGCGGCCAATCGGTCTGTTCGCCGTATTCCCCGCCAACCAGCCCAACACCCCGACGGCCTGGCTCGACACCATTGCCAATTCCCCGACTTTATTTAGTGGACGAGCAGGGGCGGAAAGGTCCGGACCCCGAACCGGAGCTATGGAGCTTCTGGACCGTTCTTGCAGCGGGCCACATCCTTTAGAAGTTTTGTCCGGTTGCAGAATCATATTTTGATGTGCCAGAGTCACTCACCCCAGGAGAGTTTGAATGCTTCCGCTAGATTCTTTGTGTGACTCACTCCTGCCTCCATCATCTGCTAGCACCTTATCCCGGGAGCCAAGCACATCTCGAGGAGATCGGTGAGCAGTGCCATTGGGTCGACCAAGCAGCACTCCCCGCGGTCCGGAACCCCAAGTTGTTGGACCACCACGAGGCCCTCCAGCAACAATGCATCCATAGTTTTCAAGTACTCCAAAGAGTTATTGAGGAAGCCATCCCCCATGCGCACGTCCGCTGATGGGGGCAGTACACTGCTATCCTCTTCTGTGCGATCCGCCGACAGCCCGATCCACTAGGCAACCCTGAGGGAACGTCGCCAATGGTAGTGGCAGTCAACATGGCTGACGTTTCAGATGAGGGAGACATTGTGGAGCCCCTCGATAGGGACTCCCCCCCCCCCATGAGGACAGGCCGCTACTGGACCCATCTGGGAGGAATACTCGCCAATAGAGGAGCCTCCTAGGTCCTCCTGTACCCACGGAGGCACTGACACTGGGCCGAAACATCTGAAAGGGTAAAGAGCCCGTCGGGTCTGTCAAACTCACCGTGATGTAGAAGGTAGAGGAAGATCCCGAGAATTCCATGCTTCACCAACAGCTAGATGAGCAAAAGGGGTTGGTTGATGAGCTCCTGGCCGAACGCATTGCAGAGCGGTGGCCTGACTACGGTGACCCTAGACCAGGATAGCAGGGGCAAGAGCATCTACCCATTGTTGAGATCCCCCCGAGAAACTATGACTGTGTTGTGTTTTCCGACAGGGGAGACACTGGAACCCATGGAAATAGGGCGCGATATATTTCGACGAACCCTCCCGAGCGGTGAGACCACCTGGGGGACCCTACTCAGTTTCCTCTCGCCGCCCCGAGAGTCACTCTGCCAGCTGCCCCACGAGCTGTTGAGCGTGACTACCGTATCGAAGAGCCTAGTAATGCGCTTGTGGTTAGAGATCCCCGTCAGGACAGGAATCCTCCTCCGGATGATCTGATGGAAGTACTCATCGCCCGCTTGGAGGCCTTGGAAACTCGGAAGGTGGCAATCCCACCGGATGGCAAGCCGTACCCAGCATGGGTGGATGAAATGCCGGCTCCGCCAGGATTTGGGAACCCCTCTTTTTCCCCCTTTAACGGGATCAGAGACCCGCCACAACAATTGTCCCACTTCAACTCGAGGTGTGGGCCTATGTTAGGGACTCTGGAATAGAAGGAGGCTGCCAAGCTCCGGTGCTTCGTTCAGACACTGGAAGGACTAGCATTCGTCTAGTACAACGAGCACCCTGTTGGATCTGTGACTAGGTGGGAGGACCTTCGCTGGAAATTCCTCTACCATTTCAGTTCCACAACCCAGAAGATGAACATTTTAGACCTCTTTAAGTGCATTCAAATGCCCGACGAGTGAGTCGCGGACTTCGTCGCCCGGTGGAAGGGGCTCACGTAATCCCTTGACATGCCGCTAACTCAGGAGTAATTACTGACGATGTGTGTAGGGAACCTCAAGGAGGAGTTGGTTCCTTCTCTAATCATGTAGAATTACCCTGGAGGGTTCCGGGACCTCTCGGACAAGGCTCATCCCCTCTAAGAAGCATTGCAACAGGCCGGTCAGGCACGCCTGCGGCCTCCTGTAATCTCAACAAGGAGAGCCGCCAGGGCCGAGCCCACTATTGTGGCCCAGATAGAGGCCCCCAGACAGCTAGAGTTGCTGCCAGTGAGTCCAACATAGCAGGATCATAGGGGAACACCCCCTCAGGCATAGCCTCCGACCCAGCAGCGACCGCGTCAAAATCGGCAGGCGCCTCCGCGTAACGCACCGCCACCACCTAGGCGAGGTAATCCGGCTCCGCCTCCTCGGCCTGCTCCTCCAGCCCCTGGTCATTGTCAGGCCCCAAGATACCCCTTTCCATATATAAGGAATCAGGCTTACACGTTTGGAGAGGCCCAGATCCCCTGTTATTTCTGTAGCGCCTTGGAGCAGAGGATCGTGAGACTGCCTGAGTGCCAGAAGCCAGAAGAGGCGTGTCTCACTGATCACCCTAACTACTGCCCTTATCACCGGATCCTGGGACACACCATCCAGAAATGCTATGTGTTCATGGACTAGGTCCAAGACCAGATTGATAACAACATAGTCAGGATGGGCCCTGCCCCGGAACAGGTGGCATGTGTCTTCATGGAATCAGATGGCAGTAGTGACAACAGGGATGGGTGGGAACAGGTTTTCGACCGTGGGTCCCGGAAGTATAATGACTGGATGTCCCGTAGGACAGTCGCACATTCCCATGGCATCATCCGTGCCTGCTTTAGTCAGGCAGAGCCCTTGGAGTCTGCGAGTGCCGCTTTGGCTTCGTGATCCCAGCTTACTTCTTCCGAGAGGAGCAGGCGGCGACACAAGAAGAAATAACGCGCCCTGCCCTTGCCATCATCTTCTCGCACGCTTGGCTATTTCATGCCCCCGGAAATAGGGATGCCTTTGAGACCCCTTCCGGTAGTGGATGAATCCTCGAGTGAAAGTCTGGGGTATGCATCGGTTAACACCATAGAGTTAGTAAATCCATTTTTGGCTCCCGACGATGAGGAGTGCCAGGTGGACTCCCCAATGTCCCCAGCCGTCGCCAACGTCGACGGAGCCGTGGCTACGTGAATCGCCGGGGCACAGCATTCGTCACCTCCAGCCAGGCCGTGAACACTACCGAGAAAAGGAAGCAAGCCCGGTACAGAGTGCAGCACTTGCGGCTCCCTCACCCGGTGACAACAAGTTCGCTTCCACCACCGTTTGTGTTACTGGATTGGGTGGAACCGCCTTTCCCGCATCGCAACCAGCCCATCCCTTCCACTGGCCGACTATGGCCTTCTGGTCCTAGAACGAAAGCCACCTCCCGGGCTTCAGCTAGTGAACAGCGGGACGTTCCTAGTACCAATCAGTCACCGGTCCCGCCAGTAGGGCCCGTCATGCCCCCAATCACGGAGCGACCTCTTGTAAGCAGAAGCACGCGTTTGGCGCGAAAGTATGATGTCCTGAAGCATCTGGCCAACATTTCGGCAAGGCCTTCCATCCTTGGGGCCCATCTCCTATCATTTGAAAATGTGTGAGGTGCTCGCTGAGGCTTTAAGGAGCCCCCTTCAGTTTGAAACGGAGGTAGCGGCCGTAGAAGCCTTCCACACCGAGGTGATTGAGGACGCCGAATGTCAGGCGGTTATCTCGTTTTCCGGTGAAGATGAAGACCTTCCCATACATGGGCACAACCACCCGTTGTACATCACTGGCCAGTTCAATGGCGTGGAAGTCCATCGATGTCTTTTCGACATGGGTTCAGGGATTAACTTGATCCAAACTCAGAAACTGCGAAAACTGGGGTTGTTTGAGGATGATTTAACTCCCTCCGACATCAGAATCCAGGGGTATGACAGGACTGAGCAATCTCCACTTGGCAATATTCGTCTGAAGGCCCAGTTTAGTGGATTAATTTCCAATACATAATTAATGGTTGTCTCTCAGGACACCGCCTACAACGCGTTGATGGGTAGGCCGTGGCTCCACCTTCACGCAGCGATTCCCTCATCATACCATCAGTGGCTCAAATACTCCCTTCAGGGTCGAGTGGGTGTGCTTCAAGGAGATGCGTCTCCTTTTTCCTCTTGTGAAGCTCGTTACCCGGACACTGACTATTACAAGAGAAAGGAAAAGCAAATCCTGGCAGGTGAGGTTGCGCCCGCCACTATCCCGAGTGATCCCTGGGAAGGTTTGGATGACGCATATGTCTTCCCAATCCATCGGTTGGAGGCCACGACTCCCGATATGGTAGGGTTCTTTGTTTTCTCGAGAACTAGAGGAAGGCATATTTCCGGGTCTAAGCGAAGGCAGAAAATCACCTCGTACTCTTACACCAACCAGGCTCAGGTGATCCCTAAGCCTCCTACCCCTGTACTATATCGGGACGTTGGGCTCATGGCAACGACAGTACGTCATACGTGTTGGTTTCGCCAAGCCAGAATCGACCGGCTCAAGCCAACGCGTCACCACTGCTTTGATGTCGTAATGTGTGGCCCCTTGGGACGAAGGCCATATGTGATTGGATCAACCGCCTTCGTAGCCATGTTCTCCGCAGTGCATGAGTCTCCCGTCATGACGACCTTTGCTACCGAAGCCGCTGCCAGCTCCCCATCAGGGTCGAGTAGGCCTGAAATGGATCCCCATGTGGACGATCCTTCAACAAGCAGAGAAGAAGACATGGAAGATTCTCCTCCTACGTTTGAGGAGGGCGTCTCCACCACGGTCGACGGGCTAGTACAGGTGAACCTCGGTAGTGAGGCAGACCCGAGACCCACATTGGTCAGTGCCGCTATGCCTTCCGAGGAACGACAACAGTACATAGACTTCCTCAGACAGCATCGTGATGTGTTTTCCTGGAGTTGTGACGAGATTCCGGGACTAGATCCCCAGGTAGCCATCCACCACCTTGGCCTCCCAGCAAACCATCACGGGTTCAAGCAGCCTTCCCGGAAAATGCACCCCTTTCATGGTGCCATGGTTGAGGCCGATGTTGATAAGCTCATTAAGGCCAACTTCATCAAGGAAGTCCAGTACCCCTGGGGGATAGCCAACATTTTTTCCGTCAGGATGAAGAATGGGAAGATCAGGTTCTGCATTGACTTCCGCGATCTTAATCGCCACTATCCAAAGGATGACTTTCCCCTTCCCGTGACAGAGCTGTTGATGGATGCAACGGCCGGGTTTCAAGCCCTCTCCTTCATGGATGCGTACTCTGGGTACAACCAGATCTGGATGGCCATCGAGGATGAAGAGTTCACTGCCTTTAGGGCCCCCCAGGGTACTTTCTGGTACCAGTTTATGCCCTTCGGCTTGAAGAATGCGGGTGCCACCTATCAACGGGCTATGCACCGCATATTCAAGATGATCCTCGGGACACTAGTGGAATGCTACGTAGATGACCTGGTGGTTAAATCTCTTCAGTACCAGGACCATCTCAAATACCTTGAGAGAGTGTTCAGTTTCCTCTGTTCTCGCCACTTTAAGATGAACACGTTGAAGTGTGCCTTCGGGGTCACCTCCGGAAAGATTCTTGGCTTCATTTTTAGGTATCGAGGTATCGAGATCGACCCCGATAAGATCAATTCCATCAGTAAGATGTCTCCCTAGAATAATATTCAGGAGCTTCGTGGCCTCCAAGGCCACTTAGACTATATACTCCGATTCATTGCGAATTTGGCCGGAAAGTGTAAGCCCTTTTCTCAACTCATGAAGAAAGGCGCCGCCTATGGGTGGGACGAAGAGTGTCAGCCCTCTTTTGAGGAAATCAAGCATTATCTGCTTCAACCTCCGGTCCTGATGCCACCCGTTACCGGAAAGCCGCTGGTCCTTTACGTGAACACCCTAGAGCGATCCCTCGGGGCCCTTCTTTCCTAGAAGAACAACGAGGGAACATATAATAGACTCTACTACCTCAGCCGCAAGCTCCTCCGCGCAGAAATTAGATATTCTCCCATCGAGAAGAGCTTCCTGGCGCTCGTATTTTCCACACAGAAATTGTGGCACTACTTGCTGCACAACGATGTATAGCTGGTCTCTCAGGTAGACCCGTTGAAATACATCCTGAGCCGGCCTATGTTGACCGGCCGATTGGCACACTGGGCGGTGATCTTCCAGAAGTTCGACATTAGGTTTGTACCTTAAAAGGCCATCAAAGGACAGGCATTGGAAAACTTCTTAGCTGCCCACCCAACCTCTGCGGACCAGCCACTAGATTTGGGATTTCCTAATGAGGCAATCCTCTCAGTCGATCACGCCTCCCCATGCTGGCAGATGCACTTTGACGGAGCCTCCCAAAGCCCTTTCCAGTGGAAGGCTCAATGATCCTAGGCTTAATAGAGTGGGCCTGGGTATCGTCTGCATCACCCCAGAGCAAGCTGTTCTGCCATATTCTATCTTGTTATCAGAAGGCTGCACCAATAATGAGGCATAATATCATGCCCTCGTCACTGGCCATGAGTTGGCTCCGGAGGTTAACATACCCCACATGTATGTAAAAGGGGTCTTTGAGCTAGTCATCAAGCAGGTCAACAGTGACTATGCTGTCAGGAAGCCAGATCTCATGTCGTTGCTGGAGTGCACCCTCCATCTAATGGCTAAGTTCCCCTCCCGACCAGATTTTGTTCACGTTCCTCGGTCGGAGAACAGTTGAGCAGATGATTTGGCCAGGCTGGCCGCGTCACTCGCGGAGCCCGAACAGGATGACCTAATCATCCATGTGGTGCACCGGAGAGTCATTGCTCATGTTATCCAAGAGGGCGATCATGGCCCGCGAGTGAACAATCTCACCGCTGGTGCCCCTGCGTCAGGACCCCCCGGGGCTTTAGGCGTGGTGATCGAGATAGTTCCTGATTGGAGGACACCTTTGGTTGAATATCTCCAGCATGGAAATATCCCGATGGACCGAGCGGAGCGGGAACGAATACGACGCCGCGCGCCACATTTCACCCTTCAATGCGGTACCAGCCGTGAACAACTCCTTTACAGGCGCGGGTTTGACGGTGTTCTCCTCTATTGTCTTCAAGGATTTGAGATCCCACAGGTCATGTTGGAAGTTCACGCTAGATCCTGTGGCGCCCACCAGGCTGGAACGAAGTTGACCCACCAGATTTGGAGGCTGGGATACTTATGCCCCTCCATGATCCACGACTGCATCGAGTACGCCAAGAGGTGTCATGCGTGCCAAGTTCATGCTAACTTTGTGCATCGGCCACAAGAGCCTCTCCATACTACTAAGTATTCTTGTCCCTTTGCGGTCTGGGGGTTGGATGTCGTAGGGCCTTACCCGTCGGCGATGGCCCGCCAGTTCCGGTTCATCTTAACCGCCACTGATTTCTTCTCAAAGTGGGCAGAGGCAGCCCCGCTCAGGGAAGTCAAGGCTGGTTCAATCGTCGACTTCGTGAGCTCCAATATCATCCACCGGTTTAGAATACCTCATGCTATCCTCACGGATAATGGAACCAACTTCCCAGCGGTCGAGATGAAGATATTGTACAACAAGTACAACATTCGCTCTAACCACACCTCCTGCTATCATGCGCAGGCGAATGGACATATTGAGGTGTTTAACAAAACCCTCTCTATCATTTTGCAAAAAATGGTTGGTCGGAACAAGAAAAGTTGGCCGGACAAGCTCCCCAACGCCCTCTGGGCTTATAGGACGACAACATGCAATTCCACCCAGGTGACTCCGTATTCCCTGGTATATGGAGCTGAGACCATCCTTCCCATCGAGGTCCAGCTGCCCTCATTGCGCACGGTGGTCTACGACCAGCAAGCGCCGAATACAGTTGTCGAGATCCGTCTAGCTGAATTGGTAGCGCTGGACGGAAGTAGGTTTCGCGCTTTACATATGTTGGAAAGGCATCAGAGCAGGATGGATCGAGCTTTCGATAAGAAGGTTCGCCTCCGCTCCTTTCTACAAGGTGACTTGGTGCTGGCTCTTAGAGCGCCAATGATTCCCGGCAGGAAACCACCCATGTTAGAGCCCAAGTGGGAGGGGCCTTTTATTGTCCACAAGGTCTATCCCAATGGCCCCTATTCTCTGGTGACTATGGATGGTGAGCGTATCACTCCTCCCACCAATGACAGGTTCCTCAAGAAGTACTTTGCCTAACCAGTATGGTCCTGCATGACCTTAAACTGTATGGTCCTACATGACCTTAAACTGTATGGTCCTGCACGACCCTAATTGCACTCTGGTCCGAGTTCTATGACCTAAAACTAATATCCTCTTGGTCCAAGCTCTAAGGCCTAAAACTAAGATCCATATTTTGTCCAACATGACGTTAAACTGTCTTGCCAGAACTACGTCTAGCTTGATTCCCATCCTAATGGGATACATAGGAACGCCCAGACCATTCGTCTTTGGGTCCAGCTTGAGGTCTGTGGTCACGTCTGTTTCACCTTTGGGACCTTGACAACAAGATCGCATGGAATAGTGTGAGATTATGTCCCTATTCACGTCGGGTTTGGAATAGCTACACCACGCGCACCCTGTCTTCAGGATTTAGCCCTCCTATGTCTAATGGTATTAAAAGACGCTTCCAAGAACTACGTATGGCTTGATTCCCATCCTTATGGGATATGTAGGACCGCCTGAACACCTAGATGTCATGTCCAGCCCCATCTCTTAGGAGATCCAGTGATCTCCAGGTTCCCAGGGTGTGTGGCATTACACCCCCCTCTTTTTCCCGGGGATCCGCCATCTTTTGGCTACTCTCGGTCTGAGTCCTCTGACCCTTTCCAGTGGTCTGCTAATGTGATCAGGGCACATTGGTCTAGGACTTGGAGTGCCAGATTCGACTTAGGCAAGTTCCATCCAATTGCCAAGCTTCATGTGCCCCTTCATTCGGGCCCCCATCATCCTTCACACCCAGAGGGACCCCCATGAACGGCCTGGATACAACGCCCAAGGGCTCTCCTACCGTCATGGGCCAACGCCCCCGAGGGTTTCAGACTACAAACTGATACAAATCCTGTGTTGCGAACATGGTCAGTGGTTGATGCTCATTTTTTCCCCATGGCTAACACGACAGGATACTTTGTTGCGAACATGGTCAGAAGTAATCCTCAGTCGTCACGCCGGTTCCCCCGGGCCCTGAATGTTGGTGGCATGGTTCATGTCATGTTCCACCCCGCTGTTTCAAGGTGGAATCTCGACACTCCTTGTACTAACCCTCAGTACATCCCCGCACATCAGATAGACCGAGCTGTGTAACGGTGTCTCTCGGGGCTCCCACGATATGAGTGCTAGAGTATGTGCTTGGGTCTCTTCTTTACAGGTTGTGTGCAGCTTGACCCTCATCCCCATGGGAAACGAGGAGTCTCCCGGACATTACGTTTCGGGCCCAGCACAGCTATGGGCTATCATCTCCTATCCCCCCTGATTGTTGAACCCTCGCCGGCCCCTTGGCCCGAGGCTCCTCTCTCGGAATCGCGTGTTGTGATGGTATCACATCGTGTGTGTTCCCATTGGTCCAAACCATATGACCTTAATCTGTGCTGTTTGTCCAAACCATATGACATTAAACTATGCTGTTGGTCCAAACCATATGACCTTAAACTCTGTTGTTGGTCCAAACCATATGACCTTAAACTGTGATGTGGGTCCAAACCATAGGACCTTAAACTGTGCTGTTGGTCCAAACCATACGACCTTAAACGGTGCTGATGGTCCAAACCATATGACCTTAAACTGTGCTGTTGGTCCAAACCATATGACCTTAAACTATGTTTTCGGTCCAAACCATATGACCTTAAACTGTGTTGTTGGTCCAAACCATACGACCTTAAACTTTGTGCTGGTCCAAACCATACGACCTTAAACGGTGTTGTTGGTACAAACCATACGACCTTAAACAGTGTTGCTGGTCCTATCACACGCCCCAAAACTATGACATTATCGTCCTAACCGAAAGATGAAAAACGGAACTACATTGTGATGAACTCATTGTAGAGGACATCACGTTGGGTATTGGTCACGTGCCATGCCATTTGTCAACGCCTATCACGGCTTGATTCTTGTTGCGACACCACGACCTACTACTCTAGGCCTGTCGCTTCACAAAAAAACCACTCACCTTAATGGACAAACAAGATTTATCAAATTCCGCTTCTTTTAGTGCAAGGGCCACGCCCACACTCCCCTTTTACCCTGACACTGGTATCTTACCATGTCACCTTTCTGAACTACGTATAGCTTGATTCTCATCCTTATGAAAAATGTAGGAGCGCCTAGGTAACTTCCCTGCGGGGCCAGTCTACCTTCATGTTCGGTCCCTCACCTCGAGCATTTCCCTGGAGAGCACATGGTAAGTAGGGCATAGGTCCTCATTTACGTCGGGTTACTCATCGTGTCATGCTTATCCCTAGATGAGATGTATTCCCCGTCCCGCATGACGTTAACCTATATTCCGTCCCACATGACGTTAAACTGTATTCCGTCCTACATGACGTTAAACTGTATTTCGTCCAACATGATGTTAAAATGTGTTTCAAGAACTACGTGTGGCTTGATTCTTATCCTAATGAGATACGTAGGACCGCCCGAATATTTCGTCTTGGGTCCGGCCCCAATGATTACTGAACCCCATCCTTCCTTATTGTCGTCCCCTCGGCCCGACTTCATGGTAAGTGGTGTAATCCTGACATCTACCCCGAGAAGGTTCGGGATGCCCTATGATAATAATGGGAAGCGGCAGTTCTCTCGCCAAAGAGGTCCCGCCTGGAAATTGGGACGACCCGTGATCAGGTCGGTATGTCCGCCTAATGCTCCTTCGCCATTGTGGCACAATTTCGGCAGTGTTGGGATCTGTTTGAACAAACCACCACTCCACCTTCCACGCTTTGCATCCCCCCTTATTTGGATCCTCATTTACATTCATGTTTGACGGGACCCCCAAACAGTATGGATGCTCAACCTATGTTCTGCCTACTGTCATGGGCCAACGTTCTGGAGGACTGGTCATGTTTGACGGGACCCCCTAATAGTATGGATGCTCGACCTATGGTCCGCCTACTATCCTGAGCCAATGTTCCGGAGGACTGGTCATGTTTAACGGGACCCCCTAATAGTATGGATGCCACACCAATGGTCCGCCTATTGTCCTGGGCCAACGTTCTGGAAAACTGACCAACGATATTTGAGTTAGGCCCCGTGTTGCGAACATGGTAAGTGGTCAGCCCTCATTTATTGTCCCCCATTCCAGGAAAAAATTATATGGATGTTGTGTTTCCTCCACGGTTGACAGTTATCTATCATGGTTGCACCCCATTGGGTTCCGAATTTGGGCAGCGTGATTCACCCTTCCTCTCCATCCCCCTATGTTCGGAGGGATCTCAACGCCCCCGGCATCGCCCCGCTCATGTGTTAGAGCACATTGAGGAGTTGACACATCGATCGACCCGTGGTCTCCCCAGAAGTCCAGGCCCAATTTTGGACGCCTGAAGCTTGGTCAATGCACCACAGATGAACGAAATGATGGTACGAGCATCTTCTGCTTCTTGCGTTGGGCACGACCCACAGGAGCCTAGGGATGAGTTGTTATTCGTTTCGAATCTATGGTTGAGAGCATTAAACTAAGGGTAACAATTAATGGATTTGGCCATATATTGGATTAAGATGATGAACAGTACAAGCAGAAAGTCCATGAGATGGAAAAAATAAAGCCCTTAGGGGTCAGCGTGCTAAAGCAATATTTCCAGCGCTGCTACCCATTGGCTGGTAGCCTCCATGACCGCTTCTCGCTCTTTGAAGACTCTCTCCTCGTCGGCCACCATAGAGCGCAGCTCTCCAGCCCTAGCTTGTGGCTGCGCCCGCTCGGTTCTATGTACGGTCATCTGGTGACTCGCCTCCACCAGTTGTTCCTACGCATTAGCCAGCTGGGCTGTCTGTTGCTCCACGAGCTCAGAGCATGTTGCGATGAAGGCCTCCTTATCTACTGCCTACCCTTTGAGGTGCTGGACATCCTGCTCCGCCCTCAGCAGTGCTTGAGTGCTCGCCGATCCTCCCCGGCACTGGGTAATGTTGGTGCGCCGGCTGCCCTCACGTATCTTCTCGGCCATTTAATCATGAACCATCAGATGAAGACGCTGAGCGTCAGCCCCTCCGGCGCACATGAAGCGCAGCCAGGTCTGAAGTGATGCCATCCGCCTCAGCCAATCCGACTGGGGATGTTTGAGGAAGCACTAGATACACTTCCACCCCTTGCGCCATGTCATTCGGTTCTCCTCGGTTGCCTCTGAGTCTGAGTCATCTATCTCCTCGGGGTCAGCGAGTCGGTATATGGAGAAGGCAGCCAGTAGATCGGCAGTAGGATCTGCCACAGGGACGCCTTCATGAGGAATGGAATCCTTGACGTCCGGGTGACCTTCTTCTCTCACCCCAGCAGCAATTATGCCTCCACCATCTTCCGACCTCGTCTCGGGAACAGTGCCGCTGATGTCCGCTTCCCCCTGTTCATCAATTTTCGGGGCCGACTCAGTGCAAGGAGCATGTTCTGAATGAGGTGGTATGTCCGCCGCTGGTCCACTCACGGATGGCCCGGGCTCCGCAGCCTGACGTGCCTCCAGTGTTGAGATCACTCCGCAAGGCATACGCTGGTCAGACGGGATCTTTTGACACCAAGCACCAGTAGTGAAGCGTGATACTTACAGGAATCCATAGCGTCGGTCCCCAGTGTTTCGGATGCTGCAGGATCCTCCGTAAGGGGAGACCCATGCGCGCTTGTTAACTCATTGATGGGTTTCAGAACCCCATCATGTCCCACTGGTTCTTCTCCTCCCTCCTCTGGTGGGGACGCCCGTACAACGCTCAACTGCTCCTTAGTAGGATGGGGAAGTGAGTTATAATTTGGAAAGGATAATGGATGAATAAGGGAAATGAATGAAGACAGAGACAAACCTCTAGAATCTAGGTTATGTCGAGATCAGAGTCGGAAATCTTGCTGCTCTCTCGGATACTCCCTTGGTAGGTCGCCCCTTGAAACCCCTCACCTTTGGGCTCTTCTTCTTCATATTCTCCCTCACCGTCATCCTCTCCGGTTTCATCCTCCCCCACCGCCTCCTCGCCAATGTCGCCTTCTCCCGGCGGCATCGCTTCTGGATCATGCTCCTGGCCGAGCATCACTTTCACTAGGAAAGGTGGCTCCGCACTCCGCCCCCTTTTGCATGCGTATGCATCCATGGCCGTTAGATATGCATGTCGCCGATGGAAGTTTACTCGGTCAATAATTCGAACGAGCCTGACCTCTGGCAGTTAGATCCTGTATTTCATTATCTTCTGCCAGATAGCTTCGATGCTCAGCGATTGTCGCAGGGTCATCCAGGCCGACCACAATGCCGGGAGAGTTGTGTCTTAGTAAGGTTTGAGCAGATATCTTATCTGCTTCCCGGGAAGTTCCCTGGCCGCCTCATGTGACCCCCCAATGGGTAACGAGGACGTGGCAGCACCATGTGAGGTTCCCGCTGCCGAAGTCCTGGCCTACGCAGGCCTTGCTGCCTGACGCACCCTTGGTCCTCCCCTTCCGACACCACCATGCCTTCTTTCCCGTCGCCCTGTTTCCGTGCAAGTAACCTCGAGTTTCCGAAAGCTCTTGCGTAATAGCCCCTCAGGGTACACAATGGTCCAGTGTTCAGCGTCTTCGGTTGCTAGGCCGACATCGACCCCGGCGGGGGGGGGGGGGGAGAGTGACGACATCGCCAGAACCAAATGTGGTGAACGTCAACCACATCTGGCGTAGGACGCACAGATTCTTCTCCTGCCAGACATCCATGAATACCTTCTTTGGCATTCGTTGGAGGCACCCAAACTTCCTGGCGAATCGGGATGGTACGTAAGACTCGCAGATCACCTTCTCGTCGATCTGAGCCACGAGCACCCTACCCTGAATGCTCTAGAAGTATTCCTGCTTTTCCAGAGAACCTCTACCGTTGTCCACCAGCTGGCCGACTGGGGTGGGGAACAGGCTGAAGTTGAAATTGGCATGGTTGACGATGCGTATCCTCACGCCCTCCTCATTGAGCGTCATCAGCACCTCCCCTGCGATGTTTAGCAAGGAGGGTCACAGACCATTTCCCGTAGGACGGACGACGTTTTTGAAAGTATACCCACCGAACTGAGCTACCACCCAGCCATGGAAGATCTGGAGGGGACCACATACTCTCCGAGGTGACCCCCCTCGTGAGATGCGCCCCGGGATGACATATAGCTTGGCCAGTACGGGGACACCCAAGTTGAACCATTTGTTGGCGGCCATGGAGCCCACCATCACCAATGTTGCGGGACGGACGCCCAACCTCGCGTCCCGCACCGGTAGGAGCCACCTGCTCAGGAAGGCAGCAAGGAACCCGGCATACCGGACGTTCGGGTCTCAGGCCTCAATGATGCGGTAACCCCATGATTGTTATTGCCCAGCCTCCAGGGTCCTTTAGAATGACCCATCCTTGCTCCTCTGAGTCGCGGTTGGGCACCGTTTGCCCCGTCCCGACATCTTGACGGTCGGATCCTTCTCTAGGAACAGGCTGAACCATCCCTTGAAGGCAACATCCTTCAGGAGGTCCTTGACCCCCAGCCTCTCTTTAGCCAGCTCCAACAGGTGGCACATCATCTTAGACGTCCACGACCTGTCTCCCCAGGTTCTCTTTGGAGGAACGAACTCGTCGTATTGGTAACCCTTCAGTGGGATACCTCTGATGCAGTGAACGTCCCAGAGACTGATGCCGACTTCCCCATGATAAAGGTGGAATGTGTTGGTGTCAGGAGACCACCGGGAGAATAGCTCTGGTCCGAGATCAGGCTGGCAGTGGAAGTGGAATAGTGATGTCCATACCGCCTCGAACAGGTCGATATACTGCAGTTCGTCCCTGAACTGGTCACAGGTATGGTAAACCCAGAACGCCCAGGCCCATTCGCTGGTGAAGTTTCCCCTAGACCGCTGGTCCCAATCTTTCATCCATCCCTTCGTTTCATCCGTGACACTCTGAAGGAACATGATCGCGTAGAGGGCCAGAGAATCCTCTGCCACAGGCTCGTCCCCGGTAATTGTCCTAGTCCTCGAGTTCAGGACATATACGTCTATATGTCTAGTTTCCCTAGTAGGATGGACGTTGATGGTGATGTTGTAGCGAGGAAGTGCATCCTCCCGAGTCACCCAAGACCACGACGTGTCCACCTAGAAGCCCGGAAGTGGCACCTCCTCCAGGATGCCAAAATTCCAAAGCAGGAGGTTGTACGACAATGCATATGTCTTCTGGGCCGGAGTCAGCAGATTGAACAAAGTCAGATTTTTGGAGACAATCACATTGGCACCATAAACCTCCTCGTTCACTTCCATTTCGGTCCTACGGGCAACGGCTTCCCCCTCATCAACTCGGTTTATAGTCATCTCGAATCTTTCGGGAGTTGGGAGAAATCAGAATGCAGTGCGCGGAATCGGAGAGTTCTGCGCGAAACCCTGGAGATGAGCGTGCAATCAGCATGCGAAGCACGGAAAATCCCGAACAGTCACGAAACAACGACCGAATTTCGGATGAAATTCTGCGCTGCCAGAGTGTTTTTACGCGCAGCCGCGGAAGTGATTTCACGCACGAGAGAGATGAGCTTATCGCATGGAAAAAGAGGAAGTACGGATCTGGTACCCAGCGCCCCGTTTTATGGGCGAGACCAAGGTTCTGCGCTACGTGGAAAGAGGTTTCCATGCACGTCTGTAGTTTTGCACGCCCCCTCGGAAGTTTGCTCGCAACTTGGCCCGGAGACTCAGCACTTCATCATTTCTGCATTTCCCTTGAAATATGATCGTTGCGACCTCTCACCGATCCAATTCCAAGGGGGGAATTTTTTAATGCCGAAAAAAGTCCATAAATCTCGGAGGATGTTTCGAAATGACGATGCGAAGTCATATTCGGAATCAGAGGCCCGATCCGGAGGCCCGTGATGTGGTGCACGAAATAAAGGAGGATCCGCACAAAAAATTGTTATGCGCACATAGAATCACTGGGTTTCGCGGAATTGAGCCAATGAGGCGTGAAATATTTGCACGCCCCAGTTCTGCGCGGTGAGTTTTTGCGCTCCGGTTGCGCTCGGCGCGAAGAATTTCGCGCGCTGCCTGGATTCCGCGCCGGAGGTTTCCTATAAATAAAAGGTGACCCCGAACAGTTTAGGGGTTCCGGAATTCGAAGCGACTCTCGTGTGCGCAATTTGGCTTCCCCCGCGCGCAAGATGGCTTCTAGGTAATCCCTCATTTCACACAACCTCGCCCCGGAGTCCGCCTTTGCGTGCAACTCCACTGGCTTCAGTGAATTTTACCCCTTCCCTGGGTTCCAGCCTTGCGCACAATCCGTGTCTCATGCGCGCAATACCCTGTCGTGCCTGCAAAACCCTGCGTGTAATTACCTCTCCATGTGCAAGTCCCTTTCACCAATTGTGCGATGTCCCGGTGTTTTGCATGAAAACCTTCTTTTTTGCGTGCAAAGCCCAGGACCCTTCACCTTGACACCCCTTGGCTGCCCCCCTGCACCGGCACCTGATGTCTCCCCTTCCGGGCATGCGCGCCATGAATTGTTTTCCCGTACGGCCTTCCAAGATCGTGCGAAATAACGTCAAGGTCCCTTGGGCCGTGTTTCCTGTTGTGTTGCTTTGCCTTATGCTTCTCCGCATAGGCATGCTAACGGCTATTGCTTTTTCTCATAGCCATGCTAATGTTGACCCCCCGGTGGTTCGCCCTGCGGCCCCCCTTCAGTATGGCCTTGCTGATGCCTTCCCTCCCACAAGGGGTATAGGGAGTTGGTCATGTATGCCCTAGGGGTGTGGAGCGAACTCACCTCGTCCAAGCTGCAGGACGTTAAACTGCTAAGCACCTCGTCCTTATCACAAGACGTTAAATTGTGGTCTGACCTCGTGCTTCGCATGTAGGGTCCCCCCAGCTCGGACATTTTTTACACCCACTCGTCTCCACGGGAATGGACTCTTCCTCACATGGAATGAGATCCTACTTGTTGGAGTGGTGTTTGTCCACGGGGGAAGGGCCGCCATAGCGCGTAAGCCCCTATCCTTTCTTGTAGATGATTTCACACGTGCATCTCCGTACTTCCCCCCTGCCATGGCCAGTGGAGTCCTGTTCCCACTGTGCTTTGTCGCACCACAGGTCTCCACCCTGGAGTAAGCCCCGGCACCAAGGGACGCTAACAACGCGTAATCCACTGTTTCCTCTTTGGGCCGCTCAATGCGTAAGACCCATTCTACTTCTCACGGACGCACCCTTCGCGACGTGATCGTCTGGTCCCTGCTGCCTCTTGTTTCCCATACCGAGCATGACTCACGTGGGCTTAGAGCATGCATCGACCATGACATACACCATTGGCCGCCCCAGAGCGTAAGCCCCATCCCAGCGAACTACATGGAATTGATCCGTGCTAACGCACGGTGCGTAGGAAGCCTCCACGAGGTTCAAGCCCACCACCCGGTCATCCCGACCTCTCCATGTCAGTTCCCTGACCACCATAAGCCACCCTAGAGCGTAAGCCCTATCCCAGTGAACTATGTGGACTTTGATCCGTGCTAACGTATGGTATGTAGGAAGCCTCCACGAGGTTCAATCCCACCACCCGGTTGTCCCGACCTCTCCATGTCGGTTCCCTGACCACCATGGGCCACCCCAGATCGTAAGCCCAATCCCAGCGAACTACATGGACTTTGATCCATGCTAACGCACGGTACGTAGGAAGCCTCCACGAAGTTCAATCCCACTACCCGGTCGTCCCGAACACTCCATGTCGGTTCCCGGACCACCCTGGGCTGCCTCAAAGCGTAAGCCCCAAACCCATCGTCCCGCATGATGTTAAACTGTATCTCGTCCCGCATGACGTTAAACTGTATCTCGTCCCGCATGACGTTAAACTGTATTCCCCCTCTTGGGTTGTCTTAAAACGTAAGCCCCATGTATCACTCCACCATCCATCCTGATCCTTACCCGGGCCGCCACATCCTGGTGAGATCATGCCACCCCATCCCACTCCATGGCATCCGGGAAGCCGCCCACGTGCTGGCCCCAACATCGGTGTTCCCCCTAGGGGTCCTTCAACCGGATCCGTCTATGCAAGGCGTTAAACTCGCGACATACCCCGTGTTAAACAAGGGAAGGTGAGGAAGTCCTGGGATGGTACACATTACCCGTGTTTGATGTGGGATGCCTCGGGCTTCCATTCCCTCGAGAAGCCCTGTGATGAGGGACCAAAGACAGACATGCCAATGACGCCCCAACGTGACCATTCTCCTCACCGAAGGTTGCTGCCCCGAAAAGACCCCTTCGAGCGTCTCGATGGAAGCAGCGTAATTAACTGGCGTCCATGTAGATATGGCACCAGGAATGGGCTTCACGAACTATTCTTAAATCTATGAGGGAGACCCGGACTAGGTGATGAGCTCCGAGGAGGAATCCACGGAAGGAAGAACTGACATCCCATCATCCCGATTTCGATCAAGGAGTAGACATCCCTGAACAAGGAACGAATGTTGCCCGCCTTTGGAAAACGGGAATGCGGGGTAACAAGCAGCGCGTCCTCCCCACAGACGGATGCGCGCGCCCCAGCGAAAGCATCGGAGCAACAGGGTGGAAGGAAAAAAGTAATATTTTTATATGTATAATGAGGCTCTAATGGTATAAATAGTTTCTAGGATATACTCAAGAGATTTATGGAAGGTTTTAGTTCTTTTTCTGGATTCTTCCCCAAGATTATGGTTTGGGGCACAATTTTTTAGATAAATCATGAAGTACCGTACAACATTGGTCATTTTTTGTTCAATCCATTATAAGATGAATTATATTTTTCAGTTAGAGAATTCAAAGTGTCAATACATTTAATATTTCAGTGGGAAAATATTTTAGTGTTCTTGAGGGGATGAAGGGCCACCTGCACTGTTGGTGTATGGTGTTTCATGATTTAGAAAAGTATGCTACAAGGATACGAATGATGGTTATTTTGGGGGTAGAGAAACCAAATTGTGGGGAAATGGTTTTGAAAATTGTGTGGATAAACTACAAGACTCTTTAACAAGGGAAAATGAATAATTTTTAATGTCTATTTTAATAGGGAATCCCCCTATTTTCATTCCACCTCCTTAGGGATAGCCCAAACATCTCTCCCATTGGGTTCTTTCTTCCCACCTAGAATTGGTGTAGGTTTTGAAGTAGTTACTTGATGATTATATTTAATCTCTAACTCCATTGGACTTAATTTCTCCGTTGATCCACTCTTCATTTTTTTCTTAGTTTTAGATATTCATCTCTCATTCCACTGGATCATGGTGGAATCACATGATTCTCATGAAGATTTCATTTTTCTTAGGATGAGTATGTCTGAAGATACTATCATAGAACAATTTAACAACTATTGGGTAAATTATATTTTCTTTTGGGAATTTTCTTCTATTTATACCTAAATTTTAATTACAATAATTTTTTAATCAATGTTTAATATCAATTTTTCTACATTGAAATAGGTTGATGAATTGCACAGATCATTAGCACGCATTTGGTTGACTTTTTTTATGAAATGGTCCCACTATTGATTTTATTAAATGGTTATTACCTTTTCTATTTTAATTTATAAAAACATATATGTTATAATTAAATTTAAAAATTTTACTTGGATGAATTCTGTTTTTGGAATGTGGTGTGAACATGGAAGTTCATGGTTAGTCCTTTGGCCTGCAATTGCAGTTATTGTTATCCAGTGGATGTAAATAGAATGACTAAAATTAATGGTAGGTGGTATTTTTACCTTCCCGTGAAGCATTTATTCTTCTAATTTTAAGTGTTTATTTTGGTCATTTCACTAGGTAGATTAAAATACTTATGTTAAATGACCCACATACATAAAATTTTATTTTTTATGGTTAATTAACTATTTCAGTTAATTAAATTGAATTTACTCAATTGGGTTCCAAAAAGTGTCATGTACTTGATGAAACATTGAATTGGATCATTCACCTTGGATAATAATGTTCAATGATTTGACTTGGAACATACACAATCATGTTGTATATGGTATATGATATTTGTATTAGTTTGGGAGAAAACTAACCTTGGGAGACCCTGAGAATGGATACTGGTTATTTTCCCAATCTATGTTGTCACCAATGAGACATACCCTTGATAAAACAATATTTTATTGAATATTTTATTGATTATAAATGATATCATTTCCTCACATTATGTTAAATATTTTCAATTAGAATGTATTTGGGATTAGATCATTCATTTGAATATTTGATGAAAATTAATGTTTTACCCATTCAAAATCACTATAGTATTTCAATCATAAATATTTTTATTTTAATTATTTGAACATATTATATTGTAACTATGTTACTTACTTTATTAGTTACACCTTTTATTCAGGACACTAGATCAAAATAATGCATTTGGATGGAGAAATTGGTCCATAAATTCAAAGGCGGGATGGACATGCCAGAATGGGGAAGCTTCTGTATTTCGGCTATAACTCCTTCATATGATCATGGATTGAGACCAAATATTTTTAGGAGAAATAGGAACCATATCCTCACATATGATCCTTCTTGAAGGCCGTCAAATTCATGTGTTGTGGTTGTCAAATGGGCGGTCAAATTTGGATAAAAAATATTTGGCCGAGATTCCAATTCAAACTTGAAACCACATTGAACCTAGCCTCCCCACCTCTCTATAAATTTGTGTTTTTCTCATTTGGTGGGTTTGGGACGTGCTTTAGAGGATTGAAGCAGAGGTGAAGTGGTTTTTTGACATTTCAATTCACCATTGGTGGAGGGAAGATTTCAAGATATGATCTCCTCCAAATTGATCTTCTCTCCCTCCTCTTTGTTGTAATGTTTTTGCTCTTTCAATAAAATTCTTAGTTCCTCTTTAATTTCTTCTATTTTCCTCTATTGTGATCAATTTTTTTTTTCATTAATCATACTCTTTGGGCTGGAACTCAATAGTAGAAGCATGATTGTTTTATACCCATTCTAAACCGTTGCAAATGCAATTCGCTTCTACGATGACTACACCGCCCATGGAAGAGTAGTTATTTTTAGTAATCGATCTACCTCTCACCTTCTTCATTCATTTATTTTGAATCAATGATATACTATAATTCACTAAAAATGATCCATTAATTGAGTTTTCAAATTATAAGAAACTAAGTGAGAATTTGAACAATTAACACAAAACGCGCGAGGTCGGGATTTGTGTGAATTGTGAGAGCGCGATCTTAATCGGTAATAAAAGACCACACAGGATAAATTTGTAGAGTTCAAATAAAATACCTAAACTAAATTAATCCTCACTTATAGAGTAGTTATGTTCATTAATTTACCACTTACCAAAATCTAATCTCATAACATCAATCAAATCAGGGTGTTGCGATTGCATGTTCCGAAGTTAGCCCAGGGTTAAATTCACTTCATCTTCATGGTAAAGTTAATTCTTGTAGGGTTCGGGATTTAAAAAATTAACGGATCATAATTAAGTGAATTTTAATTAAAATGAAAATGATTAAAAATATAGTGAATAGGTAGAGTTAGATATATTACACCTGTTAAAATATTTACTAAAAATAATATCTTTTTATTGTGTCTTTTTAATCAAACTTCATTTTAAAACTAAAAACAACAAAAAAATGAAATATTCTTCCAGAAAAAATCTTCTAGATTTATAAAATATAAACAACCCCTTCCATTTAAGTAGTTTTTAAATTTTATTCTCTTTTATTTTTAGAATAACTCTGAAAAGTTGTTTTAATTCACGTCCTCCTTTGAGAGACGACTTTGTTCAGCCACTCTGTTGCACCTAAGTACCCCAAAATTACACTAATCATTTGAGGGCACCCATGACAGTGCTCTTTCAACCCTACGTATTTGATTTTGTCATGTTGTCTTGATGGGGATGTCAATCGAGGAGGTATCCCTTGGGCATTGACCATTGACGTAAGACCAAGATCGTGAATGATGACCCATGTGAGGGTCTCTCTGTTGTGTTGTAACATAGGAGCCCCTAGTTGGTGCCTATGAATGACCAACCCTGAGTGGGTACATATGATCATTATAGATATGTTAGTGGGTGTTAGTATACAATCCGAACAGAGCATGTAATACTATTAGGATGTGAATTTTTTTCATGGGTTTAAGTATTTGGAAGAAACTTGTTTTTGTTTTTATGACTTCATTTATTTATTCTTGAGGTTGATATAGTGTTGAGATATGCTTACTATAACCAAACCTACAAGCATGATGTGACGAAGATAGTATGGCAGGGATGTTTAGAGGGTCTTACTAGGATCTATCCTTAGGAATTATTTGAAATGATTAAAAGATATATTGGATGATTATTTCAACATGAATTACATGTGTCACCTAGGATCTTTTTGTTTAGCAACATGAAGACCGATTGAGACATCGTGATTCACACTGTTGTCTATATGAGAAACCATAGATTCCATAGGTCACTAATATTCTTAGTTCTACTATGATCCAACCATGTAGTCTTAGGGATTATTTTGATAATATTTTTATTATTACAAACCGGTTAAAAGGTCATCCCTAGGACCCTAACAGTCGATGTTATTGATATTTCTTGTTCTTTATTGGGTTGCTCAAGACTCCTGGTATCTGACCATTTATATTGGTTACATGGTGTATTAATTTGGTTTTATAACTTCCCAGGATGTTGAGAATCATCCTTTAGTCATTACATATACATTTAGTTTGGAAATATAACTTGGAAGCATGGGATCTATCCGTGGATTCATTTAGCATTTTATTTTTTTCATTATACCTAGAAATGAGGGATTTCTGGGTTACACTAGGATCTAATATTTATTTGTTTTGAATGGCATCATGATGTTCATAGAGTGGCCATAAAAATATAAAAATTAATTTTTGGATTATTGAGGGCACATGAATAATTGTCAACAATGGTGGGGTTGGTATACTGGCTCACATGGTCATTGAGACGTAATCAATGATATTATAGCATTGTGATAATGTTAGTAATTTTTTAATATTATTTTATTATTTAGTCGATTATTTGATTACATTGATCATGGAACATGAACATATCATTGTTTATAATGGTTTGTAAAAGGCCTTGTTTTGGAATCCCTTCTGAGATTTATACCCATTCCTTCTCATGCTATGATTTCACATGGGTACATGATCATCACTCACATAGTAATTTTTGGTACAGGTTTGGGCTAGGGCAAGGGATCACATGGTTAAGAGAAACAACTCATATGATGTCATGATATTGGGATGGAGGTTAGTCTCAGTTTAGTCATAGATACAATATATTTTATTTATTTTGTACTGGTATATATATATGACCATCTTAGTGGGAGGTCACCTTCTATATAGCATGTTTGTTTAGGCATTTACTACATTTCATTTAATTTCATTCTTATTATATTGATTACATTAAGATTTATTTATTTTGTATGCATAATATTTTATTATTTTTAATTAATTATATACGCTGATATATGGATATAGCCTCTCTATGGTGACTCTTTAGACACTCACTACAAGTCGATAACCTCTTGTGTTGGGGGAGGCATACATGAGGTCTTATAGAGAACCACACCATAAAACTAGTCGAGTGGCATCCTAATTTGTAATTTTCACAATAGATCTAAAACAATCAACCCAAATACTCTTATTGAATCATTATAAATTACATTCAGGAGATGGTCTTCCCAAAATACATATCCTATAATCCTTACTGTGCTTTTAAAATGAGGTTACCCAACAAATATATGTTTGTTTTTTCCATTTTTTTGTTTCTGTAATTTTATGTAACTCCATGGTTCTAAAAACATTTTAAAACAATGTAATTAGTATATAAACATTTTTTTATTTTTTTCTGTTAATTATATATCCATTTCCTATCTCCTTCATATCCATTAGAAAATGATAACATCACTCATGCACATATGTAAACTAACACATCCACCATGAAATGCGATTCATTTTTAATGTCATATTTTTAGGGATGGTTATAAGGATAAATTTAATGAATATTTACAATATATTTTTGATTTTATAAAGTTTAATTACTATTTACATTTCCATCATTCGATCCATTAGAAATTGAAAATGTAGCTCGTGTGTATGTACAGGAAATCACCTCTCTATTGTGATTTAATTCATTTTACATCGTATCGTTATATGAATGGTTATAAATGTTTTTATAATTAGTATTTATGATATGTATTATATTATTAATATTATATATATGATTAAATCATTAACAATGTCCACATAATGGAACCTTTCAAAAAATATTCATTTAAAATGGACAATCTTTAATGAGAATAATGATTTTAATAAAAAAATATTAATAAAAGTATAGTAAGAAATTTCAAATAAATTATAAATAGTAATTTATGCATTAATATGGTTCTAAAATATATATATAATAAATCAATTTTTTTTATATATGATTTCAGAATAAAATAGAGTCAAGACTAGACTTAAGGAATGAAAATATCATACTATCTAATTTCTTTTAAATATTATATGTTGTAAATTTTCATTGATCGAAATTATATATATCATACACATTTATACCCATTTATTTTATTCTCCATCTATTTTAGTTAAAATGAATGATATATTTTTTAAAAAAATAATGACTTTAATTCAACTTTTATAGGGGATATTTTTATTCCATGTACGTTTTCATCAAAAAAAAATGGAATGTTATTCAGTTTGAAAAAAATATTGGTTAGAATGATTTTGAACAATATATGAATATTCATATATGTTTTAAGAGGAATCATCTTGTCATTTTTTGGAATGGGTAACATTTGATTTTGTACCAAATGTGTTAAAGGAATCCTTGTTTTAATTCTTTGTAAATAAAGCAATTTTCACACCATCATAACAATTTATTTATTATAATATTAATTTAAATATCTCCCTGGTTATATTAAAATAAAAATTTTCTCAATATTATGGGAAATTGAGTTTTTAATGATACAAAATAAAGAAGGTATTTTCACTATTTTCAAAGAATAGTTAAAATTATCTATTTAAGTTATTTTTAATCATTGTAAACATCCTGTAATGATATTTATACAAAATTGTGTATATTTTCATATTATTTCACCCACATTTTTCACTTTTCTTTCTTATGATAATGATTATTTAAGGATGATTCAACATAACTCACTTCTATCCCATGGGTAATTTATGTTATAATGAAATCATTTGGAAACATTTTTATTTTTCATGGGTTATGATATAATGAAATGATAAAATTCCTATAAAACCCATTTCCATTCAATAGTATATGATATGAGGAATTGAAAAATGTTCTTATTATATATTTTTTATACATAAGATTGTTTTTCATTATGTGATGTGTGGTTTATAAATTACATTTCTCATTAATGTAATGGGTAATGCTTAATATCTCTTGAGATAATATAGATGGAATGGGGAGTGAAATATTTTTATTATGTAACTCTAAGAATTATGATATACTTAGGACTGGACCATGATTATGGAAATGATTGAATATGTAGTGAACCTGATCCACTATGATAGTCTTGAAAATGATCCTTGACTAGGGAAATGACTTTTTATACTTATGTGTAAGAAAAAAATATATGAAATATGATTATGATATGTTATCAGTGATAATGAATGATTATTTATGATTTAAATACCTTGAGTATTATGTGTCTTATTATGGAAAATACTTATACCATGATTCAGAATGATTTTTCCATGAGTGACTGTGTATTGCATTCAGAAGTTATATCATCTTATCATACACATATTATTATATTATCTTCCTTAATCATCATTGAATGATATCTCTGATGTTTATCATTATTTTACAAATCAAGTAGCCATAACATTGATTAATTTACCTAGGTTACGGGGAATGATTTTTTTAATATTTGTATAAAAAATGTACTTTTTGGGAATTTCCTTTTGGTGGATATTGATGATCAGTTCCAATTAGATGATTACGTATCTTATCTCTATATACACTAAATGTTTATGTTTTTTTAGGTATGTGTTAATATGATATATATTAAATATTATTCTAATGTTATTTAATATTTATATATTTAAATTTTTTGGACACCTTAATAGGTATCAAATGATGGTTTATGTATTTTTGGAATTTGAATTATAAAACATTACTAAAACAATAGGGGATAAGTCTAAGTATAGGATGTCATCCAAAACATTTTGTACGGTGGATTTTGTGTGGTTTTCTAGAAATTAAATATTTTCTAAATTCCAAAATGTCTATTTGACTATGGTATAAGTTCACATATGTGTACACACCTTGAGAAATAAAATTTGGGTATCTATTTGATTTTATCTCTATGGTTGATGGGTGGGGTAAGACATCACACATGGATAGAAACTACTAGAGATATGTTTCGGTTAATTCACATTCTATTTATGAGCCTTTAGGATGAACTGTCAGATAAAATATATAAAAACCTATTATAAGATATAATGATATTATTTGAACATATTGTGTCATGGTTTGAAAGATTGAGTCCTAATTTATGAAAAAATAATAATGATTTTGGTAAACATATGGTTTATTATATTAATTTTTATTGTTTTATACTCAAAATAATTTTTTTATTCTATGTAAATGGATATATAAAAGAGGAACTATGTGGATAATGAATTTTGTATCCAATGTAATGAATGTATTTGTGAGAAAAGAAATGAACTGTGAGCAAGGAAATGACATATTTGGATAATTCTTAATAAAATATTTCAAATTACGATCCTATGAATTATCATATGTGAGTTTATAAATGGAAAAATTAATGAATAGGGTAAATTTAAGAATTATTTGCTGATAAAGACCATAGTGGAATAATATTCATCATATTACATGGTCAGAATGTGGGAAGAAGAATCATGTGAATATTCTCAAATAATCGTAAATGATTTTTTTGTGGAAAACTTTTCAATAAAGAATCTAACTTGGGGGAAAAATAAATATTTCAATTAAGGGAAATTTATTTCATCCAATTATACAACTAATATTCCAATGAATCATTTTTGGGTAACTTTAGATAAATATGTTTCAAATCAACAATTCCTTGTCTAAATCCCTGAACAAGGGTGGTCTTCGGTTTTCTTAATTCATAAAGTAGATAATGTGGTTATGTAAAACCTTTCCAAAACACTGTATTGTAGGATTTCTTGTTAATGTTTGTGAATATGTTTCCTATAAATATTTTATTATTTATTATTTAGTGGAATTTCATGTGATTTTTTCCAATGATTATCAATCTCTACATAGATCCCTTGTAATTTCTAGAAAATATAAATAATTGTTATTATTTATAATCAAACCTTGGTTGAATCTAGATGTGTTGATGGTTAAAAACATATAATGGAAATTAATTTCAATATATGAATTTTACTATGAATTCATGAGGGATATTTATTTCAAATGGTGTTTGTGAAAATAAAAATTGAAGATATTTCTATTGTACTTGAATATGATGATTTATTTCCGAAATTTTTAGTTAGTCTTCCCTTCATTCAGGAATTTGTGTCTTTAATAGAACACGCACCTGGAGATACATTAACTTCAAATATATTATATAGAATAGAACATGATGATTTTTTGGAATTAAATAAGAACCTCAAAGAGAATATTGATAAGGTATTCACATACCCTATTCTGTCAATATTGGTTATCATGTTAATTTTTTACAAATAAATATAGTTACCACTACTATGATATATATCTTATTTATTAAAAAAATATGGAAAAATCATGGATCCTTTAGCTTAAACCAAGTTCACAAGGCGTATGGGCCACTCAAGGCCTTCCAGCCAGTTGACTCTCAAGGCCATCGGGCCACCGTAGGCCCTTAGGGCCACCCCAAGGCCTTTGGGCCACATCAATGTTGATGTATAAGTCAGACTACAGTGGAAAAGGCTGCAGATGGGGATTGAGGGAATTCACATTCACTAGAGGAGAGATAAAAAGAATTGAGAGAATGATAGAGTTTGTATTTTCCATCTGTACCAGGTCTGTGCAGTATTGCATAGGATAGCTAGCCTACTAGCCCTGCGAAGGTGGAGTACTGATATCATGAAATATGCTTGGGAGGAGTAGTTCCATGTTGTTTTGCTGGTTGATTTCCAATAAGACCTACAAGTCATGGTATCTTATTTGAGACTACGAGCCTTGTAATGGATCCACATCATTCATTGAAAGGTGGATTATCAAACATAATAAAAAATGATTTCCTTTGGGCCATTCTGATAGACCCTGAGAAAAATACAGCGCCCTTTGAAAAACCATAGACCCTCCTTACATCTGAGCCTATTCTTCCACCAAATCACCCATATACATAATGATATGACCCTAAGAGTAATCAAATTCAAGAATTTCACATCCACTCATGAGATTCATTATGAACTCCTTTTATTATATATTTATATAGGTCTCACCTCCCATTACATTGGTCCCAAATTTTATGACGATCATGTTTCCCTTGGTCTCGAATGGTTAGATAATCCTTTCAATTTTTGTATATCTACCTCTTTCTCAAAATGAAATTGCTGAGATCCCTATTTTAATTGTGTCCCTACTTACTATGTAGGCTGGGACACCCCCAAACATATCCTCCCTTTGAAAATTAATACAAAAAAATGACCATAACTCTCACAATGAGACTCTTCCCATTAGAATAACTAATAGGGATCCTAGATAGGATTTTCAATTCCAAAACCATGAATATGTTTATTATTGTTAATAGAGGAATATATCTTCCAAGGGTCTACTCATACCCAAATATACACCCAATCCCCCTTCTCATCAAGTGAATCCTACATTTTTACATTCTGTCCCTTGGTATCCACTACCACTATATAGGATCCATTGCCTATCTAGGAAACAACTGTTAATGCAAGAGGCTTGGAAAAAATTTCATATGATTCTAGGGGATCATTTAATGTATCCCCTGACCTCGGTTGATCTTATACCATCGTATGTTAATCAGACAAATCATTACACAACATTTTTAATATATCCACAACATTCATTTTATAATTATTTATTCTTGATTCCATATAGAAGTGAATATTACTTTGAATCCTTTTTCATCAAGGGATCCAATGAGGGGGAACATAGTGCTTCCCTTCAAAGTTATTTTACAGAACCAATCACTATATGTTCTTCCCTGTGACCCTGATGACAAGTGTGGAAAGATAGTCCTGTGAGATTATAGATTGATAAAAAACCAGTCAAATATTTGAAAACAACCTCATATTTACATCTAAAATCATCCCCAAAAATGATCCAAATACATTCCTCTAGTGTTCTAGATACATAAGCTTCAACACAAATATTTGGAGAAATTATGTTACAATCGACATTGGTCCTACTATCAGAGAAAAATTATAATCCTTCCATGTTACAAATAATGGGTAAATTGATGGGTTTTGGATGGGGAGAAAAATGTTTTGGAAATATTACTCACTGCACATTTATAGGTTTATATAAATTTATTTGAAAATCGTAGAACCATCAAATTATATAGAAGTGAGACCTATTGTAGACTCTCATATCTCTAGACCAAGAAAGAATCAATTAATCCTCCCATGAAAATCACACCATCTTGTGATGTTTTTTGAGAAGACCCACCATCACCTAGTCCTGAACACCTCAATATTCTAATTTGAACCTATAAAAATTGTTGATAGAGGGAAATTGATGTCTTAATTGAGACACCATGTTATGATGAAAGAGACGATAGGAATTCATAAACTATAAAGTTTAGAGCACAAGCTGTAGAGTTCTATTTTGGAGATCATGAACCTCTAGGCTAAGAGTGATAGCTAGTAATAGTAGATGAAAATGTGGATTAGAAAATGGTAGAAATGGGAGGGTCCTAGTTGGGTTGGATTGAATATAGAGATATCTCACAACTATCTCCAAAGGAGGGGCTGATGTGGATCTATGACCATCCTCGATTCATGCAATGAAAAGAGAAATAGTGTCCTGATATGAGATCTTACCCCCAATATATAATAATAAAGTGATATAGAATAATATCCAACTATGATAAAATATGGTTCAACTAATCGTTATATTTAATATTGATTACACAAAAATATTTCTAATAAGAACAAGTATCATCTACCTGACATTGTTTATTTTTTTGATCAATTGAGTATAGGTAAAAACATATCAGTGAGTTAATCTTGATCTATATATCATGATTATTTGTCAAAAAGGAGAACATATCCAATAAATCATTTTTGTATAAATATGGGAACTATGAATATATATTGATTCCATTTAGAATTACCTATTCCCAAGTAATCATTATGGAATTAATGAATACTATCATTAGTGATTACCATAATTAGATTTGGTTAGTCCTTATGGATGGTATTATTATATATTACAATTTATTTTAATTGAATTTAGATAATTTAAGGATGGTTTAAATGACCCCAACGATAATGATATTTTATTCTATATTTAGAAAGTATGAATTTTAGCTATAGAAATTTCCATTATTAGGCCCTATAATCTCAAGAGATAGTATATAAGTAGATCCATCAAAGGAAAAAGTTTTAAAATAATAGAGAGGCCAACCACATCTATAGATATCAATAGTTTTGTTAAGTTTGGTAGACTATACTAATGATTTTTGGGATATTTCACAAGACTTCATAACATAATAAACGTGTTTAATGATAATGGAGCCTAGTTCTTTTAGACTTATTAAAGTGAATAAAATTTCATGGAATTTCATAAAGGATGGTTATTCCCCAATTCTCACACAACCCAATAGTGGATAAGGGGTTTTGATCTATTGTGATTCAAAAATTCAAGTATTGGGACACAATGTTATGAAGAATTATATGGTGATATCTTATTCCTCATGTTAATTAGAAAAACATAAGAATAATTACTCGACTCCTGATTAGGAAATTGTAGTGGTAATTTTTATATTATAAAATTGTGGAACAATGTTTTTAGAAGAAGTTGTTATATATATTAAATTCATAAAATAATTAAGTATATATTCGTAGAGAAATGTTTGAATATATTCTAAAGACGAATTTTGGAGAAGATTTATGATCCTGATTTCTCAATAAAATGTCACCCTATGAAGATGAACAAGGTGGATGATGCTTATAGTTAGGAGTACCATGCTAGTTTAGAAATGATAAAGATTGAAAGGGATCCAATACTATTGAATTTATAGATGAATGACCTCAAAATAATTAGGAAAGTTATAAAAAATATATTCCTCAATGACATTCATAACTATACCTCAATGTGTGTATTAAAGAGGTGGAGATGAAATATGTGCAACTAAAAAATATGGTGTGGAGTGTTCATAAGTTAAACTAGGATTTCAATGGAATTATATGTTTTGGGATATGATTATTTTTCCAATAGATACCATATTTGAAGATGGAGTTTTTGGATGAGGCTCATATTTCATCAGTATCTATTCATAATAGATGTATGAATATGTATAGTGATCTAAATGAGCATTTTTGGGAAAAATATAAAAATATATATTGCAAATTATGTTTCATGATACCAGGTATGCAAGTATGTAATGAATGTGATAATAAATTATTTGGATATGTTAAAACCATTAACTATAATATAAAATTAATTGTAAAACATAACAATGGATTTTATTATTGAAATACCCAATACATCCAAAGGATTACACTATTTGGTTTTATGTAGATTTCAATTGAATAAGGGATGATTCAACACTTGACTAGATTTTCATTTTATACATTAATACTATGGAAAAGTTTCATGGACTACCACATTCTATTACGTCTGATCTATATTTAATGATTACCTTGAAGTACTTTGGAAGTATTTAGTAAGATATGAATATGAAAATGGATATGAAAACTACATGTCATCCTCATAAAGATGTCTAGTTTAAGAGGAACCTTAAAACCCTTTTATATACACTGAGATCATGATATATAGATTTTAAATGTGTTTGGGATCAATGTCATTCCCTATACAATTTCTATTAGAACAATATCATTTAGTTAAGCATCCAAATGGGTCTTTATGAAGCACATTATGGTAGGAGGTGAAGAATTCTAACGTGATTGGGTGAATTTGTAGAATGAAATAATTTAAGACATAACATAGATAAGGGAATTGAATTTATGGTTATTTCCATTCAATTTAATGTCAAGTTAAGTCAATGTCGATAGAAAAGTCATGTTGACAATCATCAGGATGATATAGAATTTTAGGTTAGTAACAAGGCATTCAATTAATTATATCCTTGGATAAATATTATGAGTTCTGGAATGAATTGAAAGATAATACTTATGAAAGTCATTCCTTATGAGATTAATGATTAAATTTGGATGATATCTTATTTAATGGTGCTTACATTGATCCTCTCCTAAGTTCCTGATGAGTTGTATTTATTGTTTTGAAGAAATTATATATGATATACATAATATATAATTAAATCAGATTCCATTCAACTAGATCATGGTCTCTATTATGAGAAATAACTAGAAGGAAATCAATATCTAACAGGGACGGTGTTAAAGAACACGATCACTCACCAAGTCAAAGTATTATGGTGAAGCCATAAATTTGAGGAAGCTAATTGGGAAACCAAGAATGTGATGATGCAAAAGTATCCTTGGTTGTTTGTATCAGAGTGTTGAAATTTTGACTGATAAACTCTTATAAAATGATATAATATTACACCCAAATTTTTCATAATATATTTATCATTATCTTTTTCAAATTTTTTTGATACCATCCTTTACTCACAACAAAATGTTTAGACAAACCGCTATGTACTATTGAAATATTATTTTAAAATGTGTTTTTTGTCACCTAGAAGTTGGATTGGAGAATTTGAATATGAAATAATAAATTATGAAAAATATTAATTTATACACGTAGAACTCAAATTTATGTTTTTATCAACTTGTTATAAATGAAAATAATACCATTTAAATAAAAAAAATGATACGTTTTTCTAAAACCTGTTTTTAAGAACACTATGAGTTTCTATCATAATAAATTGAATTAATAATGTTTTATGTGTGATTTTATTTAAATTTATAGTTATTTTATTTATTAAAATATTTTAAAACTCATATAATGTTTTTATTATATGAATAATAGAAAAAAATTATGTTTTATGATTAAAAATGAATTTTTAAAAAATTGTTTAAATTGTTTTTTTGTGCACATATTTTGAATTGAAATTATATATCTAATAAAAATTGAATCTAAGAGAAATGGTTTCCATATTTTAAATTTTAAATTCCACATTGAGTAATGTGTTTTTTTATTTTTGTTCAATATTAATATTAAAAAAGGTAAAAATTAATTATTATTATTATTATAATGGTGAAAATTGTGAAATAGGGATGAATATAATTAGATAGATGTTAAAATAAAAAAACATGAATAAATAATTTTGTAAAGTTAGTTTCAAACCAGAATTATCTTTTAAATAAATTTGGGATTCATTGGTTCCACTGTCACCTGAATGTGACTTTCTGATGTTTTCATGTTATGTATATTTACAAGGGTGCGATTAACCTCACATATAAAAGGTAACTCCAATGTTATAATCTATAAACAACATGGGCCCTTTATATCAACCAATATATTCCAAATTACACAACCAAAAAAAATATTAATTACCTTTTGGTGCATGAATTCCCAATATAGAAATCCAAGAATGCCTATGGTACATTTCAATGCATGATATTTAATGAAATAATAAATGTTCTTGCCCATATTTTTCATGATTACTTATTCTGAAAACTCATCCAATTTTTATATAAAAATATTTTAATATTAGGATTAGTGTCTGAACTATTCTGATATGTTTTTTTTAAAATTTAATACCCATTTTCTATCTCTTTCTTGTCTGTTACAAAATCATAATGTCACTCGTTTATATGTAAAGACAACTACCTCCACAAAGAGATGAAAATAGTTTTTCTTTTACTCATTACATTGATGATTATAAGGCTAGATTTACTTAAAATATACTATATATATGATATATGTTTTAGTTTGGAATGGTATTTTATTATTTAAAATTATTTCATTCTATCAATCAAAATTTGAAAACATCAATCGTGAATATATATAGATTTACATCTCTACGAAGTGATATAATTCATTTTTTATCATCTATTTATATAAATTATTATGACATTTTTTATAATGAATAAATATTTTTATAATTGAATTATTAGCACAATATATTTTTTAAAATTGTGACCATGGTTCAAAGATTAGAACCATTGAACAAAAACATGTATTGAAAATGAATAAATGATCATTGAAATAGTTATTGTATTGTAGAATTGTTAATAAAATGATAATTGGAAATTAGAATGAAATGATACTCAATTTTTTGTGTTAATATTGTTCTTTAAAATATTTATAAAAAATATGAATTGATTATATAGAATACATTATTGCGTGTGAAGAAAGAAATGAATTGGGTTAAGATATTATGTTACAATTTCATTTCTTTTTACGAAACATTAATCTAAATATCTTTAAAGGAAATTTTTGTGGATATTATTCTTTTAAACCTTATATTTATAATTCTAGTATGTTTATTACTATAATATTCATGTAATATTGACAATTTTCTATCTTTGGTACTTTTAATTATTAAGAAAATGTTTTTAAGAAAACAGGCTCTTATTTCCCATTTAGTCATAAATTTTTTCTTCCACATCCATGTTCTTTATAATTTTTTTTAATTTCATTTTATATAATAAAATTATTATTTAATATCATTTTCAAACATATATTATTTTTTTGAAAATATTAAAACAATATTTTTATTTTCTAAATGAGGTACTTTGGAATTTCTACCAAAAGTGTGAATGTAATCATTAAATTATCATTTACTAAATGAAAAAATGTTTTTCATCAGAATTATTATTTCATTAAAGTATTATTTCAAATATTTCCTAGGTTATATTAGAATAATATTTTTCTGTCAATATTTTAGGATATTATACTTTTAATTGATTTGAAAGGAAAAGGATATTTTACATTTTTTTAATGATATGTTCCAATTATCTTCTAAAGTTGTTTTTCATCTATATCAATGTACATTATGGAATTTCAAGCGTCAATAGGGATATTATTTCATGATTCCATCTACATTTATATCTAAATACATTTTAGTAATATTTTATAACGATTCTATGGAACATGATTTTTTCTATAGGGTTAATTAACTTACGATGAATGCTTTAGGAAATATATTTATTTCCCAAATGTTAAGCTTTGATTAATTTTTCAAATCTATTTAAAACAAATTTACATTAAATGGTTTATTATTTAATTAAATGATAATGTGTTTCATGATCCTATGGCACACATATATATGGTTTTCATTTTGTGATAGCTGGGTTTGGAATTATATACCCCTATAATGATATGGGTAAATATGGGTATATAATGAAATAATACGGGGAGAAATGTGCAGTGAAACTAATTTATTAAGGGGATATATACATTATAATACTCATGGCAGTAAACAATAACTGAGGAAATTATGGAATAAGGAGTGAACCAAACCCACAATTGATGTCTTTTTTGTGATCCCTCACTAAGGAAATGATATTATAAACTTATGTGTATAACAAAAATCAATGTCCAATTCTTAAGATATGTTATCAAAGATCATGATTGATAATTTATTGTTACACACTATTATGAAATATTTCATCTTCTATGATAATTAATTATTCCATGAAACACGGTGAAATATCATTGTCGTATTGGGTATGGCTTTCAGATATTATGAGAATGTTATCACATCCAAATGCTTATACTATACTAACTTTTTATCATTGATTCATATCACTTATGTTTATCCTTAAAGTGAATATGATATCAGCCATTAAAAACTCTCAATTATTTATTTTTTTAATATTTTTTTTGGATATGGTATGTATAAGTAGAGTACTAATTGAGATGAACACGGTGGGATATGCAAAATATCATTCATGAGATAAGATTTGTATGTATATAGAATGAAATAAAACCAAATAATTATGTGTTTAGGGTGACATTGATTTTGATTTTCTAATAATCATATAAATTTTTCTAATATTTTTTAGTTTAGGTTTATGTCACATAAAATAATGAATTTATGGAACTTATGTTAATGGCTGACATGAATGCATAAAAAATCAGTTTTTAAGGGATTATAGAATTAATAAATGAATTGATATTATAGGTAAATATAGATTTTATTATTATCAGTAAAATAATATTAAAACCACATAAATTCCCCATTATTACATGATATTACCATTACATTACATTCTATAATCATTCATGACATCATATTACAACAATATCTATGTTAGTGGAAAAACCTATGAAAATAAGGGAATGTAGTAATTGTTTAATATATAAGAAACTTTTCATTTATAATGACTATATAACAATTAAATATAATTTTTTTTTTCAAATTAAATATTTATTCATTCAACACATCAATAGAACCATAATTTTAAGGCAATAATAAAATTTCACAATATAATTCACTTGGACGCAATAGTCCACCAACACACATTTGTGGTGTTTTTATATTTAAATGGTTGAAAATGGAATAAGATAAATGATTATTTATTATAAAATTATCATTATTATTTTAATTAATTCAACTTAATTTATTTAATCCATCTTTATTGCAATCCATGTGAGGTAGTGAATGAAAAGAAAATATGTTGTTTGTGGGGTGGTAGTTTACATGTACACTTGAGCGATGTTTTCATTTTCCCTCAGATAGAATAGAAAAAAACTTATTTTGTCCACAAACATAGTACAATTTTATGAAACTAATGATAATTATTTTTATTATATTAATATTTTTATATTCCCTTTGATTGAATATATGGTCTCTAGGGATGGGGTGTCCATTATCAAAAACGGCTTAGTAATGTGTTTTGGAGACTTTATAGAGGTATATTTTTTGAATTATTAGATTAGATAGAACTCAAATAAGCCATTATAAAAGATAGTTGGAGTCTCCTTTCATAATGTAAAATCAATGATATCTTCCCAAAATTTAGGTCATTTAGGGTCAATAATATGTTTCTTAAAATAAAAATTGTAACATATATGAAACATATATTCTATTCATTACCTTTTATCATCCCAAATGTCTTATTATATATTTTTTATGTTTCGTAAATCAATTAATAAATTATTTTTTATTAATAAATATCTATAAAGTCCATTTTGGGACTATTCACATTATTAAATTTTAAAAAAATTATGATAAAAATGATTTTAAAATATAAAAACATAAATCATCACTTAACATTAATAATTATCATTAAACTCATTTAACACCATAATTAATTCAAACACTTACACTTTTAATTTTTTTAACTTATTTACAGTATTTCTACGGAATACAGAAGTGATACATCAACGCTATATAAGAATTTAAGATAATTATAATGTTGTTAAAAATTATAAATAATTTTATTATAATAGATTTATGTTTTCAATAAATATGAGTTATATTTTTTTACCACTCAGATGTAATGGCCCGGACCTCTCCAGTCGATTATTTTGTAAAAACGTTTTTTTATGTGGTCAATGCGGCGAACATCAAAAATAATAATTATTATTAATAATAAATGGTGACGTGTTAATAAATTTTTTTTGGGGATTTGTTATAAGTGTTATACTAAATAATTATAATAATAATGTTGGTTTTTTTATAGATCTGGTAATAATGATTTAATGAGAATTATGTTTTGAATTAAATGCAATGATATTTGAGATATGAGAATAAATTAATGATGTTATGATAATTGTGTAAAAATAAATAAATAAATGTTTAAAATAAATTTGGGGCATGCCAGAAGGAGAGAGAAGATGAAAAATATAATAATATGAAATAAAAGGGGAGGCGCACCAACAAAATAAAGATTGGAGAGAGAAAATAAAATTTATTGATAAATAAATATAATAGAGAGGCGCCACTTTTTGTGGGAGAGAATCTTGGGAGAACGAATTAATAAAGATTGGAGAGAGGGAGGAGTTATAAGATATTAATGGGAATAAAATTAAGTGTGAAATAAATAGTAAAGGAGATAATTGGTGATGAATTTCCAGCGTGAAAAATGACAAATGGTGACTGATTGGAGTTAGAGAAATAAATAAATAAATAAATAATAAAATATTGTTATCATTTTTTTGATAATAAAACACTTTTTTCACAATAACTTCTTCGTGCGACCTCGGTTTCATGAACCGTCAGTGGCAGTGCGACCCTGACTACGAGACGAAAATTATGAGTCCAATATTGGATGTCTTTTTCAGGTTTTCAGATTGGGTACCCGAAACGCTCATGAATTAATAGATTTAATATTGTTATTATTACGGGATCTTGTATCCAACGTATCTCCCTCATACGGTATCGGATTGACGATCCGTCAGTGACAGCGTAACCCTGAAATTATGACGGTCATTTTAAGACCATTAATGAGCTACTTTGATGACTCATGCCTCGGGTCAATGAAACACCACATATTGATAGAATTATCATTATTATTAAAACGCGTGGAAACCGCGTGACGTGTTGTGTGTTAACCAATCAAAACATGTAACGTATGTACAGTCACATCGTGTATTCATTAATGCATGCTGAATACGGATTTACCTATTCGTAGCCTATATAAGAACGAGGTCATGTTTTATCTTCCATATCGATCATTTCTTTGTCGCACGATGACGCTCTTGGATGATCGAGAAGTATTCCTCCCCTAACTTCTTTGTCCGAGCTCCGAATTACGATCCGTCAGTGGCCACAGGATCGTAGTGAAGAGACGAAGCTTCTAAGCCCGGACTTGTCACCTTTCCTTCCGACCTTCCTTCTCCAGCTTCCTTCCTAGGAGGCATTTTTCAGGTTTGGAAAAGGCAGAGGACACCGAAGGACATCGTCGGAAGCGACGAGATCGGTACCTTTTGAGGTAGGGGTTTACCTTCGTCTCTCTTTTTGGTGCAACATGTGTGGTGGGATATTTTTCATTTGTTCCATGGGATGCAGTTGAACTTTAAATAAAGATAATAACCGGATAAAGAAGGGTTTGGGGTTTTGTGCTATTTCTATTGCCTTCCGGTTTCATTATCTTCTGATTGTGATTTTGGATTGAAAGGCCTTTGCCTACTGAAAATCAAGGCCGTTGGTGGCCTTTGCGTGCGCAATTGATATCTGAATTGTTTGTGGTTGGTTTTGTTAAAACATGGAAAATGGATAAGCATGTAAAGACTGGCTGATTAAATGAGAATTAAAACCTTGTGTGATCACCCCGATTGAACAAAGTTGGAATAATGAACATGTTGGTGGTTTGGTTGTTTTGTGGAAAATGCCTTTATTTATGAAAAGTGTTTTCATTATGAAAAGTGTTTTGAAGTAAAAGGTGTTTTCAAATGCGGAAATGTTTTGTGTGTGGAAAGGGTTTTATGTGTGGAACATTGAAATAAATGAATGATGGAATGTTGTATGGCTGTGATAATCTCTTGTAAATGAAATGGCATGTGGTTGCTTGCGTTTTACCTAACCTTGGTTGTGGATGGCAGGGATATGTTTGTTAAAGGTTTTGTCTGGATGTTAGTTGCCCAGTAGTAATAATTTGTTAAACCATTGCATGAAACATGAAAACCTAAATGGGGTTGGGGGATGATTGTTTGGTTGTTGATGCATGCTTCGTGGTAGCAGTGCCGAGGCACATGCTAAGTTTCTCTTTTTAAGAAGCCATAGGTTGGGCTGTGTGTTTGGTATATGTATATATATAATTGTATCTTTGTGTTTTGTCGCACCCCACCCATGTCAAGCACCTAGTGCCGAACACTCCCATTTTATGGGAGAGGGTGTTCCCCCTTAGTTACTAGCTCCTTCCTTCTCCTTCTTCCATAGGATATGATGGCTTGAGGTGACCTTACACCCAAGACTCTTCGGGTAGGTCTCGGAGGCTGTGATGGATTGAGGTGACCTTTAGCCCAAGACTCTTCAGGCAGGATTACCGTTCCCAAGAACCTTCGGGATGAGGCCCAGGTGTCTGCGGGCGGGTTAGTGGTTGTGGCCCAAGTGTGTGCGGGCGGGATGCGTGGTTTGGCCCAGGTGTGTGCGGGCGGGAAGAGTGTGGTAGCGTCAGGACGTTTGCCGTTAAGAAGAGCAGCATCTAATTAAGTGGGAAATGGTGCGGGGTACCCAATACTTTTGTTCTATATATATACTAAACTTGTTTGTGTTACTTGGTGACTGTGACCAGTGAGGCTGGGTGGATAGTTTTTCCTTGTTTGTTTCTGGTTCTTCTATTTTCTCACGGGACCTTAGGGTGTCTCCCCACTTGTGCACGAGAGCTTTAGGTTCTCTACTGAGTATACTTGTATTCTCACCCTACGTTGTTTCAGGTTTTCAGGAGGACTACCAGGGTCGTGCGGGACCCTACTAGTCAGGCAGTGGGAGCTGTGCAGTTGCTGTTTTCTTGTTTTTCTTTTGGTACTATACCCACTCGTACTTTGAGCTTATTTGTACTTGTACCTGTTTCAGTTTATTTATACATGCATATGGGACTGGTTTGGGTTTCTTTTAAGCACCTTTGTTCTTTTTCCTTTTTGGTGGTTGACTTGTCCAATTTCCGATCCTTACTATAAAAAGGGTAATGCCTCCCATGATTGAAAAAAAATAAACTCATACCCTTGGTTCTAGTCGCCACCCCGGGGCCTACTGGAGGCGGGACTCGGGGGTCATTATCTCCCTTTCACCATTGCCAGCTCAGGAGGGGCATCTTTGATGGAAGGGGGTCGTGACATCAGAAGATATTTTTATCCTAATAATGATAATGATGAAGTATTAAATGAGTGAAAGTGACAGTTTTGTAATTATAAATATTATAAAATAAATGAAATGTTATAGAGAAATAAACTAATTAAAAATAGACATATTACACAATATAGTATATTCTAGGGTCTAAATACACTCATACAATCAAATTTTAACTTGGTTTAGTGTTATTTTTGAACTCTTATCTAAATTTGACCACCTAATTAACCATTTTAACCCTTTTTGTGGTGACACATTTTTATTATGGTAACTATAATTTAGGACAAAAAAATAAAATAGAACATATTTCATAACTTTAATTAGATTATTTCATATATGAGATCCATTTAAAACAATTTTAATTTATATATGTGGTATAAATGTCTTTTAATATAAGTATGAAAAAGTGAATGAGAGTCTATTTTTAAAAACCCACAATTTTTAAGCATAAAATGGTATATTCAAAAAAATCATGTGTATAATTTATCTCCCAAATATTGATTTGAATACAAATAAAACAATTTGTGTTATATATCATTAAAACCATTTAAATACAAACTCTAACCTAGTAATTACATAATTTAACCAATGTGTCAAATACATTTCTTTTATTAGAAGAAAATATTTCATAGGATTTAAACTATCCCAAATTGATTTCCAAATGAAAAACTATATTTTTTAAATTTATTATTTTAATAATAAAACAAATATTTGGTATTTCATTTTTTTTTAATAATGTTCTAACTCATTACTATATCAATATGATGTCAAAAAAGTGAATTTATTTGAGAAAATAGTGTTTTAACTGATTAACAAAAAATCCACTTTTCTTGACAATTCCAAAAACATCATCCTATTGTATTTTAAAAATTATGAAATGAAAAATTAAGTTATTTTTTTAAAATTATAAATATACAATTCATAAATTTATCTTCTAAATTAAAAAAATAAATAGAGAAAATTATTTTTTGGAAAAGTGAAATTTTTAACATTAAGTGTTCTTAATATTATTTCAATTAAATTACATTTTATATAAATGACTTAAAACTGGTTAAATCATTAAAACATTTCAAATTATCATAATTCTCATTTAAATGTGATCAATTTAATTTTTTATGATATTCCATGTAACACTTTTCAAATAGTCCACTGAAAAAATAATTTTTTACATTAAATTATATTAATAATTTATCTTCAGAATGTAATAATTTAAAATTGATAACTATTTTTTATGTACTATTTATTTTATTACTCTTATAAATTTTCTAATAATGTTATTAAATTATGTTTTGGATAATTATTTTTGTGTCATATAAGCTACCGAATGTAGTATTATTTAAAATAATATTCATTCTAAAATCTCTATGTGAAACATTAGTTATTTAACATTGATGTGATCAAACACATAAGGGTGATCCCATAAAAGTTGATGGGTATTAAAGTAACAATTTATGGGATTTAAAATATAAAATTCTAGTAAACCATGAAGGTATTTTCTCCAATCAGGACATAGATATGTTCATAAAAGTGATAGATACATAATTTTGTATGATGCAATAGGGGAAATAACTTTTGATCATGTTGGCCCCTAGTCTGTAGAGAGACGATTCTCATAAATGGTGGTTCCTATTCCTTTACAATCACAATGGGTTGAAGGTATAATGGGATTATTTTATAAAGAATTTTCAAGAAATATTATATCACATTGACATTAAAGGTTTCAGAGATGAAGGAGTTACTATCACTTTGGTAAGGGAGTGTGAGTGTATGAGTTCTTGGGGAAAAATTAAATATTATAATTTAATATAGCACTAAACTCTTCAAAAATGTGTTAACAGTATTGATTTGGTTTTAGGAGGGGTTGTGTCCCACTATTTAGCATCATGACCCAACATTTATGTTAACAATGTTTCTGGAAGTGAGAGAATATGTATAGGTGATTGAGAATATGCGTGTACAGTTTTAGTCATCTTGAGTCTGAATTCATTATCACATCCCATTAAACAAAGCTAATGATATTGGATCTTAGAAATTATTATTGATGATGATTTGGTCGTTAGAGATTCAATATCAACTCCCCTCATCCATCTTTAGATCGATTATTTTTCATGATTATAATAATATTTTAGTCTTGTGGTTTTTTTCATGGGAATTCAATGGTCATTAATAGTTACAATGACCAACTGTTGTTGATATATAGCATCACATATGATATCATCTTCAGGTTCATCTTCATCATTATCTCCATGTAAGACCTTATCATTAGTAGGCGAATTTGGATTGTAATATAATTAGAAAAAAGGATTAAAATTGGATATCTATATCACATATCCTATACACAATGATGTGGGGTAAATTGGGATCAAGGATATGGTTGTTAGAAGGGTTAGTGAAGTAGATAATTAGAGAATTATCATCTGTATTCCATGTAGATTCTAGAACTATGTCGACCAAAGAATATTTGAGGTAACATATTCTTATCCATTACGTTATCTTATAAAATTGTTGATTTTGAATCATAAAAAATCATCAAAATACCTAATTTAATTTAAAAACTATGATTCAATTTAGAGTTTCTTTGAGTTCCCTTTATGTTTTATACCCTTATTAGTGGATAATCATGTCTACATTATGTGTATCATGGTGGGGAGGTGATGATGGGGAAATATCAATCACGATGTAATTTCTTATAGCTCTAGAAAATACAATAATATATCATTCATTAGATGGATTAGTTGAACTATGTGCCTGAGGTTATTTATTTATTATGTATTATTATTTATTTATATGATATAGATGGCTAATGTATGGTGTTTGTTGAGGAAAAAGATCACTTAATGGGTTATATATTTATAGGGGATTGGATTTATAGACCCTATAATTATTATTTTTTTAGTGTATATAATTTCTAAGAGGGATTTCAAAGGTGTTACAATGTATTGAGGTGAGTTTTTTTCCATTTAATTCTCACAATGCTATTTTAGGCGGTGTAGTGATAGAAATTTTGTGGAAATTATTATTGTGAGGGAATTATAGTTGTTTTGATTCATGTATGGAGGATTGAGCCTGTTTATTGATTTGTGGGGGTTGATAATTTTATGATTATATAGACCATGTTGATTGAAATATACTGGGTAGCTATTTTGGTTGGATATTTTCCAACAGAGATTCAATATATAAAGTGGGTGACTAAAAATACAGGAGATACCAATTCTATTGGACATGATGGCACACATATTAGGATTTATCGGGTTTTGGGACACATCATGTATCCCTTTATGAAATTAATATAACACTTCACTTGTTAAGTAGGCACAGTATATTTTAAGTTCCCTATATAATGAAGAAATTTTTGGAAACACCCATGGCACTGACTGTGTTTGAATGTAACGGATTGGTGAGGTTAAGGGCATGAGCGAGGAGGCAAAAAACAATATCGGTGTCACCATGCCATAATTTTCATTATTTTAGGGAAATATAATGATTGTATTTTTTCAATATCATTTTGGATTGTCATAGTGGATGAATAGAAGGCCAAAATTCCATGAAAAATTATAGAGTGATAATCATAGTGTTGGTCAAAAGGGTAATGTGTTGTTTTGAAAATGATCATAATTTTGGGTGATGAGGTGTTTAAAACATCAGGAAAACTAGATATCTCATTGATCAGTGGTACAAAGGGTATAATGTGATTCACTATCATATGAGGGTGGTGTTTTGGGTTTCATTTATAAATACAGGGTCTAATTGGATTTGGTTGAGATTCTAAATTCATCTCTTGAACCCTAGACGAACCTAGCCCATTTACTACAATCAATCCACCTCCTTGAGCGTCTCAATATCTTGGATTACAATATTGGAGATCCATAGATCATGGTACACTCTCTTCTTATTGTATTGATAAAAACAATTTATATATTTTTCTATGGATATATTCCCATAATTTATGTTGATGTATGAAAAATATTTGATGGTGTAATTTTATAGTCATGCTATAGCGTTTATTCTTTTATTGTTGGTTGATCGATTATTCGCTGTTCTTTCTAAAAAAATTAATATTCTAATCTACAGATGGTACTCACAATATATAATTTTATTTATTTTCAGTCATGGACATGTCATGATTAATATCTTTTTGTAGTAGTGGAAACAACATTATTATAGATAATATGATATGTTAAGGAGGAATGAAATGGAATTTCGTTATTTTGTTTTATATTGATTTACTTATATTTATATTGAAAACTTACTTTTTATATAATTTGTTATCATTTTATTTGTTATTGTTGTTAATAATGACTAATATACTATAAATTTTATAAAAAATATATATTTTGAATTATGTAATTGATAATGAAAAATCCCAACAAATTAATTATCATTCATCCTAAAAATTTATTAAATATAGAATTTATTATTGAATAAAGTCTTTGATTTATTTATATCATTGGATAACTGTTGATTATAGGTAAAACAAGTTTTTTTAAAGAGTTCATAATAAATTTACAAATTCTAGGTGTTAATGAAATGGTAGTTCACAATAAATAAATATATGGGTTTCATTGTGAACATCCTTATTTTTGAAAGGCCCAAATCCATTATGTTTATTTCCTTAGATACCAAATGAGGGTTTTATGCTAAAAATACTTTCATGGATTTTTATAATTATTCTATGATGGTAGATACTTCATGAATTTTTATTACCAGGCATGGTTGGTGAATTTGATGAAACTGGTGTGACATGAAACAATTGAGAGTGGGGTTTGATTGTTATTTGGTTATTTTTTGATTTAATTTAAATGGTTGGGTTTTAAGTGTATTTTTTTATAGCTTCTGACTAATTGATGCAGTTTGTCTCTATGCACATATAGTTAACTGATGGTTTTGGTAGAATATGATGAATCCTGGAATACAAATAAATTATGGAATGATCTATCAATTAATATATAACCCATATGATAGAGTATTATTGATTTAAAAATTGATAACTGGCCTAGGATAATTTGGACCATTGGATGGTTAATAGAAAATACAAGAAGATAATGGGTCCTGAATTTTGATTTATAGTATGTTATGTGAAATAATTTCTGAATGTAATGTAACTAAATGTTTGGAATGGAATTAATAATAGGATGAAAATAATGGGTAAATATCTAGATAGTTAATTTAATGAAATGCAATTTATAATTACTAAAAATAAGTTGAATAAAAATGTTAATGACTTCACATTATTTAGATCTAGTTCCTATAAAATTATGGTTGAAACAAGATATCATGTGATATCATAACTCCAGTAGAAGTATATTTATAGGTATTTAAACATATTTTTGTTGTGATGGATAAAATCTTTATTTTTTTATTTATTACACTTTACCACCAGAGTTAGTAGGGAATGAAGAACCCAAATTTTTTGGGGTTGTTCTACCTAACATATATTTCTTTGAAGTAATAGATAGTTGAAATCTCTATCTCTTCTACAATTCCATTTTCTTAAGTATATTATGTGGGAATACAAAACATACGGTGGTTTAGAAACGTGGTATGGAATCATGTTTGTTGAGATGTATCTAAATATTGCTACAAATTTATGTTCATGAAATAATGGATTTAATTTATAATATATATTAAACTTTTGTCACGAGGGATATGGATTACCCGAGATGTACAAGAAAGAGATATTTTGTCTTGATGCACAATTTATAATAGATAGCCTATAGTATATTCCGTACATCTACGTGGTAATGGGATGAGATGATAATGTGGTTATGATGAGATTCATGGGATGAAGAATGTTTTTATATGACATCCATGTTTTTTGTGGGATGGATTAGGATAGGTATGAACACATAATGTGATCAATTGGAAATGAGAGTGACACACTAGTGGAAAAGATTAACTATGGTACCTTTTAACTACATATAATTTTTTTATGGATATTCTTATTTCAAGGATATAATTGGTGAGAAAATTCAGGTGATGTTAGGAAATAGACTTTCCTAATTAGGTTATATGTTGGTATAGTTATTTACTGACTAGGTTTTAGTATGATTATATCACATTTAGAAAGAGAGGATTTTGGGAGGATCCTAATGAGTATAATTCTATGATCACCTAAGTTATATATATATATATATATTAGATTTGGAGGAACTGGTTGGTAATCTATATTGGAATTACAATCTTGGCTGGTTTTTTTGGAGGAATCAACTATTATGGTCACTACCTTGGTTTTTCTTTTTCTTTTTCTATAAATTATATTTTACATTCATGTATTAGTATTAATTATGTATTTAAACATGGATTGGATTGGAGGAATCTCCTTTTATCTCATATTCTGTAAATTTTTGGAAGGTGTGTGATACCTCCCACTTTTTATTATATACCCTTGGTTCTAGTCACCAACCCATGTCAAATTGAAGGCATGATGTGGGTGTCATCTCCCCCTCATCATTTCTAGTGTAGGATGGGGACTAGTGGAGTGGAGATCATGATAGACTGTTATTAGACGTTATGGTTTCTATATATGATGGAGTTTGGAAATATGAACTTGTGAGGATTACAAGGTTTTTTTTGAGAAACCATGTTAGATGGACTTGGTATGTGATTAAAACAATTTAATTTAGTTAGGGAATATTTATTTATGGACCCTCATAATCCAAATCAAGGACTATGAAGCTAAATAATCCTAGTAAGATAATATATATTTTTTGAAATGATTGGACTTAGGTAATTATAATGAATATTTATTGAAAGTTCTTTATTTAATATTTTCATTCAATAGGAAAAAGGTCAAATGTCAATTAATTAATAAACCTTAAATATCCCATATTCATGATTCAGGGAATCCCTAAAATTTTTTATCTTCAAAAAATGTATCTAGGTCAACATAACTATTAGTATTATATTGATTATATTAAAAATATTTTCCATATATCATCATATATTTGAATTCACTAATGAATATTCTAGGTGGAGGTTACTCTAACATTTTCAAAGCTAGGTTATTAGAAAGTACCAAGGCTCCGTTTCAGATCAAGATACAAGGGAATTGTTAAAGGTGGTAGATATTACCTTCAATTTGATTTGTGCTTTGGTGGAGTTCTAGAATTCAGTTTTCCGGTGATGTTTCTAGGGGATTCTTGGTACTGGTGGGCATTGTTCCTTAGGGATTGTGAGGAGAAATCTATTTCATGAAAGAACATTCAAAATATATTTCAAGAAAATATTCATACAAAAATAACGAATGAGGTTTACCATCAAGAGATTATAACCCCTCATCAGGGGTGTTCCAATATGTGGGATTTTAGTTTCCAATAAAATAACCATATAAGTTATGATTTAGATTATCTAAAAATTAAGGAGGATAAATTGAGGCATTTTGGAGGTACATTTCATCTAATGATCCAATTTCTGTTACCCCAATTTTTATATTATATGTATCCTAAGGTTATGGTGTGGCCAAATGTTAATGAGAGGATTCTCCAAAGGACAAATCATCTCCAAAGGGGAGTAATCAACATTCTCTACGGTGAACATTTATGTAAAAACATTCTTAGTATCTAAGATAGAATAATTTTTAGATAGTGAGTTGGTTCAGTTATTATTGTTATCATTTCAAAATAGCTTTTAGTTTTCAATCCTTGTCCATTGGGATGAGAATATTTGTTTATAAATATTGAGTTCATAACAATCATATATGAGAGCGCCTAACCATCCTTGTTAGAAAATATGGAGCTAGTGGCCCTCTTCTAGCTCAGTCATTACAACAGTATCCATTGCAGTAGAAAAAAAAAGATGGGTGTTTTAATGGATGAATAACATATAGATGATAGGGTCGATAAAGAATAGCCATGTGATTAACATTATCCTTAGAGATAGTGAGTAAATCAAGACCATGAAGGTGTTTGTAATTATGTTTAGATAGGTAGGGGAGTTATACATGAAAAAAATACATGCTAGAGAGTTTCTAGAAAATAGAAATACATATAAAAAATGATGCACTATATATTTCATTTATATGTGGTTTAATGATGTTTTTATTCACAATCATTGATCTCCCTTATTTCATCCACCCTATTCCATGCATAGAAACATGATATTGATAGGTTTTCAGTTATCTTGGTTTTTACTATACTAGTTGGAGGTTGAGGAATCTTGTATGATGTATTCAAAGATTATGAAAATATTTTTAGTAAGTACCACTCTTGGGGATATTTCATATATGTTTAGAAACATCCATAAAATATCATTCATATTATTAATTAGTTTTATTGAATGTATGTTTTGTGTTTTTATTATATAAGAACATTATATTCTATGAAATTTATGGATAAAAATATTTTTTTAGTGAGATATAACCTCAAATAGGTTGGATTGATTATGATTCCTTATCTTCCTTGATGGTTAGCTGAAGATGAGTTCATTAGAGGTTCATCCAATCATGTTTCCCATGGTATTAGAGGAGTACCCAGATCTCATAACAAATGAGGTTGTGATATTACACCCTTGATGTCATATCGAAATAATGATAGAGGTTTTATACCACAACATTTATATATCAGTGTCACTATATATGATAGAACCATTGAATTAGTGAGAGTAGATTATTCACTTTTATGATCCCTTATATAGATATTTAATTTCACCTATTATGTTACCCATTGGTGATTCAGTTTATGTATGGATAGGTAATAACATATTTTATATATGAGTATTAATTAACATTACCTAAACCATGTTATTGTGAAGAATATCTCTCCCCTCTCACATATTGATGATTAATTCAATCAGTTTAAATGGGACATTATAGTGATCCATTCTTTTCATACATTGAAATCACATATTAATTTATTAATATTTATTTTTTTATAAAATGAACTATGTTATAATCTTATAGGTTCGGTGCCTTTGTAAAAATGAAAACATAAACAATTGGTTCAAAAATTATCTACATCAACTCCCTCTAGGTTTTTGTAGATCACAAAATACATAGAAATATCATACATAATACATTTCATTATAACATATGGAATTATAATATATGGAAATATGAGATAAGATTCTTAATAAGGGTAAATAAGTGAGATAACAATTTAACTAGATTCTATGGGTTTGGGAACCATAGAATGACATTCAAAAACCAAACCCTGCCCATGATAGACAATAAATGTTTTTCTATGAATAAATCATGGATTACTAGAAGACATGAATCATTTTGGAAACAATGTTCAGGATCTACTAGAAAATAATATTTGCATGAGAAATAAATTTTTAATATAAAATTAATATTATAGTATTATAAGCATGTATAAATAGGATCAGGTTCACTCATTAAGTAAAGGAAATGAAGTCAGGTCCTCTCATAGACTTATTGACCTAGTTGATGGTCCATGTATAAAGATATGGGTATGAAAGGTGGTCCAATAATAACCATATGGACATGAAAGAATGTTCATGTATCACATTTTGAACATGAAATCAATTTCACCAATAGAAAAATTTACACTGAGTTATACACCTTCACCCAATCTCTTGGAGAGAGATATAAGTCCGAACAATCACATAGTCCATAAATTTTGTTCCAAATAATCATAAAATTGAAATAAAATCAATTTATATTAAAATAAATGGGTTTCATAATCATTTCATCATAGAATAACCTATGGAAAAGAAAAATTGCTATATAAAAATTTCATAATTTCATCATAGAATAACCCACAAATAGGGAATGAGTTTCATAAAAATGTATTAATCATAAATTTAAACCATATAGGCCAAAAATGAGGATGGTATCATTGTATCATATTTCTGAAAATGTTATACGACATCAAATAATTACATCATAGATGAAAACTAATTTTGAAATATCACGGATAAATTTTTTTTGATGAAAATATCCTTTTCACATTGAAAAAACATTTTTAAAACCTAAAAACAACCCAAATATAAAAGAAATCATTTTATTTTAAATTAACTATTAAAATATTTAATGTAAGCATAAAATAATTGAGTGATCATTATGGTGTAAAATTTTATTCATGTCATATATAGTAAAACAATGATTCCATTGTCTAAGTGGGGGAGATGACACACTTTAATTTTAAAAAAATTAAATTGTGTTACATAATTTTAAATATTAAAAAAGGATCCAAATAGGATAGTTATAATAATTCAGATTATATATGGTCAAAATGTGATCCTAAATTGGGATTTTGACATGTTTTTAGGTAATTTTATCATGACCATTTTAGTTCCCCCCTCAGAAAACTTGATTTGACATTAATCATAGTCATTTATTTTTACTATTTCTACCAATCATTTGACAAATAAATAAATTGAAATTTTAATATAATAATAATTTTTAGGATTCAAAAAATTTAATAATATTTTATAAATTCCCTTAACTAATGTGAGAATTTTTAATTTACTATTAATCCTGCATATATAATGAAATAGATATTTTCTAAAGAGAAACTATTCATAAGTATGTAATGTTTTAATATAAAAAGTGAACATGAGTGTGATTATTGTGGACTAAATTGGTTTAATAATAAATTAATTTTATTAAATTTACTTTTAAAATATTTTTAAACATGTTGTAAATTTTTAATTTTATTAACAGAAATGGTTGTTTTAAATAAAATCATTATTATCTCTATTCAATGAAAAATTAATCTTTTAAAAAATTTCTAAAAAATTTCCATAAGAGAGTTTTGACATGTTGATTGAAATAATATGTAAGGTTATTCAAATAAATTTTCGAAATTTCAGAAAAATTAATTTTATTATATTTTCATTAAAAGAAATGAAAATAATTTCTGGATATGTAGTTATTTTTAAAACATATAATGAATCTATGAAGAATTGTATAATTTTTTCAAAATATTTCTTTTAATCATTTTTATATAAATTTTTAAAAAATTATTCCAATTAATAAAACCAAATTTAATTTCTAGGTGGTCATGTTGAATTAATAATATTAATAGTTTATTGTGGTTCCAAAAAACATAGTGGGGTATGTCACAAAAGCTATCTAAAAATTTAATTTATTTAAAAATAATAATATATCATCAAATATATATATTTTAGAAATAGATGTTTCTCATTGATCAATTTGTGGATATGATATAATCAGAAATTGGTGACGAATGTGTATATCATGAATACTACATTCAGATGTCATTATCAGCATTATGAGTTAGATATAATATGTGTTGGAGTTTCAAATACTTTAGATGTGTTCATGTGATCGATGAAAATTATGTTCTATGAGATTCAATATCAGTTATTGGTGGTGTTTATTTATGACGTCTTTATATTTTCTATGTGCACAGAGGATAATTAAAATTATCTTCAAGCTGTTTTTTGTGTCCTTCATTACTAGTATCTATTCAATAAGTTATACAAATTTAAGTTATGGGGATGTGAGGTCTTTTTAATGGTACATGTTATTTTATAGTGTTTTTTTGTCAGGTATCCATTGAAGGTTGATTTAATCATTTCTTGGGTAGCCCTAGAAAATATTTTGGTGTCCGGTATTTTCCTTTGAATTTTTATTTACTATAAGAGGTATCTAGCCAAATTCTTCCAAATTGAACTCCAATGTGGACCTTTAAAAGAAACCATTATATATTCCTCTATACTGAACAATTCTAGGCTATTTTCATGTATTTTATGGAGAATATATTTATTGATCTGGTTCATCAATTTTTGTAGGAGGGTGTTCTATTTGAGTTCTTTTGTGATGCCTCACAAATTATTTTGGATTGTGGAATAATACCATTGAGAGTGGTTATCTCTTATGAGAAATGATATTTTTGTCCTCATCAATGTAACTATTCTAACCATAATCTTATGGTTAATGTGATTGTTATTTCGATTATTTTATGCTAGAATTAACTCATTGGTGAGTGATTTGTTGTAATCACATATTACAAGAGTTTGAGATATGTTTTTTCACCACATGAAAATAATATATGGTAGTGATGAAGGATGGAATATTGTTGAATTCTGACTTCATTAATTCCCATTAACAAGAAATAGAGAATATTTTGGATGATACATTTAGAAGGAAGTCTCGCAGTGGTATTGTGTGAGATCCTATAGATTTTAGAGGGTGTTTTAGGAGTATTAAATGATACATTATTGTATGGGTAATTTGATGATAAAATGAGTTTTATTAGATTAATGTGTTGTTTTAATTAGAATGGTAAGTATAGGATTACCATATGGGATATTTCATGTTTGAGTGTTTGTGAAAAATATCATTTTTTGATGATTTACCTAGGGGATATTTTGATGACGGTATATGTATTGTGGTATTTTAGTATAGGATCTTTGATCCTTCCATGATTTATGATTTGCTTCTTCATGATTTCCATAGTTTTTTCTTTCAGGCATATCCTAGTAAGGATATGATTTATAGTGCCTTATGAGTCCATTTTTGTTGTTTTAGTATAGATATATTATTTACCCTGTTTTTCTCTCTAGTTTGTTTTTCCGTGGGACGATGGCTTAGAAGCACTTTCATAATGATTTTACTTAGATTCAAGATTTTCCTCAGTGGATTTTTGATGACATCTTGACGGGCTTCATCATTAGGTTACCTCGATCTCGGGTAGATTTGTTCTATAATATGAGTCATTATCGACTTCTGGATAAAGTCATCCCACTTCGTAGTGCATAAGGTGTTGATCATGGGGTAGGTTTTGTTGAGGATATATGTTAAGGAGGTGGCGTAGTGTCATGGTGTTCCGTTGATCATTATATCTTATTGTGAAAAAAATTTCACCTCTATGGTTGGGTGAGTTCTCCATTATTATTTTGGATCATAGTTACTCTTTAAAACGACCATTCATCATGAAATGTTTTTTAGATTAATAATTCTATCCAAAATCTATATGATAGGTTTCATTATTTCATTATAGATTTTAGAGGTTCATGGAAGTGGAACCTACCCTGTTGGAGTGTAGTTATAATAATATTTATCAAGACACTGTATGTATAACTCTCTTTAACGTATTTTATAATTGGCCTTACCGATCTCTATTGTGTGTGACCGATGTAAAATATGTATCTATTATTGGTCTGAAATTAGTTTTGACCATATTATAGATAGTATAGGTGTTCATTAATGGTATCGTTGGGTCATGAAAATCCTTATTTTGAACATAGGAGGAGGCCTCATGGGTTTAATATTAGATATCGTGTGTTCTGTATGATATCTACTCATTGTGGTTAGAAAAGTATTAGTAACGTGATACGATTTCTCCCTAATTTGAAGGACTTTTTAATGTGTTTCCACGTATTTTAGTTTTGGCATGTTTGTTAGCACTACCCCCAAAAAATAATCTACATTCATGATCACTTTTATAATTTGTAGCTTCACCGAAACCATTATAATAATTCCAATATCAATGATTTACGAGAACTAGATTTTAGAGATTAATTTTATCATTTAATAACAACCTATTTAGATCCTATACCATTGTGAAAAAGTATATTATAATAATGATATACCTTTTGTTCATTCCCTATAGTGGCATAGTGGTTTAGGGGAGAGTAATTGGGAGTGATATTTTTATGTGTTCTCAATATCCCATGTTTCCTGGATATTAGAAACCATATTTGAGATTCTTTGAATGAAATTATCTTAGCTTATGAGATGGATGAGTTTCATGGTTGTGATCTCTTAACTCAAGCTATGTTGGTAGTTTTCCATCCTTGATATAATATTGATAGTTATCTCATGGGGAGAGGGTTCTTTATATTCCCTTCCATTCCTTCATATTTTTTAACTCTTGATTATGAGAATTGTTTGAGAATTTTATGAGGTAAGGGCCTAGATTTCTAGACACCACGCTTTGGGATTTCAAATGAATAATGGTTCCATCAGAAATTTAAAAGGTATTTTTGAGACTTGATAAGAGTTGCATTCATCTTTATGGAAACCATATAAATTTCATGGGTGTGGTGTGGGATATTTCAAGTTCATTATATTTTTCAGTAATGGATGGTCATTATGAAGCCTATTTAGAGGATTGAACATTGGGTAGTCGATTTTAAGGTCAATGTTTTTGTGTTGGGGTGCACAATGGAAAGTGAAATGTCTAACGTGGGCATTTTGTAGGTGGTTTACATTTTTTGACACCCCATTATATAATTGGTTTGTAAAAATATTTAAGAGCATGTTTTTAATGGTGTTGTGGCATATATATAAGGAAGTGATGCCAATTGTTACTTTGAAGGTCTCCTTGTGGGAAAAGGTGAGACCATAATGCCCATTTTTTATAGTAAGGGTGTAAGATGAGTTCTCCCTATTAGAAATAAGATTGAGTGAATTCTTAGGAAAATGGGATTTTCAGTCCGTGAGGGAATGGTGTGGTTAGGCCCATGAGTATTGGGCAAACTTTTGAGAAAGAGGTCGCCATGAAGAGGTCCTTAGTGTAGTGAGGTGAAAAAACAAGTGACATTTTTCAACACCATTTTGGATGTCTATAGTGGCTTTCCTCATAGCGAAAATACCATGAATTATATCATGGTTCATGGAAGGGTTCCAGCCAAAAGGGCGAAGATCAGTTTGTATAACACATTTGAATTAATGAGATAAGGTGTTTCAAATATTAGGAAACTATTTATCTCTTCATGCAGAGTCATCACAGACATAATGAGATATACTATGTTAGTGTGGAGGATTTCTAGGAATCCTCTGTAAATAGAGGGCCAGTATCCCCTTTTTTGGAATTTTTTATTCATATCTCAAACCATAAATGGTCTTTCATCTCACAACACTTTAGTGATTATCTTATCAATTCTTAATATATATAGTTTCCTTCTTACCCTCTTCTCCTCATTTTTCCTTATTCTTTATTCTATTTATAGGATTGTTTGGGATTTGTTCCTCTAATTTTTGGTTGAGGTTCTAGAATTACATGATAGTGTCTTATTGTGGTTTGGTTATAGTGGAATTTCCTCTATTGGTGGTTGTTCCTTGGTTTTCATTTCATTCTTGAGGAATTTTTCATTATTAATAAATCATGAGGATAAAATATGAAACATCATTAATGAAATTACAAGTGGAATACAACTAATAGTAAATTAAAATACCACAAACATTAAATCAATAACAATATTATTTTCAATGATTATTTTCTTCCCATTTATTACTATGGAAGTAAGTAAAATAATTATAAATGTAATAAATATTTACATCATGAAGTAAAAAAGGAGAATGACTATATGAATTTATACTTGACCATATATTAGAATTTTATCTGACCAGTATATATATATATATATATATATATATATATTCATTAATGATATGGTCTAGGGATATATGGCCATTAGAGTGATGAAGGTCTTATATGTGGTTGCAAGGTATATGAATGGGAAAGAAGTGTAAATGAAAAAAAAATAATTTCAAAATAAAATAAAAAAGAAAAAATTTAATTAAAATATATTATTATATGTAATTTTATAAATTAAATATTATTAAAATTATTAAATAAAATTCATAAAACAAAAATAAATATTTTAATGCATTTGGATTAATAAAATTATATTTTTATAATACGGATAACAATTTTAATATGATGTTGTTAAAATTATTTAGTATTAAAAATTGAATTTTTTTAAATAATAGTCTTATAATTAATATCTATTGTTTTCTTAATGGATTAAATATATCAATTTTTCATGATGAATCTTATATAATTATATAGTTTTTTTAAAAAAATTAATAATAATTTTGTTATTAATTTATTGGAAATTAGTTTGAGAAAACTTATTTATTAAAAAACATTTTTTCTATAAAATTTGTTTTTATGTAATTTTTCAATTTATAATTTTAATTTTCAATTTTTATAAATTGAATTATATTAAATGGGCTTCAAAATTTTAAACAAAATATATAAATTATGTAAATATGTTATTTTCGTTTTTTAGAAATAAAAGTAGTTTTACAGGTAAAAATTGTGTAACCATGTTATAGGTAAAAATTACATAAACTGAGTCGAAAGCGATTAAAATATTTTAAAACCTCACATATAAATGTTTTTTAATGGAATTATTGACCAAACCATATTCCATATACAATATTTTCAAATTTTATATAGTTTCCTTAGAAATGACAACCTTACACCGTATGGAATGAATATTTGTGGAAGTGAAAATCCAAATATTCCTATAAAAGGGCCTCCGCTACCCCGACCAAAACACTTATACTATTCATTTTTCTAATGAATATATTCATTGTTCACCAATACAAATTTTTTAGAAGTCTTAGATCTTATGGTTCCCATAAGGAATCTTAAATCATTAATTCCAAAGTTACTCATGTCGAGAATGAGAGAATTCATCATGTTATTACAAATGTTAGTCCCTTACAGTTTCAATTTCTATATCATCTACACTATTTCTAATTATCATCAACCTTTTTTGTAATTTTAAATAAAAATAATTATACCTGTGGTAATAGGAAACTATTATTATATAACTACTAACACTTACTCATTCTCCACTATAACATGTTCTTGTTTTGGTTGGTTTAACCACTCAAAATAATGACATTATTGAAAAAAAATATTTTTAATAATAATAAATATAAAAACAATAATATTGCTAATATATGATATTATGGATTAATATATTTCATTAATATGTTTTGATAGTATTTAAATAATACTATATTATTATTATAACGTAACAAACGGTTAAAGGTGAATTACTCGGAGGATGTTCTACTTGTATTCTATTCTCACATACCACATATATAATTCACATGAAAGGCCCCGGGGATACATGAATCACTGAAAAAGGATTCCTATACCTTTAATACTCTTGTAATCATAAACATTGTACAAATAAATAGGGACCGACCTCAATATTTCATAACTTTTAGAAAATTTTGAATATTACTAACATCTTATGTGGAGAATAAAGATTAACTCACACATATATGTGTAATGAATGATTATAACTTATGATTATAATAGAGAATGTGTATGGATAATTTTCAATATAGATATTATTAATAAGGTTAGTACTAATATATGATAGTTTAAATTACACCTATCTTTGCCTGGAGTATTGTAACAAGTTTATTTTTAATTTCACATTGAAATTATGATTCTTATCCAAAAATTTACATCTCGTGAAATTATATAATATTTACCTATAAAAATATATATATTTATCTCCACTATTTGTCATGATTTTTTTCTATCCTATTATTATTTCACATCCTCTATAGTTTGTAATTATCCCAATGTAATTTTTGAAAGTGAAACAAACATTACATCAAATTTTACATCATGAATATTTATCCTCCATGTCCACATTATTTATTCAGATTTATGTATATCCTTCTCTATAATTCAATTATTTATGAATGTGTTCTTTCAATTTTCATGATTTATTTACTTAATAAATCTTATTTTAACATTTATAGAATGATAATTTTCTATAATGTTTGACTTTATATACAATAGTGTGAAAGGAATCTATTTTTTATAGATCTTTATGAATAAATCATCCCAACATCATCATTGGATTTCATTATTAAAATTTCCCTCTATGATTTCATATTTTTCCAAATAAATTTCAAATCTCATTATCTTAAAAAATAACGTCTTAAAAGGACTGAAAATTTAAAATTGGATTTCTTCTTATTTTTGGAGTTATATTTTAATGGTCTTATAAAATTAATTTTGTTTTCTATCTCAACATCTTTAAATTTCTTCATTAACATTCATTTTATTGACGCATTATGCTATTTTCTTAGGGATTTTTTTTCTTAAAACACATTTAATTTCATGGGTTAATTAATATATGAAATAATTTTTAATTTTTATAATATCTTATTTTACACTTATTTATGGTTAATCTGACATTCTCATCATAATTCACAATCATGTGACCATGATGGTTTGGTTATGTCACCTCAGGCTCGCCTCCCAAAACCCTATAGGCTACCCAATAGAAGAAAATGCATAAATAATATATTTGGAAAACTATATACCATTTATTAATGTTTCCAAAAAGAGAAATTAATATAATAAAATATTATAAGAAATAGAAAAATCATAAAATCAATATAATCCAATGGACAACCCAATAAATGGTCCAATGAATAACCAAATAATGACATGATAGATGATTGTAACTAAATGTCATATTTAAATTCATTTAGATAATAGAATAATCATACTCAAATTAAATACCCCATAGACCTCGATATTGAACCCTATGTTGGTCTCATATCAATGATCCAACACTTGTAGCAAGAAATAATACACAACAGGTTCCATTTCAATTGTCAAATCCTACATCCATTAAATCTATCTAGCTACTAAATGTTGTCTTATCCATGCCGTGATTACAACTCATTATGTCAGCACCATAGTGACTAAAAAATTCTACTCTATGAATATAGTAAAATAAATAAAGAGAGAAACTATGATATTAATTATTAAATTAACATTTCTCATGTAATTATACCATTATCCCATTAGCTCTAGGATTACACATGAGGTCATTCATACCAACTTTGGATCCATGTTGGATATCTCTGTCTAATGGTGGATGCTCCTATGTCATGATGGATCAACCATTTTTGTAGACGATTCCCATTTAGTATCTGAGTCACATATATATAATCCTAAATAAAAGTCTCATCTCCTAGAATATAATAATCCCCCCTTATGTCTAGGAATTATCATCTATGGACATTGAGTGAAATTTCACCCTCTTGAATATAGTGACTATGCAATTTATCCTCAGTTAGACTGTAACCATGCCCCATACCCTTAGTAATCACTTCTAGTTCCTTTACAAACCAAACACAAGAACAAGTCTCTTCAAAATAATCTCTCAAAAGTTATGTAAAATTATTTCATTAAGAATCAATCATAATAGAATAAATCTTAGAACAGAATGCTAGAAAGTAGTTCACATGACCAAATTCAATGAAGTAAAATATGTCATCAAAACATAATGTTTAATTCATCCTATTACCACCTATTTATCCATTCCGATTCCATAATCTTGCTATTTCAATTATCACCATAATTACTCCAATTCTCATTACATTTTTTATTTATCCCTATGGTTATTCGTGTTCTAGTATAACCCCATCTCACCATAAAAACATGCCGTGATGATTACGTAAATTTTTTAAAAAAATTATCCCTTTTGATTGTATCACAAAAAACCACTTCATTTTACATATTATTCCAATTCATATTATTAATCCCTTAATTACTCCAAATTTCAATACGTCTTGGGGTTATATGATCAAACTTACCAAGTCTCAACAAGGATACGAGTTGAACCACCAATTGGATGGATGCAAGTATTATTCTCAATGATAAAGGAACCGATGGTGTCTAATGGTAGGTTTATTTATGTGTAACACCTCCAGAAAAAAAAATTATAGAGTAACAGTGTTCGTACATACTATGCGCTAGAGAGAACACACATACTAAACATACATTGTTGAATGAACTGGAACATAAGGTTATGTTCTAGACCACCCACCACAGAAGAAGAGAAGATATTGACAATTCTCAACATCTAATGTACGTTCAAAATTCTCCATTATTTCATTCAATTACTATAAGGACAAAATTAATCACAAGAACTATAATTCTAAGAGAAAACAAAAAATATAGTTCCTAGAGGGTTCTAAAATAGCATTTTCGAAAGGATTTTAAAATAAGAGAAAATTGTGCATTATCTAAATTCATGAAATAATAAGAAATAATTGTTTTCAATCCCTCTAGATGTAAAACGTTAATGATATAAATTGGGGATTTATGTAATAAATCACTTCATTCCACCGTAACAAAATCCTGATTTATGGAATGAAACCACATAAAACTGATTTGAAAATGTAAAAAGGAAAATATAATGTAAATATGTAATTTATTTCTAAAACCTAAAAATTTAAACCATGAATGGATTTACCTGGTTTGGTCACCAAATGACCATATTATACAGGAAATCCATGATGTAAATATATTCTCCACATAGAACACACTCATCAACCTACAACTCCTCTACCACACTTTTCCCATATTTCCCAAATCATAATTACCATGATTTAAATAATAAACAACCAGAGTCAATTTTGTTTACCTTTACTTAATGAGAACAACACTTATAAATTATGGGATCATACAACCCCTCCACCATATTAAATATTATCCTCCATATATGCTCAAATAATCTAAGTGATTATTGGATAATATGTTTTCCCAATGTGTATGCATATCAGATTCCTTCTCCTATGTCTCTACTTGAACATTCCCATGACTCCATTTCACCCACACTAGAGGAACAGTATTCCCCCCAAAATTCATAATCCATATCGCATGATTTGTATCACATTCTTCTCATGAACTCACGAACATCCATCTTGATGTCATAAATATATATCACGTGAGAAGGGTAAATGGTAAATCTCTAAACCTCTGTCAAATGAAACATAATTTGTAAAGAACTATATATTTTTTGAATGGATAAACGATTTGGAACTATATTAACCATCTATTATATCACTAATGGGCCAATAAACCCTCAAACTGGCATCCCCTATTTCCTAATACAGAATTTATGAATCCTATTTAATACCATAAGTAGGACATGATGAACAACCTCATACTCTTGAGGTCCACTATGATGTACAATGTATGACTGTTTTGGATCTTTGGAGTCACTAACTACATTCTGATTAATTTGACATGATCATATGTCTCCTGCATGAGGATTTGTCCGACAATTAGTTACCCACGAGTCTTTTACCATTAATGGGTAATGAAACATATAATTCAATAATAATCATCAAAAGGATCCATTTAGACCAATTCATGATATCTATTATTATAAGAGAAGACCAAAATTTATAGATTCTACAAAAAAGAAACACCAAAATCAATGACACGGACTCTCAATGTGTCCCCTGGAATTTGAATAATCCATTCATTTTGGTCATCAGTATAATGATGATAGGATTTTCATTGAATAAACTATGATCCATAAGCCATTGTGGGACCCATCCTGAATGGATAAGTGATATAATGATATCAAATTGAAATGATTACACTTAGAACACCGTCAAAGTAGATATATCTCGTACATGTAGAGACTTCCTAAACTATCATCTGTGAAAGTCATGAAGATAAGTAATATGTAGAATACCTTCATTAGATGATCCATGACCATCCATACTTCATCATTCTTGTGAGGTTTCCAAGGAAATCCTATCAAAAAATCAATAGTGATATCATACAACTTCAATTAAAAAATTCGAGGAGGAATCAATAGCCTAATAGACCAATGATGTTCAGACAACACATGATGATATGTGAAACATTTCTGCATGAAGCCCAATATCTACCTTTTCATTCCTCGGAACCAATATTATCTATGGAGATATAAATACATCATCTTCAGGCATCAAGGTAACGACAATTTAGAAGCATGAAAGTCCCTCATCAGATCCTCGTGATGCCACATATGTATCGATAAATGGCTATGAAAAATAATAAATTCATAACTACTAAGATCCCATCTTAATGGTTAATCCAAACCAAATATGTTAATCATCTAATTGAATACATTTTCATTAGTTAACTACTTTATATTGATTTTGTCATAGAGCAAGGGTATAAGTGATGTCGATTTCATATATATACAATCTTGAGGATCCTAAATATATTTTTTATGTCATCAAAGAGTTTAATCAACCAACACTCATGAAAACACTCCCTCATGACATCTACCTACAATTTACATATAAAGACATCATAAATGAAATTTCCCTTTCGCGATGTGTAATCTAGCACAATGATGGATTATTTTTGATAATCAACCGCCTCCTTTGCTAAAGAATATGACATCACATAGAAATTATTTACCAAAGGCTCTAGTTTTCTATGTAAACACCAAACCTCCAGCCCAAAAATATTGTGTCTCAACCATATCAGGGTGTGTTCCAAATAGCTAACTGAATATCATGAGTATGATAATTCATCTCATGATGTCTTAATTGTTTTGATCCATAACAAACCACTTGATCCCCCTATATCGTATCTTATCAGAGTATGAATCTATATGCATCATTGTATATGTTATAATCCCTACCCAACATAGGAAATGTGAGAATAGGTGTTGAGGTGAGAAATCTATTCAACTCTGTAAATTATCCCACACAATAATATGAAAAAAAAATCTTCACCCCCTTTCATTGACATCCTGAAAATTGATTCCACCAATTGAGATGATTCTTCGATGAAATGCTAATAGCGTAAAGTTAAACCCATAATGATCTGAATCACATAGATATTGTTGGTTTTCTCCCAATATTCACAACATGAAACCTTATTTGGCTCCACTAAAATTATTACCTCTATAATAACATGTCCTATGATGTTAACTTCACCAATCTATAAAGTGCATTTGGAATGATGGGTTTAAATTCACATCTCTCCCAATTTACTAAAAATTATTCTAAGATATTGGGAATGACCATCTTCATATTGGGTGTAAACCAATTTTTCTTCAATAGAAACTAACATACAATGACTTAGTAAATGACATATAGAATTCATCAAATCAATGATACAATATTTCTGTTCATCAAATCCGAGAAAATCTCCATAATCTCTTACAGGATACATCTTCTTCTAAATTTAGTCTCTACTATGTCAAATTGTGTCACCCTCAAATAATGGTACAAAAATTTCAAGCCCATATTGTCAGAAGATCCTGAAACCTCTCAGATAATCGAAAATTTCATCATTGTGTTGAAGGGAATACCAGTTCATGATCTTGATGTAGTTATTTCTTCACTAATCGAAACATAATTGAAAAATTCCAACATCATCATCGTCGAGAAGCAGTATCTCATCCTATGGAAAATTACAAGTACTTATGAATACATTAGATTATACATCATCCAAATAAACTTTCTACTAATGTTGTACTACTACAACAATTCTATAAGGTGGGATAAAAACAAGCTCAGATCTCGAATGGAATTCAATCATGTAATCAATCTCTCTCTTGGATTATAATCTAAATAACTCTTTAAGAATGATATATAGAAAATGGTTCACAAATAAAGGAAAAATATCATGTTCCATTTCTCCATAATCCAAATTAAGGACATCTATTAGAGATCTAAGTCATTCCATCATACACTAAATTGATCCGGCTAGACCATCCTGAGGATCCCACTCACCTCGGTGTGAACCTCTTATGAAACACTATATACCAGTATACATAGGGGTAGATGAGCCCATCCCAAACAGTAGTTCCTATCCTAATCCCCTACCACTACTTTATTAATTAAATATCATATATACCCACTTATTGTGGCATAATATTGAATCAGAATGGCACTCTAATAAGTAGTAAGGACATTGTGGGACCATGTGGCCCACTATACACCATCAAAATCAGTACCCCAAACCATAGTCCTATGATGGAATTCATGGCCCCTAGATAATCTACCATCTAATTATGGAGAAAAAACATTCATAGTGACACTTCTTTCAACTATAAGAAGAGATCTAAGATCCCCCTACTGAAATAGAATGGTAAACACTTGGGGCCTCTCGTAAATTGCTTTCTGTGATGAGGACATGCTTCATCCTCAATGAAATTATGCTAAAGAAACACGAATTCCCCAAAAACGTAACCATATATCAAATTAAATCCTAAAAAAGATGTCCATATAGACCTGATTTGTTACCAAAGAAGTAGTGAAGAGAAGTCAGTTAGTAAATAATATGTGATATTCCATAACTGACATGCCCTTCTATAGAATGTGTATGAACTCACTCACCCTCTAATAGGTCAACATACCAAGAAAAAAGAAACTCAGGATTATCACCACAAAATCCATCACGGTTAACTCCCCTTGATTCATGGACTATACTAGGATATCCAAGTAACTATTATCTTTTCCTAAAATCATGTTAGCAGCCAGATTCACTCTATCGTTTGTGGGTGTCCTGAGGTACTTGATGATCATCTAGACTATATCATTCCAGAACTCATCTTTATAGTTCCCTACCACCCCATTTCACATAGGAAAATTTTGTATCTATAACTATATCATTATTTGAATCATAAAAGGTGTGGTTTGATCTATCTCCTTCTCTATATATCTCATGAAAATGAGGATGTTGTCAAGAATACAATATTCATTCAGATCCTGGAGTGTCACATGAATTTTTGGCTCATATTCATTAGGACTGAGTTTTTTACAACACTCTAGAATATTATTTCAAACATTATAAGGATAAATTTAATCTACAAAATCATCATACTCCATAAAAAATAGGAAAACATAAGACTAATCTCAACATGTAAAATAAATAGAGAATCACATTCTCAGGTTTCCTATGTAATCAACACTACTAATGAAATAGAATAAAATAATAATTTATTCATGTTTTTAATTTGTATATCAAGGGATTTTATTTCATTCTTCATATGAAGATATGTCATATGCCTAAATGATGTCCATATAATGAATAATGAACTCTAATATACATCTATATCATCCCAGCATGATTTGTGCATACTAATCTCATGATATCCTATCCCAATAGTAATATATCATAAAATAGTAACATCGCATAACAAGATAGTCATCCATGGTGAAATAACATCAAAACGATTACTAGAATATAACATAATGAACAATACCATCACTAGGAACTCAGGGTTTCCCCCACACATAGGTAATCTACAATGATTGATAAGATAAATACCAATCCAATACAAGTACAAGTCTCATTTCCAAGATCCACTAAAATTAATGCAATAGAAATTATAACTGAGCAATCAAACAACTTTGAATCATCCCATTATCGATTCTCCCTTAGGTGGATGGCCCGGAATAACTACCCGACGGTTGGCAGGCTGCCCCATATTCCATTGGATTCTTACCCATAGCGAGGGATTAAGGAATATAGTTGGGAGACTATACATCTAGATTATGGATTCATAATAGTGGAAATAATATAATAACATATTATAATAAATAAAAAAACAAATAATTATTATCAAATTTTAATCCCATAAATTTATCCAAACTAAAAAACCAAACATCAATAAAATAATGAAATGGACGGATGAGTGTAAATAAATGTCCAAATGAAATTTAAATAGACAAGAGAATAAATAGACTAGAATAAACAAATCCAAATACCATTTTCATGAACCCCATGTATGTCTTCTATCCATGATACAAAACGTTTTTCCAGAAATAACAAAAAAAATGTCTACTTCCATGTCTGAACCTACATCCCTAAAATCTATCATGTTACCAAATATTATCCCATTAATGGAATGTGTACAAATTAGTAGGTTGATAACATGTTTTTAAAAAATAATTATTCTGAGAATATTATGCATCAACTAATAGAATATAAATGAGCATTTTTTAATAAATTAATAAGGATCATCTAATAAACCAACAAAACCTCAAATTCTAGGTTGAAGGATGTGTTCATCCAAACCTGCATGAGATCCTTTCAAAATATCTCTATATAAGTGTAGATCTCCCTTTTTCACAACAAATTACCCAATTCAGTCTTAAATTATCCAAACATGTATGAGTCACATATATATATTCTTTTAAAAAATTCCCATCAATCTATAAAACAAGAAACTCACCCACAAGAATCCATGAAATATCTTTCTCAAAAGTCTACTGAAAAATTACTCTTAGGAATCATGTGATTGTGTAATTTACTATCAAGTTGATCGTACCCATTCACCATACAATTATAAAACAAATTGTATTCCTTACTAACCCATCACAAGCACACTTCTTCATAAATAATGAAGTCAAATGGCAATGTAACATCCATTTTGTAGGAATAAATAATTACATAAAACATCTCAAAAAATAATTCTCTTAAGCAGTTTAAATTACCCAAATCAATAAAAAATGTCTTCAAGGAACATTATTCAAATCATATAATTATAGTTTATCTTTCCATTTATATTTCATAAGGTTTGGATTACAATAATTATTATAATAACAATAATTCCCATTGTATTAATCACTATGTTCTAAGGTATTTAAAAATAAAGAATATACACACCTCTCCATGTAAACCTGAAAGGGATATTAAAAAAATTATCTATATTTTTCCATGTGATTCCATTTCGAGAAATCATTACAGTTCATAGGTTATTCTGATTTATTTTTTCAATCTAACAATTAATCAAAATTATAATATATCTCTGGGTTCTAAGATAAAACAACCCATTTATCAATAGGACCCCCAGTTACAACACCAATCCGGAGGTCGTATGTCTATGTATCAATGAGAAAGTATCTGATGTTTCTTTATGTGTGTAACTTAACAAACATAGAATTATCCTATTACTTATATGACACACATGATGTTTCTACATGATCACATATTTTTCACATACTTAGATAATTGATTAGATAACCATGTATAAGTTCTAGACCAAACACATTAGAAATAAAAGTAGATTCCTGTAGTTCTTAATGATCGAGGTAAATTAAGGTTCCTCTTTCCATCCCTTCCACAATGAGAAAAACATAAATCCTAATATTTGGAATACCATGATCCCACAAGTCTTCTAGTTCCAAAATGATTATCTAAAATTTTTCTTGGATGGGATGAAAATCAAAGAGCTATTTTTTTGTCTAAATTCATGAACTATCCCAAATGAGGGTTTTAATGTTTTCTAGTCATGGAAAATGTTAAATGTAAAAGAAGGCATTTACATAATAAATCCATTAATTCCTACAAATTCCAAAACAATTAACACCATGATTTAAGGTGCATAAAAACCAGTTTTACTATTTTAAGAGGATATTAAGATATAAAATAATTATTTATGGATTTTCCTTGATGAATTTATGGGGTGAAAGGATATAGAAGGGACTTCCACAGAATCCATGTTATAAATTGTAAATTTATGTAGTCAATCTATTCTGCGCATAGAACTCATTCCTCCACCTCGATCTCATCTGAAACACATAAATTAAGAATCCAAAATACCATTTACAATGAAACAAATGAAAAACAACATGAATATATATGGTTTAATAAATCCTACAGAGACACATACCTATCAAGGAATAGATCTTCAAAACTCACCATCATATTACAACTCATCCCCATTCTTTACTCAAAAGTATCTCAGTGGGTATCATTGAAAAAGCATGTACACTATATCCACAAATCAGATCCCCTATCCTAGGCCTCATATTTAACACAAATACGATACCACTACAGTCACACTAGATGATCTATCACCCCTATATATACTTCTCACTATAGTCCATAATATGAATATTATTCTTATTATAGGATGAAATAACATCAAAATCAACATCATCAACCTATATCATATGAGAAGGGTTAATAATATATGTAATAATCTATAAAACATGAGTCACATCACGAATAAAACTATATTTCTATGTGTGGGATAAATGGTATGCCACTATACCAACCCTCTTCACTGTATCAAACTACCAAAAAAATTGGAACTATCATTCCTTGTTTCTTGATACAATGATTCACCCTCCTAGGTAAAACCTAAAGGAAAACCAGATGAACAATCTAAAACACAAGAGTTTTCACTAGTGGTCATTATTTTATTTCAATCAACTTGGGTTGGTCACTCAGTATATTCATATTAACTAGACCATGTATGATGTCATCTTCATCGTGTTTTTTCCAACAAAAACTAACTCACATACCTCTAACCAAAAAAGAGGTTAGCCTCATGGACATTCATACAATTCCTTGCATGTATAAATTTAGAAGGAATCATGGAAATTGTTATTAGATGGAAATTTCATGAGTGATTGATTTTAATCCCTTCAACAACCAAATTTAAAGAGATAGAATATCAATATGTCTTCTAGGATATGAATCATAAAGTCAGATTAGCAATTATTTTATGGATGATATAATGTACTCATAGGAACATACGATCATAATGGAATTGGAACACATAGTTTGAACTGGGACTTCATTTTTGGTTCTCTCTATGAAATGATTCTCTTTGTAACATAGGGAGGTTGGACTATCTCCCACTCATAGAGACTGACTATGTAATTTACATTGAATGTATCACTATTTGGAATGAAGTGGGACCCTTCATCATTGGATCATAAATCACCCATACTGCATCATTATTTAAAGGTTACAATGGAAATCCTATTTTGAAATCCATAGTGACATCATCCCACTTCTATTCTAGAGTGGGAAAATACTAGATTATCCTAACATGCCTCTAATTCTTGGCATTCATATAATGACAAGTGAAATATCTCTCTATGATTCCTTCCATCTTCTTTTTCAATCCATAACACTAATATTTCTTATGCATATCAAAACAAATATTTTTAGACCCGGATAGAATCCCGTTTTAGAAGCAAGAAACTACCTCATCACCTCATTGTGTAAATCTATAATAACCCAGACATACCCATGGAATATAAAAATGACACTAATACCAAGAGAACATCTTGATGGTGGATCCCGACTATATAAGCCACCCATTTATGTAAAGCCCTCTAGTTTTGATAAATATTTAGAATTGATCTATTATAGTGGTCTAGGTATAAAATATGTCTAAGTATGTGCTACTCATCCTTGAGACTCATGAACATTCAGATATATGTCTACAAAGAGATTCATAAACCTACACTCATCGCAAGACTCTCACACCTCCATTTTCAGAGTCTTTTGGCTTAAGGAGTCTGTATAGACATTTCACATACCTACCACATAAGCCATACCTATATTGAAGGACTACAGATACTCAACCCACCTCCTCTTCCAAAGGTTCCAATTTCACTGAGAAAATATATAACAGATTCACATGTGTTCATTGCACAAAAAAACCATATAACCCAAAAATATAGTACCATAAAAATATCAGGGAATGAACCACCGTGTAACACATAAAATCAAGAGTAGTATGATTACTCTAATGTGGTCTTAGCTGTCTAATCCATATGGTATCACTCGACCCCCTATATTCAAGCCACTTGGATTTTCACTCCAGATTCTTTATAGTATATGATATACTCCTTACCAAACATGATAAAGGTGAGAATTAGTGATAAGGATAACATACCCATATTAAAATAATTATAATCCTTATAATATTCTAACAAAATAGAATTCACCCCTTTATTGGAGGTCCTAGAAATCTATCCTACAAAATGGGATAATTCTGAAATAGAATAAAAATATTTTCTTATAAATAGAAAAATTTCCAAATAAAAGAGTCATTATTTAACCTCTCCAATGATTCCATGGATATAATATTCTCTATGTCCACTTCCACTACATTCTTTGCTATATCATGGCCAAGTATGTTAAATTTATCAACCCAAAACTAAATTGGATATCATAGTATAAATCCAATTCAATTTCAATGAACTTAATATAATTTCATGATGTTGGTCATGTTCGTTTTCTTACTTGAAGTACATAAATATATCATCCTTAATAACTACAAAAAACTGATCATGTAATTTATTATTGATCCAATTCATCATATTCATAAATAACTCTAGCATTTTCTTTAGACCAAATGACATCACTATTGACTAATAAATGTACTATATTCTTCAAAAAAATATTTTAGTGTATTTCAGATGGTTACACCTCAAATAAAGGTATACTGAACTAATTTTGGTATTTTCAAGGATGTAGGCACCTCTCATCTGATAAAAAATATCATCAAGGCATATAAGAAGATGCTTTTTTATGGACACCACATTCAGTCTTCAATAATCTCCAAATAAGCACAATAGCCCATCATAATTCATCGTGAAAATAACTAGATAAATTTAGGGAGAAGTAGAATACCTTATGAATCCTTTAGATTCTAGATCTTCTAACTGAAATTTTAACTCATTAAACATCAATGATTCCTTTTTACAAGGTATGAAATAAACTATACCATCTCCCACAACCAACTCGATTGTGAAATCGATCTCCCAAATATGTGGTATGTTTGAGAAATCCTTAGGAGAGGGGTATTAAAAACTACTCACAAACGGTGTAAAATATAGTATTTCATTTCCCCATCCTCCATGAAATGGTTTCAATCTAATCCGATAGACAATCTAATCTTTATTTAATTGGTCCTTCATGACTAGCCTAATGATCATACTCACCATTGTGAGAATATATTCCCCTTTAGTTAGAGAAAGAGATAACTATTTTATGATAATAGGTTTTTTTGATATTGGTATAGAACCAACCAGTCCATTAAAATAGTCAAATGAAATAATTTCACATCCTGTACAAATAGCTCCGAAGTAAAAGAATAGCGCATAATATTAATAGAAATCCCATTTCAATACATAATTCCCTCTATCTTAAATCAAAATGGTGTGTCATTATTCAAAACACCATCCATGATCTCCACTACCAATACCAACGCATTTGAAATCTAAGATTATTAAAAGTCATGTTGTACACATATATCCAACAAATTTCAAGAATGGGTAGATGATAAAAAAATTGTACATCTAATAATTTATAACCATGCACCATGAATAGTTGGAGTAGGATTCATAGCTTGTCATTTACTTACCCCTATACTCTAGGATCTTTTCTAACTCCCCTACATTATTCCCTATAATTGGTATATCCACTCCTATGGTAGGTTACCACATCCTCTACCTTAGACTAAATTTTTAATGAAAATATCACTACCATTGTTCTTAGTGGTAGCTAAGTCCCAACTAGACTCAGGTGCCTATCCAAATACGCTATCACTACTATAATATTGAAAGTTCCCATATAACCTCTAATTATGAACCAACCATCCACATGGAAAGAACTCTGTTGTAATGTAAGTACCCTACAAACACTTCTTCCGACCCTGCCACACTGAATGAACTTCACTAATCTTTTGTGTAATGGTTAATGTCCCCACCTATGGATATGGTATCCAATAATCTCCCTGTAAAAATAGGCACTATAGTCCATCTTATTTGCAGAAGAAGAGCTCCTAGATCACCTTGCTAAGACATTCCGACCACCACTCGGTTCCTCTCTTAGATTACCTTATGTGATGAGATCCTGATTCAACACATCTACAATATTTCTCAATTGAAATATATACAATTCAGACCTAATCATATATCAAAATCCATCTGGTAAAATTATCTACCTAATAGCCTCAACAACATCAAAGGATATAGTGAAGTTCCGTTGGTATGCATATGGAATAGTGTGTCACAAACATGACCTCCTATGTCAATTGAAAGAACTCACAATACAAAACATCCCTCAACGTATATAGAAAAATGTGGCTCATGAACTAATCCTTAAAACCATTCTATGATAACTCCCAATACTTCTCAGATTTCTCTATAATATCATCACAACTCCCGGACAGTCCTTGAAGAATATATGAATCAAGATTAACCATCTTGTTTGCGGGATTCTCAAGGTAAATAATGATTGTTTGGATAATCTCAATCCAGAACATAGCTTCCTTGTGGCTTACATCCCTAGTGAATATACGTATATGTTATAGGTAGAAATATCTTATAAGATCTAACATCAAAGGTATGAAATGAACAATATATGTCTACATGTACTGGAAGACCCTTTAGAAACTAATGAAAAAATTTTCTTCCACCTTATACTCTAGATTCATAGAATGTTCCTAAAAATATAAATTCGGATTTTATTGATTACCACTCTCTTAATATGTAATTCAATGTAAATGAGGATGTCTTCTCTCTAATAATACAAACACACTCCATAGAACACTGGAACACATAAGGTCACCCTCAATAGGGGATGAAAACAAAAACTACTAGAATAAGGTTCCTATAAACATGGAAAAACAAATGAATTGGAGTAAAAAATAGTACTTTAATTTTATTTATTTTTTATTTAATGGAAATTAAATTCACATTTCATAGGTAGATATATCATATGAGTTGAGGATGCCACTAGCATGAATAATTCTCATCAACGTATATCCTTATGTGCCTACAATGATGCATGCATACTTAACTTGTTCCATAATGGACCATGAGTAAAATATCATAAAAATAAAAAATTCATGAATCACACAATGTGAAAATACAACATAACATTAACAAACTAATTGCATGACAAATATTCCCCTCCTTAGGAACTCCGGTTTTCCCCTATAAATAGGTCTGCTACTCATATTGATGAGCTAATTACTAGGACCAGAAACATCATAGTCTAATTAATAACATCCCAAAATATCAAATCCATAGAAAATTAAGCTAATATTTGAATCATCTTTGTAACATCCTCGGCCTCATAATACCTCATGTAACCAAGCTTGTTAGTCTATGTGTCCTCATGCATGGCTTCCCATTATACAAATGCTACAAACTAGATGTGAGGGTGTGATGATTATTATTGGGAGATTATACCCTATGGGATAATGTTTAAAAATAGAATAAATAATATAAATAATAAATAAATATAACGAAAGGAATTGCAAGAAAATATTCTGAAATGATAAACCAAATTATAACAAAATAAACAAATGAATGGATACATTTTACTGAATCTCATACTAAATATAATATCAATATAACAAAAAAATCAAATAAAAGTCTCTAATGTCCATATACCCGAACCCTATATTAGTACCATCTCCAAGAACCATCCCAACCCGCAAAAAAAATTAACAATAGGGTCATTTTCTCTTTTCCAACCCTATAACCAATAAATATATCATGGATCCTATCAACAACCTATGAAGGGTGTGAGTACAATTCAATAGGTCTACACCATCATGTCTAATCAAATCCAATACTAGATTTTAGTATATAAAATTATATGAAAATAATGTTATTAATTAATAATATAATTCTACTCACATAATAATCCTGTAGACCTTCATAGTCTAGGATACCAACTAGGTTTAGAAAACACTATGCAGCTGCATGCTGAATATCTTTATCTCAGGGTGGATCCTCTTTCATCAGGATGGATCACCCAAGAAAACAGAATATTCTCCATCCAAGGATGAATCACACATGTAGAATCATAATCCAAATTTTTATCCCTCCATAAATCTTAAATATCACCCTCATGTTCCTAGGGAATCTCTATCTCTTATTCGTTAAGTGAAATGTCACCCTCATGCATCACGTGAATGTAAAATTTACACTTATGTCAACCATAACTATAATCCTTTTCCATAGGAGTCACATTTTTTTTGTTTTTTATCACAACACAAGAACATGTCTTATCAAATTATGAACACAATTTTAATGTAACACATATCCCTTAGGAATTAATCATGAAAAAAATATCAAAATAGACTTCTAGATCATAGTTGACATGAAAAAACACTATGAACAAAAATTCATCATTCCATAATGGTCCATTCATAAAATTACCATTTATCTACCCATTTAAATTTCATAATGTTAGGACCCCAGTTATCATCATAATTACACCAATTCCCATTCATTTTATCATTTTTATTGAAGGTTTTTAATATTTCAGTATAGCCACAACTCATGACATAAACACTCCAAGCTTATTAAACATCATTTGACGGATTATAGTCTACGTTATTCTATATCATGATATCATTAGAATTTAATTTTTAGGATAATTTATATTAATAAGCCAACAATTAATCATGATGATCCTTTTTGGTGTTTCGTTTTAAAAAGGTTTTTTATTTGAGGGAAAATAACTTTTTTTTGTTGAAGAATATTTTATTTTCAAGGAATTAGAACACGTATATCGTTATGAGGTAATTTTTTAAACACATGTTTTCAGACCCAGGTATTCGTACTGTGATTAATTGGACACATCTGATGTCCGGAAGATAATGTATTCTATCAAATATATTACAATATTTAGGTCCATTGGAAAGAAATTAAAGATAACAGGATACAAAATAATAATAGAAATATTATTGTTTATGAAGAGTTTTAAAATATGAAACTTATTTCAAGATTTTTAATGTTTTCAATCATTCTAAACAAAATCATAAGAATCTTTTCTGATCAAGAAGTTCTTATAAATCATGAAAAATCTCATGATAAAATATTTTGATGAAATTTAGGAGAGGATTGATTAATTTCAGAGTTGCAAAATGATATTTAAATTGTAATGGGATTTAAAAAAAATAGTAATTAAATAATAATAATATGAGAATCAAGAATATTTTACCGAGCCTAAGGAATAAAAAACTCATACTGTTATTTTCAAACTATCTTTTATTGACTGATATTTTTATACTGAAAAGAAGCATACTAATATTTTCGTACTTAACTTTTTTTATATTTTATTTTGTAATGGGAAAAATCGAACTGAAATTTTTTTTATTAAGAAAAATCTTACTGAGATTTTTGAAATCATATTTTTTCATATGATTTTTGTATTAATATTTTTACACTGAAAGTTTCATACAAGGAAAAACGTATTGAGATTTTCAAACTCAGATTTTTCCAAATATATTTTTGTACTGGTGAAATCATACTAATGTATTCATAATGAATAATTCTTCATGATAAAGAAAAATATTATAATGAGATGAGAAATAAAAATGTTATAATGAGATAAGATAGAAAAAGATCATAATGAGTTGAGAAATAAACAGATTATAATCAAGCTGAGAATGAGACAGATCATAATGAGCTAAGAAATGTATAATGATTTGATGTGGTTAAAAATTGATTACAATTTTATGTAAATATATTGGAAATCTATGGAGGTATGATGAAGTTAATGTTGTTGTTTTAAATTTGAGACATTTTCAGAGATTTTGAGATTTTATGAAGCAAAGAATATTTCCATGTTTCCAGCCATTATTTTCTAAGTCACCTATAAATAAATTCGTAGATCATTTGTTCATTCACAAAATTTCACATATGAAAAAATGATAGAGTATTGGAGAATTCAATGTTAATGTTGCAATCAAATTGAAGAATAATTATATTAGGAATTATATTAGATATTGAATTATATATATATATATATATATAATTAATTCATTCTATTGAATCATCGTATTGGGAAAATCCGATCAAAGAACTAGAATTATTGTACTAGTAAAATATAATCTAGGATACAACACTACCATACTTAGAAAATCATATCCAGGATCTGTTATTATTGTATTTGGATAATCGGATCCATAATCATCATACATAGAACTATCAGACCTAGGATCCAATATAATTTTATTGAGAAAAATGGATCAGCATCATCAGATTGAGAAAATCATATCTATTCAAAAAAAAATTGAGGATTAAAACTGACCAATTTTGGTTCAGATTAAATAAATTCTTTATTCATTTGATTGGATCAATTTTTTATAAGAAAACATTTTAAACTGATGGGATTTTCTATAAAAATTCATATAGGGAGATAGAAGATTTATAATGGAAGTGGACCGAAGTTGTATTCACTTATTCTTAATAATGGATATCCATTGAATAGTGGGAGTGGATATAAAATGCATGTAGGTTATCACACTACGGATGATCCTTATAAATATTTTGTGCCTTGCATGGATTAAAACTTTAACATGTAAGATTATTTAATAAAATATGATAAGGAAATAAATATTAATAGGCTATAATGCTTATGTTTTTAGAGGAATTGAAACGTTAAAAAATTTATCAACTGATCCAACTCACCCTTCTCAGATGATATGTGATCTATTGGAACTTCAATTGGCATCAGATCGAGGTTTCTTTTTTTAATCCTTATCATAGTTAATATCAATTCCTCCAAAAATATATGAATTTATATAGTTTATTGAAAAAATATAATGGATAAAAAATTTGATGATTCCTTATATCCTCTCACTTGTACATTAATCCCTTGATGTTTCTACATTTGGTTTCCCACCTATTGAGAAATATTCTCCTCTTCTTTTTACATATAAGAGAAATATTAATGTTGATTAGAAGGTTATAAATGAATTTTTTTTCATTATTATAGAATTTTTATCACAATGTTATGGGACTCAAAATATCAAAAATTATGTCGGAAAAGAATGAAATTTTTTTCAAAGGGAATGTAAAAGTTAAGAAGAAAAACTAAAAATTTAGAATATTAATAATAAAGAAATCAGAATGAGAGATGAAGACACAATTGATGAATTATTAACTATAGTTAATTAAATTATTTTTAACATTATAGGATTTTTATATGTCTTGGAAGATTCAAAAATTATGAAGAAACTGAGGATAATCCTTCCAGCCATGTTTGATTGTAAAATTTTTTATTTAGAAGATAATGATGATTTATATCATAGGGAATTAACTAACATTATTAAAGATTATGAAAGGGGGAAGAATCCAATTTTTAAAATTATTTGAATGATGAAATTTCTTTTGATGTTATGAGAATGTTTAAAATTAATGATTTCGAAAATGTTGATCATTGTTACACAGGTGATAATGGGGATGATAACTTGAACAAAAATATTTTTCTATTATGTCCAATAACTATAGAAGAGGTAGAAGAAAAGATGGAGGTAAAAATCAGGTGAAATGTTTTTAGTGATGTGGAATCAGACACATTACTATTATTTTCCTCTATAAGAATGTTGGAGGATATCTAGATTACTATGATGAAAAACCTCATTTGAAAAAGTGAAATAAAAATGATAAAAAAGAAAAGTCATCTAGGAAATACAAGAGGAGGTATATTAAAAATAGAAGAAGTAAGTTGAGTAGGGGAGTTTAATCATACTCAACTAAAAACAAATCTTCTAGAGTGGAATATTTTGAAAAATTTAAACCTAAATTGAAAAGGTTATGAAAAAAAGATCATCAGAGAGTGATCTAGGTGGGAATGAATCTTATAGAGCATATCAGCTCAGAATAGACTTTCTTTTATGTCATTAGGTAAAAGTACTCTTATGAATTAAATATGAGTAGTGAATAATATTTTTTAAGAATCTTATAAAGAAATAAATGACGCAGTCATGTAGGAGGATGAATACATTAATGATTTTTCAGGTTACAAAATTAGAATATTTGGACATGGAGAGATGAATTAAGATCTTAGTAAAAAGATGAAACATAAGGAAGGAGAGGTTAAAAATTTTCAATAAAAACTTCTTGAGTCTGAAAATACATTGAGGAATATGAATGAAATCTTCAGCAAAGCATCGAAAGTAAAATTTGAGACTTATAAAGTTGTTGAGAATGCTGAAAATGAGAATTAAGTGAAATATTCTATTACCAAAAATATTTCTTCATCTGATACTTTAAACAAGATATATTTTAGAAATATAGTTGAGAATCATTGGTTGTAAAATGTTTTTGAGAAACTTATCAAATATAAAAATATAAAAAAAACTCACGTAAAATAAAATATACCCCATGTCTTGAGTTCGTTAGAGCTCAATTATGTTACCAACCTCAATAATGTTTCAATAGAGAATGTTCGTATTTCAATAGAAAATAATTATTTTATGGTAATTTATTGTGTTTGGGAATCTATGATAATAGATATAATAATTTTTGGCACAACATATCCTTACCAGGAAGAAGGATTGAGAAAAGTGGATGAAATAGTTAAATTATAATGAGAAACTTTCCTACCATACAGGATGTGGGAAAAGTTAATTATCAAGATGTTATAATCCTAAGAAAAATAAATCAATTATATTTTGTAGAATAATTTTATGGAATATTTTATCAAGGTATTTATAATTATAAAAAATGTATGAAAATCCTTCTAGAACAGGTTTCTTATGATAGAAAACAATATAACTATTAAAAGAAGGAAGTTAAGTAATGTGATTTTATTGTTGAAATAGATTTGAAAGAATGAAAAATAAACAAACCATGTATATTTCATAGTATATATTCAACACATATGATAGGATATATAAAAACCATGAAACATATTAAAAATAATGATGGAGGTGAAATTACCATTATTAATGATAGTTCATTAAAAATTAGTGGAATTATAATGGCTCAGACTGAAGCCAAAAAATGTAAATATATGGAAATTTTATCTATTTAGGGGAAAAATAATAACTTAATTAGTGTGAGAAAAAAAATTTATTTTGGGAAAGAAATTATTTTTAGAAAATATTTATGTATTATTAAAATTATGAAAGAAGGAAAATTAATTACCAAATGAGAAAGAACTAGTAGGAATCTCTTCCAAATACAAGAATTCCATAACTCATGTTACTTGAGTATTGAAGATGAAAACAAATTATGGCACGAAATACTTCTGCACCATGGATAGAAAGTTATAAAAAATGATCTAATTTTGATTCTGTAAAAAATTTCCCCTAACTGAAAAGATTATATGAATATATTTGTATTAATTGGTAAAATGTAAAGGTGACTAACAAAAGCCATAAAATATTTTAGATTCAATTTACCAGACAACTTATTCTTTTTCAATCTGATTTACATGGGACAATAAGACATAAATCAATTACATTAGATTTATACTTTATCGCATTTATTAATGATTTCACTCAAATTACTGACATCATGTTTATAAAGCCCATGTTAGAGGCTATTGAAATGGTAAAATTATTCAAAAAACATGTAGAGAAAGGAATGGGGGTATCCATAAAGATGTTGAGAACTAATAGTTTTAAAAAATTCACCAAAAATACTCTTGAAACTTATCTAATAATTAATTAAATAAAACATCAATATAGTTCTCTCTATACTACACAAATGAATGGATCAGTACAAAGAAAAAAAAGAAGATCAGTTGAAATTAGAAGAAATGTGTTAGTAAAATATAACATTGAAAATTCTATTTGAGATAATCTATTAGTACTATTTTACACATTCAAAATAGATTCATATTGATTCTATAAAATAATATAAATCCATATACAATGTGGATTATCAAGAAATCATTAGTGAAATACAAAAAAAAATTGGAAGTCCATTTTTTCTCAATATAAAAATCAATATTTTTGAATGTTTTATGGGAAAGCTAAGGAAGGAACTTTTATTGGTTATTCACCAAATAGAAAAGGATAATAATGTTATAGAAAATGTATAATTTTATTTTGGGCTCATATGATGTTATGGTAATTGAAAATAAAATTTCCTTAACAAAAGTTGATGAGAATGCTATGGAGGATAAAATAGAGATTTCCAATAATATTGGATGTAGTTCAAAACATCATTATCCTGACTCATATTAATCGTGTGATGAGGAAATTTCATCTGGGTATGAAAAATTGAAATTTCATAACTTACAAAAGAAGTTAAAACCAAAAACAATATTGGGAATTACAAATCTGTAGTTCAGAATAGAATAAAGACGATATTAGATAATGAAGCTTCACCCATCTGAAATGTTGAACCAAATTTTTTTAGAAGATATTCAACAAAAATAAGGGTTGACTTTATGAATTATTAATTGTAATAGATATAAAATAATGAAACAATAGAAAATATTTAAATACCAACAAATAAAAATTTTATCATAACCAAGTGGGTTTACAAAAACAAGTTAAATTAACATGAAGAAGTTTAACGAAACCCTGCCTGACTTATCAGGAATAGCTATGAACATGTGGAATGTGTGGATTTTGATGAAATTTTTCCTTACTATTATGATTATAAACTACTAAATTTTTTCATTCAGTGACTGCACAATAACACTATATTGTTTATCATTTTTATGTATATTCAGCTTTAGAAATTGGTCTGATTGAGGATGAATTTTAATTTGAACTAACATATGGGATTCCACCTGATGAGGAAGAAAATAATTATTGCATATAAAAGAATTATTTGAATGATATTAAACAAACTCCATGATTTTAGTTTTCTAAACATGATTATTATTTGGGAATATTTATCTTCTCTAATGAAAACAATAATATCAACTTATATGTTAAAGATGATGACATGGATGCTATATTTGTAATCTTTTATATGGATGAAATAATTACTCTTGGGATATAGAAGATTGTTTTGTAACCATTTCTAAGGGAAATTATAAGGAACTATGAAATACCTATATTGGAAGAATTGACATTCTTCTATAGCTTAAATGATCCAAAAAATGAAAAATACATTTTCCTATCTATAGAAAAGTATACTGTGGAATTGATAAAGACGTTTTGGATGATATAATATAATGAAGATTCATATTTTATTTCAATGAGAAAAAATTTGAGTAAATATGAATCTGGAACAAGTGTTAATTAGTAATACAATCATACGATGATAGAAAGCTTTCTTCACCTTACATCCTCCATGCCTGATATTGTTTATGTAGTGACTTTATGTTCTTGGTATACATTTAATCTAAAATAATAACATATTTTGTTAGAAAAGAATATTTTGAGATATTCCAAACTAACAATGTTACACGGGTTTTTATAAAAAAAATTAGTGAGATGATGTTTCATGGTTTTTCTGATGCATATTGGGATGATGATTGTAATGATATAAAATAAACCTCATAAGGAACAATTTTCTTAGGTTAATGTTTTGTATCTTGGAATAGTACTAAATAATGTTCAGTAACATTGATCATAGTTGAATCCAAATATGTTATGCCTAATTAGTCTTTTACTAAAATTGTATGGGTTAGAGTTCAGCTAAAATATTTGAATGTAAATGTTTATAAAACAGTTAAGAAACTTTGGGATAATATGAGTGCAATTTATCATTCAAAAAATCATATCAAACATTGAAGATCAAAATAGTGGATATAAATTTTCACTTTATAAAAGTTAAATTTAATAATGGATAATTTTTTCTAGAATAAAATTCAATAAATTATCAAATTGCTAATATATTTACAAAATAAAAGTTGAATGAATGGGTTGGGGAATTAATATTGCAACTTCATGTTCATCCTCATCCCATGTAATGATAATCTACATAAGGATGATAACCCCATGGTGCTTGTGAGTATGTTGACAAAGGGGGAGACAAGGTAAAAACATTTTACATTCTATGATTTTAATACTAATCTTTATTTTTATGAATCAGAAGCTATGGTTATCATAAAAGATGGGGATAGAAAGAAAGTAAGGGCATTAATAATTGGAGTGAGATAAAGAAAGCATGAAAAGAAATGTGGGTAGAATTATTATTACATGGATGAAAATTTTTCATTTAATTGAGGTATGGAATTCCTTCAAAAAAATTATGTTATCCAGTAGTGTGTTCCCAAGAAACTACCTTTTGAGAAAGGAGTAGTTTTGATTAAAAAAACTTTTGCTGTTTACACAAACAGAGTTGTGAAAAATTATAAGATTGAAAAGTTTTCAATGATAGATTTCAACAAATTAAATGGGGGATATTGAAAAAACTTTTTGTGTTTTGTTTTAACAATGTTTTTTATTTATTGACAAATAACACTTTTTTATGAATGTTTAATCATCATTAAATTAGACTATGTCCATTGTGATGATGTTATTTTCCAGACAGAAGTTTAGAATCCTAGGATTCCGTATTGAGAAACACCAGACACAGATGAAGATAGGAAGATAAAGTTATTGATCAAATAATTTACCATATTCAGATCCATTGGGATAACATTAAAAATAATCTTATTCAAATAAATCATTGAAAGGGTGAAGTTACTAAAGATTTTTCGAAAAAACGGGATTTCAGGAGTAAGAATGTTTTTATACGTTCCAAAAAAACCAGAAGATGATTTTGTAATCAAAAAGTTCCCAAATATCATGAAAAATCTCATGATAAAATCATTCAAATAAATGGTGTGGATGTTCGAATAATTTTAGGGTCACAAAATGATATTTACATTGTACTGTGATTTCAATCATAATGGTAATTACATCGTAATGAGATATTAAAGAAAAATACATTTCTAAGCCGAATGAAGAAAAAAAATCGTACTTCAATTTTCATACTGAGATTTTGGAACTATGAAAATCAAATTTTTTTTTCATACTCATATTTTCATTATGAGATTTTTTTATTGGGAAAACAATATTTAGATTTTACAACAAGGAAAAATTGCACTGGGATTATTGTACATAGATTTTCCTAATGGGATTATTTTATTGGGAAAATTGTACTAATATACTAATACATAGAATTTCAATCATATTTTTTCAGACTATGTTTTCCGTACTTGGAAAAGTTCCCTATGATTTTCATAGTTGTTTTTTCATACATGGGAAATTGTACTAAGATTATCATACTCATATTTTCATACTCAGATTTTCATAATAAGGAAATAAAATTGATGTTTTAATAATGAATAATTTTTGTTTTGAAAGAAAAATATTGAAATTAAATAATAAAGAAAAAGATTATAATGAGATAAGAATGAAAGAAATATTAATGAGATGATAAAAAAATTATAATGAAACAGAGAGAGAAACAGATCGTAATGAACTGAGAAAGTTATAAAGAGTTGAAGTGGTCTAACCTAAATGTCAAATTTTCATAAATCACATAGAAATATATGGAGGTTTTTACAATTCAATTTTGATGTTCAAAATGTAAATGAATATTTAGAGATTTTGATATTTAAGGAACCATGGAATGTTTCTAGGTATCCCTCCATTGTTTTCTAACTCTCCTATAAATACTTCCCCATTTCGTTTTTTTATTTGTATAATTTCATATATGTGAAAAAGGAAAAGTTCTAGAGAATTTGAATTGAATGTTTCAATCCAATTTAAGAATAATTGTATTGAACATTCTTTTATAGTTTGAGTTTTGAAGACTAAGTATGAATTATTTATATTCAATCATCATATTGGGAAAATTGGATCCTTCATCCAAAATTAACATTCTATGAAATTTAGATCTCACATCCACCATTACCTAAATCAAGAAATATGATCTAGGATCCCACATTATTATATTAAGGGAATCATATCTTGAATCATCATACTCAGAAAAATTAGATCTATGATCCAGTATCCTTATATTTAGAAAATCGGATCTAGCATAATCGGATTGAGAAAATCAGATCCTCCCAAATTGGAATGAGTATTCAGACAGATTAATTATGGAAAATATTCAACAAAAGACCTTATTCTTCTTTTTTTCTCTATTTTTTATATGAAAACATTATAAAGTGGCACGAGTCAGTATAATTATTCCAATTATAAGATAAAAGGTGGGTAACAGGTGTTGGAACAAGATTTATGAAGTTATTTTTAATTGTGTAGTTCTATTGACCCATGGGATTAGATATTGAAAGGATGTAGGTTCTCACAATAACGCCAAACCTTATCAGTCTTTTTATGATTTACTTTCTCATCCTACTTTTTCATACGTGGGTATTTAAAAAAAGTTGATAAAGAAATAAATCTTAACACATATCAAGGGTTATGATTGGAAAATAATTGAAATTTATAAAAAGATTAAAAGAGATTCATCCCCCCCCCTAAAATTTGTTATTCTATCTATTGTAATTTCAAATCCAATTTACAATATATCCCTAGGATTTGTGAGGATATAAACCAAATCACAATAAGGTATCTAGTTGGAACACATATTTGGTGGCCATAAGTCTTGGTCCCCAAGAAAAATAAATCGACATGATCCAATGGGAGGTCTATATGTATGTAACTCATCTATCCTCATGTTATCGAGTAACTAATGTCATGAACATGGTGTGTCATTTTGATCACTTATCTTTCACATACTGATATAATTAAATATAAAATTCGTGATATGTTATATACCAACCACATTAAAATAATTTCATAGCCCAACAATTCTACATGTCCATGGTAATTTCTAGCATATATATCCTTCTCTACAATAACAACAAGTAATGAAAAGAATGTTAATTTCTAAAACATCAATATACTACTAGGCTTCTAGAACTATGTGGTTTTTCTAATGTCATCTACGAAAGGGATGAAAAATGATATATAACTTCACATTATCTAAACATATAATATAGTCCAATGGATTATTTTAAATACTTATAGACATAGAACATTTACAAAATAAATAGGGGATTTGAATCGTAAATCCATTTATTCCAACATACATTGGAAAAACGGGTTCCTTGATTTAAAACTACATTAAAAATTATTTGACATTGTCTATAAGAAATTACAATGTAAACATGTGATTTATAGATTTCCATGATAAATTTACCACATAAAATGATTCATGGGGTCATCTGCTAAATTCACAACATGGATTGTAAATTTAAGACATCAATCTGTTCTGCACAAATAGTCAAGCCTCCACTAGTAAATCCTCTACAACACATTTCCCAAGAACCCTAAACCTCGATTACCATGATTCTGACTTTAAATAACCCAAATCTATAAGGTATATAATGTGGTGTTTTTTTATACATTTCACAATATAAATTTTTCTTAATAAATTTGTTTTTATGGGTAAATATAATCATAATAGAATATTATTTATTATTTGGAACTTTTTTCTGAACATTGTAATATTATTAAATATTAATTAAAAATTATATATTGATTCTATGTATGGCCAATTATAATATTTTTTATACTGATCATATTTATTTATGTGGTTGTTTTTTAATATTTATTTTGTGTCAAATAATAATTTACTGATTATTATGTTAAAAAATGATTAATTTAATTTTTGAGTGATGTTTATGAGTTCTTTGTTTATTTAATTTATTGGATAATATTTATCTTTGTTTTAAACTACAAATTTTATGTTCTATAATTTAATTATTTTCACTACAAATTTTGTATGATTTCATTCCTTTGTTTTTATTTAAATCATAATGGTTTTGAATTAAATTTTAATCTCTTGTTTTTACACATTGTTTTTATTTTTAATTTATGATTTCCCTTGTTGATATAATTTTTTCTGTTTATTTTATTTGGAAGTTAATCTTTAGAAAATAATTTATTACATCCTTCTAAATAATTGAGCATAAATTATTGCATGTAGTTATAAATTAAAGTTTTTATGTCTTTATTTATTTTATCATATGTTCACATAATAAAAATACACTACTCATGTCTGCTAATCTGGAGAAATTATACGTGTAAAAGAATTCATTTATTTCATTGTAAGATATTTAGGCAACATACCTAGAGTAAGAGAAATTTCTCATAATAGAAACACTGGCATTAGAAAAATATCTTATAAAACTAGAATCAATAATATTGAGGCATTTTATTTTAAGATAAAATTTTGTTTAGGTAAAATGTACTACCCATTGCATCTTTCCAAATAATAGAGATATGATATTGGTAAATGTAGTGAAATTGAATCCAAATTCTTCAAGAAAATAGGATCTGAGTTACCATTTTAAGAACATGAATATGATTTTCTTCATTCCAACAATGCGTGTGACAATATTTAATTTGAGAAAATATATGAAAAATTATTGGTAACCCATTTTGAGATTGAGTATTTCCATATTGGTCATCGGCAATAGGATATCTTTTGCCACATGTTATTTTCAATGTTTCAATCCTATTTTTGTGAGGAAGATGATCAGTTTGATTCCTTGACTATGAATTAAAATGTACAAAGACTCCAACCATGCCATTTTAAAATGATTATTGAAGACCCAAACATGAAAAAAACTAGATCGGATCCCTATTACATTTAAGGTGATCATCGTCATTTGAGGAGTTCAGAAGATAAAAATTCTACTATCAATACATCCAATCCCTTTAACATTTGAACTAGTTCTATGTTTCTTGATCTTATAGAAGCTGTGAATACCTTCATTGATGAGTTTTGATGATGTAGATCCAAGTTCATGATCCCCCAAATAATTAAAATGATGGATTTGGTCTGAATGTCATCCAATATTGATAAGTGTGACCCAAAATTGTATATCTCATAACTCTATTTCACATGATAAGCTTATATTGTTGAATATTGTTGAGGAAGAAAAGTTTTGAAACCAATAATCTATATTGTCTGATTTAAAAGATCAAGAATCCATGAATGAGATTTGAGGTTGAAGAATATGACCACTTAATTAAATCTTAATGATGAAGTTGATTTATTCTCTAGTTTTATCTCAAGTGAGGTCAATTATTTATTCCCACCTAATGTTGATAACATTTCCATGTAAAAATTTAACATGTATTATAATTTAATTGGATCACATTTTTTTGGGTACAAGGAGAATATTAATGATATTTGTTGAGGGTAATTATGAAGAATGGTTGATCCTCAGATCTAGGAATGATAATTATTTCCTCTATTTGAGGTTTGATAAAGATGAATAATTAATTTTTTCAAATTTTTATTTATCATGGAACTGGGGAAGTTGAGCTAAAACTATGTAGATTCTTTCTCCAAATTTACTTCTACGATTTGTTCAATTATAGAATCAATTTGTAAGGGGAGAATAATTATAAGGCCCACCCTTAAACATTACTTAATCTTGAGATATTTCAAGAAAACGCCTTGAGGATCTTTTCAGGTTTAGAGTTTTAGAGAAATAGATCATAAAACAATCATTACATCCCACATTTAAACAAAGTGGTTACAATAAAAGATAGTATTCATTTTTTCCCATCAACGGAAACATAATTAAAATAATACATGGATTCTTTCTTGACACTTCCTTGAAACTATCATCATATCATGTACCCTTCCCTTGACCTGTGAAAAACATTTCAAAAACTTGGGATGAGCATCAAAATCTCAGTAAGGGATATAAAAATATGGAATGGAAACATGAGTACATGTATATATAAGAATCAATGAAATCATACTCTACTCATAAAACATAAGCACTTTAACATGCATCATCAAATCATGAATAAATCATAGAAATCATAAGACATAAAGGTAACATGAGGCATTCTTAACATTCTTACGTAGGGAGTAACCCTCTTGGTTACGTTTGGAATACACATCACAGAATATTCCCTAAATCTCTTCGGAGAAACCATAACTTTTAACCCCTTCACGTTACCCAATGCATTGGAGATCTCTATCGGGCTCAGCCGGCCTTAGTCTATCACGAAACCACCCGTCTTCATAACAATGCCCAAGAACCATAACATAATCGTATCACATAAAACATACATAAAGGAAACATAATATTTCCACATTTCAATCACAAGATATCAATACAAAACATTGATATAATAATAACATTATGAAAACCATTTTCAACACCAAAATAAAATAAAAGTAAAAAACTGTATTTATTTTTCATTTTAAAAGAAGTAATGTCTTGTAGAGGAAGCCGAAACTCAAATAATGGTCACGGCGGTGGAGAAGTCATTGTCGCCGCATATGTATGAAAAAAAACATTCCCTTTTTTTAGTAAATTATTCATATAAAAAATATTCCTTTTGAATAAACGAAAACGTCAAAGGGTTTTATACACCGTATAAAAGAAAGTTGTGTATAAATTATTCCTCAATGAAAGGAGATTGAGACGGATTCCCTTACCTCGGGTCCGAATTGACTCGATCACTCTTTAATCTCCTGAATAATAAACTTAAGTTAATTTATACTTTCTTGAGAAACTTTTTCAAGTTCATTATTCCTTTTATATCACTTATTATCATGTTATAAACATTATGTAATTATTTTAGTTAATAACGGTCGTTTTAATGATCATTGGTACATGAATCAAAAATAAACTCTTTATAATTACAATTTGTTCATGTATCCATTATATCCAGAGTTATACTCGTGATGTATATATCATATATATCATATATATCCAGTATATACATGCATTTATAATATTACATAACGTTTAGAGGTAAAAAATGAAATGCACTGTTCGTGGAGACAGTAAGTCGTACGTACGCATGAATTCTAATTTCATTTCTATTTCTTAATTAATGGAGTTAAATCATAATGATATAAAGGTATATCATAATTCCAATATAATATAATATATAATATCATTAAATTTATCCATTATACATAGCACATATGATGTTAACGAATCAAATCACTTTAAGGGGGCGGTAGTCCGCACTTCCTAAAATGAAGATATCGCGTTTACCAATAATGGAAACCATAAAGGTATGCCATAAATGATAAATACAGAAGCTTAAGTAAAACAAAAACATATTATATATCATATATAAATACAGTGTCATCTTAATAGCCACCTTTGAAGGTGTTAGAAGAATATTGAACGATCATCGTTTCGTGAGGCAGAAATTCGCCATCCACGGAAACAGTATGCTCGTTAACCATTAGATGAAGGTGTGTGTAATTGTAGCTCGAATCCTTCTTATTACAACATCCTGGTATATTTAAGATGCTGTAGTTGTTACAAAATAAATTAATAAAAAGATTTTAGGGGGTTGGAAGGAAAAATAAAACATAAGAACACAATAGAAGACACTACCTTTAAATCGGGTAACTCTTTTTGATTTGAGCTCAAAGGCTTCGTTGGGAAGACTTCTGCCCAAATTGAGGCTTCAAGGAGTAAAATAGGTATTTGGAGAGACAAAATTGGAAGAATTTGGCCGATCCAAAGGCTTTGGATGTGTGGGTAGGGAGGTAGAGGTGGGGGCCTTTTATAAGTGGAGAGGAGGGGCACTCTTGGAAAGTTATAAAAGGTTTCTTTATTATAAAATGCTTTTCGGCTTTAAAAGGTTCAAAAATAATATATTGCGAGTATAAGGTTATAAGAGTTCGAAATACACCCATATAATAGGGTTTTGACATGTGTAGGCCTTAGATTTTACATTATCTTTTCATTTTATTTAAATCGTTCATTAATGAGGTAATTGATGCATCATCATGATGTCATAAATAATTTAAATTATATAACGTCTAAAAATTAGAAAAAAATAATATGATGTAGGAAATCTTTTTATCCTTCCAATGACTATTTATAGTAAAAAATCTGACTTGTATAACCCCATGTAAAAATTGTTTTAGTAAAAAAAACTCATGTTTGTGTCATTTTTACTTTTACATTAAATTAAAAGCATTAATGTCTTTATCTTACCCAAGTGGCTCCATGGTGTCCCAAAAATCAGCACATGGGATGTATTGGTAGTCCATTACATTTAAAATAAGGGTAGGACATGTGTCTAGGTCATTTCATATTATTAAAACATTATTTTTACCTTAAATTACACTAATTACCTCTAATCGCGATTAATATACTTAAAAGATACTATTCACCAAAAAATTATTTTAATCCCATTGAACCAAATTTTACTTATTAATGACAATCATGTATGTCATATTTTTGAAATTCAAAACACAGAGGTGGTAAAATTTCATTTAAACGAAAAATCAGTTTTTTTAAGTACCACTTAGTGGTTTCACTCTTCATCAAAAATTGAAGTTTTTCAGAAAAATACCAAAACATCACCCTAAGTTATATTTGATATTCCGAATTCAAAAATGATGTCTATTTTACAAAATTCAAAACGTATAAGTTGCATTAATTAATTTAATAATTAATTCCCGCTGTCAGAGCAAATAGCATGTTTTTATGAAACAATAAGTATCAAAAGATTGACACTAGTTTAAGTCCAATTTAAAAGTGAAATTAATTCCAACGACCACTATTAGATTAAATGGTAAAAATATATTCATATTACACTTTAAGACCAATTAAAAATATAGTCTAACCATATAATTAAATTAGATGAAAAAGCAGTTTTGATGTAAAATGCAGTATTTTTCACTATTCATTAAAAAATGATCATTGTCAGAAAAATACCAAAAATTTATGCCATGTAAATTTAAATGTCCCAATCATAAATAATATGTTTATTTTGACAAATATATATTATAAAATTGTCAACAGTTTGATTTAAAAATGGTTTTCCATCAAAAGGCAGTAAAACAATCTTTTAAAAATATTAGTGTATTCCATGCTTAAGATTGGATTTATTCTCATTTTAAGCCTCTAAAACACTATCTAATTAATAAATAGACATAGATAAAAATATCTATTATTCATTACTTACTTGGGATGTTACATCCTTTCCCCCTTTAGAAAATTGCATCCCTGCACTTTATTTACTTATCGAATAAGTGGGGGTATTTAGCCCTCATTGCATTTTCAGATTCCCATGTTGCCTCTTCAATCATTTGGTTTTTCCACAAAACCTTTACCTAGTGAATCACATTATTCCGCAACACTTGGTCCTTGTGGTCAAGAATCTGGACCAGTTGTTCCTCATAAGATAACTTCTCTTCCAGCGGAACTACCTCTGGACTCAAAATATGAGATTGATCTGGCATGTACTTCCTTAACATTGAAACATGAAAAACATTGTGTACCAGAGATAAACTAGGAGGTAAAGCCACTTGGTATGCAACTGATCCAACTCTCTTCAGAATTTCATATGGTCCAATGAACCTTGGACTCAACTTTCCTTTTTTTACCAAATCGCATCACACTTTTCCATGGTGAGACTTTGAGAAAAACATGATCACCTACCTGAAAAGAGAGATCATTCCTCCTGTTGTATGCATAACTCTTCTGCCTGCACTGAGCTGTTCTCATGTGTTTTTGTATCAGCTGAACTTTTTCTGCCAAATCTTCTACCAATTCTGGTCCCATCAGCTTCCTTTCACCCACTTCATCCCAGAAAGTTGGAGTTCTACACCGCTTCCCATATAACTCCTCAAATGGTGCCATATGTATACTGGAATGAAAATTGTTATTATAAGAAAACTCAACCAATGAAAGATGTTGGTCCCAACTGCCCTTGTAATCCATCGAACCAGCACGTAGAATATCCTCCAAAGTCTGAATTGTTCGTTATGACTACCCATATGATTGAGGATGAAAATCTGTACTAAAATTTAATTCAGTACCCAACAACTTCTAAAGACCTTTCCAAAAGTTATAAGTAAACCTGAGATCACGATCAGATACAATTGAGATAGGAACTCCTTGTAACCTGACTATCTCTTTAAGATACAAACGAGAAATCTGATCTTGGGAAAAATTATCTTGTATGGAAAGGAATTGAGCAGATTTAGTCAAGCGATCAACAATAACCCAGATTGCATTATTACCTCGAAGTGTCTTTGGCAATCCCACAACGAAGTCCATGGATATATTCTTCCATTTCCATTCTGGTACTGGTAAAGGCTGAAGCATCCCTTTCGGTAACTGCCACTCTACTTTAACCTGTTGACAAGTCAAACACTTCACTGTAAAATCAGAAATATCTCTTTTCATTCCATCCCACCAGTAATACTCCCGCAGATCTCTGTACATCTTAGTACTACCAGGATGAACTGAAAATAGAGAACTATGAGCTTCACATAACAACTCTCTCTTCAACTGTGAATCACAAGGCACACACAATCTCTTCCCAAATCTCAATACACAATCATTATCAATGTTGAATTCAGGAAACTTACCTTTCTGATCCAGCTCTACCTTTTACTGCAACTCACTGTCTTTCTTATCTTCTTCCTTGATTCTATTTGATAGAGAAGATTTCACTGATGCCTGAAACAAAAGAGAAGGGAATCCTGCACCAAAAACTTCTATGCCAATGTTCATCAAATCCTTAACCAAAGGATCACGTTCCGAACGCAACATTGTTAATGAAGAATTTCTTTTTCGACTCAATGCATCAGCCTCTTTATTTTATTTTCCCGGATGGTAATGAATTGTACAATAATAATCCTTGATTAATTCTATCCATATCCTCTGTCTCATGTTCAATTATTTCTAAGTGAATATATACTTTAAATTTTTGTGATTAGTATATATTTCACACTTTACTCCATAAAAATGAAGCCTCCAAATTTTTAAATCGAAAACAACAGCAGCTAATTCCAAATCATGTGTAGGGTAATTTACTTCATGAGTATTCAACTGAAGTGAAGCATAATCAATTACCTGATCATTCTGCATTAGGAAACAACCAATTCCTTTCAATGAAGCATCATTGTAGATAACAAACTCACCATTTTTGGAAGGTAGTGCCAAAACTGGAGCATTCACCAATCCTCTTTTCAGTTCCTGAAAACAATCATCACATTCTTTTATCAAGATAAAATTAACACCATTTCGAGTTAGCTTAGTCATTGGACTATATAACCGTGAAAAATTCCTAACAAACCTTCGGTAATAGCCTGCCAAACCAAGGAAGCTACGAATCTCAGTTATATTTGTGGGTCTTGGCCATTCTTCAACAACTTTTGTTTTTACAGGATCAACAGTTATCCCATCTTTAGAAACAATATGACCAAGGAAAGAAATTTGTTGCAACCAAAACTCACACTTGATGAATTTACCATAAAACTTCTTTACATTCAAGGTTTTCAAAATAACCCTTAAATGTCTTTCATGTTCCTCTTTACTTTTAGAGAACACCAAAATATCATCAATGAGAACCCCCACAAACTTATCCATGAACTCATGGAAAATTCTATTCATTAAGTCCATGAATACATCAGGTGCATTGGTTATCCCAAAAGGCATTACTAAAAATTCATAATGGCCATATCTTCTATGGAACACGGTCTTCGGAATATCTGATTCCTTTACCTTCAACTGATGGTACCCCGATCTCAGGTCAATCTTTGAAAAATATTGAGCTCCCTGGAGCTGATCAAACAAATCATCGATATGAGGCAATTTATATTTGTTCTTAATAGTGATGTTATTCAAGGATCTATAATCAATGAAAAGTATCATTGAACCATCATTCTTTTTAACAAATAAAATACGAGCACCCCTTGGTGATGTGCTAGGTCGAATGAAACCCTTCTCTAATAAATCTTGCAATTTCTCCTTCAACTCTAAAAGTTAAATTTGAGCCATTCGATAAGGGGGTTTTGAAATTGGCATAGCATCAGGAACTAAGTCAACAATAAATTCAACATCTCAATCTGGTATTATTCCAGGCAACTCATCAGGAAAAACATCAGGATACTCATTTACCACTGGAACATCATTAATCTGAACAGTTCCTTTATTTTCAACGATGTGTGCAAGGTATCATTTATTTCCATCTTTTACATGTTTCTCGGACTCTTGATAAGTTATCAATAGTATGGGTTCATTATTGTACAAAAACTGAATGTATTTCTGAAAAGAAACTTCTTTACCTCTATAGTGAATATTAGCATGGTAAATAGAGATCCAATCCATACCCAGGATAACATCAAACTCTACTAGAGGTAAAACAATAAGGTTTGCAAGTAGGTTCTTTCCACATATTATTATCCAATAAATGAGGCTAATATTCATTGTTAATATACATAATATTAATGTTATTTATTATTCAGAAACACCATTTTAGTGCATTTTACACTTTGAACATCATTTCACATTATGATTGTAATACCTTCTTAAAATGCACTATTATGTGGTACATTTTTGTACATCATTTGAAGTACCCAATGATTCATCTGATTATACATATTTTAATTTGATATTTCCGAAAATTGATCTACACTAAAATATGAACATGTTTAATTCAGGGATAAATGGATAATTCATGGAAGAAGATGAGGATATTTTTTGATGAAAGGAAGCAATTCTAGAGAATGCAGATTGGACACCAGCCCACTGATAAGACTGTGGGGCCCAACATACAGGCCCAATGAATCCAAAATTTTGTTGGATTCTATAAGACATGGATAGTAACAAATAACTCTTTATGATCCAATACTAATTCTTCTTCCATGGTGTCCATTTAGGCAGCCCAAGTTAGAGATAAAAGATTGTGCCAGATTCTGCGGCCCAGAAAAACAGCCCACTAATATGCTCATATCACAGAATCCACAACTCCAAATGGGCCCAAATTTTACATTCGGTTAGACTTATTCCATAACTACATTTTTTTTGTGTATGTACCACTCTAATTCGGGCATATAGAAGGTCTCCCAAGCACGTCAGTTCGATGAAGGAAAGCTGGCTGCCACCTCGGGTCAAGTGTGGAAAAATCAACTCTCCCTTACTTTCCACCCACCTATGGCCTACCAAAATTAATTGCGAAGACATGGAAGGTTGGAGGCTTGACCCAAGGGATCAAAAATTCCTATTTAAGGCAGTGGTGTTGGAGGAATGAAAAATTTAGAGTGCTTGGTTCAATTGTAATGTGATGCTGCGATTTTGTTATCTCAAATTTGTCTTTCAATTGTAAGTTGTTCAATTCACTTTAGTTTCTCAATAAACGTTCTTATTATCCTCTTATTCTATTTCTATACATCTCAATTTGATACCATTTCCTCAAGGTGTGAATTTATTCACACCAAATCTTGTGAAATTATTCACACAACGGTGGAGTGATCATTTTATTTTTGTTTTTTTCTTTACTTCTCTATTTCCTCCCTCATGAGTCTACTTCCGATTCCATTGAAACTATGGGATCAATGGAGGGATAACCCACTTATGGGTTGATCCAAGGGAGTATCATGGGGCTAGATTTGATGTTATTTTCTTACTCCATTAATGACTAATCACTTCTTTTAAATGATATTTTAATATGATGATTTTTAAACTCCATCATCCTTGTTGAATTTAAGGCCACATACTTCAAGTGCTAATACGAATATTTACCTTGAAGTGCTCAAAAAATTGATCCTTCAAGTGTATATGTGATTAGTATTAAAGGGTGTAGGCATTTAACCATTAAGTGATGATGTTGTTTAATCTTCTTAAATGACACCATCTCAAATATAAGAAATTGAAATCTTTGAAAAGGACATACGTCCAATCCACCCCGAGAAATAACCTCAGATCACCTCGTTATTTTAAATTTAATTCACATAAATCTATTAGTGATCCTTTAAAACCATCTAAAATCAACCCATGTTGGCCACTTCATATCCAAAAACAGTCCTTAGAATGTACGTGTCTATATGTTACTTCTTAAGTCTCTGTGGATTCGACAACCCAAGCTAGACTACAAGGACCGTTCTACCTTCATCTCTGGGTAAATTTTAGTGAGAATCAAATTTTGGCGCCATTTCCGGGGACCTAAGTAAGTTATCTTAGACACTATCATCCTTTTTTTCATCCCTATTCTCTTTTCTCACCCCCTAACTCCTATGGAAATCAATTTTGAACAAGTCCAAACATTGGAAACCTATCCCTACTTTGATCACCCAACCCCATGTGTGATGTACAATGACCATCCTATTTTCTACTTGTGGGATCATCAACAACCTAATGAACCAAATTTTTTTTACTCCTATGATCCACAAAACATTCCAACATATAATGAGTTTCAATCCCCACAAATCCAATTTGATCACCCTCCTTTGTAATTCCAACAACTTAATTATCCACCTAGAATAGAACATTTGGATCAACCCCTTATCCATCCTAATCCAAATCCATTACTTGAAAAATTGTGTCAAAAATGGAGATAATTAATTTTGAGGTTTCATCATTGTGGTTAGAACTACAAAGCATTAAAACTTGTGAGGATCCAATCCCTACACAAATTGTCCCTTCTCGAACCTTATGTGAAGTGTCTAGTTTCCCACAATCCTCTCCTAAATTTATTGAATAACCAACCTTTGGAATTGGGATAGATGAAAAAAACCAAGTAATTGCAGAAGGGTCTTCAAATCAAGAGGAAATTGACTTTTTGGATTCAAAAGAGGAGAATTTAACATCCTGGATTGAGTCTCTTAAGTATAACTCCATTGATAAATTTTCAAAAACACCAACCATTGAACCATTGAGTGAAATCACAAACATTGAGTCCATACCCATTCCTAAAATTGTTCTTTCCAATTTTGTGGTTGAATCTTCTATTCAAAAGTAACCAATTCTGTTGAGAAATTTTGAAAATGAAATTGAGTTTGATTCAAAGTCCCAACCTATGTCTAAAAGTGTTATCCTACCTAAACTTGAACAAAAGGACTTTCCATCCACCCTTAAGTTTCCATTCATTAGGGATAGCCAAAAACATCTAGTTGTCACTATTTCTTATCTTGAAACCAATAAAGAAGTAATGGTTCTTAATGTCTTAGAAAATAATACAAAAGAAATTGAATCCATCATTTTTTATATTCCTTGTATTTACCTACTCATTTTAGAACAGAGATTTGTGCATGAAACAAATTCTAAACATAGAATCAATTTAAATCTAGTATAAGTGGTGAAACATGTGGTCTTTAAAATGTTGAAAGTTGGAATTGGATAAGTTGGGGGGTTCAGGTCAAGATAATGACGTTAAACAAAGTGCTGCATGGGAGGCAACCCATGGTTTTCAAGTTTCCAATAATTTTGTTGTTTTAATCAACTATATATTTTAAATAGGATTAATGACTCATTTTTATATTTAGAAAGAAAAAAAATAAATTGTTGACCTGTTCTTCTATAATGAGTATGGATGGGTATGAAAGGGGAGCACCATATTCATCCGTGTCACGTGGTGTGATCCTTGAGTAATACCTTACCCATAAATTTAAAAAGAAGACAATGTATCATCAGTTTATTTTGTTTTATTTTTATTATTTTATAGGTTAAGATAAAAATAATAAAAAATAATAATAATATAATAATAATTAAAAAAGGGGAAATGCCATAGGTCGTGGGGCAAACCCCGTCACAACCGGCGAAGCCGCGGGGACTCGAACCCGGGACCGAAGGGAGACAGGGGCGCGCGCTTTCCACTTACCTATGGCTTTTTGTGATTCCTTATTCTATAATTTATATATATATACTTATATTTTATTTTATTTATTATATAAATATATATATACATATATATTGTTTTGTTTTGTTTTTTATGTTTTGTTTTTCCTTTTTCAACTAGGGAACTCTGCAAGTGACATGGATATCAAAGGATTAAAAGGGAGAAGCAAAAATTTCATCCTCAACCACCAGGTGACTTCATTCCATGATCCTCATTTTCAATTTCCGTTTTTAAATTTAATTCTCTACCTATAACCCCTTATAAATTTTCTTTTCATTAAACACAAGGGACAATGTTAATTTATGTTGGGGGGACATAAAATAAAAATGATTTTGTGTCAAAAAAATGAATGATTTGAAGAAAAAAATTTATGAAAATGGAAGGACAAAATCCTTTAACTTTGAATATGGTAATACACATTGCACACATTGAAACTGAATATCAAATAATTTATCATATCCTGATTCTGATTTTAATCCTTGTATAACTTCATGAGCATATATTTTGGAAAGTGTGGCTATCCAATGTGATTTTTCATCGTTTATATTTTCATCCAAATAAAAAAAAAGATCACAATGCACGTCCTTTGGATAGTGGGGTATTAGTTTAAGTTCATGGGGTCCCCTAAATAAATATCATAGGTTTGTGATCATTTTAGTTTAATATGAGTATTCAAAAACAATTAATAAAAAAAAATTGCGCGTAGAGCAATGAAATGACCTAATGTGTGGCTTTCGGCACTTGGGGATCGTAACTCCATAGTTGTCTGGCCCAGAGTTAGTAATTTTATCTCTATTTTTTGTAATTTGAATTTGTTTTTGACTGAGTTAACTCGAGATGATGCCCGAGTATGTGGGATTCACTTGGTTCCTTAAGGTCTTTGAGCCTGGGAGTCATAGGCAAAGTCTCGCTATAGGGGTTGACTCTTTTGAGTGCAACTTCAATTACCATGGAAAAATTGCAAAAAAACAAAACAAAAAAATATGATACAATTTTTTTTGATTACTCATCTCAATATTGAAATTTGATTCCACCTAGCGCTTCCTTCATTTCCCCCTTGAATAAGGATGAACCCCCTTGTCTATTGTGATGCACAACATATCCTCATACATAATTAATATTGGATGAAATATGGAAATGAATTTGAACAAAGGAATGGGCTTGGGATTGGGATCTTCTTATGAAACTATCTTGTATTAAAATATTTTGATGGGTTTCATGATTGTTTGGTATAAGGGTTTCTGGTGATCATTGGGTATTAAAATGTTTTTGAAAAAGGGAATTCAAATTTCAAATTGTTGAGATATATTTTGCTCGGGACTAACAAAACTCAAGTTGGGGGGTGTGATTAGCCACTAAATGAGGCTAATATTAATTGTTAATATACATAATATTCATGTTATTTATTATTCATAAACACCATTTTAGTGCGTTTTACACTTTGAACATCATTTCACATTATGATTATAATACATTTTTAAAATGCACTATCATGTGGTACATTTTTGAACATCATTTGAAGTACCCAATGAGTCATCTGATTTTACATATTTTAATTTTATATTTTTGAAAACTGATCTACACTCTAGTATGAACATGTTTAATTTAGGGATCAATGTAGAATTAATGGATGATGATGTGGATATTTTTTGATTAAAGGAAGCAATTCTAGAGAAGGCAGATTAGACACCAGCCCACTGATAAGACTGTGGGGGCCAACATACAGGCGGAATGAATCCCAAATTTTGTGGGATACTATATGACATGGATAGTAACAAATAACTCTTCAGGATCAAATGCTAATGCGGCCTCCATGGTGTCATTTTAGGTGTCCCCATTTAGAGATAAAATTATGTGCTAGATTCTACGTCCCAGAAAAACAACCCACTAATATACTCATATCTCGGAATCCAAACTCCAAATGGGCCCAAATTAAACAGGCGGTTAGAAGGCATCTGTAGGTCTATTATCATCTTCTATCGACCACTCTGATTCGGCCATCTAGAAGGCCTTCCATGCACGTCTGTTCGGTGAAGGAAAGCTGGATGCCACCTCAGGTCAAGGGTGGAAAAATAAACTCTCCCTTACTTTCCACCCACCAATGGCCTACCACAATTAATTGCGAAGACATGGACTATTGGAGGCTCTACTCAAAGGCTCGAAAATTCCTATTTAAGGCAGTGGTGTTGGAGGAATGAAATATATGTGGTGCTTGGTTCAACTATAATGATATGCTGCGATTTTGTTGTCTCAAATTTGTCTTTCACTTGTAAGTTGTTCAATTAAATTTAGTTTCTTAATAAAAGTTCTTCTTATCCTCTAATTATGTTTATATACATCTCACTTTGATACCGTTGCCTCAGGGTGTGAATTTATTCAAACCAAATCTTGTGAAATTATTCACACAACGGTGGAGTGATCATTTTAATTTTGTTGTTTTATTTACTTCTCCATTTCCTCCCTCATGAGTCTACATTCCGCTTCCATTGAATCAATGGGATCAAAGGAGGGATAACCCACTTATGGGTTGATCCAACCGAGTAGAAATGGGCTGGATTGGATGTTATTTTCTCACTCCATTAATGATTAATCACTTCTTTTAAATGTGATTTTAATTTGATGATTTTTAAACTCCATCATCCTCGTTGTAATTAAGGCCACATACTTCAAGTGCTAATACGAATATTTAACTTGAAGTGCTCAAAACATTGACCCTTCAAGTGTATAGGTGATTAGTATTAAAGGGTGTAGGCATTGAACCAGTAAGTGATGATGTTGTTTTATCTTCTTAAATGAACCCATCTCAAATATAAGAAATTGAAATCTTTGAAAAGGAAATACGTCCAATCCACCCCGAGAAATAACCTAGGATCAAATCATTATTTTAAATTGAATTTACTTTAATCTATTAGTGATCCTTTAAACCCATATAAAATCAACCCATGTCTACCACTTCATAGCCAAAACAGTCCTTAGAATGTGCCTGTCTATAGGTTACTTCTTAGGTCTCTGTGGATTCGACAACCCAAGCTAGACTACAAGGACCGTTCTACCTTAATCTCATGGGTAAATTTGAGAGAGAATCAAATTTTGGCGCCATTTCTGGGGACCTATGTATGTTATCTTACACACTATCATCCTTTTTTTATCCCTCTTCTCTTTTCTCACCCCCTCACTCCTATGGAAATCAATTTTGAACAAGTCCAAACATTGGAAACCTATCACTACATTGATCACCCAACCCCATGTGTGATGTAAAATGACCATCCTAATTTCTACTTGTGGGGTCATCACCAAACTAATGAACCACAATGTTTTTACTCCTATAATCCATAAAACATTCCAACATATAATGAGTTTCAATCCCCACAAAGCCAATTTGAACACCCTCATGTGCAATTCCAACAACTTAATTGTCCACCTAGAATAGAACATTTAGATCAACCCCTTATCCATACTAATCCACATCCATTACTTGAAAAACCGTGTCAAAAAATGGAGATAATTGATTTTGAGGTTTCATCATTGAGGTTATAACTACAAAGCATTAAAACATGTGAGGAACCAATCCCTACACAAACTGTCCCTTCCAGAACCTTATGTGAAGTGTCTAATTTCCCACAAACCTCTCATAAATTTATTGAAGAACCAACCTTTGGAATTGGGATATATGAAAAGGACTAAGTAATTGCAGAAAGATCATTAAATTAAGAGGAAATTGACTTTTTGGATTCAAAATAGGAGAATTTGATATCATGGATTGAGTCTCCTAAGTATAACTCCATTGATAAATATTAAAAAACACTAACGATTGAATCATTGAGAGAAATCACAAACATTGAGTCCATACCCATTCCTAAAATTGATCTTTCCAATTTTGTGGTTGAATATTCTATTCAAAAGGAACCAATTCTGTTGAGAAATTTTGAAAATGAAATTGAGTTTGATTTAAAGTCCCAACCTATGTCTAAAAGTTTTGTCCTACCTAAACTTGATCAAAAGGACTTTCCATCCACCCTTAAGTTTCCATTCATTAGGGATAGCCAAAAACATCCAGTTTTCAATATTTCTTATCTTGAAACCAATAAAGAGGTAATGATTCTAAATGTCTTATAAAATACTACAAAAGAAATTGAATCCATCATTTTTGATATTCCTTGGATTTACCTACTCATTTTAGAATAGAGGTTTGTGCATAAAACAAATTCTAAACATAGAATCAATTTCAATCTAGTAGAATTGGCGAAACATGTGGTCTTTAAAATGTTGAAAGTTGTAATTGGATATGTTGGGGGGGGTTCAGGTCAAGCTAATGACGTTAAACAAAGCACTGCATGGGAGGCAACCCATGGTTTTCAAGTTTCTAATAATTTTGTCGTTTTAATCAACTTTATATTTTAAATAGGATTAATGAGTCATTTTGATATTTAAAAATAAAAATAAATAAATTGCTGACCTGTTCTTCTATAATGAGTATGGATGGGTATGAAAGGGGAGCACCATATTCATCTATGTCACGTGGTGTGATCCTTGAGTAATACCTTACCCATAAATTTAAAAAGAAGACAATGTATCATCAATTTATTTTGTTTTATATTTATTATTTTTTAGGTTAAGATAAAAATAATAAAAAATAATAATAATATAATAATAATTAAAAAAAGGGGACATGCCATAGGTCGTGGGGAAAGCCCTGTCACAACCGGCGAAGTCGCGGGGACTCGAACCTGGGACTGAAGGGAGACAGCGGCACGCGCTTACCACTGACCTATGTCTTTTTGTGCTTCCTTATTCTATAATTTTTATATATATACTTATATTTTACTTTCATTATTATATAAATATATATATACATATATTTTTTTGTTTTGTTTTGTTTTGTTTGTTTTGTTTTTTCTTTTTCCTACTAGGGAACCCTGCAAGTGACATGGATATCAAAGGATTAAAAGGGAGCAGCAAGAATTTCATCCTCAACCACCAGGTGACTTCATTCCATGATCCTAATTTTCAATTTTCTTTTTTAACATTAATTCTCTACATCTACCCCCTTCTAAATTTTATTTTCTTTAAACACTGGGGACCATGTTATTTTACGTTGGGGGGAGATAAAATAAAAATTCTTTTGTGTAAAAAATATGAATGATTTGAAGAAAAAATAATTGTGAAAATGGAAGGACAAATTACTTTAACTTTGAACATGGTAATACACATTTCATACATTGAAACTGAATATCAAATAATTTAGAATACCCTGATTCTGATTTTAATCCTTGTATAATTTCATGAGCCTAGATTTTGGAAATTGTGGCTGTCTAATGTAAATTTTCATCGTTTATATTTTCATCCAAATAAAAAAAAGATCACAATGCACGTCCTTTGGATAGTGGGGTACTAGTTTATGTTCATGGGGTCCCCAAAATAAATAGCACAGGTTTGATGATCATTTTTGTTTAATATGAGTATTCAAAAAAATTATTAAAAAAATTTGCGCGTAGAGAAATGAAATGACCTAATGTGTGGTTTTCGGAACTTGGGGATCGTGACTCCATAGTTGTCTGGCCCATAGTTAGTAATTTTATCTCTAATTTTGGTAATTTGAATTTGTTTTTGACTAAGTTAACTCGAGATGATGTCCGAGTATGTGGGCTTCACTTTGTTCCCTAAGGTCGTTGAGCCAGGGAGTCATCGGCAAAGTCTCGCTTTAGGGGTCGACTCTTTTGAGTGCAACTTCAATTACCATGGAAAAATTGCAAAAAAAAAACAAAAAAAAATATGATACAAAAAAAATTTGAATACTCATCTCAATATTTAAATGTGATTCCACCTAGAACTTCCATCATTTCCCCCTTGAATAAAGACGAACCCCCATGTCTATTGTGATGCACAACACATCCTTATACTTAATTAATATTGGATGAAATATGGAAATGAATTTGAACAAAGGAATGGGATTGGGATTGGGATCTGCTTATGAAACTATCTTGTATTAAAATATCTTTATGGGTTTCATGATTGTTTGGTATATGGGTTTTTTATGATCATTGTGTATTAAAATGTTTTTGGAAAATGGAATTCGAATTTCATGTTGTTGAGATATATTTTTCTCGGGACTAGAAAAACTCAATTTGGGGGGTGTGATTAGCCACTAAATTAGGATAATATTAATATTTACTATACATAATATTCATGTTCTTTATTATTCATAAACACCATTTTAGTGCATTTTACACTTTGAACATCATTTCACATTATGATTATAATACATTCTTAAAATGCAGTATTATGTGGTAGATTTTTTAACATCATTTGAAGTACCCAATGATTCATCTGATTTTACATATTTTAATTTGATATTTTTGGAAATTGATCTAAACTCAAATATAAACATGTTTCATTCAGGGATCAATCGGGAATTCATGGAAGAAGATGAGGATATATTTTGATGAAAGGAAGCAATTCTAGAGATGGTAGATTGGACACCACCCCACTGATAAGAATGTGGGGCCCAACATACAGGCACAATGAATCCCAAATTTTGTGGGATACTATACGAAATGGAGATTAACAAATAACACTTCAGGATCCAATGCTAATTCGGCCTCCATGGTGTCCATTTAGGAAGCCCAATTTAGAGATAAAATTTTGTGCCAGATTCTATGGCCCAGAAAAACATCTCCCAAATATGCTCATATATCGGACTCCACCCCTCCAAATGGGCCCAAATTGTACATGCCATTAGAAAACATCCGTAGCTCCATTTTCTTCTACTATGGCCGACTCCGATTCGGCCATCTATATGGTCTTCCAAGCGCGTCTGGTCGGTGAAGGAAAGTTGGATGCCACCTCGGGTCAAGGGTGGAAAAATCAACTCTCCCTTACTTTCCACCCACCAATGGCCTACCAAAATTAATTGCGAAGACTTGGACTGTTGGAGGCTCGACCCAAGGGCTCATAAATTCCTATTTAAGGCAGTGGTGTTGGAATATTGAAAAATCTGGGGTGCTTGGTTTAATTGTAATGTTATGCTGCGATTTTGTGGCCTCAAATGTGTCTTTCACTTGTAAGTTGTTCACTTCAGTTTAGTTTCATAATAAAAGTTCCTCTTATCCTATTATTCTATTTCTCTACATCTCAATTTGATACAGTTGCCTCAAGGTGTGAATTTATTCACACAAAATCTTGTGAAATTATTCACACAACGGTGGAGTGACCATTTTATTTTTGTTGTTTTCTTTACTTCTTCATTTCCTCCCTCGTGAGTCTACTTTTCGCTTTCATTGAAACCATGGGTTCAATGGAGGGCTAACCCAGTTATGGGTTGATCCAAGGGAGTATCAAGGGGCTGGATTGGATGTTATTTCTCACTCCCTTAATGACTAATCACTTCTTTTAAATGAGAATTTAATTTGATGATTTTTAAACCCCATCATCCTTGTTGAATTTAAGGCCACATACTTCAAGTGCTAATACGAATATTTACCTTGAAGTTCTCAAAACATTGATCCTTCAAATGTATAGGTGATTAGTATTAAAGGGTGTAGGCATTGAACCAGTAAGTGATGATGTTGTTTTATCTTCTTAAAAGAACCCATCTCGAATATAAGAAATTGAAATCTTTGAAAAGGAAATACGTCCAATCCACCCCGAGAAATAACCTAGGATCAACTCATTCTTCTAAATTGAATTCACTTAAATATATTAGTGATCCTTTAAACCCATCTAAAATCAACCAAATTTGGCCAGTTCATAGCCAAAAACAGTCCTTAGAATGTGCGTGTCTATAGGTTACTTCTTAGGTCTCTGTGGATTCGACAACCCAAGATAGACTACAAGGACCGTTCTACCTTCATCTCTTGGGTAAATTTGAGCTAGAATCAACAGATAAGAATAAGAAGATTCTTATAGATTCTTTTTGCCTCAACATTTCCCCCAGGTGTTTTTACCAAAAGTCCAGGAGTCATTTCTTGAGATGGTATTCCCATTTTACTAGAAATGTTTTTAGAGATGAAAGAATGTGTAGACCCCGAATCAAACAACACACTGGCATAATCTGAAAAACAAACAAACAAAGTACCTGTTACAACTTCATTTGATGGCCCGACATCTTCTAAAGTATTTGAAAAGGATTTCACCACCACTTTCTACTTGTAGTATAACTACTTCCCATTACTCAAGCTCTTTGTCAGACACTCATTTGCATAGTGACCCATCTCATTGCACATAAAACATTTCACTAATTGTAAAAAAATTTGGTCTTACCTTCATCTTGATCTTTCTCAGTGCAATCACGAGTCTTATGCACCATCATACCACATCAGTAGCACTTTCCAGAATTTAGGAGACATTCCCCAACATTCCTTTTACCACATTTATCACAAACTGGAAACATGGTTTTCTTACCGTCAGACCTTTTTGAAGAATTCTTTCCTTTCTCCTGCCACCTCGGTCTCTTCTTATGCTGGTTGTTATAGAACACTTGATCATCTAAAAACTCAATTTCCACCTTCTCAGAACATCGAACAAGCTTCTCATTACTTTTAAACTCACGAGAAGCCAATGCCCTTCTATATTTTGGCTTTAATCCTAAGTAAAAACGATTAATTTTACTATCAAGGTATCAGATAAAATTTGGAGAATACCTTTCCAATCAAGTGAACCTCTCTTCATAGGCAGCCACTAAGTCTTCCTCTTGCCTCAATTCCAAGAATTGTTTTTCCATCCTATGTCAAAAAGCCTTAGGAAATTACATTTCAAGAAACATACCTTTGAATTTATCCTAGTCGAGAGAATCAATCTCATCAGCATCCCTAATATTTTTAACCATAGACCACCACTGATCTGCTTCACCCTACAAACGGTAAATAGAAAGAATTACCTTTTGATTGTCTGAACACCCCATGACATCCAAAATCTTCTCCAGTGATTTAATCCCCCTTTCAGCTAGCATAGGGTCAGATGATCCTCTGAATGATGGGGGATGTTTCCTCATGAAATGTTCAACCACAGACATTTTCCTCTGTGGTTGATCTGGCTGATCTCGTGTATGGATACCACCGCCATTTATCACTTGAGTCAACTACACCATTACTGCAACAAACTATTTAGTTCCAATTCCGACCATCTCAGGATGCTGATTCGGAAGGTTATTTCCTTCTGTATACCTTCCTAGCATTGCTTCCCTGTTTCCTCTATGGAAAACCATTCTGAACAAACATGTCGTAGATGAAGCAACATGGTAATATTCAAATGCCATATCATTTCAAAAATATATATATATTTTTTTATAATCATTTAAAAGAATTCTAACTCCTAAAGTTATCTAAACCAACATCTGATACCAACTATAAGGCCCCAGCCATAAACATTACTTAATCATGAGATATATCAAGAAAACACCTTGAGGATCTTTTCTGCTTTAGAGTTTTTGAAAATTAGATCATATAACATGAATTACATCCCACATTTAAACAAAGTGGTTACAATAAAAGATAGTATTCATTTTTTCCCATCAACAGAAACATATTTAAAATAAAACATGGATTATTTCTTGACACTTCCTTGACACTATCATCATATCATGTACCCTTCCCTTGACCAGTGAGATACATTTCAAAAACTTGGGATGAGCATAAAAAGCTCAGTAAGGGATATAAAAATATGGAAGGGAAACATGAGTACATGTATACATAAGAATCAATGAAATCATACTCTACTCATAAAACATAAGCACTTTAACATAGCTCATCAAATCAAGAATAAATCATAGAAATCATAAGACATATAGGTAACTTGAGGCATTCATAACATTATTATATAGGAAGTAATCCTCTTGGTTACATTTGGAATACCCATCACTGTATATTCCCAAAATCTCTTTGGAGAAACCTTAACGTTTAACCCCTTCACGTTACCCAAAGCATTGGAGAACTATATCGGGCTCACCCGCACTTAGTCTATCAAGGAACCACCCATCTTCATAAGAATTCCCAAGAACCATAACATAATCGTATCACATAAAACATACATAAAGGAAACATAAAATTTCCACATTTCAATCACAAGATATCAATACAACACATTGATATAATAATAACATTATGAAAACCATTTTCAATACCAAAATAAAAGAAAAGTAAAACTCGGTATTTATTTTCCATTTTAAAAGAAGTAATCCCTTGTAGAGGAATCCGAAACTCAAATAATGGTCATGGCGGCAGAGAAGTCGTTGTCGCCACATACGTACGACAAAAAAAACATTCCATTTTTTTGTTTAGTAAACGCTTCATATAAAAAAGATTCCTTTTGAATAAACATAAAATTCAATGGGTTTTATACACCATATAAAATAAAGTTGTGTATAAAATATGCCTCAATGAAAAGAGATTGAGACAGATTCCCTTACCTCGGGCCCGACATGACTCGATCGCTCTTTAATCTCCTGAATAATAAACTTGAGTTAATTTCTACTTGCTTGAGAACCTTTTTCAAGTTCATTATTCCTTTTATATCACTTATTATCATGTTTTGAACATTATGTAATTATTTAAGTTAATAAGGGTCGTTTTAACGATCATTGGTACTTGAGTCAAAAAATAAACTCTTTATAATTACAAGTTGTTCATGTATCCATTATATCTTGAGTTATACTCATGATGTAGATATCATATATATCATATATATAAAGTATATACATGCATTTATAATATTACATAACATTTAGAGGTACGAAATGAAATTCACCATTCATGGAGACGGTAAGCCGTACGTACGCATGAACGCTACTTTCATTTCTATTTCTTAATTAATGGAGTGAAATCATAATGATATAAAGGTATATCATAATTCCAATATAATATAATATATAATATCATTAAATGTATCCTTTATACATACCACATATGGTGTTAACGAATTAAATCACTTTAAGGGGGCGGTAGTCCGAACTTCCTAAAATGAAGATATAGCGTTTACCCATAATGGAAACCATAAAGGTATTCCATAAATGAAAAATACAGAATATTATGTAAAACATGAACATATTATATATCATATATAAATATAGTGTCATCATAATGGACTCCTTTGAAGGTGTTAGAAAAATATTGAACAATCATCGTTTTGTGAGGTAGAAATTCACCATCCACGGAAACAGTATTCTTTTTAACAATTAGATGAAGGTGTGTGTAAGTGTAGCTCGAATCCTTCTTATAACAACATCTTAGTATATTGACAATACTGGAGTTTTAAAAAACAAATGAATAAAAAGATTTTAGGGGGTTGGAGAAGCAAAATAAAACATAAGAACACAATAGAATACACTACCCTTAAATCGGGTAACTCTTTTTTATTTGAGCTCAAAGGCTTCCTTGGTAAGACTTCTGCCCAAAGTGAGGCTTCAAGGAGTTATAGAGGTATGTGGAGAGACAAAATGGGCAGAGGTTGGCCGAGCCAAATGTAACGCCCCGACCCTAGCTACCCAGAGTCGGTGCATTACTTCGTAACATTGGCATGATCACAAAAGATCAAGTCTCGAAAGACCGATTAGTTTAGTAGCCTTGGAAACACTAGATACATTCATAATGTTACATTACATCATAAAGTGAAAAACTAAAATAACAATGTCCCCATTTTCCACACTCATATCCTCTTCTGACTATCCCTGCAGGTCATTCATAAAATACTTCTTCACATCCTGGAAAATATTAAAACATTGAAAGGGGTGAGCTCAGATGATCAGTAAGGATAAAAATATTGCGGAAGCTTTCATTAATAATCATTAAAATTTAAAGAAATGTATAACTAAATTAAAATCATTTTTAAACTTTAATTTCAGCAAAATATTGAAAAAATAAAATTAAATAATGCCATTTACTTACTAACATGGATATTCTACTAGTCGAATAATAACATGCAATATCAATAACCACTTTCATAATGATGGAATACATAATGCCAGACTATCATAACCACGTAGCCAAGGCCTCGTGCCAAGACCACAAATAATATTTTGTCAAGGCCTCATGCCAAGACACTAGTTTGTCTCATTAGACCTGCCGATGCATTGAGGAGCTATAGCGGGCTCCACCCATCACTTATTAAGTCCAATGCATTCCTTATATTAACAGGTTTAAACATATCATAAACCATAACATAATTGTATCACATAAAACATGCATAATGTGAACATAACATTTTCACATTTCAATCACAAGATATCAATACATCAAATTGATATAATAAAAAAACACTTTCAATACCATTTTCAATACCAAAATAAAAGAAAATTAAAACTTTGTAATTATTTGTCATTTAAAAAATGTTATGGCTTATAGAAGAAGCCGAAACTAAAATAATAGTCACGGCGGCGGAGAAGTCATTGTTTCCACATACATAAGCAAAAAATATTCCGTTTTTCGTTTAGTAAAAACACTTCGTATAAAAATATTCCTTTTGAATAAAAGTAAAAGTCAAAGGGATTTATACACCGTATAAATGAAAGTTGTGTATAAAACCAAATATGCCTCAATGATAGGAGATTGAGACGAAGTCCTTAAAAAGATCATTTTTTAAAATAAAATAGATCTATTATGTGTATCCACAATATTTACACATAAATCAAGTATAAATACAAGATAGGACATAATAATATCATGACATAATTTGAAAGTAGGAGATTAACCCAAATAATGGAAATTGGGTTAAGAAATTCCCTTACCTCGTGTCCGACTTGACTCGACCATTATTTAACCTCCTGAATAATAAAATAGATTTAATACCTACCTTCTTAAGAAAATTTTTATAGTTCATTATTCCTTTTATATCACTTATTACCATGTCATGAACATTATGTAATTATTTAAGTTTATGACGGTCGTTTTGTCGATCTTAGGTACTTCAGTCAAAAATAAACTTCTTATAATTACACTTTGTTCATGTGGTAAAATATCCATTATATCCATAATTATATTCATGATTTATATATCATTTACATCATATATATCTATTATATACATTCATTTATAACATTACATAAAATTTAAAGGTAATAAATGAAATGCACCGTTCATGGAGACGATAAGTTGTACGTACGCATGAACGCTACTTTCATTTCTATTTCGTATTTAATGGAATGAAGTTATAATTATATAAAGTTATAATATAATTCCAGTATAATATAATGTATAATACCACTTACTCCATCCTTTATACATCCCAAATATGGAATTAACGATTCAAATCACTTTGAGGGGGCAGTAGTCCGCACTTCCTAAAATGAAATTATCACGTTTACCCATAATAGAAATAATAAAGTATTCCATAAATGAGAAATACAGAAGCATAAGCAAAATATAAACATAATATATATATATGATATATGAAAATAGTGTCATCGAAATTGCCACCTTTAGAAGTGTTAAAAGAATATTGAACAATCATCGTTTCCTGAGGCAGTATTTCGCCACCCACAGAAACAGTATGTTCTTTCACCATTAGACGAAGGTGTGTGTAAGTTTAATCCAAATACATATCATAAAAACTTCCTAGTATATTTTATATACTAGTGTTGTTACAAAAGAAAGTAATAAAATGAGTTTAAGGGGTTGAAGGAGAAAAATAAAACAAAACAACATTAGAGAAGACATTACCTAAAAATTGAGTAACTCTTTTTGATTTGAGACAAACGCTTCCTTGGCAAGACTTCTGCCCAATGTTAGGATTCTAAGAGTAAGGGAGGGAAGTTTAGAGAGTATTTGGGCAGAGTTTGGCCGAGCCAAAAGGCTTTGAAGGTGTGAGTAAGGTGGTAGTGGTGGGTCCTTTTATAAGAGGAGAGAATGGGAACTCTTGGAATGATTGAAATGTTACTTTATTATGAAATGCGTTTTCGGGTTCTAAAGTTCCCACACTTATATATTTAGAGGATAAGGTGATAAGTGTTCGAAATATACTCCTCCAATTGGTTTTTGACATGTGTATGTCTTATATTTTACATTATCTTTTCATTTTATTTAAATCATTAATTAATGAGGTAACCGCTGCATCATCATAGTGTCATAAATAATTTAATTTATTTAATGTCTAAAAATTATAAAAAAATATCATGATGTAGGAAATATTTTTAGCTTTATAATGACTATTTAGAGTCAAAAATATGACTTGTATAACCCCATTTAATAAAAGTTTAGTGACATTTTTATTTTAACATTAAATAAAATGTTTTTAATGTCATTTTCCTACCAAAGTGGCTCCATGGGGTCCCCAAGTTGACCCATGGATTGTTTTGGTCCGCTATGAATCTTCCAATAGGGGTAGGACAAGTTTAACGGCCATTTCATATTATTATAACATTATCTTTACCTTAAATTTTACTAATTACCTTTAATCGTGATTAATTAAACTTAAAAGTTACTATTCCCCAAAAATTATTTTAATCCCATTGAACAAAATTTTACTTCCTAATGACAACCATGTCTGTCAGATTTTTGAAAATCAAATCACAGAAGTGGTAAAGTTTCATTTAAACGAAAAATCAGTTTTCTAACTACCACTTAGTGGTTTCACTATTCACCAAAAATTGAAGTTTTTCAGAACAATGCCAAAATTTCACCCTAAGCTATAGTTGATATTCCGAATTCAAAAATGATGTATATTTTAAAAAATTCCAAACATATAATTTGCATTAATTAATTTTATAAATAAACCCCGCCATCAAAACAAATAGCTTGTTTTTAAGAAACAATATATATCAAAAGATTGACAATTTTTTTGTCCAATTTCAATGTGAAATTAATTCTAATGACCACCATTGGATAAAATGGTAAAAATATATTCCAATTACACTTTAAAACCACTCAATAGTATAATTTATATCTATAAATTATTTTTATCAAAAAAGTAGTTTTTAAGTATTTTTCACTATTCATAAAAAATTAGAAGTTCTCATAAAAATACCAAAAATTCAACAGAGGCTAATTTCGATATTCCGAATCCAAAAATGAAGTCCATTTTGAAATATAAAATATATATAATTTCAAAAAGTGGGTATTACTATTCATAATGGCCATTTTGATTGGTCGCGGTGTGTTAGAATCTCGAACATGCGTACAATGAAATCTATTGCATTCTTAAAAGAGAAGCGTATCGTGGAAGCTCGGGGTGTTACATTCTCCCCTCCAATAAATTGTGTCCTCGCAATTTGAAATTTTCATTGAAAATAAAAGGTTGGAAATAGAAAATACCTTTGTGGAAAACCCACATCGGAAATAAGGTTAATAAAATTTAACCTTAATAGGAGGGAAATGGAAATAAAAAAGTCACCACCAAATTATGATCTCGATAAGGAGAACATTGGTGGAAATTAGAGACATATAATTGGAGGAAAAACATAAATATTTTTAGGGAGTGATTGAGGTCATCAATCACAAACAAGTGTAAAATTGAGGGCCTCAAAACCTTCAATCTATGGTGATTTAAAATATTATCAGTTCAACAAGACATAATGTAATAGGATAAGACATTTTTTTGTTTTAATATCCCTTTACTAAAGTTCAATATTTAATTTATTCATAGAATAATAGATAGGTATATATATATATATATACTTGACAAGTAGAGCTTCAACCTATAACTAATTTCTACCACAAACTCATCTTTCACACAAAAAGATAATGGAACTCAAAAATATTATATTTATCATAATCATACAAGGTTAAAAGTATTAACACATACAATTTATATTAGGAAAACTATTTTTCAATAAACAGGGACTTCCTGTAGGCTAGTGGTAGGTAATAAAGTCCTGTCACATTATCGGTGTGGGTTCGATTCCTATAGCTTTGTCCGATACAAGGGGTTATGCCCCACCCTGCAGGTTGTACTTTTCCTAAAAATACAGTATTATAATATTCCAAACATAATATTCAGAAATGTTTTAACCTTAAACAATAATATTCAGTGTTCAACTTAATACATCCCAACCTTTATAGTTATCCAAAATACCTCCATCCAGACTTTCTCTAAAATATCCTTAAATTCCAAAATCAATTGCAACATTAGATTCCAAAAACAAAGTAAGGTTTCTCTTATTGTCACATAATGAAAATATGATTACCTTAATCATGTTAAAACCTTAATGAAAACAACAAGTACTGTAGTACAATCCTTATAAATATCACATTATTCTTATAACCATAATCTAGTTCTTGAGTCCAAAAACACAAATACAATAATTATTCAACTTCATCTATAGTAACATCATAAGATTGGAATTGATCCCTTGGCCTTTTTGAGGTATGTTTCCCTGACGCTTAGGATATTCATTTGCATAATGCCCCATTTCACTTCAATTGTAGCATTCAACATTGATAGCCTCTTTCTTTCCCTTGCAATCACGAGCCTGGTGACCTTTTTCTCCACATTTATAACAAACTCACATTACTTTTAGGCAAGTACAGGGTGATTCTTCCCAGAATTATCACATAATGGAAAATCCTTCTTTCCCTTTTCCCCTTTATCTGTCTCTTGTTCCACCGTTCTCTTCTTCTCTTGCTTTAATTTGTTGTCATAAGACGTAGAGAATTCATTTTCCGTCTTGATAGAACATTAGACTATATCTTCGTACATTGAGAAAGATTGTGCTACTAAAGCTCGACGGAGAAACAATTTTAACCCATCAAAGAAATGATCAATCTTACTTCTTTGGGATACATATATAATTTGCACCATGTCTTGCTAAGCTTGTAAAGTTAGCCTCATACTTTGCGACATTCTCATCATCCTTTTGTCTTAGACTCAGAAATTGCCTTTCCATATCTGTTTGATGGTCATGTGGGAAGTATTTTTCTAAGAAAAATATATTTGAACTCTATCTATTCCATATTTGATACTTCATCATCTTCCTTTGTGTTTTGAATCAGTGACAACCATTGATCAGCATCTCCAGTGAGGCAGTAGACTTCCATGACAACCTTCTCCCTTTCGTTACTCCCCAAGGCATGGAATATTTTTTCTAAAGAGTTTATCCATTGCTCACCTACTAATGGATTTGTACCCCCATTAAATGTTGGCGGTTTTTGCCTCATGAAGCGGTCTAACAATTATCCTCCACGTTTCAGATCAGGGTGCTTCATATGAGTAAGGTTATTATTCATAACCTGAGTGAGTTGTCCCAGTATGGTAATAAGTTGATCAGCACCAGTTGTATCTCCAGATCCAAAATAAATATCTTGAGCAGGAGGGCAATCCCTACATGGAGTGCGTGCATTGATACAGTTTCCATTCCTTCCACTAGGAGCCATTTCTAAACAACGGCATAAACTAGAATAGTTTATGATTCAAAATACATAATTCCATACCTGTAAAATACCTAACATAAATTGAACTATTTATGGATATAATCCATAATCATAAAAATGTTTTTTTTGAGGAAGTATATACTAATAACCCTCCATAGTGGTTTGTAATGAAATTGAGAATTATCCTAAGCATATCCCCTGAGAGTGTCGTAACCAAGAGTGCAGCAAGGCCCATTTTCGTGCACCAGTTCCCATTCGAGTCTAGTTCAAAGCGGTGTTTTTGGGTTTTACCCCTAGGTACATCTATGCCAGAGCCGCCTATACCTGCTCGTATCCAGACAGGTATGTATTTTTTGGAAAACTCACAAAATATCTATAATACCTAAATTTTAGGAAGTTCTTCTATACTAACCCTCAAAGTCTATCTTTGGGCTATGTGTTATAATCAGAGTTTATCTAAATCTAGCTTCCAAGGTTAGTAGTAAAATGCCTCTGATACCAACTGTAATGCCCCGACCCCAGTTACCCAGAGTCGGTGTATTACTTCATAACATTGGCATGATAACAAAAGATCAAGTCTCGAAAGACCGAATAGTTTAGTAGCCTTGGAAACACTATATACATTCATAATGTTACATTACATCTTAAAGTGAAAAAATACTATAACAAAGTCTCCATAGTCCACACTCCTATCCTCTTCTTACTATCCCTGCAGGTCAATCATAAAATACTTCTTCACATCCTGGAAAATATTAAAACATTTAAAGGGGTGAGCTCAGATGCTCAGTAAGGATAACAATATTGCAGAAGCTTTCATAAATAAAAATTAACATTTAAGGAAATTTATAAGTAAAACAAAATCCTTTTTAAACATGAACTTTAACATAATATGGAAAAAATAAAATTAAATAATTCCATTTACATACTCACATGGATATTCTACTAGTCTAATAATCACATGCAATATCAATAACAACTTTCATAATGATGGAATGCATAATGCCAGACTATTATAACCATGTAGCCAAGGCCTCGTGCCAAGACCACAAATAAGATTTTTTCAAGGCCTCATGCCAAGACACTAGTTTGTCTCATGAGACATGCTGATGCATCAAGGAGCTATAGCGGGCTCCACCCATCACTTATTAAGTCCAATGCATTCCTCATATGAATAGGTTTAAACATATCATAAACCATAACATAATTGTATCACATAAAACATGCATAAAGGAAACATAAAATTTTCACATTTCAATCACAAGATATCAATACAACACATTGATAAAATAAAAAAACACTTTCAAAACCATTTTCAATACCAAAATAGAAGAAAATTAAAACTTTGTAATTATTTTTCATTTAAAAAAATGTTATGGCTTAAAGAGGAAGCTGAAACTCAAATAATAGTCATGGCGGCAGAGAAGTCATTGTTGCCGCATAGGTAAGAAAAAAACATTCCTTTTGTCGTTTAGTAAAAGTTATTCGTATAAAAATATTCCTTTTGAATAAATATAAAATTCAAAGGGGTTTATACACCGTATAAATGAAAGTTGTGTATAAAACCAAATATGCCTCAATGAAAATAGATTGAGACAAAGTCCTTACAAAGATCATTTTTTTGAAATAAAATAGATCTATTATGTATATTAACTATATTTACACATAAATAAAGTATAAATACAAGATATGAAATAATAATATCATGACATAATTTGAAAGTAGGAGATTAACCCAAAGAATGGAAATTGGGTTAAGAAATTCCCTTACCTTATGTCTGACTTGACTCGACCGTTCATTAATATCCTGAATAATAAACTAGAGTTAATATCTACCTTCTTAAGAACTTTTTTCATGTTCATTATTCCTTTTATAACTCTTATTACAATTTCATGAACATTATGTAATTATTTATGTTTATAATGGTCATTTTGTCGATCTTAGGTACTTGAGTCAAAAATAAACTTCTTATAATTACACTTTGTTCATGTGGTAAAATATTCATTATATCCATAATTATATTCATGATTTATATATCATATACATAATATATATCTACTATATACATTCATTTATAACATTACATAACATTTAAATGTAATAAATGAAATGCACCGTTCATAGAGACGATAAGCTGTACGTACACATGAACGCTACTTTCATTTCTATTTCGTATTTAATGGAATGAAGTTATAATTATATAAAGGTATAATATAATTCTAGTATAATATAATGTATAATATCATTTACTCCATCCTTTATACAACCCATATATGGCATTAACGATTCAAATCACTTTGAGGGGGTGGTAGTCTGCACTTCCTAAAATGAAATTATCGCGTTTACCCATAACGAAAATCATAAAGTATGCCATAAATGAGAAATAAAGAAGCATAAAGAAAACATAACCATAATATATATCATATATGAAAATAGTTTCATCAAAATGGACACCATTAGAGGTGTTAAAAGAATATTGATCAATCATCATTTCGTGAGGCAGTATTTCTCCACACACAGAAACAGTATGTTCTTTAACCATTAGATGAAGGTGTGTGTAAGTGTAAAGAAAATACATATCATAACAACTTCGTAGTATATTTTATATATTGTTGTTGTTACAAAATAAATGAATAAAAAGAGTTTAAGGGGTTGGAGGAGAAAAATAAAACAAAACAACAATAGAGAAGACATTACCTTAAAATCGTGTAAATATTTTTGATTTGAGCCAAAGGCTTCCTTGGGAAGACTTATGCCCAAAGTGAGGCTTCTAAGAGTAAGGGAGGGAAGTTTAGAGAGTATTTGGGCAGATGTTGGCCGAGCTAAAAGTCTTTGAAGGTGTGAGTAAGGTGGTAGTGGTGGGGGCCTTTTATAAGAGGAGAGAAGGGGCACTCTTGGAAAGATTGAAATGTTACCTTATTATGAAATGATTTTTTGTATTATAAAGGTCTCACACAGATATATTTCTAGGATAACGTGATAAGGGTTAGAAATCTACTCATCCAATAGGTTTTTGACAAGTGTATGTCTTAGATTTTACAATATCGTTTCATTTTATTTAAATCGTTAATTAATGAGGTAATCGCTGCAACATAATGTTGTCATAAATAATTTAATTTATTTCATGTATAAAAATTATAAAAACAATATAATCATGTAGGAAATCTTTTTATATTTCGAATGAATATTTATAGTCGAAAATATGACTTGTATAACCCCATTTAAAAATTGTTTTAGTGACATTTTTATTTTAACATTAAATAAAATGTTTTTAATGTCATTTTCCTACCAAAGTGGCTCCATGAGGTCCCCAAGTTGACCCATGGATTTTCTTGGTCAGCCATGACTCATACAATTGGGGTAAGACAAGTGTAAAGGTCATTTAATATTATTATAACATTATATTTACCTTAAATTTCACTAATTACCTTTAATCGCGATTAATTAAACTTTAAAGTTATTATTCACCAAAAATCATTTTAATCCCATTGAACCACATTTTACTTCATAATGACAACCATGTATGTTGGATTTTTGAAAATCAAATCACATAAGTGGTAATGTTACATTTAAACGAAAAATCAGTTTTTAACTACCACTTAGTGGTTTCACTATTCACCAAAAATTGATGTTTTTCAGAACAATGCCAAAATTTCACCTTAAGCTATAATTGATATTCCGAATTCAAAAATGATGTCTATTTTACAAAATTCCAAACATATAAGTTTCATTAATTAATTTTATAAATAATTCCTACTGTCACAACAAATAGCGTGTTTTTAAGAAACAATATATATCAAATGATTGACAATTGTTTATGTCCAATTTCACTTGGAAATTAATTATAATGACCACCATTGGATAAAATGGTAAAAATATATTATAATGACACTTTAAAACCACTAAATAGTATTATTTATCCCTATAAATTATTTGGATTAAAAAAGTTTTTTTTAAGTATTTTTCACTATTCATTAAAAATTGGAAGTTCTCCAAAAAATACCAGAAATTCAACATTGGCTAATTTCGATATTTTTAATCCGAAAATGAAGTCCAATTTGAAATATAAAATATATTTAATTTCAAAAAGTGGGTATTACTATTCATAATGGCCATTTTGATTGGCCGCGGTGTGTTAGAATCTCAAACTTGCGTACAATGCAAGCTATTGCATTATTAAAAGAGAAGTTTATCGTGGAAGCATGGGGTGTTACACCAAATGCTTTGGAAGTGTGGGTAAGGATGTAAAGGTGGGGGATTTTTATAAGAGGAGAGGAGGGGAACTCTTGGAAAGTTATAAAAGGTTACTTTATTATAAAATTATTTTCAGATTTAAAAGGACCCAAAATTATATATTTCGACGATAATGTGATAAGAGTTCGAAATCCACCCATCCAATAGGTTTTTGACAGGTGTAGGTCTTAGATTTTACATTATCATTTCATTTTATTTAAATCGTTCATTAATGAGGTAATCTCTGCATCATCATGATGTCATAAATAATTTAATTTATATAATGTCTAAAAATAATAATAAAAATACTATGATTTAAAAAATCTTTTTAGCTTTCCAATGACTATTTATAGTCAAAAATATGACTTGTATAACCCCTAGTAAAAATTGTTTTAGTAAAACAACTCATTTTTGTGTCATTTTTACTTTTACATTAAATAAAAAGCATTAATATCTTTATCTTACCCAAGTGTCTCCATGGGGTCCCAAAAATGGACCCATGGGTTTTCTTGGTCGTCCATGACACATCCAATAAGGGTATGACATGTTTCTAGGTCATTTCATATTATAAGAACATTATTTTTACCTTAAATTACACTTATTACCTCTAATCGCGATTAATAAACATAAATGTTACTATTCACCAATAAATTATTTTAATCCCATTGAAACAAATTTTACTTCTTAATGAAAACCATGTATGTCATATTTTTTAAATTCAAAACACAGAGGTGGTAAATTTTCATTTAAACGAAAAATCAGTTTTTTAAGTACCACTTAGTGGTTTCACTATTCATCAATAATTGATGTTTTTTCAGAAAAATACTAAAACATCACCCTAAGATATATTTGATATTCAGAATTCAAAAATGATGTCTATTTTACAAAATTCAAAACATATAAGTTACATTAACTAATTTAATAATTAATTTCCACTGTCAGAGCAAATAGCGTGTTTTTATGAAAAATAAGTATCAAAAGATTGACACTAGTTTAAGGCCAATTTCAAAGTGAAATTAATTCTAACGACCACTATTGCATTAAATGGTAAAAATATATTCAGATTACACTTGAAGATCAATTAAAAATATAATATACATATATAATTAAATTAGATGAAAAAACAAGTTTGGTGTAAAATTTAGTATTTTTCACTATTCATTAAAAAATGAACATTGTCAGAAAAATACCAAAAATTTATGCCATGTAAATTTCAATGTCCCAATCATAAATAATATGTTTATTTTGACAAATATATATTATTAAATTGTCAAAAGATTGATTTAATAATGATTTTCCATCAAAAGGCAGTAAAACAATCTTTTAAAAATATTAGTGTATTCAATGCTTAAGATTGGATTTATTCTCATTTTAAACCTCTAAAACACTATCTAATTAATAAATAGACATAGATAAAAATATATATTATTAATTACATACATGTGATGTTACAATAATATCCATATTTCACTGGTTGGGTTTTCTCCATTAGATGCACAGAGAATGCTCGGAGAAATCTATTGATTCTAAAACTAAAAATTCCCTTTGGAGGATGATGGAATTATCTGAATTCAATTTTCATGACGAGTTGAATTGATGCATTATATTTCTAGCATATGGAAATTAGGTTAGAGAATGTAATTGATATTTTATATTAGGAAATGAAAATTAAAATATAGTAAAAATTATGATGATGTTAATAGAGCATTTATTTCCAACATACATGTTCAGTGTGGTGGATTTGGAGTTTTGATATGGATTAGAGGACAATGAATAAAGTGAATAGAATTAACTCATTTTAGTGACTATCACAAATGTGAAATCGTGTTAGTTGGAATTGATGTGAGATAAAAAATTAATTAGAAAAGGGGAAATTTGGAATGGTGGATTTTATTGTAAGACACTCAAAAACACTTATGAATTTTTTTTAGATATTTCAAAAGTGGAGAAACATGAGCAGAACCGTGAAATATTCTAGAAGATGATTGTATGATTCCATATTTTACCACAGTCATACCTCTGTAATATTTTTGTTAGGAATTTTTTTTTCATATTTTCATGTATTTAACCATGTTGGTCCAGTCTTGTACAATGATGGAGAGAATTTTTTAGGGAAATAACATAACTTTTTGGGATTTATGTTTTATTAAATTAATTGAGTGTAGGTATAAGAAGGTGAAATGGGGTTATGAGGGTTTTATGTTAGTGTAAAAGACTTCATAGGCAGTTTTATATCTTCAATGGATTCCTGGGATTAAATATTTAAGTGGTGCATTAACACTCCATATATATTCTTTACATTCTATGTATGTTTTTCTAAGAAAATACAAAGGAATAAAGGATGGGATATATGTCATGGTTTATACTGGTTACACACTGTGAATCTACATTACATGTTTTATAATGTTTGGATTGGGTAAAATTCCCTTAAGGGGACACAATTGTCTATGTACCGCTTAAATTGAAAATACATGATGTGAAACGTGGTTACATACCTTGTATTCATTTTAATGGGAAGATTTAAATATACGATACATATGTTTTATTTCATTCCATTTATAGTATCTTCCCACTCTCAATTTGTATACAATTTCTAGGAGATTTTTAAGCTCTTTCCTTTATTCCATATTTCCCATTCATCAAAATTATCTCTAGTGAGTGGGATAATTTAAGTTTCCCCTTCTATACCATTGTTCTCCAGTTGTAGAGTTTGAATCTTTCGACCAAGGAATGTTTTGGTGTCGATATGTGTATTATATGATCTATGATTCATCTTATGATCATATGTTCGTTCATTTATGGTGGTGTTTCCTATTATAAGAGTTGCATTAATTTCTAGATAAAGTTAGGTGGTCTAAAAAATAAATGCATGGTCTATTTAATTTGTCAAGTATGATCCATATTGTGAATTGTATCATCATAACAACTGAAATAATTTATTGAAATGAAAATGATGATAAATCATGGATTGGATTATTCTATTGATCCCTTCAGATTCAATGTTTATGAGACCATGATTTTAGATATACATTGGGTTAATAAACCGTTGAATAATAAGAATTTGGCTAATGGATTATTTTGGAATTTCAATGATTTTAGAATCGATGTGATTGCATGATATAGAATTATTTTTTGGTGGATTTTTTTATCTAAATGGTTGGATATAATTTTATTAATAAATGAATGTGAAAATGAAATTGAAATATTAATTACAATAATTAACCATCGATGATTATGATAAGAAATTTTGATATCATTGTAGTTAGGACATGTGTTTTGAATCATGTTGTAATGATAATATATAGGGTTATTTTCAATTATGGTTTACTGATTTCATATAGGGATCTTTTTAGTGGTGTTGTAATTCATATTTAGAGGAATTGGGCCCGTTTGATGTTGAAATTCATATATATTGGTCTTGTCCAAATTTGGTGCTGAAATTCTTATAGAGTTTTCTTATCCTAGTTTGTTGTTGAAATTATAATATAGAGGTCTTGGAAGAGTTTAATCATGAAATGATTATATAGTGGTCATGGTGTAGTTTTATGTTGAAATTATTATATAGAGTGTTATGCATCGATGATAAAATTATTATAGATAGGTATTTGATTGGTTATTTTATTATTCCATGTATATGTTGTTATAGTTGGAATGGTTTAGATTCATGTAAAAGGTCATTCCGACACGGCGTATTAGCTGGTTGGTTGATGTATTATATTAACTAATTAATTTATAAACCTACTATATCTTTATTGCATGAATTTAATTTCAGTCTTGTTTTGTTTGGACATGGTAGTGTTGACCTACTATGTTTTACAGACACCCTATTTGGGATGTAATTTGGTACCCAAAAAAGATTACATGGATGCATGTTGGGACAATGGAAAGGGACCTTGTTGTATATTATTTCTTGATGAATGGGATGGAGTTTGGTTATGGGACTGACATAGGGATTAAGACCGAGTCATTTCGAGATTATTTATGTCATCTAATTATTTTTATATTGTTACCAAAAGTTTGACATATAGATATTGTTAGCATATTATTACTTGAATCATTACTATTGGTTTATTGGTTCCTCTGTCTAACCCCTAGTTGAATGATATATTTTTTCTGTTATGTATGTTAATTTAATTTTTATTATTATTGTTTATTAACATTATATTGTTACTTTGAACAAGAGGGTATAGTTTCTAAACTATATCATCACACCCCACTACTAGTTGGATTCCTATAGAATATATGGAGGACAACTTGAGGTCTCGTAACCAACCTGATTTATCCGCATGATAGGGTTACAGGTTGGTCCATGTTATAATGTGTTATCAGAGGATGTTTACTTTTTCATTATTTACTATTTCAAAATGGTGTAAAGGAGGCTTGGATGTTTTAGGAATCGGTAATAATATTTTGAAAGGGATCATCTAACCCATGTGGGGGGGAAATCTGGGAACCTAGAGATGGGATATTTGTACATGAATTTTCTAGTTATAAATGTCATTACATCCCCCATGGTGGTTCACATGTTGGGTTATGTTATTATTTCATGAGAATTACAATTGTGGCCTAGTATGGAATTAAATGAGTATGAATGAATCATGTTAGGAACATATTGAAATATCTGGACATGCATGTCTTATGATAAGGGTATATTCATGACATGGGATAGAAAATTTTCTTTTTAACAGTAAAATAAGACACCAAATAATTTTTTATAAATGAAATGAAATAATTTTTATGTCATGGTAAAACACATGTAATACATATTTTAAGAGAACTGAAACAATGGTTCACTATTCCCCCCTATTTTGGTTTACCTTGTTATTATATCATGTGTTCTAACAAGTGTTTTGTTCTTTTGGTGAAAATTCCATCAATTAATCTTTGAGTTGAGCATCAGGACAATGTAATTCATAAATCACCTTACACATTTGAGGCCGAATTTCCTATATCGCATAAGGATAATTTGTATGGTCCTATTATCGATATATTTTTTAGGTTTATGCATGTAACACCCTGATATTTTAAATAATATCTATTTTTAAATTTAATATCTTCTATAGGTTACATTGAACTCAACACCATGCACATAAAAAAATGATATATTATAATAACATAGTTGTTAGAATGGAGGGAAAGATAAATATTAAGTGAATTAAAAAAATATAGTTTAATTTTTTATATTTATATACATTAAATATATATATTATATATTATACCAAATGTTTTGAAATTAATCTAATGGAATATATAGGAATAAGATAATATGAAAAAAAAATTTATTATAGAGAAAACTATATTTTATATTAGTAAATTTAACACATTTTAATGATACTCTAGTTTTAAAACTAAATTTTGACTCTTTAATAAATTATATTTTGAAATAATAATAATAATTTTTAAAATATTAATACAAAAATTTTCATTGATAGACTTTTTGTTTTTGTTTGCAAAATTTTCATTTTTGATGAATAATGAAAAATACTGCATTTTAATTATAAACAATATAATGATATGAATAATTTATAGTGATAAAATATAATTCAAATTGGTTTTAAATTATAATATTATCAATTATACATATATTAATTAAATTACGGTCATTTTATATTTTCTATATTGAAAAAGGATATAAAACAATTTCAACCATTTGGAAATTTTCTGTTTAAAAACCCTCTTTCATGCCCCATCTCTGGTATTAATTTTATTTCAATTTAAGCCACTTCTATGTTTCAAATTTTTTAAAATGGATTAAAAATTATAAACTGAAAAATATATTTTAGTAAATAGATCTCTTTTTTTGGAAAATGTGAATTCTAGACATATTAATTTTTATTACACAGGTAGGTATAAATTGGGAAATTAAGCCTAAAAAAATGTTAAAAATATTTGGAAATTACCCTAAAACATGAACCAATTTAATTGGACGATAATTATTTATTCATAATAATTAAATAGTTGGATATGTGACAATTTAAGTCCATTTGAAAGATAATATTAGCTTTATGGTAATTTTTTCAATGAAATCACAAACAGGTCATTCTTTTTTTAACAAGATAAATATTTTTAATATGGGGTAATCTTTGGGATATATTCGATTACAAATATTATTTTGAAATATTAAATATTTATTTTCAACGTGTGGATTTATTTTTAAGTATTAGATAATAAAAAATTACCATAAAGTCATTCACAATGATGGTGTAATCATTGTTAATTAATTGAAATATATAATAAATGATATTAAAAATAAATTAATAAAAATAATTTGATATAATTAATGTTATACATTAATTTTATAGATGAACATGACTTGTTAGGTATGTAATAAAAGTGTTTTTTATTATAAATTGTTTTATTTATATTTTTTAAAAGTCAATGTAATGAATAATGTTAAAATATACATTAATGATATTTTAAAATAAATAATATTTTATTACCTAATATAACATTCATAAAAGTATTAAATTTTGAAAAATAAGTGTGACATGGTTGGAAATGTCATCAATTATTAATTTATGGGTCATTTTTCATTTTATAGAAACAATATTAACTCTCATAGCGTAAAAATCCATGTTGTCATAGTAAGAGTTAAAGGGGTAAAATAATGATTAAAACCAAAAGATAAGATTATAAATAAGACCTAAACATGAACAAAAATTATTGGATGAATAATAATTTACCTATAACAACATATTATTTTAAAATATTTTTTAATGTAATCTCTCCCTTCAATATAACTTATATATTATTTAAATTAATGATAACTACAAAACCTCAGTCTCTTTGTATTTAATATCATTTATTTTGCCACATAGGAAAAAAATAAATATATGAACATAAATAAACGTAAATTTTTATAGAAATGATGTTTTTTTAAATATGTAAATTTATTTTACTTTTTTATAAATTAAATAATTACTTAAATTCCACTACAATGTGAATAAAGTATTTATTGGATTAACATAAAAATAAATAAATTAATTTAAAAGGTAATAATTTTTTTATATTTGGAATTAGTTAATGTGTATAACTACTTTTATATATCTATAAAATATATTTGATATGTTTTAATGAATTATATTTAAATTCTCCCTTTTTTATATACATGGAGTCAAATAAAAGGAATAATATCATATTTGACAATAATGATAATTTATTGATTTAATATATTATTAAATTATTTAAAAATTAAAAAATGTTAAATTATCCCAAATAGGATAATAAATAGTAAATAAGTTCATACCATATTAATTTATAGTCATTTTTTATGTATTTGGATCTATAATACCTTTTTTAGATGTTTAGATTTTGATGATTTTCGTAAGTGCCTCTCACCTCAATTTTAAAAAGAAACATCCTCATCACTTATTTACACCACATTGAGTCATATATCTCAACCAATATCTTACCATTTATATTAAAAAATCATTAGTTAAGTTTTATATGTTATATTTCTTCTAAAAAATTTAGACAGAGATCCCTTAAGAAGAGAATAAATGAAGTCTGCTGAAGAAGATGTAATCGCATAATCGACACTTTCATGTTTATTTCTATTTCCACTTACTCATCAGGGGTTATTTCTAATATAAAGTATTAAATATATTATAGTATAAATTAATATATTTTATTATGTTTTTTGGACAACTATATTCCACGTTTAATCAATCATGCAAAAAATGAAAGCATTGTGTCTGTGTATGTATGGCTTACCATCTCCACAATGTGGGGTAAACTATTTTAATCACCACTTGACTTGGATGGGTATGATAATGGAAAAAAGGGATAAATATAATATATTTTATTTGATATTAATTCTAGAAAAATTATTATAACCTACACTTCATTTCTCATTCATCATTATGGGAATGATATCGTCACTCGTGTGTTTATACGACCTACTCTCCAAGATGCGATGCGATTCAATTTCCATTTTCACAAATAAATAATGATTATATGAATGTATATAATAACAAAATTTGAAATATATGACCAAAATATCGTTCTTTTTATTATGAAATTATATCCTATTTATAATAACCATGACTTACATGATAGAACATGCATAAGGAAATGAAGCCATTGACCCCTAATACAAGGGTAATAATGAAATATTATTAACAAATGTGTGATAAGATGATATAATAAAATTATATATGATAACATAAATATGTTTTTGGTTATGTTACTAATTAATGACATACTTTAAATCATTATACCAAAGGTTAAATCACGTTTAACTAATGTAAAGCATTAGGTAATGGATTTTTATCTCACATATATTTCAATGGGATACATGTCTTATTCACCACTTAATTCTTTTATGTGGTGTATATACTTACCCTTTAACATAATATCATGAATATCATTATATTCAGGAAATTTAAAATTTCATTTGATTTTATGGGGAATATAATTCTACTTTTTACATATTATTAAAGGTTTATTTCATAATCTCATAATTACGCAGGATTTTCAATGTTTAAGTCTCCATTGTAGAGTATTTATCATTAAAATTTATGTTTCCAAAAAAATAATTTTTTTTAAGTTTATTAATGATTCCATTACAATTAGATAATTTATGTTCTATCCATTTTTTTACATTTAACAATTTTTTTGGAATGGAATCTTTATCTCATTTAAAAACTATTCCCATGTATCTTTTATTGAAAAAGTGAAACGAATATTTTTTTTAACTTGTATGAAATGAATCGAATTTCAATCCCTCATGAATAATAATAATTTTCAAAGATTCATATATTTTTTACAAAAGTTTATTTTATGTGAAATATATTTTCCAAATGTTTTGTATTATTTTAGTGAATTTCAATGTGAAAAAATATATTGTCCTCAATGAATTGTTTTAAAGATATTTGACTTCATCAATGACATAATCCCTTTCATGTACATATGATGCATTCAAGATGTTTGGAATTAATATCATAATTATTATTTTTTGGATTTTTGATGATCATTTTTTATATAGATGTTATATTTTGATACTATTCCCTATATTACTCTGAATGGATTACGGTCATGTTTATTGAATGGGGGAATGAATTCGCATTTCATATGCTATTTTTTCAATATAAATATTTATGTTTATTATTTTTTACCAATGTAATGTGTAGAATTCATTGGGAATAGTAAGTAATGGTGGGGACTACTATTTCCACTAGATCTATCACTAGGTCTCATAAGATGAATGATATCAGGATTTGGTCGAAGCCTTACCCAATTGGGTATTCATTTTGGACTAGTCCATGAACGTTTGTTGGAGACATATTTCAATATGAATTATATCATCAAAAGGATATTTATTGATTCTCCCAGTGATTATTCAACTAGTATAATATCCATTATTAAGTTTCATACTCATGTTATTACTTATATGGAATTATTTGATCATCATTTATTCCTTCCATATTTTTCTCATGTTAATTATTAAATGGAATGTTATTTAGTTAATTACCTTACATAATTATTTATGATTATTTATGATAGATTCCACTATATGTATACCCTTATTGGGAATATGAGCTCACCCCTTTCTTATGTTTCACTTTATTTAGATATAATGAAGTGTTTTCTGATTGATATTTAGCATTGCACAAAGGGCAAATAATGGAATTATAAAAATGTGTATTTTATATATCAAATATTATATTAATGCCATGTATGTATCAAGATTACCAGTAATAATAAAATTTTAACTATCTTCAGATGAGATTCCATGTATCTTATATGAATATAATAATTTAAGGTAATATCTCTAAGCAACTAGGTTTGGGGAATTTATAGTCATAATTAAAGGAGTTTTGTAGAAACCATGGAAACAAGATTTATGAAAACATATATTAGAGAATAATTTCTTATGAAATTTTTTTCAAATATTAATAAAGGAACAAAACATATCATTTAGAGATCATTTATACCTAGATTTTTTATTTAGGTTAGGTGCATCACTAGATATGAGATTATACATTATGTTTCATAATTTTTTTATTTAAACTAGTGTATGTCATTTTTGTTGAAATGGAACCTAGTAGATGGAATCAAAACCACATGAATCAACATAATATAAAGAGTTTGAATGATAATTTCATTGATGATTTTAAGAAAGTATTTTTATGTGAACAAGTCTCCTAAAAATTCTTATCATATGAAGGAATCGTATCATGTTTTAATGAGACAAATAATGAATTATCTAAGTATTATGGCTTCTGTGGGAAACACAAGAATAAGAGTTCATATAGGATAAATATAGATAAAAGATAGTATAGAATGAAGTATTTTACAACATGTGATATTTTTTTAGTGAAACACCATGGTAATTGATTAAATGAATTGTGAGTTTGATACATGTTTGGAGAGAAATGACACTGTGCTTATCATTGAAAGGGGAAAAAATGTTTCAATTATTCAGTGCTTCATCATCAAGGAGATGGGACACAAGGAGCATTATTTTCTTAACCGTCAAAGGTATATTACCCTAAAGAGTATAATGGATCATCGTCAATATTAGGATAGAAACATAGATAAAGGAGAATGATTAATATAATGGTTTTTAGCTTCCAAAATTATGTTATATGATAATTGTTTCAATAATTTTCTCAAAATAAGTGTCATGAGTCATATAAGGATTGTATTGGAGTAATTATTCTCCAAGTATTTGGAAGCATTATTGTTTTCCATAAGGTTTAAAGGCAGTCCTGGTATTTATATAATTATTGTGTGGTAATAAGTGAAATATTACTCTATTATGGGGGAAAATATGATGTTATATTGATTTTTAAAATTTAGTGATATGTCTTCAAAATCATTGGTCTTCTAATTTGGATAGAAACATTTTTCATGAGTATTAAGATAAATAGATTATCGAAAATATTTTGTTAAACATTGGATATTTTTTTTTCTCTAACATGTGATAACCAATTTTTTAGTAGGAAAATAAATGTTGAAGGAATTAAATGGGGATCATAAAATTCATTAATGTGTTTCAGGATTCAAACGTTCATCTTGAAAATTCATTTCCTAACATAAGAGATGAAGTAAAAACAAATCATTTCATATAAAAATAATTATAATAATCTAATGTCATGGAATGAAGTCAATTATGAATTTTCTAAAGTACTTATCTAGATAGTAAAACAATACATCATCTAATGAAAAATGATTTTTGAACAAAAATGTTACCAATTTATTTATATTTATTTTAAATTATTGGTATTTTAAAAGATCATACGACTAAACAATATTTTTTTTTTCAAAATGAAAATTTAAGGATAAGTTGAAAAGCAATCAAATTATGGATATAAAGCATCAAATGTCAATCAATATATCCAGGCCATTCCTAAACAAATTTAAAACAGTTCAATAGTTTACTAGATAAAAAATCTATTCAGTATATGTTACCTCAAATTCAAGATTATCTTTGATGACATCAAAAAAAAGGAAATTTCAACTTGTCCCAGGTATGCACGTGTTTCTTGAATATCTTTTCCCCTTGTGGAAGCCACATACCAAAAAACAATTATTCTTATTAATCTAATCATCTTTTTATTTAGTAAGATCGACATGCAACAATTATTCAAACATTATATCTCCAACCTCCTTTGATATATCCAATAAGAAGGACTCCTCTAGAATTACTTCTTTAGAATAAGTTATAATATCTTTGACAATTGTACATTTAACTTATGACCTATTTTCACACTTCAGAACTCAACCAATTAGGGCCAGCATGGTGTCTGAGGTTAAATAACTACAAGGTCCATATGTCAACATTTTTTTTATTTAATATTGTAAATTTTATCATCTTGAACTTCATTATTGAAATTTGATAATTGTTTTCCAAAAATACAATATTTTTTAGCACTATATTATTAAAAATTGATTCAACTTGTTGATGTTATTCTCTACAATTATTTACATTACCTACGGATCTGGTAAACATGGTTTTTAATAAGATAGATTAGTCATTTTAAGTGATTTTTTTCATCCCCTTGTTGTTGGGGATGTTTCCAGAAATGATGTTTCCTTTCTTACCATTTCTCGAATAGGAACTGACCAACTCTTGTTTGTTTTTTAATCCTTCCCAAAATCTATTATAGGTTTGGAGTTGTATTCCATGTCACCTGATTCAATTTTCATAATGGACCTTGACCCAACTAAAATTAATTTAAATTGTGGAATGCTTGTTTTCCAGAATTTAGGGACATAATTCATCTTTTCATTTCTATTCAATATTGAGAAGTTATTCGGGAGATGTATCGAGAAAGTAAAAACATGCTTGCCATAATAACTTTTCAACATAGAATTTGTTCTATTGTTTCATTGAAAATCATAAAATTAATATATAATGATTACCTCATTAAGAGATTTACTTGAAATAGTATTGGTAGCATATAGTTGATTGGGATCATCCATCCCATTCCCCATAGTACCATCCATAACAGTTTCAATGAAAAGGAGAGACATTTTGAGGGGATATAGGAACACTTTAGTCCAACATTGTTGAATTATGATCCTCCAAATCATGTATAAATTTGTAAAATATGTTTGTTACCCTTGGGTTCAGATGCATAAGACTTGATTCATTTTGAAGATATTCATCATTGGTCACTCCTCTAAATACCTTCATATTAACTAGGGGGACTGTGAGAGATTGATCCCCATTCATCCAATGATCAAGGATTCCACATTTTGAATCAACCAATGACCACATCCACATGATGAGAATGTTTGAACCATACGACTAAAAGAAGAACAAAATTGGTTCCAATAATACAAGACCACTAATTGTTAATAGCGCAAATCATCCCCAACTGTGATACATACCCATAATACATGAGGTTTAGAAACATACCCCTCCACAAAGATCTAAGGAGGAATGTGGTGATACATTGAATTTTGTGTGACCTTCACATTTACATTTCCCTCATATTAATAATATGTTTTATAGAAGCTTTTTATGATATAAATTTCTATGATGGAATTATCAAATATAAGCCCTTGATTTTTAGTGTAAAAATTCAATTTACAAGGAATAAATTTAATAAAGTATAGGAAAACAACACACCCCATGATTTTAATTGATGTATATTTTTAAATTTAATCTCTATGATAGCTTATGTTTCACACAACAACTAACTGAAATAAACAATGAAATTATATAATAACCTATTCGATTGAACGATATGTATGGACATGATTAACTAAAATAATAAAATATCATTTGAAAATGTGTATGTATATTAATGAAATAAATATACTATTTATTCAATAAATTTTTTATTCCTACAATAATTTTCATAATAATAAGATAAGATCAAACCCAATTTTATACAAAAAAACTATATTTCTAAAAAGGTAGTTTTGTCAACTTCTAATAAAGAACTTCTTCTAAAACTAAAGTTTAACACATAAATAAAATATATTTGAAATATAAACATTATTTTTAAAAATATGAAAATAAAAAATAACATTTGATTAATATTTGGTATTCTTTTGAAAAGTTTTACTTTTTTGATGAATTGTGGGAAATAATGCATTTTAATTGAAAAACATTCTCATCAGAATAATTTATAATTATCGATGATATATTGAATTTTTTATGTAAAATTATATAAATTATAAATCTATTAATATTATATAGTTCATTAGGGTATTTGTTTATAGATTTTATAATATTTCAAACATTTGATAATTTTCACTTTAAAACCCAACTTTTACACCCCATCTTCAAGATTAATATTAAAATAATTTTATACACTAATGAGTTTTATATATTGAAAAATGTATTCCATTTTTTTATAAGAATTTAAAAATTTTCCAACTAGGCTGTATTTATTTTTGGATAAGATAAATAGTGATCATAATAGATTTAATACAATGGGTAAGGTCAAATAAAGTAGTTAAGGGTAAAAATAATATTATCAATATTATAAAATGACCATAAGACATTACCACATTTTATTGGATAAAAATATTTTCCCAATAAGAATTAATTTATTGGTTATGTGACCATTTAAAACTATTTGGAGTAGAATATAACAACTATAATATTTTATTCAATGAATACTCCAATTGATCATACCTTTTGTTCCAAAAAGATAAATATTTTTAATATGGTGTAAAATATGGGATATATTAGACTATAAATAGAATTTGAAAATATAAAATAGATAACTCCATCATGGTAATATATTTTGAAATTTTAGGGATGAAATAATTACCCCAAAAGCATGCATAAGGATGATGTAGTAATTAATTAATTATTGGAAATATAAATTAAATTTTATCAAAATATTTAAAATAAATATAATTTAAGTATTCAAAATAAATAAAATAATTTAAGAGATGGCCTTGAAAATATTCTGATGTATTAGTTATTTTTGATATTTCTTCTTTTAGAGAAATGTTTTAAATGGCAATTTAATGAACAGTGTCAAAATAGACATTAATGATAGATTAAAATAAATAGTATTTAATGAAATATTTTAAATTTTCCAAGAATAATAAATTTTCTAAAAGTAATGGGATAATGTTGAATATTTCATTAATTATTAATTTTTGGGTCGATTTTTATTTTATACTAACTATATTAACTCTTAATGAGTAGAAATCCATGTTATCATAGTAAGAGTTAAAGGAGTTAAATGAAGGATAAAACCAAAATATAATGGTATAATCATGACCTAAATTTATCAAAAAAGTATTTTATGAATAATAATAAACCCTTATTACCTTGCAGTCAATTTTTACTTCTTCAATGGACACTCTTTAATGAAATTAACTTATATATTCTCTAAATAAATGAAAGTTACAAAATGTAAGTCTCTTTGTATTTAATATTTAATATGTGTCCATATTGGTAAACAAATAAATATATGAACAAAAAATTTCTATTTTTTATTAATTTACTAATTTTCATTATATAAATTTGTTTTTTTTTGATTTTTTTCTTTTCTTTGATGCATCAATGAAAATATTGTATTTCTTTAATTTATTGAAATGAAAACTAATTTATTTTAAAAATATTAATTTTTATATATTTGTATTTAGTTAATGTTTATAAATAATTTTATAAATATGTAATATATAAAAATGTTCTCTTATGTCATTTTATTATAATTCAAACTTTTTTATTGATGTTTGTGAAGTAAATTTAAATGTATAATATAAAAATTTTCAATAATGATATTTTATTAAATTAATAAATATTAAAATTATTTAAAAATAGAAAAATGTTATGTAGTCATAGAAGAAATTATATATGTTAAAACATGTGTTCTTAAATTAATTTATATAAAATATGTATGTCTTTGTCTCTAGAATAGAATTATTATATTTCAATATTTTGAGGATTTTCGAAAGTGCCCCTCAACTCAATTATAAAAGAGAACCTCCAACCTCACCTCATTACTCCAATTTGACACATATATCTTGAAAACTATAAACCCATTTCTATTATATACATCTTTATTTATGTTATTTAGGATATTTCCCTTCCAAAATATCAAACATAAATCGCTCAAAAAGAGATTAAGGAATGTTTTTTGAAGAAAATGTTATTGTCTGTGTCCACTAATTCATGTTCATTTCATCTTATAATTATTTTTAGGTGTTATTTTCATTATATAGTAATAACTTTAGTATGATATATATTCTGAGATTTTATTATGATTATGGTATAAAAAAATTATACATTTAATCCTTCCATTGAATATTTAAAGCACGACATGTATCTACGTACTGATTACCGCCTCCACTCTGTGGTGTAATCATTTCACCACCACGTTACATGGATGGATATAATGAGGTAAATAATAATTATATATAATAAATATGAAATGATAATAATTATTGAAAATTAATAGACCATACACTCACGTACCTTTACTTCAATAGGGGAATTACACTTTCGCTCATCTGTATGTACAACCTACCAGCTCAAGGACATGATGCGAATCATTTTCAATGATCAAAATTAAAGAATGATTAAAGAATTTATATATTGAATAAATATTATATATATGATTTTAATATAATCCTTTATATGATGTAATTATTTATTATTCATAAGAACTAGGACAGACATGAGAAAAATTGCATTATATAATGAAACAATTAACACCATGAATTAGGGTAATAACGAAATATGAATAAAAAATGGCTGATATGATCAGATAATAGGATCTTATTTGATATAATAAATGTTTATATGTCATTTTTATAAATTAATAACATGATTTACACCATTATACAGGAAGTTAAATCATGATCAACTAAAGTAAAGGGAAAGGTAATTGATTTTTGTCTCAATTCTATTTTTGTGGGATATATGCCTTATTCACCACTAATTTCTACTTTTTGGTGTATATAATGGCTCTTTAATATAATATAATTAATATCACTACAATCAGGTTATTTAATTATTCATTTTAATTTATGGGGCATGTGATTCATCTTATTACAAAGTGGCAGGGGTGTATTTAACAATATCATCATTATTTTGGATTGATTATGTTTAAGACTCCACTTAGAAATATCCATATTCTATATTAACGTTTTCCAAAAAATTAAAAATGTTTTTAAAAAGTTACTACAATTTATTTATGACATTTTTAACCTTATTTTACTTTTTACAAAAAGATGTGTATTGAATCTTCATGTCATTCTAAAATAAATTCTTATTTGTCTTTTTTAAAAAGTGAGAACGGAATATTTTTTATTACATGAATTGGATGAATGGAATTTCAATCCTTAATGAAGAATTATTTTTTAAAAGGTTCTATATTTTTAATAATGATTATTTTTAGTCAAATGTTTTTTAAAAATGTTTTGTATAATTTTTACGAAATTCAAAGTGAAATTTTATATTTTCCATAATGAAAATCAAAACATTAATTTAATTATGATATATTGAGGATATTTTTTATTAATATTATAATTATTCATTATTTGGATCTTTTATGATCAGTTTGACTATGGATGTGCTATTTCGATATCCTTCACCTTATTACTCTGAATGGTTTATGGTTTTGATCATTGATTGAAGAACGTATTCAAATTTCATATGATATATATTCAATACTAATGTATATGGTCATTATTTTTTACCCATATCATGTGAGGAATGAATTTAAAAGAGTAATTGATGGTCATGTCCCACTATAGACCCTCGATGAATCGGAAGGTCTGATGTGGAAAAGTTGACCAGGTTTTGGTTAAGGCCTTACCCATTTTTATAGAATTGATAGACGATGAAATGAATGTATGTTTTAGATGAATAGAATTGTTAATTCCATAATTATGAGATTAGTTATTGATATCCCATGTGATTACATGACTACTAAAATATATATGGTTATCTTTTATTTTAATATGATTATTTATATGAAATTTTATGATCATATTTATTCCATCCATTTTATTCTCATCTTATATATTAAATGGAATTTATTATAGTTAAATACCTTCCCATATTCATTTATTATTATTTTTGATAACATCTGTTTTATTTACAACTACACTGAGAATCTGATCTCACTCATTTCTTATGTTTCAATTTTCCCTAGGATACGAGAATTTGTTTTGTAATTGATATGTAGGGTTACAAATATAGGTAATAATGGAATTTTAAAATAAATTCATTTTGTATTTTATTATTAAAATGTAATATGAATATCATGTTTGTTTCTAGTTTAAAAATACTACTAAACTAATAGTCCCATTTCCATGTGATTCCCTAAATATTTCACTAATTTAATAATGTAAGGCACCGTCTCTAAGCTACTCGGTTTGGGATATTTACAATGAGATTTATGAAATAGGATATTTTTCTCACGGTGCTTTCGATATTTGATATAACGAGTGATTTTTAGCTCCCACATTTTCTTATGTTCACTAGGGAGGGATGCCCCAAAGTAGTTGAGTTCTAGATTGGGTTAGTCCATATGTTCTTCTAGCACCTCAACACACTCGTACATAGGAATGAAAAAATTTCTACGTATATTTTTCATGGAACTTCCAAGAATTGGTGATATATTCTAGATCATTCTTTCTAACATGAGGAGTTATCTTGGAAATAATTTGAGGTGATGTAATTAACCCACATAATTCCAAATATATGGTTTGATGATATGGCTCAGGTGTTCAGGCAAGAGAGATAATTATGAATGTCAATGATGGACTACGATGGACTTTTCACTAACCTAGAGTGCATATCTACATCTATAGAAGTTGATGAGATCTCAGAGGAAAGGGATTTTCTAGATGGGATTTTATTTGAGATTAGGTTATAGGTGAAAAACATTTTCTTGAGTAATTTTTAAGGTGTGATGAATCAGGAACACATCACGGAAGGGAATCTAGGAAAGGAAAAGTGTTGCAACCATTATATTTTAGAAAAAATAACTAGGGGTTGTTCTTCTTTTAGAAAGAAGTTCCAATAGGATAGTTTTGTCTATAGAATTAGTGGTAGGAGGAGTTAGTCCAGTTGGAAGCCATATCTGGACCATGTTCTATTGTAGTTAAATCAGTGTGGTATGTTTTGTCATAAGAAAGCTTAGTGTCATTACCATATGTTGGATTGTCATGATATCCTTCATCTAGTTTATATTATATGATTTTTAAGAACATAATATAATATTATTGTATATGTGGATTAGGATAGGTATCAAAATATTGTAAGGATTCAACAACTCCTTAGAAAATTGGTATTTGGATTTTCACGGGATGTTCAGATCAGCATTCAGGACATGGTACCTTAGTGCATGAATGACAATACCAGGAGGAGGGAACATCACATGGGAGTCGTATTGGATCCCATGTAAGAGGGGATAGTCATCTACACATTATAATCTCCACCCTGACTACTGTAGATAAAGTACATTCTACCATAAAATGTAAAATTCTAATATCATCATCCCTTGCTATAATTTTTATATAGGTTGTCCACATTCCTTTTTATATAGAATTTTGGAAATTGGTTTCGGATTACATTCAAAAATCATGATTGGATTCTTCATCCTCAATAAATAATTGGGAGTGTTTTCAACCAAGATCAAATGTTGCAAAGTGTTTTCTGTATACATAAGTGGATCTCATTTTTTTCAAAAGCATTTATACTATAAATGATAGTTTTAAATATTATTTATGGTATATATATTATTATTTTATACCCGGATTGTATTGACTATTATCATAAGTAAATTACCTTTTTTCTCTATAAGGAGACATTTATTCTCTCTATAGTGATTGGGATATTTAGGTTGATTATGCAATAAAAATTTTGTGTAGACTGTATTGTATCATGGCTAATAAAGAAATAATTATTCTGGATAATGGAGGAATGTAGTGGGATGCTATTTTCCATATTACATTCCTAATGAGTCCTACATGTTACCACCTAAATGTGATATTGGGTTAATGATCGAGTTAGTTTGAGGAACAGATCTCGTTTATATCTTGATATAAATGAAGAAACATATCATAAATTATGAGTCGAAGGTTTAGTTGGATGATCTAGAATATAATTGTTTTATATGGCAATGTATATCTCAATGCGGTTATGAATATACTTTGTTCGTGAAGTTTGATGCCTCTTTCTAGTTATGTGTGGATTATCAGATACTGAACTAGACGATGGTCAATAACAGGTATCCCCTTACACTCATCAATTATTTATTCAACTATTTGTAGGGTGATATGGTATAAACCAATTTCAATTAGATACATTGGTATCACCAGTTGTGGGTGATACTATAGGGCATATCTCGAACTGGTTTTTGGAGTTGGATGACTTGTATGAGTTTATAGCAATTCCATTTGTTTTTTTGAATACACTAGTGGAATTCATGGACATGATGAATCCAATTTTCAAACTTTTTCTATATTACTGTGTGATATTTTTTCAATAATAACATAGTGTACTATCATTCAGTATATGATCATTCCCATAATCATGATATCATTTTTAGTTCATTGAGAGAGAATAAACATTATTCAAAGAATACCAAATGTATTTTCTAGGTTGATAATGATCAATTATTAGTCTATTTTATCCCATAGGAAGGATTGTTACAAGACACAAACAAGGATGCAACCATGGTATCTTGAGAGAGAAAATAAGCTCTTCAATATTGGGATCTTTCTTAGTTTAGCATCTTATAATTTTCTTTTTATCCAGGATTTCTTCTATCTAGTAGTATCGATGTCTGTGTTGAACGAAAAAGTGGTGATGTTTTTTTGGTTAAGTTCTTGTGGGAGATATCATTAGGGTATTAAAGGAAGGATCAACCCAGTACCTATTCTCAATTTACCTATGTTGGGTAAATTGTATACCATGTACTGTGACACATCCAGAGTTGGACTCGGAGTAGTTTTAATATAGGTGGATCAAGTTGTTGAATATTGCACCAATCATATAAGACTATATGAGAGGAATTATTCTACTATTGAACTATATTTGGTGGTGGTGTAACATTCCATAATATGTTGGAGAAACTGTCCTTTGGGTGAGATATTGTTAGTGTATATGGACAACAAAATCCTTAGGTACATCTTTTCTCAACAAGACATAAACCTTTGGTAGAGGAGGTGGATAAAGTATCTAAATTATTTTGACATATATTTGGATTATATACTAGATAAGGGAAACGTCATTACAGATTTATTAATCCAAATGATTTTGAACGATGATGTTTTGGATTCTTTTGATGAGTGGCTGGTGACATCATTCTTTTCATACATGCATCTATATGTTTAGGATTCAATGGGATGAGTATCTCTAACTTTGACATCTGGTACAACCATGATTCTTGACTGAATTAGGAAATAATATTTATCTGATCTAAATTTAATAGCTTGGATATAGATATTATATAGTGGGGAGACACCATCAGTATGGTCATGTGGTAGTGGCAAATCTCTTCTTTTCTATGGCCATGTATGGGTTCATATGAACTTTCACGATGATATGATGTGAGTTTAATGATTTCACATAGGCGGTATATATTGTTTTGAAAATGATATTTCATCATCTATGTTTAATTTACTATAGGACACGAAAAAAGAAGTAGGTCTCCACCTTTGTGGAAATATGGTTCACCTATCAGTTGGAAAATGGTAGCATCAAAGGCCAGATAATCTTTTGTAGCCTCTTCCCATTATAGATTGAAAATTGGATGAAGTGACTATGGATTTTGTGATAGGATTACCTAGGAAAACTAGTAAGAATAATGAGGTATGGGTGATTATGGATTAACTGGTCATGGTATACCTATTCCTACATATTAGGATACGTTCACTATTTCTAATCTATGATTTATATACATCAATGAAATATTTTGGTTTCACAATTTTTAGAGGAGTCTAATTTCATATATAATCCATTATTTCATGTGACATTTTAGAAGTGTCTTAAGAAAACTATAGGATCATATGTTCTTTTGGGCATAGCCTATGATCCTAAGACTAACAGACAATCTGAGGGGACTATTGGGATTCTGGATTACATGTTACAACCATTTGGATTTGATTTCAGGGGTTATATAGGAGCAGCATGTGGAACATAGTGAGTTTTCATATAATAAGTTCTACTAGACATTGAAATAGATATATTTTTAGGAGATTTTATATGGAAGTACATGTAGTTATTTTATTTACATGTTGTAGGTAGGTGAATTAGAGATTATTAGAACTAATATCATATAAGATATATCTGATAAGGTTTAGTTGATTATAAATCTATTGATGACTCAAAAGAGTAGGTAGAATTATTATAATTACCATCAATGATGATCTTTGATGTTTGAATATGTTCATCATATTTTCATTCAGGTTTCACATAGGTAGGGGAAATTCCGCATCAGGAAACTGGGGAAGTTAGCGCCTTGGATTGTTAGTTAATTTGATAGAGTGGAAATGGCTAGTCCGGTAGTGTACTGACTAGCCCTTCCATAGTACTACATATTTATATACAACATGTTTCACATGACATAGCTTCATAGAGAACATCATGACCCTTATCTAATGATATATTTTGAGGATTCCAAGTTTTGTATATATTTTTCTTTTGTTGATAATCCGATAAGGATTTTGGACCTTAGATAAAAGTTTCTCTGGTGCATGACTAAATGTCTAGTTTGAATGTGGTGGCCCCATGGGTGTGTTTTGGATGAGTCATGGGATAGGGAGTCATCTATGTGAGCCAAGTGTCCAAAATAGTTTGTTGAGACCCCAAAGTGATTCTTAGAGTAGCTCTAGGATGAGCTATTATATGGTGGGGAAGTTGTAAGATCCCATCATTTAATATATATGTCCCATATTAAGTTTTCCATTAAACCACTTTTTGGGTTTTTCTTATCATTAAACCATAGTGGTCGTGTATTGTTTGTATATAAGGATATTTTGTTGGTGAAAGTGACCTAATGTTCTAGGATATATGTTTTTTTTTGAATTAACGAAGTCTAATTATAAACATGTGAAATGTGGTTTTTATTGTTTTTTAGTTGTTTAAAAGTATATGGAGGTGGTTTGTGTTCTTTTTTGGTTTTTAATATTAATTTTTTTATAGTGAATTTACACACCTTGAAAATTATTCACACATAATGCAATTACCAACATGAATGTTCTATGAATGGAATAAATGTGGTCAACTAGATCATGGAATTAACATGTTACATGTTGTGATTCTACATTAAAAGGCATGTAATGTTCGTATAGAGTTAAATTCACCAAAGGTGACATGTTTTTTAGTGTAACAATTTAATGTAAAATAAATTACCTAAAAGGTGGTTACATCCCATGTATTTCAAAGGTTGGGTGGTTTTAAAACTACGGTGTGTATGTTTATTTCATTACATCCATTGAATCTTCCCTATCTCAACCCCTAATCAATTTCATAGTGATTTTAGAGTGAATTACTCCATTCTAAATATAATATTCAAGACATATATCTTTAGTGAGTGTTTTTCTTAGTTTCCCCCTTATCATCATTATTCTTTGGTTTTGTTAGTGGGATCTCTTGATCGAAATTTGTTTGGCTATTTCTCTAGTTCATTTTTATATACCTTTATTCATATGATATTCCATTCCTTTATTCCTATTGGATTTTCCTATCATAATAGATTCATTGATCTCTAGAAGAAGGTAGGTGATCTTAAACATAAACCAATGGTGTATTTAATTGTAAAATATGTGAAATATCATGTATTTCACTAACATATCATGTAGAATAATTAATTGAATGATGAATGATGATAAATCATGGATTGGATTATTCATTGATCCCTTTGGATTAAATGTTGATGTGAACAATATTGTGGTTACCCAATTGATGACAGAACTATTTAATAGTAAAAATTTGGATGATGGATTAATATGTGTTTTCTTGATATGAGAATCTATGTGGTTTCAAAATATAGAGTCATTTTCATAATGGATTTTATTCATCGAAATGGATGAAGATAAATTGATAAATTAAGGAATGTGTAATTGAAAGTCAAATGGTAATTTGAATAATTAATAATTATGGTGTATTATATGATAGTGTCATATCCTTACTAGGATGACATGTGTTGTGATTCATGCTATATTCCATATAAATAGATCCATTACCAATTATGAAGTATTTCATATATATAGGGTTATTCCTCGTGATGGAGTAATGATTATATAATAGGGATGACCTATTTTTATGCTAAAATTTTTTTCTTGTGGGATTTGACTTGTTTGATTCGGAAATGATTATATACTAGTCTTGGCACACAGTGATGCTGAAACTCTTATATAAAGAGAATTTTTACATTTGATACTGATATTTCCATATAGTGGGATTACCTTATTTTAATGATTAAATGGTTATATAGGGGGATATAACCAGATAATGAAATACATATGATGGGGTCTTTTTTCTTATCATATGACTATGCCATGGATATGGGGTTATGGTTGGTATTTTTGTGCTACATGCTCAGAGATATTTTTACATGGTTTTGAAGAAGGTTGATTGAGGTAGTATATGAACTAATTAATTAATGCACTAGTTATTCATCAATTTCATATACATATTGTTAAACTACTTCTATTTAGAAATTTCGATGTTAAACTACTATGTTTTACTCAATCCCTATTCGGGATTCTATTTTGTACCCAATAAGATTATATGGATAAAAATTTAATCAATTTCATGGGTCATTGTTACTGATTATTGTTTGATCATAGGGTTGGAGATTGAATATAGGACTAACATGTGGTTCGAGAGTTGGTTATTTTGATTTTATTTGTGTCAAGTGTTTATTTTACTTTTATTACTTATAGTATTAAGTTTTGATAGTTTTCAGCCTATAATTACATGATTCATTATTATTTATTTATTTGTTTTTTGGTCTACTTCTAAAATGAAGGATATAATGTTTCTAATATTTTTTTAATTATATATTTTTTTAGGTTATTTATTTAAATAGTATTAAAACTCATTAAAATTGGGAATAGTCTCCCAACTATATTTTGACAACTCCAATACTTCTTGAAAGCCTCTGGTGTATGAGGAGTTGTGCTTGAGGTCCCATAACCAACCATATTTGTCCATGTGAGAGGGTGTGGGATTAGAGGACCTTACACTAATACTACTCTGAAAGCCAATGAAGATGGAGATCAAAGTACCCTACTAGTCCTCACATATATCCATCTGAATTTCCCATAACTGAAGCTAGTGGAATCATGTGGTGAATTATTTATGATATTTCATTTATTTAATTTTTCAATTTAAATTCTCTCTAGAATCTTGGATCATGAAATGTGATTGCTGATCAAATTTTAACTATAATTTTATTTTGTTAAATATTTATTTTTCATTATGAATATGTAAAACATCTTGGAGTGTGATTATCTTTGAATGAACATAGTTATTTCACGTTTAGTTTCACTATGAAAAAAATCATCACTATTTAAATTTCTCAATTTATGAACAAATATTGGGTGAACATTTAATGATTTTCATGTCTTTGTTTTCACTGATCATTAAGAGCATTGATCAGCTCCATCAGAATGGTGTTACACTTTTTAGAGAAAAAGTTCTGAATCATAATAATAAACTTATTGAGATTCAAAAATTATGAATTCATTCCTAGTGTTGAGATGTTTATAGTTGTGAAAAATATTTGAAAATATCGAAGGAAGAAAAATCCATAACAATCACTAGCTATTCTACTACTTCTCTTTTTTTGTTCATTCCGCTAAAAATAATTTCATTTTTTCATGTATTTCCATTTAATTTTAATTTCCTAGTGACCTTCACATCTAAATTTATCTTTTAAATCATTTTTAATCATGTCTTAAATAATAATGAAAAACAGTGGAAAATATAATAAATTATTTATGAATAACTCATACATTGTATTCTCGTTAGGAGAAAACCTTGGTTACATGTTTACAGTAGTATTTATGTTAGAATTTTGGTAGTGGTTTTAAAATGAATAAAAAAATCCATTATTTCATTTGGTTCCATTTCCGAAGAGCTTTCCAAAGGTTTTAAAAATATTTTAAAAAAATCCTAATCCTCTTAAAAACAAATTAAAAGTAAAAAAAAACTATTTAATTTGTTTGGAGGTATTTTCAAACATCCCATAAAATTTAGAATCTGAAAAATGAAAATAATCTAAGAAATAAAATAGTTGAAATCAAAAAAAATAGTTTGTATTGTTTGAATATATTGAATAAATTGAAACATCCCAATAAGAAAAAAAATTCATTTGAAAGTAGAAATTTTCAAAACATAGATGACATTATTAATCATGGAACTATATTAGAGCTCTCTACATTTGATTTAGATGGCCATAAAACATTAATGGGCTATCCTTATATTTATATGGGTTTTCATCTTCTTTCAGGAGCAATTCATCATCGTAAAAATTTTCCATTTCATACGTTAGTGGACCCTCTCAAGAACTTCTATGAAATTCAAATGGTGAGTATCACCATGAAACCCCAAGGGGTATGTAAGGAACATAATTTTTTTATTTTCTAGTTTCCATGTATGGGTTGGAAAAAATAATGGTTTTACTATTAAATGTCCTTTATTATAGGGAGTAGGCATCTCTGAAATAAGTTTTTTTAGAAAATGTTTCCCATCCACTAGGACTGCCATAGTAAGAAAATATATGTGTGGAATTGCATTGCTTAATAGGGAGACATTCCATATGTATTTGGGGAGACTTAAGGATTTATGATCAATATTATCTCACCACTAGATTTATTACCAGCTCTTAATGTAGTATTTATATAATGATTTACTTATAATGGTTAAGAGTATGATTGATGCTGCTAATGGAGAAGATTTAGTTGATAAGACCAATATAGATTCTAGGAAACTAGTTTATAATATAGCCAAAATTCACAGAAGTTTGTAAAATGGGGACGTATCTATATTATTATGGATATGGAAGTGTCTACTTCTAATTTTGATAATATTTGTATTTACAATAATCTTAGTGAACTTACAAGAAAGATGAAGCAAATTTTCACTCTCTCTTCATCAACCCAATAAAAACATGACACATTATATCCAATTTAGATGCATTGTGGAATTTTTCTACCATGGTTCATTTTGAATAATAAATATCCCTACATGGTTGAAATACCTGAATCATGCAATGTAACTTTTCTTGGAAAACCATTTTAGAATAATAGGAATATTCTGTTTCTAACCCTAAAATTTGAACTAAGGAAATTTCGATCAAATAAAAACTTAAATCCACATTGGAAGAACCAAAAATGAATTGGCTTCATCCTAATAAACAAAAAAATAGTTATTTCAATCCCCCAAACATGTGAACAACATATTAGGTATGATCAAAAAAAAAATTCAAAAACCAATATGGTTTAAATATTTGAATTTTTATGAATATATAATATCAGAAACAATAGGTTAATCAATGAAATGATTCACACATTGAATAATTGGTTAAAAAGAAACATGATATTTCACAAAATAAAAAATTGTTTCTTCAAAACATCATTTCCAATATTGGTCAATTGAAATATAAAAGTACTTGTTTAATGAATCAATGATGTTCGAAATTTCCATCCCAATCTGAAGAGCATTTGATTGAACGATATAATTGAATTTTAAATATTTTTATAAGTGAAATATAAATTCAAAAACCCAAGGTAAAACCATTGAAAAAGAACCTCTAAAAAATGTTCCAACATCTAAAAGAAATGTCAAATAATTTGAATATTTATTTAAATCACATTATAGTGTTTTTAAAATACATTAAAAATACATTCTACAGCCTATTGAAGTTGTTAGAGAAAAATTTAATCTTAGCAAAAAACCTTATTTCCAAATACCAATTGGAAAAGTGAAATTGAGTGATAAGGATGAAATACAACATGAAATAACCATTAATTATTTTATAAAAATAATGGGCTCTAATAACATAATAACAAGATGTTATTGATGATCATAAAATATATAGGTAGCCGCCACCATATCCTTTGGGCATTCTGCCTACTAAAAAAATGTAAAATTTGAAATGGACAAGAAGGTACATGAGAGTTTTATGAATGTAATGGATAAAATACCTTTGAATTATGTTATAAAATGTATACATCATTATCCAAATTTATTAAGGAGACATGTATTCATAAAATGAATTTCAAGGGTCGTATGAATGTTAATTTAGAATGAAATATTTGTTGTGTGTTACAAAATCCCAAACATATTTAATATAAAAATATAGGTACTTTCTTTATCACATGTTTCATTGGTAATCATCAATTTGAGGATGAAATGGTATATTTGGGAGCCTCTATATGCGTTATTCATTATTCAATGTTTTCATCCATATAGGTTGGAGATCTTAAAAAATCTAGAATTGTTATTTAGCTAGATAATAATATGTTAGATAAACTAGATAGGGTAATTAAATATTTTTTGTAAGGGTAAAATTTTTATATCTCACAACATATTTCTATGTTTTAGATAAGGATGATGGTTATTTTTGTTCAAATGCACCATTAATTTTAGGAATACCATTTTTGAAAACTATTATGACAATAAACAGTGATCGTAAAGGTATTTTTTATTTATGTTTTGGAGGAAATATTGTAAATTTTAGAATTTAAGATTTGATGAAACACTATGTGGATGGGAATTCTACTCATCAATTTTACAAGATTGATTTGTTCTCTACATAGTTATTGAATAACTTTTTTCCAGATAATGAGCCTCTAGTTTCAAGGGAAAATTTACATTCCGTTGAAAATAATACCTTGTCTTTTGGCGTTGATTTTTAATAAAAAATAATAAAATATAATATATTCATGAATATGTAACTAAATATATTTCTTCAAAAAATTTACACATTTTTGTTTTTTAGCATGTTATTAATAAAATTTTTTTGAAACTGATATAGAAAGAGGAGTGGTTTTTCATTAATTTTTTAACCATTTAGTGATACTGAAAATATTAATATTATGGATGGACTTTATTTAAATTTGGATAAAAATGAATTATATTCTACTTATAATGTTAGTGAAAATTCACCTCATATTTTTGAACTAGATTTTGAAAATTATTTTAGGATAACATAAATTTTATGTTTTAAAATAAATGTACTACTAGTCTTGGATATTTTAATTAAGGTGTTATTATTAAAGATTTTATGCCATAAAGTGAAATTAAAGAATCCATAAAACTGGATTTTTCTAAGGAGGATTCCCAATCAATAATTTAATTAATGGATTTTACATAAAATTTGAAATATTCCTACTTAAAATAAGAAAATCAATTTCATATTATAATATCAACCAATATGTCTAGTATGTAATAAAATAAATTTTTAGAGGCCCTTAGGAAGAATAAAAAGGTCATAGGCTGGCCTTAAGATGATTTTCCTGGTATTAGTTCATTTTGTATGAATAATATTCATATAGAGGATGATTTCAAGCATATTAGTAAATTTTAAAGGAAATTGATTCCTACCCTTCTTTAAGTATTAAATAAAGATTATACTATTGTATTGTTTGATGGAATAATTCAACCAATTTCGAATAGAATATGGTTTATTCAGATTCAAATTGTTCCAAAAAGGAATCACGCACAAATTTCAAAAATAATTTTAGAGTGTATGGTAATTCTAGGTTATATAAAATGTGGAGGGTATTCATCAATTACAAGAGGATTAAATAATACATAACGAAGGAAAACATTACCTTTCCTTTTCCGGGTCATATAATTTTTAGATTATCTTTTCAATCTCATTACTTCTTCATAGATTGTTTTTCAAAATTCTTAAAGATATATATTTCCCTATAGGACTATGAAAAAATTGTTTGGACTAGCCAGATATGGAAGAGTTTCATATTTATGTAATTTTTTTTATTAAGGATGTTTGAGAAGAAAGGAAGTCACCCCCTTTGTATGAGTGGTTGATCAAACTAATCATCATCCTCAGGAAATTATATTCAAAATTATTTTTTATGTCCATTTTATTTGTAAGGAAAGATATTTTTGGGAGATAGTGATGTTACAATACTATCCACATTATATATAATGATGCTAAAGGTGATGTATCAATGATTATATATTAGGATAAAAAAGATTATAATGAATGAAAAGGATCGTGAATATTTATGGTTAGTGTTTTCATGTAATAATATTAAGGAGGAATTGTTTCATAGTGTTTTCCAATTTTCATGGGTCCAAAATGTAGATGATTACAAGCATCATAAAAAGTGTATTCAAAAGAAGGCCTTATGGAAAAAATTAAAATGAATTATTTTTGTGAATATGGACATCATGAAGGATATTTCACCAAGGATCAAATAATGTTGATGGTGATATCTATGATTATGAGAAGTGGATCATTTAGAGTTCATGATTGCTTGACAATGATCCCCATGACAACCAAAACTTTCAATGCAGAATTGTGAAGGGAGAGTGATGTAATGATATTTTTGAGTGACCTAAAAAATGTTCTAGAGGTTGGGGAGCATCACGAATGGGGGAGCCTAGAACTATGAGGTGACCCCCACTATATTTTATAAATATATAATATATAAATACAAGAATTGATTTGATTTTTATAAGGCATAGAAGATTTATGAAAATGCCATCTTAGGAAATCTTGATCATCATGAAATTCTAGAAAAGTGTTCATTGATGAAACATTATCTATGTAATGGGTGCTGCATGATGATGAGATATTCCACATTGACCTGGTAGGCTTCATGACGATAATTAGTTTTGTAAAGTAAGTTTTCTTCATGAAGGTTGTGAGCTTCACGAGGGACCATTGTGAACAATTTTTTTGAATACCTAGTTAAACTGAACATAACATTCAAAGAGAACCAACTCAGGTCTATAAGAACAAGTAAATCAAAATGGGGTATCATACGATGTATCATTAAGAAGTCCAAGATGTTCTTACCAAATTCTGAGTAGGAATGAGATGAATTTTTTTGATAAATCATATTTTTGGAACTCGATTATGAAGCATCATGAAATCATATTACATCATTTTTTGTTTTAAGAAACACACACACTATTGGATTGTTTTTATAGTGAACATGAGTTTCTGGGGACATCCTACTCATTTTATTCCACATAAATTTATTATTTAATAGTGGATTGTGTGATATATGATTGTTTTAATACCATAAAAAGGACATAGCTACTTTTATTTAGTATTGAGCCTAGTAAAATATATTGTTTCTATGGATGTGTAAGTGAATTGTGTTCATTATGGAAATAAATATTTAATAGGTGGTGATGGTTGTTTAATATGTAAGAAAAAAATAAAGAAAAATACAACCCTTATTCAGCCCCTCCCACTCTAAATGATACATGAATCCGGACATGGAATCTTGAAAAACAACTATCACTTGACCAATTTGTACCATTTCATATTAGATAATTCCAATTGGACTATGTAATTCACCATTAACCTTACAAATATTTATGTTAATAAATTTATCTATATTTTTTAATGAATCCATTGTGGTGGTTATGAATAACTATATAGTGTGTGGTCTATCTTTTGGGATCTTTCTAAGGAGTTTGGTATATTTTATTATAGTTTTTAGTGATAATACCATGGTTCTTAACATTATAAGATTCAATTTTATGGGTGAATAATGAATTTTTAATAGTGATGGAGCTTCTATACACTGAATTTTTTTATAATGTTATTTTATTGATATCATCTAATCACTACTTTTTTCTATTACAGTGAATGTTATTAGATCTTTTCGTTTTCATAGTGGGTTCTATAGGGGATTCCTAAATTCTTTTAGATTGACTACATTGTCTTTTACAAAACTTCTTTAGAATGATGTACCTTTTCACTTTGAATGGATGTGTTAGGACGCCCTCAAGGAATTAAAATAGAAGTCTCTATCCCCAGAAATATTTAACAAGCTTGTTATATTATTCCATTTAAACTGATAAACATTACTTCAGAATTACCCATGGGTGCTATTCTTAAGAAAATAATGGGGATAAAATCACATGTCCATGATTATGGATTTAATAATATAGATGAATCAAAATAAAATTACTATAAATATAACAATTAGTTTATAGCCATTTTATTTTCCCATAATATGTTTTGGAGTTATCTTTTTTAGTCTAATTTTTGGGGTTTTCATTGATCATTATTCTATCTAGTATCTCAGGAAAAAGAAATAATAAAAAATAAGGTCAATTAGATGTATTTTGTGTGTCTAAAAATTTTATATAAAAATCTATGATTGGAAAATAATTTAGAACCCAATGGATGATCATTTGAGTAGGATATCTATAGAATGATTTCATAATAAATTCTTTTTTAAAACTATTAGACATATTTTTTCAAGTGAGAAGATGTATAATGATAGTCTTGAAAAAAGTCCATGATTCTAAAACATTGAGAATTTCTTATCTATTGAAGTTATCTACACTAGTTTTCCAAGAACCATGTTACTAAGATATTTAGTGGTCATAAAAACAAGTTTGGGATGATCAATAATTATGGTGCATGGGATTTGACTATACGTTTTATAGATGTTTCTTGAATTATGAAATTCATTTTTTTCAGAAGTTTTACCATAGATCGATATCTGGTGGCCACTTTTTTTTACAAATACGAATACTAGGGAAGTGTTATGTTTTTCATTGTTTTGGAATATCATTATTAAATAATATCAATAGATATGTTGGGCCTACAATAATTTTCAATTCAAACGAAATATTTCTCAAAGATATCATATTCCACAATAACCATAATTACTTTTTATGTATTTAAAGTATTTGGAATGGACTTTGTAGGACCTTTACAAATTATATTATATTTTTATTAATTCCACATACGTTTTATTATGATTCTATGTTATTTGAACCTATTCTAACTAGCATAGATGTCAATATAGCGTTGTCCCAGTTTTTTAAGTGTACTTTTTTATGTGTTAACATTCATATATTAATTCTCATAGACCAAAGTACTCATTTCTAAAATAGGACTTTAGAGGCATTTTTTAAAAGATATATTTGTATTCATAAACCATATATAAAATATCATCCTCAAAATAATAGGTTGGATGATGTTTAGAAAAGGGAAATTAATCATATTCTAGAGAAAATTGTTTAAACGAATACGAATTATTGGATTTTAAGGCTTTGAGATTCTCTTTGGGAATATATGACTCTATATAAGTCACTAATAGGGATGTAAACTTATAGGATAGTTTTTAAAAGATATATTCATCTACGTATAGAGTTTGAGAATAAATATTTTTAGGATGATAAATCATGTAATAATAATTTTTTGATGATGGAAAAGATAGAAAGTTATTTTTACAATATTTATAGGATATTATGAATAATTCTTATGATAATGTAATTATTTTTAATTATAAAACCATGGTTTTCTTGATATAGTGTTATTAACCAGAGACTTTCATATTATAGATAATGTTCTACTGTATAACTCTAGACTGAATCTTTTCCATGTTAAATTTCATTCCAAATAGTATATACATTTAATTATAAGTCATGTTTTACCTTTTATTTCTATATAGATTTTAGATCATAGGAAGGATGTTCCCTTTACTATTAATGCACATCAACGTTTTTTGAGAATTTAATAAACAACCTATGGGGGTGGAGTTTCTTTGGTTCAAAGTTAAATAAAAACGAATAAACTGATTGTTGTTGCCCTTATTTTTTATTTTCCTAAATAGTGTCTGGTAAGGTACTAACCTTTTGTGTTGTTATTATTTTTCTTTTTTCAATTTTTTGTCTTTTTATTGAATAATTTGACATTAATGGGTGGATAATTGCATATTTTTTCACCATAAATAATCCTCTTTGGGATGATATTCACCTTATCATTATGTAGGAGAATATTTATTACAATATAAATTTATTATCATAAGCTACAAGCTAAAGAAATATTATTTTCCCCTCACTTTATAAGATCTTGGTAAATTATATTTGAGAAACAATTTTAGGAATCTAATGTCAATATATTTATATTATTTGGGGTTTTTATAATAAAAAGATGGAATTTATAAAAGTAAATAATGGGGATTATTTAAGTGGATCTTAATCGAAATAAATATTTCATTTAGGGGAGATTTTCATTAAAATTATTCTCCCTTTTTATGTGCTTCTTAAATAAATAGTATACTTCATGTTTGATATAAAATTGTTAAAAAAATTAATATTATAAAATTATTTATCGCTAATTTATTTTCTTAATCATCCTTTATTCTACCAGTAACTGGTTTTTTTAATATTCTGTATTAGTGATGAATAATCTCAGGAATTTATTTAATTTTTTTAGAAAAGTTATATAATAATGATATAGAATATATATTATTTTCATGAGATTAATTTTTTTATTCATTACCAGAATGTAAACATCCATGCATACTGTAAATTGTAGTTAATTATTTTTTGTGAAAAAATAAATTTGGATTTATTTAAATTGTTTTCAACATTGTTCTTATTTTCTAATATGTCAGGAAAAGTAATATTTGAATAAACATGTTTCTCGACATTAAATTTATCATTTAGGAAAATTATGAGATTTATTGTGGAGGGAGGGTCTTTCAAGGTGTAAATTTGTACCATAATTTAAAACCCTAGAAAAGAACGATTGTTTTTCAAATTTTATTTTTTTTAAGTTTCAAAAAATCTTTTTAAATGATTTTAAATTTTTCGGAAGATTGAATGATGTTTCTCCACACAATGGAGGATAATTCTATAAAACCCATTTCATTTAGTTTGTAATTTAATTTTTCATTACCCTCATGAAATTAATCTATCTTGGATAAAGAATTATAATATTGTTTTCTAAATATCAATTCTCATAAATATTTTAATTTTGGATTAAAACTCAAAAGATATTTATTCAATTGAATTTTGAAATAAAAATCATAATCTTATTTAAACTCAAATAGGTTTCCATTAGGATGTTGTTTAAGTTATTTATACTTAAAATTTATTAATTTTTCTCATCCAAGTAGAGAGTATAAATTATTAAATATGTAATTTATGTTAGTTAATTCTCATGCTGGTAAAGGGTTTTTTGAAAATTAAATCTAATGAAAACTGAAAAGGGGTTAATTTGAACAAAAAAAATTGGAAATTTTTTTTCATAAAACATGAATCAGGTTTCCCTAAGAATACATAATTTTTTGAGTGAAAATAGTTTCATTATTTGATTCAATATGAGGATTAAAATCAATTTCAAAACAAATTATTTTAGAACCCCTATTTTTAAAACATTATATTCATTTCATTCCATTGAATTTAAAATTTTGATTTCTTGATGGAAAAAAATTCCAAGTGTGGGGGGATTATATTTCTCCTTCTTTGATATATTTTTTCCACACAGATAATGGTAAATTAAGGTGGCTTATGAAAAAATGTGATAGTAATAGTGTATTTTCAATTATTTAGGAAATTTTTTATGAATGTTGTAATCCAACAAAATAATCCTAGAAAATAATAAATTGTATTTTTTTATGGTCTATAATAATGTTTTTTTATATTGATGATATTTATTTATGTTGTGGATTGTTGTTTTATGATTTATTTGATTATAATTATTAAATTATTAATTATTGTGGTAAACAATTATTAATTTGATTGTTAATGATGTTTATGTGTACTTGGTTTATTTAATTTCATTATTCATATTTATCTTTTTTTTTAAATATAAATTTTAGTTGCATAGTTTAATCATTATAATTAATTATTTTTAATTATTTTATTTCTTTATTATTATTTTAATCATTAATGTTTATAATTTTATTTTAATATATTTTTTAACAAATTATGTTCTTATTTTTCAAAATTTCAATTTTTAGATTTGATATAAATTTTTTGGTACACTTATTTGACAATTGAACTTTATTGAGTAATTTATTTCATCCTTATTCACAATTTATTATAAATAGTATTGTGCATTGTTAATATAAATTTTTAATCGATTGATTTTTTCTATCAATTATTCATGTAAAAATTTTCACTTTTCACATAACATAATGTGGTGAGAGAATTCATATAAAATAATTACAATACATAAGAATATGATTATTATGGTGTTAACCCATAGAAATGGAAATATCTTTTAAGAGAGACACTATAAGAATTGAATTATTATATATGAGTGGGATGAATAGTATTGATTCCTTTCCACATAAGAAAAATTTTGGATTAGTTAAAATGTACTAACCATTGTTTCTTTAGGGTGAATACAAGACTGAGATCGGTATAGTTAAAGAAACTGAATCCATATATGTGAAAGAAACATGATTATAGTTATCATTTGAGTTATATGAACTAGATATCAATCAATCCCCTAATGTGCATAACATAATATCATGTAAGATAATATATCTTATGAAATTGTCGAACCATTTATGGATCGAGGATTTGTGAATTTCACTTTAGTGATAGGATGCATTTTTCCAATGATTTTTTGTGTTGATTAAAACATCTTTTTTGGTTGATATATAAAATCCCAATGACTCAACTATGAATCTAAACATGGGAAAATCTCCCCAAGCATATTTAAAAGACTATTGGAGAATAAAACAATAATAAACCTACATCTAATGTTGAGTATGATAAAAATAGCTATTGTCTTTTGAGAATTTATGTTTTCGATTCTACCACTTTTGATACAATAAATCCATTTATCATCTAAATCATGATTGCATTTCTTGAGCATGAAGGAAACATGGACTCCTCCATTGTTTTGTTTGATAATGCAGATATGTGCTCATGATCCATATAAGGATGAAGAAGAAGGATCTGGTTTGAATTTCATCAAATCATGAAGTTTTTAAACACTAGTTAGATGTATAGGAACATGATTTTTTATATCGAGATCACATGTTTGAAGAAGTTTGAGGAAGAACCAAACTGAACCCAATATTATGTAAGATTTTATTTCAAACCTCAGACGTCCTTCAACGTTTTTTTAGTTGTATAACTTGACCTCTCAGTTTAAGGATAATGTTTATTCCAATTTCATTTCCACTATTTTTCTTGAGTGAGGATAATTTGTTATGCCCACCTGATATTGACGAGCATTCCAAGATAAAATAGATCATGGATTTGAATTTATTTTGAGCATGTATATTGATTCTATCTATGAGGAGACCAATAGTGATGTTTTTTAAGGTGATTCTAATTCAATAATGATCCTCCGATATGGGCTTGCTTGTATTATTTGTTTTCCATTGGTTATTGTCGGATAAATATTATTAATGTGGATTTTCTATTTTGAACATGTCTATAGAGAAGAGGAAGTTGAGATAAAATCATTGGCACAACTCAACTAAATTTATTGTCTTGATTTTCTTAATTGAATAATAAATTGGGGAGAGGACCATGAGTTCCATGATGTAATAGATATGGTCTCTCCTATGGATTCACAATGCTTGTTTTACGAAATTTATGGTATATTAATCTCATAATAATTTGTAGTGGATGATTTAATTTTTATAAATGTATGTATTATTCATGATGAATTTAAACTAGAAACTACGAGCATATTTCCATTGTGATGGAGAGAGGAATTGAAATTTTCATTTAGGAAAATATAATTTCACTTTAGTAAAAAAATTATGGCAATGTTGATGAGGAATTTATATTCCACAAGGATGTGGGGTAAGTTGGTGCTGTATATTTATTTAAAACTAGAGGGTGGTGACCTAAGGATAGGGAATTAATTCTTTCATTGGAATACCCCCATTGTGATGTAGTATAGGATGAATGTGATGCGTTCTGAAAAATAAATTAGATAGGGGTACATTAGGAATTGGAAATTTTATTGGATTATGGATAGAAAAACTTATGGAGATTTTTTAGAGAAGGTAAATTTAGATAAACAGGTGTGTAAGAAGGATTTATTCAAGGAAGATATATCTACTCATAAAGATGATGAAGAATGAGATAGATGTATGCCACTGCTTCTCAATTATTTCCAGTGAAATTTATAATATCTAATTCCAGTGGATTCACATAGTGAGTTATTTATGAGTTTTCATTTTTTTAATTTCACAATTGAATTTATCAGCATAATTTTGGAACTCAAAATGTGATCATTTTCTAGACGTTTTATTATTTGAACATTTAATTAAATAATTTTCTTCCATCCTGAGTATGTCAAATTTTGGATTAGGGTATTATGGACATCGAATAAAAGGTCCTTATTCTAGTTGATCTATAGTTCAATTATGATCCTCAGATTTTAAATTTCTTAATTGATGATTGAATATTGTGAGCACCGCTTCTAACATCCATGTCATTATTTTCTGTGATCATTTAGAGTATTGAAAAAATTATTCAAAAAGTATTTTCTCATAAAATATAGTTATTATAAACAAATATTAATAATCTATGTGAGATTTGGGATTTTTTATTCCATTCTTATTATAGATAGAAGTATAGTTTTTGAAATTGTTAAAAACATTGGTGGAAGTCTAGTATGTATGAATCACTAGATATTCCACTTCTTCTCTATTCATTTCATTCCATTATATATCATTTCATTTTGTTTTATTTTTTTAATTATATTTTTTATTTCATAGTGTCTTAAACATATAAAATTTTATTTAAAAGTAGTTTTAATTTCTTCATAATTAATAATATTTAAAAAATCATGATAAAATAACTCATACAGTTATGTTTCAATTTGAGACAACCATGTTTGTTATTTTAATATTGTAATTGGGATAAAATATTTTAATTTCTTTTTAAAATAAAAAAACACATTTCAGTATACAAAATATTACAGAGAGAATCACAAAAAATGACAGTATTATAGAGACAATCATTCTGTGATAGTTGGTTTATGTACATCCAATGCATTGGGTGATGTTTTGTATATCACGAGATACATATAGGTTCCAGGGGACATCCCAATTCCTCTATGTTAAATTATATAGTTATGATGATCTTATATTAATATGAGTTATTTAATGAAATATGTAACTCAATTTAATCTCAATAAATTTTATAAAGAAATAGGATTTTAAATAAGAAAACTAATATACTATATATATATTGATCATGGAAAAAAAAGTAGATATGAGATAGGTGGATTATTAAAAATATATTGATAACAAAATATACAAAAAAATATTTTACTAATAATTTAATTTTTCAAAATATATATTACATGTTCTAAAATATTAGATTATTTTTTGTTTTTCTAGTTAAGAATACAAAATTTTTTTTACTACAAATACTAAAAGTTGAAAATATTAAAGCAAGAATTAGAAAAAAAAAATATTTTTTATTATACTTCCAAGAATATATAAATGAAAAAAACTTTTAAAATATATACATAAAATACATACATTCTTTCCAGAGATGTTTGATCGTACATCAATTTCCACGATAAATGTGAATTTTCAACTATTACCAAAATTTTAAACATTATTTGTGTATAATCTGACACAACATGTAATAATTGGGGAAGTGAGGATATGTAAAATCCATTTGAGGGATTTCCTATTAGATTCATTTATAAACTTGTAAACTAAGTGTCTACATCATCAAATCAGCTATTAGATCCCCCATTAAAGGATTGGAATATAAATCAATATACATCGATTGGTTATTGGTGAAGTGGACATAAATATTTTTTTTATATCACCCCCAAAATCAATTTTATCACACTCTTTTTTTAATTTTAATTTCTTTTTATATCTACATGAAATGTAAAAATATAAATTAAATAATTTAAAGGAGGGAAGATTTAATTTTTAGAAAAAAAATTTGGGACTCATTTAATCACCAACAAACATGATTTTTTTTTCTACAACATAGCAGAATGGACACTGGGTATCATAGTAAGTATTCAGATTTAACAATGATTTTTAATTAAATATTAAATATATATTTCATTAATTTTTCATATTATTAATTTAAAAATTGATATTAGTTCATATTCATATATATATTATATCTTACAACCCCTACCAAGAAAGATAAAAAATGATACAATAATAGAATATATATTTTAATGGAGTTTATAATTAAAGGCATGTCCTTATTTAGACCTTTTTCTTAAGATGGTGAGAATTGTGGTTGTTGGAATACTACAATTATTTAAAATCTAAATAACCTTGGATTTAATGCCTATAATAAGGTTGTTAAATACAAAAATATTCAAATAGGTGAACATAAATTATGTAATATTGATAAAGATTCATATTATTTTGTAAATTAGAAAGAATTGTATTCCATAATTTTTTTAAGACCTAATGACATCAATATTGTTTCTCAAGGTGATATTTCCTAAGATATAAGAAGACAAATTTTCTTTCATAAGAAGGTTTAGAAATGTAAGGTAGTTAAGGTATAATACCATAGGTTTATAATTATATACCTTTTTATAATTTCACAATAGGGAAATAATAAGACGTATGAATTACAGATTAACTATGATAGTGAACAATGTTACTATTTTGGTTATTTTTTCATAATAATAAGCCATATATTTAATTATTCTTGTTGTTACAGTTACTATATGTAGTCGAATCATTAATGATACTAGATAATATAGAACTCTCCATAATTTTAAAATTAATAACACAATTGGAACACTTATAACATATGAAACTATAATTAAGGATTAATATGATTATTGGAGGATAAATAAAGTGAAATTTTTTCTCTTAGTGGCTCTAAATCCAATAATGTGGAAAAATTAAATAATATTTTTTAAAACTCATTTAATGAAGTAGAATATTAATTAAATTATTTTTATTAAAATGTGGAAAATTTGGATTAATTTTTTAAATGTTTTAAATGAGGATAATAGGATTTATAAAATAGATTACTAATTGAAATTTTTTAAATCCAAAAGAAGTAATATTCTATTAATGCATGAAACATCTAAATATACAAACTAAATGACAGTAACACTAAAAAAATACTAACAAAAAATCATGAATATTATGTTAAAATTATAATAGAAATTTATATATGAGGGTTATATGGATTACTTTCTAGGATAAAAATAATTATTCTCCTTATGGAACTAAAGATGTGAAATCAGTCCAAAATGAGAATATAAATTTTATTCCTCAATCTAAAGAGATTCATACTTTTTCTATCATACTTATGAATCAAAAAAATATTATTTAGATGATATTAATGAGCATTGTCATATTCATAATGATAACTATGATTTATTAATAAAAACTCATGAAACTCTTATGAAATATTATGATTCTATTTTGTGGAGAAAGATATATAAAAAAATCAGCTTATATAATTCAAATCCTAATTTGATAAATGTAAAACGTTCTTTTTGTTCATGATATTAGAGTTGAATATATTTTATCTATTATTGAAACTATGAATTTGGACCCTAGTCAATTTTCTTATGGGGTTGAATAAATAAAGAAACATGATATTTAAATAACTGTTCTATGTAAACATGTTATATTGAGAATTGTAAAATATACAATGAATTATAATTTTTTCCTATTTAAAATAAAATAATATAGTATAATGTTATATGTTTTCACTATAGTATTTCAAGAAATTATTCTAATAATTATTTTATTTTAGTAACTCAATTTTTTCAATAATGAGATTCTTTATTTCACAATATTAATTTAACATTAAAAAAATATTTTTCCTCATAAAAAATAGATTTTCCTAATTAAGACTATAATTTCATACACTATAAGAACCAATATGATATATGTACAAAAACATCTAATTATTTGATTTCACTATTTTTTAAGATAAAAAAATAAAATGCTAAATAGTATATGGGTATTGGTTGTTTATTAAATATTAGTAGATACTTCTCAATGTTTCATTATTCGTCAAAAAATAATGGATGTTATGCCACATTTCAGGGTATTTCTAGATGAAAGATAATTAGAGATGTAAATTTTTCAAATATATAATTATATTTCATCAATAACATTTTATATGAGGAAGGGATAAAACAAAACTTAATAATTATTTCACAACATTATGATGATGTTTATTCATTTTATTTAAAAAAAATTATCTACTTTTAAATAAATATTACCAATTTTTAAATAACATAGAACTAATAATTTATATTCATCAGATCCTAATTACTTGTGTATATTGAATATAAATTATTTTAATGGAAAATTAATTATACATTGATAATATTGTACTAAAAAAATCTCATTCTATGTATTGATATACATTACCAAAATAATTATTTGAATTTATTAAATATTGACTAAAATATATATATTAAAACTATACTTCTATTCAGTTTGGATTTGATTTATTCTATTTTTATCAATGCCTATTATGGCTGGTATCTAATTAATCATTTTTAATAGATAAATAGAGATAATATGTGTAATTTTTTACAAATCAATTTTATTTCATAGCAAACATTGTGTAATATTTATTGCTTAATTTATCATAATTTTGGAGTAAATTATTATATTTCATAAATATTTTCTTCTCTACTATCTATAATTAATATAAATGACATGTTTTGATCTATATAAAGATAATTACCAGAACAAAATTTAATTTAATTAATAGAATATTATTATTTTTGAATTACTTAAATATCATTGATATCTTTATGGAATGTTTATATGGGAGTTTTTATTAAATGTTTTTTCATTTTTTGTTGGTTTATTTTTTTATGTCATTACTTATTTCATAGAATGGGAGAAATTTTGTTTTAACGGTTATACATGTAACTTCAAATTCATATTCCCAACATAATAATATTAAAATATTTATATTTCAACAGTGTAATATTAACTATTTTACTGCTTACATATCTTCTTTTTAATTTAAAACAATATGGGGAATATTGGGAAAAAATCTAGCATACATTTATTTATTTTATTTGGGAAAATCTACTAATTTTTTTGCATTATTTTTACAGGGTTTTTATCATCAATAGAGGGATATTATCAGAATATTTTTTGTGCACTATTTATAGGTGATCATACTCACATACATTTTTTGTTGTGATGTTCAAATGATTATTTCTTATTTTTTAATGATTTTCCATTAAGTGTATTTTAGGTTAATTATTTATTTTTTTAAAATTTTAGAAATATATATGTCCATTTTTTAACTATTATTCATAAATTATGATATTTTAATTAATTTTTTCAATGAATTATAACTTATATATTTTTTAGTTTATCTAATTTATTCTAATAACATAATTATTTCAATGTGAAAACTTATTTATATACTGATAAATAATATTTAATATTTGTAAATTAGAATTTATCCAAAAATATTTATTTTTTATTTAAGAATGATTATTTCATGAGAATAATTTATTAGTTTTAATAATATATTATATAAAAAATATTAATTATTATAATGTGTTATTTAACCATTATGACAAGGTTTTTAGATAGTCTCTTTTATTCTGATGCAAAATCAAAGATCTGAGTATTTTTAATTTGATTTGAGGTCATATTGAGATAAATTATTATTATATGAGGTTACAAATTTGGATATTAATATTTGATCCACAATTCACTACTTCCGTGTTTTTATTCACATGTGATTGAGGTTTTCTATGAGTTAATATCATCTATAACTATGAAATTTCTTGTTAATCCCCTAGAGTCCTAAAAATCATGAAATAGTTTTATTGATATATAGGCAAGATAAAAATAATTTCATTCATATGAGGATTCATAAAAACTATTATTCATAGAAGAATGATTAAAATGATTTAATTATTACCCAATTATATATTTCAGGGAATTATTCAATAGATAACAGTAAACAAAGTATACTTCTATGAAAACCAAATCTTTCTATATTCATGTGAAATTAAACGTGTAATTGATAATATATTTAAAAAGAGAAATTAAAAGATAATTTTGAGGAAGACCAAAATGATTATTGAAAAATAATGAAATATTATTTCATGTTTTAAAAATATGAATTTCACTATATATTTATATAATGATATTTCTAGAAATAAATTCATCAATGGTGGTGAAAATTTAAACATAATTATTTTAGGAATATTTTTTTAAAATTATTATTTATTTTATTGTCGAAACCATATTTTTTATGATAAATTAATATTTTTTATGTAGAGTTTTTTATTGAAATTATATCACCTTATATCAATATGATTTCCATTTTCAAGGAGAAAAATAAGGGATTGTTTGGACTAAAATTATTTATGTGTTATACCAAATCATTCTTAACATTTCTGAGGACTTCAAATTTGGATGATAGATTTAAGAAAACTATTTATCCTATTTATTCTAAATTAATTATCAAAAATTATAATCCTTAAAATTGACAAAAATAGATACAGTATATATATTTTTCTTGATAGAATAATATAATATAAGAGAATGGTGAATTATAAAAAATATTGAGAGAAATATAAAAATAACTTTTTTCGTACAACTACTTAATGTTTTCCAATAATAGTTTTTCTGTTATTCAATTACATATTATAAAATATATTGAAAATCAATAAAATAATTTATATTATTGTTTTATGTGTTATATATTTAAATTATTAAAGGAAGAATAATAATTTAAATTCAGATGTTGTCATACTGAATTGAAGATATAGTTGAAGAATAGTTTTTAGAGTTGCACTAAAAGGCCTTACATGATCTGTAGTTAAGATCAATTATATGTCATTTTCTGAGATAATTATGTTGAGTAAAATAAAATCTTATTTCCCCATCATTCATTTTCTATTTTATGGGTATACCTCATTAAGTAGGTTTTAGAGTGAGGCCTTGTATAATCGTTTTGAGGGATATCTTAAGTAAGGATCCTTCAACCTTATACACTATGTGTTAACTTATTTCAGTCTCCTAGGGGGTACTTTGGAGAAGGTTCTAAATAATAATCATAATATTTAAATATTGTATTAGTTTATTGGAATATAGTAATTTTTTTATGTCTTAGAATACTATTGAAATATATTTTCCCTACCATTTTTTTGAATATATTATAATTATTATTAAAATATAAAATATAGAATTAACCCACTTATAAGAAGGGTGTTTTAACTTGGTGAAATAATTAAATAGACTCAATTCACCTCCCTGGAGTGTTTATATATAAAAAATAGGGATAACATAAATTGTGTCAAAAATAAGTTTAATTTTAGACATTCCTTATTTTTTTATGTTTTTACAAAACATATTTAATTATTATTTCTACATTCAAAGACACGGTTAAAATCATGTGGAAACAAAAAAAAGAGTTATTTTTAAATTGAATTACTATAACATTGTTATCCATTTATACATGATTCATGTGATTTGGAATTAAGAAATATTTTAATTTTTTATAAAAGAAGGAATTCTAGAAGGCATATAGTTCAAAACATAAAATCCTTCAAAGAGAGACTTAAATATCCTTCAATTTAACTTATGAAAAACATAAAGTGTTTTTTTATTTATTAAAAAAGGGTGTTAATGATAATGTTTTAGAAAAATTACTAAAAAAACTCCATCATTTTGATAATCAAATAGATTATTAGTATTAATGAATTAGAATAAGATAATGTATAGAAAGATCTGTAGGATTCTAAAAAAATTCTCTTAAATTACACATACATTCTAGAAAATAAATTCCTTTATTAATACATAAAAAACCAAAATTTATCCCCCATTTTAATTTCCAATAATAAATAGTGACATTTAAAAAAATAAATAAAATTTATCGTGAAACAAAAAATATCATTAATTAAAAAAATTACTACCTAATAAAAATCATTATTTATCATTTTTTTGGGATTCATCAACCATTTTCATAAGTTTTTAAAATATCTTCTCATGGACATCTATTTTATACTTTTCTTTTTCATTTTCAGAGAAAAAACTTTTTCATCTAAGACTCATGCTCCCCTATGTACTATTCCATCCGCGTAATATTATATATATTATATAAAAAATCATATTTGAATCATAAAGTGTAATGTTTTATCAAATATTGTTTTTCCTTAATCACATTTTGTGAATGATAATATTGATTAGTCATACACTGGGTTTTTATACAGCAATGTTAAGGGCTAATTTTTGGATGAATATAAAGAAACTTTTTTTACTTTCTCATGTATGCATTTCGGCCAAACATTTATTCCTCAAGTATTATTAACCTCATTGATAAGACATTATTCATCATCAATGGATTTTATTAACAGTCATTCCATGAGATATTATTCTACTCTTACTAAAACCCTTTCTAATAAGATTTTAAAAACAATAAATATCTCTTAAATTCTCAGCTAGGATTACCATAGTTGAATCATTCATATGGGATCTAACCTTACAATTATCATCAAAATTCCCTAACTTCTCACCTATTTCCCCTTCCTCATCATTTCCTTGATACATTAGAGATTTATTCTTTGATAAGTGATTATATTATTCTTATGAACTTTATATTTTATATTTTTCTTCAAAAAATATTGATGATACAAACATATATGGATTTTTTAGTTCCAAAATGGCCTTCTTTAACTCATTGGATTTTTATGGAGAAGAACTTATGTATGTAGAAGACTCAAATTATATATCATTCACCGAAGATCTTGATATGTAAATGATTTAAGGTGGAGTCTACATAGTATTTATTTTTGATATTTAGAATCAATCCACATTGTATCCTTTCATAAAGTGTGGTGGTGAAAGAGATTCATATGGATATTAAATTATTACATTTTTTGAATTAATTTTTTCCTATTACTATTGGAATATTAATGAAATAATGTTTCTTTTGTCTCATATGAACATATTCATTATCATACTCCATGAATAATCCCAACGGTATAATAAAATTTATATGCTTAGTGTCTATAGATTTCTATTTCTAACAGTGTCATATCCATGGTTTTCATCATCACATTTATGCCAATTTATTGCCCCATATTCCTTCTTTCTAAGGTTAGGTGGTCTCTACCTCCACGGTGGGTGATGTTGTCTTCTTGATTTAAATGGGATGATATGATGCTTATTCCACCCAATATGGATTCTTCCTTATCCCTTGTTGGATTCATCAAAACTCCCTCATAGATTTGAATCATGTTCATTAAACCCCTTCCCATTCAAATCTTCTGGTGTACATCAATTAATAATTTTACTTCGCTCCCAATAGGGTAGAAAACTTCATTCAAAATATTTGGTAATTTCAGGAATCCCTTTGAATCAATAGGTATAAGGTGAATTCAGAACCTATAATGAAATATATCATTTTGATGATAGATGCATCTTTTATGGGGTATACATGGAATGAATCCTATGACATCCCATGTGGGTCATGAGGTAGTTGATTCGAGGGGAGGTCATCTCCATTTGATGTCAAAGGAAATTCATATGTGGAATTATTGGCATGGAAGAGATGAAATCTTGTTTCCATCATGTGGTAGTTAATAGTGGAGGCATATGTTTTCCATAATTTTTTATCACAAACATCACATGATTGTTTCATGGTGTAAGGGTTATGGATTTGGAATTGTGTTTAATGTATTGAGTATATGTTAATGTGGTTAATTCATTATAGGTAAAAGATGGTTGATCAGAATTAGATTTTGAGGTTGATCAAGGAGATGTATCACTAGGATGGAATATTTCACAGTAGGATTGTGGATTATAATTCCCTCTTGAGGTGGATCCACATGGTGCGTCCTAGTAATAGAAAATGTATCACCTTGGTTAATGAATTATATCAGCCATTTATAGTGGATTTGGAGGCTTATTCCAAGGTGAGAAATATGTCACACCTATGTGAGTGGATAATAATGTCTTCTTGAGGTACATATGAAGGTGATACATTAGGAGAGAAAATGTCACACCTGGGTGGTTGGATAAGAATTCCCGTTGGTGGAAAATCTAATGGTTTGTCACTATGATGGAAAATTTCACACCTGATTGAATGGATCAGAACACCCTCTTGAGGTGTATCTGATACTTCTTCTATATGATGGGACATTTCACACCAATGTGAATGGATCTAAACACTCTCATGAGGTAGTTCTATAATGTGTGTAGCTTCGAAATAAAATTTAATAGCCAGGTGAATGTGTTAGAATTCCCTCTTGTGGTAGATCTGGAGTTTCATCCCTAGGAGGAAAAATTTCACACCATGGTGAATTGATAATAATTTCTTCTTCAGGTGAATTAATTATTGCATGTCTAGAAGGAAAAATGTCACCCCTTGGTGGATAGAACAGAACACCCTCTTGAGGTAGATCTAGAGGTGCATCTCTAGTACGGAAAATTAAACACCTAATTTAATGGATAATAATTCAATATTTAGGTGGATCTAGCGGATATTCCCTTGGAATTAAATTGTATTACCTGGGGGAATGGATCCGAATACACTTTGATTCAGATCTGGAGGTGCGTCCCTATGAGGGAAAATTTCACATCTCGATGGATGGATCCAAAATCCCTCTTAATAAAGATATAGAGGTGTGTCCCTTGGAAGGGAAATGTAACATCTGGTTGAGTGGACTAGAATTCCCACTTTTGGTATATATGAAGTATGTTCTATTAGACAGAAAATATTACACTTGGGTGAATGGATTAGAATTCCCTATTGTGATGGATCAAGAGGTTCATCCCTAGGTGGTAAGATGTTACACCTAGGATTACAATTTTTGAGATTGAACCTCAAGGATGTGGGCTAAATACCTTGTTTAGAGACAGATATAAAAACCCCATTTAGTGTGACCTCGCAGTTTAAGGTTGTGGGATATGACATATCCATCCAGTTTAATGTCATTTAATAAATATTCTCATGTTGCGAAAGGAGGACCAACAAGGTTTTTGTGTGGGGATTACACATGGATGATTCCCTATGTGGGGGTTTCATCCCACTGGGAAAAAGGAATATTTGGGAGTGATGGATGAAAGCTTCTCAGTAACTATATGGAGTAGTGATGATGTGGTTGGGCTTGTGAATGGAACCTTCCCATACTATCTTCCTCATGTAAGGACAAGTGGCAGTCCCTATGTACATTACATTGTGTAATCATATAGTTTAATGTCATTCATCGGGATGTGGTTTTAAGTATTATGTTTGGAATATTCTTGTACAACCATCCTCATGTCATGTCATGAGGGATCCCATGTCCATTGCATTGAGTAATAATATAGTTTAGCATCATGTGGAATGACATTGTCTGCGGGGATTTTTCAAGGAAGTCACTCATCCTTTCAACATCATTTTAGGTCATGATGGAATCTCCTGTCGATTTTATAGATTATGATTATACATTAAAATCATGTAGAAGTACATGGTGTGTGGGGGGTTATGAATGGAAACATCCCATCCTTTCATCATCATGTCATGTCAAGATGATATTCTTTATACATTTCATGAAGTAATATTATAGTTTAATATAATGTGGATGTTTTTTGTGTGTATGGATTATATATGGAAGCTTCCATTCCTTGAATTCTATTGTTAGGTCAACAGGTAAACGATTATCCATTTCATAGATAGAGAATATAGTTTAACTTCATGTGGAAGGATATAGTGTGTGGGGATTATGCATGGAAGATTCCCATCCATTCATCCTCATGACAGGTCAGGAAGGAATCTTCAATGATATACAGGTGAAGGGATTTTATTGGGTGTTAAAGGTGATGAGTTGTTCCACATTGTCCATTTAGTTATCATCTCACTGTCATTACATGAGGCATCTAATGCTTGAAACAAAATTCATCTCATTATTTTCACAGGAGGAATCCTATTCACATAATCTAGGGTATATAATAACTGAATTACTTATACTGAGGAATAAGGGGGTTATCTCATGATCATTGAATGGGGAATATTATGTTGTACACCTGTGTAATATCATCTATATCAATATAGGCATCCTAAGTTATTCATATAGGGTGTAATATAGATTAACCTCATGTAGCGATGACTAAGGGGGTTGTCTCAAGATCATGCCATAAGGAATCATATGAATGGTGCATATGGTATCTCTTGTGAGTCACATGAGTTATATAATGATTTTAGAATAGGTATCACTAAAGAATAATTACATTTTGTGAGGATTAAGGGGGTTGTCTCATGATCATAGTCTGGTGCATCTCATTCTTGAGGCCTATGTAATCTCATGTGTGTCATGTGAGGTATCCTATGTTTTTACTGTAGTGTGTGATATAGTTTAATGTCATGTAGTGAGTACTACTAGTTGGAATATTCATAGTAATGGATGGTGTGGGAATTTCACAAGAGAAAACTATTCTGTTTTAACCTATCATAAGAGTCATGTGATGGTGTTTCAGGTCCTTCATGTGGAATTTTTCAACTACTGGTTATCAGGGGATCCCAGATGAGAATCAAAACATGTGACATGCGATGAGTAAAAACCTAATTAAGATGACTCAATTAATTTTTTTCAGTGTAATGTAGTTTTTCAAATAATTTTATTCAAGGTGTGGATGTTACGGTCGTATAAGGTTGAAACCCAAAATATCATCGACCCGGCCCAATAAATTCACGGTGTAACACATCATTTCTCAAGGGGGTCAGTGATGGTAGTGAAGTAAATATGAAGAAATCTCAGGATCACAACCCAACACAAATCCCAAGTAGGGGTGTGGGGTTTCAGTCCCCACAATATAGATAACATGCATGAATGTATGAGTTTTATAGATTCTGGGGCATTGTGGAGCTCACTGGTCTTTGAATTTTGTGGATTCATAGAGCTCAGAGTCCCCCGATAGTTGTGGAATCAAAAAATTTAGGGTATCATGAATGATTTGTCTTAATGGATCTTATGGTTTGTGAAGGTTTGGGATTCAAGAAGTATAGGGTATCATAAAGGGTGGGGAATCACGGTGCTTAGGTTCTTATGGTGTTGGGGTTTTTTCTGAGATCATTGTCTTTCGACAGTTGTATATTCATAGATCTCTGGGTCTCATGATGGTTTGGGCTTCGTGGAACTCAGGGCCGCACAAATACATGTGTTAATGGGTCATGACAATTCATAAAGCTCCAGATCATTGTGAATTGAGTGGGAAATTTTGATACTCGGCATGTCATCCTCTTAATGATGAAATGAGGGGGAGGGGATATTTTTAGGGTGTGGATTTTTCAAAGTATGGATCCTTTCATGAATCATTATGAGGATCATGAATGGAAAAGTCATCACGAACTCATATAGATATGTGTGAAGGTTACTCTAAATTCTACAAACATGTATTTATTGAGCTACATGAATCTATAATTACTCTTCATGGAGGTTATCAAAAATCCTCTATGAACCAATATTTTGTAAACTACATCTCCAGGACTGACCATTCATGAATAGACCTCTACAAATGGGACCGTCATGACCAGCCCTTCACAAATGGACCTCAATGACTAGACCTCCATGAATAGACCTCTACCAATGTGACATCCACAATCCATTTTAGGAATCATGACATACAAAATTATTAACTTATGATCTACGGATTTTTTCATCCTCTAGGAAATTCCTTATTGATGATTGAGAAATGAGATATGTTTTTATATTAGGGTACTTAGAATTTTTCCCATTCATGGAAATAAGTTTCTAGTTCCAACAACTATTTATCTTCATTCCATATCTCTATTTTTTCATCATTTCCTTAAATTATATTTTTTTTTTCAATACCATGATTTTTTTCAGGCTTTTATTTCATCATTTAAATAACACCACTTTTTATTCATATTTTTTTTAAATCATAGATGCTCAAATTTTTTATTTTTCTATAGTTTCTTTGACTTCGGTGGCTTCTTAGGGAACATCTATTTCTGATATTTGTTAATATAATCCTTTATGTTAGATTGAGTTTTTACATCCACATACATATCAAAAAAATAATTTCTTTATAAAATTATATACCCACTTCCTCCATCTTATAGTTTTTTCATTTATTAGATATTATTTTCGGCATTATGTTTTTTAACACCTTCACTCTAATGAATAATAATATTTTCATTATGATTTTACATAGAAATGTTATCTGTGGAATTATCAACATATTATAATCTCCAAAACTATATATTGTATATAATCCCACATGAAATGTATTATATTAAACCTCCACATGTTTTACGACGACGTATGAATGTAAATATCTCAATCCTTAATTATATATAATCTCACATTTTTGGTAAAAGAAAAAATCCATCCAGCGAGAAAAATAACTTAATTTTTTGTTTATAATTGATCACCTTATGTCCTCTATCATTAGAATGAAAAATTATTTTCAATTTATATATTTTTAAAAATACATCTATAAATAGCTTTTATCCCATTTGATTATAAGAGTGACCCACGCCGTTGCAAAATACCTAACACATCCAAAACGTTCATGAAATTCATTAAACATTAATGTTCCAAAAATATAAACATACAATCTTCATGCCTCTATCATTTTTGAATGATGATTTAGAATAAACAAATTGTATAATAATATAATAAAATGGGTAAATATTCTTACATAAAAAACTAGTGATTTTTATAATTTAAATTGAATAATATTTTTTGAGTAGGGTTTGATACTTTTTATGAGTTTTATTATATAAATTTTCATCGAATAACATCCCATGATTCTATTCTTCAAGAAGATGACATATAATGAAATAGATAGAGTAATATGGATGTAGACAACCTGAAATGTATTCCATGAACATTTCTAAAAAATTTCATAAACTGGGCTCAGGTTGTTCGTGGTTTGGCTATGAAATTTTCATGGTGATCGATGACGGTAGCAATGGCATAGGCCTAAAGGGCCGGCACCACAACCTTACAGTGATCCAAAGCAGGGGTGTGGGGGGAGGCCCCCACAGTTTGGAATAATAAATTTGGATATGTCCTCAATGAGGTAACCAGGCTACCTACGTGAAAACACAAACACCACCATACTGGAGAAGAATGAAAAAATTATTTTGGCTATGTCCTTAAAGAAGCGCCCCAATGAGGCCAAATCACTTGCGGCACACATGCCTACTTGGGAACCACCCATCTGGTGTGAAACCACTTGTGTGACACAAAATTGGGGTTTACCCCACTTATGCACCCAAACTCCTTTCTCCTAGGCTCCTATTTTTGCCTATAAATAGACCCTTGGGGCCCTCATTTGTATGGATGAATTTTTAGGAAGCTCAATTAATGCTCTAGCCACCCTAGGGCTTCGCCCAAGTCCTCCAAAACTTTATAGGTAGTTCTTTTACATCTAAAGTAGAGGAATTGAAGGAGGATCAAAGGACTTAAGTATTTTTAGTGTTTAAAATTCATAACAATTGCACGTCTAAAGCACCTAACATCCCAAAATCAGAATGACATGCGTGATACCTATTCCTTTCAAATGAACATGAGCGCCCCCCTTCTGGGATCATTGGTGAATACTCTTGAAGGCTTGATCCAGACCTCACCAATGTATTATCATACATTTTGTTCATCACATAAGATAATATCAGGTTTCCCAAGACAAATTGTTCACCCATACATTCGCAACAGTACATGATTGGGCGCCTGTATTTGATTAACCTACATTGTTCATTCAAGAAGCCACCATGCCGTCTTCAAAGACATTAATGTCAAGAAATCTTCTCTGTTGGCTCTAGTGTCTAAAAGAAATTCTGTTAACACCTCCACCAAAACTTCCTAACTCATCAAACCTTTGGTAAATTCACACCATCATATCTCTTATTTGGGTTTTCATATACACAGTCATAGGTTTCCCACATTTTTTTTACAATGGGGTAAGGATTTATGGAGTTTTGTGGGTTTGAATATCAGCAGTCACATGGGCCATTCTCTTAGGAATAGTGCTGGGAAGTTCCCAGTTTTGAAGAGGGTTTGGGTCCAGACCTCTCCCTTATCAATGAGACCTGGACACTTAGGTCTCTTGTAGGGAATGTTTGGTTCACAATTTCATTTCCATTCATGTGAATGAGAAGTCTCAATCCCCTACCAGGATCAATTTTAGAGAAGCCATATTGGTGTAAGCTCCTGACCTTTATGCCTTCTTCCGTCCATTGGACCCCTGTCCAATGTAAAGTAAATTGATGGAAGTTTTGTTGCCTCACCATATTTTTGAGTGTCCTTACCCTCATCCACCATTTCCGACATATGTGTTCCCCCTTCCACCATCGAAAGTGGAATCTTTATGTGTCACTGTTAAATCGTTCACATGCTCTTATTTCTCACACCGAAGATGATGCATGTGGTCTTAGAAATTTTTTATGATTACAAAATTTACACAAACACCCACATGGAATTAACTAGGAGAACTCTAATTCCCACCATAATCTGGATACATAGGAAGATTTCTCAGGGACCAAGCTCATTGGATATCTTCTTCCGGAATCCGTCCCAATTTCCCTAAATCGAGACATCCTCCTTTGTAATAAGCCCCAAATTTAGCCCCCAAATCTGCAAGGAATCCTTTTCAAGAACTAATCCCAAACACATTTACCACAGAGGACAATAATCTCTTATGATACTTATCGATCAATGTGGTATTTGTTTCTCAAACACGTTTGATATATATGATGCTTTCTTGAGGATCAAACCCGACACCTTAAATCAACCATGTTCTCCTTGGGCCATATCCCCAAAAGGGACTAATCTTACTTGGATACCCATATCCTTTCTAGGATCATTAGACTAATTAGGAATAAGTACCACAAAAAACATTTTATATGGACCTTTCTCTTAGATGTCACTACCACAAGAAATTAAACTGTACGTCTATGTCCTTAACACATGACCTTAAAATTTATTATGTGTCCCATCAAGTGGCACTGAACTTTGAGGGTTCTGATTCCTTTCAAAAGGATACAAAGGTTCCCCATTTAATGTGTATGACCCATAATCAAAATAAACATTCCTCTACATGAATGATAGTAAATTCTATAGTTCCCCACTAGGTTTCATAAAAAATAGTATCATCATAAAGATGATTAAAAGAATCTTTAAATAGTATATGAGAGGATATCATGGATGGAGAACCTCAAATACGGTTCTGATTCCTTTCACAAGGATACGTAAGTAGCCCATTTCATGGGTATGATCCCATAATAAAAATGAACATTCATCTACATGAATGATAGTAAATTATAGAGTTCCCCAATAGGTTGCTTAAAAAATAGTACCATCATAAGGATGATTAAAAGAATATTTAAATAGTATATGAGAGGATATCATGGATGGATAACCTCAAATACATATGGATATATCCATTAATGATGAACCATGAATTAATAGTGATGATTAATAATTATACACATGTTAATAAGTGATTGCATATTCCAATGGAATCTTATTTTATACCTGGTGAATTAATAATGATTCATGAAAATATCTTAAATTTATAAAGAGAGTACCATAATAGAAAATAATTCCCCTCGAAATGGTGTGATGTGTCCCACCTTACATCTACTTGACCAATTCATTTTCTTATGTATCGTAATTTTCAAACCTAACGCATGCCTTCTATTAGAAAATAGGCCCCTTTTGGATAAATAAATTTTGGATGTTTTTGGTTCCATTAATAAGTCCAATGGAAACCTCATGGATGTAGTGATTATAAAAACATAACACTTGTTTCAAGGAACTATGAAAAAAAATTGGAGACCTAACATGAATCCTTAAGCAAGGTAATAATGTGACCCACCTATCCGGCCTCTATCAATTGATAAAGAAAGGACATAAAACGGAATAAATTACAAAATTATCAATCTAATAGATTCCTATTTAATGGATTTTATTGTTGTGTTCATGTTTCATTTCTCACAACTCCCTTCAGTCCAAAAAGGATTTCTTCAAGATGTCATATGTGAACATCCTGATCGATGATCACGATGGATTCTCATTAGCTGGAAGGATGACATCGACTACCCAAAATCTTCAATGATGGATCTCCAAAATGCTTGTAAAGGAGTTTCGCCAGCCCGGTAAAATCCCAATGTTGGATGCTGCCTAATTGACCCTCCATGTCAATAACAATCCTCGACCATCCAACCAATGAAAACAAATGACCAAGAAGAAGATTGTGCCAACCACAGTATTCAAATGTTTCGGGACCTTCTCCCCAGAACAAAAAATCCAGTCCCTCTAGTATTATAGGGATGTGGATCAAGAGGTCAATCAGGGGCTTAGTTCAAGGATGCATGAGTCCTTCCTACGAAATCCCACCGACAATTGGCTCTAGTATAATTGCGTGGTAGTGAACCCCCAACATGATGAGTTTGTTGCCTATGGACATTCATCCTAGGTCCCTCAAACCCAGGAAAGAATGAAGAACCATCTGGGACAATTTCTGGTCAACAAGAAGTAGGTTCTTAACTATTACCTCTCTAGAGAAGTCCATAAACCTATCATGATGGTGAACAATGAGCGGGCACATACACCCGCAATCCTAATTTGGCAGTCAAGTAGACTCGTCTAGTAGAAACCCAATAAATCCACCGGAAAAGTCTACTGGAGTACCAAGAACAGGAACAAACACCTATTTGAAAATTATTAACCAGTCAACAGGATTGTCAGACTGCATTTAATGAATCCTACAAATCTAATGTGGTGGCAACTAGTAAATAGGAACATACACAGTCATACGATCACCAATTATACCAGCAATCTCTTCTAACAGTATTTAAAGAATCCCATCAACTATGCATGATGGAAAACATAAAAAATCCACATAAACCTTCCAGCATTAATCAAGTCTACCAATAGTCTCATTTGGAAGCACCTGGAGAAGTCATTCAGAAAGCTCTGATGAAAAATATGGGGAATACCCAACTCTCTGCCCCCATTAATTTTTACTGTCAATACCCATTAATAGGAAAATGAGGACATGAGCGTGCACATACACCTACACCTGATACGGAATGGATGTATATTCCTATAAGAACCACTGATGTCCCAAAACACATCTAATTAATGGTGAAAGGGAAGACATAAATCCCTGCCCATATTCTGGAATCATGTCGGGATATTATAACAACCACTTCAGTTGTACAAGTGGAAAAGACATCTAAATCAGTCTTAAAACATGGGATGACACATAGGCATTCCATCTCAGAAAAGATACACACCCCAGTTCCATTCCAGGAGGTTCATGGGGATACTCCCCCATATTATATGGACAAGAGGACCAGGAACATTCACACTTTCCAGTTGGAGGTAATCGGTCAATCTTGGTGACCACTATAAGGTAGGAACATAAACCTGACCATGATAACCAATTCTCCTTGTAAGTGGACCCAACTATGTGTACGAGTAAATCCACAAAAGAGACTCTCCAAACACAATTGGGAAAACAAGATTCATGATTCAATTTAAAAGCTCTTAATGTCGGAGTTCTAGAAGACCTGACACATTTATCTATTGTAGCTAAAGATCCTACCCTCTCATTACCAAATTATGTATGTATTAGAAATAATTCTGAATTTATCATTCAGAAACATCATCATGAAGGATTGATTCATGAAAATTCAGTCAATCAATAGATCCTCTCTCTATATGAGAGCCACAGTAACCCTCTTTGTGGCCAGAAGACCAAGGAACCTATAGATTTATCCCTTGATGTAATCCACCATGGTGGTCCTCCCCATGATGGCATTTGATGCAAAAGATGTCTCCATAGTAGTATTTTGAATTGTTAGGATAATTCTATAATTTACAATGTTGTGATGAGAAATCCCTCCTATCTCGAGGTACTTTCCGACACAAATCCATACATGTCTGATGACATGTAATTGACGAGTGAAAAAATTTATCCACCATGAAGAAATATTAAGGGAACATTAATTATTTAAATCTATCTTGGGTCATTTTTCTTCAAATACAGATCATCCAATTTGACCAAAACATGTGGAGGAACCTCTCATAAAAGAAAATGGAGATATGTTAATCATAAGAAAAAAAATTGGCTAATGGAGAAATACTAGTCATGTTCCGGACATTGGAAAATTCTCAATAAAACATTAAAAAATTTATGGTAGAAGAATATATTCATTATATCCACCAAAACATATAGACGACTCATCATCATTTGAAAACAAAATTATTACCAAATGATGATTATCAAAATCATGTAAAAGTAATAGAAGGGTTGCAATTCGAAATTGATTTTGCATCTCTCTTAGTTTCCCAACATCCAAAAGTTGAAAAGTAGTAAAGAACCCTTCATTGTTCATGCATCAATTCTCTAAAAGGCTATTCTTGTTAATTTTTTATTCCTGATTTGGTGTTCGTATTAGAGATTGGGGTGAACATGAAGAATTGCATTTCACTACACTCCAGAATCATAAAATACTACCAAAAGTGGTCACATGAAATGTTATTGCCCATGGCCATCCACAATCAATAGATTTTCTACTTAATAAATTGAATTCTCAAGAACAATCCACAAGTACCTCTCATCAGAGTCATGCCCAGAGAAAAATGTTGTTGAGATACTTTTACATCATGAATATGAGAAATCTCGAGCAGGCCTCGCACATATAGGATGTCAGCCATCAGATAACACAATTGTCTGAAATAGTAAAGCGGTCTTCTAAAATAGGATATTTGTGTGGTTTTTGGATAATGCACCCATCTAATGTTCAAACCAAAAATCACAAAATTAGAATAGCAGTTGCGTGAATCTCAGTCATAGTATTTAAGAACCCACCCCAGATTGTAGGGATGGAGGAACATTTAATTCAACCATTAAATAAATTATAAAAACTTAAATAGTTTATAGAAGAAAAATAGGAATAGCCCCTACCTCCAGGGCTTTGGGATTTTTCACATCTACAATCCCCTTCTCTAGAAAAGTCTGTTTACTTCGAGGAAAAAAGACACAACGAGATAGAAAAACTAAACTATCCAAGGATTCCCATCAGATTACTATCCGCTAAACAGTTCTTGAGAATCCATAATATTGGGGATCAGATTCTCAAGGAAGATATAGAGGGAGACGATCTTATAATGATACTGATAGAATTCCAGCAATTCATTATGCATTATTAAATGTCGTTAACACTATTACAGAATATCCTCTAGAAAATGAGTCTATTTTAGGGGAATCAAAATATGAATTTCTTATCCATAATACAGTACACACTAAGGCAAATGATGAAGGTCTGTGTACCCAATAATAGAGTGTTAACTAGAGTCTAGGTATGACCTCTTATAACCAACTCCCACCCCTCCAAATTTAATCAAACAAATAGATATGAAAAATTCATATTAATTCTTAATTTTACACATGATCTGATTAATCTATTTCTATTGAAGATATATTTTCAGAGAAATATGAAGAAATGAAAGAGTTTAAGAGACTCAATATACAATTTCTTCAAAGTAGTATTTCTTTTAGACGCACTCCACATGAAGATCCTCAACTTTCACATTACATAGGAGCTCCATATCAAAAACGTTTTGTGGTAACTAAAGATGAAGATACTGAATTCACTCCATTGGGTACATAGTTAGGAGAGTATCAAACACATCCTTATAGGAAAGTTCTCACAAGTTATCATAGGCAAATACCAGCACCACCACAATATATTTTACTTGTTGTTTCACCAGCTCAAGCTCTAGTTGTTGTACCCATAATTTTCCATGATCATCTAGATAATCCCCAAATCCTTATGAACACAATTGAGGCATTATCAACTTTATTGGAAGCTATGGAGGAACGATGTACACTAGTTCATCCGAAAAATATAGCTTACCATGAATGGGTGGATCCAATACCTCCTCCTAAAAATTTTATGCATACCACACTACCAATAATTAATGGGTTGGGATATCAAGAACAAGAAATAACACATTTTTTTATCTCATTGTGATCCCTTGATGGGGAATCCTCAATAAAAGAAATAAGTAATGATTTAGTGTTATGTGCAATCATTATAGGGATAAACTTTTTTTTAGTATACATGTTTCAATCTCAATCAATTTTTGGACGGGAAGATCTACGTCAGAAATTCCACTTTCAATTTAGCTCGAAGCTTCCAAAGACGACTGTTTGTGATATCACTATTTCAAAACAAAGGTAAAATTAATGAGTATCAAATTTCACCACTCTATGTAAAAGATTAACATATTCTTTAAATATGGCTATCCATTAGGAAGAGTTGCTGCCAATTTGTGCTGAAAATATGCATGATGAATTACGTACAACATCGATCCCTATGAAATACCCAAGAGGGTTTTGATACCTAGATTCAATTTCCCAACAGTTAGGGAATTCTATTTTGAAAGCTAAATATAATTCTATAGTAATTACATCATCCACGGGAGGGAGTATTGGGAACAAGAACCCTGTAATAATTACACTTGAACAGGCACATATACCTAATTCTACTTCAAAAACATCATTATATCGAAGGGCTCCACTTCCTGAGCATCAGAAAAAACAACCACCCTTTCAAGACAATCAATGAAATCAAATATGGAAATTGTTTGAGGAGTTAAAAAACAATGTTTCTTGTTTCTGGATGATAAAGTTTCCGATTATGTCATCTCAACTCTAAAAAATAATTTGGTTCAGTTTCCACGGCTAATGAAACCAAAAAATGTAGGATATGAATATCTTTAAAACTAATTTCCATTTCACCATATGTTGGGATTCTCATTCATGAGTTTTTTGTTTTCGGAGAACACATACAAAAAATGGTAGACTCAAGACAAGTGAAACTGAAAAGTTTGTCAACTGAAGTATCATTTGTTACAGCTAATGATCCAGAGGAAGAATATAAATGGAAGAATATAAAAGTTAAAATATACAGAAATATGATGATTGGATGATCAGGAAAATGATCATCCATTCTCATGCAATTTTATAAACACAGTTGAAAGAAATGACTATGTCTTCCTACACTCCTCCCATAGAAAAACCACCTTCGTCAAAAGGTCAATCCTCTATGAAGCAATGTAATCAGAATGACAAAGAGTAGTCAGAATAATATGAGCTCGTATCGAGTATAATGTTGTCCTTGACCCTAGAAATTTACATTCCATTTTCCTCAAAAGCTCGGGCACCACCCTGCCAAACAGCACAACTAGTATTAACCTATCAAGCATATTAATCATTAGATGAATAATTGATCTTTGGTTCCATCAACCTTATCCACTTAATGGATCATTATGTCAATGGTGATTCTGATTATATTGAGCGGGATTTCCTTGAACATAACTGGGGAACTGGAAAAAGAGGTCAGGGTCGATGATATAGGCGAAGACATGGGAATTCAATAATCCACTATTTTAACTATACCCTTGGTCGAAATTTATATGCAGCCAAAACTAGTATGAGATCCCTTCCACGAGCTCAAAAAGAACAAGGTGATTTTTCGATGCAAGATAGGTCCGGTCCTGACTTGATTTATTTATAGGACTGATTAGAAGTCACACCATATTCCTCTCAACAAGTAGATGGACCTAATAAGTCTAATTTACCAAATCCATGATTATTTCTAGCATCTTCTCCGACATAGGGTAAATTAACATCAGGATAATCAACATCCAGGTTACCTGCAAAACCAAATTTCCATGCAAGAAAACATAGAATTTTGGACCAATATTATGATATTTTGAAATAGCTAGCCCATGTAGCAGCCATTTTTTTTTGATTTTGGATGCCTTGAGTCTGTCAAATTTATTTCGAGAAGCTCTTATTGAGGCTTTGTTATGTCTTCAAATGTTTGAAACCGATGATGCTGCTACTGAGGTTTACCATGTAGAGAATGATCCTACATAATGTCATGAAATAATATCATTTAGGGATAAAGATTAAGATGATGTTGTGCATGGATAGGTCAGGACCTTGTATCTATCTGGAATGGTAAATGACATAAAAATATGACAGGCCTTCATTAATAATGGCTCATGAGTCAACCTCATTCCCATTTGAACACTTCGTTGATTGGGAATTAATGAATCTGACTTATATCATTCATATTTAATGTTTCAAACATATGACATGAATTAGTCAGAACAGCTGGGTGAGATTACACTCTGAAATCAATTTGGAGATATTGTGTCTAATTCAGATTTCATGGTTGTTTGTCAGGACACAGCCTTCAACATTCTTCTTATAAGGCCTTTGAAACATGAACATGCTCCCATACATTCTTCATACAACCAATGTCTCAAGTACTATTTCAATGGAAAATCGGGATACTGTATGGTGACATAGATTCATTAAAAACATGTGAATCTCAATACATTTCGGTATAGTGTTATCTTAAACAGGGAACAAGGTCCATGACAAAGGAGGTAACAAGAATTAATGCTCCGAATGGTATGGAAAATATCCCAAAAAACCCATTCATACTTTTTTGTATTGATTATGTGTTACCTATCAATAAAATTGAAACAGAATAACCAAATCCAATCACTTGTCCAATAACTTCCATATTGTCTATTGAAAAAATTGAGCATAATAAAATGGTAGAAATTGTTTATTCACAAAGAACTAGTGAAATATTAAATACAGATGTCTTCATTTCATCAATTGAACATCAAAAAATCTCTAATTCATCAATCATAATAGAATAAGTTGTATAAATGATATATAAAGACAATGATGTTGATTCCCAACCCATTATATCCTCTTTATTACCATAAAAAGATCTGTCATCATCAAAAGGGTTAGAAATGGTGGCCTCTTCTTCAGGATGATCAAATACTGACTCCCCCTATATATGAATGTTCATCTTCATTATCTACTATGAAAATAGAAATAGAAGAAGTAGCACGTAATGGAGAAGAAGAGGAAGATCTCTGAGATGCTCCTCCAGCATTTGAGGATGTTGTATCTACCACTGTGGAAGAGCTCAGAGAAATAAATCTGGGTATAAAAGATGATCGACGCCCCACTATAATCAGTGAATCCATGACATATTAAGAGAAAAATGTGTATACTTCACTTATAAAAAACATAACGATATATTTTCTTGGAATTAAATAGAAATTATAGGACTTAATCCTGATGTATCCATTCATCATTGGGATTTCCTAAAGAACATTAATGATTCAAGCAGGCAGTAATAAGAACACACCCGACTCATGCCTGACAAAATTGAGGCTGATGTTGATAAGATTATTAAGGTAACTATTTTAGGGATGTTCAATATCCCAAATGGCTAGAAAATATTATCGCAGTGAAAAATAAGAATGGGAAAATCAGAGTCTGCATAGATTTCATAGATCATAACTGGAATTTTTCTAAATATTACTTTCCAGTTCTGATCACATAACTTTAATTGATGCAACAACTATCTATGAATCTCTTTCCATAATGTAGTGTTACTCTTTGTATAATGAAATCTATACATCCCTAGATGATGATGAATCTACAGCCCTTAGAGCCACTTAAGATGTATTTGGCTATCAGGAAATGCCTTTTTTCATAAAGAATGTTGGTGAAACTTATCTACATGCCATGCACCATATCATCAAACCCTTAAGAGGGAAAATTTTTCAATTTTATGCGGATGATTTGGTGGTTAAATCCAAAAAAATCCAATCACATGAGTGATCTGGAGATCACATTAAAAACATCGGCAACACATTTTGAAGTCAAGCCCCTTGAAATGTGCTTTCGGGGTATCCTTAGTGAAGTTCCATAATATTATTGTATGCCATCATGTTATCGAAGTTGATCATGAGAAAAAAAAAATCCTTCAAATTTCACCTCTTTGAAATTCTAATTAATTAATGTTACACGAAGGACACCTGGCCTATATTTTGTACTTTATCGCCAATTTGGGCAAGTGTTTGCCTCTCCCCAGATTAATGAAGAATGGCGTTACCTATCAATGGACTGAAGACTACCAAGAAGCACTTGATAATATTAAGAAATATCTCAGGTTTCCACCAATATTAATGACACCTATTGAAGGAAGACCACTTATTCTTTATGTGACCTCATTAGAGGGACAATGGGTGACTTCTTCACTCAAAAGAATGATATTGGGAAGAAAAACAACCTTTACCATCTCATTCGAATTATGATTGATGAAAAAACATAGTATTAAAGGATTGAAATGTGCTTCCTATCATTAATCATTGCTGTTTTGAAATTGAGGGACCACTAGAAACATAATGAGGTCCAATTGGTGTCTCGCAATAACCCACTCAATTTTATCCTCTTTCATCCTATTCTTACCAGGAGTCTGGTAGGGTGGGAAGTTATTTTGCAAATACTTGTGCCTAAAAAGTCAATAAATATCCATTCCTTAGAATGCTTCCTTACTAAACACACATATGAGAAAGATACATTACTGAATACTAAACTTCCTGATGAAGAGCCCTTCTTTATTCAGGATAATCCCCAAACATGGGACACGTAATTTGATGGTTCTTTAGTAGTCCAATAGTGATGATAACAAAAAACCTTAAAATTAATAATTTTGGGTTAGGAATTATACTTACCTTCCCAGAAAAGGCATTGTTGCCTTATTCCTTCCAATTTTCAGAAGGCAGTACCAACAATGAAGAATAATGTCAAGCTCTCATCATAGGATTATAATTGGAACTTCATGTCCAAGTAATTCACTTGAATGTGAATGGAGATTCCAAATTGATAATAAAAAAAATAAATGTGGAATATTCTATCATAAATAAGATTTAATCACATTATGTGATTAGATTAGAGGATTAAAGGGTGAATTTACCTGATTTCAGACATTTTCTTATGTACAGTGATCACAAAATGACCAAGCTAATGCACTTTCTAATGAAGCTACAACCATGGAAGATCCAAATCAGGATGAGACAGTCATTAGAATATCTCAAAGTCATGTGGTCTCACCTTTTGTTCAAACCAAAATTGAGGAAAATAATGAAATTAGATCTATTTCTAAGCCATATGGTCATAATACATGATGGATAATATCCATCATGGAATACCTTCATAATGGAGTACGTCAACCATATAGATCTAAAAAATGTACATATCTGATGACGAGCGAAAAGTTTTACTCTATATTATAGTCTAGACCACAAGAAGATCCTCGACAAATGAGGCTTTGATGTAATCCTCTTCATATGTATTAATGGAGAAGAACCTGTAACAATCATGAAAGAAGTACATTTATAAGTTTGTGGGGCTCACCTATCTAGGCATTGGTTTTATGATCAAATTTGATGTCTTGGATACTTTTGGCTATTTATGATGCAAGATTTCACATATTTCACTATGAAATGTCATCCCTTCTATTTGAATTCCAACTTCATTCATCAACCCTCGGAGTAGTTACATAATGCTAGATACTCATGTCCATTTTCCACATGGGGAATTGATGTAGTATGAACTTATCCTCCATCAATGGAAAAGCAGTTCAAATATATTCTTACTTATACTACCTTCGTCTCTAAATGTGATGAGGTAATTCCTATCAAAGAAGTTGAAGCAAAAAGCATTATTATTTTTTTCAAAAAAAAAACATAATCACCAAATTTGGTGTCCCTCATATTATATTGAATTAAAATGGAACCAATGATTATTTAGTTGATTTAAAGAAGTAATATTAGGAGGAAAATATCAAATCCAACCTTTCATCTCATTATCATTCAGTGACCAATGGATAGATAAAGGCTTCTAATAAGACCCTATCAAATATACTAGAGAAGATGGTGGATAAAGATAACAAATCTAGGCCTGATAAAATTATGCAATCATTATCAGATTATCATACAACAAGATGTATTTCCACCCTAGAAACGCCTTATTATTTTGTGTGTGGAAGAGAATAAGTTTTTTCAATTGAATTGCAATTTCCTTCACTCATAGTTGCAATCTGTGATCATTTTTCAACAGATGAGAGGTCTCAAAAATGGTTTTATGAGATAGAACGATTAGATGAGAAATTATTGCATACTTTTCATCATTAGGAAGTATAATATAATAGAATAACATTGGCATTTAATAAGAAATATCACCTCCATTAATTTATTCAAGGAGAATTGGTATTGGTCCTTAGGACAAAATGATATCAGGAAAGAAACATCCAAAGCATGAACCAAAGAGGGAAAGACCTAATTCTATACATAAAGTCTAATCAAATGGATCTTATTCCACATTCACAATGGAAGGAATTATTATTACAACTCTAACCAATGTTTGGTTCTTGAATAAATACATTGTGTAGTTTCACACATCATTCTCACTGAATGACTGAAAATTGCACACCCTTAATGACTTTACTACAAGACATAAAACTGCACTATACAATGTCCTTTATTCAAGGCATTAAACTACATAACAAGCTTAAACTCCCATGCTACATGACATTAAAATGTGTTTCATAATTTTTCCTCATTACATGACATTAAACTGTATGGTTAACATCATCTCTACGTAGAGTTTACTTCTACCATAAGAAAGTATCATTGACATCATTAATACACATTAGTGGATGAGGATTCCCTCTCATCCATATGTCTGAGTAAGATCTACATAGGAAAATTGTATTCAGAACTATGTGTGGCTTAATTATCATCTATTTGGAATATGTAGAGATGCATGGATCTCCAATCATGGGCCCAACTGCAACCATAAAATTTTTTATTTCCCTTTTCTACTCCTGTACATGAATCATATATATACAAAGTGTTCCCTTAAGATATATGGTTTGATCATTATACAATTTTATGTCTTATGATTAACCGTTCTTCCATTACATGTAAAAATTTACCATCTCCCATATCAAACTTGATTGGTTTGGGAAATGAATTTATAAAAAACTATGTACGGCTTGAATATTATATATATTATACATGCAGATATGCCTAGATATCAAATCTTCAGCCAAAAATTTATAAAAACACTGCCCTTATTCCTTAAATAAGAATCAAACATGCATAAGGAATTTTTAATGAATTATGTATAGCTGGATTCATGCCCCCAACAAGACACTTAGTGACACTTGGGTTTTCTTTCTTAATCCATCCATGATATGTCTTTCATTTCACATTAGTTCATATTTGTCCTTATCGTATGATGTTAAATTTCACATAAATCCAAGAACTATGTTTGGCGTGATTCTTTCTCCAACAAGATACGTAGTAAACCCAGATCCTATGCTCTAGCTTAGCCATCACATAATCCTAATACCCCCATTCTTCACTTGTGTCATTTTTTTGTTATAGAATAATCATTTACAACTCCTTGTTTCTCACACCGAGCATAGGTCATGTGGGATTAGGAATTGGGTAGAAAAGATTCTCTATATAAATAAGGTGTCTCAATATCTTTTGGGGTTACCAGTGGTCTTCACTGCATGACTTAAAACATCACAGTAAAATTTCCTCACTACACGACTCTTAACTGCATTGCTTAATATTGGTTCAATGTAAACAAAGAGAGTCTCCATTTTATATGTGATTTAGATCTATTTTGAGGACTTCAAAATATTGGCCAATATTGATTAAAATAATTATCATGTGCATTGAACATTAACCCCTTCAAGATGTCACACTCTTAATCAGGAATATTTTCTTATCATCACAATCTTCCTTACAATTTATGGTGATAGATTTTAAAATATATGAGAACTCTTTTTCTTGACTATGTATTATGTGCCATTTGGTGGCCTTGCATAAGTTTCCTATATAATGGGCCTTCTAGTCAAAAGAAGCCACTATTGGGCTATGCAGCCAATGCCCTAGTTTTCCCTACATAATAAGACCTCCATAATTTGTTTTCCAAGTGATGGTAATTTCGTTCTTGTTTATAGTGTCATTGTCCCATTAAAAATATGATGACAATAAACAAGAATCTGTATTTTAAAATATCACTCATTTATATTTATCAAATTTTCAGTCTCTTGATCTGGAAGTCTTCAAGACCATGGTTTACATTTCTCTCTCTCCATTTGATTGAAGAAATACGAAATAACTTTGGATCACTTGTCCACATATCATATAATGTTTCCATTTCTGGTTCTAGTTGTTTGAACTTAAACTACAGACACCATACTTCCTACATTTGGGTCAGAAATTCGTAGAAATACTATTCCTTTGATTTATTGGAAATCATGATTGGAAATAATCTCTCCATAATTAAGTACCATTCATCATAAACCATACTAAGTGCTATAGAAAATTTGAAAATCTATAAACTTTCCTCGTCTTTCTACAATTGAAGGTCAAACCGATAAGAACTCTTTTTTATGACTATGCAGTACATTCCCTTAGGTGGCCTTATATAAAATTTTCCTCCATAACAGGCATGTCGTCCAATAGATTCCACTATTTTGTTGTGTAGCATATTCCCCAATTGGACCTATATAATACAACCCCCATTACTATTTTTTAAAGTAACGATAGCTTCATTCTTGGATAAGACTTACTCTAATGCCTTTAACCCTTTTCCTAAATCATTCTTCAGATCCAGAAATTCCCAAATCACAATTTACAATTTTCCCTTATATACCTAAATATGGTAATATGTTTGCAAAAAATTATCAATAAATTATTAGAGTAGCATACCATTGGTCATATATAAACACATTAAATTAAATCCACACAATTTCCTCATGACATGATCTAAACACACTATACAATTTCCTCAAAGCATGACTTATAAATCCACAGTATAATGTTCTCATTGTGTGACTAAAAAATGCACAGTATAATACCATAAATTATCCTTTCTGATAAATTCTATACATTCTTCATACACATAATTTTTATAAATATGATTTTTTATTCATGACATATCTAAGCATAGTTAACCCTTTATTCATAAAATTTTCCTCCATGGAAAAACAACCCGATGTGGTCTTTAGTCACCAAAGTGTTATTTTCCCTTGTCTATCAATAATAAAATGTTAAATTCCAAATATATCTATTTCCTAACAATATATTATATTCTCAAAAGCATATGTATAAAATTTTCCTACATAACATGCACGTCAGTTAAAAGATTTCAATATTTAGTTATGCATCATATTCCCTAGTCGGCCCTACATAAAATAAATCCCATAACAGGTTTGTCAAATGATGGTAAATTTTTTCTTTGAAGATACCTCCCTTATGTTTATAAATGTTTTAGATTTGGTGACCATAACAATCATTTCCCAAGATTCCTCGTGGACATATTTAAATAATATTAGAGAAATTATTAGCCATGGTGTCTTGTTTGGGAATTAATTTCAATGATTATGGCCAAAGATGATAGAACATTATCATTATCCTTTTATAGTCCAACATGCATGAATCTAAACTACCAACAACATGAGACGTGGTACTCAATATATTGTGAACCCACAAAGGGAACTCTGAAAAAAAAAGTTGATTCCCAGCTCAATAAACATACATTTTGTTTGATTTAGGTAATAATGAGAAATTAAAATTCAAAAGATACAATGTTTGTGGGGTTTCCTGTATAACCCTTGAGAAAATCAAACTATTCTCTCTAGGACCAATGGATTTGGAAAAAAATAGAGCATCATTCCAAACCATATGTATCTCAAAATCTTACCAAATGATGTTGGAATGTGTCAATGTGCCCTAATGTTACCATTGAACAAGAATATTTTAATTCTGAATGAATTATATTCAAGGGGGGGGGGGGGGTTTAGATTCCATGAAATGTCTTTCAAGGAATTTTCTGCCAAATTTACTCAATTAGGCTCAAAAGGTTTGTGGTGGGAATTTGAATTTTTAAGGGGGGTTAGTGCCAGTAGTGAAGTCACCGGCCTAAAGGTCTAGGACCACATCCCCGAAGTGATCCCAAGCAGGGGTGCAGGGGGGGATCCTTCGCGAAATGGATCAATAAATTTGGATATGTCCTCAAGGAGGATCCCATAGTACCTGTGGAAAAAAACCTATGTGTCATCATTCTATAGATGAATGAAAATATTATTTTGGTTAGGTCTTTAATGAGGTGCCCCAGTGATGCCAAATCACCAGCGGCATGCAAGCCTACTTGGGAACCACCCATCTAATGCACAACAACTTAAACACCACAAAATTGGTGTGCAACCCACTTGTGCGCTACAAAATTGGGGTAAAACCTCCTTGAAGGCCCAATATCCATTATACTAGGGTCCTATTTCTTCCTATAAATAGACACTTGGGGCCTTCATTAATATGGAAAAATTTCCGTGAAGCTCAATTGTTGCTCTGGTCCCCCTAGTGCTTTCCCCAAGTCCTTTAAAACATTCAAGGTAGGTTTTTAACTCCTAAAGTGGAGGAATTGATGGAGGATCAGAGGAATTAAGTCTTTTTAGGGTTTCAAATTCATAAAACCTTTGTGACTAAGGATCCTAACCTCCAAAAATAATAAACCCTTTTGCGCCGCCTATTTCTTTCAAAAGAACTTGAGCACCCCACTTCTAGGATCACCTATTAATACTATTGAAAGATTGAGCCATGTCTCTCCCATGTATCATCGTAAAACTTGTTCGTCGCTTAAGTGAATATCATGTCTCCAAAGACTACTTGTACTCCCATATTTTTTCACCAGTACATACTTGGGATCCCCTATTTGATTCACATACTCTCTTTAGTATACTAGCCATAAAGCCCTCCTCAAATCCATTATTGGCAAGGATTCTTCACCGTTGTCTCCATTGTTTGAAAGGGATTTAATTGAGACCTCCACCTAAACCTCCCGACTCATCCTACCTTTGGGAAAGGCACACCAGTGTGTCAACTTTTTGGGTTTGTATAACCACTTTTAGAGGTTTCCCACATTTTTTACACAATGGGGATAGGATTCATGGAGTTTTGTGGTTTTTTATACCGTAATTCACATGGATATTTCTACCAGGAATAGTGTGGGGAATAACTCGGTTAGGAGGAGGGTTTGGGTCCTAACCACTCCCTTCACAAAGAGACCCAGAACCTCAGGTCTCTATTAGGGAAGGTACAGTTCACAATTTCTTTTTAATTCAAGGGAATGAAAAGTCTCCCTACCCTCTTGGGATCTATTTCATGGCATCCAACCTGGTGTAAGCCTTTGAACATCATCACTTCCTCCTTCTATTGTACCCTTGTCCAATGTAAAGATAATAGAGGGAAGGTTGGTCACATCACACTCTTCTCACGTCGCCTTCCCATCATCCACCATCACCGTTTTCGGTGCACCCTCTTCCCCCAGCAAAAGATTAAAAGTGTTTGTGTCATTGATGAATATTTCACATCATCTTGTTTCTCACATCGAGCATGACCCACATGTTCTTAGAGATTCATGCTGATTACAACATTTACAAAAACACCCATGGTGAATGAACAATGAGAACTCTACTTCCCACCATAATCAGGATATGTAGTAATCCTTCTAAGGGCCCGAGATCATTGGATATCTTCTTCAATAATCCCACCTCGATTTCCTTTATTCAAGCACCCTCTTTACGAAAAATACCCAAATTAAACCCCCAAAACATCAAGGAATATTTTTATGGAAGTATTCCCAAACTCATTTCTTTCAAAGTACTATACTCTCATTTGAGACTTATAAAACTACAAAGGATTTGATTCCCATTGACATGGGATAAAAAGGAAGCCTCCTTGATGTTTGAATCCGAAACTATAAATCAATCCTATTCTCATTGGTTCATATCCCCAATATGGCCTAATCTAACTGTGAAACCCATATCCTTTCCAAGTTGATTGGGATTCATAGGCATAAGTCCCACACCAAACATGGAAAATGCACCATTATCTTAGATGTACATACCACATGACAATAAAATATATGGTTTGGTCCTTGTCACATGAACTTAAAAGGAATGATGTGTCCCATTAATAGGGACCAAACTACAAGGGTTCTTATTCCTTTCACAAGGATACCTAGGTATCCCATTTCATGGGTATAGTCCCAATATCGAAACTAACATTCATCTCCATGGATGATAGTAAATTCCAGAGTTCCCCACTGAGTGGCTTCAACATAAGTATTATCATAAAAATGATTAAAATAATATTTAAATAGTATATGAGATGATACCAATGATGGAAAACCTATAATACATACTAATATCTTCATTAATGAAGAACCTCGAATACATGTTGATGATAATAAATTTTACGCATGTTAATAAGTGATTGAATATTAAAAGGGAAACTTATGTTATAGTTGGTGAATTAATAAGGATTCATTAAAATATCTTAAATTTATAAAGAGGGTCCTATAGTAGAAAATAATTCCCACCAAAAGTGTGTGAGGAGTCCAACCTCCCATCCTCTAAACCTATTCATGTTCCTAACTGTCATAAATTTATACCCTATCAAATCCCTACCTTTGGAAAGTATGTCCCATTTGGATAAAGAAGAGTTGGAAGTTCCCAATTTTATGAACAAATCCAATGGAAACTGCATGGAAGTAGTGATTCTTAAAACTAGAACACACATTTCACATAACTACAAAATAATGGAATAGAGGATCTAGATTGATTTTAGAAGAGGTTCATAACTAAAAAACATTAGTTGGATATGCAGTTAAAAATATATTAAGATGAAATCATAAGGGGTATAAATCATTAATCTTGAAATAATGGGTCATATGATCTTTGTAATTATATACACTATGGATCCAAAAATCCAAATCCTATTGTAAATAAAGTATTTCATAGAAAACATTTTTCTCATAAATTTTATAATTCTAAAAAAGAGTATATGAAAAATTAAATATAGAATGATTTTACTGATATGTGTGACAATGAAAATAAAAAATTTATAATGTAAACACCATTCCATAATATTCTTTTGATATATACAATAACAAGATTTTGAATGAATTATTTCCAAAATATTTATGAGTTATTTAATTTGATCCAAATTTATCTAAAATGTTTTATATGTTTAGAAAATATAATAACAATTCTATATAATTAATTCCCTCCCCCTTTATCTGATATTTTTTCAATTTAATGTCAAATGAATTATGTAAATGGAATACAATCACTTAGAACATATCATACCTTTATTTTGGTCTGTATATTCATATATTTCCAAATATAAATTCATTGTAAATAAAAAAAAGAAGACATTTAGTTCTGGAAAATTCAATAATATTATCTACTTTTTATGCTAGAGATCACAAGAATTGATGTCCTATATCTATTTATTTTTCTTGTATGGGATGTGTTGGATTCGTAGAAAATGAAATACAACTTATGTTATCACATAGAATCAAATCATGAGTAAAATTTATTCAAAAATCAGTGAGTCTGTGTTTTATTAATAATAATTTTGTCAAATTACATCAATTAGCTAAATATTTAATTGTAGATTTAGTGAGTGATACTTAATGTTTCTTCATTTTTGAAAAGCAAACTAAAGATTCAGCATATAAATTATATGTTCCTTATGTAATTTTTTTATATTTTATACAACCTCCAATGTCTACTTCTAAAAAATACTCAATAATTAACATGGATATGAAATGGAAGAGAATTATAACGAAATTCCCTTAAGATAATATAAGATACATTCTTTATCATAATATTACATTATATTATATTAGTTTAAGATATCATAGATAATAAAATTGATTACATAATATACGTTCGAAATATAGTCTTTTAATGAAAACATTAAATCAAACATCTTTTTTGATCCATAGGTTTCGTAGATTCATTATGAGCATGTCTACATGAGGTTCTTACTATGGTTCTAATACATAGGGTATAATCAAAATAAAAAACCACTAAATAATTCATTGATGATTTTTTTGAAAAAAGTTACTCCTTCTAGTTTTTGATCTATTTAGAATCCAAGAAATAAGTTAAGTTCAAAAATCAAACTCACTTAAAATTTAGTAGATATTTTTTTTGAAAAACAATAAAAAATTGATTTTTAGGTTTATCCAAAATTTATATCATTAATATATTTTGGAATTATTATGGTTTATTTAATGACCTTATTGATTAATTTATTGGAATCTATCATTCCTTTAACAAAATATTTTTAATTAAATAATCAAAAAAATATACCATATAAGGTCCATGTGGCCTGCTTAAGACTATAAATAACCTTATAAATATCATAAACATGTTCAAGAAAATTTATATCTTCAAAATTATATATTTTTTAATATACAATTCCTCATAAACATGTCAAATAATGAATGCACTATTTACCTCTATTTGTAATATTTTAATGTTTAAATCAACAGAAAATCCTAATATAATTTAGATATGTTATAGTATATCTACCAAGGAAAAAATTTCCTTATTATTTATTAAAACGTTTTTATTAAATCCATTAATAATACATTTGTCTTTACTCCATTTCCATCACGTGTATTTTAGAAAAACCACTAAAATCATATAACTGAAATATTTTCAAGATGGCTAAAATTTAATCCTTCTGTATTTCAAATTGAATGAGTTCACTTTGAATGGAAATTATATAAATCACATCACCAATGGAATCATATAGTATTTTAGGATTATATTGAGATAAAAATTCATTATCTACACACTCATTATATATGGTATTTCTAGTTTCAATGAGTTAAACAATATCAGTCATTTTATTTTCAATGGAATGTTCCCCTAACAAACATCTTATTTTTAGGAAAAAGGTTATGTTGTTATTTATTATATTAAATAATTACTTCTATATTAATACTAACAATTTTTATTTTTTATACTAATGAATATAAATTATATGGGGTTCCAAAATTAAAATGTTAATCAATTTCATAATATGGTTATTTTGACTTCAAAAAAGGATTTGTATCATCAAACATAAAATTTATTAACTCTTAAACAATATTTTTTAATCTTTTGAAACCATGATAATCCTTATTAAAGTTTAAATAACCAATTAAAAATTTTCATGATATATATATATATCCAATTTATTAATATTATCTTTAGTGTTTACAATGAATAAATTATATTTGAGAACTCCAAATTAATTTTCTTTTTTGTTTAATTCAATTATATAATTATTAGTGAATGTTCATATTGAAAGGGGGATGTAAAATATGATATATGTCATATAAATTATATTAAATGGATTTATTTGAAAAAATTGTATCATTTTATTAAAAATATATATACGTGGAAACTTATTGGAGTGTTCCGTTCCTTTGCTCAATTATCTGATTTTTTATAGAGTTCATGGTGATAAAAGCTATATCTTCCAAATTTATCATAAAAAAATGTTTCAAAAAAATGTTTTTAAAAATATTTCTTGTTACCACTCAACATATATTAATTTTATAATGTTTTTATCATTCAAAGATATAGTGAAAATCCTATTAAATAACCTCATAGCTTCCTATTTCTATGCATAATGGAAATGTTATGTAAATTAGATGTGGTCAATAAATTAGACATACACATGGTGTATTTATATGATACAAGAATAGTATATGGGACAAAAAAGGAATAACTAACTACAGTTTTTAGAAGTTTAAATTTCACAAAAAATTTGAAAGCAATACTTATGTCTATTAGGACATTAATTATGGTCCTAAACTATAGAAGATTTAATGTTATATTCAAGAAGGTCCTCTAGAAGTTACACATTGGAATGTTTATACTAAGTCCATACATTATTATATCCTACACATGTATAATGAATACATGAATTATCCACTATTAAACTAAGTTAATTAATGTTTTAGAAGAATTTGTACTCTAGTTTTCTAGTTCGAAAATTATCATACCTACTATCTCATAAGATATATCCTCCTCGTTAAAAATTAATGGAACATTTATCAATCATAAAGTTCACAAAGATACTCCCATAATATATTTGGATTATATTATTTTGGTCTTTCGTATATCCTCAAACAAAAAATAACATTTTAAATTTAGGTCTATTCATTGATAGATGCGTCATTTATACACATATATCATACTTATGAATTATCCACACAACCCACACGTCCACCCATCACTTTTCTCCATGAACAAGAAGTCATTCATGTTTTGTATCATACACCATGTTATTCTATTATAAATGTAAATTTTTTTTGACATTTGGTATTGCAAAATTTCCCATTAAATAAATAAAAATAATAATTTAATACCCAAAATATTTTAGGATTATATTTTTTTCAAAAGAAATTATGGTACCTAGATTTTTCAAACTATTATGTGTTAAAGAGTAGTTTGTTCATTAAAATTAAAAACATTATATTTTATACAATGTTGGTACTTATTTATATAGATACTAATTTTTTACTGACCTCCCATTTTATATTTTTTATCAAACGGTTCCCAATAGAGAAAAAAAATTAGATTGATTATTTCACTTTATGGAAAATAAAATCAAATTCTTGATAATGATTTATTTTTATTCAATTGTTATAGAAGTTTGTAACTGTTATACCTTCAATAATTAATACAAGAAAGTAACTCCTTTATAAAATAAAAATTCATTTTATTTTTCACATATTTAGTTTCATCATCAGATTAAATTATATTAGGAATAAAATTGACCATTAGTTCTAAATATAGTTTACAGGAAAAATCATTATCTTGTAAAATTTATAAATTTAGTTGATCATATTTATTCAATGATTTTTTTCATTTATTCTCCATGTTAGTCATATATTCTTCAATTTTTTCAAATTCTTGGGTATTGTCATCTAAATATTAATATGAATCTATGAATCAATGGAAACTGACCCACTAACCTTTAAAATTAATTATGATTCATTTCAAGAACTAATATTAATAAATCTATAGACATCTCTGCTATCATAGTTGTATAAACCACATTTATAATTAGTTCATAATAGGAAATACAATTAGTTGTATACTTAAAAACTTATGACTCTTAATAAATAAATGATATTCTATATTCAATTTCTTTTTTCTGTAAATTTTCAATAATATGGTTTAATATGATTTATCATTTTACACTCATAAAAAATAACATAATTAGACTTCGTTTTTTCTTCACTTTTTCCAATATTATCATTTCAAAATCAATTATCATTTTTATTTTTATTAGAAACCAAATATATATTAAACATAAAATAATTTCATTTAGAAATATATATGAATTAATATTCACAAAGTTCCATATCATTATCGTCCTATGTTTCATAGAAAAATTATGTGAAGTTGATGGATTTTATATTGTATTATTAGAAGTAGTTTTATTAAAATGAACTATATTCCAATATTTTTATTTTATTGAATCTCAATTTATCTAATTATCATACTTCATTTTGTTTTAAATAATATCATCATTACATAAAGTGGTAGGATATTTTGTATCACTAATAATTGTTCTTAACTGCCGATATTTTTATAGAATGTCAATAGTCTTCTCAACAAAATAATTTTCAATTATTTATTTTCCACCATTTAATTACAAACCAATCATAATTGTCATAATTATTTGCGGAAAATACAAAACAATTTCCCTGAAATGTAAATTAAATGCATGACAGTCCACCCATAGCATAACAATTTTGGATTATTGAACCATTGTTGTCATAAATTGTGTAATTTTTCTTCTTCTTAATTCACTTAATAGTTTCACATAATGAAATCTAAGTGTGTATATTTCATGTATTAAATCATTAGATTGTATTCCATGATCTATGATATTATTCGTATTATATCTTATCTTCTTGAGTGAAATTTCAAATTTCCCTTTGTAGAATCATGTAATCGTCATCTATCATAGGATAGTTATCAACATAAATATTATTAGAAAATATATTCATTTTGAACCCTGATATTAGTAATTAGCACCATCAGTGATTAGTGTCTAATTAAAAATTCGATTCTTTAAAAAAATCAATAGTATATTACCTTGCATAGAGCATTTCTACTCTTTTATGTGTTAGTATAATGAATATAAAGGCTTTCACCTGTTATAAACATTTTCCCAGAAAGGATGTTTCATGAATGGGTAAATTCATAGGTTTTAATTAGAGTATACATTTTCATCCTGATAGGAAAATAATTTGTCAGAATTTAAAAGATGAAAATGTTTTTCCAAAAAAATCAGAGTAAATATAATTGAATCACATCATATTAATAAGTGTCTATGAAGACACACACAATTTATATTAATTTGGATAAAGAATATTATGTCAAATATAAATATTGGATGACTAAATTAACAATTCCATGGTGTTTTAAATGATAATATATAAATCATTAATAAGTTTTTTTGAATGAAATGATTTTCAAGTTCCTAACCCAAGAAAAAATATTATTTTTATCCAAAAATGTAATATGATCAATCCTAGATATGTAAAAACAATTTTTCGTAATGGATTATCTACGATCTTAAAGATCAGAACAATCAACTCTTATCAATCAACTTATTTGATCTAAAGATCATAAGATCAATATTTTATCATGTGATCTTCCTAAACTAAAAAATATCAACAACAATGTGTCTTTATCCCCAGCACTAATTCAATGATTGTGAATCAAAATTACAAAAAATAAAAGTTAACATCTTCAGTACTTTTATGATTAATTGCTTATAATGAATTCCTCCCAACTAGAAACACTATACTCACTCTAAAGTCACTGAAAAATGATCTATATCGATAATAGAGGTCATTAAACGCTCTCAAATTTCAACACATTATCATTTTAGAATTTTTACCATGACGTCGTTGTCCACTATTTATAGGTGTTTATTATAACAAAATCATAACAAACAATATACGATATTTGGTAAAAATATGTCACTATAACCCTTTAGACATATATCATATTTATATTCCATTAGTATATGAGTCGGGTGATTTGGAATAATTTTATATGGGAATGAAATTGGAATGAGATAATGATATAATTTTTATAATTTAGATGTTAATATATTGAAAATATATATTTAAATAGGATTCAATATAACTTATGTAATATATTATTTATTTTATGATTTTTCAAAATAAGGCCCATAAAAATATAATTTTATAAAAATGAATCAAAACATGTGTGGATTATTATATCATTTAAAATTTTTCTATTCAATATGAACCAACACATTATATGGGTAACATTATGGATTCCAATATAAGGACAACCATTCTAGGTTATGTCCCAAATATCCATGTTGTATAGAGAATATATTTATGAATTCTACATCTTCAAAAATCTCCCTTTATACATAGTATAGAAATCTCAATATTGATATTTTGGGTATATATATATTGGATGTATATTATTCAGAATATAGTATATATGTTTTAAGACATTTTTTATTGTAGTTATGTGGATTCATGGTGGGGTTATTACTTGTTAGGAAGAGTGTTAATGCTTAATGTCATTAAAGTTAATTTTACCCTATTGTGATGAGGATGTGATGTAATATAGAGATGTGGTATGCAGTGGTTGATATAAAGATATGTTTATGATGTGGTATGTGGTTAGGAAAATATCAGGATATGGAAGGGATTGATGCATATAAAATATGTTTTTAGGGTGTTTGATGAGCAAGATTAGTGGGGAACTTATTGTTTGGTTATAATATATATATATTGGTATTAGATTACCATTTAGTGTATGCGGATTTCCAAATAGATCCATGGTTGGATTGGGTAATTGTTTATATATTATAGGTAATGACATTTTTTTTATTTATTCACTAGGTCATAATTATAATTCTTCCACATTTACATGAGTTGTTTGGGTGTGACATTACTGAGTATATATGTATTATATCCCATTCATATGTATACACATATACTTCTTACATTTATTAGAGGCATTTAGTGATCAGGGTAGACATTAGTAGATATTGGAGATATTGTATGGTGTTTTAGGTTACTATAATGAGAGTTTATTTTAAACTTATTGAGGTTATTTTTATATATTTCCTTACAGGAATTATGGGATATTGGTTTTATTATATATTGATTTTATTTATGTTTTTTATATTTGTAATTATTATATGGGAAATACCTCATATATGTGTGTTTTTGTTTACCCTTGGTGATTTTCATCAACCTGTGTCCAGTTAGATGCATACCTAGGGGGTCCCACTTTTGTTAAATCCATTACTATAAGGGGTACAAGTGGAGTAGGGGTCATGATAGTGTTCTGTTAGAACTAGGAATGTGTGTTAGGAGAGATATTGGAGTTAAAAAATAATGATATTATGATGGGTTATATAAGGAAATGGTTTCTATGAAAATATTCATGTGGTGTAGTAAGTGATATAGATATGAAATAGATGTTTACGACCCACTATTATCAAACCAATTGATCCTAAAAACACTATACATGTTTAGTAAGAAGAGGGTTTAAGTATAGTAGAGTCAAAATTATGTATATGCATCCTGATTTTTTTTCATGTTTCGTTGAATTTGGGTGATTCTAAGGAATAATAAAAAGAATATAGTGAAGTATATTTAAATTAAATTTCATGTTTATGGGATTAGGATTCAATTTATTTTGTGATGTATTTATGGTTTATGGGTTTTATATTTGTGTGGTTTAGGTTGTAATGTTGTAACTCCGTAAACCAATACTCTTAGATCCATTGGAATAAACATATTCTTTGCATATTGACTTTATCTCAAAGATAATAAACCCTAATTTGACCATCCATAATTATAATATTCGTAAGTAAAATTGATTGTCTTATATAACTGATATAGTTATGTATAATATTTTAAGTAATTATAGAACCCCATTTCATAAAAAAACAATATCCTTCTATGGAAAAGGGTATTTTTCAACTATACCCTTATTTTCTTATTCCATAATAGGTCTTTAATAATTACCTAAAAATTCTACATACATAATACACACATATATATTACATATGTATTACTCTACTATAAATCAAACCAAACAGAATTATAAGACACATGAAATCAAACACTCAGTAAGTTTGAAAATAGGTGTTAATTATCTATGATCCCAAGTGAGCATAAGATGAGCATAAGGGAATTATAAAATAATAAAATTTTCGAATGTATGTGATTTATACACAACCTAACATGATTCATAAATAATGGTCTCTGGGAAAATGGCATTATATAGAAAATTGTTGTATGATTCAACAATAAGGATCAATGTGAAATCAAAATTTGCTCAATAAAACCATTAAAAATAATAGATATCATATAAAAAACATGAACTTATCTTGGAAAATTATATTCAAAAATAATGTTCACTCATTTGTGACCTCAAATATAATAAATTATATCCAATTAATTAAAAAAATCCCCCGGAGAATAAATAATCTTCCGATACATTGAAAATATATATCTTAGGTTCCCCCATCATTACCCATAATTTCTATGAAAAAATATAATCAAAAAACAAAGATCATGAAATTCATCATAAAATCATAAAAAACTATCATTCCATCATAGATTGATTAAGCCATTGAAAAGAACTCGTTTAATGAAAATTTAATTAAAAAACATCAAAAATAATTAAGGGAAATTAGGTAGACAATATCATTAGAGAATACCCCAAATAGATAAAAAGAAGCAATAATTTAATTTGAAATATATGAATAATACCTTTTTCAAATAATTATAAATGAGTATTAAAAACGAGAATAAATATCCTTTTATTATGATAAAATTATAAAATAAAAAAATAAAAGAAATAGGAAATATATTTTATTTCAAAAACATAGACACAAGTAAAAGTAGATAAATTATAAATAAATTACCAGACAACAGAAAATTATTTTCATGAAAGCCCATTTAAATGTATTTTTTTATACTTTTCTAAAGAATGTCATAAAACAACCTCTATGTATACATTTAAAATATTCTGTTAAAAACTTATCAACGTAAAATCAAAGATATTAAAAAAATACATAAACATATCTTTCATGTGTATTGAATAAAATTATTTCAGTAATATAAATAACTTTGATATTCTAAAAAATTGTAATAAAATTTAAAAATAAACATTAAATTAATATTTTAAAAGAATTCCCTTTCAGAAAATGTCAAAATAAAAATAATTTGATATAATTAAAATGAAAATGAAATTAAGAGACCATGAATAGAAATTTAATCAGGATAATATTGTTCAAATTTCATGTATATAAATTATATAAATAATTATATGTTTATACATCAAAACAAGTATCCAATAAATAAATTTGAAAAGATAAAACATTACAACATTAGAAATGTTTAAATAAAAACCAATATAATGAAATTACATCAAATGATTTTGTAAAAACTATAATTCAATTTAAATAATATTAAAAAAATCATGTGAAAATTTATGCACCATTTAAAATGAATCATGGTGTGGACTATGAAACGTTTCTCAATGAATTGAAATTATCACTAAGCACCCTTATAAAGATCTTAATATTTGAATTAGGAATTAATCTGTGAAATTTATATATGAAAAAATAGGTATATTAAAATATAACATGTGGAAATATAAAATGAAACAATAATATGTCATAGAAAACATAATATTGTCATAACATAGGTAATGAATATGTGATATAACCCAATGAACATAAATCTTATTAAGAATCACATTACCTCAAACATCTTCTTTATTGAACACACTCTAACCTCTGGTACAATAAATTTATATTTATCATAAAAGAAAATTTAATTTTTTTTATTTCATTATGTCATTTCATATAATTTCGTATTTCCCAATTTGAAATAATTCTTTGATAAAACCAATATTTTTGTGTTAAACATATATTTATTCCTCAATGCTCTAATTCAATAGTTATATTCCATGCTCCTTCATCATATTTGTGTCATCTCATGAATGATCATGAATATTTATATGAGGTTTTGACATATTTCTAGAGTTACAAAGTTCAAAATCCTGAGATTTTATTATATATGCCTCTCTAGATATATTCAATGTGTTTGATAGTTTTATTTTCAGAAAATGCTATTTTTAAATGAACTATGTTATAATATTAAATTTTTATTATTAAAAGAGACTATTATAAAAATTATTTTAGATCATAATGTATAAAAAAGAAAAAATAAATAAGGAAATTTCTTTTATAACTTTATAAAATGAATATTTTATTCAATTGGATAGAATTGAAAATAAAATCATTTTAAGGAAAAATTGATATTTTTATGAAGAACTTATTTTAATCATGAATTTTTATTTTCATAATATAATAAATTTATCACTATTAATTAATTATTATAATTACATTTTTATATATTATATTGTATAATGTTTTTTTACATTCATCAAATGGTTTATATTAGTCATCAAATAAGAATAAATTCTATTTAATTATTGAAAATTCATTATTAAATAGGTTTTGTAGTGTTTTTTCAGACATAAATTAAATTGAATTTCCACGTATTATTGAAATTTAACATAATAAAAGTGTTTCTATATTTTTAATAATAAATTCCAAGTTTATTACTAGGGGAAATATAAATTTATGTCATTTTGAATATTAACTGTGGAAATAATTCATTACTAATGTAAAGATTAAAAGGTTCAATGATGGGTAAAAATAATTGTATAAGGGTTAAAATGCCCAAAAAACATATCTAAATACAATTTTTTAAGTTTATTATATCCCACATTTATCTAATTATCAAATATTTGGTAATTTAGGTCCACTCAGACATGGAGAATGCATTTATATATTTTAATGTTTTAAATGAATTCAAGAGTGACACTCCCCAAACTAAAAAAAAGTGCACTGCATATCCACTTTTCACTACACCAGTTGACCAAAAAAAGTAACTCCTTGTGTGTATACAGGCTTGAATTTTCTAAATGGTATTTGAATTTTCATACATTTAATTAGTTGAAATATGATGATAGATTCATAATGGAATTATGAATGTTTGTATAAATGAAAGTAATGTTTTTAAATTAGAAAGGTGTCTTAGAAGGTAACTCATGTGTTTGGGAGATACTCAAGGACATCATGTTTGGATTCAAATGTTTTTTTGATTATTCCTAGGAATCATGTATTGGGGATCACAGTTATGGAGAAAACTTGTGACTCCCTAATCTTATAATCATTTCCAGTTTAATTTCATCTAATTATTATTTTTATTCATTATTAGAGAATGGTTTTGTTTAAAAGAAGTGAGGTTATAGAGGTAAATTGTATGTGAGACATAGTGGTGTTGTAGATCCACCCACATTCATGGTTACTGGTTTGAAAAAAATGTCTTTCCAATCCATGTGAAAACTTGGTTTGGAGGCTGGGCCAAATGCATAGTTGTTGTAGGGTTTGGAAACTGTCCATCTCATTAATGATTGAAAATTATATTTTACCCCTATGTTTATTAATGGGGAATTCCATTATTTTACTACTTCCTCCTGACACATTTCTTAGCATTCCCTCCCATTGGGTTCCTTCTTCCACAATTATTTGTGTTGGGGTTTGAAGTTGATAATCACTGATTTAGGGTGCATCCTCGACTCTATTGAACTGAATTTCTTGTCTCTTTAATTTTATTTATATGATTAGGTTTTCATTCATGATTCTGCCATATAATGGTATAATTTACTAATTCTAATGGGGTTATCAGTCTTTGTAGTATGAATATGTCTCTATATATAATAATAACACAACATCTCAGTGATCCAAAAATCAATGTCAACATTCGAGAATTTTCATAGGTATTCCCCACATATTAATTAAATCAATTATTGAATCAATGGTTATTATAAAGTATTTTTCAATTAGTGATTTTTATGTATTACATTGGTTTTTTCCCACTTGGTTATATTTTCAATGTGGTGAGTCTATCGATGGGCTTTTTAATGGTGATCCCCCATTAAGTAATAATTTAAAATTATTTCATAATGTCATAATTAATTATATCATCTTCCATTGGATGAATTATGAGATTCAAATGTGATTGATCTTAGATGATAAATCTTGTACCTTGTGCATGATTTTGAAGCTACTATTATACCTCAGACATAAGTGGAATGATTAAAATCAATGGTATGTGGTATGCATAATTTTCCCTTTTATATTTATGGTTAAAATTTACATTATGGATTTTTCTCTTTATCTAAGGAGATAGAAATTCCTAAATTATATAAACCACATGAATAAACTATTAACTAACTAATTTAAATGAATTATATAATTTAATTATTTATATATTTTTATTAACTAAAATAGATTGCCTCATTTAGGATTCTTATGGAAGCAATGTGCTAATAAACCATGGGACAAGTTGCTACACCTAAGCCACCAATGGATGATGCCTTACAAGGATCATTAATATATTTTGGGGATAAGATATAGGATACGATAATGGTTTTGGGAGATGATATACCTTGTAAGACCATGAGTAATGAGATGGGTCAGGTTCTATATATATTTTGTTCACTATATGGAATTCCATGTAAAGTCAATGAGTCCATTCTATCTTGATTGTATTTCCATGGGTGGTAGTATCCCTTTCACATCGACCGTTGAACTATAAATCAGACCTAAACGGAGGTCCGATGTTAGGGATCATCACATAAGTTGTGACCTACGGGACCCTAGTTGGTTCTCAGTGATTGAGTGGCCTTAATATGTTATATATATCCTTGGAAAAGATTGTAATAGTTGTCAACTAAAAACAAACACAAAAATTCTATTCCTACAGGGGTATGGTCGTAGAAATTGGTTTATGTGTTCATCCAACCCTTGTGTTTTTATTTTTTGTAATTATAAATTTATTATATATATATATATATATCTATGATTTTTTAATATGATTCCAATAAACAAGCCAATGTACTTGACATGATAATGATGGTATATTTGGAATTCCAAGAGGTTCTTCCATGGATTCATCCATTGGACATATGTGACATGGATGTGAGATTTATTAGATGAATAATTCATAATGGATTCTTATGTTCTCATTGGTTTGGTCTATTCTTCCAGATGAAGAGTTCTTGGGATGTTGGTAATCCACTTCTGGTCTATATTGGACTCCCAATATTCCATGGGTTCTATGGATTCCTAACTGATCTAGGATCCCTCATTATAGACTTTGAATACTATTTTATAGTTATTTTTTTATAATTATGTTATTAGTTGTTTTTTTAGCTTCTACCCAATTGACCATAGTGATATTACATGATTTTGAGTAGGATAACCAAGATTCCTTGGATCTAGTGATTTCACTTGGGGACTCGGGGGATGATATTAATTCAATGCTTTCTGAGAATTCCTAGAATCGTCCATGAGACATTATTTATACCTAGAGTTTAGAGATATTATCAGAACACCTAGGATCTGGATGTGGATCCATTTATCTTATGTTTTTAGCCATTGAGTCTTTATATGAATTTTTTTAGTCACACCATGATATAGTATTTAGATAATTACCAGAGTATCATGTCATTTTTAGAGATACCCAATTATTGGTTGAAGAAGATATGGTGGACATTAATGTTTATATCATTCTGATGGATGGTCATGTGCATAACTAATTTGATGCTTAGTAATGATTGAAGATTGTGTGTTCATACGATGTATTTTTATTTTACTCACCCAGGAGGACATGAATATTTATCTCTTTTTCAATGGAATGTTATGTTGATCTATGGTGAGATTATCATTGATGATGGAATAGTATATATCCAATGGATGTAAAATTAATGTATTATTTTTCTTGAGTCTTAGGGTACCTTTATGGGAAACCCCAAGTGGGTTTTGTTATTTAGAATTAGTTACTTGGATTTCTAGTAACAAACTATATGTAATTTTCTAAAATAACATTCAATAAAATATTTCTTAATTGATCTATTACCTTTGGGATTCACCTCATATATATAATCAAGTTTTATGTTTCCCTCTATTGATTTAGTGTCCAATGAGATCACAAATATTAAGGTAATAGTCCAATAGGTTAGTTCTTCGAGAAATTTAGTTCATATTGGGATAATTGTTTGACTCATGAGTTGTAGTGTGAAGTTGAGAATGGTGAAGGTACAACATTAACATGAGTTATATTACTAGTAAGACATTAATTTTAGATTATTTTTGAGACCTAGATAACTAAATATGATTTTAGACCTTATTGGGTTATGGTTTTATTTTCGGATGAGGGATACTCGTGGGATGTGTTGGGCCAATGTTGTGTTTTCTATTGTGATGGGAATCACACATAAAAGATTTTTGGGGAGACTAGTGAATGTGCGGTGTTAACTTTTATAAAATATATGAATAGATAGGTTTTTAGGGTTTTTAATATTAAATCACCTTGAGTTATTTTTTCTCATGTTTCAATTTGAAGAATATGATTGTTTGGGTGCTTGAATTTGTTGAATTTAGATGCATTTTAATACATTATGAAATTGTGTGTAAACTGTCATTTCCATTGAATGGTTTTTGATATAGAGGTGATATTTTGGATATGTTTTAATCTTTCTATGGAAATTATGGATTCATTGGGATTAGTAATGAAAAAAAATTTCTTGTTGTTTGTGGGTAAGGCTTTGTCACACATAAGGTTCCATGTTTTTTGGAGGTTTTCAAGGGATACCTTTTCTAAGTGAGTTAACAAAGATTTTATCATTGTAAATTTATTTTGATTATACTAAACTCATAGCAATGTGAGTTGGGTGATGGATCGATTGTTGTGGGGCTATACACTCACTACATAGAATCATATGGGAATTTTTATGCCATTAGTGTAAAGTACCCCCATTAAATTAAGAAACATAAATGGTCATTTGAGTTTTGCGGATTGAAAGGTTTGATATGACGATTATAGGATTGGTGACATATAGTTTCATATTAAATAAAAGTCATGTTCTTTTTGAATGGTTATATTTTAAAATGGATCCATCCTTGTTATACAATTGATGTGGGTTAAATGAATGTGTTTTCAGGGATAGAATGGGTATGCCTCTAAAATAGTGGAACATGTTTTATTGTGATCTAATTCATCATGTTTTTTCATGAGATGTGAAATAACGTAATCTATATGGGTGGAATTTCACCAATGGTCAATTGAGGGTGTGTGAACCTCAGTGAGAATGGTCATGAATGTTTGGGATTGGTAATTATATGGTCATTTAGGAATTTAGAATCCATCAGGTAAATGGACATTGGTACTTCTAGATTTCATGGGTTATTAAATGTAAAAATTTAGTTATTGTATCAGTGCAGTAAGAGAATGGGTGTTGGGTTTGAGATGGTTTTAAGGGGACATAAACATGGTCTGGTCATTGGTGTGTCATCACTCATAATATAAAAGGGTGGTTAAATTGGATGTCCATGGATTAAATATGGAACATTATTATTAGTTAGGTATGGGGTTTTATGTTTTTTTGTGACTATAGGACTACTTTTCCTTATTATCATCATGACTAGGTTATTGGAAATATATCAGTAGTTAGCGCCCATCATTCTTGAGAAGGATTGGAAATAGGATTTTTGACTGATGTTTTCACCTGAAATCAGATGTGGTAAATATATAACCACCAAAAGTGTGTCTTGTGCGCACCTAGAATATGTTGGGGTACTCAATTCTAATGGTGGGATGCATTGGGTATTAGAATCATCTATTTCAACATATGATCTAATGGGGGAACCATATGTTTTATGATTAATTATTCAAATACATGGTCATGTATCAAGATGGATTAGTTCCATGTATTTTCATTTGATATTAAAAAAAAGAAAAGTGAGTTAGCTCAGGGCCCAATGGCTTATGCACCATAACATTAAGAATTCAATTTAATAAAATGATTTTTAATAGAGATGGTACCCAATAGGTAGTTGATGAATCTAAGAATTGTATAGGTCTTGTTGTATGGCTGGGTTACATAAAAAAATTATTACTGATGATAATTGTTATATTGGGTTGATTTTAATACCAAATGTTTATAAAATTATGAATATTCCTGATAGAATTAGAATTCTTAAATATTTTATAGGTTTATTTCAATTCATTGATTTGAAATGGAATACAGAGGTTTGTATTGCCTTGAAGTAATATTTTAAGATATAGAACGAGGCTCTAAATGTAGATGAAGTGTCCATGTGCGCCTTGAGAGATTGGTCTAGGATTCTGAATTTTTAAGGGATTATACCCAGAAACATATCATAGGGTACATATTTTAAACGAAATTGTGCGGCACCCCAATCCTCTATCTATTTTTATATCCATTTATTCAGATAATTGTACTATTACATGGTTAGATCATGGTTAACTTCAAAACATATGATATTTCAGAGGGAAACCATGTGATAATTATAGAGGGGATTAAAAAACTGCAAAAATGGTTGTTTCATGGCTAGGGCATGATTTGGAGTACAATTTCACCAAACCAAATGATTTGGATGATTTAGAGGTAAGGCCAACTATTCAGTTTGTACAAGGTTTAAAGAACAATGTAGTTAAAAATGAATGTCTCATTAAAGAGGTAAAATGGTTATTTTCCACTCCATAATTTATTTGGGTAGCATAGTATCCCCCCCCACTCATAACACATCACCCATCCACCTCTTCTTGTGAGTTCCTTCATCCCCCTTTTATTTATAGTTGGGTTTGAAGTCATTCTTCGATGATTTTAGCTGAATCCTTGACTCCACAATACATAATTTCTACTCTGATACATTTTTATTTATATTTTTCTATGTTTATTGTTTATTTAATTACTACACACAATCAAGGTGGAATCACCTTATTCTTGTTTGAATTTCATTTTTCCATGAATGAAGATGCTATTATAAGCCATCTAATGCAGGTTCCTTGGTTATTTGGAATGGTATGTTTCCAATTTTTTATTTTTTCATAGGTGTTTTAAAAAATAGTAAATAAATTAATAATGGAATTCATGTTTAATGTATGTATTTTCCTAGAATGATGGGGAAGGGAATGAAAACGTTCATTGGAATGAATTTAGTTCTATTTTCGGTGAGATTTGGTCACTAGTGAGTTATTCATTGGTAATTCCCTTCTATATTTTAATTGATGAATTAATTTTAAATGTTATAATAAATTTATAAATGTTTGTTGGATTTAATTAGGTACTTGGAGGGTTGTGTTAGATTTAATGAGAATAGTTGTACTATAGATGGGCCATGAGATTTGTTGTTGACCCATGGATATAAATAGAAAGCTTAAATTTATGGTAGATCATCTGAATTCCTTATCTTGTGGTATTTTTTTTTGATTTATATTGTAACATGTTTCCTCACCAATAAGTTTTTTGTGGGTTCTACATAAAATGAAATGTGTAATTAAAATATTAATCCACTAGAATTAAATTATTAACTATTTTAGTTAATTAAATTGAAAATATTTAATTATGATGAATTGATTTCCATGTTCATGGTGGACCATGTAATTGGATGGTTCACCACGAACACTATTTTATGAAGACATATAAATAATATTTAAAGCCTAGTTTGATAGGCTATAGTATATGGAGACATGGTTTAGAGTGGACGAATATTTTGAGACCCTGAGGACTGATATGGGTTGTGAACCATCTGTAATGTGTTTCCAATGTTACATAACCAATTTAGATGGTGAGGAATTTTTTTGATGAGGATTTAAAGGGATGATGTATCCCATAGAGATCAACTATTAACATAAGTACTAGATAAAGATAGAGTACCCATTTGATGATGTCTCTACTATTTTTTGGCCTAACGGACTATACTAGATTCACATTGACTGACTGACCCTGAGAGGGAAAATATCTCCTTAGAAAAAATAATAGTAGGTCTCCACATATAACCCACCTAAAATGTGCATTCCAAAGGGGTTTTGAATAATTGTGATTGGTTCAGGTGTTCGTCCAACCCAGGGGTTTTGTTCTATTCCTTCATGAATTTATTATGGGTGCAATTATTGTATCTTGATGTGATTCCTAGAACCTAGCTGATTGACCTGCTGAGATGAATATGGTATGATAGGGATTCAGAGAAGTTCTACATATTATCCTTCCATAGTCCCTATATGATATGGTTTCAAGGTATACTTGATGATTAAGTCATCATGGATGTCCACTGCCACTTAGGATATGGCTATTGATCCACCTAGAGAATTCCTAAGACATTAGGATTCAACCTTGGGTCGATATGGGAAGACGGAATGCCACCAGTCCCCATGATTCCAATCCTGATTTGGATCCAATCAGGTTTCCTTATGGGATTATTTAATTTTTTTTATTTTGATGATGATTTTATTAGATTAGTACTAGGCTCCAGATGGTGAAGATTGGTAATTTTACTTAATTGTGATTGGAGTTATAAGGATACCTATGATACAACCATTTTTCATCATGACATGGTGAATAAAAATGACTTAGTGATTTTTTAGGAATGAAGAAATAATCCTTGATCCATTATTTATGCATGTTGGTTGGAGAGATATCCAAAACTCTTATTATCTCTATGTAGTGGAAATTATCATTAGTTTTTGGAATTGAACCTAGATATGAATGATTAATAGGTTACACCTGGATTTGATATCTATAATTTTTTCTTTGTATCATGATGTGATCAAATAGTCCAAAAAAATCTCAAAATTATGTATGGTCAATATAGGTCATGCTCCTAAAGAGTGGAAACAAAATGGTATGTATTCTTGTTGGACCAGTAATCGAGATGTTCTCATAGACATGAAGTTATTAGGTCGAAGCCAATATTAATGGATTATTTTCATTTATTGTTCAGTATTTTATGTATTTATTTTAAGAATCTCAAAAAAACATATCACTACATGTACTAGTTTGTAAGTGACCATGTTTATAGTTCCCAAATATGTTTTATAATGACACCCTGTAGTAATCAACATTTCACAAGGGTTCCGGAGTAGCTCTCCTCAAAATCAATTTTTTGTTATTTTTTATAAGACGCATTATTATTAAGTGGGAACATTTCATTAAAATGATTAACCCATGAAACTCATAAACATAATTTGAAATTCAAAATATATAACATCTAAATACCCATTTGACATTCAAAATCTATCCCTCAATTGAAATTCCACTGAACAACCTCGATCCATGGAATGTTAAGTAATGAGATGCATAGAGCCACACCCTTGACCATTGAAAGAATAATATTAGGAAGATGAATGGGGTAAAATATTATAGTGAGAAATATTAGATAGTGTTAGGATAAGGATAAATTTGTTTTATGTATATATATTTATGGGTTTATTTATGAGAAATAATTGAATGTAAATTTTGTAAGGGCGAGTTTCATTGAATTTTGTGATATATTTTATATTATTAAACATGACTACCATTTGTGGAAATATGATTAAGTATGATAATTTTTTTTTAAGATAATGATAATATGAAATAAATTACATAAAATAATTATTCAAACGATACCAAATACGTTCATTGAAGGATGATTTTCCATTATAGTGGATAATCACCGGATGTTCTAGTGATATAAAACTAATGAACCATGGAAAACAGAGCATCTGGTGATCGAAGATAGCATTAAAATTAATGTATTTTTTAGAAATAGTGTATATATAAAAGTAGTGAACGTTTTACAGGGTGTGAAGATGAAGAAAAAATCTTGGAGTGATATCTACATGCATTAGAATGTCAGACGAATTTGTCACACCATGAATCTACCAAAAATCCTCTATATATTTTTTTAGGATGTACAACATGTCATGATCTTTTGAGTCACAGAAATTACAGGTATTTTATAACTGACACTACATGTAACATTTGAAAAAATTATAAATATATATATATTTTTGTATCATATTTTCAACTTATTTCATTTGATGGCCATTATAACATTACTTTGACCCCCTAAAATCCCATTGATGAAATGAGGGAATATAAATAGGTATTTTAGTAAAGGGTTTCATTTATTCTATTCTACGATTGATGCATGACCAATTAGAGTATTCTATAGTGTTCTTATCCATGATTCTGCATAGATAGATTTTTTTTCTATTTTAATAATTTAATATAATGATTGAATTCTCTGTAGTTTTATTTCAATATCTTTTCTTTATTTCATTAAATTTCTCATTAATTCATCAATTGTAATTTATTTTCTTATTTCATTGTATAATTTTGGTTTTTATATATTATTAATTTTTTATGTTATGGATTTCCATTTTTTTAATTTTTAAATAGATATTTGTAGCATTTCACCTCTTCACTTCATTTAATATGTTCCTCTATGTGCGGCTAATCTTCTTAGTGTTATGGAATAAGAGTAGGGGTGTTTCTTAAATTAATGGACTGATTAATTTACCTATATAAACCCTATTGATAGTAATTAGGTTAATAATCTTTTTTAATCAAATAATTTTGAACAAACGTGACCATTAGAAGTGAAATTGAATGAACCAAACAGAATTTGAGTTGAGATGGATTTTGACCATTACTTTGTGACACTATCTATAGAGAATATAATAGTAAATTATCATCATTTTTAGATATATCCAAGTCATTAGATAGTTTTATCATAGTTAGATACAATTGGTTAGACCAAAACCAATCGGTTACATTTTCACCACTTCCTAACTGAAGTCATTGGAATATACCAAGTTTGATGTTAGACTATCCTTTTCTTATAAACTGAAATTTACAATGGACCCTCCTTGTATTTCATTATTCATTTTATTTTTTTCGGTTAATTAGTTTGAAAAAATAAATTTACAGAGAAGTGACCCGACCATTAGTCATAAAATGTAATCTACATCCCCTTCCCTCTATGGGTTCAACAACATACATCCACTTTACTCTGTATTTTTTGTTACTGTTGTTCGAGATATGATAAAATTATTTCTGATTAAACCCAAAAAAAATAATGATACCCTTTGTGACTATTAGAGATCAAGAGGGAGGTGAGGATCAATGTTTTCAGGGTTAAAGTGTATTTTATTTCTTTATTAGTTGAATATATATTTGACCAGACTTGTAGGAAATGGGTTGTTGTATGGAATCATTGTTCATGCCTTTACTATGTCTCAGTTATTATCTATCTTATTATATTTATTTCATTCATGATAATTTTTCAATCATTAATTATATATTTTTAATTTATATTCATGTTGTTACATTGATATTTGCTTTATACCATCCCCATAAAATCTTCTTATACCATTGGTTTAATTAGTATTGTGTGGCATTCGGGGAAGCGCGCCAGAGGTCTATTGGTGAACCAGGATGGGGCACTAGTTGAGTGGACTCTAGAATAGTTTTTTATAATTTTGATAGAAAATAGCTACCAAAATAATCTCCAAATATCCTTATACAGTACCTAGATTTGATATTCATCCCAAAACACCTATATTATAATCAAAAAGGTTCATTTCAAATAGGACACCCAAAGAAGATGTATATGTTTATACAAATCTTCTTCATGTTTCATTATTCACAAAAAACATATAGATTATCAATAAACATTGTAAAATGTTTTAATCAGAATATTAAAAATACATAGATTGTTTTATTAATGTTATATCTATTTTATATCTCTTTTATATCTATTAGAAAGTAATAATGTTTCTCGTGTGCATACATGGATTACCACCTCCATAAAGTGATGCGGTTTCCTTTTCCTTTTTCTTTATGTGAATACTAATAATGATATATTTATTAAATATATAATATATATATTATATAATTATTATATTAAAGTGAACTATTATTTACCATTCATTCATTTCATCCATCAAAATGTGAATATGTCACCGGAAAATATGAAGGAGCAATCGTCTTCCTGAAGTTATGTTATTAATTTCTCATCACTTCTTTATAAGAATGGATATAAAAGTTTTTATAATGCCTAAATATCATAAATTTTATATTATTAATATATTTGATATTTTTTTATATTAAACATGGTGAAAATACAAGTACTTTGGTACCAAAACACGCATGAAAATGGACTAGTTTTCACCAGAATAGTGTTTGTAATAATGAATTGTTAATAAATAGTAATTTAAAATTATAAATGAATCATAACATGTATATAATGTATTAATATAGATCTATAATATATTTATAATTAATATATATTTATTATACATTGGTTTTGAACATGTACTAATAATGTTTAGACATGAGGTAAGGGATTATCTTACAATCTCATTTCTTGTCAACAATTTCTATGCTAAATATAAATTAAGGAAATTATAAATATTTTATACTTTTAAAACTGCCTATTTTACTAACCTATATCTGTTTCTATTTTTTTATTTAATATCACAATTTTCCACTACATGGAACGTAAAAATATTTTCAAAATGTTTTAAAGAAATGATGACTTTATTTCGCCTTTTATGTGAGAACATTTTCTTCCATGTCCATGTTCACTAAAATATTTTAATTAATGTTATTTTATATGATAAAAAAATTTTAAAGTTATTTTAAAACACAAATGATTTTTTTATATTTTTTAAAAATATCAATCTTTTCATGTTTTGAATGAGGTATTTTTTTACTTTTTACAAAAAGTCTAAAATAATATTTATTTTAACATTTACTAATTAAACATCTATTCCAAAAATAAATACTTTTATTTTATTTTAAGATCCATTTAAATATTTAATAGTTTATTTTAATGATGTTTTTTCCACACCATTCTTGGAATTTTCAGTTTTCAAATATGCCAAATGAAAAGTTTAATTTACATGTATTCAATGAAATAGTCAAATTAACTCTTAATGTTTCAAGGAATATTTATCATATATTTTTATAATTTTCATAATTATATTATTACAAGTGAATTTTTATAATAAATTAATTACACTGCTTCGTGGATATGGTAAGTTGTAAGTTAATATGTATGGTGCTTCTGTTAATCATAGGATGGGTAAAAAGTGGAATACGGTTATATCATAATCATAATAACATCTCAGAGTATTTATGATATTTTATTTATTAATTAATTATATATACAACGTATTAAGAGTAAGTATAAATGAATTTTTTTTTGGATGAGTTGGTAAAGACAATAACCTCTTCTACAAAGGAGCTCCTTTATAACATCTTTTAATGGACATAGGGTATGCCTTTTGGAAGAAACAAAACCTCAAGAACATAACTAAGGATGTTGAGAAGTGAAATTGCGAGGGTTTTTTGTGATATATGCATAAATGTTTTATAAATAATTGAATCTAGGGTTATCGTTTTATAATTTTATTGAGAGTCATTTTTGGAATTTCTCAAAATTGGATAATTTAATAAAACTATTTTAGAGAAAATTCATTAAAATAAATTATAAATTAAATGGGGAAGATATTTTGGACCATATTTTATTCAATTTTTTCTTAATTAATATTTTTAATGAATTTACAAAGATATAAATCCTATAAATTAACATTAGTTTCCATTTTTTTACATTTCATTACTTTGAATATGAAAACATAATTTTTTTGTAAAATTAAATAAATTATATTTTATTATATATTATACTTGTAATATTAATCAATATAATTTTCATATCACCATAAATATATCATCATATAATAATTTTAATACTTTTGAGAACATTTATTCGGATATTTATATTAATTGAATAATTGTAGCATGATTGTCGTGTAATAATTTAAGGTAATAATTTCGTACATAAAAAATAAAAATAAATTACCATTATGTACAAAAATATATTTCATTTAAATATAATTTGTAGAGTTAAACATTTCATCTGGATTAAACAATATAAAAAATATTACACATATTAAAAACAAGATTGTGACATGTTTGAATTTTCATTAAATAAATTACAATAACGATCATTATATTATACATGTGGCCCAAAAAGAACAGAAATATATTTATATAAGAAAATTAACGTTATTATGATCGAAAAAGATTTTTTTTTCATAAAATATTTTTTATAACTCACATATATATATATATATATATCATAACAACACATTTAATGTGATATATTGACTTGGTTAGTCTCGTGCAAGAATTACACAATCATTTGTATAATAGACATGATATATAAGTTTAAAATTCGTCTATAATTATAAATATCATCAATAATACATAATATTTAATATTAAAGTATATAAATTACATATATCGTACCAATTATTATTTTTAAAATACAATATTTGATTTTTCTAGTGATGCCCTGGCTCTACGTCATCACTGAAAATGATCTTCTACAATATCATAAAATAAATTATAATTTCAATGTTATTAATTATTTTTATAATATATATATATTAAAATATCATAGATGAATCATTAAATATTTTAAATAAATTTTAATATTATAATTATATATTTATGATATCATCAAATATACTATATTTTATAAAAAATTGTTCTTTACTATTCAAAACAAATTTATCTTTTTCAAAAAAATTATCCCAATTTCACCATTTATTAATTTTTATATGATGATTTTAAAAATGAAGAAAATTTTATTAAATATATTTTGTAATTTTTTCAAAAACTAATTATATTTTTTCCCATAGAATGTAGTAAAAATCTATTTTGGATGAAAACATATATTGAATGAATAAAATGATTTTAAGAAAAATTTTGTGTATATTTCATTGAATTGATAACTTGTTTTTGTTAAATATGATTATAATTAATAATATGGTTAATCTTATTAACACCCACCAAATTAAATAATATTTTATAAGGATTATGTATAAATAATAATATTTTGGGGTTTTTTTAGGCTTAGTGTTGCGTGGAATATATGCTAGTGAAGAGATAAAATTTCATAAAAAGGGACAAACTATAAAATAATTTTCTCTTATATTATTCCTTCATTAAAAATTTTTCATCCTTGAAATTATATATTTTCATCTCCTAAATAGATTCATGTATTTCTTAATTTTATCATCCTTGGGTACTGGCGTACACTTTTCATCGATTGTGGGAAAAAAATTATTTCAAATTTTAATATGCAGTAATGTGGTTGACCTAGGATGTCTCCCAAAAATGATGCACACAAAATAGTTTATCACTTATAGACGAGGGTAAAAATGATGTTTTTGATAAGAAAATGATTGAATGTAAATTTTAATTGAAACAATTGAAAAACTATGATATTAAAAGGGTGATTAGGTCAGGGTTAATTTTGTAATTATAATTCTATCATTGTTTAATTTAATTAAAGCCTCTTATTCACAGTAGATTAAGTGAGTTTCCACAATCATTTCCTCTCACTTCCATGGTGAAATTATGATGGTGGGCGAAAACCGTTCCAATATCTTAGTTTGGTCAAATCTCCATCCATGTGAAAAATAGTTTTCTTGAATATCCTCAATTGATATGGGAAATACCCGATCAGGTCTTGTGTATCCCAAAAAATAAAGAAAATTCACTACCCATTTTACAGGTACTGATGATCATCGAGTACTTCACCACTAATCCCTAGACTATTCCATCGTATATAAACCATAAATTAGTGGAGGGATATAATGATTATATTACCAAGGAAAAAATCTATAACAGAATTAAAATTCAGGAAAATCATAGTTGATAATAAAATATACTATATGTAATTTAAAACCACTTTGAAGAAGAAATAAATTTCATTGAATTACGTCCAATAACTGAAGAATTAAAAAATAAAAAATCAACCCTTCCCCAATCACCCTTAATATTTACCCAAACATGGTATGATTAATCAAGATGAATGGGGAAGAATAAGGCATTAAAAAACTATGTAAATGAAAATAAATAAAAGAGAAACAAGAAAAGATCTCTTCCTTGGTGTTCCAAAAGGAATGGGATGGAATGAGAGATACTTTGAGAGGGAGGTTCTCTCCTCCTTTTATAGCCCGAATTTGTCACCCGAAGATTGACTCGATGTAACCTCATTAAATGAAATATTCACACATTTCCACCTTATTGAATGTTGTTCAATATTATCTTGGGCGTTTCCCTCAACATCTTTGTGGATTTGGACATGTATTTTGAGAGTTCTTCCTGTTTTACTCTGATCATTTATTCTGTCTAGTCAGAATCTCCAAATCAAAAACCTCCAGATTAGTATGCTTTAATTTCCCCTTAAACTTCTAATTCAAGCATCTTTCCTTAATTACAAATGTTCCAAAACTCCACTTTCATCCACCATCCAAATTTCACAATAATTGGGACTATAAATAATGAGTTATGGACCCCCCCCATAAAAACAAGGCAGATCAGTGAACATTTTTCATGCTTCCATATGTAAGATACTTTTGAGCTTCCATACGGACGATTCATATTTTGGTAAAGAAGGATGAAATGAACCCATAGATGTGTAAAATATGAAAAACATATAATTTTTCAATTTTTATTAGTTTAGAAAATGTTATGATAAAAATACGAAAATTATTTAAAACAGTTAAAAATCTGAAATGGGCCATTTTTACTGTTCATATCAAAATAACACCAATATCATAAAAATGATGAAATTAACCTTAAAGTAACACTATTGTGGGTTTAAAAAAATGTGATTCAACTTAAATTTATTTGAAAATATTTTCTCTATCAATTCCCCCACACTTATCACTTGGACACCTGGACATGTAAATATCAAAATCAAATCAAATCAAATCCAAAACACAAAAAAATGAGATCTACCAAATACATACTATAAAAAAAATATCATGACTAATAAAAAAATTTATTTCAGGTTCTCCATTATAGATTATATAATATATTTCTACTTATTTTTTTATCCCATTCACACAAAACAACAACCTCACATGAATTTTATCTCATCTCACAATTGTAAATGTTCAACAATGCCTATCTCATCAAAACTCACACAAGAGTCACCATAGGCTTGATAAATTCCTACATGTCCACCTGATATGATTCCAGGACATGTGTTTTTCATAAGGACTTTTTAGGGTTTTTCTTTGGCTTTCGGTTAGTAAGATTTAGATGTTAAAAATTCTGAGTCCGAAAAAAGAGGGCTTTTCTCTTAATGAAGCAAAATTGCATAATTATAATTTTCACTCTAGTATGGTCTAATTCTCTCATGTATTGTAATAAATCGGCTCCATCATCATGAGGAATCATGGAATGTTCATGAAATTTAGCATTTCACAAGAAAAAATTTCTTTTCGAACATATTTTTTCATGAATTCTCTAGATATGAAAAACAATCTTTTTTTTAAATTTTTATGCTCTAGAAAGGCACAACTTATTTTATCATAAAAGTTCAAAAAAAGCACAAATTTTCTCAAATTGAACTCTTCAGTTGAAACATAATCTCTTTAAAATTTTATATTCCACCAAAAGTATCACCAAATGAGGTAGTACCGGACAAGAAAACTTCACCCACACATAAGTTCAACCTGGTCATGCAATTTCACTTCAAGAGCGGGTTGGATTGGGAAAATATTCTTGGAATGTGGCTAACCTAATGGGTTGTTCATGTTTTCTATGGGATTAAATGATTAATTTATAAGTAAGTCTATAATAAAAATGGCCATTTTGAAAAGGGGGCTTAAAACCAAATAAATGACTCAATCATTTAAAACACAATTACCTCAAACACTCAACTTTTGAATGGAATAAATCAAATTCTAGTTAAAGAAAGCATGGCCTGATTCTCTGAAGATATGTGGTGAATTTTAATAATATTAAAAAAATGGTAAATAAGCCTCACAAGTAAGTGATTTTAAAAATAAAGACAGTGAGATGTAGCTTGGGATTTGAAAATCAGAGTAATTTTCATGAAATTCTAAAAGATTTGAACTTGAAACAATGTAATTTCACCATTCATTAAATCTCAGTTTCATGAATTATATTGGTTCAATCATTGAAATGGGATTCAAAAATAGAAATGATAATCATTTCAGCTCAAAATTTTTTAAAACACACTAAATTTTAAAAATAAATACACAAATATCGAAAAAACAAACATTTATTACTTTTTTACGAAAATAGTACACCAAACATAAAATGAAAATACTAAACTACAAAGGATCCATCACCCAAACTTAAATGATGTAGTGTCCTTAATTAATTCAAATATATTTAACATGTAAGTATATTTTAAAATGAATCAAAATAAGAAAGGATGTGTAAAGGAGAGTTATCACCTGACTTATATGCAATTCAACATTGAGTTAGGCTCCTTATCGTTTCTCTTTGAAAACCTAAAAAAGTAAAAAATATGACATAAGAAATTTTTTAAAAGTAATGAAAATAGAATTTGAATAAGAAAATAAGTATAACTCTTGGTTTAATCCCCAATTAGGGCCCTGTGTTTTGACTTCCTCTAGAGGGGCATTTCTAATCGATTAACAACAATATGAGGGTGGGTTATGTTTCTTACTCATGAACCCCAAAAAAGGTTTTCATACAGAGATGAACTTATTCCTTTTTTTCTTGAGGACTCCATGGATATAGTATACCAATTCCACCCCTATAGTAATGTGATAAGACATTAATAGTGGAAGTGAGGACAATAAATTAGTAATATTTCATAGTTTCGACTTTCACAATTTCTTTTTCATTCACCGGTGTGTTATCAAGGAATGATTCATTGGTGGAATGATCAAAGGGAATTATAGAGATTAATTATATTTGAAAAATAATAATACATGAAGAATCAATATAAAATTCATCCAGTTCAATTTAAGCATCTTCTGGATCATTTTCCTCTATAAAATCCAAATTGATAATATCATGTACTCCCTCCCGTAAATTTTCAATAGGTTCAGGGAGATCTACATGTTCCTGTTCAGATGCATATTCTCCCGGAAAGGAAATACATGTGTTGGCTGAATCTGAAAAATTAAAACAACGGGTGTTAATACTCATTTTAGTTTCAATAAAATCAAAAGTTAATTATGCATTGAAAATATTATCTCAATGGGTTTGGTTGCCTTCAATTTCTTCATCAATGGGAGGTTCCACTGGTAGTTGAATTTTCCTAACCCGAAGTAGGTTGTAATACTCCACCACATTATCTTCAAATTCCACTATTATGGTGGTTTATACCATCAATGATTTTGAATATTCTACATTATGAGGAATTGTTGGATCAAGATGTTCCTCACAAAAATTCCAGAAGTTATCCAAATATTTTTGATCTCCCATATGTATTTCAATTACTAAATCTTCTTCATCAATATCTTCCAACATTTATTGATATGTGCTCAATGTATCTTCTTTTTAATATCATAAATACCTCCATGAGTTTTTCAACTTGAAAGATTTGTGGGGTACTTATTCCTTCAATTTTTCTAGTTCTGGTTCTTTTTCTGGATCCATTTGTTGATCCTTCGATGAATGTTATTGATCTTCTATCCACTCTATTATAGTCTCTAGGTTTTGAATTTTTTTACTAATTCTTTCAAATTGAGAATCAGTATCCTTCTGTGATTTTTCTTCTTTATTTTTCCCATATGAAATATAATTTTTTAACTCAACCATTACATAATAAATTTTGGGAAAATAATCATGGAGTTCAATTAATTATATTGCCAAACCCTCCAACCTTTGGTATTTGAGGTTCTATTTAAGGTTTTAAATGAGATCATTGAATTAAATCTCCTTGATGATTTGGATTCTAGGTCCCCAAATTTTTTTAGCCAAGAATGAAAAATTATACTATATAGAACATGGTTATTCAATAATTGGTTCTTGTACTTATGGGGAATTGTTCCATTGATTAATGAAATAATAATTTGAACACAACTTGGTAAATGATTTTTTTTTATTTTTTTAAAAATTTGGAAACAAAGTAAAATATTTAAAAATAAATTGTGGCATTAACTCCCCGCCAATGATTCCTTGTTTGATGCACACATGTAATCATGCATGGAATAATAATGTTTTCATAAGTTAAAATGAAGTAATATTATAGACCATATATTTCTCTCAAAGAAGAGTGCACAAAAAACAATTTTTCACTTTTAAATGAGGGTAAAAATGGCGTGTTTGATATGAAAATGATTGAATGGAAATTATAATTAAAATGATTGAAAAAATATTATATCAAAATGGTGATTAGGTTGGGGTCTGTTTCTTAATTGTAATTCAATAATTGTTCAATTTTATTCACACCTCTTTTTGTAGTTGATTAAAGAGAGTTTCCACAATCGTTTCCTCTCACATCCCTGGTGAAATTATGATGGTGAGAGTAAACCTTACTAAGATTTTATTTTCGTAAACTCTCATCCATGTGAAAAATAGTTTTATTGGATATCCTCAATTGACATGTGAAATAACCAATCAGGTCTTGTTTATCCCCATTAATCAAGAACATTCACCACCCCATTTACATGTACTGACAATCATCGAGTACTTTAACAGAAGTCCCTGGTCTATTCCATAGTATATAAACTAGAAATTTGTGGAGGGAGATAATGATTATTTTTCCAAAAAAATCAATAACAGAATTAATATTTAAGAACGATCAAACTTCATAACAAAATCTGCTATATGAAATTTAAAATAACTTTGAAGTAGAATGAAATTTCAATCAATTACGTCCAAGAACTCAAGCATTACAAAATAGAAAACCAAATCTTCCCTAATCATGCCAAATGTCTAAACCACCATGGGATGATTAATCGAGATGAAAGGGGAAGAATAAGTCATTAAAAAACTCTAGAAACGAAAATAAATAATAGAGAAATTAGAAAACATTTCCTTCTTAGTGTCCCAGAAGGAATGGGATGTAATGATAGATTATTTGAGAGGGAGGATCTCTCCTCCTTTTATAGCCAGAATTTGTCCCCCGAATTTTGATGTGTTGTATCCCGGTATAATGTCATCTTCACCTGTTGAAACATTCTGTAATATTGTTCATAATTATCTTGGTTGTTTCCCATAAACATCTCCTAAGATTTGGAAAAGTATTATGAGTTTTATTCCCCTTTTACTATGACCATTTATTCTTTCCCGTCAAACCCTCCAAATCACAAACCACCATATTAGGATGCTTTAAATACCATGTAAACAGCCAATTCACGCACTCTTTCCTTCATTAAAAATGTTCCCAAACCCCTTGTGCATCCGCCCACCTACTTTCACAACAATTGGGTTCACCAAGAATGAGTTATGGCCCCTCATCAAAACTAATATGATTGGTAAATAGTTTTCATGCTCCCATTTGTGAGCTTCTTTGGAGCTTCCATATGACTAATTATGCTTTTGGTAATGCAGGATGAAATGAATAACTGGGTGTGTAGAATCTAACAATCAAGGATTATTTAATTTTTTATTGGTGTAGAAAATGTTATGAAAAAAATAAAGAATTTATTTAAAATATTTAAAAATATGAAATGGGGCATTTTTACTGTTCATCTCAAAATAACATCAATATCATAAAAATGCAGCAATTCATCTTAAACCAACACTTTTTTGGGTTTATAACAATGAAATTAAAGGTAAATTTAATTGAAAATATTTTCTCTATCATGTACCCATGTCACTTCTTGTATCATAGTATTTTTCCAAACTACATTTTCCAGAAGATTCACTAAATTCCTCAAAACATGTTCTCTAGTATCAAGAAATTTTATAGTTTCATCATATTTAGATAAATTAGGATCCAATTATAGTTCCTCAGATGTGAAAACATGAATCAGGAATGGCATGTACATCCTTAACATATATATATATAGAACACATCATGCACTTTGTAGAGACTTGATAGAATTGATAAACTATAATCCTCATCTTGATTGCTTTCTATAATTTAATGTGGTAAGATATACATTCTACTAGGTTTATATTTGTTACCCACCCTTATGATACCCTTACAAATAGATACATTCGCAGAGGCCTGATATCCAACATGAAATTCAAAATCCTTCTTTTGGTTGTCGACATAAATCTTTTTCCTAAGTAGATATTCATTGATATGATCATGAATAGTATTTACCTTTTTAACATTCTATTCATCTTATTTTGGGCATATAGGATTCTTTTTTCCAAATTTTTTCCAACAAGTTGGAGTATAAAACCTATTCTAATATAATTCTTCCTAAAACTCCATTTTAATAGTTGATTTGAATGTATTATTGTAGAAAAACACTACAAATGGTTAATATTTATCCCATATACCTTGAAAGGTATGTGAGAATTATATTAACTTATCTTATAACGTTTTAATAGTTCATTCACACTTTCCATCAGTTTTTTGGACTTTTGGAGGTAAATGAAGCTCAGTATTAGGAGCCTTCTGCAGAATCTTCTAGAATTTTGATGTATAATGGGGACCTTAATCAAAAACAACTAATAGAGGTACACCCTGATGACTTATTGTAACATCCTAGGTAAATAAAGAATAAAGAATTTTCATATTTATTAATATTTACGAATTAAATATTAATTTTAATTAAAAAGGGGTTTCTACATTCGATAGCGTACTCGGTACGCAGCGATGAGTTTCTTTGAAAACTTACGTTGCACACTAGTAATAAAATAATATTATTTTAAATGTTAGTTAACAAGTAGCCGTTGTACTGGCGGGAAGGGATAGAAATAACTAAAATATGATTAGATATGTTTTTAAATGTTTATACATTTACTCAATAAAAGATAAAAGCTTAAAATACGGAAAGAGTTCAATTTTAGGGCATATATACTCTAATTTTCACTAAAGGTGAACTTATCACCTTTTAATGGTGAACCGTCATTAAATATAGTTTTGATCACTCTTTTAAATTCTTTTGGACCAAATATAACTCTTCTTTAGAATCGGGACATCAAAATTTACTTTGTGTAAATTTTTGGTACCTTTCCGATAAAGTTCTTTTTTTAATAAATAGTGTAAAATGTTGTATTTTAATTCAAAACCTCTTTTAATCTAATTTTTAATTTCATTAGATTATCTTTTGAATTGGTTTTAAAGTGAAATTAGAAAATATTTTTACCAGTTAATCCAATGGTGGTCATTGGAATCAATTTCACTTTGAAATTGGACTTAAACTGGTGTCAATCTTTTGATACTTATTGTTTTGTAAAAACACACTATTTGCTCTGACAGCGGGAATTAATTATTAAATTAATTAATTTGACTTATATGTTTTGAATTTTGTAAAATGGACTTCATTTTTGAATTCGGAATATCAAATATAGCTTAGGGTGAATTTTTGGTAATTTTCTGAAAAACATCAATTTTAGATTAATAGTAAAACCACTAAGTGGTAATCAAGCAAACTGATTTTTCAGTTAAATGAAATTTTAGCACTAATGTGTGTTGAATTTTGAAAATCCGACATACATGGTTGTCATTAAGAAGTAAAATGTGGTTCAATGAGATTAAAATAATTTTTTTGGTGAATAGTAACTTATTATGTTTTTAATTGCGATTAGTGGTAATTAGTGTAGTTTAAGGTATAAATAAAGCTTTAATAATATGAAATGACCTAGACACATGTCCCAAACTTATTGGTTGTCTCATGGCCGACCAAGAAAAGCCATGGGCCAACTTGGGGACCCCATGGAGCCACTTTAGTTGGAAAATGACATTAATATATATTTATTTAATGTTAAAGTGAAAATGACACTAACATAAATTGTTTTACTAAAATACTTTTTGAGTGGGGTTATACAAGCCCAAATTTTGATTATAAATAGTCATTGGAAAGACAAAAAGACTTCCTACATCATAGTATTTTTTTTATAATTTTTAGACATTATATAAATTAAATTATATATGACATAATAATGATGCAGCGATGACGTCATTATTTGACGATTTAAATAAAATGGAAAGATAATGAAAAATATAAAACCTACACATGGCCAAAACCAATTGGAAGAGTTTATTTCGAACCCTTATAACCTTATCCACGAATTATATCAATGTGGGACCTTTTAAAACCGAAACACATTTTCAAATAATGTAATATTTCTTTACTTTCCAAAAGTGCCCCTCCTCTCCTCTTATAAAAGGCCCCCACCTCTACCTCATTTCACACACTTCTCAAGCCTTTGGCTCGGACAACCCCTGCCCAATTACTCTCTCCACATCCCTATCCTCATCCTAGAGGATTCCATTTGGGCAGAATCCTTTCAAAGGAAGCCTTTAGGCTCAAATCAAAAAGGAGTTACACTTTTAAAGGTAATTCATTCTCTCTTGTTCATTTGTTTTATTTTGCTTCTCCAACCCTCTAAAATCTTTTTATTTACTTATTTTGTAACAACACCAGTATCATAAATATACTAGGATGTTGTTATAATATTTATTTGAGCTACACTCTCACACAACTACATCAAATGGTTAAAGAACATACGGTTTCTGTGGATGGCGAAATTCTGCCTCCCGAAACGATGATTGTTCAATACTCATTTAACACCTTCAATGGTGGCCATTATGATGTCACTATTTTTATATATGATATATAATATGTTTATGTTTTATTTAAGCTTCTGTATTTTTCATTTTTGTCATAACTTTATGGTTTCCATTATGGGTAAACACGATATCTTCATTTAAGGAAGTGCGGACTACCGCCCCCTAAAAGTATGTGATTCGTTAATGCCATATGTGGGACGTTTAAAGGATGGATTTAAAGTTATTATATATGATGTTATACTGGAATTATAATATACCTCTATATCATTATTATTTCTTTCCATTAATGTATGAGATAGAAATGAAAGTAGCGTTCATGCGTACGTACGGCTTACCGTCTCCATGAACGGTGCATTTCATTTCTTATCCCCAAATGTAATGTACTATTAAAAGTACATGTATATAATGGATATATATAATGAATGATATATCTAAATGATGAATATAATTCTGGAATTAAAATATACATACCTCTCATTTAGTTTTAATTTCACTAATATGACAAAGAAATGAAAGTAGCGTTCATGCGTATGTACGGCTTACCGTCTCTATGAACGGTGCATTTCATTTCTTACCTCTAAATGATTATGTGATATTATAAATACATGTATATTCTGGATATATATGATATATATGATATCCAAATCAGGAATTTCATTCTGGATATAAATAACTTTTGACCACATGAACAACATGTAATTGTAAGAAGTCAACTTTCGACTTAAGAACCAAATATTGACAAAACAAACATTATTAACTTAAATGGTTACACAATGTTTATAACATGGAAATAAGTGATATAAAAAGAATAATGAACTTTAAAAAGGTTCTTAATCATGTATAAATTAACTCAAGTTTATTATTCAGGACGTTAAAGAACGATTGAGTCAAGTCAGACCCAAGGTAAGGGACTTCGTCTCAATCTCCTTCAATTGAGGCATATTTCGTTTTATACACAACTTTCTTTAATACAGTGTATAAACCCTTTGACTTTTACTTTTATACAAAAGGAATATCTTTATACGAAGCATTTTACTAAATGAAAAAAAGGAATGTTTTTTTTAACGTACGCGGTGACAACGACTTTTTCCGCCGCCGCGAGTATTATTTGGTCTTTGGCTTCCTCAACAAGCCGTAATGTTTTTAAAATAAAATAAATACCATATACTCTTTCATGTATTTTGGTATTGAAAATGGTTTTGATAAAGGATTCTATAATGTTAATATATTTATGATATATTGTGATTGAAATGTGGAAATTTTATCATTCCTTTATATTGGTTTTATGTTTTATGATTTTATATTGGTACTTGGACATTTTAAAGGGTGGTTACGTTATAAACCATATGACGGGTGGTGCCGTGAATACCAGGACGGGTGGTTATGTTATAACCTGCAATGCATTGGGTATGGAAGTCGGCCGTATGGCTATTCCATTATGTATGTATGGAAATTGGCCATATGGCTATTCCATTAAGTGATATGTGTGGAAGTCAACCGTATGGTTATTCCACTTAAGTATGTTTATGTCCCAAGTTACCTTTATATATTCTATGTATTTTTTATATGGGTTTTATGGTAATCCTTTGGTTACAAAAAGGTAAGTAATGGTACTTTATTCAGTGATGATTGTTTTTACTACTTCATGAAGGTAAAGGTATTACTTTGATATAGTATATATGGTTTACTTGATGTTTGAAAAACTAATAGTTTTCATTCTTTTTGTATCCCTTGCTGAGCTTTTTATGCTCACCCCAAGTTTTTTCGAAATTTTTTTCACAGGACATAAAGTGGAATAAGGTCAAGGATGGGATCGAGGGAATGTCATGCTATCTAAAACATGGAATCTAGACATATTTCTTTTTAAGAGTTTTTATTTTATGGAAACATAGTAGAAGTGTCTACTTTGTAATCTTTTAAGATGTAATAGTTATGTTCTAATTCTCTAAAACTCTAAACCTGAAAAGATCCTCAACGTGTAATCTTGTGATAACTCAAGATTAAGTAAGGTTTAAGGCTGGGGCCTTATAGTTGGTATCAGAGGTCGGTTTAGACAACTTTAGGAGTTAGAAAAGTGTTAAATTATAATATGATTGAAATGATATAGCATTTACGGATTACCATGTTGCTTCGCCTAAGATATTTCGGTGTTCAGAATGGTTTTCCGCAGAGGAAACAAAGAAGCTATGTTGGGACGACATCAGGAGGAAGATAACCTTCCAAATCAACAACCTGAGATGGTCGGAATCGGAACTGAGCAGTTTGTTGCAGTAATGGCATAGTTGACTCAGGCTATAAATGGTGGTGGTATCCATGCACGAGATCAGCCAGATCAACCGTAGAGGAACATGTCAGTGGTGGAACATTTCATGAGGCAACATCCCCCATCATTTAGAGGATCATCTGACCCTGTGCAAGCTGAAGGGTGGATTATAGCACTGGAGAAGATTTTTGATGTCATGGGGTGTTCAAAACATCAAAAGGTTAGTCTTGCTGTTTACCGTTTTGAAGGTGAAGCTGATCAGTGGTGGTCGATGGTGAAAAATATAAGGGATAGTAATGAGATTGAGGATCTTCACTGGGACGAATTCAAAGGTATGTTTCTTGAGAAATATTTTCCTAAAGTGGTTCGTCTTAGGATGGAAAAACAGTTCCTAGAATTGTGGCAGGAGGATGATTCAGTGGCTGCTTATGAAGAAAAGTTCACTCGATTGGCAAGATATGCTCCAAACTTCATACGAGATCTTGATAGTAAAATAAACCGTTTTTACTCAGGGTTAAAGCCAAAGTATCGAAGGGCTTTAGCTTCTCATGAGTTCAAAAGTTATGAAAAACTTGTTCGATGTACGGAGAAGGTGGAAGTGGAGTTTGCCGATGATCAGGTGTTCTATGACAAACAACAGAATAAGAGATCTAGTTGGAAGGAAAAGGGGATGAACTCATCAAAGAAGCAAGGAGGTAAGAAAACCAAATATCCATCCTGTGAGAAGTGTGGTAAAATGCATCCTGGAGAATGTTTATCCAAGTCTAGTAAGTTCTTTCGGTGTGGTAAGTCTGGTCATATTGCTCGTAACTGTAAGGAAGATGATCAAGCAGGAAATGAAATGCCAACGGTAAGATGTTTTAAGTGTAATGAAATGGGTCATTATGAAAATGAGTGTCCAACGAAGAACTCAACTGGGGGAATGCAGCCAGACTACAAGTAGAAAGGGGTGGTAAAATCATTTGCAACAACTTCAGCAGATGTTGGGCCATTGAATGAAGTTGTATCAGCTCCAGGGAGCTCAGTATTTTTCGAAGATTTACTCGAGGTCGGGGTACCATCAGTTGAAAGTAAAAGAAGCAGACGTTCCGAAGACTCCGTTCCGTACTAGATATGGCCATTATGAATTTGTAGTTATGCCTTTTGGGTTATCCAATGCACCTGCTGTATTCATGGACCTTATGGATAAAATTTTCCATGAGTTCTTGGATAAGTTTGTGTTTTGAGGTTTGTGAAGAGGTTATGTGTGCCTTGTGATTCACAGTTGAAGAATGAGTTGTTTTTTCATCGTGGCAGTACAAAGATGTATAGAGGTCTGCGGGAGTATTACTGGTGGGATGGAATGAAAAGAGACATTGCTGATTTTACTGTGAAGTGTTTGACATGACAACAAGTTAAAGCAGAGCAGCAGTTACCCAAAGGGATGCTTCAGCCTTTACCAGTGCCAGAGTGGAAATGGGAAAACATATCCATGGACTTTGTTGTGGGATTACCGAGGACATATCGAGGTAATAATTCAATCTGGGTTATTGTTGATCGCTTGACCAAATCTGCTCATTTCCTTTTTATACGAGATACTTTCACTCTTGATCAACTTTCTCGTTTGTATCTTAAAGAGATAGTCAGGTTACATGGAGTTCCTCTCTCCATTGTATCTGATCGTGATCCTAGGTTCACATCTAACTTTTGGAAAGGCCTTCAGAAGTCATTGGGTACTGAATTAAATTTTAGTACAGCTTTTCATCCTCAATCAGATGGGCAGTAAGAACGAACAATTCAGACATTGGAGGATATGCTATGAGCTTGTTTGATGGATTATCAGGGAAGTTGGGACCAACATCTTTCTTTGGTTGAATTTTCTTATAATAACAGCTTTCATTACAGTATACAGATGGCACTATTTGAGGCATTATATGGGAAGCGGTGTCGAACTCCAGCATTTTGGAATGAAGTGGGTGAAAGAAAGCTGATGGGACAAGAATTGGTAGAAGAGATGGCAGAAAAAGTTCAGTTGATTCAGAAAACACATGAGAACAGCTCAGAGCAGGCAGAAGAGTTATGCGGATAACCGGAGGAAGGATCTATCTTTTGAGGTAGGTGATCATGCTTTTCTCAAGGTTTCTCCTTTGAAAAGTGTGATGAGATTTGGTAAGAAAGGATAGTTGAGTCCATGGTTGGTTGGACCATACGAAATTCTGGAATGAGTTGGATCAGTTTCATACCGAGTTGCTTTACCTCCGAGTTTATCTCAGGTACACAATGTTTTTCACGTTTCGATGTTGAGAATGTATATGCCAGATCCATCTCCTGTTTTGAGTCCAGAGGTAGTTTAGCTGGAAGAGAACCTATCTTATGAGGAACAACCAGTCCAGATTCTTGACCACAGGGAGCAAGTGTTATGGAATAAGGTGATTCATCAGGTAAAGGTTTTGTGGAAAAACCATGAGATTGAAGAGGCAATGTGGGAATCTGAAAATGCTATAAGGGATAAATACCCCCACTTATTTTGATAAGTGAATAAAATTGCGAGGACTCAATTCCCAAAAGGGGGGAAGGATGTAACATCCCAGGTAAATAAAGAATAATGAATTTTCATATTTATTAATATTTACGAATTAAATATTAATTTTAATTAAAAACGGGTTTCTACGTTCGATAGCGTACTCGGTACGCAGCGATGAGTTTCTCTGAAAACTTACGTTGCACACTAGTAATAAAATAATAGTATTTTAAATGTTAGTTAACAAGTAGCTGTTGTACTGGCGGGAAGGGATAGAAATAACTAAAATATGATTAGATATGTTTTTAAATGTTTATACATTTACCCAATAAAAGATAAAAGCTTAAAATACGGAAAGAGTTCAATTTTAGGGCATATATACTCTAATTTTCACTAAAGGTTCACTTATCACCTTTTAATGGTGAACCGTCCTTAAATAGAGTTTTGATCACTCTTTTAAATTCTTTTGGACCAAATATAACTCTTCTTTAGAATCGGGACATCAAAATTTACTTTGTGTAAATTTTTGGTACCTTTCCGATAAAGTTCTTTTTTTTAATAAATAGTGTAAATGTTGTATTTTAATTCAAAACCTCTTTTAATCTAATTTTTAATTTCATTAGATTAGCTTTTGAATTGGTTTTAAAGTGAAATTAGAAAATATTTTTACCAGTTAATCCAATTGTGGTCATTGGAATCAATTTCACTTTGAAATTGGACTTAAATTGGTGTCAATCTTTTGATACTTATTGTGTTGTAAAAACACGCTATTTGCTCTGACAGCGGGAATTAACTATTAAATTAATTAATTTGACATATATGTTTTTAATTTTCTAAAATGGACTTCATTTTTGAATTCGGAATATCAAATATAGATTAGGGTGAATTTTTGGTAATTTTCTGAAAAACTTCAATTTTTGATGAATAGTGAAACCACTAAGTGGTAATCAAGCAAACTGATTTTTCAGTTAAATGAAAGTTTACCACTAATGTGTATTGAATTTTGAAAATCCGACATACATGGTTGTCATTAAGAAGTAAAATGTTGTTCAATGAGATTAAAATAATTTTTTTGGTGAATAGTAACTTATTAAGTTTTTAATCGCGATTAGTGGTAATTAGTGTAGTTTAAGGTATAAATAATGATTTAATAATATGAAATGACCTAGACACATGTCCCAACCTTATTGTTTGTGTCATGGCCGACCGAGACAAGCCATGGGCCAACTTGGGGACCCCATGGAGCCACTTTACTTGGAAAATGACATTAATATATATTTATTTAATGTTAAAGTGAAAATGACACTAACATAAATTGTTTTACTAAAATACTTTTTGAGTGGGGTTATACAAGACCAAATTTTGATTATAAATAATCATTGGAAATATAAAAAGATTTCCTACATCATAGTATTTTTTTATAATTTTTAGACATTAAATAAATTAAATTATATATGACATAATAATGATCCAGCGACGACGTCATTATTTGACGATTTAAATAAAATGGAAAGATAATGAAAAATATAAAACCTACACATGGCCAAAACCAATTGGAAGAGTGGATTTCGAACCCTTATCACCTTATCCACGAATTATATCAATATGGGACCTTTTAAAACCGAAACACATTTTCAAATAAAGTAATATTTCTTTACATTGCAAAAGTGCCCCTCCTCTCCTCTTATAAAAGGCCCCAACCTCTACCTCATTTCACACACTTCTCAAGCCTTTGGCTCAGACAACCCCGGCCCAATTACTCTCTCCACATCCCTCTCCTCATCCTAGAGGATTCCCTTTGGGCAGAATCCTTTCAAAGGAAGCCTTTAGGCTCAAATCAAAAAGGAGTTACACTTTTAAAGATAATTCATTCTCTCTTGTTCATTTGTTTTATTTTTCTTCTCCAACCCAATAAACTATTTTTATTTACTTCTTTTGTAACAACACCAGTATCTTCAATATACTAGGATGTTGTTATAAGATTTATTTCAGCTACACTCTCACACAACTACATCAAATGGTTAAAGAACATACGGTTTCTGTGGATGGCGAAATTCTGCCTCCCGAAACGATGATTGTTCAATACTCATTTAACACCTTAAAGGGTGGCCATTAGGATGTCACTATTTTTATATATGATATATAATATGTTTATGTTTTCTTTAATCTTCTGTATTTTTCATTTTTGGCAAACCTTTATGGTTTCCATTATGCGTAAACACGATATCTTCATTTAAGGAAGTGCGGACTACCGCCCCCTAAAAGTGATGTGATTCGTTAATGCCATATGTGGGACGTGTAAAGGATGGATTTAAAGTTATTATATATGATGTTATACTGGAATTATAATATACCTCTATATCATAATTATTTATTTCCATTAATGTATGAGATAGAAATGAAAGTAGCGTTCATGCGTACGTACGGCTTACCGTCTCCATGAACGGTGCATTTCATTTCTTATCCCCATATGTAATGTACTATTAAAAGTTCATGTATATAATGGATATATATAATGAATGATATATATAAATGATGAATATAATTCTGGAATTAAAATATACATACCTCTCATTTAGTTTTAATTCCACTAATATGACAAAGAAATGAAAGTAGCGTTCATGCGTACGTACGGCTTACCGTCTCCATGAACGGTGAATTTCATTTCATACATCTAAATGATTATGTAATATTATAAATACATGTATATTATGGATATATATGATATATATGATATCCAAATCAGGAATTTCATTCTGGATATAAATAACTTTTGACCACATGAACAACATGTAATTGTAAGAAGTCAACTTTCGACTTAAGAACCAAATATTGACAAAACAAACATTATTAACTTAAATGGTTTCATAATGTTTATAACATGGAAATAAGTGATATAAAAAGAATAATGAACTTTAAAAAGGTTATTAATCAAGTATAAATTAACTCAAGTTTATTATTCAGGACGTTAAAGAACGATCGAGTCAAGTCAGACCCAAGGTAAGGGACTTCGTCTCAATCTCCTTTCATTGAGGCATATTTCGTTTTATACACAACGTTATTTAATACGGTGTATAAACCCTTTGACTTTTACTTTTATACAAAAGGAAACTTTTTATACGAAGCGTTTTACTAAATGAAAAAAAGGAATGTTTTTTTAACGTACGCGGTGACAACGACTTTTTCCGCCACCGCGAGTATTATTTGGTCTTTGGATTCCTCAACAAGCCGTAATGTTTTTAAAATAAAATAAATACCATATACTCTTTCATGTATTTTGGTATTGAAAATGTTTTTGATAAAGGATTCTATTATGTCAATATATTTATGATATATTGTGATTGAAATGTGGAAATTTTATCATTCCTTTATATTGGTTTTATGTTTTATGATTTTATATTGGTACTTGGACATTTTAACGGGTGGTTACGTTATAAACCATATGACGGGTGGTGCCGTGAATACCAGGACGAGTGGTTACGTTATAACCTCCAATGCATTGGGTATGGAAGTCGGCCGTATGGCTATTCCATTATGTATGTATGGAAATTGGCCGTATGGCTATTCCATTAAGTGATATGTGTGGAAGTCAACCGTATGGTTATTCCACTTAAGTATGTTTATTTCCCAAGTTACCTTTATATATTCTATGTGTTTTTTATATGGGTTTTATGGTAATCATTTGGTTACAAAAAGGTAAGTAATGATACTTTATTCAGTGATGATTTTTTTTACTACTTCATGAAGGTGAAGGTATTACTTTGATGTAGTATATATGGTTTACTTGATGTTTGAAAAACTAATAGTTTTCATTCTTTTTGTATCCCTTACTGAGCTTTTTATGCTCACCCCATGTTTTTTCAAAATGTTTTTCATAGGACTTAAAGTGGAATAAGGTCAAGGATGGGATCAAGGGAATGTCATGCTATCTAAAACATGGAATCTTGACATCTTTCTTTTTAAGAGTTTTTTTTATGGAAACTTAGTAGAAGTGTCTACTTTGTAATCTTTTAAGATGTAATAGTTATGTTCTAATTCTCTAAAACTCTAAACCTGAAAAGATCCTCAATGTGAATTATTCATTTAATTCAATATTAAGTAAGGTTTAAGGCTGGGGCCTTATACTTATACATTCATGAATATATATTCTTTATAGTCTCCAAGAGGTAAATCATCTCATCTAATAAAAAAGTGCATATTTGGAATATTTATCAACAATAACGCATATCACATCATTCCTTCCAGGATTCATTAGTAGTCCCATGATAATGTCAATCAAAATTTTTTCCCATTTACACGTAGGAATAATAATTGGTTTCATGAATAATATAATATTTATCCTTCATCCTTCCATTGATAATAAACTAGAAATCTTTTCACATAGCCAGTAATTTCCTACATCATATTACTCAACAAAAAATGTTCCTCTAGATTCCAATACATCTTGGTACAACCATGGTGTTCAAGGAAATTTTAAATATGTGAATCATCCCTTATTTCAATTTTATATGATTTATTCTTGGAACACATGACCTCTTTCAAAATTGTGGAATTCCAGCATCATAAAAAATCATTAAAATTTTACATCCTTCATTGTTTTAAAGTTATAACAAAAATTAACATCATAAGATAAATTGTTTTGTATATATTTGGATAAATATAGTTTCACAATTAATTTAAAAATTTAGTGTTGTCTTCTATTCCATTATAATTATCATATCCATATTTTATAAATCCGTGAAAATTGGATATATCTCAATCGCCATTTGGTAAGAACTTCAGTATATTTCCTATTTAACTCATCTGCTACCATATTTTCATTCCCTATGTTGTCGTGTCTTGAGTAACACTAATCCTTGAGTAAATTTATTCATATTAATTACATCATTTAGTTTTGTTCATAGGAATATATGTATTTAACAATCTTATGATTCGTATATATCTCACATATTTCACCATAGAGATATTACCACCATATCATCAATGCAATGATTATAACATGAAACTCATGATAAAGGGTTGGATAATTTTTTCATGAGTCCTTATATTCCTTGATAAACATGTAATAAATTTATAATTCTTTAGAAGGATGCAACCCAATCCTTTATTTGAAGAATTATTTTATATCAAAAACCCATCATTTCTTGATGGTATACTAAAAATTGGAGGACATACTAGTCCTTTCTTCAATTCATCAAAAAAAAAAATTCAAATTCTTTTTTCAATATGAATTTAAACCCTTTACATCAAAAAATTGTTAATGAGTTAGCTAATCAAGAAAACCTCTAAATAATATCAAATTGTAACCTAGAAAACCAATGTAATAATGTACCTCAGTTATGTTTGTGTATATATGGCATTATTGGGAAAATAATTCTTAATACAATGAACTATTATCCATCCTTGGAGACAATTTGGAAATGAAAATATATTTCATGAAGTCATATTTCAAAATTGATTAATTTTTTATATAACTATATACATCTAAGAGTTTCAAGAATAATCCTTAAGTGATTATAATGGTCCTCATTGTTTTTTGAATACAATAAAATATCATTAATAAACAAAAAAAATAAATTATCAAGATATTATATTAATACTTAGTTGATTAGATACATTAAAATAGAGGGTTCATGGGTAAGTCCAAATGGAATTCCTTTAAAATCATAATGTCCACACCACATTAAAAATTTTATCTTTATAAAAACATCATTATTTAATAATAATTAATGATAACTAGAATAAATCTCTATCATTGAACAATTTTTATCTTCATAAGGATGATCAAATTATTCTTCAATGTGTGGATTAGGATACTTGTTCTTTATTATAATTACAATGATTTCCCAAAAATCAACACAGAGCCTCGTGAATCCATTTTTCATCTAAATAATGTAAATAGGGGATCCCCATGGTGACACATTACGGAAAAGAAATCCCTTACCTCTCAACTCCTTTTGATGTTTCTCCAACTCTACTAATTATATAGTATTTATTCTTGGATAGTATTTGATATAGGTCATGCATTAGAAATTAAATCAATGGAAAAATAAACATCATAATCTATTGTTTTTCTAAGTAATTTCTTAGGAAATACACCAATTTATTCCTATAAATGAGTTACATTCTCAATTGAGATATTACATTTTTATCTATATTCTCATCCTCCCCATGAATTACATTAAGAATAAATATTTGAAGTTGATATTTACATGACCCAAATGAAAAAAGTCACTATTCTAAAGATAAATAAAACTATACCTTCAGCAAGAATAAGGAATTACATTTCATTATAATAAATTTTTGGTTCATACATTGATATCCAATACATACTAATGATTATATCGAATTTAAACATAGGCATGATATTAAGGTTATTAAAAAATCATTTTTATTTCACATAATGGGAACTATCTAACACATATTTTTTTCCGCGAGAATTACACTATGAGTTTTTACTAAAAAATATATTCTTAATGTGAATGGGAAAATATAATTTTTCTTATTAATCATGGAATATAAAAAAAATTTCATTGATAAAGAATCAAATAATTCCTTGAATAAATTTGTGGCATCGACTAAAGTACCTTATAGAACATTTTAGGTAACTTTTACATTAGATGTAATAATTTTATAAGATTTGAATTCTCCCCTCGATCTATTCATTGGTATATTACCCTAGAGCAGGGGACAATAGTATGCATAATTCCCAATTTATTTGTAGTTTAAGAACCTGATATCATTTTTTATTCACCTTGAAATCATGATACAAATGACCCTTGTCTCGACATTTGCAACACTCTCATTTTCTAATCTGGCATTTTCCTAGATTTTTTGTCCCACGATTCTCAAAAGATTTAACTTCCATTATTTCTCTATTTTTCTTTGATTAATTAAATATCTTATTGTTTTTATTTGAAAGATTATTCTCTTTATTTCCCTTGAATATATAGAATCAATAAAATTAATTGTCTTTTTTGGTGGAATATAACACCATTTCATTATATGAGGAAAAAGTTTGGGAAACCAGTTCCCTTCATAGATTAGACCTAAGTAATTCAAATAAAAGCTTCATCTTGTTATCTAGACTACATTAATATTTCATAGCACACCTGAATAGTGTTTTATAGGTAGACTAATATTGAAAACACCTTCTTCCTACTTTTTGTGTAAGATGATGAACTTTATCTTCATTTCAGTTATTTTTTTCACATGGGAAATATTTATTATATAATATTAAATTTAAATATATCCACACCATATGTTCAATTTCATCATCTTCCATAGTAATTTGGATTAATAACCACCACTGATCTATATCATATATAAGAAAATACACTTTCGGTATAACCATCTCTCATTCATTGAATCCCAAGGCTCAATATAACTTTTTTGGGGACATAATCTGTTGCTCAACAACAATGATATTTTTAGTCCCACTAAATGATGGGGTATTCTATCACATGATGTAATCCAGAATCGGGTAATGAAATTATGGTTTAACTGGTAACACAATTTGGGAACGGTTATTCTTCATAGCATAATTATGCTTCCCAAATATAGCCATGATCTTCCCATATCCAATACCATATGTAAGGGGATTTTATATAGGAAAATATCTTAATTTACCATAGGAAATGGATCTCTTTCATCATTTAGGAACCATCACCCAATCATCTCACACACTTACATATCTCAAAATTATCATTAATGATGAGCCATAAAATAAGATAAACTAACTGTAAAAAAATTACCAATATTATAAGGAATCCTTAAATACCATATTTTGGTTATGTTTTTTTAAAAATCTAGTAACTAAGGTTTCTACTAAACATAATCTAATAGCATATATAATAACCTCGACCCCTGTAACCTAGATTCGGTCACATTAATAGATTGGCATGAATAAAAGTAGACAAATCCCAAAGGACAAATCAGTTTAGTATTCTTATAGAACTTGATACATAAATCAAACCCTTATTATATTTGTATTTAAACATAGAAAATAATAAATGAGAGTAATTTTTATCCTTTAAATCATTTAAAAATGTCATCTTCATATATTTGGGAAACGAAATAAAATAAGGGTGATAAAAAATGATAAGTAAGTGTTACATACATTGTAAGATCACATGAATAAAAAATATATAATCAACATGTTAAAAAATTACCCAAAAAACATTATATTTAAAGAATTACTGTTCCATCATGATAATCAAAGTCTTAATAATTATATCAATTTAAATAACTATAAATTAATTTCATGTATTGAGTGACTTGAGAATAGTTTGACTCCAATATTAGGGTTCAAAATAACCAAATTAATTGTGAGATAAATTCTTAGTATTGGACACCATGATCTTATAGATAATTGTATCTATAAATTAAATACTTTTTAGAAAACATTTTAAATAGGATCGGTAATTATTATATTATTTTGGCTAACAAATTCATCTCATGAGACCTACCAATGAATCAACGAGCTGTCTATAACCAGGTGCCACCCATGTCTTGCATGTCTAATGAATTAGTCATATATCAAATAATTTATTTAATGTATAAAAAAATTTCCTTATAATAAAATATCCAAATTGAGGAAAAGATACAGGCTTATCATTATTTCCCTAATTATTCAAATAAAATTCAAAGTAATCATCATATTTATAAATTGATAAATAGTTTAGGAAATAATAATATCCATGATACATGGAATAAATATACTTAATTGAAATTTTATTTTTAATGAAATAATATCATAAATAAATAAATGGGGTTTTATATACACAATACAAAATAAATCAGTTGGTGGATATGATATATCTCTTGATGAAGTAAAAAATTGATGGTTAACCCATCACAACATTCAAATCAGTTGAATTGTATATCCCAGTATTGAATACCATTTAATGATACATTAAATTCCATGATAATAACTAAATTAATGATATTACATTTGAAATTGGAATCATATACACCTCATAAAAGAATATATCTTTATAACATCAATATAAACATCATTTAAATAAAATTTAGGTGAAGTTCATTACCAAAGGCATCCTATTTGTTTTATGTACCTTAACCTCATTTATAATTGGTTAAATAATTTTATTAATTTATTCTAGAAATTTATTTATATTTATAATATCATATATGATCATTTTAAAACATATTTCCACCAGTTCAATAAAAATATTTCAATATTTTCATTACATCAGGTAATGATTTTTTTATTCTCTCATGCATGTTTTTCAATGAAATTACATTTTCATTTTAAAGATATATCAATCCATTATCTAAAAAATTATATTAATGATATTAATATCATATTTAATAATTCAATATGTATTTTTATTTGTTATTTATTTTTCATCATGGGAAATTAATCACAATATGTTGTCCTAATGTTAGGTCGTATGTATATACGAGCGACGATATCTCTCAATTAATTTGTGAAACGGAAAGGAAGTGGATGATATATTAATTATAAAATATATAATTCAATGTAATAATAATGATATAAATTTATCATTTCCATAATTATGACATTCCAAGTGAAATGTTGATGATAAAAGAATTACACCACTGCGTGGAGAGGGTACGACGTACCTATGTACACATGGTTCTTCTATACATCGTAGGAATTATAAATGGTAGAATATTGTTCTATAATAATAATAATAATAAATTTTTCAATATATATATATATATAATATAATGTATTTATTAATTTATGATGGATACAACATATTAATGGGATGATGAAGAAGAAAGAAATTTGAATGTGTTCGTAAAGACGATTACATCTTCTACAAATGAGCCCTTCTATAACTTCACTTAATGGCCATAGGGTAGAAATTTTGAATAGAGAAGAACCTCAAGAACATAAATAAGTAAGTATTTAATAGAAATATGTTGGTTTTATATTTCTATATGGCTTAATGTAGTGATAATATGTGAAGGATTAGGTGACCTTTTGTTATTGAAGTGAGGGGCACTTTTGGGATTTCTCAAAATAAAAAAATATAACAAGACTGTTTTAAAGAAAAATGATTCCAAATAAAATATAAATTATCATTGGATGAATATTTAGATTATATGTTATCCCCTTTTAACATATTTAATATTTTTATTGTTTCTAAATAGTTTAATAAAATATTAATCTATCAAAATATCATTATTGTGAACATTGATACTATTCATTATGTTGAAGAAAAAATGTAAATAAAATAAATGATATTATAGAAAACATTATTTTTATATCTAAAAAATTTAATTCTCATAAATAGAATTCATATATGACCTAAAACATCTACAATTAGTTTAAAAATTATATCATTAATTATATTATTTAATATTTCCATTAATTGTATAATTACTGCATCAACGTTGTGTAATAATTTAAGGTAATTATTTCATGAATAAAAATTGAATGTAAAATATGATTATGTTGATAAATATTTCATATTTAAATGTAATATTTATATTTTGAATATATACTCTAGATAAAACCATATTAAAAATATTACACTTATTAAAAACAATAGTGTGACATGATCAAATTTTCTTAAAATAAAATACAATAAGGTTCATAATCCTATCCTAATGGCCCCAAATGAACATATATAGGTTTTTATAATTATAATTTGTATAATATGATTCTAATACCACTTTATATTTTTCATTATTAATTGTATATCACATCTATACATGACAACACATTTAATGTGTTATTTTGACATTATTGGACTTGTTCAAGAATTGAACAAGGATTTGGATAATCCACTTGTTATATAATAATAAAACAAGTTTCATAAAAATATTATAATAATAAAGGGAATTTAATATTTTATTCTATAAATGACTTATCTCATCCCAATCATTATTTTTAGGATACAAAGTTTTACTTTTCTAGTATTGCATAGACTCTAAGTGAATATTGTAAATGATCGTTATATTTATCATTAAATAAATTATAGAACTCATGTTATGAAATATTTTTATTTGAATAATATATTATAATATCATATAAGAGTCATTAGATAAGTCTATTAGAATTTTATATCATAATTATTTCTTTATGATATCAGAAATGATCCCATATTTTATAAAAACTATATTTTTTACTATTCATAAAAAAATATATTTTATGAAAATTGTCAATATTTCACCTTAGAATAAATTTGGGATGATTAATTTAAAAATGAATTTAATTTTATTCAATACCATTTATAAAAAATTAAAAATTTAATTATTTTTATTTTCCCACATAAGGCATAAAAAATTACTTTTTCTTTAAAACATAAATTTTAAACATAAAATGACATTACCAAAAATTGTGTATTTATTTCCTAATAATTAATAAATAAATTTTTATTGATTATTATATTATTATGTAATATATCCAATCTTATTCACACCAATAAATTTAATGGCTATGTTGTAAGGGTCGTATTTATTTAATAATATTTTGGGGTTCATTTAGGATTGGTGTTGCATACAATGTTTTATAATGAAGAGGTCAAATTTATTTTAGAATTGAAAACCACTAATATTTTTAGGGGTTATAGTAATTTTCTAGAATTTTTTTCCTCTCAATATTTTTTAATTTTTACTTTTTACTATAACTCAATGAAAATGATATTTTCACAATTTTTTAATTTATATTAAAATTCACATCAAAAGTTATTTTTCATCTATATCAATATCCATGAAGTATTTTTTATTCATTGGGGATATATTCATATGAAACCATATAATTTACCTCTCAATATTTTTTATGATGACGATAACATAAGGATGATTTTATTAAAATCATTACATTCCCATGGGATAATTAATTTATGATGAAATATTTATTCAATACATTTATTTTCTAGGGTTTTAATTAATGATATATATATATAATTCATTTAATTTAATTCGGTATATGTAAAATGAAACTATGAATGTTTTTATGATATTATGTCCCATGCATGAAAGGGTTTTATTATGTGATGCATGTGACAAGAATTATATAACCCCTTAATTCATTAGGTAAATATTGATATTTCATAAGATAATACACACTGTAATTGGTTTTAAAACTAGATTATTAATGGAAACATTCCATTATAATATTATTTGGTGTAAACATTGAATATGGAAATGATTGATGTGTTAGTGATCCAACTATAAAATGGTAGTCCAGGAAGCAAAAATTGGGTAATGAAATATTTTTCTATGTATATATTTATTCAAAAAATTTATGTGTTATGATTTTAATTTTTTTCTCATTGGTTGTGATTAGTAAATTATTATTACAAACTCTTATGATTTATTTATTCCTTTTTTCAGAATTAATTATTGCATGATTCTTGATTAAATACCATCGATTTATTGGGTATGAAATTCATAAGTTACAATCATATTATCACATTTTTTTTATTTTCATATGCTCAATTATGATCACTGATTGATATCTCATATAAGTAAACATACGTATAATAAGATCTAAACCTCTCTTATTTTTCCATTCCATTGGTCATGAAGAGATATTTTTTGTACAACATATCTATGAAGTGGATTATGTGATAAGAACTATATGGGATACATTTAAGGTATTTCATGTAATATGTGGATTATGTTTCTAGTTTTCTAGGACACTAAATAGTTTTGGATATCATGTGAGTATTGTTATGATATCTATTGAATATTCATCTAAAATTTTGTCGTATTTTTTATGTAATTTTTATATCACCTCAGATTGCCACATTATAGAACTTATGTTAAGAGTTAACATGGATTGCTTAAAATTTCCCTTTTGAGGGGATTATTGAATTAAAAAATAAATAGGATTTATAGTAAAATATTATTTTTTAATAATTACCACTCTATACAACTGAAAACATAATAAATTCATGATTATTAAATTAAATTACGATTATATAACATTCCTTAATCATTTATGACATAAATATTACGTCAATTATACATTTTTCCATAAATACTATGAAAGGACATGTTGAAATGGTTGAATGAGTAAATAAATGATATATTATAATAATAATATGAATTTTTAATATTGTTAATCTTGTTTGAAATATCATTTTTATTCATTAAATAAATTTCCAAAACCATAAATGTAAGGATATAATGAAATATGTCCAACTTTAAGGTGGTAGTATGCACATACTCATGGGTTCCATTTACATTTCTAAATGAACTGAATGTAAATAAAATGAATAATAATTTATCTTCAAAAGAATAATAATTTTGTTACTGGTATCATATTAAATTATAAAATCCATCGTTATATCCATCCACATGAGGCAGTGATGAAAAATCAAATATTCCATTCATGGAAGTGGTTTCTCACATGTACACATGAGCACAATTTTCATTTTCTATCAGATGGAATCGAGGTAAGTGATGGGTTTTCCATCAACATAATAAAATTTTATGGTAATAAGGATCTATAATTCATTATTTTAAAATTTGAATAAAATATTTTTAATATTTTTAAGAAGAAAATAATAATCATTTAATTTAGTAAATATGATTACCACTTATTTTGATATCCTCCAATAGGATTGAAAATAATTTTTTTGGAGGAGTGATTTAGGGTTATATTAGGTGATGAGAAGGTGGTATGTGATAAGTGGAGTGGTATATGATAATAAATTTGAGACAAAACTGTGCACATAGATGTATTTATAAAGGATAGATTTAGTATCCTTTCTAGGTAAAAATCGATGATTTTTTTATGATATTTAGCAATTAAGGATCAGACATGTAATTTTCAAAACTAAATCTCTCAAATAAATTGATCAATTATGGTGTTATATATTTTTTATGATCTCATGTGTCCTATTATAATATTTATATTATTTTCAAATCAATTAATAAAATATTTTATTACAATAAATATCTTTAATTTCATTTTTGGTACTATTAAATTTTTTTTGATTTTATAAACATCATTATGAAAATGAATTTATAATATGAAAACATAAATCATCACTTATTTTTCATAGCTAAATTAAAAATTCATGTAAACCAAAATTCAAGGAAACCCTATTGTAACTTCTCATGTAAGTAAGAAAAACATATTTTCAAATCTATGTATATTTATGATTTAGATAGTGTTTTAGAGGCTTAAAATGAGAATAAATCCAATCTTAAGCATAGAATACTCTAATATTTTAAAAAGATTATTTTACAGCCTTTTGATGGAAAAAAAATTTTAAATATAAATTTTTATAATTTTATAAGCTCTATTTGTCCAAATAAACTTCTTCTTTAGAATTGGGAAATTTAAATTTACATTCAATAAATTTTTTGGTATTTTTCTGACAATGTTCATTTTTTAATGAATAGTGAAAAATACAGCATTTTACTTCAAAACTGATTTTTCATCTAATTTAATTATATAGTTAGATTATCTTTTTAACTGGATTTAAAGTTTTATTAGAATATATTTTTACCATTTAATCCAATGGTGGTCATTAGAATTAATTTCACTTTGAAATTAGACATAAACAATTGCCAATATTTTGATAAATATTGTTTCTTAAAAACACGCTATTTGTTTTGACAACGGGAATTAATTCTAAATTAATTATATCAATTTCTGTGTTTGGAATTTGGTAAAATGGATTCCATATTTAGAATCAGGAGGTCCAAATTATGTAATTAATACTCTTTTGTTTTTGGACTTTATGAATAGTAACGACGACAATTATATTTATTTTTCGTGATTAAGTAATAATCTGGTAGTTAAGGGAAATAAAATAATATAAAATGACCCAAATTGGTCTAGAAATCATTTTTTGAGTCATGGAAGACCATGGGATTCCTTGTACCAACATTGGGACCCCATGGAATCACTTTAGTGTGACAGTGACCTTTTATTATATTATTTTTAAAGAAAGGAAAATATAACAAATGTACGTATCACCTAAGTAAAAAAAAATATGGTTTTGTTTATATATATTGTATCTTAGACTATAAATTTTCATTTTAAAGCTAAAAATATTTCCTACATCATGGTATTTTTTATAATTTTTATACATTAAATAAATAAATTTATTTTTGACACCATGATGATGCAGTGATTACATCCTTAATGAATGATTTAAAAGAAAATGAAAAGATAAGGTAAACTCTAAGACATAAACATGACAAAAACCTATTGTATGGGTGTTTTTAGATCCCTTATCACCTTATAATCTAAATATATCATTGTGGGACCTTTCAAATTCCGAGTATAATTTTAGAATAATGTAACATTTCAAGACATTCAAAAAGTAACCATCCTCCCTCTTATAAAAGGCCCCCACCTCTACCCCCTTACCCACACCTCTCAAGCAATTGGATCATCCTACCCCTTCTCATATTATCTATCCAAATCCATCTATTAATCCTACAAGCCTTACCTTAGGCAGAAAGCTCTTCAAGAAACCATTTTCGTTCAAACCAAGGGGAGTTACCCGATTTAAAGTTAATGCCTTCTCTTATGTCCTTTTGTTTTATTTTGCTTTCCAACCCCCTAAAACCTTTTTATTTCTTTATTTTGTAACAAAACCATAATATTAAATATACTAGTATGTTTTTATGAGTAGTATTCGAGATACTCTTACACACACCTCCATATATAGGTGAAGAACATACTGTTTCTATGGATGACAAACTATTACCTCAGGAAATGATGATTGTTCAATTATCTCCTATCGCCTCTCATGGTGGCCATTAAACTATCAGTGTATTTATATATGATATATATTAGGTTTATTTTTTCCTTATGATACTGTATTTTTCATTTATGGAATACCTTTATGATTTCCATAATGGATAAATGCGATAATTTAATTTTAGGAAGTGCGGACTACTACCCCCTCAAAGTTGTTTGAATAGTTAATGCCATGTGTGGGATGTATAAAGGATGGAGTAAATGATATTATATATGTTATTATAGTGGACTTATAATATACATTTATATAATTGTGATTAAATTCCATTAAATTTGAAATAAAAAAGAAAGTAGCGTTCAAGCGTACGTATGGCTTACCGTCTCCGTGAATGGCGCATTTCATTTCTTACCACTAAATGTTATGTAATATTATAAATGAAAGTATATATATGTTATATATGATATATATGATATCTAAATCATGAATATAATTATGGACATAGTGGATATTTTACCACATGAACAACTTGTAATTATAAGAAGTTTATTTTTGACTCATGTACCAAAGATCGACAAAACAACCATTAACAACTTAAATGATTACATAATGTTCATAACATAGTAATAATTTATATAAAAAGAATAATGAACATTGAAAAGGTTCTTATGAAATTATAAATTAACTCTAGTTTATAATTCAATCTATTTAAGAATGATTGAGTCAAGTTGGACAGGAGGTAAGGGACTTCGTCTCAATCTCCTTTCATTGAGGCATATTTTGTTTTATACACAACTTTTCTTTATATGGTGTATAAAACCATTTGTCTTTTAATTTTATTTAAAATGAATACTTTCTCCATGAAGCATTTTACTAAATGAAAAAAAGTACGTTTTTTTAACGTACGTGGTGACAACGACCTTTCATCCACCGTGAGTATTATTTGATCTTTGGATTCCTTAACAAGCCATAATGTTTTTAAAAGTAAAATAAATACCCTATACTCTTTTATGTATTTTGGTATTGAAAATATTTTTGATAATGGTTTTGATGTGTCAATTTATTGTGATTGAAATGTGGAAATGTTTTATTTCCTTTATATTTTTTTATGTCTTATGATTTTATAATGGTACTTGGACATTTGATGGGTGGTTATGTGATAAACCAAATGACGGGTGGTGCCATGAACACCAAGATGGGTGGTTACATTATAACCTCTAATTCATTGGGTATGGAAGTAAGTCGTATGGCTCTTCCATTTTGTGATATGTGTGGAAGTCGACCGTATGGTTATTCCATTTAAGTATGTTTATTTCCTAAGTTAACATTATTTGTTATGTGTTCTTTCTATTGGTTTTATGGTGATCACTTTGTTACAAAAGGGTATGAAATGATATTTTCTTCAGAGAAGAGTATTTACTACTTCATAAAGGTGAAAATTATTACTTATGATTAAGTGTTGATGATTTACTTGTTACTTTGGAAAACTAAGAGTTTTCCTTCTTTGTGTATCTTTTACTGAGATTTTTATGCTCATCCCATGTTTTTGAAATGCTTTTCACAAGATATAAAATGGAATAGGGTCAAATATGGGATCATAGAAAATTATTGCTGTCTAAAACATGGAAATAGACATGACTCAATCAAAGAGTTTTTATTTTTTTGAAAAAAATGGAAACTGAGTAGAAGTGTCTAAATTGTAACTTTTGAGATGTAATAGTTATGGCCTAATTCTCTAAAACTCTAAACCTGAAAATATCCTCAATGTTAATTATTCCTTTAATTATAGATTAATTAATGTTTTAATGCTGGTTCATTATAATTGGTATCAATGGTCGGTTTAGACAACTATAGGTGTCAGGATATTGTTAAATTCATGTCCACCAATTAATTTATTGTATGATTGAAATGATATAGCATTTAAAAAATACCATGTAGCTTCTCCTAAGATATTTCTACGATCAGAATAGCTTTCCGCAGAGGAAAGAGGGTAGCTATGTTGGGAAAACATCATGAGGAAAACACCCTTCAAAATCAACAACTTGAGATGGTCAGAATTGGAACTGAACAGTTTGTTACGGTGATGGAATCGTTAACTCAGGCTATAAATGGTGGTGGTATCCATACATGAGAACAGCCAGATCAACCATAGAGGGACATGTTAGTAGTGGAGAATTTCATGAGGCAACATTCCCTATCATTTAGAGGATCATCTGACCATGTGCTAGAAGATGGGTAGATTAAAGCACTGGAGAATATTTCTGATTTCATGGGGTGTTCAGAACATCAAAAGGTTAGTCTCTCTATTTACCGTTTTGAAGGTGAAGCTGATCAGTGGTGGTCGATTGTGAAAAATATCAGGGATAGTGAGGATATTTATGATCTTCACTGTGATGAATTCAATCATATGTTTCTTGAGAAATATTTTCTTATGGTGGTTCGTCTTAGGATGGAAAAATAGTTCCTAGAATTGAGGTTGGAGGATGACTCAGTGGCTGCTTATAAAGAAATGTTCACTCGACTGGAAAGGTATACACCAAATTTCATACAAGAACTTGATAGTAAAATCAACCATTTTTACTTAGGGTTAAAGTCAATGTATTGAAGGTCTTTAGATTCTCGCGAGTTCAAAATTCATGAAAAACTTTTTCGATTTTCAGTGAAGGTGGAAATGGATTTTGTCAATGATAAACATTTCTTTGAAAAACAACAGAATAAGAGGTCCAATTGGCAGGAAAAGGGAAATAATTTATCAAATAATCCTGGAGGTAAGAAAAAAAATTTCAATCATTTGAGAAGTTTTGTAAAATGAATCATGGAGAATGTTTATCCAAGTCTTGAAAGTGCTTCTGGTGTGGTATTTCAGGTCATATTGCTCGTAACTGTATGGAAAATGATCAAGCTGGCAATGAAAAGCTAGCAGTAAGATGTTTTAAGTGTAATGAAATGGGACATTATGAAAATGATTGTCTAACTAAAAACTCTACTGAGGGAAAGAATCTATAATACAAGAAAAAAAGGGGTGGTAAAATCCTTTTGAACTACTTCGACAGATGTTTGGCCATCGAATGAAGTAGTATTAGGTACACTGTTTTTTTGTTATGATTATGCCAATGTGTTGTTTTATTCAGGGTCTACACATTATTTCATTTCTAAGAATTTCTCTAGTAAATTGGGAATTCCATATCAAGATATGAATCCTACACTTATGGTAAAAACACTCGGAGGAAATGTTGAGAGAAAAAGAAATCATAAGAAACTTTCTATCCTTGTGTACGAAAAGAATCTACCTGAAAACCTTATAGTTTTGCCTATAGTAGAGCTGTTATTTTGGGAATAGATTGGCTTTCTGTTCATCATGATAAGATTGACTGTAGAGCTAAAGAGGCTTATTTTCAGAAAAATTTTCAATTTTTTTACAACAATGAATGCTTCATTTTGATAACAAATCCAGAATATGAGAAAATATTAAACAAAGGAAATGAATTTTACCTTGCTCATATTTTTGAAAACAAAGGGACTTCTTAGATTAATGATGTTCTAGTGGTAAATGAGTATCTTAATGTTTTTTATTGATGAGTTTCATAGTATTATACCTGATGGAGAAGTTGAATTTATTGTTGACTTAGATCCGGATTCTAAGGAAATTTCAAAACCCCCTCATCGAATGGATCAAGTTGAACTTTTAGAGTTAAATAATAAATTAAAGGAGTTATTAGATAAAGGTTTCATTCGACCTAGAACATCGCCATGGGGTGATCTTGTCTTGTTTGTTAAAAATAACGATTGATCAATGATACTTTGCATTGATTATAGAGCATTGAATAACATCACTGTTAAGAGAAAGTATCTTTTGCCTCATATTGATGATTTGTTTGATTAGCTACATGGAGCTCAATATTTTTCAAAGATTGACTTGAATTCGGGGTACCATTACTTGAAATTAAAAGAATCAGATGTTATGAAGACCACGTTTCATACTAGATATAGCCGTTATGAATTTGTAGTTATGCCTTTTGGGTTAAATAATGCACCTACTGTATTCATGGACCTTATGAATAGAATTTTCCATGATTTCTTGGATAAGTTTGTGGTTGTTTTCATTGATGATATTTTGGTGTTTTTAAAAAGAAAAGAGGAGCATGAAATTCATTTAAGGGTTATCTTTCAATCCTTAAAAGAAAATAAAATTTATGGAAAATTCAGCTAGTGTGAGTTTTGGTTACAAAAATTTCTTTCCTTGGTCACATCATTTCAAAAAGTGGCATATATGTTGATCCTGCTAAAACAATAGTTGTTGAAGAATGGCCATGACCTACAAATATAATTGAGATCCGTTGTTTTCATGGTTTGGCAGGTTATTACTTGAGGTTTGTAGAGAATTTTTCACGGTTTTCTAGTACAATGACTATGTTAAATCGAAAAGGTATTAAGTTCATTTGGAAAAAAGAATGTGATGATTGTTTTGAGGAATTGAAAAGAAGATTGATGAATGCTCCAGTTTTGTAACTTCCTTTCAGAAAAGGTGAGTTTGATATCTATAGTGATGCTTCGTTGAAAGGACATGGTTGTTTCCTAATGCAAAATGATCAGGTAATTTCTTATGTATCACATCAGTTGAAAACTCATGAGTTAAGTTACCCTACACATGATTTGGTTTTAGATGCTGTTGTTTTTGCTTTAAAAGTTTGGAGGCATCATTTGTATGGATTAAAGTGTGAAATATATACCGATCACAAAATATTAAAGTATATATTTTCTCCGAATTAATTCAACATGAGATAGAGGAGATGGATGGAATTAATCAAGGATTATGATTGTACAATTCATTACCATCCGATAAAATCAAATAAAGTGGTTGATGTTTTGATTCGAAAAAGTAATGCTTCATTAACCAAGATACTTGTGGAACGAGATCCTTTGGTTTTTGATTTTATGAACTTTGGAATAGAAGTTTTTGGTGTAAGAAGTTCTTATTTTTTGTTTCAGGTGTTAGTGAGATCATCTATATCAGACAGAATTAAGAAAGCATAGAAAAAAGACAGTGGTTTGTAGAAAAAGTTAGAGCTAGTTTAGAAGGGTAAGTTTCCTGAATTTAACATTGATAATGTTTGTGTTTTGTGGTTTGGTAAGAGATTATGTGTGCCTTGTGATTCACAGTTGAAGAATAAGTTGTTATGTGAGGCTAATAGATCCCCATTCTCAGTTAATCCTGGCAGTACTAAGATGAACATATATCTGTGGGAGTGTTACTGGTTGGATGGAATGAAAAGAGATATTTCTGATTTTACAGTGATGTGTTTGACTTGTCAACAAGTTAAAGCAGAGCTACAGTTTCCGAAAGAGATGCTTCATCCTTTACCAGTTCCATAGTGGAAATGATATAATATATCCATGGACTTCATTGTGGGATTACCAAAGACACCTCGAGGTAATAATGCAATCTGGGTTATTGTTAATCAATTGACTAAATCTACTCATTTCCTTCCTATTCAAGATATTTTCTCTCTAGATCAACTATCTCGGTTGTATGTTAAAGAGATAGTCAAGTTACATGGAGTTCCCCTCTCCATTATATTTGATCATGATCCCAGGTTTTCTTGTAACTTTTGGAAAGGCCATCAAAAGTCATTGGGTATTGAATTAAATTTTAGTACAACTTTTCATCCTCAATCAGATAGGCAGTCAAAACGAACAATTCAGACCTTGGAGGATATGTTATGTGCTTGCACGATTCATTTCTTAGGAATTTTGGACCAACAACATTCTTTGGTTGAGTTTTATTATAATAACATATTTCATTCCACTATATAGATGGGTCCGTTTAAGGAATTATATGGGAAGCGGTGTCGAACTCCAGCATTTTGGGATGAAGTAGGTGAAAGGAAGCTGATGGGACTAGAATTGTTGGAAGAGATAGAAGCAAAAGTATAGTTGATTCAGAAGCACATGAGAATAGCATTGAGTATGGAGAGAAGTTATGCAGATAATAGGAGGGAGGATCTTTCTTTTGAGGTAGGGGATTATGTTTTTCTCAAAGTTTTCCCATGGAAAAGTGTGATGCCCTTTGGTATGAAGGGAAAGTTGAGTCTGAGTTTCATTGGACCTTATGAAATCATAGAGAACGTTGTATTAGTTTCATACCAATTGGATTTACCTCCAATTTTTTCACAGGTAAAAAATGTTCTTCATGTTTCAATGTTAAGGATGTGCATGCCAGATCCTTCTCATGTTTTGAGTCTAGAGGTAGTTCAGTTGAAAGAGAATTTATCATATGGGGAACAACTGGTCCAGATTCATGACCACAGGGGGAAAGTGTTGAAGAATAAGGTGATTCATCAAGTAAAGGTTCTATGGAAAAACCATATAGTTGAAGAGGCAACATGGGAATCTGAAAATGCAATGAAGGATAAATACCCCCACTTATTCGATAAGTAAATAAATTGCGGGGACACACTTTCATAAAGGAGGAAGGATGTAACATCCAATGTATGTAAATAATAATATATTTTCATATCTATGTCTATTTATGAATTATATAGTGTTTTAGAGGCTTAAAATGAGAATAAATGCAATATTAAACATCGAATACTCTAATATTTCTAAAAGATTGGTTTACAGCCTTTTGATGGAAAACCATTTTTAAATTTAACTTCTGATCATTTTATAATATCTATTCGTAAAAATAAACATATTCTTTATAATTGGGACATTGAAACTTATTTTTAATAAATTTTTGGTATTTTTCTGACAATGTTCATTTTTTAATGAATAGTGAAAAATACTGCATTTTACTTCAAAACTGCTTTTTCATCTAATTTAATTATATGGTAAGACTATCTTTTTAATTGGGTTTAAAGTGTAATTAGAATATATTTTTACCATTTAATTCAATGGTGGTCATTATTATTAATTTTATTTTGACATTTGACATAAAAAATTGTCAAGCTTTTGATAAATATTGTTTCTTAAAAACACACTATTTGTTTTGAAAATGGGAATTATTTTTAAATTAATTACTGCAATATCTGTGTTTGGGATTTGGTAAAATGGATTCCATATTTGTAATAAAAAGTACCAAATTATGTAATTAAGACTCTTGTTTTTTGACATTATGAATTGTAACAGCGGCAATTATCTTTAATTATCGTGATTAATTAGTAATCAGGTAGTTAAGGGTAATAAAATAATATCATAATAATATAAATTGACCACAAATTGTGTCAAAATCCTTTTTCTGAGTCATGTTCGACCATGGGATTCCTTGTGCCATCTTTGGTACCCCACGGAATCACTTTAGTGTGATAGTGACCTTTTATTATATTATTTTTAAAGAAAAGAAAATATAACAAATGTACGTATCACCTAAGTAAAACAATTTTGTGTTTGTTTATATAAATTGTATCTTAGACTATAAATTTTAATTTTAAAGCCAAAATGATTTCCTACATCATGGTTTTTTTATAATTTTTAGACATTAAATAAATAAATTTATTGTTGACACCATGATGATGTAGTGATTACCTCCTTAATGAATGATTTAAAAAAATGAAAAGATATGGTAAACTCTAAGACATTAACATGTAAAAAACATATTGGATGGGTGTATTTATAGCCTTTATCACCTTATCCTCTAAATATATCATTGTGGGACCTTTCAAATTCCGAGTATAATTTTATAATAAAGTAACATTTCAAGACTTTCCAAAAGTGACCCTCCTCCCTCTTATAAAAGGCCCCCACCACTACCCCCTTAACCACATCTCTCAAGCCATTTGGTCATCCAAAACCTACTAATATTATCTCTCCACATCCCTCTCTTCATCCTACAAGCATTACCTTAGGCATAAGTCTCTTCAAGAAACAATTTCAGTGCAAACCAAGGGGAGTTACACGATATAAAGGTAATGTCTCCTCTTATGTCCTTTTGTTTTATTTTCCTTCTCCAACCCCCTAAACTCTTTTTATTACTTTATTTTGTAAAAAAAGTATATTAAATATTCTAGGATGTTTTTATGAGATGTATTCAAGCAACACTTACACACACCACCATCTAATGGGTGAAGAACATACTGTTTTTGTGGATGGAAAACTACTGCCTCACGAAACGATGATTGTTCAATTATCTCCTACCGCCTCTCATGGTGGCCATTATGATGTAACTGTATTTATATATGATATATTTTCTTATGTTTTCCTTATTCCTCTATATCATTCATCTATGGCATACCTTTATGATTTCCATAATGGATAAACACGATAATATCATTTTTGAAGTGCGGACTACTGCCCCCTCAAAGTGATTTGAATCGTTAATGTCATGTGTGGGACGTATAAAGGATAGAGTTAATGATATTATATATGATATTATACTGGAATTATAATATTCCTTTCTATAATTATGATTTAATTCCATTAAATACGTAATAGAAATGAAAGTAGTGTTCATGCGTACGTACGAAAAGGTTCTTAAGAAAACATAAATTCACTCTAGTTTATTATTCATGATATTAAAGAACGATCGGGTCAAGTCGTACATGAGGTAAGAAACTTCGTCTCAATCTCTTTTCATTGAGGAATATTTTTTTTTATACACAACTTTCTTTTATACAGTGCATAAACCCCTTTGATGTTAACTTTTATTCAAAAAGAATCTTTTCTCCATGAAGCGTTTTACTAAATGACAAAAAGTATGTTTCTTTTTAACCAATGCGGTGACAACGACCTTTCCACCGCCGCGAGTATTATTTTAACTTTGGCTTCCTTAACAAGCTATAATTATTTTAAAGGGAAAATAAATTCCATATACACTTTTATTTATTTTGGTATTGAAAATGGTTTTGATAATGGATTTGATATGAATAAAATTGGGAAATGTTTTCATTCCTTTATATTTTTTTGTATGTGTTATGATTTAATAATGGTAATTGGACATTTGACGGGTGGTTACATGATAAACCAAATGACGGGTGGTGCCATGAAAACCAGGACGGGTGTTTACAATATAACCTCTAATGCATTGGGTATGGAAGTCAGTCGTATGGCTATTCCATTTAGTGATATGTGTGGAATTCAACTGTATGGATATTCCATTTATGTATGTTTATGTCCCAAGTTACCTTTTTTATGATATGCGTTCTTTATATGGGTTTATGGTGATATTTTGGTTTAAAAAGTATAAGAAATGATATTTTATTCAGTGAAGAGTATTTACTACTTCATAAAGGTGAAAATTATTACTTATGATGATGTATTCATGATTTACTTGTTGTTTTGAGAAACTAAATTTTTTCATTCTTTGTGTATCCCTTATTGAGCTTTTTATGCTCATCCCATGTTTGTGAAATGTTTTTCACAAGACATAAAGTGGAATAGGGTCAAATATGGGATCATGGAAAAGTCTTACTATCTAAAACATGGAACTAGACAGAAATCATTCAAAGAGATTTTTTTTGAAAAAATCGAAACTCATTAGAAGTGTCTACTTTGTAACTTTTTAGATTTAATAGTTATGGCCTAATTCTCTAAAAATCTAAACCTGGAAAGATCCTCAATGTGGATTATTCATTTAATTCAATATTACGTAATTTTTTAAGATTGGGTTATTATACCTACCACCTTTAATTTGTTTAAAATAATTTATATGAATATTATACTCTATGTACAAGTGTTGTGTAGACGCTGTATAAAAATATTCAATAATTGTAATATTATATATAATTAAAAATAATTTATGAAAATATATAAATTTTACTAATAATTAATATAATTAAGTTAACAGTCTATAATGTATTTTTGTCCTAATCATTTTTATGATATTGTATTTAGTGGGAGTTATTGACAATTTTCTTAATTTAAATAATTGAATTTAAAAGCAATGTAATAATCAATTAATGTGATGCAACCTGGAAAGAACATTTGGATATTGGATATTTTATGGGATACATTCACTTATACAATAAATTTTATACTAGGTTTTGTGATATTAATGGACTTATATGTTCTTTTAACCCCCTTATTAACACTGTTAACTCACATCGTAGTGATTAATTTTTATTACATTTACTATTGTTTATGAACAAAAAAGGATGTGGAGATTATTAAAAAAATAATATGAAGATATAAAAGACGGAATTAAATTTTAAATATTCAATTTATAGTGTGGTAAAAAATCATTTTAATATAACCACACAATACACAATGGAAAAACTATTTTTATACAACGATCCATTTTATTCATAAAAATGAATTTACACAAAAATCATGCATAGAATCTATCTCCATGACATTTATTAGTTTATAAAGACTAAAAATAGGTTTATTGGACTATAAAACAATTCCATAACCAAGTATTACTTTTTAATTAGATAAATTTATAAAATGGACAAAATTATTCTTTTATTAGAGTAAGATATTATATAGGATAGATATGGGTTTCGAAATAATTTTTAATTCAAAATGTATTATTTTCAATATTTGAAATATATTTGGTCTATAAAAAGTTCTAATAAACTTTTTATCCATTATTTTATTATGATTATGTCACAAAAGGTAAACAATTTGTAAAAATTTATTTTCACTATTATCCCAAAACTGAACCATCTAAGAAAATTATAAAAATATCACCCAAATTAAACCCTGAGACGATTGATTTAAAAAAGAAGTTATCATTACAAATTTAGAATTCTAAAATAAATAAATATATCTTTTAAATGAAAAACATATAAATAAAAATTTCATTTCTACAAAAAGAACCTTTTATACATTATGTCTTCTTAATAAATTCTATTTTACTTTATAATTTTAATAATTTTAATATACACACTAAAATAGTGAAATATTACATACTATGATTATCATATTTTTAAAGTGATCAATTTTATTTTTCATTATGAAATATATTTCATATTAAAAATAATTCATTGAAAAATATACTTTTTAACATTTAATATTAATAATTATTTATCTTCTTAAATGTAAACATTTTTTTAGTTATTATATGATTTATAACTCAAAAATATTTCCTAATAGTGTTCTTCAAATGTGTTAAGGATAATTTTATGTTAGTGTTTTTTGATACATAAACTATCAATAATTGTATTAATTGAGTGAAAATAAATTCTAAATGATTAGTGTTTTACATGTGGTAGAGAGTAATGTTTTGATAGAAAATGTTAGTGTTGAAGCAATAATGTAATATGGTAATTAAAAGTAAAATTTCTAGGAGTTACAGTATCATAGTTCATTGAAATATGAAGGGATTTCTGCCAATTAGTTGACAACGAAGTACTTATAAGAGCTCAAGATTTATTATAATATGATTCATTTCGGAAAAAATAATTAGATCAAGATGGCCATTAGTTATTACCTGATGATTCCCATCAGTGGTGGTTCATGTTACATTGTGATCTTGTAGATTTTAAGGAATACTGGAATTATTTTTTATATAATATTAAATAATATTTTCTCTCATTGACAATAAAGTAATCATTAAATGAGTAACTCTCTCGTTCGTAAGAGAGCAACATTATGCTGCTGATTAGCGACCAATTCATGAATATTATATTATATTCCATCAAAATTTTATCATATAAGGAAGCCAATGTGTGGAATTTTGAAGGTGGGTTATGTCCCATAATTTACTATAACACCACACCATTGACGTTACCTATGTTTCTGGAAATGCTAGATAAGGTTGAGGTGATTGGTAATATACATGTATTATCTGGGTTATCTCCAGGGTGAATTAATTAGAATATCCCATTGAGAAGATATGGAGATATAGGTTCTTAGATATCAGGATGGAAAATGTTTTTTCCATTACAGAGTTGATATCCACTCACATTAGGAATCGTTAGAGTTGAAGGATCTCTGGATTCTACTATGACATTTTTCCCCCATATCATTTTATTGTGGAGTCTATAATTATCGATGGTTATAGTTCCCGATTGTTATTGTTATGAAAAAAGATTTTATTTATTATCTTCAAGTGTAACATTAGTAGCGGTTTCCTCTATTGAATTATTAGTATTATGGATAGTTTCCATCGACGAGAGTAGGATTGATGGAGTTATTATAGGATATTCTCATGTTATACCCTATCCACTAGGAAATAGGACAATTTATAGTCCTGTAGATCATCATTAGTATGGTAATTAATCTATAGGATTAACATATGGTTCGCTACCTAACATAGAGATTCTAACACCATGTTTTCTAAAGATCATTATTGATATCATATTCCTATCATTTACATTCAATTTTACATTGTTTGATTTGATATACTAGAAATACATCATAACTCCTACCTTATTTTAAACTATGGGGCTCGATCTTGAGAGGCATTGAGTTACATTGGTGATTTCTTCAACAGTTATAGGATAATATTTTATACTTGATGAGCATCAATGTTGTGAGTTGATTATGGGGTAACATCAGTCACTAGAGGATTTATTATTCTTCTAAAAGAAACAATAGGATTTGGTTTATTACATTGATTTGTTATACTATTTTCATGATTTTATAAACTTGTTATATAGGATTATTTATTTCGAGGAAATGGAAGGATAATTTATTGGGTTTATAGGTGAAAAAGATCAGTGAATGGGTAATAAATTTGTAAGGGACACTATTTTTGGACAACACCATTGTTATATTACTAGGTCATCGAAGTTATTAGGGATGTTTGGAGGAGTTATAGAGGATAGATATGGGGTTTTCCAAATTTATTTCTATCACAATGTATTAATGGGTGTGGTGTTAGATTTATTGAATGATTTTCATTGTTGGCTGATTGATGGGTGTTTTGAAACCTATTTGTATGCCTTAGCATGTGGTAAGATTTTTAGGATTTTTTTGGTTTTTGGGTTTTCCATGATGAAATAAATATTTTAAGGATATCATTTAGGGATATATATTGATGTTTAGATCCCCAATATAATATGGGTGACATAAAATTTTAGAGGATCACATTTTTTGGTTGTGGCAACACATATATGATGAGTTATTCGGTGTGGTTGTGTTGAGGGCCACCATGTGAGGGAATTTAGAGACCCCAATTCTCAATTTTATGGGAATAGGGTATTTTTAGTCATCCTTATCGGATAAAGGTGTGAGAAAATTCCGAATGCATATAGAGTATTAGCACCTGTGTGCATGGTGAGGTCAAGAACAAAGAAAAGGAATCAAATAAATGGATGAGACCACATTCTATTTTTCATAAGTCAAGTTGAAATAGTGATGTAATTTGTTATTAATCATGGTGCATACTAATATTAGATGTCTAGATGGTAGAAATTCTATGTCAATGTTTTTAGTGAATGGAATGGTGTTTTCTAAATGGTTATGTTTCACATTTAGAATGCACATGATTTGGGGTGATATATAGTTTTGAACACTGTTAAAACATGATCTCTCATTGATTGTTGGTACTATGGAAGTAATGAGATTCACTATTCAATTTTTGAGGATTTTTAGGCTTCGGCTGGAAATATAGGGTCTATCCATCCATGCATAAGATTCCTACATCTTATATTGAACTATAGATTACCCCAAGTCTTATTACTACTTTCTATCAACATCCTTGAGAGTCTAAACATGTTAGATCATCATAAAAGAATTTTATTTGTAAATTTGACTCTCCTCAGCTTTATGATATGTTCAATATTTTCAAAGGGTTTATTATGGAGAAATTGCACTATTTCAGGATTATTTATGAAAAAGTCATGAAATTGGATTACTGTGGTTAGGTTCTATTGGTGTTTCCTCCACTGGCTATTGATCCAATATTATTCATTCATGCTCAGAGAATATTAAACATTTAATAGAGGTAGATGATTCATTACTTTTATTGATATTTATGTGAATGTGTTAATGTTTCATGCTTTTTTACTTTGGGTAACATTGAAAAAATCCTCTATGATTATAATTTCATATTTTACGGAATAAAGTGTTAAAATTAGGTCATTGAGAACACATGTGACTTTTTCATGTTGTTATTGCCTCTTGATTTTCAATATTGAGTGTTATCTATTTGTTTTGATGTTGTTTTTTACGTTGATTAATATACGATGAATTTAATAATCATGAAAAATTAAGAATTCCATAATGGTAATGATTATAGAATGTATATTGATTATCATTCTTACCTATATTTTATGAAATGCGAAATTATTTCATAAATTAGGTCTGTGGTTTATATCTATCTATTAAACATCATTGATTATATGAATATTATTTTTATTAAACCAATTAATAATTAATTTATTTATTAAATATGGTATTTTAGTGTTTGTTTAACGAATATAAATTTTAGGGGATCGTCAAGCCACACCAGGTATTTAAATGGCCTGAATTCCTTTCTGATATATGCTTTGTTGAAACATAAATGTGTTGAGATAAAATTATTTTTTATTATATTTTTTTCTCTCTTTCATGGTTGATCATTGATTTATTTTTTTATAACCTGGTATGGTTGGTAAATCATATGAACAATGGCCTTGAATTTTTAATGATCTATTGTTGACTTGATATTTATGAAGAAGTGAGGGAATGTGTTTTCGGAAATAATGTTTGGATGAAACTAGGGTGGTTAGAATATGTTGTCATACAACTATGATTAGGTTTATTCCTATTTATTTATTTTAAATGCTAGGCTTTTTGGAAGTTTCTTGATTCATAATTCTTTATGTGGTTGAATCGATGCACAACATATGAATCTTTGTTTGTGGTAGCATATGATAATTCGAATAATAACGATATATTATGGAATTATATATCAATTAATAATTAACCAAAAGTTCATGGTGTTTTAATAAAATAATTGTAAAATGAATTATATTGTTGAGATCCATGAGATGGATGTAATTAAATTATTAAACACCATGGGTGTTGAATATGGATTTATAGTAATATTTATGAAAGCATTTAGGATTGTGATGAGATGAAATGATTAACCTATAATTAATGATGGGATGATAAATTATGTGTAAATTAATAGAGAATGAAATGAATGAAAGGAAATTGTAAATTACTAAATGTATGAAGATTAAAATTTCTAATATTCATGATTTCATGGAATCTATTTACTAAATAATTATATTTGTAGCCAGATGTCCAATGAGATGATAACTATAGTTCAAATCTAAGCCTAGTATATTTACCATAGTGTGGCTGTGTGTGATAAAATATTGTTTTATTTCATATTCTTCACCTCCGAAGTTGGTAGGGAAACCAACACCTAAATGTTTTATGCAGTTTTTCCCCTAACAACTAGGATTGAGATAGAGTAAATGGAGTAATTACCCCTCTACAATTCTATAAATTAAATTGTAGTATATTATGTGGTCATAAACGAGTTACAGAGACTTAATGTATAGGGTATGGACTCCCACGGGCTATTATGGATCTTTATATTATTACACATTTATGTATGGACTATAAAGGATTGAGGGTAAAAAATATATTTAAATAAAGGAATGGTTTAAATGGATTCCCATAGGTTTACATGCACGTGATAAAGTGTATTGAGGTATAATTTCTAATACATGACATTTAGGGTATTCCAAACATCTACTTGGTTACGAGATGAGATGAGGATGAGGTTTTGGTGAGCTAAATGGGAGGAAGGATGGTTTTGATATCATTCAAATTATTTGGAATGATGAATTATGATAGTGGTGAACACATAATTTGATCTATTAGTAATGGGAGTAAAGCACCATGGGAAAAGTGTAAATGGGGTACATTTTATCCATATATATGTTTTGGTATAGATATTATTACTTTAATGAGTTACATAGTGAGAAATATTTGGTGTGGATGAGAAACCGATTTACCTATATAGGTGATATGTAGTCTCATTATTTATTTACTATGTTTTAGTATTATTCTTTCACATTAATCAAAATATGTTATATGGAGGATCTTATTATGTATAACTATATACTCAAAATAAGTATACCCACAGATACATGTTGGTGATTGAGATTGACATTTATATCGTGGGGAGGTTGTTTAGGAGATATCAAATCTTGTGTTCCCTATCTATATGTTTCTTTTTGTATATTTTATGTATTTTTAGTTTTGTATGACAGTACATGCCAACATTTTGATTATTTCAATATTTATTCATGGATATTATTGTTGGTATCTATTCTTCTATCGTATATATTAATTTTACATATATAGGGTAATGCCCCAATTTTTTTTACATACCCATATTAATAGTTTCGAACATGTGGACAATTGGAGGAAGGATTTAGATTTCATTTCCCCATATTCCTTTCAATCCCAGGAGGTGTAATAGTGGAGGGGAGGTTGTGACATGGTGGTGTTAAGGATTATGGTTTTTATATAAGATTGAGTTTCAATATGGGAATTACTTTGTATTACAAGTGTTGGTTGGGAAACCATGTAAGTGGGACACAATAAGTGATGTAAAAAATTATGTCTGGTTAGTGAATAGGTGTTTAGGAACCCTCATATTAAAAATAAAGGTCTATTATTTTTAATTAAGTTTGTTATGTGAAGGGATGTTTCATGAATGGTTAATACATTGGTAAGTATCACACATCATTATTTCTGGTTCTTATGTTTTAATAGGGTAATAAATGAGAAAGATATTCAAATTGAATTAATTAATTAACATTATCTATTCTATATTACGATTTTATGGATTATATTACATATTTCATTTCTATGTAATCTTTCTAGATCAATATCCCTATTAGGTTTTTGAGTAATTCTTTCAAAAGGATGTTCTAATGGATCACCATAATATATAGGTCAATCAAGAAGGCCCTTGGAGGATGAAACTCCATGAATTCCACTTCTAGGGTTTACAAAATAATGAGAGATCCATTTTAGATTAGGACATGAAGGATACTTTAGCATAGGTGGGGATTAAATATAGTTTGGTATGTTATTACAAGGATAAAATGGATTAATTTACTATGATGATGTTGTATGGGGATGTTAGTAGTGGTGGATCATATTCATTCATGAGAAAAAAGATTCAATAGTTATATGATAGAAGTTCTGAGAATAGTTTCAAGCAATCTATCTTTATTCAATTATGAAGGAAGATATTAATCACTCAATTCATTCCCATTTTCTAGGCATTCCCAATGTCTTTGAGTTCTATATCCAATATAATAACTTCCTGCATTGTGATTCCTATGAACAACAAAACAATAAGGCAGAGTCAAAAAATTTGTAGGAGATTTTTTTTTAGTATCTAATTTCAAGTGAAACAATTAATATTGATAATGTATATTGAGGTTCTGGATGTTAGACCCAATTTGAGTATTGGGTGTATTTGTTCAATAGATTATGCATGGTTGATGTTTAGAAATGGTAGAGGTTTGGTTTCTAGACAAACCCCATTAGACTAATAAGGAAGATGCACCAGACTCAGAAATTTGGATTCAGAACACAAAAGGGATCACAAAACATCAAAACTAGGACATCAAAATGAGGCATTGGACTCAACACATTAGAACAAGTTCAAATATTCAATCCTTCGGAATGAGAATAGGTTGGGAAGACTGATGGTGCAAGAAGACAATACCAAGGATGTCATAGAAACATTCTAATGTAAATCTGATGATGCTTTACTAATCACGATGTTCATATAAATCATTAAGAATTCATGATACAATTTTGAGTTTGTGGAAGAGAGGAGAATATGATGTAATATATTATCATATTTTCTCATAAGTAAGAGGAATGCCGAACATAGAATGATATAGATCATCAGTATGAGAATCATCAGTGTGACAACATCAGATTTCTAGAAGAGTGATCATGTTTTATAAAATATATCACTATCGACAAAAATAAATCATAATGGATTATGAAACTAATTAATGGTATTTTGATGGTACCCTATGTTTAATTTATGTAGAGTAATATGAAATGAAACATGTTAATGAAATTTTGATTTTTTTATAACGATTATCCATCCGATTGAACTAGAGACTGATCCATCAGAAGTATACTAACACTGATAAAGTCTTTCTATGTTTGTCATCATCAGACGTAGGATTAATGCAATATGTAATTAAAGAAAAGGATAAATATTTTAATGATATTTAATATTTATTATTGTTTCCAATGTATTTTTGAATTAGGTTTTCATAGATGAATAACGTTATCAATATTTTAAACACTTTTTTTTTGAAAAAAACATTTGTATATGAAAACAGTCAATTTTTTCAAGATTCCATAGTTATGGTACATCATTGGTTAGGCATGTTTATTCATCATAATGAATAATTAGGCTAAATAATAAAACTAAAGAAATGCTAGAAAACTGGATTATGTATGATGTTTTGAGAAGATTAAAGAAGATCTGAGAGGCTCTTAGATGTATTTTGAAGAGTTAAAGAAAGAAACCATGAAGACATAAATGAATGAGAAATTAGAGATATATGAAATTTCATTGAGTAGGATATTGAATTGGATTTCATTCATTTTCCATTCCGGGGTGCCTATAAAATGAGAGATAATTAGATTCATAGGTCGTCAGAAAACATGATTTTTTCTCCAGTGTGGGGAGCTGAAACCAAAATACTATTGATATGTATTGAGATCCTGATAAAAAATATTGTTTCAGGTTGAGTCTAAGGAAGATCCATCGAATTAATGTTCAATGTGATCATCATATCATGTTCCATTAGATGATGTTTCATCAGAGTAGGTGCATCTGAGTGATTTCATTGAAGTATGTTCCATCAGATCAATGTCCCTCAGAGCCGGCCACATCAGACCATTCCCCAACTAATATAGGAATTTAGAGCGTCCATTTTAGTTTGAATCAATTAAGGAAGAATGTTAAAAAGGAATGTCATACTAAGAAGAATCATATGGACACCATAATATAGAGGTTACTATATGGAGATAGATTAGACTAACGTTTTTAGGGAAGTTTATGGAACATACTTTTGGGAAGATGTTTCAAGGCCAAATTTTTTTGGGGGAACTTTCTGTGTTCATGAAGAATTTATGCAGGAAATGATTGATTCATCATAATTTCAATGTAATCAACGAACATTTTTAAGTGTATTAGAAAATAATAAGTAAAGTGATGCCTTTAGCTATTGATAGTTATTGGTAACTAAAATGGATTATATTTTACTGGGGTTTATGACCAGCTGTAGGAAAGTGGATGCTGAAAAGGATAGTTTCAGGTATTATGAACTGTAGAAGGAATGTTTCTACTAAGATTTTAGGATTTTTCATTACTTTTTCCTTCATATTCTACCTTGATGATAATGAAATAATCCATTTTCATTGGGTATCCAACATGTAATAGAGTAGTTCATTGTACAGATCCTTGTAAAAATAATTTGATTCCTTCTCTTTATACTATTTCATATGAAACGTATGTTTGATAATTTATATTTGAGTGGATATTAACCTTAACATGTTTCAAAGGATATGAATGTATACTAAATAAATTAATAAAATTTATTATATAAAAAATATTAACAACTTATTCACCCCCACCCCGTAAGGGGTCTTGATCATTTTGGGATCAATAGTCGGTATTGGAGATTTGGATCCCTATAGAAGATCCATATATGAGAATGGATAAATTATATTCAGTGAAAAATATTGATGTTCATATTTTTATTGGGATTAACTATCACAGTTGGATGTATATGATTTTACTATATGTCATTTAACATAGAATTAATGATAGAGATGCAAAAATATTGATATTTACGCCCATAAATGAAATTTCTATGATAGCTGACGATAGGATAATTATAGATGATGAAGAAAAAAAATTGAATACTTTTCCAATGGATCTCCTCGATGATGTTTATGTAGTGATTATAGGGTTATCAGCCACTAAAAAATGGTGGATATGATGAGAAGTATCCATGAAGGGAATGAGAAAGTTAAGGACTCCATATTAAAAATCTAGTTAACTAGATTTGAGGAAATAAAAATGGGTAATGTTGAATGTATTTATAGCTACATTACAAGGTAATATTATACTGAAAGTAATATCATAATCTTTGGTGAGAAGTTGGAAGATTATAAAATTGTTAATAACCATATGAAAAACATTCTAGATATATTTTCCCAAAGTCTCATCATTAGAATATCATAATTATTTATCCATGGAATAACTTCTGAATATCCATTGTGGAATACGAAATGAGAAAATATACTTCTTTTAGGAAAATTTGGGTTACTAAAATTCCTTTCAAAGAATTGTTAAAAGTGAAAAAATATAAATATTTTAAATAAGAATAAATTTATTTGTAATCATATGATGAATCTATATACATCAACCCAATTGTATCCCTCTATTTCATAAAATAATGTATGGGAAAATAGAAAAATAAAATAAAATGTTGGAGTAGTTAAGGAAAAAAAATTCAAAAATTTTCAAATGAAGAATGTTGAAGAGTATGAGTCCATAGTGGATAGTAAAAATACATAAAAAAAAAATTGGTTGAAACATATATAATCTATATCCTTATGAAAAGACGAATAAATTTTATTTTGTGCATAATAAAGAAGGATGATTCCTCATCAAATATTGAATCAGATCATCAACTTAAGTTCATTTATGAAGTTAGAAATAGAATTAATTATTTATTTTCTGATGATAAAAATAAAGAAACTACCAAAATGGAATGGATTCTTTAAGAGAATCTATAGAATTAAATTTCGTAGAACATTACACTCAAGAAATAAAGAATAATATTGTTGAAAGATGATGAAAGAACACCCATTTTTAATAATGAACAAATGATGAAAGTGGATAAAATCATAATTTTATTAGATATCTGAATAAAAATATTGGTGAGGATGAAAGAAAATGTAAAATCTATCTGGATATATCATTTATAAATGAGAACCTCAACATGAAATAATCTATACATTTTAAAGAAAATATGGGGAAAAAGTAGAAGATAGTTCAATATTAAATGACAACAGATATTCTGAAAATTAGTATGTAAGGGAAAATAGATGAATTATTTGAAAAAAAAATCAATGCTTCTTACAATAAAAAGTGATACGAGAATGATTAGAGATAACATCTCCAAGGGAGATGATGTTAACGGTGATACTTCTAATGAAGCTGAAAATAAATCTTTACAAAAGAAATTTTGTGAGAGATCATCATTCACAAGGAAATATTTGAATATTAATGAAATTATTCTCTATATAAACATTTCCAATGATTTTTGGAGAAACAACAAAAATAATGTTTGGAAAGAATTTACAATTATTCTAAAATATCATGATTCCTATGTCAATGTTGTTTTTTTGGAGTTTTTGGACACAATTATTATTCATGCTATTATTACGTGTCTCTACCATAAAACATGAATGAATCAAGGGAGATATATGATGAACAAATAAGATCAAATTTTTAGAAAATATTTATGGAAATGGGAAAAATAAAAATCATAAGGTGAACAGTGTTTAAGCCTCAACAAAGAAAAATGAGAAGATAATGAATGTTGAGTATGTTAAAAAATAGAGAAAAATAAGAATGGTGAGTTTGAAAAAATTGTGTGGTTAGTTATCTTTCTAGAACAAGCTGAAATGTCTAGAAAGTTAGACCAATCACAAAATTTTGATGAAGAAAAGAAAAATAAAAAGGTTACTGAAGATGTTAGAAAAGATGAAGAAAAGATATCCAAAGAGTGTCGCTTCATAATTCTGAAAAGATACAAGATATGTTATAAAAAAGGGCATGTTACCAAATATTGATTGAAAACCCTTCTTCAACAAGATGAATGAATTAATTATTTTTAACAAAATAATGGTAACCAGAACACTAATGAAGATGAAAATAAAATGACTTCCTTATCAGGTAAAACTATTGATAAAAAACTTATTACACAATCTAAGAAGGATGTATAGAAGGAATAAAATAAATCTCTTAAAAAATATATGAGTAATGAGAAAATTTCAAGACAAGGAGAGGACTCTCAGTACGATAGATACTTCTAAGAATATACTGAGGTTCCTCCTTATTCCCAAAATATCTATATATTTTTACTAACATGAATGAAATTGAAGGAGTTGAAATTTGAAGCTGATGTTATTGAGTCTCATACTATTCATAAAAATAAAAATTATGATGTTAGAAAATATTCAATCCTTAATTTTTTGGTTTATATACCTAAACATTATGATATATTTGTTGATATTGTATCATTATATTATTAACTTAACAAATATTCTCATGAATTTCAATATATGTGAGAATACTGAAAGAATAATGTTAATCGATTACGTGAAGGTTTTTTATGGACAACATTGTTAACCTTAATTATATACTATTATTTCATAAACTAGTTTTCCCATGTATAAGTTTTTTTTATTTAAAGGATATTTTTAAGAAACTCATGTTATACTTATGTTATCCTAATGAATAACATCAGGACATTGAGATGAAGATTTTCAATCATTTTAAATGACACAATTTTTCAATAAAGGGTTGAACCTATAATGATGTTCCATTTTAATTTGATTATCAATAAGGGGATGGGAATTTGAATGAAATATGAGAGATATATGTAATAAAGGGAGAAAGATAATAATGAGAATATTTCATGGAAAAGAAATGTATGAAGGGTGATATGAAAATGCGAGAAAATAAAACAACATGTTGTATTGTTTTTATATAGTTGTTTACAAAAAATATAAAGTGGGATATTGTTAGTTACATGTTGAGATTTCATAATATATGTTGTTAATAAATTAATCATGGTTCATGTTGTGAAATGTTGTATTTTTGTTTTCCAGACACACCGCATTAGACTAACATTGAAGATTCACCAGACTAAAAAAATTGGTATCACAACACAAAAGGAAACAAAGAACATAAAAACCAGGCCATAAAAATAAGAAATTAGACTCATCCCCTTGAAATGAGTTAACAGATTCTGGTCATATGAATGATGATAGGTTGGAAATATAGTAGGTACTGAAAGACATAATCTTTCCAATGTAAATATTATAATTATTTAATGATCATGATGTTCACATTAATCCAAAAGAAGTCATGATATAAGATTTTTTTTTAGGAGAATACGATGTGAGAGTACTCCAACTACTACTCATCAATATGAGGAAAAACAGAAATAGAAGGAGGTAGACCATCAGTATGAGAATCATCATTGTGAGAATTTAAAAAGTATGGATAACTTATCTTGGTATTGTAATGAAATCCATACTGATACTGATACAACATAACGGATTATAAAACCACTTCATTTTATATTGTTGCTAACCATTGTGTATCAGATGTTGAGTTATATCAAATGAATAATTTTTTATACTGATTCAATTATTGAAAATGATGATCTATCAGAATAAAGAAGTGGCCAATCCAGGAGACGCATTCTAATACCAATAATGTCATCAGATTATGAAATTAACCTGAAAAAGATTATCAATCTGAGGAATTGAGGAATAGTAAATGTGCATTAAATAAATTGCACATATGTTCCTACTACCAATGTATTATTTATGGAGGGTTCAATTTATATAGAATGTTCTCAATATTTTAATATGTTTTTTAGGAGATATGAAGCATATATTTGAGAATATATTTAGTGTTTACATGAGTCCATTATTATGGGTCATCATTTGTTTTTCAGATACATTCATCATAATGAATATTCTGACTGAGGAAAAAGACTTAGGAAATGACAGAAAACATGAATATATCTGATGTTTTGAGATGATTATATATGATTCCAAAAGCTTCCATAATTTTTGATAAGTCTTGAAGAATTAAATTATTATGCCATAAATGAATTTGAAATTCAGATTTTATAAATTTTTATTGAGTTGAATGTGGAATTGGTTTTTTCACATTTTCAATTATGTGGTGCCCATAAATTGAGACAATAGTTCATTAATATTTTTTCAGAAAAAATAATTTATTCACAATTTCTAAGAGATTAAACTGTGATAAACTTTTTAGGTGTTGAGATTCTGATCCAATTTTGGGTTTCAGGTTGAATTTATGGATAATATATCAGTTTTAGGTTCTTTATAATCATTAGGGAATGCACCATCAAGTAACATTTCATCAGAGCATGTCCAATGGATCAATTTCATCCAAATATGTTCAACCAGATCTAGATCCCTCGTGGTGAGCCCTCTAGGATAAAGCCCCATCATATGGAGGAATTTTCCTCCTTGGTTTGAGATTTTACTCAATTTAAAATGTAAGAATAATAAGAGAATTGTAGTGATGCCAATAGAATCGAGACAATGGGACAGAAGTTTTTGGATGGAGGAAGATCAAACTGACTATTACTGAGGATGTCTTCTGGACCGAGTTTATAGAAGAATTTTCAAATTGAAAATTTTCTTTAGACATTTATTGCAGTTTCATAATATTATATGAAATAATAGTTGGTTTCGTCTTACTTGTAGAGGAAGTAATGAAATTTCTAATGTGGATCAGAATGGAATAAAGAAAGTGAAATGTGTAACATTAAATACATCAATGTTACTTAAAATGATTTTATATTTGCAAGGGTGTATAACTAGTTGTGGTAATGTGGAAACTGAAAAGGATATTTTGGGGTTATATCTAACCATAGTAGGAAATATTCTAATAGGATTGTAGAGTTGTTCACTTCTTATGAATTTGTTTTTTAGAATTAATATAATGAAATAATTTATATTGGTCTGACTATCCCACATGTTATAGAGTGGATCTTTGCACTGATCCATATAAATATCATGCACCACGTTACATTTACATATATTTCATATAAAAGGTAAGGTTGAAATGTTATATTTAGTGGATCATAATGTTAAAAAGTTTCAGATGATAATAAAGTTCACTACAGATGTTAAGATACTATCTTATAAAATAAAAAGGAATCATGGAATCTCCCCCTCCCCACTCATAGTTGTATCGATCCTATGTGGAACCAACACTGAATAGGTTAGAGATCATCTTGAAGATTTCATATGGAAAATAATTATATTTAGTAGGGATTCATAAAGATTCCACATGGTAAAAAATCTTAATCATTAATCATTAGTTTACTGGATAGAATAATTTATAGATAGTGATTTAGTTCTGATCACCTTGTTCTCAATTTATCAATAGATATTAGTTCTCAAACCCCTTTCAATAGGTCTATTGTCATTTTTTATACATGTGGTGTTAATTTCCATAAAAATATAGAGTGTTAGAAATTTCATGTAATTCAACATTGAGGTTGAGGCCATCATTAGGCTCAGAAACTACAATAATATCTTTCGAGGTAAAAACATCCGGATAGTGCTCCAGTATATGAATAACATATAGGGGTTTGGGAGGGCATATGATACACCATAATTTCATTTATCCATAGGTGAAGGGAGAAGATTGTGTCTTGGAGGTTTTTATCATCTATTCCAGTGAGGGTATAGAGAAATATTTTGTCAGATACATACCATAGCATATCGCGTGTTAGGAAACACATATATTGTCTGAGGAACTATATTCTAGCTTTCTATTTGATTTTTTGACATGTTTGATCCTGAAGGTATGAAATCCTTAATTTAACACTCCATAATCAATCATTTGGGACATGATATGAAGTGAATACCAATAACCATAGTGTTGACGATAATATTTTCACGTTTGGAAATCATGTATGATTTGTTCAATGATTATGGGACGATTATGAGAGAGCATCAGTGTTGAATATACTTCAAATATTTGTTGATACAATAATAAAACGGAATTCTAAATATAAATTAGTTATATTCAATGTAGTGTATCTTGGATTAATTCAGAAGTAATATTATATTCTATGGCATTGATGGAAAGAAAAAAATATTTTTAATGAGTGAGACCATCAAATGAGTCAGAGGTATAATTAGTCCTTAATTTTCATGATCTTTGAGACAATATGGATTTTAGTATAAGTCCAATCAGTGTGGTTTCATAGGGCTTTCTAGGGGTAACCTAATGTCCTTCCAAAATAGGTTTATATGCTACCGCATTTATATGAGATCAACATATGGATAGATCTCATGTTATGTGAACATCCCATATCAATGTCTCTATATAGTATGGAATCTTTTGAGTTGTGGGAGAATCAAATTCATATTGATGATATCTTGTATTGAAAATACATTCTCCCTAGTATTTTAATTTAGGGTGATCCATTTATATTAGTAAAGAAACCATATGGTATTATATATAATTCTATAATTTAGTATCAGCTAAAAAAGAGAACAAGAAAAGATCCACTATCCTTTATAATATATTGATGATTAATTAAATTTTTTTAAAGGGGATAACTAGTTCTCAAATATTGATTTCTTTTCATGATATCATCATAAGGGAGGGAAGGATGAGAATATCCTAAAAACTAATTTTAAATATCATCATTAGAATTGTGTGTTCTTTATAATATTGTTTTGTTTTTAAAATTCATTAGCCACATTCATTGGACTGATCAATATGATGTCATTTTTGTATCTATATTAGTTATTGGTGATGTCTATTAATGAAATACTTGTTTCTTCTACATATGTGGATTATCATGTATTGAATATTCATTGTGTTTTATGATTCATTCATCATGAAGAGATATTTTGGATGTTTTTGATGTGTCATTTCTTTCCCCATGATATTTCATTCATGGGACATGATATGAATCAACATGGTGATGTGTTGTATCCATCAATGATTGTGGTTATTATTTCTTTGGATCCCCAAAATAATGTTTTATATATTCAATGATTCATTGGTCTTTCGGATTTATATAATAGTTTTTTATTAATATCTCCTATATTCCTACTCATAATGCCTTGACTATAAAGGATCGAACATCCATTAATACTGAAAAGTTCCATGTTTCACTTAAGTATTTGATGGATAAGTGAAATAGTTATCTAGTTCATCAGTTTCTATAGGGGTGCATTGTGTTTGAGTTTTATTATGATGTTTATGTATTTGGTTGGGTTGATTTATATTATAAAAGATGGTGGTTATCTCTTATGGGTGTTTATATTTATGGTCTCATTAATGTAACCATTCCACCCATAATATTGAGCTTAATGTGGTCATTTTTCTATGATGTTGTGGTGGAATTAACTCATTGGTTATCGCTATTTTTTCTTCACATATGATAAGAGTTTGAGTTGTCTGTTTTCATAATGTGATGTTAATCTGTGGTAGTGATGATGGATGTAATTATTGTATATGTATAACATCATGATTTCTAATGCAATGGGAAAAGGGAATGTTTAGGATGATTATATGATAATGATTCCACCCAGTGATGTTGTGTGAGTGTTTGTGGATGTTTTATGGGTGTTGGAGGTGTTTTCAATGATACACCTTGATACAAGAGTAGTTTAAGGTATAAGATGTTTTTATCATATGAAATTGTTTTCATATTTGGAATATTAATGGGACATGTACCCACTAGGTGATTTTAATATAGATATATGGGGAATTTGAGTGATTTATAGTGATTCACTTGATATATATTCTGATTATGGTCAATATATGGTTTTATTTAGGGGGGGGGGCTTTATTCATATAATTATTTATTTTTTTATTATTCATGTGTTACACAATTTTCATGTGGTAGTAAATCTTGTTGTGGATAAGATGTTTCATGGAATTAGTGAACAATTTTGGTGTTCAACTATGAGGAAATATATTTAAAAAAATATCCCTCAAATTTGGGTTTTTAATATATTTTATTTCTGAGAAACATTTTCTTAGTGACATTCTTGAGTTTCCTAATGTTCCTTAATGTATGTGAGTGGACATATCGATGGAATTCATCATTGGGATTTCTAGATATATGTGATGAGTTTATTATATAATATAGATAATGAACTTCTTGAAAAATTTATCTCCCTTTATAGTGATTATGTAGTTGAGCTTGGCAGAGGTTGATTCAATCTAGTATCTATACGTAGTGAGTAGGATTCAAGGAATTCGAAATAAGAATTTTAATAATCAATATCCTTGTTTCACCTTCAAGGATTTGAGAGGTATATATCAGACCATTTTATCTCAGATATTCCATAGAACTAACATTCATCTACAAACTAATGATTAGACATAACAGACAATTCAGACTCTAGGGGACATGTTTTGCACCTGAATTATAGATTTTTGAGGTTCATCGGTGAGTCACCTACCCATTGTGGTGTTTTGTTAAAAAAATTATTATAACTACAATATTGGTATAGATCATTTTAAACCATTGTATAGCTGACCATTCCTTAATTTATAATATTGGTCTAAGCTTGACGTGTCATCTATTTTTCTTAAAGAACTGGAGAGAAGCTCAACATAGAATGAACAAGTTCTAAAAAAGAGAATTAAATAAATTCATGTCATTAAAATTCATATGTTGGTCATAAGATGATGGACCTAGAGTTTAATGTGGCTGGTCATGTTTTCTTGAAGGAATCTCCTCAATATTGTTAAAAATGGTTTGTCTATTAGAGTATAATTTTTCCATATTTTATTGTAACATTTATAGTGTTTCCATGTTTTTAGTATTTGAATATATCTTAACACATCCCCTTTAGATAATATGAATTTATTATGAATATTATGTGTGGCATCATCATTAGTACCTACGAATATTCAAAAGACATTGATTGGGGAGATGTTGATATCAGATATTTTGTAAAAATTGATGAACGACCAATTGGGAACCAATGCCATTGGGGTAATGAGTTTTTTGGGAAAGATATACCATTTTTTCATGACATGTGGTGCAATGATGGAATAAATGAGAGTAATTGGGAGTGAGATTCATGGAACATGCTAAATTTCAAAAGTTATATAGAAATTTCAATCCTTCATTGGGATTCATTATATGAATTTTTCTAATTTTATGAGATGGTTGATGTTTCAGAGTTTTTTCCTTTTACCACATGTCGTGTAGGTAGTGTATCATCATAATGAGATCCTTGGGTGGTATGTCATGGTGGGGGGAACGGGTTGATTCAACCCATTTCCATTCATTCTTAGGTTTTTCAATTCAATTGAATGATAATTTTTTAGTGTAATATTATGTAAGGTATAATATTTTTAGACCAAACCATATTTTTAAATCAATTAGTGGTTTTGAGAGAATGTTTGGAGGTATTATAGATTATAGAGAATTGTTTTCACCATCTTGAGTGTAGCCACACCGTAACAGTTTGTATGGTGCTAGATATTCTGAGTGATTTTTATTTGTGGGTTAATTATGGATGTATGATGCATGTTTAGATTCATGATAATGGTGTTTTACATTTTCATGACTATAAATTGTTGTTGGGGAACACAATGGTTAGTGAAATTTCTAGGGTGGCCATTTTTTTGATCATTTTCCATTGGGAGATCACCCTATATAAAACTATTTAATAGAAATCCCATGGAGAACAATTTTTTAGGGTGTTTTGGGGTTCTTATGAGGATGTGTTGAGCATTGAAATTCTAAAGGTCTCCCTATTGAAAATGTAGAGACCACCATGCTCTTTTTTTAGTTGTGGTGTATGTTGGGTTCTCCCTTTAAAAAATAGATTTTATTAAATGATAATGTTTAAGGTGTGTTAGTTCATAAGGGAATTTGGAGGACTATCACTTGAGCTAGGAAGAAAACATTGATATTAGGGACACCACAACATTTTTATGTGTGGTGACGTGAAATAATGGGATAATTTCTCTTATGATTGAGTTGATTAACATAATGGTTGTCTCGATAGATCAAACACCTTGAATTATGTCATGGTGGATGGAATGGATCCAATAAAAACGATAATGTGGGTTATTCAGTATGCATCCAATTTGGTGGGATATGGTTTTTTACCTAATGGGAAAAATGGATATATATTTTACCCTAAGTACAAAAGTCGTAGTGTGATTTAATAAAGTGTGGTGGAGGATTTCCACAATTTCTCTATAAATAGAGGACTTCTATACCAATGTTTTTTGTTTTTTATTTATTTATAAAAAACAAAACAAACAATAACACTCTCACCGTGGTCTAGTGACCATCATATCTAATATTTTTATATTTATGTATCCTCTCCTCTTCTCAATATATTTCACTAATCTTCATTCATTCAATATGTTTTATGTGGAGAGGTTCATTTTATTGGATGATCATAGAGTAAGATATGATTTTGGCTTATTTTGGTAATTATTTATTGGTATTTCCTTTTTTGTTGGATGGTCATTTCTTCCTTTCGTTCCCATATTATGTTGAAATTCTAATCTGTGTAATGGATTCATTAATTATAAATTAATTTAACTAAATGTGTTAACACAACATAAATTAACACTCTGAGTAATAGTGGTATGTACCATAATAAAGACAATATGATAATTTCAATAAGAATGAATTGGAATTGGTTTATTTTAATCATATTTGATTTTGTAATGTTGATGCTTCCTCTAAATTTACAAGATATTGTACTATATATTATTTTGTTTTTTTAGAATGAAAAAATATATAAATTGCATGAAGAAAATATTTTTTATATACTTAATTTTTATTTATATATTTAAATAAAATGATTATTATTCATTCTTGAAATTGATGAAATGTTCTCGTTATGCTTAAATAATTTTTATAGTTTATTTTCATCTATAGAAATTTTTTAGTATAGGTATATTATTATTCTTGAACCTTATCATAATGAATTATAAAATTTTATATGATAAAGAAGTGGTTGTTTTCAAAATAATTTTTTTTGGGTTGAGTGAACCTTTCCTAGTATTTTAAAACCCTTGAATGTCTTGGAGTTATATCCTTAGTTTCCCCATGAGTGTGTTGTTATGAAAATATTCTTCTACACTGTATGTTTTCTCTAGGATGGTAGATCTCACATGTGTTTTGTTGATAACATGATATTTTTTTTTATATTTTTTGAATAATGGGATGGGTTGCTTGGGGTATTTTTGGTGGAATGATGGTGATGATGGCAGAATATAAAATTTTTGTGAAATGGTGTTGGGGATGACATCATGGTAGTTGGAATGAGTGGACATTTGGTTTTGATCATTAATTGATTATTACCATAAGTCATATGTACTAATGTGCGGGGATTTAATTTATAATAGGATAGGTAAAAGGTTGAATATGGTTTTCTCATAATGATAATTATATATTATTATATTATGATACTTTATTTATAAATTTAGGATGGATACAACATATTATGATTAAGTACAAGAAGAAATAGACATGAAAGAGTCTGTAAAGATGATTACCTATTCAATGAATAAGATCCTATATGATATTAAAATTTAGTAAACATATGGAATAAGTCATGTATGATTTTATAAAATTAATTTAAAACAACTATTACTTAAAAAATGTAAATTATGATTTTTAATGATTTATATGAAGATAATTTTTAGTGTGATGAAGATCCTATGAAGCACTAAAAATTCAATATTGGTATACTAAAAATAATAATTTTGATGATATAATTCTTTCATAGACCTTCCTAATAAATATTATGTATTATTTTTTATATTTATTATTATAAATGAATTTTGTATTTATATAAAATTTTGATTATCCTGATTATTTTTCAAGGCTTATACAATACCAAAAAACTAAAAATAAGACATTAAATGGGTTTTTATGATATAGATGTGTGTCATAATAAAAATTTAAAAACAAATATTGATATTTTTATGATAATAAAATTATTTTACTGATATAGATTTATAGATGTCGTTTTTGGGTCACCTGTAAAATGTTATGACCATTATAGTCTTTTAATTAATGAAAAGTCAAACATGTCACACTCTAGTTTTTAAAAAGTGTAATATTTTTAATATGGTGTTATCCAGGGGATATGTTCATCAATATATATTATTTTGAAGTATAAAATATGTTTGTACATAATTGTAATTTATTGATGAAATTTAGTCAACCAATAATTACCTTAATTTATAACACAACATTGATGTGGTAATTATTCAATTAATGGAAAAAGAAAATAAATGTTAATAAAAGTACTAAAATTTTCATAAGATAAGATATTTAAGGGTATCCATGATTTATATAGATTAAAATGGAATGATTAAAATATAATAAAATAGTTCAATTTCATTTTAATGTTTATTTAGAGGTTTTTAATGTCAATGTAATGAATAATATAAAAAATTGACAATAATGATATTTTATGGGATTAATATTTTATTGAATTATTTGAAAATATTAAATAAAGAATAGAAAAATAGGGTATAAAATTTATTACCAATTTAATTCATTATAAATTTTGATGAATTTCGATCTGGTATTATTTTATAAAATTTTAATATTTTGAGAAATTCCAAAAGATCCCAACACTTCAATTATAATAGGAAACCATTTCCTTTAATATTGTATACCACATTGAGCCATATATAATAACGAAACACTACCTATTTATCTTTAAAACATTTTTAGTTATGTTATTTATTTTATGTTCTTAAAAATTGAATACCCTACATACATTATGATAATTTATAAAGGAGTTCCATTGTAGAATAGGTAATTGTCTTTACCTATTCTTTCCAAAAAAAATCTTCTTTTACTTTCCCTTAATATAATGTATCAAACCAAAATCAATAAATAAAGTATCCTAATTATTCTGAGATCTTATTATGTTTATGATAAAACCATATTCTACCTTTTATCCATTATATGATTATTGGGTGCACTACACATGCGTGTGTACGACTTACTATCTCCATGTAGAGGTGTAATTCAATTTTCATAAATGGATTTATTCATATCTTTTTCCTATAAAACATATTCGATAAATTTGAAAACATTTTATTAAATATATAACATATAAATTTCATTAATATCATTCACCAATATTTAATTTTTTAATTTATTAATGTAAAATGTCATTTTGAACATAAAAATGATATTTCCTAAATACAAATCCATTATATTCAAGTGGTCTATATTATAATTTCCAATTAATATTCAACCAATAAATTATTTTTATAATGATTTATAAATTATAATTACTTAATTTAGTTAATCTGATACATTCCCTCCATTCCAACGACTTTGTGATATCTATCATAATAATATTATTACTATATAGTTGTCTAATAAAGCTTAGTCTTGTGTGTATCAAATGTTATTTAAGAGACACAGTATTACATAAAATAAAAGATAAACATTGTTTTGAATATAATGCAATATAATCTATGCACTGTGTGTATCCCAAATCAATCAAAGAATTTAAATAAATTTTAAAGTATCTATTACGTAAAATATTAGGGTTAACACATACATAAAATAAATATTAAGAAAATAATAATAAATAAGATATGATTATTGGTTCAGGAATAACACCACATATACTAAGACCCCCATGTGGAAGCTTGTCAATGAATCATGTACTTATTGAACAAAAATATGGAATTAAGAAAATACTAATTTACCAATAACTGAGTCCTCAAAATTTATTGAATTTATAGATCCCCCCAGCCATAAGAATTTCATTTTCTTACTAATTTTAAGAGTGAGTGTATTTCTGTATAGTGTGGGTGTATGGATAATTGTAATGATGTTTAGTAATATTTCCATAGCTACCACCACTAGGGGGATTCCAACACCCCCATTGATTATTTTTTCAAATTTCAGGACATAGTGTTAATTTCATTTTAATAAACATTATATATAATCATAAACACATTATAATGTCTCAAAATATTAGAATCTAAAACCAACCTAAAATCAAGATATTTTTCCTCCGAAATAGATATATAAAATGTAAAATAGAAAAAAATATTTAATATAAATTGATGAATTGAAGTATATGAAATGTACATAGATCTATATTAAAATTTAATCCCATATAAAATCATATGTGTCGCATTCAAATAATCTCCAACAATGAAGTATATCTATGTAATAATATATAGGGATATTGATCTCTTATATTTAAATACAACTCCTATGTGACACTATTAATTTAACATTAATTCCAAAATAAAATATCCAAATGAATTAATCGACCCCACAATACCTTCTTATATTGATACAATATTTCCATTAATATATCTAAAAAGGAAAATTACTCCTTTATTTTCAAGATACCCCGAATCATAATTAAATATTTATCATGTACATACTTATATAATTAGAAATATAAAATAGAGGGTTAGAACCCCACAACTGAGGTTGATGGTAAATATTTCATGAAACCATTAAAACATTAGATAATATCTCATATCACTCAAAAAAAGATAGGTTATACCCAAAAAAATATATTTCTAATTTCACGGAAAATAATTTCATAGAAACTAATCTCCCACATCAAACACCATATATTATCAATTAAGATAAATATAAAACAATAGTATATCATTATCCTATCATTAAATAATTGAGCATGCATTGAGTTGTATTTAATTTTCTTATTCATAACCATAATTATAATTCCAAATTCATCCTAACATAATTAAAACCCACTATACCACCTGTAAGATCTCCTATATAGTCAGATTACAATATAGTATGATAAATTTTCATATAGAAAAAGTGAAGCTGAATTAATTTCACACAATATTTATAAAATTTTAGACCATGTGCATGAATATAATAATTTAAAAATAATCAGTTTAGTTATAAAAAACATCACTAAAGTGGATTTGAAAATAAATCATCATTATAACAACCTCTTGATGAGTGAAAATTTGATCCATCTTTATACCCCATTGCCCAAATCCACATTAAATGTTATTCTAAAAATAAAAAATGTTATATATATATAATAATAAATAAATAAAAAATAGCATTTTAAATGACTATGAAATTTTGTAATTATTCTTCCCACAATATATATCCTTTGATATAATCTCATTTAGGAAATTTACTCTAGTTTTTTACATAATTTAAATATGTCATTTTATAGAGCGAAGACCATCACATTCAAAAAATTAAATGACTCTTATGTTCTGGGACTGTTTTCCCCTACTCCTGATCTATGTTTTTTCATAGAAATTAATTCCCAAAAATATTCTAAAGGGTGGTGATAGTTACAACATACAAAAAAGAATTAAAAAATGAACATGACAAACTAAAAAAGACTTGATATTGGGATTGTCCAGAACCTTACCCACAAGAATGGCCTCGATGCTCCATCATAAGGACATAACAAAGAGGATCATCCTAGGAGATTTCATATGAGTGTGTAGGGTTGGAAACCCATAAATAACTTATTTTTACCATATAATAATATATGATTTAAATTTTATGTAAAATAATGATTTATAAGAAATATAAATATACAAATTTTTACTCCCCATGAATTTATTATGCATATTCAAATTATTATCATTACATTTGATATAGAATTAATAATAAACATTCATCTAATCTATATTTCTTCCTAACTCCTTAATCTATATCAAAATGACAAATTCAAACATTTTTATAAATGAAAAAAATAAGTTTTAATTGAAAATATTTTCATTCATAAAAATATTGTCGTGGTTAATATTTTATAAAAAACATATTTAAACCAAATGTTCAAGGTATAATATATTTCACTCTGACTAATTAATTTTTTAGACATGTACTATAATAAATTACCAATTGTTTAATATCAATTTTATGCTTCTTTATAAAAATATATTAATTTAATAATTGATTATATAATACCATATTATTCCAAATGGGTCAAGAAAACAATTTTATTACTCTTATGGTACCCCCTTCCATACATTTTCTAACTATAGTTGAATAATTATGTACACAACATTAAAATAATTCAATAGTATACATTTAAAATAAATGAACTTCGTATCCAAAATTTTTAATATCCATGGACATATGATAGCCTAATTCATAATAAAATGGATAAACATATGTAAAAAATAATATATTCAAATTATTATAATTTAATTAAATAATGATATGCAATTTAATCATTTACTATGACTATATTAAAATTAAAAAAATCTAGGAAACCAATACTAAATTCATATTAGACATTGAAATATGTCTCTAATTTAAAAAACTACATCAATGAATCACTATATCAAAAGAAAACTAGCTTAAGATATGAATCATTATTACCCAATCATCAACTGTAAGAACCCTAAAAATATCATATGGTACCACTATCATCATTATAATTAGATTATACACTTATGAACTATTAATTTTTTATCTATATGAAATTATTTTCAAACAAAATTTGTAAAAAAAATTATAATAATAAAAAATGACAACAATTTCCTAAAATTAGTACATATTATAATTTCCCTATAATGTCCATATGAGGTATTTAGAGGGACCACCTACTCTATAGAAGCATGAATATCACCAAAATAATATAGTGTCCTACCATAACATTCTAATGGGGTTGATTTATTTTTATGAAGTGTGTCAGATACTATTGGTATGGGAAATACGGTAGTATATATGCCCTCAAGAGGCAGATAGAGGGTGTTCTAGATATAGTATGTGACTTACCGGCTGAAAAAAAAACTGATGGTGTCTTGATGGAAACTAGACTATCTATCATTGATTGAAATATGTAACTAAAATGACATTCCTTAACCTTAATATCATTAATGTAAATAAAAAAATTTCATATATATTCTGGAACAATTATATCATTTTAATTTCCAAAATTAAACACTAAAACAAATATGTTTTTTTCATACCTCATTTGATTTATTTCATAAAACCACTAATACTTATATAGTTTCATTCTTAATTTATAAAACTTTTCAGGCATGGGATTGTCATTAAAGTATAACAAATATCCCAGGTAGGTCATTTGGGTATTCTTTGTTTTTGAGAAAACCCGTTATGGTTGTTTATGACCTTGAGAAATAAAGAAACCACATTAGGTTCACTTTTTGGATGAACTTAGGTTGGCTTGATGGGACCCTCGTTGGTCTCCTTATATTTTAAAAGTAAATTGGGTGACAAATTTCTTAATTATGTTTGGTAATTTATAAATTCATAGTATTTAAAATGATGTTTTATATGGACAACCAGTTATACCTTGGAATGTAAATTAGAGAATTTTGTATGGGCCTAATCATTCTGATCAGTGAAATAAATAATCATATTTTGATCCTGGTCACATCACTATGGAATGACATAGTGATAGGTTGATTATTTTCCTCTTAAGGGACTAGTTATGATAGGTATCACACTAAAATAAAAAATTTCTTACTAAATGTAGTAATTTTATGATGTTCGGGGTTTTCAGGTTCCCATATCCCTAGTGTGACTCATAAATTCTAAATGACACCCTTATTTGGATGGGTATTAATGGTATCCTTGACCCTTTTTATAGGCATGAGCATCTTATTATGCTTAGTTTTAACTGGTTAGACATGCAGAGGACATGGTCAGGCATTTTTTAGGTCTTTTGACACTTTAATCATCCTTGGTAATGGGAGAATTTTTATATTTTCTTCCAGGTTAAAGGACATATGGGGAAGTATATCTTTGGGTTAAATTCATATATGAATCACATGATCCTATGATACATAGGGATGACATCCTTAGTATAGTATTTAGATGTTGTATTTCTTCTAGAATCTCATAGTATTACTTGTTCCCATACACAGTAACCATCGAGTTATTAAATGATATAATGATCCAGTTAGGTTCGATAAAATATTTGATCCATGTGTTGTTCATTACATTCTTGTATAATATCAATAGGTGAGTGTCTTTTGTGTTAAAAGTAATAATTTTTATTCCAATGTTGGGGATGGCTTTCAAGAGACATGGGTATTGTGATATATCGGTCAGTTTGGTTTTGGATTTCTTGAAAAATTATTTAATGTATGTAAGGACTCAAAAGAGTATCATGTGTGCAGTTAATGTGAGTTTGACATTGTGAAATTATGAGCATCCAGTCTTTCTCTTGTTTCAATGAATAACACACATGTTAGGTGGGAGAATCACATTAATTTTGTTAAATAACACCCCTTTAAAGTATTAGGAGCACATCCAATGAAGACCATTGGGATATGGTTGGTTTTTATTGAATTTACATGAGGCAAAAAATTTGGAATTTTGTCAATGCATTATTGGAATAATTACTCTGAAATGGTTGAATGTGTATGAATCATTTGAGAAACACCACTGTTCTTGAATTGGATTCATCAGTTTATCTTGAGCGATCACGTGATTCCTTGGGTTTTGAAGTCTTTTGATTGGGTTGTAATTGTGTGTCATTTGTTGAAGTCGGGCTTCTTTCAGGGGGAGTTGACTACTGGTGGTTTAACTAATCTTCATTAAAGTCATGAAATATTGTTAGTATAATAATCTTAAAGGGTTGAGTTTGTCCCTTATCTCAATGTCATCCTTAAAGAACTAAGATATCCTTAGTATTACAACACTCTAATGTTTTAATGTTTTAGGATGATTAATGAACTATCTATGATTTGAGTGATGGATGCATGTTTTATTCTGAGGCATGGTCAGTCCTTAGTGATACGTGGCTTTAGGATCAGGATCGCCTTTAACAGACTCTTAGACACATGTCACATTCTTCTGAAGTGACTGCCTGGAGAAGGCCTCTCTGGGCTTAATCAATGTTTTTACATGGATTTTTGGGATTTTACCAATGTATCACTTAAAAAATTAGGTATGTAATACAAATGGATAGTTCTTTATACTCATTTTGACTGATGTATATGTTACCTAGTTATGTTATCGGTCTTGGAAGCTATGTTAAAAAAGGAAATACAAATTCAGTGGGATGAATCAATTATACACCTTTGTTTGTGGGGAGGCATGAAAATTTAAATGGATAGAAGATAGTTGATAGTGTAATGTCACTAAAATTCAGTTAAGGGATTTGGTGGAAGAGGTTGGGAAAAAATTTAGGATTCCTTGAATGATGGAATTGCAGTTTAGTTTTTGTTGTGAAGACCATCTTATCTAGGAATCATCTAGTATGGTTAGCTCAAGGTGGTTTGATTATTATCCTTATTGTTTAATGTATATGGTAGGTGAAGGACCATTTTCTACAAATCATAAGGTGGAGGCATGTACAGTTTGTGTATGTCAGGGTTTGTTATGGAAAGACAACATAATGTGGATAATGGTTTTAGTGGGTAATAATCAAATTAATTGTTTTTAAATTCACATGATATGCTTCATTATAATTCTTAGAGGAATGCATTGTATGAAAATTACAATAGTGTTGATACATTGAATTGTAATTGGCCCAATTTGTGATACAATGAATGGTGGGAAGAACCATCAAGTAGATGTTTAATGATACTACGACGTGATCATGTCCTTAGATAAATAGGCTCACCAATATTGTTGGCTAGGTATGAAATGGTATGTAGCTGACCTTGTTTTAGCATGTTCCACTTTTCTTCAGGTGTAGGTGGAACACCAGTGACCAACCAGAATTTTATAGTAGCTACCCCTTCTTAATTGGAAATGTAATTATGTCATGATGGATTTCATGAATGTTATACTGAGGTCATTATGAGGTAATGATGTTGTATGTCTAGTTTTCACCTACTAATGAATGGATCTGACATCATTCCTTTTTTGGGAGGGTTTCTTAGTTGATGAGATGAGAACACTATGTATCCATGAGGTCATATTACTATATGGGGTTCATCGTACTAGTGTTTTAGATAGGGATGATCATTTCACATCACATTTATGGTTGGGCCTTTTAGTCTCTCTGAGGTCGGTATGTCCCCCTAGTATCTGTGCTATGGTAGTATGACTATGTACATGAAAAAACATGGAATTCGTAGTCTGATACATGTTCATAGTAGAAATTTATATTATCAAACAATGTTTCCACTCCCATGGAATTTGAACTCAGGGACGAGTTCCTTCATAGTAAAATATTATAAGAAGTTTGTTTTCGACATAGGTAATGATCCTTTAAATATCAGAAAACACCCTTCTATGGACCAAAAGGGAATTGCTAATGATTTCATGAGGGTCGCAGGGTGTCCCAGGTTTATTCTTATTCCAAAACCTAGCATTTTGATAAAATGGTCTATTCACGCTGTTAAAGTAAACCATGAAAGGTGGGTGTGTGTTTTTTCTAAACCATGCAGATGGTTTTCATTTTTGGGAAAACCTGTATCACACGGTTGGCACATGTTTTCCCTAATCATACAATGCCCCACTCTTCTCCAGGTACTTGTGTAGTGATTTATCATGTTATTTAAATCTGTGCAGACAAACCATGCATAGGCTAAATTTGGGGTAATTTGACCATTTTACCCTTAATGATCTAATTAAACCTCCCTTTTTCCCTAATTCAAACTCTAGTGGAGTGATCCCCAATTTTTTCCATTTTTGATTCTTTTATATTCTTAATCTATGGATTAAGATTTATCCTTCATCTAAGATCCATTCAAGCTTCTTTTAATCATGTAGTATGTGAAACAATATATACTGAATTCTGTTTGAGTTGTTCTTCTTCTCTCTTTTCCTCGAACTATTTATCAAGGTGTGATAATTTTTATTTTTTTCTAAAACAGACATTTTCCATGCCAAATAAGAGGTTGTTACTACTGGATGATAGTCTTACAAGACAAATGTGGGTGTTCTATAACTCATCCCTCATGTTCATCAAATTTGGAATTACAACGTCGGACCCACCAATTTAATCAGGGTTCATTTTTGAAATTTTTATGAAATTATTATAATCATTAGAAGCATATGGTTATGTTCATCCCAAATATTTGAATTTTTTTAGTGGTTATGCCCACAACTCCATAAATCCCATGTTGTATGATTTGGAAATATTTTAATTTAAGTGTTTTGACATGTTTGAGTAAACATTTGGGTGTGCCTAAGCTTAATCCTTCTAAGGGTAATTATAAGGCCCCAGCCTTAAACCTTACTTAATCTTGAGATATTTCAAGAATACACCTTGAGGATCTTTTCAGGTTTAGAGTTTTAGAGAATTAGATCATAAAACACACATTACATTCCACATTTAAACCAAGTGGTTTCATTAAAGATAGTAGTCATTTTTCCCATCAATGAAAACATATTTAAAATAAAACATGGATTCTTTCTTGACACTTACTTGACATTATCATCACATCATGTACATTTCCCTTCACGTGTGAAAAACATTTCAAAAACTTGGGATGGGCATAAAAAGCTCAGTAATGGATCTAAAAATATGGAAAGGAAACATGAGTACATGCATACATAAGAATCAATGAAATCATACTCTACTCATGAAACATAAGCACTTTAACATACCTCATCAAATCATGAATAAATCATAGAAATCATAATACATAAAGGTAACTTGAGGCATTCATAACATTCTTACGTAGGGATTAACCCTCTTGGTTACGTTTGGAATACCCATCATAGTATATTCCCTAAATATCTTTGGAGAAACCATAACTTTTAATTCCTTCGCGTTACCAAATGCATTGGAGAGCTATATCTAGCTCACCCTCCCTTAGTTTATCACGGAACCACCCGTCTTCATAATAATTCCCATTAACCAAAACATAATCGTATCACATAAATCATGCATAAAGGAAACATAACATTTCCACCTTTCAATCACAAGATATCAATACAACTCATTGATATAATAACTTTATGAAAACCATTTTCAGTACCAAAATAAAAGAAAAGTAAAACATGATATTTATTTTCTTTTAAAAAGAAGGTATGGCTTGTAGAGGAAGCCAAAACTCAAATAATAGTCACGGTGGCGTAGAAGTCGTTGTCGCCGCATACGTACGACAAAAACAGTCCCTTTTTTGTTTAGTAAAACACTTCGTATAAAAAAGATTCCATTTGGATAATCTTAAGAGTCAAAGGGTTCTATACACCGTATAAATGAAGGTTTTGTATAAAACAAAATATTCCTCAATGAATGGATATTGAGACGAAGTCCCATACCTCGGGTCCGACTTGACTCGATCGTTCTTTAACCTCTTGAATAATAATCTTGAGTTAATTTCTAATTGCTGAAGAAAATTTTTCAAGTTAATTATTCCTTTTATATCACTTATTACAATGTCATTAACACTATGTAATTATTTATGTTAATAATGGTTGTTTTGTCGATCATTGGTACTTGTGTCAAAAATAAACTTCTTGTAATTACAAGTTGTTCATGGGGTAAAATATCCATTATATCCAGAATTAATTTCATGATGTATATATAATATATATCATATATATCTAGTATATACATTTATTTATAATATGACATAACATTTAGAGGTAAGAAATGAAATGCACCGTTCATGGAGATGGTAAGCCGTACATACGCATGAACGCTACTTCCATTTCTATTTCATATTTGTTGTAATTAAAAAATAATGATACATAATATTATTATAATTACAGTATGGTATCATATATAATATCATTAAATCTATCCTTTATACGTACCATATATGGTATTAACGAATCAAATCACATTGAGGGGGCAGTAGTCCGCACTTCCTAAAATGAAGATATCACGTTTACCCGTAATGGAAACCATAAAAGTTTGCCCTGAATGAAAAATACAGAAGTTTAAGGAAAAATAAACATATTATATATCATATATAAATATAGTGAAATCTTAATGGCAACCTTTGAAGGTGTTAAATGAATATTGAACAATCATCGTTTCGTGAGGAAGAAATTCACCATCCACCGAAACAGTATGTTATTTAACCATTAGATGTAGGTGTATTTAAGTGTATCTCGAATACTTCTTATAAAAACATCCTATTAAGTTGAAGATACTGTAGTTGTTACAAAAGAAATGAATAAAAAGAGTTTAGGGGGTTGGAGAAGCAAAATAAAACAAAATAACACAAGTGAAGATATTACCTTAAAATCGAGAAACTCCATTTGATTTGAGCTCAAAGGCTTCCTTGGGAACACTTATGCCCAAAGTGAGGCTTCTAAGAGTTAGAGAGGTATGTGGAGAGACAAAATGGGCAGGGTTTGGCCAAGAAAAATGCTTTGGATGTGTGTGTAAGGTGGTATAGGTGGGGGCCTTTTATAAGAGGAGAGGAGATGCACTCTTGGAAAGTAAAGAAATATTACTTTATTTTAAAATGATTTTCGGATTTAAAAGTTCCCACATTGATATAATTCGAGGATAAGGTGATAAGGGTTATAAATATACCCATACAATAGGTGTTTGACATGTGTAGGTCTTAGATATTACATTATATTTTCATTTTATTTAAATCGTTAAATAATGAGGTAATCACTGCATCATCATGGTGTCATAAGTAATTTAATTTATTTAATGTCTAAAAATTATAAAAAAATACTATGATGTAGGAAATAATTTATATTTCTAATGAATACTTATAGTCAAAAATATAACTAGTATAACCCCATTTAAAAATTGTTTTAGTAAAACAACTCATGTTTGTGACATTTTTACTTTAACATTAAATAAAAGGCATTAATGTCTCTATCTTACCCAAGTGGCTCCAGGGGGTCCCAAAAATCGACCCATGGGTTTTATGGGTTGGCCATGACACATCCAATAAGGGTAGGACATGTTTCTAGTGCATTTAATATTATTAATACATTATTCTTTCCTTAAATTATACTAATTACCTCTAATCGCGATTAAAAACTTAAAAGTTACTATTCACCAAAAAATTATTTTAATCCCACTGAACAACATTTTACATTTTAATGACAACCATGTATGTCAAATTTTTGATTTTTAAAACACAGAGGTGGTAAAATTTCATTTAAACGAAAAATCAGTTTTTTAAGTACCACTTAGTGGTTTCACTATTCATCAAAAATTTAATTTTTTCATAAAAATACCAAAACATAATTCTAAGATATATTTGATATTCTGAATTGAAAAATGATTTCTATTTTACAAAATTCAAAACATATAAGTTACATTAATAAATTTAATATTTAATTCTCGTTGTCCTGACAAATAGCGTGTTTTTATGAAACAATATATATCAAAAGATTGACACTAGTTTAAGTCCAATTTCAAAGTGAAATTAATTCCAATGACAACCATTGGATTAAATGGTAAAAACATATTCTAATTTATCTTTAAAACCAATTAAAAAGATAATCTAATCATATAATTAAATTAGATGAAAAAGCAGTTTTGATGTAAAATGCAGTATTTTTCACTATTCATTACAAAACGAACATTGTCAGAAAAATACAAAAAAGTTATCCAATGTAAATTTCAATGTCCCAATCATAAATAATAATAGTATTTTGAAAAAATATAGCTTATAAAATTGTCAAAAGATTTATTTAAAAAATGGTTTTCCCTCAAAAGGAAGTAAAATAATCTTTTAAAAATATTAGTGTATTCAATGCTTAAGAATGGATTTATTCTCATTTTAAGCCTCTAAAACACTATCTAATTCATAGATAGACATAGATAAGAATATATATTATTCATAACTTACTTGTGATGTTACATCATTCCCCCCTTTTGAAAATTGCGTCCTCGTAATTTATTTACTTATCCAATAAGTGGGGGTATTTATCCCTTATTGGATTTTCAGATTCTCATGTTGCCTCTTCAACCATGTGGTTTTTACAAAAAACCTTTACCTAATGAATCACCTTATTCTATAACACCTACTCCCTATGGTCAAGAATATGGACCGGTTGTTCCTCATAAGATAGGTTCTCTTCCAGCTGAACTACCTCTGGACTCAAAACATGAGATGGATCTGGCATGTACTTCCTTAACATTGAAACATGAAAAACATTGTGTACTTAACATAAAATCGGAGGTAATGACACACAGTATGAAACTAATCCAACTCTCTATAGAATTTCATATGGTCCAATGAACTTTGGACTCAACTTTCCTTTCATAGAAAATCGCAACACACTTTTCCACGGTGATACTTCGATAAAAACATGATCACCTACCTCAAAAGACAGATCCTTCCTCCGGTTATACGCATAACTTTTACGTCTGCTTTGAGATGTTATCATGTGTTTTTTGTATCAGGTGAAATTTTTCTTCCAACTCTTCATCTAATTCTGGTCCCATCAGCTTCCTTTCACCCACTTCATCCCAGAAATCTGGAGTTCGTCACCGCTTCTAATATAATGCCTCAATTGGTCCCATTTGTATACTGGAATTAAAACTGTTATTATAATAAAACTCAACCAAAGAATGATGTTGGTCTCAACTTCCCTGATAATCCATCGAACAAGCTCGTAGAATATCATCCAAAGTCTGGATTTTTCATTCGGACTGCCCATCTGATTGAGGATGAAAAGCTATACTAAAATTTAATTCAGTACCCAACAACTTCTGAAGGCCTTTCCAAAAGCTAGAAGTGAACATGGGATCACGATCAGATACAATGGAGAGAGGGAATCCATGTAACCTAAATATCTCTTTAAGATACAAAAAGTAAAGTTGATATAGAGAAAAAGTATATTGAATAGGAAGGAAATGAGAAGATTTAGTCAAGCAATCAACAATAACCTAGATTGCATTATTATATCGAGATGTCTTCGGTAATCCCACAAAGAATTCCATGGATATATTATCTCATTTCCACTCTGGCACTGGTAATGGATGAAGTATCCCTTTCGGTAATTGCCACTTTTCTTTAACCTGTTGACAAGTCAAACACTTCATAGTAAAATCAGCAATATCGCTTTTCATTCCGTCCCACCAGTAATACTCCCGAAGATCTTTATACATCTTAGTACTGCCAGGATGAACTGAAAATGGAGAACTATGAGCTTCATATAACAACTCAATCTTCAACTATAAATCACAAGGAACACAAAATCTCTTCCCAAATCTCAATAAAGAATCATTATCAATGTTTAATTCAGGCAACTTACCTTTCTGAGCCATATCTACCATTTTCTGCAACTCACTGTCTTGATTCTGTGCTTGCTTGATTCTGTCTGACAGAGGAGATTTCACTGATACCTAAAACAAAACAGAATGACATCCTGCACCAAAAACATCTATGCCAAAGTTCATCAAATCCTTAACCAAATGATCACGTTCTAAATGCAACATTGTTAATGAAGCATTACTTTTTCGACTCAAAGCATCAGCCACATTATTTTCTTTTCCCAGATGGTAATGAATTGTACAATCATAATTCTTGATTAATTCTAGACAACTCCACTATCTCATGTTAAATTCTTTCTGAGTGAATATATACTTTAAACTTTTGTGATCGGTATATATTTCACACTTTACTCCATACAAATGATGCCTCCAAATTTTTAAAGTGAAAACAACATCAGCTAATTCCAAATCATGTGTAGGATAATTTACCTTATGAGTTTTCAGCTGTCGTGAAGCATAAGCAATTACCTGATCATTCTGCATTAGGACGCAACCAAGTCCTTTCAATGAAGCATCACTATAGATAACAAACTCACCATTCCTGGAAGGAACTGCCAAAAATGGACCATTCACCAATCTTCTTTTCAATTCCTGAAAACAATCATCACATTCTTTTGTCCAGATATACTTAACACCCTTCCGAGTTAGCTTAGTCATTAGACTAGAGAACTGTGAAAAATTTCTAACAAACCTTCGGTAATAGTCTGCCAAACCAAGGAAACTACAGATCTCAGTTACATTTGTGGGTCTTGGCCATTCTTCAACAACCTTTGTTTTTTCAGGATCAATAGTTATCCCATCTTTAGAAACAATATGACCAAGGAAAGAAATGTTTCACAACCAAAACTCACACTTTCTGAATTTCCCATACAATTTCATTTCTTTTATGGTTTTTAAAATAACCCTTAAATGCCTTTCATGCTCCTATTTACTTTTAGAAAACACCAAAATATCATCAATGAAAACCACCACAAACTTATCCAAGAACTCATGGAAAATTCTATTCATTAAGTCCATGAATACAGCCTATGCATTGGTTATCCCAAAAGGAATTACTACAAATTCATAATTGACATATCTTGTATGGAACACAGTCTTCGTAATATATTCTTCCTTTTCCTTCAACTGATGGTACCCCGATCTCAGGTCAATCTTTGAAAAATACTGAGCTCCCTGGAGCTAATCAAACAAATCATCGATATGAGGCAAAGGATATTTGTTCTTAATAGTGATGTTATTCAAGGCTCTATAATCAATGCAAAGTATCATATAACCATCTTTCTTTTTAACAAATAAAACAGTAGCACCCCATGGTGATGTGCTAGGTCGAATGAAACCTTTCTCTAATAAATCTTGCAATTTCTCCTTAAACTCTAAAAGTTCAATTTGAGCCATTCGATAAGGGGGTTTTGAAATTGTCTTAGCATCAGGAACTAAGTCAACAGTAAATTCAACTTCCTGATCTGGTATTATTCCAGGAAACTCATCAGGAAAAACATCAGGATACTCATTTACCACCGTCACATCATTAATCTGAACAGTTCCCTTGTTTTCAACAATGTGTGGAAGGTAACATTCATTTCCATCTTTTTCATGTTTCTCAGCCTCTTGATATGTTATCAATAGAAAGGGTTCATTCTTGTACACAAACTGAATGTATTTCTGAAAATAAACTTCTTTATCTCTATAATCAATCTTAGCATGGTAAATAGAGAGCCAATCCATACCCAAGATAACATCAAACTCTACTTGAGGTAAAACAACAAGGTTCGCAAGCAGGTTCTTTCCACGGATAAGGATACGAAGATTCTTATAAATTCATTTTGCCTCAACATTTCTCCCAGGTGTTTTTACCACAAGTTCAGGAGTCATTTGTTGAGATGGTATTCCCATTTTACTAGAAAAAGTTTCATAGATGAAAGAATGTGTAGACCCCGAATCAAACAACACACTGGCATAATCTGAAAAAACAAACAAAGTACCTGATACAACTTCATTTGATGGCCCTACATCTACTGAAGTAGTTGCATAGGATTTCACCACCCCTTTCTGCTTGTAGTCTAACTATTTCCCATCACTCGAGCTCTTTTTCGGACACTCGTTTTCATAGTGACCTATCTCATTTCACTTAAAACATTTCACTAATTGTAACTCAAATTTGGTCTTACTATCACCCTAATATTTTTCAGCGCAATCGCGAGCCTTATGTACCATCTTAACGTATCGGTAGCACTTTCCAGAATTCAGAAGATATTCCCCAGCAAGAATTTTCCCACATTTATCACAAACTAGAAACTTAGTTTTCTTACCATCAGTATTTTTTGAAGAATTCTTCCCTTTCTCCTGCCACCTTGGTTTCTTCTTCTGCTGGTTGTTATAGAACACTTTATCATCGGCAAACTCCATTTCCACCTTCTCAGCACATCGAACAAGCTTCTCATAACTTTTGAACTCATGAGAAGCTAAAGCACATCAATATTTTGGAATTAATCCTGAGTAAAAATGATTGATTTTACTATCAAGGTATCAGATAAAATTTAGAGCATACCCTTGCAATCGAGTGAAAATTTCTTTATAGGAAGCCACTGAGTCTTCCTCTTGCCTCAATTCCAAGAATTGTTTTTCCATCCTAAGTCAAAAAGCCTTAGGAAAATACTTCTCAATAAACATTCCTTTGAATTCATCCCAGTCGAGAGCATCAATCTCATCAGCGTCCCTGATATTTTTAACCATCGACCACCACTGATCTGCTTCACCCTCCAAACGGTAAATAGCAATACTAACCTTTTGATTGTATGAACATCCCATGACATCTAAAATATTCTCCAGTGCTTTAATCCACCCTTCAGCTAGCATAGGGTCAGATGATCCTCGGAATGATGGGGGATGATGTGTCATGAAATGTTCCACCACTGACACATTCATCTTTGGTTGATCTGGTTGATCTCATGCATGGATACTGCCACCATTTATCGCTCGAGTCAACTGTTCCATTACTGCATAAAACTGTTTAGTTCCGATTCCGACCATCGCAGGATGCTGATTCATAAGGTTATTTCTTTTTGAATGCCTTCCTAGAACTGCTTCATTGTTTCCTATGTGGAAATCCATTCTGAACAAACATGTCTTAGATGAAGCAACATGGTAATCTTCAAATGATATATCATTTCAATTTGACCATAAAAAAAATATCGTTGGATAATCATTTAATTGTAACTCTAACTCCTAATGTTATCTAAACCGACCTCTGATACCAACTGTAAGGCCCCAGCCTTAAACTTTACTTAATCTTGAGATATTTCAAGAATACACCTTGAGGATCTATTCAGGTTTATATTTTTAGAGAATTAGATCATAAAACATGCATTACATTCATCGTTTAAACAAAGTGGTTACATAAAAGATAGTACTCATTTTTCCCGTCAACAGAAACACATTTAAAATAAAACATGGATTCTTTCTTGAAAATTCCTTGACATTATCATCACATCATATACCTTTCCCTTGACATGCGAAAAACAATTAAAAAACATGGGATGAGCATCAAAACCTCAGTAAGGGATCTAAAAATATGGAAAGGAAACATGAGTACATGTATACATAAGAATCAATGAAATCATACTCTACTCATAAAACATAATAACATTAACATACCTCATCAAATCATTAATAAATCGTAGAAATCATAAGACATAAAGGTAACTTGAGGCATTTATAAAATTCTTACGTAGGGAGTAACCCTCTTGGTTATGTTTGGAATACCCATCACAGTATGTTTCCTAAATATATTCGGAGAAACCTTAACGTTTAACTCCTTCGCATTACCCAATGCATTGGAGAGCTATATCGGGCTCACCTGCCTTTAGTTTATCACGGAACCACCCATCTTCATAATAATTCCCAAGAACCACAACATAATCGTATCACATAAAACATGGGTAAAGGAAACATAATATTTCCATCTTTCAATCACAAGATATCAATACAACACATTGATATAAAAACATTATGAAAAACATTTTCAATAGCAAAATAAAATAAAAGTAAAAAATGGTATTTATTTTTCTTTTAAAAAGAAGTTATAGCTTGTAGAGGAAGACGAAACTCAAATAATAGTCATGGCAGTAGAGAAGTTGTTATCACCGCATTTGTACGACAAAAACATTCCCTTTTGTCTTTTAGTAAAATGATTCGAATAAAAAGGATTCCTTTTGGATAAACATAAAAGTCGAAGGAGTTTATAAACTGTATAAATGAAGGTTCTGTATAAAACAAAATATGCATCAATGAATGGAGATTGAGACGAAGTCCCATACCTCGGGTCCGACTTGACGCGATCGTTCTTTAACCTCTTAAATAATTTACATGACATAATTTATAATTTCTTAAGAAACTTTTTCAAGTTCATTATTCCTTTTATATCACTTATTACCATGTCATGAACACTATGTAATTATTTAAGTTAATAATGGTCGTTTTGTCGATCGTTGGTACTTGAGTCAAAAATAATCTTCTTGTAATTACAAGTTGTTCATGGGGTAAAATATACATTATATCCAGAATTAATTTCTTTATGTAGATATCATATATATCATATATATCCAGTATATACATGTATTTATAATATTACATAACATTTAGAGGTAATAAATGAAATGGACCGTTCATGGAGATGGTAAGCCGTACGCACGCATGAACGCTACTTCCATTTCTATTTCATATCTAATTGAATTAAAACATAATGATACATTATATTATAATAATTCCAGTATGGTGTCATATATAATATCATTAAATTTATCCTTTATACGTACCACATATGGTATTAACGAATCAAATCACTTTGAGGGGGCGGTAGTCCGCACTTCCTAAAATGAAGATATCGGGTTTACCCGTAATGGAAATCATAAAGGTATGCCATGCATGAAAAAATACAGAAGATTAAGGAAAACATAAAAATATTATATATCATATATAAATATAGTGACATCTTAATGGCCACCTTTGAAGGTGTTAAAATAAAATTGAACAATCATTATTTCGTGAGGCAGAAATTCACCATCCACAGAAACAATATGTTCGTTAACCATTAGATGTAGGTTTGTGTAAGTTTAGCTCGAATCCTTCTTATAAAACCATCCTCTTATATTTAATATACTGGAGTTGTTACAAAATAAATGAATAAAAAGATTTTATGGGGTTGGAGAAGCAAAATAAAACAAAAGAACACAAGTGAAGACATTAGCTTAAAATCAGGTAACTCTTTTTGATTGGAGCTCAAAGGCTTCATTGGGAAGACTTCTGCCCAAAGTGACGCTTCTAAGAGTTAGATAGGGATGTAGAGAGACAAAATGGGTAGGGTTTGGCCGAGAAAAAGGCTTTGGAAGTGTGGGTAAGGTGGTAGAGGTGGGGGCCTTTTATAAGAGGAGAGGAGGGGCACTCTTGGAAAGTAAAGAAATGATAATTTATTTTAAAATGAATTTAGAATTTAAAAGGTCCCACATTGATATAATTCTAGTTTAAGGTGATAAGGGTTCGAAATATACCCATCCAATAGGTTTTTGACATGTGTAGGTCTTAGATTTTACATTATCTTTTCATATTATTTAAATCGTTAAATAATGAAGTAATCACTACATCATCACGGTGTCATAAATAATTAAATTTATTTAATGACTAAAAATTAAAAAAAATACTATGATGTATGAAATTTTTTTATCTTTCTAATGAATATTCATAGTCAAAAATATGACTTGTATAACACTATTTAAAAATTGTTTTAGTAAAATAACTCATGTTTGTGACATTTTTACTTTAACATTAAATAAAAGGAATTAATGTCTTTATCTTACCCATGTGGCTCCATGGGGTCCCAAAAATCAACCCATGGGTTGTCTCGTTCGGCCATGACACATCCAATAAGGGTAGGACATGTGTCTAGTTCATTTAATATTATTAAAACATTATTCTTACCTTAAATTACACTAATTACCTCTAATCGCGATTAAAAACGTAAAAGTTATTATTCAACAAAAAATTATTTTAATCCCATTGAACCACATTTTAATTTTTAATGAAAAACATGTATGTAGGATTTTTTAAATTCAAAACACAGAGGTGGTAAAATTTCATTTATACGAAAAATCAGTTTTTTAAGTACCATATAGTTCTTTCACTATTCATAAAAAATTGAAGTTTTTCAGAAAAATACCAAAAATTCATCCTAAGCTATATTTGATATTATGAATTCAAAAATGACGTCTGTTTTAAAAAATCCAAAACATATAAGTTACATTAATAAATTTAATAATTAATTCCTGATGTCATGACAAATAGCATGTTTTTATGAAACAATATATATCAAAAGATTGACACTAGTTTAAGTCCAATTTCGAAGTGAAATTAATTCCAATGACCACCATTGGATTAAATAGTAAAAATATATTCTAATTTAACTTTAAAACCAATTAAAAAGATAATCTAACCATATAATTAAATTAGATGAAAAAGCATTTTTGATGTAAAATGCAGTATTTTTCCCTATTCATTAAAAAATGAACATTGTTAGAAAAATACCAAACAAATTATCAAATTTAAATTTCAATGTCCCAATCATAAATAATAAGTTTATTTTGAAAAATATAGCTTATAAAATTGTCAAAATTTTGATTTAAAAAATGGTTTTCCATCAAAATGTAGTAAAACAATCTTTTACAAATATCAGTGTATTCAATGCTTAAGATTGGATTTATTCTCATTTTAAGCCTCTAAAACACTATCTAATTCATAGATAGACATAGATAAGAATATATATTATTCATTACTTACTTTGGATCTTACAGTAATATTTATATATTAAATGGATTGGTTTAAATTATAAATTTCATAATGGAACATACCATTTATTCTCCCCACATGTCCTACCTATGGTAAGTGATTCAACAAATAAATTAATGTATTATTGATATTGTAAAGTGTACTATGTATATTTCTTGACCTTATTATGTGTCATTAAATAAAATGTTTCATGTCTATTTCACCCCTTATCATATTTATTGATTTTAGAAATATGATCCCAGAAGATTTTAAATGAATTAATTGGATTAAATGAATTGTATCATGCTATATGGCCTTATCTCACTAATGAAATAAAAGGCTTGGACCAAAATGACTTATTGAATAATTATGACTTGATTAAAAGGATTCATGAACATTAAGCTGTGTCACCCCAATTAATGGTTATGTATTGAACCTTATGAATTATATATGAATTCATTATCAAAATAATAAGGTCCCGAGTCATGATCACCTTAGAGTTCTGAGTGAATGCCTTTCGCACTCAAGGAACCCATTCTAAATTCAAGGATACAACTTATTTAGGTAGAGACCCACCTGAAACATGACCATTATCATACATTGGATTCCTGGTATGACACCATAGGATCTATTGTGTAGTATCAAAATATACCCTGGATACTCTACGTAGATATATAATTGACAAGTATGTACCATAAATAAATCCCATCTAGCTCAATGATTGCATATCATAGTGTTACCTTGGATAAAATCCAGGGACTGGGTATGTATCTTACTGTGGAATGACATAGACTATGCTCCTTTCATTACTCATCTAACCCAATCTAGGATACAGTTATTACATAGTTTGTGACTCTTGGGGTATACATTTCCATGGTTATTTCCTTGGAACTTCATTAGTAAAAATCAATACAAGTTTTCTTGTTACATCATTGACCCTTCACTATTATTATCATGTGACATATTCAAAAAATGAAAACAAGAAAATAATTAACTAGTTAAATTTTTAGACATTATCCAATGGATAAAGTAGGTAGTTGGGTATTTATTATTAGTTCCATATTATAATTTATATATAGATTCTTTCACAATGTTACTTTTCCATTACTTGGGCCAGATGTTATAAAAACCATTGGGGGTGGCCCACTGAGATTTATCTCACAACCTCTATGGGTGACCATTGGTTCCCAAAGATGATTACAAAAATAAAAGTATTGATAAAAAGAATTAAACGACTTCAAAAACATGATTTCATTCTGTTTTGGATGGATCATGATAGTTGATGACCAAAACAATGTTCATGATTGTTGGGACAATCATTTTATTTCCTTTATAGAGAACATATTATTCCTTCCTTTAAATATATATATTTTTATAGTTTTATAGTGACATGAAATATCATCATCAATTATTCCAATTGATGAAATTAATATTATCCATGTCCATTTATTACTTTTTTCCATTTATTCTATTTACATAATTTTCTTCTGATGTTTACCTTTGTTTATATTTATCTAATGTGCTACACTCTGGAAATGAGGGCATAGTCTACCCATAGACACAGCCTAGGCCCTCACTACTAGTCATCAGCCTCTGGAATTTAGGGATATGTGCTTGATTCCATGTGGCCCACCAGAATCGGGTTATATATTTAGTTGCATATGGATCAAGGATGTCACATTTCTTCACTAAGTAGTTGTTAAAACAATATTATCCATGGAGTGAAAAATCTCAAATTATTGTATAAGACTATTTGAACACTAAAAATAGTCAATAATGTTTTATACATTCACAAAATATTTAACTCCATTCAATTATTATATTTAAACATATTAAATTTTCCCTAAATTATATATAAATCATCGTTACCCTTACATAGATCAGTTATAATCGCACACATTTCATCACAATTGAAAAAATTCATTTGGTTGATTGGATAAGCAAGGTTGATTGGTGGTATTTTTCTGATTGATCCATGAGTTATAAATATTCTTACATTATCTGTTATATTCAATATAACTATTCATATGATCAATCATCTATGGTTTTTGGTCTTCATGGTTGGTTAGATACAACGGTGTGTCAATCCAAAACATGAAGAAAAAATATTCTATCTACATATTCACTTTAATTTAATTGTGGTTGACCATTTATAGTTGCATGGTCTTCTACTGTCTGTAGAAATCATTTTTATTGTCACATGAATATTGTGTGCAATATATCTAATATATACATATATTTCATTACCCTAGCTTCATTCTCCCTCATAGTCAATCTAAGTGTACTTATAGTTGATCGGTTGTTCATCTAATCGATCTAGTATAACACAATGTTAATATGGTACGTAGAATATTATACAAAAAATACGTCAATCGTAAAATAAATAAATAATTATAATTAAAAAAATCGTATGAGATTATTAATCCAATGAATTTATGTAAACAAAATTCAACAAGTACTTACATTAAAATATTATGTAGTTCATGTATGATGTTCATGGGTTTATATCATAGGGGTTTTATTGTAATTTTTTAGATTATTTTTTTTACAGGGCTTTACATGAATATTGAAATATGTGTTTTATTATATATGGAATCAATTGTTGCGTTTTTTAATATTTAAAGGATAATGAAGGTAATTCATCCCATATGATTGATTTTAAAGTGTTAGTTCTTATCTCTAACCATTATATAATAGAGTTGTGTTTCTGGGGTTACTCTTGTATTCAATACTATACCAGATGGGGAAATAGTAGGGGAAAGTCATGAATATTTCACTCACTCAATCTATGTGGGATTATAAAATGTGAATAAATCAACTTAAATATAAGATATTGATGTTGATACAATAACTAAAATATAATTTAAAAAATCATAACAGTTATTTTTTCTTGGGTAGAGTTATAGTAAGTGTGATTGAACCAAACAAACCACCAATATGGGCTTCCGAATACTACTAAATAAGATGAAACAAAATGATACCTCCAAATCTATAATGATTATGATTAAGCATAAATATGATAGAGTTATTGTGTTTTCTTATAAAAAATAAATTATTGAAAGTCATGGATACATTATAATGGTTACTCATTACAAATGTCTTGAAATATAATTCTCTTTAATGATATAAAAAAGTATTATAAATTATTCTTTAATTTTAGAGATGATGGATAATACATTGTTAAAACCCATAGAAGAATTAAAATTGGTGACAATAAATTTAAATCAAGGAATGTTATTTTTTTCTACAGGTTGAGTAATAATATATTGAAATTCTATCAATGTTTGGACCTTGGGAATGAGATTATATTTCAAAATAATAAATTTTTCAATAGGAGGTTGAGGGAAAAAAAATCATCATGAATTTAAAGATAACAACATGAAAGATATTATAGATATTTAGTGAGAAAGAAATCATCTTCTACTACATTTAAGAAGGAGAATGTTATTTTATATGGAACAATTTTTAAATTAAAAAAAATAAATATGAATTTGTTTGATAAATATAATGTTTTGAGGAATCCATTGAAATTAAATCATGGAATACACAATGCATTTTATTTTTATTATAATGGAATGATTACAAAAATTATTCATAATAATATGAATTTCAAAACAATGTTTACTTCTAAATTGAAGCACTTATATGAATGAGGTCAGATGAGCATGGAATGAACCAATAAGAATAATAATGTTGTTAGGTATTTTTTATAAATTTACTAATAATAATTATTATCATTTTATGATTATAAAATGAAAAACTAAGATATTATATAAGTTTATAGGTTTGTTAAAAAAATTGGATAAATAATTCCCTTATCTGAAATCCACTAAAATTATTTTCTCTGTGTAGGTGAAAAAATTAATCAATTATACCACCTCATATATTAGAGGCTTTGGAAAATTAGTGATCAATAGTGATGTTACCATGTAGAGAATATTCCTTAATTATAAGAGTTTTCAATGTGGATGTTAATGAAATACATATCATTCGTTGAGACATAAGTACATAAACCTAGTCATAATACATCTAATTGGTAAATAAAAAAACTGTATAATAAAATAGATTGCACACCAATTGGAGGGTCATACATGTTAGAAGGGAAGAAGTATAATTTTATAATATCCAAAAATAAGTATGAGAGAAAAATATACGAAAACCATAGGAGGTTTTATTTCTAGATCTTTACCCATATCCAAGATTCATTTCATACCAAATCTTGTGACTTCAATATAGTGTTTTCCCTTATCCAATGATTCATCCGTGATGTCTTCCTAGTTACCAATCGTTGACCTAATAATTGAGTGAGTACATGTTAGTAGTTCACCACAGACATTGTCTAAAAGAATATCTATTTTGATATAATATAGTTCATTCCAATATATTCCATAAATAAATGATTAAAGAAATTAAATAAGTAATATGAATATACATTCAAACCTTGATATTTGTGATGACACTAGGGTAAAACAAACCTGATTCATCAAATTTCATATGTCTCAGATCATGTTATGATGACAATGATAACCATATTCACCACATGAAATTGATTAAAAAATCATTGAATTCCAAATTATCATGTGTCTTATGCAATACAAGTTCAAATAATAGCATTATCGAGCAACTAGTATCATGTGGAATCAATATATTTCAACCTATATTTCCATAGTCATGTATCTTATAGAATCAATGGTTTTCATCCCATAATTAGTTATTATATAGAATTATATTTCATAAGGAATCTTTTGATATTATAATGTAGATCTCAATAATTTTTCATCCTGTGTCTTACATAATCCATCAATCTTATCCCAACATTCACACTCATTCAAATAATCCAAAACATAATCACCCATCTAATTAAAATGTTATTAGTCTCGTTTCCATATAAAAATTATTCTATTAATTTCTATTCACAAATAAAAAGATTTCACATTCATAAGAGATCGAATCCAACATCTCATTTATAAAAGAGTGAAAAGATCATTTTTGTAATTTAACCATTCACAAGGGTTCTGTATTTTAATTATATAAAAAGAACCTAAAGAAATCCATAATAACCAATTTTTAATACCGATGGTCTATTTTCAACAATATAATACCCCTAGAGTGTCACATAAATATGAAACAAATAATACATAAGATATTCCAATGAAAAAATGGTAGCCATGGATCCAATTTAAAATCACCAATGGGAATGTCATAGTCTTCAATGAGTTTAAGACTTTTTTTATGGTATAAATGAATTAAATTTATTTTCTAGTTTAAATACATGATAAACATGAATGAAAAAAACATTCCAAATAATATGAAATAGAATAACCCTTTGTGACAGATCATTCATCAACTACCTCATGTTAGTATAGTTATACTTTTAAAGTATCATCCTACAGTTTGACAAAAATCTATAGAAATATCTAAACTATAAAACATACCTAAAATGGATCATATTATCCTCTAATGAAGAGGCCAGGCATTGAAATAGTTAAATATAAAAATGGAGGTAAGAGGATTACTAACCTCACTAAGTGATCCAATGATACTCAAATAGAAATATAAATAGATATAAAATAGGGCAGATCCTCTATCGAAAAGGATATAAAGAGGATGCCCTTAGGAATTAGTTTTTGTACATTGAAGAGGGTTTAATATAATTTTTCATAATTAATTCAGAAGGGGGGAAATTATTATGTGTCCACCTTTAAAAAAACTATACATATTCCTCTGGTTAACTGGTGGTCACCAACTGATTGTAGATTTCACAATCCAGGACACTGGTTAGTCGACAAACTTGCACCAGCTAGCCTGTTGGACTACATTAGCTTAGTTTTATCCCAAATACTACTATTAAGCTGTAAAAACCCAGAAATTTCAAGGAATTTTTTCCTTAATTTCTTTGGAATTTTTCAACTCTGTGGCTTCTTACAGCATCAGATTCCGAGCCCCGGTGTTCCTAGAATCATTTTATGAAGTTTAGCTCGGGTACGTTCAGTGAACGAATGAGCGGGTTTTTCTAACTCTTGAACTGGTGCTCGGAATCGAAATCTGAGGGCACCATTGAAACCGCAACACAGATATTTGCTTAAGAAGACCTTTTCTAGATTTGTGTTTGCTCGGAATGATTTGTTTTCTTTTGTGGATTAAGACTGGGGAGAAATAAAATTGTGCTACTAATTTTATTTATTTTAAGTGGTTAAAATCCTAAGGATGGAGGTTGGGTGGAATTAACCACCCATGTGAGGTTAATAGTTAAGTGGGGCCCACACGAGCACCCACCCCTTCAAATCCCCAAACCCCCCTCTTAAATTTGGGCAACCCCCCCCCCAAAGTTATGACCTTCCCTCCCTCTTTAATTTAATTCCAACACACCTATTCAATTAATTGAATCTCTTTAATTAATTGAATGAGGTTTTTGAATTTTCAATTGTTGGAATGTGTGAATAAATTAAAAAAAAGTGTTAATTTGTTTTTGGTTAGTTCGTTGTGTGGAGTTTGGGGAGAAAATAACCAAGGTCTTGAAGAGAATCTTCTTCCACATTGAAGAATGCGAAGAATGTCAAGACATCGATGAAGAACGCCATCACCGAAAGGGAAGACCGCCATGCTGCCTTCTCTTCTCTCCGCAGCTGGTGAAAGTTGCCTTTTTTGGAGAACGATGACGTGTCATTTTATTCATCGGTCGAACGCCGATGATGCTTGCGAAGAATCAATCCGAAACACTGACTTCCATTACACCGTCTTCGGTGACACCGTTGTTCTGCGAAGACCATCATTCGACAACTCCATGAGGTAGGGGTTTGGATTTTTTTTGTTTATTCTTTTTCCATCCAACGATAAAATTTTGGGCCACCTGTTATCGTTATAACGGGAGGTAGTCAGACCGCACGAACATAACCGACCCTCCTCCCCCTTTGATGTTGTGTTCGTTGCGGCTTGAACAAAGGCGGCGCAGAGCAAAGACACCGCACAGAAACAAGAAGGATCACGGTGAAGAAGCGCGTAGCCGTTGCGTCACATTGTTGAGGCCAAACGAAACCATGGCCGGATTCGGGGCCGCAGAGGCAATTCGAAGACTCCAAAGAATGTTTATTTGAATTGCGGATCGACGTGAGAGGAAAGAATGGGCCGCAGAGGCTTTTTGATGATTCCGAATTGAAGGTCGGGTCCCGTAAGGATTCCAGGAACAGACGACAGGTGAAACGGACCACAGGTGCACGTCCGGTGGTCCGCGGAGAGTGGCGGCGGCGCGCCGTCAGAGGAGACCACCGCGGCTGAGCTGCGGCGGACCAGAACGGCTTTGCCGTTCCAGGTTTTGGGGAGGGCGGGGCTTAATGCCGTTCCATTTCGAGATAAGTGGGGCATCCCCCCCCCCCCTAACCCCCCCGTTTTTCTGCATGGTCGTTTCGGCCGAGCTGCCTGGTCACGCGGGCACCGCCCCAGCGCCAGGCCAACCGGCCGCCCAGGCCGGGCCGGGCCACGCTGGCCGAGTCAGGCCGCGCCAGTTGGGTCGGGCTGTGCCCACCGCGCTCGGCCGCTCCATAACGGGCCGGACTCGTACCCGGTTCGGGTCGACCCAGTTCGGGCCACCCAGGGTCTTGGGCCGGGCCGGTGTGGGCCCAAAACCTGGGCTAAGGACCTCCAATCGATGCACCGTTAGTTGAAATGCGATCCTTGGATCGAGGCGGTGGTATCGGTATATTACAATCAAGGTTTCTAATAACTTTGGGTTCAACCAGGTTGGTTTGAACACGAAATCAACAGGCCCCCTGGAGAAGAAATGATTATAACATGAGCTCTGGATGTCCGATTGACGTGTCGTCTAATTTTTTGGATTCCTCTTAATGAGACGGTTCTTTTGGCTTACTCCACTCGAGGTTTGGACGCAGTTGGAGTTTGGTCAGGTTGGTTTTGACATAAAAACCAACCGGGCCTCTGGGATGAAAAAGCCAATAACTCTCAGACCGGGCGTCCGATTGACGCGAAATCTATCATGTTGAGTTCCTATCGATGAGGCGGAACATTGGAATACATCAACTCCGGACTACGTTTCAGTTGATGTATCGACCCCTTGGATCGTGGAACGGACCCTCCCAGAAACGAGCATGTTTTGTGCGGGAACCCTAGAGCTGGCTGTTACTGCGACGACGATGAAAACCATACTAAAATCCTTTGTGGGTTCTACGATGAAGACGTTCGTACTGGAATCCTCTGTGGGTTAGACGATGAAGACTGCACTGAAATCCTCTGTGGGTTCGGTAAGAACGACAATCGTACTGGAATCCTCTATGGGTTCGACGGTGAAGACTTTCGTACCAGAATCCTCCGTGGTTCGACGACGACGACTGCACTGAAATCCTCTGTTGGTTCGACAGTGAAGACAACCGTACTGGAATCCTCTATGGGTTTGACGGTGAAGACTATCGTTCTGGAATCCTCAGTGGGTTTGACGATGACGACATACGTACTGGAATCCTCCGTGGGTTCGGCGACGATGACTGCAGTACTTGTATCCTACGTGGGTCCCAGCTAGATGAATTAGTAACTACATCCGATCATCTCGTTTTGCAATAAAAATTATGTGTACCTGTGTGAGATGAGTCTTGACTTTCAATCATTATCTTCGAAATGATTTACTTGCTTTCTAATGTGTATTGGGTTGTGTTATCATGGGTGGATTGGATTGTGCTATCCTATGTGGACGTGATCGAACATGAACTGGTATTGATGGCTTAGGTATATGAATGGGCATATACCTAAGTAGTTTTGGATGTTACTTCGTGATTGAATCTTTCCATTGTGGATTATCCTTTGTGGATTCTGGGAGACCTTCGGGGGTCTCGAGGTCCCTACTGAGTATCATATACTCACACCTGCATAGGCTTCGCCCGAACTACGTTGTGTTTGTTGCAGACGATGGACATAACTAATTGTGGTTGAGGCTTGTAGAGCTAGACGGTACCCGTAGGAGGATCTCACGTCGAGTTAGTGCCTGGAGTTAGATTTCATGATGAGTCGGTACCCGGAGGAGACAGACATATGTGGAGTTCTAAGGAGGATATATGTACCTACCCTTCAGGTAGGAATCTGGAGGACAATCCAGGAGAAGCTCGTCACCTTTCAGTTGTTTCCCTTTTGAGTTGTACTTTTCCTTCGGTTGTAGTCGTACCTTTCTTTTGGGCTTGTATTTTTTTCCCCTTGTACATTCAACATGTTTGTTTTACTTCTTTACTTAGTGGTTCCTTCCCCTTGTACTTTGTTGTGTTGTTTACTTTTATAAAGACAATGCCTTCCCTTCTTATTGGAATTTACGCCTTTGGTGCTTGTCGCCAGCCCCTAGCCTATGGAAGGCGGGCTTGGGGTAGTCCTGGCACGGGCCCCGAGGACGGGTTGTGAAAAATTGGTATCAGAGGTGTTTGGTTCTACCACAGAACTCAGGACTCTGACCTTTCTTCTATGTGAACCAATAGTGTTAAGGGTATAGAGTGTGGTTATCAGTCCAGGGAGTCCAGTGTTGGTGCGGGGGCCGACGTATCCGTACACCAGGACCCTGACTTCTGATTTACGACTCAGTGCACGAAAACATTGATTGCATGTGTGTTTCAAAATATTTCTTTTGATTACTTTGTGTCAGCTCACAAGGTATAAATCGTTGATCGTGGTGCACCTGTCTCTTTTTAGGATGGCCCCTCAATGGCAGCCATCTAGGGTTCCGATTGTTGTACGAGATGACGGCCCACCGAAAGACGAGGTTCTGGTGCGGGGCCCTCTTACTATGTTTAAACCTTCGAATGGTGTACCAGCAGCCCCACCACCTGTTGGGTAGCATAGGCCTCTATGATTTTGAGGCGTTACAGTTCCCCGGCAGGAGTGGACAGGATGGAGGTGATTTCTACAGTTCTACACCTAGTTTAGACACTAGTAGAGCGGATAGTGGACTTAGCTACTAGCGATTTCCAGTGACTGACCATGAGGTTGGTCTGTTTAGTGAAGAGGCTTCGGTATGTGTACTGATGCCTGAGAGAGTAACATCATGTAGTGTGTCCACTACATGACTAATTTTTGGTCAGCACACACTACCGGTGGTACCAGAAGAGGACACATATAGGCTTAGAGCCATACATGTTTCATCACCAGATATCCCTCAAGTTCCGAGGCAGGCCCAACTCACAGGCGGCTGAGGAATGGCTTGAGGAGGCGGCTGAGAGTTTCCTAGAGCTTATATAGCTTCGGCAGGATGACGTATCGGTAGCTGAGAATTCATCGGGGCATACCAAACCATACCTGGTACTCGATGACTATGATGTGATCGGTGCATCAGGGCTCAGACTTCTAAGTGAGGTGTGAGTAAAGGACATCCGAGCCAGCACTTCATACTATATGCATCCCTACTTATACTAGGGTTCTAGAGAGAACCTTTGTGGTTGATAATTCTTTTATTGTATGGATGCAGTTAGTGAAGGTTAGCAGTGGGAATGTAGGAAACTGGCACCAGTCTTGGAGACTTGAGTGTGTAAAATGTTTTAAGTGGGGAAGTAAAAAAATAACAGATTAATCTGCAAGGCATCAGTCGTGGAAGCATAGTTAGGAGAGCAGCATGGTGTGGTAAACATTTTGGCATGTTGCACCCACCCTCCTTTGTAATCCCTACTAGGCTCAGGGAGCTTGAGGGAAGAGGAAAGAGTAGCTGCATGCGGTCAAGGAGTGCGACCGAAGGGATCTAAGGTTGATTCGAATTACAGACTGTGTCTTCTACTAGCAGCCGTAACAACAGACTTCGATACGAATCATTCCTTCTTTCCATGAATCTAGTCCCAAACCTAGACTTTCTGGTTAAGCCGTTGACTTGACCCTCATGTATGGAGATACCTTTGGGAGGAGATTCGATAATCTCACTTGCAACGATGGGTTGATCTGACCCTTGAGGCGAGAGTTTTAGTTGGAACCTCATGGTGGCAGTGTCAAGTCCTTACGATGTTAGTTTGAGTATGAACTGGGCCATCACAATTCAGACACAAATTGACGGTATTAGGCAAACGTCGTGATGGGTTTTCCTTGGTCGGCGAAAAGGAAACCACATGCAGCACATGATTAACTCTTTCTTAGGAGGGTGCAACCGATCAATCTTGGGTCATCCAACCTTACCCTCGTGGTTGTAGGAGTTTTGAGTTTCAGTTCTAATCCGGAAATGGACGCCTCTAGAGTTCCAAGATGGCGACCACGTTCTTATACGGGTCTCACGTCAATGAGGTTTATGGATATGTAGCCGAGGCGGCGAGATATCTCCGAGGTTCAACGGACCTTTCTAGGTCCCCAGCAGGTAGGCGAGGTGGTTTACTTCTTGACCTTTCCACATCAGTTTCACTAGGTGCACGATTTCATCCTCGTATCTCAGCAATGGAGATATGTGCATTACCCTTCACATGTCATTGACTGCAGGGAGTTGGATGTCGATTATGGGGCGACATTCACAGAGGTTCTAGTGGAGAACGAGGATCAATAGGAGCAGGTCCAATGTGGAAGGTCGATTCCTCAGGTGCGCTTTCACTGGATGCACGGGAACCTCCAGGAGAGCATATGGGAGCGGGAGGCTCAGTTTTATGATCAGTACCACATTTGTTTCCCCAGTTTGTGTTATAGCTTTACAGGGGCGTAAATCCATGAGGTGGAAGTAATGAAAAGACCTAGAAATTTCAAGGGATTTTTTTTTCTTTATTTTCATTGGAATTTTGCGACTCTGTGGCTTCTGACCGCAGCTGATTCCGAGGCCCGGTGTGCCCAGAATCATTTTCCGATGATTAGCTCAGGTACTTTTAGTGAACAAATGAGCGGGTTTTTCTAACTCTTGAACTGGTGATCAGAATCAAAATCCTAGGGCACCGTTGAAATCGCAATGCTAATATTTTCTTAAAGAGACCTTTTCCAGAGTTGTGTTTGCTCGGAAAGATTTTTTTTCTTTTGGGGATTAAGACTATAGAGAAATAAAATTGTGCTACTAATTTTATTTCTTTTGAGTGGTTAAAATCCTAAGGATTGAGTTTGGGTGGAACTAACCACCCATGTGAGGTTAATAGTGAGGTGGGGACCACACGAGCTCCCACCCCTTCAAATCCCCAAACCCCCCTCTTAAATGTGGTCAACCCCCCCCCCCCCCCCAATAAGATATGACCTTCTCTCTCTATTTAATTTAATGCCAACACACCTATTCAATTAATTGAATCTCGTTAATTAATTGAATGAGGTTTTTGAATTTTAAAATGTTGGCATGTGTGAAAAATTAAGACAAAGTCTTAATTTGTTTTTGGTTAGTTTGTTGTGTGGAGTTTGGGGAGAAAATAACCATGGTCTCGAAGAGAATTGTCTTCCACGTTGAAGAATGTGAAGAATGTCAAGACCTTGATGAAGAACGTCGTCACTGAAAGGGAAGACCACCGTGCCGCCATCTCTTCTCTCTGCAGCCGATGAAAGACGCCTTTTTCAGAGAACGATGACGTGTCATTTTCTTCATCGGTCGAATGCCGACGATGCTTGTGAAACATCGATCCACAACGTCGTCTTCCATGATGCCGTCTTCCGCGACGCCGTTGTTCTGTGACGACAAAGTTTGACAACTCCTTTAGGTAGGAGATTGAATTTTTGTTCGTGTTTATTATTTTTCCATCCAACGTTAAAATTTTGTACCACCTGCTATCGTTATAATGGGAGGAGGTCGGACCACACGAACACGGCAGACCCTCCTCCCCCATTGATTTTGTGTTTGTTGCGGCTCGAACAAAGGCGGTGTGGAGCAACGGCACCGCATTGAAAAAAGAAGGAACACAACGAAGAAGTGTGGCGCTGTCGCGTCGTGCCGATGAGGCCGTACGAAACCGCGACTGGAGTCGGGGCTGTAGAGGCAATTCGAAGACTCCGTAGATTGTTTATTTGACGTGCGGATCGACGGACGATGACTAAACGGGCTGCAGAGGTGTTTTGATGATTCCACAGTGAATTTTGGGTCCCGTAAAGATTCCAGGCATAGACGGTGGGTGAAACAGACCACCGGTGCGCGTTCGGTGGTCCGCGGAGAGCGGCGGCGACGCGCCGCCGGAGGAGACCGCTGCAGCTGAGCTGCGGCGAACAAGAATGGATTTGCCATTCTGGGTTTTGGGGAGGGCGCAGCTTAATTCCATCCCTTTTCGAGACAAGGGGGGGTAGCGCCCCCCTGTTTTTCCACTCGGTCGTTTCGGCCAAGCTGCCTGGTCACGCGGGCGCTGCGCCAGCGCCAGGCCAACCAACAGCCCAGGATTGGCCGCGCCGCGCCGGCTGGGCCGGGCCACGCCGCTTGGGCCGGGACGCACCCACCGGGCCAGGCCATGCCCTAATGGGCCAGACCCGGACCCTATTTGGGTCGCCCCGGTTTGGTCCGACCCATGGGGTGTTGGGCTGGGTCGGTCCGGGCCCAAAACCCCCTATTTTCGGATAGTTTTGATCTAAACTCGTATCATGGGCTGCGGACCTCCGATAAATGTACCATCAGTTGGGATGCGATCCATGGATTGAGGCAGTAGTTTCGGTATATTACACTCAAGGTTTCGAAAAACTTTGGGTATGGACGGGTTGGTTCGAAGAAGAAACCAACCGGGCACTCGGAGCAGAAGCGCTTATAACATGATCTCCGGACATCTGATTGACGTGTTGTCGACTTTGTTGGATTCCTCTTAGTGATACGGTTCTTTTGGCGTACTCTGCTCGAGGTTTGGACACAGTTGGAGTACGTTCGGGTTGGTTTTGACTTATAAACCAACCGGGCCCCTGGGACGAAAAGGCCAATAACTCTCAGACCGGGCGTCCGATTGACGCTCCATCTGTTACGTTGAGTTCCTATCATTGAGGCGGAACTTTGGGATACATAAACTCCGGACTACGTGTCAGTTGATGTATCGACCCCCTTGGCTCCTGGAGCGGACCCTCCCGAAAATGAGCATGCTGTGTGCGGGAACCCTAGAGCTGGCTACGACTATGACGACGATGAGAACCCTACTGAAATCCTATGTGGGTTCGATGGTGAAGACTTTCGTACTGGAATCCTCCATGGGTTCGAAGACGATGACTGCACTGAAATCTTCCGTGGGTTCTGCAGTGACGGCAACCGTACTGGAATCCTCTGTGGGTTCAACGATGAAGACTTTTGTACTGGAATCCTCCGTGGGTTCAATGATGACGACTACACTGAAATCCTCCGTGGGTTCGACATCGACGACAAACGTACTGGAATCCCTTGTGGGTTCGATGGTGAAGACTATCATACTGGAATCCTCCGTGGGTTTGACGACGACGAAAACCGTACTGGAATCCTCCGTGGGTTCGGCGGCGACGACTACAGTACTTGTATCCTACGTGGGTCCCAGCTAGATGAATCAATAACTACATCTGATCATCTCCTTTTGCATTACAAATGATGTGTACCTATGTGAGCTGAGTCGTGACTTTCAATCATTATCTTCGGTATGATTGACTTGCATTCCTATGTGGATTGGGTTGTGTTATCCTGTGTGGATTGGATTGTGCTATTCTATGTGCATGTGATCGAACTTGAACTGGAATTTATGGCTTAGGTGTATGTATGGGAATATACCTAAGTAGTGTTGGATATTACTTCGTGATTGTATCTTTCCTTTGTGGATTATACTTTGTGGATTCTGGGAGACAATCGGGGGTCTTGGGGTCCCTATTGAGTATCGTATACTCACCCCTGCATGGGCTTCGCCCGCACTATGTTTTATTGGTTTCAGACGACGGACATCACTGATCGTGGTTGATGCATGTAGAGCTAGATGGTATCCGGAGGATGATCTCACGTCGAGTCAGTGCCCGGAGGTGGATTTCATGAAGATTCGGTTCCTGGAGGAGACGAACGGACGTGGAGTGCTGAGGATGAGATATGTACCTACCCTTTAGGAAGGAAGCTGGAGGACGATCCAGGAGTGGCTCGTCACCTTTCAGCTTTTTCCCTTTTGAGGTGTACTTTTCTTTCGGTTGTAGCTGTACCATTCTTTTGGGCATGTATTTCTAGCCCCTTGTACTTTCCGCAAGTTTATTTTACTGCTTTACTTAGTGGTTGTTTCCCCTTGTACTCTGTTGTGTTTTTTACTTTTATAAAGGCAATGCCTTCCCTTCTTCTTGGGATTTACGCCTTTGGTGCTTGTCGCCAGCCCCTAGCCTATGTAAGGCGGGCTTGGGGTAGTTACGTCACGAGCCCCAAGGACGGGTCGTGACATAGGCCACTATAACAATCTAAATACATCGTCAGAAAAATAAAAAACCATTTTTATGTATATAACTATTGGTTTCATAAAAAAATATCAATATTTCCTAGTTTAGAGAACATGTGGGTATTATAGGATTTGTGGTAGAAATATTTTTGTCCAATATTAGATCTACATACATTAATGAAGATATTTATCCCTATATTTAGAATCCATGAATAAGGTATTAATATGTTCTCAATACACACCCCACAAAAATCAGTAGCTTAGTAGTAGAATTAGATTTCGGTGGACATAGAAAAGGCCATGTTATCAAATAATGGAACATCAAAATAGTTTTTTTTAAAAATCATGGTAATCTACATTCTTTATATGTTCTTATGTTGACCAAGAAATGTTGTAGAATTCAACTTATATATATATTTTCATATAACAATGGCCAAAAATTATTATTATTGTTTCTAACACTGTATATGAGGTTTACACATACGATCTAGAAAGTGAAATTATAATACCATTTCAACTATAGTTATAATGATAACTATCATTGAAAACGTGCTCGAGAGTAGTTTGAGAATGGATTTCTAGGTCTATAATCAAAATAATGAATTTTGAAAGCCTCTCATAATGTTGGTTATTAAAATAAAAAAAAATTATAATGCTCTTTACATGTATGTTTTTATAATAAATTATGGGTTAAATTTAGAAAATTTAAAAAATGATATAGAAGAACACCCTAACTAAAAATCTAAAACACACGAGAAATTGTGTAACCACAAAATAATATAAAACAATTATTTCTAAACTATATTGAAAAATAAATTTTAAAAACAATATAAGTAAAATAAATATATTAATTTATAATTCCGAAAAAATAGCTTAAAATAATACACAATGATTGTATAGAATATTTTTTTGAAGGTAATTCATTATCATTAAAGAGATAAAGAAAAAAATACTATAATATTAATAATAGAATATATTGAGGTAAAATATTGGATTATTAGTGAAACAAACCATATAAAAAATTCATTGTAATTATAATTTTGATTTTCTCGTGAGGGTATTGAATAAAATAATAACCCCAAAAAAACTTCCTATTTACCATTTACATACTAGTTTCAAAACACGAATTTCAAAATAAGATACATTATAAAAAAATGAAATATAAATATTGTATTAAGTAATATATATATTATAAAAACACATGAAAAAAATTACGATTATTTAACATATATTTTGAATAATAAACCCCTTGAAATACAAACCATGATCTATTTAATTTATATATTACAAAATAATTACAAACAATTATCATTAAAAAACTAGTAATGGGAAATAATACATTGATTTTCATCATTTATTACAATTATTTCTAAACATTACATGGTAAGGATAATAATTAATATGTAATTCATTCACATGTCTAGAATTTGAATAAATATATGAAAGCATAATTTATAAATTTCGGATGAATGGAAATATAAAAAAAAGTATTTTATAATTGTTATTACTAATTATAAAGGGAAATAAATAAATACTAAAAATCTTTATTAGTTAATATTTTCAAAATATATTAAAGTCAAGTATATAGTCTCAAATATTTTACATTTATTCAAATATTTTATGGATGCATGAAACTATTGACATTGTTTAAATAATTTTTTTATAATCATTTTAAAGATAAATAATTAATTGAGATATTAATTAACTGACTATAATTTCAATGAAAATAATTAAACAAAGATGAAAATATACTTTTATATATATATAAAGCATTTGAAACTCATTTTAATATGAGTTGATCTCAACAAAAAGATCAGATATATCAATTTTTTATAAAGTTAATCTATTATATCTCCAACATATATTAGTGATAATAAAAAATTTATAACATTTCCCCAATATAAAATAATTCATAGATAATTTTATAGGCCCTTTGGATACTATTGATTATCTAAAGTTGTTGGTTCTTGATAAATTTTTTATTTTTTAATGATTCATTAAATTTTAAATTATCCTATAGATGTAAAATATATGAAAACATTTCAAATTATTTGAATCCCAAATCATATATATATTTATAAAAAACACATACCTCATATGTCAATAATCAAACAAGGTTATCTAGCCATATTAACAAATTTAATTGAACTATTTCCATTTATGGACCCAACCTCTATAGGAAATTGAACTAGAGTAGATTTATTAATAACATAATTTATCCTCACCCTTGGGTATTAAAACTACATTACACAATGATGTATAAAATATCCCAGATTATATATGATTATGTATACAAAAATATGGTAATAGGGATCCACAATTTGTAACTAAAAATGTATAGTTGGTTCTAAATGAGGAATTATAGGACCATGATAACAAGTCTATATTGGTTATATCTACCTCTCTATATTTAAAAAAGTAAATTAAAAAATGAGCTTATTTTCTCCAGTATATATTGATCAGTCCCTCTAAAATATCCCTCCATGGAACATATTTTACCCGTGTATACATCCTCCCTCAATGAAAAAAAAGTGAATCCCAAAAAAGATTCATAATAACAACACCCATCTCATATCCTCTTACACAGCCTTGGTGTTTTAGAATTCCTAATATAATAATAATAATTTCAATCTTACCCATTTGGATAAATTTCTTCTATTTCTATTTCTTCTAAAGGACATTTTTAATGAAATATTTAAATTTCATATAAATGTGAAAAATCTGGAAAAAAAGTGAAAAAAATTATAACTAGTTTATTCCAATATTATAAGTTACATACTTTGATAGATAAGTAAGTTTGTTATCCTTTTCTTTTTTATTCTTACATATTTTCATTTTACTAGGATTTCTAGGGGAGAGTATGGGCTTAACTAAACCTTCATTAAAAAACTCTATTTAGCTTATAATTACTCAAATTATTTTGTAAAAATTTTCTATTGTAATAAAATATACCTATTTCTTTGGATACATTAGAAAAAATTATAATTGTATAGAAAAAATTAGTGACATATTGTTTCCATGTGATAAAGTATGAGTGATACATTCTACACCATGATCTATTAGAGAGATCTCAATGTTTCCTATTCAATAGGAATAAAGGAATAAATCATTAGGTAATTAATAATAATGATGAAATTTTGATTTTACAAACAAAAATTAATATACCATAATAGGATCCTACTATCAACTAGAAACATTCTTCTATCATGAATTTATAATTTAAAACTATATTTAATACATGGATTTTCATTCTTTTTCTTACCTAAAATATATTCTAAAGATAATTTTGATTTAAAATCCTAATATACTATTTTTGTAAAATAAATCCATATCTTATTAATAGATTTTGATAAAGGGTGATAAAATTTATACTTTTATTAAAAATATATAATGTTGGCTATACAAAATATATAAATTTTTAACACTTAGAAAAAGTATTACTGTTAAAATATTATAATTCTACAAACTCCCATAAAAATTCATGTAATTTGATCAATATGCCTCCAATTAAGATATAATATATTAATCATACCGTGACTTCTAGTTCCTTGGAACTCCTAAAATTATTCACATTTGGGCTTACTGGGTAACCATTATCATCAAACTCAACGAGTAACCTTTTTTCCTTCCCAGTTATATGTATGATTTTTAGTGAACATATACATTAATATCAACCTACATTGATTATTTTATCCTCTTGTGAAGAATAAGAATTTTTAATTATAGTCTTATGAGTTTCAATATTTATACATGAAAAAAAAATTGAATAAACATTTGTTAAATTAAATAAATTAATTAAATTATCGCATGTATATTTATATGAACAGGCACACACATACCTCAATGGTTGTTTAAATTCCTCCATATACATTGATAAAGTAGATGAATTATAATGTAATGAAATTTTATGTATCATTATTTTTATTGGTGTAACTAAATGATAGAATTATATATTTTATTTCTCATAATAGAATTTTTTTTAAAATATTTAACTAGTTTAAAGAAAGTGATTATCCCATATTATAATTAATATAAAGAACATGGATTGAAAAAATTATGATTGAAATATTCCTTAATGAATAATGATTTCTTAGAATTGTTAAATATAAAAAGTAACATATAAATGGAATTATCTATGAATATCAATAAATATAAAATATTAAATATTAAAATTTAATGTGTTTTTTGGATGTGTTAGTTTAACTAATGAATATAGATAATAATATATTGACATTAATTATCAGGATGTTAGAAAAATATTTTTACATTTACCTTAATTATGAATATTCCATTTAACATCGACCATGTCTAAATCATTGAAATCATTTCCCTTTGGTAATCATATAATATATTGATGAATCTATAATAATTAAAAAACATAATATGTATTCTCATCACCCAAATTTCTCTTTCTCCATTTCAAAATGATATACCAACAATAATTTGATACATTAATAATATACAATATTATATTTTATTATGTGTCAATTATAATGGTGTTTTAATTAAAACTAAATCACTTTAACTCAATAACTTTAAATAAAAAAGCATAATGTTTCACTATATTATTATTATCAAACCAGTTACACATAAACATTAGTATGTGGAATTTTATATAAACAATTTCCCAAATATCCTCAACAAAAAGAATATATTATATTGACATATAAATTGGGTTTTTATATTTTTCACATGAAAAATAAATTTCTTCATTGATGAACATTACTCTATTATTTATAATGATACCTTTATTGTCCTAATTTATTATATATAATATATATACATAAATAGTAAAACTTGTACATGTGGAAACATTAACACATGTTCCCTCATAAATCCATTTTAAATGATTAATTATAGATTAATAAATATTTAAATTCACCATAATATCTGAAATAAATTTCTGTTTTTTTCCCTTTTATCAACCAGAGAACATTTTTTTTGGGAATTTTATTTTTTACTCTAACAATATTTGATGATATATATAGTTGATCATCCAATATTTTGTTTAAAATGTATAAATTTTTAGGAATTATTTCATCACATTCCATCAAAATTACTTTTGAGCTACATAGCCCTTTGCTTTCACTATGTTTTCCGCATGGAGAGATTTAGGGATATTGTCATTCTCCTATACATACAATTAATTAGTACAAAACTCAACCACCTTTATAGATATATATTTTGGAAAAAAAATTCCTCTAGTGGATATAAATTTTTATTCGGTCACTTCATTATTTTTATTTCTATTTCAAAAGGATACAACCAAAATAAATATATAGACCCACATAACCTTATCTCTCACATCAAATAAACAATTGCATTTACCATAATATTGAATAACACAGGTGAAACATAAATATAAATTTAACACAACCTTTTGATACCCTTTATGATATAAATTGATAGTATTCATTTAAATGGAATAAGTAGCTGACCCCATATCAATATATGATAATCATGAGAATTTAATCTTATTAATTCCAAATATTTATATGGAACCAAATATTTTAAATTTTTTAAACTTCCAAATAGATTATTCAATACTATCAAAACATTATTAACAAATTATTTCTCACTCATGGATAATTTATAACAATTCTGAGTTATGTGTACTATTTTTTCATTTTAAAATTGCAGCTAACTCTATAAATATACGAATTAATATAACATCTAATATTTTTGTTAATCGATCTATATTTTTCCTCTTGAATGTCAAAATATATTGATCAAACTATCATATATATTTTCCTAACCTGTATAACAAAAATGTTATATAATACCTCTAAAAAATAACAAAATGTAGATCGAATAGAGATAGACAAATTTTTAGTTATTATTTTTTTTAACTAATATTTATGTCTTTCTAAATGCGACATCATTTTTTTCACCATATCATAATATAAATCAATTACAAATGTTTTCGGGAGAAACTCACACACTTATTATCAGTAAAATGAAGTTTTTATTCTTTAGTAAGGCTTAACCATTCAAGAAAATGTATCATGACTCATTTTACCTATCCATCCACCATGATAAAACTAATAATATGAAAAAACGTATTTCAATATTTAAAAATATTTTGGTCCCATAACAGTATATCCATATAAATTTACATATATATGAAATATTATATATGGAGTATTATTACAACAGGAAAAATGAAGTAAAATTTTTCATATACATGAAACACTTTAACATCCCCCAATAATAATTTTAAATCATCAATAAATTCTTATAAGTAAACATCTATATCATTTAAATGATAAGTTGTTATAGAAATAATCAAACTCATCACAACATATTTTTTTCAAATCTATATTTGGGAAAATATATTAAATTATGGACTTTTTGGGATATATGTATTCCCATTTAATTTAATAAAAACACAAAACCTATGGCATGATTAACTAGAACTATAATCAAAATCTGAAATACTAAAACAATAAAACAAGTGAACCTCACTATCCCTGGTCATGAACATCACTAGTAGTGAGTTTGATATTGTTCCCACTAAAGAAACCATTTGGTTCCTACATATTGTGGTATCCATTAGGCACTAAAAATAACAACAAATTTGTAATGAAAATTTCTCCATAAGAGTTTTATAACACCTCATACTCTAGGTTATTGAGATAGAATCAAAACTGATATAGATTTTACCAATATGGAATATACACCAATTTGATAAATGATAAAAAACTAACACTATTTTGTACACCACTTTTGAGATTCCCTTGTCCTACACTCCCAGATATAATATAAAGATAAAATCCTTACGAATATTCCTTTTCACCAATTGAGCTGACCCATGTGTAATAGATATATATATATATATATATATATATATATTACATATATTTTTATGAATATTCCTTACATATCATATTAATTTACACCCCAAAACTATATTTTAGTATTTATTATATTAGATTCATTATATTCATATTTTACAATCATTCTACAATATTTACAAAAAATATATAAACACGTGATTTTATTCTTAACATATCATATATAATTATATTATCTATTACTTATGGAATGGGAACATTACAAGATATATGTTCAGATACACAGTAAGATTAAACTTGAGATAAAACAATCATGGTTCATAAGTGAGAATAATATATTTTTTGATAACATAGTCATGTGAAAATGAGCCTCAGCTCAGTTGGTGAGGACTCGATAGGTGCATCCAAGAGACCCAAGATCAAATCTGGGTGGTAGAATATGTCTAGGGTACTATAGCAGGTACTGTAGCAGGTACTGTTCAATACTGTAGTAGCTGGAAATATTCATCCATATGGGCCTTTGGGCCACCAATTTGGTCCTTGAGTCTTACAAGGATTTCAGGCCACTCAAGGTCTTCAGGCTATTTGATTCCCAAGGAATTCTGGCCAACATAAGGCCATTGAGCCACCCCAAGGCCATCGGGCCAAATGAAATGATGATATACCCATCATACTACATGGGACCAAGATTTAGAGGAGGATTAAGGGTATGCACATTCACAAAAATAGAGCTAATCGTGATTGGAAGAAAGAGAGTGTGTGGTGTTTCCATCTATACTATGCTTGTGCATCTTTGCGTAGGATAGCTTGCTGACTAGCCCTGTGAAAGTGGAGTGCTGATATCATGACATATACTGGGGAGGAATAGTTCCATGTTCTATGTCTATGAGATTTCATTAGGACCTATGGGTCATGTAATTGTATCTAAACCTTCAGTCCCTGTAAGGGTTCCACCTCACCCCTTGAATAGTGGATTATCAAAATAAAAAAAATGAAGGCCTTTGGGCCATTCTGACCGACCGATAACTTAGTCATGTTATGTGAACATAAAATAAGGAAATAATTCCCAATAAATCATTGACCATTAATCTAAAATTATGAAATAATAATTTTGTCCTAAATCATTTATAACATAACTCTAAAATAAATAAACAGAAATTGGATCTGTTCATAACATATCAATATGGAAGAAATATGAACATAGAACATGTATCAATGGTAACAACTAAGATCATTGTCACACAATAGACATAGTTAATAACATAACTATAATATAGTATGCATGGGTTAACCACATGCGTATCTTTTTTGGTATTGGGAAAACCACATATGACTCATATCATTTTAGTATTTGTCTATCCACCCATATAACAAATCATTTTGAGATTCGTATTAGAAATCATATTCCTTAACTGTATCTCATGATATATAATAATTTACCCAATGCATTGGTGTAAAATAAATAACCCATTTTTCGTATAATTTTAAACCAACTATATGAGTTTTATAAGAACATTATAATATTTATAATTCCATCATATGTTAATTAACCATTGATAATGAAACTTGTTCTATAAAAACATCTATAAATTATAATCATAACACATACATAGAAATATAGTGGATCGTATCATTTGTTAGTATCCCTAATGAAGCATTCGAATCATTATTTTATGTTGACATTAATTATAAACACCTTATAAGATCATTATAAAATTTCATGGAAAAAAGATAACAAATTCACTCAGGATTTTATCAACATTTATAAAAAATAGAAAAATTACTATGATAATGATAATATAAATTACTCTAGAAAATGATGAAATCATGGACAAGAATATCCTTAATAAAAAAATAGGAGTATTGTAAAATTAAATCATGAAAAAAATGAAAAACAATATTGTTTTAATATTTTTTATAAAATACTTAATTACTATTGAAAATGTTTCATTTAGATGTCATTAAAAAGAATTTACTTTTTTTATTTTCTAGTTAAATTAAAGGCCACTAGTAAATGAACTTATGAAATCATGTAGGTGTATGTATTATATTATTAAAATAAAATAATTAATATGAACATGGAGGGAAAGATTCTCTACCGAAACATAATATGTAAAGTTAAGTACACTTATAGGAAAACATTGAATTATATTTTGAGTCAATGTCAACTGATATTGAATGTAGACATGTAAATCCAAAAAATAAAATTATGAGGATAATATAGAAATGGTTGTAGTGGTAAATAAAATTTAATTACTCACAATGTAAATTTTTTATAAAAACCATTATTTCAAAGTGAGATTTTCAAATAAATATTTACAGCATGGTAACTTTTGAAAAACCCCATTGAAGAGATATCCTTTTATGGATTTTTAAATCCCATTAACTGGATTATAATTATTATGAAATACAATCATTGGTAGTTTATACACCACATTAAATAAAACATTTGGGGAATATTAAGAATATCTCAATGAGGTGAAATCAATATGAGTAACCAAATACCATGAACTTCTCCTTGGTTAGACACAGTCTATCACCATATATATTCTATTTGAATTTTTTATTAATTTATATTAGATGTTTTTTAATTTATTTAACACTATAATAAATATTTATAATTTCTTATTTCTTATATATTAGATTTGTACTTTTAAATTTAACATTAGGTTGTCAACAATTCTATTTTCCATGATGGTTTTGATTTGGATGATCTAGTCCATTCTCATTTTCATGGGTTCACATTTATAAGGTCCATGGACATCTCTTATATGATTGTTTTTATATATTTTTAGTCACATGTTCATTTTAGGAAGCTTATACTCAAGGTTTTCATGTAATTCATAAAAATATAATTTTGGTGTGATTATTGAATCAACTAAAGAGTTGACGTGATAATTGAATACAATTTTTAATATTATTATTACAGAATCATAAAGGAATTATAAATTAATAATTTTGAAATAATATTAATAGAATCTAATTTTTTTCCTTCATTGTTTAAAAATTCTAACATCATTAGTTTCCTTGGTAAAAAACATAGGTAAGAACATGTAATAATTAATGAAATTTTAACGCCATGTCATTCTATAATAAAAATATAAATTATAGTAAGTATTAATGATTGGAAAAAAAAATATGTAATAAATTGTATTCTTTAATATGTAGAGGATGAATATCTAAGTGAAATAAGGATTAGAAGTCATTACTAACAATGAAGAAATATTATATTCTCTTGGAAACCTTCATTGTATTGAGGGATTTAAGTAATCCCCTTAAAAACATGGGATAAAATTGTATGATGGTATTATTATATAAGTAGATATAGTAGTTATAGTTTTTAATTCTAATTCTATGTTTTTATTATAAATTATTTTTTATTTATCATTTTTAAGTAAGAATGGGTGGGATTTTTGTTAATACTAATTTATTAATATAAATGGAATGTAATACTCAATGAATGTGGATCCATTATTGAAAATTAAGGGAGAAAACATAAGTGGACTATATAAATCCTTTATTGACCTATTTATAGAGATTATTCTGTGATATTTTATGATTTTATTAATTTATTAAACACTTTTAATCATTTTATCCTTTTCCATAGTAAAATTAATTTAAATGACATATTTTTATATCCAATAATTGAATTTACATTATTACAAAAAAATCAGGATGATTATAAATAGAAAAACCATTTTAATTATTTTAATATAGCAATAAGAAAAAAATAATAATTTTAATATATGAGTTGATAAAGCATAAAAATGTTTCTCAGAAAATTTATTTTTAACCATAAGAATGAAATTATAATTATAATTTCGAAAATGATAATATTAAATTAAATTATTGTTTATTTGAAGATATATATAAATAATTAATTACATTGAAATTGTAACATGACATATGAGAAAAAAGTTTTTTAATGAAATACAGTGATTTTTTTAAGATGAATCAATTTTATATACATAAATAATTAAAATATTAGTCAATATGATTAATTAATTAATTATTATATATTATTAATTTATTTTACTAGTTACTCATTTAATTTTTGTAATAATATATTATCAATATCATTTTTCATAATGAAATCCTTTGAAATATGTTGTTTATAAAACCATTTATTTTTAATCAATGATATTTTTCCATGAGATTATAGCCCTTTTAAAATTTTAGAACCATTTAATTATCAAATTTTGATTCGTTTAATTATATTTTATTGCCTTTCATTTTATGTACTAATAAAATATTTTTAACTTTTGTTTAGTGTTGCATGTAACACAATTTAGCATCCCGTGTTCACAAAGGTTTTTAATATTATTTAACTTTCGGAAAATTTTAGAGTTTTTTAGTTTTGGTATGGAATTTTTTATATTAATTTGTGTAGTTACCAAATAATTAGGAGAAAATATGTAAATTCCATTTGAAATAAAATTAATGATTCAATTAAATAATGGAGGGGCTCAATATGGTTGGTGCATGATATTTTCATATATGTGGGGTCTACAAGAAACTAATTAGATAACATTTTCATGTGGGGATGAAACACATTATTGGCCCACGATTAGAAAAAATGATGAGGCAAAACAACATGGCCCGACTAAAAACACTTTAATATAATTTTTACCTTTTCCATAGTATTTTAATTACATTTTCACATATTATCCCCTCTTATTTAGGTATTCATTTTTTTAATTATCTCATATAGATCACTATATCCTTCGTCTTCTAATTTTTGTCCCACCACCGTCATATTCCATGAAATTCCATAATGTATTCCCTTTTATAATTCTTCAATTCTCACATCCCATTTTCCATAATCTATTCCACATATGTTCTTTTTCATCCTATAAAAAGATTATACTATGAAAATGGTTTTAATGATTTTTATAGTGTATACCATTGGATTTTTTGTTTTTTTAGTAATATTATTGGGTTGTTCCTATATTTTTTGGTTATAGATCCAGGAAGGTGAAACATTGTTACTTGATTGATCTCAATGTTAGTTAGTAGTTTCCTAATTATAAATTCATATTCTAATTCATCAAATATTTATGTTTTCGAAATTCATTGTTCATTAAATTATGTTAATATATGATGTCCTTGAAAATTTTTCATTATGAGTTTAATAATACTATAATGGGTTTTATTTATGTAATAAAAGTGATTCATTGAAATTGAAGTGTTAAAAATTTCATGAATTTATAAATATTAATATGGGTCCATTAAAAAATTGTGTATAAAATATAGGTATTTGGCCATTTTTTTCAAAGAAAGATATCCATGTTTTTTACGGATGATTTTGGATAATGTTTTGTTGTTTTCTGATATTTTGTTTTTGAAATATGTAATATTGAAATATTTTTTCATAAAATAAAAAATAGATTGGAATTACAAGTCATATATTTTCTTAGGGTCCATTTATTACTTTATATAATTGTTGTTTCTATGGTTATGAGGCCATTTATGATGCCCCATGATTTTTTTTCCCTTCGATGGGTTTTTGAATTTTTATGTGATCTCCATATGATGTGAAAAGGATTTGTTTCCTAGATGGGTATTGGTGGTGGGGTAGAGTTATTATTTATACCCTGATTAGTGATATTTGTTTGATTGTTTGGTCACATAAATTTTTATCTGTTCATGTAATCCCAAGTACCTGATTAGGTTCTCATGATTCAAGCTAAACAATTTTTCTCAAAAACATGATAGTGTCCCCTAGTTGGGTAGTTTTCTCAAGATGGGGGAGTTTTCTAGGGGAGGGATGTGTGGGTAAATTGGGTGTAAGGTTTAATTTTTTTAGACAAACCATTAGATAGTTTTTAGTCAATGAATATAACTAAAATAAAATGGGTTAACAATGATTTTTATATAAAATTTTAATGAAAACCCAAAAGGTATGATAATTGGAGGCAAGGATATTATGAATATGACTAATTAGTTATCCTGATTTATTATTAATAACATGCATCAGAACCAACTCCCCATTTCACCAAAGAAGATAAGGAAATAGTTTTATAATATTTGATGTGGTGGAGACCATGGAGGAAAGAATATTATGTTTATTATTTTTCAAGAATGTGTCAAGAATCACTCTAGTGAATGCCTTAAAGAAATGAGAAGATGTTCTATGTGTAGAGAAAAAGGGAACAAAGTAAGTGATTTCTGAGGAAACAAGAAAAGTTTAGTTAATGCAATTGATTAAAATAATTATTCCGTAGGAATCTTAAATGATTAAATTTCATATATATGTAAATAATTTCCATTAAGTAAATCAATGTCCTAGGGTGAAAATCTCAAGAAGTGGATCAACAAGGGGATTTAGAAAACATTTTATTTTGTTGATAAAGAAGATGGTAAAAATTATATTAAAATTGAAGGAGGTATTAAGGAATAAGAAAGATAAATATTGATAATTCATTCCTAATGACTTGTATTGATTTAAGTGTTTATGTGTTGGAATTACCCAATTATGAAATATATATGAAATTTTTTGTACACATGTTTTAGTAAGGATTTTAAATAATATATTGAATGGCATGAATGACATAGAAAAGTTATTTAATTTTATGAATATATTTTACATAAAATTCATTTTTATGTGAAATAAATACCTTAATATATTCCAAATATTGATATAATTATGTATTGATAATGATATGATTATTAAAGATAATGTAAATTAGATAGTATTGATGACATGGGATCATGTTAGTGATTTGATGAAAACATCGTAAAAGTTTTAATAGTTGGAATTATGAAACATTAATATTTGTAGAATGTATTCCATAATAAATTAATCTATGTAATGAATTTGGAAAAAGTTTATTTTTTTAAAAATGTGTATTTTACATAATTTTTTATGGTAATTTGGGATATTACCATGTTATAGGAAAATATTTGATAATTGTAATAACATATTTTTTAGTTAACATTATGTGATACATCATGTTTTTTTAAAGTGACATGAACTGGAAAACCAGTTCATGTTGAGGGAATTTATTTAATCAAAAGGTTACAAAGTAAATTTGAGGTGTAATATGCTTACACCATCACAATGTTAAGGATACAATTTAAGGATTAACAATGAAGAATATAAAAGTGAAAGTGGAGTTTCCATACCTGCTCTTTACTTCATGAGAAAACCCTTCTTTTCCAGGAGAGATTGTATAAAATCCAGAGCTCACAGAGAAGGCATCCAACCTTCCTATTTAAAGTCAGAAGTAAATCAGAAGCAAGGAGACATATCATATCTCCTATGCATGTTTTTAAGAAGTCCAGATGATGTTAGAAGAGGTCTTCAATCCAAACAGAGGTGCAAGAAAACTTCTGACAGAAGTCAAAATTTCTATTCGAATCTCCAACCCAAGAGATATACAGAATCATACAACTGGAAAAGGAACCATAAAACATCCAAAATGTCATGCTGTAGAAGATCAAGAGAAAGCAGACCAAGCATCATCTATAGAACCACATTAAGGTGAAAATCTGCAGGCTAGGAAGATAAATCAGAACCAGAAATCCAATCTGCATCAAAATATACTAATCATACGTCATCCATAAGCACATCTGTTGTTCAATTCAGGAAGAGGGAATCTCGGTTCCATGTCATAGTATGTCCAATCAAGAAAACAATCAATCCAAGAAACAACAGATTCATAGAAACCAGCAAGAAGGGAACTCCAGAAAATAGTCAAATCAAAACACTATGACCAAGGATTTGAAAGAACCAGCTCAATGAAGAATAAGACCAGAACAACATCAACCAATATGGGGAATATCCAAGAGCTCAATCAGTTACCTTCCAAACAGAATATCCAGTGCATAGCTCTCAGGTGCAGTGGAATAGACTTCAAAAAATGGGGGCAAAATCCTCAATAAACATTGAATCAGGATACAAACAGGCTCCCTTTTGTTCCAAAGAGAATCTCAGGCATCAATTGAAGAAGAAAACCCAACAAACAGTGCATCTCTGTTACATGCCATCTCAGAAAATCTAGAATCACATTAGGTAGCATGACATAAAATTATTGAATAAGTAAAAGAAAATGCTTCAGAGAAATCTCTAAAATAGATCCATCAAGACAGTAGGAAATTCCAAATCCAGTCTTTATAGAGAAAAATATCATCCAGTAGAAAAGCCAGAACAATTGTGGATCAATGCTATAAATTAGACTTCCGAAACATGATGAGTTTAAGAAATCATTCATGATTCATTCATTGAATATTTCCTCCTTTGCAGCCAAATAGGCGCTCTTAGTGATCTCTCCATTACTAAACAAATTGTATAGGGTTTCATCATTGATTTCCGCCGAAGAAACAGGAGCTTCACAAGCTGGCATATTATGCTTATCAACCCTTTCAGCTTGTTTCTCCTTCAGTACATGTTGATTTTCAATAGGGGCAGATACATTATTTTTATCAATGTCCAAGGAACGAGTGACAATAGTCCTCTCCACATGTGAAAAATCCCTACGTTTTCACATTTTTTTAGGATTCGGTGTAATAAACCCATATGCATCCACTATTAGTTTCTTACCTTTACTGCCCATGTCCCTTAGGTATTTCTCCTCAATATTAGTATATTTAGCATCCTCATCACTTTGTGAGAGACTATCTTCTGATGCATCACACATCTGCTTTTCCTCATCTTCCTGAGTGCCTTCTTTTATTTTCTCTATCAACCTATCATCAAGTAATGGTGAGGGACTATGCTGGACATTTGCATTCACCACAGTGGGTGAAATCTCCTTCACACCCATATCCAGAGAAGAAATTACATTAGAAGTCCTGGGAAAATCCTTGGCAATAGGAGTCACAATATTATCAGCAGGGTTTTATTTAGGAGGATGAAAGTTAATTTTAGCATTAGCTTTTTCTACCCAAACTGCTTTGCAACGAGGTTGAGGTGGTTCAAATTTTTTTGACTCACAATCCTCCATAGTATGAACCACCTTGTAGCAGCAATTACAATAAGGTGGAACATTTTCAAATACCACCTCTTGATGATAACCTTTATCACCATTCTGGAGCCAAAATCTGGAAGGCAATGCTTGTGATATATCAATCTCAGTGCAGATCCAAGCCACTGAGGGACGAGATAAGTTCAAGGTGGAAGAATCTAATGTAATCGGAGTTCCAAATAGACTTGTAATGGCAGTTAGAGAACGCTGATTAAAGAGAAGTAGAGGAAAACCTGGGAAACCGATCCAAATTAGAACAATAGGGGGCTCAGAACATACTTAAAAATATGGAGACCACATGAAGACCTTCATAGAAGCCCCCCCAAAAGACCATGAACCTCGAATCCAAAATCAGTAATAGTCATTATCCAAGGAGAACCAAAAAACAACATTCAGAGAATTCAGAAGTCCAATCTGAAAGTTTGTAAAACCTATGTTCTCAAGAGTTTTGCGTAAGAAGAACAGAGAAGGGAGATTTTTGATAAAGAGGCATCCAAGAACAAATCATAGGTCTGAAGCAAGATCGTGTACCTCATCCTTGGAGAACTCAATTGCCGATAGACTTTTGTGTCTTTAGTTTTTTGGAGAAATAAAGCCAGAGGCCTTTGATTCTCTGCGTGGGATTCTACCCGAGACCACATATGCGAAGGATCTCTCATCTTGGAACCCTTGATCAGAAAAGTTAGTGTTAAAACGCATATCACCTGAGAGTGTCTCCTTCATCCCGCCATCTATATCTAATACATCATGTTGTTTGGGGGATAAATGATATAATGAATTTGGAAATTTAGTGACCTTATTTATAAATAATTTTGATTTCAATTTTGGATAAACATGCAAGTCTATTATGTTTAACTATTCATGGATAGAATGAATTTAATTTTTTGATGTCATTGGATAACCTTTTTCGAAAAAAATTATTTATTTTAAATATTTAGAGGCTATAGGAATGACATAATAATCTTAGGATAATTTTAGTAATCTAATAGTGAAAAAGTCATCATAAATATTTTTTTCCTAGAGTACAATATAAAGTTAAATTTTTTTGAAGTAGAGACAATAATTAAATTTTACATATAATATAAATCCCGTCATATATTTTCCACATTAAAATTCATGATTTTATTGGGATTGTATCTTATGGATTGGAGCTTCCACTGAACATCTCCAAAGTCCATGATGTGGTCCAGTAATCTCTATTGAGTATGAACATACCAAATACTATAAAATTTCTTAACTAAGTTGTAACAATAATGGTGCAGGGTATTTATATTAAGTAAAAACCAATAGATACTTTTGATCAAAGATATAATGTTCTACGAAGAATGATTGCTCACCTGGTCATTTTTTTTGGAAAACCCAAATCTAGAAGAAGCATTGTGTCAACCTAAGTAAGTGAAAAGTTAGATGTACCATCAAATTTTGTAACAATGTGATGAAATTTGGAGGTTAAAATTTAATTAGAGGTTATAAAATGTGAAAATAATTTTTTTTATGATTTTTTAAGTCACTTAATTTGTTTGAAAAATTGCACTACAAACAACACCATGTTTTATTGAAATGAAACATACTATTAAAACATTATTATTTAATATTTAGTTAACTCATAGTCATTGGAATATAGGACACGAATATGGTTAACTAAATAATGAAAATTTATGGTTTACAAATGTATGTAAAATTATTTATTTGGGTACTAATTAATTAGAAACTAAAATATGAAACGTTGTAAAATAATGTTTATATTTTTCTAAATTTTTTAAGCAAACTCCTTCTCCGTAGATAAATTTAAAAAATTAGTTTTGTCGAATTATTTTAAATAAATAAATATTATATATTATATAAAATATTTAACTTCCATATTATCTGTTTTCAATACATATTATAACAATAATATGAATTTTATGTTTAAAATATTATTTGGCCTAAAATAAATTTTATCACATTTTGAAAACAATTTTTAAATTTTTTTTAATATTTTTTATATTTCATTTGAATAAATAAACTAAAATTTTTATCATAATTTTATATTTTTCTTGAAATTAATTTTTCATAATTACTTTAAAATTAGTGTATTTTTCATTGAATTGTGAAATAAATTTTTTTTTATTAAAGGCTGCCTTTTCATTCAATCATTTATAAGAAAAATTATATATTTATAATTATTTAAAAGAAAAATTAGTAAATTAATATTTTTACTAATCCCATTAAGTTCAAATAAATCCATATAATATTGATATTTTATATAAAAACATTTTAAAATTTTTAAAATGTACTTTTTGGATAGTTGTTTTTTCATCGTGTATGTGGGTTTTATATTAAATTTAATTATGACAGTTAAAAGAATGGAATTTGAAAAAAAATATTCCATATTTATAACTAGAATAATTTATATTATATAACATGTTGAAATTAATTTTTTCATAATTAATAATAACAATTGTTAAAATTAATTAACATTATTGTGGTTAAAACAAATTACTAAGGATTGAACTAAGACAATTAGTGGTATGATAATACCGAAATGAAAAGAAAACACATTTTATGGAAATATTTCTAACTTATAACCTTTATGGTTCTATAATATCCCATTTTAATCTTTTTTCACATGAAAATGACGGTACACATTATTTTTTAAAAAACAATCCTTCTGTGTTATCTCCCCCACTAATGAAATGCCACTCCCTCTCCTCTCCTCTTAACACTTATAAAACCCTTTTTTTGAAACAACCATGTCAAATATCTTCCTTGATTCCCTTAAAACATCCAATAGGCCTCATTTTTATTTGAAATCCCTTATATGAATAATTTAGTTGTAAACCTAATGGGGTTCTCTAAAGAAGATTTATAATCAATAGACATGGGTTTCAATTTTTTTTGTTCCTCAAGCTCCTTAAAATTTTTTCCAACTATTATGATATAATAACTCTGAAATATAACGTATAATATTATGTTGTTATGTTAATGAAATAACATATATAAATATAATCTTCTATCAAATGTGAAACAAAAATGTCTTTCATGTGTAATGCATAAAATCGCCTCACAAACTGATATTATCCGTTTTCCATTACCTCCAATCACAACTAGATATAATAATGTATTTATAAATTATATAGATATATATATATATTATAATTAATTAATTATAATATCATACTTAACATCTTACCTTACATCCCGTTGGAATAAAATAATGTCATTCATGTGTATTGCGGACTACCACCTCACGAATAGATGTGAAGTGTATTTAATTTATATTTTACATGAATTGTAATATGGATATATTAAATTAATATATATTATATTTTTAAAATAATTATACTGATTTAAACATCATATCACATAGAAAATATTACATTCAATTCTAGGGGGTATAGGATATGTCTCTCATGTGTATGAAAAATCACCTCCTTGTGAAGCTATGTAATTATTTTTTCACTAACGGTTTTAATGGGAGGTAACCAGAATAAATTTTAAAAATATTTTATTATATTTATAATAAAAATTATTCTATAATTTTGAATAATTATTTACCTTTTTTTTATTCCATCTGTTAAAAAATGGAAGCATCATACAAGCTTACGTATAGCTCATTATCTCCATAAACAACGATTTCATTTTATATCTATAAATATTATGTATTAATCTAAATAAGAAAATAAATAATATATATTATATTTATATCATGATTAAAATTATGAAAATCATAGAATAATTATCAGTATAAATTTACCAATAATCCTAAACCAAAATATATATGAAAAATGAAAAAGTAATTTTCCAAAATGTCATTTTTAAAGGGAATTATTAATAAACTCATTATAAAAGTGCATAAGTAAATAATTTAACTTATAAGACATATTATTTAGGTAATTTAATTTATTTATAATCAACTTTTACTTATTATATATGATTTTCTAACAAGTATGATGGAATTCCATACTTACGTTATGGGATTTCTAGTCTCTCTTTTATTTCTAGGAGACATATGTCATATTTACCACTTGTTAATTTTGTGTCATTTATATAATTCCCATATTACATGTCTTATCATGAAAATATTTATTTTTATTATATTTTATGTATCTTATTCTGTTAATATTTAATTTTTTTTGTGATTCAAATGATTATTGAAGTGGTACATAATTTTTTATCAATCTGTAGGCTATGTGAAATATGTTATGTTATACACCAATCTTATTTTATGGGCTGTATATAAATGCACATTGACATTTAATATCTTACATTTAGTTATTATAATTATATTTTAAGACTAATTTATTGTAATTATTTCTATTTTATTATTATTGAATGGTTACCAATGTGGTAAGGATTTAATGTTACATTATCCTTGTTTACTAGGATTTTTTTAGTATCCTTTTGATTATGAAATATTATGATCTATTTATCAATTATTTTTTATATTTTATTATAAAATGGTTATATTTTGAGAATAAAACTTTCGCTCTGATTTTTCATTCTTTTAAAAATGAATGGGACCCAAATAATTTTATATGACAAATCATCTTTACTTCTCTCTTTAGTTGAAATCCTTTTTTCCTACGTATCATTATTTTCGGAAATAAATTTCAAAAATGTTTTAAAATACTAAATATCATATTGATAATTTTCAATTTTAAATGTTGTTTTTAAAATAAAAAATTTTATTTTTCTCAGGTAATGTTTTAAATTATTTTTAAATATTCATTTACGAGTTTCAAAAATGATTTTCAATGAAAAGTAATTTATCAAATTGTTAAAAAATATTATTTTAAAAATATTTTTTATATGTGAAAATTTTATTTTCTTAAAGAAATATTTTAAATGGAATTTAAATATTACTTTATAATATTGTAATGTTATTTTCCAAGAATATTATATTGAAAATATTTTTAGTTTTGAAAAGTTTTTTTCAATGTAGAATAGTTATTTTGCAGAAAATGAAACATTTGATCATTAAAAATCAAGATTCATCCATCATGGAGTCCTATGATGTAAATTATACATTAAGGGGGATATAATCCCTGAATAAATTTTTCTTTTCCCTGAATCATTTATACATATCATGATAAGATTATTATGAAACATGTTTATCTTCAACTTGTTATACCATTATAAAATGATTATGGAACCTTATTCATTTTCGATTGGTTATGTTATAAAAAAATATGTAAGGATTATGAAACCTATTAGATTTCAATGGATTATTCAATGATGAAATGGTTTTGACCCACTAATTTTAATGGTTTATGATATGATGGATGTTTTATAATACCGATCCACATATACATATGATTTTCATTTTGTGATTGTTGGGACCTATATATCCCACCATTGAATTCAGAAGATATTGATATCTCATGAGATAAAAAGGAAAATAATATGGGGTGATCATAGTCTAGTAAGGGACATTTTCAACTAGTATTATATTGGGTGTGAACCATCACTATGGTAATTGTTTGGGGACTGAACTCATTCCACCTTGATATCATGGGAAATGAGCCTAAACTTATATGGAAATGAATTTATATAATTATGTTTATGCCAAAATTATATATCTAATTCCAATGTTAGAATTTTAGGGATCATGATTTTTTTATTTCCTTATGATTCATGACTTGTGAAACTTCATCCATTTTTTCCATTACTCAATATTTTTATTTTTGAAATAAATGGTATAGTTTTCATTTGTTATGAACATATTATTATACTCTTATTATCATGATATATTAAAATATTTCCCTTGTTTCCCCTTATTTATCATATGAGTTCATCCTATCTTATATTTCTTTTCTATTTTATTTAATGATAGGTATTATGTGTGATATTTATAATAAGGGTGATAATTATAAGAAAATAAGTGGGAGATGATATAGAACACCTGTGAAATAGTTATTTCAATTTCTATGTTTAAAAGTCACTTTACCTTTACAATCCTTATACATGTGATTTTGAAATGTAATGAATATTAAAATAAAAATATATATCTCTATATGATATATTTGGGATCTTTACATGTGATTTTTCTGAAAAAATTATCTTTATGAATATAATATTTTTATAAATTCTTTTATTCATCAATTTCAAGTGTTTTCTGGTAACTAAATGATCAAACATGCCATGAATATAATAAAATTCTTATATAGATATTTAAAAATGGTTTTTTTTGTAAAAATAAGGGCTTTATCTTTGAGAGTTTTTTATGATGTATAAAAATGACTCTAAAAGATTATTTCATTTAAAGGGGTGTGTGGGTTTTCAATATTGTTTATAAAGAGTGTTTCAATGATAATGTTTTCAAAAAAATGAAAACATTATTTCTTAATTTTCCAAATTTATTTGTAATGTCTATTTAGAACATTATAAAATTCATTTGTTTGATACTTTTGATATATTATTTGATTCCCCTAATTAATGATTTTCCATTTGATGTGTTTCCCGTGATTATTTGATAGTTGTACAGTGTTAATAGGGATTGTTTTTTTAGGTGAGGGAGAGATATTTTTTATAACATTAATATGGATGTTTACTTAATTGTTTGATCTCATCCACTATGATTTGTTCATGAAAACATGTGTAACTATGTGGGTGTTCATGATTAATAATACACTAGGTATCTCACATAGAATATATTTTTCCCTAGTTGTATTATGTTTTTAGACTTTGGATATTCCACAAAATTGAGAGGCTTTTGTATTTTTTTCAATGCAACATAGACCAAAAGATATTAATGTACATATAATATTATTAGTATCATATCACATTTAGACCTATAGTGCATCCCAAGACGCTTGTTCATTGATTTTTTGTACTATATAAAGGATTACAATTTAATTTTTTAATCCCCATGTGCATGGAAATCACAGGAACCCATTCATGAAATTTATCTATTCATATACCATTATTTGTTTGTGTTGTTTGAATTGTATTCCATTTATATTGTGGTTGATCAAGTTCCTTAAATGGATTTAAAAATGGTTTTATATTTTTATTCCAATTAAATGGAATTTTTATATGGATGGGTTTTCTAAAAACCCATGAAATTAACTTCATAGGTGTTTTGTAAGGTTTCACAAATTAAAAGATTATATTTTGTGTTGTAAATTATTCTTAATATGTGTTTTTATAAAAGTAAAAGATTTATATTATATTGAAGAAATAACTATTCTTGTTTTTGAAATATATTTTTTGAAAAATTTAAATACTTATATTGTATTTTATTTATATAACCTCCCATCCTGAGTGTCACACACCAATGCCACAATCTAGTTTCTCACAAAGCCCAATTGTGCCTCTATATATGTAAGATTTTTTTAACTAGCATTGAGGATCTAATACTTTTCAAGGGTAGACTAAATTACTTTTATCAGAGTATTACACCAGTGGAAATCAACAAACAATAACTAAATAATAATGTATCATAACCTAAATAATCAAGTATCACAAGTTGAAAAAACTGTAAATACAATATCAAAAATAAATAGTTTATATTCCATGTTAATTTACATTCCAAGTGTCATAATACATCTAAAAATTTCATAAACTGACAACTCGCAATTGGGTCATGAACCATGTCTCATTAACTCAAACATTATTCATCCCAAATCAGCCATCTATCATAGGTCCTTTCAGCTATTCATGTCATGTGACAATGAAATCTTTTTGGGTACCTTTCAAGAATACAGTATATGGTTTCATTGTTACTCATTATGCCACCACAAATTTCATCTAAAACATTATATAGTCAATACAAATTATATAACTCTGTAGTGATGTCTTCCCATTTACATGTAATAATATGTATATGTTTCATGACTCCTCTAGGATGTTGTTGTCCAGCCTTCACTCATTGAAAAACTAAACACATCAATACATAAAAATCATTTTTTCTGGTCATGTTGTCCCACTAGACATTTTCCTTCAAATATCTATACATTTTAGTTCTACCAGGGGATACATAGAAATTAGAGCTATGTGAATCATCTAATAACTCCCTTTTCATATCAAGTATAGAGGGAACACATAACCTCTTCCCGAATTTCATATTTCCATATTCACTTTCAAAGTCAGCCAACATCCCTTCTTTTAGAGCATTATTTTTCTTTTGATGGTTCTCATCATCAGGTTGAGGGATTTTAATCTTTTATAATGATGATTGGTGGGCATCCAATTGAAAAAGTAATGATGTTTCACCTTCTTTGATAATTCCCATGTCCATCCTTATTAGATCCATGAATACAAGATCCCTTTCAATCCTAATTTTCATTAAAACTCCATGATACTTCCATCTCAATGCATTGGATACGTTGTTTTCCATTCTAGGTTGGTTCTCTATAGAATAATCATAATACTAGAGTAGTTCAAGCCATCACCTTTGTCCCAAGTTGTGTTCTTTATGTGAGAAGATATACATCAGTCTCTTATGATCCGTTTATAAATCACATCATTCACCATAGATATATTGTCTCTATATTTTTAGAGAAAATATCATAGAAAATAAATGAAGATCATCATATGGATATTTTTTCATGAATGTTTAATTACCTTGATGCATAGGAAATAAACCTATCATTATGTATAAGGACACAACCAAGTCCTTTCATTGATGCATCCCTATAGATCACAGACCCATCATTCCCTGATTGTAGAGTTTGTATTGGAACATTTATAACCTCCTCTTCAATTCATTGAAGAAGTTCTAAAATTCATTTATCCATATTAGCTTAACCCCTTTACTTGTAACCATGGTCATTGTGATGGATAAATGAGAAACGTTATGAATGAAACATTGAGGATAAATTTCTAAACTAATAAAACTACCTACCTCAGTTATGTTAATTGGAGTGGGCCATTATTGAAAATCTGTTATCATCACAGGATCCACAAATATTCCCTCTTTAGAGAAAATTGTTCATGAAAGGAATCATATTGAATCCAAAATTCACACTTTCTAAACATCCAATATAATTCATTTCTAATAATAGTCATCATAATATTTCCGAAGTGATTTTCATGACCTTTATATCATTTGGAGTATACTAAGATATAATCAATAAACACCACTAAAATGAAATCAAGATATTAAATGAAAAACCTATTGATTATATCCATAAATATATAGGGTGTATTATTTAGTCCAAAAGGCATTACCATAATTAAATATTTCATGTACCTTGTTCGAAACAATATCTTTAGAATGTCTTACTTAATTTAAACTTATGATATCCAAAATGAAATTCAATATTTGAAAAATAATTGGCTCCATAATATTTATCTAATAAATCATCAATGCAGCATATGGGATACATTTTCATTATTGTTATAGCATTGATCTCCCTTTATTCAATGAAAAATCACACTGATCCCTCTTTCTCTATAACAAAAAGAACATGAGATCCCCATGGAGAGACACTATGGTCAATAAATCAGTTATCAATCAATTACTCAAAATATTTCTTTATTTATTCTAATTCCATAGTGTCAATTCTATTAGTATTCATTTATATTTTCCCGGAATTAGTAATTAAATCAATGGAAAACTCTATTTTTTTCCCTAGGGGATGTCCACGTAAATCCACTAGAAATACATCACTACATTCATGCATAATAAGAATTACCTATATTTGATCATTTCATTCATCACCAAAATATATTTCATTCCCTTCCTCTAAAATAATTGAATTATGTAGAGCTGCTAGGGGTAGATATAGATAAGAATTAGCTAGTGAGTTTTATACTCTTATGATAAAGGATTCAACACCATTCTCCAAAATTGTAACTTCCACCTTCTTACAATAGTTCTTAAAATCATAACGTGAAATCCAACACATACCAAAGATGATATCAATTTCAATCAAGTTTATGATGATAAGGTTTGAAACTAAATATTTTTTATGTTTCGTGAGGGGGGCTGATCGACACATCAGTGTTGCAATGATACATCCCTTAAGAGTTTTGACTAAAAAATCCATTATTAAATCATATCGAACATGTATACTTTTCATGGAAAACAGGAAAGATATAAAATAATGTGATGATCCAGAATCATAAAAAGCACTGGACATTTTTTATTAAATGATTAAAGTACATGCCACCACATCGTTAATAACATTAACTTAGTATTTGTGACCACATAAGTTTAGACATTCTTTATTGGCCTTCTTTAGGGAATGATTCCATGATGCTTAGGACATTCATGTTCATAATGTCCCATATCTTTACAATTGTAGAATTGAAAATTGGATGTATCTTTAATCCAATTTCAATCACATGAGTCATGGAATCTATCTTCACACTTGTAATAGACTCCCATTCTGTTCAGGCATGTTCCAGGGTGTTTCTTCCCACAATTACTGCATGGTGGAATGTAAAAACTTATTTAATTTTTATTTACTTTTCTAGAGTTTTAATCATCTTTATTATTCTCTTTCATTCAATTAAATTCATAAGACAACGAAAAGTATTTTTCTGTCTTGATATCACATCAGACTATATCTTCACATGTTGAGAAATTTTGGGACACTAGTTCCTTTAAGAGGAATGATTTCAAAACATCCAATAATCGATAAATATTTCTCCTTGGATTATGAATGTAGTTCTAATATTACCTTTCTAACCTTGTGAAGTTATCTTCATTCTTTGCAACATTATCATCATCTTTTTTCTTTACATCCAGAATTTACATTTCTATATCTACTGACTGTTAAAGAGGGAAGTATTTTTCCAGGAAAATTTCAATAAAGTTCCTCCATACCATAAAATTTATTTCTTCCTCCCCCATTGTGTTTTGGATTAATCACCACCACTGATATGAATCTCTGGATAGAAAATATACTACCATGATAACCTTCTCTATTTTGTTACATCCTAATTTTAGTAATATATTCTCTAGGGATCTTATCCACAACATTTCTACAAATGGGTTTGTATTCAGATTGCATGATGGAGGTTTTGTCTTATAAAGAGATATTACATATCACATGTACATTATGGATCTAGATGCTCCATATGGGTAAGGTTATTATTCAAAAACATAGTACATTTTCCTAGTATAATTATATGTTGCTCAACACTAGTCATAGATCTAGATCCAATATCATTATCTTGCATAGGAGGGGAATCCCTACAAGGGATGTACACAATCATGAATTTTTCATTCCTTCCACTGTGAGCCATTACTATTAAATGGTATACACTATATTAGGTTATGAATCATAATGTATAATATAAATATAGCAAAATACTTATCATAAATTGAAATCTTTTTCATGTCTAATCCCATAATAATAAACATGGTTTATTTGAAGAAAAATTTACATTTAAATCCTTTATAATAACTTTTAATGGAAATGTGAATTATCCAACGCATATCCCCTATAAGGATCAAACTAGGTGCACAGTATCACCAGTTTTCATTTACTAGGATACCCTGGGTCAAGCCCAAAACTCCATGCCATATTTTTCACTCCTAGTTATATCTGTACTAGAACCACATCTATTTTTAATATCTAGAATGGGATGTATCTTATTGAAATATCCACATAATATATTCCTTAAAAAAATTCCATAATGTTTCTAAATCTTTATCCTAAAATAAAATATAGGGTTTTGTTCCCTAATCTATGTTTTCTAAATCTAGTTTCACATTTTCTACAAAACATCCTCTAATGCTAACTGTACAGACCTGAACCCGATTTCCTTGAGTCGATGTCTTATAACATTAAATTGGCATGATTAAAAGAAATTAATATCTTGAAGGAATTAATATATTAGTATATTAGGACATCTAGATACATACATATTTTCAACATTACCACATGAAACAAAATACAACATATAAGTTATATTGGGAACATCCACAACTATAAGTTTACTCTCCTAGGACATTCATAATAATCTTCTTGATGACCAAAGAAAATAAAACATTCGAAATTGATGACCTCAAACTCTTATTATGGGTATGAAATTTAGTGTATTATATAATAAACATAATAATAGTCACGGTGAATAACTAAAAACACTTTCGATTAAAAATTAGACTTGAAAATCAAATGGTATGAATAAGAGATGGATAAATAATGCCATAATAATACATAATCATTGATATTATACGTGTCTAATAACCCCATGAAATATCAATTAGTAGTTTCATAATGAAGGAATTTACAATTCAGGACATCATGACCATACAATCAAGGCCTCATTCCAACACCATAAATAACCATTTTGTCAAGGTCTGGTGTCGGGACCTAGTTTGTATCATGAGACATACATATGCACCAAGGGGATATAGTGGGCCCCACCCAACACATACTAATTAAAATTAATTTCTCATATGAATGGGTATAGTAATAAATAACATATATATTCATATTGAAAAAAACATTAGAAATTTAACCAAAATTTCCTAAACATTAAGCATAAACACTAACCATTAAGAGTAAATTGGTGAATGGTATTAAGATAGAACATACACCATTAAAATAATCATAAACAATTTAATTAAATATTAAATATTATAACATAAAATATTATTCCCAATAATACGTAATAATCAAAAATTGTGTTGAAACAGATGAATATACTCTTATAAAATCTTCTTATAATTCTTGAGATAAATACTATTTTATTTTGAAATGAATAGTTCTTTGTGAAATGTTTTTTTATTAAATAATAAGTTAAATAAGATAGTATTTTCATAAAAAATTACTGATTTTATAAAGAATATGGTTGTTAAAATATATTATATAATTCCCTTCCATATAGTAAATAATTTGAGTAATTCCCTTTAATGTGTCTTGTATTTTGGGACGATTTTTTGAATGATCCTTTTAAAACATATAACTCCCAATAAATGAAGGTAATATTCTACTTGGTATACATATATAAACCTTAAAAAATAATTTATAAGGATCACAAATGAATATGATGTTTATTGAGGTAACTAGATAATAAAAGTAACATGAATGATAAAGGATGTTCGGGTGGAAAACCCTTACTTTTAGTCCGAAGGTGTTCCTCACATGATCTTAATGACCCGAATAATAAATTTTATGTTAATAAAATAATAATTCAAGATCCTCCTATATAACTAATTGATTTTTTATAACCTTATTTTGTTCCTTAATGTCCATTTTATAGGATAATAGATTATATTATATTTTTTGGAGTGTTTTCTTCCTCATCTTTCATGATCAGTGTACTTATGTTCATGTACGGATAAACATGTAAAAATATAATGGTTTTCTTGAATAGTCATTCTATGTTTTTAGATTAAAACCATAATATTACATGGTTATAAAATTCATTTGGTTAATTAGAGTGAATATAAATCATTATATAAATCATTAATGACAATTTACTGGGTTAATTGACGATTTTTTATCATATCAAAATAATTTTGTTTTCTAAATTAATATATTTTGTAAAATGGGATTACAAAAACTAATATACTTTTTAATACATATATAATATTCTGGAGAAACCATAAAAATGGTTTCATGTTGATAATTTTAGATGATAATAGAAATTGAAATTTCATCTCTCTTGAATGTTATAAATTAACACATCTCGAATGGTGTTTTCATTTCTTGTACAAAAGAAGGTGAAATGAGAGATGGTGAAGATTTTTTCCCATATCATATCAAAATTCTATTACATGTATTTTAAATTAGTCATCATAATATTTGATGAAAGTTTGTGAGTTAATAAAGTGAGATGAAAAGTACATGAAAAAAAAAGAAATGAAAATAGGAATTTTCCTCATAAAGTAATCTTTTCTGAGAGCCTCTTTAGGGGAGCGGTTTTTTCTATTTATAATAACAGGGGCAAATTGAAGTATGGGAGGATATTGGGAGGTTATTATATGAGAATTTAGACCAGTCGTAGGTCTTAATAGGAGTGAAAAGAAGAGAGAGTGAGGGGGGTATTCTAATTGAGGAGGAGAGGGTGATTTTTGAATATCTTATTCATTATTTTATTATTCCCCTCTAGAAAAACAATAATGTTTATTAATGTGACCCATAATAATAATAAGATCATGTGAGTTCTAACCATGTGTGCATATCTCATACAAGATTATAAGAATAGTTAATTTAATTGATAATGTATATATACGGAAAATTACAATATTTTAATATTGATAAAAAATTATGTATTTCAAAAAATACCAAAAATTAACCCTAACCATTTTTTGATGTGTGGAATTACAAAAATAACTCAATTTTTTTAAAATAATTTTCCAAATATTATTAGTATAAATATTAAATAAAATCATAATTTTTTCAAAGAAAAATTTCAACTATAATTCGTTTTATATCACCTTAAAAAATTAATCAAGATATCATTATCTTATAACCATAAGACAATAAAATATTAATATGATTTAATATTTATAAGTCTCACATTAAGAATCATATTAATATTCATAATGTTACTTCAATATTCACTAAAAATTAATTGTGTGCCATTGAACTCTAAATATCTTACTAAACACAACTGTTTAGGTCAGTTTTTTAAAATTCAAATCATAGAGGTGGTAAAATTCAATTTACTGGACAGGTTATAACAAAGTGGTCTTATATAAAAACACAGTGTTTCATGAATTTATTTATAAATCCTTGGGGTGTTACAATAAACTTCTAGGAACTTCCTATATTATGAGTTTCAAGGATACCTCTTAAAGTATTTTATATTGCTTTATCAGACATGGTATTAGGTGAAATATTACTTGAGATGATTTTCTACTTCTTTGTTCCCATTTTATGGATTTCGGATTGGTTAATGTTATTGAGTTAACTATTATTTAATGTTCTCTTTGGGTTCCTCTATGACCACCTTTATGGAATGATAGTTGTTTTATAGTTTCTTCCATTCATGGTTGGTAGGTCCTTTTTTCATGACATTTATGTATGATATTTATTTTTTATTAAGTTTTACAGTGGTTGGACGGTATAGGGAACACCTGGGATGAGTGTCCATATACCTAGGCCATGTGATGTGCCAGTTTAAATTATTTATTAAATGGTTTTTTGTGTTTCTATTTAGTTCAATGTGTATTGTTTTCTCAACTAAGAGGAATTTTGTTTTCCAAATGTTTTAAATCTTGGATAAAGTTCATACTATGTCACTACTTATTGAGAATGTTTTGTAGTTATTTTAGTCTGGTTGGAATCCAATTGGTGGTTTCCTCTATTGACTTTATGAGATTATTTTATATATTTTTGGGTGTTATTTTCCATTTTCTATCTTTTTTGACTTGATCATTATAATAAGGTTAGACACTCATGGTTGGGGGAATATTTCTATCTCTTATTACATCTGTAGACGATATGTTATTTTTTGTCCAGTTTTCCTCATATGAGAGTTTTTCTTCACCTCAACGTTTTAGATAAATATAAAATTGTTGAGATACCAATGGTAGTCATCCATTCTCTTAGGGTTTCAGATTAGGTGACAGTTATTATCTATATTAAATATGTTTATTAATATTGTGATATTTGGTCAATAATTTTGATTATTTATATAATATTTGTTTTGTTCTATTCTCCCAAGAAAATATTTCATTTTCCCTACCCACCCCCTCATACATTGGGTGGGAATATTGTAGTATATTTCCACCTTATTTTTTAACTAGGAACATTTGGTGGAAAGAAAATGGTATGTTTAGGAGAATATTAACACCATAGTTTAACTGTTCATATTAATATTATTTTAAACTACGATACATTTTCATTTTATAATTTTTGATTTTGAATTTTTATGTTTTTTATTTTTTTTCATCTATTGTCTCTTTATTGAATGGTTAGGTCAAATAGTGTGAATTTTAAAGGAAACAATGAAAATTTTAAAATTCCATAACTAATGGAGTTTTTATAGAGACCCTAGACTTTTAAATATTACAATACATGATTTTAAGCATATTTATATTTCAGAGTACAAGCCAAGGATTGTGAAGTCATGTGTCTTGAAAAATTAGGCACATTGAACTAAAAACATGGAACTGAATAAAAAAATTATTTATTTAGTTTTCATAAAGAACCCCTTACCTACATTTTTATCATAAATATTCATGGGATAACCAGGGGATGACATGAAATAATGAATGAGCTAAAATCCCAGTAAGGGAATGAGAATAAGAAAAAATCCGTAGCAAATGGGATAGAAAACATGACATAATGAAATAACAAGGAATTTAATATATGGGATCATAACATATAAAGATGGAGGAAAAAAACATGGTATATTAGAAATGTGTTTGCAACATAAATCATGACATTAGTACGAATCAAGGCTAACCTCCAATATCATTTCCAATAATAGCACCAGCTAAGGCTAACAACCAAGATCGTCGCACATAATATATCTTGAGATGTAACATTAGCCAATGCATTGGAGTTCTATCTGGGTGCATCCATCTTAACATGTTCAAGAATATTCTTTCCACATAAATAATCATACATAATCAATCATTCATAAATGTAAGGTAACCCATGGAGAGAAATGAGTATGGGATTCATGACATAAATAATAATGAATGGGATTATCATAAAAGTGTCCATGAGATAAATGGATTAAAACATAAATGGACATTAATAAGTTAAAATTGTCATATATCATGGTATGTGGTGTAGAATAATGGTGACAACATATAATAAGAGTATTTTGGAAATTTATATCATCAAAAATATTTAGTTCAATGTTAAGGAAAACACTAAAGATATTTTTAAACAGAAAATGGATCAATATATTATATAAAACCAATAGTGAACCAGGATGATTTTAAAAATAAAAATACTTATTTTATAAAGACAATTGTGTTGTAAAACTTAGGATATAGTACACTTGACATTTGGTAAAATTTTGGGATGTTTGTTTAAAACGAATTTTCTCATTGGGAAGTATCAAGGAGGGAACCACTTAAAAGCATGTATATCCCCAAAAACGAATGAGGGATGGATCATAATACATGAGGTGGGATCTTATAAACAACATGTATAAGTTCCAAATAAAAAAGAAAAAATAGCTTGAGTTGGGTAAAAATAATAATAAAGCAACCCGAAGGAATAAAGGTGGTTCATGTAGAATTCAATACGGATTATCAACAAGGTATCAGGTGAACTTAAAAGGGATTCATGAGAGAGAACAAGGATTCTCATCATTTTCAATAATGAGGGATGTGTGGGGGAGTTGTGAAATCATAACCCATCATTAGGTATTACACATAAAATGGAATAACATTGAGGATATTCTTGAATAAAAGGGAAATGCATAAGATCCCTTAGTTTACGTCTATTGGTGTTCTCCACTTGTAATTAATGACCTGAATAAATAAATTATGTTTATTAATCAATAATTCTATAATTTATTATATATGTAAAATATTTATTATAACCATTTTATGTTCAATAAATAAATTTTATGGGTTATAATATTCCATTTCATTGTTCGGGTTCACTTGCTTCCTTGGTTTTAATTATTAGTTCATGTTCTGATAGACATGTATGATGAAGGTGACTCTCCAGAATTGAAGTTAAATTTTATTATCGATCATCCAAAAGATTATATAGTTGAATAATTAATTTGGTTACTTTATGAGAATTTTAATCATTATATAAAACAGTAGTGAAATCCTTTTGTGTTAATTGGCTGTTTTTTTTACCACAAAGAACACATTAAGTTTTAAAAACCAAAAAAATGTTTACTAAAGGATTACAAAACCATATAGGAGGAATCATACATATATTATGGTCTTCTTCAACAATGAAAATGGTTTCATGACCATAATTGATGATTCTAATGTAAATTGACAAGACGTCATCTGTGTTTGCGATAAATTAACACATCTCAAATAGTGCTTTCATTTCATTCAAATAAAAGATGGGGAATGGAAAGAAGATGATGAATTATCTCATTATTAAAATATATTTCATTTAAATTTCTGTTACTGGGGTTATCATACTATTTGGTAGAAGGGAGGTGTGGAAAGAAAAAATAATATAATAGAACATAAAAGAAATAAAATAATTAGAAAGAGGAATTTTTCGCTTGAGTTTAACACCTTTTAGAGCCTCTTAAGAGTAGAGGATATGGTATTTTGAAGAGACAAGTTGCTGTTGGTTGTGCTGAAGCAGGTTTTTATGAGATTTGGTGATAGTAATGGCAAGGCACAAGGCTTGAGTGGAATTGAGGAAAGATGGAGTGAGGGGGGGGGGCGTATAATGGAGGACATTAGGGTTTTCATAATTTTGTAATCATTAGTTTATTAATTTACCTCAAGACAAGAAATTGGAATTATTCCATAACCAAAATTAATAAATGGGTCATTTGAATTCGAACCAACGGTAGTGAAAACATCCTTGATGCAATGAATAATATATTGTGCTTATAATGTAAATATGAGTAAAATTATTTTATTTTACTATTCATAAGAAAATTCAAGTATTTAAGAAAAAACTCAAGATTTAAACCTATCAATTTTTCAACATGTAGAATGAAAATATTAATTCCATTTATAGTAAATAATTTCATAAATATTATTAATTTAATATTTAATTAAAAACTCAATTTATTTGAAAAATAGAAATTTTAAAACATTTATTTACATATTCTATGATATAGGTATATTGTACTCCCACATGAATCATATATATATACTATCAAAGGTTTGGTTAAAATTCATTAGGGTATGTCATTATTCATAAGTTTAACATTACTATTCATATGGTTATGTTACTATTAATCACATATTGTGTTGGTTATATTAGACTCCAAATAACTTACTGATCGTAACTATGTATGTCAACTATTCAAAAATCAAATAATAGAAGAGACAAAATTATTTTTAATGGTCACATTGAACATAATATTTAATCATGTTGTGATTTCATGTGATTATGTGACATAATTATTTGATGTATTTTTCCATTGAAAAACAGTGGGTCATTACATTCTTCACCCTTTATGAAAATTAACCTTCAAAATTTAATTTTACATTTGAGTCCTAAACAGGTGCATGTAATTTTTGTTCATTGACTCATACAATTAACATGTTGACTCTTTGTACTAATGTTTCAACCATAATACCTTCACCAGGTGAGTAGTCTTGTTATGTAGATGTTTATCTCTATGATCTAAAATCTTCAATGGATACTCCTCGAAAAAATAAACATCTTCTAGCTGAACCACCTCTGAAGAGAGTACATATAAAGGAATTTGTATATACTTCATTACGAGGGATACATTAAAGACATCATGTACTTTGGATATGGTAGGTGGATGTACCAGTTGATAGGCCAAAACTCTGAATTGATCAAGGATATCGAAGGGGCCGATATACCTAGAACATAGCTTCCCATTATTACCAGACCTCATGAACTTCTTCCTAGGAGATATGCATAGAAATACCAATTCTCAAACATCAAACTCAAGGTCTCATAATTTATTGTAAATATAACTCTTTTGTTGAAATTGGGCTGCCTTGATATGTTGCTAAATGGTTTTCACCTTCTCCACCATTTCATCAACAATTTCTGGACATAACTGCTTATTATTATAGACATCAACCCAACACGATGGTGTTATACACCTTTTCCAAAAAAGGGATTCATATGGTGACATTCTGATGCTAGATTGGAAACTATTTTTGTATGATAATTAAACAAGTGGAAGATGTTGGTCTCATCCTCCTTTCAATTCTATATAACACACTCCGAACATAGCTTCCAGTTTCGGAATCGTCTACTCAGAATGGCCATTAGTTTGAGTATGATCGGCGGTACTGATGTTCTGTTCAGTGCATAGAGCATGTTAGAGACTTTTCCAAAACAGCGAGGTGAATCTTAGATCACAATAGGATACAATATAATGTGGAACTCCTTGTATAATTTCAACTCCATTTATGTATATCAGTTCCATTTGATCTAATGAGAAGCCCTCTCGAATTACGATAAATTAAGTTGTCTTCATAAGATGATCCTCAACGACCCATATAGCATTGTTTTCTATGGATCTCCTAATAAGTACAATGAAAAAGTCCATAAAAATGTTCTCCCACTTCCATGATGGTATGGGTATTTATTGCATCATTTCCTTAGACTTGTACCTCTCATCCTTCACTTTAGGACATACCTAGTACTTTGATGTGTATTCTGCAATCTCCCATTTTATATTATCCCACCAAATGTTTTCATATAGATCATGATTCATCATTATGCTGCCTGGATGGATAGAAGTGTATGAGCTATGTGCGTCATTCAGAACCTCCTTCTTTAACTCTAAATCGGATTGTACACATAATAATGATCCAAATCATATAACGCCTTCCTCATCAATCTTTACATTGAGGATTTCCCATTTCTGATATCTTCCAACCTTTTTATTATTTCCACATCTATGATTTGAATTTGGTAAAATAGAATTCATTTTTGAATTCGGAATATCAAAATTAGCATAGGGTGATTTTTCAGTATTTTTCTGAAAACATCGAATCTTTTATGAATAGTGAAAAACATTGTGTTATTGTTTAAAACCAACCTTTTATTTAAAAAAATTATTTTAGATAAATATATATTAGGTCAAAATAGATATTTAATACATATATATTTTCAATTTAATTAATTGGAGTAATTTTATACTAAAATTAGATGTATAAATTTAATGGAACTTTTTACAGTCTTTTACCCACCTTCTAGAAGGATTTGAAAATTTTCATGAAATATAATTTTACCACTTATGTGAGTTGTATTTCAAAAAAACTATGAGACATGGTTTATATCAGTATGTAAAATGTGGTTCAATTAGATGAAAATAATTTTTAGTGAATAGTAACTTTTCTCTTTTATTTAGCACAGTTAAAGTAAATATGGTAATTATGGGTAAAATTAATATTATAATTACACTAACACATGTCCTATTTCTATTGGATAAGTTGAATTCTACCAAAAAAACCTTAGAAGAAATATATGATCCTCTTTGGTCCACTTGGATTAGATTATAACATTGATTATTATTTTATTTGAAGAGGAGTTAAAAGTGCTAAATTTAATGTTTAATAACTAACCCTTTTTTAATAAAATGTTATAAATAAGATAAATTAGACTATAAATATTCATTAGAAATATAAAACTATATCCTAAATAATGATATTTTATATATAATTCATAGATAATAAATACTTAAATTTATATATGACACAATGATGATGCAGTAATAACCTTATTATTAGAATAATTAATTAAATGTTATTATAAATAAAAAAATAAATATAATTTCTATGTTATTATTACATCCGCGAATTTTTAGAGAGAATATAACATGTTAGGGTTGATTCAATGTATCTTTTTCTAAGTAATAACGTTGTGATGAATTTCACAAAAACCAAATACTAAATAGTGTCAAAATTGACATAAATGAGTTTTTAAACCAAATATTATATTATTATAATATATAATATTCCTAAAAATATATGGATCCTAAAAAGGGCTTAAAAAGTATTATATATTACATTAATGAACCACTTGAGGTTCTTTTGTATGTTTAGAGTATTTTTATTAACCATATAGTTAAAAAATACAAGAAGACACGGTAATAGTTAAACTATTTAACTAAGTGTTAAATCTATAAAATAAAGTTAATATTGTGAACAAACCTGTATAAAAACTATTGTTTGAGCGTTTAATGACCCATACCTACCATATACTTGAAATAAATCATTTTCCAATGATTAGAAACCGAAAATGGTTTTATTATAAAATAAAATTTCATACTTTTCATAAAGTTACCCTCACCACTCTTATAAAAAGGTACTTCCCCTTCTCTCAAAATCACACCATCAATGCCATTTGGCTCAGCAAACCCTGCCCAAATATCCTTTCAACATCCCTCACATAAACCAAGAGTCCTTACTTTTATCATAAATACAACCTATGGAGCCCTTTGGATCAACTCAAAAGAAAACACTCGAAGAATAAATAATAATTTCACCACCCACATTCAAGTACTTTTCTTCTTCCACTTCCTAATTATTTGTTGTTTACATACAAAAATAGTAAATCAAATACCTCCTACATAATTTGATATTATTATTAATATGGTACAACCATATTCGTTATTCTATCCATCCTATGAATGACAATGTCACCATACATGTGTACGTACGACTTACCGTCTCCACGTTGTGGTGTAGTTTCTAATTCAAACACATCATTATTTGGATTGTATAATAATGAGTATAATAGATATATATAATAAATATAAAAAGTTAATTATTAATTATATATGATATACAATCCAATTACAAATGATTTCACCATTAATATAGTGATATTTTAGCTCGGGTATATATACGACTTACCATCTCCACTATGTGATCAGATGTCCTTCCCCATTGTAACCGTTCAATAGTAATTTAATTTTATGATTAAAAATAATTTTTAAAGTCTTAATATCATTATAGATATTAATTATATACATCCTATCCATAACAAACATGACATATGTAACAAATCATATAAAGGAAAATGAATCAATTAACACCTGAAACAATGATACTATTGAAATATCATTATCAAAGCAATATTTGAAGACCATTTATGATATAATATTTATGTATATAGTTCTTGTATAATTTAATAACAATGATTAATTATTATACAGCATGTTAACATTCTATTGACTAAGGAAATGTGCAATTTATGGGTTAATTCCTCAATTTCATCGTTATCCAAGATTGTTTATGTGTATGTTTTTACTGGGACATAATTATTACCCATGTCCATTTTTCGTAAAATAGTTTTTAAAAGGATACTTTTTAAGGGACTACTAAACTAAAAAATCATTTTAAATGATTTAAATATTTATTCTTCCTAATCATTATCATTTATTTCTATGTTTTCAAAATGGGTTTAAGGATTAATTTATATAGACATGAATGTTTTAAAATGTAAATTCTTTTCAAATTTTTCAATGTTGTATGGGAAACTTTGATTCAAAAATGTATTTTAATTGTCTTTCTTTATAAAATGTGAGAATTTTAAATAATTTCATGAAAAAGGGATATTCCTCTCAAATAGTATTACAAATAATTTTCAACTATGCCAACATCCTTTTTGAATATTATTCTTGACTGGGTTAATTTATTATAAATACAATCTTCAATGTTTTATAGAATGAGTTATGATATGTTTGACTGTGGATGTGTTATTTTTATACCCTTCATGGTTTATTGTTAAAGTTTTGACATTTCGTATTCTAGTTTTAATACAGATGTTTATGTTATGTTTAAACATTTTCATATGAGGAATGCATCGGAAACTGTAGGTGATGGGTGTATCCCTCTATAGCTCCTCGACGCATCGATAGGTCTCACAAGACAGACTAGTATCTTGGATCATGGCCTTGAAAAAATCTTATCTATAGTCTTGTCACGAGGCTTTGACTATGTGGTTATGAAGTATGGAATTTTGAATTCAATCATTATGAAATTGACTATTGATATTACATGTGATTATTAAACTTGTAGAAAATCCATGTGAACAAGTAAATGTCATTATTTGATTTATCTTTGCCACATTATGAGGAAGTTTAATTTGAAAAGGATTGGGTTTTAGTCTTATGCATTTCCTTAAATGATTATTCTTATTTACAAAAGTTTCCTCTATATTGTTATCCATACTGAGCATCTAATCTCGCCCCTTTCTATGTTTTATTTTTTATAGGATGAAATGAAGTATATTATGACTTACCAGTAGGGATAGTCTAATGGATATTAATGTGGTAAATTTCGACAACGTTGTTTTTTTTCATTTTTTAGGTAATGTAAAACTTATTAATGTATATAGTACTTCCTAGGATAATAAGTTAATCGGACTTTTGGGATATTATTCCTTGTATCATAAAAATGTATTAAAATAATTCACCTACTCAAGGTGACTAGGGTCGGGGGGTTACATGCCTTCTCCATATTGGGAGGTAAATATCGATGGTTGGAAACCTATCTGTTCCTCTCACCACATGAAGAACCATTCCAATTTAGTTATTATTCAACAAACATGGCAAAAAGATCCTTGAAGTTCAATATTAATAGGCTATAATGGGAGAAGCATATGGAAGTGAAAATTAATCCCATTAGAGAGAGTAATCCAAAATGGTACAATATAATCATGGGTTAAAAAAATGACATGATGCAAGTAGTGAAGAATCCACATATTTTGTTGAGAGTAATTGTAAAAATTCCATTTCTAGATTAACCTCAATAAATTTTACCACCACAAACATAAATCGATATTAATAAAGACAAAAATGCCGAGAGTCACTATACCAAAAATATACCCCAATAATATGGTGATCTAGATGTACCAATCGAGGCATCACATTTGTTGAACTCGAGGAGAATCAAAAACCTAAAACCATTGAATATTTTGTTTCTACATCTTTAGAGGAACACATCCAAGCATAATGGTAAAAATGAGGTTGCATCCCACATGTCCCCCGGAAGATCCTAAATTCCTTCCACATAGGAGCAATTGGAAAAGAATGAGAATGAGATGCAAAATCTCAGACAATACAACACAGGGATAATCATGGGTAAAATTTTAAATGGGTTTCCTCATCAGTATGAGATGAATATCCCTCCTCCAATACACTAGGAAAGAGTCGATCTACCTGAAGGTGTTACATATTCTAATCATTCTAGCCCGTTATTGGGGATGTCAATCTATATAAACGTGTAATTAGATAATGATCATGACTTCCCTCTATTATGATGATAGCCTCACCCATTCAAGGTGATTCATTTAGTCTTATAACTGATCAAGAATCATTACGAGATGAAAAAATGGCCTACTTAGCAAGCCATTCCCCCTCCCTATAGATGGGAGGCATCCTGGAAAGTGGTACCACAGAAATTATTAATTCCATTGAATTCTTGTATACTCAAATAGATGGCGTGGAAGTGAAGTCTACACCCATAAATTCTGAGATAAATCGTTATCCCAAATGGTTTGATGTTGTTTCACCCCAACCATTTTTGATAATCATTCCATCTCAACCACAGATGGTGTGAGAGATCTTGAAGAACATTATATCTAATTTGTGCACTGATATTGTATGATGAAAAGGCCTCGAGATTAGTATGAGGAAACTAAGATGTATTGTTTTTTGAAGAATTTGATATGGCTATTCTTCATTTTGTATAGAAGTATCCTAGTAGGATCCATTATGGGATGGTGTGACCGTTATCCTTAATTCCATTATCATTTTATCTCTACACCAAGGAAAAAAATAATTGTTGACCTAAAAATATGAAAGCTGTGTGAAAATGATAGGGTTTCTAACATGAAATCCATATGGGAAGATTTTACTAATTAACTCAGAATCCATATCTCATTAGAGAATTTACTATAACTCTGTATAGAAAATAATCAGGGAGAGCTACAGAAACCCCAGATATTGAGGAAATATATATTTTAAGTTTATGAATTTGTGAAAAAGGAAAAACCTTTGGAATATTCCATTCAGTGAATGTGAGATAAATACAGTCCCATTCCCTTAGTAGAGGAGAAAATTCTATGTAAGGTAACACCTACTATTTTTAACCCCAAACAAATATCAGTTCCCACTCAACCACCTAGGAAATCCTTAAATAACCCAATTCCTCTTATCATATAGCAGTAACAAAAAATTCACCCTTATCTAGAAGTGAAAATAGATTAGGATTCTCTATGATTTGTGGAATGGATTAATAATGTATTGTCATTCTAAAATGATAATGTCTCTAGTTATTTTCTTTCAAAAATATAAAATAACCTAGTAATGTTTCTGTTACACTGGAAACCCAATGAGGACAACCTCACTGATCATCCTAACTATTTCCCTTTTAAAAAGAGGTTGGATCATTCCATATATGATCTCTTCATCTTTAAAGACTTCATCCAATGTATGGTTAACTATGGATAGATGATTCTTCATAAATCTCCAGAATATCTGACTTGTGTAGGTATCCTCGAGATCGAATTATAGGGAGAATGGAAAGAAGTTCTGGCCATGCATGGGTAAGAGTTCAACAAATTTATGACACGAAAGACAATCGACCAAGCTCATGCCACCCAAACAGAACAAATTATCAAACCCCTAAAATTTATTCCTCCTTGGTAGGTAACATCATTTACACCTCAGAATGTTGTACATAATTATTAGACATTGGAATAAACAAAAGATAAAGATTCATATACATCCTCTACACAAGGTTTATCCTTTTAAGAATTTTTACCTTCAACATTTGGAACACAATAATTATCCCAATAATCGGAAAACCCATTGGATGAAGAGACCATATTTGTAATTTTTAATATTGTACAATTAACCCCCCCTATAAGATAATGAATATGTATCAAAATATGAGATCCCAATAGCTAACCAGGGAGTCTGAGGCTGAAGGAACATGATTCGAGGATACAAGGTACATCACAAGTTAGCCAAATATCTCAGTCACATCGCCATATAGGACATATATGATGTATATAATCATGATAAAATAATTTATAAAGGCCAATAAAAACAAGGAGGTTCTCTAGTTCCCTCTAGTTATCATCCAAGCCCTATCATCTTCTAAAAACGACTGATGGGACTATGATTTTTGGATCATCATAGAAAAAGGGGAATGTTTACATGAAGTAAATCTCAAGTATCGGATGCTCCCTAAACCTATGAATAGGAACCAGGCCCATCTACATAAAATATTCCATCTCCTTAAATGCATAATAAGGAGAAACACGACCTTTGTTGTAACACCCGAGACTTTTATGTGAAATATTTTACGTTATATAAATCAAATTAATCGTTCACTAACACTGTCTTGGCTTTCTTCACATGCAACCACGACCTTCCTCAATAGCTTGCGTCGTACGCAATACCGAGTTTCACTAAACAATGATATGCTATTAAAATATTATTAAAACTACCCGTTATGAATATTAATAACCACTTTTTGAAATTTTGTAAATTTTATTTTTCAAAATGGACTTCATTTTTGGATTCGGAATATCAAAATTAGCCTAGGGTGAAATTTTGGTATTTTTCTGAAAACATATAATTTTTGATGAATAGTGAAACCACTAAGTGGTAGTTAAAAAACTGAATTTTTCATAAAACATAATTTTACCGCTTCTGTGAGTGGAATTTCAAAACTCTGAGAAACACGGTTGATGTCAGTAAGTAAAATGTGGTTCTATGAGATGAAAATTATTTTTGGTGAATAGTAACTTTTTACTTTTATTTACCACGGTTAAAAGTAAATAGGATAATTAAGGGTAAAATGATAATATTATTACCCTAACACATGTCCAAATTCTATTGGAAAAATGTAATTCAACCAAAAACAACCCTAGGAATAAATTATGACCATTTCGGCCCACTTGGATTAGATTAGGACATTTATTATTAATTTATTTAAAGAAGGGTTAAAATAGTTAAGATCAAAGTTTAATAAGTAAATCATTTTTAATATGGCGTTATACATAAGATAAATTCGACTATAAATACTCATTAGAAATCTAAATATATTTCCTACATAATGGTATTTTATTATTAATTTTTAGACATTAGATAATTTAATTTATTTATGACACAATGATGATGCAATAATTATCTTATTCATGAAATATTGACATAATTGATGTTATAAATACCCAAATAAATGTAATTTGAGACTTTTTATGAATTACACTATTTTTATTGGTTAATATGACATGTTATAATTGATTTATGTAACTTGGTTCGAACTAATCATTCTGTTATTATTTTCACAAAAATCAATTACTAAATAGTTTCAAAGTTGACATAAAATAGTTTTTAAAACTAATATTATATTAATAATTGATATTTTATTCCTAAAAAATATATGGTTCGAAAAAATGACTTAGATAAGGTTATATATATTAATAATAAAAAACATGGGGTTCGTTTGTCTTGATATGGTAAGTTTATTAACCTTATAGTGTAAGAAAACAAGAAGACACGGTAAAAGTTAAATTATCTAACTTAAAGTTAAATCTAAATGATAAGGTTAAAATTGATACCTAAACTTGTCTAAATTATATTGTATGAGAGGATTTAGACCCCTACCCACCTTATCTTTGAAATATATCAATTTTGAGCTATTAAAAACCGAATTTGACTTTATAATAAAATAATATTTTTAGTTATTCCAAAGGTGCCCCTCTCCTCCCTTATAAAAGGGAACATCCTCCCCCTCTTCCTCACACCACATTGAGCCTTCAAGCTCGGCGAAACCCTGAATATTTATCCTCTCCACTTTCCTAGAAACATCCTAGAGGTTTTGGTCTTCTTCAAAGACCTATTTTAGTACCCTAAAAGGAGGTCTCAAAGAAGCACATCAAAGAAGAGGTAATGTCCATTACCGATTCTTTCATCATTATTTCTTCTTCCACTTCTTCTTATTTAGTTTTTTAATTATAAAGTAATAAAATCAGTATCAATAATATACTGATATGTTATTATAAGTATTAAACAACCCTATTTTACAATCTATCCATCCTATGTAAAAAGAAATCACCGTGTGTGCGTACGTACGGAATACCGTCTCCACGTCGTGGTGTAATCTATTTTCCACCACCACCTTACTTGGATGGGTATAATGGTGTAAATAATGACTATATATGAATATTATAAAGTGATATTGATTCTGAAATATTATACATACACTCCAATACAATTCCACGATCATAGGAATGATATCATCACTCGTGCGTACGTACGGAATACCGTCTCCACGATGTGATGCAACTCGTTCTACATGATAATCATTTCATAATGATTATATAAATGAATTGAATGAATGAATATGATATATAATACACTAATACCATTTTGGAAATGAGGTATCTATAACCTAAAGAGAAGAATAAGAATTTATTCGACAAAACACACATAAGAACAAAAAGTAATAAACACCAGAATAACAAGTAGTAATGAAATATTACTAATAAGAAGCTAATAATATTACAATATATGATATCATAACAATAAGTATGATTATGGAATAATTCAGTAACATGATTTAATTCATTATACAGGAGGTTCAGACACTTACGAAGCAAATTGGACCTAAGGTAAGGGAAATGTCACAAACTCATTTTTATCCGAGATTGTTTATACTTTGGAATTTACTGAGGTGTATTTTATCATCCACATCCATGTTTCCTCAATATGTAATATTTACATAATTCTACAATAGTTTATATCCAATTTTACCCTTCGGTGAGTTTTTAGTAAAAGATATGAAAGAAATCTTTTTTCGTTTTTCGTACGAGGTACTTTTTGGATTTTTTGACAAAAGTACGAGAAGAATGTTTTTTTAACTTATAAGGCATGAATGGATTTTTAAAACTTTATTTCCAAGAAGCTTACTTTAAAAAATTTCAAGTTTATTTTTAATCAACTTCTTTTAGTTTAAAATTGTATGACATGTTAAGAAAGGAAAAAAAATTTTGAAGTAGAAAGGATATTTTCCTCAAGAATGGAGTTCAAGTGTTTTATCAAAATTATTTTCCATCTAAGATAATAAAGGGTTCTGTTTTTATCCATATTATTACATTGATTTGATTATGTTGTGATGGAATTTTTTTATGAATTCTTTTTTATTATATGGATTGTTTTATGATGTCATGATGTTTAAGATTCCCATTTTTATTACATGGGTTATGCTATGATGTATGGTTTATGATTTTTTGGCACACATAAGAAAGGTATAATTATGAGATGGGTGGGTACTATATCTCCCTCCAATGCATTGGGTAAAGATTTTATATCTCATGAGATAGACATGGCTGGAACGATAGGTTATACCGGTTCAGTGAAATAGGACTGAAATGAGGAGTGAATTCGGTTTAGAAAGGGACTTTGTCCACTAAGATAGTCTTGGCAATGAGTCTTGACTAATAAGAAATTATTCTCTATGATTATGTGTGTATTCCACAATGTTTAATGTTTTATGTTATGATTATTGGGATTACATTTCACTACTATGGTTTATCCCATGTAATGAAATTATGACCTCTTTTACAGGTTAAGATTTCCAAAAGTTATGTTCTTATGTATATGATGTGATTGAAATTTCTTTTGTTTACCCTTACTGAGAATTTGAGCTCACCCTTTTTTTATGTTTTATTTCCCCAGTTCAGGAAGAAGGTTATTAAGTAAGATATGCCAAAAAGGGACTCTAGAAATGATGAAATTAATGAGAGGCAAAGTAGATGCTTTTTGAACCAGTTGTTTATGTTTCCCAGTTTCTAAAGACTCTACCTATACGGTCCTTTCATGGTTTTTTTATATGTTGTAATAAGTGTGCTTCAATTTTGAAGTATTAACAATGTATGTAAAGTATGGGTCGTCATAGTTGGTATCAGAGGAAAGGTATAGTCAACCTTTGGAAACTAGGATGTACAAGCCTTAGTAAGAACCCTAAGGATAAGTCTAAGCATAGAACACAATCTTAGTGTTTTAGAAATGGCCATGAATAACCTAGGATAAGACGTTAAGTGTGAAATTTTATTCTTGATTATGTGGTTTTCCTATTATAATTAGTGTTTCTCACACTATTCTTCTTGGTTTTAGTCAATGGCTGGAACCCGAAGGAACCGTGTTAATGCAGAATGCGACGGGAAATGCAATGATTGTCCCCCTGAGCAACCAAACGTTATGGGAGATGGAATGCAAAATCTTGTATCCATGCTCACACAACTTTCTCAAGCTATGAATCATTCAGGACTTCCAAACGAGCAAAGGAAGGAGAAACATTATGTTGAATCCTTCATGAGACAGCGTCCACCTTCATTCAGCGGGTCTACTAATCCAATAGTTTTTGAACAATGGATTAGTACTACAGAAAAGATATTTTCAGTTCATCAATGTTCTGATCATGATAAATTCATCTTAGCAGTGTATCGTTTTGGAAGGTGATGCTGTTCAATGGTGGAATCTTATTAAGAATACGAGGCAAAGGGATGAAATTGAGTCCATGGAATGGGACGAGTTCAAGAACTTATTTTTCAATAAGTACTTCCCTCATATTCTCTGAACAAATATGGAGAAAGAGTTTCTTGAACTAAAGCAAAGGATGAGGAATCCATTGGTACCTATGAAGAAAATTTTACAAGACTTGCAAGGTACGCTTTTGGAATTATTATCCAACCTGAGACTAAGATCGATCGATTCTTTAGTGGCTTAAAACTAGGTATTCGAAGGGCGTTATCCATAAGGGACTTCAATAGATGTGAGGAAATCGTTCGATGTGATCTCAAAGTTGAGATGGAGATTGGAGTAACCCATCAGTCATATAGGTTTGATAAGAAGAGGAAAATGTAATTCAAAGGAAAATCTAAAGAGCACACTGAAAATAAGATGAGCTTTCCCTTATGCTCGAAGTGTTGAAAGACACATGGAGGGAGTTTTCTTAAAGGGACAAGTAAATGTTTCAAATGTGGAAAGGAAGGTCATCGGGCATTTGAATGCCACGATGATGGGAAGAAGATGTCTAATGATGCAAACAAATGAAGGGATACACAGAATGAACCTACTACACTTAAATTTTTCAAGTGCAAGGAGATGGGACATAATGCTAATAAATTCCCTAATCCAAGGGTTGATGATGATGGTCAACATCAACAAACTCTTAAGGCTAATGACAAAGGAAAGTCACATGGAATTTCTATAAGTGACGTAGAGTATAATAACGATGAGGTGAGAGGTACACTTACCATCCACTCCAAAGTATCAAATGTTTTATTTGATTCTGGATCCACCCACTCTTTTATTTCTGAAGATTTTTCTAAGGATATCACCATATTTACTCAAAAATTAGATGTTGAGTTAGTTGTGACAACACCTAATGGCACAACAGTCGCATCAAAAGTTTATAATTCTTCTCCGATCAATGTCTGTGGGAAAGTGCTTCCTAAAAATCTTGTGATCCTTCCTATAGTGGAATTTGATGTGATTCTTGGCATGGATTGTCATTCTTTATATGGAGATCATATCAATTTCCAAAGAATGGAAGTCACATTTCATATTCCAGATCAATCTATGATCGTCTATCGATGCAAGTATGAGCATAACCTTCCAGTGGAAATTTCTTCCATCTTATGGGTCTTGATTCCACTAAATGAAGGTTATTTTTCTCAAATTGTTGGTGAGAAACTCATTATTAAGAATATTCCCATTGTACGGGATTTTGATGATGTCTTTCCGGAGGAATTTCCAGGTCTTCCACCAAATCGTGAAGTTGAGTTTTCAATAGAACTCGTACCCGGTACTTTGCCTATTTCAAAGACACCTTATAGAATGGCCCCAATTTAGTGGCAGGAATTGGAAAAGAAAATCCATGAGAATCTTGATAAGGGGTTCATACGCCCTAGTGCGTCACCTTGGGGAGCACCTGTTCTATTTGATAAGAAGAAAGATGGATCAATGGGACTCTGCATTGCTTATCGATAACTTAACAAGATCACTATCAAGAACAAATATCCTCTCCCATGCATTGATGACTTATTTGACCAACTACGCGGAGCTCAATACTTTTCGAAGATTGATCTTCGTTTAGGGTATCATCAATTAAGGGACAAAAGGGAGGATATACCAAAGACGGTTTTCCGTACAAGGTATGGACACTATGAATTTATAGTGATGCCATTTGGCCTTATTAATGCCCCTTCTATCTTCATGGATCTTATTAATAGAGTCTTTAAAGACTATCTTGATCAGTTTGTGGTAGTCTTTATAGAGGATATTCTTGTCTATTCAAAGATAAAGGAAGAACATGAAGATCACTTGAGAATTATATTGAAGACCCTGAGAACGGAGATGATTTATGCCAAATTTACCAAGTGTGAATTTTGGCTTCAAAAAGTTTCATTTTTGGGTCATATAATCTCAAAAGAGGGGATATCTGTGGATTCAGAAAAAACAGAGGTTATCGAAAGATGGTCGAGACCAACAACAGTAACTGAGATCCGAAGTTTTCTTGGTTTGGCTGCATATTATCGACATTTTGTGAAAGATTTTTCATGATTATCTACTCCACTAACCAAGTTGACTCGGAAAGGAGTTAAGTTTGTCTGGACGGAGGAATGTGAAGAGAATTTCAAGGAGTTGAAAAGAATGTTATCCAGTGCACCTGTGCTCACACTACCTTGTATTGGAGAAAGGTTTGTGATCTCTAGTGATGCATCCAAGAAGGGTTTGGGGTGTGTTCTTATGCAAAATGACATGGTGATAGCTTATGCCTCACGACAGTTGAAAATACATGAGCAAAATTACCCAACTAATGATTTGGAGTTAGTTGCGGTAATCTTTGCATTAAAGATTTGGAGGCATTACCTTTATGGTGAAAGGTGTGATATTTATATAGATCATAAAAGTTTAAAGTATATTTTCACACAAAAGGAGCTGAATATGGGCCAAAGAAGATGGTTGGAGCGGATTAAGGATTATGAATGCTCAATTCATTACCACCCTAGGAAAGGAAACAAGGTGGCAGATTCATTATGTCAACAAGACCATGACATTTTATCCATGATGAGGATCAAAAAAGATCCAATATTTATGGATTTACAAAGGATGGATCTTGGAATTATAATGGAAGGGGAAAATCGTATCTTTCTCAAATGAATGTTCACCCATCTATACATGTGAAGATTAAAGAGGCACTGAAAGAAGATGTCGAGTTACAAAAGAAGGTGAGAAATGTTCCTGAATTGAACCATGATTGTGATGGGATAATAATGTTCAGGAATCAAGTTTGTGTACCTCCCCTCCCTAAATTAAAGAAGGATCTGTTGGAGGAGGCTCATAGTTTATCATTTTCTATTCATCTAGGAAGCACAATGATGTATAGGGACCTCAAAGAGTACTTCTGGTGGGATGGCATGAAAAGAGATGTTACTGAATATGTCTCTCAATGCTTGGTTTGTCAGCAAGTTAATGCTGAGAGACCGAAGTCTAAGGGAATGTTACAATCATTACCCATACCCGAATGGAAATGGGAAAACATCACTATGGACTTTGTCACAGGACTTCCTAAAACATCCAAAGGCAATAATGCTATCTGGGTCATAGTTGATCGTCTTACAAAGTCTGCACACTTCATCGCTATTAGAGAGGATTTCTCTCTGGATCAGCTTTCCAGGATATATGTAAAGGAAGTGGTAAGATTGCAGGGAGTACCACTTTCTATTATATCTGATCGGGATCCGAGGTTTACCTCAAAGATCTGGCGAAGTCTTCAGCATACTCTGGATACAGAGTTGAGTTTCAGCACTGCTTATCATCCACAAACAGACGGTCAGTCTGAGAGAACAATTAAAACTCTAGAAGATATGTTGAGAGCTTTCTCTATGGATTTCATAGGTGGTTGGGATCAACACCTACCTTTGGTGGAATTTTCTTATAATAATAGCTTTCACTCCAGTATTCAGATGGCTCCTTATAAATCTCTCTAAGGAAAGAAATGCAGGACTCCAACTTGCTGGGATGAAGTTGGGGAAAGAAATCTATTAGGACCTGATCTCATTGATGAAATGGCAGAAAAGGTCAGATCTATTCAACAACACAAAATATCATCTCAGAGTCGACAGAAAAGTTATGCCGACAACCGAAGAAAAGACCTAGAGTTTGAAGTGGGTGATAAAGTGTTCTTACGAATATCTCCCTGGAAGAGAGTCATGAGATTTGGAAAGAAGGGGAAGTTGAGCCCTAGATATATCGGTCCATTCGAAATACTGGATCGTGTTGGGAAGGTAGCTTACCGATTGGCGCTTCCACCGAATCTCTCTCAAGTTCACGATGTGTTCCATGTATCTCTCCTGAGAAAGTACATACCTGATCCTTTACATGTACTTAGCTCAGAAGTTGTACCGCTGGAGCAAGTTCATTCTTATGAAGAACAGCCGATAGAGATTCTGGATCGTAGCGAAAAAGTCCTACGAAGTAGGACCGCTCGATTGGTGAAAGTTTTATGGAGGAACCACCAATTAGAAAAATCTAGACGGGAGCTAGAGGATATGATGATGGAGAGGTATCCTCATCTGTTTGTTACAAAGTGACAAATTTCGAGGGAGAAATTCATTTTAAGGGGGGTAGAATGTAACACCCGAGACTTTTATGTGAAATATTTTATGTTATATAAATCAAAGGAATCTTTCACTAACACTGGCTTGGCTTGGTTTACATGCAACCGCGACCTCCATCAATATCTTGCGTCATACGCAATACTGAGTTTCACTAAACAATGATATGCTATTAAAATATTATTAAAAGTAGCCGATATGAATAGTAATAACCACTTTTTGAAATTTTGTAAATTTTATTTTTCAAAATGGACTTCATTTTTGGATTCGGAATATCGAAATTACCCAAGGGTGAAATTTTGGTATTTTTCTGAAAACATTCAATTTTTTATGAATAGTGAAACCACTAAGTCGTAGTTAAAAAACTGAATTTTTCATAAAACATAATTTTACCGCCTCTATGAGTGGAATTTCAAAAATCCGAGAGACACGATTGATGTCAGTAAGTAAAATGTGGTTCAATGAGATGAAAATAATTTTTGGTGAATACTAACTTTTTGCTTTTATTTACCACGGTTAAAAGTAAATAGGGTAATTAAGGGTAACAATGATATTATTATTACCCAAACACATGTCCTAATTCTATTGGATAAGTTTAATTCGACAAAAAACAACCCTAGGAAAAAAATATGACCATTTAGCCCCACTTGTATTAGATTAGGACATTTATTAATAATTTATTTAAAGAAGGGTTGAAATAGTTAAAATCAATGTTTAATAAGTAAATAATTTTTAATATGGGGTTATACATAAGATAAATTCGACTATAAATATTCATTAGAAAGATAAAAATATTTACTACATAATATTATTTTATTTGTAATTTTTAGACATTAAATTATTTAATTTATTTATGACACAATGATGATGAAATAATTATCTTATTAATGAAATATTGAAATAATTGATGTTATAAATACCCAAATAAATGTAATTTGAGGTTTTTTATGAATTACACTAATTTAATTGGTTACTATGACATGTTAGTATTGATTTAAGTAACTTGGTTCGAACTAATCATTCTGTTATGATTTTCACAAAAATCAATTACTAAATAGTGTCAAAATTGACATAAAATAGTTTTTTAAAACATATATTATATTAATAATTGTTATTTTATTCCTAAAATTCTAAGGATCAGAAAAATGACTTATATAAGGTTATATATATTAATAATAAACAACTTGGCGTTCTTTTGGCATGATATGGTATGTTTATTAACCTTATAGTGTAAGAAAACAAGAAGACACAGTAAAAGTTAAATTATCTAACTTAATGGTAAATCTAAATGATAAGGTTATAATTGATACCTAAACTTGTCTAAATTCTATTGGATGAGAGGCTTTAGACCCCTACCCACCTTATCTCCAAAATATATCAATTTGTAGCTATTAAAAACCGAATTTGACTTTATAATAAAATAATATTTTTTGTTATTCCAATGGTGCCCCTCTCCTCCCTTATAAAAGGGCACCTCCTCCCCCTCTTCCTCACACCACATTGAGCCTTAAATCTCGGCCAACCCCTGAACATTTCTCCTCTCCACTTTCCTAGAAACATCCTAGAGAATCTGGTCTTCTTCAAAGACATATTTTAGTACCCTAAAAGGAGGTCTCAAAGAAGCACTTCAAAGAAGAGGTAATGTCCGTTACTGATTCTTTCATCTTTATTTCTTCTTCCACTTCTTCTTCTTTATTTGTTTCATTATGAAGTAATAACATTAGTATCAATCATATACTGATATGTTATTATAAGTATGAAACAACCCTATTTCACCATCTATCCATCCTACGAGAAAAGAAATCACCGCTCATGCGTACGTACGGAATACCGTCTCCAAGCCGTGGTGTAATCTATTTTCCACCACCACCTTACTTGGATGGGTATAATGGTGTAAATAATTACTATATATGACTATTATAAAGTGATATTGATAATGAAATATTATAAATACACTCCAACACAATTCCACGATCATAGGAAGGATATCATCACTCATGCGTACGTACGGAATACCGTCTCCACGATGTGATGCGACTCGTTCTACATGATCTTCATTTCATAATGATTATATAAATGAATTTAATGAATGAATATGATATATATTACACTAATAAAATTCTGGAAATGAGGTATCTATAACCTAAAGATAAGAATAAGAATTTATTAGACAAAACACGCATAAGAACAAAAAGTAATAAACACCTGAATAACAAGTAGTAATGAAATATTACTAATAAGAAGCTAAGAATATGAGCATATATGATATCATAACAATAAGTATTATTCTGGAATAATTCAATAACATTATTTAAATCATTATACAGGAGGTTCGGACACTTACGAAGCAAATCAGACCTAAGGTAAGGGAAATATCACAATCTCATTTTTATCCGAGATTGTTTATACTTTGGAATTTATTGGGGTGTATTTTATCATCCACATCCATGTTTCCACAATATGTAATATTTACATCATTATAAAATAGTTTATATCCAATTTTACCCTTCGGTGAGTTTTTAGTAAAAGATATGATAGGAATCTTTTGTCATTTTTCGTACGAGGTACTTTTTGACTTTTTCGAAAAAAGTACGAGAAGAATTTTTTTTTTAACTTATACATCATGAATGGATTTTTAAAAAATTATTTCCAAGAAGCTTCCTTTACAAGTTTTCAAATTTATTTTTAATCAACTTCTTTTAGTTTAAAATTGTATGACATGTTAAGAAAGGAAAAAAAATTGAAGTAGAAAGGATATTTTCCTCAACAATGGAGTTCAAGTGTTTTATCAAAATTATTTTACATGTAAGATTATAAATTGTTCTGTTTTTATCCCTATTATTACATTAATTTGATTATGTTGTGATGTAATTATTTTTATTAACTCATTTATATTATATGAATTGTTTTATGATGTCACGATGTTTAGGATTCCCATTTTTATTACATGGGTTATGCTATGATGTATGGTTTATGATTTTGTGGCACACATAAGAAAGGTATCATTATGAGATGGGTGGGACCTATATCTACCTCCAATGCATTGGGTAAAGATTTTATATCTCATGAGATAGACATGGATGGAACGGTAGGTTATACCGGTTCAGTGAAACAAGACTGAAATGAGGATTGAACTCAGTTCAGAAAGGGACTTTGTCCACTAAGATAGTCTTGGAAATGAGTCTTGACTAATAAAAAATGATTCTCTATGATTATGTGTGTATTCCACAAAGTTTAATGTTTTATGTTATGATTATTGGGATTACATTTCACTACTATGATTTATCCCATGTTATGAAATTATGATCTCTTTTATAGGTTAAGATTTCCAAATGTTATGTTTTTATGTATATGATGTGATTGAAATTCCTTTTGTTTACCCTTAATGAGCATTTGAGCTCACCCTTTTTTTATGTTTTATTTCCCCAGGTCAGGAAGAAGGTTATTAAATAGGATATTCCAAAAAGGGACTCTGCATATGATGAAATTAATGGGAGGCAAAGTAGATGCTTTATGAACCAGTTTTTTATGTTTCCCAGTATCCAAAGACTCTATACCTATACGGTCCTTTCGTGGTTTTGTTATATTTTGTAATAAGTGTGTTTCAATTTTGAAGTATTAACAATGTATGTAATGTATGGGTCATTATATTTGTGAGAACCAACCCTTGGAAATAAATGTATGACTGTTTGAAATAGTTGGAATTTTTCTCTACCAAACTCTCAATTCAAGATGCACTATAATTTTAAAATGAACATAGAGAGGATCTCAACTAAACCCACTATATCATGGAATAATTTGATATATAATTATCTACATCCATGGTATATCTATTGGTGACTATTCCATTAGAATTCTATGTTTCAAACTCATTGAAAAAATATAATTAGTTGGAGGTCATATACGGACATATCATGTACCTATATGTTTCAGGAAATCATTATCATATCAAAATTTTAATGGCTCTGATTAACTATGGTTCTGTAATCATCATTTTTCTTGAATGGATCCTTCAGAATTTGGGATATAGTGATATAAATATATATCCTAAAAAGATAACCATTTATGGATATGATAAGAGTGAGAAGAGGCATATTTGGTTGATTAGGTTCAAGGATCGGTTTTGGGATATCATATCTATTGATGAGTTCATGGATCTCTAGAAAAGATTCCACATATAATTTCGATCTTGTAATACCTTGGATTCACATCCATTTGGTGGTACATTCAACATTCCACTAGTGTTTGAAATACCCAATTGATGGTATGTTGGAAAACCTATATGGTGAAATATCCGCCATTGATACCTATAAATATATTTATAGTGAATAATGTTTCTAAAAAATGGAATTAAATTAAACCATGGTAGATGAAATTTTGAATGTTACGTCCCCAATGTCTTTGGGACCACCAATGTGAATCCATATAGTACGATATAAAGTTATTAAGTTTTTAACCATAAACACTATTGAGTCAATATTCTTAATCCTTGATGTTTCATCTCCTCCTATCCAATGTGAAATTGTAAAATAAAATAATGATCTCTCAAATCTCTATGCAATGACTCTGGATGAAGGGGATGGAAATGTCACTTCCCTTCGAATCCCTCATCCCAATAGAGATTTGATAAACCATTATATTACCTAAAACTCCTAGAAATTCCACCACGAACATAGAAATAGAAGAACAATAAGATCACCTTAGGAATTCCCCGCTTTGATTTGAGTAAGGCGTCTCCACCGCCATTAATGTTCTCAGATAGGTAAAACTAGGAATGGAAGATGTCCAATGGCCCACATTTATTAATATCTACATACCAATCAAATATGAAGATATTCATATATAATTTCTAAAGAGGCATTGAAAAATGTTCTCTTTTAATTAAATAAAAATTCTTTAGCTAATCCCTATCTTAGATACACACCATTTAGGGTTGACCTATGAACTTCATGTTTTAAGAAGGTGTCTAGGATGATGAACCCATCCCATGCTATTGATGTATAATTTGAAGTCAAAATATTTATTTCATATATTTTTTTCCATGGAATTTCAATAAACATGACGGCTCTCCAACATCGTCCCTATAACGATATTGAATTGCCAAATTAGGGTCTGCATCAATTTCAGAGACCCTAATCTACATTCAATGAATGTAAACTTCCCATTTCCTATCAAAGACTATTGATTGATGCAGCTATTGTCTTCCAATATAATTACTTCATGGATGGGTATTCAGGGTACGATCCTATAAATATGTCCCCTAAAGATGATAAATAATCCACATTCAAAGAACATTACGGAATCTTTTTCTCTTAGGTATTGACCTTTCAATAAAGAACGTTGGAAATACTTATCAACATGTCATGAATTAAATATTTAATTCATTATTGGGATTAATATCATAATTATATGTTTATTAATTTTTAGTGAATTCTCTGAAGAAATGTGATCACCTATGAACTATTCAATAAATCTACGATATGTTTCTGTTAAATGGTTTAAAGATGAACCTGTTGAAGTATTCATTTTTGGTAAATTAAATGAAGTTCCTATACTTTGTGATTTTCCACCAAGGCATAGAGTACATATATGAAAATAAAAATGTGGTTATTAAAATTTCAGAACCTTGGAATATCAAAGAACTGAGGGGCCTCCAAGGGCACCATGTATACATTTGGAATTTCATAACTAACCTAGCTGGAAAATCGATCCCCTTCACCAAGTTAATGAAAAAGGGAGTCACCTACAGTGGGGATAAGAACTGAAAAGAATCCTTTTAGAGCCTTATGAAGTAAATGTCTCACCCATAGGTCATGATGCCTTTGGTTTAGGAAAATACACTCATTAATATGTGGCTAAAATGGAACAATCAACTGGTTCTCTCATCACATTTAAAAATGTTCCAGGGATAGAGAACAATCAATACTACCTCAGCCAAACATTATAATTATAGATAACCAATATACGTATTTCTATAAGATCATTGTCATGCTCATATTTACAATGAAAAATATGAGGCATTACATGCATCACAACAAATCCCAGTTTTTTTCTCCTATAGATCCACTCATGTAAATCTGTGGCCATCCTATGATGACCCGAGATTATCATATATAGATATTAATTAATTTTTAATAAATATTCATTAAATTAAAAACTACATACACGAGGACTAAAATATTTTAGTGGCATTAAAAAATAGAAAAACATGGGCACTGGTCACTACGTGACCTACATCATCTCACACTATGTTCTTCAATACTATCACCCTTCTTAGAAATATCATACATAATACATAACATCATGACCTGGGAAAAGGAAACATAAGAAATTGTGATATCATATGATTAGTAAGTGTAAATAAGGGATACACATAAAGAAATCACGATCAAAAGTGTATGAGAACATGAAAGTATCAATTGAAAACCATACCTTGCATATAAAATATCATAAACATGAGTCATGAAATAAGTATTTCTAGATCATATGGTATAAATCATAAGGGAATTTAAATAACATAAGCCATGAGATCATAAAATTGGAATAAGATGTAAAAAATTTAGTAGACACATAAGTATAGAAAATACAATCCATATTAGCAAAGGATCACAACCATGACCATCATAGAAGAAAAGTACTTTACTGATCTTTGTTGACTCCATGTTATATCCATGTCTTGTTAGATAAAGTTCGCTTCTCTTTCAAACCCTTTCTTACTAATAGTTTAACTCCTTGTTCTATTCATTTCTATCTCCTGATATTTATATATTTACTAAATGAATTGTGTGTCAAAATATTTACCCCCATAAGATATTGAACCTATATTTATTTGTCAAAAAAGTACATTAAAATTAATCATTTCATAACCCATGAAATGAAATAGGAATCATAAAAATTTAATTATATCATAACATATGGAAAAGAGAAAGAGTTCATAGTCATTTCGTCATAGAATAACCCCCCAAAAAAGATATATTTATAAGAATTTTATAATGATACACCACATAGAAGATAAATGGGTTTCATAAACAACAGTTCATAATGAAAATATAACATTCAAGGAAATAATAAGAATGTTATCATTGAATAAAATCCCTATAAAAAAATAAACAACCTCAATGGGTGTTATCATATGTTGATAATGATTTAGATCAATTAATAAAATCATTTATTGTGGAAAATAAAATTTCTAATTTGTACAAAAAAATTTAAATAAAAAAATCGATAACATTTTTCATTGAAAATAACTACGAATACATAAAAAGAAGGATTTGAAAAAATTATTCTTCATGATGTAGAAAAGATCATTTTTTTCTATTTATGTTAAAAAATGATTTTTTTTTAAATTTTTAGTAAAAGAAAAACTTGAATTGTTTGGAAACTCATATGGTGATTCCATTATAATATATTTAAGAATTAAAATATGGTAAAATATTTATTTTAATATAATAATAGAGTAATTATAAATTTTTTAAAATATTTTTGAAAACAAGGTCTTGGAACAAAACTAATTTCTGACAAAATTTTTAAATAACGAGGTATTATATTAAAATAAATTTATAATAAATTTAAGTAAAAAATAGTTATAAAATGGTATGTTTACATAATGTTATTATAAATTACCAAAGGAGGTAAATATTAATTATATTTATTGATATGTAGATATGGATATTTCAACATTGGATACTCAATAAAAAGAAAATGTATTTATTGATGAGTTTATAACATAAAATCATTTTCACTTTGGTAACATTGATTCATTATCCCCATGATGTAATAAGATAAAATAAAACATAAAATATCATGAGGATGAATAATTTCATGATACTAAATTCCAAATGGGATTTTTATACTCCTTGATAATTGATATAAGAGTATAATATATCTTGCGTCTCGAAGAAGGAAAATTGAGACAAAACAAAACATACCTTAAGCCTTGACCTTTTTCATACTCATTGAAACCTAGAATATAAAAGTATATATTTATTTTAAACATATAATTGAAAAATATAAATATATATCATACCATATATTATTTTCATATAACCTTATATTACCCATTTGTTACCAATTCCTTGTTAAAGTTACATTTCGGGTAATAACCGCTTTTTTTCATATATGATTTGAGTTTTTATATTTTTGGTCATATTAATTTCATAATGGTTCTATTATATAAATAATTATATTTTCTTGAATATTATATATACTCAGTATATATGAATTTATAGTAATGCATAAAATTTAATGATATGAGATTAAATGCATCGTTCATGGAGACGGTTGTCTATATATAGTCATGTATATTGTTTTTAATTTTTTATCAGATTGAATGAATGAAAAGTAAATGATAAATATTATCATTCCCAAATATGATTTTTTTCATATATTTCAAAATGTTTTATTAAACTCATCCTTAATATATTCCATGTAAATCATTAAGGAATTAGATCATTTCATGAGGCAATAGTCTTCCGTACATATGAACGACGTTATGATTTTCCAAAAAAAAGAAAAAGCATAATTGTATGTGTGATAAAAATATTACAAAATTAAAAAAAATAAAAATAAAAATAAAAATATATCCTATATCCTATATCCTATATAAACTATAAATAAATCATTTTTACCATCCCTTATAGGTGGATATAAAAAAATGAATGATATTGGTTCAGGATGTATTAATCTACCTTACACAACAATGATGATTTCGTAATACATTTGATGGAACTAGAGATGGATTTAGGTAATTAAAATAATAAAAAAAATATCAGTATATGGAATATACTACGGTTAATATATATTTATGATATAAAAATAATTGAATGGGATGGTGGAGGAAAAAATAAAATCACTCGTCGATGAACATTACCTCTTCTTCAGGTATCCTTCTTATGTTTGCAAAAAAACCATCCTAGGATGAATATCTACCCAAAATAAGGATTATATAATTGTAAGATGGTAGTTAGGAAGTGATTTGGGTAGGTATAGGAAGATTCAAAAAGGTATTAAGGTGTTAAGAAGACAAGATATGGGGTGGCATTTTATAAGTGGGGGAGAGAACACACCTGATATTATTTAAAATAAATAAGTGTCTTAATGTTTTTCATATGTCACGAGGTCCTAATTAGACCATTATTGAACCACATAGGTAATGTGGTCAATAATATTTCTAGAAAATAGTTTTTTCAGAAGTGTATAACATATTTTACCCTTATCAAATCTGTTTAACCCTCAAGTAAAACAATTTTTAACTTCATCGTGATAATTAATTTTAAATGCATCCAATATTAATTTGGGAAAATATTTAAATTGAACTTATCCGAAATTTAAAATTAATATGATTCAAAAATTGGAAACCATTTTTAAAAATTCCATTCACATTAGTAGAAAATGATAATTTAAAAATATATCTTGTGATATGATGATAATGTGGGTTTTTAATGAGAAAATGATAAAAATGATTACAATATATTTATATCCAATTTAAAAGGGAAAATGATCCCACTGAACAAAATTGAATTAAAATATATATATTTATAATAATTTAACTTTTAAAAACAATGAATAATATAAATCGGTTTTGTAAATAAATTAATTGAATGTCAGTTTTCAATTAAAATTCAATATTTTTCACCAATCATCAAAATATGATACTTTTCAGAATAATCCAAAACAATAATCCTATGATAATTTTTCTATTATGAATTAAAAAATTATATTATTTTTATTAAATCCATTTCCTAAAAAATATAATTTATTATTGTTAAAGAAAGGCATAAAAGCCGTTTTTTTGAAAATTGTATTTTAGAAACCTATAATTTTGTTACCAAGAATTAGTTATTTTATTTTAAACATGTTCTATTTATATAAAAAAAATTAAATAATTTTTAATAAATTATTTAACTATATTTATATCACTATGTTTAACATTTAGGTTATAACAATCACGTTTAAATATCAATATTAATAATATATCTGGGTTTCATAAAAACTCGGTGTTGTCTATAATGTAACATAAGTTAATGGTGCATGTATAACAAGCATAACATGGTGTTTCAAATAATTAAACATTAACTTGGTGTTTCATATAATTCAACTAATCAAACAAATTTAATTTTATCGTGAAAATGATAATTCATTAAAACATGGGGTGTTATATTTTTCCCCCTTAAATTAAATTTAACCATCAAAATTAGTCACATTGATACAATAAAATGAGGATAATTATGTATCATAATATAGTGAACATCCTAAATATGTTACTCAAATTTTTGGTTTTACCAAAAAAAATGTTGACTAGGTAAGTGGTCTTGTTTCATAGACCTTTCTTTGTAATATCCTTAATCTCCACAGGTTGATCCATATAAGACACATATTTATCTTATGGTTTTACCTTTGAGTTTAGTAAATTTGAATGATTAGGTATATACATTCTCAGGATAGATAAATGGAACATGGCATGGAAATGATAGAGGTTTGGTGGAGGCACCAAGCGATAAGGCTACCATCCTGGTATGATCAATAATTTCAAAGGGAAATATATACATAGGGATTAGTTTCCCTTTATTCTATGATATTATAACCTTCTTCCATGGATGAATTCATAGAAACACCTTAACACCAACTTCAAATTCTAGATCACACCTACACATATCATGAATAATTTTATACTGACTCCATGTTTCCTTGATATGATACTAAACGACAATAATATTCATTTCCATTTCTTCATTTATCTCATGTCCCAATAGATTTACTTCACAAACATCATTCCATCACATTGGAGATCTAAATTTATTTCTATATAAGGATTCATAACGACCAATCTGAAATATTGATTGAAATATACTATTGTAATAAAACTCAACTAATGGAATGTGTTAATCCTAATAAACATTTAATCCCAATGAAAAAGATATCAATATATCATCATTGGTTTCAACTATTCTTCCACAATAATCATCTTTCTCTGTATGATACAAAGTGATAAAACTCAACTTCGTATCAATAGATTGCGAAATACATTAGCAGAACATTGAGGTAACCCATGGATCCCAATCCGATACAAGGAATGTGGTACTCCATTAAACCATACCACTTATATAATTAAAATTCTAGAAACATTATATAGAGGGAAATATTCTCTAACATGGATGATGTTTTCTAACATAGAAAGGAAATTGAAGACAACCCATATAGAATTATTCCCATTAGATTTTTTGGGGAGTCTAAAGAAAAAATATATAGTGATGTTTTCCTATTTCAATTCTGGTATGGGTAATGGATAAAGCATCCCCTTAGGGTTTTTTATCTCAAACGTATCTTGTTGAAGTAAAATGCACTGGGATACAAACTCATAGATATCTGACTTTATTTCATCCAACAAGAGGCACTCTTTCAAATCTATATGCATCTGCATACCTCCAAGATTAATATAGAATGAATAACTATGTTCTTCCATTGAAAATTCCACCATCAAATATAGTATAGATATAACACATATGTGGTCCCTATACTATTTAATTCCATCCTTATCAAGGTTAAACTCAGGAAAATTTATAGCATTTTTTGAATCACTACATCATACTTTTGAACAACATTAATTTTTACAAGGACACATTGTAGAAAATTTAGTTGAGTAATATAATATTTTTACCCTTCTGTAAGGATTTCTGTATCCATCCATTAAAAAACCCAAAAATATTGTGTAATTTCTAATCCTCATCATGAATAAGCTATCATGATACTTTCAACTCAATGTGTTGGTCACCTCGTTCACTAACACAGGGTTTTAATTTATTGAGAAGTCATAATCTTTAATCATCTTTTACCATCTTCATTTGAAGTTATTAAACTCATTAATTGTGAATATATATATTAAACATTTTATTATTATTATTATATACATAACACATTATCAATAAATATAATTCATCTATATCGTTATGGAAAATATTACCATAGATAACTCTAAATCAAAACTTAGGTAAATATTCTCATGAATCACCAATCCTTTCATATTTTTCCTAAAATTTTCCTCACATTAATCAGTCAATAATAACATGGATTCCTTTTTGAGATAAATTTGTTAGATAACTATATAGTCATAAAAAAATTTCCAAAAACCATTGATAATATCTTGCTAAACAAAGAACAATATCGATCTCAGTCACCAAGGTCGGTTTAAGCCAGTAGTCAGTAGACACTATAATTGATAGATCTACTGATATACCCTCTATTCAAGTTATGTGACACATAAATGAACCTTTTCAATCCAAAATTAAATTTTTAAACTTTTTATATAGTTTCTCCTTCTATATTATCCTTAGTAGTATTATCTAGTGGTCTTCATACTCTAAGTTTCTCTTTGATTAGATAATAATATAATCTATATATACAACTCCAAAATGATCAAGGTAATATATAAAAAATTTATTCATTATACACATGAAGATAATATGAGGATTAGTAATATTGAATGAAATAAATAAATATTCATCGATTCCATACCATGTATAGAATGTTTTCTTAGGGTTATCCTCCTTCCTGACCATCAATTGATGATATCCAAAATGAAGATAAATCTTGGAAAACAATTGATATTCATACAGTCAGTTAAACAACTCATCACTATAGGAAAAATTATACTAGTTATTAATTGTGATCCTATTTTTCTCTTTATATTCATTGCAGTGTAACTTTGTTCCATCTTTTTGTTTCAAAAAAATAACAGGTGCACCCCATTGATATGCACTTGTAAAAATTATTGCATTTTCATGTTCTTCCTAGAGTATCTTCTTAAATTATTGAAACTCAATTGAGGACATTCTATATGGAGTCTTTGAAATTTTTTTGTAACCAGTAATGGGTTATATTGGGAAATCAATGAAACATTTTTGTGGAAGGATAATAAGATCTCCTATAACAACATCAATAAATTCAAGAACAATAAGGATATCATTGATGTTGAGTTTCTCCCAAACCATTTAATTTAAACGTCACATTTTAATTGGAAATAATACCCATCCAATTGATGTAATCCCTAGAGTAAGTTGTTTTTCATCGTCACATTGATATATTTTCATAGGATGGATTAGAATATAAAACGTAACTTCTTTTCCTCGGTAATCGATGGAGGATTCATATAGATAATTCCAATCCATTCATAGGAATTAATAAAATTCAATTAGAGGAATAATGAAATGATTTTTATGAATCCTAGCCCCACCAATGTCAATCATAGAGGAATCATACAATTGATATGTGATAATTATACCATTAGCGGTTCTCACTACAAATTTCACATTTAATTGTTTCAGTAGAATCTTAATACCCTTATAATATTATTTAGATATGATATAATGTGTAGAAACATATTAAAATATTATATTATTAGTCATAGAGTGGTATATAAGAATACCATTCACCATGTTGTTTTCAAAACCATTTTCAGAAATAGTGATCGCCTAATATTTACCCTTGTCACTTTAAATAAGAGGTTATAGACATTGATTATTATTATTAACTGTTGGGAATAGTAACTGGCTATAATAATTGCAATTCTCATTAATCTTGAAGAATTATAGTTTGGGTGGTGCAATCAATATAACATTCTCTCTATTCTCATAGTTTGTTAACTTCTTTACATCACATCAATAATCAATTACCCAATAAGCATACCTTCCACACTTAAAACATTTACTAGTCCACCTAGGGAAACATCCTCCATTTTGTTCCCACACATTTAGAATAATGGAATGCTCATAATCTTCCCCACATGGTTCATATAATTTCATTTAAACTCCATCATTATTTTCTTGTCAAAACCAAGATATTGATACATAAATATAACATCCATTTCCACCTTGATAGCACATCGTACAATCTATCCATATATACTGATGTGTATTATTTTTAATTTTCTATAGAGGCATAGTTTTTATCCAAAAAATCAATCATCCTTAAATTTATGTTGGATGATAAGACAATAATATTACCTCGCATGTCTTGTAAATTTTTTCTCATATGTACCAACAAATTTATCATCCTTTTTCATTATCTCAAGGAACACGTTATAACTTTTCATATGAAAAATACGAGGAATGTATGTTTTGAAAAATAACATCATGAAATCATCCCAATAAATTGAGTCATTTTCATTATATTTCTTTGTATCCTTGATATGATTCAACCATTTATCTAATTCACCTTATGGAAGGTAGAAACCCAAAATGGTTTTTTTGGATTCTAAACAGTTGTAAATAAAAAATATATGTTAAGTGGCACTGATCCATTTCTTATAAACTAGTGGATACGATGATCCTCTGAAGGAAGTTGGAACTTCTACATAAATGACTAAAGAGAATGTTGTTCCCACCTTTTTTTCATTTCAAAATCTAGTATGATTCATAACTTAAGAAAGTTATGGGTTCACAAAAACATGATTTTTTATTCAAAATCTTATAAAATTAGGATTCATTGGATAAAAAACAATTAATTTTCCATCTAACCCAGTATTAAAGTGGTTCCATTAGGTTCTATCCATTGGAAATAAATTAAAATTGAATAGTGTAGCAAACAATAATCAGAGAGCGGAGCCAAATAATAATGAAAAAATGTTATAGTATGTCTAAATTAGGAAACCAGTTCCATTAGTCTATAAAACAATAGTTTTATCCTAGGTTATTCGTAATTATATTATATGTATTTCATTCTTGATGGTTCATGAATATTTTTTGAATTTCCAAATTGTATCCCCTAGGATCGTTCAAGTAGTTGTGTAGTAAAACAATTGTTGTGAACTAGGTCATGATCTCGTCCTATTCAATATGGTGTTTTTGGGGTTGTTTCCACTATGTGCATCTATTCTAGAGTTACATACACTTATACTAACAATATGGTTGTTTTCTTTAATACAAACCACATGTTTTATCCTTTAATAAAATTCCATGAAATTTTCCTACACTTTGACTCATCCTTATACTTACAGTTAGACATTTCCATTGTGATAAAATAATTGTTTTCTCATCATAGTTTCAAATTTTCAACTAAAACTATGCTATAATACTATGTATAAAAAATCAGGATCTTCACATATAAATATTATATCATTTCCAGTGAATATTCATTACATTAAAAAACACACACATGAAGACCATAATAGATTAGTAACTTTGGAAACATGGGCATCTAATCACTAGTCCATATATGAGCTACATCATCCCCCACTATATTCTTAAAAACTATAATACTTTTTAATCATATAATACATAATACAAATCTACATAACCTAGGTAAAGGAAATATATGCAAGGGTGATCTCAAATGAGTAGTAAGGGTAAAAAAGGGAGATACATAAAAATAACAGGAACATAAGGGTTTCAAAACACAAACATAACATTTAAAAACCATACCGAACATATCAATGATCATAAATATGAGTCTTGAAAAAAAATATGGTCATTTTATAAGACATGAATCATAAGGGAATTCAAATAATATGATCCGTGAGAGCATAACATTGGAATAAGATTGAATTTTTTTTCATACACAAAGTTATTGAATGTTATTTCGATATTAGTCAATGCACACAACTAAGACCAGTAGTATGGAAAAGGACCATCGATGAATTTGGTTCACTCCCCAATTATATCATGTCTAACTAAACTGGGTTCACTTCCCATTATATCCATATAATTGATGAAATGATTTCACATCTCATTCCAGTCCTACATATCTCATCAGATATAAATCATTACACGGTCCATTGGAGGGAGATATAGGTCCCACCGATCATATCATAAAAACAATTATTTTGTGTCTCGTGAGATAATAACAATTCATCATATCATAATCCATGAAATAAAATGGTTATCATAAACATCTCATCATATCATAATATATGTAAAACTAACATGTTTCGTAAAAACATCATCATAGAATAACCCATGAAAAGAAGTGAGTTTAAATATAATTTTATCATGGAATAACCTATGGAAGAGAAATTTGGTTCATAAAAAATCTTTCATCACAATCATAAGTCATTCTAAAAATGATTATGAATAGAATCCTTGTTTCATATCCTAAAGAAGGCATAGATGACATCAACTGGTTTCATATTATATAGATAATGATATTTTGACCAATCATTTGAAACATTTCATGAGGAAAATATCTTTTATAATTTTAAAAAATAGTTTCAAAACATAAAAAATATTAAAACATCTTTTATAGTAACATTTAAAAACAATAAATGAATTTTCAAAGCAATTACTGGTCCCCACATTGGAAGTTTTTTTTATGTTTTACATGTTAAAAATCATTCCTTTGATATTCTCAGTATAATCCAAATGGGAATTTCATGTAAAACAACCTGAATATTATATTAAATAAATTGAAAAGTAAAAAAATTATAAAAATATCTATTAAAATGATAATAATGAAACAAAACATTTTTTAAAACATTTTAGAAAACATGGTTTTGGAAGAAAATCTATTTTCGATTGAATAGAGAAATATAGACATATTTTCTTAAAAACATGATATAAGTCATTTTATATAATAATGAGTGGAAATGGTACAATTACTTGATGATATAATTAATACAGAAAGGATAATAAAATTAGTGAAAATTATTGAGACGTGGATCATGAGATTTGAACATTGTAAACTTAATCATAAACAATCTCGATAAAAGATGAGATTGTAACAAAAAATATTTACCACATTGGTAACATTGATTCATCAGACCCATGAAAGAATAACATTAAACTAAATATAAAATTTCAATAGAATTAATAAATTAATGTTATTACATGTCAAATGGGTTTTTAATCACCTTTTTAAAAGATATAGGTGCATAATATAACAAATGTCTCAATGATGCAAAATTGAGAAAAAAATACCATACCTTATATCTTGAATGCTATCAAACTCAATGAAACATCCTATATAAAAAATATAATTTCATTATACTTTTATTAAATAACCTTATTCATCTGTATCATACCATATATGATTTATGTATGACCTTTTATTATCTATTTATTGACTATTACATGTTAATGTCATGTTTCATGTAATAACCAATTTGGATTTCCTAAATATTCAATTTTTTTTCTATTTGTGGTCATAATACTTTGAAAATTGTTAATTAATCATTAAAATTTTAACCATTATTTAAATATCATATATATCCAATATATATGTCTTCATATTAATCAAAAAAATTTGGTGTTATGAGATTAAATAAAACATTCATGTTGATTGTCGGCCATTCCTATAGATGAACATAATTTTTTCATTTTATTTCTACATTGAAAGATATAAAAGTAAATGAAAAAATATATCTTTAAAGATCATGTTTATTTCATATATATCAAAAAAATATTAATACCCATTCTTAATACATTCCTTGTAATGAGTACTTCAAATTCATCACTTAGTGAGGCGGTAGTCCTCCGTGTAGAGGAACGATGTAATCCTGTTACTATAAAATGGAAATAATAATTTTATGTTTGATAGAAAATTGAAAAATAATAATAAAGTCATATATTTCTTATATTTTTTATATTTTTTATATCAACAATTAATCCGTAATTATTATCTTCCTTGATAGGTTGTAATAGAATGACATATAGCATCGGTTCAGGAGACGGTGGTCCTCCAAACAAACGAATGATGAAATCTTAACACATTTGATGGATGTGGATATAGTTTTCGGTCATGAACATAACATAAAATAAAATTGATGTATGTAATATAGTTATTATATTCTATAAAAATGTTATAAATATAATTGAATGGGTGGAAGGGTAAATAACATATAATCACACATTGATGAAAGTTAACTCTCCTTCGGGTATCCTTATTTTATTTTCACTATAATCCTTCCTAGGATGGGTTTTCTCCAAAAATAAGGCATATAGGATTATTATAGGAAATTTTTTAAGTGATTTGGGTAGGTATTTTCTAATTAAAAGAGATGTGGCAGTTTGAAGAAGATAAGATATGGGTGTCATTTTATAACTAGAGGACATGACACACTTGGTATTTTTTAAAAGTGATATGGGCTACGACATTTTTCATGTGTCAAAGGGTTCTAAACTAGTCCATTACCAATACATAGATGATTAATTTTATAAATATAACCATAAAATTTTTATTAGAAAATTTTATAGTATAATTTTACCATTATCATTTTAGATTAACCTCAAATAAACCCATATTTACAATAACCACGAAAATTAATTTTTACTGAATTCAATCATAGTTTTAATAAATATTAAAAAAAATATTATTAAAATTAATAAATTATTATGATTCCAAATATGTAATAATTTATTAAAAATTCAATCTACATATGTAGAAAATTTTAAATTAAAATTTTATCCTATAGAGGTAATAAGAAACTGAGTTGTTAAATTGAAAAAGATAAAAACTTTATAGTGTTTTAATAACCAATTTCATGTTTACAATGATTCAAATAAACCAAATTGGATTAATTTATTTATAATGGATCTAATTTAACTTTTTAAACTATAAAATATATAATTTATCCTTGTAAATAAATTAACAATTAGGTACCATTCAATTAAAATTCAGCATGATTCCATATTCATCAAAAAATTAAATGTTTTGGAGAATTCCCAAAATTCTCCATAATAAAACCTTGAAATTTGAATTTGAAATTTAATATTATTTTATAAAATAAATTTTTCGATTTTTTAAAAAAAATCAATTTATTTTTTGTCATAAAAGGAATTTTTTTAAATAGTATTTTCAAAACATATAAATTCTTTATCAAGAAAAAAGTAATTTATAATCCATAAGTTTTATTTATTTAAAATCATTACACATAATATTTAATAAGTGTTTATTAATATTCAAATAACTATGTTTAATTTATAGGTCATAACGTCCAGGTTTAAATGACTATATTAATAATATATTGTGGGTTTGATGAAACTCATCTTTGCATGTGATACAAGCTAAACTAGTCTTGTGTGTAGTGCTATAATTACATTTTGTTTAATATAAAACATTCTTAAATTGGGGTTTCATGTGAAAAATAAAAAAATATTTAATTTATTATAAAATATAAAAATAATTCTTAAATACAAGGGGTGTTACATGTCCCATGATGACTGATCATTTTTCCTGATGGGTGGTTATCCTATAGAAATACGACTTCCAATTCATGTCATAAAAGTTTTTGAAATGGAATTCCATGTCTGATTTCCTTACAACACATCATACCCCATAATGAAAAAAAGTGGACACAAAATATCAAGATGACGATGTTTTCTATTCCTATGACACTTCCCGAACAATGGATATGTATTTGGACATTTCTTCTCGAAGTCATATTGGAATGAGGCTAGAAAATACAAATCTAAAACCAGTTGGGTTGGGTATTTTATTTTTTTCCATAGAAAAATTTGTTTTTCCATAATCCTTCTCACAATATGAAGGATACACTTATAATGATATACAATACCAAGACCTTATAATTGGATTTGAACTATACTTACGGTTGAAGATAGCCTACATAATCATCAAATGATATTTAGAGCTAGTGATAAAACTGATCAAATGGGAATATACCATCATAAATGAATAATGTTCTTCTATCATCAGCTATGTCAGAGGAATAACGGAACAATTCCCTTATGTATCATTGTTTCATCTTGTCCCCTGATTAATGAATATTGATTCCAACTCAATTGATATTGAAGATAACATCTAGATGAACCAGAAAAGGATGATGTTTTCTTCCACATCACACGATGAGTTATGGTATCATCGATCATCATATATGAAATAGAAGAATTAAATTAGATCAAAATCTTCCAATAGCATGATAGACTGTATCCACCCCCAGATGGATGGATCATAGAATTCATTATCCATTAAATATAAACCACCATATAGATTGAGTCAGAAGGGAACAGACCTGATGTCGACAAGAGAAATACCAAATTTTGGATGATTTAATTGAGAAAAATAACTATAAAATAGAGGATTTCATGGAATCCTCCTCAGATACATTATAAAAATAGATATTCTTGTCATAATGTTAAAAATCGATGATGGTTCTTTTAGTGCTCATCAATCTAGGACATGTATCTCCAACAAAATCTGAAGGCTTGGATTCTATGAAAAATAATTTTACATGGCCTCCTTGAATTCGTTATGAAATTTCATGGATTCTATATTCATGAAAACTACCTCCATCATTCCCCAAAATTTACATATATAGCTAAATATTTCTATTTTTTACCTTATAAGGAATTGATGTTGTGGGGTATCCCCCATTGACATATATGTAATTTATGTACATACAAAATTATACAAATTTATTTTCCAAATGGGATGAGGAAATACCCCTAAAGGATATCAAGATAAACAATATCATTAAATTCGTGAAGTCCAATATCATCAACAGATTTGGAGCCCCTCACATGATATTTAAGGGCAATGACATCAACTTATATTCTACCAAGATGAATAAATTGTTCCGGGAGTAAAACATTGAGTTCAATCCATATTCTTACTATCAGGTGGTGTAAAATGTATAGATAAAGGCCTTCAATAAGACTCATTAAAATATACTCTACAGGATTGCAGAAAAAGATAATAAATTATGGGAGAACATTCTCCTTCACGCTTTATGGTTCCATAATACAACCACAAACACTTACACATAAGCATATCTATATTTATTAGTGTATGGAATCAAGTTACTATTTCCCATATATGTTTAGTTGTTATCACTTTAAATAGATATCACCAGAAAACTCCCAGATGATGAGAAGTTGTAAAAGTCACAAGATGAGTTGGAAATTAACGAAGATAAAATATTGTGTACACTGCACAACCATGAAGTCCATCAGAATCAGATCGCATGAGAATTAAATAAAAAGGGTTTCCTCTATTTATTCCTTCAAGGATAATATTTATTGTCTCTTAGAGCTCCAATTATACCAAGGAATAGACCTCTAATGATCTATCCAAAATGGGAAGGGAATTATAGCATATAAAATTTCTATCACAAATGAATGTAATCCTTGGCCATAATGGATATAGAACATGTCACCCCCCCCAATTGTATGGTTTCTTAATAAATACATCTCATAGACACCTTCAAAGTCTCCCATTTCCTGACAACATGAAATTATCTTTTTAGGAAAATTCCTTTACTACATAATGATAAAATATGCAGATGAATTCATTGAGATAAGATTTTAATCTACAGAACTTCTACCATACTAGTTTCATAATGTTTAAATGTATAATACATTGTCATCGAATGATTTCAAAACTACATGATTGATGTCAAGCCTGCAAGAATTTAGACTCTGCAATTCCTTAATCATTACCAAATAACATCATACTACATAGAAAACATCTCATCGTAGATGACCCACTATACATTAGTTATATCTTCACATATGTGAAATGAAGTACCTCCATCCTTGTGGGTAGGTCAGATCCACATAGGAAATCCACACATTCTAGAATTATGTGTTTATTCATACCTTCCATTACAGGATATGTAGTGACACCCAGATCACGAGTCATGGGTCTAACCACAATAGTTATTTTTCATATCGAGGCACATTCATCCATACCACATATTGTTAAAATACATGGATGATGTCCTCTCAACATGAAAAAATTTGAAAAATTTAATAGTACTATTTTTTGGAATGAATGTCATTCCAATAAAATACATATAGATTACTAAATCCTTTATCATTTCTCATCCATCGTATAAGTCCAAGTTCCCATGTCTTTCCCGTTAATCACCTCTACATATTGGGAGAAACCATTTCAATTCATAGTTTTTCACACCCTGAATACCTCATGGGGGATTATGAATTTTTGAAAATAATCCCCTTTATGTTTGATAAATACTAGTTCATGTTAGAGTTTTTATGTTCTTGGATTTTGTAAAGTAAAAGTAACACCATAATTCCATACAGCCAGACATTAAACTCCATGGTAAATGTCTCTTACATGATATGAAACTATTCCTCCCTATGGAACTATCTTAAGGGACCACCATCCATGGTTTTGGTATCCTACCACACCTCCATTTAATAAAAACATGTTGTTTGATTCCTATCATAGTAGGATAATTATTGACACTCATATATCTCCAATATTGGGTCAAGATGTAATACACAATGGGTACAATTCCCCCTATGTTTATGGTTCGTACATGCTTGGAGAGTATCCCATTAAATAACTAAATGAGTCATGATTCCTTTAATCATAGAATATGTACTGAAATCTATATCCCCAATCATAATCCTAGTTACAATAATCAATATGAAAAATACCCCCCTCTATGTATGTGTTTTCCCAATGTAGAGAGGTTCTCATTCAAGATCTGCTTGTGGCATGATTCATTCCATCACATGATTTGTACTTCCACCCAGATCTGCAATAATATATCCAACTACAAAAATCTATTGGAAAAATTAACCCCTCTGTTTATATGTAAGACCGACATGGTGAGATTACCATTCAATAACTATGTGTGTCCTGATTCCTATCATCTATGGATACATAGTGATGCTCGAATCTCCAATATTGGTTTATTATAAAACAATAAAAAGGATAAATTTCCCCTATAGGAATAGTCTAGACCTGCATGTATATTTTCTCATTCATGTACAACATGTGGGTTCATTACTTTCATCAAAAAATATGTAGTGATGCTCGAATATCCAGCCATGCATTCATAAACAAATAATAAATTGGAAAATTGTCCCCATTAGTGCATTGTTCATACCTCTATGAGTATTTTCCCTTTAATATGTATGTTCATCTTGATTATTTTTACCATTGGATACATAGTGATGCCCAGTTCTCTAATCATAGGTCTACTACAACATAAAAATGTCCCCTCCCTAAGAATGGTTCATACATATATAGGGAGTTGGAATTCATGAACTATCATTGGGTTCATTCTTATTGTCACATGATTCATATTTATTCCTATATCACTAACTTTAGGATTATCTACAACATATGAAAGAATAAAAAGACACCTCTAATTGTATAGAGTTTAGACCAATGAAATAAACCATTGGAGACCCACTCTCACATAGATTAATTGACCACACAATTTTCGTTTTTTCTCACACTGAGCATGGTTTATGTGAGCATAGGGAACCTAAAAAATCATTCTTACTGATGAGACCGTAACATATCTCAGATTGAGGATTATATACTTATTCATTATGTAAAACTATAAGGATAGTAAAACATCATCACAACTTGATGTTAAACTATAAAGAAATCATTCTTCTAATAGGATGATATAATAATAAATTGGTATCTCCACCTACGTGATGTTAAAATGTTTAGTCCATCACCAATCATCATTCCCAATCAATGGACCTCATGACACTGACTCTAGTCAACAAGAGTATGAGGTACATCTATCCTAATTTAAGCCTCTTATTTAATAAATTACACTACATGTCTTGATATCATTAGGTTTCTAAAAATTATTATTGGAGCATAGAAAGTAAAATAGATTCCACAACATGAAATTTCTAGGGATGTATTATGGAATTTTCCTACCAACCAGATACATATTGGTCATATATAAAGGTATTTATAATCCCTATGATCCTGACATCATTGTGGAATTACACTTCACCTAATAATGTCTGGGACTATACCTAACATGATTGTCCCATTTCATTACTCCTATATTGAGAACCTTAATCCATGATTTAAAAAAATTCATATCCCTTCCCGATTGATGTGGGATTACACTGGAACCTTGGTATCGAAATTGGGTTTTTGTGTAATATTCCCCTCATACTTGGTCTATGTGCATCATAACCATAAAATGCATGCACAATGGTGAAATTTGAATGACCATAAACATTATCCTTTTATGGTTTGAATTGTAATAAATTTAAAAATTAGTAAAATAGAGTCAAATACTACTAGGTTGAACAACCATTAAAGGAGGCATGATAAAAATTCATGTTTTCCCTCTCTAAACTCTTAATCTATATTGTTTTGAAAAAAATTAGATCATAAATAAATTGTGAATAAATATATTAGGAGCCACTTTGTGGACCTAGTAAACATTGACTCAGTATATATAAAACCATTGGTCTATGAAAATGTTATATTATTGGGTTTTTACATCTCCTCTCTCTGATAACATGTAATCTAGGTAATTACACAACTTTTAGGGTTCTCAAACCATTCTTGAATATTATGTTTCTCATCGATCACAAATCACGATATACACATTAAGGGTCACCAAAAACCATCCAGGACCCATGGATAAGGGATAATAGCATCAAAGGATCCTATATTGAATATTTATGTCCTTAAAGGGTTCATGTATATGAACTCCCTACTATCAACCAAATGTTGCATACCATCAAAAAATGGATTTTCCCCTTCTGATCCCTGATGTCATTGTGGAAAAACTCATCTCCCTCGGGTGTTCTAGGACACCCCCAATATGACTATCTATTATCATTAACCATGACATGGGGAATTTGGACAATTATTTAGAATCCTCATAACCAAAATATTCAAGAGGATTTAAAATCCTTGACATTATTTCGATGTTCATTATACCATTTCTCAAAGAAAGAATGTGACACTCCATTATAGATCCTTTTTAGGTCATGTTATTTGACTCGAATCCACATTTCATAAGGGTTGATCCTCCAAACCTAAATATCTCAAACCCTTGGGTTCAAGAACTGTAATGCCCGACCTCAGTTACCAAGATTCGGTGCATTAATTTAATACATTGGCATGATTACAAGGAATCATGTCCTGAAGGACATATCGGTTTAGTTGTCCTGGAAAATAGATTACATACATTAATGTTACATTACACTTTATAACATACAAAAAAATATCCTTTATTAATTCCATTATTACATTAGTTTAACCCAGCATCTCAATCACAAATACACTTCTTGGAATCCTGGGAAAAATAAAACAAAGAAAGGGGTGAACTCAAATGCTCAGTAAGGATAACAGTATAGTAGAATCTTTCATAAATAAGAATAAACATTTAAGGAAATGTATAATACTAAAACAAAATCCTTATAATACTAAACTTAAAAATAATATGGAAAATATTAAATCAAATAAGTCCATTTACTTATTCACATTGATATTATACAAGTCAAATAATCACAAGCAATATTAATATCCACATTCATAATAAAGGAATGCATAATGTCATACGTCATAACCACATAGTCAAATCCTTATGCCAAAAATATAAATAAGATTTTTTTCAAGGCCATGTGCCGAGACACTAGCTTTTCTCATGAGACCTAGTGATGCATAGAGGAGCTATAGATGGATCCAACCATCACTTTATAAGTCAAATTCATTCCTCATTTTAAAATTCTTAAATATAACATAAACATTCGTATTAAAAGTAGAATTAAAAATGTCAATACTTCATCGATAAACCATGAATGGTTTAAAAATAACACATCCACAGTCAAACATATCAAAAAACCTTCAATACAATATAAAATATTTTTATCATAATAAATCAATATCAAAAATGTTTAAAATCCATCGAAGTGTGTTAATATAGATGAAAATGATTTTAAAACTCTTTGTGAGAAATATCAATTTTTCCTAAAAACATTTAAAATTCAATCAATTTAGAAAGGAATACATTTAAATGAATTTTAGAAACAAAGTGTCCTATACTAGTTTTAATCTTTTTAACGGAACTATCATTTTAAAAACATTCATGTCCATATAAATATATCTATGAAAACCATTTTGAAAACATGGACATGAATGAGAATTATTTAGAAGAATAAATATTTAAATCATTTAAAATGATGTTTTAGAAAAAAAGTCACTTTAAAAGAATCCATTTGAAAATTATTTTATGAAACATGGACATGGATAATAAATATGATCCAATAGATACTTATGTAAAAACAAACTTGGATAATAAAGAGATTGTAAAATTATCCCTTACAAATTTGGTAACTTATTAAATATACACCCCATAAAAGAAGTATCATAAAATGAAGATGTAAATACACATAAATTAAATTTTATTACACAAATAATACAATTTTGGGTAGTATATACACCACACAAATGGAAATAGTGGCAAAATAGCATGAATCTCATGAGAATAACGAGTGAGATGAAAACCCCTTACCTTGCACTTTCCATCGGTCGAGGTTACGTTTATCCTATTGTATAATTGCCATTATATGTTAGTAGATTTTACCAGATCCATATTCAAATTTACTACATCATACATGATTCATTTATTAATTTATACTACCCATTTAATAGTGATTTTCATGTTATATTAACATTTCGGTTAATAATTACATTCTTTATCGTACGCATTTTAACTTGGTATTCTTGATCGTATCATTTAGATAATGATATAAATAATTATAGAATATAAACCTTGATTTATATATCATATTTATTTAGAATATAAATATTTATAATAAATTGATATATGAAATGGAAAACAACATTTATTGAGATGGTAGGTCGTACGTACGCCTAAACATTGTTTCTGTTTTCATATCGTATTGAACGGAAGTAAATGAAGAAGATATATATAAGTAAATAAATACATACATATATATATATAAATATATATATCTCCATTATCATTATTATTTCATATATTACATACATATTAGTAATATATATTTTTATAATCGTCGATGAATGGTGAACGTGGAAATGAATCTCATCGCATCGTGGAGACTGTAATCTGTACGTACACACGAGTGACAGCATCATTTCCTTAAGGGTGTGGAATTGGATGGTATATTAATTTTACAGAAACATTATCATTTTATTTTCATAATTTATGTACATATTACTTATCATTATATCCATCCAAATAAAGTAGTGTTGAATAACAAATTACACCACGACGTGCAGACGGTAAGTTGTACGTACCCACGCAAGGTGACATTATCCTTCATAGGATGGATTGAATAATGAATATGGTTGTTCCATATTTATAATAACATCAAAGAATATATAAGGTAGAGGAGTTATTATTTTTTTATGGTAATAACAAAGAATGAGTAAGTGGAAGAAGAAAAGAACTTGAAAGAGGGTGGTGAAATCATTTCCTCTTCTTCGGGTTCTTTCTTTTGATTTGATCAAAATGGATCAATTGGATGTCTTTATAACCAAAGGAATGCATCTAGGATTAACGTAGGATAGTTGGGAGGTTATGTTTTCATGTGTTGGCTGATCCAAATGGCTTTTAATGTGTGAATTTTTGAGAAGGGGAAGTGCCCTTTTAAAAGAGGGGTGAGGGGCACCGTAGAAAAAACTTAAAATATTCTTTTATAATAAAAGATATTTTGGTTTATAATGGCTCAAAAATGAATTATGTAAAATATAATATCAGTATGGTTCGAAAACCACTCAAAAAATAGGTTTCAGACTAGTTTGGGTCACTATATTAACCTTATTTATTTAGATTAAACTCTTAGTTAAATAGTATGACATTTACCATGTCGCCTTGTATTTTTATATTCTATAGTTAATAAACTGACAATAAACATCCAAGAGAACCCAAAGTTGTTAATTAATGACATATATAATATTATTTAATCCCTTTGGACTAACCTCAATATATTAGGAAGAGAATACCAATTAATAGTATATTATTGGTTTTAAAAACTCTTTTATGTCAATTATAACACTATTTGGTATTTTGTTTTTTATAAATTCATAAATGAATTATTACTTCAAAATAAATTCATTTAATCAACCCTAGAATGTCATATTAACATTAAAAATTATTTGAAATCATAAAAATATTCAAATTACATATATTTAGGTATTTATAATATTAATTATTTTAATATTTCAATAATAAGGTAATTACTGCATCATCAGTGTGTCATAAATAAATTAAATTATTTAATGTATAAAAATTATAAATAAAATACCATGATGTAGGAAATATTTATATATTTATAAGGAATATTTAAAGTCTAGTTTATATTTTTTGTAACCCTATATTAAAAAAAGGATTACTTATTAAACATTGATTTTAACTCTTTTAACTCTTATTTAAATAAAATAATAATAAATGTCCAAATCTAATCCAAGTGGACCGAAATCATCATATTATATTCCTAAGTTTGTTTTTGGTCTAATTAACCTTATCCAATATAATTAAGAAATGTATTAGGGTAAAAATAATATTAGTTTTACCCTTAATTACGCAATTTACTTTTAATCGTGGTAAATAAAAGTAAAAAAGTTATTATTCAGAAAAAAAATTATTTTCATCCTATTGAACCACATTATTCATAATGATATAAACCTTGTCTCTTGGATTTTTAAAATTCCACTCTAAGAAGTTTTAAAATTATGTTTTATGAGAATTCGCAAATTATCCTAGGAGGTGGGTAAAAGATGGTGAAAAGTTCACTAAAATTTTGTATATCTAATATTATTACAAAATGATGCCAATTAGTTACATTGAAAATATAGAGGAATAATGTATCTATTTTGACCCAAAATAAATTTAAATAAAATAAATAATTATTTAAATGATAAGTCGGTTTTATCCAATAACGTAGTGTTTTTCACTATTCATCAAAAATTGAAAGTTTTCAGAAACATACCAAAACTTCACCCTAAGATATGTTTTATATTATGAATTAAAAAATGAATTATATTTTTCCAAATTTAACATATTGAAATTTAATTTTTAATTTAAAATTAATTCTTATTTTCATAACCAAAAAGCGTATTTTTAAGAAATAATAACATCCAAAAAATTGACACTTGTTTATAACCAATTTGAAAGTGAAATTACATTTAATAACATACAATGTATTAAATCGTAAAAATATAATCTAATTATATTTTTAAACATTTAATATGTATAGATAAACACTATAAATTATTTTTATTATAAAAGTTGTTTTCAGTTAAAATATATTATTTTTCACTATTCACCCAAATATTAATGTTATCAGGAAAAAATAAAAAAATTATGAAAACTCAATTTTTATTTCCTGATTCTAAAGAAGAAGTTTATTTTTTCAAATATAATATATAAAAGTTTCAAATATTTGATTTAAAAAGGGTTCTCTATTAATAGGCGGACAAATTTCATATTAAAAAAATAATACTTTTATCTAAAAAATTGAATTTGTTCTTATATTAAGTCTAATAAACTCATAATATGAATTTAAAAAATATATTGATTATATAAAATTAAAAATTCAGTTAATACTATTCAAAATCGCTTTTGAAAGGCTAGTTTGGTAAGTCATGGATCCCATGAACTCAGTGTTGTGTCTAGCGCAAGTGATTAAATTGATTTAATGATTTAATGTACTACAAGATCTTGGGGTGTTAAATTCTCCCCTAATATAATATATTGTGTCCATAAAATTTGAAATTGATCTTCAAAAATAAAAGGTTAAAAATAGAGAAATGCCTTTCTGGAAAACCCACATCGTAAATTGGATTAATAAAATTTAGTCTTAATAAGAGAGAAAGGGAAATGAAAATGTCACCACCAAATTATGGCCTCAGTTATGAGAACATTTATGGAAATTAGAGACACATAATTACAGGGAAACCTAAATATTTATAGGGAGTGATTGAGGTCATCAATCAAAATATATCATTTAAATATATTGACATAACAAATCCATTATCAAAACAATTTTCAATACCAAAATACATAAAAAGATTATATTGTATTTATTTTCTTTTAAAAAACATTTTTTTCTTGTTAAAGAAGCCAAAGATCAAATAAAACTCACGGTAGCAGAAAGGTCGTTGTCACTGCTTACATTGAAAACACATTTTTTTCATTTAATAGAACGCTTCATAGAAAAGATTCCCCACGAAATCAAAAGTAAAAGGTTTTTATACACCATATAAAATATATTCGTTTAGAAATAAAACATTGTCTCAATAAAAGGAGATTGAGACGAAGTCCCTTTCGGAAATTTTAAGAATTAATTTTGTAATAGAATAAGAGGGAATATATATATATATACTTGTCAAGTAGAGTTACATATTTTAACAAATTCCTACCACAAACTAATCTTTCACTCCCAAAGATTTCAAAAAAATATTTTATCTATCCTAATCATATAGGGTTCCAAATATAATGAATTTATAATTAACCTATCAGAACATTTAAAAAAGCAACTATATTATACAATCCAAGACATCAAATAGGCCAGTGGTAGGTGATGCACCCTTGTTGCCCATTGGTTGCGGGTTCATGTGTTGCGGCATTGACAGACATGACTGGTTGTCGCCTGACCTCTGGGTTTTCCTATTTATGAAAATCCAAAAATAACCATAACAATTGTATCCAATTTCAATATTAATCCATTCCAACCATTAGACCTATCCAAAATACATCTATCAAAACTCACACTCAAAATTTTATAAGGAAGTTAAAAACAATGAAGATCCATTTTTTCATGTAATAACATCTGAACACCTTTATCACGTATTCTTTTAAAACATGGTAACAACCTGAATTACCATAAAATCATATTGATTACATTCATTCTCCCATATTCTTTATATAATACTGGATATATTCCTTATATCCAAAATTTTTAATATTCCAACAATGATGAAATAAACAAACTGTTAATCAGTTCTAAGTAAGTCAAGAATATCAAATATCATTTATCCAAACCAACCATCTCTTATTCCAAAATCACTACCACATTATCAGGACCATATTAAGGATTTCATTTCCATCAACCAGGTATTTTCCATAAAGTGTAAATTACTATTAAGCCACTTTTCTTAGAACCATATATTCTCAAATCGTCATTAAATTAGTATTGCAGCACAATACTTATTTATCTCCATAATTTATATAACCAGAAAATTGTGGATACGACACTCAAATGAAATAATTCTATAATAACAACATAATATCAATAGTCATTCCTCTTCATTTGAGCTAGTATCAAATAATGATTATAATCCAATAAAATCATTTGGGGTATACACTGATGACTAGGACATTGATTCACGTAGTGTCTCAACGACTTGTAGATGAAGAATTCTATATTTGAATCCTTTTTATTACCCTTGCAATCACGTACTTGGTGTCCTTTTTCACCACACTTATAACAAACTCCCATTCCCTTCATGAATTTACTAAGGTGTTTATTTCCATATTTATCACATAAAAGAAAATCATTTTTCCCCTCTTCCCTTTATCCATCATTCACTCTACCATCATTTTATTCTATTTCTTCCCTTAAAATCCATAGGACTCAAAAAATTCTTTACTTATCTTACTAACACATGATATTATTTCTTCATATATTAACAATACATGGGAGACTATTTCCCTTATAAATGTTTTCTTAATACAATGAATTATATGATCCATATTACTCTTTGGATTATACATATTGCTGGAGTTCACATGCCTTCTATTGGGTGCCTTTTCTAAACAATGGCATACACTATGTCAGTTTGTGAATCGCAATGAATAATTCCAAACATGTAAAATACCTAATGTAAATTGAAGATTTTATGGATATAAACTGTAATCATAAAAATATTTTCATTGAGGATGTATATACTCATAAATTCATCAAAAGGATTTGTAATGAAAATGGGAATTATCCTAAGCATATCCCCTGGTAGTGTTGTAACCAAGAGTGCAGGAAGGCCCATTGTCATGCACCAATTCCCATTCGAGTCAAGATCAAAGAAGTGTTTTCAGGTTTTAGCCCTTGGTACATCTGTGCCAAAGCCGCCTCTACCTACTCGTATCCAGACTGGGATGTATTTTCTTGGAAAACCCACAAAATCTCTACATTTCCAAAATTCTATTAAGTTCTTCTATATTAATCCTCAAATTATATATTAGGATAATGTGGTCTAATCAGAGATTATCTAAATATAGTTTCCAAGTATTATACTAAACATCCACTGATACCAACTATAATACCCTGACCCCAGTTACCTAGAGTCGGGGCATTATTTTAATACATTGTCATGATTACAAGGAATCATGTTTCGAAGTACCAATCGGGTTAGCAGTCTTGGAAAATAGAATACATGCATGAATGTTACATTACACTTTATGACATAAACCACAAAATAAATAATCCTTTATGAATTCCATTATTCCATTAGTTTTACACTCCATCTCAATCACAATACACTTCTTGGAATCCGGGAAAAAATAAAACACAGAAAGGGGTGACCTCATATGCTCAGTAAGGATAAAAATATAGCAGAATATTTCATAAATAAGCATAAACAATTTAGGTAATGTATAATAATAAAACAAAAGCCAATTAAAATTATACTTCAGCATAATATGGAAAATATAAAATCAAATAATGTCATTTACTTATTCACATGGATATTCTACCAGTCGAATAATCACATTGAATATCAGTATCTACTTTCATAATGATGGAATGCATAATTCTAGACATCAAAACCACATAGTCAAGGCCTTGTGCCAAGACTACAAATAGGATTTTGTCAAGGCCTTGTTCTAAGACACTAGTTTGTCTCATGAGATCTACTGATGAATCTAGGAGCTATAGCGGTCTCCACTTGTCAGTTAATAAGTGAAATTCAATCCACATATGAAAAGGTTTAAACATAACATAAACATTCATATTAAAACTAGCTTACAAAATGTCAATACTATATCCATAAACCATTAATGTTATAAAAATAACACATCCACATTCAAACATATCACAAAACGTTCAACACAATATAGAATATTTGTATCATAATAATTCAACTTCAAACAAGTTTAAAATCCATCAAAAGATGTTTATATAAATGAAAATGATTTGTAGAACTCGGTGAAAATATAAATTTTTCATAAAAACATTTAAAAGTCACACAATTTATAAAGGAATAAATTTAATGACATTTTCGAATCAAACTTTCACATACTACTTTGAAACTTTTGAATGGAATTAACATTTTAAAAACATTCATGTCCATATAAATAAATCCTTAAAACCCATTATGAAAACATGGTCATTATTGAGAATGATTTAGAAGAATAAATATTTAAAACATTTAAAATGATGTTTTATTAAAAATGTACCTTAAAAATATTCCCTTTGAATACTATTTTATGAAACATTGACATGGATAATAAATATTTCCCAGTAGATACTTACGTAAAAAAACCATGGTTAATAAAGAGATTGTGAAATTAACCCTTACCAATTTGGTAACTTATGAAACACACACACCATAAAAGAAGTATCACAGAATGAAGAGATAGATACACATAAATTGATGATTATTACACAAAACTACAATTTTGGGCAGTACATAAACCACACACAAAAATAAATGGTGTTAATATATCTTTATTCTCAAGAGAATAAGGAGTGAGATGAAAACCCCTTACCTTGCACTTTCCATTGGTCGAGGGTACGTTTATCCTCCTGTATAATGACCATTGTATGTTATTAGATTATACCATAACAATATTTATTTTTATTATATCATTAATGATTCATATATTACTTTATAAAACCCCTTCAATAATGGTTTTCATGTTAAATTATCATTTCGCGTAGTAATTGCTTTCTTTATCGTGCGTATTTTAACTTCTTATTCTTCATCGTATCATTTTGATAATAAATTAAATAATTCCAGAATATAAAACATGATTTATATATCATATATATTTAGAATATAAATATTCATAATATATGTATATATATATGAAATGGAAAACACTGTTTATGGAAATGGTAGGTCGTACGTACACATAAACAAAGTTTCTGTTTTCATATCGTATTGAACGAAAATAAGTGAATAATATATATGTAAGTACATTAATATATATATATATATATATATTATCTCTCTAGTATCATTATTATGTAATATATTACATACTTATTAGTAATATATAATTTTATAATCATTGATGAATGGTGAACGTGTAAATGAATCACATCGCGTCGTGGTGACGGTAATCTGTACGTGCACACGAGGGACAATATGATTTCCTTAAAGGTGTGGAATAGGGTGGTATATTCATTTTACAGATAAATTATAATGTTATTTCCATTATTTATATACATATTACTCATCATTATATCCATCCAAATAACATAGTGTTGAATAACAAATTACACCACGGCGTGGAGACGGTAAGCCGATCGTATGCACACATGGTGACATTATAATTAATTGGATTGATAGAATAATGAATATGGTTGTTCCATATTTATAATAACGTCACAGTATATATAAGGTACTAGATTTTTTTTTATAGTAATAACAATGAAATAGTAAGTTGAAGATGAAAATAACTTCAAAGTGGTGGTGAAATCATTACCTCTTCTTCAGGTTCATCCTTTTGATTAGATCAAAAGGGTTCCCTAATTTTGCTCTCTGACCAAAGGAAGGCCTCTGGAATGAATTTAGGATAGTAGGGAGTATATTTAGGTAGGGGTTGGCTGAGCCAAATGATGTTGGAGGTGTGAATTTGAGAGAAGAGGAAGTGACCTTTTATAAGAGGAGTGAGAGGCACCTTCGGAAAAACATAAAATATTTTTTTATAATAAAAACATTTTTGGCTTATAATGCCTCAAAAATAAATTATTTAAAGGATGAGGTGGGGTGGGTCTAAAAAAACTCAACCAATAGGTTTTAGACAGATTTGTGTCAATATATTAACCTTATTGTTTTGGATTGAACTCTAAGTAAAATAGTTTGACATTTTCCTTGTCTCTTTGTATTTTTATATTATATGGTTAATAAACTTATTATAAACATCCAAAAGATCCCCAAGTGATTTATTAATGACATATATAATATTATCTAATCCCTATAGCTAATCCATAGATTTTTAGGAACAGAATACCATTTACTAATATAATATTTCTTTTAAAAAATCTTTTATGTCAATTTTGACACTATTTGGTATTTTGTTTTTCCTAAATTCATAACAGCATTATTACTTCAAGTAAAATTCATTTAATCAACCCTAAAATGTTCTATTAACTAGGAAAATTAGTTTAATTCATAAAAAGTCTCAAATTACTTATACATGGCTATTTATAATATTAATTAATTTAATATTTAATTAATAAATTAATTATTTCATCATCATTGTGTCATAACTAAATTAAATTATTTAATGTCCAAAAATTAAAAATAAAATACCATGATGTAGGAATTTTTTTATTTCTAATTAATATTTATAGTTGAATTTATATTGTGTGTAACCCTATACTAAATATGGATTAGTTATTAAACATTTATTTTAACTCTTTTAACTCTTCTTTAAATAAAATAATAATAAATGAAATAATCTAATCCAAGTGGACCTAAATGATCATATTATATTCTTAAGGTTGTTTATGGTCGCATTAAACTTATCCAGTAGAATTAGAACATGTGTTTGGGTAATAATAATATCAATTTTACCCTTAATTACCCAATTTACTTTTAACCATGGTACATAATAGTAAAAAGTTACTATTCACAAAAACTTATTCTCATCTTTTTGAACCACATTTTTCTCAATGATATCAACCGTGTCTTTAGGATTTTTGAAATTCCACTGACAGAGGTGATAAAATTATGTTTTGTGCGAATTTGAAAATTTTCATAGGAGGTGGGTAAAAGATGGTGAAAAGTTCAATAAAATTTTATATATCTAATATTATTACAAAATGACTCCAATGAATTACATTAAAAATATATAGGTATTATAGATCCATTTTAACATAAATTAAATTTAAATAAAATAAATAATTATTTAAATGAAAAGTCAGTTTTAACCAATAACATAGTGTTTTTCACTATAAATGAAAAATTGAATGTTCTCAGAAACATACGAAAAATTCAACCTTAGATAATTTTGATTTTATGAATTCAGAAATGTAGTCTATTTTACCGAAATCAAAACATAGAAATTTCACTTATTAATTTAAAATTAATTCCCGTTATCATAACCAAAAACCATATTTTTAAGAAATAATAACTATCAAAATATTGACACTTGTTTATGATCAATTTCAATGCGAAATTACATACAGTGACCAACATTAGATTAAATGATAAAAATATAATCTAATTATACTTCCAAGTGAATAATATTTATTTTTTAACACTATAAATTATTTTAATTAAAAAAGTTGTTTCCAGTTAAAATTTTGTATTTTTCACTATTCACCAAAATATGAATGTTATCAAAAAAACACCAAAAATTTATCAAAAGTAAATATTTATTTCCTTATTCTAAAGAAAATGTTTATTTTTTAAAATTTAATACATACAAGTTTCAAATATTGGATTTAAAAATGGTTCTCCATTAAAAGGAGTTTAAATTTCATTTTAAAAAAAATACTAATTTTATCTGAAATAATTAATTTGTTCTTATATTAAGTCTAAGAAACATAAAATATTGATTTTGAAATTATAAGAACTATATAATATTCAAAATTCAGTTAATACTATTGATAACCTCTTTTGGAAGGCTAGTATGGTAGGACGTGATGCGCTTGAACTCAGTGTTGTGTGTAGAGCAAGCTATTAAATTACTTTAATGAGATAACATACTATGTGATCTTGGGGTGTTACAAGAACCCTTACATTTATAGCTATCACTACTCTTCCAACATCATTTTATCTTATGTTTAGTCTACATAAAACAATCAAATCGCTCGGAAAAAATTGGGGATCACCTATACTTGACCATGCATATAATACCCATGGGATCATGATAAAGAGATTCTGACCTACCAACTAGAGGCATCTCCTCATTGCATGTATGGAACTATAATCCACATTATACCTAGTAACTTCATGGAAGAACTCAACAACTTTGGGCATTTTTGTTCATACATTATATGTCTTCTTATTCCATATTCACTGATTCAAATGTTTTGGGTTATAAATTACACCACCCACACTCCAACTATCCAATTAGACTAATCATCCATAGTATAGAGCCATCCACCAACTCAGTTTTTAAAAATCATTCATGACATCTAGAAAAGTGTTAGTACACCTCTGTCTGACCATGCTTGTAATGCATATGAACTTTGCCTAAAAACTAGTGGAATCTTCTCTATGTATGAAAGGAACTCCAATCCAAGTGAGTCCAAAGAACATCGTGGAAGAACTCATCATTTTAGGGCATTTTAGGACATACCATAAATGTCTTTTTAATTATATATATTCATCAATCATGTCTAATAAGAATGTATTTGAACTGCACAACATTTTCATGTCCTATAATCAAGACACTAAACTCTATAGAATGTTTATGTCCTTAAAACAATATGCTAAACTTCAAGACATATGTCTTTGTAGCATGAAATTAAATTTTAGGAAATATCTCCATACCACATGATGTTAAAATTCATTTTCAACATTACATTGCGAGTTTTATGTTACCAGCATTATAAGTTCCACGTTGTACAACCCTATACTATTGAAATAGAATTTATGAGCTATAATACTGTAAACTAATTGAAGTATAAGCTCCATGATAGAGAACCCTAAATATCAGTAACAGATAGTCTGAGCTAGAATAATCTAAACTACCATTAGTAGAAGTTTTCAGATAGAATACAATAAAATAAAGCGCATTAATTTTCTAGTTTTCAATACAGTAAAATATCCAACTTAAAGGGGAAATATTATCTCTATGTTGAAAATATGGAAATGGAATCCTCAGAAAACCTCGAGTCTCTGATCACCAGTCATTGACATTGGATGTTCTAGGAAACATGGTGTACTCCTAAAATAATAAAGGTATATATATTTTCTATTAAAAACTCATAATTGGGAATCTATAGAAAATATGAGTTTACACATGCTAATCCTTTCCCTAAATGGATATTATGTGAAAATTACGGAGGCATAAAATAAAAATATATAATGTTTTTATTGATATTATATTATTCAATAAAAACCAATCTATGCTCAATAAGACCACTGACATTTCAAAAATATAGATCATTCTCACACTAGGACATATATTTCACCCCAATTAACCTCACGAATTAGGTGATATCAAGACAAATAGAGAGGGTCCATCAACAATGAATATAATCTCAATGATAATTCATGATATATTCTCAACAAAAACCAACTGTGATTTAGGAAATAAAATCCATGAATTTTGATTTACATGATATGTTACAAGGGTTAGATATCATTGATGATTCATAATATATCATATCAATGAAAATTCATCCATATAATTAATGAAGGAATGTTTGAAAATGTCATGTAATGTTCAGAGAATTTTTTCAATAATTTTTTCAAAAAGGTGGAATATCCAAATTTCATAACCTCTCCATGGATTCCATAAAATCAATAACATTGGGGGTACAAAAATATTTTCCTTTTATTTTTGTAATTTTCAAAATTTGGTAGAGTCTAGAGAGAACTATCAATGAAATTATGAAGTTTCATTCCTTCTTCGTCATCCAACACCACCATTGTAAATTTAGTCTCAATAAAGGAATATTATTCTTTATCTCCATTCTGAATACTCTCCAACACTGATGAAAATGTTAGAATATGGAATCTTTTGATAGTTTCACATGATTTATATTATGGTATTTAGAGATTCAAGATCCCCATATGAGCATTTAGCTAAGAGGTTTTGTGGCGTCTCTGCTCATCCACCTATGAAACAACCCTTGCTGAATGGTCTAGATAACCTTCATCACTAGAATTGTTCAATCCTTTCCCAATACTAATTTTTTTTTTCATTTCGGGTTGATTTTCAACATGTTATCATTTAATTTTCATCAGTTAAAGAATCCTTCCCCCAAATCATGATAGACATAGAGAAGGAATTCATCATGGTCCAAAAATATTTATAGTGGAGTCTTAACAATGAGGGTGTATATCATACACTATATCAATCAACATTTTTCTTTTCCCTATGAAACTACTTTGGTAGGTACATAAGAATAGGGAATTTTTGGTTGAGATGAAAAATATTGAAGATATAAAGTTCCATTTTCTCTTATCTTAAATGATGCATAATTTATTTCTCATGATAATGGATCATATTCCTCAACCAATTATGATATAAAAATTGTATGGATATCACTAGTTTCAGTAAACTTCTTTATTGGATTTCTCATTTCGTGAATCTACTCCATTTGTATAACAAATAAGGGGTTGTTGTAGCATATGGTTTATCAACCTGATGGACCAATAAATTTAGGACACTACCCGAGTAGGATTCGACAAAATCCTTGGAATAATAATAAAATAACATGATAGAGGAAAAAATATGTGGAATTATTGTCTTATTTTTTATGTCTTCTCATGCCAATATAATCCAAAATTTGACGATATGCTTAGGATTTCATTCTCCCCAAAGCCAGTTGAATGGAGATGAAAAACCTTATAGATAAAATAGGACATGAAAGAAAATCAATAGGGTGTATTTTAATCAAAAATAATATTCTCATCTACATGGACCATGAGAAACCCATCTCAAAGAGATATTTTATATGAACTCTCATCCAAAGATCCACTATATGTACCTATAATAATATTGTTCTATGCTGGATAATGCCTAATGTATAAAAATATACAATAACTCATCATTTCATTGTCCTCTTTGGGGCATGTATGAATTTCACCAAACTTATATATATTAAAAAATACAACATGAAATTATGCATTAGTTATCTATGTAGTGTTATTATATTTGTTATAGAATAAATACTCTGATATCCATACATATAATAATTTTAAATTGTTGAAAATATATGAAGTGACTTTTTAGTGCTGGATATGGCCTGGGAGATGGATTTAGTGATAAATCCTATATATCGCTAGATTAAAAGTCAACCCCTCTATTAATCAAGATTCCATCACTAATGCTCTCACTCGAATTACACGGAAATCATCCCAGACTGGGAAAATCCATCGATAAATAAACGTGGCTAAAAACCTACTATCCAAGACTCGAGGATACCATTAGTCTCACTCGATACCTCCATGTGGAATACTCTCTAATTTCAAGGATTCCACAATATGATCCCATGCTATGAAAAACCTATTGGGAGAGGCACTAGTGAGGGATTATAGTGGTTGGATGAGCCCTGTTATGGTAGGGAAATATATTTATCCCATCCTTATTGTAAATTAGTGAGTATAGATTCAACTCCCTCCTTATATTCTTCATTAAAATGGTAATAATATCTTATGCGAATGTTTTAGTTTGAGTGGGATCATCCAATTCATATGAAGTGGGAATAAACTTATGATACTTATCCCCATGCGGAGGTATCCATCCAAGCTAGTAAATGTCCCAAATGATGAACCTTATCTAACCATCGGATAGATAAATGAAATTACTGATAAGGAACCAATAGCTGGTCAGTTCTTTATGAATTTCAAACTGATGGTAGATGTTTAATGGAGAAATCCACGCGACCTCATAAAGTCCAATATGGTGTAGCTACTGATAAAATTTTGAGAATCTCTATCAAAATTAGAACATCATTGCCCATTCATTGAAAACATTTCCTCCAGTCTATAGGTCCCATTTTAATCTCCATCAACATGTTTCATTATCCAGGAGGGAGAATAATATGATTATATAACATTGATAAAATACCTTGTGGGAAATATTGTAGCCATATGGACAATGAGGGGAGATTTTCAGCATATAGTAAAACCCCTGAGCTTGTTCCATAACCAATTGACTACCTTCAAAAATTGTATTTTGAACATAATCTACAAAATATATAATATTGAAAGATAAAATTTTTCAATTAGGTGACGAAATAAATACATCATCAAGATGAACTAATCGATAGAAAGGGAGCCAATTTTACAAGGGATGGCTCTAATGCTCAAATGAGTGAAGCCTGTTCGAACCCACATTGTTAGATAATTTTTGATACCGACAGTCAATATTTTAACTACCAAAAATCAAGTCCCTCTGGAGATCTGCAGTGGAAGATGTAAGGGAACAAGAATCCATCTATATAAATCATAAACTAACATATTACATAATAATAAAATCCATTCATAATTGATTTATTACTCCCAAAGCATTATTCCAATCGCATGACATAAGGAACATGTGATCGATTGACCTGATAAAGATATCACGAATCATATGACCCAAGGAGATCCCTAAATCTATTAACCTAGAAAGAATCTCAAATTTCAAAATATGTTATGTGTAACAGCCCGAGATTTTATGAAAAAATATTCTTTTTAATTTTATTAATGTCTTGTGTTGTACGCTACACCAAAAGGAGCTTGCACAACATGCATCTTTGACTTTCCTTGCATTACACGCAATCACAACCTTCCTCGATAGCGTGTGTAGTACACAATACTGAGTTTCACGAAACAACGATATGCTATTAAAATATTATTAAAACTAGCCGTTATGAATAGTAACAACCACTTTTTATATTTTAGAAATTTTAGCTCTCAAAATGGACTTCATTTTTGGATTCGGAGTATCGAATTTAGCCTAAGGTGAAATTTTGGTACTTTTCGGATAACTTTCATATTCTGATGAATAGTGAAAATTACTAAATTATAATTAAAAACAACTTTTTTTAATCGAAATAATTAATAGTGATAAATTATTAATTTGAGTGGTTTTAAAGTATATTTAGAATATATTTTTACAATTTAATACAATGTTGGTCATTGAATGTAATTTTACATTTAAACCAGACATAATCAAGTGTCAATCTTTTGATAGATATTGTTTCTTAAAAACACGCTATTTGTTTTAACAGCGGGATTTAATTATAAAATTAATTAATGCAACTTCTATGTTATGAATTTGGCAAAATAGACTTCATTTTTGAATTCGGAATATGAAATATAGCTTAGGATGATATTTTGGCATTGTCTTGAAAGACATCAATTTTTGATGAATAGTGAAACTACTAAGTGGTAGTTAAAAAACTGAATTTTTCATAAAACTTAATTTTACCGCTTCTGTGAATGGAATTTCAAAAATCCGAGAGACACGGTTGATGTCAGTAAGTAAAATGTGGTTCAATGTGATGAAAATAATTTTTGGTGAATAGTAACTTCTTACTTTTATTTACCACGGTTAAAAGTAAATAGTGTAATTAAGGGTAAGAATGATATTAATATTACCCTAACACATGTTCATATTCTATTGGACAAGTTTATCTCGACCAAAAACAACCTTAAGTGTAAAATATTATCATTTAGGCCCACATGGATTAGATTAGGACATTTATTATTATTTAATTCAAAGAAGAGTTAAAAGAGTTAAAATCAAAGTTTATTTACTAATACATTTTTAATATAGGGTTTTACATAAGATAAATTCGATTGTAAATATTAATTATAATTCTAAAAAGATTTCATACATAATGGTATTTTATTTATAATTTTTAGACATCAAATAATTTAATTTATTTATGACACAAAGATGATGCAGTAATTATCTTATTTATGAAATATTGACATAATTGATGTTATAAACACAAAATTAAATTTTATTTGAGACTTTTTATGAATTACACTAATTTTATAGGTTACTATGATATTTTAGTGTTGATTTAATAAACTTGGTTCGAACATATAATTCTGTTATGACTTTCAAAAAAATCATATATCAAATAGTGTCAAAATTGACACAAAATAGTTTTTAAATCAAATATTATATTATTAATTGTTATTTAATTCCTAAAAATATAAGGTTCGGCCAAATGACTTAGATAATGATATATATATTAATAATAAACAATTTGGGGTTCTTTTGGCATGTTATAGTAAGTGTATTAACCATATAGTGAAAGAAAACAAAAAGACACGGTAAAAGTTAAATTATTTAACTTAGAGTTAAATATAATTGATAAGGTTAAAATAATACCCTAAACTTGTCTAAATCCTATTGTTTGATAGGATTTCGACCCATACTCACTTTAGATTCGAAATAAGACCCTTTGGAACCATTATAAACCGATTTTGACTTTAATATAAAATAATATTTTGAGATATTCCTAAGGTGCCCCTCTCCTCCCTTATAAAAGGGAACCTCCTCCCCCTCCTCCTCACACCAATTTGAGCACTCAAGATCGGCCAAACCCTGCCATTTTATCCTCTCCACTTCCCTAGAATAATCCTAGAGGTCCTTGTTTTCTTCAAAGACCAATATTACTTCCCTAAGTGGAGGATTCAAAGAAGCGTTCCAAAGAAGAGGTAATATCCATTACCGATCTTTTCAATTTATTTCTTCTTCAACTTATTCTTCTTTAGTTGTTTCATGATAAAGTAATTACATCAGTATTACTTACATACTGATATGTTATTATAAATATTAAACAACCCTAATTCACCTTCTATCCATCCTACGGAAAAATGAAATCACCGCGCGTGCGTACGTACGGAATACCGTCTCCACGCTGTGGTGTAATCTATTTTCCAACATCACCTTACAAGGATGGGTATAATGGTGTAATGAGTAACTATTTATGATTATTATAAAGTAATATTGATACTGAAATAATATATATATACTCCAATACAATTCCACTATCATAGGAACGATATCATCACTCGTGCGTACGTACGGAATACCGTCTCCACGATGTGAAGCGACTCGTTCTACATGATCATCATTACATAGTAATTATATAAATGAATTGAGTGAATAAATATGATATATGTTACACTAATACCATTATGGATATAATGTATCTATAACCTTAAAAGAAGAATAAGAATTTATTCGGCAAAACACGCATAAGAACAAAAGGCAATAAAGACCCGAGTAACAAGTAACAATGAAATATTACTAACAAGAAGATAAGAATATGACCATATATGATATCATATCAATATGTATGATTCTGTAATAAGTCAATAACTTTATTTAAACCATTATACAGGAGCTTCGGACACGTACAAAGAAAATCGGACCTAAGGTAAGGGAAATATCACAATCTCATTTTATTCTGAGATTTTTTATTCGTAAGTATTTACTGGGGTGTATTTTATCATCCACATCCATGTTTCATCAATATGTAATATTATTTCCATCCAGCTACAATTGTTTAAATCCATTTTTACCCTTAGTTGAGTTTTTAGTAATATGTATGAAAGGAATCTTTTGTCGTTTTTCGTACGAGGTACTTTTTGACTTTTCCAACAAAAGTACGAAGAATGTTTTTTTTAACTTATACGGCATGAATGGATTTTTAAAACATCATTTCCAAGAAACTTCCTTTACAAGTTTTCAAGTTTATTTTTAATCAAATTCTTTTATTTTAAAGTCGTATGACATGTTATGAAAGGAAAAATGTTTTTTGAAGAAGAAAGGATATTTTCCTCAAGAATGGAGTTCAAGTATTTTATCAAAATTATTTTCCATCTAAGATAATAAAAGGGTTCTGTTTTTATCCCTATTATTACATTGATTTGATTATGTTGTCATTATTTGATTTATGATGTCATGATGTTTCAAGAATCCCATTTTTGTTACATGTGTTATGCGATGATGTATGATTTAGGATTATGTGGCACACATAATAAAGGATTCATTATAAGATGGGTGGGACCTATATCTCCCGCCAATGCATTGGGTAATGATTTTATATCTCATGAGATAGAAATGGCTGAAATGGTAGGTTATACCGGCTCAATGAAACAGGACTGAAACGAGGGTTACTCGATTCAGAAAGGGACTTTGTCCACTAAGATAGTCTTGGCAATGAGTCTTGACTAACAAGAAATGATTCTCTATGATTATGTGTGTATGCCACAAAGTTTCATGTTTTAAGTTATGATTATTGGGATTTCATTTCACTACTATGATTTATCCCATGTTATGAAATTATGCTCTCTTTTGCAGGTTAAGATTTCCAAAAGTTATGTTCTTATGAATATGATGTGATTGATTTTTCTTTTGTATACCCTTACTGAGCATTTGAGCTCACCCTTTTATGTTTTCTTTTCCCCAGGATATAAATAAAGGTTTTAGGTAAAAAAAGGGGAAGATCTTTAGGGGACATATTGAAGATCTTTCACCACAATTAGAAGATTACGTTCCGAGTTTCCAAAGACACTAAACTATTATGATCATTGTGTGTGTGTTTTTGTTATGTACTAAGTATTCCACAAATGTAATGTAATGTCCATTTACATCAGGCTTCGGGTCTCTACAGTTGGTATCAGAGGAAAGGTTTAGTCAACCTTTGGAAACTAGGATGCGAAAACGTTAGTGAGATCCCTATAGATATTTATAAGGTATGTCTAGGGATGTCCCTAAGGATAGGTATACATATAGGATATAGTCCTCGCACTACGATAACGATCATTGAATTTAACCTAAGATGTTAGATATTGAAGTTACTCCCCCTTTATTATGATTTTTGCATCTCACACTATTCTTTTTGGGTTTTAGAAAATGGCTGGAAACAAGATGATTCACGATAATGGAGGATATGATGGACAATGGAATGATATTCTTCATAAGCAATCAAATGAAATGGGATTTCGAAGTCCAAACATCATTATTATGCCGAATCAGCAATCTCATAATATGACCAATAAAGTAAAATTTGGTAAGTTTCCTGACTCAGATAATAAGAGATAGATGGTGTTTCATGATGATCATAGAGGAAAGAAAGTTCAATTTCCCCTATGTAAATCATGTTGGAAGAGGAATCAAGGAGAATGTTTCAAAGGAACTGGAAGATGCTTTGGGTGTGGAAAAGAAGGACACAAAGCAAGTAAATGTAAAGGAAAAGGTTCAGTAAACAACATGGATGAGGATAATGGTATTGCTACGACATCAAAAATGGATAAATGTTTTAAATGTGGAATGTACGGGAATTATGAAAACCAATGCCCTAAGGGAATGTCTCATGAAGATAGTCAGTATGGTCGTATGGGAAGTATTTATGTGGATGATGATGAAGAGACTACAAATGATATGTGAGATGAAAGAATTGTTGAAGCTCGGTCAATGGTTTAAGAATGTAGTGGAATGATTACATGTTTATCATGTGTAATGTTGTATAAGAAATCTCATGGTACTATGGAATAAAGAGACATCTAAGGATTGTTAAACTGTTGTCTTTCCTTGAGTTTTAAAAGTGTATGATTAATGTTACCAGTATCCATGAAAGGTTATTCCGATATTTTTGGAATGTAGATGATATGCGTATAATGAAGGGATAAGACGATACTGAGATGTTTGATTGTATTCATGAGCTCATGATTGATATAAGGACTAAGTGATATCATGGTTTGAGTATATAGAATTTTTGGATTTTGGTATGTGGAAAGAGTTAAATTTTGTCAGCATTCATGTTTTCACTAAGGTTCAATGGGTATTCAAGAGAATACATGATTATGGCCTTTGAATGTTTGAAATGTGACCAACAAGACATATCTTATGATATATGGGGATCAACGATGGTATTAAATCTTTGGTAATTGTTTTCACTATGTTATGAGAGTGGACTGCAGTATTATGGATAAGCCTAAAGATTGGAATGGATTATGTTGGACATAAGTTAGTATTGTTTAAGGATAGAAGTTGTTTTTCAATATTATTGATGGGATGTTATAGTAATATAGTTTTAGAAAAAGGACAACCTGCAGGACGGGCGACAGCCCATCGCGTCGGACAAGGCTATGGAAATCGAACCCACAATCGAAGTGCGACTGGCCTTTATCGCCTACCACTGGCCTACAGGAAGTCCCTGTTTAGTAGAAACTAGTTTTATTTTATTAAGCGGTATGATATATGATGTATAAATCCATTTTAGGAACCATATATGATTAATCTCACTAAATAATGACTTATGTATATTTAATAACTTTTTCTAACCTTTTGTTTAAGACAGATAGAATGACCTATCATACTAACACTTCACGAATAACAAATTCAACTTCATTTATTTAAGAGATGAAGTGCAAATTGTTCAAGGAACGAACAACAGTGAGATTGTACCAAAATAAAGTAAGTATTTATTCTAATTCAAATTCTTCAACTTTAGGAAACGATCTTGAAAACCAAAAATGTTGTCCTAGTGCTCTTATATCAGATTAATCAGATGGTACCTTAGATCGTCACAAATTTATGGATTTGTGATTGCTAGCTTTTCCATAGCCATGTTCTCTACCACTCTCCATTAGAACATGATGGTTAGATTTCTCTTCCATATCCATATTTTCACCTATGTGGAAACCCAATGATTTGTCTATTTGGGTAACCGTTACGTTTCATACTTTTCTTTTTAAAGATTCTTTTTGATATTCCTTTTTACGATGTGGGTTTCTATTAAATAATCTTTCGAATAGTAAACCAATTATAACCCCGACGAATTTCGAGGGCGAAATTCATTTTAAGGGGGGTAGAATGTAACAGCCCGAGATTTTATGAAAAAAATATTCTTTTTAATTTTATTAATGTCTTGTGTTGTATGCTACACCAAAAGGAGCTTGCACAACATGCATCTTTGACTTGCCTTTCATTACATGCAATCACAACCTTCCTCGATAGCGTGTGTAGTACGCAATACTGAGTTTCACGAAACAACGATATGCTGTTAAAATATTATTAAAACTAGCCGTTATTAATAGTAATAACCACTTTTTAAATTTTATAAATTTTATCTCTCAAAATGGACTTCATTTTTCGATTCGGAGTATCGAATTTAGCCTAAGGTGTAATTTTGGTACTTTTCGGATAACTTTCATATTCTGATGAATAGTGAAAATTACTAAATTATAATTAAAAACAAATTTTTTTAATCGAAATAATTAATAGTGATAAATTATTAATTTGAGTGGTTTTAAAGTATATTTAGAATATATTTTTACAATTTAATAAAATGTTGGTCATTGAATGTAATTTTACATTTAAACCAGACATAATCAAGTGTCAATCTTTTGAAAGATATTGTTTCTTAAAAACACGATATTTGTTTTAACAGCGGGATTTAATTATAAAATTAATTAATGCAACTTCTTTGTTATGAATTTGGTAAAATAGACTTCATTTTTGAATTCGGAATATGAAATATAGCTTAGGATGAAATTTTGGCATTGTTCTGAAAAACATCAATTTTTGATGAATAGTGAAACTACTAAGTGGTAGTTAAAAAACTGAATTTTTCATAAAACTTAATTTTACAGCTTCTGTGAATGGAATTTCAAAAATCCGAGAGACATTGTTGATGTCAGTAAGTAAAATGTGGTTCAATGAGATGAAAATAATTTTTGGTGAATAGTAACTTTTTACTTTTATTTACCACGGTTAAAAGTAAATAGTGTAATTAAGGGTAAGAATGATATTAATATTACCCTAACACATGTCCTAATTCTATTGGACAAGTGTATCTCGATCAAAAACAACCTTAAGTGTAAAATATTATCATTTAGGCCCACATGGATTAGATTAGGACATTTATTATTATTTAATTCAAAGAAGAGTTAAAAGAATTAAAATCAAAGTTTATTTACTAAACCATTTTTAATATAGGGTTGTAAATAAGATAAATTAGATTGTAAATATTCTTTAGAAAGCTAAAAAGATTTCCTACATAATGGTATTTTATTTGTAATTTTTCGACATCAAATAATTTAATTTATTTATGACACAAAGATGATGCAGTAATTATCTTATTTATGAAATATTGACATAATTGATGTTATAAACACAAAAATAAATTTAATTTGAGACTTTTTATGAATTAAACTAATTTTCTAGGTTACTATGATATATTATTGTTGATTTAATCAACTTGGTTCGAACATATAATTCTGTTATGACTTTCACAAAAATCATATATCAAATAGTGTCAAAATTGACACAAAATAGTTTTTAAATAAAATATTATATTATTAATTGTTATTTAATTCCTAAAAATCTAAGGTTCGGCCAAATGACTTATATAAGGATATATATATTAATAATAAACAATTTGGGGTTCGTTTGGCATGTTATAGTAAGTGTAGTAACCATATAGTGAAAGAAAACAAAAAGACACGGTAAAAGTTAAATTATTTAACTTATAGTTAAATATAATTAATAAGGTTAAAATAATACCCTAAACTTGTCTAAATCCTATTGGTTGATAGGATTTCGACCTATACTCACTTTAGCTTCGAAATAAGACCCTTTGGAACCATTATAAACAGATTTTGACTTTAATATAAAATAATATTTTGAGATATTCCTAAGGTGCCCCTCTCCTCCCTTATAAAAGGGCACCTCCTCCCCCTCCTCCTCACACCAATTTGAGCACTCAAGCTCGGCCAACCCCTGCCATGTTCTCCTCTCCACTTCCCTAGAATAATCCTAGAGGTCCTGGTCTTCTTCAATGACCAATCTTAGTTCCCTAAGTGGAGGATTCAAAGAAGCGTTCCAAAGAAGAGGTAATATCCATTACCGATCGTTTCAATTTCTTTCTTCTTCAACTTCTTCTTCTTTAGTTGTTTAATGATAAAGTAATAACATCAGTATTACTTACATACTGATATGTTATTATAAATATGAACCAACCCTAATTCACCTTCTATCCATCCTACGGAAAAATGAAATCACCACGCGTGCGTACGTACGGAATACCGTCTCCACGCCGTGGTGTAATCTATTTTCTACCATCACCTTACAAGGTTGGGTATAATGGTGTAATGAGTAACTATTTATGATTATTATAAATTAATATTCATACTGAAATAATATATATATACTCCAATACAATTCCACGATCATAGGAACGATATCATCACTCGTGCGTACGTACGGAATACCGTCTCCCCGATGTGAAGCGACTCGTTCTACATGATCATCATTACATAGTAATTATATAAATGAATTGAATGAATAAATATGATATATGTTACACTAATAACATTCTGGATATAATGTATCTATAACCTTAAAAGAAGAATAAGAATTTATTCGGCAAAACACGCATAAGAACAAAAGGCAATAAAGACCCGAGTAACAAGTAACAATGAAATATTACTAACAAGAAGCTAAGAATATGACCATATATGATATCATATCAATATGTATGATTCTGGAATAAGTCAATAACTTTATTTAAACCATTATACAGGAGCTTCAGACACGTACAAAGCAAATCCGACCTAAGGTAAGGGAAATATCACAATCTCATTTTATTCTGAGATTGTTTATTCGTAAGTATTTACTGGGGTGTATTTTATCATCCACATCCATGTATCATCAATATGTAATATTATTTCCATCCACCTACAATTGTTTAAATCCATTTTTACCATTCGGTGAGTTTTTAATATTATGTATGAAAGGAATCTTTTATCGTTTTTCGTACGAGGTACTTTTTGACTTTTCTGACAAAAGTACGAAGAATGTTTTTTTAACTTATACGGCATGAATGGATTTTTAAAACATTATTTCCAAGAAACATCCTTTACAAGTTTTCAAGTTTATTTTTAATCAAATTCTTTTATTTTAAAGTCGTATGACATGTTATGAAAGGAAAAATTCTTTTTTGAAGAAGAAAAGATATTTTCCTCAAGAATGGAGTTCAAGTATTTTATCAAAATGATTTTCCATCTAAGATAATAAAAGGGTTTTGTTTTTATCCCTATTGTTACATTGATTTGATTATGTTGTCATGATTTGATTTATGATGTCATGATGTTTCAAGAATTCCATTTTTGTTACATGTGTTATGCGATGACGTATGATTTATTATTATGTGGCACACATAAGAAATGATTCATTATAAGATTGGTGGGACCTATATCTCCCTCCAATGCATTGGGTAATGATTTTATATCTCATGAGATAGAAATGGCTGAAATGGTAGGTTATTCTGGCTCAGTGAAACAGGACTGAAACGAGGGTCACTCGATTCAGAAAGGGACTTTGTCCACTAAGATAGTCTTGGCAATGAGTCTTGACTAACAAGAAATGATTCTCTATGATTATGTGTGTATGCCACAAAGTTTCATGTTTTAAGTTATGATTATTGGGATTTCATTTCACTACTATGATTTATCCCATGTTATGAAATTATGCTCTCTTTTGCAGGTTAAGATTTCCAAAAGTTATGTTCTTATGAATATGATGTGATTGATTTTTCTTTTGTATACCCTTACTGAGCATTTAAGATCACCCTTTTATGTTTTCTTTTCCCCAAGATATAAAGAAAGGTTTTAGGTAAAAAAAAGGGGAAGATCTTTATGGGAGATATTGAAGATCTTTCACCACGATTAGAAGATTACGTTCCGAGTTTCCAAAGACACTAAACTATTATGATCCTTGTGTGTGTGTTTTTGTTATATACTATGTATTCCGCAAATGTAATGTAATGTCCATGTACGTCAGGCTTCGGGTCTCTACATTATGAGACTCATGATCTCATCACCTTGAGATGGTCACATAAACTACATAATAACTGACAGATCATGAAATCAAGCTAATAGATTATACAGGTCCTGCAACATTGCCATAAACCTAAGGACCAAGGTCAAAGTTCAAGAAATTACTGAGAATTGATTTGTGATTCATTTGAACATGTTATTTGATAAGGAATTCATTTTTCACAAAAACATGATTGAATTTCATGAGTAGATCATTCAAAACAACACCCATGGACTATTCTTGTATATAGGTCTTGAAACTTTGATCACATGATGAGGTCTTTAGAAATGTTCCTATGAAGGAAGAAGTCATGATAGCCCTTGATATTTGATTTCACCAGTGAAATGATACACCTCTCACTCATCCATTTATGGGGAAATCTACAGAATACCAATGGTTTCCTAGAATATCAAACATTTCTTATGAAAATAGTCCATCCAAAACCCAGAATAATCTAGAGAGAATTGAATTTCCTTAAATCCAATTCCTTATCTTGCTGAACTCAATCCGAAGGGGGGAATTTATTAATCCATGGAAAAAGAGCATAAAAAATTATGTATTACATTTATACTAGAAGAATGTGTATTATTTTACATTCAAAACAAAGGAATGGAGGTTATCCAAATCAAATGGATTGTGTAACCTTCAGAAGAATGCATGATCATATAACCATCAAAAACTCATGTGAATAGAAAATTAACAAAATGTTATTTCTTATAATCACATAAATTCCCTTTAAGAATCCTTCATATTCATTTTAAGGCTTCATATAATGTATTTATGGATCATATGGATGCTTCCAGACGTGCTCCTATGATCATTCAGCTTTCAACCATCATATTCACGAAAATCAGCCATACCCCATTACAAAATAAAGGTGGAGAAAGGTGAAATACTCATGTGAACAAGAGTTTCATTGATCTTAAAGTGAGATAAATATTTGATTTCAAAGATTATATGAATCCCATGTCAGCATGTCCACCTTTAATATCATGATCATTTTTGCATGTCACCTTCATTTCATAAATGACCACGGACATGTCCATTAAAACATTTGATGATAATACGACTCTGTCAAAAATAATAGGGATCATATGTGCTAATTCTCCTAGTTCATTGTGAGTACTATCATTAATCACATGAAAAATTACAAATAAGGATAGTGATATTCTTTAAGAATTATTTCACAACTTCACGAGATCTTGTATACATAAAAAATAAGGAATAAATAAAAATGGAAAAGGAATAAGATTATGGAAATGATAAGATACACTGATCATCACATAGATGGTGTTATGCTACCAAGGGGATCACAATTGATCACGTGAAGGCCCATTGGAAAGCCATATAGGTATTTGGATGGATCCACAACAATCCATAATGATCTCATGAGAGGCCCTTAACAAGACATAATGATCCAATAGAGGACCCCCTTGACAAGACACCTTAGTCTCATGAGGAACCCCACAAAATTCATCTTTGATTATAAGATTTCCATCCCATGGGAATCCTAATCTCATGAAGACTACTAGGCATGTCTTCCTGACCCAATGAAGTCCCTTTTACATATCAACATGGTAATACGAAATCTGTTTGATCAACCAGGTTATAATAAAACTATATATTGAAGAACATTATTTTGGTCGACGTTATCATACGATGCAATTGATAACCCATGAAATGATCATGAAATGAAAATGATACAAAAATTTCTCCACCGAACCCATCTCATATTTGCGAGATACGCTGTGTTAAAGGCGGTGTACAACTAGGATGGTAAGACTCATAATTCCCCCCCCCCCCCCATGAATAATAATCAAACAGTTAATGGTGACTACTGTATAGGAGTGTAGGATTTTAATTCTTAGGGTAGAATATCATATGCCCATAATGGTCTTCAACGAGGTAAACTTTCAGAAACCATCTAAGAGGTCAAGAAGTATGAATATGTGTTTCCTGTGATATCCCTATAGATCACGTGAAGGAATTCCAGAGGGCCATCCCGATCATGCAAAGGAGAATCCACATTTCGATTGGGTCACAAGAAACCTGAATATGCTAATACATTGGAAACCATGAACCTCATGTAAAATAAAGAATCATAGAGACAAAAAAGGACAAATACTTTTGAATTGATGGATTTACTAATCTTCATGTTCATATTGGTCATAGGAAGTCCTCCAATCATGTGTCTGAAATCATGAAATAGTATTATGACATGTCATACAGGTCATAAAAAGTCCTTTTAACATGCCAACCATGTCTTGTGAATCCGTCCAACTATTTTGACTAGGTCATGTGACACCCCCCAAACATGCAATCCAAGTCAGGAAGGACCCTCTTGACATGTCACCCAGGTCATGTGATGTCATCCAAATATGTCAACGATGTGATGTGGAAGTATAAAGACTTGTAAAATAGATCATGTGATGTACTCAAGACATGTCATCTGGATCATGAAATGTCACTCAGACATGTTTTCCGAGCTATTTGATGCCCTTCAGAAAAGTCATTCAAATCATGTGATGTCCTCCAGAAAGGTCAACCTGATCATGTGACTATCATGGGACATTTAATGAAGAAAATCAGGATGTGTCCAAGCATTTATAAAAAAGTCTAGAAGTATCCTAATACATGTCAGGAAAACAATTACGACATTTTGGGTAGACAATCTGGACATGTTAGTAAGACAATCAGGACATGTCCAGCAAGCGATCAAGACATTTTAGGTAGACTTCCTAGGACATGGTGACTACATACAATGGATATACATAGGAATACCCCCTACTAAACAATGATAACTCTATTTCCTTTCCATGAAGGATACATTGGAAACCTTCTTAATGATCAATCTATATATCAAACACCCTATAATGGATTTCATGGTTCATAAGTCCCATATTTATTTTCAATTAGGCTGATAACATTATATCCCTTCTTTATCACAATTGGCATGGATTACATGGGCTTAAAAATTTAAAATAATCATATATTTCACATCAAGAATCTCCACCATCCATGGAAACATTAGTTTGTAAGAACTAATCAATGGAAAAATATATGTACCCCTATACTGGGGTATACCCCTCATGGTATGTCCCATGGGATTAACTAAACAATGATGAATATAATTCCTTTATTATTCAGGATAAGTACGAAACCTTCATATATCTCAATAACAATAGCATGTTCTTAAATTCCCCCATATATATCATTATTTCACAATGTTAAACTATATAGATGAATCAAACGATACAAGTTTTGATTCCAGTAACAAATATGATACGTTGGATTCCACATTAATGTCCAATTCCGTCCCCAAAATATTAATCACCGCCCTAAATGGGAGTGAACTCTACAGTGAATTTTTATATTCTATAAAAATATAAGCAGGTATCTATTTCCATGAAATAATGGAAAATTTATTAACATACATGGATACATAAAAATGGTATCATTAATAGAACACCCTTTATAGATGGAACGATTCAACAATTGATCATTTTATTTGGGTAATTGGTCATGTATCCGAACAAAGAATATATTCTCGACCATATATTATATCTATAAGAAAGTCAATGAGATGGAAATAATTCTCCCCAAACAGGTGTGATGAAACCAACCTCCCACCCTCTCGAATAATGCGTGTGCCTAAGCATTATTTGGTATGAAACCCCAATTCTCATCCTTACTTTAGAAATAATGTTTGTACAATATTATGGATGAGGGATCCATTTGTAGTTTCTAATAAATCAACACACCCTACTGTAAAACAATCCTTTAATAGTGCAGAAAATTATCAGTGCTGGAAAAATGTTTTGGTAAAGGGACCCTTTATCAGTGCTAAAAAATCTATGATAAAGTGTTCCTTTTATCAGTGTTTTTTTCTAGCACTAATAAACAACACCCCCTTTCGGTGAAATTTTTTAGAACAAATAAAAGGAATCCTCTTTTAGTGCATTTTTTCTAGCATTGATAAAGGGTGTCATTTATCATCACATTGTGTTTGTTGTTGATAACGAACACCATTTATCAACGCTTTATTTTTACCAACCACAAATGAAACACTAACAATACATTTTTAGCGCTGATAAAAGTATGAATAATTTTTTTTATTAAATAAAAAAATTAAATTTTTTTTGTTAAAATAATATCAAAAAAGTTATTAATTAAATAATTATTGGTAAAAATGAGTAAATTGATTATACTTTTTATAAATTATGAATAGTATATGTTTAATATATATATATAATTTGAACAAATAATAATTAAAACTATCTAAATTGAGAAAAAAATTTAAATATTTATTAATTATATAATTATTGATAATATTAATAAATAGCATATATTTAATATACATATATATGGATGAATGTATATAAATATTATTTAAATAATAAAAAAAATATTATTTATGATTTACATTAAATAGAAGTACATTTAGTAAATAATGCTTCATAATTAAAAATTAATATGAATTAAAAATATTCACTAATTTCATTGTGTAAAGGACATAATTGAATGTCGTTTTATTTTTCAATTTAACAAATACCAAACATATTATATAGATTTCACAAATATGTATTTAATTTATTTTTATATACAAACACAGACATAATTTTTCATTGGGGAATTTAATTTCATTATTTTATTTATATTATATTATATTTATTTACTATGTTATAATATTTTCAAAATATATTAATCTTTATTTCAATATATATACCTTTTTTAAATATATTTATTAATCCAAGTTATCAAAAGTTTCAATATTTTACAAATATTAAATTATTCAATATTTCTATTTTTTTAGCATGCGTGCACTTAAGATCAAATAATCCTTAATAATTTCAAAACTAAATTTGTAAAAAAATATTAATCAAAGTATATTTACAATTTTTATTAATTTATAATTATAAATAAATAAATAATATTTGTTTAAAAAGATTTTATATAATTATAAACCAACAATTATAAAATTATAATAAATAAATTTAAATAATGAATATATTTATTATATATATAACTATATAAATATATATAATGATATAAATATTATTTTCTTAAAAGTATTTATATAATTATAAAGAAATAAATATATATTTAAACAATTATTAAAATTATTATTTTATAAAAATTATTATTATAAGTATTGCAATTATATATAATAGTTATAATTTTTAAATAATGTTTTAGTTTTATAAAAATAATTATTTTATGAATTTATCAGTGCTAAAAACACTAATAAAGATTCATTTTAACAACTCTTATTAATTTAGTGCTGATTAATGGTATATTTATTAGTACTTTTTGGAATCACTTGTAAAATTGTTACGATCTTTTTTAAGAACCCTTACCATCACATACCAGTTTGCAATATTCAAAGCACACTACCGATGTGACCTACTATTGACACTCCTCGTTGTCAAATCCAAAATTGAATCTAGGCTAAAATTTAGGCTCAAAATATTCTATGGCTTGAATACAAGGCATTTGCAATTAAAGGGTGGAATGAAACCAAGACTCTAAGGAAATCCAGTTTTTTGTTATCTCTGATTTCCATCAATTATCCACTATAATGTTTCACCCCAAATATGTGTATCCCAACAAGTGCAGCTGCATTATCCTATCATAAAACAACCCAAAATTCATTTTTTAGATATATATAAGTCACTTCTTCCTCAATAGAATGTGTATATCCTTGGGAAAACTTATGTAATGTGTGAATTTAAATATATCAAACCCAATGTTCTTTCTTGTTGTTTCGAGGTAGTATATGATCCAATTAACTAAATTCCACGACATCTACCTCTTTGAAATCATAAAATTTTAATAAATTCATCTATACAGTTTTTAGTTTTCTTTTTTTGGACAATTCCACTAAAAATAACTTGGTAAACTATTTTTCATATTTTTATTTAGAAATTATTGTACTATGATTTCCTTAATTCAAATATAAACCAAGGAAAATAATTCATCAAAAATAGAAATCTCAATATCATACCTCATATTATCCAAAAAAAATCATTATTCTTTGTCCAATCAACAATTATTATCTCTGGGTCATATATTTGTCCCAATATCCTTTTACCATTATCCTTCTTCATATAGAGGGTGTGATCAACTCTACCTCCCTAAAAACCAAGATTTCATAACTATTGATCCAACCTTAAATACCAGGTCCTCGATTATTTCTTTATCTTATAAAATTAATTATTTAACTAAAACACATTTCCATCATTTTAATCCATAATAAACCCATATGATTTATCAATGTATACTCCCCCTTAAGAACTCCATTTAGGAACATAGATTTGACATCCATTTTGTATTTTTTTGACAACATTTTCAATAAAATAGACAAAAAATCATATAATTTCCAACTAGGATATAGGAGTAAAGTAATCATAAATTTATATTCCTTTTTTAGGAGATCCACTTGAGAAAAAAACCATTTTTCCCCAGTCACTATGTTTATTACTGAACACTAACATTGTTTAGATAACATTTTTCTCTTCCAGCCTTAGAATAATTTCATGTATCACATTGTTATTATTCAATGTAGCTCTTTATTCATATATATGATCCAATTATCATCCTTAAAAGCATATAAAAAGGAATTAATCTCTAATTGGGGGAAAATGAGGTTTTTTATAGACGGTTACTACTTTGATTTTTCAATCAGCCTTTATAATCACAAATGACATTTTATTCATTAATTTAATCCTTGATTTTCTTCCATGCTGATGAAAAAAATATAGACATCATTAAAATGATAACCCACAGATTATTTATTCTTAAAAATCATTTCATTTCATTAATCACACATATAATAAAGACTTGGTATGTATTAATTTAATTCATCTAAAATCATATCATTCTTTAACATTGCATTTTGGATCCACACTTAGGAACTTCTAATTAACATCATTGTGATTCTCAAAAATGGGTTGCATTGTCCATTTTAGAGAACACAACAGTGTACAACCATCATCCACATTAGATTCATTTCCTAAATAGTAATTATTCCCATTTTTTCATTGGGATTCATCCCCCCATCTATTTTTTTCTTATACTACTCTGATCATTAGTCATTATATGGATTTCTACTACTCTGATTATTAAACAAAACATTGGTTAATTTCCAAAAGAGATGGAGTATGAGTTCTAAAAACAAAATGTATTTATTACTATTTGGACATTGAGCTGATTAGAATGAAAATAATCTATAAATTTCACATTAAAAAAATTCAAAGGATAACACCTACCATAGTAGGGTATTTTTTTCTTTAATTTAATTAACCAATTTCCTTAATGAATAATTAAATTATTTGAAATATTAAAATATTAATTTCCCTTTATTATATTTATCTATAAATTTAACCTATGATATTGAATAAATTAAATTTATTTATTTATTTATTATACAAAATGAATATTTTATGAACCGAATAACATATATTTACATTATCTCAAACAATTCAACTCTTCAATAAAATGTAGCATATTTTATAAACCTAATCCACACACATTTATTGATTGTTTGATGATATCTATCTAATTTTTTTCATCAATCCTTATTTACATTCCAAATAACCTTCTGGTCAACAATTCTTACACAGTAAAACAATTATCCATAGATTTAATTTAAATTTTCAAATTTATATTTAATTTATTTATTTATAGCATTACTCGTATAATAATTATTTTCTTGTAGAATTGGATTGTTTTTTTCTATTTGGGGTAGTTTTATTGAATATTCACATTCTCATGAGAGATTGGACTTCGAGCCTACAACTGAGATAATGACAACTAGGAAGTGTGCTAAGAAAGCATACAAACCTCAGAAAATGATAAATTACAACTAATTATTTAATTAATCATGTCCTCAGTCTATCTACTATTTTTATGTTAATTTCATTATCATTTTCATATTATACATATTTAGTGTTTTATAGATTTTTTGGTAAGTTATGTTTTTCTATGAACTGTCTGCAACAAGCCACAAAAGATATAAAATCATTCTTTTTAGCAATGTATCCTCGTATTCCATTTTAATTTTCTTTCATTGTTGATATTCCAATAGTGCTAATTGATTCGATGTTGTTTGAAAAAAATATTTCTCATTAGTGAAATGCATAAGAGTATATGAAGATCATGGTCCCATTATGGTGTCTTATTGTTATATAATGGGAACATCATCATCCTCTACTCTTCTGAATTTTAACAATGAGAATGGTTTTTCAGCCAAGAACACCATGTCAATATGAATTATTGGAAGTTGTACATACAAAGGCAATGAATATATGGTTACGTTGTCTGTTAGAATTTCATTGAGACACTGGGATGTGTATGAATCAATCACACCTCAATCTGACACATACTGTGAAACTATGATCCATGTTCTTCTTCTTAATTTAAATCAACATTAATTTTAGTAAAAAGGAATAATAAAATTCTCAAAACTATGAAAAAATATTACAATTGTTATTCTAATTTTGGGAAATTATTTATTAGTCATTTTCGACAATTATGAATATACCACACCACAATTCAATATGTGGTGTGACTGTTACGAATCAAAGTGTCCATCCTTAGTTTAGAATTGATAGTTCAGTTCAAAAAAATCACTCAGTGGAAAAAAACACACACTCTCATTTTCTTGATAATTTAGAACATCTATTCCCAATTCATTTGTGATTTAGAGGAATTTTTCTCTAGGAAAACTGAGACAATATGTGATTAGTGTTGTTCAATGTGCATGTTTCTAGCATAAAATGAATGTTTTGAAGAAACAAGCAACACACTCAAAACCAGGTAAACACATTTATATTTATTTTATACATTAGGGAAATGGGTCATAATTCATTCAAGACAATTTGGAATAATCCATACTTCAATCTGATGCATATTGTGACCAGTATGACACATTGTGCATCTTTTTAATAAAAAATGTACTCAATTTTAGTAAAAACACAATTGACCTACTAGAAACCAATAAAATGGATTCATATTGTTTTGTTACATTATGGAAATGTTCTATAAGTCATTTTCGATGTTTAAGAATTATACACACCTCAAACTAATGCACGATGTTCATAGTAGGACTCAATTTGTCTGTATCAATTTAAAATGTATAGTTTTGTTAAAAAAATGTAAGTCACTGGTCACCAAGAAAATGTGAACGAATTTTCTTGAAAATTTAAGGAATTTATTTCCGAGAAACTTTTGACATGTAGGAATCATTATCAATTTTATAAAAAAAGCATAGTTTTATATATATGATTAAAAGTGTGTGTTTCTAATTTACAAAGACATTTTAGTAAAAAAGACATCTGGCATACTCAAAAGTGAGTAAATGCATTCATATTGTTTTGATAATTTATAAAAATGATCCATAAAAAATTTGGGACCTATAGAAATTTGCCTATCCAAAATATGAGTCATGGTGTGACAAATTAAACCCCAGTTGTGTTTTTATTAAAAAAATGAATTCAATTTTGTTAAAAAATGAAAAATAACATACTCCAAATAGAGAAATAACATTTTGATTGTTTTAATAATTTAATAAAATGATTGATATGTCATTTTGACTTGTATGAATCATCCAAAACTCAATTTTACACATGGTGTGATAGGTATAACATCAAATGTAACATTTTTTAAAAACATTGACATCAATTTTAGTTAAAAGGACAATTAACCTACTCAAAACAAAGAAAAAACATTTTGATGGTTTTCATACATTATCTAAATGATAAATATTTCATTTTAAATCCATTTTAATCATACACACATAAATATGATACATGATGTTCCTAGTATGACTATATGTGTCTTTTATCAGTTTAAAATCAATAGTTAAATTCAAAACAAATCACTCACTAAAAATAGAGAAAACAGACTCATATATTATTGGATATTTTGGAAATTGATTCATTAGTCATTTGGGATGTAAAGGTTTTAGCTTCATGTCAAACTGAAACACGATGTGATTGGTATGAGTCAAAGTGTGTGTTTTATTTTTAAAATGCCATTTTAGTAAAAAAAACAAGTGAAATAAAAAAACTAGGTAAACACATTTATATTGTTTATATACATTATGAAAATGATAAAAAAAAATATTTGGGACATTTATGAATTAACTTCACCTCAATCTGATGCATGGTTTGACTGATATGACTTCTTGTGCGTATTCTTATTTAAAATTGACATCAATTTTAGTTAAAAGAAAAAATGACCTACTTCAAATAGAGAAAATGCATTCTGATTGTTTTGATAATTTTATAAAATGATCCATAACATATATTTGACATTTTTTAATCGTACACATCTCAATATGATACATAATATATCTGGTATGACTCATTGTGTCTGTAATCAGTTCAAAATGGCTATTATAGTCTAAAAAGTGTCACTCATTGAAAACTGATAAAATACTCTCATATTGTATTTATAATTTTGATAAAATACTCTCATATTGTATTTATAATTTTGTAAAATTATTCATAATTCATTTTTGATGTGAATGAATTGAAATCATGATAATCTAACACATGATGTGATATTTATGAGTTAATCTATGTGTTTCAATATTAAAATGAAATTATAGTAAAAAGAAAAACAATATACTCCAAATTGAGAAACCACATTCAAACTGTTTTGATACTTTATGAAAATTAACCATAATTCAATTGATATGTGTAAGAGTTAGTTTCACCTAATGTTTATGCATGTTGTGTCCAGTATTCCTCCATGTATATATTTTCAATATATTTGATTCATTTTATTATAAAACGCATATTAATACGTCAAAATTGAGAAAACCATCCTTGATTGGTTTTTCATCATTCTATCATCAATTAATTATTTAATTTACATATAAACTTTTCTCATTATTATTTTTTTATTTTTATCATAAATAATTCATTAAGAAGAACAAATAAATAGTGAGACGTGCAATAATCAACTACAACTCAATCTGAAACCCAGAATGTTGTTTTTTACTGTATGTAATAATTTGTGCTATTTTAATTGTATAAAACAATGTTTTAAATGTCTATAATATATTTGTTTCCCTTATATTTTATTTGATAATTTTATTCCATTTAAATTTTATATTTGTATTTGATATTTATAATTTGGGCATGTTTTGGTGGTGTGGTGTGTTATTACGGCACACTGAACTGGTGATGTAGTTTGTTGTTACAACACACTTCATTATTATCCTTTATCAGTACTTACATATGACCCCTTTATCAAGTAATTGTTAGTGATAATAAAATAAACGGACTTTTAATATCCTTCCAGTAGCCAATGCCTCTATAGCACTGATAAAGGCCATTTTTATCACTATTAATGCCTTATTTTGTAACAGTGATGTTGAACTGGGTGAATGTTATTGTGAAACTATCCAAGAAACCCTCATAATTAACCCTCAAAAGTTAAAAAAAATTATAGACATCCATGTTATCATTAGATCATTTTTTCTAACCGAGTAATCTTCTCTGAATAATCTAATATCATATATCATTATCCATATACAGTATGACATCATATAATATATCATAAGAATATATAGACCATGTAATAGTGAGTTTTACAACATCATGGATTGTTCTTTAGTCATAATTATCAATAATCACCAACCATCACTAAATCCTCATAAACATTATTCAAAACATCCCAAATTCTTATAAATCTTTACAAAATAATTTTTAAATTATTATCAAAATATCTCTCAAATTTTTAATAGACATTTTTTAATAATGATTATCCTCAATTCACGACCTTCTGTGTTTCCCTATAGGCCTTTGTAACATTTATAGAAATCATTATTTCACTAATTAATAATTATAATTAATGTTCCTGAAGGATGTGTGAAGATTGAGTTCTATTTTTTGTGGTTGAAGGAACAAAATTGAATGTTATGTGAAAATAAAGTGAAGACACTCCATGTATTATGAGTAAAAAATAATAGAACATAAATTATTTTGAATATAGGTAAATTGATACCCATAAAATTATTGGAGAGTCTGTTTGTTTAGAAGAAACATGTAATGAGATCTATATTCCAACATATAATAGTTTCAATAAGTGGAGAAGTTGGAAGTGTGAGATGGAAACTGAAATATTCTGGATAGCATTATACTGATAGTTTTAAAATGATTAAAATTGTATCAAAGGTTAAGAAAATATAGTTAAAATGTGTAAGAATATATCCTACTATGTTACAGCTAATTACTAGTAATATCAATGATGAAATATACATTGATGAATAATTTTTATGGTTAATGTGAACGATGAAACTCTAGAGTAATTGGATATTATTTAAATACTACCCTTTAGTATTTAATTGATAATAATAATATTTAATGCTAGTTAAATGTATATTGAAAATATTTTAAAAAATCCAATATTTAATTAGTGTAGTTAAGAGGTGACTTGGAGAGTGTATGACTTTATCATACATTGCATATGACTTTTATTGATTTGTGTATGACTTTATACCAGGAATATGAAATTTAGAATCAACGTGTGCCTTTTTGCTTATGATTTAGAATGGAAATTAAAATTATAAATCCCATGATATACAATGGTGGGACCATATGAATTTAATATTTTTTTAATCTTTTTCATAGGGTGTAAGACATTGATATATTGTATCTGAATTTTCTTTATATGTATGACTTCAGACCTAGAAAAGTTTCATAAATCTAGAATATTAAAAATCTAAATATATGAATATAAAATTAATTTGTGACGATGCTTTAGAAATTCATTCAAGTTCATATAATAAGGATTATTTATTATCCATAATTCAATAATTATTCATATGAATACAAAATCAAATAAATAAGGATATTTTCATTTTTCTTATTTCTATAATTTCAAATAGGAGTATTTAGAATTCTATTTCTCTGATCAAATAATAAAACATATTTTTAAAAACCATGATTTGATATTCAAATGATTAAATACCATGAAAATAATACTGATTGAATCCTATTTATTGATAACAATATCTCAATGATGGTAAGAAGAAGATCAAGGTTGAATTTGTTTCAAATAATTATATTTTTCATAAAATGAGAGGAATTATAGATTTCATTAACAGTAGAAATGAAAAAAATAAATCTATTGATGCATGAATTATACATTCAATGATTAAAACATCGAAAAACTATTTATAATTAAAGATAAATGACAAGATTAATAAAATAGGGTAGATATTTGACAATTATAAACTCCTGATGGAGTTTATAAAATATTTTTGGTATCACTAAAGGCAAAATAAGACAGGATCCATTCCCTAATGTTATTGTAATATAATTAATAAAAATATGAATAATGTGTGAGTATAGATTTTTGTTGATTAATTTTATGAAAAATAATGGTTTATAGGATACTATAAAATGAGGGGATTATATATTTTGTCATGAAAAAGAGAAAATGAGAAAAATAATTGAGGTGTAGTATTGTGATTTTATTGAGAGCATTCCATGTGCTGAATTGAAAATTGAGATATGAAAATAACAGTTTTCTTCATATGAATATGATTTATTTAAGTTACATAATTTCACCTATAGATTTACATTTTGAAAAATTTGATATAGCACCAAAATATATGTATGAATCTACTTGTATGTACATAAAGGAGAGAGAAAAAATTGTTGTTGTTTGGGATGTTAGTGTCATATTGAGTTTGTCCAGAGGACAACAAACTCTTTATATAAGAATAAGAAAGGGGGAAGTTGAGAGAAAATATATGGTCTCTTGAGGAATAAGTATAGTGTTTTGAACCAATTATAAGAAATAAATATCTACTTGGTTTTGAATATGATTATAAAGGAGAATAAGATGTTGAATTCAACCTATGCTTCATCATAATCAATGTCTTAAAGTAATTTTCAAAAAATAAGATGAATACCTTCAAGGATAAATAGATGTGATGAATAAAATACAATAAGATTTTTTATTTTTTATATCTGTGAAATATTTTCAGTTTGAAGTTCATTGTACAACAACTTAATAATATTTTCTTGGTTGTCCTATCTAGTTTTGGAGTTACAAGAGGTCGTCATACAGATTCTAAAAAAGAACTAGATGTATAAGTATCCAAAATAGACTAAGATACATACATACATTGTTTAATAATATAAGATGGTCTAAGACTCTGTTTTTAAAAAATAAAACGATTTATATTGGTGAAGAGGCATTACTTAATAGTATCTATTGATCTATTTTAAATGAGTAGAGAACCTAATAAAACTATCTCGAAGGATACCATTTTGTAGAGGATCTTTGTGATGAATTTCATATTCACATGTTTAATATTATGCAATCACACCAATGTAATATGAAATGATTGGATTCTTGATAATCTCTAAAAAGACACCACTTTTATAGATAAAATTGTTTATTGGACAATCTACGAATAAGACATCCTGTGAAGAGTAAGTTATAGGATTCCAAGGTGGTCAAAAAAATATAAAACAAATGAACTATATTTAGTACATTGTATTCATTTAATATACATGTATGTTAGGTTATTCAAAAAATTCAACTATTCATAAATGATCTTAATGTTTCAGATAATAATGATGTAAAAGCATCAAATGAATATTTATTATTTGGAATGAATTATACCATGAATGATTAACCCCTGCATAGGTTTGTATGTGCATATTTTATGGCACTAACAACTTGTATCAGAGCATTGATTTCTTATAATTAGATCAAAAGTGTTCTATTATCACTAATATTATAAAAAAATATTGGTTATTGGTTTTAAATTTTATTTTATTTTTTAATGATAATATGATTTAAATATTTACAAAGTTATTATAGCTCCATAGATGGAATAATTTTTATTACATCGCTATTATAAAATAATTTTTTGTTTCATCCAAGAAATTAAAAATGAGAATATGAAACTTTCAATAATGTTGATAATGTTATCAAAATATAAATAGGATTAACAACTTTTAAAATGTGTTCTGTGTATTATGTGTATTACTAAATCTGTTTATGATGAGACCTCTAGTGATTCAAATTCAAGTTGTTGTAGTGGTTCTATTGAATCTATTGAAGAACTTTACATTCATGTTAAGGAACATTTAAAAAATATCTAAAATCAACTGGTAAATTATATATTAATATAAAAAATTAATTCTTGATGATGAGTCACAAATAAATGAATAAGATAATTTCATGGAAGATGGAACAGAAATGAAGATGAATTTCTATTACACTCTCACGATGATTGTGAAATTTATGGGAGATTAACTTCATCATATAAAAGAGTGGAATTATTTTTTTGATAAATAATATAGAATATATTTATTGGTGAAATAAGTGTTTTAAAAGTGTTTCAAATATATTTCCCATGCTTTGGATATATTTCATAAAGTCTGTATGGATGTTAGGTTTTCATAATTATAAAATAATGTAATAAATGTGTGAAAGAACTATAAGTTTCTCTAATAAAGACAAGGAAAATGCATGAGGATCATGTAGGGAAGATAAATATATATTTATATGGATGTTAGATATTATATAAATATGGTAAAAATGTATTTAACATGAAGATTCATGATCTTGAAATAAATCTTCAATATAAAAAATAATCCAAACATTGAACTTTCCAACAAGTTGAGAAAATGGGGATTGTCACAAAAACATCATAACTGATGCTTTATTCTATGAAGAATCGAAATGGAGGCCCAAAGATCCAGAGAACATCTACAGAATCTTTTTCCCCATAATTATTAAAATGGGTGTCACATAACTCATTTGAACTGACGTTTACTATATATGTTTCATTTTCATGTAATGATTTCAACAAATAACCTATCAAATTTTGTAAAGATAAAAATATTTAAAACCCTACTAATAAGTTTAAATTATATGTGATAAATTGTATGATGACTTATTCACCAAACATATCACGAAATTGTATTATTCGGACTGAAAAATAGCAATTTTGTAAATTTGGATAGATTGTATGTAGATGAAAAAGAACATGATTAATTATGAAATTCTAGTTCTCTTAGATGTTTGGGAATACAAAAAATGATTATGATAATAATATATTATTATGAAAATGTTAAATAAATCTTTCATGCTGGGGGGTGGGGTAAATGATGAAATTATAATAAAATATACTAGTTTAAAATAGATTTAATATAAAAAGATTAATCTATTCTAGAAAATAGATATGAATATTAGGAAAAGATATTTGATTATTTCAATATATCTATACATTTGTATGATTAATGTTGATAATTTTGAGCCCAAAATCATTCTGAACTGATGAAAGTATAATGACACTATATTAGGTCGATAAGTAGATAAAAATAATGTCCATATTAAGAGCTAAATAAATGAAGAATGTTGTTGAATAAGATAATACTAATAATTCAATGATGAAATTTGATCACGGTGTTAAACCAATAAGAATGAAATTATTATAATGTAACTAGAGATTCAATATCATGGAGAATTGGAAAATGGAACTGAATTTATACAATAAAGGAAGAAACATTGATTAACATGGAGAGAGTCAATATAAGAGAGATTTAATAGGATTAGCATAGAGGTGGACATTTTCAAAGAATATGTTCAAATTATACTTAAAAAGTATACCTTAAAAATTATTAAAGTATTCACATAATCAAAAAATTTCCAATTATTCATATTATTGAAATGGTTATTATGAAGGAGTAAATACACTAAAACAAGGACGAGCATGTGATGAAAGCATGTCTAATAATATAGTTAGAATAGTTAGAAATAGAATTTCAGATATAGTAATAATAAAAGATAAAAATTGTTCTAATTACTCATTCAAATATGTCCAGTCCAATTAATAATAAATTCCAAAATAAAAGAAAAATTATGCCTCCCAAATGAAAATATATTTTAAAAAATTCAAAGAAAGCATGAAGTGGATTGGGGACTTTAGACCTTAAAATATCTTAGTCCTTTGATGGATAAATTTATCTCAACACAATGGAACAATTTAATTAGATTATAGAAACCGAAATCATTTACATATAGGATTAGTTGGGCATAAATTATTGTGATGAACATAAATTAAGTATATAGATCATCCCATGAGGGGGATATTTCAAAAGGGTGAAGCTATCAAATATTAATTAATTCTTTTTTAAATATGAATATTGTATAGATCCTTTATAAATGAAACATTTGTAACCCTATTAACCTCGAATTTGTTTTTTGATTTTTTATATTTTCATAAGATAGAAGTAATATAATCTTTTAGGATCGAATAGTTTAGTATTCCTGGAAAACTAGACACATACTATATTCTTGAATTATATTTAAATCCACTAATTTCAACATAATTGTTTTCTAGAATACCAGAATTCGCTCAAAAATATAATTTCTTATCATTCATATTAATATTCCTAGATTCATAGGAAAGGAAACAAAATAAGGGTGGTCCCATATGATTAGTAAGAGTTACGTAATACTGAAGCTATCATGAATAGATAAAGACTAGTCAAAATGGATATATATAAAACTAAACATGCATGATATTTAAATAAAATTTCCATCATGAATATATAGGGAATACTAAATATGTAAATGTACGTAATTGAAGAATAATTCCATTTAAATATCATTAGTTTCATGAATATATAAGGACAATTTAATATGGCGTAGTAAATAACAAAACATGCATTCTATTTAAATATCATGACTGTCATCAATAGATAAACAATAATCAATACAGAAAGGTAAATAACTAAAATCACAATCCAAAAAAATAACCTAACTATCATGAAGATATATAGAATGATCAATATGTAATGTTAAATAACTGAACCGATATTCAATTTAAATAACTTGACTATCATGAATATATGATTTATAATAAATGTGTCAAGGTAAATAAATGGAACAACATTATATTTAGTCAATAAATAATAATTAGATGAATCCAATGATAAAAAAATTTGTTTTAATATAATGGATAATAATATGTTTATTCTTAATGAAGGAAATTATAAATAATTGGATGTCATGATCACTAGAGTCAGGAAACCTCTACTATCAATACCATCCACAGAATAGTTTAAAACTACAGTAGAAACTTGTTTAGTGTTTTCTAATTGATTTACCTTACAAGATGACTAAATCATCAATGGGATACATAATTCTAGGTCACAAACATCATTTTAAGTTTAATATATTCCTCGTATGTCTAATAATGGGTTTAATCCATGAAAAATGTTCCTTATCCTCAAATAAAAGGATTTATTAAAGGACACAAATTTATCAATATTTACAAAGATTAAAAAAACGTTCAATGTAGAATACTATGTGTAAAAATGATATATGGTTCAAGAAATAAATATATCCATGATAAAAAATAAGGATATTTTGTAGAAATTCAATTTTCAATTATCATTTGGAAGATAATATTTTAAAAGATTGTTAATCACTACAATAAATAATCAAGGAAGTGAATTTCAATACTATGGTTGACCAAAATGACTATAAAATAACTTTATAATAACTAATGATTATATCAGTAAAATATATCACTAGTGAAGTATAATTAAAATAATGGGATATTATTCATGATGAATATAAATAACATATAAAATTCACTAAATACCACCTTGATGAAAATATCACTTTTACTCTATAAATATATATTTTTAACTAAAATGTAACTAAATATTTTGAAAATAATTTTCATTAAAAAATTTCTTGAAAAAATTAAATTAAAATTTTAAACATTTAGTGGTCACAATTTCCCGAAATTTTGTATATGGTGTACATGTTAAAATAATGATTCCATTCACACTTTTGGTAAAATCCAAACGAGACTTGTTTTGGAAAACGACATGATTATTACATTCAAAAAATAAATCAAAATGGATAAAAATGGATAAAAATTTCATTAAAAAAATATTTTTTTTATTTTAAAAACATTTTTCAATTTCATTTAGATGACATGATTTTTGATGAAAAATGAATTTCAACTGAAGTGATAAATAATGTCATATTTTGTAAAAAATATTAGATCAATAATGTTATTATAAGAAATATTTTTAAAATGGTAATATTAATTAATAATAAATTAATAACATGTTTATAATATGATTAAATGGGATTATTATAAAATGATTAAATAATTTCCATCCTTGTAAAAACATGTATAAACAATCCCGATTCGAAATACATTGTTAAATAAACCGTTAAAAAGATTATTATATTGAAGTGATAATTAAAAAATAAATAATTCATGTGTATAAAATTGAAATAAAATTATAAAAATATGATTTAATAAATAATAGTGTAAAATATAAATTAATTCATAACCATTTAATATCAGTTACAATGAATACGTAATATGAACCAATGGAAAGAAATTAAGTATTGAAATTCTGTGCCTCTTGGAATTTTTTAGACAAATCCCCCTAGATAAAATAATTAAAATTTATACTTAAAATTAAATGAATTTTTAAGGAGTCATTATATTAAATTTAATGGGGTATTACATACACCATATAAAATAAATTAGGTGCATGACATTTCAATACATCTTAATGATGGGAATTTGAGACGATGTCCCTTATCTCAAGATTACTTTTAGATGAACATTATTTAACCTCAATTGTAATAATTTCAATCATGCTATTAATTTATATCCAAACCATATACAAATTTATAATATCATATTTTGTCAACTTATAACATCAGACCACCTGTTTATTAAAAATATTTTGTTATTTTCATTTTTTCTTGTTTTAAATGCCTTGTTCACTTATGCCTGTTTTTTCATGAATACAATTATTCAGGAATATAAGATATAAATCCATCATATCCAAAATGATATTAATTTTATAAATATCATTTTTTAATAGATAAATTTTTATACTCTCTATTTAAATATTAACATGGATAATGGATCACATCACTTCAGGGAGATCGTGGGTCTTACGTACGCATCAGCAACATTTTTATTTCCTTATGTGGTGAATTGGTAAGGAAGTAGGTGATATATTAATATTCCAGAATCAATATAATTATCTATATATATATATATTTAATATATTCCTTAAATACAACCTTATTATATTCCGAGTAATGAATATGTCAAAAATGAATGACATTGATTCGTGAGGCGGTAACCTGCCATACACACAAGCAATGTTATCGTAATTTAAATTTCATTGAATGCAGGAATCTATATGTGATGTTATAATTCCATTTGAAAAATAATATTATAAACTTTATATAAATTACTAAATCCATCATTACATCCTTCCTTTAATGGTGTTTACGGAAATCAGATTACATCGGTTTGCGAGACGGTATTCCACCATACTCAAATTGATAATTTCATTTCCCATTTGATGGAAGATGAGATGGAAGTTAGTTATTAAGATAACATAAAAACATATAACTATATAAAATATTATATGGTTATTATATAATATTTTTTAAATAATATTATAAGGAGTTAGAAGAAAAAAAAATTCTTGTTTATAGATGTTACCTCTTCCTTGAAAAAAAATTCATTAGGATTTTATAAAAATCCTTCCTTAGAAAGATTTATGTTCAAAAAAATAATATAGAAGATTTTATGGGTTTAAGGACGTCATTTTGGAAGGTATTCATAAATTTAAATTTCATTTTATGTGTAAATATGAGAGGGGAAGGTGTGGCCATTTATAAGTGGGGAAGATGATACATATGGAATTTTTGAAACAATTAAATTACTCTTACATTTTTATCATGAACAAAGACTCAAAAATGTGTCATTATAAAGAATTAGAGGTGATAAAGTCAAAATATGGACATAAAATTGTTTTTGTAAATGTTTTTAGGTTATTTTATCCCCAATATATTTAGTTTTACACCATGGTAAATCAATTTTTACATAAACAGTGATAATAATGTTTTTCTAATTTTACTATTAATAATGACAAAATTTTATGTTGAAATCATTAGATAATATAAATTATTATTATTCCAAATATGAAATAATTTTTTTCCTAACTAAAATCAATTAATTGGCACAATAAAATTTGAAATTATACCCATGAATGTGATGAAAATTCGGGTTTCTAAAGAAGAAAATTTCTTATGCATAGTATGTTTTAATATCATAATTATATATAAATTTGTTTCATATTTCATATATTAAGAAAATATTAATAAAATTATACTTATTTTCATTTAAAATAAGTTTAAAATTTAATTTACATTTTTGAATCATTTAATAAAATTCAATTTTTATAAAAAATGTTATTAATAACTACTCATCGAAAAATGAAACATTATATAAAAATCCCAAAAATGAACCCTAATATAATTTTGATTTGATGAGTTAAAATTGACGTTTATTTTTTTAAAATATGTTTTATAATAGAATTATGAAATGATTTTATTGTATGTGGTAAAATCATGACTGAAACTTATTTTAGAAAAATATATTATTTCATACAAACAATTTATTTTTATTTTAAATGATTCTTAGTTTATTTATAATAAATAGATAACCATATAAATAATAGTTTCTCATAACAAATTACTACGTCTAATTTAATGGATATTTTACAATGGTATACCATATTACGGATCATTTGGGCTCGAGGTTGTGTGTTATACAAGATATCGAAGAGATAATATTTAATGAAATAAATTTCTTAGGTTTTATATTCTTGGTGTATCTGGTTGCATTCACTATAGAATAAAATTTTATTCATTTTATATCTTTAGGTGTTATATTCTCCCCATATTTAGTGAATTTAATCGTTATAATTTATACTTTATCTATTTAATCAATGGTTTGACATTGGGAAGTACCATTGTTGAAAAGCCACATCATAAAAGGGATAATAAAAAATACTCTTAATTATAGTGAAAGGGATGTATAAAGTTCATATAGTAAAAAAAATTACCAGGGATCTATTTATGAGAAAAATTGTTAAAGGTGAAGATATGTACATGGAAGAGACTTTTAAATAACTATATTGACTGATAGAGATCATTGGACATAAGAAAGTGAATGATCAATGGAATGTGAAGGACCTAAAAATCATAAATATTTGTTGATTTAAAAGACCATTTTATTCATTGAAAATAATGGTAATGGTATTTTTTTTTTCAATATCCTTCTCATATAGTTGAGGAAATTTTTATTTTTTAATTGTATACAGAAATATAATTTCATATTGTATTTAGATTTCATAGAAATAATTCCATCGTATAGTTGTTCCTTGATCAGTTTCTAATTCATTTCTTACTCCATTAAATAATTATCCAAAAATTTATGATTGTACATGAAAAACTAAAATTAAATTTTAATAGATCTCCAAATCCATTGAAGATGGAAAATTATTTCGTTCTGTCTCTAACTATTATCTAAAACCAATATGGGCATCACATGTTATCCAATATAATACATAAATCTCTACAACTCAACAATAACACCACTACTTCATCATTAATATTTATTCATCAAATCATTTAAGTAATAACAATGAATTATTAACCAAATAAAATAATATCAGAGGTTTTACTCCCTTATCCCTCTACGGTTATGGGTTCATACCCCACGACCTTACCTGATATGATCAGTTTTCACCCAGCATACATGTTTTCCATTCTCTAAATCCATTTTAAAATAATTTTTATACCTTTACCAAAGTATAGAAACCTATATTCAGATCCACATCACTTATAGGATGAACCCTAATGTTTATCAATACCTTTAAACTTATGTCAAAAAGATAATTAAATCTATTCGTCTTGAAATAACTTTTTCACTATATAATATACTATAAAAATCGATTTTATTGCAATAAATATCTCCTAAAATATCATTAATATTAGTAGAATCCCATCACTTAAAACCAGAAAATGAGTGTTTAATATTTTAACATATGACAAATCTTAAACTCATAAACCTATGAATGTATCCAAAACACTTATGTTTAGGATTAAAATTTTTCATCTAAACTTTAACACAATCTTTATTAGTATAATGATTCAAATAACCAAAATACCGTGGATAAAAAAAATTATACAATAAAATAGTATTATCCTAATAAATAATTTAACCATTTAACTACAACATAGGTCCTTCCATGGTATACGATATAAAATTTAAAAGAGGTAATTGACATAGATAATTCCATGGTTCCCCATATATAAGACAGAGAACAATAAATAGTTCCCTTGGATGAAATGTATTTCTTTATATTTTCCTCTTCATTTTTAATCAATAATTCATTACTTTATGGTATTTTCCATACATAAATGATTTTTATATTCCATGGAGACACTTTAATTTGTGTATCTTTTCACATTTCTACTTTCAATGAAATATATCTTTCTTTCTTCTATGGTCTCCACCACTCAAGATCTTTGAAAACCCCATTCTTCTCTTATTTGGTCTGTCTAAGAGTATTTTAAGGTGTAGGATGTTAATTCTATTTTGGGATAACTGATAAGGTATATTCATGAAATATTTATCTCTTATCATCATCCCATTTGGATTCTCATAGTCACCAAAATATCCATCATATTCAATATTATCATGATTCATCAGGTTTATTACATTGACTAAAACAAAAAGAATCATTGTTTTAACAATAATAATCCTAGTGGTAGACCCATATAATGATTTATATTTTTTGTAAATCATGAAACATTATTTTAAACATAAGACCCCATAGGTTTATCCTTGTACATTCATTCATATCATATACTCTAATCATTTCTAATGGGTTTTAAATTAAATGTGAATTGTCAATAGAATTTCCCAGAGAAGTGTCAAACCTGGTTTGAAGTATGTACCATTCTTATATACTATGAAATTATTGATTCATGAAAGATGTGAATTATTCACAGTTATTGTCACACCCCAACCATGAAAATTCATTCTATTTTACTCTTTTATAGATCTTCGTTCTTTGGAGGCGGTTCTGGTTGAGCCACATTTTAAAATTTTATTTTTTTGGAAATTTTTTTTGTATTTTTGACCTATGCATTGTTTGAGTATGGTTATGGTAAATTGGGTGTCTTTTCTCGATAACCATTGAGACTTTTTTAGTTGTCCAGTAGTAATGTACACAGGTTGTGCTTGGTTTTTTGAAATTGTGTGACAAACTTGTGATTTGGTTTTGTAACTGTAAAATGATATTTAATATGGTGTGTGAACAGTTTGGGAACCATGTGGCCAGCCCATGTGAGTTGCCCCTCATTTCTAGTATATTTTACATGGTAGGGGAACAAATTTTCAAACCGTGCATCCAAATCAGGCATGCTACCCAATCATTAATATTTGTAATTCTCCTCTTTTCCCCACCAACCTTTTAACCCCAAATCGGTATTTCATCCCCTCCTCTAACCTAGGAACACCAGGGGGCTTCACCAAGCCCCTCTCCCTTGATCCGAAACCACAATTGATTACCCTTGAAGGGCCGTAATATGATTTATTTTAATTTTTGGTTAATTTCTAATTAACTTCTCCATTATCTCTTATGATACTAGGTTTTCTTGGTGGGGTTTACCTCATAGAATAACCCCAGGGATTAGTGTTTGTGTATGATTATATTTCTTTTGTATCCCTATTTTCAAGTGTGTTTTTTTGATGGAATATTCTTCCTTCTCTCAGAGTTTCAACACATATGTTCCCCATTAAGTTGGTGTTTCCATTATCTTACTTTCCAACTCATGGAATTTTCTCTTTTGGATTTCTAAATAATATAAAAATGTATTTTCATTCTGGTGGAATGATTTCCTTTCTTGTTATAAAGTTTTCATGTTGAAATTTTATTTTGACGTGGTTTTTAAAAGGTTTCTCTAATTGTGGTGAATCATATTCACATTAGTTTTTTATTAAGTGGTCAATAGTTATTTTAAAGAAAAATTTTGTGATTTTAGCAGTGTTTTCCTTTGGAAATATTTTGAATGTGTTTTGGAGCTTAATCCTGACTTTGTATATGTAATGGGGGGATTTTAATGATGAGATTCTCATTTGTAGTTTATATATTGTATTTAAATGCATGTTTGTTTCTCTAAAAATTATTGGGAAGTTATCTCAGGATTTCATGTGTGTTCTATTGGTAGTAGGAATATAAATTTGTGCACCATGTGGATGTATAAATGTGACAACAAATGATAATGGCCTTATTAAACATAAAACACTCGGTTTCGAAAATACACAACAGTTCCCCTTCTAGTCTTTATCAATTTCCATTATCCCTAAATGTTATATAAATGGTTCATAATAACAAAGTATATTGAAGATGATATTAAATGTTATTTTTAAAATAATAGCCGATTCGGTACCATATAATGTATTTGGTGTTAAAATGGAATGAATGCATGTGTGGAACCTTTATGCATGTTGTGTTCCATTTTGGTTTTAAAATGGTGTGGAAAAAAAAATATAAGGCCCCAACCTTAAAACTTACTTAATCTTTAGTTATTACAAGATTACACCTTGAGGATCTTTTCATGTTTAAAGTTTTAGAGAATTAGAACATAAAACTTTCATTACATTCCACATTTAAACAAAGTGGTTACATAAAAGATAGTATTCATTTTCCCATTAATGGAAACATATTTAAAATAAAACATGTTTTCTTTCTTGACACTTCCTTGACACTATCATAATATCAATTACCTTTCCCTTGACCTGTGAAAAACATTTCAAAAACATGGGATGAGCATAAAAAGCTCAGTAAGGGATATAAAAATATGGAAAGGAAACATGGGTACATATGCACATAAGAATGAAATCATACTTTACCCATAAAAAATATGAAATTTAACATACCTCATCAAATCATGAATAAATTATAGAAATCATAATACATAAAGGTAACGTGAGGCATTCATAACATTCTTACGTAGGGAGTAACCCTCTTGGTTACGTTTGGAATACCCATCACAGTATATTCCTTAAATCTCTTCAGATAAACCTTATCTTTTCACTCATTTGCGTTACCCAATGCATTGGAGAGCTATATCGGGCTCACCCTCCCTTATTTTATCACGGAACCACCCTTCTTCATAACAATGCCCAAAACCATAACATAATCGTATCACATAAAACATGTATAAAGGAAACATAACATTTCCACCTTTCAATCACAAGATATCAATACAACACATTGTTATAAAAACATTATGAAAACCATTTTCAATACCAAAATAAAAGAAAATTAAAACATGGTATTTACTTTTCTTTAAAAAATGTATGGCTTGTAGAGGAAGACGAAACTCAAATAATGGTCACGATGGCGGAGATGTCCTTGTCGGCGCAAACGTATGACAAAAACATTCCCTTTTGTCGTTTTGTAAAACATTCGTATAAAAAAATATTCCTTTTGGATAGACGTAAAAGTCAAAGGGGTTTATACACCGTATAAAAGAAAGTTGTGTATAAAACAAAATATGCCTCAATGAAAGGAGATTGAGACGAAGTCCCATACAAAGATGATATCCTTGGATTAAGGATAAATCAATTACATAATTATGTGTGAGAAACGAATACACCAAATATAAGTGGATATTAAGTGAAAACCAATCAGAGGAGAATCACACATATTCATAGAACGACATATTCAATGAGTACAAGTATATCCCAAAGAATCAAAATTGGGTTAAGAAGTTCCCTTACAAAAATTTGACAGCCTAACGGCGTCACATAAAAATTCAGAAAAAAAAAGTTGATGAGAGAAAAAAAGGGTATCTAATCACTTGGACATAAAATATACATCAATAAGGATATAGAAGAATATATCCCAATATAATATTATGTGAATTAAAAGACATAACAAAAGAAGTCTTTTAAAAAGAGGAGGGTGAAAGGTTCCTTTACCGACTTGGGTAACTTTCGAAACGTACACCCATGAAAGAAGGAATATAAAACAATGATGTAATTACTCATAAAAAAAGTATATTACACAAATATTAGAATAATGGGTATTACATACATCAATCAAAGTAAATGGTGGAAAATGTAGCATAAATATCACGGGAATAAAAGTGAGATGAAAAATCCATTACGAAAACTCGAAAGCAAAACGGTGCCACTTAAAACATCCAAAAATGGATTGATGAGATCAAATAGGGTCTCTCATCATATTAAAATAAAATGTACATAAAGAGGAATATAAAATAACATCCCCCAACACAACAAAGATGAGCTTAAAATGAGTGACATAAAAGAGAGAACTTAAAAAGAAAGAGGGAGGTTGGATCTCTTACGAAAATTTGGCAGCCTAACGGCGCAACTCAAAACTTCCAAAATGGATTGATGAGAGAAAATAGGGTCTCTCATCATATGAAAATAAAAATTACAGTAATGGTAATATAAAAGAACATCCCAATCATAAGAAAGATGATCTTAAAAGTAATGACATAAAAGAGTGTACTTAAAAAGAAAGAGAGGAGTAGGATCCCTTACCCCGGGTCCGACTTGACTCGATCATTCTTTAACATCCTGAATAATAAACTTGAGTTAATTTCGACTTTCTTAAGTAACTTTTTCAAGTTTTTTATTCCATTTATATCAATTATTGTCATGTTATAAACATAACGTAATCATTTAAGTTAATAATGTTTGTTTTTTCGATATTTGGTTCTTAAGTCGAAAGTGGACTTCTTACAATTACATGTTGTTCGTGCGGTCAAAGTTTCATTATATCCAGAATGATATTCATGATTTGGATATCATATATATCATATATATCCAGAATTTACATGTATTTATAATAATACATAATTATTTAGAGGTAATAAATGAAATGCACTGTTCATGGAGACGGTAAGCCGTACGTACACATGGACGCTACATTCATTTATATGTCATATTAATGGAATTAAAACTAAATGGGAGTTATATATATTTTAATTACAGAATTATATTCATAATTTATATGTAACATAAATCATATATAATAACTTTAAATCCATCCTTTATACATCCCACATATGGCATTAACGAATCAAATCACTTTGAGGGGGCGGTAGTCCGCACTTCCTAAAATGAAATTATCGTGTTTAACTACAATGGAAACCATAAAGGTATGCCACAAAATAAAAATACAGAAGCATAAGTAAAAAATAAACATATTGTATATCATATATAAATATAGTGACATCTTAATGGCCACCTTTGAAGGGGTTATATGAGTGTTGAACAATCATCGTTTCGTGAGGCATAAATTCACCATCCACGGAAACAGTATGTTCCTTAACCATTAGATGTAGGTGTGTGTAATTTTAGCTCGAATACTTCTTATAACAACATACTAGTATATGGAAGATACTGGTGTTGTTACAAAATTAATTAATAAAAAGAGTTTAGGGGGTTGGAGAAGCAAAATAAAACAAAAGACTCAAGTGATGACATTACCTTAAAATCGGGTAACTCCCTTTGGATTGAGCTCAAAGGCTCCCTTGGGAAGACTTCTTCCCAATGTGAGGCTTCTAAGAGTTATAGAGGGATATGGAGAGACAAAATGGGTAGGGTTTGGCTGAGCGAAAGGCTTTTGAAGTGTGGGTAAGGAGGTATAGGTGGGTGCCATTTATAAGAGGAGAGGAGGGGCACTCTTGGAACGGTATAAAAGGATACTTTATTATAAAATGATTTTCGGATACAAAAGGTCCCACAATTATAAATTTCTAGGATAAGGAGATAAGGGTTTGAAATCCACCAATCCAATAGGTTTTGGACATGTGTAGGTCATAGATTTTACATTATCGTTTCATTTTATTTAAATCATTTATTAATGAGGTAATCGCTGCATTATCATGATGTCATAAATAATTTAATTTATTTAATGTCTAAAAATTATAAAAAAAACTATCATGATGTAGTAAATATGTTTATCTTTATAATTAATATTTATAGTCAAAAATCTGACTTTTATAACCCCATGTAAGAATTTTTTTAGTAAAACAACTCATGTTTGAGTCATTTTTACTTTTACATTAAATAAAAAGTTATTTATGTCATTTCCCAACCAAAGTGGCTCCATGGGGTCCCCATGTTGACCCATGGATTATATTGGTTGGCCATGACACATCCAATTAGGTTAGGACATGTGTCAAGCTCATATCATATTATTAAAACATTATTTTTACATTAAACTACACTAATTACCTCTAATCGCAATTAAAAACATAAAAGTAACTATTCACCAAAAAAATTATTTTAATCCCATTGAACCACATTTTACTTCTTAATGACAACCATGTAAGTCGGATTTTTGAAATTCAAAACACAGAGGAGGTAAAATTTCATTTAAATGAAAAATCAGTTTTTTAAGTACCACTTAGTGGTTTCACTATTCATCAAAAATTGAAGTTTTTCAGAAAAATACCAAAAATTCACCCTAAGATATATTTGATATTCCGAATTCAAAAATGATGTCTATTTTAAAAAATTCAAAACATATAAGTTAAATTAATTAATTTAATAATTAATTCCCACTGTCAGAGAAAATAGCGTGTTTTTATGAAACAATTAGTATCAAAAGATTGACACTAGTTTAAGTCCAATTTCAAGGTGAAATTGATTCCAAAGATCACTATTGGATTAAATGGTAAAAATATATTCTAATTTTACTTTAAAAAAAATTCAAAAGATAATCTAATCATATAAATAAATTAGATTAAAAAGTGGTTTTGAATTAAAATACAACATTTTTCCCTATTCATTAAAAAAATGAACTTTATCGGAATGATACCAAAAATTTACACAAAGTAAATTTTGATGTCTCGAATATAAAGAAGAATTTTATTTTGTCAAATATAACACATAAAATTGTCAAAAAGTGGATTTAAAAGTGGTTCGCCATCAAAAGGCAGTTATTCGACCTTCTAAAGAGTATTAGAATGTTTACGCTTAAAATTGAATTCATTCACATTTTTAATCCTCTAACATTTATTGTAAAAAGTAAAAATATTTGACAAACATATATAATCATTTTTTAGTTAGTTCTGTTCATTCCCTCTATTACAATGGCTAGGCGTTAACTACCATTTAAAATAATATTATTATAGTGCAACGTAATATTTCAAAGGAACTCGTTGTCGCGTATTGGGTACGCCATCGAGCATAGAGTTCCATTTAAAGTAATATTAATATTTTTTTCCCAAATAGGGATAAATATAGAAATTTCATATTCTTTATTTACCTGGGGTGTTACATCCTTCCCCTCTTTTGGGAATTACATCCTCGCAAATTCAAAATTGGGCTTGAAAACTCCATTGAATGTCCCACATCGGAAAAGTAGTAAATTAAACTATCACTTTAAAATAAAGAAAGGGAAGTACAAAGGTCACCTGAGTTAACCCATACTAGGATTCCATGTATGAAAATATGGACATGGAGGAAAAAACAAAGGGTCATGTTCTGATGGAGAGTGATAGTAAACATGTCTAGGAGAAAGTTAACCATAAGAAAATCACAAACTTGTGATGGGTTAAACGGTATTCGATTCCCCAGTAGGAAAAGTTAACAGACAACATTTTTTAAGTTAATTTTTATTGAGGAATTTATTCATAAGGAAACATAATTACTTATCATGTTGACTTTCAACTTTTATTAGATTTCTTACACAAACTCATATTTTCTCCAAAAGACGAGTATTTAGGAAGACTTGTTCACTATAATCAACTTCTAGAGAATCTCTTAATCCAAAAAATATAACTATATACTTCCCATGTATTTAAACGTTAACCAACACCAAAACCAAAATGGTTAGTACAAGATCAGATAATCCAGAAAAGGATAACCCTTTATAAAAAGAAAATCTATTCTTAATCTCCAAAATTTGTCCAACAAAACCCAAAGTTCAACGAGGACCATCCAATAAACAATTTACCCATAAAATTCTTCAAAGAAAACCAAACTAAGATTGAAACCCAAATATTTAATGTATTTTGTCACATAGTCTTCCAAGGTACAAATTAACTTTTACCTCCAAATAACATTAGTTGCTCTTAAATTCTCATATTGAAAAGTAATTAACCTAATCACATATCCTCGATGATAAATTAATCATTTCCATAGATAACCAAAAATAAACTTACTCTTTATTCCTAAAATCATCTAACTTAAACGAATTTGTCAAACTAACCAGGGACTTCACGTAGTCTAGTGGTAGGCAATAAATACCCATCGCACTTTGGTTGTGGGTTCGATTCCCGCAGCATTGTCCGACGCGACGGGTTGTCAAACGGTCTGCATGTTGTCCTTTTTCCAAAACTATATAATTCTTAAAACATTCCTCAAAACGAGATAAAATCTTAAAAAATAATCATAACATATTTTAACCTCAAGTTTATCTCATGCCTTTCATTTTCAATCATAACATATAATAACCCATAATTACCTCAAAAGTAAGGATCATATAAACACTAATGGTTATCTTTATAATTATTACCTGAACATCCACATCGATTGGTCATCTTGTACATGATGCATTAAAGATCATACCAAGGTTCAAGTGGTTTACCATGACTCCTTGATTGTTGGTTTAGAACAACCACGAGTTTCCTCATTGAATCCCCCATTTTATCTAGTATCTTAACTAGAGAACCACCACAGTTTCCTTCAAACCTGTTATCTCTTTGGTGCCTGCTAGATCCATCGATTTAATAAAAAAAGAAATGTCAGTGTGAGTATATCAATAAAACCATCATGTACTAATGAGGAAGTTAAACACTAAGATATACTTACTCATTCACTTTATCTAAAACTAGGACTATTTCTGAAATCCTAACCATTATGGTAATGTCACCTATGCTTATAGAATACCCTAACCTCTAAAGTTATCTATACCGACCTCTAATACCAACTATAAGGCCCCAACCTTAAAGCATACTTAATCTTGAGTTATTACAAGATTACACCTTGAGTATCTTTTTAGGTTTAGAGTTTTAGATAATTAGAACATAAAACTTATATCACGTTCCACATTTAAACAAAGTGGTTATATAAAAGATAGTATTCATTTTTCCCATCAATGGAAACATATTTAAAAAAACATGGATTCTTTCTTAACACTTCCTTGACACTATCATCATATCATGTACCTTTCCCTTGACCTGTGAAAAACATTTCAAAAACATGGGATGAGCATAAAAAGCTCAGTAAGGGATATAAAAATATGGAAAGGAAACATGGGTACATATACACATAAGAATGAAATCATACTTTACCAATAAAACATATGCACTTTAACATACCTCATCAAATCATGAATAAATCATATAAATCATAAGACATGAAGGTAACTTGAGGCATTCATAACATTCTTACATAGGGAGTAACCCTCTTGGTTATGTTTGGAATACCCATCACAGTATATTCCATAAATCTCTTCGGAAAAAACCTTAACGTTTCAATCCTTCGCGTTACCCAATGCATTGGAGAGCTATATCGGGCTCACCTACCCTTAGTTTATCACGGAACCACCTGTCTTCATAACAATTCCCAGGAACCATAACATAATCGTATCACATAAAACATGCATAAATGAAACATAACGTTTCCACCTTTAAATCACAAGATATCAATACAAAACATTGATATAAAAAAATTATGAAAACCATTTTCAATACCAAAATAAAAGAAAAGTAAAACACGGTATTTATTTTTCTTTTAAAAAAGGTATGTCTTGTAGAGGAAGCCGAAACTCAAATAATGTTCACGACGGCGGAGAAGTCATTGTCACCGCATACGTACAACAAAAAAAATTCCCTTTTTTCGTTTTGTAAAACTATTCGTATAAAAAAAGATTCCTTTTGGATAGATGTAAAAGTCAAAGGGGTTTATACACCGTATAAAATAAAGTTGTGTATAAAAAAAATATGCCTCAATGAAATGATATTGAGACGAAGTTCCATAAAAATACAGTATCCTTGGATTAAGGATAAATCAATTACATAATTATGTGTGACAAAAGAATACACCAAATATAAATGTATATTAAGTGAAACAAATCAGAGGAAATTCACACATATTCATAGAACGACATATTCAAGGAGTACAAGTTTATCCCAAAGAATCAAAATTGGGTTAATATGTTCCCTTACAAAAATTCGACAACCTAAGGACGTCACATACAAATTCAGAAAAACAAATTGATGAGAGATAAAAAGGGAATCTCATCACTTGGACATAAAATTTACATCAATAATAATATATAAGAATATATCCCAACATAATAGTATGTGAATTAAAAGACATAACAAAATAATTCTTTTAAAAAGAGGAAGGTGAAAGGTTCCCTTACCGACTTGGGTAACATTCAAAACGTACACCCCATGAAAGAAGGACTATAAAACATTGATGTAAATACTCATAAACGAAAGTATATTACACAAATATTATAATAATGGGTATTACATACACCAATAAAAGGAAATGGTGGAAAATGTAGCATAAATATCACGGGAATAAAAGTGAGATGAAAAATCCATTACGAAAACTCGGCAGCCTAACGGTGCCACTTAAAACTTCAAAAAATGGATTGATAGGACAAAATAGGGTCTCTCATCATATTAAAATAAAATTTTAATAAAGAGGAATATAAAATATCATCTCCCAACATAACAAATATGATCTTAAAATAAGTGACATAAAAGAGAGTACTTAAAAAGAAAGAGGGAGGTTGGATCTCTTACAAAAATTTGGCAGCCTAACGGCGCAACTCAAAACATCCAAAATGGATTGATGAGAGCAAATAGGGTCTATCATCATATGAACATAAAACATACAGTAAGAGTAATATAAAAGAACATCCCAATAATAATAAATATGAGGTTAAAAGGAATGACATAAAAGAGTGTACATAAAAAGAAAGAGAGGAGTAGGATCTGTTACCTCGGGTCCGACTTGACTCGATCGTTCTTTAACATCCTGAATAATAAACTTGAGTTAATTTATACTTGCTTAAGAACCTTTTTCAAGTTAATTATTCCTTTTATATTACTTATTTACATGTCATAAACATTATGTAATAATTTATGTTAATATTTTTTGTTTTGTTGATATTTGGTTCTTAAGTCGAAATTGGACTTCTTACAATTACATGTTGTTCGTGTGGTCAAAGGTTCATTATATCCAGAATGATATTCATGATTTGGATATCATATATATCATATATATACAGAATATACATGTATTTATAATATTACATAATCATTTTGAGGTAAGAAATGAAATGCACCGTTCATGGAGACGGTAAGCCGTACGTACGCATGAACGCTACTTTCATTTCCATGTCATATTAATGGAATTAAAAATAAATGGGAGGTATGTATATTTTAATTCCATAATTATATTCATCATTTATATGTAACATAATTCATATAAAATAACTTTAAATCCATCATTTATACATCCCACATATGGCATTAACGAATCAAATCACTTTGAGGGGGCGGTAGTCCGCACTTCCTAAAATGAAATTATCATGTTTACCCACAATGGAAACCATAAAGGTAGGTCCAAAAAGAAAAAAAAATAAGCTTAAGTAAAACATAAACATGTTATATATCATATATAAATATAGTGACATATTAATGTCCACCTTTGAAGGTGTTATATGAGTGTTGAACAATCATCGTTTCGGGAGGCAGAAATTCCCCATCCACGGAAACAGTATGTTCTTTAACCATTAGATGTAAATGTGTGTAAGTTTACCTAGAATAATTCTTATAAAAACATCCTAGTATATGGAAGATACTATTTTTGTTACAAAATAAATGAATAAAAAGAGTTTAGGGGGTTGGAGAAGCAAAATAAAACAAAAGGACTCAAGTGATGACATTGCCTTAAAATCGGGTAACTCCCTTTGGTTTGAGCTCAAAGGCTCCCTTGGGAAGACTTCTGGACAAATTGAGGCTTCTAAGAGTTATATAGATATGTGGAGAGACAAAATGTCTAGGGTTTGGCCGAGCCAAAGGCTTTGTAAGTGTGGGTAAGGAGGTAGAGGTGGGGGCCTTTTATAAGAGGAGAGGAGGGGCACTCTTGGAAAGGTGTATAAGGATACTTTATTATAAAATGATTTTCGGATAAAAAAGGACCCACAATTATAAATTTCAAGGATAAGGAGATAAGGGTTCGAAATGCACCCATCCAATAGGTTTTGGACATATGTAGGTCATAGATTGTACATTATCTTTTCATTTTATTTAAATCCTTTATTAATGAGGTAATCGCTGCATCATCATGATGTCATAAATAATTTAATTTATTTAATGTCTAAAAATTATAAAAAAAATCATGATGTAGGAAATAGTTTTATCTTTCTAATTAATTTTTATAGTCAAAAATCTGACTTTTATATCCCCATTTAAGAATTGTTTTAGTAAAACAACTCATGTTTGTGTCATTTTTACTTTTACATTAAATAAAAAGTTATTTATGTCATTTTTCAACCAATGTGGCTCCATGGGGTCCCCAAGATGGCCCATGGATTTTCATGGTCGGCCATGACACATACAATTATGGTAGGACATGTGTCAAGCTCATCTCGTATTATTAAAACATTATTTTTACCTTAAACTACACTAATTACCTTTAATCGCGATTAAAAACATAAAAGTTATTATTCACCAAAAAATTATTTTAGTACCATTGAACCAAATTTTAATTCTTAATGACAACCATGTATGTTGGATTTTTGAAATTCAAAACACAGAGGTGGAAAAATTTCATTTAAACGAAAAATCAGTTTTCTAAGTACCACTTATTGGTTTCACTATTCATAAAAAATTGAAGTTTTTCAGAAAAATACCAATAATTCACCCTAAGCTATATTTGATATTCCGAATTCAAAAATGATGTCTATTTTAAAAAATTCAAAACATATATGTTTCATTAATTAATTTAATAATTAATTCCCGCTGTCAGAGAAAATAGTGTGTTTTTATGAAACAATAAGTATCAAAAGATTGACACTAGTTTAAGTCCAAATTCAAGGTGAAATTGATTCCAACAACCACTATTGGATTAAATGGTGAAAATATATTCTAATTTTACTTTAAAAACAATTCAAAATATAATCTAATCATATAAATAAATTTGATTAAAAATATTTTTTGAATTAAAATACAACATTTTTCATTATTCATTAAAAAAAATGAACATTATCGGAATGATACCAAAAATTTACACAAAGTAATTTTTTATGTCTCGATTATAAAGAAGAATATTATTTTGTCAAATATAACACAAAAAATTGTCAAAAAGTGGATTTAATAGAGGTTCGCTATCAAAAGGTAGTTAATCGACCTTCTAAAGAGTATTAGAATGTTTACGCTTAAAATTGAATTCATTCACATTTTCAATCCTCTAACATTTATTATAAAATGTAAAAATAGTTGACAAACATATATAATCATTTTGTAGTTAGTTCTGTTCATTCCCTCCATTACAACGGCTAGGCATTAACTACCATATAAAATAATATTATTATAGTGCAACGTAAGATTTCAAAGGAACTCGTTGTCGTGTATTGGGTACACAATCGAGCATAGAGTTCCCTTTTAAAGTAATATTAATATTTCTTTCACAAATAGGGATAAATATAAAATTTTCATGTTATTTATTTACCTGTGGTGTTACAAAAATTGAACATTAAATTTTAAATGTATGTTTGGCTATATATATTTTAATGCATTTTTATTTTTTGATTCTGGATAAGTAAATCGAAGAATATTTTTAAATGTATTTTATTTTTATGAATTATATGTACCATTTTTAATTTGAGATGAATTTGGAGTTTTATTTTAGAAAATGTATAATGTGAATCTAATGGGAATTCTAAAACATTTTTTGAAATGATTAAAAATCTTCTGTGGTGTGACAAACTGATTAGTACATGTGATTGGTTTTATATTCTATGGGTAAACCTATTGATTCTTTCCACTATTTGGATATCATATAGTTATTTTTTGTGTTTGGGGTAGGAAATTGCGGTGACAATAGGTAAGGTTCATCCCATGTGAGAGGGCCTCTTCCATACAGAATATAATATTAACATAGGGTTTTGGTGACTTTTAGATGATTGAGTTATGGTTACTTATCAAACATAATTTTATGGGTAGGTACACCCATTTAATTGGTAGGGATTTGTGGGATGTGTCATTGGATTTGTGAGTTTAGTGTGGCCAGTTGGTTATAGGCATTGAAGCTTCACCATATGTCTGTAGTTGTGTCTGACTCAAGTACAACCCGAGGTCGCTCTAAGGATGTTTTGAAAATTCTCATGGTTATTGTCTTTATTTTATTGTTTACTTTCTAATTCATTTAGTTTTTTATACTTCCTGTTTATTTTCCACTATGAAGTAGAATTTGTTTTTTTAGATTTTAACATTTATTTGCGTTTTTTTGATGATAATTATTTGTAAAAAATTATTTGACGTGTATATTTTTAAAAGGGTGAAAGCAGTTTTATTTAAAAAAATTATAAATTATTATTTTTATACATTTATTTCAACTATTTTTAATGGAATTTCCCATGAATTTAAATATATGGATTCTTTGGTGGTTTCCTACTAGTATTTCAAGATTACGCCATACTTGCATCATTTGTTGGTGGTGTACCTAATGTGTTTTGTGAGTTTAGGTTATGTAGTTCATGTGCTCTTCATTGGAGTTGGTTGGATTTGTGTCTACTTTGTTTATGGATGGTGGTAACCATGAGGACACATGGAGATCATGTCATTGGCGGTTTGGTTTTTTATTTAGTTTTTAGTTTTTCAAATTGTACTTTATAACTGGATAACTTGTATTTGTATTTATGATTAAATATTGATTGTTTCTATGTTCCTAATTTGTTTAGAGTATTTATCTGATATTGTTTTATTATTCTGAAATCATTTGTAGTTGGATTATATTTGATGGTTGGTACTATTTCCCAGCATGTGGGGATCAATAATACCATTCTAGCCTTACCATGGACCTTATCGAGTGTCACGTCGGATGAAATCCTAGTCTTGTTTGTGAAATATGGTATTAGAGGAGGCAATTTATTAATTGGGGTTTCATGCTGTTAGAGATAAGGACTGTCAAAACTAGGAAGATAGCTACTGGTAGAGGGATGAAAATTCATGCACAATCTAACCCCCAAGTTTCTAGGGTTAGTACGTGTTTTGAGTCCTTGTTTAGATTTTGGATTTTTTTGGGATGAAGAATGAAAATGGAGGTGGGACAGTTTCATGTTGTGATCTCACATATATTAGGGACCCATGTGGAGTCCAGGTTCATGTTTTGATGTCCTCTTTGTTTTTATTTCATACATGGGTCGTGGACTACTACCATGTCTTCAGGTTAGGTATGGAAAATAGTTCCTCATTTCAGTAGTTTTTCCTAAGTTATTTTTTGTTTCGGTATTTGTAGATGTGAATAAGATCATAAAATTAAAATAATTTTTTAAAATGGATATTATTTCTTATAATGGTTTTTGAATTGAAAAAATTTATTTTTAAATGGATTGTTTTTTGAGTTAAAAGTTTGATAAATGATTCAGTTTGTTGATAATTTTGTGGGTGAAACCCTTAGGGTTCATTATGAATGTTCTCATGTGCTTAAAGTGAAAAATAAAACATACGAGTTGAGGATGTATGTTTAAGTGGGTGGACACACATGTGATAGTTCATAAGATTCCATGGGTGGGAGTTTGTAATTAATAGTTTAGAAATGTTTTTATTTGTTTGGGTTTGAGTGAAAATGATGTCGGTTTTAGTTTTCTAAGAAAAAATTGTTTTTTTGTATTTTAAAATTTCATTTTGGTGTTGGGATGTGTCCTTGGAATAAGGAATTTTTGAAATTGAAATTAGAATACTGGTTTCAAAAAAGATAATTCTAGTTTTTAGGTATGTTTTTCAGTTTGGGAGACTATTTTTTTGGAAGGGGATGATCATTTTTATGGGGCTTTGGATTTGTGTTGGTTTTGATTTTTTATTCTTTTGGTTGATCAGAATATGACACACAAAATGGTCCCTGATGTTTCTAGAAATTCATTCCCATCTTTGGTTCTTCTTGGTTGACTCATATCCTTTGTGGTGATCGATATTCATTAGAGGCAGTGAAGTGTATTGAGGATATAGAGAGTGTATTTATATTATTGGAAACTCCTGAATCTGATAGTGTTCTTATTGTCATGAGTTTGATGAGGTTCCATCTTTGGATGAATGTGAGTTGTTTTCCCTGCCATCAATGTGAGTCGGTATGATGTGGCATGTGTTCAAGTCTATATTTTTTTGAGGGTTTATACCCTAGGAGGTGGAGAAGAAGAAAAAGGAAGTTCTCATGAATTTTTGGCAAGGCCATATAATTGTGAATTCCTACATTGAACACTTTAAGAATCTAGTTTCTTATTCATATGAAGTAGTGTCATTAGATATGATAAAGGCATATATTTTTATTAGTGGTCTTCATCAATTGATCAATGATTGGGTCCTCTCCTCTAAGAATCATCATTTTGAGAAGTTGGTGGATGAATAATTTTAAGATGAGTGGTTTCTCAAGGTCTAGTCAGTGGTGGTTGGATTTTATGAGGATTCCCCAACTAGAATTTTGTTTGTACCAAAGGAACCAATCCTTGAAAATTCTAATCCATTTGTTCCGATCTTCAGTTAATCAGACTGTTCACTTAAGTGAAATCATTTTGGATGGTTCATTCATTACAAGCAGTATTTTCATAATCCTCTAAAGACGTGAAATCATTTTGGACTACTGGGTCATCCAGAGATGTTCTCTATGAAACTTCACCTGATGATGATGTTTTGATCAGGGGATGTCATCATCTAAATATGAGGCATAAAATTTTTTAGTCATCAGGTCCCCATCCACAGGCCTTGGAGGGAAGCTCACACACAGTTTGGGGGTCACTGAAGGTGTTGGGAACATTGGCCTATTTTTTCCATAGTGCCGTAGTGCAGACGGTTGAATCGTTTTTCTTTCATATTTTCTATTCTAGTAAGATCCAATTTTTGTTATGAATGTTTTTTTATTTGGTTCTCTTGGAATTTTATTAGTTTTGATATTTAAAAAATGTCTCCTTAGATCATTTGTTCTTATTTGAGTGTTCATATCCTTTATGAGGGATCGTCTTGGGTTTAGTTTTTCTTATTTTAGGATATTCATTCTTGTGGCGAATTAATGTTTTTTTGTTATGTTGGGGTTATTTATTTGGTTCATGTTTCTTATATGGGTTTATCCCATTATGTTGGGGGTTTTGGTTTTGTGGGAATTTTTTTTTATTTTGATGTAGTGTTTTTTTTTCATGTGTGATGAAATTCAGATTAGTTGTGTCAGTAGTTCCATTGTTTTTGTTTTAGTGAGTCTAGGTTCGAGTGGTTGTAATTTCGATTCCGGTGCCATTGTGTTTGGTGTTTAATTGATACCCTTGCTAGTTTAGTTCTTATAGTGGGAATAACCCCCTCATGTTCTCCCTTTATTCATGTACTGTGACTTCTTCTTTATTGGTCTAGTATCATAGGGCGTAAAATTTCACCCAGATTTTCCTAGTTCCTTTGGTTTTTATTGGGAAGGAATACAATGTTTTGGTTAAATATTGGCTTGGTGTATTTCTAGGGGAATAAAGTCTCTCTGGTGGAAGAAATGTCGCACACCGACCATTTAAATAATTTCAATTCAATCTTTTCTTGATAAATGAGCTTTTTTTAGGATCAGATTGATCCTTGGATTAAATATTGGAAATTTGGATGTACCATATTGGTTTTTTTAGTATGCATGATTTGTGAACAGTAATGGAAAACCATGAATCATTTCCTTATTAACTATGTGGCCTATGTTGGGTTTCAATTAGTAAGGAATATTGTCACGAACCAACTCAGGTCGAACCTGAACCGGTCCCCCGAGCCGGCTCGCGACATGGCCCGAAGGGCATTCCCGATCCCCACGGGCTGACAACTAGTGCCGGGCATCAAAATTAAGCAGGTGGGAACGATTTGGCCCATAGGAAACTAAACTAAATAGCGGAAAATAAAATAGAACAAAAATGAATAACGAAACAGAAACCAACAACACTACTAACCTGACCATGATCCAAACTCCAAGTAACCCCATGGGTCACTCTCCAATACCACAACCAACATCGCTCAAGGCGAACAACTGAATCTGGAACCTGCAACAGAACTAAAAACAAGAAAAACACTATAGGCATGAGTATTAAAACTCAGTAGGTAGGCTCGACTAATTCTATTCCCAATGCACATACCAATAAATAAAGAATTTATCAATTCCAGGTTTGAACTAACTTATATAAAATATGGTTTCCACACACATTCATTTCTGAAACAAGTAACAGTCCATTGCCCTTTTTAATTTAGAACAAGTTTAATGTTGAATGAAACATGTGCATTGCATTTTTAAAACATTTTGCGAACAATTTAGAAATCCAAACTTTAGTTTTTTTTTGTCAAAAGGAGAATCACACACAACACACACTAAGGGCAACGGTAAAAAGTGGCACACATGGGTCAGCAACCGAACTCGACCTCTCAATCATCCGCCACACAAGTAAACACTAAAAGAAACATGGGTCGAACCTAGGAGATCGTGAACAATCCAGAACGTACTATACATGTGACTTATCCTGAAGGCATGCCATAACTCGATGACATCATAACGCCCTAACGCTCGGCATAGCCCTGCATGGCCTAACCGAGGGGCCCAATCCCCATAGCAGCAATAACTCAGTATTCCCCTGCTATGGGGCCACTAGCCAGTGCATGGTCTAAACTAGTGCAGCAATCGTTCTCAGAAAATTCACTCAATATGCCAGGTTCCCATGTCAACACATATAATAAAAGAGCGGTGCGCCACAATGTAAATCAAGCAGTCACAAAGCACTAACATCACATATACCTCACATGATCAATGCACACCAAAGATCACCCCTGAGTGGGTTTTCCAAAATAATCTATTCTATTAAAGTGCCAAACGAGCCTTCAACAATTTTAAATCAAAACTTCATTTCTCGAGAAAACCAAAAACACTTGTTCAGAAGAAATCATTTATCTTTAAAACTAGAAGTACGTTTGAAATTATGTGAATTATGTTTAAAGACCAAACAGGCATTCTTTCAAAATTGGGTGTCCGCCCGTCAAGAAAATATTCCAAGTGTTCGGTATAAAATAAACGGCTCTTCTCACACTAAATAGTCTTTTAAAATTTTATTATATAATATTATTTATCATTCATTAAAATTAACAAAACATCAAGCAATTAATATATTCTAAATTTAAAGGTGAGTGCAATGGGGGACCTACCTCAGCTCGCTGTCCAAACACAAGGGCGCGACATGTCTTGCGCAGGCATACAAGAAAGCGCCAACTGATGACAGCAAAAAATGCGGGGCTACCTTGCGAATGAGCTGTGATAAACGCATAAGACCAAAATCACACAATGTCCGACTTAAAACAATCCAAACAAGCAAACAACGCGAAAGAACCACCCCGACGCGTTTTTAAAACACAACTCACATCATCAACATTATTTATTAAACCACTTTAAAATTTATAAAACAAAACCCAAGAGAAACCCATCGAACAAAAAGACCACCCACGCTAAAACTCATTCGGCCTAAATTCCAATAATCAAGAGCATATCATTCTGAAAACATTTATTTGGATTTTTTTTATCAAACATAAGGAATGCATAAAACCCCATTTCAAAACCAAATTGAATTTACGAAAAGAAATCCACCCTTTTGAGAAAAAAAAAGAAAACCCCATTTGAAATCATTTGATGTCGTACCTCAATTTAAAACCAAATCCCTTTTTTCTTTTAAACTTCATTTTCACCTAATCAAAGCTAAACCGGCCAAGACTTATTTCCCAAAATTAAAACCATTAAAAGGACCCAAAAGTATTTCATGAAAAACCTAACACAATTAAGTATTCCAAATTTAATTCATAGAAATGAGGACTCACGAAACCAACCATTAACGGCAAAGCTGAGGAAAATTAAAAATGGGTTCAAAGCAACACAAGGCTATCAAATATACTCATACATGTATCAAGGGAAAAAAATCACAAGAATTTCGTACTTACATTGGAAACACAAAGTGTAGGAACCTACCCCAAGGAGAAGAAGACCAAGCCAGATCACTTCGGCACCTGAAACCCTTGGCGGAGACTGCCCCGCACTTGCGCACACATGTGTTCTTAAATGTATATATATATGTATACCCTTAATCCCTTATACATTTTACCCGCACCATGAGAGAAAAAGTGTATGTCGGGAATATGTATATATATATACACATGCCTGTATATGCAAGCGCAACACCACAATAAGACACTAACATTCTACAACAGTTCTAGGAACTCTAAAATGCTAAGGAACCCAATTAAAAGGTGTGAAACACAACAGAATAATATAAAACTTACCCCGAGCGGCATCGACGAGTCGAAACAAGCCATTCTGCTTCGTCGTAGGCGGTAGATGCTAGAATACACACGAAGATGACCCGAGGGGCATTCCGCATACCCTAACGACGAAAGAAACCAACAAAAAATCGAATTAGCCAATCCCTAGAATTTTGGCCTGACTCAAATTGACTATTGGGAGGTGATAGCTTTTTCAACGGAAGGGAGGAGGGTATGTAGGGACCATACCTTGTTGAATCGGACATAAAACATGAAGGGATTCTGTAAAATCAACAAACGAAGGGAAAAAAATTGAGAGACGGGGTTCGTGTTGCAGACCAGACACCTCCAAGGGGTGTGTGTTGGCCGCAGGAGCTGATCACGGCTGGTAGAGAGCCGGACGGGAGTCGCTGTGGCTGGCAGAGGTGAAACACGAGGCTGGATGGGCATCTTGGCTGCGACGAGGGAGGGCCGGCAAGTGGTTGTGGGCTGCTAGGGGGGTAGCGATGGGGCGCCGCCGGACTGGGGAGGAGGCGCGGCGGGAGACACAGGGGGGGTGAGCGAGGGGCAAGCGCGGCGAGGTCGGAGGTCGCACAAGGAGGCTACCAGAGAGGGGGTCAGATGCGGATGGGGGGAGCGGAGAGCGGCGAAGCATAAGGGAGAAAACGGGGAGTTGTCTTGCGCAGGAGGTCGAAACGGGGGGGGGGGACATGGCTGGGTTTGGCTAGAAATTAGGGTTTTTGTTGTTGTTTTTCAATTTATTATATAAATAATAATAATATTAATAATTTCAATAGTAATAATAGTGACAGCAAAGAAAAAGAGAATAATTATAATATAATTATCAATAATAAGGATAATATTAATGAAAGTTATTAACAATAAAAAAAATATTATAAAAACAATAATAAAAACAATAATTATATTACAAACTATATCAATAATAATAATAATAATAATAATAATGTAAATAGTAGTGATAATATAACAATAATAAAAAATAATATAAAAAAGTAACCATATAATAATAACGTGAGCCAAAACAAATTAAAAATAACAATAATAATTATTATAAAAAAAGAAAGGAGAGCATTTGACCGACGCCCAGGCCAACTGCGCAGCGACTGCCAACCGCGCGGCGGCCGCACACTGTCCGAAACCCCGAAAAAGCATCAAACAACAAATATTTTAATCCGGGGCGCAGCCCGAACCATGGCGCGGACACTCAGAAACAATAAATAAAAAAAATAAAATAAATAGAAATTGCGGTTGTGACAATTCTCCCCACCACACACACTTTCTGCCCCCAGAAAGTCACCAAGCCCAAAGATATCCAAAACTCGAGTTCATGCCCGATCCAAAACCGAGAAGCTATGAAATTCGAAATGAACCATTACTCCACAGGTCACACCAGACCGGTCATGAAGAAACCGCGACATAAAACGAGGGGAGAACATGGGAGGGTTCTCCCCACCATAAGTGCTCGACCAACACGGAGGCTTTAGAACCCAAATACACCGCCCCAGGGAGGGGGTCAACGTGGGAACTCCCAACCCAGAACTAGTCCACATAAGGTTTTAAACACACTCAATAAAGAACGAACGATTCAAAAAACTTCACTCAACAGACCTAACAAGGATCCAAGCCCAATTGAGTCCAAAAGAAAACAAAACACAAGGAAACGGGAGAACACGAGAGGGTTCTCCCCACCACAAGAACACCACAAATGCAGAAATTTAACACCCAACATACCACCCCGGGAAGGGGGGGGGGCGACGCAGGAACTCTCAACTGTTCCAAACTATCTTTTATAGCATGAGCGAAAAACACTTCCGAGCAGAACATAACCCAAGCAGTAAGACCGAGCATAACTATGACATCAACTCTTCCACATGCACTTACATCTCCAAATGAACACCACTAAATCGAGATTAACCCACAAAAGTTCCAGACACACTTTTATGATAAGCGTACGATTCGGAGAACCACGTCTATACAAACAGAACTGCTAGGATTATAATAGGTCAAGTCCATCGTAACTTCATGACGAACCAATGAACTCATAACAACACCAAAACATTAACCAGCAGAAAAAATACAAGAATGAAATGACTTTAAATGTTTCACCACAAACAAGGAACCCAAAATACGAATTGAAGCATCACACTCCCGACAACTCCTGACTGCGCACGAGCTTCACCCCAAGACCTGTGGTTGGGGCTCTGATGGTTGAAGCATTCCCTGCCTCACAGTCAGGCACTGGAATCTTCCGGTCACCGTGTCTTCCTCATGAGACGCTTCCTGTAAATCTTCTCTAGGTGACCTAGACACCTGCAATGATGGCAGGTCTTCGGAGGGGTGTGACATGATGGCTCGTATGCCCTAAACGTCCATACTGACGGTACACCATTAGATGATCTGACAAACCAGAAGTTAGAGCCACTGTAGAGAACTCTTTAGAAACAAATTTACCTGACACACTCTGCTCGTCAGATGGGGGACCTTCATGAGCAACTGAATACAGTTGATTGTCAACCATTTGAGCTCTAGAGACTAACTCAACTAAGAACACTTCATGCACCAACATCTCAAAAAGTGGTGGTCTCAAAAAGGGAGGACTCGCTCCTTTATCTCTTGACGAAGACCCATGATGAATGGAGAAGTCTTCATCTAGTCCTGCAACACTACCCCCAGAAAAGGAGACACAAGATCCTTGAAATGGTCAATATACACTTTCACCGTCTGTTGGCCATGTTGAACATGCATGAGCTCTTCTATTTCCATAGTCCTCAGCCCCATAAGTATAAACCATTGAATGAAGAAGACGTTATAGAAATTCCACATCATCCCAAATTTCAGAAACGACGGGTGTATAACTCCTACTCATCCAGAGCTGGACCTTCAAACAGACCCAAAACAACACGCACTCAGATCGCTTGGGGAGTTCCCAATACCCTGAAGACACGCTCGACTTCTTCAAGCCACTACACTGTCTCTAACAGACTCCAATCACCACGAATTACGGACAACGTCCAAGAAGGACCAAAAACTGGGCATGACTCATCAAAATTCTAGGGACCTTTCTGGGCGGTATTTTTGAAAAACATATATAACACCGAGACGAAACTGATATCAATCGAAGCAATGTCAATAAAGCACCCTCATCCAAAAACAACAAGCTCAAAACCAAACAAAAACAAACACAACCCCAAAACCTCTTTTCACTTAATATTTCAAAACCACCTTCTTTCAAGGCTACTTTCCAAATACCAACTCCACTTTTTAAACCAAAACCGCTCTCCAAAACCATTTTCCTCTTTAAAAGCCAATTTACAAAACCAGGTCAAGCCTTAAATTTCAAACACACCTAGGTAATCTCATGAATCGTTGCACATGTATTCATCCACTTTCATTCATACGCACCAACACGCACTTTCCACGCATCTTCTCACATGTGCAAACGTCCATAAGGAGTACCTGAGGTTTCACCCCAAACCGATCTCGACCAATTTCAAAGAAAACATCAGTTTTTCAAACCAAATTCTTTTAGTTTTTAAAACCCATTTCATAAATTTAAAGTCCTTTAAAAGAAATCAGTCTCATTTTCAAAACCCCCTTTTTTCCATTTCCAAAAATGCACTAACACCAACCAGAACAAAAACGACACTTAAATTGCATCAAACACCGCAGTGAGGGACTAGTAGTCACGCATAACCTGGTGACATGGTAGTGTGCCATGTCCCAAGGAGAAGTCGACCACTAGGAGGAATTCAAACCATGTACCCAGAATCCACATGGGTCACTACTCCATGTGAAATCACAATGTAACATCGGCTTACCTCTGTTGTCATCCCTTAATCCAAAACAATCCAAAACGAAACAAAGACTCGATTCCCGGACTATCCCTGGCGACTCGAGGTGCAGAACGGGTGATGGTTCATTATGTCCTTCCCGTACCTACCTCTCAAGTCCTGAAAATCCTAATCTCCATCTACCAGACATCCCAAATAACAAGGGCCCCCTTTGATACCATTTTGTCACGAACCAACCCGGGTCGAACCTGAACCGGTCCCCTGAGCCGGCTCGCGACATGGCCCGAAGGGCGTTCCCAATCCCCATGGGCTGGCAACTAGTGTCGGGCATCAAAATTAAGCAGGTGGGGACGAATTGGCCCAAAGGAAACTAAACTAAATAGCGGAAAATAAAATAGAACAAAAATGAATAAAGAAATAGCAACCAACAACACTACTAACCTGACCACGATCCAAACTCCAGGTAACCCCATGGGTCACTCTCCAATACCACAACCAACATCGCTCAAGGCGAACAACTGAATCTGGAACCTGCAACAGAACTAAAAACAAGAAAAACACTATAGGCGTGAGTATTAAAACTCAGTAGGTAGGCCCGACTAATTCTATTCCCAATGCACATACCAATAAATAAAGAAATAATCACTTCCAGGTTTGAACTAAGTTATATAAAATATGGTTTCCACACACATTCATTTCTAAAACAAGTAACAGTCCATTGGCCTTTTTAATTTAGAACAAGTTTAATGTTGAAAGAAACAGGTGCATTGCATTTTTAAAACATTTTGCGAACAATTTAGAAATCCAAACATTAGTTTTTTTTTGTCAAAAGGAGAATCACACACAACACACACTAAGGGCAATGGTAAAAAGTGGCACACATGGGTCAGCAACCGAACTTGACCTCTCAATCATCCGCCACACAAGTAAACACTAAAAGAAACATGGGTCGAACCTAGGAGATCGTGAACAATCCAGAACGTACTATACATGTGACTCATCCTGAAGGCATGCCATAACTCGATGACATCATAACGCCCTAATGCTCGGCAAAGCCCTGCATGGCCTAACCGAGGGGCCCAATCCCCATAGCAGGAATAACTCAGTATTCCTCTGCTATGGGGCCACTAGCCAGTGCATGGTCTAAACTAGTGCAGCAATCGTTCTCAGAAAATTCACTCAATATGCCAGGTTCCCATGTCAACACATATAATAAAAGAGGGGTGTGTCACAATGTAAATCAAACAATCACAAAGCACTAACATCACATATAGCTCACACGATCAACGCACACCAAAGATCACCCCCGAGTGGGTTATCCAAAATAATCTATTCTATTAAAGTTCCAAACAGGCCTTCAACAATTTTAAATCAAAACTTCATTTCTCAAGAAAACCAAAAACACTTGTTCAGAAGAAATCATTTATCTTTAAAACTAGAAGTACGTTTGAAATTCTATGAATTATGTTTAAAGGCCAAACATGCATTCTTTCAAAATTGGTTGTCCGTCCGTCAAGAAAATATTCCAAGTGTTCGGTATAAAATAAATGGATCTTCTCACACTAAATAGTCATTTAAAATTTTATTATCTAATATTATTTATCATTCATTAAAATTAACAAAACATCAAGAAATTAATAAATTCTAAATTTAAAGGTGAGTGCAATGGGGGACCTACCTCGGCTCGCTGTCCAAACACAATGGCCCGACATGTCTCGCACAGGCATACAAGGAAGCGCCAACTGATGACAAAAAAAAATGTGGGGCTACCTTGTGAATGAGCTGTGATAAACGCATAAGACCAAAATCACACAAAGGCCGACTTAAAACAATCCAAACTAGCAAACAATGTGAAAGAACAACCCCGACGCGTTTTTGAAACACAACTCACACCATCAACATTATTTATTAAACCACTTTATAATTTATAAAACAAATCCCAAGAGAAACCCATTGAACAAAAAGACCACCCACGCTAAAACTCATTCGGCCTAAATTCCAATAATCAAGTGCATCTCATTCTGAAAACATTTATTTGGATTTTTTTATCAAACATAAGGAATGCATAAAACCCCATTTCAAAACCAAATTGAATTTATGCAAAGAAATCCACCCTTTTGAGGAAAAAAAAGAAAACCCCATTTGAAATCATTTGATGTCGCACCTCAATTTAAAACCAAATCCCTTTTTTCTTTTAAACTTCATTTTCACCTAATCAAAGCTAAACCGGCCAAAACTTATTTCCCCACATTAAAACCATTAAAAGGACCCAAAAGTATTTCATGAAAAACCTAACACAATTAAGTATTCCAAATTTAATTCATAGAAACGAGGACTCACGAATCCAACCATTAACGCCAAAGCTGCGGAAAATTAAAAATGGGTTCAAAGCAACACAAGGCTATCAAATATACTCATACATGTATCAAGGGAAAAAATCACAAGAATTTCATACTTACATTGGAAACACAAAGTGTAGGAACCTACACCAAGGAGAAGAAGACCAAGCTAGATCACTCCGACACCTGAAACCCTTGGAGGAGACTGCCCCACACTTGCGCACACATGTGTTCTTAAATGTATATATATATGTATACACTTAATCCCTTATACATTTTCCCCGCACCATGAGAGAAAAAGTGCAAGTAGGGAATATGTATATATATATACACATGCCTGCATATGCAAGCGCAACACCACAATAAGACACTAACATTCTACAACAGTTCTAGGAACTCTAAAATGCTAAGGAACCCAATTAAAAGGTGTGAAACACAACAGCAGAATATAACACTTACCCCGAGCGGCATCGACGAGTCGAAACGAGCCATTCTTCTTCGTCGTAGGCGGCAGATGCTATAATACACACGAAGATGACCCGAGGGGCATTCCGCATACCCTAACGACGAAAGAAACCAACAAAAAAATCGAATTAGCCAATCCCTAGAATTTTGGACAGACTCAAATTGACTGTTGGGAGGTGATAACTTTTTCAAAGGAAGGGAGGAGGGTATGTATGAACCATACCTTGTTGAATCGGACATTAAACATGAAGGGATTCTGTAAAATCAACAAACGAAGGGAAAAAAATTGAGAGACAGGGTTCGTGTTGCAGACTAAACAGCTCCAACGGGTGTGCGTTGGCCGCGGGAGCTGATCACTGCTGGTAGAGAGCCGGCCGAGAGTCGTTGTGGCAGGAATAGGTGAAACAGGAGGCTGGATGGGCATCTTGGCTGCGACGAGGGAGGTCCGGCAAGTGGTTGTGGGCTGCTAGGGGGGTTGCGATGGGGCGCCGCCAGACTGGGGAGGAGGCGCGGCTGGAGACACAGGGGGGGCGAGCGAGGGGCGAGCGCGGCGAGGTCGGAGGTCGCACAAGGAGGCTGCCGGAGAGGGGGTCGGATGCGGACGGGGGGAGCGGAGAGAGGCGAATCATAAGGGAGAAAACGGGGAGCTGGCTTGCGCAGGAGGCCGAAACGGGGGGGGGGGGGGACACGGCTGGGTTTGGGTAGAAATTAGGGTTTTTGTTGTTTTTTTTCAATTTATTATATAAATAATAATAATATTAATAATTTCAATAGTAATAATAGTGACAGCAAAGAAAAACAGAATAATTATAATATAATTATCAATAATAAGGATAATATTAATGAAAGTTATTAACAATAAAAAAAATTATTATAAAAACAATAATAAGAACAATAATTATATTACAAACTATAATAATAATAATAATAATAATAATAGTAATAATAATAATAATAATGTAAATAGTAGTGATAATATAACAATAATAAAAAATAATATAAAAAATAACCATTTAATAATAACGCGAGCCAAAACAAATTAAAAATAACAATAATAATTATTATAAAAAAAATAAAGGAGAGAATTTGACCGACGCCCGGGCCAACTGCGCAGCGACCGCCAACCGCGCGGTGGCCGCACACGGTCCGAAACCCCGAAAAAGCATCAAACAACAAATATTTTAATCCGGGGCGTAGCCCGAACCATGGCGCGGACACTCAGAAACAATAAATAATAAAAATAAAATAAATAGAAATTGCGGTTGTGACAAATATGGGTTGTGAATGGTTTTGAAATCCTTGTCGAAACATTGTGGTTTAGTTTTGTATGTAGGTAGAGGTGTTCAACACAGATGGTTCATGGTTTGACAAACCATGCGGCCAAACCATGAGAGATTCCTAGACATTAAAATTCTAAATTTACCTTTTTACCCATTTAACGTATAGCCCCCAATTTGGATTTCCTCCCCTCCTCTGACCATGGGGTACTATGGGGCTTCACCAAACCCAACTCCCTTGCTCCCAAACATCAATTGATTCTCATTAAAAGTCCTTAAGTAATGTTATATTTGATTTTTGGTTTAATTCTCCTTCCCTTCTCCCTTTTCTCACAACTTCACAGAGTTTCCAGGTTTTGTTTCCCTCTTGGATGAATCCTAGGGGTTAGGGTTCGTGTGTGATCTGATTTCTATTCGATCTTGGGTGTGTTGTTTGTTTTTTTGGGACTATTCTTCCTTCCCCAATAGATTCATCAAATTCTCACCCTATTGAGATTTGGGTTTCTATTATCTTCCATTACAACTAATTCTATTGATTCTTTTATTTTTTCAATAATATAAAAAATTATTTCTCAATTATTGTTGTATGTTTTCCCCTTCTTGGAAGAATGATTTCATGTTTTCTAAAAAATTTTGGATGTGGTTTTCAAAAGTTTTCTCTAATTGTCGTATATAGTAGGCACATAAATTATTTGTTAATTTATAAAGAATTATTTTAACGATTAATTTTTTGATTATAATGGTGTCTTCCCTTTGAAATATTTTGATGTATTTTTAAGAGAATTATTTTTACTTCACATAAAAAATTGGATGATATTTCAGATGCAACTCTCAAATAAATATTTTTTGTTTGTTTGAAATGAAAGTGTGCTTCTCTATAAAGGATTCGGATGCAGTATTAGGATTTCATGTGTGTTCCAATAGATGTAGTCACATCTATATATGAACAAGGTGAATGTATGGATTCTTTTATAAATTATAATGGACTTGTTTAAATTAAAATAATCAGTATTCCAAATATTATACCTTTCCCTCCCACCAATTTCTAAATTCCTATTAATCCTGCATGTTATCTAAATTATTCATAATCTCAAAGTAGTTTGAATATTTTAAAAAATGTTATTTTTAAAATAATAGCATGTTTGGTACCCTAGAATGTGGTTGGATTTTAAATGGTATGAAATCCTATTTGGTGTCATTAAGAATGTTGTGTTTCCATGTTGGATTTTGAAATGGTGTTTGATTAAGGAATTGTGTCTGAAATATTATAGACATATTTGGCCGTATATATTTCAAAGGGGTGTTTTGTTTTGGTTTTGAAAAATGTTGATGAAGTGGTATTATAAATTTATTTTGGTTTTATAATTTTTTGGCTCGTTTGGAATTTTTGATTCATTGTGATATTTTTTTAAAACCTGTATTATTTGAATATGATTGTCATTCTAATGTGTTTTGGGAAATGGTATGAAATCTTATATGGTGTGATGGCCTGATTTGTACTTGTTATTAGTTTGTTATATGACAGGAACCCCTATTGAGGGCATCCCTATATGGGATATCATATATGTTGTGTCAATGTTTGGGATCAGAATGTGATGTGATAATAGGTAAGGTGAGTCACGTGTGCGAGGGACTCATACATAAATAGTATTCTATTACCATGGTATTATTATATCTATTTTAGAGGGTTGAGGGATAGTTTCCTATCAAACCCAATTAGATGGATTTGGTACCCCACCACCCACCACCTTAATTTAATAGGTCTTGGTGGGATGCCCCATTGGATTGGTCAGTTTATTGTGACAAGTTGGTTAGAGACTTTTGAGTTACACTGTATGTCAATAGGTGAGTCCGACTCTAGTACTTCCATGGATTGCTCTAGGGATGTGTGGGAAATTCTCATGGTTACTATATGTATTTTGTTTTTTACTTTATAATACCTCTTTTAATGTTTTTTCTTCTTATTTATTTATCAGCATGGTCTGGCACTTATTTTGATTGGATTTTTGCTTTGGTTGGGGTTTTTTAAATGATAATCATCCTTAAAAATAGTTTTGTGACATATAGAATTTTTAATTCATAGAGTGGTGTTGTTTATAAAAATGATGAATGCCTATTTATAGAAGAGTGTTTAATCCAACATTAATGGACTACTTTTAGGAAATGAATTTTATAGATTCTATGGTGGTTTCCTACTAATCTATCACGATCACAACCTACCTATACCATTTAGTGTAGATAGACGTGATCTATTTTTTAGGTTTGGGTTCTCTAGTTCGGGCGCTCATCATTAGATAAGCATGGCCTTATGGATGGTCAGTTTTTTTAGAGTGGTGACCAGAGGGTCACATGGAGAATGTGTTATTGGAGGATTCGTTTTTTAGTTTTTTTCAGTTAGTTCAGTTTTAATTGATATGTAGATCAGTTGTATGTATACTTATGATCAGTTTCGGGTTATTACTGTATGTTTATTTCATTAATTTTATCTATTTGACTCTTTTTTATTAGTATGAAATCATTCCCACATGGATTATATTTTGTTCCCAACACGAGCTTCAATTCTATGGGGGTTGGGAATTCCATTTTTTCTATTCTGCATACTCACTCACCTATTATTTTAGATTGAATCACTACTTGGTTTGTGATAGTTTTTACCCTAACGTACATATGTTATAGAACCATATAAACATTTATTTTCCCAACAATGGAAGTATTTCACGAAAAAAACACCTAATATATAATTTTCCCAGAAATTAATATGTCCTTAAATACTTTTCCTCATGGTCTATCATAGGTTTATTATTATTAATCTAGGATTTACTAAATATATTTCCAAATGATTCCACTAAAATCCTCTTGTACCGACATTATTAATCATAACCCCAATAGCCCAGATTCAGTGTTTTCATTCGCATATGATACAAGTAATCTCATCCAAAATAATGGAATAGTTTAGTAGCCCTATTAAACTACATACACACTTTAGTATTTCATTACATTTGAATCGCAAATTACCAAAAGTTTGGATAATATCCATATTCCTCCTAGAATATCATTTCATAACATTTATATTACACTTCCTCGATTCATGTGAAAGGAAACACAATAAGGGTGAGCCTAGATGCTCAGTAGGAGTATTATAAATATAGGATTTCATGAATAGATATGGAGTAATAAATATGAAAATATAAATAATTGATCATTATTTACATTCAAATAATTTTACTATAATAAATATATAATGAATAATCAATATGTAAACTTAAATAACATAACACACATGTTATTTGGATACGTTGAAAATCAAGAATATATAACGATTATATAATATAGAAAGGTAAATAAATAAACACACATTACATTTATAAAACATGACTAACATTAATTTATAAGTAGTATTCAATATATAAAAGGTAAAAAACTGAATAAACATTCTATTTAAATATCATTACTATCATGAATAGATAAGTAATAATAATTATGGAAAGGTAAATAACTAAAGACATATTTCATTTAAATAATTTTATTATCATAGATAGATAAGGAATAATCAATATGGAAAATTAAATAACCAAAAAACACTCCATTTTATAAAATAACTAATAAAGAATTGCATCCATAAATAATATCATTGTGAAAATATTGTGGATAATAATATAGAGATTCTTAAAGAAGAAAATTCATAATTATTGGACTCCAATATCTCACACATCATGATACCTATACCATCAAGACTTTCACAAGACTGTTTAAAACTAATTCAAGAAACTCATTTAATTATAGATTTATGATTCACCTCATGATACTATCGATGAATCTAGGTTCTATTTAATTCTAGTCCACATCCATCTCTGCGGGTCCAAATCATTCCTAAAATATTGATGAATTGATTTAACTCATCAAAAATATTTTTTTGTCATCAAATATAAATATTTTTTAATAGAAACAAATTTATAAATCTTTCTCCAATAATATAACATTCAATATAGAACAAAATATGTCTAAATTATATATGGTTGAAAAAATAAACATATGTTTGATAAATAATATGGATATTTAGTGTAATTTGATGTTCGATGATTCTAATAGTGTGTATATTTCTTGGTAAAGTTAATGATGACAAAAATTAAAAAAAATTGAATTTCAATACATTCCATAGTAAAAATGATCATAAACCATCCTTATAATGAATAAAAAATGGAATCAATTCAACATATACCTAATTGAGTATATGTAAAATAAAGCATAGTTGACATTGATGAATAGAGATACTGTTAAAATTTCATTAATATACCAGGAAAGTGTAGTCAGAGGAAAAACATCTGACCATTTATTAAATTAAAAGAAAAGTACAACAATCAAGTAAAGCATACCAAAAAGACAGCTACATATCATAAAAATCATCCCCATCACCATATTCATCCGCAGTCGTTGATTCCCACTCCGAGCTCTCATAGTGCCTTAGGATTTTTGCATATTTCCTTCTCAGATTCAACTTCTCCAATGAGAGAAACTCCTTAGAAGATATCCATTCTTTTTTCAAACCAATGAAAGCCCTAGGAACACTCTCCCTCTTGGAGGATGATCTGGTAGACATTGGACTTGGCAGGAAAGAATAGTCATTTTTCATCCTTCTTTTTGGAGGAGAAGACTTACCACCTTCACTTGTAAGCAATTTATTTTTTCCACTTTGAACCACATCACTATTAGATAGTCTGACAGCATCACTAACATTCTCTTTGTCACTATCTGATATATCTCCCCAATTTTTGTTGATGTGCACAAAGTCAACTCCTTGATATCCATCAGTACCTCCAGACAAAATACCCTTTAAAACAGTTACACATTCACCTCCTATTGAGTGCACATGAAAGTTATCATCAATCGGCATGAAGCACTACAGGGGAACCTCAATTCCATGACCATCATGAGGCTCCATTCCAGAGATTGTGTCAGTCACAGTAATCACATCAGAGGCAGCATGCTGTATATTTGCAGAGTCAGTCCTTTGAAGGCCATCCTCGCTAGGAGCATCTTCCTCATTCTCCAGAGCCTCAAACTGGTTGCTAATGCAAACATTATCCAACTGCAGGGGGCCATTACTAGTTTCATCTGATGAAATCTGCTGCCAGCCACCATGATCATCTTTCAAATGATCAAAAATCTACTTCACAGAATGATTCAATGGGGGTTGCACCTCCTTCACAGTAGCTGCGGCCATAGTATCCCCTCCAATATCTTTCAGAACACCCTCATCTGCCATAGCAGAATACAACTAGACATCCTCTCTCATTTCTAGCTCCGTAGAGGCCTCCTTTCAAAGGATTCTCTAAAAAATTATTTGGTTATGATGATGGTAAATTTTGTACATATTATACACATTAAAACAAACATTCCTTTCACATTTTATGTAAAACAAAAAACTATCCTTTATGGAAAAAGACATGAATATTAATTTGAAATAAAATTTATTAATTAAAAAAGGTTTAAAAAATTATTTAATAAATCATTTTGAGAGTTTTAAAAACATTTTTTTTGAAACATGGTTTATGAAGAAAATTGAATTTAAACTTAAAAGAGAAATGAAGTTGGATTCTGGTAAAAATGTTTTTTCAATCATTTTAGTACCAACAAGTAGGAAAATGGTTCTATTAGATGAAAAAAATGAGTAAAAATAGTATAATATGTTTAATGTGGTTTGATATATAAGGATAAAATAATTTCTATGAATTTAAATTCAATTTTAAACTATCCAAATTTAATTTATATTGTGAAATAAATCCTTAAAATGATATTAATGTATATGTGATAATTAAGAAATGAATATGTGATGTTTATAAAATGTAGATCCACATAGAGTAATTAGATATTAAAAATTATATAGTAATACTTATATAAAAACACAATCAAAGAACATCAAAGACCACAAAGATGTAATACAACCCTATGAAAAGAAATTGAGATATGAAAATCCTTAACACTTCCTAATTTCCATGTAAAATTACATTAGATGAAATAATAATAATTGAAACATAAAGTACAAAAAATTACTAATAAATCATTATATTATATTAAAATTTTAAATTATATACACCATATAAAAGAAATTATGTACGTAATATTTCAATATTAATTAATGAAGGGAAATTGGGATGTGCCCCCTTTCCTCACGCTTCTTTTTGTTTAAACACGATTAAACCTCTTGTATAGTGGTTTTATGAATGTTATTAATTTATTAAAAAAATAATATCAATATTTATAATATCTTGTATAATCCCAATATAACATTTTACCACTTGTTTGTTAAGAATATTTCATTATATTATCTTTTATGCTAAATGACTTTTTTCCTCTTGCGTGTTTTGTCATCAAAAGTTTTAATTACTTTTTTAGGATATAGATACATTGTATACAAAATTATATTAATCTTATAAATATCATTTTTTCTGATTAGTTACATTTTTATAATAATTATTGAAATTTTAAAATGGATAATAGAACACATCTCTTCATGCTAACAGTAGGTCATATGTACACACATACACCATTATTATTACACTAACATGTGAAACTCTATAGAAGTATTTATTTCCCCAAAAAATATACTTTTAATATTTGTCGATAACATTCCTCTAAATAATTTATTTTTATGTTTTATAATAGAATCACATAGAATGAAATTTTATTTCATGATATCATCATACATCGTGCCTGTATTTGTACTAGTACAACTATGAAAAAAAATACAAGAATGAGAATAGTTTTACACAATTAAACATATGTTTAATTGATTTAAATTTGATAAATTTACTTTTCAGGCCCAAATTTTACATTCCAAAAATGATATAATTTTTATAATAATTTAACGTATTATGAATAAGTATTACTTTAATGAAATGGTTTGATTAAAACACCCCATTTGAAATATAATTGATAAAATAAAATGATTTTATTTTAAGTGACCGAAATTTCACTATGTAATTGCCTTATGCATATAATATCTGCTATTATTATTAATAAATAAGGATTTTTATATTTAAAAGTTCAATTTCTCATACATATAGAATTGTTATGGGAAAATGAGCTTCATTTTTTAATTTATAATACCTATATTATTTTAGGGTGATTTTTTAGTATTTTTATTGGAATTTTAATATTTTTTTATTAGTAGTTAAAAATTATATATTTGAAATAATGATTATACTTTTAAAAATTTATTTAGTGAACTGAATTTATAAAATCTGAAATACATAGTATTGATCATTATGATATTTACAGTCTGATAAGATCAACTTAATTTTTTGATAAATAGTAACTTGAAACTTTTGAATTGTTATGTGACCCTTATGAATAGTAATAAGATTATTTAGAATAATATAGTAACCTAAGGATGATTAACTATTATTTATAAATAATAAAAGGTAATGTGATATAATTATATCACAAAAGAAGTAAACAAATGTTTTAGAAATTAATGGTTAAATATTAGTGTTTAACTAAAACACAAATGATTATTTATACATTTATAATTAAAATAAAGATTTAAAATAAAACTAATTTCCACAAAAGTGATTCATAAAATAAATTTATTTTTTCTTATTATTATATTTCAATTTTATAAGACCATTGTAAATTTTTTGGAGTGTTATAAATTCATTTAAAATTTTAAAATTGGTAATTTTTGAGTTAATGGTTATTTTACATAAAATTTCAATTTATCATATCTATGAAATTATTTTCATAAAATGAGGTTAATTATTTATTTATAAAAATAAATTAGTAACAATGAATTTTTGGGATTTTTAAAAAATAGTTCAGTTATCCATGAATAATAAAAATAATATTTTCAGTTTTGGGTATGTTTAGTGATTTCATAACAACGTAATAGTGATGAAATGAGTAATAAAAAATCCTGGTAGACTTTTCTGGATTGTAATAATGTAATAGGTGTCCCATATGACCAATACCATGGGCACATACCGTGTTCAAGAACAAGGTTTTTCAAATACCACTACTGAGGTCTCCAAGGAAATTAACAAAAAAAAACTACAATACATTTCTATAAATACCCACTCATTTCTCTATTATATTTAATTCCCAATTACTCCTCCACAAAGATATGATATTGTTTACCCTAAATATTCCTCACAAGGTGTCCTCAACCCCCATGTTCCCGATATTTGAGATTTAGTAGTCACTCTTCAAGGTAAGGGAACTCTCACCTTCTCCTTTCAATTCATGTACCCATTTTATGTAGAATGTATTTAAAATTTCCATTAACTGTTCTTATATCCATTTTATTCAATAAATTTACATTATTAATTTTCATTTATGAATTCGAGCCCTTATCCAATATCAATTTAGTGTTTTCTAAAACCAGGTTTCAACCTTGTTATGTTGCCAGATTATCGTACCAAAAACTTATCTGTTTTTAACAAGAAATTATTTTATTTTCTCTTTGAAAAAAACCTCTATAATATCAAGGGTTATTAATAGGGATTTATTACTGTTCTATTTTAATTATTGGATTGAAATATAAGAAACCATTATGCCTTTTTTTTGGGATTATAATGAAAAATATTCTCGTTTTTAAGAACATTCTATAACACCATGTTTTTGAAATGAAACTCATTTATTTTATTCTCAAAGGGTTATTTGTGATTTTTTCTATTATGATATATGTGGATCAAATTAAATAATACATATTAAGGGTGTTCCCATATAGCACTTCAATGCATTGGGTAATAAATTTAATTTTTAGAGATGACGTGTTTTACGAAGCCTTGGTAAATAACCTCTGTAATTTTTATTTATGATACCTTGGGGATGGACCTTGGTGATATTCTTATAAATATACAAATTAAATTTTTTAGAAACATTAATATATTATGATTCATGTTATTTATTTTATTTTATACTTAATTTGTATCTGATTATTCATATTTATATTCCTCTTTCTCACATTTAACTGTTTCTTTTTCCCCATCTATGATTTATGCTCACCTCTTTATTTGACATATGTCCCCAATGAGGAAACCATTCATGGGGAAGAGATGATTTTTTTATTTTTTCATGCAATATGTACTTAATTTACATGACTATAAACGTAAATGACCTTCCAAATTGCTAAAAGATCCACTATTTTGAACAATGTAATGAAAATTTTATATTACAAAAATGTGATATGCAATAGTTTTTTTCAAAGGATGGTTTTTTTTGTGGAAATTAGGATTTGAAAAATTGTGGAATAACCTCATAGAATTTTTTAAATATAGGAAAAATTATTTGTTTATTTGGTGAAAATATTAAGTAAGAAGTTTCTGAAAAATGAATTACCTATCTAGCTATGAAGTGGTGAATGTGGCTCTATCACATATGTATCTAGAGGTAAATCCGAAAACACAACATTGATCTAGACTCAAACGGGAATTGGTTCATGATAATGGGCATTGTTTTACTCCTAGTTTGACACTCCCATTGGTTATTTGTAGTCAATAACAAGGTTTTTATGAACAATTTGAAGGATTTATAGAAAATTTAATTGTTATTAAAGAATATTATTTTTTATCCATGATGTTTTAAAACAAAAAATTACATTAGACTAATATTATTCTTAATAGAGACATTTTTATAATTGGACGACATTATGAGGATGAAAATTCATTATGGGTGAAGAATGTAACGACCCAAAAAATGCACTTCTATTATTTATGGATATCAATATTCTCTATAACATTTTCCTATGTTTTATAATAGAAGCACATAGAGTGTAATTTTATTTCATGTGAACATAAAAAATCATGGATAAATTTTTATTAGTAAAATTATGAACAACAATGGTATATAATCATTTTATAATCGCTTTTTTAATAAAATATATGTTTAATGAAGTCATATTTGATAAATTTACTTTTCCATACCAAATTGTACTTTTAAGAAATTATATAATTATTATAATAAATTAATTTATTGTAAATAATGATTTTTATAATAGAATATTCTGATTAAAAGACCCCTTTTAAATTATAAATGATAAAATATTTTTATTTATTTAATATTTAAAAAATTTAACATGCAATTACACTATATATTTTCAATCTGATATAATTTTTAATAACTGTGGATTTTAATATTTAAAATTTAAATTCATCATACAAGGAGAATTATTATAAGAAAATAAACATAATTATAGAATTTAAATTGTCAAAATTATTTTAGGGTGAATTATTAATATTTTCCAAGAAGTTTCATATTTTTGATGTGTAGTGAAAAAATCATTATTTGAAATAATAATAATACTTTAATTTATTTATTCTGTTATTAGATTTTTGAAAAATGGATATACATGATTGATATCAGTAAGATATTTAGAATCTAATAGGAGGAACTTCATATTTTAGTGAATATTATTCTGACTCTTTGAAAAAGTAATCTTACCCTTATAAATAGTAATATGACCAATGTAATAGTAACCTCACCTATGGAACTATACATATAATTTTTCCATCATAAATGGCAGTATGATATAATTATATTATAGAATAAGTAAATTAATGTTTTAGAAATTATTGGTTGAGTTTTAGTATTTGTATAATATATAAATGCATATTAACAAATTTATAATCAATATAATTATTTAAAAGAAATATCATTTTCATAAAATAGAATAATAAAATTATATTTTTAAAATATTATTTTTATATGTTAATTTTATGGGACCTTAGTTAATTTTTTAATTTCTTATAAAGTTAGTTATAATTTTAGAATTAGTTTTTTTAGTAAATAATGAATTTACTTATAAATTTTATTTCCAAATTATAAATTTTATTATAAAATGGGGTTTATAATTAAATTCTTCCAATAAAATGATGGTAATGGAGAATTATTGGGATTCTTTTGATATAGTTGAATTTTTAGTTAATAATAAAGACACTATTTTGAGTTTTCTATATGTTTAATGTCATCATAACTATATAATAATGATGTAATGAGTAATATAAAATTATGGTTTACTCTTGTGGATTATAAAAATATAATAGGTGTCCCATAATGCCAATTTAATGGGCCAATACCATGTGAAAGCCCATGGTTTTTTAAACTCCTCTACTGAGGTGTCCATGGGAATTAATAAAAAACTACCCCATTTTTTCTATATATATACCCACCAATTTCTCATTTATCATTCATTACCAATTTATCTTACACAAATGTATTATAGTTTTACCTTCAAAAGAGTCATAATAAGGTGTTCTCATGACACTTATGGGCCTTATCTTTGAGTTATAGGAGTCACTCTTCCAGGTAAGGGAACTCTCAACATCCCTTCTCCTTTCATTTTTCCTTTTTTTTGTGGCATATATTTCAAATTTACATACCATGTAATTATATCCATTTTATTCATTATCATTTCTATATGAAGAGTCATTTATGAATGAGAGATTCTTTTTCTATATCATTAATTTTTTATACAACTATTTTTTATACCCATTATACTGTCATATTTTCGTCTGAAAATTTATTTTTAATTATCAAAAAATTATTTTATTTTCATTATAAATACCCAATCCATTATCTTCTCTATGGGTATTCATATATATGTCATAATTAAATATTTTAATTTAGGGATAAACATACATGAATCCATGAGATGTTTTATTATGAAATATCTACCTCACATTAATTAATATATATTATTTTTTTCTCCAAAATATCACTCCAATGCATTGCGTAAATAATTTAATCTCTAGAGATGACATGTTTTATGATTTCATGGTAAATAACCTCAGATATTAAGATTTATGACACATTTGGGTTATAACTTGTTTTATTCTTATGAATGTCCCTTTTAAATGTTTTATCAAAATTTACATGTTATGATTCATGGTATAACTCATTTTCATATGATGATAGATGGGTGTATGCCTCTTGATAAAATTCTATGTGTTTCTTTTCCCATTATTGGATTTATGCTCATCCAATTATTTGTTAAATGCCCCCAGGTAATTAGATGCATTATTTTTACATATTATTAACTTATGATGAATCCTTTAATGTGTAATTGATTAACAATTTTTTGTTTTCATGTAAAATGTACCTAATTTTTAAGTCACTAAATGTAAAAGAACTTCTGAATTTCTAAAATATCCTTTTTTTGTATAATCTAATGAAACATTTTTGTAATAAAAATGTAGGATTCCATAATTGGAATCAATAGACAATTTAATAATTTTAGGAAATTAGGATTTAAAGCTATAGGAAGAACCCTAGAAAGAAGATTAAACGTAGGCAAATATCATGGTATTTTGGTGAAAAATTATGTAATTGGGTTCTGAACAAAGAAATCCCTATCTATATATAAAAAAGGCTATGGGGATCTGGAATAGATATATCTATAGGTATAACCTAAAAATTATAATTTGATCTAGACTGAAATGGAAACTAGTGTACGACAACAAGCCTTGCTAAACTTCAAGATTGACACTCTCAGAACATATGTTTGGTTAATCGAAACATTTTTGTGAACCATTTTGAATGATTTATAGGAAATATTATTGACGTAAAATAATAATATTTTTTATTCAAGATGTTTTAAAACATCATATCACAATCCAAAATAATTATCTGTTTCTAGCAGGGGTAGATCTGTTGGTAAATGTGCATTTAATGATGGTTAAATTTTTTACTAAAACAATTGTCCTCACACTAATCCTTGGGTAAAAACTCTGTCAGTAAATTGTATTGTGATAGATAATTTGATTCTCATGAAATAATAATAATACCAAAATATAATATATATGTAATAAAAAATTCATAGTAATATATTAATGAGTAATATATATGTTGGTAATAATAGTAACATTTATAAACAATATATAAAATTATTATTTGTTTGTTAATTTTACTCCAAATGATGGTATACCAATATTAAATGTTAAAATTATATATTCTATTTATTGATATAATTATTTATCATTTATTATTATATTTTTAATATAATTTTTTATTATATTTTTAATATAGTAATTACTAAAATAGATTATATAAACCACTAAAAATATTTGGCAATTTCAGAAAACCTGTTCTAATATAATTTTAATACATGTTCAAACATCACAAAGATAAGAAGCTGAAAAAAGATAATAAAAACATATTTAAACATGTTCATGCACCAAGTGTCTATACAGGGATATCAGTGATACTCTATTTACAATCGATTTCTCACAAACAAGAGACAACACTATCATGGAATCCCCATAACCTCAAATGATCTATTTTGTACTATAGTGGATCAAGACATGAAAAACATCACTATAATCACATTTTATATAATGGAACACCCTTCTATTTCTTGAAGCACTACCTATCCTCACTCCATCCACTTTAGACATGCACCACCATGAGAATTTGTTTTGATCACACAAACCAAACAATTGGAAAGTAGTTTTCATTTAAATGAATGATATAAAAATAATAACACATGATATAAAACTATAAACCAGGGATCAAAATAAGAGGATAATATGAATAGTGGAACCAACAAGAATAATAAAACATAAATAGATACCATAACAACCATAAAATTATTCATCTCGACCAGAAGAAGAATATATAACAAATACCAAAAAATTATATAATGTGTGATATAAAAAAAATAGTGATAAAAATAATTGTAAAATGACTAGAGAGAGAATAAAACTTCTATGATGAGGGGTTGTTCTTATGATTACATCCAAAATAGTTGTGCCACCGGAGGAAAGAAAAAGACTTGGAGGAAGAAGTGAAAGCAAGATCTTATGAGGAATCTATCATAAAAAAAGTTATCATATGAAAAAACTGTTAGAATAATTAGGTTCCATGGAGGCAATGCGATGTTTCATTACAATGAGGTGTGATAGAGGATATTTTTTAGGTGGAGTGAGGCTGTTATGAAGAAAACCTGAATACTAGATAAGGTGTATAATTAATCAAAAAATGAGCTAGTGAGAACCCATTTTTGGTGAACAGAACTATAGTCTTGTTTGATGTTGTACCTTTCAAGAATTTGTATCTCATGCACAATAGAGTTCACATTGGTCCCAAAAAAGATGAGTGATTTTTACAAGAAGGAAGATCAAGTTGATGTTTCAAATAAGAATGTTTTTAAGAGTATACATGTCCTATGAAATATTGATAAACTTCAACCAGATCACAAGCTTGAACATCATATCGATGACCAATTAGTAAATGACTACTTTTAGCTGCCATCACATCATGACAAGGTCAATGTGGTCATCATAATGGGTGTATCCATGAGGGAAAAGATCTATATTTCTAGATGAAGAATATCATGTGGAAGAATGGGATGAATTATTTTTAAATCCTATTAACTATCTGGTCATTTTCTAGTCATATATAGATTATTTATCTTTCTTGAATTATATTATAAATTCCAATCCTCTAAATTGAAATTCATTATTCCTTGAGAAATTTTTTATCCAGAATACATATAGATTTTTTAAGGTGAAATTGTTTTATTTTTATTTCATGATAATGTTGAAATTGGTTGTTGTAACAACTGGAAGTTTTTAATTATATGTGTTTCCTAATTTTGTGTGTCATTTTATTTTATACTCAACAAAACTATATCCTTTAATTGATGATGTTGGTATAATTAAAATGAGACTTTTGGGTTTTGACTGTTATATGACCATTGGTCAATATGACAGTTGGTCAATATGATAGTTAAAACTATAATATTAACATCATGCTTTTATAAATACAGTTATCTTGGTTAATTAATATAGAAAGAAGATTGAATGGCCTCATCTAGTACAATTGGGCCATATGAAGTCCATTTTTCGGAGCTTGGGAAGGAGGTAGCATCACTGGGCTTCGCTCTGGACCAATCCAAACCAAACATCAACATATGAATCTTGAACAGAAATGCATAAGGGAGAAGTTCAAGATGATTGAAAATGCCACTCAGACAATGTTGTCTGAGCCACCCCATGATTCTATCACCATAGCACACCTTACACTTAGGTCCTATGCTGGTGTTATAAGGGGCTATGTAATGAGACCTTAGTTGCTTTGTGTAATCCTTTCATATAAATAAAATTGTTATTTCATATTATGGAAATGTTTCTAAATTCCACATATCTGAATAAATATATGATGTGTATTATTGATGAATTTTGGAAGAAAGGGGTATTTTAAAATATTTTTGTATTCTTTAAATAATAAATAATGTGAAATTATTTTAAAAAAAGGTCATATATAATTGTGACAAGTGAGAAATTTAGAGTCAAATAAGATCAAAATTGTTTTTAGGTAATATTAATGTATGAATAGTATCATACCCGTATGAGTAGTAGTTAATAGTAAATTGGCCAAAAAAATAGAAACTTCACCCATGAATGTATAAATATAATTTAAAGACCTTAAAAGTAAAAAAATGATCATTGTATGAGGTTTGGTGATTTTGTATGTCATAAATATTTTATTTAAAATTTTATAATTAATTTAATAATTTAAAATGGGAATATATTTTCATAAAATGTAATCATAAATAGTTTCATTATTGTATTATTGTTATACGATAATTTTAGGGGACCTTGATTACATTTTAAAATTGTTACAAAATGAGATATAGTTTTAAAGTTGTCTTTTTGGAAAAAATAATTATTTTATTTAACAATTAAATAAAAATTATTTAGAAAATCATTTTCATAAAATGGTGTTCATATTTTAATTCAGAGAATCGATATTAGGTTAGTGTGAATATTTGGGATTTTTCTGTAACAGTTGAATTTTCGGGGAATAATAAAAATACAATTCCGAGTTTCGTGTGTTTAATGACATCATTAATGATGTAATAATGATGTACGCTTTCTGGTCAACTTATATATAGTGATATATTCTATTCGGTGTCCCATGTGGCCAATACCATGGCAAAATACCATGGGCATGCTCATGGTTTTTCAAATGCCACCGATGAGGTGTCCCTTGGAAATTAATAATTTATTACCACACTTTTCCTATAATTACCAAGACATTTACCTCATTTTTTTCATTCCAAAATCCTTATCAACGCTGTTCTAGTCGCCTAAACTCCCAAGGACTCCTCCCATGGTTCCCCCATGCCTCCCAAGGTCCCTACCTTTATACTTTTGAAGTTATTCTTCAAGGTAAGGGAACCTTTCACCCTCTACTTTTAAGTAATGACTTTCTTTATGTTATGTCCTATAGTTCCATTTTATTCTAAAGGGAAATGTTCTTCTATATATTTAATATTTTCCATCTCATTTAAAAATGACTAGTGACCATTTCTTCTCTCATCAATTGATTTTTTGAATTTATATGTGACGCTGTTAGGTTGCTGAATTTTCGTAAAAGAAATCACACTTTCTCTTTACTTTCATGTTTCCTGTTCAGGTGGTGGTTCATTAAAGTGCCCAAACCATGATCTTATTTCCTCTCATTATGTCCTTATACATCAAAATGGTTCATTTATGGGTGGTATAGCCTTTTCCCATCTCTTTTTTATTATTTTCTAAAACCGTGATATATAGTCGTTATGCTGTACAAATTTCGCCTCAAAATTTATATCTCTTTCTCTCTTGTATTATTTTTGTCAATAACCCGACTTATTTTGTTTCTATGGTTGTTCATAAATATTCCAAAATATATATATTTGATTCTGGAATTTACATACATATAACCCTCTCTCTCTTTCTATGGGTTATAAATGATATAATGACCTTTATAAACCTTTAAAACGTCACAGTTTTGAAATGAAACCCATTTATTTTAATCTCGTTACATTATTTATTAAATTTTTGATTTTGATCTACGCGGCTCACATGAAAATAAAGACAAGTTAATGGTGCAGCCTGATAGCTCTCTAATGAATTGGTTAATGAATAAATCTCTAGAGATGACAAGTTTCATGATTCCTTGGTGAAAAACCTTGCTAAATTTTATGACGCCTTAGGGATAACCCTTGGTGATATGCTAATGAATATTTAAATGAAATATTGTAGCCACTATTCAAGTTATTATTCAAGTTATTTATATTATGTTTTTCACATTCTCCCATTTCTCATTACATTATGACTTTTATCATGTTCTTATTAATATTTCTCAAGATCACATGTCAACGGTTTCACTTGTTTTCTTTAATGAGCCATCTGCTCATGCTTTCCCTTGATTTATGTCTCCAGGATATGAGATGAAGCAATTGTACATAGGAAGAACCTATGATGAAGCCTCATAAGTGGTTTAGAATAATGTTCTATGTTGTTTTCATGTAATATTTTTTTGATTTCCAAGACACTAGACATTAAAGATCCTCTTTTTGTAAAATGTAATGAAAATTTATTTAATAAAAAGGTGGGAAGCCCTAATTTGTAACAAAGGATAGTTTAGTTATTTAAGGAAATTAGTCTATGAAATCATTAGGAATAATCCAATAGAAATGTTTAAACATTTTAAAACTTCATGGTATTTTGGTGAGTATTGATTAAGTTGTTTATCAAAAAAATACATCCCGGTCTGGATACGAGCTGGTAGAGGCGGCTCTAGCACAGAGGTACCTAGGAGTGAAAACTCCAACAAAGAGTTTCAGGCTTGAACATGGGTATCATGGTACAAAAAAATGGGTCTTGCTTCACTATTGGTTATGACACTCTTGGGGGATATGTTTGGTTAATCGCACGCTTATTTTGAATCTCTATTAAGGAATTATAGAGAAATGTAATTGGTTAAGCCTGACATTTTATGACATAAAATATTTTATAGTTAAATGATTCATAAATGAAATAAGATTCTCAATAAAGTTTTATTCCTTTAGAAAATGGTAGGAAATTGGAGGAACCGTGCAAATGGTGACTGCAATGGACCATGCGCTGACAACCCTCTGATGGAAGCTGGAATGGAAACATTCTTGAGAATGATGAACCAAATGAGTCACGTTATGAGAAATAACTTGAATCAAGCTGAGTGACCGATCTCACTATGAAGGGAACAACATTATGCTAAGCCCTTCATGCATCATCGACAACCAACCTTCAGTGGATCGACTGACCCTTTGATTGTTGAATGATGGATCATCTCTATAGAGAATATCTTTTCTACGATCCATTGTTCAAATCAAGATAAAGTCACCCTAGCTTTCTATCTCATAGAGGGAGAAGCTTATCAGTGGGAGGAACTGGTTAAACCCACGAATCAAAGAGTAGAGATTGAAGCTATTGAGTGGGAAGAGTTCATAGGGATATTATTCATCAATTATTTCCATCGTTCCATGAGAACAATAATAGAAAAGGTGTTTCACGTGCTAAAGTAGAAGAAGAATGATTCTGTGGGAAGCTACGAGATGAACAATATAAGACAATCCAATTATAACACAAGCATTTTCATGGATCCTATTGGTATGGTTGATAGATTATTAGGTGGATTGAGACCTCATCTGCTTAAGAGTCTTGCCAATCGAGACTATGACAGGTATGATGAGATCTTACGATGTGAAATGAAATTCGAACTGGAGTTCGGTGAGATGCAGTGGTATCATATATCAAATGAAAAAAAGAGACAGATCGAGCCAAGCTTAGGGAGGACCTTTGATCAAGGAAGAGGAAGCAAGAATGTGCAACATGCCATGTATAATAAATGTGGGAAGAAGCATTCAGGGAACCGCTTGCTTGGGATCAGGAAATGCAAAAAGTGTGGAAGAGATGGCCATATTGAGAGGAATTGTCTTAGTGAGGTGAAACCTTAACTTCAAAATAATAATGACATGGGGAAGATGGTGCAGGCCCAACCTAATGTCCAGTGAATTATGTGAGGGAAACTTGGGCACTTTTCCAATCACTATCCAAATACGAGAGTAGTAGAGGGGAACCACCGTCAGCTTCAGAAAAGGCCAAGGGAGCATGGTTGTTCTTTTTCAATCATGACAGCTGATGTTAAAGTTCCCAATGATGTGGTAGAAGGTACTCCTTTTGTTCCCTCAACGCTAGTAATTAATTTCTTTATTCTGGTTCTACACATTCCTTTATTTCCTCCATGTTGGTAATGAATTTAGAATCATCCCCTGACTTGATAAAAGTAGAGTTATCTGTCAAGACTCATGGCGGGATTATTCAATATTCGTCACTATTTTGAAACACTAGTATTTACTATGATGAGCACAATATTATCATAAATTTAGTAGTCCTTCCCATGCTGGAATTCGACATTATACTAGGGATAGACTGACTCTCAATGTATAATGTTATGATCAAATGGAGAAGTAATTAAATCATAGTAGTCTTGAATGGTACACCTATATTTATATTCAAAAGAGAGAAATCTCAAACTGATATTTTTCTAGAAGAACCTCTTATATAATTCTTTGTGGAATTGATCAGTGAAGAAGAATAAGGAAATGAGAGTTTGAGAATAGAAAATGTCCCCATAATCTAGGAATACATTGTTGTATTTCCTAAGGAGTAGCATGAACCTCCCCCAGAAAGAGAGGTAGTGTTTTCTATTGAACTCGTACCTGGATCTCATCCAATATCAAAGGCCTCATATAGGATGGAAAATGTGAAGCCGGAGGAATTAAAGAAACAACTCGAAGATCTTTTTGAGAAGGGGTTTATCTGACCGAGTGTGTCTCCTTGGGGAGCACATGTTCTCTTTGTGAAGAAGAAGGATGGATCGATGTGGCTATTCATTTATTATAGAGAACTGAACAAAATAACACTAAAGAAAAAATACCCTCTTCCAAGAATTGATTACTTATTTGACCAACTTCATGGGGCTCAATTATTCTATAATGTTGATCTTCAATATGGTTATCATTAATTGAGGGTGAAGAATGATGATATTCCCAAAAATAACATATGATCAAGATATGGGCACTGTAGGTTTGTTGTTAATCTTTTTGGACTAACTAACACACTATTTATTTGTATGGATTTGATGTATAGAGTCTTTAAGGACTACATTGAAAACATTGTGATATTTTCTAATGATGATATTATTATATATTCCAAATGTTGTGAAGTGTATGAGGATCATCTAAGGGTTATTTTGCATACTCTACGGAAGGAGAGACTTTTTGGAATGTTTAGTAAATGTGAATTCTGGTTACAAAAATTTTCATTCTTGGGATCCGTAGTTTTCTTGGATTAGCGGGATATTATAGGAGGTTTCTGGAAAAAACGTTCATGACATTTTAATCTATTAACAATGTTAACTCGAAAAGGGGTCAAGTTCATTTGGACAAAGGAGTGTGAGGAACATATCCAAGATCTGAAGAAGAGATTGGTTACTATACCTATGTAAACTTTTACCTCAAGTGGAGATGTATTCATTATTTTTACTAATACATCTCTGAATGTGCTTGGGTTCATCCTCATGCAAAATGACCTGGTCATTTATTATGCATCTCAACAGTTTAAGGCTCGTGAGCAGAACTATCCTACCTATGATTTGGAGCAAGCTGTAGTCTTTTTTTCCCCTAAAGATATGGAGGCACTATCTTTATGGGGAGAAATGTGATATATATACAAATCATCAATGTTTAGTGTATATTTTCACTCAAAATGAATTGAACATCAAACCAAGGGGATGGTTGGACCTTGCTAAATACTATTATTGTGCAATTCATTATCATAGAGCAAGAGAAAACAAAGTCACTGATGCATTTAGCAGGAAAGACCCAGTTGTTCTATCCATTATGGTGATTCAAAGAGATACATTGATCAATGACCTAGTAAAATTGGACATGGGAATTATAAAGGAAGGGACATCATCCACCCTAACCCAAATGATTTCTCAACTATCATTACTAGAGAAGATCAAGAAAAATAAGAAATAATATCCTTTATAACAGATGATGTTTGAGGTTGTGATGGATAGGAAGTTTCCTAAGATCAATACAGATCAAGAAGGTGTACTAATATTTTATTAAAGACTATGTGTTCCATCTATTCTGGAAATAAAGAAGGAGATGATGGTTTAAGCTCATAACTCTAATTTCTCTATACATTCCCGTAGTACGAAAGTGTATATGGACCTTCATGATCATTATTGGTGGGATAATATGAAGAGGGAGATTTCTGACTACACGTCAAGGTTCCAGATATATCTGCAATTGAAGGCAGAGCGACTACTTCCTAAAGTTGTATTGAAACCACTACCCATACTAGAATGGAAGTGGGACAATATCCCTATGGACCTTGTCACTAGTTTCTAGAGAAGTTCCAATGAAAACAATGTTATATGTGTTATTGTGGAAAATCTCACCAAGACTTCCCATTTTATCTCTATCCGATAAGACTTTACTCCTGATCAACTTTCCAGGAATTACGTGAAGGAAGTGTTAAGGTTTCATGGAGTTCCACTTTCTATCATATCTGATCGTGATCCAAGGTTCACATCAAAATTCTAGAGAAGTCTTCAATAAGCTATGAGCACAGATTTTAATTTCAGTATGACCTATCACCCCCAAACTAATGTCAAATGTGAAAGGACTATTCAAAAACTCGAGGAAATGCTGAGAACATACTCAATGTAAATTGAAGGTGGGTGGGATTAACATATCCCTTTAGTTAATTTCTCTTACAAAAACAACTTCCACTCGATCATTCAAATGGCACATTATGAAGCTCCATGTGGGTGGTGATGCATAAATCCTACTTGTTGGGATGAAGCTGGTGAGAGATATCATCTTGGGCTTGATCTTGTGCAAGAGATGATAGAAAAAGTATAATCCATCCAGAAACACATTAAGGATTCTCAATGTCGGCCAAAGAGTTATGCGGACAACCATTGAAGGGACTTGGAGTGTGGTGTTGGTGACAAAGTCTTTATTCCGATTTCACAATGGAAGAGAGTCATTAGGTTTGTGAATAAATGGAAGTTTACCCCTAGGTACATTGGCCCCTATGAAATCCTTGATCATGTTGGAGTAGTGGCCTATCATCTAGCACTTCCTCCAAATCTAGCAGTTGTTCATGAAGTCTTCCATGTATCCCTCATGAGGAAGTACACACCGAACCCTTAACATGTACTAAATCCACAGGTGGTACAACTGGAACATTACCTCTCTTATGAGGTGCAGCTGGTGGGGATATTGGGTCATAGAGGCAAGGTTCTACACAACAGGAATACCCACCTTGTTAAGGTGTTGTGGTGGAATAACAAATGTGAAGAAGCCAAGTGAGAACTGGAGCACTCTGTGAGAAAGAAGTACCCACACCTTTTCTCATCCGAGGGTATGAGATAAAATTTCGAGGAAGAAATTTCTTAAGGGGAGAAGAATGTAACGACCCTAACATTTTAATTATATTATTTTCTTATTTTGTGTGATATTTTATTTTGTACTCAACAAAACTATATCCTTTAATTAATGAAGTGGGTATAATTAAAATGAGATAGTTAGGTTTCGACCATTATATGATCGTTCATCAATATGACCGTTGGGAATTATAATATTAATGTTGTGTTTTTATAATTATGATTATCTTGGTTAATTAATACAGAAAGAAGATTGAATGACCTCATCCAGTAGACTTAGGCCATATGTAGCCCATCTTTCGGAGTTTGGGATGGAGGTAGCATCACTGGGCTTTGCTCTAGACCAATCCCAATCCAAACTTCAACATGTGAATCTTGAACGGAATCAATTAACGGTGAAGTACAAGCTGATAGAAATGACCACTCGGGTAATGTGGACCGAGACACCTCAAGATTCTAACACCATAGAACACTTTACACTTAGTTCATATGCTGGTGTTATAAGGGGCTGTGTAACGAGACCATAGCTGCTCTGTGGAATCATTTTATATAAATAAAATTTTGATTTCTTATTATGAAAAATTTGTGAATTTCAATTATCCGGATAAATATAGGATGTGTATTATAGATGAATTTAGGAAATATGTTTATTTTAAAATATTTTTGTATTTGTTAAATAATTAATAATGTGAAAAGAGTTTCAAAAAAATGGTCTTCAACAGTTGTGACCAGGGAGAAATTTAGAGTCTAATAAGATCAACATGGTTTTTAGTGAATAGTAACATATGAATAGTAACATACCCGAATGAATAGTAATGAATAGTAAATTTTCTGGAAAAATAGAAACTTCTCCCATGAATGTATAAATACAATTTAAACACCTTAAAAGTGAAAACAATGATTATAGTATATGTTTTGGTATTTTGGTATGTCATGAATATTTTATTTACATTTTTATAATTAATTTAATAATTTAAAATGGAAACATATTTTCATAAAATGTCATCATAAATTGTTATGTTATTGTGTTATGGTTATACGATAATTTTATGAAAAAATGATTATTTTTTTACGGTGTTACAAAATGAGTTATAGTTTTAAAGTTGTATTTTTAGAATATATAATGATTTTATTTAAAATTTAAATTAAAAATATTTAGAAAAATAATTTTATAAAATGGAGTTAATATTTTTATTCAGAGATTCGATATTATGTTAGGAAGAATTTTTGGTATTTTTCTGAAACAGTTGAATTTTCAGTGAATAGTAAAAATACAGTTTTGAGTTTCGGGTGTTTAATGACATCATTAATGATGTAATAGTGATGTAATATTTCGGGTCGAATTATTAATATTGATATATTCTATGAGGTGTCACATGTGGCCAATACCATGGGACAATACCATGTCCAAGTCCATGGTTTTTCAAATACCACCGATGAGGTTTCCCGTGGAAATTAATAAATTATTCCCTCAATTTTCCTATATATACCAAGCCATTTCCCTCATTAATTTCATTCAAAAATCCTCTTAAATGATGTTCAGGTCTCCATACCTCCCAATGAATCCTCCCAATGTGCCCTCAAGCCTTTCAAGGTCTCGAACATCATGCTTTTGAAGTTACTCTTCAAGGTTAGGGAACATATCAGCATCCTCTTTTATGTCATGACTTCATTTATGTCTTGTCTTATAGTTCAATTTTATTATTAGGGGGAATGTTATTCTATATCTTTACAACATTCCATTTCATTTCAAATTTAGGAGAGACCCTATCCGCTATCATAAATTTATTCTCTGAATTTTTATGTGATGCTCTTATGCTGCCGAATTTTCGTAAAAGAAATCGCACTTTCTCTTTCATTTCAAGTTTAATTTTCATGTGGTGTGTCATTAAAATGTCCACAACATGATCATATTTCTGTTTATTATGTCTCAATAATTCGTAATTTTTCATTTCTGGTTGGTATACCCTTGTCCCATCTCTTTTTTATTATATTCAAAAACCATGATATATAGTCGTTATGCTACAGAAATTTCGCCTCAAAATTTCTCTCTCTTTCTCTCTTGTTCTATTTATGTGAATACCCAGACCTATTTTGTTTCTTTATGTGTTCAAAAATATAACAAAAAATATACATTTAAATATGTATTTGACATACTTATAACACTTACTCCATTTCCATGGGTTATAAATGACATAATGACGTTTTTTAAACATTTAAAACGTGGCAATTTTGAAATGAAACCCATTTCTTTTACGCTCTTTGGGTTATTTATTAAATGTTTGATATTATTCTATGTGGATAAAAATAGAAATAATTACATATTGAGGGTGTTCCCTGATATCATTCTAATGCATTGGGCTCTAGAGATAACAAGTTTCACGATACCTTGGTGAATAACCTTGGAAAATGTTTTAGCACCTCGGGGATTATCCTTGGTGATATGTTCATGAATTTATAAATGACATGTTGTAGAAACATATTCAAGTTATGATTCATGTTCTTTTTATTATGATTTTAATATTCTTCCATTCCTCTTGCCTTTATGACTTTTATCATGTTCTTATTGCTATTTCTCAAGATCACATGTCAATTGTTTCACTTGTTTTCCTTGCTGAACATTCAGCTCACCCTTTCCTTTGGGGTATGTCACCAGGATATGAGATGTAATAATTGTACATAGGAATAACTTATGATGAAGCCTTACTAGTGGTTTAGAATAATTTTTTTGGTTTTTTACAATTATTATGTTCTTGATTTCCATGACACTAGACTGTAAAGATCCTCTATTTGTAAAATGTAATGAAAAGTTATATAATAAAAAGGAGGGATGCCATAATTGCTTTAAAAAAATTACATGAGACCACATTGATAGATGATATCTAATGAACATTAAAAATTAAAAAAAAAAATTTGAATTAAAAATACAAATAATATTATCTATCATGTGACCCTAAACCATTTTAAACCGGGGGAGATTAAAAAAGAAAAATATTAGACAACAGGTCCCAAGGATGGGAATAGTCATCATAAGAGGTCCTTAGACAATATAATAATGTAGTAAGGAATAAATATAATTTACCTTAACTCGTATCTTCAGTACACAAGGAATTAATACCTGTTGACGATTATCTTCCACTAATATCACATTTTCTTCACCTTCAAGACAAATTAACCACATACACTTTCTTCCAATTTACTCCAGCTTAGAGACCTCCAAGTATTGTTTCATGTCCATATTTTCTTCGTTAGATTTAAACTATAATTTGGTTCTAATGACCATGGTTTATTACCCTCATAAACAATATCCAAATTAAAAATCAGAAAACATTGATGTTAATAACACGGGCATCCTGGTAAAACATCATCATCTTCTGCCCTCTAGTTTCCGGCTCTAGTACATCCATTAAATCTTGACCACATAGTGAATAATATCTCAAATCTTCAGCTTTGTTAGTGTGGAAAACATTTACTGAACCAACGGATCTTCAAATGGGACTCCGAAAGGAGTTCCATTTGATAATCTTTTTATTGATTGCAGCACATGAACAAGAAAACGATCTCTACCATGACTCAAATTCAATAAACACCTGATCAATACAAATCTCCATATTACCATACTCCAGCTCATGATATAAAACTACTGATTCTGGGGACCTTCAATATAAAATAAAAATGTGAACTTCACTAAATCCCAAATCTCCAATATAAATAGTCATATCTTATAAACCACCAAAAACATTACAACTAAAACCTCCTTGAATGATACCCCAAATTTATAATATCTTATGGCCTCCTAGATCTGTAGCAAATGAGTTCCTGGGAACCAGTTTGAACTTCCCTATTCTTAGTAGCACAAATCTTAAGCCTTATAAATACTATGTCTTATTGATCTACTATACCATTCTTCATCTTCGATAAATCATATGAGAAACATTAACTTCTCCACAGAAAATTATCCTTTAATCAAAAATAAAAATCTTCCAAAAAGTATTTATCCGGACCAGGACTTGAATATGAAACCACGACAACAATCAAAGCCCTTGATCCACATATTAAAAGCATCAAACTATATATATTCAACATAACCCATCACACTCAACTTCAAACTTGGATGGAAGAAACAAAAAAAAAATTAAATGTGAAGATATATCAAATCGAGAAAATTATTTATTTGAACATCAACGAACAGGATATAGAAAAACCCCCAAACTCTTTGATTTATTTTTACTAGAAGTAAAATTAAAATATTTTACCAGTTTTCTATAACCATTAAATAGATTTGAACTACACCCCTTCTACCGTGTCCTATAAATTCTCATTGATATCGTTCTGGGAATCTCTATAGAATCCTCGAGAATCATATCTTTATTGATGAAGAAAATCATGGAGGTAATGCGGGTACTTTCTGCTTCATATTTACCCTTTAAGGTTGCCTTAGTCATGGTCATGGGAGTAGGAACACCACTAGGTGGGGCCGGTGAAGGCCAACACCAATGATGGACTTCAACTCTCTGTAACCCAATCGATCATTTTAGGGTTTGAGGGGATATCGAATTGGGGAGGATTTAGTGGAAATTATATGAGGCCTTAGATTTTTCATCGAGATTAAATTAATGATGATAAAAATAACTACATGTAATATATATATTTTAATATATATATAATTCATATTCATTAATTTTTTTAATTTGAAAATTTTTAGTTCGTATAATTTTTCAATTATTTATCGATAAATTTATTTTCTATATATTTATTTCATAATACATTATTATATTATTAAAATTATAAATCAATATATAAAAATGCGTTTTTTTCAAAAATATATGTATTACTAAAATGTAAATAATAAATATATATTAATTATTTACTAAAAGATTTATTATTATTGTATAATTTAGTGAAAAATATTTTTGTAATTTAAAAGTTTCATAAGAAACAATAATTAATATAGTATATTTATTTGTTTGTAAAAAAATTGTGTGTATTAATATGATAAAACAATATATTTTATGTTCAATAAGAAATGTGTTGGTATTGAGTGATTAATACCTACATATATAGTTGACGGTAAAAACAATTTTTGATAGCTAAAAATACCAATAAGACTTGATATATGTTGGAAATACTCATTTTTACCAACAGGTATGTAACATGTCATTTAAATTTTATTTGTATAATAATTTTTTATTATTTCACTTTAGTATTATAAGATTCATTAAATAAAAATATTAATAAGATATAATGGTGAGGATTCAATTTACTTAAGGGGGAATAATATAATATCTTGAAAAATGTACTTCTATTATTTATTTATATCTTTCCTTCCAATATCATTTTGTTATGTTTTACAACAGATCCAAATAGAATGAATTTTTTTCATGAGAACAGCATACATCATGAATAAAGTTTTATTAGTACAATAATGAACAAAAATCAGATATAAAAAATTAAAGAATAGTTTTTCATCGTAAAATAGTTTTTCTTTGTAAAAAATGTGTTTAATTGAGTCATATTTTAAAAATTTACTTTTAGAACCCAAATTGAACCTTTTAGAAATTATATAATTATTAAAATAAAATATGTTATTATGAATAATGATAATTTTAAAGAAATGGTATTATTTAAACACCCCTTTTTAAATATGAATGACAAAATAATTTTATTTTATTTTAAGTGTTAGAAATTTCACTATGCAATTGCACTATGAAGTTTCTATCAACAATTATTTTTAATAACTAAAGTTTATTATATTTAAATGTAAAATTACTCATTCTTAGAGAATAATTATGTTAAAATAAAAATCAATTTTTAATTTAAAATATTAAATATAATTTTAGGAGAATTTTTCGTATTTTTCTAAGAAGTTTTATATTTTTGATGAATAGTGAAATATAATGCATTTGATATAATTATTATACATTATATAATTTATTATTTTTTTGAATTCAAAAAATGGGATATACACGATTGCAATCCATATCATATTTAGAGTATAATAGGATCAGCTTATTTTTTATTGAATAATAACATGAATCTTTGGAATAGTAATGATACCCTTATGAATAGTAATATGACCAATTGAATAATAACATCACCATTAGAATTATAATTATAATTTAGGAATCATAAATTTTAATGGGGTGTAATTATATAACTATTTATTTAAATGAATGTTTTAGAAATTATTGGTTAAGTATTAGTATTTTTATAAAATAAAACATTTATTTACAAATTTATGATTAATATAATGAATTAAAATAAAATTACTTTTCCTAAAAAATAATAAAATAATTATAATTTTTATTATGATTATAAGATAATTTTATGAGACATTAGTTAATTTTTCAAAGTATTAAGAAAAAAATTTAATATTTTAGAACTGGTATTTTTCTTATAAATGATGATTTTCTGTAAAAATTAAATTTCTAATATTTATAAAATTAATTTCATACAATAGAGTTTATTTTATAATTCTACACAAAAAAAGTGGGTTGGGTGAATTTTTGGGATTCTTCTGAAATATTTGATTTGTTAGGGAATAATAAAAAATATTGTTTTGAGTTTTAATTACGTTTAATGAAATCGTAACTCTATAATAATTATTTAATGAGTAATATAAAATTCTGGTCGAATCTTTTATATTATAATAATTTAATAGGTGTCCCAAATAGAAAATTCAATGGGCAATCTCAAGGTTTTTCGAATACCACTACTGTGGTCTCCAAGGAAATTAAAAAAACTACCCCACTTTTTCAATTAATACCCGTCCATTTCTCCATTATCTATCATTACCAATTCATCCTCCACAAATCTCTATTTATTTTTCCTCTAATTTCGTCTTCAATCCCATATGGTCCTAATCACCGAGTTTAATGAGTCACTCTTAAAGGTAAAAAGTCACCAAACATCCCCTTTCCTTTCATGTTTCATTTTAGTGTGGTATGTATTTAATGTTTCCATACCTTTTAATTTTATAAATTTTATTTTAACCCTTCAGTTTATTAAGAGTCATTTATAAATGATATACACTCGTCCGATCTCTTTTTAATGTTTTATAAAACCACATTTCATACCCATTATGCAGTCATATTTTTACCTCATATTTCCTCTCTTGTTATTATGAAATTATTTTATAATATTTATGAGTACAAAATCCTCCATATTCCCTAAGGATGTTCATATACATGTAAAAATAATCAATTCTAATTTTGGCATTAAAATACATGACACCCTTCCTCATTTTCATTGGGTTTGAAAATAAAAATGTATCCTTTTTTACAAACATTCTAGGGCACCATTATTATGAAATGAAACCCATTTCTTTTATTCTCCACAGGTTATTTATGATATGTATTATTATTATTTATGATTAAATAATTAAAGAAGGAATATTAATGGAATTCCCAGTTATCACTCCAATTCATTGGGAAAATAACATAATCTCTAGAGATGACTTGTTTTACGATGCCCTGGTGAATAACCTACGTAATTATGATTTTTGACACCTTGGGGATGTTCCTTGGGGATATACTTTTTCATTTACAAATTTAATATTGTTGCAACATGTACCTATTATTATTTATTTTATTTCTTAAATTTTATACCTCATTTTCATGTGACCATTTCTATTTATATGCCTATTGCCACATTCTAAGTGTTTCTTTTTCTCCAACTTTGTTTTATCCTCACCCAATTCATTGATGTATATCCCCAGGTTATGAGATATTTTATTTTTACTTAGGATGAACCTCTTATGAAGCCTTTCATGTGTAATAGAATAAATTATGTATGTTTTCTTGTAATATGTAACTAATTTTCATGATATTAAACCTAAAATGTCTTCTGAATTACTAAAAAATCCATTTTGTTGTACAATGTAATGAAATAATTTGTTAATAAAAATATCGGATTCCATAGAGTATGAAATATATTAACATTACATATTAAATAAATGTTTATATATATAACATATGTTAAATAAATTTTTCATTATTACATTCTATGTAAAATGTAAGTGAAGAAGGAATTACATCGCTTCGTGAGGCGGTAGTCCAATGTACAAAAAAAATCTTATTGTAATTTAAATTACATGGAAATTTAGAATTTATATGTGATATTATAATTATATAATTATAATAATATCATCAATATAATATAAATTCTTAAAATATGACATTATATCCATCCTTTAATTGTTGTTATGGAAAACAAATTACATCAGTTAATGAGGTGGTAAATTTCTATACACACGATCGAAGATTTTGATTCCCATTTTATGTAATAGGAAATTGATAAAAGTAATTACCATTACATAATAAAATATACATATGTGGAACAAACTTATAATATTATATTATAATTATTTAATAATTTTTGTATTATTTAGATGAAGAAAAAAATAAAAATTCTTGTTTAATAATGACACCTCTTCATTGTGTATCTTCATTGGTTTTTTGGAAAAACCCTTAATAGGTTATCTAGATCAATAAAGTCTCTATAATGGTTTTATTGGAGTAAGAATGTGATTTTTTAAGGAATTTTCCAAAACAAATTCCATTGGAAGTGTGAGTAGTGGATGAGAAATAATGGCATTTTATAAGTTGGGAGTTAAAAAACATAGAATGATTGAAAAGCTTAAATTACATATTTTTTTAAATTATATACCCTTATAGGTTATAAGGTCAATATATTTCCAAAAAAAGGGTTTTGGACAACTTGATAGGTCACTTTAAACCTTATCATTTGTTGAACCCACAATTAAGAAGTGTATACCTCAAATGTGGTAATTATGTTTTACTTATATTACTATAAAAAATGGAAAAAATTATCCTTAACTTATTATATAATATATATTTTTATTATTCTAAATTTTGAATCAAATTTTCCAAATTCAATTCACAGATGTGGATAATTCCAATTGAAAATTATACCAGCGAACGAGACGAAAAAGAAGGTTTCAAAAGACAAAATTCTCATATGTATAGATGGATTTCAAAACAAAATTTAATAAGAATATTACTATAATGATATAAATTAGTTAAATTTTAATATATTTGAACTATTTTTGGTCTAAATAAAATTTTAAATATAAATTCACTTTGTAAATGATTTTAATGAATATGCAGTTTTAGATAAAAAAAGATTATTTATCGCTATTAAAAAAATAAAACATTTCTATAAAATAAAAATATCACCCTAAGATTATTTTGATATAATGAGTTCAAAATTAAATTTTAATTTTTCAGATACATTTTATAAATATAGTTAAATTTAATTTTAAAAACGATCACAAAGAGTGAATAAACTGTCTTTTAGAATAATATAGTTTTTAGAAAACATTTTTTTCAATTAAATGATTCTTATTTTATTTATAATAAATAGATAAAAGTATTTTTCATGATTTATTTAATAATATTGATACCCAAAAATTTAATAGTTATGTTATAGGGGTATACTATATTATAGTCCATTTATGCTTAGGGTTACATGTTCTGCAAGATGTCAAAGAGTTTAAATTTGATGAAATATATGTTATGGGTTATTTAAAATCAGTGTTTCATATTGAATATTCTATTGAATATAATTTGATTAATTTAAAATATAAGGGTTTTACAAATAATTTATGTTTAAGGTATAGTTCCCACTCTATGAACTATTTTTTAGTTTATATTGATTAACATCATTAAAAGAGGGTTATTATTTATATAAATGGTGGGAAATAACATGTACGTGAATTTTTATTGATGTGTGTGTGTTTATGTTAAAGTATTTTCATTAAAATGATTGATGTTTTTAAAACTATCCTATGATTTGAATGTCCTATGTGGAAACACATTTTCATGGTCTAATAGAGAACATTTTTTTCCCAATTTTTCACTCTTTCATTGTAAAGAGGGTTATCCCATGTATACTTATTGATGATTAGTAAATGTATAATTCAAACAGAACAATTGGTTCCATCCGTCTCTCATGGAATTAATGGAGAGTTTGGAAAGTGGATAAATACATGGTGAGAAGCCGAGTCTCTTTAATTTATATGAGTAAGTTGAAAATGTGAAAATACTTCCTTAAATTCATGGATATATAAAATTGTTAGAAGATACATTAATCCTTCCCTATAATTAAATTAAGGGGGGAAAATTCTCCCCATGAACACATTTTATATAAGGGGGAAACAAGTAAAATTACATTTAGTCTGAAATTGTATGGCTAATGAAACGAAATCCAAAATGGGATATTTATGTGATGTTAAGATGTGTGATGATTGAGTTTTATTTGTGGTAAACTAGGATAAAAAAAAGAAAATTAATTGATGTGTTTCAAGGAAGTGGTGGATTCCCACGTATTATGGGTAAATAAAAATTGTGCTGCTTCCTTTGAAAAAATGTGGAAAAGGAACAGTGATAGATGATTTTAGATCTTGTCCGTATATAAAAAGCATTACGAAAATCTATAATAATACCTCAAATTCTAACAATGTGTGGATATGTTAGAAGTGTGAGTTATAATCTATACTATTCTAGAAAATATTGTATATACTGATTTAAAAGGAATAAAATAGATTCAAAATGTGTTACAATCTAGCTAAAATGTTTATGAATCCATCATAGTGTGTTACTGCTAATCTCTTTTGAAAATAGTGTTGATGTACAATTTAATTAATTCTTTTGAAGGATAACATTAAAGTTAAAAATATTGAAAAAATGGATCTAATTTAAATAATATCCTTCAGTATATAATTAATTAAAATTACCTAAGAATATATCTATATGTGTTTGAAATTATTTCATTATTTCTTTAATTTATTAGAGTAGTTCTCTAGTTACTTGAATATTGTAACAAGGTCTAGATTTGATTAGAAGAAATTATGAGAAAAATTGAGTAATTTATGGAATTACTAAGACTTCTAGGTTAGTCATACAAATTTTGTGGTCCGTGTAAAACTATAATAATTTTCAATTATGACTTCAAAGCTATATTCAACATTGATATTTATTAAATTATTTTTATATGACAAACAGAATTTCATGTTGTGTGTATAACTCTGTCATGTCACACATATAACTTTAACTGAGTTGTGTTGGTTTTATGACATTTATAAGGGATGTATGATTTTTATCAATAGACATAATATATGCTTAATACATCAAAATATATTTTCGGACATTGATATTCCCATTTGACTCTACGAGTGAACCATAATAGTTAGCAAGTGACAAAAGGCATTGAGCTATTGTGTGTGAAATTTCTCTTTGTTTGCAATGTTAATCATAGAAAATTATCATAAATCATGAAAATTACAGAATTTTATATCTAAATAAGAAATTAAGTTTGGATGATTCGATATATATATATATATATATATATATATATATATTCATGTTCAAATAATCGTGATTCTTGGATATCCATGGGTCAAGCATGATTTTGTCGGTTATTGAATTGGATAAATGTTTAATAGAATACTATTAATTTTAATATAAATTCAAATGAAAATATTCTGAATTCAATTTATTTGTTCAAAAATTAAATTATTTTCATAATATTGTAGATATGGTTTTATTATGATTAAATATCACAAAAATATTTTTTATTCAATCATGTTTGAGTTAGAATAATATCCCTAAGCTGCTGAGAGGGAGACAAAGGTAGGATTTGTTTCAATGGATATTATTTACCTTTATATGAGAGTGTTTCCCTCAGAATTTGGGGATGACCTCCTTGATTGAAGGTTCAAATATTCCAATCGGTTTATAATCTGTTTGTTCATAGAACCGGAAACATCCAATGATTCCACATCCATTTGGACCTACTTTCCAAAGGTAGGCGCTCATTAGTTTGTGAACTAATGGGGCTTGGGAATTTGCATTGGTCGAGAGTATGGGAGGTCAGACTCATCACACATTTTTTAGGGGAATTATTTTATACTCCAGGACTCTCTTTATAGATTTAAGTTATGTTCGTGAATCCTTATTACATTACCAAGTATAAAATGATCTTTCCTTCAGATTTTGCAATCAATGATTAAATATGTAAGAAATTTAGAGAATATTTTATATGTATTTGATGTTCTTCATCGATAGAGAATAATCTGTATTTATTAGAGATTCTTGGTCAATGGTATCCTTCGACACATTTATATAGAAGTCTCTTGGTCATTATGATGACCATACTGGTTTTAAAGCCACTCAGTGGGGAACTTGAAGTTTATTGTCATTCAGAAGGACATGGATTATTTCAGAGTTGGGATCGAACCCACAGATGGGCAACCTACATATCCTTTGTTTAGAAAAGGAATCAGAACACATGTAGTTCGAGTAAGGGAGTATGATGTTTATGATTGATTGCTCAAATAAGGATGTCATAATTACTTTTACACTCTAAGCTCACGTGAGTCATGCTCGGTGTGAGAAACAAGAGGTATTGGTAAAAATCAGACAGTTGTGCCATGAAAGATGCAATCATAAGAAATAATGTGGGACTTATGTATGTATGACTGCCCAGATAAATGAAGATTAGGATTTACTTCAGGGATGAAATCTAGGAAAAGGGTCCATAAAGGTATATGTGCTTCATGGAGATTTCGAATACTCTAATTTGGGGCTTACTCCTGAAGAAGATGCACAAATTAGGAGAGGACTTATGATTGGGTTTTAATCCTAAGAAGGAATCCCGAATCAAAGGTAAATTAGAACTAGTTACGAGAAATTAAGACTGGGTCTTACTCCAGAAAAGGAGGCCCAGGTTAAGAGACATGAAAAATTAAGGGACTTGGGGCTTACTCCTGAAGAGTATTCCCATATTTATGACTGGGGGTTACTCTTGAAAAGGATTCCCAAATTAATGGGGACATGGACTGGGGATTACTCCTGAAAAGAAGTCCCAGGTTAATGAGGAAATGGAGCTTACTCTTAAGGAGGATACCCAAATTTGAGACTGGGGCTTAATCATGAAAAGGATGACCAAATTAATGATTATGACTGAGGATTATTCATGAAAAGGAGGCCTAGGTTAATCAGTTCTCTCATCTTAAATGATGAGGATAAATGAATGAAAACTCAATCTTTAGTGACATAAAGATGTGTAAATCACAAGGTTTTGAGAGATATTCCACAGAATTCCTTTCAGATAAGGAAATAAAATCAAGAAACCATGGCATTAATGGATTTGAAGAGTGTCTTGAAGACTGAATCTTTAATAGGATAGGTGGAATGGCTTAATAGGGGTGAAATGGGCAAGAAGGGCACCCAAAAAGGCCGGGGTGCGCAAGTCCTGGCAGGCGCGCAGGTACTGCATGGGCGCGCAAGTTCGGTCGCGCGGGTATACCTGCGCAACACATGTGTACTTGCACGACGGTTAACCAGCAGGGTAATACTTGAGAGACTCTTGGTTAAATCATTTTATAATCATCTAGAGGTTCTTCCAGAAGAGTGGTGTGCATGTTCTATTGGAGGAGTTAGGCGGCGCACAACTGTGGTCATTTCCCTTAAGTTTTGGCCACTCAGGCGCGCAAGTGTTGATGAGTTTCAACACTTAGGCCTTCCTCCCTCTCTTTAGAACTTCCATTATAGGTAGGAATTTACCTTATAAGTGTTTCAGAAACGTTTAGAAGAGACTAGGGCGTCGAGAGCTCAAATATGAGTTTCTGAAGAAAAAAAATTCTCTCGAATGGGGGGCCCACAGGGTCTATTTATAGGCTAAAGAAGACCCGGGAGGTTATCCTTTAGGGTTTTCAAGTCACTTGTGCGACCATTTGGCATCACGCAAGTGGACTTGCGTGACAATGATGGATCTTGCACGTCACAAGTGCTTTTGATGCCTTGTTCATGCCTTTGTCGATTTTTGATGTTTTCTTCAAAGGATGAATCAATTTGTGGTAAGTCATATTCCTTTCCATTCGTTTAGACAATGTGATGAAAAGGAACATCAACAAAAGTCCCCCCTCAGAGTTAAATCCAAAAGAAATGAGGAGTTGACTCTGAGGAAAATGATAATAAAAAGGAAATTGGGGCGTGCAAATGAGCTTCGGGTGCACAAGGTTTGGCGCGCAGGGTATGGCCTTTGGTCATGCAGGGTATGGTGTGCAGGGTTACGTCCTTGTCTATAAATAGAGGGCCTCACTTCCATACAAGAATATAGATTTGAAACTCTCAAGCTCTCACCGCGCAAGTTGTATTTTCCGCGCAAGTTTCTCTGTTTCCTTCTATTTCCTTGATGTCACACTACTGTCATGGTTTCTGGACCTGCATGGTGATACTTGCGCGCCATATACATGCACAGAACATCCATACTTTCACGTCAAGTTTAGACTTGCGCGCCTTAATGCCTTAGCCATTTTTCTGAATTCTTTCACAAATTTTATGAAAAATAAACCCATTTAAGATTTAGTTTATTCAACTTTTGTGTAGATTCAATGGCTCTCAGGAGAATTGGAACGGCTGATGAACTGGATAGTAAGCAGATTGATGACATTATGAACATTGTTGGACATGATTACTATGATATCTGTGACAAAACTCTCCCATATTTGGCTATGTACTTGAAGAAATATCATCTTAATTTCCCACAGAGAATCTACCTATCCTTGTATGGTCATGGTCATCTACAAGGAGTCAATGTTCCAAATGCAAAGAACTATATGCCTGAAATGCAGCTACACTGCTACTCCTCTATTTCGGTTATGTTGTGCATTAAGAGCAATAAGATTGGCATGAAATTTCAAACTTTTCCTGCATGCCACTTCCTTGCAGATATGAAAATGGAAAACCCATGGGCTGAAGTGTTTTCTGCTGCCGGTTGGTGGAGAGAAGATAAAAATGGTATTAGGGAAATATCTGAAAAGAGTACTCTCTACAAATGTATATTTTTTTCCAATGCTCCATTCTCAAATCCATGTAACCATCTTCCATGTCTCTTGGACAGAAACAGAGTCACTGTTTGATAAGAAGAAAATTTTCTCAAACCACACTCAAGAATATCCTTTTACAATTGTTCCAAGAAGAGCTGGTATCACTGCATCTCTTATTGTATCCAATTAAATGAATGAATTCTAGGCGGTTGCTGATGAAGCTCGGGATTCCTTAAATCAAATGAAGAGTTCTGTTGAAAGCTTCTTGTAATTCTTGAAAAAGAGAAGAGACTCTAGTCTGTGGATGTCCTTCTATCTCTTATGTATCAATGAAAAACACTTTGATCTTCAATCATTTGTGCACCTATTTTCCTACTACCTGCTTTAAATTTTACCAAATCCAATGGGCCTAGTAAGCATAGTTTAATTTTTACTAGGATTATTGTAAATAACGCTACAAAATTTTCATCTTTTAATTGCTCAATATTAACTAAATCATACAAAATGTATGTTTAGTGAGCTGGAAATTGACTTTTATTCAGATTTCCTTTGTCTTTTGTGGTAAGTTTAAAGTCATGCATGTCAGACATAAGGAGGCTAATGTTTAAGGTCGAAATAGCTTTGACCGAATGAATTATAATTGACTCAATTCTTTGACAATTCATCTGATAACATATTACCATACTCAAGTATGCGGGAAAAAATGTAAACTATGTCTTAAGAATTTTTGAATCTGAGGAATGATATAAAAAAGAGCTAAAAGGCATCAAAAGAAGTAGTTTCCAAGAATAAAGTTAATATTATTTAAAAAACCCATTAGGGGGTTGAATTATGCAGGGCCACCTATGGTCATTGGCTACATAGTCAAATAAATAGCATCATTTGGCTAACAAGTGTGTTATATAGACTATTTATGCAAGACTGCTTAAGGGCACGTGCTGCTAGTCAGGCAAAAGAACTCTCAGAAATTTACCTTTCTACTGGTAAAATCTTGTGAAAGTTTATGGAGATTCAAATTTTCCAATGTATAGAGTTTTCTGTATGGAAATAGGTACTTGAATATGGAGAAGATATTTCCGAAAAAGATTATCAAAGAACTAGATGGATATCACTTCTACAAAGGTCTGACCCAAACATAGGGAAGGATAATATAAACCATAGACTTGAATACTTTCAGATCATGAAAAAGGATATGGGACAAATATGTTAAGTATGGATATTTTTGTGGATCCCTACATACTGTCATTTAAAACCAATAAGGAAAAAAGAGGATTTCTTCCCAAGAATGAAGTTACCATTATTTAACAAACCCGTTAGGGGGGTTGAATTATGCAGGGCCACCTAAGGGCGTTGGCTGCATAGTCAAATAATAGTATCTTTTGGTTGACATGTCTATTATGTAGACTGTTTATGCATAGTTAGGGAAAATAACTCTCATGAATTTGACATTTTTGTGACTAAAAATCAAGAAAAGGGTTATGAAGATCTGAAAATATTTAAGGTTAGGATTAGGACACATAAAGATGGGTAGTGTTCAATATATACAGAGATACACAGATCAATGCTAACCATAATCCTATTGTGGATGGGTCCTGACTGGAAATGTTGGACTTCACTATGTATCCCATATGGATGGTAATCAAGCCATAAGTAGTTCTTAAAATAAATTTTAACATCGTGTGGGAAAAATGGATTAGAGATCTTAGTTTAGGGTCATAGAGCTTGGACCATTATAAGAAATACACAGTGCGTGTTTTAATGGGGATTTTTTGGCCAAGGGACTGAAAGTGGAATTTGGGGTTAGGCCCAAAAGACATGGGGCTGGATTCGAGGGACACTCGAATGTTCCTACGTATCCCATAAGGATGGGAATCAGGCCCACGTAGTTCTAGAAATACCCTATGTACAAATTTGGTTTGTACATGTGAAGGGTGAAAGGGGACTTCAGTACAATGATGGTTTAACACAAGATAAATGGTTTGGGAATTTCCATGTATGCACGTAGTCTTTGAAATGAAACATGATTGAAAAATCAATGCAAATAATGGTTCTCTCTGAGTTGAGGGTATCAAAGAATATTGTAGTTTATTGTCATACTAGGCAAAAGTGTTGTATAGTTTAAAGTCGTATAACAATGAATAAAGTGAACCAATGTAAAGATATTGATTCTAGGGGCGGTTTCACGAATCAACATCATATGAGATGGAGGAGAACTGATGTGAAGAGATTGGTTTTGGGCTTGAACCTTGGGAGGTTGCCTACGTACCCAGCCTGGAAGGCAAGGATCAAAGTCCTCATAGTTCAATTGAAGAATGAATTTGTGATCAATTTGTTTTTGGGGACAACGACCTAAAAAATGATGTTGGGACTTACACATGGTTAGCGGCCCACAGAGGGTGTTATGGTTGAATATTACTCTAAGCTCACGTGAGTCATACTCGGTGTGAGAAACAAGAGGTAGAAACAAAATTAACGATACATAGTTTAACATCATGTAGGATGTATGAATGGACTATGCAGTTTAAAGTCTTGCAGTTAGGAAAATTGGTGCTGCACAGTTTAATGTCATGTAGCAGGGACAAAGTATAGTTTAATGTCATGTAGGACATATCAAAGGACATTCTATACAGTTTAGCGTCATGTAGTTAGGACGATGGGGACAATATTGTTTAAGGTTATGCTGGACGAAAGGGGGACTGTGCAGTTTAATGTCATGCAGTGAGGAAAAAAGAGTACACCACTTAACATCATGTTGGACGAATTAGGGAACATTGTCCATAGTTTAATGTCAAGTTGGATGAAAAAGGTATGATACAGTTTAGCATAATGTTGTAAAAAAGTTCGAGTAGTTTAAGGTCATATTCATGGACCGTGGATGGTGTAGTTTAATGTCATGCTGAACGTAAGGGACTTCTGTACAGTATAGTTTCATGAAGTTAGGACGTCACATTTTAACGTCATGTGATATGAAAGGAATACAAATAGTTTAATGTCATATGTATGGACTGTTTCTATATAGTTTAACATCATATAGAAAGGACGATGAAGGGGACACAGTTTAATGTCATGTTGGACGTATGTGCAAATAGTTTAGGGTCATATGCATGGACGGTTGATGATGATGCAGTTTAATGTCTTGCTGGATGGTGGTGCAGTTTACGGTCATACCGGACCATTTAGGGAACTTTTTCACAATGTAATGTCGTGTGGGATGAAAGTACAAATAGTTTAAGGTCATATGTATGGACCATTGATGATGAAGTTTAACGTCTTGCTGGACAGTGGTGCAATTTAAGGTCATACCGGAACTTCTAGGGAACGTTTTCACAATTTAACGTCATGTTGGACGAAAGTACAAATAGTTTAAGGTCATATGTATGGACCATGGATGGTGAAGTTTAACGTCTTGTTGGATGGTGGTGTATTTTAAGGTCATACCAGACCATTTAGAATATATTTTGTTTTTATATAAAATACTTCTTCAAAAATCTGGCCTTTGTTGGAGTAGTGATGAATTCTCCATCCATCGAGATTAATGAATAAGATCCATTGAAGTAGACCCTATGTATTGAATAATGTTCTTCCCATCATGGCTCAATCTTGGGAGGTTTCTTTCCTGGTATCATTGGTGTTCTGATAACTAATACCAATTCTCCCTGAGTGAATGAACGAAGACGAACATTTTTGTTAAATGCTTGTTCTATTTGATTCTGATAGACTTCCAATTGGTGCAAAGTGTAGAATATTTTCTCATCTAACTGTTCCAATTCATTCAATAGCTTTTGAGATTGTTCATCTATTGATGATTGATCACAAATGGAAACTCTGAGTGAGGTTAGTTGAACTTCAATTGGAAAAGACTTCTTCTATCCCATATACCAATGAATATGGAGTTGTCCAGGTTGCAGTGCGGGTGGTAGTCCAATAAGCCCGTAAAGCATGAAAGAGTTTATCAGGCCATGATTTCATATCTTTATCCACCATATTTTGCAATATATTTGACAGAGTCTTGTTGAAAGCTTATATCTGGTGATTGGCCGCTACATGATACTGAGATGAATGGTTGGATTTGATGTTGTATTCTTGATACAACTTCTTTACCTCGGATGAATAGAAGTTGGTGCCATTGTCCGTCAATACGGTATGAGGGAAACCAAATATGGTAAGGATGTTAGACTTGATGAAGCTAAAAACGCATTTAGAACTGACATCCTTGAGAGGTATTGCCTCTGCCCATTTGGAAAAGAAGTCAGTAGCAGTAATAATGTACTTAAAATCCTTGGTCGTACCCTAAGGGTAAGGTCCCACCACATCCATTCCCCATGTGGAAAAAGTCCATGAGCATTTAGCTGTATAAAGCAACTCTAGAGGTTGATGAATGAAGTTGTAATGTACTTGTCTGGAATGACACTTCACTGTGAAATCGACACAATCTTGTATCATTGAAGTCCAAAAGAATCCAAGCCTTCGAATCTGATCAGACAGTCTATGTCCAGACTAGTGGGGACCACAGAATCCTGCATGCACTTCTTCCATGACATCCATTGTGCCTTCACCATCAATTCATCTGAAGATAACTCCATAAAAACCATGTTGTAGAGAATTTTGTCTAGGTGATCTGGGCTATCATAAAGAGTAAAAATGACCACACGTCGCCGGATTTGTTCTTTCTCGACTCTATCACGTGGAAGTGTTCCATTTTGAAGGTATTCCCTAATAGGTGACATCCATCCTATAGTATGACCATACGGTTCAGGAATGAGACTAATTTCATTAATTTCCTCTGTTCTGATTCGAACATAAGGTGAAATTGCACGATGGTGGGAAATACTGATGGTTGTCTCGTCCCGATTTGGATCTTCCAGAGCTGTGGCTATATTAGCCAGTGCATCAACATGAGCATTTTGTGATCTTGGGACATGAGAAAATGTCGGTTCCGAAGGGAATTCCACCATTAAATCTCTGACGTAATCATACAAAGGGTTTAGTTCTTCTTTTCTGATGGCATAATCCCCATTGACTTGTTTGATTACCAGGTCTGAATCACCTTTCACCTTTAAGTGATTCACTTGTGTTTGAAGCGCTAATTCCAAGCCTATGATGAGAGCTTGGTATTCAGCTTCATTATTGGTACCACCTTCCCACAATAAGAAGGAATAAGGTAACACTTCCTTTTATAGATAAATGAGCACAATTCCTAAGACAACTTTGTTGAATTTAGGATTTTCCATTTTCCTCCCTGTTGAACTTCTGGAAGCACCATCAAAATACAGTTCCCATGATTGAGGACTTTCTTGAATAGAAAAGACTTCCTCATCAGGGAGTTCAATATCTGAAGATGTGTCTTCCACTGAAGGGTGTTCAACCAGGAAATCAGCTAGTGCTTGGCCCATTCTCTCCTTTTAAGACACATACTGAATGTCGAATTGCTACAAAATAACTGCCATCTTTTCCAGACATCCTGTAAGCATTGGAAAACTAAGGATGAATTTCAGCTGGTTATTGCGAGATACCAATTGGACCTCGTGATGTTACAGGTAGTGTCTCAACTTATGAACTGCAAAGATTAATTCCAGTCATCACTTCTCAATACTTGAATACCGGGTTTCTGCTTCAAGAATAGTTTGACTAAGATAGTAGAGGTTTTTTTCATTCCTAGCATCATTTTTTTGAGCAATAAAGGAACCCAATGATCACTCTAGAGCTGTCATGTAGAGGATAAGTGGTCTTCCTTCAACAGGTGGCTTGAGTACCAGTGGACTCATGAGGTATTTCTTGAGAATATCTAATGCTTCCTAACATTCTTAAGTCCACTGGTAAGTGACTCCCTTATTCATCAATTTGGTGAAGGGTAAACTTTTGCCTGCCAAATTGGCGATGAAACGCCGAATATAGGATAATTTTTCTTAAAGTCCTCTTAATTCTTTCAAATTTTAAGGAGGTGACATTCCAAGGATTGACATGGTCTTCTCAGGATCGACTTCAATACCATGATGGCGTACAACAAAGCCAACAAATTTTCCTATGGTTACCCCTAAAGAACATTTTAAGGGGTTCATCTTCGAATTATGTTGTCGAAGCTTGCGGAATCTGACTTCCAAATCAGCCAAGTGATTAGAATGATGTATGGATTTAACCACCAACTAGTCTACATAGTATTCAATAAAATTTACTAAGAAGGGTTTGAAGATATGATGCATGGAACGCTGATATGTTCCACCTGTATTCTTTAAGACAAAGGGCATTACCCAGTAGAAAAACAAACCCTGAGGGGCTCTGAAGGCTATGGATTCCTCGTCTTCTGGGGCCATTCGGATCTGATTATATCTGGAATATCCATCCATGAAGGAAAGTTCTTCTAGATAGCTGTTGCATCAATTAAAAGTTCTGTAATCAGAACTGGGAAATCATCCTTAGGACAATGCCGATTAAGATCTCTGAAATCGATGAAAAATCTAATTTGTCAGTTCTTCTTCTTTACAGGGACAATATTATACAACCAATTGGGATACTGAACTTCTATGAAAAAGTTAGATTTGATATGATTATCCACTTTAGCTTCAATTTTGGAAGCATAAGTTGGGTGTGTTCTTCTCGGGACTTGCTTAAATTCTCGATGTTCTTCTAGTAAACCCAAATGATTAGTATCAACATCAGGATCAATCCCGGGAATTTCTATATAGTTCCAAACAAATATATCTCTATTTTTCTTTAGAAAAGAAATATACATATCTTTCTCTTCAAGAGTCATGGCTGCACTGATTAAAGTGGGGTGTGGATCTTCTTTTGTACCCAGATTTATTTCTCTGAGTTCATCCACTATGGTAGAGATACCCTCTTCAAATTCCGGAGGAGAATCTCTGAGATCTTCCTCTTCTTCTTCATCACGTGTTATATCTTCCATTTCTACTTACATAGTAGATGATAAAGAATATTTTTCATGATAGGAGGAGATGTCAAAATTTTTACATCTTGAAGAAGAAGCTTCCATTTCCGACGTGATTGATGGTGAAGGGTCTTCTTTGGGTAATAAAGAGGAGACGATGGATTGAAAATCGACATCATTGTTCACCTCTGATGTTTCTATAACTTCTTCTGGCCTAATTTGAAAAGTAAAAACATGTGGGATTTCAGCAGATGAAATGAATACGTCACCATTTGTGGTTTCATCACTGCTTGGTGGGTTACCAATTTCACCCATGTTGTCTGGATCGATTATCGTAATTGAAATTATGGATCTTTCCATAAGAGTATTTTGATTTGGTTCTATCTTGTCAATTTGACTAATATGAAACACATAATCTGTACTTACATGTGTAAATGGATTTACTGAAATCTTCTCCAAACCATATGGAGCATTAACTTTGGTAATCTCCTTTGTTGTGGATTTCTCCTTTCCCGTCATGTGATATAATTCAGCCTCAATTTATTGAGACTCACATGTCTTGAATGGGTCCTTATCACCATACAATGTCCCAACTTGACCATCGAAATAATATTTGAGACATTGATGGTATGACGAAGGGATAGCCGCATGCTGATGTAGCCAGGGTCTTCCAAGCAAGATGTTAAAAGCATAGTCCTGATCAACTACCATGAAATATGAATTGGATACTAGATCTCCAAACAGAGTTCTGAGTGTAAATTCTCCCAATGGTTCTTGTTCATTTTTATCATATCCTTGTAACATCATGGTAGAGGGAGATAAATCATATTCTGTAAGGCCCAATTGACGAAGTGTACGAATGGGCGTGAGGTTGACTCCTGAACCATTGTCAATGAAATCTCTTCGGACGTCTACGCTATTGAACATGCCAGATAAGTACAAAGGTCTAATATGCCCATGAACAACATCATCTTCATCTTCATCAGTAAAAGATATTATTGAATGGAATTCTGTATGATTATTCTCTATGTGATAGACTTCAGCTGCATCAATTTCAGTTTCAAACTCCTGAGGACTTGACAAAGCCTCGATGAGTGCTTCCCGAAGAACTTTTGAAAGATTCAAAGCATCCATAATTGATAACTTGCCTGGTACTTGGGCCAAGTGTTTCAATACATCATACTTTTGATCCAGAGGTATGTGTTTCCCAACAGGAATATGTGGTTTAGAAGGTACCTTGGAAGCAGATGTTTTGGAAGTTGATGCATCTTGTATTGGGATAGGAGTTGGCAATATCCCTAGTTCATGAAGATTAGACTGATTAGATCCATTTACTTTCTTAGAGGAAGAAGATGAAACCTTAAACCGGTCTTCCAAAATAACTATGTCAGGATATAATTTTCTCTTGGTAGAAGAACTCGCTAGTTCTTGCTGAGCTCGCTGAAGGGCTCTACCATGAGTTTCTACTGCGTACACAGTTCTATAAGGGGTAGAATTAGAATAGTGTCTTTTGAAAGATTCACTTCTTCCCCTGTATCCTGAGCCTCTGGAACTTTCTCTGATTCCCTTGTTTGATATAGGGAAGTCAGGCTCATCGAAATCGAAACTGTGACTGGTATATGGATCTGTTAATTGAATAATATTAACAGAACCGAAGATTAACTCTTCATCTAATGAAGAATCTCCCTGATTAGCCTTTTTAGTTTGTGCCATTTGGTTGGGTGGTGCCCGTGGCTTTGAAGTAGATGACATGAAGTCTTCCAGAGTCAAAGACAACTTAGGCTTTGACACATACTCATCTTCTTCTGATTATTTTTCTTTCTTTGAATCAGGCCGTTTCTTTGAGAACTTTCCCTCTGATGAAGAGGGTTTTGCCGCAACATTCATGGTAGAAGACAAAATCGGTTTCTTTAATTGTGTTCGAAAAATAGCATGAGTTCTGTTTATTGTCTTTCTGACCATCCAATCATCATACTTCTATGCATTTTTTCTTTTGACTTCTTGCCATTCGCCTTCCTCCTCTGGAACTGTAGCAGTGACACATGCTACGTGGGCTGAAGAGCCTTTCAGTTTGACTTCTCCCAATTCGACCATATTTTGTAGGAGGTCTTTGAAGACAAAACACTCTAGGATGGGATTCCCCAAAATTTGATGAAAGGGTCAATAATTGGGACGATCTTCAACTCCTTCTTTGTTTGGCCTCTTGGGCATTGGCAGCTGAACCAAATTATTCTCTAGTACTGAAATGAAGTAACCGGGAAATTTTTCATTTCAGAAAGAGTATTTTTTTCTCTTCAGATCCTCAAATAGTTTTCATCTTTGATCTCTTTGACCATCTGGAAAAAACAGTCTTTGTTGTTGGCACTCAGGGGGTGGAGCCCTTTGAGAAGATGAAGGTTTTTGAAGTAGAAACAGGTACATTTACTTGTTTAAGAATAATTGTAGCAATTTATGCTTTACCCATTCTCCTTCTTAGAGTTGATGGAATTACACGAGATTTAGCCTTAGCCTATATAAGGGAATCATCAATCTGTTGAGCGATTGAGGTAAGGTCTCGAAACCCTCATGTGTATTTCACAGGGATCAATGGAGTGCGTAACTCATCACACAAATTTTCCAAAAAGACTGGCAACAATTCTTCTTGAGGGAGTGCTAATCATAGGGAATATGTTAATCCCTTCCAGCAAGCAATGAAATCTGAGACCCTTTCATTCTCCCTTTGCTTACAGTTTGTAAGATCGAAAACTGTTGTCTTTGGAAAAGTTGAGCTGAACTGAAGAAGGAATTTTTGAAGGATATCCTCCCATCCGGTAATTGACCAGGATTGTAAACTTGTATACCAGACAAAGGCTGGTCCTTGCACGGTCCGTATGAAGGATCTGAGTTTTACTGCTTCTTGCTGCTCCGGAGGTCCCATCATAGGATCACAACAAGACACGTAATGCGTCAAATGATGTTCAGGGTCTCCTGATCCATTGAGAATAGGGAATATAGGGTTTCCAAAACTGGATGGAGGAGAGATTGAATCTACCCATTCAGGGTAAACATTATTTTCTAGTTGAACCTGTGCATGTTTCTTTTCCATAGTTTCTAACCGAGATGTTAATGACTCAATGGTATTTATTATCGTTTGAGAAACATCCAGTTGAACTTGGACTTGGATAGGTGAAATTACTGGAGCTTGGATAGATGTGGTGGTTGGTGCTGCAACTGATGGTAGCACTGCCAACTGTTGTTGCACTTGACTCGTAGGATTCGACCTGTGAGGGTGTACTAATAGAGGAAAATATTCTTGATCCTTCTTAGTAGCTGCAAAAAATTCCCTTGGCTGACTGACTCCAGCACACTCACGAACAAGACTACCCTGAAGTAGTTCTGCATTCAACCTCCTTAATTCCTTTATTTCTTCCTCCTGGTGTGCAAACCATTTCTCTAATGAGAGAGATTGGACTTCTCCGGAGGGAGGATATGTAACCTGATTCGTTCCCCTCCCTTTTTTGGATCCTTTTCGGAGAGGGGGAAGTGGATTACTCGAAGGATTGCCTAGGATCTGAGTAATCCTTTGATTTCATGTACGCACAACTTCTTCATTTGTGTTGGTGCGTACATCTTCTTGAGAAGGAACCTCTTCATCTGAGTCCTCTATGTAGCCTCATCCGGTGGATCCACAACAACGACATTGATGACATTGATTGATGCATAACGCATCTCATCCCTTCGATCATCATTTCTGTGATATTTTCTTCTTCTATGTATTTTATAAGACATTGAATTTTGTTGTTTCGATCCCTCAAGAACTTCTTGACGTACCGTTATTTGGAGGGAATCTCCTGATAATTTGGCTCTTCGTTCCTCTTGAGGATTCTTCCCCAATCGAGAAAAGAACGAATTTCTCTGAGGAGGGGATTGATGATTTGAAAAAGTCCACAGTCCTATGGACTGGGGCTATTCTTGTTGTTCCCGCTCAATTCATTGAATCCTATTTTTTGATTCTGAGGGTTGGTTTAAAAGAGTCCCCATTCTGGAAAGCTGGGGTGGCTCTTGACATGATATGTCTAAGACTTTCATAAAATCTCTCCTGATCTTGCGATCCTTAGTCCATAAATTAGCTGGATGCATTAACCTGTATCCAGTTTTATCACCTGGTTCAAAAGGCCATTGGATGATTTCCGACACTTTTGTCACGTGATGATGTGCTTGGTCCATACGAGAGGCATGTTCAATATTCTCGTTTGCTTGATGTAGGAGTAATTCAATAACTTGTTCTCTGTATGCTTGATTTTGAGAGGAACTAGTTGAAGACTGTTCTTGGGAAAGATTTTGATTACAAACAAAGCCCATTGACTGTGGCCAGCCATGGGAAATAACATTGCATGAGACTATCTTTGGCAGGAATTGCTGACTGGAGAGCACCGGGAAATGTAGTTATCCATGAACACCTCATCCTATGACATGAATACCAGATGGGGAATTGGAAATTAACTGACGCAATCTTCTTAGTGGGCCAAGGTATGAACGTTGAAGGGCTCTCTTCTACTTTTCAGCCTTCAGATATCAAGAGACTGATAGAGATGCCAAATCAATCTGACGTTGTAACCCTTCTATTAACTTAAGACAATTTTCATATTCATCATAATAAAATACTTTCTTCTTCAACTGACAATGATTTTTCCATTTGTTGAGAGGAATATCATGAATTCCATCTTCTGTCAACATCTTTGGAATGTCATACTGAGAGTCAGCTAGAGGCCAAAACATGACTGGTACATCACCTATTTCTAGTTGTTTTCTCATGTTCATCATTTCCTCTTTATCATTCAATGAAGATTCTTCTACCCTATTTGACCAGAGTTGGTGTTTCCTTGTTGCTTCATCGGATTCAACAAGATTGGTAGTGAAATCATTGATCAAACTAGAAGATGCATGACTTAGGGGTGGTTTGGAGAATGACCTTCACCCTGGGCTATCTTCTGATTGAGAAAGTATTTCACCAACTAATGATGAAGCATCAGACATGACTGGTTTTGCATTTTCAAGTTCCTTAAGATAAGAGGGCTTTCTCGGCACTACATTTTCGACTATATCATTTTTCGGGAAATGTGCATCACTACTACGAAGAGGACTTTCACAACAAAATTCACCATTATGGGGAGGACCACCATAATGATTTACAACAAAAGATGAGATCTCTCGCTCCTTGGTCCTTTGACCACACAGATGGTTCTTGTGGCTCTCATCTAAAGATGAAACTTTGAGATCGACTGAATTGTCATGAAGCAAGCCTCCATGAGGAAGTGTCTGTTGATGAACTTCAGAATTAATGTTCCCACTATTCAGAAATGAGGGAGTTTAATCTTGAATTCCAACAGATAACTGTATGAGGGCTTCAAGAACTCCAGCATCAATCAAGGAATTGTTACAGATTGGATCTTGATCTCCTAACTGTGGTGGGTGGGTCTTTTTCTTATATGCCTTCTTACTCTCTTTGGAAACCACTTGTTGACCAAAGTGGCTGCTTTGAGTAGATTTATGTGCCTATTCAGGAAATATGGCTAGGTTAGGCTGACAATCTAGACTCAAATCAGGTGTATGTGCCTGACTTGGTTGTCCTTATGATATCAAGGAGTCTTCCCCACAACCCTCTTGGACTGGAACAGATGTGTGTGTCTGTTCCGGAGTGAATTGTTGATGTGTCACTCCACTGGTAGGGATATATTTATGTGTATTTCCCTGAGATGCTACTGATGCTGTTATAATATCCTGGAAAGCATCCAAAATATGAGCAAGGATATTCTTCTTCCCTTTCACCATTTATAGAATATGCTTGGTGACTTCAGCTGTCGGAACGGGGATATACATCCATTCTGTGATTTGAGTAGGTGTATGTGCCTGCTCCTGTCCTCTTTTTCCTGTCAGTGAATCATGATAGTACTCAAGTGTGGGGGAAGAGAGTTGAGTCTGCCTCCTGTTTGTTTCTGGAGCTTTCCGACTGACTTCTCTGTGTGCTACCAAGCGAGACTGTTGGTAGGCTTGATTAATATTAGCAGGTGTATGTGCCTGCTGATTGCACTTCGCCGAACGTGGTTGACGAGCTCCATCATCTGTAGTCAGATGAGCCTGCTGACTAGCTAATGATGTATAAAGAGGTGTATGTTCCTGCCTATAGTACTCTGCCGAAATTTCCTTGTGAGATTGGCGTGATGCTGCCAGAAGAGTCAGATGGACAGTGGAATTAAAATAGGAAAGTGTGTGTGCCTGCTCGTTGCGTTCCACCAAGATAGGTTGGTGGACTTCATTGGAGATGGAAGAGATGATAACCTGCTCAATTTTTACTGGATTCTGCCTCTGGCGGTTCGTCTTGCCTTCTCGAGTTCGAGGAACCTGAGCCGAACGCCTGGAGTCGGTACCCTCATCATGTTGAGGGCATACTACCGCATGAGTCTGGAGGCGATTGTTGATAGGAGCCGTCATGAAGTACTCCTGCTTCATTGAATTAAGGACCTGAGGGACATGCTCATTCACCTCCCCAGAATATGGAAGTGAATGGTGATTGTGTTCTGGGGATAATGACCCGAAACGGTTGGAGATGGTGGTTAGCACCGCTTGTTTCCTGATCAATGGTCATCGTTGTCCAGACGACCGGTGTGAGTTGTTCACTTGGAGGGATTTTCGAGCAGCCTCCAGAGTTGGGATGGTACCGTGTTGATGGTACTCCTTAACAAGTTCATTTGATACCCAGCGTTGAAGACGCTGAGTAGGTGATGTCACCCTCAGATCGGACGACGATCCAGCAGGAGTAGCAACAGTGGCATTCACAGCAGCGGTATTCATAGGTGTGAACTTGAGAGCAGCCATTCTGGAAATGCAGAAGATCTTGGAAAAGAGTTCTTGTTTGGTATAACAGACATAATCAAGATAAATTCAGCCACTACATCTTTTGGATGAGTACATATGTCAATGATTATTTTTGTTGTCCCTCTCATTGAGTTTTAAATAGGGGACTAACAAATAGGTAAAACAACATTTTAACTTGGTTAAGGATTCACGTCGGTTTCACCCTTTTTTGTTTCCCTCGGAATTTGGGGATGACCTCCTTGATTGAAGGTTCAAACATTCCAATCGGTTTCTAACGGGTTTGTTCATAGAAACAGAAACATCCAATGATTCCACATCCATTTGGAACTACCTTCCAAAGTTAGGTGCTCATTAGTTTGTGGACTGATGAGGCTTAGGAATTTTCATTGGTCAAGAGGATGGGAGGTCGGACTCATCACACCTTTTTTAGGGTAATTATTGTCTACTTCGGGACTCTCTTTATAGATTTAAGTTATGTTCATGAATCCTTATTACATTACCAAGTATAAAATGATCTTTCCTTCATATTTGACAATCAGTGATTAAATATGTATGAAATTTATAGAATCTTTTATATGTATTCAAGGTTCTTCATAGATAGAGAATCATCTGTATTTATTAGATATTCTTGGTCAATGGTATCCTTCGACACATTTCTATAGAAGTATCTTGGTCATTATGATGACCATGCTGGTTTTAAATCCACTCAGTGCGGCACTGAATGTTTATTTTCATTCAGAAGGACATGAATTATTTAAGAGTTGGGATTGAACCCATAGATGGGCTACCGATGTATCCTTTGTTTAGAAAAGGAATCAGAACCCATGTAGTTCAAGTAAGGGAGTACGATGTTTATGATTGATGGCTCAAAGAAGGATGTCAAAATTACTTTTACACTCTAAGCTCACGTGAGTCATGCTCGGTGTGAGAAACAAGAGGTATTGGTAAAAACATACAATTGTTCCATGAAAGATGAAATCATAAGAAATAATGTGGGACTTATATATGTATGACTTCCCAGATAAATGAATATTAGGATTTACTTCAGGGAAGAAATCCAGGAACATAGTCCATAAAGGTATATGTGCTTCAGGGAGATTTTGAATACTCTAATTTGGGGCTTACTCTTGAAAAGGAGGCCCAAATTAAGTGATGACTTATGATTGGGTTTTACTCCTGATAAGGAATCCTAGATCAATGGTAAATTAGGACTGGTAAAGAGAAATTAAGACTGGGGCTTACTCCTAAAAAGGAGGCCCCGGTTAAGAGACTTGAAAAATTAAGGGACTTGGGGCTTACTCCTAAAGAGGATTCCCATATTTATGACTGTGGCTTACTCCTGAAAAGGATACCCAAATTAATGTGGACGTGGACTGGGGATTACTCCTGAAAAGAAGGCCCAGGTTATTGAGGACTTGGGGCTTACTCCTAAGGAGGATGCCCGGATTTGAGACTGGGTCTTATTCTTGAAAAGGATGCCGAAATTAATGATTATGACAAGGGATTATTCCTGAAAAGGAGGCCCAGGTTAATGAGTTCTCTCATCATAAAGGATGAGGTTTAATGAATGAAATATCAATCTTTAGTGACATAAAGATGTGTAAGTCACTACGTTTTTAGAGATATTCCACAGAATTCCTTTTAGATAAGGATGTCAAATCAAGAAAACATGCCACAATTGGATTTGAAGAGTGTCTTGAAGACTTAATTTTGAATAGGATAGGTGGAATGGCTTAAGATGGGTGAAATGGGAAATAAGGGCACCCATAAAGGAAGGGGCGCGCAAGTCCTGGATGGAGCGCAGGTACTGCGTGGGCGTACAAGTTCAGTCGTGTAGGTATACCTTCGCGGCACATGTGTACTTGAGCGACGGATAACCAATAAGGTAATACTTGATTGACTCTTGGTTAAAGCCTATAGAATCATCTTGAGGATCTTCCAGAAGAGTGGCGCGTAAGTTCTATTGGAAGAGTTAGGCGGCGCGCAAGTGTGGTCATTTCCCTTAAGGGCTGGCCACTTAGGCGCACAAGTGTTGATGAGTTTCAACACATAGGCCTTCCTCCCCCTCTTTAGATCTTCCGTTCTAGGTAAGAAATTACCATAGAAGTGTTTCAGAATCTTTGAGAAGATACTAGGGCACCGGGAGCTCAAATCTGAGTTTCTGAAAAAAAATTCTCTCGAATGGGGGACCCACAGGGTCTATTTATAGGCTGAAGAAGACCCGGGCGGTTATCCTTTAGGGAGCACAAGTCACTTGAATGACCATTAGGTGTCGCGAAAGTGGACTTTCGTGACAGTGATGGAACTTACGCGATACATGTGCTTTTGAAGCCTTGTTCACGCCTTTGTCGATTTTTGATGTTTTCTTCAAAGGATGAATCAATTTTTGCTAAGTCATTTTCCTTTCCATTCGTTTAGACAATGTGATGAAAAGGAGCATCAACAAAGAGGAATACAAAAATTCATTAAATATGTAAATTAAAAAAAATAAATTTTCCGATTCGTATACTATACCTTCTAATATTGAAGCATAAAAAAAGGATTGTGATTAAAGATGAATTAAAAGAAGATGAGGGTTAAGTTTCCATCTAAAAATTATAGACTAAGGCTATATTCTATACATATTTATTGGAATATCTCTTGTAAAAATTATAGATACTCCATTCAACACTATTTATTCTATATATATAATAAATCTATGAAGAATATAAGAATTTTGATTTAGGGGGAGAAGTTTTGATTGGAAAAAGGGTCCATGATTGTTTTAGATCAATGGGATGATATATTCAGCAATGAAAAGAAAATAAAATTGGAAAAATAATTTAGGGGAAGTGTTAACAATATTCAGATAACTTCCATGTGATACTTTGTTAAATAATATAGGAAAATCATGGAAATAATTATTTGAAGCTATTTTTTATAACTTTAGTGATATGTCCTACAGATTCCCATTTTTTGTAAATGTTACAGGTCCTTATAAAAATGTAATGATCCCCGTACAGTGTAGATAATTGAAGATAAAAAAAACATATAATAAAAGTGGGATATTTTTCTGCAGATAAATTTCTAGTGGTTGAGACATTAAAACAAAGAACACACAATGTAAAAAATTGAAGAAAGTGATGAGATAAGAGAAAAAATAAATTATATTAAGGAATAAGAAGAGCAGATCAAACAAATTATGAAACCTAATCACTTATTGGGATTCAATGAAGAAAAAAAGGATAATAAAATAAATAATATGATCATTATTTCAACTGAACTATGAAGTAAATGTTGTTTAAGAAATAATAAGAATCACACATTCAAGGATTTCTATGAGTGAGAAAGAAAAAACCATATGGTTTTTGTTTGTTAAATCACTAGGAATTATTTTCATTTGGAACTTCACATTATAATCTCAACATTATATTTTATAGGTTATATTATTAGAATATGATTTGAGAGAGGAAAATATACAGATTAAAAATAAGAAATCGAAATATAGGAAAGAAATATTGGTTGAGTTACTTTAAATTGTTTTTAGAGGTAGTCGAAGACTATGTGTTTATGTAAAAATATCATATTTTTATCTTTATATACATCCCTTGATATTTTTTGTTATCTATTTCAAAGGATGAAGGAATCTAAGAAGTCTAACTTGTTTGATTCCAATTTCGAGTGGAGTTGTAGGAAGTATCTTATGTTCACATGTGTAATATTGTGAACTCACACCTATGTAATATGGTCTGATTTAATTTAGGATAATCTATAGAAAAGCTCCACCCATTTTGATAAAGTTATTTTTGTATAACATTTGTTGCTTAGAAGTCCCCCAAACAATAAGGAGTGTGATTCCCAGAAGGTTTCAAACCATGGAATAACATATATTCTTTATTTACTACATTATATGTATTAAAACTATGTGTATGCTTGGTTAAACATTAAAATATCTATTTTTGGTAAAAAAATTATTATTTTCAATAAAAAAGGGATAAATGATCAAATTAATACTCGGTATTTGATAAAAATTATTCGACACCATATTCACCCACTTGGGTTTGTCTATAAGGATCGTATGACACATAGAATATATAAAGATTGGCCTCTAGGTAATCATAATATTTATTTATTCTATAACAGGTGATAAGTCGATCTCATTAAAAAATCATTTCTCCATATGAGTATATACACCATTAATTGTATTTTCTATGTAAAATGGATTCTTATTTAATACCTTATGTCTTAGACATTGAGTAACCACGAGAAATGAAATGTAGTATTTGTCATCTCATACATTCCTAATTTATTGAAATAGATTGAATAACTTGATTTAATATATTACATATCATAAATCTATGAAATTGAGCACACCACATATCACTAAACTAAAAATGGATTTGAATTTCCTTATCCTAATTCAATTATGGTCCTATATTTAAATTTTTATACAAGATAGAAATATCATTTTTGTTAAACACTAATAATTAAAAGATCATTATCATAACCAACCACCCTCTAATTTACTCAACCACAATTCTTTTGTACGTAGGGTATTAAGGAATAAATTATCACATGAAAAGTATTGTTCCAACCTAATGTAATGGGGATTCATATAAAGTATACATACTTAAGTATTTCAATGAAATATGACATTTTGTCTCATGTAATTTCATGATTATATATTTATAATACTTCCCAACTTATATCTCTTGGGACTATTCTACATCATATACCAAATGTTTCTCTTGATAATAATATAATATTATCAAATACAATAATACTCTATAATCATAACTGATTATATATAATAAAAATTTATACAATCATGGAATTTATCATTCCACTTTCCATTTAATCAATACAACACATATGAATAAATAATAAATTGGTTTTTTCATTATTATAAAACCATGTGGCATTTTATAACTATAACTTCTTATCTATCATGTATCTAATGTATAAATGTTTAACATTAACATCTTGATTTAATGATTTAAGTTTTTTTTTCAAATGGTCAATAACAGTTTCATCTATAAAAAACCAACATATATTTATAATGCATTTATAAATCATTTCATAATTGAGAAAGTAATTTTTTTAGGATGAGTTTGGTGATTCTGAGGTTCCTTAGATTATATAACAACATAATTATTATAAAGATAATGGTAAATTGATCTCAAAAATATATGAAGCACCACATTTTTATTAATGAACATCATTATCAAAAAAATAACATTATATAATATTATGTAGTGATGTAATCATTTTTTTATTTCTCCGTATGGACTTTTTTAGAGAGCTTCTAACTAATAACTCCACCATTGAGAGAATTCACAAAAACAGATTGAGATATCACATCATATTATTCATTTTGCAGACTAATATATCATTATAATGAGATAATAGTCACATATAAGGACCAATAATTTATCCTTACTTTATTCCAAGTACATAAGGATATTATTGATCGTATTCTAGTTAATCTCACAAAAATTTTATAGGTGTCAAATTTCTATCCTTAAGGCATAATGAATGACAGGTCAAGTACATAACATGGTATACATGATATATCATATTTTTCCTCTTTAAATTTTTTTTCAAGTTATTTCAAACTTTTTATAAGGATATTGACTATTCCAAATATTTATATCATTCAATATTGATAGAGACCCATTCATTGAGTTCTCTATGTCAACCATCCATTAAACTTTACTAATATGTATGTTTTGACTTAACATAAAGAAACCTATATAGTCAATATTAATATATTTTAATACTTTGTATGAAGGTTGATTCGCTCATGCCTTTCATTGAGAATTAAATTCTAAACCACATATTTACATTATGATATGTTTGGATATAATTTCTTCTAAGTAGTATATCATTCCAATAAAACACTAAAAAATAATAACTCTCCCTATGATAAAATTTTATACATAATAATTATCCAAATTCTCTATGAAACCAAGCTCTTTAATTGAATCATCAAATTGGATGTTCAAAATACAATAACCATACATCAGCCCATTGATAGTCCATTTCAACTAATAGAACTTATACAAATAATTTGTCACTTTTAAACCATTATGCAATTTAATAAACACATTCCTAACAAAATTAGAATCATTGAAAGTGTTTTTGACATTATTTTGATATATCTAATAATCCTAATAAATTGTTTTGGATGGAAATTATCAAATGTAATTTATCATTGAATCTAGTGAAAAGGAATCATCATTTTCAATAACACGAATAAATTTATAACAATTAGTTAACATAAAATATTTCTATGTATACACTAGACTATATATGTAAAATTTAAATGAAAAACCACAATTTAATATTATGGTTATTACCCCTTCATAAAAATACGTTTTATTCTAATCTTAGTTAATGTTTGATTGCATGGTTTCCATGGGTTGCGGTCAAACATAATTTTTAAAATCTCTAAATACAGCCTAGTGGATGACCATGGTCATTTCTCAATGAGAACGTGTGGGTAAGATATTCACTATTAAAATCACATATTTATATTTCAATTGTTTTTTAATATATAAAATATCCAAAATGATGTATTTAAAGTTTTTGATATTTGATAATTTTATAAAAAATGCATAATTCCAATAACAAAAATCAAGCTGAAAGGGGATAGTATCCTAGTTGGATCAAAATGGTTTTTTGTTATCCTTTGTAGTTCTCACCTGAAAATTATTTCAATGTAAATATTTTAGTACTATTCTATATAATTTTTTTGGATCTATATATACATAGAGGTTATATGTTCCTATAGAACCAATTCTACCTCCACCACAAATAAGAATAAACGAACACACTCAATCGATGAATTCACTATCTCAAAATCAAGATAAATCATATTTCATTCATCCTTAAATGCATAGTGATCCATTAGTAAAAAATGTGAACCAATATAAGTGAGGGATAATTGATTTGACATATTAGAGTGTGTAATAGCTAATCAAAAAAGAGAATATGAGTATTATCTATATGTTTTGCAAAAATATACTACTATATAAAATATATAGGATAATAGAATATTATGGAATGGGGTTATATCCCCATGGATCATATCCATAATGTTAGTTTAACATTTTTATGGAGTTAAGTATATTACAATGTGGAACGGTGATTGAAAACAATATGAATAAAATGTATAAGAATGGATTTATAGAGCACATTCCATCAAAAAAAGATAAATAATTATACATTCAAATAATATAATTAATTATAGTAGGAAGATGAAGAATATTTCTAAGAGTTGTAAAAGAAAATATATTTATAAGAATCATATTTTCTTCCCACTCTATGTATTCGTCAATGATCAGAAATATTCTTCATCGAGTTCAGATGGGTTTATATGTTGTAGATGATGATGGAGATAGTTTTTGTTAAAGGAAACATTATCAATTCAAAATTCAACCCATTATCATCCTTGTAATTATTTGAGAATTTCTTTTGTTGAATTGTAATGCTGCTTCATGGAGTAGTGGATGTTTGGGTCCTTTATTACATGGTCTCATGTCTTGGATGGTGTGTACAGGCATTAGCCATATGTGGAATTGGGGTTGATATGGATTTCAATATTGGGATTTAACATTTTGGACAATAATATTTATCTGATTCTGTGTCTTGTGGACATGGGAATAACATTCAGTTTTTCATCAATTGTTCATTTTACCGATCATGATGGGTGTGTTCTCTGGTGAACCTACTTCCTCATCCACGGGGGTAACTAAGGTCCCTCATTTCTTCAAAATAACTACTGTGGAAGTTCCAACAAAAAAATCGATTGAGTATTTTTTTCTAGTGGGTTCAGATTTTTCCCATGAATGCATTGATTTTTCATATATTTTGTATATCAAGGATTCATTTGAATAAGATAGTTGGAATCTTGAACCAAACTCAGTGGCACAGATTTTGCTGGAATGGGTTGTGAAGATTCTTGGTCAAATCAATCATGGTAGAGAGCTTACACTAACACAAATGCGAGAAAGGGAAGCACTCATGTTTTATCGGTGATAATCAGAAAGCGCTAAAAAAGATGGACATTTATGAGTTCTATAAAAAGACTCTAAAAATCTACCCTTTATCAGTGATAATATTAGCTCTAATAAAGTCATCCCTTCATAAGCGTAAAAAAATGCTTATAAAAAGGAGACTTGATTGACGCTAATTACAGCAATGTTAAAATTTTTCCATAAAAAATATTATTAATTAATATAAAAATATTTTAATTATATTAAAAAATAATGTATATATGTATACATTAAATAAAAAACACATTTTTATTATGTTTATTGTGTCTATGTTTTGTTTGTGTTTATTATTTTTAGTTTTACCATTGTTATATATTTATGATAATATATGTTTATAATATAATTTATAAATATCGTTTAATATATATATTTACAAATTATTATTTCATATATATATGTATATATATTTAAATAAATTTGTGTTTCCAAATGAATATGTCAATTTTTGTATACATTCATATTCCCCTAAATATATTCATTGCTTACCTAAATTTTGGCCATATACACTATAGTACTATATATATACTTAGATTATTAATTCATTTCCTATATATATGAAGCATTATTGCCTAAAAAATACATAAAATCGGGACAAATATATTTAAATAAACAATAAATTTGTTAATTATATTTAAAAATATAAATATTTAGTTAAATATAATTATATACTTTTTAAATATATTATATATAATTATAATTATATATAAATTATTAAATATGAATATAATTAAATAAATATAATATTAACAAAATTAAACGATACATATATATTCATGAACTACTTTTGGTTATATTTATTTATAAATATGTGTCTTTAATTAATATATAAAAATACACAGACATGTATATATATATATATCTATATTTTAATAAAAATGAAATTAAAAATAAAATTAATGTATCAATTTATATTAATTTATTTATATATATTTAATTATAATCAAATTAGAAAATTATATATAATTATTTACAGTTTATACACAAGCACAAACAGAAATATATATATATATATATATATATAATTATAATTTAAATTATTAAATTATAATAAATATATTAATTATATTTATTTATAAAATTATAAATGTAATAAACATATTGGTTATAATTTTATAATTATCAAATAAATGTTATGTTTTATCTGCACATTCAATCATAGCGCAGAGAAAAGTGTTCTCAGGTTTTAAAAATAAACCATAACTTTCTCCTCCTTCCTCGCACCCATCAAACTCTTGTGGAAGCCGATCATTGCCTTGGCCTCCTCTCATCCCTCATATCATACCGACTGTCATGCCTCATCTACTACCTCATCCTGCTCCTCGGCCGTTTACTCCTCCGCCACTATGAACAGAGCTCCACTGCACGAATCTCCTCTACCGTGCCTCTCCTCATCTGGTGGAACTCCTCTATCATGCCTCTCATTCGCTACATATGTCCTCCACCATTTCCTCTCCTCCGCCACACCTCTCCACTATCAATCCTCTCCTACAACAAGAACTCTCCTCCGCCATATACTGTACCAATCCTCAACAATTATGTTTCTCCCCTTTCTCATTATGTTCATTTATTATAATTTGATAATGGTTGTGATGTTTTGAATTCTACGGGTGAAACGCCCTGCTGAAAACAATGGTCGTTGGTGGTCATTTTTTTAACACTGACTTAAAATATGATATATTATATCATTAATTAATTCTAAATTCATGGTATTCTGAGTTCTGTTACGTGACTATTCTCTTTCATGAGTTTTTATTTATATGTTTTATAACCCATAAGGATTTTTTTCAACATCCTTCCAAAAAGTGGGACCTCTCAAATGTGATATTCAATATGGGGAATTATATTTTTTTAGTTCAAAATACTCTATAATTATCTTATCCCCTATTTATATTTGGTAAATTTCAATTTACCTATACCATATTTTGAATCAGTTGATTTAAATATCATCAATGTTATGTGGCTTTTTATCATGGTTATTTAAAAAAAGTCATAATGTTATATCATACATTAAAAAATAATAATTTTATCATCCACTCCTATTTTTTATTACTCTTATGTATTTTTCATGATTATATTATTGAATATGCAATTTAAATTTAAATTTCTTCAATGTGTTTTGACTTCATTTATTGAAAACATTATGTATTTTTTATACTTCTATTATAACAATTATTATTAATGTAAAAGTATTAAATGTATTTATAATTATTTATTAAAAACTTATTCATTTATAATGTTCCATTATAAATGAATGTTATTAAATGTAATATTTATCAACGTTTTTTATATCATTTATTTACTACATTATGCCTTTTTGAAGTTTGAATTTTTAATGAATCTATTTAATGTAATATTTTTAAAATTATTTTTAATTATCATTTTTGAATTCTTTTATCAATTTAATAATTTTTTATTAGGAAATATTTATAATAATGTTTTTTATAATAATTTATTTCCCTTCAAAAAAAATAAATATAAATTTCACTTCCGTGTTTTAAAAAGTTGTGGTGAAATGGTTATTATTTTCACATATATTTATCATTTTAATATTGTTTTCCATGCAGTGATCTTTTAGTCACTGTTTATATGTTATTATAATATGATTTATTTTGGAAAATGAGAATTATAGTATTCTGTGATTTCTAAAGTATGTGTTATGTGATTTTTTTAAATATTTAAGAAAAAAATTATTTTTCCATTTCTAGAATTCTTCCCACTCTTTCTATTTTATCGCCCCCGTCTCTCATCTCTTCTCAATTTCCCATAGGTTTCTCCTACTACCAGATAATAAAAATTATTTTACATGAGGATATAGGGATTTATATTTTTTATTTGTTTTCGACGGAAGGTGACTTTTTCTATATTGGTTAACATTCAGTTTAAAGTAAGTGTTTCTTTTATCTTCCATTATTTTATAATTCATGGAATACGTATAATTTATAATTTTTTTTCAATTAATGTATATTAATGTATTATTTCTTAGGTGAAATTATAAATTTCATTCTTATAATCAAGTCTTGGAATAAGGGATTTTTCATTATAAATTCTTGTACTATTTTTATATTATATCAATCCGTGTGAAAAGAATATATCAAAATGTTAATAGGGAAATTTAAATGTTTTTATAGAATATTTAGGTCTTATTCCTTTTTTGGGATTCCAACAAAATTTTCAATGTGCTTGGAGAATGTTTTGGAAAGAAAAAGGGCATTTTTCATGTGCTTCCAAAATCATTAAAATTATGAGACTTTAAATAAGGGGAGTGAAACTCTTCGTATTAAGTTGGTTTTCATGTGAGACACATTTTTAACTTTAAAAAGTAATTGGGTTGTTTCTCAGGTGACCATTAATGATATCCCTTATACTTGTTGAACCGGTAATGTGTAATGAACTATTTATATGATCGATTTATGATGTGAAAATGGGTTATTATATGTGATGGAGTTGGTGGAGAGGTGCAATTCATTTATTTACTAAATATCATGATTTCATTCTGACTTCCATCGTTTATTATTAATGGTAACTTGGGTGTCTAGGTGGGAGTTCTTGATTCATGCAACCTTAATTGGTATACACACTTCTATGTTCCCTATAGTTGTGTTTAAGACAAGGATAGTGGAAAGGTTCTATTATGATGATTTTAGTAAGTTTTAATCGGATTAATCGTTTTATTGTTGGATGAAACATATATCATATGTTGGTTTATGTAGTTATAGCACCATTTTGGATCATCACACAATAGTATCTTGGGTATAACCCATGACATTTTGTTCCTTGATCAGGAGTTCAATATAGAAGTTTAAATTATTAAATTGATTACATCCCCCTTATTTTTGTTTTATTAGTGTAACTATTAATATTAGTTTTCTTTAGTATTATTTTTTTCCTAGATCACATAATTCTATTCTTCATTGTGAATTTATTTTATCCAATTGATATGAGTTCATTATGTGATAATTACTATTTTATTTTCAAGTGGAAAAAAATTTATCTATTATGAGACAGGTAGTATCTATATTTACCAGCAATGTATTGGGTAAAAGATTATTTATCATGATATATAAATGTTATGTGAATAGATCAGTAAGCCTATTGGTTCCAAATGGGTGAGTGTGATTTTGTCATATTCTACTAATAATAATACATTTGAATAAGATAGAAAGTTATTATGTTCACATGTGAGTGTGAGGGTGTTAATCTCTTATCATAAATTTAAATGTGAATATGGTTTTTAGTATCCAGTGGTGGGTTAGAAAAATGGAAATGGAGTTCACACACAAGTGATGGATTGACATATCCATAAGGTTGATGGGAGGAACACTAAAAATTAGTGATGAGATCTGGATAGGAGGTGTCATGAGAAATATAAGGTGTGCAACCATCAATGAATTTCATTGGTTAGATAGAGGGAAGTGAAAATGAAATATAGTGATTTTTTAGGGTTCACATTTAAAATTATTCATGTTTTTTGAAATGATTCTTAAAAAATTATATGTGATCATCATACCCTTTTTTTGATTTAAATTTCATTAGAATGGTTTTAAAAATAATTGGTGTTTTCAGAAAGGATGTTTGGAACTAGTCAGTTTATTTTAAAAAGGGTTTTTTATTTTAAAGATGAATTTGGGTGAATGGTTTTTTTAATTAGATTTCAACTGTGATTTATAATTAGTTTTGAAATTAGATTTAAATTCTATAATATATTGTCCTTGGTTAAATTTTATATCAATGTTTTATGAATTTATTCTGTTAAATATTAAAATCATGGAATCAATTAGGATGGATATGAATAAAGAATGGCTGGATTCCATTATTCTAACAAAATATTATATAGATGGAGTGAAAGAGATCATCATGTCTTCAAAATATCATGCATTTGATCCTTCTTGAATTATTTGTTTGTCTTTATTGTGTTTTTATTCAATAAAAATTTTCCCAAAGGAGTTGGATGAACACATGATCTATCTTAGAATAGATAGATGTTATAAATATGGGAATAAACATAGAGAAAAGAAATTGTAGCTAGTGACTGGGATGACACATCATTTTATTAAATTATTTGATATGATTATAAGTGTGGACAATGTAGAAGACCATATAAATAATGTGATTATAGATGGGCATAATGATAAAGATCAGATTAAATAAATGAAAATGATAGTAAAATATGAACTTAGTCATTTACCAAAATTGTTTCAGTAGTTAGAGAGTTGTGTAGTGAATCCATTGTATTATTGTTGCACTAAATATGTAGCATAGTCAACTATACCGAAGTCATACAATTTTAATAAATGAAATGGATGGATTGACTCTAGTTTTACAAAATGACTTTCTCTCATGAATCACATGCTTCTAAAATACAATGAGCTCCTGATCCAAACATACAATGTCATAAGAATTCTACGCTGAAAGGGTAAGATCACTGTAAAAATACACTCCTTTAGGAATAAATATATACTATTTATCATTGACCACAAATCACTTTGATAATGCCCAAAGTGTGGTGATTTTAAATACTAGAAAGATGAATCTGGTCCTATGAAAGTTCTATGGTACATTCTAACTATTTCATGATTTAAGAACCTATATTTAAGTGAGGAGATTTCAGGGAAATTGATGTGACCCATTGACAGAAGAAATAAATATGGAAAACTACGGCACCCGGCAGACTCTCCTTAGTGGAATATAATTGATCATGAGTATCTGGACATTGGAAATGAGCTGAGAAACATGTGTCTAGAATTATATAAAGATAGAGTGAATCCTTTTGGTTTTCAAAGAATCACCCATATTACATGGCTGGTTATGTTGGAAAACTTTAACTCTCCATTGTGGTTATGCATTTAAACAAAACACATCATGTTATCTATGCCTATATCAGGTCAAAAAAAACCGGGTAATTCTATTGATGTTTATTTGGCTCCATTGATTGGGGATTTAAATTTTTTTCGGGATTTAGGTGTTAATATTTATGATGTATATATAAATTTTGATTTCTCATTGATAGCTATGTTCTATGGGAAGATAAATGAATTTCCTACTTATGGTATTTTGTTATGATATAGCATTATAGTAACTCTTGGTTGTCCCTTATGTGAACAAAGTACATATCCAATTACGTTGAAAAATTCATCAAAAACATTGTTTCTATGACGTCACATATTTATACCCCACGACATAAGTATTTACCTTGGACGACATCATTCGATGGATGTTCAGAAGAACATACACAACTACCTCCAATTACAGGTGATCAAATTTTTGATAATGTTAAAGAAGTGGACACTACTTTTGGTATGTCATTTTGAAAAACATTATGAAAAATGGTTTGAAAAAGAAATGAATTTTTTTAATTACCATACTAGAATTGAGTGTATGATTGACATTTTCATGATGTTATGCATGTTGAAAAAAATGTGTGTGATGGTGTCATCGGCATATTGCTAAATTCACCTAGAAAAACAAATGATGGAATTAAGGCTAGGATTGATATGGTTAACATGGGAATATGAGAAGAGTAGGAACTAGTGACGGGTGAAAAACAAACATTTCTTCCTCCTACTGCTTAAACTCTTCCCATACAGGAGAGATATCAGTTTTGAAAATTCTTAAATGATGTAAATGTTCAATATGGTTATTCATAGAATATCAAGAACATCATGTCATTGCATTATTTAAGGATAAGAGGTATGAAATCCCATGACAACCATGTTTTGATGAAAGATCTAATTCCTAGATATGAATGATTCATTTTTCACAAGAATTTCTATTATACACAAACAAAACTATTTTTCTTCTTTAAGCCTATATTTTGAAATGTGATAGACCAGGTGAAATTTCAAACTATGGAAATAAAAATTTTCCTCAAATTATGTTAATTGGAAATGTTTTTCCTGCATATATTCTTTGATATGATGGTACATTTGAATGTTCATTTGGTGAGAGAGATTCAGCTATGTGGTCTTCTTCACTATATATGGGTTTACCCCATTGAACAGTATATGAAGATTTTGAAATGGTGTATCAAAAATCAAAGTTGGATGGAGGGTTGTATTGTGGAGAGATATATTTTTATGGAATCCATTTAATTCTATACCAAATACATGTATGGTGTGAATAGCATTGAACTAATGAAATCTCGTCACGTTGGGCGACTTGTGGGAGAAGGAATTTCTTGAAATGTGATTTTCAGAATCAATATTACTGTTCGAGATCATGCCAACCATTATATTTTTCATAATAGTTTTTATGTTGAACCATATTTTGAACCCCAAAATAAAATTATTAGGCATTAGAATCTATCAAGGGATGAAAAATGGATACCGAATAAACAGAATAAACGACATATAGGATGGTTTAAGGACAATATTTTTATGGAGTAAAATGAAAATACAGACTCAGTTTTATAATGGCTTTGAAGGATAGCCGGTGGGTCAAGTATTTATGTATTATCTTACAATTCATATGAATGTAATGGTTATACGTTATATATTAATGAACATGATTATGATAGTACCAGAATTAATAGTGGAGATACACTTTTGGCTGAAGCGATTCATGTTTCTAGTGTTAAGGAAAGAAATCAAATTTATGTGAATATGTCATATTTTAAAATCATCAAAAAATATGGGAGTTGTATTACAAGCCATTATGAGTGCCTATTTTTTAACACAATTCGGTAGATAACAGAAGTGATGTTAAAATAGATGAGTTGGTATTTGTGAAACTTTTTTATATTATGGAATGGTATAAAGAAGTACCATTTATAATTAAATCATAGTCTGTAAAAGTATTTTTTTTCTTCCATATCCTACAAACAAAAACTATCCAATTGTTCTATTATCGACCAAAACCACATAAGAGTCAGGTGAAAATTCAACAGAGGATATCCCTTTCATTGGGAAGTCGCAATCATTCCACAGCGTTCAAAGTATAGATGTCATTTTTTATGTAAGAGGAGACCACAATGAATGGATTTGGAAAGTCGATATAGGGATTAAATCCCCTCATCAATTAAAAAATAGAGTTCAATAATCAGGTTATATTTTTTTCTAATACACATCGTGTTACTTTATGTTAATATCTATTCATTGTAGATTTTATGTTATATAAATTAAATGTGATTTTTTTTGCAGATAATGGCTTCTATATGTGATGATTCCTTGAATACCTAAGCACAATAGGTTTCCCATCCTATTGCTACTCGCAGTGAAGATGAACAATAGGTTTCTCAACCTGTTTCTTTATGTTCATATACGTTCATTGGTTCTTTTATGATATCTAAATTAAATTTTAAACAAAATTTTCAGATAATCACTTCTGCCCATGATGATGCTCCAAATCCTCAGGCACAACCGGTTTCTCAACCTACTGCTGCTCGTAGTGTAGATGAAAAACAGGTTTCTCAATTATTTGTTTCTCTATGTGAAGAGGTTCCCCATCCATCTACACATGCCGACACTAAACATCTATAGACAGAGGAACATGTTGATGATGGTGGATCGGAGGAAATCAATGGTGATGAAACTCTAGTGACAGAAAAAAAAATGTTTTTGTTTGATGGTAGCATCAAAAATTATTAAGGATAAAGTGAAAAGGAATCAAATATGAGATTGGGTAGAATAATCAGGGCCAACATGTTAACCCCAATGAGGTCTGGTTCAACAGTTATATTGGAGTCATCACTTAGAAATGCATATAGTGTGATGTAACCTCATGGATCCATGTTGGGGATGAGATTAAGAAACTAATGTGGGGAGATATTTTGGTAATATTATGATATCATTTTTTTTAATTTTCTAAAGATTAAATAAAGAATAATTTTTCATATACTTCATCATCTCTTGGAGACAACATTTATAGTCGATGACTCCCAAAAAGACTACGACATAAGGGTTACTTGAAGTATACATAGGGGTTTTATCACACTTTTAATGCAATATCATCATAAAGATGCTGAAGGGAATATAAAATTGTACCCACCTCTTGTTTATGAACGCCTAATACCCTAGCATCATGGGATGCGTTTAATGGATTTCTTGCAAAGTAGTCTTTTCATGTACATTGTGTCTGTTAATACTTTGTTTGATGGTAAATGTATTCATCAATTTGATTGAAAATGTTTTATTTATGAAATAGCAATGGAGTGCTGATAATAAAAAACATGCCTCAAAACAAGAATTCCCCTACTGTAATGCAAGGATGTGGTAAACATCACTCAAAAAAATTCATACATATTTTAAATATACCATAATATTTTTATGTTCCATAAAAACAATATATTTGTCCATTTTTTTATATGAAATATAGAGATTCCAAATCCACAGCAACTTCCATCCCACACAATGTGTTGTGGAAGGAGGCACATGTATCTAAAACAAGAAAACTAATATTTAAAAACACACAAAAATTGTGGAAACAAGAGAATATAAAATATAATACTTTTTTCCATCAAATAACTATTACATAACAATGATTACATATTTTTCCTACATTTTCTACCTTAAATTGTAACAAGAATCAACAACAGCCACACTGAATGCAGATATTATTTTAGTGTACTTGAAGCAGCTAGAAATGTATGGTCGTATTAGAGGTACATGTTATGGGGTGACACCCCAAACATATTTTGAGAAAAAAAAGTATAGAATCAAAAAAGATATTAAAAATATGATAGAAACATTATCTTTGTTTCAAGAATAATTACAATACCAGTGAGTGATGATAGAATGTTTGATAGGGGGAAGAGAAGAAACAACTCAAGAAGAACCCACACATGAAGATCCCACCCCCACCGCCACCGGTTTTGAGGCAATCCTTTCCCCTTAAAAAAATTATTAATTGAGGAAGTAAATTTTAAAATAATTGTTTCTATGAAAGGAAAATTTGATAGACACTATACACTGACACCTTTCCGGTATATATATTCTACAGGGTAAAACTTACTATGATTTATATAGATCAACACCCACCCATCACCTTGTAGTGAGGGATACAATGTCTAATGTCCCGAACGACAAGAAACGCAACAGACCACTTATGGAAGGTCATGTCATAGTGTTAATCATTGTATCCATAGATCTGATCCCCATGCTATCTATTCCAATTAAGGATTCAGATATTCAGACGGTTAGAAAAGCTCTTGGAACATTAATTGAATGGTTGTTACATGTGATAAAATACATGTTGAAAATGAGGTATTCATTTCCAATTAAATTTTAAAGATAAAACATAAACATCTAATGAAAAAATATCTGAACTGATGCATGTTATTATATATGGACAAAGGGAATGGGTGAAACAAAACCTCGGTTCAAAACCATCTCACGAATCAACCAACCAATCAAAATGACCTACCCAAATCACCTTAACCCCACCCCCACCCCCACCCCAGTTCTATATCCACATTTTTTATCATTGAAGGCTCACATGGTTAAGTATTTGAAAGATGGTGGTACTCACATAATTGATTTTCAATAAAATGTGTATGGAGGGGAAGATCTAAACATTATTGGTGTTGAGATTGAAACTAAAATCCTCGACTATGAATTGTTAGGTGTCTCAGTTGTAAATAATTACATGAGGTATGTTTTCATTATTTGATTTTCAAAAATATGATATACTATGATAATTATGACTAAATACATTTTTTTCAGGAATATATATGAAATACAATTGATGTATTTTTTCCGATGCTTTTGACGGGGTGCATGTATGTCTGTTGGGACACCCTAGCTATTGTTTCCCCATATTCTCACATTCTAGTGGTGGGTAGAATATTTTGCTTATTCAATGATGTTTTATTGCTGATCGAAATGGTATGATGGGTTGTTGGTTCATCATTTCGTGGATTCTTCCTTGAAATTTGTCACCAAGTCCAGGTCTTCCTAAAATATTAATATGGTGTTCATGGAATTATTCCCCAGTTTCATATCTTCATGGACACCGGTCAATTACACAAAAATCGGTCAGGATATTCCTAGGGGTCAATTCAAGGTAGCAACCATCAATCGGGGGAGTAGTAAGGATGGATATCACTTGTGAGTTTGGTCGTTGAAACACTGATGTGTCTGGGTTTCTTCCCCATATGATAGAGCTTCTTGAGGGCCCAGATTCCCCATGCATCCCACATCGACTGTGGAGAATTAGATGCCATAGGCATGTCACAATGATTTTCTTCAACATTCGACATTCTACACACGGTATGTCGTGAGTTTAACATTTAGATGGGATATATTAGAACAATCAGAACACTGATAAGAGTGGATTAGATGGGTACATCCCCAAGAGTAAATACATGATGGGTTAACTATATGAGTGGATAGAAACGCCCAATAAAGATGGATCTGAGGATTCATGGATTGCTATAAAGGGGATGTTGGGGTTAATCTATTGCTGGGAATGAAATTAAAGGAGGTTCCCTATATTCCCTACATAGGAGACATGAATCAAAACCCATGTAGTTTGAATGGGTGATCAATCAGGGTGTGGCCCAGAGACATGCGGGGGCTTACGCATAGATAGCGGCACATCTCAAGAGAGAAACTCTTGGTTGGATGGTTATAGATTGTGTGGGGCTTATAAACAGAAAGCTTTCCATGTGGATAGCCTGAATTCACTGGGATGTGGCATCCCGAGTAAGAATCATGATGTATTATGTAGGGTATAATGATGTGGATGTGTAATGGGATGGAGCCATCATGAAGGTGACATTAGTGTTGGGCTTGAACCTCGAAGAGGCTTCCTATGAATCCCCATTGTTGGGAGTCAAATTCCATGTAATTCTTATGGGTGATGGGACACCTGAGGAGGTAGCCCATGAGAACAAACACATAGATGGGAACCTGAAGGAAGGAAAACCTCTGTCCTTGCGAATGACCGTCACAAAACACAAGGGATCAAGGGAGTGACCTGGATGTGACATGAGTTATGGTCTTGAATGTAAGGGAGGATTCTAACATATACCTGTGGTAGGAAATAAATGTACACATAATTCCTGATTAGACCTAGATTCAGGGTGTACGTAGAGGACAATTACCTGACAACATGATGGGGGTTATGTGTGGTTTGCATCCCAAGATTTAGTCTGACACCGCTATGGGACAAACCAAGGTTGTGGGTTCCAGCAGTGTGGACACCAATGTTTACCAGTGATTGTGTTTCATCCTCAGGGAGGCATCCTATGTACCATATCGATGATACATGTATCAAACCCCATGTACATAAAATAGGTTTACCAATTATTGGGATTGAACTATAGGGAGGCTTCCAACGTACCTTGTCTAGGAGATAGGGAAAAAACCTCAAGTAGTTCGAATAGATATACCAATGTTTGGGGTTGAACCATAAGGAGGCTTCCAAGATACCGTACCAAGGAGACAAGCATAAAACCCTACATAGTACGAATGCATACAGTTTAACGTGACGTGTGATGAGGGTGAACTGATGGGGGGCATTTTTTATCACTAAATTTTTTCCCTATTTTGGACTCTACTCAAAGAAGTAGTATATTAAATCAGTGCTCCAAAGGGTCCAAAGTCACACACAGCCATCCTAATGGTGCTCCTTCATCAAGATCTCTACACGGAAGGTATATTCCTCTGAGGCTACCTCCCTGAGGTTTAACCCGATACCCATCCGTCCCGACCACTTCCCATCAGTTCACCCTCATCACACGTCATGTTAAACTGTTTGCATGCGTACTATGTGGTTTTTTATCCTTTTATCCTTGGTAGGGTATGTAGGAAGCCTCCTTACGGTTCAACCCCAAAAATTGGTATATCTATTCGAACTACATGAGTTTTTATCCCTATCTCCTAGACAGGGTACGTAAGAAGCCTCCCTATAGTTCAATCCCAATAATTGGTAGTCCTATATTATGTACATGTGGTTTGATCCATGTATCCTAGATATGGTACATAGGAATCCTCCTTGAGGATGAAACACAATCACTGGTAAACATTGGTATCCACATTGCTGGGACCCACAACCTTGGTTCGTCCCATAGCGGTGTCAGGCCAAATCTTGGGCTGTGAAGCACACATAACCCCCATCATGTTGTCAGGTAATTGTCCTTTGTGTACACCATGAATCCAGGTCTAATCATGAACTATGTGTACATTGATTCTCTACCAGAGGAATACGTTAGAATCCTCCCTTACATTCAAGACCATCACTCAGGTCACATCCAGGTCTCTCCTTTGATCCATTGTGTTTTAGGAAGGTCATTCACAAACACAGAGGTTTTCCTTCCTTCAGGTTCCCATCTATGTGTTTGTTCTCACAGGCTACCTCGTCAGGTGTCCCATCACTCATAGAAATTACATGGAATTTGACTCCCAACAATGGGGATACATAGGATGCCTCTTAGAGGTTCAAGACCAAAACTAATGTCACCTTCATGATGGTTCCATCCCATTACACATCCACATCATTCTACCCTCCATAATCCATCATGATTGTTACTCAGGATGCCACATCCCAGTGAATTTAGACAATCCACATGGGAAGTTTATGGATTATAAGCCCCAAACAATCTATAACCATCCAACCAAGAGTTTCTCTCTTGTGATAGGCCTCTATCTATGTGTAATCCCCCGCATGTCTCTATGCCACACCCTGATTCATCACCCATTAAAACTACATGTGTTTTGATCCATGTATCCAATGTAGTTTGAATGGGTGATGAATCAGGGTATGGCCTAGAGACATGCGGGGTCTTACGCATAGATAGCGGCTCATCGCAAGAGAGAAAATCTTGGTTGGATGGTCATGGATTGTGTGGGGCTTATAAATGGTATGCTTCCCATCTAGATGGCCTGAATTCACTGGGATGTGGCAGCCTGAGTAAGAATCATGATGGATTATGGAGGGTAGAATTATGTGGATGTGTAATGGGATGGAACCATAATAAAGGTGACATTAGTGTGGGGCTTGAACCTCAAAGAAGATTCCTATGTATCCCCATTGTTGGGAGTCAAATTACATGTAATTCCTATGGGTTATGGGACACCTGAGGAGGAAGCCTGTGAGAACAAACACATAGATGTAAACCTAAAGGAAGGAAAACCTCTGCGTTTGCGAATGACCTTCCCAAAACACAATGGATCAAGGGAGAGACCTGGATATGACCTGAGTGATGGTCTTGAATGTAAGGGTGGATTATAATGTATTCCAGTGGTTGGGAATCAATGGACACATAGTTCATGATTAGACTTGGATTCATGGTGTACGTAGAGGACAATTACCTGAAAACATGATGGGGGTTATGTGTGGTTCGTAGCCCAAGATTTGGTCTGACACCGTTATGGGACGAACCATGGTTGTGGGTCCCAACAATGTGGATACCAATGTTTACCAGTGATTGTGTTTCATCCTTAGTGGGTCATCCTATGTACAATATCTAGGATACATGGATCAAACCACATGTACATAAAATTGGTTTACCAATTATTGGGATTGAACTATAGGGAGGCCTCCTACGTACCCTGTCTAGGATATAGGGATAAGAACTCATGTAGTTTGAATAGATATACCAATGTTTGGGGTTGAACCTTAAGGAGGCTTCCTACACACCCTACCTAGGAGACAAGGATAAAAACCCACATAGTACGAATGCATACAGTTTAACGTTACGTGTGATGAGGTGAACTGATGGGAAGTGGTCGGTACCGATGGGTATTAGGTTGAACCTCATGGAGGTTGCCTCACAGAAATGGACCTTCCGTGTAGAGATCTTAATGAAGGAGCACCTTTAGGATGGTTTGGTGTGAATTTTTCCCCATTGGAGTTCTGATTCACTATACTACTCCTTTGAGTAGAAACCAAAATAGGGAAAAAAATTAGTGATAAAAAATTCTCCCTAGAATTGGAGGTAGCCTCATAGGAATGGACCTTTTGTGTAGAGATCTTCATGAAGGGGCACCTTTAGGATGGCTTGGTGTGAAATTGGCCCCTTTGGAGTACTGATTCACTATACTACTTATTTGAGTAGAATCTGATATAGGGAAGAAAATTAGGGATAAAAAATGCCCCCCCCCCCTTTGAATTGGAGCCAACGAAAAAATAGGACCAGTTTCTAAGGGGAAGATGATGAAGATACAAAGCAAATTTATCCTGCGGCAGATCACAATGATGGGCAGCAAATTTGGGTGCAATGATGCATCGCCAAGGCCGACATATTACCAATTCATGAAGGGATCCTTGTAGAGTGGCACCGTTCTACAGGGGAGAAGGGTTCTACGAAACAATTATGTGGGTCACCTTGAAGAGCCTCATCAATTCAGCATGATTTTGGAACCCAATGTGCCTATATATAGTGGAATAGGGTATTTTGTCTACATCTGGATCATTGAGAAAGATAGTTCTTGAACTCTTTATTGATGAAAAGATATTCTCTATGAATGTTTTAGCGAACCAGAGGCCATTTTTCCAGTGATTCTGGAATTCTATTTAGCATACTGGGGAATCAAGTTCTGTTTCTTCCATTACAAAAATGGTTGAAGCTGAGGCTGATTTGCGGCGTGGAGGTCATTTGTGACATTCTTCGTGAAAGGTATTTATGAAGGGTCATTTAGAAAATATATTTTCTGATGTTTCATTCCCTAGACAAAATTTCTCCAATTCAATATATCTTTTGGCCACTCAGGAGGTTGAGTGAGTATTTTTTTGACACTTCTCATATAGAAGCCATATAAAATAACATAAAAATATGACAGTACATCTAAAGTACATCTGATCACCATTCATTAAAGGAAAGTAATATGAAGGTGTAGAAGAAATAACCACTATTAAATAACCTTCCTTTGTATGACTTTTTTTTAGAGGATGATGCCTTCATCCTGAAAACTTGCAAGGATGAGCATGTCTAGTGGTTAAGGAGAACCCCAAAGCAATACCAATGGTATAGGGCCGTGGATGGGCATATCGAATAAGACCATGCCCTAGTCAAAGAAAATTGTCTACACAATCATGTTAACAATATTGACGAAAAGGCATTGGTGCAAGAGACATCCCCACCCCTATACAAGAGGATCACCATGTTTGGTCTCAGAAATTCATAAAAGGGGTGGATCACAGGTTGGGACATAAGCCAGTGTAGAAAATTCAAATACAACTGGTCCTGGGCCTACTAGGCGTGTGTGTCCAGTGAAGATTTTGAGAATTTCATGAGGTAGGTTGGCTTGTATGAAGTAGTTTGGGCCTCCCAATTCAGCATCTCTCAACCGCGGTATTTTATACCAGAACTGTTGAGCCAGTGGTCGCCAGAAACCTACACATTACATTTTTTTCCTGGGGAGCTTGGAATCATCCTCAGGGACCTCCATCATATTTATAGCACCCCAATCCTATGATGGATGTATGATGAGTTCTTCCACACCATAAATGTCACGGGGATGGGGAGCACATGTCACCTTTGGTGATGGCATTGCTAATGCTAGTACCAGGCATAGTTGAGGATAAACAGAATACAAAATACATTCACTTTATGAAGTGGTTCATCTATTTCATGATATTTCCCCTAGAATAGGGAAAACCACTAGGGAGGATCCCCATATACATGTGAGGAACTCAGTGGGGGTAAAGAGGGTTCGTGCTGGTGGATCCTGGGAGATGGATTGTGGAAACTGTGGGGATACAACATCATGACAGAGATGTGGATGCTAGATAGGCTCGATCAGATTATCTCAATGCTAATTTGTGGGTGGATATCACTAGTCAGATATTCCCACATGGGGGTGTAAACAAGTATGTTTATCATCGAATATCTAATGGATTGTGGGGACAACATCATCATGGGAATACCAGTGATGTACAAGTTGTACCATCTGCTTCGGCACGTTAGTGAGGGCTACAGGTCGTTGGGGGTATATTGACCATTCCATTTTTGTATAGAAGGAGTGTTACACACATTGGAGTTATGAATATCATACTCTCATCTCTCCTCCTGGGATATATTCTTGACCATCAATTTTGAACATTGCGGGGAGTGCCCCATTAATGCTGGATGCAATGACTGTGTTGGTTAACATGGGGTTCGAATAACAATTCATCTTCCACCAATTTTCTATTCTAAATGAGGCCTATAATGATTATGGAACTGATACCATCGAGAGGAATTTGTATCTTCTATCCTTCCATGGTGGTGTCTTAGTGGCATTGAATGATTTTGGACCCATATGTGAACCATATTCCCCTCACCGGTTTTCCCGAAAATTATTGTGCATGAAGTGGCTGAATCCTCAGGTGTATTCAAATGTGCTCCACGAGAATCACTAGTTCCTGATGCAACAACTTCAGATAATGTTTACAATGTATGATAGGGAGATTTGGAATGAGTTGTCTCCTTATAATTCTTCACTTAGACTGGTTCATAAGTATTCTCATAGTTGGGAGGATCTTAACCTAGGTGAGATTCTGAAGTGAGTGACTATCCAGGCCTATAAGGTCATTCCTACACCTCGACACTGAATAGTGGCATTGGGGGATGTCATAGAGTTGGTGCGAACATAGGATATGGTGGAGAGGCTGTAATAGAAAATGCGTTAGGCCATGAATCAGGAAAACCCATACCAATGCTATATGGAAGTGAGCGGGAGAGGTGGCAGTGTTGGGCCCAGTGGCTCCAACTTAGAGGGACCCTGAGGGAGGATAATCATCTCAGGGATTCCGTAGGGTTACCCCAAAATCTCTTAGGAAGAAACTAGGTCTAGTATCAATACCCTCTGATTTCGTCATCCCAAAGGGAAAAAATATTGGAAAAAGATCAAATCATGCCTCATCATTAATAGCTTGCAAATGAATTTTAAAAAGAACGGGATGTCAATGGGGAATATTGGCTTTGTGAAGGGAATAATCTAAGATACCCCTAATAAGGGAAGAATTTTTATAATGGGGATAAAAGAAGTAATAAATACCTGTGGCGATATGCGGCCATTATCACATTGGGAAAGGGTGGTGCTAAACATGACTACTGCTACAATACTATTGGCTGCTCAACTGCCAGAGCATTTAAACTTTCTCGGCCTTGCTGACGAATCATGGGGGGGATAAGTTGATGAGGAAGATTTTTTCCAAGAAATAGAGGGGAAAAAAGGGATCCTCTCCTTATTAAGGTGATATAACAGCCATGGGGGGATCTCCTTGGGTGAATTTGCTGCAACATTAGAAGTGAGTCTCAACTAACTTTCATTGCACCAGTGCCCTGGTAGCCTTATCATTCATTTGTAAATGAAGCTTATATATATAAGAGAATATAAAATCAGTCACTCCCATTGATGAGGATGAAAGTTTGGTAGTCATAGAGAATGAAACATTGGGGCCTACAGCCGGAGAGATAGTGGTTGTGAAATCCTGTGGTGCTGGTTGAGCTTTGGTAGAATCTGTGGAATCATCAAAGCCCACAATCGTATACAGAGGGAAGCATCATGGAATCTTGTCAATGGTAAACCTATGGTGAGATCAAGAGGCTGACCAGGGTTAGTCTCATACATTAGATTTGTACCCATTGTCTGTTTCATCTTATTGGCTAGTGCGACCTCTGTATGCATAGTTTCTAGGATGTTGCATATGTTTCTGATGAAAATGGCTATAATTACAAAGGATCTACTCCAAATAGATGTGGTGATCCCTATATAATTGAGTTCCCTGGTTTACCAGGCCATGGTTACCTATGAGGGACTGGTGGTGGTGGGTGGTACAGCTGGAAAAACAATGTCTGGAATCAACGAGGTGTACATCGTCATAGTTGAATCCATTAATGAAGACCAACCCAAGGAACACCATGCTGCTGAACTCCAAGAGGCATTTTTGGAATATGAACCCACCGACCTAGAGTATTGTGTTGATACTTCTTCTGATGAAGAGGATTGAAATATCTTTATTCATCAGTTATGGATGTTAATCAAGCGTTTTATCAAGGAGAACCCAAAAGTATAATGGATATTCCATATGGGGAGGCTTGGTTCCTGACTATGTGAACTATGCATTGGAGGAGAAAATTTCCAATTCCCTCATGTTCATAGTTATGAATACCTTATCTAAAGGGCGATGGAGGACACACACAACCACATTTTTTCTTGGTAGTGGAAGAAGGCCGTCAATATCCAAAGAACGAGGAGGCTAAGGATGAGATCCAATTTTTGAGGGTGTGAGTGAACGGGAAGTCCACTTTCCACAATGCACAGTTAGGACTCCTATCATGGTAAAGGCCCAGTTGGCATATGCTATGAAAAAGATGAGGCGAGTGGCATTAGAGATGGATATCACCATACTGATGATAATTGGGCCAAGGTCAAGGTTGATGAACTTCTCCCAATCACCATCGAGGAGGAGTAGGTGCTTAACAGGGGATAAAAGATCCTGGTTTCCATGAGGCAGTGTGTAGCAGATCTGGGATGCTCTGTTGAAGAGGTCAACTCATATATGGAAGGGGATGAACCCTAGGTGTTGTAATTTATATGAAATTATAAACTAAATTTCATGGTTCTCTTGTTTATGTTGGTTTCAAGAATTAGTTCAATTATCTATTTTAATTGTTTTATTTATATCACATCTATGAAATATCCAGCGATCAATCCCTAATCTCCCATGGGTCATGCCCAATGTGAGAAACAAGGGATGACTAAAATGTTATTGTATTTGAATGTGAGAGCACAAACCAATCATCTGACATTCGGGGTATGAATTAATTATTCAGGAATCCAAGAAGAAAGATGGAGGTCTAACTGGGGAATGAAGCTCACAAAATAGTCGAATTGCTGATTTCCCAATGTGATCTAGTGCATGACTGGGGTAATGTTAGGGGCGTCAGAATCAATCCGAACACAGGGTAGTGGAAACTGTGAGTCATGATGCCCAAAATTTGGAACACTCTTGGGAAGGAATTACAGTGAAGGATAACTATCATCCATGTTCCAAACACAATATATATATTGTTATCATGAAATGGGGAAAACAAACGAGGGCCAACCGCTGACCATGTTTGAATTAAGATGCCTAACATGAAATGTCATCCATAGTCATCCAGAATGTTAGCCTAGGACAGTAGGTGAGCCATGGGCCAAGAAGCTTCACTGTTTAGGAGTTCTTTTAGATGTGAAAGGGGACATGGATCCAAATTAAGGGGTATGAAAATCATAGAGGGTGGAATGATGGGTTTTTGGAATGGAGTCCAATATTCTTAAAAATTACACCACCGAGATGAAAAGACATTACGTTAGGGAATTGGTATGATCAAGGATTATACACATTTCCTAAAAAGGATTTCTCTGGAAAGAACCTTGGGTGGGTGACAGTTTTACGTCTTGCCAATAAAGATGATAGACATGTATTTGAACATCGTACAGTGAGGATGGAGATAATGAATTGTCCAGAATGGGGGGATGAGTCGAGGATTGACACATTAGAGGGCTTAAAAGTGTGTGGCTCTATCCGAGAAATAGAAATCCATATTTCACTATGTATCATGATTGGGAAATAATAAATCCATGTGAAGGTCTTGAACATAGCATGGTAAGAGATCCACACTTTTATGAGAAATCATCTCTAGTGAGGAAGCTGACACAGCCCATAATTATAGTTGGGCATCCTGAACATATTTAGGGTAGGGCAGCAGTTTAAAGTCATGTGTCAAGGATATGGCTACTCAGAAACGAAATGAGGGGTGCAGTACAAATCCTGACACGAATAAAGACTCTAAGAGTCTACACCACAACATGTGTCCCCAGTGGGATTCTTCAAACCATAGACCATAGGTGGCCTAACATGGGGACGGACCCAAGGGAAATTTGTGGGGCATTGATATGTATCCCATGAGGATGGGAATCAATCCATACATAGTTCTGGAGGACTTGTGTTGTTTAATATCACAATGCAGTATGGAGAGTCAAAGGGGAGATCCCAATGGGGGTTATATGCATGGTGGATGTTATAGACCCCACGTGAATGAGGACTTAAGTTTTCCACACCACACCATATAATCCCTGGGGAAATATTATATTAGGGAACCCAGGATGACGATGTTTGGGCTGGGCCTAAGATAATGTGTCTAGAAAATCCTATGCATCCCATGAGAATGGGAATGAAGCCATACATTGAACTGAGATGGTAGTTTAATGTCATGTGGGATGAAAGGAATGTGTGTCTCGGTTTCACTAGTATATGCCCTACCAAAACAACTAAGCACATTTGAATCGTGCTTGATGTGGAAAATAAGGAGTAGAAATTGTATTTTACTATTATAGGGAGTCTCACATTAAGTTCAATGGAATGATAGGTGAATGAAATCCCAAAACTACTGACCCACCTTCTTAATGCACATAGTTGTGCACAGGGATAATACCATGTATGATGGAATTCCACATGAACATAAGGGAGTGGAATGATGTGAACCATGGAGCCTGAGATCTAGATTCCAATTATAGTGGAAATACAATGGAGGATAAATGTTTACTATCTTCAGAACACATCATCCATTTCACATTAGCCTGGCGTGGGGATAGACAAATGATAGTCGACCTCTGACCACATCCAAAACATATAACCTATCTCAAAATGTCATCTAATGTCTTATGGGGAATTGGCCCAAGATGGTAGGTCAGCCAATGTGGCATGAGACTAGGCCCTAACGGGGGTCCCTTCATACATGGGAGATGATGGAGATCCAAATAAAGGGATCATGAATCATGGAAACAAAACGAGGTAATTCCCATGTGGAATCCAAAACATTGGGTTCTACTCTACAGTGCATTTGATTATGCCAACGAGATGTGTCAGATAGAGGGAGTTGAATCTCATTCTAAGGAGAAGGGTCATGGGGATGAAAACTCCAAGTTTATGGTTAGAGAGCAGACCATTGATAGGGGGCCTGGTTTAAAGGAATGTACATAAGGTGGATAAGTAGAAAAACCTAATATGGGTGAGGAAAAAGGAAGCCTTCCATCTCATTACACATTCCTAGTGAAAACCATCATACAGCTTAAATTCCTGAAGCTTGGAATAGGGGATGCAGTTTAACATCATGGGCGTGGAAAAATTGAGGATTCAAAGTATCTGGGGTGGGACCTCAAGATTAACCTTCAAGGCATTCCTATGTATTCCATGAGGATTGTAATCACTCCATATGTATTTCTCACAGGATCATATTTTATGTTCATAGAACTCATACCTGGATAGAATGAAATAATGGAGACACAAGGTGTGGTTGTAGGAAACCCATACATGAAAGAGGACAAAATAATTCTGCACCACACCACACACCTTCAAAAGAGTTTGGGTCAACGTGCCGAATATAGGGTTAGATTTGAGATAACCAGTGGCTAGACCCAAAGATGAAATATATGTGAGTTCCTACATATCCCATTAGGATATGAATCAAGCCATACATTGTTCTGGATAATGTAATAGTAGGGTACCAATGCTTGGGGAAATATTGTCATGCAGGTTTGTCCCATGCACCAAAAGATGTGACATTTGATGGATCTTGTTTGTTCATAAGAGTGGAAGAATTTTTTTTATGAAATGGCCCTACGATGGAGAATTCTGGGACCAATGTAGGAATCAGGCCATATTGATTCCAAAAATAATATCATGGTGGAGAACTGATAGAAAACATGATGTCCCCTCATGTGAGGACGCCACAATGTGGTTACATTTTTCATCGTGCCACCAGGATGCTAGAATCAGAGATTAGTTTATTATGATAGGACCAACTCAAAAAATTTAATTTCTTTCCGTAAAGACGCAACACTTTAATGTCATGTTGGACTAGGGAGTATTGTCTAACGTTTCATGGCTTAGACGACCACATAAGAACACGGATCTAGAGGGAGTGTGAATGGAACGATAAAGCATACCTGACAGAAATGAGGATATCAGTCCACATCACATTGTGTGCAACCCTAGAGGGGGGGGGGATATCAAAATGGGCCTGAAAAGATCAGAGGATAAGGGGATGGACCCAATGATGAAATGTCAAAGAGTTCCAATGTATACCATGAGGATGGGAATAAACCCATACATGGTTTTAGAGGATTTCATGTTGTTTATTGTCTCATAGCAGGGATGGGAGCAGGAGAGACTAGATCCTAATGGGGGTACGTGGTGTGGCTATTTAAATCCTGGTGTGAATTTGTACATAATCCCACATACACCACACCACTCAATCCTATAATAGATTGGGCCAAAAGGCCGAAAAGAAGAGATAATTTGTGGAGCATGAGCTGGCCCCAATGAAAAAACTCCCAAGTATTACTATTTATCCCATGAGTATTGAAATGATGACATATGTAGTTTTGGAAGATGTCATGAAATTTAAAATCATGTGAAAAAGATGAGCAGGTAGATCTTAGTTTATGGTTATAGAGCTCAGACCGAAAGAAGTGTGAATATTCTAAGGGGGAATAAACCATGACCAAATCCCTAATCCAACACGAGCCACACTCAATGTGGGAAACAAGGGTTGATAAGATCATCAAAACACATGGAATACAGAGATAGGGGAAATGGTGTGGACCCTTGAATGACACCACGCTATGGATTTGTCCTCTTAATGCCCAAACACAAACTGATGGACAACATGAAGAATATCGAAATTCCACAGGGACGTGATGGAGTTGAAAGGGACATGAATAATGAAACCAATAATTAGGGGTTTATGTGGGTGATATAATGATGGAGGATAACTATTGACCGTGTTCAAAACACAACTTCTACATCATGTGACCTGATATGGAATCAAACAAATGAGCATTGGCCACTGACCATATTCGCAATGTAGGACTTCTGTCAAATTTTCATTCAAAATTCTTAGGGACGTTATCCCAGTACAATAGGATGGCATTGACTCCCATAATCCATTCCATTTGGGGAACCATGCAAATTTGAAAGATGACTAAATCCCAAATAAAGGGAATCATGAAGAATGGAAATGGATGAAAATATGTCTATGTAGAATCCAACACTCTTGGTCCAAAACTAGAGTGCTCTAGGGCACATTGGTGGATTTACAAAGACGGTCGAGGTGCCCATTTTGAGAGTAGAAAACTCGAGAAGATTAGTGGAGTGTAGGGGGATAACGAGATCTCAAGATAGGGGTATGTGGAATTGATATTGGAAACCTAACATGAATTGGGACATAAAACCATAACACCCCATAGACCCCCTCCCATAGAACATAGTACCAGGGGTCAGAAGGGAAGAAGAGGTAAATCCCTACACATTCCATTTGGGAGACCATGGGGTGGCCATAATGATTGAGGATAACTATTGACCATGTTTGACACATAGTATCCATATCTTGTGACCTAGAAAAGGAATAAACAATTGAAAATCGAATGTTGACCATATTCTCAATGCAGGACCTAACTCAAATTGTTGTTTGGGATCGTCTGAGAAGTTTTCCCCAAGTGGTAGGTGAGGCAATGTGGTGTGAGACCACTCTATTAGAGGGGGTCCTTTTGGATATAAATAAATGATGGAAACCCATGTGATGGGATGCATGAAGTATGGTGGAACCCAAGATTCCTAAAATATTGTGGCAAGGATGCTGGATTGGGGAGGGGTGTCTCAAGGGGATGTGTGTGGCATGGAAAAATAGCCTGATGTGAATGTGGACTTATAGTCCATACCACACCACACAATCGTATGTTAGAACCTAGGCTAGGGCGTCAGAAAGGTCAAAGGATCTAAGGATGTTCCCCAAATGAAACGTCCAAGACAGTTTATAATTTTTCATTATGTTGGATGAATGATGAGTAATTTTACATCCTTCAGCCCAGACATATCATCTATTTTAACATTGTGTGGTGAGGACGGGAAAATATAATGTCACGTCGGACTATTAAGAAAAATACCACCCGAGGAATTTATCATTGGTGGGAGGATTAATACTCTCACCATCTGTGGTTATCAGGAAGTATGAACTGTTGGAGTAAACCTTATAGATTATATAAGGTCCCTCCCATTTGGGTTCTAGGTTCATTGGCTTCACACCAGGTATCATTGCCGTTCTTTGGTCCAACAGTATGTCACCTTGTAAGAAAGAGTAGAGGTGAAAATTCTTGTTAAAAACCATAGCTATCTTGCTCTGGTGGCTCTCTAGACTATGTAGGGAAGAAATTCTATTCTCATAAAGCACTTCTAGTTCATCCAAACAGATTTGGACTACCATATCTAGTGTCTTATGATCATAGAAAACAATGAATAATGAAGAAACTGAATATCGATGGTCATGACTACCTCTATTCTGTACACAAGTAAAAATGGGGTTACCTAATTAGAATTAAAAGTCATCATCCAATAAACCGAGAGAGTTTTGGTGAATTTATATAGCCAACTCTTCAGGTTCTATCCAACCTTCCTATGTAGAATGTTAGAGAGTGCTTTTTTGAATTCCTTGATCTCCCCATTTACATTTTCATGATTGTGGGAGGTATGATTAGAATAAATGATGTACATGGCATACAACTTCTTTAGTCTGGATTCACAAAATTTGGTGTCATTTTTGTTGATGATGGCTTGAGGGACTCTGAATAAGTAGATGATATTAGATATAAAAAATTCAATGACTAAATGGGCCTTGACCACCTTGATTGAAACTACATCTTTCCACATAGAAAATAAATCTGTAGCAGTTAGGACGAACCTGCACTAGCGATCCATTACTGGTGGATAGGGTATAAAGACATAGAGTCCCCAGACTACAGAGGGCCAAGAGTACTTGATAGTGTGGAGGGGTTCCGGTGGTCGATGAACAAAATTATCTAGGATTTGGTATGCATGTAACCTCTTTTAAAACATTATAAAGTCACAATTCATGGAGGGGAAAAAATCCCCAATATCTAGATCTGATGAGATAGTTTCAGACCTATATGATGATCCCTGCAGGAACTACCATGATCCTCTTATATGACATGAGAAATCTCACCTCCATGAATGCAATCGAAGAGAATCCCATCATCAAGACAAGGACCACTCTGTAGGGTGAACTGAAATACGTGTTGTCGAATTTTCTCATGCTCGGCTCAACCTTCTAGGATATTACCATGACGGAGGTACTCGATAAAGGGATTCTTCCATTTAGGAGTCACGTACAACACTGCAGGAGGGGGCTGAGGGTCCTAACATGGAGATACTTGGGGTAAGGTAGCTTAGTTGTGAGATATCATTGTTTTCCAGAGTAATAGGAGGGATGAATCTCTGATGATCCACAAGTATAATAAAATCATCATGGCCATGCTCTACAATAGTTGTATCCAGGCTGGCCAAGGCATCGGCTCAACCATTCTGTCAGCAAGGGACAAGAGTAAATTCAGGCCGAGATGGAACTAGGCTATCAACTGGCGAGTAATTTCTAAAAGTGGTATAAGCTCTAGCTTCTGGATGACATAGTCACCATTTATTTGCTTGATGACTAGTTCAGAGTCCCCTTTCACATGTAGGTGGTGAATTTCAATCTCATGGGCCATCTCAAGACCAATAACTAGAGCCTAGTACTTTGTCTCATTGTTGGTACAACGTTCTGAAAATAGGAATTAATATGGTATAATAGCTTGCGTCGGTATGATGATGAAGATACCCATTCCCACCCTTTTTAGTCTAGGATCATTATTCTTTTCCCGGTATGGCTTCGAGAAGCACCATCGAAGTGAATTTTCAAATATAGGATGGATCGATCTACTGAGCGGATTGCTTCATCTAGAAAATCAAGATCTAGAGACGAGTCTGCTAGAGAAAGATGGGTGAAAAAGAAGTCACCCAATTTTTATCCCATGATTGAATTTTGGGGAATAAACTTGATGTCAAACTATTGGATAATCACTACCCACTGAGCCAGATGGACTATTAAAATGGGGTGGTTTGGAATGTATTTTACTGGATCCTCATAGGATACTAGTTTTATCTCATGGTGATTCATGTAAAGTCTCAATTTCTGCATAATGAATACTAGTGCAAGGCAACTCTTCTTGAGAGAGGAATATTTGGTCTTTGTATCGAGGAGCATTAATTTGAGATAGTATAAACTATTATATGTTCCGTCATTGTTCTTTGGATGAGAAGGGTGTTGAGAGATCATTCCTAAGTGGTCACGTAAATGTCCAGTGGATTTCCAAAAATAGGTGGCTTCATGATCGGAGGCCATAATATGTACTTCCTTATTTCCTCAAAATCAATCTTAAACTACTCATCCCACTAATAATCCACACTATTCTTCATGAACTGAGAAAAGGGCTAACAATTGCTATCCAAATTTCTGATGAATCTGCGTATATAGGCTATGTGACCTAAAAGCCTCAGATCTCACGAATTTTTCTCAGAGAAAATATTTGACTAATAGCTTTGATATTCTCTGGATCAATCTCGATGCCACTGTATCTAACAAAAAATCCACGAAAATTAATAGTAGTGACCCCGAAGGCACATTTGAAAGGGTTCATCTTGAGAATGCAGGATCGAAAGAATCCAAACCCTTTCTTGAGATCGTTGATATTGTCATATAATTTGTGATATTTGAACCCCCAGATCAACCATGTAGAATTACAAAATTTTCCTAAGGATCGGCCTGAATATACGATACATTAAACATTGATAGGTGGAACCTATATTCTTTAAAACTAAGGACATTACCTAGTAGTAGAAAGTACTTTGTGGTTCCTAAAAGATGGTGGACTCAACATCCCCGAGGAGAATTTAGATTTGTTTATACACAAAATACTGATCCATGAAGGAGAGATCCAGGAACCCAGTAGTAGAATAAATAAATAATTCTATCATAGGATGTGAAAATTCATCCTTTGGACAATGAAAGTTGAGATCCCAGAAGTCAAGGTAGAATTTAATATGTCCATTCCACTTCCTGAAATGCACAATGTTAGAAAACTATCTGGGTTACTAGACCACATTGATGAAGCTAGCTCTGATGAGCTTATTAAACATGGACTCGACCATGGAATCATGATAAGGGTGCATCCTTCTAGGAGTTTGTTTGAACATGTGATGATTTTCTTGATGGCCAAGATGGTGGAAAATGACCTAAGGATCTAGCCCTATAATCTCATTATAACTCCAAGAGAATACATCATGATGCTTCTCGAGGAAATCCATGTATCTATGTTGCTATTTGATAATCATAACTAGTAATATCAATGTGGGTTTCAGATATATCTCAATACTAAGGTTCACTTGTAACAATTCAACGATTTTCATAGAGATACCCTCTTCAAAAGAGGGAAGAGGATCCCCAGAATCATCTTCAATGCTCACAGTGGATGGATCCAAAGTGGGAGGAGATTATAAGAGTTGTAAGATCCTGTCGAGACACTATCTCTAACCTTATGGGTGGTAGACACTGTATCGGGGAGATCTTGTACTACCAAAACCATAACATGGTAAGCTTTTGAACTGATCCCATATAGCCTTCAACCCAAGGGGCCATGTTTGATGACATCAAATCTATAGTGGTGTCTCATCATGAGCAGGTTTATCGCAGCCCATCAAAACAAGCATGAATGATGTATTTCCATTGCCATGGTGTAGACATCCCAATACCATATGGCAGTACGGGGCTTCAAGACCACCCATGCCTGATTTGTATAGTAATATGACAGGATCTTCCAGAATTCCATAGAAATAAGAATGTGCTTCCCCATTATTCAAGGGACAACAATGCATTTCCCCATGTCTTGATTCGTGGTCTCTAATCGGTGGATTGGGAAAATGTAGTCATTATCTAGGTCTATCCACGGGTCGGTCATAGTTGTAGTGTGTTTAACCTCATTTTCCCGAATCCTCTTGTAAATTCTCTTATAATAGTTGGCATAAAGGTATCGTGGTTCACAATAGTAAAATATTGATGCATCACATTGGATTATGCCTACTTGAACATTAAGGGAGTACTTATGGAATTGGTGATATGAAGAAGGGACTTACACATGCAAGTGGAGCCATGGCCTCCCCACTAACAATTTTAAGGGGTGTTTTGTGAGACAAAAATGAACTTGGTGCAGGAAACTAGGCCACCAACCTGGGTCCATAGGAAGATAATTCCTAATGGGTTCTATTCCATCCTATCATAACCATGAATTTTTATGTTAGATGGAGAATGATCAACCTCTGACAGCCCCATCATTTGGAGTTTCTATGTCAGGATAAAGATGATCCTCAAACCTATATCGACAAGACAGTAGAGAACCTCCATGCCATTGGAATGGCTAGTTATGTGCATCGAGATATTATTTACCTATATAGGACAACCATCATCTTCAGCTGAAAATGATATAATGGCCAGACATTCAGCATGCTTGATTGCCTCAAAATGAAAATATTTTTTGGATGCTACCTCAGTCTCAAACCGGAGGGGGGTTCTTGATGGAACAACAAGGGATTTTCAAATATCCGTTTATAGGATACGATCCTCAAGGATAGAGAGTCATTCAATGATTATGGAAATATTTTTAATAATGTCATACTTGAGTGACAACTATTAACTTCTACTGACTAGAGCTCATTCTGTGGTAGGAGGTATGAAGGGCCCTTCTCGCTGAACCAATGGACGACTGGTGCTCAGAATGTCTAGCTGCTCACTAGTCAAAATGTATGGAGTTACTACCGAAAGGGGGATAGATTACTGAGGCTCATCTGAAATATAATTTATATGATATTAGCACGGTCGTGGCGACTCCTCTCGACCAATTAGCACAAATAGAAGTGAAGGAAGATCTTTTGAAACAAGATGTGGAGGTTCCACATGATGAGCTCTTTGATGGGACTATTTTCTAGTTTCAGTGGCATGTACTTCTTGGCAGGACGTACGGATCAATAAATCTCGATGACTCATACATTCGCAGCTCTGTCGATGCTGGCGTTGGTAGGGGAAATTGAAAGGATCTATTCGGTGCTCTCCTCTGTATGGAACCATGTAGTGGTTTACTAGCTCCACAATGTTAACTGAGGAGTAACCTAGGTCATCACTGGAAGAATAATCCATCACTAGACTGATTCTGGGGGAATTCACCAACTCTAGGGGCATGAAATCGGTAAGAGTATGGCTTGATGATGGCAGCGGTGGATGACTATTCTTTCCCATACATCATCAATGATTTCTCCTCCGAGGAGAGGAAGACAGATATGTTGACTCAGATATAGTGGCTATAGGTGACATGGTGACTTCTGAAGGCTCAAGTAGGTTCAAATGTGCACAGATGATACCATCAGCACAAGCGACTACAATACGATCCATCCATTCATCATATTTTTGAGACCCCCGGTTAGGAACCTGCTATCACTCAGATTCATTTTCACTATCGATATCAGGATGTATGAATACACATGCCACCTATGTTTGGGATGAAACTAACATAACTATGTTGTTATCAACCTTTTCATGAATCCAATATTTAAATATATAGCATTTCTTGAGGGTGTTCCCCATGATCAATTAAAAGGGGTAGTAATTGGGGAGATCAGTGAGATTCACCTCTTCGGGCTTCCTGCATTGTGACAAGTTTAGAAGTATGTAGTCCAAGGAACATTATAAATAATCTGGGACATGATCCTCATTAAATGAGTAGGTATTGTTCCTTCAATCTAGGAAGGGGGATCTTGGATCCTAGCCCTGAAGTGGGGAAGGAGGAGCCCATCGATGAGGCAAAACCTGATTATCACTCCTATGAGTTGGTGGCACGTTACGCGGTTGCTCCTACCAATTATGAGGTGGGAGATGCTAGTCTAGAGGTTGTTTCTAAGGGTGTGGGACTCTACAATGTTATGGAGGTGTCTCCTTGTGTAAATCCTCTAACAGCCTGGGGGCCTCTATTTGTGGTACTACGGTGGTATTGGCCTTACCAGCTTTTCTCACGGGAACTATAGGATGAAAAGGACATTCATTCTTTTCCTACAGCAAGGCTTCCTATAGATTCTAGCCTTTGTTAGAGAATTTTTAAAATACCCCAGGGTAGTTCTGCATGATGAGAGAGGGGGCCAGTTTTGTCTTGAACTTCACCACACACATTGTTAAAATTTGTTCCTGGGTCTGTGGCATATCCATGGAATACATGATCCCTTTCCACCTAGCAACAAAGTATATGATGTGCTAGTCAGGCCTATGTTTGAACTTAATGTAGTAAAAAATACTCATCTTCTTGGTGGAGGAATTAAACTAGTATATAAACTGCCTACAATGACCCTCCCAGCAAGTTACTGATCCAATGGGTAGCTAGCTATACCAGACAATCATGGGCCCTTCCAATGTTTGTAGGAAACATCAGAGTTTGGTGGCCTCCTTTTTTGATGTAGATCCCAACATGGGTCCACACCTTGAGTTTAAGTGTCCCAGCTGATGTACCGGATTACTCGTCCCATTAAAAGGGGATACAGTTGGATTTCAGAATCTAAGGGGTGCTGGAAAATCATCCACCCCTACTGGATATGGCTTTCCATGAGGTGTGATTTCCACCAGTCAAATTTTCAAAGCCTCAATGTGGGAAATGAGAGAATTCATCAGGTCATCTTATCAAGTATTCTTCTCACGATGAGGATCCCTGATCAACTATGCATTGGAAGGTTCTGCAATAGGATAAGCAGATCCAATATCTCACCGACAGGTGGGATGACCTGCGACACAGCCGGGGGAACAACCGGCAGAGATACTAGGGGAACCTGATTTGGGTCCTAGTGAGGTTTATAATTCAACTCAGCTAGATTTGACGAGGAATATCACTCTATAATTCCATAAACTATAGAATCTATCTTGCCTATATGGATAAGATGGTCAAGGTCACCCATAGGCAAATCACTGGCGGAGGGTGTACCAACTCCTGCTGCCCCGACCAAGAATTACCATAGTCTGGTCACTGTACCAAAACACATTCAACGAGATGTTCGTCAACAATATTTTTAGGTTTCATGAGCTGTTGATATAACAAAGAATTTTAGAGGTAATATTCTATCTTCTGCACTGAGCCAAATGTTTCAACAGGTTTGACAGTCCCAATATTCTCTTTTCCCTTATTGGGATTCTGACTGGGGGCTAATAACTTGGAAGGTGATGTAAGACCTAGTAAATTTATCTACTAGCATGTAACAATTCCCTATAAATCCTATTGGGGTGCCCCCCGGGTAAGTTATTTTCAATTATCTCTACCTAGTTCTCTCCCTATGATAGATCATCCATGTTAACCACGACTGTAATTGAAAGAATATCCTCAATATCAACCATAAAATAGTGCAGGTTTTAGATAGAATGTAAATGAAGGTTCACATATTGTACCCAAACTAGGATATAATCATTGGGAGAATCCACCTTAATAATTCGGTGGTGCACTTTAATGTTCTAAATTCATCGTTTTTGGAGGGTCTGATGGTGACCGAGAGACTCGGGGCACTGGGCGACATGGAGTGTAGCCAAGTCGGCAATACAACATTTCTAGCAAATATCTTCAATGTGTTCCGATCACTTTGGGTATATAACCCATCGATGACGGATACATAAGTTCATCCCCCAGAGGGTTTAGTGAAAGCACATGACCTCCTTCGGGGTAAGTGATTCTGGCATACTGAAGTTCATTGATGAGACTGGCCAGAACATCTCTGGGAAATGGTCTCCTGTTAATATGTGATACATTCACCTTGGCTCAGACTCAGGATCTAACCATTACTCGCATGATTCATTGATTATGGGTGTATGTGGGACCAGTAACGGTATTGAATTATACCATTGTGATGGAAGACTGGCCTATGGGAAATATGGTGAGTGAGCTGACAAGACGTCGCATCATCGGTTGTCTTCTGAGAAATGAAATGATTTCACCACCACATCCTAGTAAAACGGACTAGAAAATACATCTTCCTACACATGGTACATGGTTATTGATGGTGGGTCATGTTGTTTCTCACCCTTTTTTGGTCCCCAGAACAACTCTCTGTGATATCTGGTTTAGGTAGAGAATGATCATGTTGATGATAGGGAGGATTTCATGGCCAGGCTCTAGAGAGAGAGAAAATATTCATCATCCTAGATGTATCTTCAGAGGGAGGTGGGGATCCTGTGGACCTATCTTTCTCTAAGGATGAGTCCTATTAATCTTGTTCCTACCTTTTTCCCTGGCACAGAGGATCAAGGTAAGGGTTCCATTATCAAATCTAACTTCACCTTTGTGTCTAGAAAGAAGACATGTTTAATCTTTGTATGAAACATCTCAATATTCTTCCTTTGATGGTGGAGACCTTCCCTCTAGACCCAGGATGGTTCTTCAGGAATGGGTGGGTTTTCTATATAACGAGGATCTCTGGCCAAACAGATTCTGGGGAGGAGAGGACTTCTACCGGGTGATTCGTGGTGTGAGGAGCACCCAGACAAATATCAAAAGGAACATGAGGAGGGACTCTGTTTCCAATAGTTGGAATTTTCAAGAGACCACCACATGAAGTGTTGGAGCAGATAGGACCCCCCACATTAGCGGGTGGGAGCATGGAAAGTAATTCAATGATTGTTCCCCTTGGTGGTTATTGCACAAAGGGGGCCTTCATACAGGTCAAACTAAACATGAGGAAGACCTCCACATTGGATGCCAATGAAGTGAGGCAGACCTCCGCCTCACTGATTATCTTGAAAATGTATACCTTATTTTTTTTCAGTAAGAAAATGGGTAAGTCCCTCAAGTTAATGGTTGATTGGGAGAGGAGGATCATCGCAATGGTGACTTGTGACAGGAGGAATGGCTTCATACCTGGAATCATGGGTGTGAAATAAACCTATGTTCTAGATGTAAGTTTGGTCAGGAAGGCCTTCGCGTAGACTATTGGGGGCATGGGGATGCCCTCCAAGATGAAATTGGGAGTGGGGAGGAGATGTGATCTCATTAGTGGTGGCACGGGGAGGACCTCCATGCTGGATTGCACCTCTGCAAGTCAGCCAGGGATGGGCAACACCTATGTCGGCGACCAAGAGAGTCGTCCTATCTTGCTTGTGGGGTGGTTGGGGCCTCGATCGAGGTTGGGAATATAAGTTCCCTTGTTCAATATAAAAAGGTCATTGATTTTATGTTTCGGCAGTGTCATGAGCCGCTATAGCCACTGATAATGACACCCCATGGAGGGAGCCCTCCTCATCTTGCACCCGACGTTGGTGTCGAGTTAACTTGATGGGGGATAGGGTTGGAGGTGTATCACTCACATGCTCCTCAACATGTGGGACTGGGTGGTGGTGCTGACATGGCCTATGAGGAGGCCTCCATGGTATCCATCAGGATGAGATCATAATAGGGAAAGCACGAACTTCCATTACCTCATTGGATTCTGGGAGTGAGTTTTCAATGCGTTTTTGTGAGAGGTTCCTAAAATATTAGTTGGTCGTAGTGGGGAGTTGTGGCTCCTAGTGGGGTCCCTAGGTGTGGCGGTGACGATGAGGAGCAGAATCCTCTTGGTCTTGTTAGTCCATGTCTGGGGTTGGGATAATCACTTCTTCCTCATACCATTGGATGAGGTTGTTTATCACCCTCCTCTAAATGAGTTAATATGGTGAGATGGGGCATGGGTACCATGTATGTATGGGTGTGCAGGTATTTATTGATTAGATAGAGCAACATGGGATTGTCATGTTGGTGTTTCCCTGACCCCCATGTCGGTGTGTGGGTGGTGATCGGTTTCCTAACATAGCTTCTTGGGTCCTGTAAAGAATAAAGATTCAACCATTAGCACTGAATTGTGGAATGCGAAGTCCAGTTCCCTAGTTCCATTTTGTCTCCCATGATTGGAATGAAGAATCCACGCTGACAACATTGCAGTCTGAAATGTCCAACATTCTATTTCCCCAATCTCTAGTGTGTGTCTTTCTAGGCTCAATATTTTCATAGTGGGACCTATAGTCAGAAAGATAGATATGGTGACATGGTTATCTATTGATTCCTCACATGCTACTAATGATCACATTGAGGAGAATAAATTCACATCAGGTTCACCATTTCCTTTTCTGACACATTTTTCAGGGCACACGTCCGTTTGTGGGGATGTTCATGGATAGTGTTACCCTGAATTCCCTCTTTCCAAAGGTGGGATGAATCTGTATCTTATTAAGGGACGTTTTATCATTGATCAAAATTGGATGACTGGATGTCGGCTTGTCCTTTCATAGATCCCTCCTCAAAAATCATCTCCTAGTCTGGGTCACCATTATAGATTAAGACTATGTTCGTGAAACTCTTCCCTGGTTCCATATCTTCATGGAAACCTACTAATTACATTTCTTTGGTCATGAAATTTTAAGGGGACATGTCAGGGTAGTAACCTTTTATTACAGGAGTAGTCACGTTGTACATCATTAACATGTTTGGACGCTGAAATACTAATTTTTCTGGGATTCATTCACTTATCATAGGGCTTCTCGAGGGCACGAAAGCCCGAAGAATCACACATTGATTGTGGGGAATTATATTCCATAGGCATGTTCTTGAGGGTTTACTTTTCTTCAATGTTTGACACAGGGTATTGTTCAAGTTTAACAACTAGAAGAGACAGATCAGACTGATCTAAACACTGATAAGAGTGGATCAAATAGGTACATTCCCATGAGGGTGTTCCTGATGGGTTTAATGGATGAGTGGATCAAAACATCCATTAAATATGGATATGAGGATTCTTAGGTCTCTATAAAGGGGACGACGGGGTTTACCATTGGCTGGGATTGATCCTTAAGGTGGTTTCCTATGTACCTTCCCAAGGAGATAAGGATCAAAACACATGTAGTTTGAAGGGGTGATGAATTGGAGTCCAACCTGGAGACATTATGGGTCTTACACCAAGATAGCATCCCATCTCAAGATGGACCATCTTGGTGGGATGGTTATGGATTTCATGGGGCTTATTCATGGTTAGCTTCCTTAGTGGATGGCCTGACTTCATGGAGATGTGGTATCCCCAGTATTTATTAGGTTGGATTATGGATTTTTGAATGAAGTGGATGGGGAATGATATGGAACCATCGTGGATTCGATAGTAGTTGTGGGAATGAACCTTAGAGAGGATTCCTACATACCCCTAGGGAATGGAACCAAATTCCACATAGTTTGGAGGGGTGATAGGACACCAGAGGTGGAGGCCCGTGAGAATGGATGCATGGTTGGGAACCCAAATAAAGAATAACCTTCGGGTGGGGACATGACCTTCTCAAAACACAATGGCTTAATGGAGAGACCATGTTGGGACATGAGTGATTATCTTTATCCTCAGGGCGGATTCTTTCATATCCCCACAATAGGGAATCAAATTACACTTAATTGATGATGAGACTTGGAATCATGGTGTATGCAAGGGACAACGACTGGACAACATGATGGTGTTTACTTATGGTTAGAAGCCCTAGATATGATCAAATACCGCTAAGGGATGAACCAAGGATGTGATTCCCAAAAATTGGGAAACCATAGATTACCATTATTTTGGGTTGAACCATTGGGAGTATTCCTACACACCATGTCTCGGAGATAGGGATACAGCCCAATATACTTCGAATAGATTTACCAATGTTTGGGGTTGAACATTAGGAAGGCTTCCAACATACCATGTCTAGGATAAAGGGATCAAAACCCACATTGTTCGAATAGATGTAACGATATTTGGGGTTGAAACATAGGGAGACTTCCTACATACCCTGCCTAGGATGTACGGGTCAAAACCCCTATACTTAAAAATCGGACAGTTTAACATCATGTGGGATGGGGGTGATCTGATTTGAAGTGGTTAGGACCGAAGGGTGTTGGGAGTGAACCTCTGAGAGGCTTCCAACGGACCATTCTTATAAAGGGAAAGGATCAAAGTCCATATAGTTTGGAATGGAGGTATTGGTACATACACACCAACGGTGGACCAGGGAGTATTCCATTGCCGATTATTACTCTAAGCCCTTATGAATCATGATTGGTGTGAGAAACAAGGGACATCATAGACCTGATAATCCCATTGTGAAAGGTTCATCTATGAGGAATAGAGCGGGGCTATTGCGTGATTTGTGGCCTAAAAAAGAAATAGGGAATTACACTTGTTAAGCATCCTAGGGAGATGGAGATTTGGACATATTACTTGATAGAGGCCTGATGGAGGTCAATACCAAAGGGAGATAGATGAGGTAGCGAAGATCCCTATGCCCATCTCTCCTCTAGATTTTGCGCATGGAAGAAGAGAGGCAGAGCAAGGATGCTACCTCCCGAATGAAAATCTATGGACATAAACCAAGATGGTGGCCCTCCCATACAGACAAATGTAATTCCATGGAAGGAGTATCACATTCCATGTGATAATGTTCTCACTCCCCTGGAGACCAATGGGTGAGGAAAATGTCTGAGGTGAAGCACCCCATGTACATTGCATATGGAGAGGCTACATTTTAACATCATGTGAGGAGGAATTTGTTGTTTGAAAGTTTAACATCACCTATATTTGACAATGAGTATTCAATCCCCACCCATAGGACTTAAATAACTGACACACTTTAACCCTTGGTGCAGGGAAGCCACTGGAAATTCCTGGTGGAGATAGTGTTGTGGTGTGACCTATTGAGGGGCTCTCGTTGGTGTGTCTATGTGAAGAAGAAATATCCATTAGTGTGAATATGAGAAGAATTATGAGGCTATGTAACACAATATGATTCACCCCCAAGGGACCTTGAAATAACTTTTCATTAACCTATAGGGATATACGGGAAAGGGTTGTGTAAAACATGAGATCTTGGAAACAGGTGCTTCACAAAGAGGACAGGTTTTTTGAAGTACCAATTTTTCACAAATATTATGGTCCTTCAAAAGGGAAAGGGCATCACGAAGAGGTTGGGAATCACAATGAAAAGGGTATTCATGAATGGGAACCTATAATGGAGTAGATATTTGCTTTAGAAAATGAATCTTTCTTTAGAGAGACCTTCATTAAGGCTCTACATTTCGTGAAACCTAGAGCACCCCGAAGGGGCCCCTTAATCTAAGAAATAAATGTGAATTCGTGAAGGGAATCTCCATCATAGGTGGAGGATAGAAAGAGGACATAGAGGTATGGATCACTGAGGTAAAGGATCATTGCTGATCCATATGAGGCTTTCATGATGGTCTATGTGAAACGAGGGCTCAGAGGTTGAAATGCAAGATTCACAGGGCTTTGGAGGGGGTGATCCATCATGTTATCGGCATCCATGGATGGGGAGGGTAACAAAATGAGCCACAGATATGAGTGATGCTGCATGGATAAGCCACTTTTTCGGTCAGTGTTAGACTCGCAAAGGGTGCTAGACACCATGAAGAAACCCTTTGAAATTGTCATTGTGGAGCTAGCCACGGAGGCCGAGGATGCAGCGGAGGAGCTGGGGGCTGGAATCAGACTCGCGCCAGGTTGTGTGGCCAAAAAGACTATCACAGAGGTCACCTCTTGTATATGGTTCATCAGTGTGGAGATCTTCGCAAAGGAGAACCTTTGGGTTGTTTTGTAGTGACATAAGCGCCTTTGGAGTGCTGGTTCACTCTACCACATCCTTGAGTCTACTCACTAAGTTGGAAAAAAAATTCAATGCCACCATATATCCTCATGAACAAAAATTTGACTCTTTATTCCTCACATCACTTCTACAACACTAATAGAAATACATTCTGAAAAAGTGTGTGAAATAGTGGCTGGCCTTCTCAAATTGTTTAACAGTCAAATTATGGATGACATACTGTTCATAATACCAACGTTGTTGGGGTAAAACTATACAATTTAATCCTATAAAATATATTTTAATTTATTTCATTACTAATAACTTTTGGTGTTTTATGATATAATTGGATTCTTGTTGCCATCAATTTTGATACTCAAAATATTTATTTCTTGAATTAAATGCCTAGATATCCAACAAAAAGACCCCGAATGATGTTGTTTTTAAATTTTTAATACACTAAATTGAAAATTTAAGAACTAAAAATCATGTTATATAATTTATATTATATTTTAATGGGGATTCTGTTATAATAGGGTGGTGTGTTCCTATTTTCAACATCATGGAATGAGGCCATGTGAAAAGGGCAAGAAACAAGAAAAATACTACAACTAAATAAAAATCAAGGTATACACAATAATATTTCACTATCCAAACACATGTATATAATTTAAATTATTTCCTCAATGTTTCTTCAGTGCTAGAAACAAAAAAATGATTAATATTGTGGTTATTTTTTCATAAATTTTTGAAAGAGATCATATAATATTTAAAAAACCAGCATCCCTAGAGAGGAATTTTCAAAGATAATTACAATTTTAATTAAAATACTATTTATATTTTGTGTATATATACATTTTCAGTTCTACCATGAATTTCGAAAATAGTCATATTCATAAGATGATATAGATATTCTTAGAAATGAATGGGCATCATACCTGATGGAAGAATGTAAAAAAATAGATTGAAGATGATAAAATTCTCAAATAATTTTGACCTTAATAATCTTTTCTACCTTATCTTTCTCATTTTTTGATAGACCATAAAAGATAATGAGTATCCAGAAGGGGTTTCCCTATCCCTTGAGTTTTTTGTGACACATTGAGACATAACGAGCATAGAATCTTACTCTACTCTTCTCTTTTTCAACAAATAGAAGTGTTTTTCTACAAAAAACATCGATGCAATTAGCAACATTGGATGTTACCCTATTTTTTCAACCTAGTGAAGAACCAGATGTCATATATTCATTCTGAAGTCATGAATATATGATGGTTGGTCCCTCACTAGGCTGACTAAAGCTATGATGTAGAAGGATGATGTTATTTTATGTCAACTGTATATGGATCAAATGTTTTTTAATAATCCTTCTAAACATGGTAGACTGAGCATATTGTGTAGGTCAGGGCTCTGTTTTAAATTTCAAAGGAATGGGTGCATATATTTTCAGGACACAAAATGTACTTAAATTTTTTCTGATACATTAGGACAACGATCCATGAGTCATTTTTGATGTGTAGGAATCAACTGCACCTCAATCTAATGCACAATGTCATCAGTAGGAATCCAAATATTTCACTATTTAAAATTGACATTAATTTTAGTAAAAAAGTCAACTAACTTATTGAAATAGAGGAAATTAATTCTGTTTGGTTTGATACTTCAAGGAAACTATCTAACAGTCAGTTGTGACATGTAAGAGTCAGCCACAACTCAATCCTATTCATGGTGTCACGGGTATGACTCCAAATGTGTCTTTTAATTAAAATTGTCATTAATTTAAGTAAAAATCACAATTTACATACTAAAAATAGAGAAAAAATTAATATTGTTGTTAAATTATAGGAAAACAATCCATGATTAAGTTGTGATGCATAGGAATCAACCCCTCCTTTGTCCAACAAATAGTGTGACCAGTATGACTAAAAGTGTCTGCTATCTGTTTAAATTTGACATTTTAGTTCAAAATGTTTCACTCACTAAAAACAATGAAAACAAACTCCAATTTTCTACCAAATTAAGGATATAAATTCAAAATTCCTTTTGGATATGTGTGAAGCATTATCACATCAAACCAACGCATGACGAGACCGATATGACTCAAATTGCATGTTTTCAGTTTGAAATGACATTTTAGTAAAAAAACAAAACTGGCATACTAAAAACCAAGGAAATACAATCGAATTACTATGATCCTATATTAGAACTATCTATATGACATTTTTGACATGTAGTAATCAACTATACCTCAATAAGATGCATGGTGAGACTGATATAAATAAAAATGTGACTTTTTATTTAAAATTTACATTAATTAAAGTAATAAATCACAAATGTCAGCTTTAAATCTTGGGAAACACATTCATATTTTTTTGAAACCTAAGGAAAATAATACATGAGTCGTCTGCGATGTGTAGGAATCAACCCCACCTCAATCAGATGCACCGTGTGATCAGTGTGACTAAAAGTGTCAGTTACAATTTTAAAATTGACATTTTAGTTCAAAACATATCGATCACTGAAAACAAATAAAATATGGTCATATTGACTTCTAAATTAATTAAAACTATTTTTATGTACATTGAAATGTGTATCAAGTAGTCTCACATCAAACTGATGCACAATGTGACTGGTAAGACTCAAATTTCATGTTTTCTATTTGAGATGACATTTTAGTAAAAAATAAAACATTAATATGGAAAATAGAGGAAATACATTCCTATTAATTTGATAATTTTTTAAAATAATATATCGGTCAATTGTGAAATGTAAGAAACATCCACACATTAATATGATGCACCTTGTCACTTGTATGACCAAAAATGTGTCTTGTTTTGTCAATTGACATTATTTCCAGTAATAAAAGAGAATTGAAATAATGAAAACTAAGAAAACACATTCGTATTGCATTTATATTTATTTAAAATGATCCATGAGTCAGTTGGGATGTGTAGGAATTTACCACACAACAATCCGATGAACGGTGTGACCAGTATGACTAAATGTGTATGTTATTAGTTTAAAATTGACTTTTTAACTAAAAAAGTGTCACTCACTAAAAACCAAGAAAACACACTCTGATTGTCTTCCATATTAAATAAATATATTATTAATTCCTTTGTGCCTTGTTTTAAGAAGTCTCATGTCAAAATGACACACGATGCAACCGATATGACTCAAATTGCATGATTTTAGTTTGAAATGACATTTTAAAAAAAACACAACTGACATACTGATAACTAAGGAAATTCTTTACGATTATTTTGATACATTATAAAAATGATCCATTAGTCATTTATTTCATTTAGGAATAAACTCCACCACAATACGATGAACAGTGTTATAAGTATAACACCAAATGTGCCATTTTTATTGAAATTGATATTTTTAATGTATTCTTTATATTCTGGTTTAATTTATTTCATTATAGTATTAATAAAATAATATTTGTTTTCATATATAGGTCAAACCTTTTTCTTGATTTTAGATGATTTTTTCAGTGACTATTACCTTCATACGACATTTTTCAGAGGGGACCCCAAATATCAAAAGAGAAAAAGTTAATGTTTTAATTGTTTGTTTGATATATGTTAATGTATTTTAATAAAACAATGTTAAAAATTTATATAGAAGTTTTTTTATATATCATGAAGGAATAATTTTTTAGACATGATTTCCATTAAATGTATATAGAATTGTTTGCTAGAATTTTGTGTGTGCTTCTTGTTTTTTCATCATTTGTATCATGTATATGGATCTTTTGCATATACCATGAGTGTTTATTTTTAGTCGGTTTTTTCTAGTTTGTGCATGTTATTTTTGTTGGTTTGGTTATTTTTGTCTGGTGTTTGGTTTTTGTTTATTTTTATCACGTTTATGTGTGTACTGTTATATAAATAGAATTCCTAGACATGGAATCCATTATTAGTTCTAAGAGAATCATTGATAAATGGGAACATTGTCAACACTTCGAATAGAACGGATATGGGTAATTTATCATTGGTTTTTTTAGCACTGATAAAGGTGACCCAGTTTAATATATTCTCGATTGATAGTGATTTTTAGCACGGATAATGTCATTTTTAGCACTGATAAACCCCTGTTTTGTGGTAGTGTTCGATATAGATTCATTGGTGCTAGTGTAAGATTTCACTTCACTAGACAAGTTAATTAGGGGTTTTCCCTCATGGAAGTGAAAAAAATTCTAGATTAATTAGGTTGAACTAGTTGATTATCAAATATCAATGGGATTGATTCTATAGGGATTAATAATCTTTGATAATAGTGTGGTATGATTCGTGGGATCATCTTTTTCCATAATACTATGCCTTATTGCACGAGACTAGTCTTCATACCCATACTTGATGGATAATGGGTTTTTTAGAGTAGGTGAAATCCAAATTCTCCATCAATGTAATCTACTATCGACCATTGATTTATCAAATATCGAATATTTTAATGGTTCAATGAGGATTCAAAATTGGTGCAACATTTGGCTTCTCTAGCATGTCCTGGTCGGGATTCATTATCTACAATAGGGAATGATCATGTTATCGGTTTTAAGGAAGTTAAATTGGATCTAGTTTTGTGATAGGATAACCCACTATGAATGTATGTTATCTTAAGGAAATTGAGTATGAGGGAGGCACATGGATAATATAGAGGGGGGTTCATAGCTACGTACTTTCATTTACAGTAACATAAAAACCCTCTGCAGTCAGTTTCCATTACATCATGTGACCACTTTGAAACTTATCACATGTTCAATAAAGTGACTGTGAGGTTTAGTATGTGGGGAATTAAAATTTTTTATATAGTCACTTGAAAATAAACACACATGGGAACTTGTATTTTCACATCCATGGTTTGTTTGAGATCATACTCTCTTTAGTGACTGTTCTTCCTTCATGTGATGAAATCCAGACATTGTAATTTTCCCAGAAAAATAAATAAAAAATCTTTGTGTATAATTTTTCAAACTATTTCAATCTAATAAAATAGTTAAATAATCATTTTAAACTTTGATAATTTATTTCTCAAAACTATTTAAATCAAATAATTCATTTCTGATTTCCCAATACACATTATTATTAAACATTTAAAAATAGTCATATATTACATTAATTTAAAATTAAAATTCACAATTCTCATTTTGAGGAAATTTTTTATTTTATGGAATTTCATATAATTCAAAAAATAACAAATCATTTAAGGCTCAAAATAAATCAATTTATGAATTAATTTTGAATTTATGTTCACAAAAATTTTATTTCAAAATTTAGAAATTTTAAATCAATACATGGATTGTCAATTTAATTAAAAATATGAAAAAAAATGTAAAAAAATATTTGATCACATAAAATTTAATTTCCAAATTTAAAATTTTCAAAAATTCCTATCTTAATAAGGATCTATTTAATTATTGGTTATAATATCAGTGAACAACCAACAATGTTTTTTTATATTTGAGCTCACATAACTCCCACACAAACGAATTTATTCATTCATTTCCATCATATTCGTTGAATTTAGTTTATTCAAAATGAAAAAACACAAAATTCAGCCCTCCTAGATCAAAATTTACCAGCCATAGAAGACAGGAAACACATATACAAACAATGTTCATATTATTATGCCTCTTCAGTGATTTCAATTCACTCATCACCTTAATCTAATGAATGTTCCATTTCCATTAGTGGATTTAACTATTGTTAAGTAGAATAATTTTTTTAACAAGAAGCACTTCATTTTTTTCCACTCTCTTATGTTTCTTAAACTATTGTTAGAGTTTCCACTTTACTGATACAACTCAAATTAATTTTTTATAACACAATTACAACCTTCATGTGTTCATTATTCCCCTCATCTAAATAAATTATTTTTTGACATATTATATATTTGTTTATTCATATTAAATTTATCTATACCATGTATTTGTATATCATAGAGAAAAAACATTTATTTGTCTGAGAGTTTCATTATGAGAACCCAATTTCCCTTTTTAATGTAAATTCAAAGGACTTATATCAATTTCATTTGATTTGGATCTTGAATTTTTTCATTAAATAAAGGTAAAGTTACATTATATTTTTTTCAAAATCCTATGGACCACAAGCTATAACTCTTATTCTTAAATAAATCACTAACACACCCTTTCCTAGTTCTAAAACATTATTTTCCATGATTAAGTGACAAATTTCACTTTTAAATAATCTATGTTTCAAAATTTTAGAACTACCGGATCCATCAACATAATTTTTTATATTCAAATTAAGCAGGATATCATTCAATTTCCTGAATTTTTTGAAAAATCATAACAAAAATAATTCCAAAGCTATGTAAAATTTTTACAAAAGTTTTTTTCATTGGTTTCAAAGTAGACTGACTATGAGATATGTTTTTGTGAATTAATTCATTTACTAATTATACAATAAATAATAAAACTAATTAAAAAATATCTAAATATGACTGAATATCTACAACCACACTTATTAGTGACACTACATTCAATTTTATCTAGCATGAAATTAATAATTGAGAAACATATTAACAACTCAATGTGTAAAACAATTTTCCATGATAAACATAACCTAGTTTTTTTTATTAATCCAATGGGTTTGAGTGAATATCTCCCATGGTGCTCTATCAATAGCATTAATTAAGTCTCCTAGATGCTTCCAAATTTGGAAAACCTAATGAAAATTTAACTAAACATTATTGTAATGAAATTTATAAAATAAAAAGTAAGGAAATAGAAAATTTAAGAGAATGGTGTATATTATTTTGTAAGAATATGTAATTAGTGATTTAGTTAAAACTATTTATAGATAGAGATATTAGTGGTAGTCTTTATTCCACTAGGAGATGGTGTTTCTATGGTAATAACCACCACATTTGGTTCCATTAATAAATTTTTAGTTTTAATTCATTGTAGAGGTCCCCATTGATATAGTACTGTATTTCCATCCACTCAGCATTGAGATGTGTTCTTTTTAGTGTGGGTGGCAAGAGAATGTATGTATCACCTAAGGTTCTACTACTGCTTCTATGGAATCATCATCCATTATAATCTTTAATAATGTTTCCTCATAAAAATTCAATGGAGAATCGTTAAAAATGTTCTAATTCAATATAATCCAAATAATGTATGTTTAGATAAAATTTCTCCCCTTCGTGGGTATCAAATTTTACATTTTTTCTCTTCATGGAAAGACAATAATAATTCTCCATTTTTTGTGCATCAATGAATTTGATTTTCGAGGTTTTCAAGAGGGGGTAACATCTATTCAGTAATGAGGTCCTCAATTAATATAGCTATGTCTGTATGATTGTTACACATCAGTCTGAAAGTTAGTTCACCTTGCATAAAATTAACATAAAAAAACCTAAATCACACCCCCCTCAGAATCTTACTTCAAAACATCAATACCTATATAATCAAAATAATGGGGGTTGGATTAATGTTATGTTTCGAAATAATTAAAAATAGTAAATTCGTGATTTGGGTTATCCCCCCCCCCCCCAAGTCATTATGCTTCATGAGGGCAACATACATATTATTAGGGATGTGTATGAGAGAAAGACATTTAAGTAATTCCACCTCTATGATTTCACCTTTTTGTTTTGTCTCAGGATACACCAGTAATCCCAATAATATATTATATCCGTCATATTGAAATATAATTCCACTATATACATCTAGTACATCATTAAAAGTTTTCATCAAAACATTTATATTTTCTCATTGAGTAATGATATAAGTCCTCCAAATTTTTTTGAAACTGTACGATCATCCATTTTTTGGATTTAAATATTAGAAGAAAAAAATTATTTAAAAATTAAAAAATAATAGAGACTTTTAGGCCATACTCCCAATTAACGGTTCTTGTTTAGTGAAAGGTTTTCATGGGCCAATATCAAAGAGAATTTATAATAATTTATAATGTATCTTGAGGTTGAGCATGCTCATTGCGTAAGGAGTTTTTCTGGTCTAGTTCATCACTATTCAAATCAATTATTAAAATTTATTATTTTTCCTAAATTTTAAATTATCCATAAATGATGTTTTTTTGTTTTAAATTTTTATAATAAAAAAATAAATGAAGATGTTAGACACATTAAATCAACAAGAAATTGGATTTGATCTAGGGTCGATGACTTAGGTTCTTCATTATACTCTTTAGTTATCATTTGATAATCTCAAAGATATAATTATTTGAATTCTCTTCAATATATATATTTTGGTTCTGAATGAACACATAATATATCTCTTCTAGTAAATCCATTTCCACCTCATACAAAGTGAAGAAGTAATGAAAACACTAAATTGAGGCTTTCAATATCTCAACACACATCTCCATCTGATTTTTTTTGTACCTATGTCCAAGTTATTCCACTAGTGTAAACTATGAATTAATAGATTTTAGGGAGATTTTATTTTATTTATTAGATAGCACAACATCTCACTAGAAAGAGCACATAAATATCAATGATCTGATTCTCACAAAAATACTACCAAATTAATGATGAATGATCAAATAATATTAAATATTGGGTTCCTGTGAAATCTCCCATATAATCCTTGCCCAAGGGTTATTTTTTCAAGATTATAGATTTGGATTGATTATAATGGGGTGAATATATTGAATAAAATGCGAACGGAAATAGTGTATAAGAGAATCAATTAGTAATACCGAAAAAAAAATCATGATATAAATATTAAAATCCCTAAATTAATAAGTGTGTGTTGATGTCTAATATTTCTAATTAGAGAAGAGAAAAAACATTTATAAGAATAATATTTTTTTCTACTATTTTTTTGTTGTATATAATGTACCTTCATTGGAATCATACGGGTTCAATGTTTCATAGATGAAGGTGGATATGGATACAGTTATAGGGATCAATCCAATTTCAAAATTCCTCCCACGATCATGCCTATATTTTATTGATAATTTTTATAGAATATTTGTTTCATTATTTCATGGAGTAGTGGAGGTTCAGGTTATGCCTAACATATTCAAAAGTGCTCCCAGGTGTGGGTAATCATTTACGGTTGATGTGGTTTTCAATATTGGGATCTAAGTGTTAAAACATCAATACTGATCTAGGGACATATCCAGTGACCATAGTCCTTGAAATTTGTTTTTCTTTATTGGGGAAATTTTTTAATCACATTGTGTGTAATCTCTTACATACCTATAACCATAACCATTGAGGGAACTTAGGTATATCCTATCTATAAAATTCCATCATGGGGAAATATCAATAGAACAAATAGATTAAAAATAAATTTTCCAGTGGGTTTTAATTTTTTACCTCTTGGAATGAATTTTTCATTGAATTTGTTGTCCCAGATTCATCTGAATCATGATCTTTGGTCTCCATCATTGAACTGGGTGGAATGAACCATAATAGAATATGGAGTGTGACATATCTTACAACTCTATCACACCAGTGATCTTTAGTATAGATTCATCTATGTAGTGGTGCATCTTAGATTATATAGTAAGGGAGATTCAATCTTCTCCATCTTGTAGATAAATTATTGTAAATTTTTATAGGATGGATCCATTTTGGTTCTTAAATTGACAAGGATTAAAGATTTATGGAGTCTTGTTCTTCAATAATGGTGCGGCTACCATTGGTGGATCAATCTCATCTAGATTTCAGCACATTGGTGTGGATGACATAACATATTCTCCATGATCAATGACTTAGTGGATTTGAAATTTTCAATGGTAGTGTGACTCAGATTCTCTAGAATGTTTAGAAATCATTGACCAATGATTTACCACAGATCCGATCATCAGAACATTTGGTAGGGAATCAATAGTAGCACAATATATGACATCTCTAGAAAGCTTTGACTGGGATTCAATATATTAAAGGAAGAATGATCGAGCCATAGGTTTTGTGGTAGTGGCCATGGATTTGTTTTTTTCATTGGTTAACCTACCATGAAAATGAATTTTATTATGGAATGTGATTGTGAGGGAGGTTTATAGTCCGTAAAAATGGTTCCTCAGGATAAATTATATTCATTTTTAGTAACATAAAAATTACATTGTAGTTAGGTTATTTTTTTCTCCTAATCACTTAGAAATTCTTCCAAGGTTTTGTATAGTGATTTTGAGGTGAAACATGTGGTCGCATCAAATTTGAACACATGGTCATTTGAAAATCAACACACACTGTCACTAGTATTTTCTCATGCATGATAAGTTATAGGGAGCATTAACATATGTTTTAATGCCTCTATCATCCAATTTCTTAGGGATGTTATAATTTAATCCAATCATAAAATAAAAAAAATAAGTGTATAAATTTTCAACCAATTTGAAAACAAATAAAATATTTTCGTTAAAATATTTTCCCTTGAAAAATTAATTATTACCCTATAAAAATCAAGTAATTCAATTCTGATTTTCCAAATTACATTATTTTTTCACCATTTGAAATTCAGTTTTATTTCCTAATTTTAAAATTAAAATTCAATATTCCATTTATAGCAAAATTTCATTTTTTTCAATAAGTTTAATAATGAATAAATCAATTAATTGTCATATTAACTCTATTTAAGAAATATTTCCAGATTAAAAATATTAATAATTATATTCCAAAATAAAACTAAATTTCTATCTATGAATTACATATTAATTTAATTCCAATATTGAATGAAACATATTAAAATAATGACTTGTTCAATTTAACAATTATGTTAAAAATTCACAATTTTCAAAAAATATTATTTTACTATGGATTTATTTATTTAATTGGAGTAAATCCATGGAAGAAAAGACAAAATATTTTTCGGTGATTTGAGATCACATCAATGTATATGGTTTTTGTATCATATTTAATGGATTCTAACTATTTATTAAAATCTAAACAATCAATGGACTCTCAGTAGGTATTCTGTTCATCATAAATGAACATTAAATAATCATAATTTTTCACATGATATATATATATATATCCTGATCTTGACAAAATCATTCCAAATAATCATTGTTCTTTTGTAATCTGATTTGGTTATTCTTGGAAAAATCATATAGTGTTAGCACACTATCTACCTTTCTTACACTTCTTATTTTTTGGGCTTGAATATATCAATATTTAACTTTACTCTCACTTACATCGAAACCATTGTGATCCCCTTCAGGGAAAGCATCACATTAAGCCACAAACACTATACACGTATACATCTGAAAAAATCTTATATGTGATTCAAAACCTCAAATCATCATATATGAATAATTAGGATACTTCCAATTTCATATATCATATTGTTTTTTTATGAATGCCTAGTATGGAACATTGTTTATTATGAATGAATTTTCATCCAAACAATATCCACAAATTAATATTAGAAAGTTAGAACAAATCATTATTAAATGATCTCTATCCATCAAGGTATGATTCATCCATTAAGACACACCATTCCACTATGTTGTTCTGGGAGAAGCGATTTTTTAATCGATTATTTAATCTATTAAATGATCTTCATGTTCCTAGCTCAATCGTTCATTGCCATGATCAAATTGTTATCAAACAATACATAGTTTATTTTCTACATAATTTTTTGAAGCCTAAATTTCTATTGTTTTAAAACTTATGTCTCATATTAATCATATAAAAATACTAAATAAATTCAAAAATAATGGAAATGAATTACTAATATATATAAAAATCATGTGTACCCATAGCACCATATAAATCATTGTGTATATGATCCAATAGTCAGTATCCCTCTCACCCTTTCCACTAAAAGTTATTTATGTCATTATCCATATAAATATTATTTTTAATTATTGAAAAAATCATAATCAAATGATTCCAATAATCCATATCTATGGTGTATTTGTTTTTCATTTATATGTCCAAGAAGATAATTAAATATATACATAGTACTAAAATCTATCATGACCATATTTTATTGAATATTAGATATTAGATTCTCAATGTATAGAATTCATAAACTATTCACTGTATTCCCATTTCCATATGGAATTGTATTCAAATATATAACACAACAGTTATTCTAAATAATGAATGAAGAACACTTCCTAGCTAAACATTATATACAAATCTTTTCGTAATCAACCATGGCATATTTAACACAAGTAATATTGAAACCTAAGTCATGACTATAACTGGTAGAATATTATATCAATCATAACACATGTGAAACTTAGATAATTTGGTACAGTCAACATTTCCCAATTCAGTATACGATTTATAATAATCCTATTCCATTTGGGAATGAATGGTTAGGGTAACCCAACTAAATAAAACCCAAATCTCATATCATATATTGACACATAATGTCTTAGGTCACATATATTTTTCTTTCCTTCCACGTGATAATTTACGATAACCTACTGGTTATGGTCCCCTGTGATAATTGTTTAAGGTCATTGAAAGTGTTTTCTTGGGAAGGAATATAGAATTTAGTATTTTAGGGGTTTTCATAGTCACGTGATTCACAAATAATTCATACTCATAATAAATTATTAACTATTTAATATCATGTAGTATTTATTCTCTAAAGTTTTATTTCTATATGTGTGTATTCTTCTAGTGATTTAGTTTTAGAATATATATTCCTAAATGTAAATTAATATTTTCAAACCATGTTAATATATAAAACTTTTAAAAAATAATAGAATTGGTTACTAACCAAACCATATAAGTAAGATATATTTATAGATATAAAAATGTATTATATTCATAATGTCTGTGAAAAATTATTATTTACTATTTTAGAGTCATATGAAATCAATAGTCTATATAAGTTTCTACCCTCTATTTTCTAGGTAGATAATAATCCCTTAAACAAATGGATTGTGAGATTCATAGTCCCTCTACCTATTGATATTCACTCAGGATAGACTTAAGTTTCATAATGAATCTAACAACTAATATTTATAAACTATAATCAATATCTAAATTCATGTTCATAACCACATTTAATAGTAACATCATGGTATAATGGAACTAAATATTACTTTATCATAGCTTACATGTAACTCTTTTATACATGGTATAACATTATATAGGAATAATATTAAAGAATTTAAATAAAATAATATTCAATTAATATAAATAATTTATAATCATGAATATTTAAATAAAAAAACATAATAAATTAATAAATAAATTAGTTATCAAGATATATTATTATTTTAGATAATCAAAAAAATTAAAACCACTATTAAGATGGTATAAAGCCACATAAATATACGGTGTTCCTTTAAAACTTGTGTTAATGATCATTTTTTTAGAAATAAAACATTTATAAGTATTATAAAGACCATATATGTCCACTACAACATGAACACATTTCCAAAACCATTTTATACCACATAATAATGAAAGTCCATAATTGTTTTTTTGTCTAACTAAGAACCATAATGAATTAATTTTCACTGTGGAATAGTTGATCACATGGTAGTTCTAATCAAAACATAGTGATTAAATAAACACATTATTGTGACATTTAAAAGGATACCATGTTTTAGGTTATAAAATTCATCTGAATTTTCAATTAAACCATTCTATTTTACCATTAAAATAATATAATACCCTGTGGATGTCAAATAAACACACTGTTTTTTTGGAAATTATCATATATTTTGACAATGCATAGAAACAATGACCATGGTTATGGAAAAACAGACAAAATAGTTTTCAAATTAGATTTTCATATTATCAATTCATCTCTTTTAATGGAATTGATTCCACTTATAGGTTTCATGGGATATTTTTATGTCCATGTTCAATGGAATGATGAACAAAACATATCCCATGATCATTTTGGAGTGAAATTAATAATAATAAAATTTAAGTCCATAAATCAAGTGGAACTCATTGTCCATAATCTTGATCATGACATGAATTTTGATTGACCATGTTCCCATAGAAGAAACCAATTGGTTCTTATACCTAATGTTATCCACTAAAAATTGGAATAAAAAACATTGGTAGGGCCTCTTACCCAAAACAGTGTGCTAACACTATCTGTTTACTGAAATATAGAGAAAAGAGAATCCAAGAGAGCTTCAACCAAGAGAGATTGAACTCATGATTCATGATTGAGATCTAGGACACAAAATTTTAGTGTCCACCTTTAATGAATGAAGGATTCAATTGAATCTCTTGAATTTATTATAGTATTAAATCTTCAAGCTGTTTTTCTTCCACCTCATTGATTAAATGAAATATTAAAACTCCCTTAACATTAATTTATTTTTTATGTCATCATACAATTTGTATTTAAATAAAATAATAATGATAATATGTATGGGAATGTCTTTTAAATGATATCATATATCATTCTATGCATGTACTATTTCATGCTATAATATAACATAGGAATACATAAACCATGTTGCGGTAACATTCTCCACATTTTAGTCTTTGATTTGTTTCATATTTATCAATAGTAATTTGAAAACATAAGAGTCTATAAACATTATTGGATACTAAGGATATAATTCAAGTTCATTCTATATATTCAAAATCCCAATCATTGATTTATAACATTGCCTCCACAATTAGAGAAAATGTTGATAAAACCACTTCCATTATGTTGAATATATTGGATGATGTGGGTATTCATCAGTTATTTGATCATCTACATTTCATATTAGCCTCTCAGTATCAACTGAATTATCAAATAAATAATTTAAATGTGAAATTATTGGAAGATACTAAATTTACATAGTAGTATGATTAGTACCTATCCTTAGAGGTGAATAAAATTTTGATCTTCCATCAAATTTATTTCATGATGGCCAACATTTATGAAATTTTTACAAACTATTATATTTATTCATTTAAAACACAAAATCATTAGGGTAATCATTTATCTTCTTATACCCCAATACCATAAAAAATATTTTTTTCATTATAAATGGAAAATAAAATATAATTTCCTTTTGGAAGTATATATTTTAAAATTCCATGAAATTTATTGAATTTTGTTTTCACCTATCATTTCATGATTTTAATTTAACTAATATCAATATTGTTCGAAATATTATCAATTTAGTATAACTTGTGTTTAGTGGTTTTTCAAAATTACTATACAATCAAACAACCATTAGTAATTTTTCAATGACTTTAACTCATATATCATAAATTAAGACATCAATATAATCTGTTGTATCATATTAGAAACTATCATCATCGTTATATATTGAATTCTGTGTTATTTTACCATTCCCAACCCAATTACTATAATTCAAAATAGCACCATATAAAATAAAATTATCTTTAATTTCATTATACATGAAATTATAATGTTAAAAAACATCACACATGGATTGTAAAACATATCCCCATATTTTACATTCTATTCAAAAATCCAATGAAATCTTCTACCTGATTTTCATTTTAATCAATTTTGCACCTTGAATTTATTTGATTACAATCCTTTAGTAACATTAAAGTTATAAGATAAGAATATATTTTAAAAATTATATTATTCATATATTTGGGGTTTTTATATTTATTTTATAAGAAAGAAAAACATTGATTTTAAAACAAATTTAAATAAGAATGTACAGAATATAAAAATTTATAATACTTAGATACGCACACAAATATATATAATATATATTTACTTATATATATTTATATCAGACACATATATATTGATATGTATATTTTTTAAATTGTATCAGGACATAAACACACTTATAATCATATAAAAATATATATATGTAAACATTAAAAAATTTTAGAATACATAAATATATAATCATATAGACATTGAGACATATTTATACATATATATAAGAATATGAACATTAATATACTATTATAAACATGTAATAATAATAATAATATATATATATATATAACATGTTTGTGTGTGATTATATGTTTGTATAGTTTGAAATATATGTATATATTAGATTATATTTTGTATATAAGTTAATATGTTTATATATTTATTTATATAAACATATATAAATATCTAAAGATTCTAAAATATTTAAAAAATATATAAACATATATTTATGTAATAATATTATCTAAAAAATTATATATATATTATTATAGGTTTATATGTTTTTATATATTAGTATTTACATGATTATATTTTATAAAAATGTTTGAATATTTTCATATATATTTATCTAAACATATTTATATAAGATTAATAAAATAATTACATTTTAAAACTAACCAAATAATGAATTTGAATAGAATATTAAACAAAAAATCATTATAAAATCATGTAAATATGAATATAAAAAGATTCCATCAAAATAAATAACTCAATTTCAAGATTTCAACAAAAATTCATCAACAACATATAAGTAAATGTAAAATAACGAGATTTAGGATTCCAAAAAAAGGCTTTGATAAAATTAAAAAATTAAAAAAAATAAAATAATGATTGGGTACTTATATATATGGGGATGTGGAAGGAGAGTGGTCGGAAAAACAATGAACTGGAAGCAGAATGACAAAAAACAGATAGAATAGTTATCAATCGATGTTGTAAAGGTGGAGACTGGTTGTAGTAGTTTATCATGAAAATTTAGAGGGAGTTCGTCACACTCAATGAAAAGGGATTCAATATAAAATGTAATATAAAAAAGGAGAGAAATCCATGAACTATGTGTTTTAATTTTTTAATAAATATTCAATTTATATTTTTATAAAAAGTCCATGTAAAAGTTTATCATCAGTCATGCTTTCAATTTCAATTATTATATAGCCGATGTAAAAACATTTTCCATATAGGTTGTATAAAATCTAATATTAAAATTTTAAAAACGATTTTATTTGTTTTAATAGTTATGTTTAGTGAATAAATATTTTTAAATTATATTTATAAATAAGAAAAACATAATGATCATAAAGGTATTTAGTATCACATATTATATGAATATTAAAGGAATATATTTGGGCATGTTTAAGGAGAGTGGTGATGAGGGAAAATTTATTTGATATATACATAGTGGATGGATTATCTAGTTTTATTATTCATAGAAATGCGCAATAATGGAATGAAAAAAGGGTAGTTTTTTTATTCAACATCACAGTCTATATTCAGATTTACTATGGTTCGCAGAATTCCCCACATCATGGTGTTGTAATGGAAAATTTTACATGTAATGTGAAAATGTTTTATATATACTCCTTTCATCTTAAATAGATGTGATTGGGTGATTATCATGTAATGGGTGGTTAAAGGATTATTTTTTATGGGATATAAAATTTTTATGAACATAGACGTTTTATTATTCATAGTTGTAGCTTGCAAATGGTTCTTTTACCAGTGATGTAGATATTATTGTCCCATATGCAGTTTTATACTCCATTAATTTTATTTTAGGCCCTTTCAAAGGGTCCAAATTAATATCCCCATTAGAGGAAGTTGTTTTACAATTACTTTCTAATAATACATGTACTATTGAGGAGATTCATATTGATCAACTCAAATTAATTCTGGATGAGGCATAGATTTTTTATGTAATTAATATCCATAACATTGATAGTGAATCTGGGACTCATGGTTCATTATATATTATTATATATGAGTATCATGATTGATAGGGTTTAGGAATTATTTATTGGAGCATCACACTATAATTTCACCATAATGAATATCTTTTTCATGATTCTTATGGTGAATCATTCTATTGGATTTGAATACTATTATCTCATCATTATGTGCAACTTCTCCTATAAGGTGTTTAATATGATTATTAATCAGAGACTCTATCCCTTCCATACGTACCTTGTCTAGGTTGAACAACATGGATTCCAACATTCTTTAAGTATTCAGGGAGTGATCGACTTGGATTATGAAAATATTATGGAATTAGGCAAAAAAGTGGTTGGATCCAAAGTCATTCTCAAGATAAATATGGAAAAATCATATGGTAGGATTAAATGTGGATTCATTGTAAACATTATCTATAAATGTGGGTTATCAATGTTGGTTTTTGAACTCTTCTTTTGGTGTTTATAATATCCATATTTCATGATCACTACTTTAGGAAAATGGTTTTTTCTTCATGTATATTTGGGGACTTCATCAAGGTGATCCACTTTCTTTGAGACTTATTTTTGTTGGATGACGATGTTCTCTATAAAAACATTAAATTTGTAACATCAAGGGGGAAATATCACCAAAATAAAGGGAGGTATGGATTTTTAGAAATATATTACCTTTTTTATTATTACATGTGGTTTTTCATTAATTGTAGAAGAAATTAAATTAAAACATTTAAATAGATCCGGAATGATTATAGAAATAAGAGAGTATAATGAATCAATGTAACTAAGATTATAATCAATATATCAATAAAATGTACTAGAAGGAATCCAATATTCTAGAACATCTTTACATGATTTCTTGGTGGAACATTGTTCTAGACTATTTGGGTGCACCTTTCTCTAGAAATGTGTCCATTTTCATTAGATTAATGTTTCCCTAAAGATAATTAGAGTTCGGATAATCCATTAAAAGATTTGGGTCCAATAATATGGGAATAATATCACCCTCATTAATAGTCTTTGGTTTTCATTTCTAATGTAAATTCTTTATGTCATCTGGGTTCCTAGTTCATTCATTAAAAAAATTGATATTCCTATTTACAATTTTATATGGGACTCTCAATGAGATGGTAGACATCAATGGGTTAATCATTCAATATTGGAAAGATAAATTGATGAATGTAATATTTTCCTTAAAATAATTCATGAAAGAATGTATGTTATGTTGGAAATTTTATCCTAGTATGTAGTCTCAAGGAAATATTTTTGGGCTATGTTCATAAAGAAAAATTATAAAAACTCTATAACATGGTGGTTGAATATGAATATCATGTCGTCCTAATTATGGTTCATCATACATGGTATGGTAGGACAAATATTGAATCATTATACATTGATTTTTTGGATAGGGAGGTATAATATTTTGGAGTTATGATTGTTCTAGAACAACTGTCACCTTCTCAGTTAGATATGTCTTAGAAAGAAGTTATATATAGACCTACGATCACTCGGTATTGGTATCAGATATAATGAAAAAATATTTGATGTACCATCATTCAAACATTAATTTAGTGTACGATCATAAATATTTTATTTTTACGAATTATTAATCCATATTTTTTAACTCTTCATAATACCACATGTTTATAAACAACCAATAGAACAACAATAGTAGAGATATAACATTAGGATCCAATTTCTTCATATCAAGTTCAACTTCTTATGTGGTATATCTAGAATAATGATATTCCAATGGATGTTTTATTATATAAAATAGTTATATATATAGCCTCTAATATTCTATGTTTTTTGAATGTAATCATTGGTTATATGTTTCACATATTCATTGATAATGAGTAGGTAAGATACATATGGTTTCAGTATAGGAGATCTCAAGAGTATAAAACATAGTTCAAATATATATTTCACTTCCTCAACACATTATATAATCTATATTATAGTATTTATTAATAATATCAAACTCACTGTGTTCAACATTAAATGGTTTGTTGGGGGATTTGAGAGGTGTGTAATGATATTCTTCACCAAGAAATTAGACTTTCTAAAGAACTCCTCATAGCTATCTTATTGGATTTTTTTGTTTACTAATACTCATTGTCTTTTAAAATTTTACTACCCCCAAAACATAACAAACAAATCTATAGTTGGATTCAATATATTGTTCATTCAATTAGGGAAATTCTTTTTCATAAGGTGATCTGGAAACCACTGAATCAGGATATTAAACTTAACTCAGTAGGATATTTTGTTTAATATATCACATGTGTTCAATGATTTTTTAATGAATACAAACATTCAATTATAATGTATTATTCTAATTTTTTTATTGATTATAGTACCCTCATTATAGAATTAATTGATCTATTTAATGGATTATCTCTCTCCCATTTGGGAAATATTTTCTTTTTGCAGATTTAATTGGATTCAACATTTCTAGTGAATATCATTAAGGGTTAACTTCATTTTTACTAGAGTATACATTATAATATCATGAAATATAGAGGAATGGTGTAAAAAGGTGTGGAAAAATTCATACATTTCATGAGATAAATTATGTGGTGGACTATTTAGCTTTAAAAGGAAAATAGGTGGATGATCTTTTTAATTACATGAGAATCAGTCATATATCTTTGGATTGTAAAGTGATCATTTTAGGGGTTCCCTTTGACTACACAACATCAAACCACATTTAAAATTTTACCCCCCCAATCTTTTTTATTAATAAAAAAAATTGGTCGTCAGTCATGAGTTTCGTATATACCTATATAAATATGTCAATACCATGAGATGTTGTGTATGAATTTTTTCATTGAATCATATTCAATGAATAATATATCTTCCTATATTTCTTTAACATTGAGGTTATAGTGTATCATGTGTACGAGGGGATCCTTCCCAGGTATTGTACGATTCACACAACCCATGGATACCCTAGGAGGAAGGATAATATTGGATGCTTATTGGTGACAGGTAAAAATCTCAGGTGGGAGATCATGGAAAAAATTTATAATATCAGATAAAAGGTTCATCTTTATAAGTTAATTTATTTAGTCCAATATTAATGGAAATATCATTTTATATTTTTAGGATTCAATTTAATTTTTATATTGAATTTGGATAAGATTTATCCCCTCCAATACCCTTCTATTAAATGATTGTAAATAAATTCATTGAATTCGTTGATGTGATTGTCTAGGAAAATAAAAAATCATTTATAATAATTATAACACAATGATTATGATATAGAAGAATCTCCATGAGAATGGGCTGGATATCATGGGATTAATTTAGTTACATTAATTTTATTTCAAAATTCCCATAATGGTTTTAAAATTTGTAGTGATTAGTAAGGTTCAATGAAATGAGAAACAGTGTTTAAAATCCATATAAAATGGTTAATATTACAAAAATATTTAGTGATAATGGTAACAGTGTTTCAAATCAAATAATATTAAGTAATTATAATCATAAGTCCTTAGTTTTTTGGGTTAAAACCAAGAGTGTTGATAAATAATTGAAAAATGATAATTTTGTGGAAACTATGGAAGAAGAGTTGAATCTGGCCAAGTAAAATAGCAAATTGGAATTGGTGTCGCCTCCAATTGATAATAATGTTGTTGAGAGAAAGTGTTTTTTTAATAATATCAATGAGAAGTGTGAATTTACATAAAAATATATTATACTTTATAGAAAAGGATACAATCAAATTATGGTTATGGATTTGAAGTGACCCATTCACCATTTACAAGGCTTGAATGAATTCATATTTTTCTTGCTACATGCGCTCAAAAGAACTAAAAAGTGTTCCAAATGGATATAAATTCATTATTATGGATTTTTGAACATTATGAATAAGTTTACATCAAAAAATAATTTATTATATTTGATAATTATGGTTCTCATGTTTTTAATCTAAATAATTATTTATACGAACTAAAACAAGAACCCTTAGAATGAAATTCAATGTTAGAAATCAGCTTAAGGGTCATGAATTTTATAATATTCTAGGTGGAGATAAATATTTTTTTAAATGAAGATGACAAAAACTAACTCACATTGACTATGTATGGTGATTTTATTTTATTATTGAAAAATAATTGAATATTTTTTTGGCCATTTTTCCAATACGTGAAATAACTTTTGATATGTAAATGTTTAGTTATATGATAACCTCCATAGGATTATAATTCAAAAAAATAGTGGGTTTTATCACTAACTAATAATAAAATTTTAATATCATTTATTAAAGATGTTTATAATTTAATAGTTTAGATAGTTTACTAGTCCACTACAAATTAGGACCATATTGTACTTCGATGAAAAGTTATGGAGTTTGGATAAAAAGAAGTTATCAAGGATAATTGGAATCCAAATTTACATGATAGTGTCTATATTGGATACTGAGGAAATGAAAACTCTTTTTGCATAATTCCAAAGAAATCCTGACGAGTTACATCTTATGGTTATAAAACTAATCTTACCGTATATTTAAGGGATTATTAATTATATCTGTAGTTATTAAAAAACATTCCATTTAGTTATATGTTTATTCCAATGTGAATTATGTTGGTAACAATAAATATTAAAACAATTTGGAGTTTTATTCTTGTTGGATCCATGGAAACAAAATTATAAAAGACTCCTTCTGAGACATATGTTGTGAAAAAAATTCAAGAACCTATAGAAAGTACTAATTCCATAAATAGTGTATCAAAAACTAAGAAGAAAAATCACCTCATCCACATATTAAATCACCACACCACAACATAGATAGAATAATAGGAAAATGAATAATCAATAATTTTCTCACTATCATGGAATGAAAACATAATAATTTTCATTGTTAAGGACCATCCCTACAATGACAAAACTCCAATTTTTTCATTTATTAGTTTACAATTTTAGATGGATTATTTTAAGTGCTAGGTGTTGAGACAATGTGAGATTCTGAGGCATGTAGATCATGGGATTAATTTCTAAAATATATTAAATATAATAAATTTAACATGTGCACAGTTTTCCTCAAAAAGTAGAATAAATATTAAATCGAGGCTTGGATCAAAAATATATTCCCTCCATTGAGTTTATAGCAATGGTTTTACCCAAGGCCTGACATAACAATGGAGTGCGTCAAATTTTCTATCCGAGTGAAGTGGCAGAGAAATTAATAAAATAGAATATAGAAATTATTATTTTTTATTTTTTTATATAGAAACCTAGATTCCACTATAAATATATAGTAATAACGAGTTATCAGGGTTGGCCGCATAACCCAATAGGCCTATTGGATCATTGCAGGGGACCAATCATAATGGAAGATATCAGAATGGATTGTGATCAGGGATCGTCGTACCATTGTAATTTTAGTATCTCTCTAATGAAAATGAATTGGAATATATTTTCATAAAATAAAAATCCATCTTGATGTAGGAATTTTGTTTTATTTTTTTTTATCCATTTTTCTTTATTCCCATGATAAAAATGAATCAATTATCTAATTAATTGATTTTTGGATAGTGTGTATTGTGGGTATAGGATAGATATTATTCAGGATGGGGGATTTCATTGTTTATTATATTATATCTTGGTTTTCATCATTCTGTGAGAAATTAATTGAGGCCAACAAAAAAAATTGGTCGAGTTCTATTATTCATGTTTATATTTTGTTCATTTCAACCCCTATTCTTCATTCATTAGGGGAAAGTCCGTTGGACCATGGTTTTATGAATACCTGAAAATAAATCATTTTTCTCTTGTTCATTAGTGTAATGAATTGATACCTCAAGAATGTGACCATTCAATAATTTTTTGGAGGTTTTTACCAATGATAATCGAAATTGATCATTCCAACGATCCATGCTATTCTTAATTGGGAATGGGGTAATCATGTGGGAGGAATCCAAGAAATTATCATGAAAATAAGATGGATGAATAATGGAATGCAATGATGTTGAGGCTTGCCTAGAAAATATCTAAAATCATGGGGTGAGAACAATTTTGAATAAAGAGGCACCGATTATGTATGTGTATATATAATCATAAAATAAGATTCTTGAATGTTCTATGTTACAAGACATGTAATCTGAGAATACACATTGTGTGGACCCTCAGATAAATGACTATGGTTTCTAAAAAAAAGTTAAGGATCACATACTATGTGGTCCATACCAAACACCGAGTGACCCATATTTTGATGGCTTGGAACGTACATGTTGTACATGATATGAAGGTCTGGTGGAATTACACACCATGTGGGCTATGGTAATGTCTTTTTACACATAGTATGGCCACTAGGAATGTACCAGTATACACTACAAGGTCGTCATGGTGTCCCACAATCCATTTTTGGTGGGATAAAAGTTATGTATATATAATCATAAAAAAACACAATCATGGGCCAAGATCCATGGGTAGACCCAGTGATGAAGGGAAAGTCGATGCACTTCTTGTACATGTCATGTACTTCTTCCGAGATTCCTTGGATCCCTTTTTCTCTTCATCATGGACATGTATCACTAGGATAAGTTCCCTTAATACATTTCTAAAGGGTTTTTTATGGATTTATGCCATATTCCTAGGATGGTGATCCACTCTAAGGAGCATCTGTATTGGATAGAGTTTTTTTAATCCCATCATGAGGCCGAAAGTGAGATCTTATATAATCATCATTTCACTAGGTGGGTCTCTGGGAAATGATTAATCCAACACTATTAATCCCCTACTTATAAGATTAATCCAAATTTGGTTTTTGGTGTACCACGTGGCCTTAGGCATGATCCCCATTAATGAATAAATCTCTTCAGACTTCAATCATGTAATTCTTATGGAAAGAACCAATGATCCTGAGATCTCAGATAGATTCCATCATTTCTATCTTACGCATGAAGTGTTTTCTCCTATAATAGTGTTATATGGAACCATCGTGTTGGAATACTTGGTTTGAAATATGGTTGGGACCTTACTAGAGATTATCTTTTTTTATATGTATATTAGGGTATTTTTGTTATTTATCCTATTGACATATCCATTTGATAATTTTATTACATTTAATGATTATATATTCCTAGTGATTATAGGGTTTCCTGCTCTTTATGGTCATCCCCCTCCCTGTATTGAATTTTTTCACGTGTGTCATGTATAATGTAGATGAATGAACATTTTATGATGTCCTAGAAGGACCAAGACCCGGATAAGGTAAGCAAACTAGAAAACCTGAGGTGTGTTCTGATGGTTTGATTTACAGTAGCCCTCTCAAACATTACATGTTGGACTTGTTTCCAGTTTCTTTTGGTGGGATTGTATTTTTTTACTTGCATTCAATTACTTTGTTTTCAAACAATGTTGGTGGGATATTAGATATATTAATGAACGGTTATTAGTTCATTTAAATTTCAGAATAGTATATACTTATAGATGTGTGCTTGTGTACAAATAAATTTAGATAAGCCAATAATGTTTGTGATATGAAAACTAAGTGATGGTGTCTAGCCACCACACATACTTGAGGTCGGATTTGGGTGTTTTTAGTTCATGCCCCATTGGGTTGGGTCATGACATATTGGTATCAGAGGAGTCGGTTCAACCGAAGTACCAAAGTCTATGATATTTGTTTGGATTTTATGGTAATAGATTTATATGTTTCGAGTTTATCTCCTAGGATATGGATTTCAGGGTTAGTGAATCAGTCGGTGCATCGATAAAATAGGAATATGTAAGTATTATTGTTAACTCGGTACATGTACACATTGGCTGTAGGGAAAACATTGGTACATGAAACTTATTGGAATGAGTTTTGGTTTACATGATTTTCTGAAGTCAACTCTCATGATATACTCATTGAATGTGGAACATATATTCTTTCTAATGATTAATCAATGAGATTTTATAACTTGGATTCAGTAAAAAGATCATTTGGAAGATCCCACAGTTGATGAGTATTTGATACATGCACCTATTCAAAAGATGTTACCACCATGTGGTACACCATTCATACTACCACATGTCTATTAGAATATGGTACTAGAAGTACTATAATATAAGCTTCATAGGTTTATCATTTTTCCCTTGTTTTACAATAGAAACACCTAAGGATCAAATAAGATCAAAACCCATATGTGGCTAAGGACTATATCGAGGCAGTGACGTGAGTGTTACATCTTATAAGAACACCTACAGACCAAATGGAGGTCATGGTAGTGAACCTTCTCCATGGGTTTGTAGGATGATGGTGGGTCTTTGTGACTTAGTTGTATGATGATGGGACTCTTTCATGGTCATAATCTGATTAACTTCTCAAAAAGTATTTTTATGTTTCTACGTTGAGGGTTGTGTGCACCTAGGTTCTTCTACAACATTAGAATGGTTCTATGTCTATGGATTACTATTCATCATGTTTTACTATCCTCTCTTCATAATTGATGGATATGGAGTGTGACAGGTTCTGTTTGAACCAAAACATTAATTGAGGAATAAGAAAATACATTTGATCCATCATGATTCCAATATGCATTCCCACCTATCATATAGTGTTGGATCATTGTGTGGTGCTTGAGTGTTTCCAGGATAAGTAGATGCATATAGTTAGTTCTAGCAGTGGAAATGTGGGAGAAAATACATAGATGTTAGGGGTCCCATGATAGATATATTCTTGGATGTGTGAAACATTTAAGTAAGAGATAATATGATATAGGTTCTATGGACAAGTGTTCCCTATATAGACTTAGTCATCCTAGGGAGAGGTGGTGAAACTCTTATGATGATTGTGGTCATATTTCATGATATTGTATTACCCAACATGTAGCAGATAGATAAAAGGTTTATAGTGTGCCTAGAAAGTAGCCTCATAAAAAACACAAGGTTTGTAAGGTGGAGGATGCGGTAGAGGAGTTCAGAGAGTAGTTGGAGGTGGTATATTTTTTCACTAGCTACCACCACCACCATTGAGTAGTTCATGCCTGTCCCAGAAAGCAAGGGATTATAATGAGTGAAGCTATAGGTGGTCGAGATGTGTGACCCATAGGATCGAGGGATGATATGAGACTAGATCTATGTATTCACTAAATTATTTGTATTATTGATTGATACATTTCAATGTCATTCCATTATTTCACTTAACAGGTTCAATATTTTGAGATTATGGTTTATCCCTTCGATTGACCCTTGTACATACATGATCTTATTGGAGGTTACTCAATGATCAAACACTTCTTCCAAAGGTGTGACATCAATCTGGAGGTGAGAGTTTCTTTTGGTATATTTTATTAATAGCGATGAGACCTTACTACCTCATCTTAGGATTACACTATTTATCTACATTTAATTCCCATATTGAATATTTCAGATGGAGGATATGATATGTCCATTGTGGTTGGATATGGTTTTCCCATGTGGGTGAAAAGGAAACTATAGTAGATCTAGATGAACGCATGCATAGGTTGGTGTAGTTTATTTCTCACCATTTGGATAGTATGGCTCTTAGTGCAGTGGTTACTATGAGCATTCAATTTCAAATTGTAGTGGTGGGGTATGGGGAATTATTTCTTGAAGATGTTCTAGGATTACTTTTCTATCAAGAGATAGACTCATGTTTGGATATTCACCCTAGTAAAACCCTGATATCTGAACCAGTATATCATATATATCTCATAGATCTTTGTGAGTTGATGGTGTATTTGGAGGACATATAGATGAATGTATTTGTCAGACCCAATGCTTCACCCTGGGCATTCCCAGTATTATTTTCCATGAAGGAGGAAATGAGATTTAGTTTACATGTATTACCATCCCCTAAACAAGGTGATTGTAATGAAAAAGTATTCTCTATCGAGGATTGATGTCATATTCGATCAGGTGAGAGGGGAATGATTTTTTCAAATATCATCCTTAGATCAGGCTATCAAAATATTTTGATAATGATTTGAGAATATAATGAAGATGGAATTTTTTTTGTCCTTATAGTCACAGTGATTACTTCTTGACTCCCTTTAGCAATAATAATTCTTTAGAAGTGTTCATGGGACTCATGAACTAGATGTCACATCCTTTATTAGACCAATTTTGGAGAGTATGCATCGATTATATTTTACTGTAATAAGACTTAGTGGAGGATCACAAGAGACACTATATGATGTTTCTAGATGAACACTAAGAGAAACAAATTTATGGGAAGATATTTATGTTCTAGTTCTAGATTTACATGGTCCACTTCTTAGGATATGTTAAATTAGTAGATGGTGTAGGAGTGGAACCATTTATGGGTGAGGCAGTTTTAGCTTGGGAACCACCCAAGAGAGAGATGAATATTCAAGAAAATCCATGGGTTAGTTGGATACTATCAATTATTTTTTCCCTGTTTATACATAATATAAACTTCCTTGAAATCTTTTTCCCCAAAAGGGGTAGACTTTGCATGGGATAATATTATGCCAGCAGGTTATCCAGGAGTTGAGGTAGAGACTGATGAGCACTCCTGTCTTGATTTTACTGGAGGAGGGTGTTAAGTACATAGTTTTCTTTTGTTGATTAAGGGACTGGGCTTGGATGTGTTCTAATGAGGAGTAAGTAAGTGATTGAATATAGTTTACATCAGTTGTGACTATGCGAGTATAACTGCATGACCCATTATATTTATCTTTCAGATTTAGTATTCTCATAAATATGTGGTTACACTAACATATGGAAGAGTTATTTTTCATCTATTTATATCATAAGATTTTCTTGTATATCACATCTCAGAAGAATATTAACATAATTCATATTCTATGGATAGAGTTCTTCTAGGATTTTGACTCTAAAATTGCCTATTCATCTAGGAAGGGGAATGTGGCATTAAATTCCATTAGGAATAGATCTTGTTCTTAGTTTCTATGAATGGATTCATAGAATTTTGAATTTTCATAGTTAACTATTATGTATGGGGATGGATAATATTGACTCTAATTAGTTGTTGTTACCCGTATACTATTAGAACAATTCATGGAGGCACAGCTTGGGGAAACTGACTATGAGACCATTTGTACTTAGATATCCACTAGAAATAATCCTAATGAATTTTCTTGAAGTGGAGAGAATGTATTTATATTTATAGGACATACGATTGTACCAGTTATGTTGTGGTAGTTATAATTTTGTAAGTTGAATATATCTCCCTTGGTGGTACATCATTGGTGTGGAGTAGATGTACTCAGACCAATGACCACATTTTTCATGTCTATATATAATGAAGCGAGTTATATAGTTTGTCTCTCGATGCCTAACTTGTCAGCAAGTGAAGGCTAAGAACCCAGTCCTAGTGGGTTTAGCTCCACCCTTTGAGGTACCAGAGTGGAAGTATTATGGGATATATGTGGGAATTTTGAAGGGGATACCACATATATATTGAGTATACAATTCAATATAGTTGATCATAGATTGACTAACCAAATCGGCACACTTACTAGATATCTAAGATTAATGATCCATCGAGAGATTAGGATTACCCTATATGAAAGAGATAGTCTTTCTCCCTAGAGTTTTTTCAATGATCATTTTTTACTATGATTATTTCTTCACATATATGTTATGGAAGGGGTTATTGGAGGTAATTTCAAATCATTTGTGTTTTAGCACATAATTTTACCCCAGATTGACCGGTGGACTGAGTGATCAAATCATTACATAGACGGAATGTTGTGGGATTGCATTCTAGAATTTTCCCTTAACTGGGAAGATCACCAACCATTTGTGGATTTTTCTTACAAAAAATTCTAACATTCAACCGATGGTATGTCACCATTCAACGCCTTTTTTCGGATACCATGTATGTCACCACTATGGTTTAATGACATTAGAGAGTTAGAATTTATTGGCCTAGAGTATGGGTGAGTCATGATAGCGTATGTGCATATAATAAAGAAGTGGAAAGAGAATATCAATATCATTTACAATTATTCTTCAAACTAACAACAGAGGACTCGTGTGTTTGAGGAGGGGTCCATGGGTTCCTTATGGTCTCACATCAATGTGGGTTGTGGATATTTGGATGAGGTGGAAATATATCTCTGAGAATAAATATCCCTTTCAAGATACTCTATAGAGTTGGTGAGTAGGAGTACTAATTGTATCTACCCCCACATCTAGACCGGGTACATGTTGTCTTCCATGTTTCGCAACTAATTCGGTAAATTCATGACATATCGCATGTTGTCGACTAGGGTGAGATGGACATTAAGTATAAATATTCTTTTGTAGAGTAACAGATAGAGATTGAGGATCCGCATGAGAGGATCCCCCATGGGTTAGAGATTTATTTATATCATTTTTGGTAGTAGTGCGACAAAACATTAGGAGTGTACAAGAGAGTATATGAACCATATGCATGATTAGTGCACACATCTCTTTATGTAGAATGTTTTTAGCATTTAAAGGTGAAATTATAGAAGTTTGGATGAATGTAAAGACTATGGAATATATATATATATTTATATATTAATTTATAATGTTATATATATTAATTTTAGACTTAGAATTGAGATAGTGTGAGATTAAAAGGAAAGGTGAGCCTAGATTTATTTTTTGAAATATAATAAATATATTAAATATCATGCATATGAAATTTAATTTAAAAAGTGGAATAACTCTTAAAATGAATGTTATATTATAAATTAAAGGACACTATTGAGTACATTGTGTGGGGGTTACCCTAGGCACGAAATAAACATGGTGTGTACTGGATGATTGAGATGAGTGTAGTTGTGGTATAATTAAATATATAAAATAAAATATATTTTTTATTTTAGTTTATTGGAGGTATAGACCTGGAATACTCAATAAATATATAGTTATGAGGAGTTATTAGGGTAATTCTCTTTATCCTTGATACCTAGTAGACAATTGGAGGAGAGCGTTCTTGGTGGAAGACATCAGATCAGAATGAGATCAAGGATCATTACGTAACCAGAATTCAGGGATCTCACTAACAACAATGATACAAATTCATTAATCATTCTAAATAATCCATATTTAGTTAAGATGTTAATATTATATGGATTACTGTCTATTAATTTATTCAAATGATGAACACGAATCAATATGATAATGAATTGAATCATGGATACCACGTATTATATGTATGGGATATATATTATATTATATTTGATATTTCGGGTTGATTATATTATATCTCTTCATTCATATTTTTATGGGAAACAAATTGATGAAAACACATACATTGTCCATGGTCTATTCCTACTATGTGTTTGTTGGGAATTTCTTCCCACATTCTTCGTTCAAAGCTGGAAATTCTTTTGGCCACAGTATGATGAATGTCCTAAAATCCATCACTGTGAGGCCATTCTCTAATGGATTTAAACTAAAATCATGGAAAAAATTACAACTTATAATGAAGTTTATTATCAAATTCAAAAGGTTGGTATTCGTCTGACGATCCGAATTATTCGTGGTTAAGTAAGTGATGATTATGAAACATGATGACAACTTATTCCAATGTGAATATGGCCGGAATTTGGTTAGTAGGGATAGTGCGGCTCAATGAGATACGATATGACATCTCAGGTGAGATTAGTGGTAAAACAAGTGGTATTTATATTTAGGGAATACACTAAGGAAGAACCCTAGAATATATTATTTTTTTGGTAACATGGTGTGTAATTCGAGACTACTCGTTGTTTGGGTCCATTAGAGTGGATGATAGCATTTCCACAGAGAGTTAAGGATCACATGCCATGTGGTCCCTACCACATTTAGCGTGACCCCTAGATGGAAAGATCAACATATATAGGGTGTACATGACCTGAAGGCCCAATGGAAATACATTTCATGTGGTCCATGACACATGTCGGGTACACCCTAGAAGGTGGCTAGGCGTGTACATGGGTACACACCTAGGAAACAGTGGGACCCACAAGCCATGTCTGTCCCCACATGCCATTTGTTGTGAGCCACATTCCATGTCTAGAAATCCACATGCCTGGTACTAAAAAAATGAACATGGACATAGGCATATGACGTGACACACAAGATGAAATGGTGTTAAAGGGAAATTTTTTGTACTTATTGTACATGTTTTGTACTTTTTAATGATTTTTTGAACACTTGTCTTCTTCAGGTTGGGAAAGTTTAATTAGTTTACATTACCTTGATCCATTCCTTGAGGATTTTGTATAGAGTCTTGTCCTATGCATAGTATAGTGATATCATATAAGGTATATCAGTCTTGGATAAGGTTGTCTGAATCTCTTCGTGAGGCCTGATCTGAGATCTTAGATAATCTTCATTTGTCTAGGTGGGATTATGGGCCCACATTATGTCCAACACAATGTGGGCATTGATCCCCTACATATTGGGTTATTTAATATTGGGTTTTTGGTATACCCCCTGAACATGGGTGTGATCCCCGTCTATACATCAATCTTTTTAGACATCAAGAGCCTACTTTTTATGGATGACCTGATGATAATGACATCTCATATGGGTACCAACAGGGCTATCTGACTCGTGGAGTGTGTTCTCATAGATGAGTTTTATATGGAACCTTTGAGTATGAATCATAGCCTTGAAATATAGTTGTGATCATATATGTGAATTTGTCTCTACTATGAGTAAATATAAATATTATTGATATGTATGTTTTTGACATATCCCTATGTTGTGCTGACTACTATTCATGATGTTATATGCTTAGTGATTTTAGGTTTTCTGGCAGGGTATTATTATAATCACCCCATCATGAGCATTACCCACACATGTCATGTCTTATAAAGATGATAGAGCTCAGGGATCCATAAATGCCGAGGTGTGTTCTAGTAGTTTCATTTATAGAAGTTCTCTCCTAATTTAATGGATTGAATTGTTTTTAGTTTCTTTTTGTGGGATTGTGTTTGGTCATTTCTTTCTAGTACATTGTTGTGATACTCTGATGGAGGAATTTTAGATGTATGCATGCATGATTATCAGTTATTTTCCATTTCATCATTGTATGGGCTTAGAGATTTTTTTGTTTTTTTGTGTGAACAAGTACATTAGGCTAATGCCTCCTGTAACACCCCGAGCTTCCACGATACACTTCTCTTTCAATAATGCAATAGCTTACATTGTACGCAACTTCGAGATTCTATTGCACCGCGAACAATCAAAATAGCCATTATGAATAGTAATACACACTTTTTTAAATTATATATATCTTATATTTCAAAATGGACTTCATTTGTGGATTCGTAATATCGAAATTAGCCTATGTTGAATTTTTGGTATTTTTCTGCGAATTTCTAATTTTTTATGAATAGTGAAAAATACTTAAAAACAAATTTTTTAATCAAAATAAATTACAGTGATAAATTATACTATAGAGTGGTTTTAAAGTATAATTAGAATATATTTTTACCATTTTATCCAATGGTGGTTATTATAATTAATTTCACTTTGAAATTTGACATAAATAATTGTCAATCTTTTGATATATATTGTTTCTAAAAAACATGCTATTTGTTGTGACAGTGGGAATTAATTATAAAATTAATTAATGAAACTTATATGTTTGTAATTTTGTAAAATATACATCAATTTTTAATTCGTAATAACAATTATATCTTAGGGTGAAATTTTTGTATTATTCTGAAAAACTTCAATTTTTGATAAATAGTGAAACCACTAAGTGGTAGTTAAAAAACTGATTTTTTGTTTAAATGAAACAATACCACTTCTGTGATTTTATTTTCAAAAATCTGACATACATGGTTTTCATTAGGAATTAAAATGTGGTTCAATGGAATTAAAATAATTTTTTGGTGAATAGTAACTTTTAATTTTAATAAATCGCGATTAAAGGTAATTAGTGAAATTTAAGGTAAAAGTTATATTATAAAAATATGAAAATACCATTGCACCTGTACTACCCTTATTTGACGAGTCATGTCCGACAAAGACAATCCATGGGTCAACTTGGGGACCCCATGGAGCCACTTGTGTAAGAAAATGACATTAATAACTTTTTATTTAAAGTAAAAATAAAATTGTCACAAACATGTTTTGGTTTAATAAAACAATTATTACATGGGGTTATATAAGTTAAACATTCGACTATAAATATTCATTGGAAATAGAAAAATATTTCCTACATCTTGATATTTTTTTACAATTTTTAGACATTAAATAAATTAAATTTTTTATGACACAATGATATTGCAGCGATTACCTCATTAATTAACGATTTAAATAAAATGAAAATATAATGAAAAATATCAGGCTTAAAATTGTAAAAAAACCTATTTTATGAGCATATTTCGAACCCTTATCACCTTATCGTCGAAATATATCATTTTCGGACCTTTAGAATCTGAAAATCATTTCATAATAATTTAACATTTTAATCTTTCCAAGAGTGCCCCTCCTCTCCTCTTATAAAAGGCCCCCACCTCTACAACCTTATTCACACATTAAATCCATTTGGCTCGCCCAACCTATACCCAAATACTCTCCCAAATTCCCTCTCTTACTCCTAGAATCCTCACATTGGGCAGAAGTCTTCCCAAGGAAGACTTTGTCTCAAATCAAAAAGTGTTACCTGATTTTAAGGTAATGTCTTCTCTTGTGTTCTTTTGTTTTATTTTGATTCTCCAACCCCCTAAAATATTTTTATTACTTTATTTTGTAACAACACCAGTATATTAAATATACTTGGATGTTTGTTTGAGAATTATATTATTTACACTTACACACACCTTCGTTTAATGGTTAAAGAACATACTGTTTCTGTGGGTGGTGAAATACTGCCTCACGAAACGATGAATGTTCAATATTCTTTTAAAACCTCTAATGGTGGCCATTATGATGAAACTATTTTTATATATGATATATATTATTTTTTTGTTTTCCTTTTGATTCTTTATTTTTCATTTATTTCATACCATTATGATTTCCATTATGGGTAAACGCGATAATTTCATTTTAGGAAGAGCAGACTACCGCCCCTCAAAGTGATTTGAATCGTTAATTCCATATGTAAGATGTATAAAGAATGGAGTAAATGGTATTATACATTATATTATAATGTAATTATATTATACCTTTATATAATTATAATTTCATTCCATTAAATATGAAATAGAAATGAAAGTAGCGTTCATGCGTACGTACGACTTACCGTCTCCATGAACGGTCCATTTCATTTCTTACCTCTAAATGTTATGTAATATTATATATTCATGTATATACTGGATATATATGATATATATGATATCTAAATCATTAATAAACTTCTGGATATAATGGATATTTCACCACATTAACAACTTGTAATTATAAGTAGTTTATTTTTGACTCAAGTACCAAAGATCGACAAAATTACCGTTATTAACTTAAATAATTACATAATAACATGGTAATAAGTGATATAAAAGGAATAATGAACATGAAAAAGGTTCTTAGGAAAATATAAATTTACTATAGTTTATTATTTAGGAGATTAAAGAACGATCGAGTCAAGTCGGACACGAGGTAAGGGTACTTCTTAACCCAATATCCATCCTTTGGGTTAATTTTCTACTTTAAAATTATGTCATGATATTATTATTTCTTATCTGGTATTTATATTTTCTTTATGTGTAAATATAGTGAATACACATAATAGATCTATTTTATTTAAAAATTGATCTTTGTAAGGGACTTCGTCTCAATCTTCTTTCATTGAGGCATATTTTGTTTTATACACAACTTTCTTTTATACGGTGTATAAACCCCTTTGACTTTTATGTTTTTTTTTCAAAAGGAATCTTTTTATACAAAGAGTTTTACTAAATGAAAAAATGTAATGTTTTTTTTTTCGTACATATGTGGTGACAACAACTTCTCCTCCGCCGTGACCATTATTTGAGTTTCGTCTTCCTCTACAAGCCATGACTTTTTTTTAAATGAAACATAAATACAAAGTTTTAATTTTCCTTTATTTTGGTATTGAAAATGGTTTTGAAAGTGTTTTCATTATATCAATGTGTTGTATTGATATCTTGTCATTCAAATGTGGAAATTTATGTTTCCTTCATTCATGTTTTATGTGATACGATTATGTTATGGTTTATGATATGTTTAAACATATTCATATGAGGAATGAATTGGACTTAATAAGTGACGGGTGGATCCCGCTATAGCTCCTCGATGCATTGGCAAGTCTCATGAAAAAAAATAGTGTCTTGGCACGAGGCCTTGACAAAATCTTATTTGTAGTCTTGGAACGAGTCCTTGGATACGTGGTTATGATAGTCTGGCATTATGTATTCCATCATTATGAAAGTGGTTATTGATATTGCATGTGATTATTCGACTATTAGAATATCCATGTAAAGAAGTAAATGGAATTATCTCATTTTACTTTTGCCATATTATGTTGAAGTTCAAGTTAAAAAGGATTTCGTTTTAGTTATACATTACCTTAAATGTTTATGTTTATTTATAAAAGCTTCCACTATATTGTTATCCTTACTGAGCATATAAGCTCACCCCTTCCAATGTTTTAATTTTTCCAGGATGTGAAGAGGTATATTATGAATGACTTGCAGGGATAGTATGACGGGATATGAAGAAAAATTGTTTTTTTAGTTTTTTTTACTTTATGATGTCATGTAAGACATATGAATGTATCTAGTGTTTCCAAGGCTACTAAATAAATCCGTCTTTTGAGACTTGATCTTTTGTGATCATGCCAATTTTACGTAATAATGCACCGACTCTGGGTAGCTAGGGTCGGGGTGTTACAGTTAGTATCATAGGTAGTTTAGTACTAACATTGGAATCTATATTTAGATAAAATATGATTAGAGAAAATATCCCTAAGATAGACTTTGAGGATTAGTATATAAGAACTTCCTATAATTTTGGTATTATAGAGATTTTATGAGTTTTCCGAGCAATACATCCCTGTTTGGATACGAGCAGGTAGAGGCGGCTCTAGCACAGATGTACCTAGGGGTAAGACCCGACAACACAGCTTTGAGCTAGACTCAAACGGGAACTAGTGCATGAAAATGGGACTTGTTGCACTCTTGGTTACGACACTCCCGAGGGATATGCTAAGGATAATTCTCATTTTCTTTACAAACCATTATGAAGGGTTTATGAGTATATACTTCCTCAAAGAAAAAATTTCTTTTTATGATTATGGATTATATCCATAAATAGTTCAATTTATGATACGTGTTTTACAAGTATGGAATTATGTATTTTGATTCATAAACTAATCTAGTTTATGACATTGTTTAGAAATGACGCCTAGTGGGAGGAATGGAAACCGTATAAATGCACGCAATCCATGTAGGGATTTCCCTCCTACTCAAGATAATTATTGTGGAGCTGGAGATACAACTGGTGCTGATCACCTTATCACCATACTGAGACAACTCACTCAGGTTATGAATAATAACCTTACTCGTATGGAGAACCTTGATCCGCAACGTGGAGGATCAATGTTAGATTGTTTCATGAGGGAAAGCCCTCCAAAATTTAATGGGGGTACAAATCCATTAGTAGCTGGGAAATGGATAAAATCCTTAGAGAAAGTATTCCACACCTTGGGGAGTAGCGAAAGGGAGAAGGTTGTCATGACAGTTTACCATCTTACTGGAGATGTCGATCAATGGTGGTCGTTGATTCAAAACACAAAGGAAGATGAAGATGTATCAAGTATGGAATGGAGAGAGTTCAAAGAGCTTTTCTTAGAAAAATACTTCCCTCGTGACCATAGAGCAGATATGGAAAGGAAATTTCTGAGTCTGAGGCTGAAGGAGTATGAGAATGTCACAATCTATGAGGCTAACTTTACAAGGTTAGGGAGGCATGCTCCAGATTATATACGTAACCCAAGAAGTAGGACCGATCATTTCTTTGATGGGTTAAAACTGTTTCTCTGTCGAGCTTTAGTCTCAAAAACCTTCTCGTCGTACAAAGACATTGTCTCGTGTGCTATCAAGACAGAAAATGAATTCTCTAAATCATATGACAATAATGTAAAGTAAGAGAAGAAGAGAATGGTGGAACAAGAGACAGATAAAGGAAAAGGGAAAGAAGGATTTTACATTATGTGATAATTATCGAAAGAATCACCCCGGTACTTGCCTAAAAGGAATGGGAGTTTGTTATAAATGTGGAGAAAAATGTCACCAGGCTTGTGATTGTAAGGGAAATAAAGAGGCTATCATTGTTGAATTCTACAATTGTAGGTAAATGGGGCATTATGAAAATGAATTTCCTAAGCGTCCGGGAAAATTACCTCAGAAAAGGCCAAGGGATCAAGGAAAATCTTATGTTGTTACTACAGTTGAAGTGGAATAATTAATGTATTGGTTAATTTGGACTCAAGGATTATATTCTGGTTATAAGGATAATTTGATATATATATATATATATAAGGATTGTACTGAAATACTTGTTGTTTTCATTAAGGATTTAATATGATGAAGGTAATCATATTTTTAGTATGTGACAATAATAGAAACTTTACTTTTTTTGGGGAATCTGATGACACAATTGATTTTGGAATTTACAGACCTTTTAGAGAAAGTCTGGATAGAGGTATTTTGGATAACTATAAAGGTTGGAATGAATTAAGTTGAACTTTGTATAGTATTGTTTATGTTTAAAAAATTTCTGAAGATTATTTTTGGAATATTATAATACTGTACTTTTTGGAAAAGGACAACCTGTAGGTTGGGGGATAACCCATCGCGTCGGAAAAAGCTGCAGGAATCGAACCCACAACCATAGTGCGACAGGCCTTTATTACCTACCACTAGCCTAAAGAAAGTCCCCGGTTATTAAAAAATAGTTTTCCTAATCTAAATGTTATGTGGTAATATTTGGAACTTTATACAATTAGGATAAATAGATTATTTTTGAGTTCTGTTACCATTTGGAGTGAAAGATGGGTTCGTGGTAAATATTTATTAATGAATGAAAGCCTACATGACAAGTAAGTATATTTCCTTACGTTCTTATTAAATCTCTTAAATAAATTCCTCAACTTTAAGAATGATAACATAAAACAAAAACGATTTTGGTTAACTTTTCCAACTGGGGATTCAATGACCGTTTAACCAATAATGAGTTTGTGATTTTATTGTGGTTAACTTTCTCCTAATCATGTTTTCTACAACTCTCTATCAGACCATGATGGTTTTTTTCCTCCATATCCATATTTTCATATAATCCTAGTATGGGCTATCTTGGGTGACCTTCGTACCTCTCTTGATTTCTTTTAATGTTATATTTTTTTAACCCTATTTCCGATGTGGGTTTCCCAAAAAGGTATTTTATATTTTCAACCTTTTATTTTCAAAGAAAATTTTCAAATTGTGAGGATGCAATTTATTGAAGGAGGGGAGAATGTAACACCCCGAGCTTCCAATATATGCTTCTCTTTCAATAATACAATAGCTTGCATTGTACGCAAGTTCCAGATTCTAACGTATTGCGACCAATCAAAATAGCCATTATGAATATTAATACCCACTTTTTGAAATTATATATATTTTATATTTCAAAATGGACTTCATTTGTGGATTCGGAATATCGAAATTATCCTATGTTGAATTTTTGGTATTTTTATGAGAACTTCCAATTTTTTTGAATAGTGAAAAATACTTAAAAACAATTTTTTTAATCAAAATAAATTATAGTGATAAATTATACTATAGAGTGGTTTTAAAGTATAATTAGAATATATTTTTACCATTTTATCCAATGGTGGTCATTATAATTAATTTCACTTTGAAATTGGACATAAACAATTGTCACTCTTTGGATATATATTATTTCTTAAAAACACGCTATTTGTTGTGATAGTGGTAATTAATTATAAAATTAATTAATGAAACTTATATTTTTGGAATTTTGTAAAATAGCCATCATTTTTGAATTCAGAATATCAATTATAGCTTAGGGTTATATTTTGACATTGTTCTCAAAAACTTCAATTTTTGATGAATATTGAAACCACTAAGTGGTAGTTAAAAAACTGATTTTTTGTTTAAATAAAACATTACTACTTCTGTGATTTGATTTTCAAAAATCCGACATACATGTTTGTCATTAGGAAGTAAAATGTGGTTCAATGGGATTAAAATAATTTTTTGGTAAATAGTAACTTTTAAGTTCAATTAATTGCGATTAAAGGTAATTAGTGAAATTTAAGGTACAAATGATATTATAAAAATAGGCAAATACCCTTAAACTTGTCCTACCCTTATTGTATGAGTCATGGCCGACCAATATAGTCCATGTGTAAACTTGGGGACCCCATGGAGCCACTTGTGTAAGAAAATGACATTAATAACTTTTTATTTAAAGTAAAAATAAAATTGTCACAAACATGTGTTGTTTTACTAAAACAATTATTACATGGGGTTATATAAGTTAACATTTCTACTATAAATATTCATTGGAAATATAAAATGATTTCCTACATCATGATATTTTTTTATAGTTTTTAGACATTAAATAAATTAAATTTTTTTATGAAACAATGATGATGCAGGGATTACCTCATTAATTAACGATTTAAATAAAATGAAAATATAATGTAAAATATAAGGCTTACACTTGTCAAAAACCTATTGTATGAGCATATTTAGAACCCTTATCACCTTATCCTCTAAATATATCATTTTAGGACCTTTATAATCCGAATATCATTTCATAATAATGTAACATTTCAATCATGCCAAGAGAGACCCTCCTCTTCTCTTATAAAAGGCCCCCACCTCTACCACCTTATTCACACCTTCAAGCCATTTGGCTCGGCCAAAATCCACCCAAATACTCTCCCAACATCTATATATTACTCCTAGAAGCCTCACTTTTGGTATAAGTCTTTCCAAGGAAGCCTTTGGCTCAATTCAAAAAGAGTTACCCGATTTTAAGGTAATGTCTTCTCTTGTGTTCTTTTGTTTTATTTTGATTCTCCAACCCCCTAAAATCTGTTTCATACTTTATTTTGTAACAAAAACAGTATCCTCAATATAATTGAATGTTTTTATGAGAATTATTTTATTTACACTTACACACATCTTCATCTAATGGTTAGAGAACATACTGTTTCTGTGGGTGGTGAAATACTGTCTCATGAAACGATGATTGTTCAGTATTCTTTTAACACCTCTAATGATGGCCATTATGATGAAAATATTTTTATATATGATCTATATTATGTTTTTGTTTTCCTTATGATTCTGTATTTTTCATTTATGGCATACCTTTATGATTTCCATTATGGGTAAACGCGATAATTTCATTTTAGGAAGTGTGGACTACCGCCCCCTCAAAGTGATTTGAAACGTTAATACCATATGTGGGATGTATAAAGGATGAAGTAAATGGTATTATACATTATATTATACTGGGATTATATTATACCTTTATATAATTATAATTTCATTTTATTAAATATGAAATAGAAATAAAATTAGTGTTCATGCGTACGTATGGCTTACCATCTCCATGATCGGTGCATTTCATTTCTTACCTCTAAATGTTATGTAATATTATAAATTCAGGTATATACTGGATATATATGATATATATGATATCTACATAATGAATATAATTCTGTATATAATGGATATTTTACCACATAAACCACTTGTAATTATAGGATGTTTATTTTTGAATCAAGTACCAAAGATCGACAAAATGACCGTCATTAACTGAAATAATTACATAATAACATGGTAATAAGTGATATAAAAGGAATAATGAACATGAAAAAGGTTCTTAAGAAAATATAAATTAACTCTAGTTTATTATTTAGGAGATTAAAGAACGATCGAGTCAAGTCGGACATGAGGTAAGGGAACTTCTTAACCCAATTTCCATTCATTGGGTTAATCTGCTACTTTCAAATTATGTCATGATATTATTATGTCCTATCTGGTATTTATACTTTCTTTATGTGTAAATATAGTTAATACACATAATAGATCTATTTTATTTAAAAAATGATCTTTGTAAGGGACATCATCTCAATCTCCTTTCATTGAGGCATATTTTGTTTTATACTCAACTTTCTTTTATACGGTGTATAAACCCCTTTGACTTTTATGCTTTTTTTCAAAAGGAATCTTTTTATACAAAGAGTTTTACTAAATGAAAAAATAGAATGTTTTTTGTCGTACATAAGTGGAAATAATGAATTCTCCACCACCATGACAATTATTTGAGTTTCGGCTTCCTCTACAATCCATAACTTTTTTTTAAATGAAAAATAAATACAAGGTTTTAATTTTCCTTTATTTTGGTATTGAAACTGGTTTTGAAAGTGTTTTTATTATTTCAATGTGTTGTATTGATATCTTGTGATTGAAATGTGGAAATGTTATGTTTCCTTTATGAAAGTTTTATGTGATAAGATTATGTTATGGTGTATGATATGTTTAAACCTATTCATATGAGGAATGCATTGGACTTAATAAGTGACGGGTGGAGCCTGCTATAGCTCCTTGATGCATCGGCAGGTCTCATGAGACAAACTAGTGTCTTGGAATGAGGCCTTGACAAAATCTTATTTGTAGTCTTGGAACGAGGCCATGGCTACGTGGTTATGATAGTCTGGCATTATGCATTCCATCATTATGAAAGTGGTTATTGATATTGCATGTGATTATTCGACCAGTAGAATATCCATGTGAAGAAGTAAATGGCATTATCTCATTTTACTTTTTCCATATTAAGTTTAAGTTCAAGTTCAAAAGGCTTTTTTTAGTTATACATTGCCTTAAATGTTTATGTTTATTTATGAAAGCTTCTGCTGTATTGTTATCCTTACTGAGCATCTGAGCTCACCCCTTCCAATGTTTTAATTTTTCTAGGATGTGAAGTGGTATATTATGAATGACATGCAGGGATAGTATTATGGGATATGAAGACAAGATGTTTTAGTAGTTTTGTTTTACTTTGTGATGTCATGTAAGACTTATGAATGTATCTAGTGTTTCCAAGGTTACTAAACTAATCGGTCATTCGATACATGATCTTTTGTGATCATGCCAATGTTACGTAATAATGCATCGACTCTGGGTAGCTGGGGTCGAGGCATTACACCTCCCATGTGCGTGATATGCTGATTTGGTGTGTGCCTCCATCCCTTGGTTTATTGGAGGTGAGCTTGGGGAAGTTGAAAATCGGTCACAATTTCTTTTGAAATAATCCATGGGAGAAACAGTAATGATTTTATAATAAATTTAAGAAGAAGATAAATATTACAGACATATCATTTTAGGTGACCTCACCTACCAACAAATAGATGAGTCCATCAAGATATGTCAATTTCACTACCTTCTGCTTTACAAAAAACCATAAATTGATCAAGGACACCACCAGCAACCTGGGAAATGAAATTGCTAAACATTCTATTTTCTCAGATCAATGTCACATATATAACATATCCTCATGTGACATTTTAGGAATATACCACTGATGATGAGTTTCATTTCCTTCATCCTCTTATTGATGTTTGGTAAACCACGTTCCATAAATTCTCCATCATAAATGAGAACTTATATGAAGATTGAATAGTTTACTCCCTGTAACTCCTAACAATATACAACTTAAATTTTAATATCAAGGTTATTATCAACACTTTTGGAATTTTGGTCACTTCCCTCTTCTAAAAAAATTAATAATAAATCCCCATTTCACTTCCTTCCTATCATCTGAGCCACCACTAAGGAACAATATCACTTGATACAAATCAATAATAAAACCTTTTCTATTATAATTTATGAATTCCAAATTTCAAAAATCATAAAGAGTTATATCATAATATATTATATCATATTCTGGATAAATTTATACGTAAACTAGATTTGTTTTTCCTTGAGTGAAACTCTGCATTCATCACATGACGCATTTATCTCTGACTATCATAGAACAACATTCTATTTTCATTCCTCTTTTCAAGATCTTATAATACACACTTTAGCCTTACTAAATCATTCCCATTTCTATAATGGTGATTTTATCTACTTATTTAATGGGAATTGATACTTCTAGAAACTATATTAACATCCATCATATGTTTTTTCTCAGAAGGTATACATAAATCCAGTAGTAGTATTCCATGTATCTATATCACCATAATCTTTTTCATTAACATATAATTGTGACATATAATTCATTCTAAAACATAATGATAGTTATTTATTTCAATTGAGATAGTAGATAGTCCACATTACCACATCTCACTTCTCATTTCCCAAATTAATTATAAAAATACTGAAATCTCTAACTACTTGGGAAATTTCATGCCATCAATATTTTGGCTATTAATGAAAATTGAACATTCAAAACATATATAGCTTTTTATTCTATTTTTTTCTTTTTTTAGAAAACAAGAAATATCGTACAAATGGGGTAGTAATAGGCATAGATCCATGAATTTTGATTCATTCATTGACCATTAGGTTCTACTAATTCTAATAAAAGACCAAGGTTTTAGTCTTCAAAACTATTTTCTTCAAAATTATAAATATCTAATTATATTTACTAAGATCCTTCATCTCAATCCTCATGAAAAAATTATTTTTATATTCCTTTATCCATTTAATATTTACACCAACCCAGATTATATATTCCATTTACTAGATAAATACCGTGAAACGTCAATAATTTAACAATTTTGGTAGAAACAATTATCTAAATAGATCTGGATAACCCCCTTTTTTCAATAATGGCATGAAACATCAATTTCCATTCCCTGAATATGGGAATGATCCCAAACAAACACTATTTTATATATAAAACTAGACTGATTTTAGACAATTCAGTTATTTTATCTTCTTTATGAGGATTTCCTTTATAATCCAACTTGATAAAAATCTATTTCTTCATATAAATATTCAATATGTAGACCCACTAATGGAACTAAGCTAAGAACCATATAGAGTATTGTTTTATTAATAACTAGAGATAATATTTCTACAAAATGCTCACTTTACATTTATTCATATCCTTTCACAACAACCCTTGATTAATAATATTTTATACTATATTCATTGTATTCCAACCAATTGAGTCATTTTTTTAATTAACATGCCTCCCTAAAAGAAGTTCCCTTAGTTCCCATGTTTCAATTATTTGAAAGGATTCCAATTCCCCATTCATCGAAAACATAGATAGAAAAAAATAACTAAGTATCATTAAATATTTTAGGACTTTATCTTCTCATTAATTCATCATAAGAATGTAATGAAGATAATTCCTAAACCATTAACAAAATATATAAATTTTTTTATAGGATCAAATTTATTGGTAAGTGTTTATTTTTTATTGGTAAATAATTTTACCAATATGTAAGCCCATGTCATAAAATTCATTGTAAAATGTATGTTTATAAATGTTATAGAAATAAATAATTTAATTCAATTAAAATTATAATAATATGAACAACTAATATATATGTTGATTAAAATATTTTTCAATAGGTTCATTGTATAAATTTATCTATTATAATATTATTATCAATATTCATAAGAAATACCACCAATTAATATTTTTTTGAAAATTATATTTTCATTAAAATATTTTAAATGATTATTCCAATATTTATAGCTAAAATTTAATATTATATTTAATAGTATAATGATACTTTATATATTTTATATATTAATTATATAATAATCATAATATAAACATATATGAATTTCAAAAAAAACTGAGTCTTTATTTGAAAAGGAAATGTTCACATAAAAACATATTAGGCTCTAAGAAAAGGAATTCATCTCAATGTAACACGTTAAAACATATTTAAAAATTATTTTTTGATATTACATGAAAACCCATAAAACATCATCCATAATTTGATTCATTAAAATATATTGTTATCACTCTCATGGTTAACACTACCAGTGAGTTTCATGCATGAATTTCACCATCTCGGTCATGAGATGGCCTAAATATACATATAGTAGGATCATATTGTTAATAGGAAGCATGGCATCCTCAATTTCAAATGAAAGTGGATCTAGAAGTAGCTAATCACCCACTCATGTATGTAGGTCTCCTTTCATACATTTATTGATAGAAGGATTTTATCATTAGTAGCACTAGTAGTTAGGAGAATAGGTATAAAAAGTGAACATACATAACACATATATGAAATGGTTTTGATCTAAATTTCTAAAAAATATAAAAAATGCATATAACAAGGCAATATAATAAGTGAAATATAGAGTTTAAAATGGAAAATAAAGGAATAATTGCATCTTTCTATATGATCTAAGATTTTCTATATATATACTTGAATTTTTTATAGGTATTTTTTTTTCCTAGTTTCAAGTATTTTATTGGGTTGTACCTTGTGGGGTGTATGGGTGAAAATTGAAATATATTTTAAGGAAAAGGGAAAGAACATCGATGGCTCAGATTTTTCCAAAATTATGCTCCCTAGACCAAAAAAAACTGTGAATCACAGGATTGAGAGAGATTTCATAGCTGACATATAGTTTTTCAAAAATTTCACCCCGTAAAAGGAACATTGAACCATCCCAAGAAGTGGTGTACTATTTGGAAAATTGTGTACCCCTTCCTAGAAAACCATTAATACCTTTCCAATTAATCTAAAAATTGGTTTAAATTTCCATGAACCCCCATATTGACACCAAATCGTCCCAAAATCATATATAACCTTCTTCTCTCAAAATTGGAAGCTCGTGGATGAATTCAAAAGGCTCACTACCTCCGTTCATCATGATTCAATGTCTGGATTATATATCTGCACCACTCTTAATATGTAGATCTCATCCAGATTGGTTTCCCATCTCTTCCCTATTCACCCCTGATTTATTTGATGGATTTTATTATCTATTTTGTTGGATATAGATCTAGTTTTGTTGGACCTAGATCATGGTTTTTATATCAAGATCTAGGATTTTTGGATCATGAGTCATTTGATTTTGGAACGAGGTTTTTGATTTAGATGTCATTCATCATCACGTTTCCGATATTTCCAATTCAATTAGATATTTCCATTGGCTAATCATTTTTCAAATAATGGATTTAGGTGGTCTATAATTAAAATCACAAAATATTTATTTCAATTAAAAAAATTTAACTATATATTTTATATTGGATGAATAAAAATTGAGATTAATAAAAATGAATTAAATAATTTTGTAAATTAATAAATTAGGTGGTAGTGAATTGAATAATTATTTGTTAAATTAATTAAATAAATCAGTATTTTGAATATAATAATGAATTCTTTAATTAATTATGTTATATTAGGAATGTGAAATGAATAATTAATTGCTGAATTAATTATGGGAATTGGGAATGTGAATTGAATTATTAATTTGTTAATCAATTATGGGATATTGGGATTGTGAATTGAATAATTAATTGTTGAATTAATTATAGGATATTGGGATTTTTTATTTTGTAGTTAGTTATGGGATTAATTAATTAAATTCATTGGATTAATAAATTTGTTGATAGATTTATCAAATTAACGTGATTATTTAATATTTGGATTACTTAATGGAATCAATGTGATTAGTTAATAGTTAAATTAATGAATAGACTGATACATATATGAAATTAGTGTGTTGTATTAATTAAAATGATGATTTTTTAATTTGATATTGTGGTATATATTATATACATGTGTTCTTCATATACGAGTGTGGGACACACACTGATGCTCTAAATATCGATATGTGATTGATTGAGAAATGAGTATGGGACATTGACTAATTCTCCAAATACCCACAAGGTCCAAGCCATTATATTATAGGACCCATATCATGAATGAAAATGGAATGGGATATAGAATAATGATCCAAATACCCATGAGGTGTGAGATAGATACTGATTCCCCAAATACTCATAGGATTATAGACATGACTATCTACGTCCAAATTGTGTCATTGGACTATGATTTCAATTAGGTTTACTATAAATCCAAATTAAATGGTTAATAAAATCCTATTTTTTATAATTAATTTTTAATTAACTATTTGATATGGTTAAGACACTGGAATGAGCTGAACCAGGTATTGAGGATGATGTTTTCTAGGGAACCCGTTGGTTTATGGGATTAAATAATGTATAATTGAATAAATGTAAATTTTATACATTATTTCATTTATTTTATTCTTTATATAATTTTATAAAATGTATTTAATGTATTTCATTTTATACATTGTTGGTGGTGGACAACTGAGTTGCACTCACACCCTAGTCAGGCTGACTAATCATTACCTAAATTGACGTCATGTTTGGTGGACAAGATAAGAGAAACGAACCAATGTTAGATGACTTGTTTGGGATGGATAATGGATGACTGAACTGAAAATGGATTAGGATCTACTTGGGAGATTTCCATGTCTTTAGTTTTTATTTTTCATTTTAAAACTTAAAACATACTTTTTCAAGGCATATGAGTTGTTCATTTTGGATATTGTTTTTTCATTTTGGTTATATTGTGGTATGGTCTGGGTTTGTTTATTTGTTATATCTTCTTGTTATTATTCTATTTTATTTTTTTCATTGGTTTTACTATGATAAATAGGGTATCGTCTCCCCCTGATCAATATTAGATCCTCACTACTAGAAGTCATCCTCTATCATATGGGGAGGCATTCTTGATGTCACATAGCAGCCCGACTCGGGGCAGTGGTGTGTGGCACCTGGGCCATGGAGTTTCAAAGTGGTATTAGAGGAGTTTTCATTTATTTTATTTGGTATTAATAATTGCGAAAGGTATATATAAGACTAGGAATATTAGCGCATTGTATATGATCTTGTTCATTGGGGGTAGCTACCCCATGTACGGGGAAAGACCCAAGTACCTAAGATGGGATTTTTTTTATTGGTATTTGTTATTTATGATGATTATTATTTCAACATGGGTGATGCACTTTGTGTATTAGAATTAAATAATGGACCATTATGGAATCTGATTTGAGTATGCGTGAATTATTATAAGCACTCGAGATTATTTTTTGAAATGCATCATTTTATGCCTTCCAGGGAAAATAGATTTTTGGAATGTTGTTGAACATGAAATATATATCCATTATTGGGTAATTGAATTGAAAAAAGGTTCCTAACATGTAATAAAAAAATTTAAATGATTCATAACGTGACTAAATTTGGTTTTAATGAGAAACATGAATAATAAAAATGATTTTACACTTTGTTAACCATGACCAAGATGTAGGATGGTTAACTATGGTGGAAATGCCTTACTTTTGAACGGGTGCTGGGGTTTGGAAAAAAGAATTATTTTGGTTTATTTTGATTTTCATATTACATAAATGTGTTAAATTAGGATATCTGAGTCCTAAGACATGTGTTTGTGATTGTATAGATATGAATACATGAAAATTCTTATTGAGGGGGTGATAGGAGGACATGGGTGGAGATATTCCTCTAATAAAGGAATTTGATTCCCTAGTAGTGCCATGTGATGTAGTCAGATATCTGATCAGATAGGACTTCCCTTAGTTTATGAAACTCATGGAGATAGACACGGGGATGGTAGAGAATAGTGTATCTAATACAATGAGGGATTTCATGTTTTTGAACCCTCCGACACTTACTATTGTTTTTAGATTTGAGGTAGTTGAGTTCTAGATTGAGGTCATCCAAACTATAATTGACCACTTATAGACACCTGCTAAAAAAAGATTCAAACTTACTACTTATATGTTGCATGGTCAAAATAAATTTTGGATGTATTTCTATAAATTTAATAGAAAATGAGAGAATATAGAGTGGAAGGGCATTTAGGATATTTTAGGGGAGTAATTTTACCATGAGATTCTTAGGAATGAGAGCTCAGTTGAGTTCATGAGACTCACTTAGGGGATCAAGTCCATGATGGATTTTTCAAAAATATTTATGGATTTCAAATGATTCATTAAACTGTTGGAAGGATATGAGGTTACTATAGTGAATAAGATTTAGTATATGATTAAATGTGAAATTAGCTCCAAGTTGAATATCTTCATTTGGAAGAAGATTTTAGAAGTGGTGAATCAGGCTCTCATATCAGAGGGGAACTAGAATGAGTCTTATACTGGAGTAAATTTTGTTCCAGCTAGAGGATTAGGAGGTATGAATTCTAAGAGAATGAAGCATAACCATGAAAACATTATCCACATCCATGGGAAGTAGAGTACCCATACATATGTATAAGTTACTATGGATCTTACACAAGTGATATTTCACCAATGGGGTATGCCAATCCACTTTCGTAAAAATTTTCCTAGACCATTGGTATATTTATATATTAGTGATTGGAAGGGATATCTAAATAGGTTCTATAAGAACCATTGATAGATGACTTTTACTGTAGTAGAAATATATAATTAGAGTGTGGGAAGGGGATCATCTACACCATACTAGTTTGGTAGTAATAGTTCTTATGGCTATGTTGGTAGAGGTTCTAGATGTGGAGCTTCTCTAAAAGTGTACATATATCAGCAGAGTGGTAAAGCACAAGGTATTTAGGAAGCATAATAGGGAAGAGTGCAAGGATTGTTACATGACATTTAACCTACTCTCATTGATAGTGAGGAAGGGCCAACTATAGTAAGAGGTACTATTCATATAGTTTCTATTCTTGCTAGTACTTTATTTTATACTGGTTACACTCATTAATTTATTTCTACACAACTTGTGAATGGTTTTAGCGCAGAATTGGAATTTAGTAGAAGTGTTGTGATGATTGATTCATCATTGGGAGTATGATCTAGAGACATCATTGTTTGCAAAGTGTGTTCTCTCATGGATGGTGAGTATCATTTTAGTTGTGATCTTTAAATCCATGACCTGGCAGGCTTTGACCTAATTATGAGTATAGACAGCTTAGTAGAAAATTGATCTCACATTTTACAAAAGGAGAGTAAAGTTTACATCTTCTAATATTGATAACTTTATTCAACATAGAGAGTAGCATATCAAGGATGGTCGTGCAATTCCAGTTCATTAGATATTGTGGGATCTCACTACTAATGATTCCATATTGTTGCTAGATGATGGAGGTGTAAACTAGGATGTATTTTCACCAATAGTATACTAGTTTTAGAAATTTTTTCATGAATTATTCATAGGGTTGTAACTTGATAGGGATGTGGAGTTTACTATTGAGCCCATGGATAGATATGAGAAAATTTCCATTACACCTTACATAATGAAGCCAATGAATCATCCATAACATAAGACTCACATAGGTGAGTTTATGGTTAAGGGGTTTAACTATCCGAGTATATCACCTTGGAGTTCCCTAGTTTCGTTTATAAATAATGTTGAAAGTACTAGGGGATTATCTTTTTATTTCCATGTGTTGAATTGGATAACAGTGGGAAATCGATATCCTATTATGCATATCAATGAAATATTTGATGATTTTAGGGGAACATCTATTTTTTCCAAGATTTATTTGCGATTAGGGTATCATCAGTTCAATTTTTGACATTCTGATATACAGAGGAATACTTTTATAAGTAGGGGTGGACTTTATGTGTTTTTTATGATGCATTTTTGGTTGAATAATGCATTAAAAGTTTTTATGGACTAGATAAATTTAATCATCAATCTGTATATAGGTTCGTTTGTGGATGTGTCTCTAGATGACATATTTGTGTAGTCCAAGACACATACTGATCATGAACCACATCTTGACATAATTTTGAGTACAATGGTAGAGAATTGGGTTTGTGAGAAGCTATCTAATTGTTCATTTTTTATTAATCATGTACACTTCTTATGTTAGATATTCTTAGAGGAAGGTGTGTAAATGGACCTAGTGAAAGTTCATGAAGTGGTTTCTTGGGAGAATCCCAAGAATATTTTTAATATCAATAGATTTCTAGGGTTACCCAGATATTATTAGATATTCATCAAGGAATTTTCCCATTAGTGAGAACCATATTCATGATTGGACAAAAAGGTTGAAATGTTTTAATGGTCTTGACCATGCGATAATTCTTTCTAGGAGCTAAATAATCATTTTACTAAAACTCTAATCATGACCTTACTCAAGTATGGGGAGGTGTTCATGGTTTTTTAGATCATTTGAGATCATTCAAAGAGCGTTTTGGATGCTAGAAAATCATGTTTTGGAATATGGGTCTCAGAAATTAAGGTCACATGAAGGGAACTACCCTAAACACGACTTCGAGTTGGTGGAAGTGGTTAGTGCTTTGAATTGTTAGTGGCATTATCAATTGGGTGAAAAATTTACGATGTATACTGATCAAAAGAGCATAAAGTATATCCTTACATAGTGATATTTGAATATTTGGTAGTGGGGATGGGGTGAGTATATATAGTCATTTGACTTTTAGGTATCATATACGCACAAGAAGAAAAACGCAGTTGTTTTCACTCTAAGCAATAAAAGATAGAATTAGAAAATTTAAGAGTTTAATGTTGAGTGGATGATGATGACTGCGATGGTTAAAATTCATTTTCCTTTTTAGAGAGTTAGGTTAATATGAATCTCATATTAGTCTCTATAGAGTATACAAATTTTATATGGATCAGGGATAAATAGTATGAGGATATGGAATGTGTGTCCTTAAGTAAGAGCCTTGAAGGTGGGGAGTCACCTAAATATTGAATCATATATGGGTATGAGATCATATATGTTAGGAATCTTGTTGTTGCGCCTAAAATCATGAAGGAGGATCTTACGCATGAGTTTCATGGCTCAAAGTGGGAGGTTCACCCAGGTTGGAAAAAAATATACCACGACCTACGATGGCATTATTGGTTGTCGGACATGAAGAATGAGATAATATGGTTCGTAACATAATGTTACACCTAATAGAAGCTGATGAACAAGAATCACCGACCTGGTCATTTATTATAGTCATTTACCATTCTGAAATAGAAGTGGTATGGAGTTATTATGGATTTTGTGTTGGGTCTCCAAAGGACGCCTCAAAAGAATAATGCTTTTTGGGTGATTGTATACTATTTAACAAAGGAACCACACATATTTCTAGTATAGGATGATTTATCAATGGATTAGTTAATATATATAAATTTTTAGGTTATATTCCCTATATATGGGGTTCCATGGACTATTGATTCAAATCGTGACTCGTGATTTACTTTGTGCTTCTTGAAGGGATTTCAGAAGGATCTTGATACAAATTTCTTTTAGTAAGGATTTCCACCCATTGACAGATGGGAGGTCAAAACGTACTATACAGGTGCTTCAGGATATTCTATGATCATGTGTTCAAGACATCGGTGGGTCCGGTGAGAAAAACATATCTTTAGTTGAGTTTTAGTATAACAAATTTTATCATACAATGAAATAAATGGTACCATATGAGGTACTTTACATTTGGCCACATAGATCACCTCTATATTGGATGGTGGTAGGTGGGTCTAAGATGTTGGGACCAAATATCATTCATGATACATAATAAGAATTTCATATTATTCATAAGTGTATAGCTACGGATCAAAGTAGATAGAATTTTTATGATGGTAAACATAAAATAAACCAAGAGTTTACATAGGGTGATCGTGTATTCCTTCGAGTGTCTCCTAGATTGAGTCATCACAAGATAAAGATGTACAGAAAGCTATTTCCCATGATCATTGACCATTTGAGGCTGTGGAGGAAATTGGTCTAGTGGTTTACTGATTAGCACTTCCATAGAGGTACAACGATACACAATATGTCTTCCATATATCACAACATTGGTAGTATCACCCTGAAAATTCTCATGTGACTGATTTTGATGATCTTGAGCATGATATAGATGCATCCTTGGATAAATATATTATATATGTGGTTGTTCTCAGTGATAAAGTCTTTTAGGGAAATATTGTATTGATAATTCTTGTATTATTGAAACATGGTCTTGTTTAGGAGAAAACAATGAAGAGAGAAGTAGATATAAGGGTTGAGTGGACCTATATTTTTAACTCAGAATCTTAGAGGTTCATAGTAGTATAGCTAGAGGATGAGATGCTATAAGGTGGGGATATTGTAAGATCCCGAATTTTTATGGATATTTATTCAGATTTTTTAAAGTGTGTTTTTTTCTTTTTTTAGTACTTTTTTTATTTCACCAAGGGGTGTGTTTGGGTGAAAATTGAGAAACATCGGAAGCAAAAGGGTAGGATCATGGTTAGCACATGGATTTCCCAAACTATGCACCCTTGCCTAAAAAATCATAATTTCCTAGACTAAGAGGTATTGCAAGGAAAGAGAATGGTTTTCAAACTGTGTCCCCCCTTAGGGGAAACCGTGCACCGCCACCCAATATGAGGCGCATGGTTTGTTAGACCGTGCGCCCTTATCCAAGAAAATGTGCACATCATTTTAATTAACATGAAAAAAGGTATTAAATTCCCCCAAACCCAATATTAACCCCAAATTGACCCTAACTCATACAATAATTTTTTTTATCGATATTGGAGTCTCATAGATAAATTCTAAAGGCTCATAACAACCATTATTCATGATTTGAAATCAAGAATGTATATATGCACATATACTAGTAAGTGAATAATATCATCATTGGTTTCTCATCTCTTTTTCATTATTCTATCATATTTTATAGGTATTTTATTCTCTATTTTTGTGGATCTAGATCTTGTTCTGTGGGATCTATGTCTAGTTTTTTTTATCCAGATCTAGGATAGTAGGATTCTTGTTAGTTTAATTTTGGATCTCGGTTAAGGATTTAAATCTCATTCATCACTGCATTCGTGATCGTTCGACCTCAATTAGGAATTTCTGTTGGGTGGCCATTTTTCAGATAATTGATGTATGTGGTCTATTATTCAAATCCCAAAAACATGATTTAAATTATATGTATGTTATTATTGTATAACTACTATATTATTAAAAATTTAGTTTCATAAAATTGAATTTGTTTAATATGGTAAATTAGTCAATTAATAAATTATGAAATGAATAATTAATTATTGAATTAACTAGGTATATTGGGACTAGGAATTTAATATTAATTTTTGAATTAATAATGGGATATTGGGATAATGAATTGAATAAATAAGTGTTGAATAGATTTTGGGATATTGGGATTTTGAATTGAATAAATAATTGTTGAAATAATTAGGGGATATTGGGATTGTGAATTGAATAATTAATTATAGAATTAATAATTTGATATTAGGGTTGTGGATTGATAAATTAATTATTTGAATAATTAAGTTAATTGATAAGATTAATTAATTTTTGTATTAATTAATGGAATTTTTGTGATTAATTAATTGTTTGATTAAGTAATTAAATTGATGTGAAAATTTAATTGTATAATTAATTAATGGAATGACATGGATATTAAATTTTTGAGTTGTATTAATTAATTTTTTGAATTAATTAATGTGATATTATGGTGCAAGTGATATATATGATTGTCTGATATATGAGTATGGTATTGGGTTTTATTCTCTAAATACCCATTTTTGATGGATTGAGAAACAAATTTGGGACATGAACTAATTCTCTAAATACCCATGGGGTCCTATCCATGACGTTCTAGGACCCAAAGCATGAATTAAAATTGTTTTGGATAGGGACTGCTGGTCCAAATATCCATGAGATGTGGAATAGGTATTGATGCTCCAAATACACAGAGGGTCCTAGACATGACGATCTATGCCCAAAATTTTGGAATTTTACTATGGTTTCAATTATTCATTATATAGATTAAAATGAAATGGATAATGAAATATCAACTATTATGATGAATTTTATATTAAATATGTGATATGGTTCTGACTCCGATATAGCTCAAAGTAGGTATTGTGGTTTGTGTGACCTTCGGAACCTGGTGGTTTATGTGGCTAAATAAAGGATAATTGAATTAATGTAAATTATTTACACTATTTCTTTTATTGTATTATTTATATAATTTCCAACAATGTGTTGACAGGATTTGTTTTTAGACACTTTTAGTGGGGGCATACTGAGTTGTACTCACACCCTACTCGGATTTCCTGATCGATACTAAAATAGACTTCATGTTTTCATGATAGGATAATGGAATGATCCATGTGTTAGATAACTAATTTTGGATGGATAATGGATGAGGTAACAAGATTTTTTTGGTACCTACAAGGGAGTATTCAGTGCCTACAACTTTGTGTTTTCATTTTGAAACATGACACATACATTTGAATAGAATAACACGATTCAATTTTGATATTTTATTTCTGGTTAACCCATCTGGTGGTACAATTATTATTTGTTGTTGTTTATATATTTTTGTTCTTATTCTGTTTTTTTTACTTTGGTTTTACTCGGATAAAAGGGGTATAGTCATCCAATTATCAGTATCAATCCCTCACTACTTGTCAATAGCCTCTAGCTTACAGGGAGGCATGATTAAAGTCATGTAGTAGTCTGCCTTGGGGAACCAGTGAGTAGTTTTCATGTCAGAATGTTACACATTACTTCTTAGTTTATTAAAAGAGAAAATTTCAAAATACACCATAATAATTTTAGCTTGTAAATATTAATTTTTAAGAACAACTAATCACATATATTGGGTTTGTTTGACAATACTTATTTGAGCTTTTTATATCACTTATCACACTTACTAATAACTTTTATTGCAGTATCCAGATATGAAATCAAATACTTAAAAATATGTATCACTTGTTACATTACAAGAATATTATCTTTATAAAATTAATTTTTAAATAAACATCCTAGAGAGACTTATAAAAATGTAATTATTCGTAATGGTACGTGATCTACGTAGTTTTAATATATAATATCATATAGTCCCTTCAAACCATCATATTCATTTTAAATTACGCATTCATATTAGAATACTTGAGTTAGATTAGCATCAGTTGGTGAATATTTAATGTATCCATTAATCTTTTTAATAAATATTACAAAAAATTCAGAAAGATTATCTTATAGAATAACAAAAAAATGGTTCGAACTATAATCAATTAGTTATATTTATAATAAAATAAATTAGATTTAATTCTCGTGAAATGCACCAATCAATTTAGGGAATATAATGAGGGGTGAGGTTATGATTTTAACCTATTAAATTAATGGATAATTAATATTATTTTTAATGAATTAACTCTAAATCATCAGAAACAAATTAAAATAAATATGAAATCAACCATAACCCCTATATTCAAATACAGAAAACCATAGAATCATACATCACCAATAATAGGGATAACATTTATATAAGGAATCATATAATAACAAATCATAACACTTGTAACAAACCTAGAAAAATAATACCATTTGGGATACCAAAATTTATGTGTTAGTAAAAAGTTTGACAAGTATCCTTCGAGTAGGATTTTATATTAACAATAAACATGGATTCCAATGAGGTTTATATAAATACCATGTAACATGGATTGAACTATAATTAGAAACTAAATAAAATATTAGTTAAAATGACATCAGCTATCAAATAACTAAATTGGGTGACACAATATTAAAAATACATTAACCAGTGAATAAAAATGTTGATGAATTTTATATAACATACATTTTGTCTGTAGGAAAATAATTTTAAAAAAACTTATTATAACAAACATGTTATTAATTCTGAGAACATCTTGTGGAATAATAAATGTTATCCTAATTTTTTAGAAAACAATTTGTTGTCCAAAATAAAACAACTTGATTTAATATAAAAATACTTTACAATATTAAATTCATATATATACATCATAAACATTTAAATTAATGAGTTTGATCATGGTCATAAAATCAAAATTTCAAGAATAAAACATTAAAAATAAATCAAAATAAGACATCAAAACATGTCTTTTATAACCAATGAAACATCATTGAAAAAATACATTTGATTGTCATATAGGTGTGAAATATACCAAAAATCATTCAAAGAATACATTTCATGTTTCCAAAAAACCTATTTTATTGAGTAACATTATAATATCAAACACGATCCATGATAACAAAAATATCTATTCTAAATGAATCTTCATCCAATACTATAAATGAAGGGGAAACAATGAGGATCAAGTTTGCTAGTTTAGTTATAATAATCGATAAGAATGCTCTTTTATAAGAGTGACCATTAATACTTTTCACATGTCTAGAGAAATATATTACATTTTATAATGAAGGATAATTATTCATAATAACATATACAAGGTTATCTATATATGAGTTTGTATTTGTGTTTTTTTTTCAATGCTTATTACAAGACTTGGAAATGAAAAATCATAAATTAGTCGTGTAAATACTACAATGTTATTAATAACACAGCTTGATGAAAAGTATAATGACTATGGCCACATGAATCATATTTTTATGCTTTTAATAGTGATATAATTTTTTACATCCAAACTAATAAAAGTTATTATTTTTATGGGTTTTTTCCGAAAAAAAATGATTATTGAAAATGATTCATATAGGTGGTAAGTAAAAACAATAAATTACGTTTAAATCATATATTTTAATGAAATTGGGAGAGAAATATCCTCCATTTTTAGTTTTCTAACCTTATTTGGTAATAAAATAACCCATGTTTTTGTCTGGAAATAATAATGTCACATAAAAGATTTAAGCATACAAACATGCATGAATTTATATATACCAACAAAACATTTAACAAACATAGAATTTCATATAGTTTCACACTCATAGATGTACAAGAGTTACATAGAGGGATACCCCTTTAACATTTCAATTATATCATCCAAAAACTTTTTCCATTCATGGATGTATAAAATTTAGTAACAGGTAAAACAGATGATACAAATATAATGAAATTCATCAAGCCAGAAAGGTACTCTGTATGGTATCAAATCCTTATTTCATCCATAAAATAAATATTCATAAAAAAAATACACTATTTGGATCCTAAATACTTTGAAAATTATTTTAATAGGAACATATATTCTAATTTTAGTAATATATGTATGAATAAAATAATACAGCTAATAATATATTGTACGCTATTTTTTTATTTTATTCTCCAATTGAAAAACATATAATTTTGTCGAATATATACATAATACAATGTAAATTATCAGAACTAAAAAAATGCTATATGGTTTCAAAAATATTTTATGTGACACAATGAAAATGGTGAAGATGCACTCAAATAAATTTTTTTTGAATCCTTCAAAGGTATTATTTGACAATTATGGGCATAAAATTCAATAGAATAGTTGATTAGTTCAATTAGATTATCTAATGATTCATGGAAAATATAATAGATAGGTAAAAAGAAAGATACAATCTGGAAGAAATAACATGTGGATAGAATTCATATATAATATCAGTTCTGATGATCATTTCATATTCAGTAATATATTGGAAATATTTATTTTAATTGTATTTCTGATGTTGTAATATTAGAACAAATATTGTGATATAATATATATTGATCTAAATAAATATATTTTATATATTTTATTTCACATAATATTTATGATCTACATCATATCAAAATGGTAGTTATGAATTAATTTTTTTGATCCAAACACATAAATTACCTTCATTCTAATATGTATTGATCAAAATACATATATTATCTAAAACAATATTAGTTCTAAATTTATATTGTTTATGATGTAATATCATGATCAAGACATATAGCACTGAAAAATACATATCAATTTGGAATTTTATATGTTAGTTTTTAAATAAAATATATATATATGTGATATATACTATTAATTTATAACTAATATGATATTTTATTTTTGGCAGAATATTAATATTATTTATGAAAATTATATTGATAAAAGTATATGTAATTTTTTTTATATAAACCTTGGTAATCATATATTTTTGATAATAATGTTGCTTCAAAACTAACATGAATTGATCAAAATAAAATTATTTAATATATATTGATCAAAATAAATATTTATTATGAACTAATAATAGTTATGATATTACTATTTTTAATACTAAATATTAATCCTGATAAATACTGATTAGTTTTCTCTCATTCTATTATTAAGTTGGATCTAGGGTTCACATGAACTGACATTTTTTATCTCATACACATCAATTAAAATTAATTATAGCTATGAATATTCCATTTTATTTTTGTTTTTTTGTTTTATGTTTCCATCAAAGCATCTTCCTAGATAATTGACTATATAAAATTTATAAATTAATGACTATTTTTTGTAAAAAAAATTGAAACAATTAGTATATAATACATAATAGTTCACACAAAGTGATTTTACATTATACAAGAATTATAGTGCATTATTAGATGATGGACTATAGAAAATAGAGGGAATATTAATTGTTTCTTATGGAAACATAGAAAACATTGGTGGAGAGTAAATGACGGTTGAAACACAATTATAACATATTATAATCAAATAAATTTTCACATAATTATGAAAATTTATTATAACATATTTATGTCATATTTTAAATCAAGATAGTAAATTGGTAAAATTAAATTTTTATAAATGGTTAATAAAATTCTATAAATCATTAACATATTAACACGGTGTATAATAATTAAATGAATTTTTAATATAAATTGAATAGAAAAAATCAAAACCAAAAAAGTTAAAACATTATTCAAAACTTAAATAAGGAAGGTGAGATTTAAAAATAACTATAGAGGGTGAATTGATGATGATGTGGATTAGATATATATTGATGGAGATTTAGATAAAAGTATATCAATATGACCTACAGAATGCATATAGTATTATTGGCTATAGTAATTAGAGGAATATGAGACCAATCAATGAATCCATTAAAATGAATTATTATATATAAAAATGTATAGGAAAACCTCAAGGATAGTTGAATTCACTATCTATCTGAACAACCACAGAAAATAAAAATATTATCAGGATTACCAAATAAACAAAAGTAAATAAAAACAAAAAAGGAAACTAAACACGAGAAAAAAATTGGTTATTTGAAAACATTAAAATGATTATTATTTCTTAATGAAAAACCTAAAATGATTATTAGAATCACTTCATATTTCTGAAAGAAATTTCCAAGAATAATACCAATTCAATTTAATAAAAACATCGAACTTACTTAATAAATAGTTTCCATAGAAATGAAGGTATCATCTATAATTTCAAGGAGGCATACATACTTTTAAATGATTTATAATATAAAAATAATATATATTAATTTTTCTAATTAAACTATAACATTATTACAATGTGATATAAATTCCGCCATTAATCTAGAATTTATTATAATATAAATAAGGGAAATATGAATTAGATATAGCTAAAATAGAGAAAAATAATTAATAATTATAAAGACACATAATAAAATAAAAATAATATATCATATTAAAAAAACAGGTTAATAGTATATGTATTTTAATATATAAATTTAGATTATTTAAGTAAATAAAATAACCATGAGTAAAAAAATATTAAACAGTAGTGAGAGAAATATAAAGGAAATAACATAATTATCAGAATTTATTGAAATTGTTTATCATAATTTAGAGAAAAGAATTCAGTAACCACTAAAAATAGAGATATCTCTTATATTGTAGGGGGTTAGAAACCTCATGATTTTTTTGAAATACCTATAGATTTGGGGACATTGATTTATACCTGTAATAAGAAAACTAATTCTTTTAAACATGTATTTTAAAAAAAATTATAGAATATGAAATATTAGTTAATGAAATATTAAGAGAAAAAAATATAAATTCAAGAATGGGGGTGCAGCACTGGAATTGTGGATACAGCAAACATATACCTTACATTTAATTAGATACATGGAATGGAAGATTTCAGAGTGGAAATGATGGATTTAGAAAGTGGAATAGGGATTTCCGATATCCACAATCTATGTTGTATTCTATAAAAGATCATTGAAAACAATGAATAGTATAATATATGATGCAAGATTATTAAAGTGGATGAAAAAGGGTTAACCTCAATTGAATATAGAGGAGGGGAATAGGAAAAACTCATCCTTGAAAACGGGATCAAAATTAAGAACATTTTTGGAAATAACATTCTAACTGGAATAATTGTAATGATTTCTAGTGGGATTTGTTATCAAATTTGAGCGTGGGTGGAGGGATCAATGGTGGGATTTGAGATTTAATTAGTGGGATGGAATGGTATCCTGAATGAGAAGTAAAAAATGAGCAGATATGTAAATATATGAAATTTAATATTGATTTAGAATGAAATTTACAATAATTATACAACTGTTTTTTAAATGAATGAAATTGAAAAATATAAACAATGATTATATTTAAGGAAAATTTGAAATTATAATAAATTAAATAAATATTTTTATAAACACCATTTGAAATTGATATTGACTTTGACATAAAAATAAAAATAGATATAACATAATTTGATTCTTATAATTTGTTCTTGATGAAATCCTTTTTATAAAATCATTTTTTCATAATATTTTATTAACGAAAAAATACATGAAGAAATACTTTTTATAAATAACAAATTCATGTGTTTGTAAAAAATTATTTCATTTTGGTTTGATATTGCGATAGATTTATCAATTAATAAAAAAAATTATTATTGATTGATAAATATCAACATATATAACTTTTGATAAAGAAAAGTGTTGGTGCTTAAAATTATTTCCAATAAAAAATATCTACTGGAATTTCTCACTTTTACAAATAGATATGTTATATATAAATAAATTTATATTTTTATAAATCATTTTTTATTGAATACTTTATTTTTCAACTAATCCTAATAGAACTATTCAAGTCAAAATGGGGGATTTCGTCTTCTAGATCTATGTATTCTAGTAACCCTCCAAGTGATTCTATAGTTCAGAATTCATTTGGTACAACTATAATTAATGTATCTTCCAAAACATTAGTATTATTTAATCATTTATGTATTTATGATCCTTAATTTTGTTCAATTTGGGTAAAGTTATTGATGCATTAGTCTTAATCAAATATGTTTCTACGTTTCAAACATTCTATGAGATATTATAATTAAACTAAATATTATAGATTGTTATAACCTTCCATTAATCATTATTATTTGGTTAAAATCCAAATTTTTCATCATCTCACTCTATAAAAAAACATAGTTGGTATTTTACTTCATGCTAATATCATTCCTTATAATCAGAAAGGATGAACGATAGATTTATAAAAAAAATTACTTGAGAAAAATTATCCAGTAATTTTTAAAAGATATTCTAATATATCATACCTTAGTATTGTGGAAGGACTATGATTGATGAGAAAGTAACATAGTTAATATCTTCCACCCAAAATTAATTTTGGAAAATAATGTAATGTCATTCTAAGGACTCGTTCATTCAATTTATTTTTTATATTTTCCACCAAAAAATTTTGATTTAGAGTTGGATGTATAATTTTCTCAAATCAGATACAATTATTCTAATAGAACCTCAATAATTTTTTCCTTATATACCCACTTCTGTTTTTAGACATCTATCAATTCAGCCTCATCACAGCCACCTTTTCTACAATGTATCTATTTTAAATTAATGGTATGAAACCCTTGGACATGACCTTATTTAAGAATACCCAAACATTTTTTTGTTACAACATCACTGATGAAATCATAATATAATGACCATCTATGGGAACTAACTATAGTTTTCCCCAAACCAACTATGTGATAGAGCTTTCATTTCCTAGTATTAGAAATCATTTTTTAGTAACAAATGACACATTGTTCTATTTTAAAATGATAAAACTCCCACATGTTTTGAAATCAATATGAAGAAGATTTATTACACCTTTAGATTCCATAACCCTCACATTTTTCTAACTCATGTTCCCATGATAGTAATGACCCAACTCCACAACTCTAAAAGTTAATGTTTATGTTATCATTTCTCTATATCAATTTCTTCAAAGATAAAATGTTCCATATTTAACACCACTGAACACCACCATGGATCATTGTGTGGGATTACACAATCCATCTATAATAGTATTATAAAATCACATTCCCTGAAATTATTCTAGAAATATTAGGTTCTTTTATAAACTTAATATTTTTTAAACACCCTAAATTTATGGAAATAATCTATTTATAATTAAAAAATTCATATCCACCTTTATAGTAATCCATGGAGATTCATCATCCATAAGTTCAACCCTAACAAAACATTTATAAATAACGTTTTCATTAATAAAGTCGTGAATTTTGAGTGGATTTAATCCATAGAAACAATAATCCATTATTCTATTAGAATATTAACACATATTAGTAAATGTTTTCCTTCCTTGGGTATGATATTTGTTGAAAATTACAAAATAAATTCTTCTAAAATTGACTCAAATGTCCCTACCATCCTTCTTTATGTTCCATTTCTTACCTAAATTTTATAAATATAAGTACAATACAGTCATATTTTCATGGAATAATTCTCATCATATCATCAATACTATTTTTCACTTCACAATTCTTCTATACATACTATGGAATATAAAATCCTCAACTTTCACATTTAACGTTGTCTGAAATGTGATTTGAAATTTTTCATCCCAATATGCTTATTCATAATGATATCATTAATTCTATAAAATAATAGGTTGGTCCAACTGTTATAGTTTATTATAGAAGGAACGATCCTATATCAATATTTTGGTAGTGACTGAAGTAAAATCATAGCATACACCTCCCCTATGAACTTCACTCCTACCGATTAAAACTAATTCCAAACTATATTAAAGATATTTACATAAATTACAACAAACCTGAATTTAAAGATCTTTATGATATAATGTTTCCACAACAAAAATAAATTTTTCAATAAATATTTATTTTCATACATATCACCTATATTTTATTCCACTACTAAATAGTCTTCCCGTGTCGATTCTTAAATAAAAAATTTCACATCAATGTCATCTAATATACTCCAATTGTATTCTTATAAATAATGTACCAATAGAATTTATCCACTTATTCAATTTTAACCCCATTTATAGTAATATTTTGTTTTTTATTGAATAGATATTACTTAATCTACATCTCAATATAAAAAATATGACCCATCAAATTTTCCATTTTGATCCACCCTTAATCCCAATGTCATTAATTTTTAACAAAACTCCAAGTAGGAAAATTTGAAAAATAATGGAGATGTTAACAAAAGGGTCTATTTTTAAAACAATGAAATTTGAAACATTCTTATCCACATGTTTTTATTACACTTATTGGTTTCAAGGGGAAAATGTTCCAGTAGTTAACTTTTTGGTCTTCACATATAGATCAAACCTTGGAATCTTGGAAAATTTTTTATTCCCAAAATAATGTATATGAAACTAAGGACAGGAAGACCCAAATGAATTCCCTAAATAAACAAAACCCAAAATATAAGGTTCATTCATAATAATATAAATTAATTTGAGTCAAACTAACATGTAATTACAACACAAGTGTTTACATGGTTCAATATTTTCCTGACTACATTGAAGAAAAAATTCTAATTTTATTTTAAATAAAATAATATTAAGAGAACTATAACACCCATTTCTTTTAATGTGGAATAAATTACCCATAAATAAAATTTTCTAGTTGTATTTTCTAGTATCACCACATTTCATTATTCTCATCTAAACCTCTCTTGAAAATAGTCACCACTAGCTTCCCAAAAAATCCACCACCACAATTTTATATTTTCATTGAATAGTGTAGCATCTAGAACACGTCATATCACCCCACTTCCTAAACATTCCATTGATTCGAAGATTTTCTTTCGTGTATCTCTTCTAAAATTACTATAACCCATGATCCATAAATTCTCATTTTGAAACAAAAATTTATTAAGACTGAATTTTGTCTTAACAACAAATCCTAATAATTATTTAAATAAGGAATATTTTTTATGTAAAGATAGAATGAAAATACATTCAATATAATAATTTAAGAATTTTTTTATGTTTTGGAATTTAAAGACACAATATAAATTATGTGGATGGGGTTACAATGTGAAAGCATGATGGTAAGTGTCTCGTATCCATTAATGATTTTTTGTGATAATAAAAGTGAACTTATATTGTTATGAAATATAGATAAATATTCAAGGTCCAATATTATTTCAATTATGTACCACCTCATAAATTTTAATTTGAATAATTAAAATATTTCATTGGAACATGTTTATATAAATTATAATGTTCCACATGTCTTGAAAAATATGGAAATAGTGACTGAATTTTATCCCAATTAACTCTTTTTGAGAGTGTATTATTTCTTAAAATAATTAGGTGTTCACTAAATTATTTTTCCTTATTTAATTCCACTAAATTCATTTAAAAATTTGGAGAAAAAAAGGTATGTGTTTTTTTAATGGGTGAGAATCATTTCATTTTTATGGTGATGATAAAGGGGGAGAAGAGAATAGAAGAGTTTTCGTACTAGGGTTGAGATAAGCTGTTTGTAGTTAAATCATCAAAAATATATCAAACTATTGAAATTTTTCTAATAAACTAAATGGAGGAAATTGATGATCTGTTATACAATGAATATCATAGTTGATTTGAACTAAAAATGGAGGAGTTAGGAGAAAATCTTGATTAAAATTGGGTCAATATAGTTCTTTTCATCAAATATAGGGTTAGATGACACTCACAATCTTTTTTATATCTACTGGTGTTAAGTTTATATAAATTGAAAATTTTCATCATACTACAACTTATTTCATTATATAATTTATTTAATAATTTTGACTCAGATTACATGTTGTATTTATTATAGCATGTTCATGGATGGGTTGGAGGCTAATTAGAGTTGAGTTAGTAGAAGAGGAATGATGTTTTCTTAAGTCTATAGACATATCAGTGTTGTGTTATTCTACTACATTGCAATGGGATAATGTAATGGTGGTATTTTATATTGTATTAATATTATTCAATTATATTTAATCAATTAACTACAATTATTTCATTTTGAATTTTATGTATGAACATAACTGGAAATAAATATATATGTATGATTTTTCGTATTGCAAAGCAATAGTAAATAAAATGTTTATTGTTCCAATGGAATTTATAAATACACATTTATTTTTCTAGTGACACCATAATCTTTTCTATAAGGATATAAATAGAATTAGAAGTTATCAAATATTAAACCATGATGTAATATAATATTTAATAATGAAGTACATATCAATGAAAATCTGTGGGATCATTATAAATATTTTAAGTGAATTATAACCAATGACATTTAGAACTTATGGATTTCACCAAAATAGATTATTTCATGTTTTTATATTCTTTACATCATTAAAATTTTGAAACTTTTCTCAAAAAATGTTTATTTATGATAATATAATAAATTTAAGATTCATCTATATCCTTTAGATGAGTTCATATAGATTATATTGGCTACATTTGATGAGACACTTGAAGAGGCTATAGAATATTTATTAAGTTGTTAAAACTCATGAAATTATTTCTTATAATTAGATTAAAATACAATATTCCTACTCCTAAAATCTATTTTAGTAAACAAAAATATAAAAATATGGATATTTATATCATTATCCTTTTTACTAAGGATTCAATGCATGAAAAATTACTATGTCGACCATGTAAATATCATATAATATATACATTAAATCACACTCTTTATATTTAAACATTTTTGGTTTCATTCATTAAACAAAGATTTAACCGATACAATTACAATTACATTGAGTGTTATTATTTTTTTAACCATTGATTCACTAGTGGTTGTATATTTGTCTCCTAGGTCTATCACCTAATTGAATTTTTAATGATTGGGTCATTTCAACCACCAACATGAATGGATCCTCTCTGTTTTCATCATTAAAATTGTATAGAATTTGAAATATAAATAATATAATATTGTGTTTTTTTGAGGTTGTGTTATTGAATATGTATTTTATGTTACTTTTATGGTTCTGTAATGGTAATAATAAAATTAATATTAAATTTTATGTAACTCTTTCTAGATGATAAGGTTTCTTGAAATAAGTGACATTAGGATTATTTACATAAAAATGTGTCCATAAAATACTTTGGAGGATCATGAAACTTTATAATTCATTATAAAATAATGATTATAGTTACTTGAATATTATATAGATGATGAATTCATGAACACAGAATGATTTTTGAGACCGACATACCTTAACACAAATGAAAAAAATTCAAATAAAAACATATAATGATCGATATTAACTATTACTTTTTAAAAATATACTAATGAATTGATACATGTGACTAATATTAAATTGAATAAAAAAATTACAAAATAATAAAAAAATATAAACTTATGAGGATTATTTAGTGAGAATAATTGTGTTAATGAATGTTAGGGGTTCATATAAAAATTATATATTGATTATTATTCATAGTAGATATTATAACTTTATATTATATATTAGGATGGTTTGAATATATTTTATAATTAAATACAAATATTTCTTCTCTTATGGTTATTTTTTATATTTACATGACTTTTTTCAACCTATTAATTAATACTTAACCTGTCAATATGTTTAAAAGAGGTAATTTTTTATCTCAAATATTGATTGGATAATTCTCTTCCATATCTATGTTATTTTTCAATTTATTATTTCATTTATATTTCATATCCCTTGTACATTTTATCTATGGCAATTTTGGGTCTCTTTAAAATTATTTTGGTTTACTTACAATGTTGGAATTTAAATATTTTTCCATCAACCATTAAATTTATTACTCAAACACTTTGTATCACTTATTTCATTTATTTCTTTAATTTACTACATTTGAATGATTATTTAATATTTTTTAAATAATTCATTAATTTATCCTATACTTTTAGGATACATTTATTTATTCCTTCATTTTTAATATAAACATCATGATGAAAAATATATCCCTTGGTAATTTTTATATAATTACATTGTCCCTATGAAATATTTTCCATCTTTTTTATGAATTATTTATGTTATAAAAATTGAAAATACATTATGTTATTTGAAATTTATTTTTTTATTTATTTATATTATTAGTTTATTTTAATAAATCTATTCGGATGTTTTATCCTGAAAAAAATTGTTATGTGACTAATTTTACTTCAATGTGTTAATTATGATATGAACTGTAATTGGTATGTAACTATTACAATTTTTATATGGAACACATATGTATAGATATATTATTATATGATGGATGGTATTAAAATTATATATCCTATGAATTAATTTTTTAAATATTTATATCTCATTAGGTTACTAGGTATAAGATATATTCAATCAACCTAGTCCACAAATTTATGATTATCTAGATGGTTAGCCTTAACATATATTTAAAGTATATATTTATATGCCACATTAGTTATTTATTTTATCATTTTTATGGTTAATTTTCATCCTTTTATGATTTAAACACTCTTATAACATGCATCATATTTTTTTATATCTATAAGGTTCTGATATACTCATTCTATAATTTAACTCATTATGGTCAATCATTTATTTCCTATGGTATTCCTGGTTTTTTTACGTAAATGGTATATTTATCCCAACTATTTATTTTGTTTATGAATCACCTTAGGGATGCCAATGTAGTTTTAAGTCTAGGGGTATTTTCATGTAGAAATATTTTTAAAGAAAATGGATGTTGAATTGTATACTAAGATGGATACTTTTCTAATAACCCTGTATAATAATCCTTTGTGAACAAGGTGTCTGTTCTTATGTACAATAATGAAAAAAATGTTAAATAATCTTGAAATAATTCTATAGAGACTCCTCCTAAATCTATATTGATTCTAACTATAACCCTGAAGCATATATTTAATGGGGCAAGGGTTTGAAACTAGATTTTATGGGGTAAATATCTTAAATGGGGGGAAATTACCCTCTAGTAAACACACCATAAGCCTATAATGTAAAATGAAAACCACAAAATAATTAATGATATGAAATCCATGATTAATTAATATTAAAAAAATATTGTACCAATTAAATACAACATAACCACTTGTAAGTCCTTAAAACACCATGAGAGGGGATGGGTGAGTCATGGTGTCAACATTTACTTTTAATGAGACATTTCCTATCCCCATGGTAGTAGGAACTTGTCAAACCTACATGATAGACACATGAAATTATTAACCACCCATTTTTAGAAATACAAAAAACATCAGTTTTAATTGGTTTACCATTAAGGGATAATCTAAGAAGAATACACTAACATTGTGTCAGCCATACCTGAATCCACTAAGATTTGCTAGATATTGTGGATTACAAAAGACCAGATGTGGTCCCTCCATGTCAGGAACACCACTTTTACAATAATTTAACGGATAACACACTACCTCCCTCTAACCACATTCATTAACTCCCCCATTCTCAATTCCTTAGCTGAAGTATTTCTTAGTTTATTATCATGAAGGTAGAATTAATATATTGGTTACATAAGCCTTTTTACCTAATTATGATTAGGAAAAATGTGCAACATAATCATGTACGGATGCTCATGAATTCATTATTCACTATACAAATATGCTCAAAACATAAATTTCTCAAAATTATTTCACATTTCCTTAAATTGTACACCATTGGGGAACACATTAGTATTCATATAATATTTTTTTAATAATGGAACTTTTTTTGTGAAAAATCATTGTTTCATGCATCCCTTAGTTTTCCATCACAATTATACATCATGTAACTCTTTCATAATGTAGAGGCCCAATGTCTACATAGATATAGCTTCAAATTAATATGTATGTAGCTACCTTTTTATATACACATCTAACCATTCATGAAACTGCCGAGAAAGACATTGGATGTATGCGAAATGTTTCATGGGTGATGAAGATGAATGATTTGACTCGGCATTTAGTGAACAACCTACAACCACCATGAAACTTTACCTCTAATTCACTAGCATGTTAAATGCTTCTTGGGCTACAAAACTCAAACTTTCATGATGTTTTAAAACATGTGAGAAACATAAGACTTTGTTGTATTTTTATGTGATGGACCCAAAAATTCCCTTGTGTGCAACAATATAAGGCTCCATTAGAAAATCACACAACTATAGTATTTACATTAAATTGATTACTTTTAGAAAATAATGATTCTACACACTCAAAATTTTAAACAATAGAAATATCAAAATCCCATGGAAATGGAGAAACCTTCAATACTAAAGCCACCTACACCAGAATATCACTTTTCTTGCAGAATTATTGATTAATCCATATTAGATTGACAAGAGAGTGAAATTAAAATATGTTTCTACTTATGAAAACCCATATTTCCAACAATCATCCACATTGTATTATTTGAATAACTACAGAGAAAATCATTAAACAAAAATATTTGAAAAAATATATTATTAACATAGTTCATCCATATCTCTAAGGATACACAACAAAATTTAATATTAGAAAACAAAAGTTCAATGGATAATTCAATGATGCAACATGTGTTATGTCATGAAAACATATATAATTGTGAATTTAATCAGTGGTATTTCTCTATTCCAACCATTGGAAATAAATCCAAAGAAACTATTTTGTTACCTTTCTCCACCAAAACACCCTTTAGATTTTATCTCCCCATAAAACTAGAAGCATATTCACAAATAGAAATAACCATTCAAAAATAAGGGATCAAATATAAACCATAACCACCTCATCCATGTGATATGGATAAACACATGGTTTCAACTAATGTTTCTTGAAAAGTTTTGTTCCCAATGGCCTAGTCAATATATTATCCACTTGATAATTAGTTAAAACATGAAACATTTCAATCCCACCTTGTTCAACATTCGATGTGGTATCTGATTTCAATATGTTTTGTATGATACTTTTGAGAAATATTTTTAAAAAGTTTGTTTGTAATCTTATTGTCAAAATGTATCAACATTTCATGTTACACCTCATTAACAATATTAATATGTTTTTTCTTCATCCAAAATAGCTAAGGGATGTCTTTTTCATAGAGATAAAATCATTTTCAGGTGTACTATGAGAATTATTTTCTTATTTCTTCATCAACCATCCCACATGTTTGTTTACTATGAAGAATGAACCCCCAATTATTGGCTTTAGATCCACCATATCTCTAGCCTATTCAACATCATAAAATATTGATATCTCATTATCTTTTATCTTTACAGTGTAAAATCCAAATATGAGAGTACGTTGAATATATCACATGATTATTTTAACTGCGTCAAAATTATATTCCTTCAGAATACATTGATATAGAGCTACTTAACATGTTTCAAAGATGATATGGGGTCATGTTAGAGTCAAATATAATAATATTACAATGCTCCTCATGTGCAAGGTAGGATCCATAGATTTCTCATCCTCATACTGTCAATGTTTTATCCTTACTACTATCAGTGTTGATATTAGTTTGGTGTCATGCATGATGTATTTATTTTGATGCTCTCTTGCATACTTTTAATGAAAAATGAAGGTTATTCCATCTTTTTAATTACCTACATCCCCAAAGTTTATGAGATTTCACCAATCCTAGACATTTCAAATTCTTATTTCATATGATTAGAAACATCTTCAACATATCCATGCTAGCTTTCTCCCAATATAATATCATCCACATACACAAGCACTATAAATTGATCTCAATGTGTTGTATTGAAATATTGATTATGTTTAAAACCTCATCTTTTTAATTTAATCCTCCTCAAATATACATCCATTATATAATAACATGATCATGGTGCCTAATTTTGACCATAAAGAACCTTCTTTAATAATTAATCCCTTTTTTCATCATTATCAATAAGTAATAACAATTTTTGATCATTTTATAATTACTCTTCAAGAAAACCAGTTATTAAAATCATTTTGGCATCCATGGGATACTCATTGTACCCTATTTTAATCTCCATTTCTAGGATGATCCAAATAGACTTTAGGAGAGCTTCTAGAGAAAACATTTCTTCATCCTAAATTCCTTAAATCTATGAAATTTTATTAAACAGTAGGCATATATTGTTTCCGATAACATTTCACTATTTATAGATTTTTTAGAATATCAGCATTGTTCCCCTCACATTGTGTTTATGTAGTCTCTTAACAAGATACCAAGTTTAGTTTTTTCAATCTGATCTAGTTCTTTATTCATTGACTTAAACGATTATTACCCCTTTGTTTCTTCATCCAAAAAGGTTAGATCCACAATTGATAGGATAGAAGACTGTGCTTCATTCCTCATTCTATTTATCTGTGTATATATGTTTTGATCCCCAAAAAAGTTGGATTGATTAAATTCTTCTCTCTTATTTCACATATGATGTTTTGGAGTAGTTTTTCATTAATGGTTTAATCATCTAATTATAATTTAGAATCCTCATAATGTTGAGATCCCTGAATGTTGGGAAATATTTTCAAAATTTTATATTTTAATATTATAATGTCATGACCCAAGAACCAGAAAACGATTCCCTAAGCTAGTGGGTCACATAGACGCAGGAACGCCTCCCCATATTACAGAGTCTACTTACAAGAAGTGAGGGACTAGGGTGTGTCTGTGTTGAGACTATTCCCACATATTAGAGTGTAACATAGATATAATAACAATACTAGTATATACTGGATGTAGATAAATAACCAAAAAGCAAATAGAAATATATAAATGTTTAACAATAAGATGGCTGAATGTAGTCCTAAGAAATATGATTATCATGTCATGTATCTATAAAAAAGTCAAGAAATATATGGAAATAGGCATACAAAATTTTATATGTATCAATATTAGAAATATCAAAAAGTAACTATCTCTAACTAGCATCACAAGTATAGCTTGGTCATCTTCACTCCTATAACAAATAAAAAATAAAATCAAGCATCATAAATCTGGTCCTTGTCCCGGTCCCTACCCATATCCAGGAATTTTATCTAGGTACCCAACGATGGTCTGAATAGGGTTTGACATGACTCTCTATAGCACACCCACAATGGATTCTATTTCATGTATAGTCTATGTACAAATAATGAAGTACTATATTGTATATCAAAGCTACAACTATAATTAAATTAAGGTTCGAAATTCATATGTGACACTTTCTAACCAAACAAAGATACCTATGAACAATAAAAAAGTACTCATAAACAAGTGGATACCTATAAAACATAAATATGCAGGTGTGTTACCATCTAATTAGACATCTATAGTCAATTATTCATACCATATCTATCTTTAAATCATAGGAAAATATCCTAATGGCTATACCAGATAATCATGTGTTGGGCCCAAAAGTGTTGGATCTATTATGTAAATTACCAAGTCATTATCACAAATTCCATAGATGATATTGCTGGAAACTTAGTAAAGAATTAGGTGGAATAAAATGTTCTCATCCAAGTTGTTTCAACAGGGCCAGTTCTAAAGAGTGGTGAAGTATATAGAATCCAATCGAATCAGGATCCATGGTGTAGAAATGTTAAAGGAATCCACTGAGGAATTGAATGTCGATATATTTGGTAGAAATGTCCATGGAATCTGATTGAATCATGATTGAATTATTGGAAATGTACAAAGAATCCACTACCATAATCAATACTCAATCAATTCATTAATAATTTCAAAACCCCTTCCAAAATCATTCGCATGCCATGAGTTCATCCAAATGATTCCATATTTCCCATTTATCTATTAATATGTTTTAACATCATATAATCACATTTCAAAGGAGGAATAATCCATATCCTAACCATTCATTTAATTATAAATTAATTAAACAAGATTCCCAAGACAAATGGTGAGCTCACACAAACCCAATTGGGTGGTATAACATAGGGAAGAAAAAATCACTCACTTCATGGTTGGTACAAAAAATATACAAGGGGAGAACACACTATATGGGTGTTTGGGTTAGTGATAATGACCTCAAATTGTATAATGGTACAATTGGGAAACCTAAATAGGATCGAAATAATTTATTCTTGTCATTTATTCCATTTTTGGGAAAATAGTGAAAGGTACAAAATGTGGCACAATGAAAACTATGTATATAAAACACCTAAGATTAAATGAATTTATAGACTACGTTCAATAAAAAAATGGTAGCAAACAAGTCTAGAATAATTTTATAACGTATATTGGTTCATAAGAAAAGGATAAATATATGAATGCCTTGAAAATAGGGTATAAGTTCATAGACAAAAATAAATCTTTTGGATGGAAGAGTAATAAAGAGAGGAATAAGAGGAATATGGACACACCAATCTCATATCCAGTGTGACTAACCGGGGATAAAACCGAGTTAGGATCCAAAAACATCACCAAAACCTCGGGTTAGGCTTCAAGGGGATCTATTGAATGAGATAAGGTAGGGGAAATGTTCTAAAAAAAATTGGAGGCCATGTCTCATATTTTAAAAACTTACCCTAGTAATTTACATGATGTGTTAATGTATTACATGTCACGTAATGATAGGGATTTCCCTTTTGGGAATGATAATTACACATTATGAATGGTTCCAAGCCAACCTAATACATGTAATGTAATGAGTAAGCGCCTTGTATTTTAGTAAAACGTTATCTACTTTTCCTACAGCCTGAATTCATCCCATTACATTCATCTTTCGAAAAAACCCAACCATTCCATGATCTTGAAATTATATTCTAATAAAAAATGGGATCTTATGAAAATTATAACTAGTAATAAAATTATTTTTATTTCATTGAAAAACTTGAGATCATACAAATATATCCATTTTTTACTTTCTCCATCATCTTCAATAATATCATCATATGATAACATTGAGTTATTCAATGTTTTTCCCTAAATATATTCAATTATTTATCTCCACAGTATTTCAAAAATGATTATTATGGAATTTTAGGCTTTACATTTCATTGATTATCCAAGGAAAATTCCCTCGTCTATAAAATTATCATACATTCCTTGATTTCCTTTATTTTTTCAAAGGAATGATTTACTTTTAATCACATGAAAATACATTATTGATGGATTCCTTCAACTCCATATCTCAATTATCATCATTCACACTCTTATAAATATCCATATTCCATTTTTATTTCACAACACAACTTGAACATCCTCTTTCTAGTAATAATAAGAAACAAAAATCTCAATCAGCATAGTTTTTTCCATATTATTCACCTATCGATTTATGTGTTCAATGACTACATTTTTTAAGGTGATGTCAATAGACACTCCCTGACTAATACCATGTTTTTTAGGTAAATTTTATAATAAATGGAAGTGATTTTTTTTTCTATTTTAAGATTATAATATCCTAATTATGAGTCATGTTTATTTCTCAAATCTACTGATAAATCTATTTATATAGTAAATACCTTTTTTGTTTTCACATCATATACATTATACATGATATTCTACTATAATTATAAATAAAAATGATGTGAATATATATATATTTTTCAGCAACTATCATTGGACTACATATATCTATGTGGATGAAATCAACTATATTTGACTCATTTTATTCCACTTCAAATAAGAATTTGGGATAATCATTCCTCACATGCAAGCATAAGATTTATATTCTTGATCATACATTAAATTTTGAATTTCAAGAATATCCTTTAACATGGATATTTTTTCTATGCTCTATTGATTATTGTGACCTAACCTTTAGTTCTATATGTTGTTTTCCAATTTAATTGTTATGAAACTATTTTTATTTATTATGGTATACTTGGTATAAATTAACATTTTTCCTATATCAATTTATTAGATAATTACTGGTCATACCTTTAATAGTGAACCCCTTTTTATTATATGTCACTTATAGCGTGGATTCATAGTGTTAAATGACATGTAGGTGATTTTGATACAAATCATCTATATAGATAAATTTTATTTTCATTAGCTCATTATTTTCCACTACCACTTATCTTTATGGGACAATTTTTGTTTAATATCACTCTCCATCAACACTTTTCAAAACAAATTTCAGCAAATATGGATTTATTTTCATGTGGGATAAGAATCCACTGTCAAAAATCTTGGTTATACTATTATTTATATATTAGAGTGCAATTTCAACCAGGTTAGATTTCTCAATCATCTTCTTTTCAATCAATGAGATATATAATTTGGTGTATGAAATCTATGTTATCTCCAATATCATTTCAACATTCATGGTTGAATCATAATAATATTCTTCTACCAAAATAAAAACCTATTTTCAAGGATAATTCTTCTTTGTTGACCGGTATTGACATGTCTTGGAGTTCTTCCATTATTATTCTCATCTTTAGTCATCCTCTAATGAATATATTTATGGATAATGATAGAATAGTGAAAAAAAATCCATATATATTATTTATCTTGTATGATTAATTATATGGTCTCATTGTACTTTTTGGCCTTATTGGTTCTTTCTTATCCAAATAACTCACTTCCACTTCACAGTAATAATTGGAATAGTCCATAAATCTAAATAATTTACATTTCATAAGAGGAAAAATCATCTCACTTCCATTATTCTACATGTACCCTTATTTTGTATATGTATTTGACCATTGATCATCTCTAGGTAATTGTGGCCCATTTCTATCTCTCTTCTCTATATTTTTTAAGTTTTCTCTATTCCAACATCTTACACCATTGTAATATGTCTGAATCTCTACCTCCATTTACATTGTCTCTTCTCACTTATAACCATTGATATATTTATATCATATCCAATTCTACATTTCCTCAATATTTATACTTTTGATCATTCCAGGTGTTATATAATCCTTTAGAACAACCCCAAAATATTTCCTAACGTGATACATCTTAAAACCTTCTAAATTGTAATTTTTTCCTCATTTCCCATGATTCTGATTCCACTTCTAGTTCACTCCTTAAAGAAAATACATATTCTAAAAGGCCCTCAAATGACATAGCATTATCCTCAAGTCTCTATATAAGGTCATTTATGAATTTTTCTCTCTCTTAAATCCTTTTTTACACTCCAAAACCACTTCTAACCTATCAAGAGCTATCAAATGTTCATCTATCTATCCTTTCAGTCACATAATATCTTCTTTAGCATAATCCACATACTTTTATGAATCATTCAACAAATCTCCCAAATTTATATTTTTCATTCTTTTAATTTTAATTTCATCAAGAGAAACCTCATGTTCCACCATAAGATATAGAATACTATTCTACTGATTGTCTTGATCAATCATAGGTTCATCATTTTCAACAATAAACATCAAGGAATATTAATAGTTAGATTTAAACTCTGGTTCTATATCTTTTGAAAAGTTATTATTATCTTTTTCCTCATTACATATAAATATATTTATATGTAATTTATTTCATTATTCAAAGTCTGCCTTATGCGGTAACCTCCTCCAAGGCCTTTGTATGATTTATTATTTACATTCAACATCATCAAATCCCCTAGATAACTAAACTGAAATGTGACTTTATTTTCCAAATCAAAATGAAGAAAAATCAATCATTCCTTAAAATATCAATTTTTGTAATAACCCGGATCTTATTTTCAGGTATGTTTTACTTTTTTTTGTGTTTTTGAGAAAAGAAATGTTTTTGACAATTTTCGAAGTACACGTCGTGTACTTATATGTACATGTCATGTACTCTTTTTCTACGTGTAGCCATGTGCTGGCCGTGTAATGGCCAACCACATAGCCATGTGTGTTGACAAGGAGACCGCCTAATTAGGGGGCTGGTAAAGTCAAGTACATGTTGTGTACTTATAAAGTACACATTTTTTACTTCTAACGTACACACCGTGTACTTTCTTTTTTTTCATTAAATGTATCGGGGTCACATCTAACGGTCACAAACACCTTCTTCTTGACCTATTTCATCTGGAAAAAACCGTACGACTATGATTCTTTCCCCGACCCCCGATCGAGAATCTAATCTCTGATTCAATCATCATCTATTACATTGGGATTGCCTTGGTAAGCCCTTCCTTCTTCTAGAGCCTCTTTTCCTTATTCCTCCTCTTTCCCATGTTATCCTCCATTGAATGTTTTGAGCGTTTTGTAGATCTATGGTGTTCTTGGGTGATTCAAGGATTAAGGTTCGCGTATAGTGATCCTACAACACGAGGTAGGTGGTTTGTTCTTTTCCGCTGAAAGACATTGAGTTTTATTTGCAGAATTGCGCAATACCCATGAACGGGATATTGCGTGTTATCGTTTTTCCCTATTAATTGCCTTATATGCTTGTATGGTTGAGAAGAGGTTAATTAATTGTGAATAGGTTTAATTTGATATTCTTTTGAATTTTTTACCCATCCATTTTTTGTTTTGACCATTTGGTCTTCCTTATCATGTTAGGCTGCTTTGTTTTTTTACAAAGCCTAGTATTGTAGGATGGGGTATTTTCGTAATCTGACATGCTGATATGCTGTAGTCTATTAGCCATGTAGTTACTGAGGGTTACATTGGCTGATACATGTTGCAATGCTTTCTTGACATACAGGGGGTCATGAGAACACGGTGTAGTAGACCATAGGGATAATGGACCTAAAGGCTTCTCCAGAGTTTATGTGTGCTGTTACGATGCGAGAACATAAAGGGAATTGACATAAGTGATTCCTCAGAGTGTTTGTAGTTCCTCAACATGGGCCACAGGGGTAATGTGATGTAAGTGCTTCCCCAGAGCACCATTAGTTGCTGATATGAGGCTATACGTGGAATTTATGGAGAGTCCTTTTTTAGAGAGTCTATGACTAAGCTGAACCCGAGGGGTTAGACCGAGTGTACTCCCCAGGGGGTTGCTTATCTTGTTTGGTTGAAATAGATGGGTTAGGATGTGAGTACTTCCCAGAAGGTTACCATTAGTGTTTAGCTTCTTGGTTGTACTTTTTTGGATGAATTAGGGGATTAGGTTGTGAATAATACCAAGAGGGTTACCTGGTTTGATTAGTTTTTGATTGATATATGAGACTCAATTCATTGAATCTGTGGATTTTTTACTCCTGATTACTTCCTTGTTGACTGATTTCTTTTACTTATTACCTACCATATATTCACAGACTGTTAGGCATAGATATTTTGGTGGTTTCCAATCATGACTCATCTCACGCCATGTTTGGGCCATGGTTTGTGGCCCGAATAGATTATATTGTTGTAGGTGTTGATATGGGAAATATCCCTTCTACTTTAGGTACATGAATAATTTCGATTTGTTGAGCATGAGACCAAGATATGGCTTGCGATGCTGAGGAGTTGTTTACTTGTTTTTATTTTATACTTTGGATTAGTACTGTATTTAGCATTGTGACCCGTATGACAGTTTTCCTAGACATGTTTATCATTCATCACTTTATATATGTTCTCCAGTTGTTATTACTTCTAGTATTACACTGTTTACTTTTTCAATTGTACTATTGTTTCTTATGGTATTGCTATTGATTTGCTTCCATTTTTCACTCTATCAATGAGGGATTAGTTTCCCCACTATCACACCCAAGGCCCTTGCTGCTAGTCAGCAGCCTCTGGCATTTAGGGAAATGCTCTTGAGGCCATGTGAAAAACCGGATACGGGCACCTCGTGGTGGCTTCTAGAACTAGGACATTAAAAATTTGTATCAAATGAATTATTTTCTTATTGACTTATTATTTAAGTCCTATAGTAAGGGATAGGACGCATATAATTACTTGGTAATAAGTTGTGACTAGGAGTATCTAACCCATGTGCATAGAAAATCCAATCTACCTCGTCATTTCAATTTTATGGTTTTGAAATTTTACAGTAGATTGGATTTTACCATCGGTTGATTCACATGTTTTGTGCTATTATTGTTGATGTTATTGAGGTTCTATTTCTGTTTCAAACCGATGAGATGAGGGTATTCCATCTCATTAATCATATAGGAACTTGCTAAGAATCACATTTATTGCATTATGGCCATGCCCTTTAGGGTGAATTAGCGATTACATGTTGTTGTGATAGATGTTATGCTAGATATGTATTATGTTGTGATAGATGTCTTCATAAAGTACCTGTTGTTTAATTGATTATTGATAGAAGGCCCCAGCCTTAAACATTACTTAATATTGAATTAAATGAATAATTCACGTTGAGGATCTTTTCAGGTTTAGAGTTTTAGAGAATTATAACATAACTATTACATCTTAAAAGATTACAAAGTAGACACTTCTACTAAGTCTCCATAAAATAAAAACTCTTAAAAAGAAAGATTTCTAGATTCCATGTTTTAGATAGCATGAAATTCCCTTGATCCCATCCTTGACCTTATTCCACTTTACGTCCTGTGAAAAACATTTCGAAAAACTTGGGGTGAGCATAAAAAGCTCAGTAAGGGATACAAAGAGAATGAAAACTGTTAGTTTTTCAAACATCAAGTAAACCATGTATACTATATCAAATTAATACCTTCAACTTCATGATGTAGTAAAAAAATCTTCACTGAATAAAGTATCATTACTTACCTTTTTGTAACCAAAGGATTACCATAAAACCCATACAAAGAACACATAGAATATATAAAGGTAACTTGGGACATAAACATACTTATGTGGAATAACCATACGGTTGACTTCCACAAATATCACTTAATGGAATAGCCATACGGCCAATTTCCATACATACTTAATGGAATAGACATACGGCCGACTTCCATACCCAATATATTGGAGGTTATAACGTAACCACCCGTCTCGGTATTCACGGCACCACCCGTCATATGGTTTATAACGTAACCACCCGTTAAAATGTCCAAGTACCAGTATAAAATCATAAAACATAAAACCAATATAAAGGAATGATAACATTTCCACATTTCAATCACAATATATCATAAATATATTGACATAATAGAATCCTTTTTCAAAACCATTTTCAATACCAAAATACATAAAAGAGTATATGGTATTTATTTTATTTTAAAAACATTACGGCTTGTTGAGGAAGCCAAAGACCAAATAATACTCGCGGCGGTGGAAAAAGTCGTTGTCACCGCGTACGTTAAAAAAAACATTCCTTTTTGTCGTTTAGTAAAACGCTTCGTAGAAAAAGATTCCATTTGTATAAAAGTAAAAGTCAAAGGGTTTATACACCGTATAAAAGAAAGTTGTGTATAAAACAAAATATTCCTCAATGAAAGGAGATTGAGACGATGTCCCTTACCTCGGGTCCGACTTGACTCGATCGTTCTTTAACGTCCTGAATAATAAACTTGAGTTAATTTCAAATTTCTTAAGAACCTTTTTCAAGTTAATTATTCATTTTATATCACTTATTACCATGTCATAAATATTATGTAATCATTTAAGTTAATAATTTTTGTTTTGTCAATATTTGGTTCTTAAGTCGAAAGTTGACTTCTTACAATTACATGTTGTTCGTGTGGTCAAAAGTTCTTTATATCCAGAATTAAATTCCTGATTTGGATATCATATATATCATATATATCCAGCATATACATGTATTTATAATATTACATAATCATTTAGAGGTAAGAAATGAAATGCACCGTTCATGGAGACGGTAAGCCGTACGTACGCATGAACGCTACTTTCATTTCTTTGTCATATTAGTGGAATTAAAACTAAATGAGAGGTATGTATATTTTAATTCCAGAATTATATTCATCATTTAGATATATAATTAATTATATATATACATTATATACATGTAATTTTAATAGTACATTACATTTGGGGATAAGAAATGAAATGCACCGTTCATGGAGACGGTAAGCCGTACGTACGCATGAACGCTACTTTCATTTCTATCTCATACTTTAATGGAAAGAAATAATAATTATATAGAGGTATATTATAATTCCAGTATAAAATCATATATAATAACTTTAAATCCATCCTTTACACGTCCCACATATGGCATTAACGAATCACATCACTTTTAGGGGGCGGTAGTCCGCACTTCCTTAAATGAAGATATCGTGTTTACCCATAATGGAAACCATAAAGGTATGCCAAAAATGAAAAATACAGAAGCTTAAAGAAAACATAAACATATTATATATCATATATAAAAATAGTGACATCATAATGGCCACCCTTGAAGGTGTTAAATGAGTATTGAACAATCATCATTTCGGGAGACAGAATTTCGCCATCCACGGAAACCGTATGTTCTTTAACCATTTGATGTAGTTGTGTGAGAGTGTAGCTCAAATAAATATTATAACAACATACTAGTATATTGAAGATACTGGTTTTGTTACAAAATATGTAAATAAAAAGAGTTTAGAGGGTTGGAGAAGCAAAATAAAGCAAATGAACAAGAGAGAATGAATTACCTTTAAAAGTGTAACTCCCTTTTGATTTGAGCCTAAAGGCTTCCTTTGAAAGGATTCTGCCCAAAGGGAATCCTCTAGGATTATTAGAGGGATGTGGAGAGAGTAATTGGGCATGGGTTTGTCGAGCCAAAGTCTTGAGAAGTGTGTGAAATGAGGTAGAGGTGGGGGCCTTTTATAAGAGGAGAGGAGGGCACTTTTGGAAAGTAAAGCAATATTACTTTATTTGAAAATGTGTTTCGGTTTCAAAAGGTCCCACATTGATATAATTCGTGGATAAGGTGATAAGTCTTCTAAATCCACTCATCCAATAAGTTCTGGACATGTGTAGTTCATAGATTTTACATTATCTTTCCATTTTATTTAAATCGTCAAATAATGATGTCATCGCTGCGTCATTATTATGTCATAAATAATTTAATTTATTCAATGTCTAAAAATCATAAAAAAATACTATGATGTTGGAAATCTTTTTATATTTCCAATTACTATTTATAATCAAAAATCTGATCTTTATAACCCCATGTAAAAATTGTTTTTGTAAAACATATCATGTTTGTGTCATTTTTGCTTTTACATTAAATAAAATGTTATTTATGTCATTTCCCAACAAAAGTGGATCCATGGGGTCCCCAAGTTGACCCATGGCTTTTCTTGGTCGGCCATGACACAACCAATAAGTTTGGGACATGTTTCTAGGTCATTTTATATTATTAAAGCATTATTTATACCTTAAACTACCCTAATTACCACTAATCGCGATTAAGAACTTAATAAGTCACTATTCACCAAAAAATTATTATAATCTCATTGAACCACATTTTACTTCTTAATGACAACCATGTACGTCGGATTTTCAAAATTCAAAACACAATGATGACAAAATTTCATTTAGACGGAAAATCAGTCTTTATAAGTACCACTTAGTGGTTTCACTATTCATCAAAAATTGAAGTTTTTCAGAAAATTACCAAAAATTCACCCTAAGCTATATTTGATATTCCGAATTCAAAAATGAAGTCTATTTTACAAAATTAAAATCATATAAGTCGCATTAATTAATTTTATAATTAATTCCCGCTGTCATGACAAATAGCGTGTTTTTGTGAAACAATAAGTATCAAAAGATTGACACCAGTTTAAGTCCAATTTCAAAGTGAAATTGATTCCAATGACCACCATTGGATTAACTAGTAAAAATATTTTCTATTTTCACTTTAAAACCAATTGAAATAATAATATAATCATATAAATAATTTAGATTAAAAAGAGGTTTTGAATTAAAACACAACATTTTACACTATTCATTAAAAATTGAACTTTATCGGAAAAATACCAAAAAATTACAAAAAGTAAAATTTGATGTCCCGATTCTTAATAAGAGTTTTATTTGGTCCAAAATAAAGTATAAGAGTGATCAAAACTATATTTAATGACGGTTCACCATTAAAAGGTGATAAGTGAACCTTTAGTGGAAATTAGAGTATAAATGCCTAAAATTGAACTCTTTCCGTATTTTAAGCCTTTATCTTTTATTGGGTAAATGTAAAAACATTTAAAAACATATATAATCATATTTTAGTTATTTTTATCCATTCCCGCCAGTACAACGGCTACTTGTTAACTGACATTTAAAATAATATTATTTTATTACTAGTGTGCTACGTAAGTTTCAAAGAAACTCATCGTTACGTATCAGGTACGCTATCGAACATAGAAACCCCTTTAAAATAAAATAAATATTTAATTCGTAAATATTAATAAATATGAAAATTCTTTATTCTTTATTTACCTGGGATGTTACATCCTTCCCCCCTTTTGGGAATTGCGTCCTCGTAATTTTATTCACTTATCAAATTATGTGGGGATATTTATCCCTCGTAGCATTTTCATATTCCCACGTTGCCTCTTCAATCACATGGGTTTTCCACAAAACCTTTACCTGATGAATCACCTTATTCCGTAACACTTGCTCATTGTGGTCAAGAATCTGGACCGTTTGTTCCTCATAAGATAGGTTCTCTTCCAGCTAAACTACCTCTAGACTCAAAACATGAGATGGATCTGGAATATACTTTCTCAACATCGAAACGTGAAAAACATTGTGTACCTGAGATAAACTCGGAGGTAAAGCCACTCGGTATGCAACTGATCCAACTCTTTCCAGAATTTCGTATGGTCCAATAAACCTTGGACTCAGCTTTCATTTCTTACCAAATCTCATCACACTTTTCCAATGAGAAACCTTGAGAAAAACATGATCACATACCTCAAAAGATAGATCCTTCCTCTGGTTATCCGCATAACTCTTCTGCCTGCTTTGAGCTGTTCTCATGTGCTTCTGAATCAACTGATATTTTTCTGCCATCTCTTCTACCAATTTTGGTCCCATCAGCTTCCATTCACCCACTTCATTCCAAAATGCTGGAGATCGACACTACTTCCCATATAATCCCTCAAATGGTGCCATCTGTATACTGAAATGAAAACTGTTATTATATGAAAACTCAACCAAAGAAAGATGTTGGTCCCAATATCCCTGATAATCCATTGAACAAGCTCGTAGCATATCCTCCAACGTCTGAATTGTTCGTTCTGACTGCCCATCTGATTGAGGATGAAAAGCTGTACTAAAATTTAATTCCGTACCCAACGACATCTGAAGGCCTTTCCAAAAGATAGAAGTAATCCTAGGATCACTATCCGATACAATGGAGAGAGGAACTCCATGTAACCTGACTATCTCTTTAAGATACAAACGGGAAAGTTGATCTAGAGAGAAAGTATCTCGTATAGAAAGGAAATGAGAAGATTTGGTCAAGCGATCAACAATAACCCAGATTGCATTATTACCTCGAGATGTCCTCGGTAATCCCACAACAAAGTCCATGGATATGTTTTCCCATTTCCACTCTGGCACTGGTAAAGGCTGAAGCATCCCTTTCGGTAACTACCGCTCTGCTTTAACCTGTTGACATGTCAAACACTTCACAGTAAAATCAGCAATATATCTTTTTATTCCATCCCACCAGTAATACTCCCGCAGATCTCTGTACATCTTAGTAATGCCAGGATGAACTGAAAACGGGGAACTATGAGCCTCACATAACAACTCATTCTTCAACTGTGAATCACAAGGCACACATAACCTCTTCCCAAACCTCAAAACACAAACACAAACTTATCCAAGAACTCATGGAAAATTTTATTCATAAGGTCCATGAATACAGCAGGTGCATTGGTTAACCCAAAAGGCATAACTACAAATTCATAATGGCCATATCTAGTACGGAACGCAGTCTTCGGAACGTCTGCTTCTTTTACTTTCAACTGATGGTACCCCGACCTCAAGTCAATCTTCGAAAAAAACTGAGCTCCCTGGAGCTGATACCACTTCATTTGATGGCCCAACATCTGCTGAAGTTGTTGCAAAGGATTTCAACACCCCTTTCTTCTTGTAGTCTGGCTGCATTCCCCCACTTGAGTTCTTCGTTGGACACTCGTTTGCATAATAACCCATTTCATTACACTTAGAACATCTTACCGTTGGCTTTTCATTTCCTGCTTGATCATCTTCCTTACAGTTACGAGCAATATGACCAGACTTACCACACCGAAAGCACTTACCAGACTTGGATAAACATTATCCAGGATGCATTTTACCACACTTCTCACAGGATGGATATTTGGTTTTCTTACCTCCTTGCTTCTTTGATGAATTCTTCCCCTTTTACTGCCAACTAGACCTCTTATTCTGTTGTTTTTCATAGAACACCTGATCATCGGCAAACTCCATTTCTACCTTCTCCGCACATCGAACAAGTTTTTCATAACATTTGAATTCACGAGAAGCTAAAGCCCTTCGATAATTTGGCTTTAACCCTGAGTAAAAACGGTTGATTTTACTATCAAGGTCTCGGATAAAATTTGGAGCATACCTTGCCAATCGAGTGAACCTTTCCTCATAGGCAGCCACTGAGTCTTCCTCTTGCCTCAATTCCAAGAATTGCTTTTCCATCCTAAGTCGAACAGCCTTAGGAAAATACTTCTCAAGAAACATACCTTTGAATTCATCCTAGTCAAGAGCATCAATCTCATCAGCCTCCCTGATATTTTTAACCATAGACCACCACTGATCTGCTTCACCCTCTAAACGGTAAATAGAAAGACTAACCTTTTAATTGTCTGAACACCCCATGACATCAAAAATCTTCTCCAGTGCTTTAATCCACCCTTCAGATAGCACAGGGTCAGATGATCCTCTGAATGATGGTGGGTGTTGCCTCATTAAATGTTCCACCACTGACATGTTCCTTTGCGGTTGATCTGGCTGATCTCGTGCATGGATACCACCGCCATTTATCGCTTGAGTCAACTGCGCCATTACTACAACAAACTGTTCATTTCCATTTCCGACCATTTCTGGATGCTGATTCGGAAGGTTATTTCCTTCTGTATGCCTTCCTAGCACTGCTTCCCTGTTTCCTCTGCGGAAAACCATTCTGATCAAACATGTCTTAGATGAAGCAACATGGTAATCCGTAAATGCTATATCATTTCAATCATATTATAATTTAACACTTTTCTAATTCCTAAAGTTGTCTAAACCGACCATTGATACCAACTATAAGGCACCGGCCTTAAACCTTACTTAATATTGAATTAAATGAATAATTCACGTTGAGGATCTTTTCAGGTTTAAATTTTTAGAGAATTAGAACATAACTATTACATCTTAAAAGATTACAAAGTAGACACTTCTACTAAGTCTCCATAAAATAAAAACTCTTAAAACGAAAGATGTCTAGATTCCATGTTTTAGATAGCATGAAATTCCTTTGATCCCATCCTTGACCTTATTCCACTTTAAGTCCTGTGAAAAACATTTCGAAAAACTTGGGGTGAGCATAAAAAGCTCAGTAAGGGATACAAAGAGAATGAAAACTGTTAGTTTTTCAAACATCAAGTAAACCATGTATACTATATCAAAGTAATACCTTCACCTTCATGAAGTAGTAAAAAAAATCATCACTGAATAAAGTATCATTACTTACCTTTTTGTAACCAAAGGATTACCATAAAACCCATATAAAGAACACATTGAATATATAAAGGTAACTTGGGACATAAACATACTTAAGTGGAATAACCATACGGTTTACTTCCACACATATCACTTAATGGAATAGCCATACGGCCAATTTCCATACATACTTAATGGAATAGCCATACGGCCGACTTCCATACCCAATGAATTGGAGGTTATAACATAACCACCCATCCTGGTATTCACGGCACCACCCGTCATATGGTTTATAACATAACCACCCGTTAAAATGTCCAAGTACCAGTATAAAATCATAAAACATAAAACCAATATAAAGGAATGATAACATTTCCACATTTCAATCACAATATATCATAAATATATTGACATAATAGAATCCTTTTTCAAAACCATTTTCAATACCAAAATACATAAAAGAGTATATGGTATTTATTTTATTTTAAAAACATTACGGCTTGTTGAGGAAGCCAAAGACCAAATAATACTCGCGGCGGCGGAAAAAGTCGTTGTCACCGCGTACGTTAAAAAACATTCCTTTTTTACGTTTAGTAAAACGCTTCATAGAAAAAGATTCCTTTTGTATAAAAGTAAAAGTCAAAGGGTTTATACACCGTATAAAAGAAAGTTTTTTATAAAACGAAATATGCCTCAATGAAAGGAGATTGAGACGAAGTCCCTTACCTCGGGTCCGACTTGACTCGATCGTTATTTAACGTCCTGAATAATAAACTTGAGTTAATTTCTACTTTCTTAAGAACCTTTTTCAAGTTCGTTATTCCTTTTATATCACTTATTACCGTGTCATAAACATTATTTAATCATTTAAGTTAATAATTTTTGTTTTGTCAATATTTGGTTCTTAAGTCGAAAGTTGACTTCTTACAATTACATGTTGTTCGTGTGGTCAAATGTTCTTTATATCCAGAATGAAATTCCTGATTTGGATATCATATATATCATATATATCCAGCATATAAATGTATTTATAATATTACATAATCATTTAGAGGTAAGAAATGAAATGCACCGTTCATGGAGACGGTAAGCCGTACGTACGCATGAACGCTACTTTCATTTCTTTGTCATATTAGTGGAATTAAAACTAAATGAGAGGTATGTATATTTTAATTCCAGAATTATATTCATCATTTAGATATATAATTAATTATATATATACATTATATACATGTAATTTTAATAGTACATTACATTTGGGGATAAGAAATGAAATGCACCGTTCATGGAGACGGTAAGCCGTACGTACGCATGAACGCTACTTTCATTTCTATCTCATACTTTAATGGAAATAAATAATAATGATATAGAGGTATATTATAATTCCAGTATAACATCACATATAATAACTTTAAATCCATCCTTTACACGTCCCACATATGGCATTAAAGAATCACATCACTTTTAGGGGGCGGTAGTCCGCACATCCTTAAATGAAGATATCGTGTTTACCCATAATGGAAACCATAAAGGTATGCCAAAAATGAAAAATACAGAAGCTTAAAGAAAACATAAACATATTATATATCATATATAAAAATAGTGACATCATAATGGCCACCCTTGAAGGTGTTAAATGAGTATTGAACAATCATCGTTTTGGGAGGCAGAATTTCGCCATCCACGGAAACCGTATGTTCTTTAACCATTTTATGTATTTGTGTGAGAGTGTAGATCAAATAAATCTTATAACAACATCCTATTATATTTAATATACTGGTGTTGTTACAAAATAAGTAAATAAAAAGAGTTTAGAGGGTTGGAGAAGCAAAATAAAGAAAATGAACAAGAGAGAATGAATTACCTTTAAAAGTGTAACTCCCTTTTGATTTGAGCCTAAAGGCTTCCTTTGAAAGGATTCTGCCCAAAGGTAATCCTCTAGGATGATGAGAGGGATGTGGAGAGAGTAATTGGTCAGGGTTTGGCCGATCCAAAGGCTTGAGAAGTGTGTGAAATGAGGTAGAGGTGGGGGCCTTTTATAAGAGGAGAGGAGGGGCACTTTTGGAAAGTAAAGAAATATTACTTTATTTGAAAATGTGTTTCGGTTTCAAAAGGTACCACATTGATATAATTCGTGGATAAGGTGATACGGCTTCGAAATCCACTCATTCAATAAGTTCTGGACATGTTTAGTTCATAGATTTTACATTATCTTTCCATTTTATTTAAATCGTCAAATAATGATGTCATCGCTGCGTCATTATTATGTCATAAATAATTTAATTTATTTAATTTTTAAAAATACTAAAACAAATACTATGATATAGGAAATCTTTTTAGCTTTCCAATGACTATTTATAATCAAAAATCTGATCTTTATAACCCCATTTAAAAATTGTTTTCGTAAAACATATCATGTTTGTGTCATTTTTGCTTTTACATTAAATAAAAAGTTATTTATGTCATTTCCCAACAAAAGTGGATCCATGGGGTCCCAAAGTTGACCCATGGCTTGTCTTGGTCGGCCATGACACAACCAATAAGTTTGGGATATGTTTCTAGGTCATTTTATATTATTAAAGCATTATTTATACCTTAAACTACCCTAATTACCACTAATCGCGATTAAGAACTTAATAAGTTACTATTCACCAAAAAATTATTATAATCTCAGTTAACCACATTTTAATTCTTAATGACAACCATGTATGTCGGATTTTAAAAATTCAAAAAACAATTATGGCAAAATTTCATTTAAACGGAAAATCAGTCTTTATAAGTACCACTTAGTGGTTTCACTATTCATCAAAAATTGAAGTTTTTCAGAAAATTACCAAAAATTCACCCTAAGCTATATTTGATATTCCGAATTCAAAAATGAAGTCTATTTTAAAAAATTCAAATCATATAAGTCACATTAATTAATTTAATAATTAATTCCCGCTGTCATGACAAATAGAGTGTTTTTGTGAAACAATAAGTATCAAAAGATTGACACCAGTTTAAGTCCAATTTCAAAGTGAAATTGATTCCAATGACCACCATTGGATTAACTGGTAAAAATATTTTCTATTTTCACTTTAAAAACAATTGATATAATAATATAATCATATAAATAATTTAGATTAAAAATAGTTTTTGAATTAAAACACAACATTTTACACTATTCATTAAAAAGTGAACTTTATCGGAAAAATACGAAAAAATTACACAAAGTAAAATTTGATGTCCCAATTCATAATAAGAGTTTTATTTGGTCCAAAATAAAGTATAAGAGTGATCAAAACTATATTTAATGACGGTTCACCATTAAAAGGTGATAAGTGAACCTTTAGTGGAAATTAGAGTATAAATGCCTAAAATTGAACTCTTTCCGTATTTTAAGCCTTTATCTTTTATTGGGTAAATGTAAAAACATTTAAAAACATATATAATCATATTTTAGTTATTTCTATCCATTCCCGCCAGTACAACGGCTACTTGTTAACTAACATTTAAAATAATATTATTTTATTACTAGTGTGCTACGTAAGTTTCAAAGAAACTCATCGTTACGTATCAGGTACGCTATCGAACATAGCAACCCCTTTAAAATAAAATTAATATTTAATTCGAAAATATTAATAAATATGAAAATTCTTTATTCTTTATTTACCTGGGATGTTACAATTGATTTGTGTTTGTATTTGTATGAATTAATGACAACCTTTGGGTTTTGAGGTGTTATGGTCCCTCATGGATCATAATTTGATGGATCATTGCATTGTTTTCCTTTTTATGACTTGTAGGAGATTCAAAGATATTATTCTCGGGGAGTATGGGCCCTCACGAGTCAGAATTAGGCACTTTAATGTTTTTTTAGTGTTTTTTCTGGGCTTCGTAGTAGTTTCATGAGGCTTACTATCCAGAAAAATCTAGAATACATGCTGTGTAGTTTTGAATACACGCCATGTGTTCTTCTATTCGAGATGAAACTATTTTTCGTATGTACACAATGTTTACTGTATGTAAACCCCATGTAGTCTTTAACCATGTCCCTAATAGTGTGGGAAGACACACGAGGTTGAGAAATATTTGGGGGAACATGTTGTGTACCAGTTTTACACACCGTGTCGTGTAGATCTTGTGTCCACCCTTGTGACTAACGACACAGATGGATAAAATCTTAAGTTATACACGTTGTGTCTTTTTGAACACACCATGTAGTGTGGACCAGGTATCCAACTATGTAACTGACATCACAGTTCAGTGGGAATCATTTAGTGCTTGCAGTGTCTATCTGGAACATGACATGCAGTGTGAGCTGTGTATCCGGTTGTGTAACTAACAACATGGGTCGGTGAATCTCGTCTGGTACATGCCATGTCTGGCACAAACATTCCATGTAGTCTTGTTCTAGGAGAAACATGTAGATTAGTCATGTAGAAGGACTCAGGGAGGGTAATAGGGTTAACATACATGCCGAGATTTAGGACAACACGCCATGTGTTTGGGGTGTTACATGACCAATTTTGGAATAAGTATACGCCAATGTGAAAGGCATAGGGGAACACATCGTGTAAGGGTTAAACATGTTCTGTATCTATGTTTTAAAAAATTTGAATGCTTTATTTATCTTGTTTCATTCATGATCTACAAGTTTTAAATCCTTAAAAATATTGATCTAAGGTGCATGAATGACCTTGCAGAGTCATGCCACTAAGGGGTCCTCCAGTTGTCTGCCAGTTACATGTCAGTGATCAGACACTAGACATGGCTGATCGGGGACTTCCAATAGATCCTCCAGCTGTTCTAGTCGTGGTTCCAGCTGTCATTCCAGACACAGGTGCTGACGCATAGTTCCGAGTGGGCTTGATAAGCTTTATGCAGACCTTCCAAGGAGTACCGCATCATGACCGTTCTATGGAAGTGTTGATGGGGGTCTTTCAAAAGTAGCAACCTCTCACTTTCAAAGGGGAAGGAGGAAATCAGGTTATAGAGTCATGGTTTGAACCCATGGTTTCTATCTTCAACCATCTGGGGACTCCTCCATAGAGGAGGGTGATTATTTCTAAATATGTGCTTCGGGATTCTGCCAAGAGATGGTGGGATGTGATATCAGAAGCATGGAGCGAGAAGGTCATGTCCTGGGATGAGTTCCAGCTTTCCTTATTTGATTACTTCGATCTAGTGACATTGAGGGCTGATCGAGCACAAGATTTTATGATTCTGGAGCAGGGTAATCTTTCTATTATGGAGTATTCTTTTCACTTCAATAAGCTGCAACGATTTACACTAATCCTAGGAGGTATTGAGTTGTTCCGGGAAAGGAATCTTGAGGATGGTCTGAGGCATGATATCTAATCATAGGTTAACATCTTCATGTTCACTTAAATCACTTCTATATTTAACTAGATGCAAATCACAATGTGAAATCTAAGGGATTCTGGAATTTTGAGCTAGGGTGGTTTGACATTAGGAGTTTTATTTCCTCCTAATGAAAGCAAGAAGCGCTGTAGGGGGTCTTCACACGGTGATCCAAGGAGGCGACACACTTCTTCTGGTAGCCAGGAGGTGTGCTACCAGTGTGGGAAGAGTGGTAATATGAGGCCACTTTTCTAGAGAGACCCAATGTAGTGCCGATCTTGTGGAAAGATGGGTCTTCTTCAGTGTTTCTATCTGTTCTTCTCACCGGCAGCTGGTGACAAGGGTTCTTTAATGACTCTACACTCAGGAGTAGCACTACCATCTTCTCACCAGTCTGAGAACTTGAGTTCTTCCGTCTGTTCAGGTAGAGGTGAAGGTTACAGTCATGGTATTCAGTCAATGGGCTTTTAGAAACAACATGGTGGATCAGCTCTTATTTTTCAGGCATGGTCACAGGGCCACAGTACATGCCATACTTTGGCAGTGGAGTAGATCCAACAGAATTAGGATCCCAGACCCTCTATTGTTCGACATACATTTCTAGCTACCTCTGTATTAGATTCATCTCTTTTCAATATAGAGTCTTCCTATAGAATTATATCTATTTCTATTGTGGAGATCCTTGGGATCTGTATCTTGTCATCTTCTTATGTCTTGATGCTAAACACATAATTGGGGACTAGAAAATCTAGTGTATGACAGTGCAAGGAGTGACCTCTAGAGTTTGGGGGTGTTACTTCTTATGGGACATTTATATCCAAGAGATGGAATGCTTTGATGTCATTCTCAGAATGGACTAGCTAGTTCCCTTCCAGGGAGTTGTCAATTTCTACAATTGTAGGGTGAGTTTCACATCACCATAGGGTTAATTGTTTCTTCATAAGGGAGAATTAGATGTCCATGTCATCAGAGCGGGACCCATGAATCATGTATTGGGAGGAGTTACAACCCAGTTTTCTAGTCTATATCTGGATGACTAGGGGAATTCACATATAGTGGTAGATCTTTTCAGGGACATCTTTCCAGAGAACTTTTCAGGTTTTTCTTGAGAGTGAGAGGTGGACTTTTCTGTTGATCTTCTTCCAAGAGTGGCACCAGTGTCCATACCTCCTTATAGGATGACTACACCTTAGTTGCAGTATCTCGCGAAGCAGTTGAAGGAGTTTCATACAAAGGGTTTCATCTAACCCAGTACATCTCCTTGGGGTTCTCCTATCCTATTTGAAAAGAAGGCAGATGATACCCTCATACTTTTGGTGGATTATCTGAAGATGAACTAGTAGACTGTCTAGAACCGATATCCCTTATTGAGGATTGATGATCTCTTTGATCATCTTCGAGGATCTCGGGTGTTCTTGAATATTTAAATGAGTTCTGGTTATAATAAGTTGTGAGTTAGACCATCTGATATACCTCTTATAGCCATATGAAGCGGTAATAGTCTATACTAGTATATGGTTATGCCTTTTGGTCTTGTGAATTCACCTATAGTTTTCATGGAACTGATTAACCGAGTGGTCCATCCATTCTTGGATTCTTTCATGGTAGTCTTAATGTTCATTATCTTGGTGTAATCTCACACTCTTCATGACCATGCTACACATCTTGAGATTTTATTGAGTACACTGAGAATGCATCAGTTGTATGCTAAGCTCTCGAAATGCCACTTTTAGGTGATACAAATTCACTTCATGGGTCATGTTATCTCAGAGGTAGGAGTATCAATACACCAAGAGAAAGTGAGAGCATTAGTTTCTTCAGAGAAGCCAAAGAATGCCTTCAAGGTACGGAGTTTTATAATACTGGATAGTTACTACATACGTTTTATATCGGACTTTTCAAGCCTAGCAATGCCACTGGCGGGCCTGACTAAGAAGGGTGCGAAGTACATGTAGTCATATTCTTTGGAGTCATCCTTTCAAGAACTGAAAGGGAGGTTGAATTTAGCATCGATACTTGTATGGACAGTTTTGGGAAAAAGATATATTGTATAATGTGATGCATCATGTATTTTTCCAGGATTTGTGCTTATGCAGGGAGAAGAAGTTGTTTTTTACGGTTCTCAGAAGTTGAGGCCACACGAGAAAAAATACTCGACGCATGATCTCAAGTTGGCTGAAGTTGTTCATTCCTTACACTGTTGGAGACATTATCTTCTAGGAAATCATTTTGTGGTTTTCACAGACCACCAAAGTCTCAAGTATATCGTCACACAACATGACCTATATTTGAGATATCGAAGGTGGGTTGAGTACATTATGTCCATTGACTTCGAGCATTGCTACATGCGAGGGAAAGGTAATGCAGTGGATGATGCGATGAGTAGGAGGACTCAGATACAAAAAATCCCAGAGGTCATCAGTGAGTGTTAGATTATGGCTCTATTCTCTGAGTTGCATTTCTAGGATCACAATAGATAGGGGTATAATTTTCTTTATTCTATATCTATTAACTCTACTCTTATTCTTCAAATGAAAATGAGGCAGCTTTCAAATTTTAAAGGCCCCGTCCTATGGGAAAGCGTGTCAAGAGAGGACCCAATTCCTGGGTGGACCATAGCCATTGATGAGATCTTGCATTTTCATGGGCGCATATGGGTGTCAGTAGACATACACAAGGATCTTATGTGAGACGTTCATTCCTCAGTTTGGGTAGTTCATCCTTGTGTCACCAAGATGTGTCGTGATCTACACCATTAGTACTAGATTCTAGGTAGGAAGAGAAATGTTTCTGGTCTCTTCATAAGGTGTTCCACTTATCAGCAGGTGAAGGTGATGGATCCGTGACCAGTGGTGTTTTAAAAGTAGTTATTAATTCCTGAGTGGAATTGGAATGTTTCGCAATGGATTTCATGATCAGTTTACTGAGTTCGCCTCGAGGGAATTATGATGTTTGGGTTGCCATTAACAGACTTATGAATGATGCACACCTCTAGATGATTAAGGAGAACTTCAGTGTTGAGGACCTGGGATGGTTTTACATTTGGGAGATTGTATGTTTACATGGGGTTCCACACACCATTGTTTTAGACATGGATACATGCTTTACTTCTCAGGTCTGGAAGGGACTATAGGAAGTTTTGGGTACACAGGTACTTTTCAGTACAACTTAACATCCCTAGATAGATGGCTAGTATGAGTGTACAATTCAAGTTCTTGAGGACATGCTCTGATCATGCATCTTTGATTTTGGAGGTTCTTTGGAGAAGAAAATACCTCTTGTGATGTTTTCCTATAATAATATTTTCCAGGAAACTATTTTGTTTTCACCATCTGAGGCTTTGTATGGTAGGCTAGGCTAATCACCCTTATGTTGGATTGAGGCAGGAGAGGTAGCTATGATGGGAACTCATCTTGTTCAAGAGACCATGGAGCACGTCAAGTTTATTCAGAAGAAGAAGCATACTACACAGTGACAAGAGAAGCCTTATGCTGATCGACAGAGACAACCTCTTGAGTTTGAGTTCAGGGATTAGGCTTTCCTACATGTCACACTGAGGATGGGACACACGAGGATTAGGAGATAGGGTAAGATTTCACTAAGGTATGTTGGGTTGTTTTATGTGTTGGAGAGAGTTGGGCTGGTCACCTATCATTTGAAGTTACCTTAGAGGTACCGGGAAATGCACAATGTCTTCTATGTTTCTCACATTCAACATTACTTCTCAGATCAGTCTCATGTTTTTTAACCTGAGGAAGTAGAGCTAGAGGTGGATGCATCTTTTGAGGAGCATCTTGTCCAGGTTAATGATCAAAGTATGAAGGTTCTCAGTGTCTGGTCTATTCCTCTGGTATGTGTGCTATGGCAGCACAAGTGAGTACAATATGAGACTTAGGAGAGGGAGGTTGATGTATGATTGCAGCAGCCAGAGATGTTTGATAATTTTTCTTTTATGCTACCTTGCTAAGGAAATTCGGGGATGAATTTTTTTAAGGTGGGAAATTTGTAAGAACCTGGACATATTTTCAGGATGTCTTCCTTTTTCTAGTTTTTTATAGAATAAGAGGAGTTTCTAGAATTTTTTTGAAGTACACATTGTGTACTTATATGTGCACGCTCTATACTATTTTTCCACACATAGCCATGTGATGGTCGAGTAACGGCCGAGCACATAACCGTGGGTGGGGACCTAGAGAACACCTAATACAGGGTTCAGTAAAGTCAAGTACATGTCATTTACTTACTTTTTTTCATTAAACGTACGGGGGTCACGTCTGATGGGTAGAAACACCTTCTTCTCAACCTAGTTCGTCCGGGAGAAACTATTTGGCCATGGTTCTTTCCCTGAGACCCTAATTGAGCATCCTATATCTGATTGGACCGTCGTTGATTGTGTTAGGATCGCCTCGATATTCCCTTCCTTCTTCTAGCGCTTCGTTTCCTAATTTCTCCTCTTTCCCAATTTATCCACCATTGACCGTTTTGAGTGTTTTTTCAGATCTACGGTGGTCTAGGGTGATTCAAGGCTTGAGAATCATGTATGGAAATCCTATAACATCAAGGTAGATGGTTTGGGCCTTTACGTTGAATGTATTTGAGTTTAATTTTCAAAAGTTCCCAATACCCATGAACGAGGTATTCTGTGTTACGGTTTTAGCCTTCTTAATTGGCTACTATGCTTGTATTCTTGAGTAGTGGATAATTGAATCTGAATAGGGTTAATTTGATATTCCTTGGAAGTGTTTTCCCATGTATGTTTTGTTTTGACCATTCGGTCCTCCATAGCCTATTAGACTGCTTTATTGTTTTTCCCACAACTAGTATTGTAGGATGGAGTGTTTTGTTAATCTGGCACACTGATATGATATAGACTACTAGACAAGTTGTTCTTGAGGGTTACTTTGGCCGATAGTCATTTCTATGCTTGTTTTATATACACATGGTCGTGAGAACTTGGTGTAGTCTACCATATGTAGAATAGACGGAAGGTCTTCTCCATAGTGTCTGTTAATTATTATGATGTGAGACTATATGGTGATTGGATTTAAGTGCTTCCTTAGAGTGTTTTTAGTTCATCAACGTGGGCCATGAGTGGAATGTGACGTAAGAGATTCCCCAAAGAACCTTTAGTTACCAAAACGAGACTATAGGAGGAATTGATGGTGAACGCTTCTTCAGAGAGTCTATTCTTAAGATGAACAAAAGGGGTTAGACTGAGTGTACTTCCTAGAGGGTTGATGGTACTTGTTTGGTTGAACCAAAGGGGTTAGGCTATGAATACTACCCAAAGGGTTACCTACTTTGATTAGTTGTTTCTTGATATATGAGACTGAATGCAATGAAACTGAGGATAGTTTACTACTGATTACTTCATTGTTTACTACTTTCTTTTACTTATAACCTTCCATAATGTTACTGACTATTAGGCACAGATCTTTTGGTTGATGCCTATTGGGATTCGTCTCACACCCTATTTGGGCCATGCTTTTTGGCCCAAACATATTTTTTATTGTAGGTGTAGATAATGGAAAGCACCCTTCTTTTTCGGGTACATGAATGCTTTGGAACTGGAGAGCTTGGGACCAAGCTATGGCTTGTGATGTTGAGGAGTTGTTTACTTGTTTTTCTTTTGCACTTTGGATTAGTATTGTATTCATTATTGTGACTTGTTTGGGTATTTTCCTAGAGATATGTAACATGTATCATTTTATATATGTGCTCCAGTTGTTATTATTAATAGTATTCCTATATTTACTTTTGTTATGGTAATATTCCTGCTTCTGCAATTACTATTGATTTACTTCTGTTGTGTTACTCTACCAATGAGGGCATAGTTTCTCCACTATCACACCCAAGGGCCTCACTGCTAGTCAGTAGCCACTGGTTTTTGAGGAAATTAACTTGAATCCCTGTGACCAATTGGGTACAGGGCACCTTTTGGTGGATTCCGAAACCAGGACGTTACAATTTTAATCACTTTATTTTTTAGAAAAAGAATTAGAAATAATTTTATCATCCACATCATCTATATGATTAATAAATTTGGAAATGTCATGTTTTTCAAGGATTTTAATGATATTTCCTTTCTTACTCAAATTTCCGCATCTCTTGGTTTGACTCCTAATTCATAATCCACCAAAATTCTTACCAGATCATCCAATGAATGATTATAAATATCTCTTTCCTCAAGGGACGACACTTTTAAATTTGATAGAGGTGGGATCCTTCCTATAATTTTAGTTAGAATTTCTACATCCCTAATTTCATCCCCAAGACCTTGAAAATATCCATGAAATTTAGTATTGTGATTGAAGAAACTATCTGTATTTTTATATGTACACATTTTCATATCATCGAACTGATTGGAAAAAACATGAAATTTGGTCTCCTTCATATTTTTATCACCTTAGTATATATATTCTAGTTTCACCCACATGAACTTGATTATATTATAACTAATCAAAATAAAATTTATTTGATCATATAGTGATACAGTAATATCATTTGGGTATTTTTCTTATACATAAATCATTATCCACACTGATTGTGTCAAAAAAATACATATCACATTAGTAAATTGAATCCCATTAATTGTAGAATAGAGAACATCCATCCCAAGAGATCGTAGAAGATATTTCATATTATTCCTCCAAATATTGATTTATCCTCCATAAAAAATGGTACCTCTCTAATATTTACAAATTGATTCATGAAAAATATAATGGAGGACACATTTAGAAGTAATATTCTTTCTCTGATTCTACTTGTAAGTCCCCAGAGCCCTCAAAGATGAGAGGGGTTAATTAGGGTGTAAAATTTTTCTTCCAATGAGATTGATATTGTCCCATATTTGGTAGGAACTCATTAAACATTTATGATTGTATCATGATATTATTAAACACACATATATAAAAATAGAAACACAGTAATATAGTTTTACTAGGTTATCCACTAAGGGATAGTCCAAGGATCATATGCTGATATTGTTTAAGTCGTACAAGAATCCACTAAGAATCACTAGATATTATTTATTAAAAAATACCATATATGGTCACTCTGTACTATGAAAAATTCATTCACAAAAAGATTATGGGTTTCACACTACCTCCCTTAGTTAAATTTTATCGACACTCCCTTTCTCAATTTCATGGGGTACGTGTTACTGAGTTTATTGACATAAATGTAGCATCAATAGAATGGGAACATATGTCTTTGTCCCTGAATAAAATGAGACACTTATTGAACTAAAGCCTTGAACTGGTTCTCTTGAATAAACTATTCACTTAAAACATATGTTCAAACATAATGTTTACGAAAAAAATTTACATTCACACATTTTTTCACTTTCACGAAACACCTTGGATTTCACAAAACTTTTGTTTTTTGTCTCGAAACACTTTTATTTTCTAAAAACACATCAATTTTCATGTCTCTATTTATTTTTTCACGAAAATATACCTTGTAAATATCTTTCTAAACATTTATTCCCAATATAGTTTTTGATATAACTTCTAATAATAAAGGATGTATATTCCAATTTATAAATGCAACTGAACCTACAAACAACTTCCTTTTATGAATTTAACTATGCAGATAACTTTTCATGGGCACCAAACCTGAATGATTTGATGTCTCCTTTAGTGAAAAACTCTCAAAATTTTCACAACATAACCTCAATTTTATGAGTGTAGGAAATTATTCCTATGACACACAACATTGATATTTGTAAAATTTGATAACTTTCGTGAAACATAATCTATTTCCATAGTCTAGTATGGTAGACCATAATCTCTCATTACTCATAGAAATAGAATCCTCCATTATAATTTTAGATAACTATTTAATTTATACAACAATCTATCCTTTTACAAAAAATATATGTCTCCATCCTACAAATTTATTACCCCAAATTTTGGTAAACATTGGGAAATAGTGCCAGCTTTAACACTGTATACACTTACACAAAAAATGACTTGTCTTGTAAACTCCATACTAAACCCATTGTGGATTGAAAACAAACACAAAATAAAATTTGTTTCCAGTTATGAAAACTGTTTCTTCCAATAATAACTAAGTGTGAGATATATATAATATTGGGGAAGAAACCCTGACACTAAACCTACAAAAAAAACATAAACAACCCATATATCTCATATTTAGTATTTTGTACTAAATAATAGACCAATATATTGTCAAAGTGTTCATGTCATAGTTAGTGGAATCCCAAGGTTCTTACTTAAATATAATGGTGAGTGTGATATTTGATATGTTATATCATTCATTACTCTATCTGATGTTGATTAACACGTATATTTTCATTGTTAAAACATTATATAATGACATGTAAGAATGATTATTGGTTGATAAAATATCTTAATAAAAAATAATTTTTGAGTTGAAATTAAAATGGTTTGAATAATTTATAACATATGAAATATTTTAACTCTAAGTGTATCCATAATTTAATGAAGGTGTCTATAAATTGATGATTCATAGGATATTATTCTACGTTCGAAAAAACTTTCTCTATTTCTATAATATATATTATCCTTCAAATAAGTGGTGTTTGTGACCCATTTTTGTGAAGAAGTCTTACTCAATGGTTTATTTATTCAAATGGACTCTGGAAACCTTTTCATGTAATAAGTTGTTGGTTGTTATTAAGGTATCTTGATTAAACTAACTTCCAATAAAGTTCAAATTCATTAATAATAAGTTATGCTTGTTTTCTTGTTTTCTTATTTCAACTTATTGATTCCACTATCAATCGATCTTAGAATGGGTTTTTGTATTCTTATTCTACTTATCTAAATTATGATATCCCGTGAATCTTTTTAGTGGTACCAATGCCATTTATAGTGAGGTTCAATAACATAAAATTGGTATTTAAATAATATTTTACATATTATTTTAGAGTGACACCCATGTTTGTAAAACCATATCCTGTTCTATATCATTTTCATAAATATAATGTGGTCTAAGGATCAACATGTCCTAGTGTGGTGGATATATAGAGTAAATAATGTATTTTATAGGAAAATTATATGGTATTATTTATATAGAATAGGGGTTTATTTATTTAGAACAGGGTTTTATTTTTTGACATCATAGTGATAAGGATAGAAAATAACTATTTTATGGTCAGATCCACCCTGAGGACCAACCGAGACGTTGTGGACAATAAGTCTTCATGGTTCTTGGTGATACTAGAAAACCAAAATTGAATATACATATATAATGTTTCATGGATCCGTAATGATATTTTATATAAAAACTTTTTTGGATAGTTAAACCATGTCTTGTTGGTAAGTTATAGTCTTCTAAAAACAAAAAAAAATGGTTTCCTCAAAAACCATCATTCCTAGAGGTTAAAACAAAAGTGGTTTTTATTTTTATTTATTTTGTTACAAAATATTGTTAATGGTGTGATTTTTTTCAGAATTAGTACCAAAACAATTATTCCAAATGATTTGAAGTGTCTTCATGTTCGATGAGGGTAATATAAGCCTTCTAGAGGAAGGTTCTATAGTTTAATAAAATGATACATGATGATTTGTAATAATAAAGATAAAACCCTTATTAATAAAATTAATTTTATTTGAAAAATATATATATATGGGTCATGACACACTATAAAAGGATATTCCACAAATAAAAACATCATAAGACTGATTCATTCTATGAATATATTAATCTCACTATAATGGATGTTTGAGTGGATGAAGTAAAATATATCTTCCCTAGTGGTCTCTACATGATAGAATAGATCACACTGTGATGTTATTTTGGAATATTTCGTCAATATGGATAGTAATATACAATGTTGAGACCTAGAAAACTAGGTTGATTTTTGTGTTTCTATATTTTGATTTATTCTTGTTTTTTCTTTATCACATCACTCCAAGTATCTAGTATTTCAAAGAATTTATAGATAACCAGATCCATTACACTGTGAAAAATAATTTCACAATAGAAAAATAATATTCTATAAAATTTTGATTTTATAATTAATGTGGTAGTATTAGGTTTTTTACAGTTATATCAATAATTAGTGGCTACCTATTCAATATTCGATCTGTAATATTATCTGATATGGGAGTATAAGATATGGATTTAAATGTAATTTTAATAGGAGTAAGAATTTAAATTTTTAATTTCAAATATTTTATAGATATAAAGATGTTTTTGAAAATATTTTAAGTGTCACACATATAATATTTAATAGAATTATTTCAAAGATTTGGGGATCGAAAGATCATTTATGATGAAATTATTTAATAACTAATTGGGACTGTTGATGTGTGACCAGATTGTACAACATTGAAGAAGAGGCTTGAAAGAAGATATGGATTTGAATTATATCTACAAATATGGATGTGAAGAATAAAATATAATGGTTAACACCATTTTTTTATTGTCACTTATTTTTTTATTGAAATCAAGATATATTAACTTGTTAGTTGATTTAATCAAAATAACCCTCTTGACTGTAGATACTATAAGAAAGGAATAGGTCATGTATCATTGTAAATTTGATAGATATTCATAAAGTGGTAAAACAATAATATTGAAGTAGTGGTAAATCTTAACATCAACACATCATTGATATTTTTTACTTGGAGAAACCATTTATAGGTGGTCCGTGTAAGCTCAGTGTGTTCATGATCTTTATATTTGTACTATTTTTTGTGACTAAAATATAATTAACGTTGTCTTTACCAAGTTGAAGACAATATCTAATTTTTTATAAATAGTAAAATTTATTTCATCAACCAAATCCAGCCCCAAATAAATGTTTTCAGTGGTAGAATGGTAAAACTAGTTGTGTAAAAGTTAGGTTGTTTCTTAAATCCTTTATGATAAATCTCTAATAATATAAAACATTAGTTATGTAAAGGGAGTACCCATATTTGATAGATTTAATTATAAAACATTAAATAATGGGATTTGATATCATATATGGTCTCTTATTCTTGATGAATATTCTTATTCTATACGTATGATATAGTTAATTAATCCCGTAATAAAGGAAGTAATTAAATATGAAGAAATTTTGTTGAATGGTGATGTTAAGTCTTATCATTCCATATCAAGTGACCATTATAATTACAAATATAGTAAGGTCAGAAACATATTTATATCCAAATCTATATATGAAATACGTATTAATGTATTTGAAAGTTAAATCCAAAGATAAGGAGGAAAGGTTTTAGGTCTTATAAAAGAGGTTTGAGGATATAAAGATGAGTTCTATTGGAGACATAGATTGATTCATTAATAGCCTTAATAGAGTTGTTTGTGACATTCAATAGCTTTGTCGAGAAATAAAATACACTAAAATAATGAATAATATTATTAGAGGATTCCTTTTTATATACAATCTTAATTTATTATCCCTTGATTAAATTAATCTTGGTGATTTATATCTTAATTACTTGAATAGAAAACTAGCAGCTTATAAAAGGAAGGTGAATATTAATATATCATAAAAAATTATTCTAAATAAAAAATACTAAATGTTGATTACAATTACTTAGGAGTAAAAAAATAATTATGATGAATGTATGATTTCCTATCAATTATATTATATATTTTTAATTATGTAAAAATTTATATTTTAAGAAAATATCCCTTTAGATTATTTGTATTATGGTATGGTTGGATACATTATTGTTATGTGTCTAAAATAATTTGATGAAAATGGTAGTGAGTATGAGTTCTCACAAAAATAGATAAATAATTTACCATAAATAAGGAAGTTAAATTAATTAATTTTAAGTGAAAATAAGATGTAGATGAAGGTTCTTGTTAGAAATAAAGAAGTGGATATTGAGGAAGACCCTTTATAGGGTACTGAAATGGTGTTTATCTCAAATGAATAATATGTAATGATGGATTCGATTGAGATGTAGAAAACAAAATTATATGATATTAATAAAATAAATTTTTTTATAGATATTAATTTGGAGTGGGAAGGATTTATTAGTGAGATTGATTTATAAGGAATGATAAACAGAAAAATTAGAGGACTGTTAAAGGATTCTTGAAACTATGTTAATGAACATGAATATGTAGCTGATATTCTTGATAAATTAATGAAAATTTATGATTATTTATTATAAAAATATGAATATTGTATGAATAATATGTTTAATTTTGATTAATAGTCTAAGATCATTGATGACCATAAGTTAACAATCAAGAAGGAAGTCCAGAATTTTGACACTTTTGAAGAAGATGTTTTCTCATTGAGAAGTAACGAATAAATAAAAATGAAAATATATAGTTTTAAAAAGTATTTATCTTGGTTGATTTAGATAAACCGTTGAATGAAATTTATGAATATGGGATAATAAATTTTAAATAAATTTTCAATGTATAAAGGCCAAATATTATGGGTAAAACCAATAATATCCTTAAATGTGAAATATAAAATACAATTTCTATATGTATGAAGCACATAGGGAAGTTGTTGGAGAGGAAAAATTATAAACAAAAAATAACTTATAAAAAATACATTAATTATTCAAAAGATGAACATATATTGATTTGTGACAACAATAGAATTATTCCACTCCTGAAATATCAATTTTATTGTTTTTTTGGACACACTTTGTCTTATTAAAATGAGGCTGAATTATCTATAAACGGAGAAGATATTTGAAGCAAAAAAATTGAGATTTATAACAAAATAATTACATCGAAAAAGAAAATATAGCTCTTTTTAATATTTTAATTAATAAAAATTTGGATATAAATCAGTTAAATATATGAAAATAAGTGTAATATCATGTTAGGGAATAAAAAAAGTGTATGAAATAAAATATAAGTTATCTCCATTTAATAATCAGTTTTATCTTCTTTAAGAAGAATTATATTGATTTATGTCTTATGTTATAAATATTGGGAAGAGACCAAAAAATTATCAACTCATTTAATAAATTTTTCAAGGGATGAAAGAAATATTGAGAATAAAAATTGGCCTACACTTTCACTAAATATAACAAAGAATAGAAGTACCTAGATTCTAACAAATGGATTTTTTTTCCAATATGACTCATAATATGGGTTTTTTAATGAATTTGATTGAAATATTTAATGGGACAATTTTCGTTTTAAATGATAGAGCATTTAATATTAAAGAAATTGCATTGTCTCAAATCCTTGGTAATGAATTGTACAATACCAATATTATGTATATTAATGAACTTCATAATAATTTTTTCAGGAGTAGTCAGCTTTATGACTTGGGTTTAGAAGACACATTCATTCATAAGTTCCATTTTATTATAGGTAAATATGGGAATTATTTGATGAATGGTTATGGAACAAGTGGTAACTTATTTCAAGCTTATATGAAAGAAATTAATTTTCTATTAATAGTGGATGATGGATAATGATTCTAGTATTGGAGGCATGATTGTATCAAAAAAACTATTTAGAGAATTTAACAATATATAGTGAAATAGTGGATACACCTATATTAAATCAAGATTAGGGAAATATTTATGAATACTTCATATGAGGGTAGGTGGTTTAAAATAAATATCCTCCAAACCAGAAGGGAGAATCAATTTATTTGAATTTTTTCACAATTATATTTATAGTCTGATCAGTCAGGAAGGAACCTATAGTAAAGGGTATTTCATAATATTTAATGATTATTATAGTATTATGTGGTATTACATATTTATATAAATGAATATGGATGTGTTGGAATAAATCAATGGGTTCAAGAGATAAGAAGAAATTATAAATAGATGAAATTTGAAAATTTTAAGATCAGATATTTGAATGTAATATGTATCCTATATTGAGGAAAACTACCATTAAAAAAATACAATTAATTAATAAGTATATTTAATAAAGACTTTTTAATAGTTTAGTTTGTGAATAGAATAAAGTACATGGTTAACAATATGGATAATATGTTCTTAATAGATGTTGTCATTTCACATCACATCTAGAAGGAAGTGGATCATGTGGTTGTCCATATTCAGAATATAGTTTTACTTGGACTGAGAGTTGAAAAGAAATCATTTAAAAATTTTCATATAAGGAAAAACTATTTGAATTAACATACGGTTCATAGAAGGAATTTATTTATCTTAAATAAAGAAAGTAATTGAGGAACCTATATTGATATATCATATTAAGTAATTTTCCTAGTCTACTCATCAAAGAGTAATTACTATAAATTTTTTAGTAAATAGTTCAACATAATTTTATATAGTAGTGATAACATGATGTTTATAATGAATCTAGAGTATATAATGAAATTTATCATTCTAAAATTGTTTTTGAAGAATTTAATGTGAAAAATACATATTTGTGTGAATCATAAATTGTTCAGGTTGATAATGATTCTATAACAAAATCTATCAAACAACAAATTAATGGTGTGAGTTAACTTGTGATTCATCCATGAAATAAATGAAATAATCATGATCAATGAAATATAATTAGGAAAAAATCTCTAAATTATACTCATAGGATTATGATATTAGATAACTCATTTATATTATCTGAGATAGAAAATACTTCATTTAAATAAGTTTCAAATTATGAATCATTGGTTAAATAATTGAATGATTTTGTTGATCTAATTGATACAAATAAAAATTGGGGACATATCGAAAAAAAGAAAGAAACAAAATGTGATTGATTCAAAATTTTTATTAAAAACATGTTATAAAAAATGGAATAGTTTAACATAATAAATAAAAGGTTTTTTAAGGGATATTCTCTGGTAGATGGCATTAATATTGTGGATAATTTCACACCAATAGAAAGAATATATTCAATAAAAAACATCATGGTATTGATTTTATAAATAAACTTAAAAGTATTTCAAATGGATATAAATATTAATTTTATAAATGTACTATTTAATATAGAGCTATATATCAAAAAACCAAGTTTATTTATACTTTCAAATGATGATTCAAATTTTTGATTGCTAAAAATGTATTTATATGGCCTAAATAAATCACATCATGTTTTTTAGGTATGTATTGACACTTTACTATGGTATATAGAGTTTAAAATTGGATTGATTGATCACAAACTCAAATTTAACATTTCATAATAGGTAAACTTCATGGTGTTGGTATATGTAAATGAAATCATATTTAGAGGTAAAAGTTGAATTCATTAAAAATACTTATAAATTAAGGAATTTTATTTTGAAAATGTAAATGATTTGTGAGTTGACATATTTTATTGGGTAAAAATATCATAAATATGAGTGTAATAAATTCATTTTATAGGTTAAAAATTTAAAGCCATTATTTAAGGGATCCAGTATAGAGAATTGCAAGATATTTTCAACTCTAATTATAGTTGGAATTAAAAGTGGTAAACATGAGGACAATTATTCGATATTCTCATCATTATATAGAAAAATTATTGGTAGAATACTCTATCTTACTATGAACAGACCAACTATTTTTTATGCCTCGTGCTGGAAGAATGATTTTTATGATTTACTAATAAAGAACATAACATGGTGGGTAAAATTATAATGTTTTATGTTTATGGAATAGAAAAATTATTTTTACTTGATTAATTATTTAATGAACATTTATCTATTTTTATATTCATATATTCATTGTCCTAGTGATATTTTGTATTGAAATTCCATATGTAGTGGAGTATTTATATTGTAAATAATTATGTTGTTTGGTATGTGAAAAAAATATATTTTATATTATATCATAGATGAGTTTTAATATATTTTATCCAACAATAATTATACATATCATATTTTGATTATGAAATAATTTGAATAAATTAGGAATGAAATTTAGCAGAGTATAATGAATCAATGTGAAAATAAAATTTCTATTAAAATGATTAATATAATTATTTAAAACTATCTAATGATCGACATTGACATCAAGTATAATTTTATATTGGGGAATATGGATAACAATATAATGAGGATAGATTTTTTCGAACCCAATATCGAGTGAATGTTATTTCCATCAATCCATTGTAATATGATGTATTTGAAATTCAATGTTGTTCCTCAGAGTTCATACAATATTTTACTACTAAAGTAGCTTGAAATTATTCTATCCAAGTTGAAAGAATTCAATATTTGGATATTTCTTCTGTTTTTAGATTTATCTATAATATTGGATCAAAAATATATGGGAAAACATTCCATGGTGCATAGAAACAATTGTAACTTATTTGAGAAAATAATTATCGACATTGATTCCTTTTTTTATTTCTATTATTCCTTACACCATGATTTGACTTATGTAGTGTTAGGGAATAATTTAATGTTAATTTTATTGTCCTATAAAATATCTTTCATTAAAGATTATAGGAGTGGTTTAAATTATAGAGACAAAACCATTTCAGTTTTATTTTCAATGGGGGAGAAAATCCAATGAAGGAACGATAAAAAATGAATAGAGAAGAATCCCAATGAAAAATTAAATATTTTAATGGATAGTAATAATATAATTAATTTATTTATAAATTTAGTGGGATCCTATATATTAAATTTATATTTAGTGTATGATGGGGAGTATAGCTGAGCTTTGTGGTTGATAAGTTGGATAAAGAAAACAAAGGGGGATATTTTTTCATCCAAGGGTTATTTATGGTAGGTTTTTTAGTAAATATTGTATCCAATATAGGGTATCAGTGAATCATGGAAGTGTCATGATGTTCCATGAGTGGAATGTAATATAATTTTAGGAAGGATATGAAGATTTTAAAAATGATCCAGGTCATTCTATTACCATAATGATCAAATCAGGATTCATCATCACAAGAGTCTTTGAAAAACGTGTATGAATGGGATGCATTTCATTATAGAATGTTGTGGCATTATCAATATCTTAATAAGTAATATTAATTCCATGACTTTTGGAATTACCCTGAAAATGAAATTCAGGAGGATAATAGAAACTTTTCCCTCTTAATGAGTAATGTTATGACACATCAAATGAAACAACGATGATATCTAGGAAATTTTCGATGAATCTAAAAATTATGTTTCTACATTACAGACATTCATATCACACCATGAATATATAAGAAAATATACATTTGATCCTATATTTATGTTCTTTCAGTGTAAAGTATTTATTTCACTGATCCATATAATTTGTAGTTTAGAGTAGTTATGGAATGGCAAATATATCATACCAATAAAAATCATCTTGTACCATGAATATGTGTTTTTGTAGAAATATAATTTAGATATTTTTGTGGTAGTAATATGTTGGATTTGTAGTTATAAAAAAATTAGTATCTACAAATTAAATATTACTTGGAAGAGATCAGAACATGTCTGAATCCAATGTTTGGATTTAAATATAAAGTAAATTTGGGATAAAATTTACATTTTAAAATTAAAATATTCTCTGGATATAGTGATGTTTGTAGTGAATAATATTAAGTATCACATATAGAAAATATAAACAGGAGAGATTTAATATCATGGAATCATAGGTTTAATTATGATATTACTATTTGATATCATATTTTTATTGTTGAACTATGAGCAGAATAAAGATCATTGAAGATTATGATTCAAAGGATATTCTTTTATGCTATATTTGAAAATTAGAATGAAATGAAAAAAAAATTATGGAGAACACCATTATTGTTTGGATTTATTTCATTTTATTGAAATATTTTTAGGAAAAAATTGAGTTAATTTAATCATAGTATTCCTCTGGAATGTTGTGATTGGAGGAGAACAAGTTTTTTTGGACCATAGTTTAGAAGTGATATCTTCCAAATATTATAACCACATACTTATAAGGTAGTGGTTAATCATTGTTTCAACACATCATTAATATTTTTTCCATGGAGTATTTGTTTATAGGTTTAACAAGTAAAATTAGCATATTCATATTATTTTTATTTCTATATTTGGTTTGGATTTTTATCATATTCATTTTTTCTATTCCAATGTTATGACAAGATCCTATTTAAACGAAAGATTATATGAAATTTCATCACACTCAACACCCCACCCAACCCCCACCCCCTCTATTCTGTGTAAAGTGGGACTAGCGTAAAAAATATTTATCTGGAGTTGTTATATATCATGTATAATAGTTTAATTGTTAATTTATTAATAAAATACCTATTAAAATTTTCATATATAAAAATTTATTTGAATATGAATATTGTATTAATTAGTTTAAAAAGTTTAAAATATTTCTTATAAATTATCCAACCCTGTGTAAAAGAGTTCAATTCTAGGTGGAATAATATATGATTTTGTTTTATTATGACATGAATTTGGTTTTCTATATTGTAATAATATTGAATTTAGTGGTTGACTATATTTTACGAATATTAGGTTTCAGAATTATGATTGAATTAAGTTCAATATTATGTATTGAATGTTGGGAAATTGGAATTTGGGTTAGAAAACTGACAATCCTAGGATATTATGATCTATCTAGAATGGTGGGGGTCAGATACCAACCACCACATGATTACTCTTATTGAAATTTTTTATTTCGTATAATCCTAATCCTTTACAAGAAAGGGTTTCATGCACTTTATTTATATATGTGATGTATTTGTATAAGTGTAAATGTATTTGTATTATAATTTTGGGAATGTATTATAAACTAATAGTTGTGCAAATAGTTACAAATTAATATGATTTATATATATAAATATTTTTGAAATAATAGGGATTCAAAAAAAATATCATAGTAATAAGGAATAAAAATACAGATTAAAAAATAATTTTCAAATATATATATACATATATATTACATGAAATGCAATGGTTTTAAGAGATGAAAAAATTATGTAGGACATAAATAGGATGTATATGAGGATATTAGGACTAAACTCCCAAAAATATTAAATGTAATATTATATTTGAATAAAACAAGTTTCCAAACCCTGATCATTTAGTTTGAGTAACCATAACTATTAGATTATCTGAAATTAAATTTTGTAATTAAATCAGATTATAGGTTACCATAAAATTTTGGTTCACATAAATTATGTAATCTTTAGGTCACATTCATTTTGGTGAAACTTATTAGGAGGTTACATGATGAATATATTTAGTATAATTCACGTGATGAATTAGTGAAAGAGTTATCCATTAACTATCAAAGAGTCATATGTGATAAGATTGACATTATTTTCAACTAGATTTAGTAACTTATTATGTTTTTATCTTATCTAGGTTAAATATTCTTAACATGAATATCTTGTCCCACTAAATGGATATTATATGGGGGTCATTCTATTTTGGGGGATTATATTAATTAAAATTACCTTATAAAAAAAATTTAAATTATGATACTATCCTATAGATATGTACTTATTATATTTTTAGACACGAATCATGATTATTATATCGAGATATATTATATGTGTGACTTTTAATAATCTATATATTGGTATCAAAGTTTTCTAAGGGATCTCAATGAGAATAAATATAATGATATGGATTTTAATGTCATTTAAATTAAATTCTATAATTATACATAATGATATTCGATGATGAGTATGCATGACACATTTTTTTTATAATCAAAAATACAAATCAGATAATTATATATTAAAATATTAATAGATCTATGTGTTATAAATGGGTTAAGAGTCGATGAATTTGATGGAAAATTTTATGATCAATGTATACCAAGTTGACTAGTTGTAGAATTAGAAAAAAATTTCAATTTTCTATCCACAAATAAAAAGAATATTTATATATCTTTTTTAGGAAGGAAGTCTTTTTCATACATTATTGAGGATAATATATGTTCAATATATATAAATGAAATCTTTTATGGAAATGGAATTTTTTGAATGGTTTATGCATTCTAGATATGGATATTCCAATAAATAAGATCCAATATTTGAATTTTATGGTTGATTCTAACTCCATAAATCATTGGAATAAATACATTATAGATATAAATGATAAATACATTTAGAGAATCTATAGAGATAGATAATTAAACTCATTTAATTATGAATCATTTGATGTGTGTAGATATAATTTATTAAGAAAATTGACCAATGAACCTCATACTGTATATAATGGGAGGGCATTTTATAAGGCCACAGCCTTAAACCTTACTTAATCTTGAGTTATCACAAGATTACACATTGAGGATCTTTTCAGGTTTAGAGTTTTAGAGAATTAGATCATGAAACTTGCATTACATTCCACACATAAGAAAAGTGGTTACATAAAAGACAGTATTCATTTTTCCCATCAACGGAAACATATTTAAAATAAAACATGGAATCTTTCTTGACACATCCTTGGCACTATCATTCCATCATGTACCTTTCCCTTGACCTATGAAAAACATTTCAAAAACATGGGATGAGGATAAAAATCTCAGTAAGGGTTAAAAAAATATAGAAAATAAACATGAGTTCATATATACATAAGAATGAAATCATACTTTACCCATATAACATAGGCACTTTAACATACCTCATCAAGTCATGAATAAATCATAGAAATAATAATACATAAAAGGTAACTTGAGGAATTCATAACATTCTTACGTAGGGAGTAACCCTCTTGGTTACGTTTGGAATACCAACCACAGTATATTCCCTAAATCTCTTCGGAGAAACCTTAACGTTTCACTCCTTCGCATTACCCAATGCATTGGAGAGCTATATCAGGCTCACCCACCCTTAGTTTATCACGGAACCACCTGTTTTCATAACAATGCCCAAGAACCATAACAGAAACGTATCACATAAAACATGCATAAAGGAAACATAACATTTCCACATTTCAATCACAATATAACATTTTAGTATATTGAAATAATGAATCCATTCAAAAAGAAACCATTTAAAACATTTAATAAATAGATTTTGAATCACAGTGTCCCATACCACCTTGAAGCTTTTAAAATTTTAAACCATTAATATCCATATAAATAAATCCTTAAAACCATTTTGAAAACATGGATATTAATAAGAAAAAATAATTAAAATATTTAAAGTGATTTTTTGGTTAAAGGGCTTTTACCAAAATTAGAGACACTTGAATAAAATAATTGAGGAATAACATTTAGTCAGAACTTTATAATATCATGAGAATAAATTGATTCATGATATAATATTCCAAAGGACAGTATATACACCATATAAGAGTGAATTGGTTCATTAGAACAATTAAGTCTCAATAGAAATGTGAAATGTGATGAAATCCCTTTTAAAGAAGGTATCTTTAAATTAAGGATAAATCAATCTCAAAATTATGTGTGAAAAATATAAACACACCAAATATAAGTGGATATAAAGTGTAAAACAATAAAAGTTCATTCACACGTATTCAAAAGATGACATATTCAATAACTACATGTTGAACCCAATGAAATCGAAATTGGGTTAAAAAGTTCCCTTGGTAAAATTCGACAGCCTAACTGCATCACTTCAAAATTCAAAAAATGAGTTGATGAGAGATAAAAAGGCCATCTCATCACTTGTACATAAAATTTACATCAATAAGGATATAAATTAACATATCCCAACATAATATTATGTGAATTAAAAGACATAACAATAGAAGTCTTTTAAAAAGAGGAGGGTGAAAGGTCCCCTTACTGAGTTGGGTAACTTTCGAAACATACACCCCATGGAAGAAGGGTCATACAATGAAGATGTGAAAACCCATAAATGAAATTATACTACAAAAAGTGTATAATAATGGGCAGTACATACACCACTCGAAGGAAATTGTGGAAAATGTAGCATAAATCTCACGGGAATAAAAGGAAGATGAAAAATCACTTACGAAAACTCAGCAGCCTAACTGCGCCACTTAAAACTTAAAAAATGGATTTGTGAGAGGAAATAGGCTCTCTCATCATATGAACATAAAAATTACAATAACAGTAATATAAAATAACATCCCAATCACAATAAATATGAGCTTAAAGGGAATGACATAAAAGGGTGTACTTAAAAACAAAGAGAGGAGTGGGATCCCTTACCACAAGTCCAACTTGTCTTGTTCGTTTCTTTATATTCCTGAATAATAAACTTTTGTCCATTTATAATTGCTTAAGTACCTCCTATAAATATTATTATTTAGTTCATATCACATATTTTAGTGTTATTATAATTGTTTAATAATTTGAGTTCATATCAGACGTTTTTGTTGATGTTTGGTACATGAGTAAAAAATTGAACTTGTTAGAAAATAATTTTCCATGTAGTTATAGGTACATCATATCCAGAATAGTATTGATGTTTTAAATATAATATATATCCAGTATATATTCATTTTATACTATTCCATATCATTTGGAGATAATAATTAAATGCATCGTTCATGGAGACGGTAGGCCGTACGTACGCATGAACGGTACTTTCATTTTTTTGTCATATTAATGGAATTAAAACAAAAGGAGATATATATATATATATGGTATAATTCCAGAATGATATCCATAATTTAGGTGTAATATATTACATATATATCCATTATATATATGTACTTATAATAGTACATAACATTTTGGGATAAGAAATGAAATATACCGTTCATGGAGACAGCAAGGCGTACGTACGCATGAACGCTAATTCCATTTCTATTTCATATTTAATGGAATTAAAACATAATGATACATAATAGTATTTTAATTCCAGTATGTAATCGTATATAATATCATTAAATATATATCCTTTTTACGTACCACATATGGTATTAACGAATCAAATCATGTTGAGGGGGCGGTAGTCCGCACTTCCTTAAATGAAGATATCACGTTTACCCATAATGTAAACCATAAATGTATGCCATAAATGAAAAATAAAGAATCTTATGTCAAAAATAAACATATTATATATCATATATAAATATAGCGTCATCTTAATGGACACCATTGAAGGTGTTAAAATAATGTTGAACAATCTTCATTTCGGGAGGCAGAAATTCGCCATCCACGGAAACAGTATATTTTTTAACCATTAGATGTAGGTGTGTGTAAGTGTATCTCGAATAATTCTTCTAAAAACATCCTAGTATATTGAAGATACTGGAGGTTTTACAAAATAAATAAATAAAAATAGTTTATGGGGGTGGAGAAGCAAAATAAAACAAAAGGACACTAGTGAAGACATTACCTTAAAATCGGGTAACTCCCTTTGGTTTGAGCTCAAAGCCTTCCTTGGGAAGACTTCTGCACAATGTGAGGCTTCAAGGAGTTAGAGAGGGATTTGGAGAGACAAAATGGTCAGGGGTTGGCCGAGCCAAAGGCGTTGGAAGTGTGAGTAAGGAGGTATAGGTGGGGGCCTTTTATAAGAGGAGAGGAGGGGCACTCTTGGAAAGTAAAGAAATGTTACTTTTTTTTAGAATGAGTTTCGGATTTTAATGGTCCCACTTTTATTTGTTTCAAGGATAAGGTGATAAGGGTTATAAATCCATCCATCCAATAGGTTTTTTACATGTGTAGGTCTTACATTATACATTATCTTTCCATTTTATTTAAATCATTAAATAATGAGGTCATCGCTGCATCATCATGATGTCATAAATAATTTAATTTATTTAATGTCTAAAAATTATAAAAAAAATATCATGATGTAGGAAATATTTTTATATTTCTAATGAATATTTATAATTAAAAATATTACTTGTATAAAACCATGTAAAAATTGTTTTAGTAAAACATCTCATGTGTGTGTCATTTTTACTTTAACATTAAATAAAAAGGTATTTATGTCATTTTCCAACCAAAGTGGCTCCATGGGGTCCCCAAGTTGAACCATTGATTTTCTTGGTCGGCCATGACACATCCAATGAGGGTAGGACTTGTTTCAAGCTCATCTCATATTATTAAGACATTATTTTTACCTTAAACTACACTAATTACCTCTAATCGCGATTAAAAACATAATAAGTTACTATTCACCAAACAATTCTTTTAATCCCATTGCACCACATTTTACTTCTTAATGAAAACCATTTATGTAGGATTTTTGAAATTCAAAACACAAAGATGGCAGAATTTCAATTAAACATAAAATCAGTTTTTATAATTACCACTTAGTGGTTTCACTATTCATCAAAAATTGAAGTTTTTCAGAAAATTACCAAAAGTTTACCCTAAGCTATATTTGATATTCCAAATTCAAAAATTATAACTATTTTAAAAAATTCAAAACATATAAGTTGCATTAATTAATTTAATAATTAATTCCCGCTGTCAAAACAATAGCGTGTTTTTATGAAACAAAATGTATCAAAGGATTGACACTAGTTTAAGTCCGATTTCAAAGTGAAATTAATTCCAATGTCCACCATTGGATTAAATGGTAAAAATATATTCTAATTTTAATTTAAAACCAATTCACAAGATAATCTAATCACCTAAATAAATTAGATTAAAAAGATGTTTTGAATTAAAATTCAACATTTTTCACTATTCATTAAAAATTGAAGTTTTTCAGAAAAATACCAAAAATTTACACAAAGTAAATTTTGAGGTCACAATTCTAAAAAAGAGTTCATATTTTGTCAAATATAACACATAGTATTTTCAAAAAGTGAATTTAAAAAAGGTTCGCCTTCAAAAGGCGGTTAATCGACCTTTTAAAGAATATTAGAATGTTTACGCTTAAAATTGGATTCATTCGCATTTTTAATCCTCTTACATTTATTATAAAAAGTAAAAATATTTGACAAACATATATAATCATTTTGTAGTTAGTTCTATTCATTTCCGCCATTACAACGGTTACGCGTTAGTTACCATTTAAAATAATATTATTTTATTATTAGAGTGCAATGTAAGATTCCCAAGAAAATCGTTGTTGTGTATTGGGTACGCCCTCGAGAATAGCATCCGCTTTAAAGTAATATTAATATTTTATTCACAAATATGGATAAATATAAAAATTTCTTATTCTTTATTTACCTGGGGTGTTACCTCCTTCCCCCCTTTTGGGAATTGCGTCCTCGCAATTTTAAAATTGAGCTTGGAAACATCCTTCAAAGTCCCACATCGGAACAATAGTCGGTAAAACAATCACTTTAAAATAAAGAAAGATAAGTACAGAGGTCACCCGAGTTAACCCAATACTAGGATTCCATGTAGGAAAACATGGACATGGAGGAGAAAACATAGGGTCTTGTTCTAATGGAGAGTGATAGAAAACATGTTTAGGAGAAAGTTAACCATAAGAAAATCACAAACTTGTGATGGGTTAAACGGTATTCGATTCCCCAGTAGGAAAAGATAATAGACAACATTTTTGTTTTAAGTTACTTTTTATTGAGGAATTTATTCATAAGGAAACATAATTACTTATCATGCGGACTTTCAACTTTTATTAGATTTCTTACACAAACTCATATTTTCTCCAAAAGATGAGAATTTAAGAAGACTTTCTCACTATAATCAACATATAGATAATCACCTAATCCACAAAAGAGAACTATATACATCCCATGTCTTTAGACTTTAACCAAAACAGAAACCAAAAAGGTTTGTATAAGATCAGATAATCCAGAAAAGGATAACCCTTTATAAAAATAAAATCTATTCTTAATCTCTAAAATTTGTCCAACAACACCCAAAGTTCAATGAGGACCATTCGATAAACAATTTTTCCATAAAATTCTTCAAAGTAAACCAAACTAGGATTGAAACCCAAATATTTGAAGGATTTAATCACAAAGTCTTCCAAGGTACAAATTAACTTTTATCTCCAAATAACATCAGTTACTCTTAAAGTCTCGTATTGAAAAGTAATTAACCTAATCACATATCCTCCATGATAGGTTAATAAATTTCCATAGATAACACAAAATCAGAATACTCTTAATTCATAAAATCATCTAAATAAAAATAATCAGTCAAACTTACCAGGGACATTACGTAGTCCAGTGGTAGGCGATAAATACCAGTCACACATTGGTTGTGGGTTCGATTCCCGCAGCTTTGTCCGACGCGACGGGTTGTCACACGGTCTGTGTGTTGTCCTTTTTTCAAAACTGTATAATTCTCAAAAAAATTCCCAAAACGAGATAAAATCTTCCAAAATAATCATAACATATTTTAACCTCATGTTTATCTCATGCCTTTCATTTTCCATCATAACATATAATTACCCATAATTACCTCAAAATTAAGCTTCATACAAACCCTAATGGTTACCTTTATAATATTTCCTAAACTTCCACCTCGATTGGTCATCTCGTACATGATGCATTACATAACATACCAAGGTTCAAGTGGTTGATCATGAATCCTTGATAGTTGGTTTAGAACAACCACGAGTTTCCACATTGAATACCCCATTTCATCCAGTCTCTTAATCAGAGAACCACCATAGTTTTCTTCAAACCTATTGTCACTTTGGTGCCTACTAGATCCATCCATTCACTAAAAACAGAAATGTCAGTGTGAGTATATCAACAAAACCATCATTTACTAATGAGGGAGACAAGAACTAATATATAATTACTCATTCAATTTATCTAAAAACTATGACTCTTTCGGAAATCCTAACCATTATTGTAATGTCACTTATGCTTAAAGAATACCCTAACCTCTAAAGTTATCTAAACCGACCTCTGATACCAACTATAAATCCCCAGCATTAAACCTTACTTAATCTTGAGTTATCACAAGATTACACATTGAGGATCTTTTCATGTTTAGAGTTTTAGAGAATTAGATCATGAAACTTTCATTACATTCCACATTTAAGCAAACTGGTTACATAAAAGAGAGTATTCATTTTTCCCATCAACGGAAACATATTTAAAATAAAACATGGATTCTTTCTTGACACATCCTTGACACTATCATCACATCATATACCTTTCCCTTGACCTGTGAAAAACATTTCAAAAACGTGGGATGAGCATAAAAACCTCAGTAAGGGTTAAAAAAATATGGAAAAGAAACATGAGTTCATATATACAAAAGAATGAAATCATACTTTACCCATAAAACATAGGCACTTTAACATACCTCATCAAATAATGAATAAATCATAGAAATCATAAGAAATAAAAGTTAACTTGAGGCATTCATAACATTCTTACGTAGGGAGTAATCCTCTTGGTTACATTTGGAATACCCACCACAGTATATTCCTGAAATCTCTTCAGAGAAACTTTAACGTTTCACTCCTTCGAGTTACCCAATGCATTGGAGAGCTATATCGGGATCACTCGCCCTTAGTTTATCACAGAACCACCCGTTTTCATAACAATGCCCAAGAACCATAACATAAACAAATCACATAAAACATTCATAAATGAAAATAACATTTCCACATTTCAATCACAATATGACATTTTAGTATATTGAAATAATGAATCCATTCAAAAAGAAACCATTTAAAACATTTAATAAAAAGTGTTTGAATCAAAGTGTCTCATACCCCCATGAAGCTTTTAAAATATTAAACCATTAATATCCATATAAATAAATCCTTAAAAACATTTTGAAAACATGGATATTAATAAGAAAAAATAATTAAAACATTTAAAGCGATATTTTGGTTAAAGGGGTTTTACCAAAATTAGAGACACTTGAATACAATAAATGAGGAATAACATTTAGTCAGAACTTTATAATATCATGAGAATAAATCTATTCATGATATAATATTCCAAAGGACAGTATATACACCCTATAATAGTGAATTGGTGCATAACAACAATGAAATCTCAATAGAAATGTCAAATGTGATGAAATCTCTTATAAAGAAGGTATCCTTAAATTAAGGATAAATCAATCTCAAAATTATGTGTGAAAAATATAAACACACCCAATATAAGTTGATATTAAGTGTAAAACAATAAAAGGTCATTCACACATATTCAAAAGATGTCATATTCAATAACTACATGTTGAACCCAAAGAAATCGAAATTGGGTTAAAAAGTTCCCTTGGTAAAATTCGTTAGCCTAACGACATCACTTCAAAATTCAGAAAATGAGTTGATGAGAGATAAAAAGGGAATATCATCACATGGACATAAAATTTACATCAATAAGGATATAAAATACCATATCCCAACATAATATTATGTGAATTAAAAGACATAACAAAAGAAGTCTTTTAAAAAGAGGAGGGTGAAAGGTCCCCTTACCGAGTTGGGTAACTTTCGAAACATACACCCCATGGAAGAATGGTCATACAATGAATATGTGAAAACCCATAAATGAAATTATACTACACAAAGTGTATAATAATGGGCTGTACATACACCACTCAATGGAAATTGTGGCAAATGTAGCATAAATCTCACGGGAATAAAGGTGAGATGAAAAATCCGTTATGAAAACTCGACAGCCTAACGAGGCCACTTCAAACTTCCAAAATGGATTGATGAGAGGAAATAGGGTCTCTCATCATATGAACATAAAAATTACAGTAATATTAATATAAAATAACATCCCAATCACAAGAAATATGAGCTTAAAAGTAATGACATAAAAGGGTGTACTTAAAAAGAAAGAGAGGAGTAGGATCCCTTACCTCAAGTCCAACTTGTCTTGTTCGTTTCTTTATATTCCTGAATAATAAACCTTGGTCAATTTATAATTGCTTAAGTACCTCCTATAAATATTATTATTCAGTTCATATCACATATTTTAATTTTATAATAATTGATTAATAATATGAGTTCATATCAGACGTTTTTGTCGATGATTGGTACATGAGTCAAAAATTGAACTTGTTGGAAAATAATTTTCCATGTAGTTATAGGTACATCATATCCAGAATAGTATTGATGTTTTAAATATCATATATATCCATTATATATTAATTTTATACTATTCCTTATCATTTTGAGATAATAATTAAAAGCACCGTTCTTGGAGACGGTAGGCCGTACGTACGCATGAATGCTACTTTCATTTTTTTGTCATATTAATGGAATTAAAACAAAATGAGAGATATATATATATATGATATAATTATAGAATGATATCCATAATTTAGATGTAATATATTACATATATATCCATTATATATATTTACTTATAATAGTACATAACATTTTTGGATAAGAAATGAAATGTACCGTTCATGGAGACGGTAAGCCGTATGTACACATGAACACTACTTCCATTTCTATTTCATATTTAATGGAATTAAAACATAATGATACGTAATAGTATTTTAATTCCAGTATGGTATCATATATAATATCATTAAATATATATATCCTTTATACGTACCACATATGGTATTAACGAATCAAATCACTTTGAGGGGGCGGTAGTCCGCACTTCCTTAAATGAAGATATCGCGTTTACCCATAATGGAAATCATAAAGTGAAATGCACTGTGTTGCATTTGTTGTCAATGAGGGATGATGTTGTCATGGAATGAGTGGATATCATGGAATGTCAAGATGTGAATGACAAAGGATGTGATGGTGATGGTGATGATGGAGAATGGCCATGGTACTAAGATGCATGTCACTTAGGAGATTCACTAAGTGACATAGGATGATGTTGTTGAAACATTCTCCATGTATATCAGACGATTGTAGAACTAATCTTAATGTTTCAATACTTGTATCAAGATGATACTATGTGACAACACTTGAAGAATTAATGATGATGGAGCATCATTACATCTTACGATTGTTGAGCTGATCTTTAAGTTCCAAGAACTTGTATCAAGTAGATACAATGTCACAACATTGTTTGAAGACCATGCATTGTACTGACAATGCATGAGGAGATGATGAAGATCCATCCACAATCTCTAAGTTGATGAAGTGAGATAAATAAGTCCATGCACTATCACTTAGTGCATGTGAATTTGAAGAAGATCCAATTTGATCTCTGATTAGATCAATGAAGCACATTGAAGAATTTAAGTGATTCAGGAGTTCGGTTGAAGAAGAAGAACCTTCAAGAATTTCCATTCCTAAGTGATAAATAAATGTTGAGGATGAATGGAGGAATTCTTAAGAAGAAGATGAGAAGAAATGAAGAAGAATAATGGCTTGGAAGAAGTGGAATTTGGCATTTGAACTTGGGTTACTTTGTTTTTATATAAAGTCCCTAAGTCTCTACTTAGGCAAAAAATTAGCCACCAAGGGCCAGCCTTAAGGGTTCAACCCCAAGGCACATGTTGGACTCGAGGTCGCCACGCCCAAGGGGGATCCAATGGGACCAGCCCGAGAGGCCGCGGCCGTGTGTAATCCGGGGCCACGCAAGGGATCAGGTCCTGCGCAGCATGGGCGCCAGAGCGCGCGCCAGAAGGATGCATAGTGGGCGCCAATGTCGCGCCCGAGTGGCAGGAGTGGGCGCAAGAGCACGCCCACAGAGAGAACACAGTGCGGGGCGGCACCGTGGAGGTTGGAAGTTCAATCGAGGGTTTGTGGCAGGAGCTGGGTGATAAACCGCGGAAACACTGCGCGCCGTTTCGATGTGGGACGCGCAATTTTCACCGGGAGCGAATCCTGGCCGCTCGATCGATCGCGCGCTAGATCTCGACCGCCCGATTGATCCCGCACGAGATCTTCTGATCACGGCCGTCCAATGATCTGATCCGACAGCTGCCACATCGTCTTCCTCGAGCTCATCCGAAGACCACCCTGCGAAGCCGCCGCTGAACCAGAGGCCTCCTGAATGAAGAATTCGAGTTTCCGGCCACCTCCGATCAATCCGAAGGCTCCATTCGGTTCGTCTGGCCCTACTGAACATATCCATGAATAAAAATTGGCATGCATGCAACGTGATGAGATTTCGAACAAGGCCGAGGAAAAACGAAGTTGCCGAGGCTTCGGTGAGTTCGTGTATTGCATGGGATAGAAGAGACGAAGGCTGTGCATGCGTTCTAAGTCGCATGCACGTGGAGGATAAAAACAAAGGCAAAGAACCTGCGTGAAATAGAGGAGAAAATCAAGATTTGAAGAATCTTGAAAACCAGAAAATTTCGGGAGTTTGAATTTATATCCCGCGGAAGATTTTTAACCGCCTCTGCCTATAAAAGGAGAGCCCGAGGCATAGTTTTTGCTTGCTGATCCTTTCCTGAAAATTCGAGAGAAGTCCCATGAGTGCCTTTTTGCCTCGCGAAGTACAAGCCCCGCGCAAATACCACTTGCGCGGCTGAAGTTCCAGAGCCACCCGAGGCTCTGAAGGAGGTCCCTGCCCGCGTACTCGCGCGGCAAAAGGAGCCCTCACTGCCCGAAAACTTGCGCGGCAGGAGGAGCTTGCGTGGCCGAGGTGCTTGACACCCTGCATGCCCGAGGTGTTTCCCCCTGTGCGATTGTGGTCTTTGAATCCTGCGCGGCGATGCCACCCAAGAGCCTTGCGCGCCTTCACTAAGGCAGGAGCTTCGGTGGAGTAAGAAACCATATGGGTTATGTGTGCAAGAGAAGGAAAAATGCCAAGTCAAGTGTGTGAAACAATTGAAGAGGCCGTATCCAATAAGGTGTGCAAGAAGAAGTGGAGGTCGAGACCACACCTTGTGTGTGTGCCAAGTGAGGAAGACCCTACGGGTTGGTTGTGCACACTTGAAGATTAAAAGAGAAAAACAAAGTGTGTGTACAAAGTGGAAGAGTACATCTTGGCCGTGTGTGTGCAAGAAGAGGAGGAGGCCAATTCAAGTGTGTGTGCAAAGTGAAGAATTTGTGTGTGCTTAACAAGTGAAGGCCGAACCTAGTGTGTGCACTAAAAGTGTATACACTTAGAAGATGTGGAAGACTCTCACACTAAAGAACAACACACATTTATGTGTGTAAACAAATTGAACAAAGTGTGTGAGTGAGAAGGTGTGTGTGCTTAAGGTAATTACACCCTTTGAGGGTTTACTGCACCAAGAGAAGAAAAGGAGAGTGCATGCTTGCATGCATGCACATGCACACGTGAACAAAGTCAAATCAGGTTGTGTGCATTTGAGTTGACCAAGATCAGAAGATCTTGATGAATCAGAGTTTCCATGCATTTAGTGCATGAAGTTGAATTGCTGTGAGACTGGACCAGACTAAAGTTAAAGATATCAGTTGTCTGAGTATTCAGTAGTTGGAGAGAAGCCAGGTCATCCTTAGAAGAAGGTGATAAAGCATGAGCAAGACGAGAAGACCTGATCATCACAAGTGATCAGAGGTACAGAGCAAGGCCAGCTGTCTTTATCCCAGACTGATGAAGATACTTTAAGAAGCTTAAAGAGAAGAAGAGCTACTCGTGTGACTCAAGGAGCCAGGAGAAGACCCTATGGGACTCAGGGAGAAGAAGTCTTCAGTGGGATTCTGGAGCAGGCCAGTGGGACTCTGGTAACACTGTGGGACGCAGTATAAAGACCCTCCTGTGGGACTCAGGAGAGATATAGTGGGATGTTGTATCGACCATTGTAATACTAACAGATTATAATGGGAGAAACAATGTTGGGACGTATAACCAACATGGCAAGGATGTAGGCCTTTGGTGCCGAACCTTGTAAATCCTTGTGTCCAGTGCCTTTACATTAGCTGCATCATTCGTGGAAAGGTGAGAGATACAAGAAGAGTGGATCGAGGGTTTAACCAGCCATAGAGGTTTAATTGATTAAGAATCAATTAGTAAAAAGTTTTAAAGGATCACTGATTCACCCCCTCCCCCTCTCAGTGATTCACACTGATCTGGGAACATCAATTGGTATCAGAGGGAGGTTACCTCTAAAAGATCCAAGAGAGTCTATATGGAGTGCAGATTTGAGGAAATGAAAGAACAGCCTCAAATGGAGATATCTGCCAAGACTCTGAAAAACAGAATGAAGAAACAGGCAAAGAAGATGAAGAAGAAGGTTGTTGCAATCAGAGAAACTCCTTCTATGGAAAGAAATGTGAAAGTCACATCAGATGACAATTCCTTTTATCATTCTTCTGATGAAGCCTGCTCTAGCTGTGATGAAGATGGAAGGAACAATGATCTTCTAAATGCAATCAAATATCTTCAGAAGAAAGTCCCCAAGGAAGTGGCAATGTGTATAGCTACAGGCCTCCTTGATCTTCAAGAAGAAAAATTACAGCTAGAAGATGAAGCCAATTCTCTGGAAGTCCAATTGGCTAAAAGGGTTGGCATAACCAACACTCTCAGAAAGCTGGTGAAGGCTAAGGATGAAACAGTTTCTCTTTGCAATGAAAGGTATGAAGACACTGCTGAATAATTGTAAAGAAGCCTTTCTGAGAAAGAATTCCTTATGACAATGGTCAAAGAAGTTTTCCATGCACTGGAAAAATTGCACAGAGTGTCAATGAATGTCAGAGATGCTCAACTCGAAGACAAAGTCAAAATGGTGAAGGAGCTTGACAATTCATTGCTAGAATTGAAGAAGGTGCATGAAGACCAGTTAGAACAGCTGAAATAAAATTGGGAAGGATGGCTAAGAACTATTGAGGATGAGAAGAACACCCTCAATATGAAATGCTTCGAACTAGACGTGATAATGAAAAATCTGCAATCACCCAAAGCTGAATCCTCCCAGTCATCTGAAAGTAGAAATGTTTTTACTCAAGTATTCTTTGAGAAGGATGATTCTAAAATAAAGACATCCTCTAATGAAAGGGAAACATCTTCTAAAAAGAAGGTACCATCCATCCCATCTTGTACTAATGCTTCTAATTGTGTTTCCACAAAAATTGCAGGATGGAAATATAATTCCAAACAAGTATGGATGAAGAAAATGAAGAAGAAGAGCTCTCCTGAAACAACACAGCAGCTCCAGAAAAGTATCCTAAAATCAGAAGGACTGAAGAAGTCAAGATTTGTGGGTCAATGTTGGTGTTTTAATAAGTATGGGCACTGTGCAAAGGATTGTTGGTACAATCCACTAAATTTCAAATCACAAAGGAAGTCCATGCCAAGGGGGAGCAAGCCAGAGGAAAAGAAGCAGCATCCACAGGTCCAGAGACATCTGTTTACTGCAAATAGATTTGGATTACTTGACAACATCTGGGATGATTGCAAAAGTGGTCAAAAAGATACATGTCAATCTCTAACTGTCTCCAGAGCTAAAAAGAAGAGAAGATCACTGAACCTGGCTAAAATGGAATCCTTGGGAAGCAAGAAGAAAGTTGAAGATGCTCCCAATAAGTTTTTGAAAAAGGAAAAGAAGTCCTTGGAGTCTAAATCCAAGAAGGGTGATGCATCCAGAAGGACCACCAAGAAAACATGCTTCTACTGTGGAAAGAAAGGACATATCATGGATCTTTGTAAACAAGCCATGAAATTCAATAGAGGCAGACTGGACTCAAACATACAATCAATACAGAAGAAGAAGAAGGGATTGATTGAAAATTAGTTGCCTAAGAAAGGTAGCTTAACAGTATCAAAAGAACCATGTGGAATTTCCAAAACTGAGGCCTCACTTCCAAATGACTTGTTAGTCATATGGCCTAATCAGTTGCAACTTGCCAAAGATCTGCAGAGAGCTGAAGATGAAGTTATGGCAATTTCTTAGGCAAAAAGGAGACAAAATATTTCACATGAAGATGTATTGAGATCCACACCAGCACCAACATCATTGAAGATCAAATGTGCAAGTGTGAAGAATGGTGAAAATGGGACATCTCGGTTGAGAGAATCTTCTCAACCTTGTTGTTCACATTGATGAACCAAGGAGGTTCCATCTTATTCCCTAATCACTTGTATTTACATGTGCTGACATTGCAGGGAATTGAAGATGATGATCATTCTCAACTGGAGGATGGTTTGGACAGAATGGAGTGCACCCCTTGAGGGGGAGCCAATCTGATGAAGATGGGATTCTGAGATTTAATACCATCTTGAGAAAAGCTGAAGGTATTCCAATCATACTTTCATCCCTTGTTTCTTAATTGTATTCATCATGACAATTAAGGGGTAGTATTGATTGAAGACAAATGAATGAAAGGGGGAGCATTATCTTTGCACCTGAACTTTCTAATGTGTTTGGTGAAGTATGTGCAGGATTTAGCAATTCATTGTTAAATCTGAAAAATTTCAAGCCCCTTGGAGCATGATCTCACATGTACAGTGAATGTTGGACAGCATTGAGTACCTTGGTAACATCACTCTTGTTTTCTACACTGAGTTAGGCCAAGTATACTTAGAGATGATTTACTAAAGGTTCTTTGCTAAAGAGAACATGTGACATCATCCCTCTCTTAGTGCTTTTCATGAAGATGCTATTCGAAGGGAGGAAGAAATATTTTAAAGAGAACCACACCACACCTTTGCATTTGATTGCCAATAAGGGGGAGAAATATTGGCACATATATTGACCCATTCATATGTGCGGAAGAAGTGTATTGACAACAAATACAAATGGGGATATTGAAATGCACTGTGTTGCATTTGTTGTCAATGAGGAATGATGTTGTCATGGAATGAGTGGATGTCAAGGAATGTCAAGATGTGAATGAAAAAGGATGTGATGGTGATGGTGATGATGGAGAATGGCCATTGTACTAAGAGGGATGTCACTTAGGAGATTCACTAAGTGATATAGGATGATGTGGTTGAAATATTCTCCATGTATATCAGATGATTGTAGAACTGGTCTTAATGTTTCAATACTTGTATCAAGATGATACTAAGTGACAACACTTGAAGAATGAATGATGATGGAGCATCATTACATCTGACGATTGTTGAGCTGATCTTTAAGTTCCAAGCACTTGTATCAAGTAGATACAATGTCACAACATTGTTTGAAGACCATGCATTATACTGACAATGCATGAGGAGATGAAGAAGATCCATTCACAATCTCTAAGTGGATGAAGTGGGCTAAAGAAGTCCATGCACTATCACTTAGTGCATGTAAATTTGAAGAAGATCCAATTTGATCTCTGATTAGATCAACGAAGCACATTGAAGAATTTAAGTGATTCAAGAGTTCGGTTGAAGAAGAAGAACCTTCAAGAATTTCCATTCCTAAGTGATAAATAAATGTTGAGGATGAATGGAGGAATTCTTAAGAAGAAGATGAGAATAAATGAAGAAGAAGAATGTCTTGGAAGAAGTGGCATTTGGAATTTGAACTTGGGTTACTTTGTTTTTATAAAAAGTCCCTAAGTCTCTCCTTAGGAAAAAAATTAGCCACCAAGGGCCAGCCTTAAGGGTTCAACCCCAAGGCACATGTGGGACTCGAGGTCGCCACGCCCAAGGGGGATCCCATGGGGCCTGCCCGAGAGGCCGCGGCCGTGTGTAAGCCGGGGCCACGCAGGGGATCAGGTCCTGCGCAGCATGGGCGCCAGAGCGCGCGCCCGAAGAATGCATAGTGGGCGCCAGTGGCGCGCCCGAGTGGCAGGAGTGGGCGCAAGAGCGCGCCCGCAGAGAGAACACGGTGTGGGGTGGCACCGTGGAGGTTGGAAGTTCAATCGAGGGGTTGCGGCATGATCTGGGTGATAAACCACAGAAAAAACGCGCGCCGTTTCGATGTGGGACGCACAATTTTCACCGGGAGCGAATCCTGGCCGCTCGATCGATCGCGCGCCAGATATCGACCGCCCGATTGATCCCACGCGAGATCTTATGATCGCGGCCGTCCAAAGATCGGATCCGACGGCTGCCACATCATCTTCCTCGAGCTCATCCGAAGACCACCCCGCGAAGCCGCCGTTGAACCAGAGGCCTCCCGAATGAAGAATTCGAGTTCTCGGCCACCTCTGATCAAACCGAAGGCTCCATTCGGTTCATCTGGCCCTACTGAACATATCCATGAATAAAAATGGGCATTCATGCAATGTGATGAGATTTCGAACATGGCCGAGGCAAAACGAAGTTGTCGAGGCTTCGGTGAGTTCGTGTTTTTCATGGGATAGAAGAGACGAAGGTCGTGCATGCGTTCTAAGCCGCATGCACATGGAGGAGAAAAACAAAGACAAAGAACCCGCGTGAAACAGAGGAGCAAATCAAGATTTGAAGAATCTTGAAAACCCGAAAATTTCGGGAGTTTGAATTTATATCCCGCGGAAGATTTTGCACTGCCTCTGCCTATAAAAGGAGAGCCCGAGGCATAGTTTTTGCTTGCTGATCCTTTCCTGAAAATTCGAGAGAAGTCCCGTGAGTGCCTTTGTGCCTCGCGAAGTACAAGCCCCGCGCAAATACCACTTGTGCGGCTGAAGTTCCAGAGCCACCCGAGGCTCTGAAGGAGGTCCCTGCCCGCGTACTCGCGCGGCAGAAGGAGACCTCACTGCCCGCAAACTTGCGCGGCAGGAGGAGCTTGCGTGGCCGAGGTGCTTGACACCCTGCGCGCCCGAGGTGTTGCACCCTGTGCGCTTGTGGTCTTTGAACCCTGCGCGGCGAAGCCACCCAAGAGCCTTGCGCACCTTCACAAAGGCAGGAGCTTCGGTGGAGTAAGAAACCATAAAGGTTATGTGTGCAAGAGAAGGAAAAAGGCCAAGTCAAGTGTGTGCAACAAGTGAAGAGGCCGTATCCAATTAGGTGTGCAAGAAGAAGTGGAGGCCGAGACCACACCTTGTGTGTGTGCCAAGTGAGGAAGACCCTACGGGTTGGTTGTGCACACATGAAGATTAAAAGAGAAAAACAAAGTGTGTGTACAAAGTGGAAGAGTACATCTTGGCCGTGTGTGTGCAAGAAGAGGAGGAGGCCAATTCAAGTGTGTGTGCAAAGTGAATAATTTGTGTGTGCTTAACAAGTGAAGGCCGAACCTAGTGTGTGCACTAAAAGTGTATACACTTAGAAGATGTGGAAGAATCTCACACTAAAGAACAACACACATTTATGTGTGTAAACAAATTGAACAAAGTGTGTGAGTGAGAAGGTGTATGTGCTCAAGGTAATTACACCCTTTGAGGGTTTACTGCACCAAGAGAAGAAAAGGAGAGTGCATGCTTGCATGCATGCACATGCACACGTGAACAAAGTCAAATCAGGTTGTGTGCATTTGAGTTGACCAAGACCAGAAGATCTTGAAGAATCATAGTTTCCATGCATTCAGTGCATGAAGTTGAATTGCTATGAGACTGGACCAGACTGAAGTTAAAGATATCAGTTGTCTGAGTATTCAGTAGTTGGAGAGAAGTCATGTCATCCTTAGAAGAAGGTGATAAAGCCTGAGCAAGACGAGAAGACCTGATCATCACAAGTGATCAGAGGTACAGAGCAAGGCCAACAGTCTTTATCCCAGACTGCTGAAGATACTTGAAGAAGCTTAAAGAGAAGAAGAGCTACTCGTGTGACTCGAGGAGCCAGGAGAAGACCATGCGGGACTCAGGGAGAAGAAGTCTTCAGTGGGATTCTGGAGCAGGCCAGTGGGACTCTGGTAACACTGTGGGACACAGTATAAAGACCCTCTTGTGGGACTCAGGAGAGATACAGTGGGATGCTGTATCGACCATTGTAATACTAACAGATTATAATGGGAGAAACCATGTTGGGGCGTATAACAAACATGGCAAGGACGTAGGCCTTTGGTGCCGAACCTTGTAAATCCTTGTGTCCAGTGCCTTTACATTTACTACATCATTAATGGAAAGGTGAGAGATACAAGAAGAGTGGATCGAGGCTTTAACCAGCCATAGAGGTTTAATTGATTAAGAATCAATTAGTAAAAACTTTTAAAGGATCACTGAATCACCCCCTCCCCCTCTCAGTGATTCACACTGATCTGGGCACTTCATAAAGGTATGCCATAAATGAAAAATTATAAGCATAAGTAAAACATAAAAATATTATATATCATATATAAATATAGTGTCATCTTATTGGCCTCCTTTGAAGGTGTTAAAATAATGTTGAATAATCATCGTTTCGGGAGGCAGGAATTCGCCATCCCCGGAAACAGTATGTTCTTTAACCATTAGATGTTGGTTTGTGTAAGTGTAGCTCGAATACATATTATAAAAACATCCTAGTATATTGAATATACTGGATTTGTTACATAATAAATGAATAAAAAGAGTTTAGGGGGGTGGAGAAGCAAAATAAAACAATAGGACACAAGTGAATGCATTACCTTAAAATGGGGTAACTCTCTTTGGTTTGAGCTCAAAGGCCTCCTTGGGAAGACTTATGCCCAATGTGAGGCTTCAAGGAGTTATAGAGGGATGTTTAGAGATGAAATGGGCTAGGTTTGGCCGAGCCAAAGGCATTGGAAGTGTGGGTAAGGAGGTAGAGGTGGGGGACTTTTATAAGAGGATAGGAGGGGCACTCTTGGAAAGTAAAGAAATGATACTTTATTTTAGAATGAGTTTCGGATTTTAATGGTCCCACAATGATGAGTTTCGAGGATAAGGTGATAAGGGTTCGAACTCCACCCATCCAATAGGTTTTGTACATGTGTAGGTCTTAGAGTTTACATTATCATTCCATTTTATTTAAATCGTTAAATAATGAGGTCATCATTGAATCCTCATGATGTCATAAATAATTTAATTTATTTAATGTCTAAAAATTATTAAAAAAATATCATGATGTAGGAAATATTTTTAGGTTTCTAATGAATATTTATAATCAAAACATTGACTTGTATAACCCCATGTAAAAATTGTTTTAGTAAAACATCTCATGTGTGTGTCATTTTTACTTTAACATTAAATAAAAAGTTATTTATGTCATTTTCCAACCAATGTGGCTCCATGGGGTCCCCAATTTGACCCATGGATTGTCTTGGTCGGCCATGACACATCCAATGAGTTTAGGACATGTTTCAAGCTCATCTCATATTATTAAAACATTATTTTTACATTAAACTACACTAATTACCTCTAATCGCGATTGAAAACTTAATAAGTTACTATTCACCAAAAAATTATTTTAATCCCATTGAACCACATTTTACTTCTTAATTTCAACCATGTATGTCGGATTTTTGAAATTCAAAACACAATGATGGAAAATTTTCATTTAAACGGAAAATCAGTTTTTATAAGTACCACTTAGTGGTTTCACTATTCATCAAAATTAAAGTTTTTCAGAAAATTTCCAAAATATCTCTCTATGCTATATTTGGTATTCCGAATTCAAAAAGGATGTCTATTTTAAAAAATTCAAAACATATAAGTTTCATTAATTAATTTAATAATTAATTCCTGCTGTCAAAACAATAGCGTGTTTTTATGAAACAAAATGTATCAAACATTGACACTAGTTTAAGTCTGATTTCAAAATGAAATTAATTCCAATGTCCACCATTGGATTAAATGGGAAAAATATATTCTAATTTCACTTTAAAACCAATTCAAAAGATAATATAATCATATAAATAAATTAGATTAAAAAGTGGTTTTGAATTAAAATACAACATTTTTCACTATTCATTAAAAATTGAACTTTTTCGGAAATATACCAAAAATTTACACAAAGTAAATTTTGATGTCACAATTCTAAAGAAGAATTTTATTTTGCCAAATATAACACATAAGATTTTCAAAACTTGGATTTAAAAAAGGGTTTCCTTCAAAAGGCGGTTAATCGACCTTTTAAAGAATATTAGAATGTTTACTCTTAAAATTGGATTCATTTTCATTTTTAATCCTATAACATTTATTATAAAAAGTAAAAATATTTGACAAACATATATAATCATTTTGTAGTTAGTTCTATTCATTCCCGCCATTACAACGGCTAGGAGTTAACTATCATTTAAAATAATATTATTTGATTATTAGAGTGCAACGTAAGATTCCCACGAAACTTGTTGATGCGTATTGGGTACGCCATCGTGCATAACATCCCCTTTAAAGTAATATTAATATTTTATTCACAAATATGGATAAATATAAAAATGTCATATTCTTTATTTACATGGGGTTTTACAGTAGTGGTCTTTTGGTACTTATACATATTTATGTTATTTAACCAATGTGTACTCAAGAATATGGAAATTATGGGTAATTTATAAACATTACAAATTATTTTAGATTGTATGGTAATAATATTATTATGAGAAACTATTTTAAAACATTCGAAAATTTCAACATGTCCAAATGTGAAGTACTAAATCAAATAGGAAAGGGTATTGGGATTCTCTAATAATATCAGGGTTCCAAATCCATGATTTAGGAATTTAATAATCTTATGAGATATTTTTTAATTGATTCATAGACTACATCTCCTATAAAAAAGTATATATTACTTTTTTTTATAGGGGGGGATTATACCTGGTAAGATGTGATTTTGGTGAAGATGATTCAGTGTGAACTTCCTATATCATTCTATAGATATGGTCTAGATAAAATTACATCACACTAAACTATATTCAATTTAATGAAATCAAAAAACACATGGTATTGTATATTGAATGAGAATCCACACAATTTTAATTTTATGAATATTTTGGGTTGTAATGCATACATATTATTTATGGATTATAATAAACATGGACCTAAATAATAGAAATTATTTTAATTGGTTATCCCAACTAGACTATGATACATTAATTTTATAACCCTACAATACCCAAAAATCTTGAGGCCTGCTGTTTTGTTTCATGTTAACCATCAATTTTTTTAGAGTTAGCGGATGGAAATTTGAATATTGAGTTGTTTAAAATCAACAAACATTAATTTTAACTAAATTATAATGTGATTTAATTACTAAAGAGATCATCGGAAAAATATTTTTATGTTATACAATTATTTTCTATGTTTTTAGTTATAATTACCTAATATGGGATGAATTGAGTTATTGAATTTCAATAAAAAAACATTATTTTCCTGGTTCAGTTAATTCTATCAATCTTAATTTTCTTTTTATAGTATGAAATTGAAAATAAATAACATAAACATAATACATAAAAAATTAAAATGGTTCAGGGACTTCCAGAAACAACCCCTAATCAACTCCTCTAACACCAAGTAAAGGTATAATTATTTTTATTCATATGATTTAATTTGGGAAATACAAGATTAGTATAATAAAATATCACTTCATATTTATAGGTAACAATATATTTACTTGGGTCTACCTATATTCTATAACATTTCATATCCATATTCTCAATCTCACAATTAGAACGAGATGTGTGCACTCCATAAATAGAATTGATGTTAAATAATTTAAATGTAGTAGTATAACACATTTTTAATTGAATTCACAACTGACTAAAGATGAATCTTATTTATAGAAACATGTATTTCTCTAAAGTGTGTCTCTAAAGGATCTATAGTTGTTCCATGATACTAAAAATAACACATCGTAATATTAATGAATTTCAACTCTTTTTTTCCAAACTAAAAATCACCAAATTAAAAGTATAGGAAAAAAATGTATAGATTTACTCAGATAAGTAATAATAGACTCTTAATGGATCTTTAAATATACATTATATATGATGTGTGGTATTTTTCTTATATTAATATTTTCTTTTTTATATAATACATAGAATATTACAATTTTAAATAAGTAAAAATAATCCTCCAAATTTAGAGTACTAATGTCCATTAGAAATATTCACTCTTACCTAACATATTACTGATTTAGACATGGTCAAAAATCACCAAAAAAAATTTCTTTTTTAACAAAGTTGAAATATATTCTTCAATAAAATATTTACTAAAATTTTCAATGTAAATATTATAAACATATATGTATATTAATAATGTATCCATATTTTTTATTTAAAACTAATGTCCTCATTGAATTATATATATAACAATTTCATTATATATATAATTATAACTTATGTAGATACATAACTATAGTTCCCCATGATGGATTGGCCACTAAGAAGGGAGGGGTGAACCACTGGTTTTTAGGGTTGTTTTTCTAATTCAATAACTACCAATGATTAAGGTTCTCAATCCAATTTCTGATATCTATCAATATCACTTCTTATATAGTGGTAGTAATATAGAGTAGAGAAAAAATTATTTACAAGGATTAGTAAAAAATCTAATCATTCCCATGTTGGTTATTACCCCAACATGAATTCTCCACTAAAATAGTATTATAAATTACAATGGTTGATAAAGTGTCACATTTTATCTCTCTTGAATCCACATATTATATTACTTATACAACATCAAATAGTATTACTAAATTCCGTATTAGCTTACTCCAGAATCAACACTTGAGACTTCTTCTCCTAAATCATACAAAATACACCTCAGAATCTCAACACTAACAAATAATATTATTCATTTACTCAAGGATTTATCCACTGCAAAATGGTCTATTGATCTTCCACTATGATCTCACTAAATCATACCTTCTTATGTAATTCATCATTTTCTTTTTCAGACTACTAGTTTTTTTCAGTTATCTCTCGTCACCTTTTTTTTCAGTTTCCTTAGAAAAACTATGCATGAGATAATTCATCCTTATACTTAAGTCTCACACTCAATTAAATGTGTGAATGTTGGGAACAAAAATTCTTCAGTAATATCTTATATAAGAATAATCCAACATAATATCAAATCAATGTCTTCTAGAATTATCTTTTTCACTTCATGCATGTATTACAAAGATTTCTTATCCAAAACCATGATCTTTTATTTATATATATTATTATTTAAAGTCCATTATATATTATCTATATTGTTATGATTAAATAATCATATTTAATTGAACATAAAATATCATGGTGTGTCAAATGGTTTTTCATGGGTATTGAGAATCATATGTACATGATGCCTTTAAAATTCACATATGCATGCAAGGTAATGCATGTACTATCCTCCTTCATGGAATCATGGTGTTCAATGTTTATCTTTGTTTCTTTATGAATGACTTGTATGCTCACACACTATTATATTTTGTTTCATAATGAATGTGTATGCATGAATTGGTTGTACCATGACCATACTTAATCCCCTTCATTAAATATAGTATAGTTTTACTCTATCTTCTAGTATATCAATCAGTTCATGTAAACTAGGTGGATATAATGTGAGAGTATCACATAAAATCAAGTGGAATCAAGGAATAATTCCTCCAGGAAGACCATAAGTATGTTATTTTCATGTTAGGAGGGTCGTCGAATATTTCCTTCTTCATAAAAGAAGAAATCCTCAAAAAACTCAATGTCATCAAACACTTTTTCATGGTGCACTATTTTAGGTAAAAATGAGAGTCTCTCAATCTGGAAGTAACTCTCATTGTGTTCATGCATCATTATTTATAGGAAAATCAACATTTTCTTTCACCAGATCATCTCCTCATTTTATTCAACCTTATGACACAAATAATATGTCCTGTAATGGAATATTATATCACACCCAAATTGTTTGTGGTAACTCAATAATATTCCAAATTTCTTGGATCATTTTCTAATTTCAGTTCAAGTATTCTCCTCACATGCAATGTATAGGAGTAGGTGCTTAATTATTTTTTATAAGCATGAAATCATCATATACGAATGGTCTCTGGTTACTTCATATCAAAAAATTATCTACTTCTTCAAACTAAGTCATTTGGTTTTCATGTATTCAAGGTGATGTTTCATGCATGTTTATTCCTTATCTCACCATCCTCAATTATAGAACTAAAGATATATGGAACAAATATTTGTATTCACTAGTATTCCATCATAGAGGACTAGATTTGAATGGTGTGTAATCTCATTGTTGGTAGGTAAGAGACGATGATGTTATTTCAATCAGACAGTCAAGATCAGACTCATCTGATGTACCTTGTTTTATCTGTATCAATTTGAAGTAGATGAATATTATTTGGGTATGCTTTTCCAAAATTAGAATTTACCATGTTTGGGCCATGATTTACTAATAATAGCACCCCCTTTGTTTTTTTGAGCCAATTATGGGGTTCAGAACCAACTAAAATTTCCCAACAAAACTCCCGATTTGAGAGACATTCCCTATCCCACTATCACTAGACCAAACCCATGTTCCCTATTATCATGACCTTCCTTCACCAAGATGAGGGAAGGGACATCTGAATTTCCATACCCTATATTCCTCATCTTGAAGGAGACATAATTATACCTGAAACCCACCTTCAATAGGTCCCGGAGTGGTGATTTGAACCAAGGGTATAGAATCACACACAAGATGGATGGAAATACCCTTTTCATTTAGTAGGATCGAGAGATAAGATGCTAAATCCCAACAACACCAGAAATGGAAGTAAATGTAAATCCAAAAGCAAACCATTCCCATATGCATGTCAAATTTTATATGATAAAAAAGAATAATAAATCCCAAAAGGAAAGTACCAAAGAAAGGAAAAGATGCAATAACAATAGTCCCAACCTCTAAACAGGTATGGTCCAACACAATCCCAGAAGTTCTTTTGAAAACCTGAATGTAGTTTTATATACATAGGGTGAGAATACAGGTATAATCATTAGGGAAAACCAAAATCCCTCTTGCAGAAGTGGGGATACATTATAATGCCAGTGAGAAAAGGAGATAAATAGTGCACCAAGCAAGGAACTATCCACCCCAACCTCACCAAGGCACACTCTCCAAGTAATGAAAGTCATGTAATGTAATAGTATTATAACGTCGATATTTGAGTACCCCACACCACATTCCCACTGTTTATTAAAGACATTATACGCATTGGATCTCTCCCTCTATTCTCACTACAGTCCCACTACCACACCCCTCATGCACACACCTGGGCTATAACAATCCACATCCCACCCACAAAGTCCTGGGCTATCACTACCACATGTCTTTCCCGCATACACCTGGGCCACAACAACCAAACATAACCATGCCCTCACACACTTGGGTCCAACAACTACTGCCACACCCGAAGACACCCACGCCTCGTCTCGAAGAGACATGGGAAACCAGCAGCCCACACACACCAGGGCCAACCACCAAGACGTACCGTTCATGAAGAATCTAGGGCTATAATGACCTCAAGCCATCACAGCCTACAAGAAGAGTCTTGGGGTACTCAATAATTAGAGATGGAAATGAGCTAATAACCAGCCACTCATAGGAGTGTTGGGAAAAACACCCTCCCCCAGAAAAATGGGGTGTTCGGCACAAAGTGATCAACTTGGGTGGGGCGTGAATATAAAAAATAAGAACTAAATTATAAATATAGGTAAACAAGCACTCATCCCAACCTATGGGATCCAAAACTAGCCCATCCAGAAACACCCTCATTACTATTCATTCAAAAGAAACAGCACAACCATGTGGCATCTCATTTCCTAAAAATAATTCCCCATTAAACCCATTCTCAATTTCATATTCAAGTGGTTCCATTTAAATTAATTTTTCACTACTGGGAAATTAACAGGCATTCCCACATGCTAAGGAAGGAAATATAGCTAAGCATCAATTTAAGCATTCACACACAGTTCTCTTGTAAAGTCACAAAAAAATGGATCTGTGAGATCCCCCAAAGTACTAGAACCAAAATAAGCCCCAAAATATGGGCACAGGATCCTAAGAAAACAACTAAACCACAATAGGAGATCTCATCCCATACCATGTCACTTCACAAGCATCAACCCTAAACATCCCCAAAACAGAGAAAAGGAGTTTTCAAATATGAATATGTCATTCATTAGTTCTGAATTTTTATTTGGTGAACCGGGGTTATCAAAAAGAGATTTTTATTTATTGAGAATCCATTTAATCAACCAATTTTACGTGATTTACCTGTTTTTATGTTACAACCATTAAATCATATAAATAACCAGAAATTAGATGATCATTAGTGCGCAAGAAAATACCACCAACGGCCATGATTTTCAGTGACATTGGCCCATACAATCTGTAATATATAGAGATAGATAAAAGAGTACAATTGAAACATCAAGAACACCCCTTCATCCCTTAAAAGTCCATTTATTATTTTCATTAAGGTCTGGTTTCATCCATCCCCATAGGAAACATTTCCCTACCCACCCGACATTATGCACAATATAGAGAGACTATGGAAAAAACCCTACTTGGATGATCAACGATTGAAGTTTATCTACACATGCCAAGAACTGTATTGTGTGACTTGATGTGGAGGAACTCTGAGGAATCCAAGAATTAACAGGAAAGGGAATATCACAGGCACACCACTCGCCTTGGGAAAGGGGAATCCAAACACACCAATGGGGAGAATGAACCCATCCAAGAAGAAGAAGAAATGAATTCTAGGTTAATATAAGGAGGCGAGATCTTGGAGGTAATGGATAAGAATTTTGAATGGATTTAAAAGAGTATTATAGTTTCCCCATGTATATGGGTGTTTACACACAATGGGATTAATTTATATTTAATTTATCATTTGGGAGGTGGCCATAATAGTTGTGGGTTAAACGATTTTATTTAAACAGAGGAAACATGTATCACTGACACATAGTATGGGTCTGTGAGGGTCACCCCACTCTTAACGGACTTTAAATATCATTTATGGGCTTTAAAAATGGGTTTGAACCACTTTAAAAGGTTTTAAATACTTGAAAGTGGAGTTATTAGGACTTTAAAAGGTTTAAAATACTTAAGAGTGGCTTTATTGAGAAAACTGGGGAAGAAAGGATGATAAGCCCCCCTATGGAACGGATCGTTGACACACTGCTCGGTGTCCCACCGATCACAGACTCACCGTTCGGTGAGACACCGACTGGTGACTCACTGTTCTGTGACACACCGATCGGTGACACGCTATTCAGTGACACCCCAACGATGACACACCAAACAGTGTCACCGATGGTTGACACCACGATGGAATCCTTCCACCGAGATTCCACCCTTAGGATCCGGACCTGACTGGTCCAGGGCATGCCAAAAAGTGCTAATTTGGGAAAGGGATGGACGATGAGGGTCTGGGACATTACATTAAAAGCCTCTCAAACTATTATCTTCCTCAAGAATCAAATCCAAACCCGAAGAGAAGAGAGGGGTCCGAACAACCACCGCAAAAGATACCTCTCAAGGAAAAACTACTATAAACACCCATACCAAACCTATAGATCACATAGTCCTAACACACGGATCAGGTAGTTCTATCCACCATGTCGAGATACTATCTTCTTTGTGCGGCAATGACTCACCCGCACGAGTTTAGTCGCATCAACCTTAATGCATCTTGATTAGGGATCATGTCCTCCCTTCCCCACAAATGATGTCTTTTCATAAACAATCATTAGTTAAGGAAAAAAAACATCCCATAAACTAATAAGGTCATCAATACATCACATACAAGTACAAAACAATAATGAACAAAAAACAACTCTGGGTTCTGGGAACACATATGTGCCTCCCATTCCCTGGTACTCTCTTCGAGGCCACCATGCATCCACAACACACAAACCAAAGGGAAGGATATTCCACGAAGAATATTCTCCTTTAGATCTTCGATCCTCACAGGTCACTCCACAAACATAGCATCGTCCCCTATATCCATCTATCCCTAGTCAATGACATGGGAGTAAACATGTTGATATTGATAAAGATGGAAGACATGGAAAATGCCGTGGATCCTTTCCAACTAAGGTGGCAATGCCAGTTGATATTCCACCTTTCTGACTCTACCCAACACTTCTAAAGGCCCGATGAACCTATGAGAGTGATTTTTCCACTTGCTGAATAATTGTTTCCCACATCTATAGGGAAATCTTCAATAACACATGGTCTCTAACCTCGAACTCCAAGGGCCTTCTCCTATGATCTACATACGAATTCTGCCAGTCCTAGGATGCCTTCATCCTCTCGCGCACAAGCTGAACCTTCTCTGTTGTGGACTACACTACTTCGGGGAAAAGAACACATGCCGCTCCAACCTTGGTCTAGCACATGGGAAAACGACACGGCCACTCATAGAAGGCTTCAAATGATGCCATTACAATAGTATAGTGATAACTATTATTGTATGAAAACTCTACTAATGGAAAACGGTGTTCCCATGATCCCCATAAGTCCAAAACACATGCACGTAGCATATCCTCCAAGGTCTAGATGGTTTTATCTGTCTGCCCATCAGCCTTGGGGTGGAAATTTGTGCTAAGGCGTTACTGGGTGCCAAAACCATGCTGAAATCCTCTCCAGACTTGTGAGGTAAGCCGTGAATCCCTATCTGAGACTATGGACCTCAAAACTCCATGAAACAACACCACCTCATCGACGTATCTCTGTGTTAAGGCATCCACTTCACTTGACTACATGATTTCTAGGAAGTGAGATGATTTCATCAATCTGTCTACCACTACCCAGATAGCATCACAACCTCCTTGAAACCTAGAAAGTCATGTGATGATATCTATCGAGATGTCATCGAACTTCCACTCAAAGAAATCTAAATGTTGCAACAAACCTCTTGGTATTCAGTATTAAGCCATCACCTGGTGACACACCAGGCACCTTGCCACAAACTCTGCCACTGCCCGTTTCACCAAAGGCCCCCAAAACTGTTATCTCAGGCCTCGGTACATCATGGAATCTCTAGGGTGAACCACTACTAGTGAGTTATGGAACTCATGGAGAACTCCATTGCGCATCATCTCTAGGACAAACAACTTCCTCCAAAAAATAATTTGACTCTAACCATCCTTCGACCACCCTTTTCGACCATTGCCTTGTTTAACCCGATCGTGAAACACTTCACTCTCTATGACTTCCCACTGAGACTCCTCCTCCTGACGCAACAAAGAGGACTACACTTTAACATGAAATAGACAACCTCTACCACCATCCTCCCATTCATCTAGGTGTAGGAAAACCAACTCCTGCAATGCCTTCCAAGCATCCACAAATTCCTGAACAGTTTCCCTCCGTGACTTCCTGCTCATGGAATTAGCCAAAACGTTCTCCTTACCATTAGTGTAAGAGATCTCGATGTTGTAGTCCAGAATAAACTCCACCCTCCTTCTATGTTGCATGTTCATGTCCCACTATGTAATGATACACCTCAAAATCTTGTGATCTTTGACTACCACAAAGTGCTCCCTGATTAGGTAATTCCACCAAAACATCAACGTGAACACTACCGCTGCATGCTCAAGGTTAGGGGTGACGTTGTTACCCTCATGAGGACATAAATACCTAGACCCAAAAGATATCACTCCCCGCTGCAGCATCTGAATACACCCCTAGACAAGTCCAAAAGAATCACAATATACCTCAAACAATAGCCCTTCTACTAGTAACCTCAGCACATGGGAACTTACCAACTTCCCCTTTATATAACTGAAGGTATCCTAACACTACTCACTCCACACAATGGCCAGGTGCTTTCTGGTCAAAGGTGTCATGGGAGATGCAACTCGAGAGAAATCGCGTACAAACCTCTAATAATAGCCTTCCAGACCCAGAAAACTACAGACCCCCATTCCAATATAGAGTACTTCACTAGAAACAATTGCTTCCACCATTGATGGGTTAATTTCTACCCCTTGCGGAGACAACATGTGTCCAAGGAAATGCACTTCTTGTGTCATGAACTTACACTTGGAAAATTTTCCATATAGTTGGTGGTGTTGAAGGAAATCTAAGACCTTCCCGAGGTGATTAGTATGCTCCTCCTATGATCATGAGTAGATAAAAATTTCATCGATGAACACAATGAAAAACTGGTCAAAAAACATAGGGAAAACAAAGTTCATGAGCCCCATGAACACAGTCAGTGTGTTCCTAACACTGAACAACATGACTACAAACTCAATGTTCCCATACCTGAACATTAATGTAGTCTTTGGAATATCACTATCCTTCACCCTTAACTGGTGATACCCAGACTGCAGATCGATCGTAGAGAACCAACCTAATCCCCTCAACTATTCGAAGAGATCATCTAACATAGGGAGAGTGTAACAGTTCGTGACTGTTACCTGATTAATTCTCGAGTAGTCTATGCATATCCTAAGACCACAATCAGTCTTCTTTAGAACAAGATTAGAGCACCCCATGGTGACATGCTAGGTTTGAAAAACCCTTTTTCATCAATTCTTCAATCTGTATCTGCAACTCCCGCAACTAAAAAGGTTCCATATGATAAGGATCCATCCAAATCGGATGAGAACCAGGTTGCAAGTCTATCCCTAAATCAAAATCACATCGAGGGGGTAGAGTCTCCACTTCTTCAGTGAAGATGTCAGTGAACATAATGACGATCCCCGGGACTTCAGACATCTTTGTATCTGCCAACTCCACTAACAGCTCAACTAACAAGGAATGGAGGGGAACCACTTGCTGGCATCCTTCCTGGAAACCCCACTCGCCTGTGAAAGTCACATGATGGCCATCCTCATCAGAGAACATGACTCTTCTTCAGAAACAATTGAAAGAAACGTGTATAAAAAATAGACATTTGATTCCTAGGATGACATCATATGGCTGTATCTAAAACAGTAGAAGATCCCTGATAGACTGATGTGGACCTATCATCAGTCTACACCCTTGGAAAACATAAAACAAGTCAGTCCGACCACTGATTGGCGTACTCAACACCAAGGGCACTGGAAGTCTCTCAACAACTAAACACAGAGAAAATGCTAGACCGGGTGCAACAAAATAGTGCGAAGCTCCTGTATCAAACTAGGCATAGGAATGATTACTAAACAAGCTGATCGTACCATGACCGACTTCCGGACCTGCTGGAACTGCTACCTCTACGGTGTGTAAATTCTCATGCCCAGCTCCTGTGCCCCTTGGCTGACTGCCACCTCCTTGACCACGCCCGGGTCAAGGTCCTTGAAGAGTTCCTTGATGTCGGCCTCCTCTTGTATCATCTTCTCTCGGAGGATCAGGAGCTCGCTTTCCCGGCTGCTACTGCTGCTACTGATAGGGCCTGGATGGAAGTTGCGACCACTGAGGTGGTCGCTGAACCTGCCCACCCTTAGTATATTGCACTAAGTCCGGGCACTGATTTCAAAGGTTCCCACGACTACCATAGATGAACCACCTCGGTCATGGGACCTCAAGGAAAGGGCGAGGTCCAGGAGAACGAAACTGCAACTGTTGGATCCTACTCCCCACTGGTCGAATCCTAGAAGGCCCTAATGTTGGATGCATGCTACTAACTGCCTTCCCCTTTGATGATCCCAAATTTATTCCCCCTCACAGCATACCTCCTAGCGGTTTCATCCTCTCCACCACTTCATCCATCTTTTGGATCTCCATTTATGTCGATAGGGTGAAGGGAGTAACAACATAATCAAGAGAAGGTTAGAGTGCCTCCTATTAATGTCACACCAAAGACTCCTCATCCAAAAACGTTTGGAGAAAAATGAAGGATATCTTTGAACATGATACCCAACTCCATCACTGACATGCTCCCATGTTAGAGGGAGAGCAGCTCTTACCTTTTCTCAGCCTTCATCATCGAAGAGTGGAATTCTTCCCAGAACACCTTCTTGAAGACAGTCCAGGCAACCTCAGCCTCCCTCTTCTCCCCAAGGTAGAGATTCCACCATTGAAGTGTCTCTCCCCGCATCTGGATTACAGCCAGAGGAACCCAGTACTTCATTGGAACCTGAATCAAGATGAATGATATCACCAGATCCTCGATCTAGCTCTCTTATTTTATGTCCAAGACTATGCCCTCGTACTTCCCGAGGGTTTGTCGCAAAAAGTCATGAAGGATCCTTTTCCACTAGACACCCTCCTCCTCTCGACCAGCCCTCTACTGATCAGCCAAAATATCCTCCTGGGCCTCAATCGCCCACAGTACTCATGGTTGTCATCCGGGTTGCATAGTTTCAAGGAAAATAAGTAATGCCTAATCTTGAGTAGTGTATATTATTGATTTTAAATTTTCATATACTTCTTATTCATTTTAAATCCCCAAAATACCAATGAAAAACAAGAGCACAAGTCATTATGATGCTTGTAACTTTCCTAGGGTCTCTACCCTACAATAAATGTAGCCTCACATGGTCTTTTGATGGGCCTAGGTACTTTTCATTGGATCATGGGGGACCTAAAATCCCGTGTTCTAGATAGTCTTCCTTGGCCTATTTCTTGTACCATGATTTCCTAACATTGTTTCCCTACCATCCCATTCAATACTCACTATTCCAAAATCCAAAATCTAACCTATCTATTGACCTACCTATGATACCATTCTGTCATGGCATTCCTTCACCAAGATGAGGGAAGGGACAACTGAATTGCTAGACCCTTCCTTCCTCAAGTTGTAGGAGAGATAATGACCCCCGAAACCCACCCTCAATAGGTTCCGGAGAGGTGAATATCATAAAGGGTATAGAATCACACACAAGATGGAAGGAATTACCCTTTTCATTTTGTAAGATCGAGAGATAAGATGGTAAATTTAACACCCCAAGCTTCCACAGTACGCTTCTCTTTGAATAATATAGTAGTGTGTGTTGTACGAAACTTCGAGTTCTAACACAACACAACCAATCAAACTTACCGTTGTGAATAATATTACCCACTTTATAAAATTTTATAAATTTTATATTTCAAAATGGACTTCATTTTTGGATTTGGAATATCTAAATTAGTATTGGGTGAATTTTTTGTAATTTTCTGAAAACATTCAATTTTTGATGAATTGTGAAAACCATTGAGTTAAACTTTAAAACCGAATTTTTATTTAAATAATTATTAATTTTATTTAAATTTATTTTAGGTAGAAATAGATATATAATACCTATATATTTTCAATTTAATTCATTGGAGTAAATTTATAATAATTTTAGGTATATTTAAATTTTATTTAACTTTTCACCTTATTTTACCCACCTCCTTGAAGAATTTGAAAATTCACAGAGAACATAATTTTACCTGATCTGTGAGTGTAATTTAAAAAATTCAAGTGAAATGGTTGATATCAAAAAGAAAAATTTTGTTCAATAAGACAAAAATAATTTTTGGCGAATAGTTACTTTTTACTTTTATTTACTACGGTTAAAAGTAAATAGGGGTTTTAAGGGTAAAAATGATATTATTATTACCCTAACACATGTCCTAATTATATTGTATAAGTATAATTTGACCTAATACAACCATATGATTAATGTATGAACCACTATGATCCAAATGGATTAGATTAGGACAGCTATTTTTATTTTATTTAAAGAAGAGTTAAAAGAGTTGAAATAAAAGTTTAATAACTAAAACGTTTTTAATATAGGGTTATACATAAGATAAATTCCACTATAAATATTAATTAGTAAGATAAAACTATTAACTACATAATTGAATTTTATTTATATTTTTTAGATATTATATAATTTATTTTATTTGTGACACAATGTCGTTGCATAAATTACCTAATTAATAAAATATTAAATTAGTTGACATTATAAATATCCAAATAATTGATATTTGAGACTTTTTATGAATTAAACTAATTTTATAGGTTAATATGACATATTAGGGTTTTTTAAATGAATTTCTCTAAGTAATAATGCTGTTACAAATTTAGAAAAAACAATATACCAAATAGTGTCAAAATTTACCTAAATGAGTTTTTAAAACAAAGATTATATTATTAATTTATATTATATTCCTAAAAATATAAGAATCAGCCAAAGTACTTATATAATGATAGGAGTATCATTAATGTACCACTTGGTATTCGGTTGTAAGTATATAGTATATTTATTAAACATATAATATTAAAATACATACAGACATGGTAAATGTCAAACTATTTAACAACGAGTTAAATCTAAAAGATAAAGTTAATATACTGACCCAAACCTGTCTAAAACCTATTGTTTGAGTGGTTTTCGACCCATACCCACATTAGACATTAAATAATACATTATGGAGACATTAGAAACCGATAATTATTTTTTTATAAAATAACATTTCTATCTTTTCCTAAGGTGCCCCTCTCCCCTCTTATAAAAGGGTACTCCCCCTTCCCCAAAATTCACACCTTCAAAGCCATTTGGATCGTCCAAACTCTGCAGAAATACCCTATAAAATATCCTCCCTTAATCATACATTCCATCCTTTATTCAGAAATACAATCTATAGATCCCTTTTGATCAAATCGAAAGGAAGAACCCAAAGAAGAGGTAAATATTTCATCACCTTTTTCAAGTTCCTTTCTTCTTCCACTTCTTTTTTATTTGATGTTTCTATTATAAAATAATAACTCCAGTATCTTATATATACTATGATGTTATTATAAATATTATACAACCAAATTCATTATTATATCCATCCTTAAATGACATGTCACCATACGTACGTACGTTCGACTTACCGTCTCCATGTCGTGGAGTAATTGTTATTCAATACATTATTATTTTGATGGGTATAATAATGATGTGTAATTGATGTAAATAATAAATATAACATGATAATGATTCTTCATATATGATATATCATCCAATTTTATATTATTTTAATATCAAAATAATGATATTGTTGCTCATGTTTACGTACAGATTACCGTCTCGACGAACGCGATGAGATTCAGTATCCATCGTATCCATTCAAGACTAATTTTCATTAGATGATTAAAAAAAATATTTAAAAACTTGATATCATTCTGGATATTAATAAGATACTTCTCATACATAAAAAATATGACACACATAACAAATAAGATAAAGGAAAATGAATCTATTAACAACCGAAACAACGATAATACTAAGATATTATTAACAAAGAAATGTTAAAAGATCATGTATGATATAATATAATGTATATGATTATTTTATAATTTAATAAAAATTATTTCACCATTATAAATGAGTTTATCCTACCCTCTACCAAGGAAATGTAAAATGTAATGGTTAATTCTACAATCTCTTCATTATCCAAGGATGTTTATACATAATTAACAACTGAGACCTCTTTATCACCCACATACATTTTCATAAAAATGTATTTAATAACATTCTTAATATTTTATTGACTATGGGTTAAAGTGATTTATAAACTTTTTTTACTTTTATATGATTTTTATAAAGTAGTCTTTCCATCGTTTTCCAATCAAGGTTTTTTTTAAATTTTTGACAAATTTAATGTAAGAATGTTTTTTTAACTTAAACGGTAGGTGCGGCTATTTTCCACCATTATAAAATCATATAAGATTCCCTTAAAAGACTATAAGAATATTTAAAAAATAAATGTTTTCTTTTATAATTGTATGAATTTTAAATGATTTCAAAATAGAAAGAGATATTTTTCTTAAAAAGGTTTTGATTTCATCTATGTCAACATCCATTTATATATTTTTATAGTATATGAAGATGATTTATTACGATACAAAACATCCATATTTTATTGAAGGGTTTATGATATGTTTGACTGTGGATGTGTTATTTCATACCATTCATGGTTTATGGGTAAATTATTGACATTTTGTATGTCAGTTTTAATACGAATGTTTATGTTATGTTTAAACCTTTTCATATGGGGAATGAATTAGACATAATAAGTGACGGGTGGAGCCCACATTAGCTCCTTGATGCATCAGTAGGTCTCATGAGACAAACTAGTGTTTTGGGATAAGGCCTTAACAAAATCATATTTGTAGTCTTGGCAAAGGCCTTGAATATGTGGTTATGAATGACTGGTGTTATGCATTCCATCATTATGAAAGTGGCTATTGATATTGAATGTGATTATTCTACTAGTAAAATATCCATGTGAGTAAGTAAATTGAATTATTTTGATTTATATTTTCAATATAATGATGAAGTTTATGTTCTAAAGGATTTAGTTTTAGTTTTATACATTTCCTTAATTGTTTATGCTTATTTATGAAAGTTTATGCGATATTGTTATCCTTACAGAACATCTATGCTCACCCATTTCAATGTTTTATTTTTCCTAGGATGCGAAGATGTATATTTGGGATGACTTGTAGGGATAGTCTATGGGATCTCAGTGTTGTCAATGGAAACAATGTTTTTGTATTTTTCTATTTTATGATCTAATTTAAACCTTATTTGTAGAGACTCATAGCTTGACGTACGTGGACATTACATTACTTTTGCGGAATACATAGTACATAACAAAAACACACACACACAAGGACCGTAATAGTTTAGTGTCTTTGGAAACTCGGAATATAATCTTCTAATCATGGAGAAAGATCTTCAACATCTCCGATAAAGATCTTCCTTTTTTTAACCTAAATCCTTTATTTATATCCTGGGGAAAAGAAAACATAAAAGGGTGAGCTCAAATGCTCAGTAAGGGTAAACAAAAGAAATATCAATCACATCATATTCATAAGAACATAACATTTTGGAAATCTTATCCTGCAAAAGAGATTATAATATCATAACATGGGATAAATCATAGTATTTAAATGTAATCCCAATTATCATAACTTAAAACATGAAACATTGTGGAATACACACATAATCATAGAAAATCATTTCCTATTAGTCAAGACTCATTGCCAAGACTATCTTAGTGGACAAAGACCATTACTGAACCGAGTTCACTCTTCATTTCAGTCCTGTTTCACTGAACCAGTTTAACCTTCGTTCTAGCCATGTCTATATCATGAGATATAAAATCTTTACCCAATTAATTGGAGGGAGATATAGGTCCCACCCATCTCATAATGATAGTATTCTTATGTGTACCACAAAATCATAAACCATACATCATAGCATAACCCATGTAATAAAAATGGGATTCGTAAACATCGTGACATCATAAAACAATAAGATAAAGGAATTCATAAAAATAATTCCATCACAACATAATCAAATCAATGTAATAATAGGGATATAAACAGAACCCTTTATTATCTTATATGGAAAATAATTTTGATAAAACACTTAAACTCCATTCTTGGGGAAAATATCCTTTCTACTTAAAAAAACATTTTTCCTTTCTTAACATGTCATACAAATTTAAACTAAAATAAGATGATTAAAAATAAACTTGAAAACATATAAATGAAGGTTATTGTAAATGAGGTTTTAAAAATCCATTCATGCCATATAAGTTAAAAAAACATTCTTCTCGTACTTTTGTCGGAAAAGTCAAAAACTACCTCGTACGAAAAATGACTAAAGATTCCTTTCATATCTTTTACTAAAAACTCACTGAAGGGTAAAATTGGATTTGAACAATTTTATGTGGATGTAAATAATATTACATATTGATAAAATATGGATGTGGATGATAAAATACACCCCAATAAATACCAAAGTATAAACAATATCGGATAAAAATGAGATTGTGATATTTTCTCTTACCTCATGTCTGATTCGCTTCATAAGTGTCTAAACCTCTTGTATAATTATATAAATAAGTTCATTGACTTATTCCAGAATTATACTCATTGTTATGATATCATATATGGTTCACTTATGACTTTATATAACCCGTTCTTTTGTAAATTCCTTGTTAAAGAGCATTTTGGGTAAAATTGTTTCATTTGTCGTCCGTGTTTTGACTTGTAATTATTCATATGATTACTTAGATCATGATTACTTAATTCCAGAATAAAAAACATGATTTATATATAATATATATTCATAATATACATATATATAATAGATCAATAAATGGAAAGAAATACACCGTTCAGGGAGATGGTAGGCTGTACGTACGCATGAACGATGTTTTTGTTTCCTTATTGAGTTGAGTGGAATTAAGTAGATGACATACATATATATTAACATAAATCCAATATCATTATTATTTCATATATTTCATTATTTCTTATTATATATACTTTATAATCATTAATGAATGGTTAACGTGGAGAATGAATCTCATCGCGTCGTGGAGACGGTAGTCTATACGTACGCACGAGCGATGATATCTTTCTCATGATCGTGGAAATGTATTGGAGTGTATTTATACTATTTAAGAATCAATATCACTTTAATATAATAATATATAGTTATTATGTAAACCATTATACCCATCCATGTATGGTGGTGGTGGAAAATAGATTACACCATGGCATGGAGACGGTATTCCGTACGTACGCACGCGCGATGATTTAGTTTTTCGTAGGATGGATAGATGGTGAAATAGGGTTGATTCATACTTATAATAAAATATCATTATATGATTGATACTGATGTTATTACTTCATAATGAAACAAACTATGAAGAAGATGTGGAAGAAGAAATAAAGTTGAATGAATCGGTAACAGACATTACCTCTTCTTTGAAGCGCCTCTTTGAGTCCTCCTCTTAGGGAACTAAAATTGGTATTTGAAGAAGACCAAGACCTATAAGATGTTTCTAGGGAAGTTAAGAAGAGAATTTTTCAGGGTTTTTCCGAGCTTAAAGGCTCAAAGTGGTGTGAGGAAGATAGGGAGGAGGTGCCTTTTTATAAGGGAGGAGAGGGGCTCCTTTGGAAAAACTAAAAATATTATTTTATTATAAAGCCATATTCGCTTTTAAATAGCTCCAAATTGATTTATTTTGAAGCTAAGGTGGAGATGGGTAGAAATCCTCTCATCCAATAGAATTTGGACAAGTTTATATTACTATTTTAACCTTATCATTTATATTTAACTTTCAGTTAGATAATTTTACTTTTACCGCGTCTTTTTGTGTTCTTACATTATAAGGTTAATAAACTTACTATAAAAATCCAAACTAACCCCAAGTTGTTTATTATTAATATATATAACCTTATATAAGTCATTTGGACGAACATTATATTTTTAGGAATAAAATAAAAATTAATAATATAATATTTGTTTTAAAAACTATTTTATGTCAATTTTGACACTATTTGGTAATTGATTTTTGTGAAAATCATAACAGAATAAATATTTCGAAAAAAATTAATTAAATCAATACTAACATGTCATACTAACCTAGAAAAATATTTTAATTCATTAAAAGCCTCAAATTAAATTTATTTGGGTATTTATAACATCAATTATGTGAATATTTCATTAATAAGATAATTATTGCATCATCTTTCTGTCATAAATAAATTAACTTATTTAATGTCTAAAAATTATAAATAAAATACCATTATGTAGGAAATATTTTTATCTTTCTAATTAATATTTATAGTCTAATTTATATTATGTATAACCCTATATTAAAAATGATTTTCTTATAAGACATTGATTTTAACTATTTTAACCCTTCTTTAAATAAATTAATAATAAATGTCCTAATCTAATCCAAGTGGACCTGAATGGTCATATTTTATTCCTAAGGTTATTTTTGGTCAAATTACACTTATCCAATAGAATTAGGACATGTGTTCGGGTATTAATAATATCATTTTTACGCTTAATTACCCTATTTACTATTAACCGTGGTAAAAAAAGTAAAAAGATACTATTCACCAAAAAATATTTTCATCTCATTGAACCATATTTTAGTAATTTATATTAACCGTGTCTCTTGGATTTTTTAAATTCCGCTCACAGAAGCGGTAAAATTATGTTTTATGAAAAATTCAGTTTTTTAACTACCACATTGTGGTTTCACTATTCATCAAAAAATGAATGTTTCTAGAAAAATAACAAAAATTAGGCCTAGCTATATTTGATATTATGAATTAAAAAATGATGTCTATTTTACCAAATTCAAAACATATCAGTTGCGTTAATTAATTTAAAAATTAATTTCCATCGTCAAAACAAATCGCGTGTTTTTAAGAAATAATAACTATCAAAAGATTGATACTTGTTTATATCCAATTTCAAAGTGAAATTATTTCCAATGACCAACATTGGATTAAATGGTAAAAATATATTCTAATTACACTTTAAAACCAATTAAAAAGATAATCTAACCATTTAAATTATTTCGATGAAAAAAATTGTTTTTAATTAAAATATAGCGTGTTTTTACTATTCATTAAAATTTGAAAGTTATCAGAATAATATGAAAAATTTATCCAAAGTAAATTTTTACAACCTGATTCCAAATAAGAATTTTATTTTGTCAAATTGATCTTATATACATGTCAAAAACAAGATTTAAGGTGTGTGCTCCATCAAAATGCGGCAAAACTACATTTTTTGAAAAATACTTATTTTACTCGAAAATTGATTTTGTTCTCATACCATGTTCTAGAAAATGTGTAAGATGAATAATAATGTTATAAAATTAAAAATTTAGATGATACTATTTATAACGGCTAGCTCATAATAATATTATAACCATATATCGTTGTTTAGTGAAACCTGGTCTTCCGTACAACACACGCTATCGACGAAAGTCGTGATTGCATGTAATGCAATCCAAGTCAGGGTTGCATGTTGTGAAAGACTCCATTTTTGTTTCGTTATAAATGAATCCAACCATTTTTAAATTATACATTGAATATATATATATATACACTCAATGTTGCGTAGAATAACTACTATGAAAATTGTGTGTAACATGATCCAAGAATAGTGTTGTGTATACTGCAAGCTCATACGGTGTTGCATGTAGCGCAAGGTAATATTGTTATAGCATACAACACAAGACATCAATGATATTAAAGGAATATTTTTCATAAAATCTTGGGGTGTTACATTCTACCCCCCTTAAAATGAATTTCTCCCTTGAAATTCATCGGTGTTATAAATGGTTTACTACTCCAAAGTTTGTTCAATAGAAACCCACATCGTAAAAAGGAATACCAAAACTTGGCTTTAAAAACTAAAGTATGAAATGTAACGGTTACCTAAATTAACTCAACACTGGGTTTCCACGTAGGAGAACATAGGTGAAAATATGGATATGGTAGAAAAATCTAACCATCATGTTCTGATGGAGAGTGGTAGAGAACATGGCTATGAAAAAGCCATCAATCACAAGGCCATGTATTTGTGATGATCTAAGGTACCATATGATTCATAGGATATAAGGGCACTAGGACAAAATTTTTGGTTTTCAATATCATTTCCCTAAAGTTGATGAAATTCAAAATAGAAGAAATACTTTCGTGATTTTGGTATAGTCTCACTGTTGTTCATTCTTTGGACAATTTCCACTTCATCTCTTAAAGAAATGAAGTGGAATTTGTCATTCATGAAGTGTTAGCGGATCATGTGATAGAATGATGGGTCATTCCATCTGTATCAAATAAAAGGTTCTAAAAGTTATCAAAAATACATAAGTCCATCTATAGTGAGATTAATCATATATAGTTCCTAAAATGGACTCATACTTCATATATCATACTGCTTAATATAATAAAACTAGTTTCTACTAAACAGGGACTTCCTGAAGGTCAGTGGTAGGCGATAAAGGCCAGTCGAACTTCGGTTGTGGGTTCGATTCCCATAGCCTTGTCCGACGCGATGGGATGTCGCCCATCTTGCAGGTTTTCCTTTTTCTAAAACTGCAATACTATAACATCCCATCAATAATATCGAAAACAATTCTATCCGTAAACAGTACTATCTTATTTCCAACATAATCCATTCCAATCTTTAGGCTTATCTAAATACTTCGGTCCAAGCTCAAGTATAAAGAAAACGATTACTTGAAATGTCATCAACCAAGCATGTGAATACCATTATTTATCCACCATATATCTTGTTGGTCACATTCCAATCATGTGAATGCCTTAATCATGTATTCTCTTGAAAAATGAATACCCATTAAACCTTAGTGAAAACATGAATGCTCTCAAAAGTTAACTCTTTCCACATACCAAAATCCAAAAATTCTATATACTCAAACCATGATATAACCTTCTCTTTATATCAGTCATGAGCTCATGAATACTATCAAACATTTAATTTTCTCCTTATCCCTTCATTATGCGCATATCATCTACTTTCCAAAAATATCTGAATAACCTTTCATAGTTATTGGTACCATTAATCATACACTTTCAAAACATAAGTAAAGACAAAAGTGTAACAATCCTTAGATGTCTCTTTATTCCATAGTACCATGAGATTACTTATATAACATTACACTTGATAAACATGTAATCATTCCACTACCTTCTTAAACCATTGACCGAGCATCAACAATTCTTTCATCTCAAAAATAATTTGTAGTCTCTTTATCATCAAAAACATAAATACTACCCATATGACCGTACTGATTCTCTTCATGAGACATTCCCTTAGGGCATTGGTTTTCATAATTCCCGTACATTCCACATTTAAAACATTTAACCATTATTGATGTCGTAGCAATACCATTATCTTCATCCATGGTGTTAACTGAACCTTTTCCTCTCCACTTACTGGCTTTGTGTACTTCTTTTCCACACCCAAAGAATCTTCCAGTTCCCTTGAAACAATCTCCCCAATACCTCTTCCCACATGATTTACATGAGTGAAATTGAACTTTCTTTCCTCTGTGATCATCATGAAACTCCATCTTTCTCTTATTATCTGAGTCAGGAAACTTACCAAAGTTGAGATTATTGATCATATTATGAGATTTCTGATTAGGTATAATAACGATGTTTGGACTTCCAAATCCTGTTTCATTTGGTTTCTCATGAATAATATTATTCCATTGTCCGTCATATCCTCCATTATCCTGAATCTTCCTGTTTCCAGCAATTTTCTAAAACCCAAAAAGAATAGTGTGAGAGGAAAAAATCATTCTAGGGAAAACAACATAGTAAAGGGGGGGGGGTACCCTCAATATCTAACATCTTAGGTTAAATTCTATGATCGTTACCATGGTTCTAGGACTATATCCTATATGTATACTTATCCTTAGGGACATCCCTATACATACCATAGAAATATCTCTAGGGATATCACTAACGTTTTCGCATCCTAGATTCCAATGGATGACTAAACCTTTCCTCTGATACCAACTGTAGAGACCCATAGCATGATGTACATGGACATTACATTACATTGGAGGAATACATAGTACATAACAAAAACACACACAAACAAGGACCGTAATAGTTTATTGTCTTTGGAAACTCAGAATATAATCTTCTAATCGTGGCGAAAGATCTTCAACATCTCCCATAAAGATCTTACTTTTTTTTACCTAAAACCTTTCTTTATATCCTGGGGAAAAGAAAACATAAAAGGTTGAGCTCAAATTCTCAGTAAGGGTAAACAAAAAAATATCAATCACATCATATTCATAAGAACAAAACATTTTGGAAATCTTAACCTGCAAAAGAGATCATAATATCATAACATGGGATAAATCATAGTAGTGAAATGCAATCCCAATAATCATAACTTAAAACATGAAACTTTCTGGAATACACACATAATCATAGAGAATCATTTCTTATTAGTCAAGACTCATTGACAAGACTATCTTAGTGGACAAAGTCCATTTCTAAACCGAGTTCACTCCTCGTTTCAGTCCTGTTTCACTGAACCGGTTTAACCTACCGTTATAGCCATGTCTATCTCATGAGATATAAAATCATTACCCAATTCATTGGAGGGAGATATAGGTCCCACCCATCTCATAATTATACTATTCTTATGTGTTCCACAAAATCATAAACCATACATCATATCATAACCCATGTAATAAAAATAGGATTCTTAAACATCATGACATCCTAAAATAATAAGATAAATGAATTCATAAAAATAATTCCATCACAACATAATCAAATCAATTTAATAATAGGGATATAAACAGAACCCTTTATTTTCTTAGTTGGAAAATAAATTTGATAAAACACTTGAACTCTATTCTTGAAGAAAATATCCTTTCTACTTAAAAAAACATTTATCCTTTCTTAACATGTCATTCTATTTTAAACTAAAAGAAGTTGATTAAAAATAAACTTGAAAACCTGTAAAGGTAGCTTCTTGGAAATAATGTTTTCAAAATCCATTCACGCCGTATATGTCAAAAAAACATTCTTCTCGTACTTTTGTCGGAAACGTCAGAAAGTACCTCGTACGAAAAACGACAAAAGATTCCTTTCACATCTTTTACTAAAAACACACCGAAGGGTAAAATTGGATTTAAATAATTGTATGTGGATGGAAATAATATTACATATTGAGAAAACATGGATGTGGATGTTAAAATACACCCCAGTAAATACCAAAGTATAAACAATCTCGGATAAAAATGAGATTTTGATATTTTCCCATACCTTATGTCTGATTTGCTTCGTAAGTGTCCGAACCTCCTGTATAATGATTTAAATAATGTCATTTAATTATTCCAGAATCATAATCATTGTTATGATATCATATATGGTTCACTTATGACTTTATATTACCCGTTTATTTGTAAATTCCATGTTAAAAAGCGTTTTGGGTTAAATCGTTTCATTTGTCATCCGTGTTTTGACTTGTAATTATTCATATGATTACTTAGATCATGATTACTTAATTCCTGAATATAAAACATTATTTATATATATTATATATTCAGAATATACATATATATAATATATCAGTAAATGGAAAGAAATACACCGTTCATGGAGACGGTAGGTCGTACGTATGCATGAACGCTGTTTTCATTTCCTTATTGAATGGAATTAAGTAGATGACATACATATATATACACATAAATACATTATCATTATTATGTCATATATTTCATTATTACTTATTATATATACTTTATAATCATTCATTAATGGTTAACGTGGAGAATGAATCTCATCGCGTCGTGGAGACGGTAGTCTGTACGTACGCACGAGCGATGATATTGTTCTCCTGATCGTGGAATTGTATTGGAGTGTATGTATACTATTTAAGAATAAATATCACTTTACAATAATCATATATAGTTATTATGTACACCATTATACCCATCCATGTAAGGTGGTGGTGGAAAATAGATTACACCACGGTGTGGAGACGGTATTCTGTACGTACGCACGCGCGGTGATTTTGTTTTCCGTAGGATGGACAGATGGTGAAATAGGGTTGTTTCATAATTATAATAACATATCAGTATATGAGTGATACTTATTTTATTACTTCATAATGAAACAACCTAAGAAGAAGATGTGTAAGAAGAAATAAATTTGAAAGAATCGGTAACGGACATTACCTCTTCTTTGAAGCGCCTCTTTGAGTCCTCCTCTTAGGGAACTAAAATTGGTCTTTGAAGAAGACCAGGACCTCTAGGGTGTTTCTAGGGAAGTGAATAAGATAATTTGGCAGGGTTTGGCCGAGCTTGAAGGCTCAAAGTGGTGTGAGGAAGAGAGGGAGGAGGTGCCCTTTTATAAGGGAGGAGAGGGGCTCCTTTGGAAAAACAAAAAATATTATTTTATTATAAAGCCATATTCGGTTTTAAATAGCTCCAAATTGATTTATTTTGAATCTAAGGTGGAGAAGGGTCGAAATCCTCTCATCCAATATAATTTTGAGAAGTTTAGTTTACTATTTTAATGTAATCCTTTTGATTTAACTTTAAGTTAGATAATTTTACTTTTACCGTGTCTTTTTGTGTTCTTACATTATAAGGTTAATAAACTTACAATAAAAATCCAAAGAACCCCAAGTTGTATATTATTAATATATATAACATTATCTAATTCATTCGGCCAAACCTTTGATTTTTAGGAATAAAATAACAATTAATAATATAATATTTGTTTTAAAAACTATTTTATGTGAATTTTGACACTATTTGGTAATTGATTTTTCTGAAAATCATAACAGAATGATTAGTTCTAAAAACGTTAATTAAATCAATACTAACATGTCATATTAACCTAGAAAATTATTTTAATTCATTAAAAGCCTCAAATTAAATTTATTTGGGTATTTATAACATCAATTATGTCAATATTTCATTAATAAGATAATTATTGTATCATCATTGTGTCATAAATAAATTAAATTATATAATGTCTAAAAATTATAAATAAAATACTATTATGTAGGAAATATTTTTATCTTTCTAATGAATATTTATAGTCTAATTTATCTTATGTATAACCCTATATTAAAAATTATTTACTTATAAAACATTGATTTTAACTATTTTAACCCTTCTTTAAACAAATTAATAATAAATGTCCTAAACTAATCCAAGTGGACCTGAATGGTCATATTTTATTTCTAAGGTTATTTTTGGTCGAATTACACTTATCCAATAGAATTAGGACATGTGTTAGGGTAATAATAATATCATTTTTACACTTAATTACCCTATTTACTTTTAACGGTGGTAAAAAAAGTAAAAAGTTACTATTCACCCAAAATTATTTTAATCTCATTGAACCACATTTTCGTCCTTGATATAAACCGTGTCTCTCTGATTTTCTAAATTCCACTCACAGAAGCGGTAAAATTATGTTTTATGAAAAATTCAGTTTTTTAACTACCGCTTAGTGGTTTCACTATTCATCAAAAAATGAAAGTTTCCAGAAAAATACCAAAAATTAGGCCTAATCTATATTTGATATTATAAATTCAAAAATGATTTCTATTTTACCAAATTCAAAAAATATCAGCTGTGTTAATTAATTTAAAAATTAATTTCCATCGTCAAAACAAATCACATGTTTTTAAGAAACAATAACTATCAAAAGATTGATACTTGTTTATATCCAATTTCAAAGTGAAATTAATTCCAATGACCAACATTGGATTAAATGGTAAAAATATATTCTAATTACACTTTAAAACCAATTAAAAAGATAATCTAACCATATAAATTATTTCGATGAAAAAAGTTGTTTTTAATTAAAATATAGTGTGTTTTTACTATTCATTAAAATATGAAAGTTATCAGAATAATATGAAAAATTTATCCAAAGTAAATTTTTACACCCTGATTCCAAATAAGAATTGTATCTTGTCAAATTTTACTTATAGACATGTCAAATATAATATTTAAGGTGGGTGCGATATCAAAAGGCGGAAAAACTACATTTTTTGAAAAATAATTATTTTACTCAAAAATTTGATTTTGTTCTCAGACCATGTTCTAGAAAATGTGTAAGATGAATAATAATGTTATAAAATTCAAAATGTAGTTGATAATATTCATAAAGGCTAGTTCATAATAATATTATAACCATATATCATTGTTTAGTGAAACCTGGTATTGCGTACAACACATGCTATCGAGGAAAGTCGTGATTGTGTGTAATGCAATCCAATTTAGGGTTGCGTGTTGTGCAAGAATCCTTTTTTGTTTCATTATAACAGAATCCAACCATTTTTCATTTATACATTGAATATATATATATATATATACACTCAATGTTGCGTAGAATAACTACTATGAAAATTGTGTGTAACATGATCCAAGTATAGTGTTGTGTATACTGCAAGCTCATACGGTGTTGCGTGTAGCGCAAGGTAATATTATTGTAGCATACAACACAAGACATCAATGATATTAAAAGAATATTTTTTTCATAAAATCTCGGGGTGTTACATTATTAATGTATCTAGTACTTCCAAGGCTACTAAACTAATTGGACATTCAAGACATGATCTTTTGTGATCATGCCAATTTTATGTAATAATGCACCAACTCTGGGTAACTAGGGTTAGGGTATTATAGTTACTATTAGAGGAAGTTTAGTAGAATAATTGGAAACTAGATTTAGATAAACTCTGATTAGAGCAGATTTCCCTAAGATATAATTTGATGATTAGTATATAATAACTTCCTAGAATTTTGGTATTGTAGAGATTTTGTAAGTTTTCCATGAAATAAATCCCTATCTGGATATGAGAAGGTAGAGCCAGCTCTAGCACAAATGTACCTAGGGTTAAAATCTGAAAACACCAATTTGAGCTAGACTCAAATGGGAACTGGGGCATGACAATGGGACTTGCTGCACTCTGGATTACCACACTCCCGTGGGATATGCTTAGGATAATTCTCATTTTCTTTACAAATAATTATTAAGGGTTTATGAGTATATACTTCCTCAATGAAAACATTTTTATGATTATGGATTATATCCATAAACTGTTCAGTTTATGTTAAGTGTTTAAAATTATAGAATTATATATTTTGATTCATAAGATAATGTAGTTTATGAAATTGTTTAGAAATATCACCTAGTGAAATTAATGGAAACAATATCAATTCATGCACTCCATATAGGAATTTCCCTCCTACTAAAGATAATTATAGTAGAGCTGGTGATGAAACTAGTGCTGATCAGCTAATCACCATATTGGGACAACTCACTCAGGTTATGAATAATAACCTTACCCGTACAGAGCTCCCTGATCGACAATGTGGAGGATCAATGATAGACTGCTTCATGAGGCAACAACCACCAACATTCAATGGGAGTACAAATCCATTAATAGCTGAGCAATGGATAATTTCTTTAGAGAAAATATTCCACACCGTGGGGAGTAGCGAAAGGGAAAAAGTTGTCATGGAAGTTTACCGCCTCATTGGAGATGCTGATCAATAGTGGTCATTGACTCAAAACCCAAAGGAAGATGATGAAGTATAAAATATTGAATGGAGGTAGTTTAAAGAGATTTTCTTAGAAAAATACTTTCCTCGTTACGATCATGAAGATATGGAAAGTTAATTTCTGAGTCTGAGGCAAAAGGAGGATGAGAATGTCACAAAGTATGAAGATAACTTTATAAAGTTAGCGAGGCATGCTAAAGATTATATATATATATATATATCCCATGAAGTAATATTGATCTTTTCCATGATGTTTTAACACCATTTCTCCAACGAGCATTAGTCTCATAATCCTTCTCATCATATGAATATATTGCCTCATATGCTATCAAGACAAAAAAAAATTTTTTACGTCTTACAACATTAAAAAAAAGAAAGGGAATTAGATATCTAATGAACACATTGGAAATGGAAATAAGGGGAAGAAGGGAAATGATGAATATCCATCCTGTGGAAAATGGGGGAAGAAACACCCTGTAACATTCCTAATGGAAATGGGAGTCTGTTACAAGTATGGTGAAAAACGCCACCAAGCTCGTGATTGTAAGGGGAAGAAAGTGGTAGTTGATGTTGAATTCTAAAATTGGGGAGAGAGGGGGCATTATAAAAATGAATGTCCAAATCATCAGGGAAACTTACCTCATAAAAGGCCAAGGGATCAAGGCCAAGATTATGCTATCACTACTGCTATGTTTGAATATCCAAAAGACATAGTGGCATGTAATTTAATGGTTTCCTCAATTTTAAAAAATTATTTATTTGATTATCGATGATTGAATTGTTTCATATCATTCTAGTTTTATATGAAAATTAGATATTTCCAATTTTAATTAACAAGGGAGTTGGCTGTCAAAACTCCAAAGGGAAGTATCATTGTAGAAATGTTTTGTGAATTAGTCCCCATTAGGGAATATAAATGTTCTTTATATACTGATCTCATCATCAAAACCATTATTGAATTTTATATAATCCTTTGTATGGATTGTATTTTGAACCATGAAGCAAAAATTTATTATATGAAGAAATAGGTTACTATTTTTTGTGATGATGATAAAGAACACCTTATCATTAGAGCAGAATCGTCACCACCTAATTCTAATCTAGATCAACCCCCAGTAGCTCAAATAAATTCAATTATTGTGGAGGAAGAGAATGAAATAACTGTGGGTGAGGAAAGGAATGTTAAAATAGAGGATGTACCTATTGTGAAAGAATATGTTGATGTGTTTCTAGAGGATTTACTTGGACTTCTTCTTGAATGAGAAATTGAGTTTTCCATTGACTTAATTCTTGGTTCAAGGCCCATATCGAAGAACCCTTATAGAATGACCATTGTTGAATTAGTGGAAATGAAAAACAACAAGAGGAATTGAGTAATAAGGTATTTATTCACCCTAGTGTTTCTCAAAGGGGAGCCCCTATCATTTTTGTTAAGAAGAAAGATGGATCGATGATTTTGTGGATTGATTACAGAGAGATCAATGCTATAAGAATAGATAACAAGTATCCCCTACCTTTCATTGATGATTTATTCGACCAACATCATAGAGCTCAATACTGTTCAAATATTGACCTTCTATATAGATATCATCAGTTGTGTGTGAAGAAGGAAGACATTCCGAAAAAATCATTTCGAACTAGGTACGGGCATTACGAGTTTATAGTATTTCCTTTTGGATTGACTAATGTGCACTATGTTTTGATGGATATAATGAACAGAGTTTTCAAGGAATATCTTGATGACTTTGTAGTGGAATTTATTGATGATATCTTTCTACACTCCAAAATCAATGAAGATGATGAAAATTACATCCGTATTATCCTGAAGACTCTTAGAAGACATGAATTATATGGGAAGTTTTGCAAATGTGAATTCTGGATTCAGGAGATTTCTTTTCTTGGCCATATTGACTCTAACGATGGAATCTGTGTAGATCCTTCAAAGACCAAGGAAATATAAGAATGGCCAGCACCGAAAAGTATAATTGAGGTATGCAGTTTTACTGGTTTAGCAGGTTATTATCGGTGTTTCATCTAGAATTCTTCCCGATTGGCTAATCCATTAACCAAGATCACACGTAACGGGGTTAAATTTTTTTGGAAAAAATAATGTCAAGAATGTTTTGAAGAACTGAAGAAAAGATTAGTCAATAATTCAATATTGACTCCACCATCAGGGAATGATGGGTGTGTTATTTATAGTGGTTCTTCCAAGAAAGGACATGGTTGTGTCCTTATACAAAATGATAGGGTTATTGAGGATGCATCACGATAGCTAAAAATTTATGAGAAAAACATTCATACACATGATCTTTAATTAGTAGCTATAATTTTTTCTTTGAAGATTTGGAGACACTATCTATAATGTGAATAATGTGAGATATATACCAATCACAAGAGTTTGTAGTATATTTTCTAACAAAAAGAACATAACATGATGCAACGGCGATGTCCTGAACTACTCAAGGAATATGATTTCACTATACACTTCCACTCAGGGAAGGAAAATAAGGTCACAGATTCTTTGAGAAGAAAGGATGATGGAGTTTTGAACAAGATGATAGTTTAAAAGGATACTATATATATGGATCTTGTAAATATGGACATGGTAATCACCATGGATGGTAAAACATGATTATTTTTTCAAATGGTTTCCCAAACATCTTTACTATAAAGGATAAAGAGTTCTCAGACCAGTGATGGAGAGTTTCAAAAGAATATTGAAGGTGTGAATGATGGGATATTGAGTGACTTTGTGTATGAAGATGGAATTTTGATGATTGGGAAGTGACTTTGTGTTCCCGATATACCTGATCTAAAAAGGGAATAGTTGGATGATGTTCATAGTTCTAATTGCTCTATACACCCTGGGAGTACAAAAATGTATAGAGATTTGAAGGAACATTTTTGGTGGGACAACATGAAGAGGGATATTGCTGATTTTGTGTCAAGATATATGGTTTTTCAACAAGTGATAGCTGGATGGAAACAGCCTAGAGGAGTCTTGCAACCTCTTCCCATACCTGAGTTGAAATGGGATAATATTACGATGGACTTTGTCATGGGTCTACGAATGTCTCCTAGAAGGAAAAAATGAAATATGGGTCATTGTTGATCATCTTACCAAGTAATCACATTTTCTTGCTATAAGAGATGATTTACCACTTGAACGTCTAGCAAGACTATATATTAATGATCTTGTGAGACTTCATGGAGTACCCCTATCGGTTGTTTCTGATCATGATCCATGTTTTACATCAAGATTCTGGAAAAGTATTAAGAAATCCATGGATACTGAACTTCATTTGAGCACTACCTACCACCCCCAAACTGATGGACAATCAGAATAGACTATTCAAACCTTAAAAGACATGTTCAGATCATGCTCACATGATATTCAAGGTATTTGTGATAAATATTTACCTCTGATAGAATTTTTCTATGACAATAGCTTCCATTCATGTATTCAGATTTCACCATATAAATCGTTATACCGAAAGAGATTTTTCACACCAGCCTGTTGGGATGATGTTGGTGAATGAAAACTCGTAGGCCCAGAACTTGTGGAGGAAACGATGGAAAGGTGAAGTTAATCCAAAACCACATCAATGTAGCTCAATGTAGGTAGAAGAGCTATGCTAATAACCAAAGGAAGGATTTTGAATTTCAATTAGTTGATCATGTTTTCTTGAAGGTATCTTCATGGAAGGGTGTTATACGTTTCGATAATAAGGTAAAATTGAGTCCCCGGTATACCAGACCTTTCGAAATTCTTGGACGAATTGGGGCAGCAGCTTAATGTTTGGAAATTCCGCCAAGTATCTCCAAAGTTCACGATGTGTTCCACGTATCAATGTTGAGAAAATACATGCATAACCCAACACATGTACTCCCCTGTGTGGAATTAAAATTGGAGCATGATCTGTCTTATTGGGAATAGCATGTCATGTTTCTTGATACAAGATAACAAGTGCTGAGAAACAGGAAGAATCGTTTGGTAAAAGTTCTATGGAGAAACCATAAGATGGAAGAGGCAACGTGGGAACCCGAGGAACATATGATGAAGAAATACCCAAGTCTATTTATGCATAAATATTATAAAAATTTAGAGGAAGAATGTTTTTGAAGGAGGGGAGAATGTAACTCCCCAAACATCCACGGTATGCTTTTCATTGAATAATACAGTAGCGTTTGTTGTACGCAACATCGAGTTCTAACACACCACAACCAATCAAACTAGAAGGTATGAATATTAATACACACTTTTTGTAATTTTATAAATTTTATCTTTAAAAATTGACTTCATTTTTGGATTTGGAATATCAAAATTATCTTAGGGTGAATTTTTGGTATTTTTCTGAAAACATTCAATTTTTGATGAATATTGAAAAACAGCGAGTTATAGTTTAAAATAAAATATTTATATAAATAATTATTTATTTTATTTAAATTTATTTTAGGTCAAAAGAGATATATAATACCTATATATGTTCAATGTAATTCATTGGAGTCAGATTATAATAAATTTAGATATATATAATGTTTATTGAACTTTTCACCGTCTTTTACCCACCTCCTAGAAGAATTTGAAAATTCACATAGAACATAATTTTACCGCTTCTGTGAGTGGAATTTAAAAAATCCAAGAGACATGGTTGATATCAGTAAGAAAAAACTGGTTCAATAAGATGAAAATAATTTTTATTGAATAGTAACTTTTTACTTTTACTTACTTCGATTAAAAGTAAATAGGGTATTTAAGGGTAAAAATGATATTATTATTCCTTTAACACATGTGATTATTATATTGGATAAGTATAATTCAATGAAAATAAACCTTAGGAATAATATATGAACCTATTTGCTCCACATGGATTAGATTAGGACAATTTTTATTATTTTATTTAAAGAAGAGTTAAAAAAGTTAAAATCAATGTTTAATAACTAGAACATTTTTAAAACTGTGTTATGCATAAGATAAATTCAACTATAAATATTCACTAGAAAGATAAAAATATTTCATACATAACAGTATTTTATTTATATTTTTTAGACTTTAAATAGTTTAATTTATTTACGATAGAATGATGATGTAGTAATTATTTAATTTGTGAAATATTAAAATAATTTGTATTATAAATATCTAAATAAATGCAATTGGAGACTTTTTATTAATTACACTAATTATATAGGATAATATGAAATATTAGGTTTGGTTAGATGAATTTTTTTCTAAGTAATAATGATGTTATGAATTTAGAAAAAACAAAATACCAAATAGTGTCAAAATTGACATAAAAGAGTTTTTAAAACAAATATTATATTATTAATTGATATTCTATTCTTAAAAATCGAAGTATTGGATAAAAGACATATATGATGATAGGTTTATCATTAATGAACCACTTGGGGTTCTCTTGGAAGTATATAGTATGTTTATTAACCATATAATATAAAAATACAAAAAGACATCGTAAATTTCAAACTATTTAACTAAGAGTTAAGTCTAAATGATAAAGATAATATACTGACCCAAACCTTTCAAAAACCTATTGGTTGAGTGGTTTTCAACCCATACCCACCTTATCCTTTAAATAATTCGTTTTTTATCCATTATAAAACAAAAATTATTTTATTATAAAATAATATTTCTAGCTTTTCCTAAGGTTCTCCTCACCCCTCTTATAAAGGGAACTCACCCTTCCCTCAAATTCAAACCATAAAATCCATTTTCCTCGGCCAAACTCTACCTAAATACCCTCTAAACTGTCCTACCTTAATCTTGGAGTCCTTCCTTTAGTCATAAATCTAATCTATGGAGCCTTTTTGATCAAATCAAAAGGAAGAACTCGAAGAAGAGGTAAATATTTCATCAACTCGGTCACGTTCCTTTCTTCTTCTACATCATTTTTCATTGTTGTTTCCATTCTAAAATAATTAATCCAGTATCTTCTCTATACTATGATTTTATTATAAATTTTTTACAACCAAATTCATTATTCTATCCATCCTTTGAATGACATGTCACCATATGTACGTACGTACGACTAACTTTCTCAATGTCGTGGTGTGATTATTATTCAATATATGATTATTTGAATGGGTATAATAATGATGTGTAATTGATTTAAATAATAAATATAACATGATAATGATTCTTTTTATATGATATACCATCCAAATATATATTATTTTAATATCAAAAGAATGATATTGTCGCTCGTGTGTACGAACAGATTACCGTCTCCGCGAACACGATGAGATTCATTCTCCATCGTATCCATTCAAGACTAATTTTCATTAGATGATTAAAAATAATATTTATAGACTTTATATCATTCAGTGTATAAATAAGATACATCCCATCCATAAGAAATATGACTCACATAATAGTGAATATAAAGGAAAATGAATCCGTTAACACCCGATACAACGATAATACTAATATATTATTAACAAAGCAAAGTTAAAAGATCATATATGATATCATATTAATGTATATGATTATTGTATAATTTAATAACAATTATTTCACCATTATATAGGATATTAACCCACCCTCAACCATGTAAATTTACAAGGTAAAGGTTAATTCTAGAATCTCTTCATTATCCGAGATTGTTTATACGTAATTATCTATTGGGACCTCTTTATCATCTACATCCATGTTTTTTAAAAATGTATCTCAAAACATTCATAATATTTTATAGACAATGGTTTAAAGTCATTTATACCATTGGTTTACTTTTATATGTTGTTTATAAAGGAATCCTTCCATCGTTTTCCAAACAACGTCCTTTTAGAACTTTTCGACAAATTTAAGGTATAAATGTTTTATTAACGTATACGGTGGGTGTGGCTATTTTCTACCGTTATAACATCATCGAAGATTCCCTAATAAGCTTATAAGAATATTTACATAATAAATGTTTTCTTATTATAATTGTATGAATTTTAAATGATTTCAAAATAGAAAAAGATATTTCCCTAAAAAAGGATTTGATTTTATCAACGTCAACATCCTTTGATGGATTTTAAACTTATTTGAAGATAATTTATGATGATACAAAACTTCCATATTTTATTGTAGGTTTTGTAATATGTTTGACTATGGATGTGTTATTTCATACTATACATTGTTTAGGGATAAAGTATTACTATTTCTTATTCCAGTTTTAATACGAATGTTTATGTTATGTTTAAACCTTTTCATATAAGGAATGAATTGGACATTGTAAGTGATTGGTGGAGTCCGATATAGCTCCTCGATGCATCGGAAGGTCTCATGAGACAAACTAGTGTCTTGGAACAAGTCCTTGACAAAATCTTATTTTTAGTCTTGGCACAAGTCCTTGACTATGTGGTTATGAAAGTCTGGCATTATGCCTTCCATCATTATGAAAGTTCCTATTGATATTGCATGTGATTATTCATCTAGTAGAATATCAATTTGAGTAAGTAAATGGAATTATTTGGATTTATATTTTCAATATTATAATGAATTTTATGTTTAAAATGATTTAGTTTTTGTTTTATACATTGCCTTAAATGTTTATGCTTATTTAAGAATGTTTCTGCTATATTGTTATCCTTACTGTGCATCTGAGCTCACCCCTTTATATGTTTTATTTTATTCCAGGATGCAAAGAAGTATATTATCACTGACATGTAGGGATAGTCTATGGGATCTCAATGTTGTTTATTGAAACTATGTTGTTGTATATTTCCATTTTATGTTGTAATTTAAACCTTGTGAATGTATATAGTACTTACAAGTATAATAAACTAATCGGTATTTTGAGACTTGATCTTTTGTGATCATGCCAATGTTATGTAATAATGCACTGACTCTGGGTAACTAGGGTCAGGGCGTTATAGTAAATCCCAACAACACGAGAACTATATGAAAAAGTAATGAAAAATGAAAACTATTCCCATATGCATGTCCAAAAGTAAATGCTACAAAAGTATAAGAAAACAACAAAGGAGAGTACCAAAGAACGAAAAATTAGCAACAACAATTGTCCCAATGTTCGAACTAGTACGGTCCGACATGATCCCCGAAGTCCTCATGGAAACCTAAAAGCATTTTTATATACGTAGGGTGAGTGTACATGTAAACTCGGTAGGGAAAACCAAAATCCCCCATGCACAAGTATGGAAACATTCTAATTCCCATGAGAAAAGGAGATAACCAAAGAACCTAGCAAGGAACTATCAACCCCAACGTCACCAAGGAAAACTCCCCAAATAACGCAATTCATGTAATGTAATAGTATTAAAACATCGATATTTGGGTATCCCACACCACTTTCCAACTGATTATTGAATACATCCTATGAATTGGACCTCTCCTGCCATTCTCACTATTGTCCCACTGCCACACCCCGCTCGCACCCACCTGGGCTATCACAACCGCACATCCCACCCGCAAACACCTAGTCCATCACTAAATCACATCCCAACTATAGAAACCTAGTCCATAACATCCAACTGTAACCATGGCCTCACACACCAAGGTCCTAAAAACTTCTTCCACACCCAAAGTCACCTGGTCCTTATCCTGAAGACACTTAGGAAACCAACTACCTACACACACCTAGTCCAACCACCACTATGTACCCTTCCCAATGAATATAGGTCTGTAATGGACCTATGGCCATCATATCCTACCTCATGAGTCTTGGTCTACTCAGGAAATGGAGTAGAAAAGGAGCTAATAACCTGCGACTCATAGGAGTTTTGGAAAAAACAACCTCGTCAATCAAATGGGATGTTCGACATGAATTTCTAAACTAGGGTGGGGCACGAATATAAAACCTAAGAACTAAATTATACATATAGGTAAATGAGCACTTATCCTAACCTAGGGGTTCTAATACCATCCCAACAACAAACACCCTCGTTGTTATTCATTCATAAGATGCAGCAAAACCATGTCACAACTCATTCCCGGAAAACAATTCCCAATTGAACCAATTCTGATTTTCATATTATGTGATTCCATTTAAATTAAATCTTCACTACTGGGAAATTAACAAGCATAGCCACAACCCAAGGAAGGAAAAATATCCAAGCAACAATTTATGAATTCACACCCTGTTCTCTTGTAAAGTCACAACAACAAAAGGGATATTTGTGATCCCTTAATATACTAGAACCAGACCAAGCCCCAACATATGGGATCAAGATTATAAGCCAACAACAGAACCACAACGGGGGATCCCATCCCCATCCATGTCACTTCACATGCATTAACCTTAAACATCACCATAATAAAGAAAGGGAGTTTTCTAATTTCATTATACCACTCATTAGTTACATCATTCTCATTTGGTTAACCGGGGTGATCACAGAAGGATTATTAATCATTGGGAATCCATTTAATCAACCGAGTTTACATGATTTACTGGTTTCTATGTTACATCCATTCAATCATATAATTAACCAAAAAAATAGTGGATAATTAGTGTGTAAGAAAATACTACCGACGACCATGATTTTTAGTTGACATGTTCCCATACAATTCAAAAGATATAAAAAGGGGTAAAAGAATACACTGGAAACATCGAACACACTCCTTCATCCCTTAAATTTCCATTTATTATCATTATTATGGTCTGGTTTCATCAATCCCTATAGGAAACATTTTCATAACCACCCCACATGATACACAGTAAAGAGAGACTAAGGTAACCCCTACTTGGATGATCAACGATCGATGTTTCTTTCCACGCACCAAGAACTATGATGCACAACATAAATGGGAGGAAATCCGAGGACTCAATGAATGAGAGAGAAATGTTACCCCACTAGTGCACCACTCTCCTTAAGACATGGACCCCAAACACACCAGTGGGGAGAACGAACCCATCCATGAAAAATAAGAAATGAATTCCAGTACAATATAAAGATTCAAGATCCTGTAGTTACGGGATATGAATTTTTAAAAACATTAAAGGCGTATCGTGGTTTCACGACGTGGTTGGGTGGCTACACATAATGGGATTAATTTTTATTTAATTACTCATTGGGGAGGTGGTCGTAATATCTTTGGGTTAAAATATTTTATTTAAAAAGAGGAAACAGGTAACACTGACACAAATTATGGGTCTGTGAGGGTCTCCCTGCTCCTAGGGGACTTTGGATATCATTTGTGGGATTTAAAAACCGTCTTAAACCACTTAAAAAGGTTTAAAATACTTAACTGTGGCATTATTGATATTTTAAATGGTTTAAAATACTTAAAAGTGGCATTACTGGGAAAACTAGGGAACAAAAGCCTAACAATCCCCCCCCCCCCCCCGTGGCACCACTCAGTGACACACTGATCAGGGTCACACAGTTCACTAAAACACCGAACAGTGACACACTGATTCATGTCCCACTGACCGGTGACTTACCGATCAATGTCACACAGACCGGTGACTCACCAATTGGTGTCACTGATGGTTGACACTATGATGACGTCATGCCACCGAGACGCTGCCCTTAGGATCCGTACCTAATGGGTCCAGGGCATGACAAACCACAAAAATATGACAAAGTGAAGGACCATGTGATTTTGGGACATTACACCAATACAAAGGCTCAATCTTGGGGGCCTTGTACATTTTCCCATAATTATTCTTCCATTCAGCCACCTGGGAAAAACTATCACATGATGTTGAACCTCATGTCCCTCGATTGTGTTTGGGGGAGAAACCATAGGGGCTTGTGGTTTCCCCCTATTTTTTACGAGGCCATAGAAATATTTGAATGATTCCCAAAATATAATAGATAAAATAAATCCTTACACAAGTAATGCACCCAAGAAAATTTTCATCTTCTTCAAAAAAAATTAAATAATATTTTGGTTGACCTCCTTCAAATCCCATTTTTTCTATTACATATATTTTTCATGGAAATATTCATCTTCATATTATATTAAACTAGGATTCATCAATTAAACATTCCTTTAAAACTTAAGATCACAAAAATAAATTTTCATAGTTCAACATGGATAATTTTACATGAATGAAATCCAATTCTATAAATTGAATTCATAACAATTCTACATGAATAAGCACTTCATCCACTAACCGAAATTTAATTATTGACAAAAAATCAGACATGAGGTCAATAATCGACCCATTTTTATTTATTATTTGTATCCACACATGTCCAAAATTCTTTTATATAGTGAATCCTTTCTCCCCCTTCTTGAAAATCTGTATGAAAAGGGTAAATGGGTTCTTCTAAACTCATATTTCATCTCAAAAATATAATATTTTACCTTATATTAAAATTTATAGATCACTTATAAGATAATGATGATCTCACATGGTTCTCTTAAAAAATATCCTTTAGTTAATAAAATCTATATCTACATGGGATTAACCTTTGTAAAAATAAATATAGAAACAACCAAGGTTGTCTATACTCTCCATAAACTACAATGAATGTGAAATCATGTTGATTAATTATAAATTCTCATTAATGGTTTTGGAAGTAATTTTATTTATTAATGAAATAATAAATCCTCCACAAACTATATAAAAATATATAATTAATATTGTTATTAAAAGATATACCCCCTTTTCCTCTGATTATCATCGACCAAGCACTCCCCCTTAATTGATATGAATAATATAATTAAGAATAAGGGATGAATGTTTGATTTTCATTACTAATATTTCAATTTTATATTTATGTTTAAATGTTACACATTTAATATTAAATTATGATTTAAAATCATTATCCCATACATGCTCCCCCACAAGTGAAACACTCATATATAACCTTGTAGTCGTGAGTGTCTTCAAGAATTTATTTCACAATATTAATATTTTAGGACACACCAAAATGGAATTATTTTTGTGGTTATCTAGTTTTGAAAACTTCTTAACCTCCATGATATATAAATTATAACAGAACACTATGAATCTCAGGTTCTCCCGCTATGATCTTACTAGACCTTCAATTCGTTTCATTGAAAGAAAAAATAAATACACCAAATATATATGTCAATATTTTGGAGATAATTTTTCCTAAATATGAACAAAAATGTTGAGAAGGTTTTCTCAACAATGTTACATAAATTTATCTAGTCTTAATTCTTCAATATCTATTTTTCAAATAAAATTTATCCCTTCATGACATGGATCTTATCACTCATAACACTACATTTTGTTATATCATTAGCCATAAAATCATATAAATCATCTTATTCAAGCTTCATTCCAATCATGGAATCTTCTTATGCTGGAAATGTGGTTAAATATAGACATGAAAAATGTTCAACATTATTGCATATATCACATATAAATTCATCAATACCAGAGTTTCATTTGTTTACAACTCCTCTTGAAAATCATCTTCTTCGTGTGGAATCTTAAATATTTCTTTAGCAAAATATTTTTCGTATACTTCTTCTAAATTAATATATTTCTCATAAGAAGATAATAAAAAAAAATAATGTCTTTAGGAATGTTGATAGAGTGTTTAGAGTTTCCTCATGTCATTACATGAGTGAATTTATTCAAATATGTTTTTTAAGATGTAGCACTATTGTGTAGCTTCTTCTGAAACATATTGGGAGTAATTTTATCAATAGAATTTATCAAATTTTTATATATGGTTTACTCTTATTTATCTATTTTACTTTTCTAAAAATTATTTATTGATACATGTTAATCCATAAATTCATAAATTTTTTGAACCTTTTTAATACATATTCCACAAACTATATTTAATCTTGAATATTTTTTTCTTTTATTTTTGGATGAATTTATGGTCACAACATTCTTTCTCTTAGGGTATTTTCTAATTTTTTCCTCATAAATCCCCATTTATTGAGGATTTTTTTTTCTGAAAATGAATTTTCATTTTAGGAAAATTATGATTTTTGATCATATGTTTCACAACACTAGAATACCCTATTGAAGCTAGATCTTCCACCCAAATATGTATTCATTACAGACACATGTTGATGTTGTAATTCTTCAAACTGAGCCCTTTGTTGCCAAGGAGTAGTTATTTTATTAGCTCATTTAATTTTATATTTTATATATGATAGTATCTCACATTGTTCTTCTTAGTAACAATTAGTTTATCAAACATTCTGATTTTTTACATCTAATGACTTTCTTGTTGACATCTTTTCTTATATTCCTCCCCTTTTTTCGGTCTTCTCTTCACATCATGATATTTTTATTTCATGATAGGTACATACCAACACCCATCATAATAATGACCTCTTATTTTGTAGTACAAACAAAAATCCTCAAAGAATTCAAACATTTTCTTTGTAGAAAAATTAATGTTCTGTGATTTTTTTCTATAAGGAAACTATTTCATTTTATTTAACTTTTCTCCAATTAAATAAAGGTATTTATATATTTTAATAGACTTTCGTGTTATTATAACATTCAAATTATTCATTTACAAACATTAAAAAACAAAAAAAAATATCTAATGAACCCCATTCTCTTATTTTATGTTGCAATCTATATAGTTTCAATAGACTGTGAACCATTATTCTTTTGAGTGGAGCCACCTCTATTTGAGGCACTACTGGGGTAAAATTATTCTTGGGTTGTGGGAAACCTTATTTTTAGAAGATTATGAAATTTTTTGAGAGGATTATTTTATGTTTGTTATGTAATCCTGATCCTAATTACAAACATGAGTGGTACAATCTCTTATTTCCATTATTTGGGAATTTCCATCTTGTGTAGATTACTCATTTTTTAGTCTCACCTCCATCTCTAAACACTTCATGTTGAGGTATTTATTATCATCCTCAATGGATCTCTACTCAGCTTCCCAATAATACTTTATCTTTGTTTTTTGTTATTAATTCAATCTTATTTCTTTATTTAATGAATTGTAAATATTCATTAACCTGTTATCCTCAACCTCTAGTTGAGAATTCTCAACCACCATAGTAACTTTGTATAATTTTTCAACTGCATGGAATGCTTCTTCCAATATAGTATCCAAGATTACATTCTCACAAAAACTCCATCAAAATTATTCAATAGATTAATTATAAATTTCATTAAAAAGAGAAAAAATTGGGTCATTTTTCCTTCACATGTTTTAGGATAGTTTTGGATATCAAAAACCTTTCATCCAATGACTCTCAAATAAAAGTAGAATCTTCTTCTTGATGTAATTTCTCATCCGGAATACCTTTTATTGATAAAACAATAAATTTTAATACTTATCTGGATATACTCTTCATATATTCCTATAATATTGAATAAATATAATGAAGTGATCCATTACCATCATATATTTACTATGATTCTTCAAAATAATCATAGCCAAAAAAATTATTTCAACATATACCATTTTGATTACCTTTAGTTGATAGGGTTTATTCCATTACTATAAGATTATTATCCATTTAACATGATTATATATTCTTTAAATTATTTAGAACCTAATAATAAAACTCCATTGAGGTAGATCACACATTTATAGTAATTTTATCGTCATAAACACTTTTTGGGATCTTTATAGATGACCTACCCTCAAGTACCACTTGTAGTTACTAGGCCAGATTGACCACTGAGAGGGGAAGGGTGAATCAGGGGTTTCATTCTATGAATTATTTATCATTATAATTCAACCTATTGAAATTTTTAATGTTCTTAATCCAATTGGTGGTATCTCTAAATATCTGTTCCTGTGTTTTTGTACTAATAGTTGGATAATCACACTATTTTTATAAGGATCGATACAGAAACATACTCTTTTCCATGTTGGTTATTCCCCCAAACATGGATTATCCACCATAATATTATTATCAATCAAAATGGTTGATATAGAGTCACATTTTAACTCTAACAAAATATTTATAAGAGGTTCTTTGTACTGCATCCCATGGTGTGACCTGAATCTACTCAAGCTAGCTCCAAAATCCACAATAGAGACTTATTCTCCTAAATCACGTAGGGGACGTCTACTTCTCCTAAATCAAACTGATAGGATTCCTCATTTATTCAATCCTTCTTCCACTATAGGATGAATTTTTGATCTTCATCCACATGCTCTCTAAATTAAATGTGTTCATGTATCTATTTGAGTACCTTTATAATATTTTAGTCTTACTCAATTATCTATGATCGCCTATAGCTAAAAAATTCCCTTAGTGAAACTATGATCTTTATAATTTTTCATTATAAAAAATTCCTAGATTCAATTTAATGTATATAAATGGGGGGGGGGGAAATCTTGAACAATATCGGACACAAGAATAATCTTTCACATTATCATATAACACTCTTCAGGAATTTTCATTTTCACTTCATGCATGTATTACATGGATATATCTTCCAAAACCCTATCCCATTAAATTATGTATATTATTATTTAATATACTACATATATTCTTTCAATTTTCTACCTTCACTATTATTATTGTATTGCATAAAATATATTTGCGTGACTCAAATGGTTGTGCATGTGTTATGATAATCACATGTGCTTACTATTTTTAATATTCATTTATATGTGAAATATAATGCATGCCCTAACCACATTAATGAACACACAGTGTTTACTAGTTATCTTTGTTTCTTTTTGAACAACATTTATGCATTAACTCTTTTCGATTTTGATTCTCAAGGCATATGAATGAATGAACTGGTTTTATCACAGATGAGATTCTTCTCCTTTATGAAACACATTATTGGTGTATACTATCTCATAGTATCTGAATGAGTTCATAAAAACTAGGGGATAACACATGTGATTTTCTTGTAAACATGAATTTATTTATAGATAATGTTCTTTGTGAACCTCTTATGTTCATGATTCACAATTCAAGAGGTTTTTTGGAATTTTCCCTTCTTCAAATAGGAAGAAAGACTCAATGAAATATTCCACATGAAACAAAGTTTCATGATGTACAATTTTAGGGTGAGACAATAGACTCTCACACTAGAAGAACTTTTCATAGGTTCATGCCTTAGTATTTGTTGTCAAATAATCCTTTCCATTCACTACATCCACTCATCATTTTATACCGCATCCAAGAATCCAAATAATATATCATTTTTGGGATTATTATATCTCTCATGAATCATTCAGTGTAACTGGAATTATTTTGATTATTTTCTTATGATTGTATTCTATCTCCTCAAATTCCAGGGAAATGATCACGTGCATCATTATTTTTTATAAGCTTGAACTCATCATATACGAATGGTCATTCTTTATTCATATCATCCTTAATAGTGTAATCTACATTGAATAAAGTTATTCAGTTTTCATCAATGAATGGTGATGCTTCTTTCATGATTATTCACGGCCTCCCCATCCTTGGTTCTAGAAATTGATATGGCCGAATGAATGATTATTGTGAAGTTGTACACTTTTGTGGAGTGATGTTTCTGAATGATGGTGAAGCTCCTCATCGGCTGGTAGGAGGTAATGTATGCTCTTTCGATTGGATGGATGATATCAGACTCATCTGAAGGAAAGTGTGTGATCCACATAAATTTCAATCATATGAATAGTATGTGGGTACAATTTTCCCACATCCAAATTGTGTTATTTCTGGGCCTCAGTATATCAATAATAATGTTCCTCTTATTTTCATGATTGGGATAAACTATTCATAACCCATTACACTTACATGGAATGCCTCGTGGGATGGGAAACACACCCTGACCCACCATCACTAACACAGAACCATGTTCCATCGAAATGGGAATACTCTTTTTGGCCTTAGACTTGCTCCCATAATCATTCTTCCATGTTTATTCCTTGGATAGGCTCTCCCATGTGGTTGAACCTCAGGTCCCTAAATAGTGGTTTAGGTATTACTCTTGGGGTCTTTTGATTAGCCATAATTTTTTATAAGTGGCCAAAAAAAATACTTGAAGAATTCCATGTATACAATATGTAAAATGAATCCTTCCTCAGTTAATGTGCCAATCCAACTCTTTATCTTCCTCATACAGAATGAAAATACACTTTTCATGGCCTCCATCCAATACCCTTCATAAAATTTCCTTTATTTCTCAGGGAAATGTTATTCTTCCACATATAAAAAAATTTGTCACCAATGACACAAGATTTCCAAACATAAGATAACTTAAATAATATTTATATTTCAACATGGATAATTTTCTAATAATGGAATCCAATGACATAAATTGAATGCATAACAATTCTCCTAGCATCTCCAATTTGTATACAAACACAAATTGAATTTTTGACAAAAAATTAAACACAGGATCAGGAATATAATAAATCATTACTTTAATATTACATGAATGATAATGAATTTCAATACATAATTGTAAATATGAATATAAATCATCATGTAAGAGTAAAAATCCTAGTTGTAACACCTTATACTGATACAAAAGATCCCAGGCATATAGAAAAATCATAAAATGTATGATTAATATATGACTTAAACTACATATGTAAGAGTAATTCACACATATATAATAATAAATTTCAGTTACATTACATATTATACATTTTCAATATTTTATATAGAAAAAAAATTAAATTCATATTGAATATTTATGATTAATAGATTCATAAATATTATTATATACATATCACACATTTTCAATATAAACATGAACAACTCGGAATATATATTCACATTGATAATCTTTTATAGACCTGTTATTAGAATTAAATAAACTCATCAAAAAAAAATATAAGGGATATTTTGAGCATCAACACTTAGGATTTCCCAATTTAAGTCAAAACACTAAAACTATCCAACATTATCCACATTGTTGTTGATTATAGAACCCATAAAATTTAATATAAAAAAATTAAACATTAAAAATAAAATATTAATTAATATTTAGTATTAGCAGTATAGTTATCCATATATTTTTTATATAAAAAAAGAGTTGATATAAGAAACTCGGACATTATCTTTCTTAGACAATGAGAACAACAATTGAGTGAAATTTTATCTCAAATACAAAGATATTCATAATTTACTAATATATATCTAAAAAAATTAATAAATTGAAAAGTTGATAAATAACCACTTAGAAATAAACAAAAAAAATGAAAATTTGGATTTTGGGTCTAATTTTGAAATCATTTTAATTTAGAGTGGTTGAATTAAATTATGTTGGATGGGTATTTTTAGATTTTTGATCATGTTCAACATAAAAAACTGTTTAAGAGATGGAAAATATTTTAACTGATGTAGATGAACTAGTGGTATCTTATGAAATAATGAAATATTTGGTTTTATCTATATACATTTCTAGAATTTTCATGTTTCCAACATTTTTCTGATAATATTCATGAAAAATATCATGAGTACACCTAACATCAGAAATTTAGAATTTTGGAGTTTAATATGAGGCAAGAGAAGAGATTCATTTAGGATTAGGTTTGGATGGATTCATAATTTCCATGTCATGTTTTTAGTGATTTTTTTGTACATTAGAGAATCTCTTCTTAATTGAAAGTCAAGATCATCCATGGATATTTCATGAAAAGGATTTCTTGCACGAATAAACATCTCTAATTATGATCTAAATATAGGACAAATATTGGGTTTAACTTTATGAACTCTTCACTTTACACCTATATCATACACATATTTTTAAAAAATATAAAATATTGAGATTATTTCTTCTTTACTGAATTGCAGTATCATTTTAATTTATTACCCTAGGAAATATTCATAGGCCTTCTACTTGTCCTTTATATCATCTCTCATAACTCAGTCAATATAAAAGTATTATATCTTCTACTCTTATCAGGTAGAAATCCTATTAAAAATCATCCAAATGCCTCTCAACAGAATGAATAATTATATAAAAAATTATTATAATAGATATTTTTTTGTCATCTTTAAATTATACCATATTTTTAGAACAAATTTCAACATCCCCTAGATGTTTTTTGAAAATTAAGAATCTATATTTAGAAATGTGTGATTTAAAAGTTACAATATAAACTATAAATTCTCTATTTACAATAATGTTATTCCATTTGATGTCAGTTATTCATAAGTAGTTTTAGTAATATATTAATCTATTATATATTTATTCTCATGACCCTTATATATATTTTTAAGAGTTGATAATGAACCATGAAAAAAAATATTATAGTAAACTAGAAATCATAATTTATGATGAGGTAGTTTTTGATACCTTCAACAGCTTCAAGCAGCTTTTTATCAAATTCTCCATCTATATATTTATATTAAAATTATATTTAAAATTATTTTTTTAAAATAGAGACCATAACATCATTCAATTTATCATTAAATTGTATATGATTCTTTTTCACTAAATAATTATATATCACAAATTTATCTATGTTATCTAGATTCATCATTGTATATTCATGGTCTGGGGTCTCAATCCTAAAATGCTTCATATCAATAAGGACTTTATTCCTAAAAACATGAAAAACTTTCCAAGGATAAAATATCATATTATAATTTTAAAATATTTTCATATATTATATACACATTTTTTATACAAAAACAATTGAATTTTAGAAATATCATTTGAATATTTTATGCATAATTAATCATCAAATTACAAGACAATGGTCATAAAGTCTAATGTCATTTAGATTAGGTAAAAAATTAAACAACCCTATTCCAAAATAAGAACATATTTTATATAATCTTCAAAAATAGATCCTAAAATCCTTTGGTACCTTACATATTAATAGTATATCCTAGTTAAATACATAATAAAAGGATGAGCTAAAAACCCCTATAAGAAAATAAACATTAAAATAAAGCTTACATCATGAGTTAGAAAGCAAAACATAATGATATAAAGCAACATGTACGTGATAAATCATATGGAAAAAATATATAAAGAACACAGGATAATATAATCATAGAATCATAGTAATATGGATGAAACATAAAACATAACTTTATTATGGGTCAATACTTATTCCACATAGAATACTGACAAGATTATTTCCCACTTTGTCTAAGATGCTTGTGAAGATGGGAAACTATTCTTGGTGGCCATGGAGAAGAAGGAAAATCCCATTAGGGAAGGTGGGAATTATGTTTGTATCCCAGAATACACTCGGTTTTATAGGCATACCAGGCTAGCCTGGTGTATTCATGAATGACGCACGGTCTAGGGTAATATTATCAGTAAGAATCTAGAGTGAAACCCAAAAATGGCGGCGAGCCACATTTCACCCTTTCCCTTGAAGCTCCTTACAATTTTCTCCTCCATGCATCCTTTGGCCCGCAGGATCATCTGGGGGGTCGGTGTCCTAGTGGCACAAAAACTGGTTGGCATCATTTCTCGGTTTCCCTAGGTACCTCACCTTGGAAATCACATTCAAGGAAGCCATCATATACCTCGAATTCAACAAGGTGGTTCTCAATGATGACCATCATCCTTCCTTTCTTCTTATCAAAACCTCCAAAAACCGATATCGGTGTGTGTTCACTCTCTCCAGCTCATGGGGGGATTCTTGGGTAGTATTTTTCGTAAGTCCTTGGCCCCTCAAATGTAGGGGGATTACTGGAATATGGTCCTAGGGAATACAAATATTCATATGAAGATAAATTTTTGAATGTGGAGGCCCCAAAATTGCATTATTCTTACTGATAAGAATGTTAAAAAATGTGTAATTCCTCTAGTCTCCCATTACTCATGATAGAACCATTACCAGTAAGAGAGCATCGATCATCTATTTTTTGAGGGAGAATGGGAACATATGGTTTTTTCTATATTTTGCATGTTTACTACTTTATCCTCCTTTCCCACCCTATAAGATCCCTTCTGGGACCTTCAGTTTCACAACTTGGGTGAAAAAGGACCAGAGAGACAGGCCCACATCCAAATTATTAATGTTGGCGGTTGGTTTCTCTGGCATGCCCATAATAAATCTCGCCATCAAGGGGACTCTTCCTCTAATTGGGAAATCATCACGAGGACTTGGAGCCTCCTCCTGAACCCGGTCAGGCATTTCTACTCTTGGAGGGATTCCACTTTGTTGACCATCATATAGTCACATTCCCAATCCCATACCTATAGGGGCACTCTGAGGGGCTTTTGTGTTCGCTGGATTCCTCCTCTATGTGGCAAAAAACATAACACCGATGGTTCCAGCATCTTGGGGACCATGAGAGGAGGTGGTCTGGTCGGCCACCAAAGTGTCATGGTTTTGTTTTATTTCACTTATTTCTTTAGCCTCAGTTCTCCCCTTCATGAAGAGGCTCTTACCTTCCTCACCGGCCTCTCCTTATGCAAACGGGGAGGCATTACCATTGCGGAAGCTAAAATTGACTCCTAGATCCTTCATAGTTCTTTGGGGATTACTTCCAACCCTTCCTTGACGATTACTCGTGTTATCCATAAGTTTCATGAATTGACCACCAATAGTGTTTGTTTGGGTCACACATTGTGGAAAAGTAACATGGTGTCAGATCATCTAGCATCCAGCACGGGACAAGGCTCCAGTATGTCCTCTTTTTGTAACTGGAATTTTCTAATAACAGATGATGTGAACATCATTAGAGGGATTCTCTTGTAATTTACTATTTAAGAACCCATTTGGTCCTTGATTCCTTTTATTTTCTCTCTTGTAGTTTTTCCAGTTCTCGTTATAAATAAAAAAATAATGATGATGATGATGGTTACAATTGGGTATCATAATCAAGTCAAAATGCATAACATAAGGAAATATCCTAATGGTGTCCACTAATGAAATGAATTAAACAATAAATGGAAATAAAAAAGTTAAATTTGTTATTTATCTTGATAACTATTGTTAAACTAAATTTAATTCATGAAAAAAATATTATTTAAGAAACATTAGAAATAAAACATTTTAGTGTGGCCTAAGGAAAATATTAAAGAATATATAAAATGAAAACTAAATAGTTGTTTATATAACAACTGAAATGAAACAAGATATATTTTCATGTCAAAATTATGGATTTTATTAAAATCATAGTGGTTTAAAACTAATTATGGAGTGATCTTTTAAATGGGAATGAAATCAAGAAGATCCCCTAAATCGGGTTTTCTTTTCAAGAAGAATTGTGAAGGGAACCTTATTAATTCATTTATTAACCCATAAATGAAGGATGATATGACTTAGAACCCTATTTTGGGAATATATAAACATAATTTATAAGTATTATATAAAAATAATGATTATTTATAATTTTTAAATATAGATTAAATGTAACCCAAAGGAAATATGGTGGTCCAGAAAGGTTCCCTTACCATATGTATGGAACAATTCAGCACTTGATCTTAATGTTCATGATAACAAAATTATATGAATTAATTAATTAATTTAGATCCTTATATACATTTATTGATTTACCAGAATTTTTTACATGCATTAATGTATTTTTTATGTGTTATAATATACGATGTTATCATTTAGGAGTGTTCATTTTCTCAGTTTTTAGGATCAGTTTGGTTTTATATGAGTATGGATGTTCATGGGTATAATTATAAAGAATATAAATTATTAGATATAAATTAAAATAAGGTTATTAATTGGAGTTATATATTATTTTTTAGATATAAGGACAAATCATTAGATGACATGTTAATGATATAAGAGTAGAGAAATTTTAGCGGTTTTTCGATCGCAATAAACTTGTCTTGTTTATACATTTAGTATTATGTATATATGATAGTTATAGACCATACAAATGGTTAAAAAATACGTTTCATAGACATTTTAAACCATTAAAATGGTTTTATGGATAAATTTTATGGAAATAAAGGAAAATGGAAACGTTTCGTCCATAAAGATGATAAATCAAGACCTCACAAACAGTAGTTACAGTTTTTGGAATAAAATGGAGGTGGAGTTGTTTGAATATGGATTATTAAATTAGCATAAAAAATTAATGTATTTGTAATTTAATGTATCTATCATTCCATTTTGATGAAGTTATATGAGGAAAAATTAAGAAAATAAAATAACTTGAAAATAAATTAAAAGAATAGAATGGGGAATTTACCTCTTTAATTATTCCTCCTTGAGATCCTTCCTAAAGAAAAGGGTTAAGTCATTTGTTGAGTCCAAGATATCATCTATGTGTTTTAGGGTTCTGGTAATGTCATTGATATGAATTTGGTCAAGGATAAAATCTAAAAATGTGTGAGGACAAGAGGTGGTGAGGGGTAGTATTTATATTGGAGAGGTGGCATGTTTTCTATTTATTTTATTAGTTAGATTAATATTTTGTCTCAAGACAATGAATAGTCTGTGAATTATCACGAAATATAATAAAACAATGAAGGTAATTTTTATATTTTAGTGCATAAAATAGTGATTATTAAGGGAATAGTGTATTTAACATATAATGTATTTTTACAGTAAATTACTGAATTTTACTATTCACAAAAAATACAACTTTTTTAGAAAATCCAAAATATTAACCCAAACCGGTTTTGGATGTTTCAAATACATAAGTGATCTCCATTTTATAAAAATAATTTTCAATTTATTTTCAATTTATTTTTCAATTAAAATCCTCAATTACTCAAAAAATACATATTTTAATATTATAATTAATTTTATAAAACTTTCAAAAATTAAATAACGTCTCATAAAGGTATCTTGAAATTATAAGAAAGAAAAATCATAATTTATGAATAAATTTTAGGAAAATATAGAAAATTAATCATAAAATTGCTATTAAATATTTCTGACTTATGAAATATCAACACTTAATTAATAGTGTTTAAAACATGAATTTACTTAAACTAGGATATAATTATATCATATTTTCAGGTATATGATACCCAAATATTTTTTGTACTTCCATAGTAAAGATTAATATTCAAATTTCTAGTTCACTATTCATATGGTTCACATTACTATTCCAAAGGTCAAGTTAATATTTCATAGGTATAAGTTCCTTAACTTCTATAAATACTTCTTATTTCATTCAGTTTTCATTTATAATATTTATAATGTTTTATTTGTTTTATTTAATGCAATTTATACTATATGATATAGTTATAAGAAGGGAATTTCCATTGATAATATTTTGGTTCATTACATGGTACATTATATGTAGAGTGAATATATCTTTCATTTATTCTGATCTACTTCAAATAGATTCTGATATAATAGTCTCAACAAGTTAATCTACCTTAAAATTTTGAGATTGAACATTCAACAACTCTCTAAGCTATTTTCAAAGTGATTCATCCAGGATTTTACAAAAATATTCTGAAACCATTATTATTTATTTTTGATCGTTTATAAATCCATTCATCTCATCAAAATATTATTTTGATCCATTAAATATTTATTCACCCCAAATAATATTTTTAAAATAAATTCGCTTTTAATTTTATCAACACATATTTTCCCCCTTTGAAACAAAATTTCAAATTGGTAATTTCAACTATTAGTTATTGAAAATTTGAAAATATACTAGTTGAAAAGTGGTTTATGTTATCATAAAATATATAGATTTTTTAGTTACTATTTTGTACTGGGATATCCTAATCAACCACAACTTTTCACTTTTGAAAAATGAGATTTCCTTATAAATGTTAACCTCCCATATTCTAAATTTTCATGTATATCCTATTCATGTGATATTATAACTTCTTTCTCATTTATTTATATATTCTTATATATATATTTAATATCTAATTATTTATTCACAGCTTCCTACTATTGTAGTTTAGATGCTTTCTCAATGTGGACCACAAACATATCTTCTACCTTAATAATATCATCATTAGAAATTCTCATCCAATAATACAAAAATAGTTCAAAATTACTCTTTTCCAATGTAGTTTTTCTAAAATAACCACTAAAATAGGGTTTTAACCTTGATTATTTATTACCAAAATTAAAAACCAACAACTCTACTTTTTATAATGGTTATAAAATAAAAAATTTAAAAAATAGATTTTTTTCATCTATCATTATCACAAAATACATAGAGGACCATTAAAAATTAAAAAAAAGTTACTTCTGGTTTTTTTGGTTTTTAACATGATCCAACCATCAACCACCATTTGGTGTGACCATCCTTCATTCCCAACCATTATCTTCTTTTCCCAATATGGATCGCCCATTTTTGAGTCATATCATCTAAATCCATTGTAGATTTAGTTGTATTCTTATAGTAATATTTATAAACACAAATATAAATATTAATTTATTATATTATATAGATTATTAGAAAATTTATTTTAAGTAAATATTCTTTTAATACATATACAAAATTGATGGTTTTTTTCTGGATTAAATGAAATTTTGTATTTCATTCTCATTATTTTTTCATTTTTTAAAATTTTTAAATACAATGTTTCATTATAAGTTAATTTAAATTTTTATTATTTTATTCGTGTATATTTTTTAAAAAAGATACATTTTTACTTCAATATATAATTTTCAAAAAAATTGAAATTTAGATTTTGGATATTTTTTGGTAATTGAAATTGATACACTCTATTAATTTATGTTTCAATTAATTTATTTTTACATTAAACAACTAATGTTATTATTTTTATATTTATATTTATGAAAAATATATATTTATTATTATTAAATATATTTTTATATTCTAATATATATTATATAGGAATATATATACATATATATTCATTTATAATTTATATTTTAAATTAAAATTTCTATTCATTCTTTTCATTACACTATATATATATAAATATTTAATTTCTTTATTTACCATTTAACAAAAAATATTAACAATAAAATATTATTAATATTCTCAAATATAATAGTAATACTAATATTAGTGTTAATGTTGTAATGTATAATGTTAATATTATTAATATCTGTGTCATTATTTTAAAAATAATATTATTTTTAATATTATTAATATTGACATTACAACTAATATTAAAATAATATCATTTCTATTAATATTATTAATATTAATACGTCATGTCTATATTATTCATATTTGTATTTGTGTAAATATTTATGGAAATTTAATGAATTGTTAAGTTATAAATTTATTAGAATATATGAAACTATATATAATAAAAATATGAAAATATTAAACATCTATGTTTCTTCTTCATATTATTAAACAATTTATTATTATCATCATTTATATCATTAGGGTTATAATTTTTAAAAAAATTATTATTTTCTATTATTATATTATAAAAGTAAAATTGAATATGTACTTTCAAAATTTTAAAACTAATATTCAGTAAATTCTCTAAAGTCAATGTTTTTATCTCCAAGGAAACCACTTTTTTGGGTTTAGTGACAACTCACAAAAAATTAACCAGAAACTATATCTTCTATAGAAGAAAAAAACAATCTAAAATAAAAAATTGAAATAATTACCATGCATATATTGATATCACTAAAACAACATTCCAAATGGATCCAACCCACATCATTGAAACAATAATAGTAGTCCTGAGTTACTGAACTAGAATATTCATGATGACATTTCTTGTAAAAATATTTAACATTTATGTCATGCCTGTTTATGAAAATGTATTCAATGGATTTGTAGAAGACGTTTGAGACTGCACTATAAATGTCAAGTGGAAATGAAATTATCATCTCTAATATATAAATATCCATTTGTGAGTACATCCCATTCATTCATTCTATATTTAGTCGATGTTGTCCATTCAAGTCCCTAAACATTACATTATCTTCCAAAGTAAAATAGATCTAAAATCACTTATGTTCAATACTTAATGATGTTATAGGAAATAATGAATAATCATTAGATTCATGCATGGTGAACAAGTGATTAAAATAAAGAAGGAGCATCACATTTTTTTGAATTTTCTAATTGAAATGTTTGAAATAGTGATAATTTTTCCATTCCATTAATTATGTTTTGAAATATGTGAAATCAAGGAAGCATTGAAATAAAATAATATTTAATATGAAAAGGTTTTAATCCATGTAATATTCCATTTTTTATTTATATTATGATTGGTTGGGATTCAATATTTAATAACGATGAACATTTTAATGATTATAATTCTGATCAAAATGAAGAAAATATCAATGATAATAAAGTGGAAGAAATTGGGAAAACAGTATTGATCGAGAAAGTGTAGAGTGATGTTTATAATCCAATATATATAGTTTGTATAAAATTTATGGTTTTATCTATAGTTGTACTAATTTTTAAATATATTCCCCAAAATGGGTGGATGATAAGAGTTTTATAGGATTTATATATTTGTTAAAAGATATAATTCCTCTGGACCATGATCATCAAAATTCAAATTATAATGTAAAAAAATATATTATTCCTGATTGGATTAGAGAATAAGAAGATACATGTCTAAACTAATGATTTTTTAATATACAGGAATAAATTTAATGATTTATCTTGTTTTCCTAAAAATGGGATATTGTGGTATAAGTTGAAAGAAAAATTCAATGTTGATTAATCTATTAAACCATGTAACAAGACTCCAATAATGAATAATTTTATATCTTTTGATCATTCCTAATTTTAAATGTTCATATAAAAACATATATTATGTTAAATTATTAATATATCATGTAGATGAGTGAATATCAGATAGAAAATTGTGCCATCTATTTGATTATCCACATTGGAAAAAATTGATTAAAATTCCCTATATTTTAAAATAAAGATAAAAATATCGTTCTTATATTGTGAATAAATAAAATGAATCCATATCAATGACATAGATGTAAACATATTTTATACGCTTTTTTATTGGTAAATTGTAACTTCTCTCCTAGATTTTTTATGAAGTGGGAAAATATCATGTGGAGTTTAATGATTTATGAAACCAAAAAGTGAAAATATTGATACGGGTAAAAAACATTGTTGTCACATTTATAAACACCCAAATATATAGCAATGAAGAAAATATACGAAAAATAATAATAATTTTTGGATGTTCCATATCTAAGATGTTATGAGGTTAAATATAACATTTATTTTATGACAATTGAAATAATTTATTTGATAGTTTGATTGGAACAATGTTAAATATTAAAAGAAATACCAAGGGTTGAATTAATGAAATATTGGACATAAATTCAATCAGAATACATTTGGAGTTAGTTATCACTCTAAAAATAAAATGATCATACATGACTTTGGAATTTCATACATTATCCATGAAGAGGAAAATCAGTTTTTAATTCTTTCATGGTATCAATTTTCCCCAATGTTATTCATCTACTATAATAAAAGGTATTTAATTACACAATGTTGTGTTAATATATATGAAATATCATCACTGACATGTTGCGATGATATAAATCCTTCATGTTACATTAAATGGAATAATACTCATCCAGATAAATTGATTTTCATAATTATGTTTTATTTTATCAATCCTATTTTTCAAAGTGATGGATCATAATTCCTTGAAAATATTTCAGAATGAATTACGCGATATAATTTTTTAAAAATAAATATAATTTAAACAATATTTTATGATATCATGGTAAATTTAAAAGTTCATTTGATGCAAAAAAATAGCTATGTAGACCCATGTACTCATGTTGTGTGTATCCTTTTAAATCTTGTATAATGATATTGAATGGGTATGTTCTGAATTCACATCAACCAAAATACTTGATTATTGAGGAGTATTTTTATGAGTAGGTAGAAGTGTTTTAACGGATTACTCATCTATATTGGTTCCTTTTAGTTTTCCAATATATCTCCACGAATGAAATGGATTAGGGGGAATGGGGATCAGTAGATTGAAAATATAATCATAATGTGTGAGAAAATAATGGAGGTATATTGGTGAATCATGAATAAAAATATGATACAATGTCATATATAGAATCCCACATTAATGTGTTAAAACAATATTATGTGAGGAAGAATGATATGAGGGTACATAATAAGAATAAGTAAAAATCACCATATTTTAATGAGACAATGCGTAATCGATTTTATGTATCAAAAACATTGATATTGTTAGTAGGTGTCCCATGTTTAAATATAATAACATGTTATAGGTATGAAAATAGTCAATATTTATTTTATACTAAATACTTGGAAAATATATGTGTAGTTAAAAATTACGTTTTAATGATGTTCTATAAATAAATTCATTTTTCATGTGCCAAAGTAACAAAAACCCATCTCTATTTCAAGTGTATATAAGGGAGTTATTGAAGATATTTGAGATATTGATTAAATTAATTTCAAGTTTATGTGTTCAAATATAAATGGGTAATTCGTAATAGTATTGTTAAACACGATGTATGAAAAGTGAAACTAATATATATGAATAGTCCAGGATACACAAATGACCCTTTTATCATGGAAACAAATGATATACCAATTTTTTATGTTCTTAATCCAATTTTTTTAGGTTTTTAATCCAAATTATTTTTATGTTCTTATCCAAATGATACTGTGATAAATAAATTTTACAACCCAACTATACACGAAATGCATGAGGCCTGATGTTTTTTTTCATAACAATCACATTTTTCATGGAGTTAGTAGAAGGAAATTTGAATATTGTGAAGTTTAAAATAAAAAAAACATTAATTCTCATTAAGGTATAATGTGAGTAAATAACTGAATAGATCATAGAAAAATAATCATGTTATTTTAAACAATTATTTTCTATGTTTTTAGTTAGAATGACCTAAGATGGGATTAATTGAGATCTTTAATTTCAATAATAATAAATGTTATCTCACTTATTCGATTAATTGTATCAATCTGCATAATCTTTTTAGAGTATTAAATAGAAAATAAATTACATAAAACTAATAAATAAAAAAATTTAAAATGGTTCAGGGTCTTCTAGAATCATCCACTACTAAACTCCTCGAACACCTAATAAAGGTATAATGTTTTTTATTCATATAATTTAATTGGGGAATACCAAAATGAGTATAATAAAATAAAACATGATATTTATAGTAATGAATATATTTCAACTAGGATCTATCTATCTTCTACAACATGTCACATCTATAGACTCACTCTCACACTTAGAACGATAAGTGTGACCTCCTTAAATAGAATTGATGTTTTATAATTTAAATGTAGCACTAGAACACAATAGTAATTGAATTAAAAACTGAATAATGTTTAATATTATTTAGAGAAACATTTATGTCTCTTAAGTGTAGCTCTAAATTATCTATCGTCATTCCATTATCCTCAAAATAACACATCATAATAGTAAACAATTTCAACTATTTTTTCAAAATATAAAATCAAAAAATTAATAGAATATGAAAAACAAATTTTATAGGTTAACCAAGATAAATAAAAATAGAATCTGAATGCATGTTTAAATATACATTATATAATTTGTTTGGTATTTTTCTTATATTATTTTATTCATTATATATAATACATTGAATATCAGAATTTAAATTAAGTAAACATTATCCTTCGAAATTATATTACTCATGGCCATTAGAAATATTCAGCCATTCCTAAAATAATACTGATTTAAACATGGTCAAAAAGTCTCCAAAAATCATGTCTTTATTGAAAATGTTGATAAATATTATCCAATAAAATACTATCTAAAATTTCCCATGTAAATATCATAAATACAAATGTATATTAATAATCTATCCATATTTTTTATATAAAAATAACTTCTTCTTTAAAGTAGATATATAACACTTTCCTTATATATAATAATAACATATATAGATACATAGGTGTAGTGCCCCATGATGGATCGACCACTAAGAAGGGAGGGGTGAATCGATGGTTTCATTTTATGAATTTTTTTTTAAATTTAACCACTTTAAATGGTTACAGTTCTCGATCTACATTGTGATATCTATCAATACCACTTCATATATAGTGGTATTAATATAGAGAGCATCACACAATATTTATAAGGTTTAGTAAACAACCTAATCATTCCCATTTTCATTATTCCCCCTAAAATGGATTCACCACTAAAATAATATTATCCATTAAAATGGTTGATATAGAGTCACATTGTATCTCTCTTGAGTCTACATATGATATTCCTTATACTACATCAAATAGTTTTACCGAAATCCATATTATTCTACTCATTAATCCACACTAAAGACTTATAATCTTGAATCACACAAAATACTTCTATCACTCTCTACACTAACAAGGAATATTCTTTTTTTTCTCAAGGATTTATCCATGAAAAGATGATCTGTTGATCCTCCTCCATGATCTCACTAAAATATAATTTCTTATGAACTAGTCTATGTTCGATTTTAGTTGATTGGTTTTTTTTCAATTATCTCTCATCACCATTATTTGATAAGTTTCCTTTGTAAAACTATGCTAAATATTATTCATCCTTCTATTGACGTCTCAAACTCAACTAAATGTGTGAAAGTGGTGACCAAAAATTCATCAACAATATCATATAATAAAATTATCCTACATAATAACCATCCAATGTATTCTGGAATACTATTTTTCGCTTCATGAATGTGCTACATAGATGTCTTAACCAAAAACTTAGAACATTCATTTATGTATAATTTTATTTAATGTCCAATATATATTAGTTGTATTGCTTCACATAAATCATCAAGTTTCCGTGAATAGAAAATATCATGGTGTGTCAAATGGTTGTTCTTGGGTATTTATAATCATATGTACATGATGCCTTTAAAATTCACATATGCATGCAATGTAATGAATGTCCGGTACTCCATCATGGAAGCATGCTGTTCACTTTTTAACATTGTTTCGTCATGAATGCATTGTATGCACACACACTATTCAATTATGTTTCATAATGAATGTGTATACCTGAATTGGTTGTACCATGAACAAACTTCATCTCCTTCATGAAATACAGTATAGTTTTACTATATCTCAATGTCTCTCAATCAGTTATTGTAAACTAGGAGGATAACATGTTAGAGTATCACATAAAATCAAGTGGATTGATGGAATAATTTCTTCCAGAAGACCCTATGTGAATGTTTTTCATTTTAGGAGGGTCGTGGGATCTTCCCTTCTTCATAAAGGATGAAATACATGAGGAAATCTTCCTCATGAAACACTATTTCATGGTTCTCTATTTTAGGATGAAATGAGAGCCTATAAATCTAAAAGGAACTCTCCTTGGGTTCATGCCTCATTATTTATAGTCAAATACTCATTTTTTTGCACCAACTCATCTCCTGATTTTATTCCAAAATCCTGACACTGAATAATATATTGTGTCATAGAATATTATATCTCACCCAAATTGTACATTGTAACTCAATAATATACCAAATTTCCTTGACCATTTTCAAATTTTAGTACAAGTATTCTCCTCACATGAAACTAATGTGATCATGTTCTTAATTTTTTTTCTACAAGCTTGAAATCATCATATATAAATGGTCTCTTGTTTCTTTATACCATCCATGTATCTTCTTCTTCGATCTACGACATTTTGATTTCATGTATTCATGGTGGTGTTTCATGTATGTTTATTCCCAATCTCACCATACTCAGTTCTAGAACTATAGATGGAAGGAATAATCATTGATGTTTTATAGTATTCCACCATGGAGAACAAGATTTCAATGGTATGGAATCTCATTGTCGCTAGGTAGGAGATGATGATGCTCTTTCAATCGGATAGTAAAGATCAGACTCAACTAACAACCCTTGTTTCATCTATATCAATTACAATTAGATGAACAATACATGGGTGTGCTTTTCCAAAAACATAGTATCCTAGGTTTGGGCCACATTTTATCAATAATCCCACTCCCTTTGTTTTCTTGAGCTGCTTTTGGGGTTCAGAAAATGATAAAATTTCACAACAAACCTCATGATTTAAGAGACATTCCATATCCCACAATCACTATCCCAAACCATACGTCATATACGAAGGCACCATCTTGTGGGAATTATACAAGGTCCCATAATTCTACTTCCATGTGGCCTTCTTGAAAAAACAATCCCAAGAAGTTGACCATCGAGTCCCTCATGTGTGGTTGGGGGATAGACCTTTGGCGCTTCTGGTTTCCCATATTTTTTGTATGATACCAAAAAAATATTTGAATAATTCTAAATATATAATAGATAAAATAAATCCTTACAAAAATAATATATCAAACCATATTTTAGTCTTCTCTAAAAATATATAAATAAAATTTTGGATAGCCTCCTTCAAATACTTTTCTTGATATTTCACTTAATTTTCATGGAAATCTTCTTCTTCATCTTATATAAAAAAAAGTTCCATCAAGGAAACAAGTATTTAAAACATAATATCACATAAGTAACTTTCATAGTTCAATGTGGAGAATTTTCCCTGAAGGAAATCCAATGCTATAAATAGAATTCATAACAATTATCCAATAATAACCTATTAATCCACTAACATATGTTGAATTTTTGAAAAAAATGCAACATGAGGTCAATAATCTACCCATTTTTATTTTTTATCAAAATGAACCCATGTCACAAGATTTTTCATATGGTGAAACCTTTCTCCCTCTTATTTAAAATCAACATCAAAACCGTAAATGGGATCTTCTAAATACATATTTCTTCTCTAAAACAATATCTTCTCACTTTTATGAATATTTATTGATCACTTATAAGGGAATGATGATATCCCATGGTTCTCTTAGAAAATAACCTATTGTTAATAAAGAGTTTATCTAAATGGGATAAACCTATGTATAAATGAATAGATATACAACCAAGTTTGTCTATGATCTCCATAAACTACCTCGAATGTGAAATCATGCTCATGAATTTTCAATTATCATTAATGGGTATGGAAATAATTGGATTTATTAATTAAATGATAAATCCCATAAAAACAATAGAAAACATATTATAAATATTGTGTTTAAAATATATACCCCATTTTTCTCCACTTATAATCGACCAAGCACTACCCCTTATTTGATATGAATAATAAAATTAAGAATAAGGGATGAATGTTTGATTGTCATAACTCATCTTTCATTTTTACATTTCCATTTAAAAGTTCTACATTTAGTATGAAGTTATGAATTAGAATCAATATCCCATACATGCTCCCCCTCAAGGGAAACACTCATAAATAACTTCCTAGTGGTGAGCCACTTCAAGAATTTATTTTACGATATTACTATTTTAGGACACCCCAAAATGGAATTATTTAAGAGGTTAACTAGTTTTGACATCTTACAAAACTCCTTTATATCTAAATTATGATAGAACACATTGAATCTCAGGTTCTGCCCCAAAGATCTTGATACACCTTCAATTCCTTAAATTGTATGAAAAAAATACATACACAAAAGAAAAATGGTAATAATTTGGAGATACTTTTTCCAAAATATGAACAACAAGGTTGAGATGGTTTTCTCAACCAAGTTACTATAATTTCTAGTATTTATTATTCCATGTATATTTTTCAAGTAAAATTTATCCCTTCATAACATGGATATTTTCAATCCAACCAAATCATTTTTTTATATCAATAGCCAAAAAATCATATGCATTTCTGATTAAAGATTCATTAACTTCAAGGAATCTTCTTATTCAAAAAATGTGGTTAAACATCCACTTGAACTGTTTTCTTCTTTATTGCATATATCACATATAAATTTATCAATATAGGAGATTTAATTTTCTTACAAAGTCTCATGAAAATCATCTTCTTCAATTCGAATCATAAATTCTTCATTAGAACAGTATTTTTTATACTTATTCTAAAATTATATATTTCTCAGAATAAGATATAGAAAACAAAAAAAATGTCTTTGATAATGCTGATAGATTGTTTAGAGTTTCCCCGTTTCATTACAATATAGAATTTATTCAAATCATTCTTATGAGATGTAGCATTATTATGTAGCTTCTTCTGAAACATCTTGGGAGTAATTTGATCTACATTATTTTTCAAAATACTAACTAAGGTTTACTCTTAGCTCTCTTGTAGCCTTTTCTTACCATTCTTTATTGACACATGATTATATTTACATGCATTAATCTTTTGACCCTCCTATTTACATATACCAAAACCATTATTTAATCTTTAATATTTTTTTCCTAGATTTATTTATGAATTTATTTTCACAACATTCTTTCTCTAAGGGTATATTATAATTTTTTTCACCATGAATCCCCATTTATTCATGATTGTTTTATGGAAATGACATTTTATATTACAAAAAAGTAGTATTTTGATCGTATGTTTCACAACACTTTAAAACCACATTGATGCTAGATCTTTCACCCAAATATTTTTTCATTACTAACACATATTGATGTAGTTCTTATTCAAAGTTAGCCCACTACTCCCTTTGGGGGTACTAATTTTATTAAATCGTTTCTTTTTGTATTTTATATAGGATTAAATATCTCATTGTTCTTCTTAGAAACAATTAGTTTAAAAAACATATTGATTTTTTACATCTCAAGACCGAATTGTCACCCTCTTTTCTTATCTACCTCCCCTTTAATTTTGGTTATCTCTTCACATCAGTTGATGATTATTGCATGATAGGTACATAACAACATCCTTTATAATAGTGACCACTTCTTTTGAAGTACCCACAAAAATATTCAATGCATTCACATATTTTCATTGAAGATAAATTAATTTTCATGGATTTATTCTTCCATAAGAAAGAGTTTGTCTTTTATTTAACTTTTCTCCCCTCAAATGAAGGAATTTTTTTATTTTAATAGACTTTTATGATATTATAACATTCCAATGATTAATGTACAGACATTCAGAAACATCAAAAATATCTAATGAACCTTATTCTCTTCTTTTATATTGTTATCTACTTATTTTCAATAGACTTTGAACCTTTATTCTCTTTTGTGGAACCACCTCTATTTGAGGAACTACATTGGGTACAATAATTCTTGGCTTGAGGAAAACCATCTTTTTAGAAGATTATAAAATTTTAATATCGGATTATTTCTGGTTCTTTATGAAATCATGATCCTAAATACAAACATCAGTGTTAGAATATATTATTTCAATTATTTGGGAATTTCCATCTTGTGTATATTACTCATTTACTAGTCTCAACTCCATCTCTAAAAACATCATGTTGAGGTATTTATTATCATCCTCAATGGATCTCCAATTAGATTTCCCAATCATCCTTTAGCTTCTATAGTTGATATTCATTCATACATCATTATTCATTTAAATAATTTTAATGACCCTTTAACTAATTATCTTTATCCTCTAGTTGAGCATTTTTATCAACCATAGAAATGATGTGAAATTTTTCAAATGCATGGAAAGCTTCTAAAAATACAATATCATTGAATAACTTATCACAAACACTTCCACGAAATTCTTCAATAGCTTCATTATATATTTAATTAAAAAGAGAATTTATTTATTTATTTTTCATTCATATGATTTATGATAGTTTTGGATATCCAAATCCTTTTATCTAATGCCTCTTCTATAGAATTAGCCTCTTCTTACAATGGTAAGTTTTAATCCAAAATACATTTTATTTGTGACATAATAAATTTTAATACATATCTGGGGATACTCATCATATGTTCTTATAATATAGAATAACGATCATTATGTGATCAATTACCATCATATAGTTTTTATGATTCTTCAAAATAATCATAACCAAAATAATTATTTCTATATATACCATTTTTATTACCATTAGATGATAGTGTCTATACCTTTACTATGTACTTATTCTTCATCTAACATACTTATATATTCTTTAAATTTTTCAGAACCATATAATAAATAACTATTGGGGTAAATCACACATTTCCAGTAATTTTAACATCAAAAATACTTTATTGGATCTTTAGAGGGGACCTAATATCTGGTACCACTATTAGTTACTAGGATAGATTAAACACTAATAGGGGAAGGGTGAATTAATGAATTCTTATTTTGAAATTTTTTTCATTATAATTCATCCTATTTAACATTTTATTTTTCTTAATCTACTCAGTGGTATCTCTAAACATCAGGTCATGTGTAGTGGTAGTAATAGTGGGATAAGAACACAGTATTTATAAGGATTAGTATAGAAATCTACTCTTTTCCATGTTTGTTATTCCCCCAAACATGGATTCTCCAAGATAATATTATTATCAATTAAAATGGTTGATATAGAGTCACATATTATCTGTCTGAAATCATTATAAGGGGTTCTTTATACTATGTCCCATAATGTTACCTGAATCCACACTAGCTTTCTCCAAAATCCACACTAGATACTTCTTCTCATAAATCACACATGAGACTTCTCCTTGTCTAAAATCCAACTAAGAGGTTTCCTCCTTTCTTCAATCCTTGTTCCATAGTAAGATGATATGTTTATCTTCATCCACAATCTCTCTAAATTAAATATGATCATGTACCTATCTGAGTACCTTTGTAATCTTTTGGTCTTACTCAATTATTTGTGATCACTTATATATAAACAATTGCCTTAGTTAAACTATGATCTATCTAATTATTTACTCTACTAAATTCTTGGACTCAATGAAATGTATACATGTGGAGAATAAAAATCATCAAAAATATATTACAAATGATTAATCATGCATAATATCATATAACAATCTTCATGAATTCTCTTTTTCACTTCATGTATGTATTACATTGATATATCGTCCAAAACACTAGCTCATTGTATTATGTATGTTATTATTTAATGTACTATATATATTATTTCAATTTTCTACCTTCAATATTCCTATTGTCTTTCACAGAACAAGTTTGGGTGTCTCAAATGGTTTTGTATGTATTATGATGATCACATGTGGAATATAATTCATCCCATATCCTTATTAATGAAAATATAGTGTTCACGGTTTATCTTTGTTTCTTTGTCAATACCTTTTATGCAGTAACTCTATTCAATTTTTATTCTCAAGGCATGTGTATGAATTCACTAGTTTTATCACAAAACTAATTCTTCTCTTATTGGAAACCCATTGTTGGTGTATAATGTCTCATAGTATATGATTGAGTTCAGAAAAACATAGGAATAACACATGTGATTGTCATGTAAACATGAATTTTTATATAGATTAGGTTCTTTGTAAAGCTCATGTGTTCATGATTTACAATTCAGGAGGATTATGGAATATTCCTTTCTTCACATAAAAAGAAAGATTCAATGAAATATTCTTTAGGAAACAATGTTTAATGATGCACTATTTTATGGTTAAACGATAGACTCTCAGTCACAGAGAACTCTTCCCAGGTTCATGTATCATTATTTATTGTCAAAACATCATTTCCATTCACTAAATAAACTCCTCACTTTATGCCACATCCAAGACTCCGAAAAATATGTTGTTTCGAGGAATATTATATCTCACTAGTATCATTCAGGGTAACTCAAATTATATGGATTACATTATTTGGAAAGTATTATATCTCCCCATGTTCTAGGGATGTGATCACATTCTTCATAATGTTTTATAAGATTAAACTCATCATATATGAACGATCGCTGTTTCTTCGTATCATCCTTAAGATAATAATAGTCATTTAATAGAGGTATTCAGTTTTCATCCATGAAAGGGGATACTTCTTGAATGATTATACTCAAGCTCCCCATCCTTAGGTATAGATCTGGATTTGGCTGAAAGAATGATCATTGTGAAATGGTAAACTATCATGGAGTGATGTATCTGAATGATGTAGAAACTCCACATCGGCAGGTAGGAGTTAACGATGCTCCTTCGATCGAATTGCTGAAATTGGACTCATCTGAAGGAAATTGTTTCATCCACATAAATTTCAATAATATTAAGAGTATGTTGGTGCACTTTTCCCACATCCAAATTGTGGTACATCTGGTCCTCGATATATCAATAATAATGTGACTCTTATTTTCGTGAGTGGGAAAAAGTCTTCAACGCCTATTACACTTACATAGAATTCCTCACGAGATGGGCAACACGCCCTGAACCACTGTCAGTATCCCATACCCATTCACCAAATACAAAAGAATTCTCATGTGGGTCTTATAAACATTCCGGTAATCATGTTTCCATGTGGCCTATTTCGATAGGCTCTTTCATGGGGTTGACCCTTAGGTCCCACATTGGTAGTTTAGAGCTTTCTCTTGGGGTATTTTTATTACCCAATATTTTTTATATGAGTCCAAAAAAAATACATGAAGAATTATAAGTATACAATATGTAAAATAAATTATTCCTTCGTTAATGTTCCAATCCAACTATTTATCTACCTCATAAAAAATGGAAATAAAATTTTCATGACCATCATTAAATTAGTTTCAAAAAATTTCCAATATTTTTCATGGAAATATTTTTCTTCATCTTATTGAAAAAAAGTTTCATCAATGACACAAGTATCTTCAACCAAATATCAATTATAAAATATTTAGAGTTCAACATGGATAATTGTTTATTCAGGGAATCGAATGCCATAAATTGAATGCATAACAATTATCCATGCATCACCACTTTATCCACAAACACATTTCAACTTGTTGAAAAAAAATAAACTTGGGAACAAAAATATAAAAAATCATTACATCAATATAACATAAAAGATCTTATCTTTCAATGATAATAGTAACTCAGAATATAAACAGATATTTTAGAGTAAAAATCATAATGTGAATGATTAACATGAAATATCTTATCCAAAACATAAGTAAAAATCATAAAGTGAATGATTAATATATTACTCAAACTACATACGTAAGAGTAACTCACACATACATAATAATAAATTTTACATACATTACATATTAAACATTATCATTATTTGATATAGAATAATAAAATGAAATTCATATTGAATATGTATTATTAATATATTCATATATATTACTATATAAACAAAACTCATTTTCATCTTCAAACATGAAAAGATCAGAATATATATTCACATTGATTATCATTTATTGTCGTATTTTAAAAATTAAATAAACTCCTCAACAAAAAATATATATGATTTTTTGATCATCAACACATTGGATATTCCATGTTATGTCAGAACACTAAACTATCCAATAATATCATCATATTTTATTATAGAACCAATAAAATATAATATAAAAAATGTTAAACATTAAAAATAACATATAAAGTAATATTTATTATTATTAGTATAGTTCTCCCTATTTTTATGATATAAAAAAGAGTAGATATAAAGAAGTTGCACCATATCTTTCTCAGACTATGAGAACAACAATTGTGTGAAAAGTAAACTGAAATGAACTGAAATTCATCATTTACATATACTAATCTAAAAAAAATTAATAATCTCAAAATATAGATAAATAATAATTTAGAAAAAACAAATAAAGATAATTTGGATTTTGGGGCTATTTTCAGAATAAAGGTCATGATTTGGTGATTGAATTAAATTCTGTGGGATGAGAATTTTTTAGGTATTCGATCATGTTTAACAACAAAAAGTGTTTAGGAAATGGAAAATATATTTGGTGATGTAGAAAACTTTGGGTATCTTATTAAACACTAAAATAATTTGTTTACTTTAAATACATTCATTGAATTTTCAAGTAGCCATCAGTTTTCTGATAATATTCATGCATAATATCTATAGTACACTTTACTTCTAAAATCAATAATTTTTGAGTTTTTGATGTTGAAAGATAATGGATTGATTTAGGATAAGGTGTGTTAGGATTTATAACTACCATGTTATATTTTCAATTGATTCTTGTCGATTAGAGAATAAATTCTTAATTGAATGTTTGGATCATCCATGGATATTTAAAGAAATTATTTTTTTCACCAATAAACTTCTCTAATTAAGATCTAAACATAGGAAACATATTGGTTGGATCATTACCAACTATTCACTTTAATTCTATATCATTCATATATTCTTAAAATATATATAATATTGAGATTATTTTATCTTTATTTAATTGTAGTATCTATTTAATGCCTTATCTTAGGAAATACTTTTAGGCCATCTATATCTTTTTTATATCACCTCTCATAACTCAGTCTATATAAAAGTAGTATATCTTGTACTCGTATAAGGTTGAAATCCATTTAAAGAATCATCCAAATGCCAATCAATAAAATGAATCATTATATAGAAAATGATCAATATAGATATTTTTATTGCTATCCCTAAATTCTACCATATTCTTAGAAAAACTGTCAATATCTCCTAGAAATTTTTGTTGAGAATTTTGAAACTATATTAAGACACTTGAGATGTAAAAGTTACTCTCTAAACTATAAATTCTCTATATAAAACTAATTTTTTCCATTTGATTTTGCTATTCCTGTGAAGTTTTTGTTATATCATAATCTATATTATATTTCTACTCATCATATTTTATTATTGTTATAAGATTTCAGAAGGAACCATGAAAATTTTAATTAATAATCTATGGTTTCAATTTAAACATCTTTTTTTGAATAAATACCATAACATCATTTTATTTATTATTTAATTGGATATTTTTTATTCACTAAATACTTATATATCACAAATTTAACTATGTTATCTAGATTCATCATTGTATATTCATGGACAGGGGTCTCAATCTTTACACGATTTATCTCAATAAGGGAATCATTCAAAAAAACCTGAAAAATTTCAATGTATAAAGTATTACATTATAATTTTCAAATATATTAATAGATTATATATAAATATGTTATATAGAAACCATAGAATTTTACACAAATCATTCGAAGACTTTAAGAAAATTTAAACATCAAATTATATGACCATGATCATAAAGTCTAGTGTATTTGATATTAGGTACAAAGTAAATCATCTTGATTCCTAAATAAGAACATATTTTTTTAATCTTCATTAATTGTTCATAAAATAATTTGAGTCCTTATATATTAACAGTATAACCTTCCTGAATACATAAAAAACTGACAAGCTAAAAACCCCAGTAAGGAAATAAACATTAAAATAAAGATTCGTGCATTGGTTAGAAGGAATAAAATAATTATAAAAAAAGAAATGGACATGATAAAACATATGGAAAAATAACATATAGAAAATGGGATCATATTATCATGGAATCACATTAATGTGGATGAAACATAAAACCTGACTTTAGTATGGGTCAATACCCGTTCCACATGGGATGTTAGGAGTCAAGGCTCACCACCAAGACTATTCCATGTGAAGTCTAATGAGTAAAAACATTACCTGGTGAATTGAAGTTAACTATTGGATCACCCATTGTAACATTTTCATCAATATGTGTGACACATAAATAATCAAACATAAGGAATCAAACATAAACATAAGGGTTAACCCTTGTAAGAATTGTGTATTTTAATAATGTCAAAAGGCATAACATAAGGGAATAACATAATGGTGTCCAAAAATAAAACTATTTATACACTAAATTAAAATACAAAATATAATGTTGGAAAATATAATTATAACTGATATCAAACTGAATTTAATTCATGTAAAAATAGTTTTTAAGAAACCATAGAAATTAAACATTTTAGTGTGGCATAAGGAAAATATTAATGATTATTTAAAATAGAAAATAAATAATTGTTTGTATAATACCTGAAATTAACCAGGATATATTTTCATATTAAAATTATTGATTTTAGAAAAATAATAGTGTTATAAAACTGATTATGGAGTGATCTTTAAAATGGGAATGAAATCAGGATGTTCCCTTGAATCGGGTTTGCTGTTCATGATAAATTGTGAACAGAACATTATTAGTTCATTGATTACCCCCATAAATGAAGGATGATATGATGTAGATACATGTTTTTGGAACATGTAAAAATATTTTATAAGTCTTGTATAAAAATAATTAATATTTAAATTGGTTAAATATAGGAAAAACGTAGCCTGAAGAAAATATGGTTGTTCCGAAAGGAACCCTTACCTTATGTCAGGAATAGTTGTGCACTTGATCTTAATGTTCGTGATAAGAAAATTAAATCCATTAATCAATTAATTTATAACCTTTTATACATTTATTTATTTAGTATAATATTATTATATGCATTTAGGTATTTTTGATGTGTTATAAGATACAATTTTATCATTTCGGAGTGTTCTTTTTCATAGTTTTTATGATCAGTTCACTTTTATATGAGTATGGATTTTCATAGGTATAACTATAAAGAATATAAATTTTTTTCATTAGTTAAATTAAGAAGTTTAATTGGTCTTATATATTATTTTTTCATATGTGAGGATGAATCATTAGATAACATGTTAATGATAATAGTTTAGATTAATTTTAGGGGTTTTCAATCACAATGAACTTATTTTGTTTAAACAATTAATATTTTGTATAAATGTTAGTTATAGAACATAAAAAGGGATAAAAAATACATTTCATAAAATTTTACGACCATTGCAACGGTTTTAAGGCTAAATTTTTAGGAAATAACGGAAAATGGAAACTTGTCATCCACGAAGTTGATAATTCAACACCTCACAAACAATAGTTTCATTTTTTGAATAAAATAGAGGGGGAAGGGGATTGAAGTCGGATTATTACATTATCGTAAAAAAATTTAATTTATATGTAATGTAATGGATTTATAATTCCATTTGGATGAGGTTAGTGAGGATAAATTATAGAATAATGAACTTTTATATAAATTAAAAGAAATGAAAGAGGAATTTACCTTTTTAATTTTTCTTCCTTGAGATCCTCCTTACGGAAAATGTTTAGGTATTTTTTTCAGACCAAGAGCTCCTTTATGTGTTTTTGGGGTTCTCGAATTTTTTTCTTCTAAATTTGGTCAACGATAAAATCTATGAATGTGTGAGGATAAGAGGTGGTGAGGGGTGGTATTTATAGTAGAGGGGAGGTGCGTTTTCTCATTGTTTTATTCTATAGATTATTTTTTTATCTCACAAAATTGAATATTTTGAGAATTATAAATGAAGGTAATTTTGAGATTATGGTGCAGAAAATAGTGATTACGCATAGAATTGAGAAATTAACTTATAATGTATATAGACTGTAAATCACTGTATTTTACTATTCATAAAAAATCCACTTTTTTAGAAAAAATACAAAAAATCTCCCTAACCACTTTTTGATGTTTCAAATAAAAAATGAACACCATTTTATAAAAATAATTTTCTGAATATTTTAAATTTAATTTTTAATTAAAATCATCATTTACTCAAAAAAATACAGATTTTAAAATCATAAATAATTGTATAACACATTGAAATATTAAATAAGGTCTCAAAAATGTATCTTAAAATTATTATAAAACAAAATATTAATTTATGAAAACATTTTAAAAAAATACAAAAAATTAACCATAAAATTTTAATTAAATATTTATAACTTATGAAATATAAAAACTTAATTACTATGGTTTAAAAAATTAGTTTATTTAAACTATAATATAATTATAATATTTTTTCATTTATATGATACCCAAATTTTATTTATACTTTCAAAGGTAAGGTTAATATTACATTTTCTATATTATTATTCCTATGGTTCACATTACTATTCCTAAGGTCAAGTTAAAATTTCATAGGTATATGTTCTTTAATATATATAAATACCTCTTATTTCATTATTTTTTTCATTTAAAATGTTTATATTTTGTTCTTTATGTGATTTATTATGATTGATACTATATGATATAATTTTAATAATGTAAATTTCATTGATAATGTTTTGGGTCATTACATGGTACATTATTGGTAGAGTGAATTTCTCTTTGATTTATTTTTTATCCAATTCAAATAGATTCTGATATACTAGTCTCAATAAGTTAATACTCCTTAAAATATTGATATTGAACACTCATCATCTCTTTAATCTAATTTCAATGTGATTTATCCATGATTGTATTAGAAGAGTTTGAATTTTTTTTTTATGTTTGATATTTTAAAAATCCATTCATCTCATCAAAATCCTATTTTAAACCATTAAATATTTATTATCCCCAAAAAAAGATTTTGAAAATAAAATATCCATCCATTTTTTCAACTCATCACATTCCCCCTAGAAAAAAAATATTAAATTGGTAATTTCATATTTCAGTTATTGAAATTTAGAAAATATAATAGTGGTAAAATGTTTCTCAATCTCATAAAATGAATATTATTTTTCTTTAGTTTTTTTTAATCTGATATCTTCATCGACCACCACTTTTATCATTTAAAAACTGATATTTCATTATAATTTTTAGCACTCCCATCTTCTAAATTTTCATGTATAGCCTGTTCATGTGAACTTTCAACTTCATTCTCAATCATTTATATATTATTATTTTTAGATTCAATCTCTAATTATTCATTCATATCTTCCTACTAATGTTTTTTAGATGTTTTCCCAATGTGAACCATAAACATAACTTTAGCCTCAATAGTATAATCTGTAGAAATCCGCATCCAATAGAACAAAAATAGTTTAAAATTACACTTTTTCAACATATTTTTTCTAAAAGAAACAATAAAATAGGGTATTAACCTTGGTTATATTATTACCATAATTAAATACCATCATCTCTATTTTTATAACAGTTATAAAATAAAATATAAAAATTAGTTTTTCTTCGTATATCATGAACATAAAAGACATAAAGTACTATAATAGTTTTATAAAAAGTCACTTCTTACATTTTTTTATCTTGATCTCCCCATCAATCACCATTTGGTGTGACCATCCTTCATTCACAACCCTCATCTTTCCTTCCATATTGGGTATATCCATTTTTAACTTATATCATCTAAATAAATCATTGATTTGGTAGTATTCTTATTTTAAAAATTTTAAACTGAAATATAAATATGAATTTATTGTATTATGCATATTGTTTCAAAATTTATTTTATGAACATATTGATTAATATATATTTGAAATTGAAGGTTTTTGTTTCATGAGTAATATGTCATTTTGTATAACATTCTCATTATTTTCCAATTTTTGAATTTTTATAAATACATTGTTTCATTATAAGCGACATGATATTATTATTATTGTATTCATGTATATTTTTTTAAAAAAAAATACATTGTTACTTCTATATATAATATTTTATAAAATTATCATGTAGATTTTGAATATTTTTTTGTAATAAAAATGATACACTGTATTTATTTATGTTTCTATTATTTTATTTTAACATTATATTATTATTATTATTATATTTATATTTTTGAAAAATATTCATTAATTATTATCAAATATATTTGTAGATTTTATCATATATTATATAGGATTATATATATACAGATATATTCTTTTATAATTTTTATCTGAATATGAAATTTTTATGCTTTCATTTCATTATAGTATGTATATATATATAAATATTTAATTAGTTTATTTACCATTTAAAAAATGTTAATAATAAAATATTGTTAATATTCTTATAAATATTAGTAATTCTAATATTTGGGTTAATATTTTTATTTATAGTGTCAGTATTATTAATTTCTTTGTCATTATTAGAAAAATAATATTATTTTTAATTTTATTAATATTAACATTAATGCTAATATTAAAATATTATTATTATTATTAATGTTATTAATATTGATATTTCATGTTAATACTATTCATAATGGTTTTTGTATAAATATTTATGGAAATTTAATAAATTCTTATTTTATAAATTATTTAAAAAACATGAAACTATATATATTAAAAAATATAAAAATATCAAACAAGTATGTTTCTTTTTAATATTATTAAAAAAATTCATTTTATCATGGTTTTTATCCTCACTATTATAAATTTTTAAAAATTTATTTTTTTAATTGTTATTTTTAAAAGTAAAATTTAATTTATACATTCAAAAAATCATAACTAATTTTCAGTACATTCTCTAAATTCAATGTTTTTATTTCCTAAGAAACAAATTTTACGGGTTTAGTGGGAACTCACACAAATGTAATAAGAAACAATATCTTCCATGTAAGAAAAAAAGCAATCCAAAAAATAATGAAATAATTACCATTCATTTATTAAAATCATGAAATCAACATACCATATGTTCCCAACCCTCAAGATAGAAACCATAATAGTAGTCACGAGTCACTAATCTAGAATATTCAGGATGATATTTCTAGGAAAACTATTTAACATCGATGTTGAGATTGATTATGAAAAGGTATTAAATGGATTTGAAGATGATGTTAGATATAGCACTATAAGAATAAAGATTAAATGAAATTCCCATCTCCAATAAATAAATATCCAATTTCGAGTACACTCTGTGATTTATTCATTATCTATTCCATGTGGTTCCTTAAACTCCTTCATCTTTACATCCACATCCAAAGTTAAATAGATCTAAAATCACATATGTTTAATAATTAAATTTGTTACATGAAATGATGATTAATCATTACATTTATGTACAGGTTACAAGTGATGAATATGAATAAGCATCTTCTCTTTTTTGAATTTTCTAATTGATATGTTTGAAACAATGATAATTTTTCCAAAACACTAAAAAAGTGTATAAATATTTTAAATTATGGAAGCATCAAAATTAAATAGTATTTAATATTAAAAGGTTTTAATCCAAGAAATAGACCTTTATTTAGGCATATTATGATAGGGTAGGATTCAAAATTTAATGATTTTGAACATTTTAAAGATTATAATTCTAATAAAATTGAAGTAAATATATATGATAATAATGTGGATGAAATTGAGAAAACAAAATTGATTGAGAACGTATAGAGTGATTTTGATAATCCAACATATATATGTTTTAAAACAATTATGGATATATTTATATTTTTAATAATAGTTTACTTCATTTCCATGAAGGGAAAGGTGATAAGAGTTTTAAAGAATTTATACATTTGTTAAAATACATAATTCCTTAGGAAAATGATCATCAAAATTAAAATTATAATGTGAAAAATATATTATTCTTGATGGGATTAGGAAAAAATAAGATACATTTCTACCCTAATGATTTTTTAATATACGGGAATCAATTTAAGGATTTGTCAAGTTTTCCTAAATATGGGAAATTGTGGTATAAGTTGAAAGAAATATACAATATTGATTAATTTATTATACCATGCACCAAGAATACAATAATGAATAATTTTATACCTTTTGATGATTCCTCATTTGAAATGATTGAATAAAAATTTAAATGATATAAAAATGTTAATATTTCATGTATATGAGTGAGTATTAGATTATTATTTTTCCATCCATTTGATTATCCACATTGGAAAAAATTGATTAAAAGTTCCCTATATTTTTAAATGATTTTAGAAAAATAATTCTTATATTGTGAATAGATAAAATGAATCCATATCAATGACTTAGTATAAAACATATTTTATGTGTGTTTTTGTTGGTAAATTGTAACTTATCCCCAAGATTTTTTATGTAGTGGAAATAAATCATGTTTAATTTAACGATATATGAACCATAATATTCCAAATTTTGAGATGGGTAAAAAATTGATTTCACATTTATATACATAAAATGTTCTTGTAAAAAAAGAAACAAATTATAAATATTTTTGGATCTTCCATATTTGAGATATTATGAGGTCAAACATATCATTTATTTTATGACTATTGAGAATAATATATGTGATAGTTTTATTGGAATAATGTCAAATATTAAAGGAAATACCAATGTACGATTCAATGAAATATTAGACTTAAATTCAATCGGAATACATTTGGATTTAGGTCTCACTCTAAAACGAAAATGAAAATACATGACTTTAGAATTTCATATATTATCTATAAGGATAAAAATTGGTTTTTAATGCTTTCATGGTATCAGTTTACAACAAATTTTTTCATATATTATAAAAAATTGTGTTTCATTATACAATTTTATGTTAATAGATAAGAAATATCATAACTAACATGTTGCGATGATTGAAATCCTACCAGTTGCATTAAATGGAATACAACTTATCTAGATAGATTCATTAACATCATGGTGTATTATTTTATCAATATTTTTTTTACAAAGTGATGGATCTTAATTCATTCATCATTTAGATGAATTAATAAATTGTTTTAATTTTTTATCTATAAATGTAATTTACGTCATATTTTTTTGATATCATGGAACACTTAATAGTTCATTTGATACAATAAAATAAATCTATATAGACTCGTGTACTTATGTTGTGTGTATACTTTTAAATATTATATAATGATATTGAAAGGGTATGTTAAGAATTTACAATAACCAAAATCCTCGATTATTGAGGTGTATATTTTTGAGGAGGTGGGAGATTTTTAATAGATTACTCATCTATATTTAATCCTTGTAGTTTTCTAATATATCTCCATGAATGATATGGATTTCAGGGAATGGGGATGAGTTGATTTAAAATAATTTAGGAATATTGGTGAATCATGAATACTAAGATGATACTAAGTCATATATAATATCCGATATTAATGTGATAAAACAATGTTATGTAAGGAACAAGGATATGAGGGTACATAATGAGAATGGGAAATAAAATTCATGTGTTTTAAATATACCATGCATAATAGATTTTATGAATTAGAAACATTGATATGGTTAGTAAGTGTCCCATATTTTAGTATTACAGCATGTTCTCGCTGTGAAAATAGTTGTTATACATTTTATACCAAATACTAAGAAAAAAATCTAGTTAAAAATTATGTTGTATTGGTGTTCTCTAAAGAAATTCATTTTTCAAGTGCCAAATAAAAAACCCCTATCTCAAATTTAAGTGTATATAATAGATTTTATGAATCTATATGAGAGATTGATTAAAATAATTTCATGTTTATGTGTTCAAATTTAAATGGGTTATTGGTAATAGTAGTGTTAAACAAGATGGATGCAAAGTCAAACTAAAAGATCTAAATAAAGTAGGATACATAGATAACCCTTTTATCATTGAAACAAATGATATAAAAAAATTTAAGTTCTTAATCCAACAAATGTTTAGTGGTCTACATTTTTTCAAGGAAAAAGTTTTATTTTTTGATGATATTGTTGATGATCAATATGAATTGTGTTAGAGACCTACATACATTGAAATAAAACTGGAGGAGATTGATGGCCATTATGTCCACATCTCCCTTTCCATATGTAATGACCATGAAGAAGGAAGTTTTCTAAAATAGTCCACTACTTATATCATAATATTACATGAACATTGTTAATTTCAATTAAAAATTTCAAATTTCATATTATTTGAGATATATTATTTATTATTGTGTTATTAATTTAAATATTATGTTATAACAAATATAATAATTTTATTAGTACTCTAAAATTTAATATGTATAAATATAAATTATTTATTTTATTTTTATCAGTTTAAATATTAATTATGCTTTTTTCTATATCATCTAGTTTTGTAAAAAAATTAATTTACTACCATTATAGTAAACCACATTAATTAATATGATAAGACCTTTTTTTTAGTTCATTTTTTGTAACACTTTATATGTTTTATTTGATTTTATGTGTTAATAATTAGATTTTTATCATATTATAATTACAATTTTTTAATTTTTTAATAAGATAATTTAAAATTAAATGTTTTATTATTCTCACTATTTTAGTGATGAACTTCGAGAAACATCAATTGATGAGCCACCTACTTCTACAAGGATAGTGAAGGCTTCTAGCATTGCTAAACGTGGATGTACAAGTTTACCTAAATTTTCAATTTACTATAGAAATGATAAAATAATAACGATCAATTTTAATGGTAATAGTAATTCTACATGTCTAAATTCAAATCTATTTAAGTGTTTAGTGGTAAACAACTTGAGAAAAAAATAATTTTGATTTTTGATTGGATCAGTGTCGACTAGATGAAACAAACTCATTTGTGGGAGAACATTTTAGTAGTATAATTTATTATTCATGTATTTGTCATGAGTTTTTTTTCTAGTACATGTTAATTTTTTTATTCACAAATTCAAATGACAAATGATTTAGTTAATATAGAATAATACATGTAGATATGATTTTCTATATGTATAAGATAATCACGATATTTTATGTCAGCAATGACATAAAATTTTATTTTTGGTGAAAGAAAAAATCATAATCTTTTGAAATTATATAACTATTTATATGAATAAAAATTGAGGAATTTTGTTGATACTATTTATATTATATAATTTTTCATAATAAAAATTTCAACATATTTATTCCATGTTAAATATATTCACTTAAACATAAGATTATTTATTTATTTTACTTCATTAATAATAACTGATGTGATATCGTTAGGATATCTAGGTGAAGAATGATTACCCTCATACTTTATATAATTGATGATGTTAGTTACTCAAACAACAAATAATGGCTAAGAAGTTTCAAAAATTGATATTCGAGTCCTTAAGCTCTAAAAATATAACCCATACATCTGCCTATTAATGTATAAAAAATAGAATATCACTCAGATGAATAAAAAAAGAAATATCTTTAAAAATTGTCTTTGTCAATATTAAAAAAGATTGTAAGGAAAATTTTATGTTATTTCTTAACTCTTATAAATTTATAACATTGTTTTTTTTTAAAAATTATTATAGGAATCACTTGAGGTGTAATGAAGACATCACACCTTTAGAAATAATTGTTCAAAGGATATATTGGATAATTAATTATCAAATAAAGAATACTCATCACACGTATAAAGATATGAAATGGGTATATCCAATAAAAACAAATATTTTATACCAATAATTATTAGAGAGAATAATATTATAACTATATGTCACGACCCCCTCCCACAAAAGATGCCCCTCCTGAGCTGGAAATGGTGAAAGGGGGATAATGACCCCCGAGTCCCGCCTCCAGTAGGCCCCGGGGTGGCGACTAGCACCAAGGGTATGAGGTTTCACAAATATGGGAGGCATTACCCTTTGATTATTTTAGGATAGGGAAATAGGACAAGTCAACCACAAAAAGGAAAAGAACAAGTGTATAGAAATAAACCCAAACCAATCCCACATGCATGTTTAAACAATTTTATAATAAGGTACAAGTATAAGAAAGCTCAAAAGTACAATACCAAAAGAAAACAAGAGAACAACAACTACAACAACTCCAACGGTCTGACTAGTAGGGTCCCGAACGGCCCTAGTAGTCCTCTTGGAAACCTGAAAGTAAACGTAGGGTGAGCATACAAGTGTACTCAGTAGGGAAACCTAAAGCTCTCGTGCACAAGTTGGGAGACATCCTAATGTACCGTGAGAACAACAGAAGAAACCTAACCTGGAAATCTATCCACCCAATCTCACCAGCCACACTCACCAAAACACAATCACAACAGGTAGTAGTAGTATAAGAACTAGAGTATTGGGTACCCAGCACCATTTCCCATTAGTTAGCTGCACGTCCTGACGCTGCCGCTCTCCCCACCCGCACACACCTGGGCCTCACAACCACGTATCCCGCCCGCACACACATGGGCCTCACAACCGCACATCCCGCCCACACACACCTGGCCCTCACCATAATCACGTCCCCGCCTGCACACACCTGGGCCTCACCACAATAACATCCCCACCCGAAGACACATGGGCCTAATCCCAAAGATTCTTGGGAATAGTAACAGAACTCTCGCCCGAAGACACCTGGGCCTCAATCGAAACCTACCCGAAGAGTCTTGGGTGTAAGGTCACCTCAAGTAATCATAGCCCATAAGCCTTCCCGAAGAGTCTTGGGCCTAATCACCCCAATAGAAACCTACCCGAAGATTCTTGGGTGTAAGGTCACCTCAATCCGTCACAGCCTAGGGGAGAAGGAGCAGGAAGGAGCTAGTAACTATGGGAAAACACCCTCCCCCATGAAATGGGAGTGTTCGACACTAAGTTCTCAACATGGATGAGGTGCGATAAAACACAAAATATATAGATATATATATAGCAACCACTCAGCCCAACCTATGGCTTATGAACAGAGAAGCTGAGCACGTCCCTCGGCACTGCTACCACAAATCATGCACACAATAAACAACCCCAACCCCATTATGGTTTTCACGTTTCAGCAGAATTAGCTTATTAGTTCCTTAACTACTGGGAAACTATCTAGAACCAACCACTTCAATTGTTCGTAAAACATATCCCTGCCATCCAAAAATTAAGTTAGTAAAACACAAGAAGCACAACAAATCCCTTATTAACAACCAACCAGCCCATTGATTATTACTTCTGTTTCATTACCAAGCCCACCATTCATTAACTCTTCCATTTATTATTTATTAAACACAACCCATAGTCCGTTCACATTTAAACCCAACACTAAAACCCCACTGCCAACCACCATAACCACAACCACACCGTATCCCATATATCATTAACCCTTTAATACCATTTATTGTAGCCCCGCTGCCCATCACCATCATAAGATTCACACCATCCCACAACCAAGCCAACCGCAGCCCTGCTGCTCACCCGATTCACAACAACACTCAAACACCCCCATCACTTGCCACATAACCAAGCCAACACTCACATGTTCATTATTCCATTTTGTTTAACCTGGGTGATCACACAAGGGTTCCAGATTTTAGACATACAACTTTACGTGATTAACCAATTTCCACATTCCACAATGTTTCCACCCATAAGAAAATCCAGAAGGAGAGGGAAACATTTAATTATGTAAGAAAAGGCCCCCAACGACCGTGATTTTCAATAGGTAGAAGCTCATTCAATTCACAACATAATATCACAGGATATAAAGTAACAGCAAACACAACTTCCCATCCCCATTATATAATCCAGTTATTATCTTTATTAAACCGGTTCAAAGTGTTTCACGTAAACAAGAGAACACCCACCCCGCATGATGAACAAATTAGAGAGACGAAGGTAAAATCCCTACCCTAAGAGGTTCTGGTCACAATGCTCCTCCGGATCAACATTAGAAGATGTTCGTCGGCATCTCGTCAAAACCTCCTCGGGTGGAAGTCAGAAAGGAAAAGCCGAAGGAAAGACAACGGATCCAAGCTCGAAAGTTCCGCCTCGTCGTTACGATCCCGTGGCCGCGGACGGATCGTAAATCAGAGCTCGGATGAAAAAGTCATGGAAGAAAAAGGAGCCTTCAAGTCTTTTGAGAGAGCTCTGCTCAGAGGATAGGGGAGGAGAGGTGTGAGTTGAATGGAGGAGGGGAACCCTCCTTTTATAGGCGTGAAAAGAAAAAGTACACAACATATACTTATGGTACACAGCGTGTACTCGGTTCTTTCACATGGTCTCCACGCGGCTTCCAACACAGCTCTGCGGCCGTTGACTGGTCAACACACAGTTTGAAGGTAACACATACACTGGGAAGGACTACATGACGTGTAGATTGGACACATGGCGTGTACTCATTTATTGCACACGGCAGGGACACAACTCCAGTACAGCACACAGCGGACGACTGTTCAACACAAGGTAACGCGTACGCGGGGAGGGACTACACGGCATGTAGTACTGGACACACGGCGTGTACCCATTTTCTCCACACAGCAAAGACACGACCATCCACATGGGGTATACCCAGCAAGGGGGTACACGACGTGTACTCAAACTACACGGCGTGTAGTTTCAAAATTCTGGAAAGTGTGGGAAAAGTCCATTTTACCCACCACAAAACTTCATGGCCTTCTTTTGAGAATGGAATGGGCCGGAGAAGTCCGGGCCATTACATCAGATACCTCTTAAAACATTCTCATCCCCGAGAATTCAAAAACCAACCTATAGGAACCCAAAAAGATACCACTTAGGGTTCTCGTTATAACTGGAACCCAACCAACAACCCCAATATTATGTGCTAGGAATTCATTCTCCTATGTCGAGATACTATCCGCTTTAGGAGGCACTGACTCTCCTGCACGGGTTTAATCGCATCCTCATTAATTCATCTTGATTAAGAATTAGGTTTTCCCACTTTCATACATTAGGATTTCTCAACTCGAACTACCCCCAACACCATACAACCAACACACTGCCCGAACACATGGTTTTGGGAAAATTCCTTCTCCTATGTTGAGATATTATCCGCTTTAGGTGGAACTGACTTGCCTGCACGGGTTCAATCGCATCCGCATTAATGCGTCTCGATTAAGGGTCAGGTTTTCCCAATTTCCACACATCCGGACATGTTATACATTACCAAGGAACAAGGAAACAAAAGGACTCACAACTGACAAGCCATGAATCCCATATATCAAAGGTACAGAGTACAAAACAAGTTCAGAAGAACAAGGTAAAACACATGTCAAAACAACTCCGGGTACTGATCGTGCATCTGGGTCTCCTGCTCCCAAGTGCTCTCCTCGAGGCCACCATGCCTCCACAACAGACGAACCAAGGGAATGGTTCGTCCATGTATCACCTTCTCTTTACGATCCTCGATTCTGACTGGCCGTTCTTAGAAGGTCGCGTCGTCTCCCATATCTAACTCTCCCCAGTAGATATCATGAGAGTCGTCATGTAAGTACCGACGAAGTTGGGAGATGTGGAAGATGTCATGAAACTTCTCCAACTGTGGTGGCAGGGCTAGCTTATATGCCACCTCGCCGACTTGCCTCAGCACCTCAAAAGGTCTGATGAACCTGGGGGAGAGCTTAATCCCCTTCTTGAACCTCCGCTGCCCCTGTCGAGGGGAAACCTTCAAGAACACATAGTATCCCACCTCGAACTCCTAGGGCCTCCTCCGAAGATCAGCATAAGACTTCTGTCGGTCCTGAGCCGCCATCATCCTCTCACGTACAAGTTGGACTTTCTCTGTGGTGCTCTGCACTACCTCTGGACCAAGAGCACCTGTCTTAAAAACCTCTTCCACGAAAATGGGTGAACGACATGGTCTTCCATTAAAATCCTCAAACGGTACCATGCCAATAGTAGAGTGGAAGCTGTTTTTGTAGGAACACTCTACTAAAGGAATGTGTCGTACCCATGATCCTCCGAAATCCAGAACACATGCTCACAGCATGTCCTCCGACGTCTGGATAGTTTGCTATGTCTGCCCATCGGTCTGGGGGTGGAAAGCAGTGCTAAGGTGTAGTTGGGTGCCAAAAGCATGTTGTAACCCCCTCCAGACTCGTGAGGTAAACCGAGTATCCGGATCTGAGATGATGGTCCTTGGAACTCCATGCAGATACACCACCTCGTCTACATACCTCTGTGCAAAGGTACTCACCAGGCCCGACTCCTTAATTGATAATAAGTGAGCTGATTTCGTCAGACGATCCACCCCCACCCAGATAGCATCATAACCTCCTTGAGCTCTGGGTAGTCCTGTGAAGAAGTCCATCGAGATGTCATCCCACTTCCACTCGGGGACATCTAAAGGATGCAACAAACCACTGGGAACACAGTGTTCAACCTTCAGTTTCTAAAACACTAGGCATCTAACCACAAACTCCACCACATCCCATTTCACCCCAGGCCACCAAAACTGTTCCCTGAGGCCTCGGTACATTTTCGAAACTCCTGGATGTACCGCTAAGGCTGAGCTATGGAACTCACGGAGAACTCCCTCATCCATCGCCTATGGAACAAAAAACCTTTCATGGAAAAGCATCTAATGTCGGCTGTCCTCTGACCATCCTTTTGGAGCATTCCCCTGATCAACACGATCCCGCATCACTTCCGCCTCGGAGTCCCCCCACTGAGACTCTTCCACCTACTACAACGAGGAGGACTGCACCGTCATCTAAAACAAACAGCCTCTAACACCTTCTTCCCTTGCATACAAGTGTATGGAAACCAATTCTCTCATCGCTTTCCAAGAATCATAAGATTCCCAAACCAATTCCTGATGCGACTTCCTGCTCAGGGCATCAGCCACAACATTTCCCTTACTGTCAGTGTAACAGATCTCAAAGTCTTAGTCTTGGAGAAACTCGACCCATCTCTGCTGCCGTAGGTTCAGGTCACGCTGGGAGAAGATATAATGTAGGCTCTTGTGATCTGAGAAGACCACAAAGTGCTCCCCAAAGATGTAATGTCACCAGAACATCAGTGAAAACACTATTTCGGCAAGCTCCAGGTCATGGGTGGCATAGTTACGCTCGTGAGGGCGCAACTTCCTAGACCCATAACAGATCACACCCTTCTTCTACATCATCACGCACCCCAATCCAAGGCTAGAAGCATCACAAAACACTTCTTACAACAACCCTTCCTCTTACAACCTGAGTACGGGAGCACTTACCAATTTCTCCTTCATGTAGTCAAAAGCCTTCTGGCACTGTTCGCTCCATAGGAAGACCTGGTTCTTCCTCATCAAAGCTGTTAATGGAGAAACAAATCGAGAGAAGTCTGAAATGAACCTCCGATAGTAACCTGCTAACCCCAAGAAACTACGAACATTTGCCACGCTCTTGGGTGCTGCCCAAGAAACAACTGCTTCCACCTTGGACGGGTCCACCAACACTCCATGCTGAGACACCACGTGCCCAAGGAAGTGTACTTATTGTGTCATGAACTTACACTTCGACAATTTCCCATAATGCAGGTGGTGTCCAAAGACTTCCAAGATTTCCCTGAGATTCTCAACATGCTCCTCCTCTGATCTTGAGTAGATCAGGATGTCATCGATAAACACAATGATGAACCGGTCCAGAAACTCTCAGAAGACAAAGTTCATAAGTCCCATGAACACAGTTGGGGCATTTGTAACTCCAAACGGCATCACTAAAACTCAAAGTTCCCATACCTACACCTGAAAGCCGTCTTCGAGATGTCACTATCTTTCACCCTCAGCTGATGATATCCAGATCGCAGGTCAATCATAGAGAACCAACCTGCTCCCCTCAGCTGGTCGAAGAGATCATCTATCCTTGGAAGGGGGTAGCGGTTCTTGACCGTTACCTAGTTCAACCTTTGGTAGTCTATGCATAGCCTGAGACCACCATCTGCCTTCTTCAAGAACAAAACTGGAGCACCCCATGGCGACACTCTGGGTCGAACGAAACCTTTCTCCATCGGATCGTCAATCTGAATCTGCAACTCCCGCAACTCCGAAGGTTCCATCCGATAAGGGTCCATCGAAATCGGACGAGCACCAGTCTGTAAGTCAATCCGGAACTCAACATCACGTCAGGGGGGTAGAGTCACAACCTCCTCGGGAAAAACATCGAGGAACTCCCCAATAACCTCTAGGACATCCATTATTTCTGTATAAGCTGGAACCACCGATAACCCGCCTAACAAATAAAGGAGAGGCTCCACACGCCATCTTCCCACCTGATAGGTCCTCTCACCAACAAAAGCTACTCGCTGACCATCCACATCGGAGAACGCGACTCTTATCCAGAAGCAGTCGATAACGGAATTAACAGAAAACAACCAGTCGATGCCTAGGATGACATCGTATGGTTGCATCTGTAATAGAAGAAGGTCCCCACTAGATCGATGTGGTCCCAACATTAGCCCACATCCCCGGGAAACACAAGATACACTAGTCTGGCCTCCAACAGGGGTAATCACTACTAGTGGTATGGAAAGTATCTCTACATCTAGTCCCAAAGCATGGGCTAGACCAGGTGCAACAAAGGAGTGCGAATCTCCTGAATCGAACAAAGAAGAAACAAGAGTGCTAAACAAACAAATCGTACCTCGTACCACCTCTGGTCCTGCTGGAGCTGCCAACTCTGCTGCATGCAACTGTCCACGCCCAGCTCATCTACCTCTTTGATGTCGTCCACTTCCATGACCACGCCCTGGTCAAGGTCCCTGAGGAGCTCCCTGAGGTCGGCCTCCTCCCGCAAAGTCTTACCTCGGAGGAGCATTGTCCTGCTGCTGCTGGAAGGGCCTCAGCTGCAACTGGTGCTGTTGCGGTGGGCGCTGAACCTGCCCACCTCCACCGTACGGAGCTCGGGTCGGGCACCGACTCTGAACGTGCCCGAAACCTCCACAAGAAAAACACCTCGGTCTTGGGCTCGTGGAAAAGGGAAGAGGACCTGAAGATCTGAACTGGAACTGCTGGGGCCTGCTCCCCACTGGCCTGAACCTGGAAGGTCCCGTCGTAGGAGACCTGCTGGTGACTGCCTTCCCCTTCGACGAACCTGGCTGAAAGCCCTCTCGTGGTGCACCTCCCAGCAAGTGCATCCTCTCTACAACATCTTCCTTCTTCTGTACCTCCAGGTACGTCAGAAGGGTAAAGGGGGTGACAGCATACAGGAGCGAAGGACGAAGCACCTCCTCCAAACGTCTCGCCCGAGACTCCTCATCCGGAAAGAGATCTGGAGCATAGCGCAGGAGATCTTTGAACATGATTCCCAGCTCTCGTAATGAAATACACCCCTGCTGAAGGGAGAGTAACTCCTACAGCTTCTCCACCTTGATCATGGAAGAAAGTAATTCCTCTCGTAATTCCTTCTCAAAGTCATCCCATGGAACCTTTGCCTATATCCTCTCTCCGAGGTAGAGCGTCCACCACTGTTGCGCCGAACCTCTCAGCTGACTGACTGCTATGGGAACCCAATACTCCCTCGGAGCACGGATCAAGGTAAAAGTGATCCCTAGATCCTCAAGCCACCCCTCTGTCTCCATATCCGAAGTACTACCCTCGTACTTCTTGAGGGTCCGCCGCTGGAAGGAATAGAGAGTCTTCTGCCACTAGCTATCTTCCTCCTCTCGACCAATCCTCAACTGATCGACCGCCTGGATCTGCTGGGCCTCGACCGTCTGAGCCACCCAGGGACGACGTCCAGCTTCCATAGCTGTATGGTAAACAAGGATTTCCTAAGCCCAAGTAGTAAGGAAAAAGTCAAGGTTTCATTTTATCGTTTTATTTCATTCCCAGAACACCCAAATCAAGTAAAACACAACCATGATGATGCATGTACCTTTCCTAGGGTCTCTACCCTGAAATCAATATAGTCTCACTTGGTCATTCGGTAGGCTCAGTGTCCTTGCATTGAAACATGGGGGGCCCTAAAATCCCGTGTCCTAGACGGTCTTCCCTGGCCTATGTCACGCACCAAGATTAACTAACACGGGTTCCCTACCATCCCATGAATCCTTACTGTGCCTAACTCCAATCTTCATCCTATCTCTCAACCATCACCTCTGATACCATTCTGTCATGACACCCTCCCACCAAATATGCCCCTCCTGAGCTGGAAATGGTGAAAGGGGGATAATGACCCCCCGAGTTCCGCCTCCAGTAAGCCCCGGGGTGGCGACTAGCACCAAGGGTATGAGTTTTCACAAATATGGGAGGCATTACTCTTTGATTATTTTAGGATCGGGAAATAGGACAAGTCAACCACCAAAAAGGAAAAGAACAAGTGTATAGAAATAATCCCAAACCAATCCTACATGCATGTTTAAACAATTTTATAAAAAGGTATAATTATAAGAAAGCTCAAAATTACAATACCAAAAGAAAACAAGAGAACAACAACTGCAAAAACTCCAACGGTCTGACTAGTAGGGTCCCGCACGACCCTGGTAGTCCTCCTGGAGACCTGAATGTAAACGTAGGGTGAGCATACAAGTATACTCAGTAGGGAAACATAAAGATATCATGCACAAGTGGGGAGACATCCTAATGTCCCGTGAGAACAACAGAAGAAACCTAACAAGGAAATATATCCACCCAATCTCACCAGCCACACTCACCAAAACACAATCACAACTGTAAGTAGTAGTAGAAGAACAAGAGCATTGGGTACCCCACACCATTTCACATTAGTTTGCTGAACGTCCTGACGCTGCCGCACTCCCCTCCCGCACACACCTGGGCCCCACAACCACGTATCCTGCCCACACACACCTGGGCCTCACAACCGCATGTCCCACCCGCACACACCTGGGCCTCACCACAATCACGTCCCCGCCCGCACACACCTTGGCCTCACCACAATCACATCCCCACCCGCATACACCTTGGCCTCACCACAACCATGTCCTCGCCCGATGACACCTCGCCCTCATCTCGAAGATTCTTGGGAATAGTAACTGAACTCTCGCTCGAAGACACCTGGGCCTCAATTGAATCCTACCCGAAGAGTCTTGGGTGTAAGGTCGCCTCAAACCATTATATCCTATAAGCCTTCCCGAAGAGTCTTGGGCCTAATCACCCCAATAGAAACCTACCCGATGAGTCTTGGGTGTAAGGTCTCCTCAAGGCATCACATCCTAGAGGAGAAGGAGCAGGAAATAGCTAGTAACTACGGGAAAACACCCTCTCCCATGAAATGGGAGTATTCGGCACTAAGTGCTCAACATGGGTGCGGTGCGATAAAACACAAAAGATATATATATATATATATATAGCAACCACTCAGCCCAACCTATTGCTTATAAACAGAGAAACTGAGCACATGCCTCGGTACTGCTACCACGAAGCATGCACACAACGAACAACCCCAACCCCAATAAGGTTTTCATGTTTCAGAAGAATTCGCTTATTAGTTCCTTAACTACTGGGTAACTATCCACAACCGACCACTTCAATTGTTCGTAAAACATATCCATGCCATCCACAAATCAAGTTAGGAAAACACAAGAATCACATCAAATCCCTTCATAACAACCAACCAACCCATTGATTATTACTTCTGTTTCATTACCAAGCCCCACCATTCATTAACTATCCCATTTATTATTTATTAAACACAACGCATAGTCTGTTCACATTTAAACCCAACACTGTAGCCCCACTTCCAACCACCATAACCCCAACTACAAGGTATCCTGTACATCATTAACCCTTTAATACCATTTATTGCATCCCCGCTTCCAATCACCATCATAACATTCACACCATCCCACAACCAAGCCTACCGCAGCCTCGCTGCTCACCCGATTCACAACAACCCTCAAACACCCCCATCACATGCCACATAACCAAGACAACACCCACATGTTCATTATTCCATTTTGTTTAACCGGGGTGATCACACAAGGGTTCCATATTTTAAATAGCCAACTTTACGTGATTAACCAATTTCCACATTCCACAAGGTTTCCACCCATAAGAAAATCTAGAAGGAGAGGGAAACATTTAATTGCCTAAGAAAAGGCCCCCAACGACCGTGATTTTCAGTAGGTAGAAGCTCATTCAATTCACAACATAATATCATAGGATATAAAGTAACAGCAAACAAAACCTCCCATTCCCGTTATTTAAGACAGTTATTATCTTTATTAAACCCGTTCAAAGTGTTTCACGTAAACAAGAGGACACCCACCCCGCATGATGCACAAATTAGAGAGACAAAGGTAAAATCCCTACCTCAACAGGTTCTAGTCACAATGCTCCTCCAGATCAACTTTAGAAGACGTTCGTCGGTGACCCGGCAAAACCTCCTCGGGTGGAAGTCAGAAAGTAAAAGCGAAAGGAAAGACAACAGATCCAAGATCAGAAGTTCCGTCTTGTTGTTACGATCTCGTGGCTGCTGATGGATCGTAAATCGGAGCTCGGACGGAAAGGTTATAGAAGAAAAAGGAGCCTTTGAGTCTCTTGAGAGAGCTCTTCTCAGAGGAGAGGGGAGGAGAGGTGTGAGCTGAAAGGATGAGGGGACCCCTACTTTTATAGGCGTGAAAAGAAAAAGTACACGGCATGTACTTATGGTACATGGAGTGTACTCAGTTCTTTCACATGGTCTCCACACGGCTTCCATCACGGCTCCACGGCCGTTGACTGGTCAACACACTGTTTGAAGGTAATGCATACGCGGGGAAGGACTACATGATGTGTAGATTGGACACACTGCGTGTACTCATTTATTGCACACGGCAGGGACACGGCTCTAATATGGCACACGGCCGATGACTGGTCAACACACAGTAACGCGTACACGGGGAGGGACTAGACGGCGTGTAGTACTGGACACACAGCGTGTACCCATTTTCTCCACACAGCAAAGACACGACCATCCACATTGGGTATACCCGGCAAGGGGGTACACAACGTGTACTCAAACTACATGGCGTGTAGTTTCAAAATTCTGGAAAGTTTTGGAAAAGTCCATTTTACCATCCAGAACACTTCGTGGCCTTCTTTTTGAGAAAGGAATGGGCCGGAGTGGTCCGGGCTATTACACTATAAATTTGACTTATTAGAATAAAAAAATTAGGGGACAGGTGATATTATGGAGGATAAGATTAGTTCTTTAGTACAGTTGTTGTTTCTAAACATGAAAAGACAGTTTCATCCTACATATCCTACTCCTCTACATCCTTCCCCATAATTGACTGTCTTATATAAGTTATGTATTTAGGATGCCTAGTATCTTTTTATATCAAATGGGATTATATATTATATTGGTGATAACACACATCATCAGTAGATGGATAAATATTATCTTATAGAAATAATAAATGATATAATACATGCCTCTACAATTGTTTCATTCCTTACAAATTTTGTGGCTACAGTTGGATAGAGTATCCAAAATTTCTCACATTATCCATCTAGAATTATTAGATAACAGGCTACTGAGGTTTTCATAGATTATATCCTTTTATAATATTATATTTAAATTTATCTTAATAATTTAATATATATATATATTAGTAATTTATTAATTTTTAGAGACATATTGTATATAAAGAACTAAAAATTTTACGCCCCATAAATATAGAGTATTATTTTTCTTAATGGAAATTATAAATGATTTTAATTTCTATTAATGTTTTAGGTTTTCTATTTGTTTTTAATGAGTAATAATATCTATGGGAATGACTATATGTTGATCATTTATTTGATGAAATTCATGGATCTTGTAGTTTAAAATATGCTAAGACTCAATGTGATTCAATTCATTTCCATGTAAGTTGATTATCATATTTCATCGAATTATATCAACATAATTTAATTTAATAACTTATTTTGTTAGGTATATTCATGATAATTGTATTCAATATGATATAATATTAATGCATGGTTCATTGAAAAGAACATTATTTCTCTAGTAATAAGGAAAAAGAGTGATATAGAAAGAATAGAATAAGATTCAAAAATATTCCATAATCAAGTATTAAAGTGTTATATTATTCCTTATCTTGATAATTATAAAACATATATTTCATTATAGTTTACAATTTCTCTTAACAAAATTAATAAATCAATTTATATTTTTTTTATTAATGGCCTTTGGATGTTGTGTTCTTTTTTTCCAAAAGATAACACCACTTACGGGTTTTCATCCATAAATAGGGATGTGCGGGAAAACATCAATGGATAATATTTTATGTATGTTTTATTATATTATTGAATATATATTAAAAAAATTATTTTTTTTCCAATAGGTATTGGAAGCATTATCACTAGTCAATAAGGGGGGGGTGAAAATATCATTTGTGTATATTCTAAAGGGACTTAATTTATAAGTACTGCATCTTATTTGATTGTCAAAATGTTATTTTAATTGATAACTTATTTGGAAATACAATTTTCAGCATCAAGAATAGGGAATTTAATTTTCATATTATATACTAATATTTATTTATGAAATAATTATAATAATTATAATTACATCTTCTAACAAGGTTGGATTTTTTTTTCACTTTTCCATTTATTTATCAAAAAATTATATTTAGAATTTATAATGAATAGTTTATTTTTAATTTATAGCTTTTAAAGAACTATTCCTGTATAATGGGACTGAGAGAAATCAAATACATGGAGTACGAGTTAATTATTTCACAAATTTGATTCGGTTTTAGTTCAACAACTTATATTTCTAATATTTATTTTTTATTTTAACTATAAAGTTTTCAAAAAATTATATATATAACTATGTTTTAATAGAAATAATTATTTATAATTATACATCATGTTTCATGATTAAAATTTTTTCTTTGGATACTAAAGAATTATTTTATGTCGGGTTTTTGTATAGTTGTTTTAAATTAAACTATTTTAAAAATAATATTTTTTATGTTAGTTAATTTAGTGAAAAAGGAAAAAAATTATTTGGCATATATTACAAAATAATCAACGTGAATTTTTTTTGTATTTTTCATTATATTTCTATTTTAAACATTGGTTATATAAATAATTGATGTCAAAGATGTTTTTTACATTATATAAAATATCTAATATGAAAACTCTATTTAAAGTGTTGCTTACAATGAAATTTATTTATAATAAAAATAAAAAATAAAAAATGAATGCTAAGAAACTCTTTTTCACTAGTTATTATAGATGTTTTAATAGAAAAATATTGATACATTTTATAATTAGTACTAAAATTATCATATATATTCACCTTTAAAGAAATATTATCTCTAACATTTGTAGTTTCACCATTGAAGGAAACATTTAAATTTTTTAATTCATTTTCTCCAACAAGAATCCCTTCAATATCAATAAAAAGATTTATTTGAAATTATTAATTTCATATATTAACATATACATCCACTTCATGTTAAAAAAAAATTCATACAGGAACCCCCTTAATAGAAATTGGGATATCATCTTTATCCCCTTCATCTTCCTGATATTTCTCTGCCCCCAATATGTAGATACTATTTTTTCCTAGTAACATTAAAAATATATCCAATAATTTTCAATAATTTATCTATCATATAATTATGAATATGAGTTCTAATATCATCCATCTCAATAATTTTTATCTCGTTATTTTTAAACAATAAGGTTAATATACTTCCATGTGGATAAAAATTTAAATTCATTCTTTCATGGTATAAATGATGCATATTTCTAAATATATAATTTCAAAATTATATCATTTTTTACTTAAATAAAAATTATAGAAAATAAATATATAAAATATTAATGTATAAATTTATGTATCCCTTTGGTAAATTATTTTTTAGATAATGTTTTCAAAAACATTCAATTTAGGTTCCAAATCATTCAAATGCACATTCTTTAACAACGATATTCTTAAAAAATAGATCTTTTTTTCTTGAAAAAAACTTCACCATAAGTGAAAATGTGTTTACTAAACATGAATTTTTTGATATTAGGAGAGTTTAATACTTCAAAAAACTTATTATAAGTAACAGAAAAGAATGTTTAATTCATCATTGATTTAATCGAGTCCTCAGTACTCTGAAAAAATGAACTGACCATGTAACAACCTAAACATAACCACAGTATAGCTACATTATTTATATAAATGATTTAATTGCATAAATTCACATGTCCATTTAGTTCGATGGTATTATACTATTAGTAAACAAATTAAAATACAAAAAGAAACACAACATCTCTATATATTTTTTCTCTACATAAACATGTTCATAATGTGATAAAAGTTTATTCTAGAAAAATATTAGTAGTTTTAACATGAATTATTTAGTCTTAATACTCATATGTAAACACTATAAAATCATTTGAAGAACTAGTATGAGAAAATAAATCTTAGTAGGTTGAATAAATATAAAGGAAAATTGTTAGGAGATTAGAACTGCATAACTCATGAAAAATATTCTTATATTATGTAATAAACTTTGAGCATATAATAAAAATAATATAATAAACTAATTACAAAAACAATAAATCAATATTAGAATCTAGCATAAAAAATAACATTTAGGAAATAATCTATAGAAAAAATTATATCTCAGGAAAATGGTTTGCATCAAAAACAAACTTTTCCCTTTAAAAATATCATAAAATTTCCTTCAATAAATAACTCATTTAATTATCTAATGAAATACATATATTTATATTTAAACTAAAATAAATCATAGAAATATCATGAAATATTCTTGGGACAATATAATCATACCTTTTATTCACTCATATTTACCAGTAATGTTATAATTTATCACTAGTTTATTTCATCATCATTTGTCTTAAGAATTCATCATTACCAAATAAATTGGGGCACTACACCACGATCCCACACATATTCATATATAAATTCAAATAATTATTACATAAATAAATCAAATAGAAGTTCTATAATCATCATATCATAAATAGTACTCATAAAAATGTACTTTCTAACACTTAAGTACAAGCTTTATGATAACCCATAAAAATTATGATGATTACAAGAACAGTTTAATCAATACACTGTTTAGAGAGAAGTGAACTAGAAACATTAAAAATTATTAAAAATAAATAATAATTTTAAAATTAAAACTCTTAAAAATCATTAGATATAAATAGTTAAGGGGTGAATAACAAAACATTTAATGTAAAGGTATAAAATAAAAACCCATTTCCTCGTGTATTGATGCACCATATACATCCTATTACCTCTTGGATAATAAAATAATATTAATTATTTACTTGTTTAAAAACCATTTCCTTGTTTTTTCATTATTATTATTTATTTTATTTCATTTACTAACATGTTTCATTCATTTATAATATATGTATTGTTTATAATGGTTGTTTTGTGATTGTCTGATTCATATCCTCCAAAACTAAAATGCTGAAATGATAATTGCTAGATATCACCATTAAATGGTAATATATTCTCTATAATTTCAATGTTTTTGTTTATAATTCATTACATAATCAAAGGAGTACTTTAGATCATGAAATAGTCAACATTTGTTGAATCTTCCTAGAAAAACATATCTTTAAAGGAAAAAAATTACAATGATTGTTTTCCTTTAATATCATTCTTATGATGGATAACATAAAATTATAAATAAATATTTATAAAATAAATATAATATTATTGTTTTAGTAAATCATAAACTCTGTTTTGGATAATTTCCATCACATACAAATGTTTATGAAAATATTATCGTTCGTAGAGGCAGTGTAAAACCACCATGGAAAGAATTTTTTTTCAAAATATCTTAAAATAAATGTAGCATGATAAATAATTTAGTTATATATAAAGAATTTTAAAAAAAGAAATATTTTTTTATTGTGACTTTTGAAGAAAAATTATTTGATTAAAAAATGTAACCGGATAATTGACATGAGAAACATTAGTTTTGAAAAATTGATATTTGGGAAAAGTGACGACTTCTGAAAAAAAGTTTAATGAGAGTAAATGTTTGATATTTAATATTTTTCTTAAAAAATGATTTTAATACCATGGAAATATAATCATGGAATAAAAATAATTCATGTTTTAAAATAACTTTATGAATAAATAATTGTAAAAATGAAAGGAGTAAGATTCTCGCAGACTATTACATTTCTATTTTAACCATGTCCTTTGGTTTGAGTCCAATTCCTATGGATAAATGAATTTTAGAAAGAAATAGTATATATATATATGGGTAAAGTGATGTGTAGAGAGTAATTTGGGTATAATATAAAGGGAATAAAAAACATAATATGTATTTTGGAAATGATAGAATTAGTTCCCTTTTTATGAAAACTTTTATAGTGATTTTGTTTTCAGCCATTTAGGGTCATGAATCTAATTTTAAAACCGAAGGAGGATAGATAATGGAATATTTATGATCTTATTGAAAATTACAGATCCGAATTGTATCAAGATAATATTTAATTATTTTTTATCAATTTCATAATATTTTTTCAATATTAAATATCATTTAAATTAAATTTAATAGTAATTTAGGTTACCTAACACTAAATTATTTATATATATCTATGGAATTTAAATTTAATGATTTAAATAATTTATTAAGTTTTATTTTTATATTGATTTTTTTTTCAAAATCATTCTAAATCCTAATCATATCATTTTAAATAAGTTTAAAAAAATTTACTTTCACTTTTCTCTTTCTTAAATTTTTTTTATATCGATGTTATGTAAGTGTTTTATATAATAATCCAATTACTTAATATTAAAAACAATTTAATAATATAAATAATTTTTTTTATCTGTCAATATTAAAATATAAATCCCTCGATAACATTATTTTTTCGAATTTATATCATTATAATATTTTTAAGATAAAATTATGATTTTTTACCTTGGGAAAGTATTAGGTAGTAATTATCCTATTATATAATTATGAAATTCATAAATACAAGTCCATATAATTTATTAGTCATTTTATTTATCCTTTCATTCAACAATAGCAGTATGTACTCTTATATACTATCCCAAATACACCAATGTAAACCTTTTTAATGTTGTGGAAGTAATGCATCAACATGAATAAATGTTTTAATATTTATCTTGACATAAGAATTAATTTGTGGAAACTATATTACAATTTTAGGATATTTAGATAATATTATAATAAAGATACATGTAACCTCGAGACCAGAACCACCGGTTATAATATGGAATTCCAAATGATCTTAGGTGCACCTCCTTGCGTGCTAGGGGCTGGCGGCTAGCAGTGAGGGTCTCAAGTGGAACTATGGGAAGACAATACCCTCCATCAGAGTACATAGAATAAGTAAATAACCTCTATAATAAATAAAATAAATACTCATTATTAATGTAGAAAACTAAAGATGAGATACATGATATAATAACTGAATCAAAGAAGCATCCAGGGAACATGTAAAGATAATAAATAAAGGTATCGGTAGATTTCATACTAGAAATCCATCCAGGAATGGTCACATCCTCCAGCTCTACATTCAAAATCATCCACCATTGGGACTTTTCTCTTTTTCAAGTCTCTGTTCCTGAAGACATAAAGTTCCCAAAAATTTCCATGTAAGTTATGAGTATAAGACTCAGTAGGAATCCACCAATTTCTCATAAAATTAGTTCCAAAAATATACAAGTGAATTTCATGGACATAAAAAAGGTATAAATGTTAAAAAACTATCACATATGTAACGAGAACTTGTCATGTAGTTGGGGACTAGGTCTACCTACTTCGGCACCATACTGGGAGAAATATAACTACATCCTAATAATGTTAGATAGAATGTCACCATCCATGTCTAAAACACCCACCTTCTTGATGGGATAGTTCATAAAACACTTTTGACACATCACTTTGAAAGGATTTCCCATGTATGTGTTGATCAATATCTCACACATCCCTGCCAGTAGGGGATAGTCCATATGACACCCCCAGTATCAACTATAGAGAAAAAATTATAAATGAAAAAAATTATACAATATGACATACCAATATCAGACCAAACACGTAGCATAATCTTCATAACAAACCATATGTATCAATATAAACACAAGTCAATGTTATACATGAAGACCTCTTTTAATCAAGAATCAAATACAGGTCTCAATATTTGTTCATTAATGCTAAAAAATCACACCAATTACTCATTAAAATCATGAAACTATGTTAGGAACTTTACACACATTGGTTTAACACTGAGTTATAGACACCAACAACCATGCCAATAACCTATATAAATCATTCTTTAATTTCTAGGAATTCCAAAAATTTGTGCAACAATGGTTGATATCAATGATTGACCACTAAATTTCTTTTTACAATAAAAAACTCACAAAATTCAACCACACATCCTCTTTTATTTGTTAAAATAAAAAAGTACAAAAGTACATCAAAGTAACCAGAGTAAAATAAAATTGTGGGGGTCTAAATTTATGTATCCATAGAGCACCCCCAATGACTATGTGATCCCCTTCAAGAGTCATAGAATGAAGATTGGAAGAACATATGTTATTCTTCCCATGGGTTGACAAAGAAGCAAGAAAATTAGAAACCTTGTTACGCTTGTGCTAAAGATGAATAATTTTCAAGTATGAATCCTTGAGGTTGAGTAATTTCAGAATAAGGTAGAAGATAGGTAATGAGATATAGAATTTACCTGATAGCGAGTGGTAGATGATAATGGAATCAGTTTCCACTACACTATGGGTGATGTTATCTTATATGGACAGATGGAGTCCAGAAAGCACCGCCATAGCATCTTCCTTCAAGGAATTACCAATACCGAAGTGGGCAGTGAACGAATTCATAACTAAGGCCTTCGGGTCACAAAATCACACCAGAACTCTTCCTGGTACCCATGACACACAAGCCATCAGTGTTCAGATTTTTTCTCATGGGTTGTCGAGACCAACAAACCAAGAGTCCATGTTTGTAATTATTGGTGGAATTGAGGGCCTGTTTATAAAATTTGAGAAACCTCAATGTGGGGGAATCATTATGGCCATTGCAATGTGAAACCATATCAACCAAAGTCTGCTAGACTCATGCACAAAAAAAGTCATTGAGAACATATAACCCCCACCCCCATATTAGTCTTTGTTCCAGGAAATCCATGTGCACCAAAATACATCTTCAAGCACCAAGGCATGAGATTTTCACATGTGGGATTTGAATTACCGCACCATGAAACCATCATTCACGTAATGGAGCATCTAGATTTTTAATGGACGGAATGCCAATAATGTCCCCAAAGGAAGACCAAACTGATTTATCCTACCATTTAATAACATGTGATCAAAGGTCTCCTCCCTACTCTCTATGCGACAATAGAATCTTGAGTTCATGTGAATGGACATTCTTATAACCTTAGAATATATGTATAATGCATGGTTCCTGAGTCTCCACATAATAAATATATATTTATTTAGTATATATTTATACTAGAGGGTACCTCCCCATGCATCTGTTTGATCTCTGATCGTGGTGATCCAATGAAAATCCATATTTGAGAAACCCCCTAAATTCGATGTAAGGAAAAATCACTTTCCTTTTTCTTCATCGATATCAATATGATCAAATAATTCCCATTAAATAATATTCATAACATCACCAATAAATATCAGGTACATACTAGAATGTCATAAGTAGATGTTGGTAACATGACATCCTCAAAACCAAAGGATAGAGCCTGTCCATTTTTGATGTAAAAATGAGATCTCCACTCTCCCCACATTCCATCTAGAGTATGGTTTCTAGGTTGCAAAAAGAGGGTCTATTTTTGGTCATATCGATGAGGCGTGACCATCTAGATTCCCATTGTTCATCTTATATTTCATCCCCATGAACCTACCCAATATGGAATGTGGTATGATGATTTCCCAAAAAATCTCAACATGAATTCGAGTAAGAGTACCGAATATGTTCCTCATTATGATACCCCCATCCTGAATGATTCTGGAAATAATTCCCCATTATTCCCTGTGTATCCTCCCATAACAATGCACATCCGAGATAATGGAAACCAAAATTCTTTAAATAATTTGAAGAACTGAATTAGGGGATTTAATGGTTGAAGGTGAATCAAATTGGATAGAGGTAAGGAAACTATTAACTAATGTGATCCTACCTCTGAACAAAAGAAACCTTATCTTCCCATTTGTAACATGTCTGATATTCCGAGAAATAATATGATCAAAATTTCATAAATACAACCTTATCTATGAGAAAAGGATTCCTAGTTAATCCATGTATATGGATCCAGGATTTATATTCAATAGGTTAATCAAGGAGTTGCTATGAGTGATCAGGAATCAGTTCGAATATAAAATGTTACGTTCTTGCAGTTGATGTTATATAAACTCCAGTTGAAACAGTCCTACATGACTCTATTGAATCCATGAATGGAATGATTTATTGAATTTATAAAAATAAATGTCTCGTTAAAAAGCATGAAGTGAAAATATATGTATCTTCATACAATGATATGGAGATATAATACATCTACTAATGCCCATGTTAATATACTAGCTGAGAATATCTTATGCCCTGATAAAAATGCTTGGAGAGAGAGGGTCCCAATGCCTTAGACCGCATACCACATTAAATAAGTCTTGGTTATTTCCCATGAAATGGATATCCATCAAAGAGGATTTGATACACATGAAAATCAAGTTAGTGGGCTGGGTGGAAAATCCCATGCTTTGAAGAACATTAATGATAAAATTCCATTCTATTTGATTGTGGGCCTTATCCCTGTCAATATTCAAGTGCATGTTAGAGTCATGAACCATCATGTTGATGTAATCTATAACCACCTTGGACAAATAAATCACCCCATATATGAACCTTTCATTCACAATTCCATGTTATTCCTCAGAGATCATACAAGGGAGATAGGCAAAAAGTCTCTTTTTGATAACTATTGAGAAGTTTTTATAAGGGACATTGGACAAACTCACTACCCTATACTGTGGTTATAGGGGGGTCCCTGATCTTAGTAATTCATAAAAGGACTCTAGAATAGGGTAAAAAATGTGCATGTTCCCTCCCTTGAAGAAATAATGGATATCCTCAGTTAGGTCATGCTTCACCCATTCTCGTGATGCAATGTAAAAGGCACCCAGGAAGCCATCTGACCCTAGGGTACTCTCTATATTGATTATCATCATTGAAACATGAATCCCTTCCTCATCTGGAATTAGTAAAAATATCTTAACGTCCTATCTGGAGATTGTGTTTGGGATCACCACCAAGAACTCCTAATGTCCTCTTAGATAACCACCAAACATGTGTTAGTTTAGACCTGTTAAATGGTTTCAGAAGTGGACCTCAACCATTGTCCCAATAGTATCCTGGTAACCAGTAAATATATCATCTTCAATATAGATGGTCATTCTGATAAAACTTCCATTTTCCCTATTACAAGCATGTAATAAGGCACATTTTTGATCTCCCTCTTGAATCTTTTTGACTCATTCTTGTTCTCATGCGACCCGCTCCTCCATTAAACCCATTTCCACCAAGATGGTCTTCTTGCTGGAGAGTCCCCAAAAGAGATCATCACACCAATCAGATTATTGGAAGATTTACATGGATTCAATATATTTCTTAAGGAAATTCAGATGATTATGATTGGGGGTTGACTATTCATACACACCTGAAGGTCTCATTTCAAACCTTTATATTATTATGGAAGTTGGTCCAGCCAAAACCATCGATAGGCTTACTCTAGAAGTCCATCACAACCTAGAGATATACTAAAAGGTTGATCCAAGACTGAGAGAAAATACAACGACTTTATGATCTTGGTATGGATATAGTGAGACCAAAATAGTGGAGTGATTAGATAAGCTATATACTAGAGGAGAAACCTTGGCATTGGGGAAAGCTGATACAACTAGCACTTTGGTATGGCACCAGTTGAGGCGACAATAGTTGTGTCAGAATCTTCTTTGATTATTCTTCCATGTGTACCTATCTTCGGTGGAGCCCAAATTCATGAGACCCTATAAATACATTAATTGAAATAAAAACAAAACTGTCACTGTGAGAAAAAATGGAAGGACCGTTCTTCTCATTAGGATCTGTTGTAATGTCAAAATCACCTCAATCCAGCCGTGCTGCATCACCCGGCTCGAAGGCTCAAAGCTCATGTCGTAATGATTCTCATTTTTGGGAATCAAAACTATGAAAAATAAAGGAGATAAAATGTTGTAGAGAACTGGTAGATATTTATGTGGTGGTACTCTGATGAACCCAATGAAAGCGATGGAATGTCAATCCTAATAATATCAATGACATTATTGAATTGAGATTTTTTTTTTAAAAATAATATTAGATAGGGGGAGAATATAGTGGGATGTGTGAGTGGGATGAGAGAGGTTTGAGGTGTGGAAGACTCTCATATTTCACCTTTTTATTATCTTTTTTTCGAATTAATTTAATAAGTTTTTAATTCATTAATTATTATCCTTTTTCCATGTGTTAGGAATAGACCAATTTAGTCCTCTTTACTGCATGTGTAGCACCTCCACATGGCTCCACTTACCTTATAATAAAAAAATATTTATTTCTTCCACATAAATCCATTTAATATTCATTAAATATATATTAAAATTTCAACCATATATATAGGCATTATATATAGACACACCCTCATATACATATATACACTTTCACACATATATATATAAACAAAAAAATTACATTTAATCCATATGTATACATTTAAATATATATACACATCTGCATATACATATATACACCCTCACATGAGCATATATTAACATATATATTTAACTCATATTTATATACATTATATATATATATATACACATATCTGTACATACATATATACACCCGCACATGTATATATGTGTATAAATATTTATTCCTCATAAAGTTAATGTATATATAGAAATATCATTTTTCCAAATTTCTAATATTAATAACCAAAAAATATTTATCAATATTATTAGTTATATTACATAATTTTCACAATTTACATTTTGATAATAAAATTCATTAATTATATAAAACAGTTTGTTAAATCTTTATTAACCACACTACATCATTTATTTGGAACAATTAATAATAACACATTAATTAGATTGGCCACTCATTTCTCCAACCATAAAACAATTATCACTTATGGAAGTATATTTTCAATCTTTTGTTTGACTTATATAATAATATAAATAATAAAATTAGTATTAATTTTTCTATCTACCCAAAAAAATATTTAAATACCAAATATTATTACCCTTATGTGAGATATAACTAAATGATTGGTGTATAGAAATGTTATGTTGCACCTATGGTAAAATCCATATTCTAGACATCATATAGGATTCAGATTTTCTATCTAAAACACCATTCAATAGATATTGTCTTGTTTTTATAAAATATATAATAAAAATATTAAATAAATTATCCTAGCATATGATTTGACCAAACACATAACATGAAAAAAATTTGTCTCTCCTAGGGTAAACCCTACACTCGAATCTCATAGTGGTATTATATTTATCATGTGGGACATTGTTTTGGGATATAATTCATTTTTTTGAGAAATAATGCTTAATTAAATAAAAAATATTTAATATTTTTATTCAATAAATGTATATCCCCTACAGATATCTAAATCCCACGATAACTCAGTGCCTGTCTTTAAAAATATTTCGTAAAATATTCTAATTTTTTAACATGGATTTTACCATTTAGTAAGGCCATAATAATCACCAGTGTTAAAATTTTCATTTTTCACATACAAAATTCATTTATTTTATTAAAGAAATTGGATTTTATTATTTTTTAAAAATCTACGATGTTACAATTATCCCCCACCATAATTATTCTTATCCTCGAGAAGTTATTTATATCATATAACCACTACCCCCCCCAATAAGAAATTCCATATTAAATCATTTTGAATTAAATTATTTTATTTAAAAAAATTTAATTCCGCTATAGGTGTATATAATCAGTGAATTCTAACGTTATACAACTTCATTGAAGTGAACACACAAAACACTTATCTTATGTTCAAGGATTAATTACATATTAAGAACATATTCTTTTTAGTCAAAAACAAATATTAAAATCCAGTATAATATACAACATTCCAAAATAAAGGAATTATAAAAATAATTCACCAAGTCACATATCATAAGTTCAAAAGGAATATAATTATTTAGGATCTATTTATTGTAATCAATAGATATATATGGCATGTGACCCTATGACCTAACATTATGTATCCATATACACTAAAACACATAAATCACATATCAACAACATGTGAATAACTGAAGGTGAATTTAATCAATGTTAAAGGAAAAATATAATTTACCCATTTTATTGAAACTCATTGGTCCACTATACAGTTCTGATCAGACCTAGACATAGTCCCCCTACTAAAGTCCCAAACATCCCATCTCTTGTCTACCCTATCCCAAATCAAGGGAATGAGAAGAAATATGTTAATGAAACAGGCATTTTGATTTCATTTTATAATATCCAAACTCAACCTCCGAGTCTGATCTAGAGTCCAACATGACCAAAATCACGCCTCCCAGTATACCCACGGATTTAAACTGGTAGCAAGGGTCTCAATTGGAACCATGGGGAGACTTTACCCTACATTAGAGTGCACTTAAAAAATAAATATCCATGATTACAATTAAAATAAATAATCATTTTTCTGTATGTCTTCTGATTATTTATTTTATATATTATAACGGTTATTTATTTTGTGCACTTTAGTGGATGTAATAGTCTCCCCAAAAATAAACTCAAGACCCTTCCTGTATACAAGTTCTCTCTAGATTATGTGGGTTGGGGTGAGGTTATTTGGAACTCCGGAACATACCTAGTGGTTCGGGAAGGGATGTTATAAGAAATTTCTCACGTTTTAAAAAAATTATATTATATTTATGATATGATAATGTTAAAAAAGATATGGTGTTCATAAAAAATTAATTTTTTAAATATTAATAAAAAAATTAACTTGGATAACAAAATACTAAAAAATAATCCAAATATAATTTCAATATTTTGAAACACAAAATTAGTTTTATTTTTTCAAATTAATATTATAAAAATTAGAAATATTACTTTTAATTAAACCCATATAGAATATGGACAAAAAATATTCAAATAAAAATATATATTTTTCAAATGAAAAATCTAATTCTTATTATAAAACATAGTAAATTTGTTTCTAAGATTATTAAAATGGTAAATATTAAAAATATTCTATATAACTAATTTTAATATTAATATAAAATTTATTTATTGATAAATATATCTAGGTTGTGACACCCCTAACGAAATTATTCCCTAATGATTTTTTTCATTGGTCCATACATGGATCTATTTTCCTTTATAGATTCTTCAGGATCCCATATTTCTTCCCCAATCATATGATTCTTCAATAAATTTTAAACTAGGAAATTTACTTCATTTCATAGTAATAATACAATATAATATATAATCTAAACTACTGTTATTTATAATAAATATTATTCACTGGTTTTATTACTTCAAGGATAAATATATGATATGCATCAGGTATATATTTCACTAATAAAGAAAAAAATAATATTCACCAGAGATAATCTCATAGGAAAGATAATAAATAATCCAGTATTACCACTTTAATCAGGATTTTAAATAGACTAAAAGGAAATGATACCTGATAAACATGGTATTTCCCTTTCTTTCCAAATAACACTACACCATTCCATAGTGATAATTTAAGAAAAACATGATCTCATGCATCATTTCAATGATATTTACCATGAATTTATATATTTATATTTTTTCTATTTTTTTCTATATTCATATGAGATTAAATTATGTTTTTCTTTTCGTCCATATCATTTACATATGCAGTACTCAAATGGTTTATTTCTCTGACATTATCACATAAAACTACATACTGACATTGCTTTCCATAAAATTGTTTATATTGTTACATATATACAAATCAATGAAAAATATTTTTATAATAAAATTCAACCACATAAATTTATTAATCCCAATCACCATGATAATCCCATGAACAAGATCAATGAATTTCCTCTAAGGTTTGAATTTTTAACTCTGATTGTCCATTATCATGTTGATGAAAAGTTATACGGAAAAATAATTTAATACATAATGATATATAAATTTCTTCAAAAAAATTCATTGTAAACCATTTATCACGATAAGTTACAATAAACAGAGTAACTCCATGCCATTAAAAAATCTCTTTATGATATAGATTTGAAAATTAATCCTAATACATATTATTAAAAATATGATGAAAATATTCATATTTTGTCAATCAATCAACAATAGAACATATATAATTATTAAATTAATATTAATTTTTCAATACCATGATTAAATACATGGATATATACTTATTTGATGAATATAATATATAGAATTGTGAGCCTCACTCCATAATTATATTTTCCATTTGATTCATCTAAAATTTAAAAAAACATTCCTAATATTTTATGACCATTTCCATAAATGTTAAATTAATATAACATTATGTCCTTTATCAGTATCCTTTTCTATTTCAGTAAAAGATATTTTGTTCTTATTTTAGAAAATACTTTTCAAAATGGATGATTGTATTTCTAATTGATGTAAAATAGATGGGGTTTCTAGGTGCACAATTTCTTATATAATTTTCATTAAATCATTAACTAACGGATTATTCTATAAATGAAAAAGGTTAAATCATTCATTTTCCTTTTAAAATAAAGAATATTATAACTATTTTCTTTACCTAGAGGGTAATAAATTTAGTAGTCATAATATTTTTTCAGTTCCAACCACCTCATTTGTGTCATATTCAATTCGTTTTATGTTAATATATACTTTATATTTTTTTTATCCATGTATAGATATATATGTACAATATATCGAACTATATGAATGATTCCTATAAATATTTTTAAAATGTAATTACTATAGGATCACAGTTAGTTATTAGAAATTTTTTCCCATTCAGTTTCATTTTAGGAAATACATTTCTTATTACCCAATCATTTTTCATAGAAATACAACCGAGAATCTTTGTTGATGCATCAATATAAATTAAAAAATCCCATTTATTAAGGTAATGGTTGATATTGGTGCATTAAAGAATATTATTCTTACTTAATACAAATATTTCTCTTATTTTTATGCCCAAATTAATCTAACACCCTTTTGAGTTAACATAGTTAATGGGATAACTAAATGAGAAACGTTTTCAATAAACTATTAGTAATAACCCATTAAAAAAAAGGAAATAATGAATAATTATGATATTGGTTATTCATAGTTCTTCTTGCACTACTTTGTCAGTAGGGAATATTTTTTCTAATATTTACTTATAATATTCGATAGGAATAAACTTTTTTTATCACCAAAAAAAACAATTAAAACTTTTTTATTTATGTTATTCCCATTATGTTTAGAATATTTGTCCTAAAATGTTTCTTCTTATAGTCATAACTTTAATAATATTCCATGATATCATTAATGAATAAAACCCTAGAATGTTTACCAATAATATTTTAATCATTCATTCATTAATTCCTTAAATACAAAAGGTAAATTCCTTGAAAATGGAATAACTAAAAACTCATAGTGGTCATACCTTATTTGAAATTATTTCTTATGATTATATTATTACTTAAAATAAATAATATTTACATCTCAATTGTCAGTGAAAATACAAATAGAATCATCCTTATTCTCAATAAACCAAATTAGAATCACCCTAAGGTGAAGTTATAAGATAATTAAAAACCTTATCATGAAACACTTGTACATTATTTTTCAATTATAATTTATCCACTAGATCACTGTGATAAGAGGGTTTTGAAATCAAAGTAGTAAAAAGAATTAAACAAAAATGAAAATCTTTCCATTAGATTTTGAATGAAACTAAAAAAATAATCCATAAATACATTAAAATATTTTTTTACAATTAGAACATCACTAACTTCAATGATTTATTTTTATAATTACATTAGTAATATAACATTCACCTCTACCATTTATAAATTTCTAAACTTCTTGATATGTTATCACTACTATAAACTCATCCGAATATTCACACTAAACCTTATTATAAAAAATTAATAAAATTTCCTTTTGATTTTAATCAATCTTTTCATAATGACATAAAACCTAGCCCAAATAAATAAAATCTTATAAAAGTATAGGTAAGACAACAATATTTATTTTAATGAAAACTCCATAGATATTTATATAAAGAATCCTATAAATGATTATTTCATCATAACATCCCCCAATGATTTTACTCAAAGTTAAGTATTCATTTCTAAAGATGATATTTCTATATAACCAATAAAGTCTAATAAAATAATATAATTTATAGATCTATAATCAAAAGATACATTATCATAATCTGAGTAAACAATTAACATATTTTTTACCAGTTCTGTTGATGGGATTTGTTTGTGAAAATCTACTTCATAAAATCATTATTTTCATGATCTTGAAGACTGCTACATTTTATATATATCTTCAAACACAAATTTCCATAATTGGAAATCTCATTAAAATTAAAATATTTCACTACATATTGACAAATATTGGTATAATTGTTGATCACTTCTTTTAAATCACATGTAATATGTCCAAATTTACCACACATATAAAATTTTACTGATCTCATCATATGTTCCCAAATATGTATCATACCACAATTCGGTCATGGGAAAATGTTTCCCCTACATTTACATGTTTATTTTTTCCCCAACACCTTCCACCATTACTACTTCTTATCCATGTTGTTATGTGATATATAAGAGACTAAAAACATTATCTCAACCCTTACATTATATTCAAAAATTCCTCTATAATTCCCAAATTCCCAACTATCCAAATCACTTTGTAAAAATTGTTTCAAACAAGTATAAAATCAATTAATTTTACTTTCGTATTTCTAAAAAATACTATATACCTTTCAAATCTGGAAAAAATTTCTTCAAAAGCCCCAACTATGTCCTCTTCATTTTTTATTCATCTCTAGAAATTTGTTTCCTATTAAATATCAATTAACATTCAAAAAATTAATTTCAAAAAATTAACATTAAATACCTTCTACTTCATGGTTTCAATATCATTCATTTCCTTCGTATGTTTAAATAAAGACCACCACTAATCACCTTCACCATTGAGATGATAAAACGTAAGAGTTACCTTATGATTCTCTAAAAAACCCAAAAATTAAAATATTTTCTCTAATGTATTTTTCAATAATTTATTTACCTCTATTTTAATGGTTCCATCGAATATTGTAGGTTGTTATTTCATAAAATTAAACATAATTAAGAAAATTTGGTTACTCTCATGCGTGGGTATCATTTTTTAACCAATTTTTATTGAGTTAACACTGATAAAAATTACCCTTCTCCAACTCCAATAATTTTAGTTTATTGATTTGGAATGTTATTTTCCATTTTTTTCCTTCCTATTTCAGTCATGCATTTACCTCTATAAACAATTATAACATAGAGATTTATTAAATAAATAAACATTGGATTTCTTATAATAATAAGAAATTATATTATGATAATAAAATAATAAATTTATTTATTTTCATTATAAAAATCTATTTAGAATCCCTAAATTATCTTTCCATGGTTTCCTTACCAAAATCCTAAACTCAAATTTTATCTAATCCCTACTCTGAAACCAATAACAACACCTCAAAATAAATGACTCTAAAATTAAATGATTTATTAATAATTTTACTTTACAAAAATATATGTGACCTTTTAGTTTTAGAGTTTAATAGGATTAGTAAATCTATTACCCTAAGAAATACCATTATTCTATAGAGTATACATTTTTTCAAACATGAATGTTCCTAAAGTGATACACTACTTCTATTCCAAAAAAATATTCATAATTTTAAATTTCCTTTTTTAAAATTTTTACTCATCTATAACCTCAATAAAAACATTTGGAAATATATTTTCACAACCAATACCTCATATCCACTAGTACCCATCCATAGAGGGAAATGAAGTGAAGGATTAAAGAATGAATCTCTCCTATAATAGGGCCTAGGTTTCCCAATTGAATTAAGGGTATAAATATAAAATGGGAGAAATTTACCTTATAATATATGTTAACAAAACTAGATAAGAGGAGAAACCTAGAAAACCCCACATAATATAAAAAAATTTCATAGAAATAAATACAATAATCTATTCCCCTTCATTAAAAATAAATCTCCAAAACAAAAACTAAAACCCCTCTTGAGTAGATTCTACAAATAGAAACTCTATATCCAAGATAGCCTAGTCTATCTCGATCTCCAAAAACATTTTTTCATTATATATATATATATATATACATATATGTATATATATATTTTTGATCATATCTTGTATACTCAATAGGATCTACCATGAGACATCTCTTTTAATGATGATAAAACCATCATAATGGTCCAGAGTATAAAGTGTAGAACCAACATGAACCTATATAGTTAACTGTCCATTCCCAACCTGACCAAGGCTCACATTCTTAGTATCACATCCATGCCATAATAAAATAATATCAGGATAATATAGTCATATCTTCCCCACAACAACATCACAGTGTTTTTCCTCTCTCGCATCCCAAAATAAAATGTCTTGTGCTCCCATCCCTTTCTTCCTGATCTGTGCTGGGTTGTATCCCAACCTACCCCAACACTCACAAGATCAATCCTCTCATGTTGGAATAAGATAATCTCTAATACCATGTATCATAACCTCATCATCAATGATATTCCATGTCTATTACATCATAAAACCATATTAGTAGGGTATCTTGAACATAAAGGACATCAACCTTATTCCCTCCACCTATCATAAATAACCCCCACCATATATCAATCATCCCATTAACAGTAAATTCTTGAGTACACCATATGTCACTCCCACACCATGTGTGATCATACCAAGATCAGTCAACCACATCTCTTTGACCGTGTTCTCTTTGAGACACATTCCTTGCATGGTCTAATTCATCCCATGAATCAATATTCTTCCCATGTTTAACGAGTTAATTCATCATAATTACTATTCTAAATATTCTCTAGTAACCTTCCTCATGGACAAGTATTCCACATGATATTAAATTGTATAGTTAAGTACATATCACATGACCCTAAAATGTATGATGTGCCCCACTATGTGGAACTGAACTATGTGGGTTCTTATTCAATTCGTGAGGATAAGAAGGAATCCCATTTATGGGTTCGATCCAAACATCAAAACAACTCATGTCACACTAGATAATGATACACTCTACAGTGGCCCACTAAGTGGATAGGAAACTAGAATCATCATAATCACAACCATGAAATATATATGTTTTATATAAGAGGATACCATCAATAGAGTATCTCTGATACTTATAGAAATCTCCATTGATGATGTTCCTCATAAACATAAAGATGAATCTATGACTTATACATGATAATAATTTATTGTTAACTCTAAGATTTCCAACATCATACATTGGAATAAATAAAATATTCATGAACATTTCTTAAATCTATAAGAGAGTCCTGACGTAGGACATAATACCCCCACCCAATATGTGTGATGAGCCTGACCTCCCATCCTATCATCCAATGTTTTTTCTTCAGCATCGTTGGCCAAAATACCTTACAATAATTATCCTTTAGAAAGTGGACCTCTTTGGATATCGAACCATTATGTGTTTTTTTTCATGAACAAACCCATAGGAAATATTTCAAAAATTGACAACATTCATGATGTGTGAATTCCGGGGTAACAAAAATGGTTATAGAAATGTGAATCCTTAACCAATATGATAGTTACACCTATCTATCAAGAAACATTCACTTGAAATAATAGGGATATACATGGAAATAAATTGTACATGTGTTCATCCAAACAGGATAATTATTTGGTAGGGTTTTATTGTTAGTGTTTTTCATATATTCATATGCACATACTCGCAAAGATCCCTTCAATACAATCATGTCATTCCATATTTCACTAATGAATTCCTTGGTTACTACTCAGGTCAGATCATCATCCATGCTAAGGATGACACCACCAAACTAACATCATCAACATTGGGTCTCCTACTCGATATTCTACGAATACCACAAATATTGTATAATCCTGACCTTGGAGGCTGCCAGTAAAGCCCTCTGGTTTGGGACCCCCCCCCCCGATCATCTGTTCAATGATGAACAATGGTCCTGACCCAGATGGTCCTGACCATCATCATCAACTATTTCAGAATCCTATCCCAAGAACATGATAAACAGTCTGTCCCATATATTAGGGAGGTAGAATAGGAGGCCACATATGGCCTTTTCCAGGAGACACATGGATCCTTCTCAAGGGATCCTTCCAGAAATATCCACCGCCAATGTCATGTAGTATTGAACCCTATGTATGATGAGGGATTTTTCCTTGGTGGTTAGGCCAATGACCATAAAAACCAGGCATTCAAGATGGACTCTAAGGGAGATAACATTACTATAGGGATATAGTTCACACCTTTGACCCCTGTAGAGAAACCCACCATCCCAATTGGGTGAAACCTTGTGAGTAGGCACATACAATCATTTCCTTTATTCTAAAAGCTAGCTGACTCTACTAGAAAATCCAATATAAACCTCTCATATAAATCAGAAGGAATAACTTGAGAATTCACATACACCTACCTACACCCACCATGATTTCATGTAGCCTTATATGGAATTACTTGGAAAAGTCAGTCAAAGTTTTCGGATGAGAAGAAGGGAAGACTCCACTCTCTTCTCCCACACATGATTACAGTAAATATCCACTATAAGGAATTGGAGGATAGGATCAGGAAAAAAAACCTACTCTAGATATGAAATGGGCATATATTCTGATTCTAGTCTTGGAAGTCAGCATGAATATCTTTGAAATGGTGATAGGGTGGAGGTAAATTCTTAACCACGTCTTACTGACATGCCAATAAATCATAATGGTGATTATAATATTTACCAATGGGAAAACACATGACTCTATCTACATAATTTAAGTGGATCACCAGCATATCATCCTAGATAATATACCCACCTCTACTCCCATCCAAGATGGGAATGGGCCAAACTCCCCATATTATATAGGAAACCTGATCAAGAACATACACTAAATCCAACTGGTGGAAATTATTCTATGTTATTGGAAACTCCACGAAAGCCCAGATATCATTACATGAAAACCACTTCCCCATGAATGTGGTCCCATTCACTTTTCTGAAATCTTCCAAGAATAAGCCCCATCAAACATGATTGGACAATAAATAGCTGATCTATGATCCAGTTTTGCTTAATATTAGATCTCTTGAAGCCATCATATTCTTATATATGGTATCTCTAGATCCTAAATTATTGGTACGTAATTATGGGATCAGTATTAGTAACTCAAAAAATCATATTTTGACACTTCACCATGAATTATTACTTCAGGAATAAAATTTGAGCGATATTGAGAGTCCATCTCCTAACGAGAGATGTGATGGACCTCTGCATGGCTTGAATATCCTGGAGTAGTAGTTCCTTCTCCATATCATAATATAAAATGTTGGTCCTCCCAATTATGGTGTTTTCTGAAAAATTTACATCTGTATTAGTGTTTCACATTGTCAATAGAATTATTCAATTGGAAATGAATTAATGATAAATCCCTCCATTTATGAGGCACTTATAGAAAAAATGCCAGTCATGACTGATTCCTTATCATTGGAAATTGAAAACCTTATTGAAATAGAAGACAACCCACGGTGACATCCATTATATGAACCACCTATTTGTCACTTACACCCCTATTCAATAGAAGAAGTCCATAATAATATCACCATTTATGATAATGTTTTTAGGGAGCATCCTATTTGATCTGACCAGATAGAGAAACCTCTGGAGAATGATGAAGAATACATGCTAAACATGAAGAAAAAGTTGGCTAAATATGACATACCAGTCATGTTCCAGCCTTTTTCCACCCTGAATTACATTATTCCATAGGTGTTGTGGTAATATTGTATGTATAACATCCAACTCAACTTATAAAAAATATTCGTCATTTAAAATTGAAGGTATTACCTTATGATGACTATCAAAGTCATATCAACATAATAGAAGGATTACATCTCCAAATTTTATTAGCATCAATCATGGCATCATGAAATTTGATGATCGAGAAACTGTAAGGATCCCTTAAATCCATGAGCCTCAATGCATTAATGAGGTTGCGACAACTAATCACAGATACACATATAGTGTTCATATCATAGGATGGGGTGCACATGGAACATTTAATTTCACTGCACTCCAAAACTAAAAATCCCAAAAAGTTGATACCATGAAATGTCATAGACCTAGACTGACTCCATAAAATATATTATATTCAAACCCAATGAAATTATCATAAAAAACAAGCCCTGACTAACTCTTACTAACATCAGGCCAATAGAGAGAAGGATTTTGAAATAATCTTGCATTGGGAATCTGAGAATATCAAGTGAGCCTACCCTTTTTGGGGAAATTTTTCATCAGATAACACAATTTTTAGAGATATCACAATGGTCGTCAGAAATGTTCTTTCAAATCATAGATTAGAGATTAACCACTAGAATGATTATTTTTGGGTATCCTCAGGAATATTTATTAGATTCATTATATTCCATCACATCATTAATGTTGACTCTGAGAAAAAAAACCCTTCTCTATTCAACTCCTTCAATCTAGAAAGAGTTTATAGTAATTTAATGAACCTTTTCCAACATCATGTTCTTCATATCCAATCATTCAATAAAGTGTTTTCCATCAAACAATTTATGAAGAAGGGGGTCACATATCAGTGGACCAATGAATGTCAGTAAATTTTTTTAACCTTATGAAATACCAATTGATTCCTCAAGTATTAATTTCACATGTTGATGGAAATCCAATCATCTTATATGTGGCAGCCTTGGAGTGGTCATTGGGTACCATCCTTATATATAAGAGTAATCCTGGGAATGAAAAAAAACATTTATTATCTCATTTGAACCATGATTCACACTTAGAATCAATATTCATATATCAAGAAGAATAGTGTAGAATTAATCAATGTAATTTAGAAATTGAGGAACAACCAATAACGTCAGGAGATCCAGTTTGTCTCCAACAATAAGATTCTCAAATTTATCCTTAGTATTCTTATGCTCACAAGTCATCTGTAGTGGGGGGATGTTATTATTCAGTAGTTTTACATATAGTATCTACCTCAGAAATTATTGAATTGGTACGCCATTATAGATTTCCTTGTTGAGCACCCGTTTGTAGAAGAGATGCTATTAAATATTGACATTCCTTGTAAATATATATTCTACAATCAAGAGGACCCCCAAATGTTGGAAGTGTATTTTAAATATGCATCTAGGAGCCCATGATGAAAGGTAATAGAGTACCATAAAATAAAAAAATAAGGGTTAGGGGTTGTGTTTTTATCCCTAGATAAGGAAGTGTCATTGTACCACTTCCTGTTATCATAATGTTATAACAATATTGAGGTGGAGTATAAATCCCTCATGGAATGAATAAAATTATACGTTCAAATACAATTAAAATAGAACAAGGTGAATGGTGACTCATAGTTGGTAATCAATCAAATTAACAAGGATTGAGACATCAAAAAAGATGATCTAATTCCATCATTTGACTATATCCAAGGGTTAATGATATAATTACCCACAGAACCCACATTATATCATATAATACGATCATAAAATTCATAGTTTGATGTGTTGGAAAGCACAACTACAGCTTAGGGAATCCAAACTGGGATAAAACATAAATCAGCATTACTCATCACTACGTGGCCTTGCCTTGTGTTCTAGTCAGAACATAGGAGATTAAAAAAGTAATCCCCATCCTTGATCCATATGGCCCTACCATGGGATAGATTAAACCCATCATGGAATACCTCTATGATGGATTAAAACCACCATAAATAAATGTGTAGGAGTAATCTGACGGTGAGTGGTCAATTTTACTTTTGATGGTGTCCTAAATCAAAAGTAGGTACACTATAAGTGATCCTTTGATAGGGTACTTTTCTAAAGCATTGATGCAAAGTAGACTATGGATTTAATGGAAGAAGTAGATATGGGAGCATGTGGTTACCACCAGTCAAGGTACATGATGCCTGATCAAATTTGATTTCTTGGATAATTATGGCCTTTGATTATATAGGATTACATAAAATTGAACACGAAATTTCATTCATGCCAAGTACATTCCAACTTCATCAATCAACCCCATGAGTTTTTACATAAAATAATGCACATGTTCATTTGACACATGGGGAATATATATAGTGGGGCCATAAACCTCCACTACATCAAATCATTTCAAATAAATATTTACTATTACCGATTTCATATCCAATTGGGTTGGGGCATTACCCGTCAAAGATTTTGGGTCCAAAAGAATTGTTAGTTTCATCAAATCTTACATAATTACCAGATTTAGTGTCCCTCATACCATACTGATGGAAAATTGCACCAATTTATGTTCCCTTATGTGTAAAATTTGTATTAGTAAAACAACATCAAATTCTACCGCTCATCCCACTATCATGTAATGGATAATTGATCGATATAGGAATTCAATAAAACCATATAGAACATTCACAAGAATATGGTGGAAAATATAATATTTCATGGAATGAAAAGTAATTTCATGCCTTATGGTCATACCGAACTATGACCAATACTACTTTATGAATGACCACGTATTCGTTGATATATGGGGAAAAAGCAGTCTTGTCCATCGAGGTTTAGTTTTCATTACTACATATTTCCATCTATAATCATATATCTGTAGACAAATAGTCTCATAAATTAATTGATGAATTGGAGAGATTAGATGAAAATAGACTATTCACCTTGCATAACATAGAATTCTATCAAAACTAGATATCATGGGCATTTAACAAGAATGTATTCCTCCATTCACTCCTCTAAGGAGAATTAGTTATGATATTTATGAATCCAATGATTCTAGGAAATAAGCCTCAATATAATAAGATGTAGTGGAGGGTACCTTATTATATACATATGGTCCACAATAATGGATATTATTCCTTAATCTCTATGGATGGTAAACTAACTATGACCCTAGACAATACAAGGTTCCTGAGGAAATATATAATTGGATTAAATGACAATCATCCTAGAAATAGGATTACGTCAATGATTTAAGAATTTATGTTTCATAGTGGGTCTTTTTTGCAGGACCATAAAAGGAATGAGATATTAATTGTTCCACATGGCATTAAACTTCATGACATCATCATCCTTATCACCTTATAGGTGGTATCATCTTCCCATTTGTAACACATTTGGTAATCCGGGAAGCAATATGATCAAAGTGTCACACACAGAACCATCTATATGAGAAAAAGGTTCCTTGTTAATCCATGGAGAAAGATCCAGGTTTTATATTCAATAGGTTACTCAGGAAGCTTCTTCTGGTGATCGGGAATTAGTTCATAATTTAAAATATTCTCTTATTGCGTTTGATGTTCTGGAAACTCTAGCGGTAGTAGTCCCCCATGACTCTATTGAATCCATGAATGGAATTATTTATTGTGTTGATAAAAATTAATATGTCATCAACAAACATGATGTGAAATGATATGTATCTTCATACACCTATATAGATATATAATTCCTCTAATGATGCTCATACTAATATGTTGGTGAAGAATATCTAGCACCATCATGAAAATGCTCGGAGAGAGAGGGTCCCAATGCCACAGACTGAAAACCACCATAAATAAGTCTTGGTTCTTTTCCATGAAATGGAAATCTATCTAGGAGGATTTGATACACATGAAAATCATGTTAGTGGCCCGAGTAGAAAATCCCATGATTTCAATAACTTTGATGATAAGATTCCATTCCATTCGATCGTAGGCCATATCCATATAAAGCTTCAAGGCCATGTTAGAGTCATTAACCTTTATGTTGAGATATTATATAGCTTCCTAGGCAAAGTCAATCACCACATGTATGAACCATCCATTTTAAATTCCATATTGTTCATCAGAGATCATACAAGGGAGATAGGCAACAAGTATCTTTTCGATAACTGCTGAGAATATTTTATAAGGGACATTGGACATACTCACTAGCCTATAATGGTGGATATAAAATGGGTCCTTCGTAATATGAATTTAAACTAGGATGGAAGCATATGAAATAAAAAGCATGTACCATCCCTTGAAGAAATCATGGATAGCCTCAAATATGTCATGTTTCTCCTAGTCCCATGATGCAATGTAAAAGGAACCCAAGAAGCCACCTTACCCTAGGGAACTCTTTGGATTGAATATCATCATTGCCTCATGAATCTCTTTATTTCCTGGAACTACATCAAAAATATCGATATTCTAGATGAAGATGGTCTTAATGATCACCTCCAAGAACTCCTCATATCCTCTCATATAACAATCTTACATTTGTTGGTTAGGACCTGCTAAAAGGTCTTTCATGTGGACCTCATCCATAATCCCAACAGTATCTTGGTCATCAGTAAATCTAACATCTTCAATATGGATGTTCATTCAGATAAAACTGTGTTTTTCTATGTTACAAGAATGGAAGGAGGAACTTTTTCGATCTCCCTCATAAAGACATTTGATTTATTCTTATTCTCACGCCAAATACTCCTCCATTGAACAAATTTCCTCCACGTTGGACATCTGGATGGATATTTCCTCAAATAGATCACCAGACCAATCAAACTCTAGGATGATTTATGTGGACTCAATATCCTTTTTAGGAAATTCAGATCATTCTAATGGGGATTTTCTATTCATCCACACCCGATGGTATCATTTCATCCCCTTAATTTATTATGGAAGTCAGTCCATCCAAAAAAATGTATAGGCTTGCACCAGGAGTCCATCACAGGCTAGAGATCACCTGAATGGTTGAGCCAGGATTGAGAGAAAATACAACGAATTTTGTGATCATGGTATAGAGAGAGTGAGAGAAAAATAATGGACTGATTAAATAAGGTATATACAAGATGATAAAACTTGGCACTAGGGAAAGCCGATACCGCTTGAACATTGGTAAGGCGCCAATTGAGGCGACAACAGGTGTGTAAAACACCTCTTTGATTATTCTACCATGTGTATATATCATTCGTGAAGCCTATATCAATGAGACCCTTGCAATCCATTAATTAAAAAAAATCCAAACTATCACTTTGAAGAAAAATTACAGGCCCTTTATTCTCATTAGAATCAATTGTAATGTCAAAATAACCTTCAACTAGCCATGGTGTGTCCCCTAGGTCAAAGACTTCAGGATCTTTCCATAATGATTCTATTTCATGGGAATCACATCTACTATATATAAAGGAGAAAAATAGTTGTAAATAACTAGTAATGATTTAAGTGGTGATACTCTGACGATCCCAATGACCACTATGGCACGTCAGTCAGATTAATATCAGAGGCAATAATGAGGTAAAGGTTTTTTCTAAAAAAATAATATAAGTGAGTGGAGAAAATATAGTGGGATTATGAGTGGGATGAGGGAGGCGTGAGGGGTGGAAGACACTCAAAATTCCCCTTTTTCTAATCTTTTTCTCAAATTTGTTTATGAACTTTTTAATTAATTAATTATTTCTCTTTTTCCATGTGTTAGGAATTGACCCATTTAGTCCTCTTTACTGAATCTGTAATGCCCCCATAGGGCTCCACTTCCCTTATAATAAATAATAATTATTTATTTCTTCCACTTAATTCAATTTAATAATCAGTGAATATATATTAAAATATTATACATATATATTGGCATTATATATACACACACCATATTATACATATATAAACTGGAACATAGATATAAACAAAAAATATATATTTAATCCATATATATACATATTTAAATATATATACAAATCTGCATATACATATATACTCCCTCACATGTACATATATTTACATATATATTATATACACACACACACATCTCTATATACATATATAAACCCCCGCATCTATATATATACATAATTATTTATTCCCAATATATATAATGTATATACACCAATATCATTTTCCCAAATTTTTAAAATTAATAACAACAAAAATATTTATTATTATTATTATATATCTTAAATCATTTTCACAATTTAAATTTCAATAATAACATTCATTAACTATAATAAATAGTAATTAATTTATTATTAACCCCACAACATCATTTATTTGGCACATTTAATAATATCCCATCAATTACTTTGGCTATTCATTGCTCCAACCATAAAACAATTATTACTTATAGAAGTTTATTTTCAATCTTTTGATTGAAATAAATAATAATAATAATAAAGTTTTATTACTTTATATAGCTACCCAAAAAAATATTTACATACCAATTATTATTACCCTTACACGCGATATAAATAAATTATTGACACACACAAATGTTATGTTAAACCTAGGGTAAAATTCATATTCCAAATTTCATAGTGGCCTCATATTTTCTCTCTAAAACACCGTTCAATAGACATTGTCATATTTTTTTAAAATATAAAATAAAAATATTAAATAAATAATCTTAACCTGTGAGTTTAACAAACACATAACATTCACAAATATTACATCAGCCCTAGGGTAAACCCTCTATCCCTAATACCATAGTGGTCTCAGATTACTCATGTGGGATGCAGTTTGGGAGACAATTAATTTCACTAAAAAAAATTAAACATGATTAAATAAAATAAATATAATATTTTTATTATATAAATTTCGATCCTCTACAGATCTCTAAATCTCACGCTAACTTAGTACCTAAATTTTAAATATTCGGACAAATTGTCAAGAGTTTTAATAATGATTTAAACATTTAGTAAGGCCATAAAAATAACATGTTTTAAAAAATTTATTGTTCACATACAAAATTCTTTTATTTTTTTAATGAAATTGTTTTTTGTTATTTTTGAAAATTTTAAGATGTTACAATTCTCTACCACTATAATTATTCTCATTATTGAGATGTTCATTATATCCTATAACCACTAATCCCCCATAGTATTTTCAATAAGAAACATTTTGAAATTATTTTTTTAATTAAAACATTGTTATTTTCAGCAATGGTGTTTATAATCTATGCATTGTAACTCCATTTAATTTTATTAAAAATAACCTAGAAAACACGTTTCACATGTTCAAGGCTTAAGTACATTTTAAAAACATATGTATGGTAGTCACAACAAAATGTATAAAATCAAGCATAAAATACCACATCCTAAAATAAATGAATTCTAAAAATAATCCATCTGGTCACATATCATAATTTCAAAAAGAATTTAATTATTTGGGATATATCAATTGTAATCAATAGATATATATAGCCTGTGACACTATGTCCCTAGCATGATGTATCAACGTACACTAAACCCCATAAATATCATATCAACATCATGTGCATAACCCAAGTTGAATTTAATAAATGCTAAAAGAAAAATAATATATACACATTTTATTGAAACTCAGAGGTCCACTATACTGTGAAAATCAGACATAGACATGGTTCCCTTACCTGATTCCCAAAAATCAGAGCTATTGTCTACCTTGTACCAAATCACGGGAAGTATAATAAGTAAGTTAATCAAATAGGCCCTTTGATTAGATTTTGGGACATCGCAACTCAAACTACCGAGTATAATCTAGAGTGAAACATGACCTCATTCACGCCTCCTGGTATTCCAATGGATTCCAACAAGCTGTGAGGGTCTCGATTTGAACCATGGGGAGATAATACCATCCATTAGAGTGCACATAATAAATAAATAACCAATATATTAAATAAAATAAATAATACCTTTTCTGCATGTATTCTGATTATTTATTGTATATATTAAATCAGTTATTTATTTCTTTCGTGCACTCTAGTAGAGGTAATATCCTCCCCACAATTCCGCTCAAGATCCTTCCTGCTTGTCAGCGCTCTCTGGTGTATGTTGGGTTGGGGCTGATGTTATTTGGAACACTAGATCCAACCTAGTGGTTTGGGGTGGGAAGTAATAAGAAATTTCACATGTTTCAAAAAAAAATTATATCATATTTATCTGAGGATGATGTTATAAAAGATATGGTGTAGTTAAAATGTTATTATTTAATTACTCATCAAAAAATTAATATGGAATAAAAATTACTAAAAAATTACCCATATATAATTTCCATATAATGAAACATAAAATATGGTTGATTATATGAAATTAATCTTCTAAAAATATGAAATATTACTTTTAAATAAGCCCAAATAAAATATGGACAAATAATTTTTCTAAATAAAAATATTTATTTTTCAAATAAAAATAGAAATTATTATTGCAAAACATAGTAAATTTATTTCTAATATTGTCATAATGATAAAAATTAAATAATTTCCACATAAATAATATTAATATTAATATAAAATTTATTTATTATTAATAATATAATGGTTTTCACGCCTCTAATTAAATTGGGTCCTAATGATTTTTTCATTGGTTAATTAGTAGATCTATTTTCCTTCATAGATTATTCAGGTTCCCATATTTCATCCTCATTCATATGATTCTTACATAAAATTGTAACTATGAAAGATACTTTATTTCACACTAATAATACCCTACGATCAATAATCTAATCATTTTTTCCTTATAAAATATTTTATTCGCTAGTTTTATTACTTTAATGATAAATATATGATATGAATCAGGTATAGCTTTCACTAATAAAGAAAAATACACAATGCACCTGAGATAAAATCATAGGAAAATATAATCGATAATCCATTAATGCCACTATCTTCAGGATTTTAAATAGACTAATAAAAAAATATACCTAAAAAACAAGGTCTTTCCCTTTCTTATTGAAACACATCACAACATTCCACAGATGTAATTTTAGAAAAACATAACCTCATGAATAAATTGAAAGATATTTACATTTATTTAATAAATGCCTATTTTTTCTAATTTTTTCTATATTCAAATGAGATTGAATTAATTTTTTTTATCCATATCGTATACCAATTCACTACTGAAATGATTTATTCCCCCAATATCATCCCAACAAACTGTAAATTGACATAACTTTCCATAAATTTATTTAGAATGTTTCGTATATAAACTTCAATGAATAAAATTTTTATAAGAAAATTATACCACGTAAATTAATTGAACCCAACTTCCAAAACAATCCCATGAGCAAGACCAAATAATATCTTCTTAGGATTGAATTATTAACTCTGATTTCCCATTATCATGTTAATGAAAAGTAATATTGAAACATAATTCAATACATAATGATATATAATGTTCTTTCAAAAAACTATATGTAAACCTTTGATCATGACAAGATACAATTGGAAGAGTAAATCCAAGACATTTAACAATTTCTTTATGATATAGTTTAGAACGTTAATCAAAATACATATTATCTAAAATATGAATAAAATATTCTATTTTAGTCTATTAGTAAACAACAGACAATATATAATTATTAAATTAATATTAATTTCGTAATACCATGATTAAATACAAGGATATATGTTCATGTTTCCATTTTTGAAATGATAATGGCTGAATTATTCCTATTATTTATTGCCATTAACCTTTAATCCGCTGATAAATCAAACATGTGTTTGTATAATTAATAATGTCTTTCTCCATTCATTCCATCCGAAAATCTTCAATAATTTATATGTATATACATAGGCTTCTTTTATGAATATTATATCGATAGTTGTGAGCCACAGACCATAATTTTATTCTCCATTAAAATACATCTAAAATACAATAAATGTTCCTAATATTGTACCACCATTTTCATTAATATTAAATTAATATAATTTTACTTCCTTTATCAATATCATTTTCTATTTCAATATATGATATATATTCTTATTATACATTATTCATTTAAAATAGGATGATTTTATTTTTACATGATGTAAAATAGAGGGGGTTTCTACATACACTATTTCTAATATAATTTTCATTAAATAATTAACAGATGGATCATGTTGTAAATGTAAAAGTGTAAATGGCACATTTTCCTTTTAACATAAAGAATATTCTAAATGTTATCTTTACCTAGAGGGTAATGAATTTAGAAATGATGATATTTTTTCAATTTAAACCACCTCTTTTGTGTCACTTTCAATTTTTTTGAGTTAATATATACTTAAATATTTTTTGATCCATGTATATATATATAAAATTACGAACTATTTGAATGATTTCGATAATTTAAAAAAAAATACTAAAGGATCATAGTTATATATTGGAAATTATTTCTCACGGGGTTTCATTTTATGCAATACATTTACTATTGGCCAATAATTTTTCCTCCAAATACAACCAAAACACTTGGATGATGCATTAGTATAAATAATAAATTCCTGATTTGTTAAAGGGAAAAGATAATATTAGAGCATTAAAAAATATTCATTTTAATTACTACAAACATTAATCTAATTTTTATGTCCAAATAAATTTAAAATCCTTTTGAGTTTACTTATTTAATGGGATAACTAACTAAGAAATGTTCTCAATAAACAATTAGTAATAACCCATTAATCAACGAAAATTGTAAATATTTATGATATTGGTTTCTCTATGTCATTTTACCACCACAGTTTTAGTAGGATATATTATTTCTGATTTTTTCTTATAATATGTGAGAGGAATGAAATTTCCTATAACAAAAAATCATGTTTATTAAAAAAGTTATTTAATTTTCCCCCTTATGTTCTGAATATTGATCCTAAAATGTTTCCCATTATACTCATCACTTTTATTATATTCCATGAAATCATTAATAAATATCACCATTGAATGTTTAGTAACAATATTTTAATTATATATCCATAAAATACAAAAAAAAGTGTTGGTTAATTTCGTATAAAACGGATCAACTACAAACTCATAATGGTCAAACATTATTTGAAATGTTTTCTAACGAATATCTTCTTGCATAACTATCATCAGAGGATATCAGTACCTGAAGTCAATCTTTGAAAATTACTAAGCTCGCTATAGCTAATATAATACATTATAAATAAGAGTAAAATGATACTTATTCTCAAAAAATATTAATTACTTTTCAATTATAAATACAAATATCCATAAAATTATCCTTATTTATAATAAACCAAGATAGAATAACCCAAAGGTGAAGTTTGTAGATAATTAAACAATATATCATGAAACCCTTGTACTTTATTTCTTTTAATTATAATATATCCACTTTAAATTACGATAAGAGTGTTTTAAAATAAGCTCACTATAAATAAGTAAATAAAAAAGAAAATCTAGCCTACAGATCAACAATGAAACTAGGAAAATATTCAAGAAATCCATTAAATTAATTTTTACAAATGGAACATCATTAAGTTAAATGATTTATTTTTTCAATTACATGAGTACGATAACATTTTCCTTTAACATTTATAAATTTTTCAGCATCTTAATATTTTATCACTGGTGTAATCTCATCTAAATATTTAAACTAAAACTCATTCTAAAAATTTAATATATGTTTTTCTTGTTTCTAATCAATCTTTTCAAGAGGACAAAAAACCTAATCCCAAAAAATAACATCAAATAATAGTATATGTAAGAGAATATGATTTCCTTGAAAAAAAACTCCATAGATAATTATATAAAGATTCATATAAATGATTATTTCATTATAACCTCCAAAATTGATTTTATTAAAAGTTATGTATTCATTTCTTATGATGAGATTTCTATATTACCAATATATTATAAAAAAATAAAAAATTTATAGATCTATAATCAAACAATACATTTTCATAATTTTAGTAAACAATTAATATATTTTTACCACTTCAGTTGATGGGAAAAATCATTGTTGGGAAAACCAACTTCATAATATATTTATTCTAATGATCTTGATGATTTACACCTTTTATAATTATCTTCAACCACACATTTCCATAATGGGAAATCTCCTTAAAATTAAAATATTTAACTACATATTTACCAATATTGGTCTAATCATTGATAATTTATTTTAAATCACATGTAAATGTCCAAATTAACCACACTGATATATATTTTTTTGATCTAATCATATATTCCACAATATAAATCATTCCACCATTAGATCAAGATATTTTTTTACCTTTATATTTACATGTTTATTTTTTCTGTAACACCTTCCACCTTTACTACTTTTTATCCATTATGTTATGAGATATATAAGAGAAATAAAACTATCTCAAAACTTCCTTTGTATAAACAAAATTCATATATAAATCAAAAATTCACAAGAATCCAAATACCATTGTAAAAATTGTTTCAAAAAAGTGGAAAATCTCTCAATTTTACTTTCATAGTTTAGAAAACATTACTACATACCATTCCATTCTAGAAAAAGTTTCTTGATAAGACACTACTATGTCCTTTTCCATTTTATTCATCTCTAGAAATTTCCTTTCTATTCAATTTCTAATAACATTAGAAAAATGTTTTTCATTCAAAAGTTCATTCAATACCATCCTCTACATGGTATCAATATCATTAATTTCTGTGGTATTTTTAATTATAGACCACCATTAATCATCTTCACCTTCATGATGATAAAATATAAGGGTCTCCTTATTATTATATAAATAACCCCAAAATTGAAATATGTTCTTTAAAATATTTATAAGTAATTTATTTTTCACTATTTATATGGTTACATCAAATGTTGTAGGATTCGATTGCATAAAATTATTCATAATTAAAAGATTTTTTTTACTCCATTGCATGGGTATCATTATTTTTATCCTATGTTTATTGATTTGACACTCATACAAATACTCATCTCAGAATCCAATTATTTTACTTTATTGATTTGGAATTTTATTTACCATTTTTTTCATTCCAATTTCATTCATTAATTTACTTTAATAAAATAATTCCAACATAAACGTTAATTAGATAAAGAAACATTAAATCCCTTAAAATAATTAAAAATTATTTCATGATAAAATAATAATAAATTAATATTTTATCTTTAAAAACCTATTTAGAATCCATAAATTATCAGTCCTTTGTTACCTTACCAACATACTAAACCCTATTATTATCTAGGCCCTACTCTGATATTAATAATGACACCTCAAACAAAATCACTCGATAATTACCTGATTTATTAAGAATTATACATTACAAAAATTCATGTGACCTTTTAGTTTTATAGCTTCACAATATAAGTAAATTTGTTACAGAAAAAACACCACACTTCCATAGAGTGTAAATTTTTTAAAACAAGAATATTCATAAATTTATACACTTTTTCTATTCTAAAAAAATATTCATAATAATAATTTTCCTTTTTTATTATTCCTACTCATCTATATCCTTATTAAAAACATTCGGAAACCTAGTTTCACAACCCCCAACCCATGTACACTAGTACCCCTCCTGGGATTGAAATGAAGTGAAGGATTGAACAGTGAATCTCTCCTTCAATAGGGCCCAGATTTCCTAATTGAATTAAGTGTATATAAAATAATTTTTGATGAATTAACATTATAACATAATTTAATGAAATTATAAAATAAGATAAACATAGAAAAACCCAAATAATATAGAATAGAAAAATATTAATACAAATAAATAGAACAATTCATTCCATTTCATTAAGAATAAATCTCCAAAATAAAAACTAAAACCCCTCCTATGAAGATGCTCCAATGAAAAACTATATCTCCAAGCTAGCCAAGACTAGATAGTCTACCAAAAACCTTTTTTCCCGTGATGTATATATATATGGGTGATCATAACATGTATACTCATTAGGATCCTCCTTGGGACATCTCGTTTAAGGATCATAAAAGAATAATAAAGCTCCAGAGTGTAATGAGTAGAACCAACATGCACCTAGAAAAGTTTAACTACCCATTCCCAACATGACCAAGGCTCACTATCCAGGTATCACATCCATGATATAACAAAATAATATCATTAGAATATAATCATATCTTCCCCATAACAACATCAATCTGTTTTTCCTCTCACACCCCAAAATCAAATGTCTTGTGATCCCATCCCTTTCATCCTGATATGTGTTGGGTTTCAACCATACCTACCAGAACTTTCACAATGTCAAGAATCACATGTTTGAATAATATAAACTATAATACCATATATCAAAACCTCATCATCAACCACAATCCATATCTATTATTTCATAAAACCAATTTAGCAGTGTATCATGAACATAAAGTACATCAACCATATTCCCTCCAGCTATCATGAATAACCGCCACCATATAGCCTTCATCAAATCATCAATATATCATTGAGTACACTATATGAAACTTTCTAACCATTCATGATCATACCAATATTAGTAAATCCCAAAAATTAGTCTAAAAAAGGGAGAGTGTAGAGGTCATCCATCCTCTATCGCTAACCTAGATGCTTGAGAAAACGTGTAACCAAAAAATTTGGTGTTAGTTTAAAATACCCAACTTAGGTGGGTGAGTTTATAAATCACGAAAATATACATGAATAACAGCCTCGCAAAGATCCCATCGCATTGATTCATATAAAAATCCTTAAAAAGAACTCATTTATTCAACAACTTCATCATTACTACATATCTCCAACCATTTTTTCTTCTCCAACACCAATAATCCAGCAACCACATTAAATTCCCAAATCAACCATCTATAGTCCATTTTTGTTCATTCATGAATTTGATTCCTAATTTCTATTCAATATCTAATATTAGGTTTATTGAGACATTTATTTCGAGTATATAGTGTCAAATCACTTTTAACCATCACCTGTATTTGTTTATTCTACTATTACTATATTTAAATTATTTAAATTATTTTTACAGTTTTCAACTATTTAATTCATTCTTTCCACATTCCATATTAAATTAACACCCAAACATTAAATTTATTCGCACCAAATCCTAGTGTTTAGATTTATTAAATTCATCGAATATCATACTACAATGCATCACTAAGAAACCAAACATCATACACCAACTTCCATACATTCCATAGCCTACATAACAATAATAAACCATCCAACTACTAATCATATACAATACAGGGGATAACAACAACATTATTCATGTCCTGATCATCTAAATAGCTTATTAAATTACTAGTTATATTTATTATTAAGTTACATGAGGTATTTCGATTAAACAACATAGAAACACTCCATGTTCTTAATGTAAAACAATTAATCGCATTTAAGGGCTCCTACTAACAAATAAAAGTAAAATAAAACAACCTTAATTCTAAAATAGTTACGTATCATTGAAATATCCAAACTCATTTATAATAATAATTCCATAAATTTTTCAAAAACATTTATTTATATATTTTCCTATTTTTGTTCATTATAAAGTATTTGTGATAGTAAAAACATAAGAAACAATAAATAATTGAGAAATAATATCAAAATACATGTATAGGGATTATATTTTATTATTAAAATATTTCTAGATATTTTATTCCTTATGTTAAGTCATAAGAATGTCTGAATAAAAAAGGAATGATAAAATAATTATTTTCACAAATAAAAGAGAGATAAAGGGTCTTGAAACACCTACCTTATTATATTCCTCATGAAATATATCTTAAATTATGTATAAAAATTTATTGTATTTCAAAATGATCATTGGAAGGTCTTGGTATGATTATAGAAATCATATAAGACTCAAAAGGGAATGTTGGGATCACCTAGACTCAAAATAGTGATCCAAAATTTCCAAATGTGGGAAAATAATTTAGTTGTTAGTGAAATGATGAACCCCAACATCTATCCAAGATATTTATATAATACTCGGCCAAACATCCCATCTTATTCTACTAAAATTATTTTCCATTCTCTTACTTCACATTATCCTCTCATTTTATAAACTTTTAGGAAAGAATTATATATCACAACCATCATCGTCATAATTTGTTTTAAATCAATTATTCTAGATAAATATTTGTATTCATTTTCAATTAAACCACTACACAGTAATTTATAATTTAAAACAAATTATGTTTAAGTGCACTACTCATACATGATACATATGTTATGTGTAAGGGTAATGGAATCCACCATTACACTTATCAAATGATGACACATGTGCCATAATTAGTATTTATGATTTACCTTTATGTGAGCATGATACTAACAGTATACAAGATATATACATTCATGAATGACATATATATGTAGATATTGATCCCCAAAAAACAAATGGAAGACACTAACATAGATATACCCACCATTATGTGATCCTAAAACACATCATTTATGTACAAACAGACCATAACTAGTTAACTATAATTTCACATTTTTGGGAACTCTTTATCAACCTATACATGGAACAAAAAATCTTTTAATTACACATACATGAATAAAAAACTACACCATACCACCACCACATCCTATAAAATGATGCTCTAAATAGACCCTGACTATTCTGAGCTACCATGCCAAATGCCATAGTGTAGAGAACCCATGCTCACCATTTTATCACCCTCTCACATTCTCATTCTTACCATTTTATGTATAATTACTCAGCTTTAAAAATTACATAATCTTGAGTTTTAATTCATGAATTCATTCTATTTCACTTTTGGATCTTTTTAGGATTATATTTTAAGATAATTAGTCCATAACTAATTATATAACATAACCATATAATACAATCTAGACACATCAAATATGTATCTATTTTTTCACAAAATGAAACTTTTAACAAAAACTTGACTTATTTTCATGATAAATCCTCACTAAGTTTATTTTATCTTATTAATTTACCTTTACCATCATTAATGACATTGAAAAACATATTGAAAAAATTTTATGAGTATTAAAAATCAATAAGGTATATAAAATCAAAGAAAACCATTAGTCTAGTGAAATATTTAAAACCCATGAAATGTTTACCTTTATATCATTGTTCCTTGAGGGAATAAAATAAATGATTTTAAAATGGAATAAATATTGTCTTTTTTCTCAAATAAAATCATTAAATGCCATAGAAATCATAGAAAAATAATATAGTCATCTAGGTATATCATTATACATATTATTCGTAAAAAATTAATAACCACATTGTCGTTATCTATACACAATTCATATGAGGGATATCATATTCCCACACATACATGGTTTATAATGTAATAACCTATACTTATTTTAAAATGCATCCACTCTTCCTTGGATTATAATATAACCACATATCCATGGTTTATAACATATACACCTGTCAACAAAAATAATTTCCATAAACCATAACATATTCAAGATTCAAAACATGTTATAGTTTTTAAAATTAAAATAATAAAATATTCACTTAAACCATAAGAAAAAAATTTCATATGAAAAAAATGAAATATTTTAAAGGAATAAAATATTAAATAATGTCTATGGCAGTGTAAAAGTCGTTTTAATTATATATATTAAAATAAAACATTGCTTTTTTAGTTCATAATGAAATTAACACATTTCATACAAAGATTCACTTTTAGGAAATCTTTGATGGAAGAAAACTATTTCCCTATATAAAAATACTATTTCAACAATAAAATCATTATAAAAACATGGACATGGATGAAAAATAGAGTTAGAATGTAGACATTAAAAATGATTTTCTATGAAAAGTACCTTATTACATTGTAAATAAATGAATCATAAGTCCCATGAAAGAATAACATTATAAAATACATTCAATACCATGAGAATAAAATAATTAATGATATTACATATAAAATGGTTTTTATATACACCTCATAAAATAATATAGGTGCATAACATCAAAATATTTCCAATGAAATAAAATTGAGGTGAAGTCCCTTACCAATATGTAATTTTGAGGTCAATTACCCATAGATGAAATAATTCAAAATAAATCTTAAAATACCCTAAATTGAATAGAATTAATGTTATTACATGTAAAAGGCTAATTATATACATCATTTAAAATAAATTAAATGCATAACATTACAATATTCCTCAATGAAAGGAAATTGGGACAAAATCCTTTATTTGGAGTCTGACATGTCCAGTGAATTGTTTGTATTCCTGAATAACATAATTATATTAATTATTTAATTTATTAATATACTTTTAAATTTTTTTATACCATTAATTTGACTTATTACCATGTTATATGTTATTAAATAATTAATTAAATATATGATAGATGTTTGGGCCATATTTGGATTATGTGTTAGAAATGTTTTTTGTGTGTTGAATATGGTCAAAGTGGTAATTATTTAAATATATTATTACTAATTATCATTAAATTATTACAATATTTTTACATAAAATAAACTTTTAACACCAATCATGAAAAATATTTTTTTGAAATGATGTGTGTTACAATCATGGAGATGGTAGGTCGTACGTATAGAGGAGTAACATTTCCATTTTTCAAAGATCATTATGAAAAGACGGTACGTAATATTTTATCATTTAAAAATGGTAATAATATAATATATACCATATTATTTTTTAAAATATATTTATATATTTCATCTATTTGGTGTGGTGATGAAAAGAGAGACACATCACTTCGTGAAGACGGTAGTCTACACGTAACTAAACGACGATATCATTTTCAGTGTATTAAATAAAATAATATATTATTATTTTAAAATTATAATTATAAAATTAAAATTAGATTAATTTTATGTATATAACATATATTAATTAAATTTATCTGTATTACCATAGATTTATGATTTTAGTGAATAATTAATCACATTCCTTCAAGAGGTGGTAATTCGTCATACACACGAGCAACGTTTTCATGTCCCATACAGAATGGAAAGTAAAAAAACTATTTATGATATAATGAATACATAGGTAAAATTATGTTATTAATATTATATGTATATATTATATCAATTGTCATACCAAATCAAGATATTTTTTGATTGAAAACATGTCACATTGGTTCGTGAGGTGGTAGTTCGTCTTACACACGAGCGACGTTATCGTTTCCCTGTAGTAGGGGAAGGATATAGATATGGGTCATGAAGATAAAAAATAAAATATTATTATTTAGAAAATATTTTTAATATAATATAATTATTAATATTTAATATTTTAATTATGTAGAGGAGTAAATAAAAAAACGCATATAGTTAGGAATTTTACCTCCTCTCAAACCACCTCTTTCATATTATACCTAAAATATTAATAGAATTGATTTATGACCAAATAACATATTATAGGATGAGGAGGTGTGTGTTTTAAAAGTATTTAGGAATACTTTTTTTAAACAAAAAGTTTTTTAAGGTGAATTTAATAGAGGTGATGTGTTGGAAATTTATAAGTGTGGTGAGTGGAAAAGTTGTAATTTTTTGAAATCACAAAGTCGTACCAATAATTTTCACATTAAAAAAGGTTCCAAAAATAGAGTATTATCAATAAATAGACATTATATGGTCCAAATATGTCAAAAAAAATATTTTTTACTATTTTTTAGTTCATTTTATCTCTTATGTTTTTATTTTGACACCTACGTAAACCAATATTTAACTTAATAGAGATAATTTATTTTTACACTTTTTAGTATTAATTTTTGTAAACAAATATGTTGAAATTTTTAGAAAATATTAATTTTTATTATTTTAAATATTGAATCTAGTTAACCAAATAAAGTTAAATAAATTAAAAAAATTTAATTAAAAACCATTAGACCTATGGAAAAATCTGATCTTCATGAAGTGCATTTTTTTGAGGAAAATATGATTTTATATTAACTCTATGATTAATAATAATCCTACTATGATTATAAATTCTAATTTAATGATATATATAATATAAATTTAGAATAAAACATTACACATTAGAGATTATTATTTTTATTTAAAATAGAGAAACATTACACATTTTATAATTGTATTTAGATAAACCCTATTTTTAAACAAAAAAACAACCTTATACTAAAATACGTTATTAAGTTGACTAAAAATTATTTTTGTGAATTAAATGAAAATAAATAAATATTATTTTTCATAAAATTATATTCAAAACAGATTGGGGTTTTAAATTAAATAATATCTTGTGAATAAATATAAATTTTTTTTAAACTGTATTTTCACTATTCATTGTAAAAATGGATATTTTCCAAAAACAAAATCCCAAAATGTCACTATAATTAAATTTTGATATTATTATTTAAAAATAATATTAACTTTTTAGAATTAAAATTATGTTATTAAAAAAATAATCTTTTAAATAAGAACTAATAATACAAGTTTGTTATTAAATCTATTTCTTTATTGATTTAAGAATTAAATAATATTTTTATACTGAAAATAAACAGGAATGTGATTTATTATATCATTACATTTTTTTTAAATGTGTCCCCATTTTTTAAATTTCTTCATCATAATATTATTTATGTGTAAAATATGTGGGGATATCATCCCTTATATAATTTTATGATTCTTATGTCGCCACTTCAACCATATTGGTTTTCCATAAAACCTTAACCTAGTGAATTAATTCATTCTGCAAAAATTGTCCTTAATAGTAATGAATTTTTACTGGATATTCCTCATATAAAATAGTTTATTCCAACTAAACTTCTGTATGGCTCCAAACATGAGTTGAATGTGACACATATTTCATTACCATTAAAACATTAAATCTATTATGTTCCTGAGATAAACTAATTATTAAGGCTACTCAGTAATAAAATAATCCAAATTTATCTATTATTTCATATGGTCTAATGAAAAGTGGTCTTAGCTTCCCCTTAATACCAAAAATCATAACACATTTCTATAGAGATACTTTGAGGAAGAAAATACTGCCTACTTCAAAAGAAAGATATTTCCTCTAGTTATCCATATAACTTTTTCCCTACTCAGATCGATCCCCATATGTTTCTAAGTCAACTAAACCTTATCTATCAATTACTCAACTAAATTCATTCCCATAAACATCCCCTCTATATATTTTTCCCAAAAAGATGGTATACGACATCTCTTTCCATATAATGTCTCTAATGGTTCCATCTTTATATTGAAATGAAAGAAATTATTATAATAAAAATAAACCATATAAAAATGTTTATCCCAAATTCACATGCAATCCATTGAATAATAATAATGCTATAAATCAACTTCTCAGACTGACCATTATGTGGACGAAAAAAATGTGCTTATATTTAATTAAGTACCCAATGAATTTTGAATTCCTTTCAAAAAATTATATTTAAAACTATAATCATGGTGTGATAAAATAAAGTGAGTAACTCCATGTAAACTGAATATATATTTTAGATAATGTCAAAAAAAAGTTATCTAGAGACATTGATTCCTTAATGGGAGGCAATTGTGAAGATTTAGTTAATCAATCAACAACAACACAAATCTTTTTGTTACCTCAAGATGTATTCGACAATCCCACCATAAAATCCCTTGATATATTTTCTAATTTCCACTATGTCACTAGTAGAGAATCAATTATCCTATTTTTTAATTTTTTTTGTTCAACCTTCTAAAAATTCAAACAGTTCATAGTAAATTTGACAATATTTTTTTTATTCTATCCTACTAATAATAATCCCAAAAGAATCAGATCATCTTAATTCCTCCTTGATTAATATAGAATGGAAAACTACGACTTTACATAACAAAGATTTATTCAAGTGGGAATCAAAAGGAACACATAATATTTTTCCAAATCATATTACACATTCTTTATAACTACCAAAAAATATAATGTAGGAACATTTTATTCTATAGCGTGCATGACATGCATGTTGAGTCAAATAAGGTTTTCCTTATGACTTTTCCATTCCTTCTTGTTTTGAAAATCACAAACACCTTATCATTAAGGAAAATTGCTTTTATAAAGAAAATTGATTTTCTAAGGAAAATCGCTTTTATAAGGAAAATTGATTTTATAAGGAAAATCGCTTTTGTAAGAAAAATTATCCTTATCATATTTTCATCCATATTTTTCTTAAGTATAAGATTTAGATTCATTTCTATATTCTCGGCATTGTTTGAAACTTTGATATGAAGTATTCTGTTTTAGGATCCAAATTCTGGATAAGAACTGTAATAAAGTTTCACTCTGAAATCCAGAATGAGAACTGTGATAAAGATTCATTCCGAATTTCGGATACGAACATTGATTAAGTTTTACTCTAGATTCAGGATACGAATCCTTATGAAGTTCAATAACGAATTCTCATTACGAATTCTAATGAGGAATTCTCACTACGAATTTTGATGATGAATTATCATTACGAATTCTGATGAGGAATTCTCACTACGAATTCTGATGACAAACTCTCATTACGAATTCTGATGAGGAATTCTCATTATGAATTTTGATGAAGAATTCTCACTACGAATTCTGATGAGGAATTCCCATTATGAATTTTGATGAGGAATTCTCATTATGAATTCTGATGATGAATTCTCATTCCTAATTCTCATTCCAAATTCACCTATTGAATAGAATCTTATCATCGTTGTTTTATACACTCCGAATTTATTTAGACTCAGAAAATTATTTTTTTGTTACACTCCAAACTTTCACTCCGAAATTTTCAATTAGACTTAAAACGATGTCGTACATTTTGTTACACTTGTTTTGTTATAAAACGATGTCGTCTATTCTTTTTTAAACGAACTGTTGTTTAATTTACACGTGTACAGTTTCCTCCAATTTTTAAGGAAATTATGACCGTTGGAAAGGAGGCCGACCTTGCCTATAAATAGGAGCTCATTTGAAAGAGATCCCAACTGATGGATAACTTCTTCGACATCGTGTATACATGCTGTTGAAGTGATTTCTAGAGAGAGAGTCTCTTATTAACTCTCAAAGCTTCATGCGACTCCGAATGTTGGTGATTACATTTGAGGACTTCCGGGGATAGGAAGATAGAGGTTTCCAACACCTTGAAGTTGAGGCCTTCCTTGCTGAGGAAGACAGAGGTGACCAACTACCTTCAAGTTGAGGGCTTGCGGGGATAGCAAGACAGAGATTCCAATCTACGTATCGAGGGCTTACCCTGGTGTGGGTAAGACAGACTTTCTTGAAAGTATAAATCAAGGGACCTTTATCCATGTTTATTGGATACCCTTCTCTTTGGGTTAAAAGACTTATATCTTGTTACTTGTAGTTTTACTACTTGTTTGTTTCCGCTATATTTTTGTATTATAAGGAACGTATAACTTTCTTATACTTCCTTACTCATACTCTGTTTCATTTAGATTCTATGCGCTTTAAGGTAGAATCTCATATTGTAATCTTTTGTTAAGTTTCGATTTCCGGAACCATATTTCTGGAAGCCACATTCAGAATCTCTTTCCAAGTTTTCATTTGGTATTAGAGGTGTTATGAATTTTCTTAGATTAATCTTTGTTAAACTTAGCCCTTTCCTTTGCTTAAGGAAACCATAGTTATTCATAACTAACTTTAAAGGTTCCAAAGGAATTCTTAAAGTATACAATTCAACCCCCCTCTTGTATATTGAGCATCTACATCATTATTTCAATCCTACAATTGGTATCAGAGGAGGTCTCTGAAATACTTGTACTCGCGTATAAGTTTTTCTTTCTCACTTTGTCATTCCGAACTTTGTCATTCCGAACTTTCTTATTCCGAATTTTGTCATTCCGAACTTTGGGATTAATAACTTTTTCTACTAACAAATTTCTGTGCCAAGGTTATTTTAAGTATGGCAGGAATTAATGTTGGTTCAATTGATAATCTAAATCCTACAAGACCACCAATCTTTGATGGTAATGATTATGAGTACTGGAGAGATCGAATGAAGACTTTTGTTATCAATACTAGAGTAGACAACTTTGTTATTCTTACGAGAGATTATAAAATTCCTGATAAGGATGTTATAACTTTCACTAACCAGGAAAAGAAAGAATATCAACTCAATTATAAGGTACGCAATAATCTACTGTGTTCAATGACTAGAAATATATATAGCCAAATTTCTTCCTGTGAAGCAGCTAATTGTATCTGGGAGAAGTTATAGGTTACACACTTTTGGACTTCTAAAGTGATTGAGACTAGGAGATTTATGCTTAGAGCTGAATATAATGGCTTCAACTTTCTTTATGGTGAACCAATCTGTAAAGTTCAACAGAGATTTATGACTATTGTCAACAGTCTACAGTCTATAGATGAGAATAGGAAGGTCACTCAAATTTCTCTTGATGAGTTATTTGGAACTCTTCTACAACATGAAACTAGAATGAAGAGAGATGCTGACAACATCAAAAAGAAAAATGGAAATGGTACTGTTGCTTTTACAACAACATCAAATCATATGAGAGCTAAGACTCCTGAGAGAGTAACCAGATCCAAGTCTAAGAAGATAGTTGTTCAGTCAGATTCTTGTAAGAGTGAAATATCAGAAAATGAATTAGCAAATCTTGCTCGAAGGATGAACAAGATAGCTGGTCAGAAAAATTTCCAATCCAAGTATAAGAAAAATGACATGAAAGATAAGAAATATGGAGAAGTTACTTCTTATGAATGCAAGAGAGTTGGACATATTAGACCAGATTACCCTTTGCTAAAAAAGAAAGAAAGGAAAGAAAGGAATTCAGACAGGAACAGAAAGAAGTATTATAAAGCCAAAGCTTAGAAAGTGTTGAAAGCTAGTGACACCTAGAGTGCCAGTGGTGGTGATTCTTCATATGAATCTTCTAATTACGAATCTTCAGGACAGAAGAATCTTGGTCTTATAGCCATATTACCTATTGATAATCATTTTTTATGGCTAAGGTACGAAATTTTGAATCATTGACCAATGTTTCATTAAATTATAATAAAAGTAAGTATTATAACTCCTCTGATGAAGAATCCTCTTCTGATGAATAAAATACATTACCTACTTATGAAGAAGTCTCTAGGTTTGCTGAACTCCTTAAAATTGATAATTCTAACCTCAATAAGAAACTTGATAAGGAAAACTCTAGGAATTCTATTCTTATAAAAGAGATATAAGATCTTTCTAAAGATCTTGATAGGAAAAATGCTGATTTTGAAAGTATTTCAAAAAATCATGAGGAAGTATGTTCGGAGAAGAACAAACTTTCTAAAGAGTTAGAAAAATTAATTTCTAAGAAAAATGTTTTCAAGCCTAGCTCTAGTTCCAAAACTAATGATTTTAAGGATAAAAACATTGTTATAAAACTCAAGTCTAAAATTTTTTCCTTAAAGAAGGGTATATCAAACTTTACCCATGGTATGGAAAATTTTGATAAAATGTATTCCCAGATACGACCTTTAAGAAATAAATCCAGATTTGGTTATACCCATGCAAAACCATTTTTTAGTAAAAATTATTTTGTTCCTCAAAGTGCCCCATTTTGTACCAAGTGTCAATGTGGTGGTCACTGGGCAAAGAATTGTTCCTTAAAAAAACCCAATCCTTAGGATTTCATAAAGCTTATTTCTCAAAGAAGATGTGGGTACCTAAAATTTTGTTATCTGGAAATCTCAGATCTAAGCAAGTTTGGATTTTGAAAGTATAATTCTCTTTTTGTTTTTAGAAAAATTATGAGAATACCAGCAACAATACATGGTACATGGATAGTAGATGTTCTCGGCACATGACTGGTAACAAAAGCTATTTTGAAAAGATTATCAAAACGAATGGAGGAAAGGTAACTTTCGGAGATAATGCTAAGGGAGAGAATGTTGGTATTAGTAATATTGTTCTTTTAGGAAAAACATTGATTTCAAATGTTCTTTTTGTAAAGGGTCTTAAGCACAACCTCATTAGCATAAGTCAGTTATCTGATGATGGATACCTTGTGAATTTTAGGAAAGATGGGTGCTTAGTTCACAATTCCAAGGAAGAATTTATTCTCTCAGCCAATAGGCAAGAGAATGTTTACACTTTGAACCTAGAAGACCTCAGGAGCCAAGATTTACCTTACCTAAGTGCAATGATCATTCCTGGTTATGGCATAGAATACTAGGTCACTGTAACCATAGAAACCTATGTAAACTCTCTAAGAAGAAACTAGTTAAGGATCTACCGGAGCTTAGATTTGATTCTTCTAAAGTTTGTGATCCTTGTCAATATGGAAAGAAACATAAATATAGTTTTAAATCAGTCGGTGAAGTCTCAACAATTGATTCATTATATTTAGTGCACATGGATCTTTTTGTTCCAACACAAACTGGAAGTATTGGATGCAAATACTATGTGTTTGTTCTAGTTGATGATTACAGTAGATTTACTTGGGTTTATTTTCTAGCAATGAAATCTGAAGATTTTTCTTATTTCAAAAGTTTTAGAGCTCAAGTTAAAAATGAGAAAAACATTCCATTGAAAATGATTCATAGTGATCATGGAGGAGAATTTCAAAATTCTGATTTCTAAACCTTTTGTAGTAGAAAAGGTGTTACTCACAATTTTTCAGCACCTAGAACTCCTCAGCAGAATGGTGTAGTTGAAAGAAGAAATAGAATTCTTCAAGAGATAACTAGAACCATTTTGAGTGAATATTCTATATCTAGACATTTCTGGGCTGAAGCTGTAAGTACTTTTTGCTATACTATAAATCGAGTTTTGATTAGGCCTTTTCTTAATAAAACCCCTTATGTGTTATGGAATGGTAGAAAACCAAGACTATCCAACTTCAAGGTTTTTGGTTTCAAAGTATTCATTTGGAATACTAATTATAACTTACATAAATTCGCACCAAAATATGATTAAGGAATTTTCATAGGTTATTCCACAACATCTAAGGCTTATAGTGTTTTTAATAAAAACACTTGCATTGTTGAAGAAACAGTGCATGTAAAATTTGATGAGTCTCATCCTTCTGTTTTTAAACAATCCCAGCCTACAACCTCGAATGTGTTTTCAAAAACTGATTGTCAACCTTTGATAGAAGAACCTTCTGATAAGGAAAATGATCAAGAAGATACTTCTGAAATATTTACCCCAGAAGACTTTCTACCCTATGTTGATGAACAGGATTTTCAAAACCCAAATCAGGTGTTTCTTAAAAATCATCCCAGTGATAGTATAATTGGTGATGTAAATCAACCTGTAAGGACTAGAATTTCCTTAAGAAATGATGTAGAAAATCTAGCATTTGTTTCCCAATTAGAACCTAAAAGAACTGATGAAGCTTTAGGTGATGATGATTGGATCAAAGCCATACAAGATGAACTAAATGAATTCGAAAGGAATAAAGTCTGGACGTTGGTTGAAAGACCTAAGGAAACTTCTGTAATTAGAGTAAAATGGGTTTTCAGAAATAAGTGTGATGAAAATGTAGTCATAGTACGAAATAAAGATAGACTTGTTGCTAAAGGCTATAATCATCAAGAGCAAATAGACTATGAAGAACCCTATGCTCCAGTACCTAGACTTGAATCTATCCGTATTCTACTTTCCATTGCAGCATTCTTTAATTTTAAACTTTTTCAAATGGATGTGAAATGTTTTTTTAACGGTTATGTTCAAGAGGAAGTTTTTGTTGAACAACCTCCTGGCATTGAAGATACAAAATATTCTGATCATGTTTTTAGACTTACCAAAGCTCTGTATGGTCTTAAACAAGCCCCATGAGCATGGTATGATAGACTTACTGGATTTTTTCTTCAAAATAACTATGGTAAGGGAAATGAAGATCCAAACCTTTTTATAAATAAAGATAAGAAAAATGTTTTCATTGTTCAAATTTATGTTGATGACATCATGTTTGGTTCAACTCATCAATCTTTAACCGATTCTTTTGCAAGTTTAATGAAATATGAGTTTCAAATGAGTATGATGGGTGAGTTAACATTTTTCCTTGGTTTTAAAATTTCTCAAAAACCAGAAGGAACCTATATATCTCATCATAAGTATATTAAAGATCTTCTCAAAAAGTATGGTTATGAAAACACTAAGAGTATAAGTACTCCTATTGGTACCTCAAACTCTTTAGATCTTGATGAAGCTGGGAAACCAGTAGATCAAACATCTTTTAGAGGTATGGTAGGAAGTTTACTTTACTTAACATCTAGTCGACCAGACTTAATGTTATCAGTATGATTATGTGCAAGATATCAATCAAATCCTAAGGAATCTCACTTAAAGGCAGTAAAAAAAAATTTTCTCTACCTTAAGGGAACCATGGATCTAGGATTATTTTATTCTTCTGGAAATGATTTTGTTCTAAAAAGATTTTCTAATGATGAATTTGGTGGATGTAGAATGGATATAAAAAGTACATCCGGAACTTGTCATTTCATACGAGATTCATTAGTTTCTTCGTCATTCAAGAAGCAACATTCTGTAGCACTATCTACTGCTGAAGCTGAATGTGTAGCAGCTGGAAGTTGTTGTGCTCAAGTGTTGTGGATGCAACACACACTCACAGACTATGGCTTGAGTTTTACTAAAACTCAAATTTTGTGTGATAACACAAGTGCCATTTCCCTTAGTAAGAACCCTACACATCACTCTCGTTCAAAACACATAGATATTAGGCATCACTTTCTTAGGTATCACACACAAAAAGGAGATATTATTCTTCAAGTTATCGGAACAAAAGATAAACTTGCTGATATTTTCACAAAGTCTTTTCCTTCTGATAGATTTGAATACATTAAATAGAAGTTAGGAATGATAATCGTAAGGTAATCCTTCTTAATTAACTTCTTGTTGAAAAAGTATCCTTACAGTAATAAACTCCTTTTTATAGGGGGAGTACATTTGATTGATAATGTAACAATTTTTTTAAGTTTGTTTTCAAATTTTTTGAAACTAAATTTCCGGAATGGAAATTCCTGGAACTAAAATTTCCAGAATGGATATGTTCATATAGAAGACTTCTGGAATCAAAAAACTTCGTAATGAACACTTTCAGAATGGAAAATTTCGTACTGGTATTTCCATAACAAGATTTTCGTACCGAGTCTTTCATAATGAGTTTTTCATATTCAATTTTTTTTAAAATTTGGTACTGAATTCTTATAATGTTTTTCGTACTGAGTTTGTTTTTCGTAGTGATTTTTGCGAACTATGTCTTTTCGTAATAAATATTTTTCGTAGTTTTTTATATTATCCATTATGAATAATCCTCCTAAGCCAATCTGAAAGGTATAATTTCCTTACTCATGTTTTCGTAGTCATACTTTACTTGCTGGAATTTTCTTATATTTTGATTTCGGATTATAATTTTCATAAATCTTTTTTTTAATAAAACCCAAAATGATCGGATTCAAGTTTTCATGAGAATTGGTTTTCGACCGTCATATGTAATCTCAGCTTGTCACAACCGTTCGATCAATAGTGGAAGTTGAACTGTTTTCTCGTTGCCTATATAAAGGGGACCACAAATGGTTATCCCACATCGGTTTTCAAGCTTCAGCGTCCTGAAGATCTGCCTCTCCGTTTTAAAGCCATTCGGATCTTTATATTTCTCCGTTCTGAACTTCTCAGAGGTCTTCAGATCCGAATGTCTGTGGAAGTAGCTTCTCAAGACATGTCTTCCTCTAAGACGATTTCGAAGTGGTTAGTATATAGAGAGAGGCTCGTTCATCCAGATTTCTTCAACAAATATGACTCTCTTATATCCAAGAATATTAAGCATAATGGATGGGAAGATGTTGTTGTGTCGAAACCTGGGAATCAAGATGAAGTCTATTCAGATTTTCTTATAGAGTTTTATGAGACAGTCTCCTTTCTTAAGGAAGATGGAAGAGAAAAGTTGTCTTTTAAGTCTTATGGTTAGACATATAAGCTTTAATATGCCAAGGTAGCTAGCTTGGTAGGGCTGAATAATGAAGGATATGCTAAATTCATATCTCATGTGTTGCCGGATTCAAAGGGTAGCTTCGACAAGGAAAAAGCATTATAAACTCTTGGACTGGCAGATGATAGGGCTCCGAAGATTGCTAGTTTGTCTACGAATTTTCGAATCCGAGAGTTATGGGTACAAGGCCTTATCGTACCGAGAAAGGGTGACAAAAATAGTCTGAAGAAGAGTGAGATCTACATCCTAGATTTTTTGATAAATCTGAGGAAGTTTAACCTGATGAAGCACATTCTCATTACTCTTGAGAATGTTAAGAAAGGGAATCTGAGAGCTCAGATCATAATGTGTCCAGCAATCCTCTCAAAGTTGATAGTTCAGTGCCTTGAGTCTTTCAAGGAGGCGTGCATGTCTATGCCAATAGTTTGTAACATTATGCTGGTGAGTGATAGTAGACTCAAAAGGATGGATGTATCCTTTGACAAGAAGAATGGTCAGTTTATTGATTTACCAGCTCAAGAAGAAGCAGTTCCGAAAGTTTCTGATCCGGAATCTTCTAAGCCAGTAAGGAAGAGAATGTTGAAATAAATTGAAGTTGAAGCAGAGAATCCCATGTCTAAGGAAGTTCATTCCGCACCTCCAAAACCAAAGAAGAATAAAGCTTACCCATATGAGGTAGTTGCTAAATGGAGGGAGATCAAAGAAAAAAGAGTGCAAGGAGAGCCTCAGTTTGGCTTGGACCCTGCGGAGGCTAATTCCTTGAAAGAAAGAACTGCGGATGAGCTAGAAAAAGAAGAAAAAGAAAAGAAGCTCAAGAAGAAGATGACTGAAGCAGAGATAGCTCAGGCATTTTTGATGTTCAATGAGATGGTTTCAGCAAATATTCTTATTCTGAGATCCTTTTCCTTGGACTCTCTTCTTGAGACTCCAAGAAGAAAATTTCGTCACACCGGAAGAAGCTGTTGCTAAGACTGCTGAGGAAGTAGAGAAAATTGAGCGAGTGGAAGAGGAAGAAGCTATAGCTAAAAGAAATGGTGAAACTGGAGATGTTTTAAAAGAAGTAGATGATTATAAGGGGACACCTTCGGAACATATGTCACTCCGAACTTCAGAAGCCGAATCTTTGAAATTAGTCACTCCTGGAAACGATGAGCAGCAAGGAGAAGAAGAAGTAGCTTATCATGCAGAAGAAGAAAAACTCCTACATGATGTTTCTCAAATGGAGAAAATAGAGGATGTAGCTCAAAAAGTTTCTGATGATGAAGACAATATTATTCAAGTGACTGATAGTGAAAAAATAACTCCAGAATAGGATTTTATTCTCAAAAGAGACAAGGGAAAGAAAATTCTTAATGATACTCCGAGCTCAGTAGTGGTGAAGAGAAAAGAAGATGGTAGTTATTCAAAGAGAAAGCTTCACCAAGTTGAAGAATAAATTTCTCCAACCAGAGTCTCGGATTCGGAGTCATCTTCATTGGGGCATGACTTTGTTGTTCAGTCATTAAAGAAGTTAGTAGGTTCTATTCCGACCTTCTCAAGAATTGATTCAAGATGTCAGATGCTCCAAGATGCTTTGAATCAGAAAACAGACTCTGTATCTATGGTTATGGATAAGTGGGTTGAGATAGAATCTCAATTCAAATCATTCTCTGTCGTCTATGAAGCCCACAAAAGATCTTTCAAGAGGATGACCAGTTGGTCAAGGAAGACTATAGAATAAATGAGGCTCTTTGATGAATTTCAAGATAATGTGAAGGATGCTTTTGAGACTGAGGATAGGAAGATAAATGAGATATCTTCTTCCTTTGAAGAGAAATTATCAAATGAAATGAATTTCTGGATTCATGAAGTCAGAGATCTGAATGGGAAGCTAACTTCTGTCTCTCAAAATTGGAAGTATGAAAGGGATCATCGGATTGAGTTTGAAGAAAAGCTTAAAGTTCAGGAAGAAAAGCTTAAAGCTCAGGGAGAAAAGCTTCAATCCCTGGAAGAAAAGATTGAATCCCAAAATGCAAGAATTGTTGTGTTAGATAAGCAAGCTAAAGAAGATCATAAAGACTTAAAGAAGATAAAGACTATTCTTAAGGGTCTCATGGCAAAGGAAAAAAGATCCAAAATAGACATATCCTATCTTTTTGTTGTATCTAAATTTCTTTGTTGTTGAGCTTTTCAAACTTAATAAAAATTTGTGCTTGCTCGTTCTGTTGTTGTTACTACTAATTTTTCAGGAGTACTTTGTAATATTATCAAATCCCATGAATTGTTTTTGAAAATCACAAAGGGGGAGAAAGAAAATAACTCTAATTAAAGGGAAAAATAATCTTAACAAAGGGTGAGAAAGAAAACAAACTCTAATAAGAGTTCATCCTAAGGGGGAGTTTCTCATTAAAGAAGACATTCTTATTTGTAATGAAATATCATTCCAGAAATCTAGAATACAATCCTTAGAGTTTCAAAGCCTAAGGGGGAGTTAGTCGTATTCATCTACATCTATAAGAAAAGGGAGATAAGCCTTAATGTTTTTCTTTCTTCTTAGAATTTCTTTTTCGTAAGGATGTTTGTGCTTTCCAAAAAGGGGGAGATTATTGAGTCAAATAAGGTTTTCCTTATGACTTTTCCATTCCTTCTAGTTTTGAAAATCACAAACACCTTATCATTACGGAAAATTGCTTTTATAAAGAAAATTGCTTTTATAGGAAAATCGTTTTTATATGGAAAATAGCTTTTATAAGGAAAATAGCTTTTGTAAGAAAAATTATCCTTATAATATTTTCATCCATATTTTTCTTAAGTATAAGATTCTTATTCATTTCTATATTCTAGGAATTTTTTGAAAATTTGATATGAAGTATTCTGTTTTAGGATCCGAATTCTGGATAACAACTTTAATAAAGTTTCACTCCGAAATCCAGAATGAGAACTGTGATAATGTTTTATTCCGAATTCCGGATACGAACATTGATTAAGTTTTACTCCAGATTCAGGATACGAATCCTTATAAATTTCGATAAAGAATTCTCATTACGAATTCTGATGTGTAATTCTCACTACGAATTCAGATGATGAATTCTCATTACGAATTCTGATGAGGAATTCTCACTACGAATTCTGATGATAAATTCTCATTAAGAATTCTGATGAGGAATTCTCATTACGAATTCTGATGAAGAATTATCACTACGAATTCTGATGAGGAATTACCATTACGAATTCTGATAAGGAATTCTCATTAAGAATTCTGATGACGAATTCTCATTCCGAATTCTCATTCCGAATTCACCTATTGAATAGAATCTGATCATCTTTGTTTTATACACTCCGAATTTATTTAGACTCAGAAAATTATTTTTTTGTTACACTCCAAACTTTTCAATTAGACTTAAAACGATGTCGTACATTCTGTTATACTTGTTTTGTTATAAAACGATGTCGTCTATTCTATTTTAAACTAACCGTTGTTTAAGTTACACGTGTACAGGTCCCTCCGATTTTTAAGGAAATTATGACCGTTGGAAAGGAGGCCAACATTGCTTATAAATAGGAGCTCATTTGAAAGATCTCACAACTGATTAACTTCTTCAACATCATGCATACATGCTGTTGAAGTGATTTGTAGAGAGAGAGGATCTTATTAACTCTCAATGCTCCATGCGACTACGAATATTGGTGATTACATTCAAGGACTTCCGGAGAAAGGAAGACAGAGGTTTCCAACACCTTGAAGTTGAGGGCATCCTTGTTGAGGAAGACAGATGTGACAAACTACCTTCAAGTTGAGGGCTTGTGGGGATAGCAAGACAGAGACTCCGATCTTCATATCGATGGATTACCCTAGTGTGGGTAAGACAGACTTGCTTGAAAGTATAAATCAAGGGTCCTTTATCCATTGTTGTTGGATACCCTTCTCTTTCTGTTAAAAGACTTATATCTTGTTACTTGAAGTTTTACTACTTGTTTGTTTCCGTTGTATTTTTGTATTATAAGGAAAGTATAACTTTATTATACTTCCTTACTCATACTCTGTTTCATTTAGATTTTATACGCTTTAAGGTAGAATCTCATATTGTAATCTTTTGTTAAGTTTCGATTTCCAGAACCATATTTCCAGAACCCACTTTCGGAATCTCTTTCCAAGTTTTCATTTGGTATTAGAGGTGTTGTGAATTTTCTTGGTATAAACATTGTTAAACTTAGCCCTTTCCTTTGATTAAGGAAACCATAGTTATTCGTAACTAACTTTAAAGGTTCCAAAGGAATTTTTAATGTATACAATTCACCCCCCCCATCTTGTATATTGAGCATATACATCATTATTTCGATCCAACAATGAAATGCCATGAATTTAAGGGAATAAAATACTCATAGTATTTATAATATATATACTATTAAAAATAAATTCAATATATTTATTTCTTTAAATTCATGTTACATTGAGTTAGAATACATCACATGAAATAATGAGTTTCTTCAATGGATTGCGTTATACGCAAGACAGAGTTTGACCAAACAGTGATATATTATTAAAATATTATTATTTAACATAATAAGATATAACTTATCCATTAAATTAGTGGTTGTTAATAGGAATTAAAAACTAATCAAAATATATTATTTTAAAAAATATGAAATAAATTAATTGATTACAAATTATTTATAATCAATTATAAGAACCAATTGACTAGAGAAAGAGTATTTCTATAGAAAACTATTCTTATGCTCACAATGAAATTTTATCAAAATAAATTAAATTAATTACATTTATTGAATGATATTAATTAAATATATATTTTATTATATTCTATAAAATATATTTTACATTCATCTAAAATTTTTGTGAAGCATATTATAAGAACAAATCCAATATTTTTCATAAAACCAATATTTTTCATAAAACCAATATTTTTACAATGGCGCTTCTACCGTTTTTAATAGAGAACCTCATTAAAATAAATTTTTTGGAACAGTTATTAATCATATATACCAAAATGAACTTAATATTTTATATTAGAGCCTAAAAATTAGGTTATGGGATTTTTTTTTATTTTTCAAGGAAGTTTCATTTTTTGAAGAATAATGATAAATAAAGAATTTTAATTCAAAACTGCTTATTAATCTAAATTATTTATAATAATAAATTATATTTAATTTTTTTTTCAAAGTAACATTATAAAAAATATACTAATTTTAATCCATGTTCTACAACTTTAATCAATATTAATTTTAAGTTGGATATAAAAACAAACCAAACATTTGAATATTTTTACTTCCAAAGAAACCATCTTTGTTGTGAAACCTGAAAGATTATATTTAAATTTATTTCTACCAATTACATGATTTTAATTTCATAAAATGGATTCGATATTTTGAATCATCATAATTTTTAATTTATAATAAGTAAATGTTAGTTTTTGACCAAACATATTTTTGAATGTAGAAAAAATTAATTACAATAATTAAGTTAAAATTTATCATAAAAAGGGACGACTCCTCAAAGTGAAGGGCCCAAATGGATTATGAACTTGTCAAAAATAAATTTTGGGAAATATAATGGCCTTATAATCCAGTTTATCCATTTTGGTACATTATTTCAACCACATTAATTGGAATAATCATGGTTATAATTCTTTTTACAAAATTTTCAAGATTGTCACTCCTCCCCAAGTATAAAAAGTATCTCACCCATCCCACTTCCTCATGAAAATAAAGCCACATTGGCTCGAAAAATATCTTTCTACTCACCTAGAAGCATACCTAACATAATCCTTGAAGCCTAAACTTAGGAATAAATCCATCCAATGAATCCCTTTGGATCAAACTAAATGGAGTTACCTAATTATGACAGTACATCCTTCCTTAAGCCCTTTAGTTTTATTTTTTTCCACTCATTAAATTCTCCTTATTACCTAATTATATAATGAAACTTCTATCATAAATAAATGGATATTTTATTTGGATAATTATTATACCTACACTTACACACATACCACAATCTAGTGGGTTAACAAATTTCCATATATATGTACAGCGAACAATTTCCTAATAAAACGATGATTGTTTGTTCTTCCTTTACCACCTCTCATGGTCGAGAATTATGAAGTGAACTCTATTTATATATGATATTTATGATATTTATAGTTTCACTATTCTTCATTAATAATTTTATAACACATATATTAATTCTTTTTGTATTACGGGAATCTGATAACAAGGTTTGTGGATGTTTGGACTACTGCCACCTCAAAGCGATGTGATTCATTTACACAATACATGGAATGTATAAATGATAGTTTTAATAAACCAAAGTAACATATATTACATAGATATGTTACAGGATTTATAATATTAAAATTCATATATATATATATATATATCATTTAAATTTCATTATTTTGAATATGGAAAAGAAATGAAAGTATCATTCATGCTTATGTACAACCAACTATCTCCATGAATGGTCCATTTCATTTTATATTTTCAATCATTTTGAATTATTAAAAATACTTATATACTGGATATATATGATAATTAAAAGAAGTTTTAAATTATTTTAATTACTAAATCATGATCTATTTAATTTTACTAATAAATAATAAGTAAAAAAACTCGAAAACTAGACTATTGACACCCAAAATAGTAAAAATAATGAAATATTATTAACTAATAGAAAGTAAAGTATTATAAGAAGTAAATATATGAATTTATAAGTATGATTAAGTCTATTTTATAAGTTAGTAAAATATTTAAAACCCTTATAAATGAAGTTAAATTATGTTCACCCAAAAATAAAATACCATGTAAAGGATTCATGTCTAACTTTTCTTTCTGTGAGGCATACGCCAATTTCACTAGTAACTTATTTTTGGGGTGTATTTACATCCCATTTTAATGTATTATATCATGAATTTTTTTATCTTAGTGGTATTTAAAACATTAATTTAATTTAATTCCTTTATAAGGATTATTACTAAATTTTTTAAAAGTGGTACGGGACATTTTGGAATGTTTAAAGATTAATTTTCTCAAGAATAATTTTTATAATTTTTAAATTGTATTTTAATTATTTGTGGAATAATTTATTTTTGTTCATCTAATTTCTTATATATGGTGTACATACTATCACGTTTTCATATAATATCATCATTCATTCATTATTAGTGATATTTTGAGTTTCAATTTTTTTTTTTTTACCTGAGGATATTTAAACATAATGTTACCCATGTTATAAATAATTTGATAACAAAATTTATTTTTAATGTGTTATATTACTTCCTCATTGATGTTAATATTCTATGATTTTATTTTTAATAAATTTTAAATATACATATTTTTATATCAACTTATTTTATCTAAATTTACATCTTACACACATTATTTTTTCATTGTTTGAGTCTCACTTCTATGGACTGATCTTTTATGGGTTTACATCACAATCCCATTTTTTAGGATTTTTTACATTTGAATTTATATTCAAGGAAATTATATGAAACTTTTTTAATTAAAATATTATTTTTTTATCCTCTAGTAACTCAAGACCATTTATGATTGATAGTTCCAATTTTATATTATTTGGAACTAAAATTTTTTGAGAAACCGTTTTCATAAAAAACTGATTTCATTTTTCTTATTAGTGGGAGAAATTTTTTTCTTCTAAAACACCATTTTTTATAAAAATGATTTCAAAAATGTTTTCAACCATTCCAAATTTATTTATTAAATATATATTACACTTTTTTCTTATAAAACTATTTCGAAGGTAATATTCTAATCACTTTCCTAATAAGGCACTTTTCTTGCCTTTTAATGTGAAAAAAGAATGTTCTTTTTACCTTGTATGGAATGTACATATATACCTCTGAACATATATTCAATTATTCCTTTCTATGATTAAAATATTAATTTTAAAGGGAAATTTTTTCAAAAGTTATTTTTAATTAAATATATTTTCAAATTTTTTTCAAAATTGAAATGATATTTTCCCCCAAAAAATTAAAGTTCTTTTTTTATTTCACCAATGAAAACAACCCGTCATTTTACTCCAATTGGAATATTTTTTATTGATACTATCTTTATTCTTATTATGTGTGTTTTATGATTTATTTTCTAAAGGATAGTATTGACGTTAACTTACGTGATTCATTTCAGTCCCCTTGAAATATTCAATTTCTTATGATCACTTGACATCTGATTTTCACTTAATATATATATGATTTTTCATAGATATTATTATTGCCGAAATCGAATACCATTTTGTATATGGTGTTTACTTTGAAATATATTTTTTTATTTAGCTAAATATTGATAAATTTTTATCCTTCTATCAATAATGATATTTTGTAAGGCATATTATTTATTAATTAAATCAATTACTTGATATGACGAATGCGTTGGACATGCAGTGAAGGGTGGGGACCAGACTTTATGTAGACCTTAGATGGATCGACAGTTTCTCATGAGACAAAATAGTTGTGATAAATAAATAGGTTCTTGGTTGTGGTTTTAATTTTTCTAGATGATATATATTGATAGTATAGGCTTCGTGTACCAGGGACATAATGTCCAAAATTCAATCTCTGCCTTTATTTTTCATTTAGTATTTATTATCTATGAGATTCAAACTATGAAAAAGTATATGGATTCATTTAATTATTATTTTATTGATTAAATGGTATGTCTTTTTAGTTTTTTCCTTTATATATTTATTTTTCATTAGCTAGTTTTTTTAATGGAATGTGTTTCCAATTATTTACCTTTACGTATTTTTTATTGAATTCCTTCTCTGTTTATTGATTTCTTGGAATGGGTCTTTAGTTATTACCATTCAAAGTTTAAATATTATCGTTGATTCACTATTTATTCTATTAAACTTCACCCTTATTGAGAATTTGATATCACCATTATTATGTTTTTTCCCTAAGATTTCTTGAAATGTACTGAGAGAATTATGCAAGGATACACTAGGTGGAAGAGAATTATTATACTCAAAAGAAAACAAATGTTATAATTATTGTATTAATTTATAATATAAGACTTGTGTGTGTATCAGTATTACCAATACTACTAATTTTTTTTTCCTCTGGAATGATATTTACTTATATATTAATCCAATGTAATAGTATCATGACACTGGCTCTAGGATTTCTAAGGTTAGGTCCCTATAACTAGAATCATAAAAAAATTATTATCAAACCTGGGAACTCAATTAACTAAAACATAGATTAGAAATCATATACCGAAGCTAGAATTTGAGGATAAGTATATAAGAACGTCAAAGAATTTCTCTAAATATGATATTATATTGGTCTTCCTAGAAATAAATCCATGTCTAGATACTACAAGTGGACGTAGTTATAACATAGATGTACCTAGGAGTAAGAAATCTAACAATATGTCTTAACCCTAACTATGTGTAACCTAGTTCATAAAAATAGGCCTTACTATGCACTCGGTTTGAAATTCAAGGGGGATATGCTTAGGGTAATTCATATTTTAAATACAAACCATTATAAATAATTTTGACAGTGAATATCCTTTGTTAAAACTGAAGTGTTTTATATTGAATATAAGGTGTTATAATTTAGATATCCTATAAATTATAATAATTTTTTTATTAGTATTTTTACCCACACTTTGATTTTTAGTTTAATTAATTTTTTGGTACACAAATGAGTCAATTTAATTTTGACCATAATGGAAAATATGATGAAAATGAGAAACCAAATGCGATATTAATAGGTGTGAAATATATCATGTTTTTCCCTAATTAGTTTTCCAAATATATTATTAAAAAATAAACCTTTACCAACTCCCAAACTCACCTAAGAAGGGGATGATGGTGTTTTCTAAGAGCTCATGTTTAGGAGATCATGGAGAGAAGAAGGATCAAATTCTATCATAAATTTAATGTGGAAGGAGACACCTAGAAACGTTTCTCAATGGAATGAGTGAATTCATTATTTTTGGGAAATAATGACATAAATAAAAGAGGTACTATGTAAATATGAAGTGTATTATGGAAATGAATAAAACTCATCCCAAGGATCAATTTTTTGTTCGATGGAGTAAATGTTGGGAAACTAGATATTACCTAAGTCAATAATAACTTATAGAGGATAAACTATAGAACAAGGAATGACCTATGTGGAAAAAAGTTGATGAATTATTTATTTATTTGGTTTGTATTGAAAACCGTAGAAAAAATTTTATTTAGTGATTAAACTTATTTCAATAATGTCCATCATATTTATTTTTTTAAATTATATCAATATTTTTTTAGAAAATAACAACATGTATGTCAGGTAATAAGCCATAAAATTATGCTAGGTCTTGGTGCTCGAACCCATGATCAATATATGATAAGGCTTTCATAACTACCATTGGACTAAACATATCATGGTTTATATATCATTGTATTTAGTTAAAAAATTATGAATAGATATTAATGGTGAACCAATAGGGTTTCTTTTTAGTTTTAAAGATTATTGTATTTACCATATTGACGTTGGAGAATATTTAGATACAAATAGTTAGACCAGTCACCCATTTATGGGCCTTTAGATCTCTTAAAATATTATTGTAGTGTTTTAGGCATCAAATTTAATTTTTTATTATCCATTTCGCATTAACTATTTGATTGTTTGTTTCTTCTAATTAATAAATTTACCATAAAAAGTTATCCTAACAAAGAAACAAAAATTACCTCATTATGTATTAGCAAGTCATGAACTCAAAAAATTGAAATAAAAACAATAAACTAATCAACATGACATAATATAAATTATACTCAATTTAAAAAAATAATGGCTAATATGGTGAGGAAACACCCATAATTTTAAAAAATAAGAAATATTTCAATAGCATATCAACAAATAATGTTCAACGATTAAATAAAAAAAGAAATGATATGGGAAGATAATGAGGTTATAGAAAAATTTACTACAAAACAAAAACAAAAAATATAATTACCAAATATTTTTATATAATAATATAATACAATTTTTAAGAAAAATAACAAAATACTAATACATTAAATCCTTTAAAGTATTTTTATATTAATAAAATTAGGTCTATGCATCATTTTAACGTAAAAAAATTAATTATTAATTAAATAAATGTGGGATCAAAAATCCCAATAACTAGTGGAACAACTTGGAAGGAATAATGGGACCCAAATCCATAATACATCGATGAAAATAATAATAATAATCATATGATATTCATAGAACCTCAATAATTAAGGAAACTTTTGAAAAGGCATGTAATAAGTCATATTCATAATAATGAAACATTATAACGGGATTTTTAAATACAACACAATGTTATAAATATACCAAAAAGTCCAGGGTCCGGTCAGATCCGTCCCTAAAAATTTATTAAGAAAATGATAAGAGAGTCAGGCGTACAAGGGATTGTTACAAAGGCGAGAGTATATTACACCACGCATGTCCGCCTCCACCAGTGGAGCGCAGTATTCCGGTGCCGTGAAAGACCATATCATATTCTTCGCCATTATTTCTTTCTTTGCCAAAGCATTGGAAACTTGATTGGCTTCCCTATAAGCATGTGATATTATCAGATTGAGCTCAGTAGCCTTGTTGAGACACGCAATCCAGTGAGGTAGAATTCTCCGTGGCACATCTCGTGTTCTTGTTTTCAAGGCATGCACTGCAATTTGAGAATCTGATTCAATCCATAACAAACTCCATTTGAATTGAAGAGAAAAATTGACCGCATGTATAATAGCCCAATGCTCAGCTTCATAGGACACCCCTGTATCAGTGTAATAGTAAAAGAAACCCTTCACAAAACCATGACGTGTGCAGAAGACTCCACCACATCCAGATGGCCCTGGCGCACCAGTAGCAGCCCCATCTACATTTACCTTGAGCCACGCACCTATCGGAGGTATCCATCGGATGTATTTGAGAGTTTTGGGCCTTCAGGGGCGACCGGGAACACCTATCATTCTGAGGACCTGTAGGTCAGATAAGTTGTTAATCATCCCTCCAGTTTGCACCATAGATGTCGCATACACTTCTCTATGCAGGGAAAGCATTCCGGTCTGGGAAGAAATATGCTTGTTCTCAAACAGGATGGCATTGCGCGCATGCCAAACAGCCGCAAAAATTGCAGCACCAGCCACTAGCAGCAGATTCTGAATTTTCTCACTTCGCCCAGTGCTGGACAGCCCTGAAAGGATCTCATCAACCTGCATATTAGAGCACAAATCCAGCCCAAATAGAGAACATGCATATGACCAAAGTTGGCGCACATATCGGCAGCCCAAAAACAAGTGTTGCACATTTTACTCTGCACACATACATGGATAGCAAGCTGAAGCAATCTGAATTCCAGCCCGCTTGAGTTGATCATGTTTGGGAAGTCTATTTTTCCAGATTCTCCAAATTAAGATGAATCTGGATGGTTGGATACAGGGATCCTGAAACGCTTTAATGCATCTCGGAGTGTGAGAAGAGTTCCCACATTCCATCCTATAAAATTCCTTGATGTTGAATCACTCATGCCTATTTGGCTTCCATATCAGAGTGTCACGATCCATGAATGTGTAATTCTGAATTTCTATTCTAATTTTAGGGGGCAGCAGGCAGTCAAATCTTTGCCATTGTGCTCTGAAATCAGCAATGGGCATATTCCTAACTTCAGAGTGAGTGATCATGATATCGTGCAGTGGCCTATCAAGCCAAGTGATATTCCAGCAGTTGAGGTTGGAGTTCTCACACACCAGCCACTTTGTGTCATTCATGATTTTATTGAAGGAATGTCTAAGTGAAGCCCACACGGATGAACCAAGATAATGTTTGTACCCATTCAGCAACCTTTCCTTGAATCTTTTGACCAAAAAAGCATTAGAAGCATCATTGGAGATCAGGCTCCATGTGAATTTCCCAATGAGACCATCATTAAATATCTTTAGATCCTTGACTCCAGGGCCTCCAAGATCAACTGGTTTGATACACTCTTTCCAGGCAACCGTTACCAATTTCCTTTCGTGGGCAGAACCAGTCCATAAGAAATTCCTTATCATACACTGCAACTCCTTGATGAGGCCTATAGGCCACCTATACAATGAGAAGGAGTACACAAACTTTGATGTGATCACTGAGTTAATGAGGCACACTCTTCCATCCAGGGACATCGCCTTCCCTTTCCAGCTAGCATGTTGATTGAGAATTCCAGAATAGATACCTTCCAGATAATTCCATTTAACTTTCCCCCATAAGAGAGGAACACCAAGGTACTGGAAATGAAGAGTCCCTTTTTTCACCCCAATCCCTCGGATGATTCTATTTTTCTTGCCAACCATAATGCCATTACCAAAAACAATGAAGGATTTATTCCAACTAATCGCATGTCCATCCAACTCTTCATAATGTGCAAACAACACCTGGATAGAGGAGATTGTTCTCCTAGAAGCTCTCCCAAACAGAAGTATATCATCAGCATAGAGCAAATGTGAGGGAGAAAAATCATTCTTCTCAGCCCTAATTTTCTTATAAAATCCAAACTGAACAATATCATTGATGCACCTACTCAAATAGTCTTCTGCAATAGAAAATAACAAACCTGAGAGAGGATCCCCTTTCCTCACACCTCTAGTGCATGGGAAAAATCCCCTAGGTGCCCCATTGATAAGAATGGACAGCCTTGATGAGCTAAGGATGGTACGAATCAACTTGATAAAACCATTCGAGAAGCCATACCTTTTGAGGACATTGAAAAGAAAGCTCCATCTTAGAGTGTCAAAATCCTTAGATATGTCTATTTTGAGCGAAAAGTTCCCGTCTCTATCTTTCCTCCTCATCAAGTTGACACTTTCTGAGGCAGCAAAAAAGAAAAGTTTGAATATTGCGTCTAGGTACAAATCCAAATTGATTTTGAGTAATCATGTCACTGACCAACGGTCCCATCCTATTCATAATAATCTTACTGATAACCTTAGGGATTTTATTCCCAAGCGCAACAGGCCTGAAGTCCTTAATGTCAACCACATTTTCCTTCTTGGGTATCAGTGCAATAAAACATGAATTCATCCCATATGGCATATAGGAATATTTGAAGAACTCCTTGATTGCTTGAGCAATATCATCCTGCAAGACATCCCAGTAAGACATGAAGAATTTGTTAGTGAACCCATCTGGACCAGGAGAACTATCCATATTAAGAGAAAACAAGGCTGCTTTAATTTCCTCCTTTAGAGGAGGAGCGATAAGGGCCTGATTATTTTGATCCTCAATGAAAGAGCTGATGTTGTCAACCATTTTCTGTGTGTTATCCTGCCCATCATCAGAATATAGACCCATGAAGTATTCCATAGTAGCCTAGGCAATTTCATTTTCAGAGGTGTAAATCTGACCATTAATGTTAATTGCCTTATTTCCTGCTCTGTACCTCTTCTCTTTGGGAAGCCTATGAAAGAATTTTGTGTTCCGGTCTCCCTCCTTCAGCAATTTCACATTCAGTTTGTTTTTTTCCTGCCTTTCTTTGACCACTAAGTGGCTATCCAGACTGTTATGGGCTTCAATTTCCTCCCTAGAGGGAATATTCAGATGTTGATCCCTGATCTTGCAGCATGCAAGAGCCTCCTCAGCATCCTTAATGTCACAATCCAACATATTGAACGAGCTCTTGCTCCAATTCTTGAGCAGATTCTTGGTATGTTTTAATTTCCCAGCTAGCCTTTGCGACGGTCTTCCAATCACCTCAATGCTCCAAGATTTCAGCACAGTTTCCCTACACCCAGGAGTTGTAAGCCAGCCATTATAAAAATGAAAAGGTATGGGAAGAGACCTCCTAAAGTGTGTATTAATTTCCACAATAATCGGATTGTGATCAGAATGATGTTTGGGAAGTGTGATCCTTGAAATTCCATGGGCAGAACTTTGATCATCTATTTTAACAAAACATCTGTCAAGTTTGCTTGCTTTCTTCCCCTTCCATGTGTACTTACTCCAGGTAAAGTAATCTCCAACCACCGGGACCTCAACCAAGTTGCATTGATCAATACACAAAGAGAATTCCAAGGATGCGCTGCAATTGAAGTTGTCTCCAGTTTTTTCCTCCGTCCTCAAAACAGTATTAAAGTCACCAAGGATCACCAATTTTTGATTATTGTTCCCAGATATAACCTTCAGCTCATCCCACAATTCCCTTCTTCTCATATAGGAGTTAAGAGCATACACAAATGCTGCAGAGATCTCATACTCATCAATGCTGCAAGAGACGAGAATGCTTTGAGACAGTTTACAGTAGGTAAGAATGCTGACCATCTCATGCCTTAAAACCCATAAATTATCCATATTGGAGTCATGGGAATTTTGCGAGATAAATTTATATCCAAGGGAGCTCCACTTGAATGCTGTCCATTTATTAAAAAGAAGCTTAGGCTCAGCAATGCCAACAAGCATAGGTTTGTAGGTCAAAATAAAATGTCTAAGGGCTTTGACCGTTAGGGAGTTCCCTAGCCCTTGACAATTCGAGTAGAAAAATTTCATTGTTGATGAGTTTTGCCCCGTGTTTGGGGGCCTCCACTCAATGCCATGCTCATCTGGCCCTTACCTTTCCTTCCTTTACCTTTCTTGTTCCCCTTTTCCACGCTGCTAATTTGTTCAGATAGCTTCATTACTAACTCCTTCTCAGTGTTCTCCCCTGAGAGAGCTACATCCTTCTCATGTATCTGTATGCTTTCAGAATCATCAGCCCAAGACACACCAGTCAAGGGTGTTAATTGATTGTCATCTTTCCCATAATTATTTTGTGCTTCCAGGACAGCTCTTTTCCTGGTAGCTTTGGATGCTTCAACCTGTAGGAATACCCCCTCTTGCTCACTGTTATGTGGTGTGTTCTCATTCCCTGGATTATTTGGATGTCTCCTATCTGGGTCAGGCACCAACAATGCAGGTAAGGGCTCAAAAGTGGTGGCCAGTCTCTGACCAACGGTGCATGAGGCCTATTGATTGCCCATTCCAGTATCTGGACTGAGCTCTACAGAAGGCTCCAAGGACTTCTGTGCAGCCACATTGCTGACATTTTCCCCATCCAGCACTCCGACAGAAGATTGCAGGATAGCAGCATCAGTGCATGTATTATCCAGTACATTCCCATCCATAATGCTGACATTCTCCCCATCTAGCACATCTGCTGTTGATTGTAGGCCATCATCTTGAGCAGCCGGTTCAGTAGAATTTCTAGACCGTTCGTCAAGTCTGCAAGACAAATTACTGTCATCCATCCCCTGCATTTTGTCAACAGGAATACACCCCTGCTGGGAAGCATGCACACCAGCATCAGAAGCACCTTGAACCTCCAGAAAGGCAGTGCCTCCAGACCCATCACCAGACCTGCAAGACGGATTAAAATCATCTAGAGCCTGCTTGTTTCCAACAGGAAGACAGTCCTCCTGAGAAGCAGGCGCATCATTCTGCTGAACAGCAGCAGGTAATGAACTACCCTCCCCATTTTCCATAATTGCCTATTTTGCTGGATTAGAGTCCATCATATCATCATGCACTGTGGAAGATCCTCCTGGAGGTGTATTCTCAGTGTGTTGATCAAGAGTCTTTTTACCTTTCCTCTTCCTGCAAATAGATTTATAATTTCCTTTAATCTTGAAAAAGCTACATTCAGTATTCCTTTTTCATTTGGATATTAAATGACCAATGAATTTGCAGCCATTGCAGAATTTGGGCTTCCTTTCATAGAGAATGTCAAGCTTAATGCTGTCATCCCTTGTGGTGAGTATAACCTCTTCCACCAGGGTGTTGGCCATATCAAACTCCACTAAGATTCTTGCATAGTGACCAAACCACGGATTGTCAGTTTGGGTGTAAAAGGCATCCATTCTTGAGTGAATAAGATACATCTCAATATGAGTCAATGCAATATTTTGGAAAAAAACCATTTTGAATTTTTTTTGAAATTTTCATTGAATTAACTTCCAAAATTTATAATCATTCATATCAAAAAAATAGGGAAATAATAGTGAGAATGAATTCTAAATACATTAGATAAATACCCCTACTGAAAATAATTTCAAAATTAAGATAACCAAAAAAGAAAAGGTTGGGTTCAAAAACCTAGTTACCTAAAAATCTATTATGTTTCGTCTAATTTACACCTAATATATAATAACATTATTTTTTGAGCACATAAAACCAAATTTCAATTATATTCCTTTTTTCAACTATAGATTTATTATCATTATTTTATTATATATTATAAAAATCCTTCTTAAACATAAATTTTTATGATGTCATGTTTTCTTTAAATTGTCCAATCTTGTTATGATTTCATTATTTCTATTCAAGTTCATCTATAAAAAATTAAAATTAATTCAATAAGATTAAAATAAATTTAATTATTTTTTATATATAATTCATACTAACTATCAGTTAATTTTTTGATAAGATGTGATTTAGAAATGTACTTGTTGGAGCTTAGTTGTCCATTAATGGTATATTTTCAATAGGGAGTAAGAGAAGTATGCCATATAAATATGTTAGATATATAATAATTATAGTGGTTTAAAATCAGTAATATATTTTTAAAATTCTAATTAAGTAATATTATATAGTTTTAGTTTGAACGGAATGGAGAAAAAATGGAGGATAATAGGAAAATGAGAGAAACAATTGATGAAACCTTACCCTCAAGTCGGTGTTGCTTCCTTTCTACGGAACTAAACTCATTGAATTCCTACGATTGAGTGACTTGGGAATTTACCTAAGGATACTAAGGGTAATAAGAGAGGTAATTTAGGAATATAAATTAATTTTTCATATAAGAGATATGTTTTTAAGGGAGGGATATGATTTATTAATACTTAGGGAGAGGGGTATTTTTGTTTAACAATAATGAATAATATATATTTTTCATGTTAATTTTTTTAGTAATATTAACGTAATTTTAAGTTATTTTCTGTAAATTAAAACGATTTTATAAATTTAAAATCATTCTATAACCTAATTTATTTTTTTATAGAAAAGAAATTTGTAAAATACCAATTTTTTAGAGGAATATTATTATTTTAGACATTGGAATACACTTTCTAGGTTTGTCATTTATGTTTATTATTTTTAAAAGATTAATTTATATTATTAAATGATTTTTTTGATGATAAACATGTTATATAATTTATTATATCTTAACACTTGGATAATGTGATGAAAATACACAGGTTATGAAAAATCGTATTTTTACCATTAACATAAAATTTTTTGTATTTCAAAAAATCTCCATAAAATCAAACATATATAATTTTTAAGTTATGATTTCAAAATATTATATCATTTTATCAAAATATATTTATAAAATCATTAATTTTAGTTTTTAATATATAATTGTTGTTTCAAAAAAATACTCTGGAAAAATAACTCGACAGACAGTTTTTTTATATTTATTTTTATGAACTCTAATATTTTTATTATAGTAACCTAATACTTTTACACATATTAATACATTAATTTCTACATAAATATAAAGTAATTACAACCCAATTATTATGATTACTAATGTATTTAGAAGAATATTTTCTTAATACATCAAGATGAAACTAAAATAAATCATACTTATTTTTTCCATAATGGCCTCATATATCCCATTAAGATCCTAGTACTATATAGGATGACCTAGGGAATGCATAAAATAATGGTTTGATCTATAAAACTCAATAAGGGAATAAAAATGATATCAAATCATTGAATATGAGTCAAATGGCATAACATTATATCATTAAAGATAAGGCTTCTAAATAATCATACAGGAGTATAACATAAATAAAATTGTATTATAAGATAAAGGAAATAATGGATATTAGAAGAGATATACAAAATTACATAAAAAGGACTCAAGGTTAACTTATAATAGAATATCACATGGTATAAATTTTTCATTGCGGAATAGGTTTACTCCCAAATCTCAAACATAACGTATCTTGACAGTAAATCATTACCCAATGAAATGAATCAATATTTGGGAACACCACTCATAACATATATATGACTATGTTTTCCAAAAAAATGGAAATCAATCTTAAAGCATAAATATTAATATTTACCTTGGAAAAAATGGGTTTCGTTTGAGAAAATAAATCATGGAATGTGATACCCCATGAAATTATGGAATAATAAGCTAAGTATATATGTGATAGATATATATATTTATTTTAGAATAATTACATAACATTAAACATAAATACATTGTAATATTAGTAGAGAAAGATCATAACCCAAAGAAATCGGGTGGTTGAGATAGAAACATTACCTTATGTCTAAACCTATTAGGTACAGGTTTTTGATGTCCTTGATAATCAAATTATATTCATTATTTAATTAATTAAAAACCTTTTAAATATCTATTTTATTTATGATTATTTTATTATTTAATTCAAAATCATTTCAATGAGATATATTATTTAGTTTTTTTTGTTTTGGGAACGTTAGTTTCATGGTTCCAAAGTGGGATCACTTATGGATAATAATTGTCCTTATTTTAAAATTTTAAAACAACTCCATAAGTGAAATTAAATGGTATTAATATAATTATTTAAATTTAAATTGTCCCAAAAAACCCATATGTGTTTCAATATAGGTATGACTATTTTATTAAATGTGTTTCTATTATATAGTTAGTTCTTTTAGGAATGTTTACCAGCCATCATCAACTGGTTTGTTTTTTTAAATATGAGGTCCATATATTAATTGTATAGGTTGAAAATATATATAAAATATGTAATTATTTCATTTCAAACCATTATAAGTGAATTGAAACCAACTATGAAGGTGGTAATGAAAAAAATTCATTGTCAATGAAGGTGGGGAAATAACATGATATAGACAACGGTTTCACTTTTCTTTGAATAAGAGGATATTGGGAAGGGGTGTATGGTAGATATTTCATTATAAAAATAAATTTATATTATATATATTATATGTTATTTATCAATCCATGTTTCATGACAGAAATAAGGTAAGGTAGAAGTAGAAATGATGTTAAGAGGTAAACTGAGAATATTACCAGTTAAATGTCGCCACCTTGAAATAATTTATCTATAACATGGAATTGGATTTTGTTGAAACTAGAATCACTATAAAATGGGGTAGATTTTTGAAAATGAAATTGGGTGGAAATATGAAATATTTAAAGGCTTATATGGTGTGATGAAAAATGGTTGTGTTGGGTAGTATTTATAAGGGGATGAGGGGGTGTTTTAGATATTATATTCATTAATTTATTATATTAGATCAAGAATATCATTAGTATTTATTTGTGGGAATATATATATATATGTTAAATTATTATTGGGGTATTTAATTAAGGGTTTATTTTTTCATTCATGACTCAAAAATTCAAATATTTATCCTATAATGTTAAATACCAAATTTTACCATATATTACTATTCTACAAAAATTCATCTATTTTAGAAAAATTCCAAAAATTCCCCAAAACCATTTATTCATATGAATATTTTTAAAAATATATATATTTTATTAAAATAATTTTTAATTATGATAAATTTAATTTTTAGAAATAATCTACATTTATTTGAAAAATAAAAATTTTAATATTGAAGCCATTTTTCTGACCACTTTAATAATTACATAGAGTATCAAAAAATTATATTATCATTATAATAAAACATAATTTTAATGTACAAATACATTTTATGAACATAAATGTTTCTTATAAATAAATATATTTATTTTCAAAATCATAATATAATATACATGTTTTACAAAATTACAAAAATTTATTTTATCATTTTAAAAATATTTATTAACATTTTATTGTTCAATAGATAGGATATATTTTTATTTTATGAGATAAAAAAATATTATTTTGTATTTAAAAATGTGATGTTATTATTATAACGGTCTGGTTACTATTATTAGTGGTAAAATAACTGTTCTAATAGTTATATTACTATTCTAACATTTAGATTACAGTTCCAATGGTTAGATTTATAATGTCCATATGTGTTCCCAACTTTATATAAATAAATTTCATTTCTTTATTTCTTCATTAACTCCAACTTTATCTAAAATTTATATATTTTTCCATTTTCAAAATTCATATTCCATTATTACCATTTTTCATTATTTTTATAGTGTTATTCATAAGTGTGATTTTTTTTGTGGATTAAGTGGTTTGAAATTTTCATATTTAAGTTACCTTATTTTATATTTTGGTCACATTGTACATATTTCAATTATTAAGGACATTTTTATCTAAATTTTATTTGTCAAATTATGATACCAAATGTTTTTGGTTTTATCATTGGGTGCATATTCTTTGTTAAATATGCCACATGTATGTAATCAGAAGTGAAATTCAATTATAGAATTATGGCTAATTGAATTCTTCCCTCATTAATAAAATTCACCGCCAAGATTATATTTTACATGATAAGTTGAAAATAAGTTTGGGTAATTCTACTTTGTGGATTCCTCTTGTTCCCATTTTATCTTCTCTTACTTTTGGTTTCACTGTAATACTTCAACTGGGTGGGATATCTTGTTTAGTAGAACATTATCTCTATATTCAAAAAACATAGCCATCATCTCCTCATAATAGATATCATTTTATAAACTATAGGACCTATGAATTGAGTATATTTTAAGGATCTAGTATGTACTTCTTTAAGAGGGAAACATGTAATACATAACAAAATTGTGAAAGTGTATATGGGACTTCTAGTCAACATGACACATCTTTGATGTCATCAAGAATCTCATATGGGCAATGTACCTAGGACGTAGCATTCCCTTATTCCCATTTCTCATCACTCTTTTTATTAGGATATGTGGTGGAACACTTAATCTATATCCTAAAACATTAGGATTGATCGATGATTGTCAACATATCTTTTCTGTTGATTTTGAACATCAATGATGTGTTACTAATTGGTCTTGACTCTACAATTTCCTTACCCATTTCCTGTTCCACCAGTTTGTGTTTTATAAAATCATCTGAGAACACATGTTTTCTATATATCATCCCATAAATGGAATCATAATGATTCATTTTTATGATTGAGTCAACTCTATTTTTTATGATAATTTTATCAAATAAATATTATGATCACATCCTCCTTTAAAGTTCATAGAGAATTCCCTCAACAAGTATTCTAGTGTCTAGATTTTATTCTCTAATTGAAAATTGGTTTGGGGGTAATAAGTCATACTAAAGTTCAAAAAAATGTTTAGAGAATTTTGGATACATTTCAAAAACATAGAGTTAAAAATCATATATCAATCGAATGTACATGAAAATGGTATTTCATAGATCCCAACTACATCTCTTTTATATATCCTTTAAAGTTGATCAAGGGATATTTCCTGTCAAATTGTAATGATAAGATAAATATTTGTAAGGTAGTCCACCATAACTGATATATATTTATTTCCTCTTGGTGTCTTCTGAAGACTAGTGAAAATGTCCATGGTGATGTTTTTCCATTTTTATATAGGAGTAGGTAATGGTTGTATCCTCTACATGGAATTATACAGTACAGCCTTCAATTCCTGAAATATAAGTCATATTGATGTATGTTTTTTGATATTCTTCTTCATTTTTTCCTTGTAATAAAGCTCTTGAAGATCTTGATACATCTTCATACTCTCTATGTGGATATAGAAGGTTAATATATGTTTATTATTAAAAATACCCTTCTTTATCTTATGATTTTATGTTACAAATTGTCATGACCCAAATATCACAACTCCTTCATGAATTTTTAACACAAAAAAATTATGTTTTCTTATACCTTCCACCTTCTTTTTTATTTCAACACCATCCCTTTAAAAATATTTTATTTTCTCTATAATGGATATTTGAACAATAATTTTTTAATGTTAATACGATGTTTCTTCCTTTTTTATACTCATTCCCATCCTTTTCAATTCTAATAGTACATAATCCATCAAAATTTTCATAATTGATAAGGTTTCTCGATATTTTCCACTTAGTGAATATTTATCTTTATTTTCTTTCCAAATATGTTAGCTGATTGAAAACACATAATCCTTGATTATCTCAAACCATCTTAACTTGTGAATTTTAATCTCTATATATATGAATATATGTTTAAGGATCTTGTGATGTGTATATATCTCACAATTCTCCTCATAGATACAATGTCACTACCCATCCAACTAGGGGACATTCCATTACTCTTCAAGACCACCTCATATAGGCTAGGGACTGGCAACTAGCGCTGAAAATGAATATCACCAACATTGGAGCCCAATGCCTAAGTTCATGTACACATTCACACATCTCCAATCCTATAATATGATGAAAAGTAAAGACGAATGAAAATCCAAGCGTACATAAAACTAAATCCCACAAAAAGAGAAAGACAAGATGTAATGTAAAATAAACAGGTCCAAATACAATCCCACCATAAAGAGTCTTAAATCAATTCCAAATTTAATGTAAAACTGGGACTACTACCAAAGTACTATAGGAACACACCTTAGTCTATCTGGTCTTACTATGCATCATCTAGTACTTTTCCATCTAGGACTCTGCTAAATGGTCAATATTTTGCACAATACATGTAATGTGTGGGAAAATCCCATGTAGGGTGAGTATAACAATACTCAATAGGACACCCTAAAACCACAAAGCATATAAAAAATGAAACAAAGTCATCTCTACATTGGTATATGTCTACATAACATATAAAAAATATCAAGATACACTAAAAATAAATAGCTACAGGAAATGTAATTCAAAACTATAATGCTAGCTTAGGATTTGAGCTAAATGATTCCACAAATAACTAATCTATTAGAACACACTCTTGATCCTGATAACACTGATGATGGTTTTCTGAAAGGTATTGATCATCGGGTCCCTCCATTAGAAGTACACATTGAAGTTATGAAGAGATACAATACAAAAATGAGGATCTATCCCAAGGACATGGGGTATACCAATAATTCAATCTGGATTACCTTTCTATGTATAGTATTCGATCCCTCAAAGTGTTGGTCACATGGAAACCATGAACTTCTCGTAGATCACAAAATTGAATAGAGGAACTCACTCTAGGCCACGTGGATTGATTCCAACAACTCCATCCAAGAATTCCTACTGAAGAGATAATTTTCCATGGAGTAGGAGTTTATTCCACACAAACCCATAGGGATAAGGATATGTGGAATTCATCATGACAAAACATGTCTATGATACAGAGGATAAGAGATTCGAGACATCTTTTAATAATCACACGACAAAAGTGTTACAAATTGTGTCCTTTGACCCAAGGTCTTACCTATCTACACGGCCCATGTATCATTCATGTGTCTATGTAATAGTATGTTGGATATAGGATTCCTATGTACTATGCTCGTGTACTAGTACATGGATTATCCCATGTACTTTTTACAGGTTGTGTCTGTGTGGGAGTACACGGCGTGCTCGTATTCATATACACCAACCTGTGTTTTTATACCCTTCGATGTACAAACCATGTGCACTAAGGGGGACCACACACCATTTTATAGGGTCATATTCCATGTGAACAAATCCCCCACCTGTAACCCTAGCCTTCGCTAGGTGGGTCCCACCTTATGGTCCTCTTTTTTTCAAAAAAGCAAGTCCTTCTTTCCAGTCACGCCTACACCATCATACTTGAAAATATTTCCCCATTCTTGATAGAAGTCTATGATCTAATATATATGAACCTCTCCCAGTATTTTTTCGGGATATTATCCTTTCGATTCATTCAGAAATCCACCTCATTCGTCTTTCTACATTGCACGCCGAAGAAAATTAAATCTGGTATAAAAACTATTGGATTCATCACTACTTACATCGCTGCACCACATCATGTCATTTGGATCCTAGATCGTGGATATCATATCGTTGTTCCAAGAAACTACGTTACAATGATTGATTCATTAGGGCATGTCGAACCAGATGCCAAAATAAGAATGGTCGTGATGAACAAAGAGTTAAGAGAGAAAATCACAAGAACAATCAAGGCCAACAAACCTCGATTGTTGTTCCTGTCAATATCAATTATTGTCCATTATAAATAAAATAGAATAAATAATAATTTAATCATGAAACATTATCCCATTAAATAAAAATAAATAAAACCATATCGTAAGATGAGCGATCCTTGAATCAATCAATTGGTTGATTGATTCATGTTCATCCTTGAAGTTAGGAATGATGAAATAATCCAATCAAAAAATATCGTACCTTGATTCAGATTGATCTCTAATGAATAATTATGTTACTTCATAGTTATTGGAATCATCTTTCATTTTCATTGAACATTGATCATTGATCAATGATATGGTGGATGTTTTACTGAGGGGGGTCCTCAAAATATATCAACAATAGCTCCATGATAGTGTGGATAACCATAGAATTACTTCATATTATTTTAATTATATAATCTCCAGTCATTGTGTCAACAAAAACTAAATAAAATAATTTGTTTAATTATTTTATTAATTTCCATGCTTGTGATGTCTTTTCCATAAACGACCTGCACCAACAAAGGTTATGTGAAACCTATGGAAAAACTCGTGTTTTTGACTCAATGGTGATCTTGGGTTTTGGTTCAGTTCCCCAATTTAAAATTTCATCAATTTTTTAGTAAAACTACATGCGTGTGATATTTGATATGTTTAATATATTTTAAACATTTCTTCTGGGAACATTGTGCCACTAAATTTCACACTATATCAACGCCTAATACTAAAAATAATCCATAAAAAGTACATGGAAAATAAAATTCATTACATTCTCCCCTCCATGGGGATTTACATCCAAAAAATACAAAAAAAATATAAAGGATATGTCAGTATCATTCGTAAATCTAATCCTCCCGCTCCCTTGTGCTCTCCTAAAGATTCTTGTGCTACCACCTGACATGCACTAAAGGAATCAATCACCTATAAAGGATCCCCTATTTCCTATCGTCAATCTCTATTTGGTATATAGTAAAGGTATAACAATCATTGATGTCTAAATAACACTAGTTGATATTGTGTGATGGGTCATTCTTGTACCTACTTAGCTGCGACACATGTAAGACAACATGTTCCCAGTATATTTTTTTGGGTAGATATTAGTGGTTCTCCACCTCGCCAACTCTACACATTATCTGGAAAGGTCTAATGAACCTTTGATATGGCTTACCTCTCCGAACAATTATTCATAACCCACGTTGAGGTTAAACATTTATTAATACATGGTCTCCTTACTCGAACACCAAAGGTGTCCTTCATCTATTATCAAAAGATTTACGAATGATTTTTACTATTTGAATATGATATTGGATAATTTTCACCTTCTCGGTATTTTCTCGCAATAAATATTGTCCTATGAGTTCCAACTATCCATGGTCTGTCTAGCATATTGGTTAACTATAGGGTCACCCATACAAAACCTCAAACAGTGCCATACCAATATAGGAATTGTAACTATTTTTTTACAAAAACTACACGAATGGTAGGTGATCCTCTCTACTACTACCAATGTCCAACATGCAAGAAAAAATCATGTCCTCCAAAACCTAAATGGTCCACTCTATATGGATGTCATTTTTGGGGGTGAAACACTACGATCAAGTGTAACTGAGTCCCAATTTCCTCATTCAAACCCTTCTAAAACTTATATGCTATGTGATAATCACGGTCAAAAATTATCATTGATATAACTCTTTGGAGTCATAGTATCTGTTGCACATAAATGAGTCTCTAGCTCTCTACTAAAATCTAATCTTGAATGGCTAAGATGTTGGATTTCTAGGTGATTTAGTCTATGATCAACTATATGGAAATTCTTTTCCTAGAAATATGTGGTAATAATGTCATTATGTCCTTATAAATCCCATCCCACATCCACTATGGAAGCCCAAGGGTTTGATCCAAACCCCTTTTAACATGTCACTCAACCTTCACTTTATTATAGGTAAGGAATCAAGAGGCAAGCTCTAAAATTCCCTTATTCATCCCTGGCCACCAAAATTGATGTTTACAAACCTATTTTATCTTTTCCACACCTGGATGTAACACCAAATGAGATATATGAATCTACCCTAGAACCTCCCCCTAAAACTGCATTGTGACCATCATTAATCCAATGAAATAAATGACTCCCCCACACCATTATAAAATCCATCAGGAGCACATCCAGTGAATATATGAGTATGTAGGGTCTCAGAGTTGACATCCCTGTGTTTTTTCTCCCAGACTCACTACAAAAGAGAAGGGATGACAACTATCAAATTGATGTAAGCTTATTCATCTCCATCCAAAAAGGATAACTATAATGAGGACAACTACTCTGATACCTCATTTTGCAACTGTGAATAAGAACACCAGCATAGATCATATACTACTAAATTCCCCATACCAGGTGTATAAAATTTTTTGAAGTAATAATCCAAGAGGAACTCTATCCATCCCATCTATATAAGTTTAAGATCCTTCTATGAGAAGATATACTTTATACTCTTGTGATCAGAATATATGATAATCCTCTTTCCGAGTAGGTAGTGTCACTACCTATTTTTTGTGATGAATATCACTGCTAAATCGAGATCATGGGTCACATATTTTTTCTCATCTGGTCTCAACTGACATGAACCATAGGCAATCAACCCTAGCCACTGCATCAGAACAAATCCAATTCTAGTTCTGGATACATGACAGAACACTAAGTACTTTCTACCCTCCTGTAGAAATCTCATTATGGGAGTACTCTTCAATATCTACCTCCACTATAGAGAGGATTATATGCACCTCCCCATCAATATAAAAGGTTTACTATCTCAAATAAAAGTATTCAAGGATGCTAATATACTAGATAAATCATTTATGAATCTTAGGTAATAGTAATACAACCCATGTAATCTCCTCACCTCTATCATTCTCTTTTGTGGATACCAAGAAAACACTTCATCAACCATGTTCGGGTCCACTAAAAATCCATATGCTATGATAATGGGTCCTATAATGTGGATTTCATGAATATAGAAATGTAATGTTATGATATTCCTATAAATATGGTTCTCTCATAGTATGTCTAGAAGAATCCTCAAGTGTCACATGTGCTCCTCCGCGAGAATTGAGTATACATGGATATCATTGATGAAGAATACCCTGAAATTGTCTAAGAAAGGATAAAAAATCAGGTTCATGAGTCCCATGAACACTACTAGGGTGTTGGTCACTACAAAGTGCATCACAGAGTACTCATAGTGACAAAATGGACATATTAATTTTTTATTTTGTATATCCTCATCTAGTTCCCACAGCTGGTGATAGCCTCACTTTAGGTTAACATTTGGGAACCACCATGCCCATTGCAACAAATCTAATATTTCATCAATCCTCAGTAGTGGATACATATTTATCAAGGTCATTCAAGAATTGATATTCAACACATAACCTCAATCTATGGTCCACATTCATAGAGAACAAGAATAGGGATAACAAGGATTAAAAACTATTTATACAAAATACTTCCTCTTTAAGTCCCTTAACTTCACCATCAACTCAAGAAGCTATATGATAGACATATGATATGCTGGCGTAGATATCGATGCCATCATGGGGTGTAAATAAATGTAGAATTATATATCTCAGTGGGTATAAAATTTAAGAATATCCTTAGGGAATTCATCCACATACTTCTCCACCACATAAGGGAGAATAAGATCATAGAATCTACTTCCCTAAGGGTCAGGCTAGCTGAATGATGATTACTCATTCACACCCTCCTATGCATGATTCCATCCTTCATTTCAGAGTTTTCCTTTTCACGGAAAAAAGGATAACCAAGTTTCATTACTGCAGACACGCCATATCTTCCACCTAAAATAGTAAATCTAGGTATGAATTATAGTTAAACATGACATGCATAATATGATGTTGTAAGGCATCATATCTTCTACAAATATATTGTAATAGAAACACTTACATCCATGAGTCTGTTCATACTATCTGTGTGATTGTTGATATTTATCAAGTAGGAGTCTCCAAGAGTGAGGGTCCGTCCAAGGCCTCAACCAGAATTTCTATGTCTCGAACAAGATATATGTAATAAATGGAATGCCATGAAAATATTTCTATCAGTACTACATATATGAAAGAAAATGTATATTTCATTCTTCATATCATTCTCAGAGCCTCAAAGTCATAAGATTTGATCCCCAATAGTTTCCCTAGCCCGTATCCTCTAGCTCCTTGATCCTAGAATGGGACACATGTGGGTGATGGTGGAAACAATTCAATGAATCTATCAACTCATGCTAGTATCCAAGCTCCTCTTCCACAATAACCAGCCACTAAACTTGTTTTCTCATGATGTTTCCTCTACCTCAGTGGACTATCCATGGTCTCTCTGTGAGCTATATGGAGGGTTGTAAAAAATGATTCAAGATGTATTCTAAAATATCATAACAAAAATACTCTTTATTACATATGTAAACATGAATTATTACATAAATATTCATTTAATACGTCTCTGACGATTGAGAAGTCCAGTGTATTTGGAAATTAGTAACATTACATAACAACTTAAAACACGAAATAGAACATGTTTATATCAATCATATTTGATATGACCAACCCATTCCTTCATACTTAACACTTCATGGGATAATATTATTACATAAATAAGAAATGGGTGAGCTAAAAACCCAATAATGGATTAAACAAGGCATAACATGGAGAATAAAATATATGTCAGCGAATTGGCAGATCAATAATCATAAGAGAAACATGAAGATAAAGGCAGGATATAGCATTATTGTTATAACATATAAATTTTTCAAAGACATAAACAAGAAATAAACATGATCCAAGGCTCATTTCACATGGATTATCATGAGTAAACCCTCATTACACATGAATTGGAATTAGTAAACCCTCAATGCACATGGATTATAATGATTAAACCCTCATTTCACATGAATTAGCATGAGTACACACTAATTGCATATGAATTATAATGAGTGACCCATTATTTCACATGGATTATCATGATATTAGACATTACATAATTCCTTGGAATGCCATCAGGGTTCACCCTTTATAAACATTCCATTTCATGTATAAGTGTGCCACATGGATTGTATAACAAGGAATTATTTAACATCAAAAGTTACTCGATGATTAATGAATGTGGAATACATACATATAAGTACCTTTGAATATGTATATGTGCATAATGATGAATACCATTGATAGAGAATTGGGTATACTATTCACTATACAATGATTTTGGCTCGGAAAATCGTCGTGCGATTTCGGTAGCATAACATCGTCATATATAAATTAATTACTATGGTTTATGAGAGAGAAAGGGGGCCCTCGTCATTTATACATGAAATATAAATTAGGCGAGAAATGGAACATCATATTCCAATATATGAAATATAATTTTTATGAATAATATGAGAGACATACTTGAATATTAATAAGAAGAGAGAAATCCCTTAAAGAATTTTGGCATGGTAACAGGTGTACACAGAAAGAATTAATGGAAGAGAAAGTGGTATATCATCATTAAAATACGAGGACGGAAGTTTGGGGTAGGTGAAAATTTATACCCCAAAATTTATAATTAAATTTCAAAGGGTATGACATCATAATGAACATTTGAAAAAAATGTGCAATGAAGGAATCTCTTACTAAAATTCATCATCTTAACGGGTGCATATAAGGGTTCATAAGAAAAATAAATGGTAGTTGAAGGGGATATCATAATTTATAAATAAAATGGGTAGTAACAAGGAAATTTTGAAACATATCCCAAAATATGAATAAATGAAACTAAAAGACAAAACATGAAAATAATTCGTGATAAAAGAGGTGGGTGGAAGATTCCTTATGGAATTTTGGCATAGTAACGGGTGTGCTTATTGAATCATAGGGTGGATTGATGGGTGTAAAAGGAATTTTTCATCATATATAAATAAAATGGAATGTATAGGGGTCTTTTATCATCATAACCCAACATATAAATATGGAACTTATGAATCATAATGTAAAAGCATGGCTTTAATATAAATGAGGAGAGTAAAATCACTTCTAAAATTTATGCATAGTAATGTCTTAGGTAAGTGTAAAAATGAGGGAAGATAAAAAATCCCTTATTCAATTAAAATAAAATCGAATGTGATAAATTTATTATAATTGAATCACATTATAACCATTTGAAATTACAAGAACTACATTCAAATAAGATTCATGAATTTTATAGGAGGAGAGGAATTTGAGGGTCCCTTACTTGGATGTGGGATCCCAAAGGCTTGGGAGAGGCTTGAGAGAGGTTTTTTGGGAGATTTCGGCACCTTGGGAGGATTATCGAGAGATGATGTCAGAGTTTTTTCTATCTCCTAATCATTTGAGTGGAGAATAATTTAAGTTTAGGTGGGTTTAAATCAGAAATAAGAGGGAATTCATTATTATAAAGGTTTTGGACACTACACATTAAACAAATCAAACCCACAAACCATCCCATGGTTCATGCCTAGGTTTTCTACCAAATGGGAGTGGTATGCAACAACATTTAAATCCATGGTAATAATATATTAAAATATTACTCTTTCATAGGTGGAGGTGAGTCACCCACTCATGGAAATCTTTCTAAAATATTAAAACAAAATTATATATCTTGGAGGCTCTACTAAGTCATTATAAAATTAATTAAACAAATATAAAATAACAATATTTTAAATTTAAAACATATTTTGTCCAAATATACATTTTATTGTATTTTATTACATCACTATTGGATCATTATGATATCCTAATACAGATTATATATTTATTCGGTATTTAATTTTTACCCACAAATTTGACTGTCTCAGAAATTAATGAAAAATTCACTATTGGATAATTTTAAAATCCTGATTCCAAAAATAATATTTATTTTACCTTAATAATTTTATAAATATGTGAATTTCCACTTTTAAAATAAAAACATTACTTTATTAAAAATTGATGGGATTTGAAAAAAAATCATTTCCAAACCATAAAAAAAGTTATTTTTGACTTCATAAAAATTCATTGATCATTTATATTTAAAAAAAATTAATTAAATAATAATAGTTTGTTAAAAAAAATATTTAATTAAAAAATTAATTAATTCATAAAAATAGATTTCTTAGTTGAGTTTAAATATTATCTAAAAATATTATTTGTGATTTAAAACTCATTTACAAAGTTACAATAAAAAATTAATGTATATTATTTGTTATATAAAAAATATAATGCTCATAATCATAATTATAGGTTCTTTTTTACATATACCTATATTACACTATCATATTCTCTAATCGTAGGGTTTGCGATGGTGGGTCTTTCTTAGGGTCATTCGATGAACATGTTTTGGGTCGTGGTCTTGATGATATTGAACTTCTCACATAAACAGTTTCACTCATTATTATGTTGTTGGATCTCAGCTTGGGATTGGTCTAGATAAATGGACAGAATGTTATCTCACTCGAAAGATTCTACAAATGGGATTCAACAGGAACGATCATACTAGTATTGGTTATCACTTCCATTCTCTGTGCAAAAATGGTTTAGTTAAAATCCAATATTTATACTAAACATTTGATCACTATTAAACATCTATATTATCAATAGTTATGATACATAATGGTCAATTAAACAAAATATTAAATAAAAAATAGTGCATGTTATTTCTATATTCATAAGTTATTTAATTAAATAAATAAAGGGTATTTTATTTATGAATGCTCGGGTAATTACAACCTTCCCCCTTAAGAAATTTTGCCCTCAAAATTTTGATTTCCCACACTAAAACATGCGAGGTTAACTTTACCACATCACTTCCACCCTTTGCCATGTTGTTTCTTCATAACTATTTTTTCTCCACAACAATTTGATGAGGGGAATTGTCTTATTTTGTAGAGCGTTTTCCCTACGATATAAGATCTCCATTGGCTTCTCTTCAAAGTATAGTTCCTTCTCCAATGTTACCACATCTGGATTGAGTACATGTGATGGGTCATGTATGTACTTACACAAGAGTGATACATGGAATGCATCATATAATTGAGATAGGTTCAGAGGGAGTTCCAGTCAAAAGCCCATTGCTCCAATGCTATCAAGTATTTCAAAAGGACCAATGTTACTTGGAATAAGTTTTCCCTTCTTATCAAATATCATAACTCTCATCCAATTTGATATGTGGAGGAATACCATGTATCCAACGTCAAACTCTAGGTCTCATAGATGATTATCAGTATAGCTCTTTTTTCGACTCTGAGCAGCTTTAATGTGATGTTGGATGGTCTTAACCATCTCCATTATTGCATCAACTATTTATAGACCAAGGAGTTTTACCTCCCCAACTACATCCCAACATGCCAATGTTATACACCTCTTCCCATAAAGGGCTTCATAAAGAGCCATTTGGATGCATGAGTGGAAGCATATATTTTAAGTGAACTCAACAATAGGAATATGTTGATCCCATCATCCTTTGAAGTCCATTGAGCATGATCTCAACATTTTCTCAAGTGTTTGGATAGTCTTCTCAGATTGGCCAGCAGTTTGAGGATGATAAGCCATACTGATGTTAAGCTTAGTATTTAGAGATCATTGGAGACTCTTCAAAAACATAGAGGTGAATCTTAGATCTCGATAGGATACAATTGATAGTGGTATTCCATGTAGCCTTACCAATTCTCTAATTTATATCTGAGCAAGTTATCCAATTTGAAGTCCTCCCGAATTGCAATGAAGTGTGCAGCCTTTGTAGGACAATCTACAAAAACCCATATAGCATTGATTCCTTTGGGTGTCTTCAGAAGTCTGTTAACAAAGTCCATGGGGATGTTCTCCCATTTCCACATTGGTATGGGTAATTATTGTAGCAATGCCCTATATAACTACCTCACATACATTCCTTTTTAACCTACCAAGCACATTGATGTATACATAGTGATATCATTCTTCATGTTATCCCACCAAGAATTCACTTGGATATCTCGATACATATTTTTTTATCCTAGGTGAACAGAGAAATTAAAACTCATTGCATCATCCAAAATAATATTATTTAACTATAGATTTGATGGAAAGCACAGTCTTGACCCAAATCTCACAATTCCTTCTTAATTAACATTTAACTCCAAAAATTTCACTTTTCGGATAGTTTCCACTTTCTTCTGAATTCATATATCATCATTTTGAGCATCCATAAATCTTTCCAAAATATATGGTTGGGAAATCATTTTTGAAAGGATTTATTATGTTCCATTCTTTATTATTCGCATGTCTATATTCATAAAATCGAAGAATATTGGATCCTTTTCAATTCTCATCGATGAAAGAGTTCATTGATCCTTTATAATTAGAGCGCCTGCAACTTTATTCAATTTTCCCTAATGGTAGTGAATTGAGAATTCATAGTCTTTGATCAGATCTAACCATATTCATTTGTGAATATTTATTTATTTCTATGTGAATATATTCTTCAGGATTTTTGGATCCATTTATATTTCACAGTTCTCCCCAAAGAGGTAATGTCACCATTTGTTAAAGATAATATTACTGCAGCCAACTCCGAATCATGTGATGGATATATTTTCTCATGAACATTAAACATCATTAAGGCATAGGCAATGAATTTGTATTTTTGCATCAAATTACATCAAATAGATATTTATAAAATATTTAAGAAGAACATTCCCCCATAATTGGTCATGTGATACCACACTTATAGAAGTTTTTCCCTAATGATTTTATATAATTTGTGTGGGGGAATCAATGTTATTAGAAAACAAAAAATATATACTAATAGGACATGAATTGAAATACATTACGACATATACTACATTTGAATTAGTGTTTACATGTAATTCATTCATTATTTTCCATCTTAACATAGGAACTCTTGTTATCCCTTGGTCATGAAGATTGTTGAGGCTCATCATGCTTCTTCGAACATGATTAAGAGAACTATCTTGGGTAACGACTAACTTATCTGCATTTATTTCATAGTTAATTTTACTATGTATTATATGAAATCTTATTTCCATCCATCCCATTATCCATTCTATCATGAAAATTAGATACTTTGTACCCTTAATTTCTGCACTCAAAACATATCATAGTCCCTTTGTGAAATTTCCCTTGGTTCCTCCATCCACACTTGATGCATGAAGTAAATTAGGTCTTCTTCCCCTTATGAACATCATCAGATGGACTTTCATGAGATGTAATCTTTCTCTTCCTTGATTTCCTTATACATTCAACAAAGTTCCAATTATTAATCGTGATTTTTGATAGCTGGTTTGGCATTATCACGATACGTACTACTTGATCTCCCATTTAATTGGTAATATCATTGTTACATTCACCATGTTACCCTTCACATCATTTATTATCCATATTACTCATATTATCATCCATTGGATAGAATAAAATGTAAATTATGGATGATTATCTTAAAAATTTTAACACATAAATGGGAATCCAATGACATTAATGGTAGAAGAAGATAAATTACATTTATCTCCTTGACATATAAATTTCTAGGCATCAATATATTATATCCATGATCTATCTCCTAAGGTATATTCCTATGGGATATGTATCTCCATTAATAATGGTTTATACTAAGCTTATGAATTTATGGAAACATATCCCCTAGGAGTGTTAAACCAAGAGTGTAGAAATGCCAATTGTTGTCAACCAGTTTGAGTTCAATTCTAGTTCAAAGTGGTGTTTTTGGGTTTTACCCCTAGATACATCTATTCCAGAGCCACCTCAACATGTTCATATCTAGACAGGGATTTATTTTCTTGATAAACTTGTTACTTTATACCCACCAAAATTTAGGGATGTTTTCCTTAAACATAGTAATATCCTTAAGGCATTAACTATGGTTTTATAATCTAAATCCCAAAAAAAACTAACCTATCCTTTGATACCAACTATAATAAACCTTCTTTTTATTACATATTTTAAAATGATTTATTACATAAAAATTCACATACGACATCTACGAGGATTGAGAGGTCTAGTGTCTTGGGAAATTAGTAACATTATATAACTACGTAAAATAATAAATATAAAATAATTATTTCAAACTTATTCAACCGGAAGAACTCATTATTAGGTACTTAACACTATATGGGATAACCTGAGGACATACAAAAGAAATGGGTGAGATATAAAGCCCAGTAAGGGAGTAAACAAGGCATAAAAAGGAGAATACAATACATAAAAGTTAATAGGCATATTAATTGAGCATAAGAGAAACATGAAAATTAAGGGATGATATAGCATGATTATCTTAAAATGGAAGTGTGTAAACGACATAAAACATAATATTAGCATGATACAAATATCATTGAACAAGGATTATCAAGAGAAAACTCCCATTGAACTTGAATTAGCATGAGTGAACCCTCATTGCACATGAATTATAATTAGTAAACTGTCATTATACATGAATTTGAATGAGTAAACTGTAATTTCACATGAATTAGCAAGATTAAACCCTCATTTCACAAGGAAGATCATGATACTAGACATTACCCAATGCATTGGATTGATATCAATTCACACCCTTTATAAACATTTCATTTCATGCATCATTGTTCCACATGGATCGTATTACATGGAATCAATCCACATCATAAGTAACTCCATGATTAATGAATGTGGAATACATACATATAATTACCATTCAATAAGTACATGTAAATAATGTTTAATAACCTATATTGACAAATGGGTATGGTATTCACTGCAAGATGATTATGGATTGGAAAATCACCGTGCAATATTTGCAGCATAATGCCGTAATATTGTGATTCATAAGTTGGGATGATGAGAGAGAAAAGGGAAACTAATCATTTATATATGAAATATGAAATATTTAAATCATAAAACCTAATATCCCAACGTATCAATTGTAAAATATATGCATAAAATGGGAAAAATACTTGAATGGTAATAAGAAGAGATAAATCCCTTAAAGAATTTCAGCTTGGTAACAAGTGTACAGAGAAGGAATTAATGGAGGAGAAAGTGGTATATCCCCATTAAAACATAAGTAGGGATGTATGGGTGAGGTGAAAAAGCATACCCCGCCATTTTTAATTGAATGATAAAGGGTATTACGACAAAAATAATCTTGGATAAAATGATAAAGGAAGGAATCTCTTATGAAACTTTGGCATGGTAATGGTTTCACATAAGGCTTCATAAGAGGAATATATGAGAGAGAAACGGGATATAATCACTTATACATGAAATTTTCAGTAAGTATAATATTTATTAACATTTTAAAACATATTAATAAAAGAAACTAGAAGACATAACATGGAAAGAATTCTTGATAAAAGTGGAGGGTGGAAGATCCCTTATGGAATTTTAGTATAGTAACGAGTGTGACAAAAGGATCATAGGGGGGATTGATGAGAGTGAGATGAAGATATAATCATAAATACATCAAATTTATTATCTGGTGGCCTTGGAAAATCATAACAAAATATATAAATATGGAACATAAGAAGTATAATGTAAAAGAGTATCTTGAATGGGAATGAGAAGAGAGAAACCCCTTACGAAATTTTGGCATATTTAGAGCTTAGGTATGGGTCAAATGGGGGAGGATAAATAATCCATTATTCAAATAACATGAATTGTAATTTAATAGAATTAATATAATTTTATATCTTTATAACCATCATAAATTATAGAAACCACTTTCAAATAAGATGCTTGTATTGGAAAGGAGGGGAGGAAAGTGAGGATACCTTACATGGATGTGTGATCCCAAATGAATGGGAGAGTATTGATAGAGGATTATTGGGAGAATGTGATACTTAAGAGGATTATATTGAGTGTATTTCATATGTTTTTCATGCACCAAATGATTTTAGTGAATAGGAATGGAAGGCTGGGTGGGGTTTTATATGAAATGAGTGGGAATTCTTTATTATTTAGGCTTTGAATACTACACATTAATCTAATCAAAACCACAAACCATAAAATGGTTTTTCCCATTGTTTCAACCAAAGGGGATGGGTATAAAATATTTTATAAGTCAAGGGGCTGAAAATATTAAAATATTAGGCTTTCTTTTTGGAGGTGAGTCACACCCTCAAGGAAATCATCTTAAAAGGTTAAAATATTTTATATGTTTTCCCGGGTCCTCTACGGAATTATAAAATTAATAAAAACAATATAAAATAACTATATTTTTAATTTAAAACATAAATTGGTATAATATACCATTTATTGTATTTTTTTACTTCACTATTGGGTTATTATGATGTCATAAAACACATTATATATTTATTTGGTATTTAATTTTTACCCAAAAATTCGACAGTCTCTAAAAACTATGAAACATTCATCGTTAGATAATTTCAAAATTATGATTCCAAAAATAATAATTATTTTTATCTAAATAATTTTATAAATATAGTAATTTTTAATTTTACTATAAAAACAATCATTTATTGAAAATTGATGGGTTTTTACAAAAATAGTATCCAAACCTTAATATAAGTTACAATTGACTTCATAAAAATGATATGATCATTTATATTTGATAAAATGTAATTTAGTAATAAAAATTTATTAAGGTATTGTTTAATTCAAAAATCCATTAATTTATCAAAATAAATTTCTTAATTAAATTTAAATATTATCCAAAAATACTATTTGGGCTTTAAAACAAATTTTAAAAGTAACAAAAATATAATGAATGTATATTATTTATTCTATTCATAATACAGTACACATAATAATAATTCTACGTTCATGTTATATATCCCTTTATTACACTAGAATATTCCCTAACAGTATGGTGTGTTATAGTGGGGCTTTCTTGGGGCCATTTAGTCAACAGTGTTTGGGTTGTGATCTCGATGAGCATGAACTTATCCCATAAATGGTTCCACTCGTTCTTAAGTTATTCGATCTCATCTTGGGATTGGTCTTGGGAAGATACCATAAAATCTATATCCATTGAAAGATTTGATAAATGGGCTTCAAAGGTAAAGATCCTTCTAGACGAGTCCATCACATCCTTTGTCTATGCAAAAAGTTTTAGTTAAAACCCTATATTTATACTAGACATGTGGTAACTGTTCAATGGATACATTATCAATGGTAATGAAACATAACGATCATTGAAATCCAATAATAAATAAAAAGAGTTCATGTTTTTTCTAAATCCATAGGATATTTAATTAAAAATTAAATGTGAATTTTATTCATGAATGTTCGGGTAGTTAGACATCTCATGAGTTGAACCTCCTCTCCATAGGATGCCTGGACCCACCTTTTTGTCTTTGAAACACATATCCTCTATTTGGGGACCTCCCCCTAAATTTATCACACATCCAAGTCCCTAAGACCAACATCAGCTCCCTACTACTATGTTCTCTGCATCTTCTTTATCAATACTAGAAACCACTATATGTATCTTCTCATCTATGAAACTATAAACCACCAAATCACTCTCTAACACCGCAATATAGGTTGGAATTCAATATGGGATTACACTATCTTGGATGTATCTATACATACCTCACTTTTTGGTATGATCCCTAGAGAACTGATCATGACCAATCTCCATCATGTACATAGAGACGTTTTGTATTCCTTAATGAATTGTCAACTATTGTCATATTTGTCATTAGAAAAAGATATGATCCTAGATACGTACAGCTCCCAATGTAGAAATATAGAACTCCACTTGGAAGAGTTTGTCAAACTCTGCAATGCTAGAGTCTAGTCATCGTAAGACTGGATAACTAACCTACACTATCGTCCTATTGATCCATGATGAAGGCTCACTACCAAGACCACCATCTGATCTACTATTTTACTAACCAGAATGAAGACTCAGGTAACCACCTCAAGGTAGTCCCCATCCAACTATGGGTCAGGCTTGCCTCCAAAACCTGAGGGGTATTTTTCATTGATACTCATGAAGTTCTCTTGGCATACACCCCTCATCCTCTAGTATTGTGGGGTAAAAACAAATAATCTGTAGGTGGTGGTATATCTGGGGAACCACATTGATGTAACGTCTTAGTAAATGGTCAATATATTGATGAACCATCAATAATGAAATAATCCTTGTGATCCTGATGCAAAATCCTAGATGGAATACATCGTAGAGACCCCCTAAATGTAAACTAGATACACCAAAATCAATGAGTATATCTGGATAACTGAATAAAGAATGGGATGAAAACCACAATCCATTCCTATAGGATAAATGTATCATTGTTTTCCGTACAACCAGTGTTCTCATGTACTGAGTTTAAAATTAGGTGATTGGAGATCTGATGTATAGATACATCACTCGCTGCACAAACACTGGAGTCCCTAACCTAAAATACAAACACAAAAAAACATAGCATTGTTTCACCAAATCAAAATCAAATATTCAAAGTCCTAAGGTTGAACCAACTCCTATGATTCGACAGTTTCAAGACCCATAATAGTGTGGTCCATGCCACAACTCCCCCTGACAGCCTCCAATATGGAAGGGGATGGAAACTACCATCGAGTAAGAATATCATCAATATGAGATGTCTTAGGATAATGAAATGTACCCACTCACACAACTCCATGACTATACAATTTTGAAATTTAAAAACTACTGAACAACCATGAATGGATAAAACTAAATCCCAAAACAAGAATATGGTAAAATGAAATGGAAAATAAACTATTCCAAATACAGTCCCACCACAAGGAGTCTAAGAACAACTTTGACCTAAAAGTAAAATTGAAACTCATTCCAAAGTACTACAAGAACACACCGATGTCTGTCTGGTATCATTATGAATCATCTAATATTGGTATATATATGATCTTTTCAGTGGGTTTATGGTCTACACATGACATAAAATGTGACGAAAATTCCATGTAGGGGTGAGTATAAAAATGCTATGTAGGAAACCACAACGAATACAACAAATAAATAGTCTCAACTCTATATAATTATATTTCTATTTCACATATAAAAACAATATCCAGATATAATAAAAAAAAGAAACATATACTAAAGGTAAGTCACAACTGTTATTCTAGACTAGGATTATATATTGAATATTCTAAAAAGAACTCATAGTAGAGAATACACTCCTGAGCAAGAATCCCAAATGATGTCCATCTGAGAGGGAGTGCTTGTCATGTCTCACTATTAGAAGTACACATTGAATGTATGAAGAGAAACAATACATAGATGAAAATCACTCCAAAATCCATGGGGTATTCCAATAACTTAATATGATTTTTCCTACTATGTAAATGACATGTTCCCACATAGTGTTGGTCATGAAAATAAAATGAAATCCATAGAGGGAATGAAAATTAACACAAGATCTCACTCTGGTCCTCATGGAAGGATTCTAGCAACAATATCCAAGATGTCATACTAAAGGGATTATTTTCCAAGGAGTTGGAGGTGATTACATACAATCTCTTATGGACCATTATATGGTGAATTTACCCTAAAGAAACTTGTTCAAGATATAGAGGAAAATGGATTCATGCCATCTTTTAGGAAGTACGCAGAGTGTAGAAGTGTTGCACATCATGTCCCTTGACCATGGGTCCTGCCTGTGTAAATAAACCATGAATCTTTCATGTTTCCATGTAACAATTCATGGTGTGTTGGATACCCATATACACTTATAGTGTACAAGTACATGGGTTATCTTGGGTAATTGTTTATGTTTGTGTTTGTGTGGGAGTACATGGTGTTCTTGTGTCTGTTATTCCAACATGTGTCTATGTACCCTTCTAGGTACAAATCGAGTTCAACAAAGGGGAACAAAAACCCTTTGATAGGCTAATATGTCTTGTGACACTTATCCCCCCTACCATAGCCCTAGTCAAATCTAATAGGGGCCCACACAATTTGTAATCCTGGAATACATGTCATGTGGTTCACATAATTTTCTCCAAACACTAGTACTTCCTTCTTCTCAAGATCCTATTTCAATCACCTACAAATAAATCCTCATTCATGCTCAAAATTTAATGATCTAATACATATGAACCACACCACATCTATTTTGTAGATTTTTTTTCCTTCGATCAATTTGAACAATTGGCCTCATTATTTTTTCTATATAGTGTGATGAAGAAAATGAAATTGGGTATCAAAAAATCTTTGATCCGACGCTTCTTTCATCATCAGAGCACCACCGCATACTTTAAATCCTAGATCTATGATATCATATCATTATTCCATGAAATGTGTGTGAAATAATGAATTCATCTGGATATGTCAATCCATGGGCCAAATGAAGAAGGCATTTGATGAACAAAGAATCGAGATAGAGAATCCATAGAACAATCAAGAGGAATGAACCTCATTCAATGTTTGTGTCGATCTTGATTAAATGTAATTATAGTAGAAATTTAAGAAATAACAATTTAACAATAATTAATTTCATCCAATAAATCCCCAAAAATAAACCTATCCCACAAGAAAACCTATTCGTGAATCAATCTGCTGGTTGATTGATTCAAATTCATCGTAGAGGTTATGAATGGTGAAAGAATCTAATAAAACAAATGTCATTCCTAGATTTTGATCAATCAATGAGGAATAATGATACCACTTCGTAGTTGTTGGTGAGATACTTAGATACTATTTCATGTCGATCGTTGATCCATGATCAAGTAGATGTTCATCTGAAAGAGATCATATAATGCTCTCTCTGAAGGATCCATAGTTATGTGGATAAACCTATAATTTAATCATATATATCTAATTAAATAATATTTAGTTGATGTGTCAATGAAAAAAACAAATGATTTAATTAATTATTTTATTTATTTCCACACCTGTGATGAATTTTCCAAAAAATTGACCCACCACTATTTTGAAAAAATACAATACCGATGTTTCGGAACCATTGGTATAGTTTCCAAAACCATTGGTATAGTCTATACCAATAGTTTTTGGGGCCGTTGGATTGTCTGTCATTGATATTAGTAATTCCAAAAAAACTCGTCTAGTTTTGATCCTCGAACAACCGATTTATATTTCAATGACATAACCACTAAGCTAAAATAATTTTTGGAAACATTATATGATAAATATTTATATGTATATTTATAAGTAAATGAATTTTTGATGTATTTAATGTTATTTGATAATATAATTTTTTAAAAATAAAAATATACATACCAACGGTTTGGGAAACAATTTTTATATACCTATACCAATGGTTTTTCAAACTATTGGTATAGTGATTTTCATTTTTGGGACCTATACCAATCATTTTGTAAAATAATTATTATAATATCTCTAAATGGGACCAATATTTTGGGGAAAATTTTTTGTATAGGGTCTTTAAATGGAGACTATACCAATGGTTTTAGACAAACTGTTGGTATAAACATCACCTAAACTAATAGTTTTTTCAAACCCATTGGTGTAGGGTCATATTATGGTACCTAAACAAATAGTTTTAGAAAAAACCATTAGTATATAGTCATTTTATGATACTTATACAGAGAGTGTTTTCAAAACCATTAGAATTGGCCGATTGGTATATGTCCATTTTCTAGTAGTATGTGTCGATAATGGTTATGCCACACCTAGGGTATAAATCACATTCTAAGGTCAATGGTGCCATCAAATTTCAAGTCTGAACCCCATTTATAAGTTATTCCATTTTTCAAGAAAACAAAGCATGAGTGCTATTTAATATATTTAATATATTTCAATAATTTATTCCAAGAACACTAAGACATGGAATATAACATTTTCTCAATGTCTAGTCACAAAAATAATCCATACAGTATCCAAAAATATTACATGGAAATTATGAGTCATTACATATATTGCGACCAAATTTCTAATGTGAAGATAATAGCCACAAACTTTATATCATTTTTGGGATAGTTCATATCATGAAATTTCAGCTACCTGGAGGATTTGGATTTCACATTGTCATTTTTTATTTTCCCACATCACAATCCCCTCATTGAAGTATAATCTTATACCAAAAAAAGCTCCACACATAAGGGAAATGTGAGGATCAGCGTAGTGATAAACCTCATTTTCAATTCCATGAATCTCTTTTTTAGTAATAATTCTTGATAATATTTACTCTCTTTTGATTAAACATGGTTACTGGGCTTGAAAATTGTGATAAATTTCTCAAAAATCATTTGTAATGCCTCGATACTCCTTGGAAATAATAGATCTCCATTATAGTCATTTGTCTAGGAAACTCATAAACTTCCTTCATCTTAGAAAGGTCCAAAGATATCTTTTCACTAGTGATAACATACACCAATAATGATACTTTCTCCGTATAGAACACACATTTATTGTACATTTATAATAGATTCTCCCTTCACAATGTCTTTAGATTAGTATTCAAATTATCCTCATGCACCTCCTTACTTTTGGATAATATAATAATATTATTTATTAAGACTACAGAAAAAAATAATGTAATATATATAGACTCAATTAATTAAGTAAATAATGATTTCTGAAATATTAGGGAGTCTTAAGGTCATCATTTTGAACTCATAGTTTTATTAACCATGTTCTAAAGGCATATTTGGGAATATCTTCCTTCTTTAAATTTAATTAGTGATATCCTAAAAAAAGGTCCACGTTAAAGAAATATTATGCTCTAAATATTTATTGAAAAATTCAGCAATATATGGTAGGGGAGACAAGTTCATTATTGTGATTTTTTTGGGTTCATAGTAATAGATGAATAGTTGCATTGAACCATCCATCTTATAAAATAAGAGAACTAGCGCACCCCATTATGAATCACTCTAGCATATAAAACCCTTTTAAAAATTATCTTTTAACTACTTCTTCAGTTCCTCAAAATAAATAGTGCTCATTATTTATGGTGTCTTTGATATGTGTATAGATATATTTATAAGTTAAATTGATGACTCAACCCCTCATTTAAGAGGAATAATATGAAATTGTTTAGGGAAAACATCAGTATAACCCCATTACAATGGGAATGTATTTTAGTATTATTTTATCCTTTGATTCAATAATTTCAGCACTCTATCCTTACTCCTTTGGAAATAATATCCACACATTAGAATAACATTCCATAAGATATTAAACCTCCATTATACACTTGTATTATATATGGAGGATGACTCGAGATGTGAAAAGCGGCCTCCCTATCCTAATCTTTAATGTTCAGTTTTATAAGGAAATCTTTTACATTCCCAATAAAAGTATCAAACTCCACTAAAGGAAAATTGAAAATATTTTTTGGAATGGCTATTCCACAAACATTGATAGGGGAGTAGTTATATAATTAGGATGAAATAATTTCTCTATTTTAATTTCTCATATATTTCTAAATAACCTTGTTTGGAGTTGGAAGTTTAATAGTCATACAAAACCTTCATGATATAAAATAATGCATAAAACAATAATCATATAAGACCTTTTCTAATAATGAAGGGATACCTTTCACCATTTTAATTTTTTTATATTCATTTACAATATATAAAATAAACTTAATGTTTAGAATACTAAAAAAATAAACCATATAAATGGGAAATAATGAACATATAAGGAATAAATAATAATTTAAATTTTATCCCAACATATGAATCTAATGGTTTTAAATCTATGAAATCCTTTTTATTTTCCCTATTAGGTTTTTTAAATTATTTTTTTTCAAATCCTTTATAATGGATCATAAAGAATATTTTAATTTCCAAATCATATCCCTCGGGAGTGTCAAACCATCTATAAATAAGAAAATTTCATCTTACACCCAGAGATAATCAATTAAAATCCCAATCTTCCCATTTAAGGGTTATTTCTCCTTACAGAAAATATTTCTAGACCCACAAATACTAATAGTATCTAGATAGGGTTGTAATTTATTTGAAACCACTAACTATATACTTCACAAAATTTCCATGATATTATATTATACTTATATATATCCATGTGGTTCTCACTAAAGTATTATAGTCCTTGTACAAAAAAATATCTACAAAGTTTTATGATAAAAACTATAAATACTCGATATTATACACATATTATTACGTTATTTTAAATATAAATATCCAATAATTACAACCCAAAGTTCGTGAGCCTTATTGTCTTTGGATGACATGGTTCATTATAATTCAAGATAAAACTAAAATATAGAATATTTAATTTATTCTCAATAATTATCTCTTATAAACTATTGAGATCTTATAACTGCATAGGATATCTTGGGTAATATATAGAAGTAAGGGGTGAGCTATAAAGCTCATTAAGGGGATAAACATGATATCAACGTATAGAATATGGGTAAAAGGCATAACATTATTTCATAAAATAGAAGGATTGGGAATAATGATGTGTTTTAATAAAATAAGAAATGGTATCATAGTATTAGGGAACAATTGAACATAGAATCAACATATAACATGTCGTAAACATGAGTCATGGCTAACTACCAAGACAATATCACATGGTTCCCAAAGTTCCCTAATGAATTATGATTACTCTGTAATACCATACATAAAGCCTCATGAAACAAAAACATTACCCAATTCATTGGATTAGTATATGGGTTAACCCATAATAACATATTTATTCATATTTATTTCATAAAAATGAAATCAATATTGAGGCATAAACAAAAAATGACCCACAGAAATAAATGGGATTCATTTGAGAAAATAAATTTTGGTTTGTATTATCCTAAATAAGGAAATAAGAATTATCTATTTATATTTTTGATATATATGTATACTGATTTCAGATTCATTCTATAACATTAATGAGTGAGGGAATGTGATATAGATATATAATTTTCATAACCGAAATAAAAATGGTTGTTTGGAGAGATCCCTTAAATCTTGTCTGAATCCATTCTACACATTCAAATAATGTTCTAGACAATATAATAATATTAATTATTTACTCAATTAAAATAATTCTCCATATATATTTAATTATTTTTAATTTTATTATGTTCATTTACAATCATTTCAATGAGATATAATGTTAAATTTTCTTATTTTAAGAGCAATTATTTCGTGGTTCCATATTTAGATCACTTGTGGATAATTATTAATGATATAATAAAATGGGACTCAAAATAAAGAAGTTAAATTTAATTGTATTAATATACATAGATAAATTTCAATTTTACCTAAAACACTTATTTTTTCAACATAGGAATAATTATTTAATTAAAAAATTTAGTGTTATGTAGTTAGTTCTTTTAGGCAATATTCCCCGGCCATCAAGATCAAGTTTGATTTTATTTAGTATTAGGTTCATATGTTCATTCATGAATGTGAAAAGATATATATTATACATAATAAGTTCATTTAAAACCATTATAAAAAAAATTGAACCTATAATAAAAGTTGTATTATAAAATGTTATCTTGTTGTCCATAAAGGTGGTAAACTGAAATTATATACAAAATGGTTTCATTTTATTATTATTTGTAGATGTGAAGGGGGTGGGAAATAAATATTACATTATAAAAATAAAATACTAGTATATATATATAGGTTATACTATATTAATTGTTAAATTTTGGATGATTTGTGTAAGGGTAAGCAAGAAGAATAAATGAATTTAGAAGAGGTAAGTTGAGAACATTACCTCTTAAATTTCACCTCATTGAAATACACCATAGGTCACGTGGAAGTATTATTTATATGATAATAATAACACTAGTTCATGGGGATAAGATCAATAATTTAATTTTGTAGAGTTTTTTGAAATATAAAATTCTTAGAATGTGTGAGGAGAAGAGGTGGTGATTGGTTGTGATAAGTGGTATTTATAAGGGGAGGAGTGGTGTGTTTTTTAATATAATATTAATTAGATTATTATTTCGTCCATGATGATAAATATTAAGGATTATTTTGAATATATATAGTAAATATTTCATATTATTTTTATCCAGTATGTGCTTACATAATCCGTGACTCAAAAAATCATGTATTTAGCTTATAATGTTAAATTCAATATTTTACCGTATTTCACTATTCACCAAAAATTAAACAATTTTAGAAATGTAAAAAAATATCCCTACCCCTTTTTTGAAGTTTATATTGTTAATATGAAAACCATTTTATGAAAATAATTTTTTAAATATGACAAATTAATTTTTCAAATTAAATCCTCCATTATTTGAAAAATACTAATTTTAATATTATGATCAATTTGGTAACCCTTTGAAAAATCACATAGTCTCATAAACAAAACCTATAATTATAATAAAACATAATATTAATTTATAAATTCCTTTTGGTAAAATAAAATTTATTTTAGATATTTTTTTATTATATCAATGATTATAAAATATACATGTTTTACAAAAATATAATCATTTATTTAATAATTTTAAAGACATTTAATTATTTCTATCATGACATAAATATGATATATTTTAATTTTATCCAGTGCCTAAATATTATTTTAACTTTAAATAGGAATGTTTACTACTCTAACAGTCATGTTACTATTCCAAACATTCAGATTACTATTCTGATGGTCATGTTACAATTCAAACAATCAGATTACTATACCAAATGTCAGACATATAATGGTCAGATTGGTTATGTACTTTCTATAAATGCCTTATATTTAATTAATTCATAACTCGCTATTATTTTCTCATAATGAAATATATATATTCATTTTCAAAATGTATATTGGATTACTAACATTCTTCATCATTTCTACAGTGTTGTTCGTGAGTGCGATTATTCTTGGAGATCAAGAATATCCAAATTTTCCAATTTTACTTACATATTTTAAATTTTTTAACATTTTAATAATTTCAATAATTATGTATATTTTAATTATCTAAATTAAATGATAAAATTATTAAAATATGTTTTTGTTGGTTTTATCATCTGGTGCATGTGCATTACTAAATACTGCACATTTATATAATCAGAATTGAAATTCCATTGATATAATTATGGTTTGTTATAAGTATTAAAATAATTTATTTTAGGAAAATAGTATTAACATGACACTAAAATATTTTATTGGTTAAATTTGTTTTCAAATGGTCATTTTACTACAACAACAAGAAAATTATTATTTCTAATGGTCATAGTACTCTTCTAATACTCATTTTACTTTTTATAAGTACTTATTAATTCCTCTATTCATCAGTCACCTGAATTCCTATCACTGATCTAAATGTATCATTTATAAAATATTGATTTTATTACTACTGTTCTATAATTTTTTAGTTTTTTATCACAGTGATTCCTCTATAGGGTTAAGATGTATAAATATTCCAATTCATGAAGAAATATATTTTATTTACCAATTTTAATATTTTCAATTTTCATGGATATTTTTATTCTATAAACATAATGTTCTCATAAAATAAATAATTATCTATTTATTATGTTGAAATTATATTATATATGTAACTATTAGAAGAATTATTTATTCATAAATAAAAATTAATATATATATATAGGATTTTTATTTACATTGTTCCCCCTTTAAAAATTTTATCATCAAAATTTCAAGATATACCCTCAAGTAAGAATATATTAGGGAACTTCTGATTTATTATTTCTCTAGTTTGCCATGTTACTACATTGTACTTTTGATTTCTCCAAATCACATAATAATGTTAGTTGTCTTAATATGTATAGATTTATCTCTATGGTCCATGACCTTCTTTAGTTTCACCTCATAAGAGATGTCTTTTTCTAGTAATACCACCCACAATGTAACAACCCAGTTTTGCTCCTCAATTAAATACTATGTTCGATGTATTTATCCACATACCACATTGAACCAAACTAATATAAATCATTATAAAGTAACTATATAAATTGTAGACATAAAAAGTGGTATCAAAATCTGAATATATATATATATATAAGAAAATAAATATCACCTTAAATTCGTCTCAACTAGTGAAACTAAGAAACTATTGAGATATATTTTATAAAATTCACATCTTTTCTAGCATAATAATTGTTTAAATAAATAAAAGATTAAAACTATTATAATTATAATTTATACTAAATGGGAAGAATAATAAATAATATATCAAAATTCATTTTTTTTAAGAAATAGTTTTTTACTATATTTTTTGTGTTTTTAAATTTTTAAAAAAATTAAATTTTATGATGTGAATTTAAAATAATTGAAATTATTTTTTTATTTATCATGGAAATTTTTTCTTAAGATTATTTTTAATAATTTCTAAAAACATTAACTATTAGTTGAATAGTGTAAAATGCCATTTTAATAAAAAAATGACTTTATGATATTAATAGTATATAAGTACAAATTAAAAATTTATAAAACATTTTTCTATGAAATAAAATTTATTTTATAAGTATATTTATAATTTTAAAAAAAATTCTTATTTCATTAACCGATATTTGATATTTTAGAATTTAAGTTATATTTTTTTCAAACCATTTTTTTAATACATGATATATATTGTACTTTAAATTTAATTCATCACATTTGAAAATTAAATCATAAAAAATTTATTTAAATATTTAATTTTATTTTTCTATTTGTATAATATGGAAAATTTTATTTTTTGGAATAATCGATAAATTACCTAGGTAAAAATTAGTTATTATGGTGAAAATAAAAATGGAAAAAAATCAATAAAGATTGTTGTAAAGGCCTAACGTATTTAAAAAAATTAATTCAGTTTTTGATGTTTGTATCAACCTTATATATTACAAACTCAATTATTTATCAATTTAGGATGCCCTTTTCTTTTAGATTGACTTCCTATTATTGAAAAATTGTGGGTATTTACAAAAATACCACTCCTTTAACATACAAAAAGGGAACTTATCACTTAAATTACCAATAAAATAAAAACCCATTATCATTGAGATAAAATATAAAAAACCCTATCATTAACTATAATATACACCATGATTAGTTTCTTTCAATATCAAAATACCATCATTAAATGTATTATCTCCTTCACAAAGGAAATAATAGAAGAAGTGAGATATAAGTTCATTACCTCTCTTTATTTATCCAATTTCAAAATGTGATTTCATTCATCCTAAAATATCACTTAATCATATTAAAATTATAAAATAAATATAATTATTTAATTGGTATTTAATTATAATAATGTTACAATAATTACCCCCCTTCCATTAAGAAAAACAAAAAAAATGTGAATCTTCTATTGTGTGTACTATAACCTCAAGGAATAAGCATGTTTCATTTTATGTCACTTCCGAAAATATATTTTTTGGTTTATATTTTATTATTATATATAGTATCTATAATTAATATCTATAATTAATTTGGTTATTTTTAGAAAACATATAATGCAATGATCATTTTAAGGAAATCCATTGATATTGGTAAGTAACCCAAAACTAGTTCATCATCATTTCTATCTTCAAAAAATATGACTAAAACACCCATGTAATGGAATTATAACATTATATTTTTTAATGAAACCTAAATTCCATTAAATTTAATGTTATTCAAATTTTAATCATTCATATAAAAAGGAAAATCAAAAGCACTTTGACAAACATACTTTAAACGATATAGATTATTAACCCCCGATGTTGGAAATAGATTACAAAAAACAAATACGTGAAGAGAATTATTATTAATATAGAGGGTAAATGCAATGAATATGAATAATGTTATAAAATTTAAAAGTAATATTTTATCAATAATATTTATTTGGTTAAATCAATTTTATTTAAATCAAGGGTAAACAAAGGGGACTTCGTAACTAAAAATCCGTTCTTTGTGGTGAATAATTTCTTGTTAATTTATTTCAAAAGAATTAAATTTTTATTAATGTTATCAATTTATTTCTATGTAAATGGAATTTTTATCCAAATCCATTTCAATTAAAGGTTATATAATAATTTTTTAAAATCATGAATAGAGTCCTTTTTAAAATATATTTGTAAAGACCCATAAATTTCATGGGGAAATTTTTTTTAATTTCTTTGGAATTTTACGAGTACTCAATTTTTGACGGCACCTGATTCTGAGTCCCGGTTTGCCCGGAATAATTTTCTGAAATTTTGTTAAACTTAACTTAACACACGTAAGAAGTTATCCTGAAAAAGTTAAATAACACTTAAATGGTTACTCTAATCAGAAATCTGAGGACCTCATTGTGGTAATGGTGGCGGGTTTACCCTAGGCGTGACTTATGTTTAGTCGGCGCAGGCCTCCTGTGAGAAAACTCGAAAATGGCATACCGTAAATAAAATAATTTTACGGTTATGCCATTTTAGGGTTTTCTCAGAGGAGGCCTGCGCGGACTAAACATAAGTCACACCTAGGGTAAACCGGCCATCCTGAGCACAACAATGTCCTCATATTTCTGATCTGAGCAACCGTTTAAGAGTTATTCCACTTTTTCAGGAAAACTGCTTACGCACGTTAATATAAGCTTAACAAAACTTCAGAAAATTATTCCGGGCACACCGAGCCTCAGAATCAGATGTCTTCAGAAATTTTGCACTCGTAAAATTCCAAATAATTTAAAAAAAATTCCCCTTTAAATTTACGGGTCTTTACATTACTCCCACCTCAGGGCTTTACGTCCCCGTAAAGCTACATCAAAAACTAGGGAAACAAAAAAGGGGGTACTGTGCACGCAACTGAGCCTCCCACTCCCATGTGCTCTCTTGGAGGTTCTCGTGCTACCATCTAATGCGCACTAGTGGAATCAACTATCCATGTAGGACCCTCTCATGTCGATCTTCGATCTCCATCAGGACCTCCGCAAAAGTCACCCCGTCGCCAATGTCCAAACCCCCATGGTCGATGACATGCGCCGGGTCGTGCTCGTATCTCCTCACCTGAGATACGTGGAAGATGTCGTGCACCCGGTACAACTAAGGTGGATGGGTCAAGCGGTAAACCACCTCACCTACCATGTTGAGGTCCTAGAAGAGTCCAATGAAGCGTGGAGACAACTTGCCACCCCGACCAAATCTCCATAACTCACGTCGAGGTGAAACCTGTAGGAAAATGTGGTCGCCATCCTCGAACTCTAGTGGTCTCCACCTCCTGTAAGCATATGTATTTTGTTGGAACAGAGCTATCCTAATCCACTCCTGGGTGACTTGGTCCTTTTCTGGTCCTACAAGAGCTTCAAATATTTCTTCTTTGCTGATAAGAGAAATCAGGTGTCATCCCCTGGACGAACCACATTCTTTGCCTAATATAGTCAATCCCAACATATATGATACTAATACTTACCAAGGATGATGTTGTAAGGCCTCAACGCTACTACCAATAGATCCAAACATTACTCTCATCTCCAAGGGTTGAGTCACACTGTCGGCATCAGTGTGTGGTAACTTGGTCTCCTACAGTAGGTATCTCAAAAGTGAGGGTCAAGTCAACGGTTTTTTTTAAACCGAAACCTCTTAGTAACAACAAAAAGAGAGGATAGGAAAGTAAATTCCATAAAGAAATGTGTCCTTTATTACTTCATCTCAAAGTACAAAGACACAAAGAATCTACAAACAAACATCAACAAATCTAGAATCAACATGAACAAAAGTCTCCATGTCTGGAGCTAGTCCCGCTCCTGTCCATCTATTTACAGAGCTCCGTAGTCGTATGCTTTTTCTTCCTGAAGCTGAGCTCTCCCATGTCCACCTGTTTCCTGTGGTCGGGGTGGACCTCCTGGTGGTGGTGGTGGCAACACCTCGAAGCGTCATCCACCTCCAGTTGCATGGCCAGCTCCCCTGCCATGGCCGCCTGCTCCTTGCGGTCCGCCCTGAACGAACCTCTGCCTCTGTCTAAGGGGTTCTTCATCTATCTGTTGATCATATGTACGGCGGGTTGGACAGTCACATGCCATGTGACCAAGCCTACTTTGGGAGTAACACTGCCCACTCTTGGAACGACTGGCTCTGACTCCACCCCAGTTTCCCCGCACAACTGAACCTGAGTTGTGCAGTCAACCACCGGTGGGTCTGGTCCTCTTGGACCTCTGCGTCATCTATCTACTACCCGCTGCAGAAGACTCTGCCACATGCTGGCTAGTGGTGGGTCATGCTTCTAGAGACTTCTCACCAAGGAAACTCTCCACTAAGACGGCTCACTCCAACACCCCTGTCTATATCGGGATGCTGTGAGAAACAATAGAAGCTCTAATCTCTCACCTGAGCCCTTTATCGAAGGTTTGGGCCCTGTCGAACAGGTCCCGTACCATGTCTGTAATGTAGTGAGATTGGTCTTTGAACCTCGCTGAGTACTAAGCTACACTCATGTCGCCCTGCTGCAGATGAAGTTGCTCCTGGATCTGCACCGCTCGAGGGGTGGCTGGTACAAACTCTTCCCAGAACAGGCTCTCGAAGTCTTCCCACAGAAGTGATGCGCCGTCATGCATCTAGAGCATCAGGCTCCACCATCTGCCTACTACTGCCAGAAGGAGGTTGGCAGCAAGGATCACCATGAATTCTGTTGGCATCCCCACTAGCCAGAAGACTCTCACCACAACCTCCAGCCAATCCTCAGCCACCTGCGTGTCTGTCTCTCCCCTGAACATGGGTGGCCTCTGGCACTGGAACTCGTGCAATTCGCTCAGGCGACATGCACTCTCCGCTGCTGGGGCTGGTGGCATCAGTGGCCCAATGGGTGGTAGTACCACTGGTTCCTCCACTAGTGCCTCAACTGGGATAGGGCCATGTACTGAGGCCTCGTCACATGGCGGGCTGTCAGTACGTACCACTCTCGGGGCTCTAGCTAGTTGTCCACGGGGAGGCATCCTGACATAAACAAACATGACACGGTCAAACGATTTATTCTTGGCGAGCTGACCTGGTTTGATCTAACTTTTAAAACTTTTGGAAACACACACGCAATTAGTGTTTTCGTGCACAAAGTCGAAAATCAGTCGTCAGGGTCCTGGTGTATGGATACATCGGCCGCCCGCACCAACACTGGACTCCCTGAACTGAAAACCACATTCGGTACCCTTAACAATATTACTTCACAGAAAGAAAATATCAGATTCCTATGTTCTTCTGTAGAACCGACTCCTATGATACCAATTTGTCACGACCCGTCCCCCGGGGCCCATGTCGTAACTACCCCAAGCCCGCCTTCCATAGGCCAGGGGCTGGCGACTAGAACCAAAGGCATAAATCCATATAACTGGGAAGACGTTGCATTTATAAACGTAAACAAAAACACAACCTGAGTATAAGCGGAAGAAATCAATAAGTACAGCAGTAAAAAAAGTGATGAAAGTACAAAGGGGCCTGAAATACAACCCCAACAGATAGGTACAACTACAACTGAAAGTAACATACAACAGAAAAGGCAAGAAGCTGGAAGATGACACACAGCTCCAGGATCATCCACCACGGATCCTACCTGAAGGGTAGGTACATATGTCGTCCTCAGCACTCCACGTCTGATCGTCCGTCCATCTGTCTCCTCCGGGTACTGACTCATCTTGAGATCCTCCTCCGGGTACCGTCCAGTACTTGAATGCTCGGCCTTCGTCAGCGTTGTCTGTCGTATGCATCCAACACAAGGAGGTGTGCGCAGAGCCCGTGCAGGGGTGAGTATAACGATGCTCAGTAGGGACCCCAATACCCTCAAGGTCTCTCTAAATCCTACAAGGATAACCACAAAGCATAATTTCAACAAATAACCCTTACTTAGGTATAAGCTCATTCTTATACCTATGTTATCAAGTAACCCATCTCAATCATGAAGAAACACAGAGGTTATGGAATCAAGAATAACCACTACTTATATATATTCCCATACATATACCTAAGTTATCAAGTGACCCATCTCAATCATTACGAAAACACAAAGGACACTGACTTAGCTCAAACCAGGATTTTCATTATCAAAACTGTAACATCTAAAGAGCTCCATCTCTGACAAGTACAGTGATCCTGTCATGACTTTGAGGTACTGCTCACTAACCTTAGTCTGCTGAGGTACTCCTCCTGTCGAGTACCGCGGGTCTGCTGCCGACTACCGGTTGCTCCATCCGCTGAGGGTCTGCCGCCAAATACCGGGCGCTCTCCCTAATAGCCTACAGAGGTACTCCTCCTATCGAGTACCGCAAGTCTGCGGCCAACTACCGGGTGGTCCGTCCACCGTGGGCCTGTCTCCAAATACCTGGCGCTCCGTCCACAGGGCTAGTCGACTCACTCCAAGTCGAATCAGTCAAGCAGTCGTCAGGTCTCAGCCAGCTACACGGTCTCCATACTCCATACGCTCATCTCTGGGAGGGTCTGCTCCACGGTCTACAGGTCGATACTCCAAGTATCTCAAAGTTCCACGAAGAAGTATCTCAAAGGACCACCTCATCATAGGGGTCTCAACATAGTAGACGGTGCGTCAATCGGACGCCCGATCTGTGAGTTATTAGCCTTTTCGTCCCAGGCGCCCGGTTGGTTTCGTGTGTGAACCAACCCGGACGAATCTCAACTTTACCTCGAACTCTCATAGGGTATACTCTTAGGCACTGTTTCTCAACGTGATCACCAACGCCGCTGACGGATCGTAAAACGGACGTCTGTTTTGAAAGTTATCAGCTTTTCTGTTCCAGGGGCCTGGTTGGATTTCGGGTTCAACCCAACCCGGCCACTATCCAACTACGTCCAAACCACATGTGAAGTATGCCAAAAGTTCCGTCTCATCAAGAGGAATCCAACAAGTTCAACGACACGTCAATTGGACGTCTGGATCTCATATTTTAAGCGTTTCTGCTCCGAGGGCCCGGTTGGTTTCATGTTTGAACCAACCTGGCCATACCAAAAGTTCTCCTAAACTTTGAGTGTAATATAACGAAACGACCGTCTCGATCCGAGGATCTCATCGCAACTGACGGTGTGTCAATCGGAGGTTTGTTTCCCATGTTATGGGATTTTAAGCGAACCTGTCCAGTTTTAGGGGGTTTCGGGCCCGGACCGACCCTTCCCGAGACCCCCTGGGTCGGCCCGAACTGGGTTGACCCGACCCGGGTCCAAGTCCGGCCCACTAGGGTCCGACCCGGCCCAGCTGGTGCGGCCGGTCTAGGCAGGCACGGGCACCGCACGCGCCGCGTGAGCGCGGAATGGGGGGAAACCGCCACCCCCTTTGACGGAACGGCGGACCAGCGGGGGTCCCCCCAGCAGAGCTGACTGGGGGTTTGACCCCTGGTCTTTCTGGATCTGGCCGGCCGTAACGGCCGGCCAGCGCACTACACGCGGGACCGGTTGGTAAAAATTTGAGACCACCACTGAACTCGTGAGGGTATGCTTCCATTAAGAGGATACTAACTTTGGTCGGCGCAAGCCACCTGAGAAAGTTAGTTTTTGGCAGTAAATAAAATAATTAAGTGACAATTATTTTATGGTAAAATTCATAACTTATAAACTGTAACTCGAATTGAAAATCTGAGAGTAACGTTGAGTTTTTTGGGGAGTTTTTCTCCTAGGCAGAGCATAACCTTGACCGCAGTGGGTTGAGGGTGACTAATAATAATTTTCCAAACTTTGTTTCGGGTATGTTTGTTGGGAAAAAATCCCTCAAGGTAACATTGCAGCATTTTGGGTTGATTGTGTTTGTTGACAAAGCAGGTTTCCATGGAGAATTGTCGAGTTCCCGAAAAGTTGTTGACATTCCATGTTGACAAAGAACTTTGACAAAGGAAAGGACGATCTGGAGGCGGTACAAAAGAGCAGTACAAGGTGGCGCCGTTTTCCAGTGTTTGCCAAATTTTTGGGCCTGAAAATCGCCAATGGAAAATGGAGTGATATGTTGTTGGCGAAGGTTGAGGAGAGAGAAATGAAGGAGGTGTGTGGAAAAATCAAGCGTGGCGCGCAAAACTAGAGGGTTGCGCGAAATCTTGAAGTGTGGCGCGCAAAACAGCGGGTTGCGCGAAATTGTATTTTGCGCAAAAGATGTTTCAAGGCCGAAAGCTTGAAAATCGGTAAAGGCATGAGGCGCGCGAAATTTTGGAGGCGTGCGCGGAAAATTGAAGTGGCGCGCGAAATAGCGGATAAAGTATTTCGCGCAAGAGGTGTTACGAGGTCCGAAGCTCGTAAAATGGCAAAGGCATGAGGTGCGCGAAATTATGGAGCAGTGCGCGGAAAATGTTTGTGCGCGGAAGATCAAAGCGGATTACGCGCTCAAGGTGGGTTTTTCGCGCGGGGTCGATTTTGCCTATAAATATGAAGTGACCCTCCTCCATTCAGTAGAGTTCAAGACATAGAAAATACCCGAGCTCTGGTTCGCGAAATTGAAGTTAGAAAGTGTGTTGCGCGTAAACTTAAAGTTTGCGCGTAAAGTCAGATTGCGCGAAAAGCAAAGGCTGCGCAGAAAGTTGGTGTTGGCGCGTAAAAGGAAGATTGCGCGAAAAGTGAATTTCGCGCAAAAGCAGTGAATTGCGCGCAAGGCAGTTTCGAGGCTGCGCGTAATATTTTGAGGTTGCGCGAAAAAGGAATTTCGCGCAAATCATAGAAATTGCGCGCAAGGCACCGTAAGGGTTGCGCGTAAAAATTGAGGTTGCCCGGTACATCCGGTGCAAAGTGAGATTCATCTGCGGGTGAAAGTTGGACTTCAACAGAGCATCTACATACAGAGGAAGATGCATTCCTTCATGAAAATGAAGAGACCTACAGGTCTATAAACTGTGAGTGAATACCTTCCAAGAGCAGTGAGCTTAGGAAGAGGAAGAAGGTGATCCTCTCCACCGGCAGTGAGCCAGATAGAGAGAAACAGGGAGTGACCCTTGGGAAAGCAGTGAGCTGACCCTAAACATTGTATAGGAAGTGAGCCTGGGCATAGAAGTGATCTAGCCCGAACATTGTAATCCGCAGCTAGTGAAGTTTAGTGGACTTGGTACGACCGGAAACCTGTCGGTGTATGCTCTTTGGACGTAGCCCTTAGCGGTGAACCAAGTAAAATTGTTGTGTCCTGTGCTTGCTTTACTTTCTGTTTATATTGTGCAGCAGGAAAGAGAGAGAAGAGTGTTTTGCTTAACAGCGAAACAAGATCAGAAAGGGCTTTAATTTTTAATTAGTCATACCCTGATTCACCCCCCCTCTCAGGGTATTCAGCCTAGTGGACCTAACAAGTGGTATCAGAGGGAAGGTTAACAGTTGGTCTTCTCTCAATGGAGGTCACTAATCATAGAGGGATTCCGATCTTCGACGGATGTAATTTTCAGATATGGAAGAATCGAATGAAACACTATTTCCGATCTCTGGGAATGGATGTGTTTTCAGCAGCTATGCATGGTATCACAGCTGATATTACTAGTGGTGCATTATCAGAAGCTGAGCACAAAGAGTTGGATGCTGATTCCAAAGCAATAAATGCCTTAGGTGGAGCCCTCTCTAATCCCATTTATACAAAGGTGATGTCATTCAAAACGTCACATGCCATGTGGGAAAAACTTTTGAATATTTATGAAGGGGATACCAAAGTCAGAGAGGCAAAGCTGCAAGTGTTGTGGAACAAGTATGAAGATCTCAAAATGAACCCGAATGAGTCCGTTGATGCATTCTTTGACAGGGTAAATGCTGTGGTAGAAGACATGCGGGGTCTTGGAGAAATTATCGAAGACATTAAAATCGTAAAGCGCATCTTGAGAAAGCTTCCACCTCGGTTCAATCCGAATGTTTCTGTGTTGGAAGATAAAGATCCGAAAGAGCTAACATTGGATAACCTACACAGCACTCTTGTTGCATATGAAATGAGAAATGATGACAACGATGCTGTGGAAAAGGGGAAATCCAAAGAGGTGGCATTTAAGGCCATGAAGAGGCTCACTATTGAAGATTCTCAGGAGGAAGAAGAGTCATATGAGGTGATGTCATTCCTTTCTTCAAATCTGCAAAGAGGAAAAGGAAAGTTTAAAGGGAAACTTCCACTAGCATGCTTCCGATGCGGAAAGGTTGGTCATCTTGCTGCAAGATGCCCCAAAATGTTTCAAGAAGAAAGCGATGAAGATGAAGTTAAGACTCCCATAAAAAAATCTTCAGCCTATGTGAAAGGGAAGAAGTAGTTCAAGAGAAATTTATTTAAGAAGAAGAATATTCTTTCCCAAGAAATTGACAGTTCAGCTGAGTCTGAGGGTGAAGAAGTTGAAGAGATAGAAAACTGTAAAGATCATGGTCAAAATGCGATGGTGGCTGTTTCTAGTAGTGCTCTAGAAAAGAAAGAAACTGAAACTGATGAAGAAGAAGAACAAATTGAAGGGAGAGTTGACATGGAAGCTGAATTAGAAGCAGCTCTTGAAGATATAGATGTTTGGCGAGCAAAAACAAAGAAAGCCAACAAGATAGTACGTGATGCCAAACTCTACATGCAACAACAAGAAGAAGAGAAGTCTGAGCTTGAGAAAGAAATTGAGAATCTTAAGTCTTCCAGGCCAGAGCGCACAGAAAAGGTTGATGAGCATAAGCTCAAGATTGAAGAGCAGAAAAGGGAGATCGATTGCTTGAGTCTAAAAGTGAAGGATCACGTCAAGCGTATTGAAGAGCTTGAAGAGGAAGTTGTCGGTCTGCGAAAAAAAGTTAAAGACCAGGAAAAACCTTTGAATCCCAACACATTCTTGGGAAATCAGGTCGTTACGAAGACGGAAAAGAAGAAAGAAGAGCCTAGTAGTTCAGCAGGAAAGAAGCAGCAATTGAACTCATATGTTAAGGCTGATTCACGGCTTAATCAGAAACAAAAATCTGCGGCAGTTGAAGTTAGACCGCAAGCACCTGTCCCGAGATTGAAAGTGGATTTGAGCACAAAGAAGGATCAAAATACTCAGAGATCCAAAGGGGAAACTCGTAGTGCTGAAGTAACACGAAGGAATGCGCCTTATATCAGGTGTTATTGTTGTGGAAAGATGGGACATTCACAGTATGTGTGTTCCATAGCCAAAAGATATCGAAGGGAACAAGAACAGAGATGGAAGCCAAACAGAGAACGGTTTTCCAGAACATTTTTTGAAGGACACTGTTTTTGGTGCGGAGGATTTGGACACATGGCTAGGTACTGCACTCCGACCATTCAGAAAAATGTGCCAAAGCAGAATCAAAATGTTCGCAAGCAGCAGATCAGTAAACCGACAAATGAGTTAAAAGTTCAGAACAGATTTGCAGTTTTGCAAGATGAAGCTGGTCCATCATACTCTGAGAAAGAACAGAAGCCTCAATCCATGCCGAGTATGAAAGAAAAAGTATGGACTAGGAAGAAGAAAACTGAGAAGGCCGTAGTTGCTGAAATTGCCCATAAAGCATCAGATCGTTCTGGTGTTTGGATCCTTGACAGTGGTTGCACATCCCACATGACGGGTAATAAGGATCTGGTTACAGGCATAAAATATGACAAAGAAGGAGTTGTCAAGTTTGGAAATGATGAAGGCCTGAAGATTGTTGGCTCAGGAAAATCCAAGTTTGGGGGCAAAGAAATGAGACATGCTGATGTCATGGTGGTAGAGGGTCTCAGTCATAATTTGCTTAGCGTCAGTCAACTATGTGACTCTGGGCACTCTATACTTTTTACCAAGAAGATGGGTATTGTTAAAGGAAAAGATGGAATAGTCATTCTTCAGGGAAAACGAACAAAGGGGAATCTTTACCTGGTAGGTGGGGAAGAAGATTCATGCCTTTTATCCAGAGAAGAAGAAAATCAGCTGTGGCATAAGCGACTTGGTCATCTATGTCAACCATCTATGGAAGATCTGGTAAAGTGTGATGCTGCTAGAGACCTTCCCAAACTATCACGTGATCGCACTCATACGTGTGATGCTTGTCAACAAGGAAAGATCATCAGGAAGACATACAGGCCAAAGGAACAAAAAGCAACTCGAGTGCTCGAATTGGTTCATGCTGATGTATGTGGACCTATCTCACCACGAGCTATAGATGGGCAAAGGTACTATGTTCTTTTCATTGATGACTACAGCATAATGGCCTGGGTATTCATCATTACCCATAAGACAGAGGTGTTCAGTTGCATAAAGCAGTACAGGAGGGAATCAGAAAAGATGCTTGGGCAGAAAATTCTGAAGTTTCGTACTGATAACGGTACAGAATTTACAAACAGTCAGGTTGAAAACTATCTCGAGAAACATGGGATAAGGCATCAAGTTTCATCAGTAAGAACTCCCCAACAGAATGGAGTGGTAGAAAGGAGGAATCGGATCATTAAAAACATGGCCAGAACAATGCTTATTGATAAGGACCTACCAGAGAAATTTTGGAAGGAAGCAGTTTTGACATCGGTCTATGTTTCAAACAGGTCCCTGTTATGTCCGAAGCAAGGGAAGACTCCGTATGAACTGTGGTACGGAAAGAAGCCAACGTTGAAATACTTTCGAATCTTTGGAAGTAAGTGTTTCATTCTCAACAAAGAACATCATAGGAAGTTTGAGGCATGAGGAGATGAAGGGATATTCCTTGGCTATTCAGGGAAAAGCAAAGCATATAAATGCTTCAACAAGAGGCTGGGAAAAATTGTTGAGAGTAATGATGTCACTATAGTCGAAAATGAACAGACTGCTCAACGACCCAGTGAACAGTTCCTAGATGAATGTGATGATGAGGTAAGAAACCCAGGGGGAGCAGAAGTGGCAGAAGCTGACTCAGAAGAAGATACTGATGATGAAGAGGAAAGTGTCAAGTCGGTGTCTGCGAGGAAGACAAAGAGTCGAGCTGAGATTGATAGGCAGAATATCATTGGTGATCAAACAGCTCCAGTTCAGACTCGAAGAATGAAATCATCACAGCAAGCATCGTTTTTGTCTCAAGTGGAGCCGAAATGTTTTTCTGATGCAGCTGAAGATGAAAACTGGGTTCAGGCCATGAACGAAGAGCTTGATCAGATTGAGAAGAACCAGACATGGGAGATTGTTTCGAGACCAGCGGACAAGAATGTCATTGGGACCAAATGGGTCTATCGCAACAAGATGAATGAAGATGGCACAGTGATTCGGAACAAAGCACGACTAGTGTGCAAGGGGTACTCCCAAATCGAGGGAATTGATGTTGATGAGACATTTGCACCGGTTGCAAGGCTGGAGACAATAAGATTATTCCTAGCCATCGCAGTGCAAAGGAAGTTCAAAGTGTTCCAGATGGATGTCAAATCTGCATTCTTGAATGGGGTTCTGGAAGAGGAGGTGTATATTGAGCAGCCAGATGGTTTTCTCATTCATGAGGATGAGAAAAAAGTTTGCAGGCTGAAGAAGGCATTGTATGGGCTGAAACAAGCACCAAGGGCATGGTACTCAAGGCTTGATCAGTACTTGAAGAAGCTTGGTTTTCAGCATGGAGGAGTTGATTACAATCTCTATTTCAGTAATGACAATAATCAAAGGATGATGGTGTTGGTTTATGTCGATGACATAATATTTGGTGGATCAGATGAAGCTCAGTGCAGACAGTTTTCCGAATTCATGAAAAATGAGTTTGAAATGTCAATGATTGGAGAGCTAACGTTTTTCCTTGGTCTACAGGTAACACAAGGAAGGAATGGAACATTCATTTCTCAATCTAAATATGCCAAGGAGGTCCTGAGAAGGTTTGGAATGGAAAATTCCAAGGAGATGAAGACTCCAGTGGCTACCCGGATGAAATTATCAAAAGATGAGGATGGCAAGGCAGTTAATATCACAGAATACAGGCAAATCATTGGAAGTCTGTTGTACTTAACCGCAACAAGGCCTGATATTGTTTTCGCCACATGCCAAGCAGCGAGATATCAGAGTAATCCCAAGGAAAGTCACATGCTTGCAGTGAAAAGAATACTTCGGTATATTAAGGGCACGGTGGACTTCGGCTTGACATACAATGACAAATCTCAGACAGAGTTATTGGGGTACACTGATGCAGACTGGGCCGGTTCAACGGATGATAGAAAATCAACGTCAGGTGGTGCATTCTATCTTGGTGGGTTGTGTATTTCTTGGCTAAGTAAGAAGCAAGATTGCATTTCATTGAGCACCGCAGAAGCTGAGTATATTGCGGCCACTCAAGCATGCACAAAGTTATTGTGGATGAAACAGCAGCTTGAAGATATGGGAGTTGAAGTGAAGTCTCCGATCGGAATCCAGTGTGATAACTCAAGTGCTATAAATCTTAGCAAAAATCCCGTCCATCATTCAAGGACAAAGCACATTGAGATCAAGTATCATTTCATCAAGGAGAAGGTTGACCAGGGAATCGTGAAGTTGGAGTACGTGCCTACAGAGCTACAGGTTACAGACATTCTGACAAAGGCCTTACCCAAGGAAGCTTTTGAGAGGCATCGACTGGCTCTGGGAGTTCAGTCGATTCCCAGCACTTGAAATAGTGTGGATGTAGGACCCCCCCCTCTCCCCGAGGTATGGTGTGTTTTTTCCTAATGTGCTGATATGTGTTCTCTACTATGTTACAGACTACAAAGGCGTGACCTTTGGGTTCGTTGACAAAGGGGGAGAAAAGTGCTTCAAAAGTGCTTGACAAAGGGGGAGAAAAGTATTAGTTCAAGAGAGAAAATAGTGCGGAGATTTGATAAATCATAATTGATACGGGGAGAAGCTGACAGGTGGAGCAGCCAGAAAGGGGGAGCAATGAGAAAGGGGGAGAGATTTTGAAATCTGACGATGCTAGACGTGATCGATCAAATCATAGAAATCACGACAGCTAATGATCGTGATAAAAGCAGAACAGTGGTGTTGGAATGGTGTGAGACGGTGTCCAGCTATCAACAATTGGTATCAACTTAAGAATTCACCAATTGGTATCAGTGTGGTTCAACAACTGGTTTTATTTTAAGAATTGGTATCAGGGTGGAATCGACAATTGGGGTCTGACATGAAGTGATTCATTGATGAACTTTTCATACTACTCTTGTTTCTCACACCGAGCATTGCTCATGTGGGCTTAGAGTACATGTTAAGTGAATCCTTGAACGCTATCATAATCGCAAGAGGCAAATGGTGGTAGCAGCTGGAAGAAGACTCAGTGAGGTATCAAAGTGCAGAAAATATTTCTGAGCAGAGTTGTGAAGAGTTGTCAACAAACCCAAAGGGGGAGATTGTTGGGAAAAAATCCCTCAAGGTAACATTGCATCATTTTGGGTTGATTGTGTTTGTTGACAAAGCAGGTTTCCATGGAGAATTGTCGAGTTCCCGAGAAGTTGTTGACATTCCATGTTGACAAAGAACTTTGACAAAGGAAAGGACGATCTGGAGGCGGTACAAAAGAGCAGTACAAGGTGGCGCCGTTTTCCAGTGTTTGCCAAATTTTTGGGCCTGAAAATCGCCAATGGAAAATGGAGTGATATGTTGTTGGCGAAGGTTGAGGAGAGAGAAATGAAGGAGGTGTGTGGAAAAATCAAGCGTGGAGCGCAAAACTAGAGGGTTGCGCGAAATCTTGAAGTGTGGCGCGCAAAACAGCGGGTTGCGCGAAATTGTATTTCGCGCAAAAGATGTTTCAAGGCCGAAAGCTTGAAAATCGGTAAAGGCATGAGGCGCGTGAAATTTTGGAGGCGTGCGCGGAAAATTGAAGTGGCGCGCGAAATATCGGATGAAGTATTTCGCGCAAGAGGTGTTACGAGGTCCGAAGCTCGTAAAATGGCAAAGGCATGAGGTGCGCGAAATTATGGAGCAGTGCGCGGAAAATGTTTGTGCGTGGAAGATCAAAGCGGATTACGCGCTCAAGGTGGGTTTTTCGCGCGGGGTCGATTTTGCCTATAAATATGAAGTGACCCTCCTCCATTCAGTAGAGTTCAAGACATAGAAAATACCCGAGCTCTGGTTCGCGAAATTGAAGTTAGAAAGTGTGTTGCGCGTAAACTTAAAGTTTGCGCGTAAAGTCAGATTGCGCGAAAAGCAAAGGCTGCGCAGAAAGTTGGTGTTGGCACGTAAAAGGAAGATTGCGCGAAAAGTGAATTTCGCGCAAAAGCAGTGAATTGCGCGCAAGGCAGTTTCGAGGCTGCGCGTAATATTTGGAGGTTGCGCGAAAAAGGAATTTCGCGCAAATCATAGAAATTGCGCGCAAGGCACCGTAAGGGTTGCACGTAAAAATTGAGGTTGCCTGGTACATCCGGTGCAAAGTGAGATTCATCTGCGGGTGAAAGTTGGACTTCAACAGAGCATCTACATACAGAGGAAGATGCATTCCTTCATGAAAATGAAGAGACCTACAGGTCTATAAACTGTGAGTGAATACCTTCCAAGAGCCGTGAGCTTAGGAAGAGGAAGAAGGTGATCCTCTCCACCGGCAGTGAGCCAGAGAGAGAGAAACAGGGAGTGACCCTTGGGAAAGCAGTGAGCTGACCCTAAACATTGTATAGGCAGTGAGCCTGGGCATAGAAGTGATCTAGCCCGAACATTGTAATCCGCAGCTAGTGAAGTTTAGTGGACTTGGTACGACCGGCAACCTGTCGGCGTATACTCCTTGGACGTAGCCCTTAGCGGTGAACCAAGTAAAATTGTTGTGTCCTGTGCTTTCTTTACTTTCTGTTTATATTGTGCAGCAGGAAAGAGAGAGAAGAGTTTTTTGCTTAACAGCGAAACAAGATCAGAAAGGGCTTTAATTTTTAATTAGTCATACCCTGATTCACCCCCCCTCTCAGGGTATTCAGCCTAGTGGACCTAACAATGTTCATTAAACGTACGAGCGGCATTTTATAACTTTGGAACTGGTGCTCGGAATCGAATTCTGAGGGCACAGTTGAACTCGCAGTGCCGATTTTTTCTTAATAAGACACTTTCAGGAGTTGTGTTTCCTCGGGCGGAGTTGTTAAAAATGTGAAGAATAAAAAAAATTGTTCTACAAATTTATTTTTATTTTTTTACTGTTGGGTTAAGTGTATGGGGAAGGGAGATGTGAGGAAGTTGGGGTGGGGCCCCCATGAGACCGCACCTCCTTAAAACTCCCAACACCCCATTAAACACCCCCTCTAGCCTTAATGTGTAACTCATCCTCTCTCCCTCTTTAATTGCAAGTCAACTCTCTCATTAAATTATTTGATTAAGTTATTCAATGAATTTAATTAATAGTTGAATTTTGAATTCTTTGGAATTCATGGAATAATAAAATAAGGATGAATCTTATTTTATTTTGGGTGGGTTGTGGTGTGAGGACCTTCCCTCCCTCTCCTTAATTTAAATGCCAATGTGTTTAATTAATGAGGATCCTTCCTCCCTTTTTAATGATCCACCTCAGCAGATTAATTGACTGGGGCCCTATGTTATAAATCCCCCAATTATGACTTGCATGCCAATGAAGAACCCACCACTCCTATTTAAAGGAGGCCAGGGAGAGGAGTTCTGGATGGCTTCTTCAAGCGGCGGAACACTAGCAGCGAAGCACGGTGCCTAGCACTTGGATATTTTTTCACTTCCTCCAACGAAGAACGGAGAACGTTGACGCCACCCTCTGCTTCATCCTTCCCGATGTTGAAGGAATGACACTCGTCTGCCGCGATGCCATCTACTGTGACACCGACGAACGCCTCCTTCGAGGTAGGGGTTTTGTATTTACATTTGGGTTTTTATTTGGATGTTCTTCGATAATATCGGCCACCTGTTATCAAAATAATGGAGGGGGTCAGACCGCACAAAAATGGCTGAACCTTCTCCCCTATTTTATTTTGATGGTTATCTTCGTGGATTGAAATGGAAGCGATGCGGTGTCGTCTCACCGTGTGGAAACAAGGAGAAATGCGATGAAGAAGTGTCACACCGTCGCGCCATGCCGTTGAGGCCGAACAAAGTCGTGGCCGAACTCGGGACGTGGCGCTATCGGGCCGCGCCGAAGAACTAGGAGGAGGCCGCGGCCTGAGCGGGGCCACAATGGAGGGGCGCGTAGCCGTTGCGCTGCACCGGACGAACCATGTTTTCTGCCTCGAGCCGCAGCGGAGCTAGGAAGGGCAGCTGGAGCCGCTGACCACCGGTTCTGGAGGGCGTGACAAACCGGCCCCGCGTGGAGTGTGCTGGGTGTTTGTTACGGCCGGCCAGATCTGGAATGACCAGGGGTCAAACCTCCAATCATCGCTCCTGGGCAGACCCCCCGCGGGTCTGCCGTTCTGTCGAAGGGAGTGGCAGTTTCCCCCACTTCTGAGCTCACGCGACGCGCGCGGCGCGAGCGGCGCCCGTGCCGGCCCGGACCGGCCGCGCCAGCCGGACCGGCCGCACTGGGCCGGGCTGTGCAGGCTGAGCCAGGCCGCGCTGGCTGGGTCAGGTCATGCCCTAGTGGGCTGGACCCGGACTTGGTTCGGGCTGACCCAAGGGGTCTCGGGCCGGGTCGGTACGGGCCCGAAAACCCCCAAAACTGGACAGGTTCTCTTAAAAGCCCATAACGTGGACTACGGACCTCCAATCGATGCACCATCAGTTGCGAGGTAATCCTTGTATCGAGACGGTTATTTTGGTATATTACACTCAAGGTTTCGGAGAACTTTTGGTATGGACAGGTTGGTTCGAACCCGAAACCAACTGGGCCCTCTGAGCGGAAATGCTTATAACATGAGCTTCGGACGTCCGATTGACGTGTTGTCGATCTTTTTGGATTCCTCTTTATGAGGGAGAACTTTTGGAATACTTCACTTGTGGTTTGGCCGTAGTTGGATAGTGTTCTGGTTGGGTTGAACCCAAAAATCTAACTGGGCCCCTGGAACGGAAAAGCTGATAACTTTCGGAACGGACGTCCGTTTTACGAACCGTCAGCGGCGTTGGTGATCACATTGAGAAACGGTCCCTATGAGTATACCCTATGAGAGTTCGGGGTACATTTTAGATTCAGCCGGGTTGGTTCGCACACGAAGCCAACCGGGCCCCTAGGACGAAAAGGCTAATAACTCACAGACCAGGCGTCTGATTGACGGGCTATCTGTTGCGATGAGACCCCTATGACGAGGCGGTCCATTGAGATACTTCTTCGTGGAACTTTGAGATACTTGGAGTATCTACCTGTAGCTTGTGGATCGGACCCTCCCAGAGATGAGTGTACGGAGTATAGAGACCGTGTAACCGGCTGAGACCTGACGACTGCTTGGCCGACTCGACTTGGAGTCAGTCGACTAGACCTGTGGACGGAGTGCCCGGTATTTGGCGACAGACCCACGGCAGATGGAGCGCCCAGTAGTTGGCCGCTGACCCAAAATACTTGATAGGAGGAGTACCTATGTAGGCTATTAGGGTGAGCACCCGGTATTTTTCGGCATACCCTCAGTGGACGGAGCGCCTGGTAGTTGGCAGCAGACCTGTGGTACTCGACAGGAGGAGTACCTCAACAGTCTATGGTTAGTGAGCAGTACCTCGGAGTCGTGACAGCATCACTGTACTCGACAGAGATGGAGCTCTTTAGCAGTTATGGTTTCGATAATGAAAATCCTAGTTTGAGCTGATTCTGTGATCTTTGTGATTTCCTAATGATTGAGATGGGTCACTTAATATCTTAGGTATATGTATGGGCATATATCTAAGTAGTGGTTATCTGTTGATTCCATAACCTCTATGTTTCCTCATGATTGAGATTGGTTACTTGCTAACTTAGGTATAAGTATGGGCTTATACCTAAGTAAGGGTTATCTATTGAGATTCTTATTTGTGGTTATCCTTGTTGGATTTAGAGAGACCTTGATGGTCTTGGGGTCCCTAATGAGTATCATAATACTCACCCCTGCACGGGCTATGCCCGCACCTCGTTGTGTTGGATGCAGATGACAGACATCTGACGGAGGCCGATCGTTCGAGGACTGGACGGTACCCGGAGGACGATCTCACGACAAGTCAGTACCCGGAGGAGACAGACAGACGGACGATCGGAGATGGAGTGCTGAGGAGGACATCTATACCTACCCTTCAGGTAGGATCCGTGGTGGACGATCCATGAGCTACGTGTCATCTTCCAGCTGCTTGTCTTTTCTATTATACATTACTTTCAGTTGTAGTTGTACCTATCTATTGGGATTGTATTTCTAACCCATTTGTACTTTCATCACTTTTGTTACTATTGTACTTAGTTATTTCTTCTGCTTGTACTCGGGTTGTGTTTTTTTTTACGTTTAAAAAGGCAACGCCTTTCCAGTTATAGGGATTTACGCCTTTGGTGCTAGTCGCTAGCCTCTGGCCTATGGAAGGAGGTCTTGGGGTAGTTATGACATGGGTCCCGGGGGACGGGTCGTGACAATATGTATATCTACAACTTTCATAATGTCAAATACATAATATTATCAAAAACCTAATTTTATCATTTGGTTTTATTTATCTTCAAATTATTATTATAGAATATTGTTATGTTTCTTGTTTTGTGCCAAATTTTCATTAATTATTAGTTTATTTTGGGAGATCTAGTTTTTTATATAAAATGATTTATTTCATGATATTTTATTATACCATTTGTATGATTTATGAAACTCATTTTATTTCAAAGGGTTATTTTGGAAAAGTAAATTATTTACATATAGATGTTTAAGAAACCAATTTTTTTTTAATAAATTATTCTATATATTTGAATGATTTGTTTTTCGTGCACACATATATATGTATTAGGATATTTGGGGTCCTATATTTCTCCCCAATGTATTGGTTTTGGCTTATATCTCACAAGACAATCATTTGTGATCAGAATCAGTTTTTTAGCATAAGCATCGACAATATGGGTTTTCTCACATTTTTATGAATTGAAATAATGATTTTTTCACATTGGCATGGGAATAAAGGTTATGATCACATAGGGTTTCTTATGTGTAAGGTTTTTACACATTTCCAATTTGTTTATCATGTTATGCCAAAATTTCAAAATGAATTTCATTTCCATGAAATTTATTGATTTCTTGATTATGCCTAATCTTTTCAAAGTATTTTTTAATTTTATAGTAGGCTTACATGTTATATTAATATTGAGATTTGTTTTGAGATGGTTCATATCTTTAATATTCTATAATAATACTTTTTAAGTATTATGTTTATATAACAAGTTTTAGAGTCATCTTTTATGGTATTTTAATCTTTTATTTTGATATTTTTGACTTCCTCATGTTTTCATTCTTGTTATGATATGATATGAAATTATTGAGACTCTAACATCACCCCTGTCTTGTGTATATATTCCACATGTTATTAATAAAGTAATTTCATTTGATATTTCGTTAAAATGGTGTATAGGTGTATCATTATAAATAGAATTTTTCAAGTGTTGTAAAATAAGTTGTTTATGTTGTTAATCTCCAAGACACTAAAGATTTATTTCCTTGGGTTATGTAACTACTTACGAGATCCATTATTTAAATAAATAGATTAATGTACTAATTATGTTATGTTTATCTTGGGTCGCGTTAGTTGGTATCAGAGTATGTTTTCTTTATCTTTATATAGAAGTTTAGAGAAATTTAGTGAGACCCCTAGGGAAAAGTACAATGGTTGATTATAAGTATAGGATAATATACCAATCTTTTGGTAAAGTATATATTTTGTGGATTAGCTATAATGTATATCCATGTCTTGATACTACAAAGTGATGTTAGGATCTAGAAGAGTTGTAAAAATGGGTAACATCCATAAAGAGGTCTTGTAGGGTATTAACTAAACTATGAAATGGTTCAAAAAAAATATTCCTAACTACACATCTTGTTTGCCACTCGCACAAGATATTATTTTTTTAATCACACTATCTTTTAAAACCATAATATATAATTTCATTATTATTTCATCCAATTATGATAGAGAGCATAAAATTAAAATAACCAATAATAACCTAGATTGAAACATAGAGATTCATAGGATAACATATGAAAGTAATGTTTGAAATACTCCTATCATTTTTTTAGTTTCATTTTATACACATTCATTCATATATGTTTACTCATTCTCAATTTTCCTTCAACTGAGGTAATGGTGAGAACATGAAAGAACCGATATAACAATTTCTGAAATGAATAATGCAGATTTTTTCCAAGTGGGAAACCTATTGCGATTTTTTGTGGAATTTAAAAAATCATCATAATACTCATATAACAATATTATGTTTTAAGAAATAACCCAAATTATTTTGAGCTTCCAAATTCAAAAAGGATGGAGAAACTCACTATTGATTCGTTTTTTAGGAAATTTACTCCCCCCTTTAGATGTTCTTATATTCTGATGGTTACTAAGTAATAGTTCAATGCAATGGATTGTTATTTTTTGTTCTCCATTGCTTGAACCATGAGAAGGTTGTTTTGACAGTATATCATTTAGAAGGTGATATTGATGAGTGGTGGAGTCTCATTAGGAATACCATATAAATGGAGGATGTATGCTCTATAGAATGGGAAGATTCTAAGCTGATATTTTAAACTATATATTTTCCATGTAATCATAAAACAAAAGTTGGGTGGTAATTATTATAATTAATTATAAAAAGAGGATGAATCTATTGGATAATATAAAGTAAATTTCACAATACTCGTATGGTACTTCTCCCAGTTCATAACTAACAATAGTAGAAAAACTGATTATATATCTACTAGATTAATGATTAGTATTCTAAGGGAATTATCCATAAAATACATTATCTTTTATAATGATATTTTTAATGGTGTCTTAATGTAGATATGGATTCAATATCCCCTCAAAATTCTGGGGAAATGAAAATTGAAATTTAGTACCCCGGAAACACCAATGAAAAGGTAGAATGTGAAAAGAAATCCTAATTTATTACATTTAATAAATGTGGGGGGAAACCCATGACTAATTTAATTAAGGGATAAGGGTAGTATTTTAAAAGTGGTAAAGTTGGACAACAAGCCAAAAACTATTATACTAATGCTAAATGGTCTAATAACAAAACTGATGAAAATAAAGTCCCTTCTAATTTTTTCCCTTCATTACATTTCTTCAAGTCCTTGGAGTCAAAAAATTATGAAAATAAATTCCACAAATCATGGGATAATTATAAAAATAAGCCCCATTAACCTCCCAAATCAATGGAATATGTAAAATAATTTGGGGTTATTTATTCTAAGGTATATCATGAAAAAATGTAATGTGAGGTACACTTGTTCTCTTTACAATATCTATTAACTCCTTATTTTATTCAACTAAAATGATTTATATTATATCACAGAATTATTATAATTATATTAAATAAACAACCTAATTAACGAAATATGCTGATGACATTATCCTGTTTTTAAAAGAGGATCAATAGAATATTCATATTATTAAGAAATCCATTTCCCATTATGAGGAGGCCTCTGGTCAAGTAATCTCTTGGAATAAATCATTAATTTTCTTTGGTAAGAATTTTCCTGTCGGTAGGAAAAATATTATTACCACTTATTTGGGTATTGAAGAGGGTCTAATTCCTTTCACTTATTTAGGAGTTCCTATTTTCTGGGGGAGACCCAAGGCCAGTTATTTCTCTAATGTCATCGATCAGATTATAAAACAACTTTCCAATTGGAAAGGGAAATATCTCTCCATGGCTGGGAGAATTTGCTTGGTCAAGTCAACCATTGTATCTAAAATGGTCTACTCCCTCATGGTTTATAAATGGGCCGCTGGCATTTTTTAGAAAATTAATACTTATATTAAAATTTTCATCTGGACTGGAAGTATTCTTGAAAGGAGGCTTGTCACTATTCCTTGGAATTCTTGTTGTATACCTATTGACAAAGGTGGGATTGGCATAAAAAATTTAAAGCTTTTCAATGATGCTCTCCAGGCTCATCTCACTTGGCATATTATTAATCCCTATTCTAAAGTATCTAATTTTTTGTATCACGGATTTCTTTCTAAGCTCTTAAATGGGAATCTCAATTTCATTAACTCTTCAATCTGGCCATCTTTCAGGGACTCTTATCATAAGATCATGGAGAAATATAGATAGATGGTTAGTGTTAATTCTTCTATTAACTTTTGGTGTGGTAAATGGTATGATAACACCTTGATAACATTGTTACCTTCTAGTCACATTATTAGGGACGCTAATCAATCTATAAAATATGTTCTTCAATTTCATCGTCATGATCTCCCTGATAATATTATGCAGATAATTTATAATCCTTCATTTTCCATTAATGGTGACTTCCTAGTTTGGTAACCTTCCCCTAATGGTATTCTAGACTCCAAAAACTTTTATAAGAATAATTTTTCTCACATTGAATCAAATTATATATGGGTGAGACAGTTTAATAAACCTTGGATTAAACCCTCCAGGCTCACTCTCATTTGGCGTATTTCCCATAATAGATTGCCTAATGATACTATTCTCCGAAATTTTGGTATCCAACTTTGTTCTAAATGTCGCATATGTAACCAACACAGGGAGGATGCGGATCATATTTTCCTATCTTGTGTGACTGCCTCTGCATTAGGGAATTTTGTTTTTGATCTATTCAATTACATATGTTCTTTTACTAATTCTATATCTGTGTTTCATAAAAACTGCACTAGATCTAAACTTTCTTTGCAGATCAACAACATCTGGCTGGCGGCAGTGGCAGTGCTCATTCACGAGATCTGGTACGTTAGAAATGACCTTATTCATAATAATCATTCTTTCAATCTTAATTCAAGAAAATCTCGGATCCTTGTTGTGATCTAGGAAGCTGCATTTATTCAGAAAGATTGCTATAACAACTCAGTTGGGGACTATGAGATCCTTCGTCGTCTTCGAGTTCCTGGCAATTATCCAAAACCAAAACGCAACTTCTAGGTTTTCTAGCAGGCGCCAATGCCAGGATGGATCAAAGTTAATGTTGATGGTACTTCCAAAGGAAATCCAGGTCCTTCTAGTTGCGGTTCTATTTTCATAGATTCTGCTGGTCAGTGTCAGGGCTGTTTCTCCATTGGATGTGGACACTCGTCATCGCTGGAGGCGGAACTTTTGGGTGTCATCCATGCTGTTGATTTAGATCTTCAAAGAGGTTGGAGGAAGGTATGGATTGAGAGTGATTCATCCACCATCATTCATGCCATCTGGAATGGCAGCATTCATCTAGACTGGAAGTATACTTCTCGTTGGATGAACTGCCTTAACTCGCTCCATGGGATTGATTTCAGCGCCACCCATACCTACCGTGAAGCGAACTCCATCGTTGATGCTCTTGCCAACAAAGGAGTTCACCAGTGCATGACTTGGATGGACTCCCTGCCTGCTAATTTATTTGAGATTTTTGACAGAGAGTGTAAAAAAATACCCTCTTTAAGACTCTTGTAACTTTCTTGTTTTTTTAATAGTAATTTTTGCTTTGGTCTTTGACCAAAGCATTTCCTTTAAAAAAACCTAATTAACGGATATTTTTCTGTCATTAAAATCCCTAGTGGACTAATGATTGATTATATGATTTATAATCCTAATCCGGTTGAGATGTGTGAGATAATAATTCTTGGAAATCTAATTATTCTAACTTTGGTTGAATTGGACATAACATTGGGTATATATTATTATTCCCCTATATAAATCATATATCAACTCTTATGATAAGGAAGTCTTATTTAATATCCCAAATCATCTTATTATCATGTATAAATGCATGGTATATTATGAACTCCCTATGGAAGATAATTATATTATATGGGTTATGATATCCAATACCATGGTCATTATGGCTCAAATGATTACAGATTAAGTCAATATTGACAATTTATTATTTAATGGGAATATATGGATTTTTTTCTAGATGAAGTTCTTAGTATTCCACTAAATAATGAGGATGAGTTTTCAATCGAATTCAGACCTAGATTGATTGATATCTCATGGTGTCCATATGTAATGGATCACATTAAATTAGAGGAGTTAAAGAAGCAACTTCATTACAATTTTTAATAGGGTTTTATATGACATAGTGCTTTACTATGAAGTGCACCAACCCTATTATTGAGAAGAAGGATGTATCAATGAATCCTTGTATTTATTTTAATGATCTTATTAATATCATGATCAATAACATGTTCCATATAACATGTATTAATTCTATATTTTATTAACTCAGAGGAGCATGTTACTTATCAATGTTTGAAATTTGCACTCGATATCTTCAATTAAGGGTAAAAATGGAGGATATTCCAACGACAACATTCCAAAGAAGCAATGGACACTATGAGTTCATGGTGATACTATTAATACATACCAATAACATAAATATTTACATGGATCATATGAATAAAATATTTTGAGACTACCATGATCAAATTTTGGATGTATTTGGAAAAGATAATCTTCTATATTCAAAGAGAATGGGAGATCATGAATAATGTTTCTGGATGGTACTAATGACCATAATAATGGAGAAGTCATATTCCAAATTTAGAATATTTGATTTATAGCTAAAAAGGATTCATTATTTGTTCATGTATTCATAATAGATGGCATATTATTATATCCATCAAACATAGATGTTATGATGAAATGGCTTAGACCAACCACTATAATCAATATTTTTTGTTTTCACAGGTTAGTAAGAAATTATCAATGCTTTGATAGAGATTTATCATACGTATCAAACGCATTAACCATTTTAACATGTATGTTGATAAAGTTACTAAGAAAAAAGAAATGTTCAAAAGGATTCGAGGAATTAAAGAAAAGGTTGTTCATATATCATTTACCTAAATTATCTTGTAGTAGTGGAGGATATTTAATATATATTTATTCTTATAAAAATGGTTAAGTATATATAATCATGTTTAATTATAAGGTAATTACCCTAGACTCTGGATAGATAAATACTCATGATAAAAATTATTCAACAAATAATTTAATGTGGGAACCCAAGATTTTTCATTAAATATTTTGGCATCATTATATCTATTGATAAAATTGTAATATTTAATTTAATCACATGATCTTAAAATATATATTCACACTAAACAATTTATTATACACCAAAAGATATAGTTGTAATTTATAAAAGATTATTATATCTCAATACCTACAACCAACATATGGAAAATAATGTTTCTAATGCTCTAGGAAAGAATAACCATGCTACTATATCCATGATGAGGATTGAGAAAGAACAAATACTCATAAATTTGTAAGGGATAAGTCACTAAGGCATAATGGGCATAGATAGATCATGTTATCGCCAAATTACATCTTAATCATGCATTTATGTAAAGATAATTGATGATTATAAAGATGATGTTAACCTATATAAAAAGGCAGTGAATATTATGGAGTCAAACATTGATAAGGATGGAGTTACAGGGTTTCGAACTTGAATATGTGTCTCATAGAATCCAACCCCAAAGAGGGAAAATTCCAACTATGATCATAGATTATCCTTATGTATTTTTATAAGAAGCATGAAGATATAAGGGGATATAATGAAAAAAATCTATTGGGATAATATGATTAGGGAAATCAAAGAATACATATGTTGATTCTTGGTATTCCCAAATATTAATTCTGAACAAAAAATATAATTATATGATGACAAAATTACCAATAATAGTATGGAAATGTGAAAAAAATCAATATGAACATCATTACAAGACTTCCTAAAACCTCTATTGGCAATAATGTAGATTTTTTAATAAATATATTTAAAAATTTAGATTATTTTATTTCTATGAGAGAATATTTATGCTTGAAAAACTCAATATGATATACCTAAGGGAAGTGGTGAGGATTCATGGAGTACCACAATCTATTGTATCTGATCAGGATCTAATGTTTACCACTTGGTTTTAGAGAAGTATTCAGAAAATTGAAATTATATAGATTTCATATTTACCAATTCTTATCATCCTCATAAATATGTTCATTTTGAAAGGAAAATTCATAGACAATATAATATGTTGATATCTTTTTAGATGGATTTCCAATGATGACTGGTTCAAAACCTACCCTGGGAAAATTTATCATTTGATAATAAATTCTATTATAGTATTCATATGTGGACATATGGGGCTTTGTATAAGATGATATAAAGGACTTCATAATATTGGGATGATGTTGGAGAGAGGAAGATGATAGGTCATAACCATGTCCATGAAATGAGAGATCAATTTAAAACCATTTACCATATTACGAATGTGGCATAATTCATATTGATGAGTTATATAGATGATCATCAATGAGATCTAGGGTTTCATTTTTTTTGACAAGGTTTTCTTTCAAAAATATCCATGGAATTGAATTATTATATGTGTGAAGAAAGGGAATCTAATCCCTAGATACATTGGTTCCTCTAAGATCCTTGATCATGTTATGGTCATAGACTATCACATAGAACTCCCCACACACTGTTATCAAATACATTATGCGTTCCATGCATCCTGTCTAAAAAAGTAAATATCATACCCTTCACATATGATAATCTCATATGTCTTGTAACAAGAATATTATATCTCATGTTAGGAAAAAGGAGAGGGAATTCCCGATAAAATGGATTAGATGATGATGAAAAAGAATAATCATCTATAAAAAGTTATATATTGAAATAATAATGTTTAGAAGGCTATGTGGGGACCATAGGATGTGATGAGAGAAAAAACCCAACTTTTTTCTTCCATGTAATAAATATTTAAGGAGGAAATTGTTTTTAAGTGGGGTAGAATGTAACAGAATGTGTTTTTCTTCCATAAATAAATAAAATATTTTATGTATTTATCACACAAAACAATAAAATTGGAAAAATATAGAGCATAAAAATGTATCCTTAGAATTGGAAGATGCGAACAATGGTAAAAAAATGATTGATATAAATATATATAGTTGTATATACAAAATACTGTATAATATAAATATCTAGTCTATTAGTGAAACTAAGAAACTAAATAATTATATTTTCTAAAATTTATTTCCGTTAAATAATAACATATTATTATATGAAAAAATATTAACACTATTTTAATTAATAATGTATAGGAAACTCGAAAAATAAAAAATAATATACCAAAATCAATTTTTTAATAAGAAGACATCCTATCTATATTTTATGTTATGAAATGAAATTAAAATTAAAAAATTTATGAAATGAATTTAAAAAAATTAGCACCATTTTTCGATTGATCATGGCCTTAATATCTTATGATTAATTCTTTATATTTTTTAGACAAGATTTACTTATGGGTGAATAGTAAAAACTGTCATTTTTTAGGATAACATGACATTATGACATTTTTATTTTATAAGAATGAATTGGAAATTTATAAAACCATATTATAAGAAGAAATGTGTATTATATGCATTAATTTATAATTCAAATAAAATTCATAAACTCGTATTTGGAATTTCAAATTTTAAGTAATATTTTTTCAAAAATAAATTATACATTGTATATTTAGTATTTAAAAATAAAATTGTATCACTTTGAGAAATTAAATAAAAAATAGATTTATAATTGGTAAAATTTATTTAAAAATTGTATAATAAGTACTGTTTTAATTTTTTGAAAAAAAAATAAGTTACCTTGGTAAAACTTATTTACCGTGGGGAAAACTAATATGGTAAATATGAGTAACCATTGAGGTAAAGGGTCTAAAATGTTTTTAAAAGTTAATTTATTATAGTGATGTATGTTTCAAAAGTTCTTATATCTTCTCTAGACAATTATTTCTAAATTTTTATAAACATTTCTTGATATTTACTTCCCATTAATAGAATGTTTTCGGTAATTACAAAAATTCAAATCTTTTCACTCATAATAGTGGGATCCTATCCTCACTTCCTCTCGCACTAATACCCATAATTTTTTTCCATAACTCTATGTAATAATATTTTATAAACTCATAGACACATTAATGAGGTTATATTTTTCTAAAAATACCCTCCCGCAGAGGGTTAATATCATTTTCAAATGAGATAATCCATTATGTGAGGTATAAATTCCAAACCATTCTTTCTTATTCCTATTTTGTTATGTTCTTTTCTTCTTTCTTAAATTTCACATAACCATATTAAAATTATAAATTCAGTATAATTATTATTATATTATGTTATTATAATGACTTTACAAACATTAACCAACCAATCCTTTTATATTAATAAAAATAAAAATAGGAATCTTGTGTCTTGTGGACAACCATGTCCATGAATATAAATGTTTCATTTTATTTAACATAGGAATATATCTAGAATTAATTTAAATTTTTTTAATATATATTATATATATAGTTAATATGTATAATTAATATGGTTATATTTTTATGACAAAAAAAATTAAGGATCATTATATGTTAATTCATCGATATCAATAAATAACCCAAAACAAGTCCATCACCATTTGTCTCTTCTCAAAACATGTATAAAACATCTATGTAATGGAATTATAACATTATAATTATTTATAAAACATAAATTATATAACATATATAGGTTTTCAAATTATGTTCCTTTAGAGAAAAATGACGTTCAAATCTTCTTTTTTGATCCCAGTACAAAATATTTAATATTATTAACACCAAATATTGAAAAGAGATTATAATAATATAATTCATGATTAATTTTCATAATAATGAAGACTATAAATTGAAATTTATATGAATAAGGTAATTAAATAAGTAATTAATTTTTTTTTAATTTATGATAAATTTGGTTTATGAACTTCTTTGGAAATTAAGTGTTAATGTATGGGACATGGAATCTCAAAATACATTCTTTGGGTTATAAAATTTCTTGTTCAAATTATTTTTTCCATGACATTCCATGTTAATGGATGTTCTATATTTATTTATAGGGAAAAGGTTTTTTGATCCAAATATATTTCCTTAAATGTTTTTCTTTTAGTTTATTTTAATAAAGGATGATTCTTGAAATGATACTCAAAACTATGACTATTATAATGATGAATGAAAAATGTTTTCAAAAATCAAAATTCATGAATTGGTTTTACTTATTTAAAATGATATATATATATAATGAAGTAATATTTCTTGTTTCACTCTATATTTTCTTTAATTATGTTTTTTTGGGAGATCTTGTTTTCAATATCAAACTATTTAATTAATGATGGAGTTTTATAGCATTTTTATGATCTATGGAAGTGATTTTATTTCAATTAATTCTTTATGAAAATTGAATGATTACCATATATATGATTGAGAAACCATTTATTTTTCCCTGGGTTATTTAAGGTATGAGGATTATTTAATTTAGGTGACATTCATATTTATGGATGATAATGGTTGGGGTTATATATCACCCAAAAATGCGTTGGTTTAAGCTTATATCTACTCAGATGGTCATGTGTGGACATAATGGGTTTCTTCACATGGGCATTGGAATTTTGTGTTTTCAAAAATTGTTGAGGCATGTACAAAATAGTTTTAATCACATATAAAAGGTAATAATGAGGTTTCTCAAACTATTTTTCTTATTTTTATGGTTTTTCAAAAAAAATATGATTTTATTCAATTTACACCAAAATTTTACGATGCAATTTATTTCTATTAAATTTCTGGTTTTCTAGATTATGACAATTTTATTTAATTTATTTCACTTTTTTTAATTATTGTCACATGTTATATGAATATTGAGATGTTTTTTGAGCTAGTTCATATCATTATGCTCCCTTAACGACGTTTTAGTGATCTTATGTTACTATAATAAGTTTTTTTTATTATAGTCTATGGTATTTTGATTTTCTATTACTATATTTTTTACCCTCTAGTTTTTATTCATGGTATGATTTATTTTCCCATACAAAGCACTAAGTCTCACCCCTTTCTTATGTTCTCATTCACTAAGTTATGAATAAGATTATATCATATGAGATTTCTAGAAATGGGTCTTGAGGAAGATGATTGTGATGAAATTTTCAAATGTGTTGAAAAATAAGTTGTCTATATAGATAATATCCAAAACACTAAACCTTTACATCCTTGTTTTGTGTGACTATTTTTGGTATTTATTATTTAAATAATTTTATTGTTTTATTAATTCTATCATGTTTAACATAGGTAACTTTATTTGTGTTAAAGAAATGTTAGGGACCCGATATGTACTTCCATAGGAGATATGCAAGGAATAAATCATGAACATAATATTGGTTTGGAGGATATTCTGTATGATTGGGAAAAACTATTATTACATAATGGATATCAAAGGGTATAATGTAACAATGGATGATATTTCACATTTTTCAAAACTGTATGATTATCTCTTATGATTATTTTTTACGTAATTGTTTTTCCCTAACATCAAACTCATATTCTTATTGACAGTTTTAAGCATAGCAATTCTACTGACTGTGAGCATCATTTATATATATTTGGATGGATTGAACCTTGTATGTCATCTCTTGCACAAGATTAGGTCTTTAGAGCTTATTTTTAATAACATCATACATATATTTTGTTGTTCTACATCACTTCCCAAGTAAATATTCATGTGAAATAATCTGAATACTCAGGTCGATGATTTTTTTGTATGAAAAATCAACAAATGGAATATTTTGATATCATCCAACTTTAAATTATATTGTGTAATCTTTATATAAATACACGATTGTGATAATGTTGTTTTTATATTAGCCATCATTTTGGGGGTGACATTCAATACTAAAGTTCAATTATGTATTAGGATCATGGTGGATAGTTTTCATTAATTTAGAGGTGAAACTTGGATCATGGTTATAAAAAATATAAATTGATCCCATATTCATCCTCACAAATTTCATTATGTGTATCTTGAAATTTTTTTCAAAATTAAAATATTTCCGAATAGTTTTGAAGTGGGAAATCATGTTGAATCGATCCAAAAAAACCCATATGTTAGTGCTTCCTTTGGATGTCTTTCAGAGACTAGTGAAAAATTCCATGTTGATGTTATCCAATTTCAATGTAGAGATCGAAAATGGTTTCATCATCCCCTTGGATTTCTATTGCATTGATTTAACTTTCTGAAATATCATAATTATGAGGGGTAATCAATAATCTCTTTCTTTATGTTTTCCCTCTATAAATTCCTTCAAAGATCATGGTACATCTTATTACATCCACTATGGATGGATAAAAAAGTTCTATGATAATTATCCAATATATAATAATTTATCTGAATTAATTAAGGACCACAAATACTAGTTCCCAAACAAATTAAGTCACCTTCATCAATGTGTAATTCATGAAGATTCATTTCCTTTACTGTATTAAACTTCTTCTGAAGGTCCAAATCAATAGTTTTTCCTCTTTTATCTTCTATTAGATATATAGTTAAGAAATAATTTGGGAAATGTGGGATGTATTCATATCCATTATGATTTATATATTCATACATTTCATATCCATGAATATATGACTGTTATCAATCCATATCATATATGGGGTACAAGGATATATTCTACTAATAACATTAGCTACGTTGTTGGGCATTTTGGGATGTTAGTAAATAGTGAAATGATAATCCTTGATTAACTCTAACTATATTCATTAATGTATGATAATATATTTATATGTGAATATATAATTTAAACTCATGTCATATGTATATATGCCACACATCTCACCATAGAGGTAGTGCTACCAAATCATCAAAGTGGATATCAGAACTACTAATTCAATATCATAAATCTAGTAGTTATTGTTGAGGATATTCCACATTCATGAGGAATTAGGTATTGATTTTTCATTTTTCATGACTACAAAACACATGCATTTCTTTAAAGCATCATTTTATTACAAAATACATTATCTGATTAAGGGTGGTGTGAGTATTAGTGTTGTGACTAGCCTGTTCTTAAGCTATATAAATATTTACTCACATTCATATATATTAAAATACATTACCCATTTCTATATTTAATTTTTTAGTGGCATTGATAGTCATGAGAAATTTATCACAAACATCCAGTAGTACTTATTTCATCCAAAAAAATGTGGATTTCATTGATACTTGAGGGTCTGATTCATTGCAAAATAGAAATTTTTCTTAGAGTGGTATATATAAATTCCCTCACTAGTGATCACATTACACAATAATGATACTTATTTCATTTAGAAGTCAAATTTTTTGAACTTATCGAAAAAAATTTCCTTTCATAATGTCTCCAGTAAAATCTGTAGATCCATTTCATGTTCCTCTTTGATCATCGAGTAAATGATAATATCTTCAATAAATAATACAATTTTTTTAAAGGATTCCTTTAAAATCAATTCATAAAATCCATGAATTTTTTATGGAAATTATTAATTTGAATGGGAATATCTATGAACTAATAGTGTCTATATCTTATACATATGGATGTATTATGAATATCTTCTATTGTCACCTTCAACTGATGATATCCAAAAACAATTTCCACCTTTGAGAATTATCTACCTCCTTAATGTTTTTTGAGAAGGGCATAAATCCTTTGGGGGAGAATCTTGTTCTTTATGTTGACCTTTTTAAGCCATATTTTTTTTTAAAAAGGGTACTAGTGAACTCTAAAGAAATTCACTAGGTATTATGAACACTTTGTACAAATTCTCTTTTAGTAGCTTCTTTAACTCTTCCTATTCAACTAGTGATATAATATAATATTCCTTAGAGATAAAAGTGGATATGGGTATGAGTTCTGTTGAGAAATCAACATTGTGATGTAGGGGATAGTCGGGTAATAGTTATGGAAATACATCAGTATATCCCCTCAAAATGAGAATTTCATATTGTTTAGTTCTATCTAGTAACACATCCATTTAGGAATAGTGTCCATATTTACTGAGTATCAAAACACACACTTTTGAGTGATTTTATGACGTAGATTCATGATCTTGATTTCAATTTGTAAAAAATAATGGGATGGTTCAATATATAGCAACGATATTTCCTTTTCCTATTAGTTTATTTGACCTCTATATAATGAAAGTCAATACATGACTAGTATAGAATGAAATTACACCAAGGTATTGATTAGGAGATTATCTATAAGAATTTTTCCACATAAACCAATTGGAGAATAGTCCAACATAAGGGTTGAAATCACCAAACCACTAGGTGATTTTATGGATATCTCTACTTAATGTTATCTGGTATTTGTTTCAATATTTATTTCAAACATAACAGATATTGATGAATGTTTAGAACCAAAATAAAATAAAACCATCTTCATTATTTAGTGAATTAGAAGCGTAACTTATAGGAATTCATTTTAATGTTCCACATCCGTAGTGGTAATAACATAATATTTCCCTTACTATATCTTATTTAGTGGTTACTAATAATGACTATCCTTAAAGACCCATGGTTTAGTTCACTATCTTTCATAATACCATTTCTCCGTACAATTTTGGAATTGAACCACGAGTGGGTAAATTGGATTTTCCATCATTTATTTCGTTATGATGGCTAGGTTCATCATGGCTCCTCAACATTCATGAGATCAGTGGATATATCACCCACACATAAATGATTTATTTTTCCCATTGAGGAAATTACAATGATTATTTTTTTCACATATAAGATATATGGGCAGTTTGATCATTATTTCTCTTTTATCATTTGATCTACTAGATGGAAACTATAATCCATTCTTTTTATCCCCATATTCATATAAAAATTATCCAAACTCAATATAAAAATTAAGTTCACATATAAATACTTCTTATCTACCATAGTATCTAATATCTAGAGCCTTTAATGTATTTTAGTATTTAACAACTAAAGAATCTATGTTTCATTCTATAATTTATAATGAAAAACCCTAAGGTATATCATGAAACCCATGTGAAATTTCCCTCATGATAAATGAAAAATTAACTTTCATTTTTTATAAGATATAAAATTCCCTCTCCATATTTGTTCGATGATTTGAAGGTAAATACTTATTATGACATATCATCATAATGTATCCACACTGCATTTATTCAATTTAGAATTTTGTGTTCATATTCTTTATCAATTACCACAATTGATCAATATATCCTTATAAATGATAGATAGATAGAGTATCATTATCATTCATAGAATAGTGGATAACCTATAATATATTCTCTTTTCAGTTAATAAACTAAAACCTGATAAGTGGATTGAAGTTATGGTATATAATAATGGTTGTTTTATATAAATGAATTGATGTCTACTTTCTTCTTCTTGGGTGATGGAAGATGGTCCACACGGTTCACGTTATTATTTATATCTTTAGACATATTGTTAAGTACCACCATAAAATTTAGAAATTCACCACCCATTATAATGAGAGAATCATTCAGATAATCGTCTCATTATCCCTCACATGGTTATTGGTTTGGTTTTTCTCAATCAAGAACCAACCCCAGTCAACCCTAAGCCAGTCACCCCATCCAACCCACGAAAAGTACTGAGAAGAATTCCCAATATTCTTAGTCTATCAACCTATTCTGAATATCAAATATAACACATTTGGGAAAGATTTTGTCCATAATAAACTGATAAATAAATAAATACACAATACGAAGAATCAATAAGAGGAACTAAATCTCTAAATAAAAATAAATACTTAAAAATATCCCAAAACAATGATAGTGGAACAAATTAAAAAACTGAAAAAAATCAACCACAATCCAATATGATCTCCATATGACCTCTTGGTCACCACTATCAATAAAACCAACCCACACTATAGGAAAACCTGAAAAAAAAATGAACCTACAAAACAACTCGGGTCTACCAATGATGAGTGGCATAAGTTGGCTATGTGAATAAAATAGCTCAAATGTAACAACCACAAAATCCATATATTTCTTTTCCTGTAATAGTCCATAAATGATATATTGATAAAAATTTAATGAAAATATGTTTTTAGACTTTTAATGGACCAAAAACTGCATTCCTTTCTAAAAACATACTTTTGAAACTAGATTTTAAATAGGAAACCCCACCAAAATAAACTGTAAGGGAACAAAAAATCTAAACTAAGAACAAGAAGCACGGTGAAACAAATAGAGATACAAATAAAAGAAATCATTATAATTTATTACATAGAAATAACAAAATATCAAGTATCCAAAGTATGGAAAAATAAAATAGGAACAAACACCTCAGATATCATGGGATTTTCCTAAATGTTCCTACAATAAATCCTTAGACATACTTGGTTCGTAGCCACCTATATACATATTGTGCACCACCATAGTTAATAACCATCCTGGATACTTTAAACTAGCCTCACTATTGGAAATTCCTAACTAGCTTATCTCCCCTCTAGGGAGTTCTAATCTTTATAATCATTGCAAGAATAAATATTCACTTGACCCTCTAGATTACATCTTTAAATACCATGATAATATTATAAAGGAGAATGAGGAGGTCCTAACATTCTTGGTATTAAACATTACTCACATATTCCACCATTCATGCCTTTCCCGAACTCTGACACTATCTATGTGAAGACCCCCTCATTGGAAGGAAGACTATAGGGGTTCCCATTAAACATAGAACATTTCATAAGTGCCAACTGGTTATATATGCCATTTGAATTTAAAACAAACTTCCAAAATATCATAATGTACCAACCAAGACATAACATTAACATATCAAAAAAATTTCTTTTGAAAAATCTATTATTCTAAAAGTCATTTTCAAAACCAATGTTAAAACCTAATTCATGCATGGAAGATTCCAAATGGTCCTTTTACATCATAGGGTCACCAAATCATACTTAAATGTTTCAAATGGTCCATGATATGAAAAAAACATTTTAATACCACATTTTAGTTCATTATAATCAAAAAATCTTTTAGAAAACATTGGTATTTTTTGAAAACCATTTGGGAGATTGAGTATGAGAGAGAAAGTAAAAGGGGGAGGGTGTTTGGAAAACAAGTGTTTAAAGATGGGAATCATTATGGGGTAACCAATTGTATGTGTGGACCTATATATATGCATTCTCCATTCACTTATAAATATTCCCACGTTCACCGTAAAATATATGTATGACCATAAAAATACACCTGCCAAGTTAAAGAGTCACATGAACTTTACAAATACTCACAAGGATCCACATATACGCAAAAAATCATAAAAAATAACCAAAACGTACCCAAAAAACTAATTTTAACGTGTCACCTAATTAAAAAGGATCAAAAAATCACACTCAATCTCAATGTATTCAATATACAATTACAAGTATAGTTTTATTTTATCAAAAACATTATAAACATATATATATAGGAATAACTAAGATATTCCTTTTAAACCCAAAATTTATAAAATTTACATTAGGGAAACACAATATTAAATCAATTTAGAACACAATAAACATGAACAAAAAAATTTAAATAATTAATAAATGATTAAGAATTAAATGAATTGTTTTAGAAAGGAAATGGGAAGAAACACCAACCACAATGATGTCTTAACTTGATAAAACTATTGAGGAAGGAAAAAAATCCCAATACACAAACCACACACCATAGAATCATTGAAATTAACCCATATAATCCAAAACACACCATAGGGTTCATCTCTGAAGGGGCCTAACAAATAAAGAGTTGTAAACCAAGAGATGGAGAAGAGAAGGAGAGGGGAAAACCCAAAAATAAAGTGAAAATCACCTAGGAGAAATATAAGAGCATCAATAGAGGAAAAATAACCAAGTAATAAGGTTATGAGACCGCATTAGTGCACCAAAATTGAGTAAGAGGGGAGGAGGGTAAAATGGGGTTAAAACATAAGAGGGTAAAACATGTAATTTCATGTTTTTAGGAATTTGGTTAGGTCACATGGTATGGAAGAATGCTTTTATAATCTTGGTGCCAACCGGTAATGCCATACTAAAAGGAAGGGATTCCTACAAAGGTGGGTCACATGGTTTGGGAAAGTGTGTGCCCACTATGCAGATTGGTTCTATCAAAATGGATGATTGTCTTGCAAACTTTTCATATTGTTTCTACGAAGTGTGTTCAATCAATTTACCTTATCACCAACACCACCAACAAGTCACATAGTTACAACTTTTATTCACATACCATGGTCCAAACCATTTAGAAACCATAAAATACAAACTATATAAGAACAATATGAACTAAAACCCACCTTTCCAACACCAGCCACATCATTTCTCCCCGAACCAAGCCCACCGACTATGAAAAGGTACAAAAACAACAAAATATCTCCAAAAATAAAAAATTATCATCGTGAAATCAACCCAAAACTCAACCAAAATACCAAACACCATGAAAATATTAAATATTAATGGGCTAAAATAAACCATTGGTGGAGGGGTTTAAATTCTCCCAACCAGCACTATATAAAACCATAATAAGGAAAAACAATAGTAAAATATTGGGTCGTACATACCATTTAGAAGCTAACTAGAACGATGGATCTGACCCTGAAACTCCCAACATGTGGGGAACCATATGAAACAAGATGAAACAAAACATTGAACCAAACCATGGTTCATAATTTACATAAGACTCAAGAATCACCAAATGCTCACCACTCAAAAATCTAATTGATCCATAATATGGATAACTATTCATATATTCACATCTATAAAAAACAACCCAAAAATACATACGTTTAATAACACAAGTATACCATGACTTCTCTATGAAAGAAGTGCGTTACAAAAAATAAAGAGTTACAATGTGGGAAAACATAAACCATCCCCAATCCAACCTCAGATATACAAGATTGTCTACCACCCCCAACCCCAAAAATTTCTAACTACATGTATAGATTCACTATGGGTCCTATACTTGGTTCCATGGTTCCTTGAATCATCTCTTAACCACTGTTAGGTGTTGGCAGCCTTTATCCTGGACTTCCCCTTATAGAAATGATTCTTATAGAACTTCTCCAACTGACTCAAATGTCCACCTCATTGATAAGACTTCAAAGGTTTATGAAAATTTGGATTCAAATACCCAAACACCCTATACTATAAGTGAATGAGTGGGTGGTCTGTCTAATTAGATACAGGAACTAATGAATGAGACTTCTCATAAATAAATTCATGTTGTTCACAATTCTCATTGGATGCGTAACCATTATGAACACCAAAATAAATTGGATTTCCACCTACTACAGATTGCTCTCTTGAAACCAACAAGGTACGAAGATCATTAGCTACTAGATTCTGAAAAAGAACATCCCTAGATGAGATGCCTCTCTGCTTAGTCTCTAAAAATATATATCATATTAAGAGAGGATCTTTCAATGGTTCCTTTAATGTAATCTCTAGAGAAAGAGAAACCATATATTTTAAACAATAAGTATAGGCTTACACTATCTATTGACATTTATTAATACCCAAGAGATCTACTAAATTATTTACCTTCACCTCCTGAAGTATATAAAAATTAATTGTATGTGTTCTTAAAGACTTCCCAATGCAATAAAATTTTCATTGTCGATGGGATGATCACCTTCCACTAAACCAATCCCAAACCCTCAAAAGAAATAAAAATAACTCGATCCGTCATGACTTCGTGAGTTCCCAAAGACCAAAAAAATTATTTGAATTCTTCAAGACATTTTTTATCCTCTAATTGACCTTGGTCACCATGGAAATCCAGAAACATCTAAGAAGAAGTCAACTCATCCACCCCACAAGGAGTCTAGTCTAGGCCAAATATTTTAATATACATTATGGAATCCTTTTCATTATTTCTAGGTCGAATACACTAAATTATACAATAAACACAGAAACATATAAGCATCAACCCCAAATTCAACTGAAAAATCATCCAAATCCAAAAAACCACACCCATTAACCAAACATCACGAAACAAAATCAAGGATCCAATTTAAAAAAACCACATTTTCCATTATAAATTCCAAATCACATTATCCTAAGGCCACTTTTCAAATACCAGAACCTGCTTCCAAATCTAATTTAAACACTCAATACCAGTTTCAAAATAAAACCATGACCTAAAATCATTTTTAATTTCAAAACCCTTTTAAAAAACACTATTCATTTTAAAATCCACCCACACTAACCCAAATCAAGATAAAGAATAACTCACTCATGAACTCCTGAAAAAGGGAACTAGTGGCCATGTATAACCTAGCCACTTGTTTCAGTAGACCATGTTCTATATATACTCCCATCAATAGAATTATCTTCAACCATGCACTGTGGATCCACATGGGTCGCTACTCTATGAAATGCCACCATATAACACTAGATCACATCCATTTTCATTCCCCAACTTAAAAAAACACATCGATAAAAAAAAGAACAAGTAGTATAAACTCATAATTAAAATTAAATAGTAAACCCATAAACCAATGGAAAGTCACTTACTGTAATGAGGAATATTTAATGATGCTCTTCTCTCCCCAACCTCTCATGTTATGAGAGTCCTATCTCTAGTATAAATATAACCATAAGAAATAGGGTTCCTCTAATACCATTTTCTCTCAACCAAACCATTTTCAACTTGAAATGTTTATCTAATACTGCCCGCAATAAGGCCCATGATGCATTATTGATCCAACTGGGATAGAAACTAGTGTCAGGCATCAAACACAATTCATTCACAGATGATTTTATCCCAAATATAACTAATAAATAACACAAGATTTAGAATGTTGAAAAAATAGAAGGAACAAAATTTATGAATAAATATAAATAAAAAAATAAACACAATAAACAACATTGAACAAAATGTTAAGATAAAAAAACATAACTATAACCCTGAAAGATATTCATGGAACCTCTTGGTGACCACTATTCATAAAAGTATCCCCCTCCAAACATAATCCTAAAATAATGAGCCTTCAAAATAGCTTGTGTTTACCAAGGACAAGGGGAACAAGTTTGTGTGAGAATAAAATAGTTCAGTATGTAAGCACTGTACAATCCATAAATGTACTTTCTTATAACATTTTATAAAAAAAATTTGAAAAAAATTAGAAAAAATATGTTTTTTATCTTTTAGTAGGAAAAACACCACATTCCTTTTTAAAAATCCAGTATAAAAACCAAATTCATAATATAAAACTCCACCCAAATAGTCCATATGAGAAAGGAAAAACTGAACAATAAATAGTAAGCAGGGTGAATCAAATAAATATACATTTAAATGGAACCGATATTAGTGGAAGTAGGAAAATACAAAAATATCAGGAAGCCCATATACTGAAAAATAAAATGGTATTATACCTATTTAATCATGGGTGTTTCATAAATATCCCTAATAGAAATCCTTTGATATACTATTTTCAGACTCACCAACAAGAATACAGTGCACCTCCATATTCAATAACCAACCTGGCAACTATAAACATACCACACAAGTGAAAATTACCACATAGTTTATCCACTTTCCATGGGGTTCTAATCCATATAATTAGTAATATAAATAAATCATCATTAAACCATATAAATGATGTATAGGAATACCATGATAATAGTATAAAGTATAATGAGGAGTTTATAACATTCTTGGCATTAAAAAGTACTCATGTATGACATCATGCATTCTGTTCAAAAACTCTTACACAATTTATGTGAAGACACTCTCATCAGAAGTATGAATACATGGGTTCCCATAACAAATATAACCATTTATAACCATCAAAGAGGCCTACATATCTTGTGAATTTAAAACAAAATAAAAAAATCACAATCTAAAAAATAGGCCTTTACATTTAAAATCCAAACCATTTATATTAAAAATAATTTTGTTCCCTATGTCATTTCCATAACCATGGTGAAACAAATTCATGCATGGTAGATTACAAAGTTTCATTTCACATCATGTGGTCACAAAATCATACTTCAATATTTGAATAATACAAAATTTTAGAAAAAACATTTGAAAACAACAATTTAGTTCATTAGAAACCAAAATTCCTTTTAGAAAAACATTAGGGGTTTTAGAGAATCTTTTGGGAAATAGAGTGGAAGAGAGAAAGGAAATGGGAGGAGGGTGTTTCAAAAACTAGGGTTTCAAGAGGGGAATATTTATGTATTCACAATTTATATGCATGTACGTATATATATGTTCACCATATGCACATATATATATATTCCCACATTCACCAACATATATATCGATGACCATAAAAATACCTAAGTCCAATTAAATAATCACAGGAACATCGCAACTAATCAAAGTGGCCAAAACATAAGCACCAAACCATAAATAGGAACTAAAAACCATAAAAAAAAATCACATTTTCACATTTCACCCAATTAACAAGCCATAATCATAGTCACACACTGTCTAAAAGTACTCAAATTTATTTTATAAGGATAATTGAAATTTTATCAAACACCTTATAGACATATACATATAGGAATAACTAAGATATTCCGTTGAAAACCCATTTTAATCATATTTAAGACACGAAAAACCCATAATAAATCAAATTATAACATCATAAATAGGAATAATAAATTTGGAAATAAGTTAACAAATCTCAAGAATTAAATGGAATGTTCCAGAATGGAAATGGATAAAAACACTTATCTCAATGATGTATGATGCAATGAAACTCTTAGAGAAAGAAAATAAATTCCAAACAAGTAATACACACACCCTATAATTAAATAAATCAACCCACATAATCCAACTATCACCAAAGGGTTTATTATGGAAGGTAACCAAACAAGAAATAAGAGAAAAACAAGATATGGAGAAGAGAGGAAGAATAAAACACCAAAGAAATCAAGAGAAACTCGCCTAGAAACCTTGAAGGAGCATCAATAGAGGAATAAGAATTAAGGGAGAAGTGTTCACGAGTCCCCGTAATGTGCCAAATTTGAATAAAAGGGTTATAGGGTCAAATTGGGATATAAAATAAGAGGGTAAAACATGGAATTTTTGTTTTTAAGAATCTGGGTAAGTTACATGGTTTGGCCACTTGGTTTGAAAAACCGTGAGTGACCCATGTACACCCTACTAGAAGGAAGGGACACCTATATAGATAGTTGACACAGTTTGGGAAAATAGTGTTCCTACCATGAAGATCGGCTCTGTCAAAATGATAGAGTCTCTCATAAGATTTCTATATAGTTTCTACTAACCATGGGCATGTTGTGATCCAAATTCCAAACACCACCAATAGGCCGCATGATTAGCCATTTTAATTTCATGGTATGGACCAAACAATATAATCACTTTTAAAGAATAACCCTACAAGAATGAAATGAATTGAAAACACCCATGTATTCCCCAACCACATATTTTCTCTAGAAATTATCCACTCTAACCATGCACAAATCTAAAAAGAACCTAATACCACTAAAACTCAAAAATTATCACTAGGAATCAACCTAAACCTTGATCAAATGTTAAAACCCCACAAAATAAAAATGAATAAAATAAAATAAAACTGAGGTCTGGGTGTGGCACTCTTAGTTCCCACCATTATTGTGTATACAAATGTTTGAACTAAATATAAGTTAATAAATATGGAATAAATAATTTATTCTCTAATGAAAATAAATTTTCAAATTATATCTTATGGGATTCTATGTTTAGCATAACCTTATTCACAAATGATTCTTCTAGTTTTATATGATTTACTAATTTCAAAATTCAAAATAAATAATTGTATAGATATACATCCTTTATAATTATTTGTATAAATCTTTTGATTAAACAACTCAAATCCCTCGAGAGTTTAATACCAGATGTGTAGCTAACCTATTTTTTGAAGCATTTAAAATTAGAGTTAATAAACTATGATCCCTTTTGGGGTTATTAACACTAGTTACATATGTACCAATCCATATCCACATATATTATACTAATAATAATTTCATTTTTTTAACTACAACCTCATATACCTTACTATATCTTTTGGATATTCCAAGAAAACTCAAACTTATCCCCATAATTTTCACTAATTCTTTCAAGACCTAATTACCAAATTATTTAAACCATGCCTTCATACCAACTATAATGACCCATAATTCTCATAAATGACTATTATTTTATTTTTATGATAAATAAAATAATAGTAATACATTCTAGGATCGAAAGGTTGAATATGTTTTCAAAATTAGGTTCACACATCACTTTTACATAATAAATTATAAATTAATCTATTCATTCTTCATATTCCTCCAAAATATCTCTTTCTCTACTTAATACATTTAATCCCATGAGGATACACATAAAAAATTGTGGTGATAAAGAATCATACTAATTGGAGGTACAACATGTGAGGAATAAGGGACTTGAATCAATGAAATATTGCTGAATGTAAACATCATCATAATATCATAAGAAAATCATTATAGTCATAATAATGTGGGAAACATTTGAAGCATTCATTAAATGTTTCATATTCTTAATATTGAAAATTAAAAACATTTTTTAAAATTAACATAAATTGTTTTTATTAATGGAAGTATCATGTTTACACATAACATATGTGAATAAATAGTAAAATACTAGTTGTTAACAAAGTTCGAATAAATTTTAATAAAAAAACACATAATCTCATGAGATATGCCACTTTTCCCAAAGAGTTTTAGGGTTATATAATTATGGGCCCAGCCATCACATCATTAAATAATCATGATCATGTATTCCACATGGAAAGAAACAAATAATAGTTATAATCATAAAATTAACCCATCAAAAGGAATATGTTTCATTGTGATTCCATCAATGAAGAAACTTTTGGGTTCAGAAATTAATATAGACAATCATATTTTGACATAAAATAACATCATTCTTGAGTGGAGAATAAACAATTCATGATGAGTGAGTCTGATGTGTTAGAAAACAAATTTATTTTAAAAAAATATTTAAAATTGGATTTGAAATAATTCAATGAGTTTGAAACATTCATATCCCTAGAAGGAAAATAAAAAGAATAGTGAAAATATTGTAGGTACAATATAGGAATATCCATATTGAAAATAGTTGAAAAGAGGGTATAAAATAATAGTTGTGTTTGAGAATCCATTTTCCTTAAATCTCAGTATTTTTTTCACATTTAAAACTCCTAAATAATAAACTATTTTTTGTTGACACGTGAAAATATAAGTGAAATATATTCATTTATTTCACTATTGACCAATTATAATTACAAGATTCTATTTTATAATACTCATTATTAGACCTGAATTATTTTGATGTTATGTTTTCATTAAATTATCTCATCCTGTTTCATTTTCATTTTTTTCAAAGTCACTTGAAATGATGTAAATTTAATTTTTTATGAATAAAATATATTTTTATATATTTTTATATATAATTTAGACTAATAATCTATGAATATTGTGATAAGAAGATAGTTGTAAATTTCCTCATAATAAATTAACCAACCATTAACATGACCTTATGCAAAGAGGAGGAATATAATATAAAAACTCAATATTTTTATGTTGTATTTTTCTTAAAATAATTTTACTTATTTAATAACATATGATACAAACTGTAAAGATCCATAATTTCAATGTAATGTTTTTCTAAATAAATGGAAATTTTATGAGTCTTTGAAAAATTACGGCGCATGATTCGGGGGCCCAGTGTACCCGTAATCAATTTCAAAATATTTGTTCAGGTACGTTCATTAAGAATACGAGTGGGTTTTTATAACTTTTTAACCAGTGCTTGGAATTGAAATCTAAGGGCACCGTTGAACATCTATCAATGATATTCGCTTAAGGATACTATTACCTCGATGGTAGTGGGTCGAGAATAAAAGATAGTTTTTGGGTTTTTTGTGGAAAATAATAAATTAAAATGAACTAAACTTTATTTTTTGAGCCACCACGTGAATGTTGGACATGGTGTCCACCTGAACTAATCATCCTTTTGGGAGTTGAAGTGTGGGGACCACCTGACGATAAACTCCCATGAGAGGTTATGGTGGTGGGTCCCACCCGAACCTAACCTCCAGCGAGAGGTTACGATGGTGGGACCACCTGTCACTAAACCCCCATTTTAATTGTGGAAAACCTCTCAACCCCCCCTCATTAATGAGGTGAGTCTCTCCACCCCCTCCTATAATGGAGTCAATACTTCCTCTATTTTAATTGTGTCAACCTCGTGAATTAATTAATTGGAGCCAACTTAATTAATTCACCCAATTTGTATTCTTATGCCAACAAATTAATAGATTTTAAAATATATTATTCTTGGTTACCTTTTATTTTTTGGAAAAGGAGGAAGAAGATTTTGAGAGAAAAGCTCTCACCAACGAAGAATTAAGAATGTGTTCTCCCAACGAAGAACACCGGCAACGAGCGTCTTCGAATTCTTCCTCGAAAGAACCTTGTAGAAGCAACTGACATTTTACATCATTGATGACTGTCCCACCCTCATAATCATTGTCAATGAACCAATGCGCGAGCTTGGGATTGGAAGTGTACAGCGGACGCAACGAAGGACGATAACTCTGTCTTCTTCCATGTGACTCTGTCAGCAAACAACGAAAAAATGTAGGGGATTTTTGTGATTGATTTTATTCCCTTGTTTCTTTCCTTCCAAAACAATGTACATGGACCAACATATTATCATGTTGATCTGCCGATGTTTTTTCCTTGCGGATTGGGAATTTTGTGTTAATGAGGGATTAATGGGAATTGATGTTTTTAAAATATCTTCCATGTTCATTCTATGATTATGTTCTTGAGGAAACAATTGCTACCAACCTAAATGCGGAGGGTGTGGGACAAACTATCATGGCCTGACCCCCCTTATCCATTCTTCTTTGTGATGTTCTTCAGCATGGCGACGAGGTGACGATATGACGAAGGCAATGAAGGCAACTTGTGCTTCCCACGCGCCACTCCACTGCTGCAGGCCGAACCGCCCCACCCTGGCCACGCTGCACGTCGGCCGCGCCCACCTCGGCCAAACCGTGTTGTGGCCGACATGTGCCCCAGCTCCCGCGCCTCCCACACCTCTTGCTCCCCTCACAGCGCCCTTCTGAAACTTGGCCGAGCCAGCCTCCGTGCCCGCACTTCACACCTTGCGGATCCGCTGTCTGCGCATCCAGCACACCCCGCACATCCCGCGCGCCCCGCATTGTTGTTGGTCAAACTAGCTGGAGGCCTCCACGTGCCCCACGGCTCTTCCATCCACGCGCCCCATGGCACCCCGACTGAGCTGGCCTCCCGGCCCCAACCATGCCACCCCGGCCTCGACCACGCCACCCCGGCCCTATGCCGAGCTGGCCTGAGCCTGCCCCTCCCGATGCCCTTCGTGCTGAGCCATGACCTCGCGGTGTGCTCTATGCTGAGCCTCCAATGCGACAACCTCCGGTACAAACCGCCCTCACCCCGACCCCCAACTGATCTGTGCTCTCACAACCGGTCCGCACTCTCGCGGCCTGCATGGCTGGGCCGAGCGGGCTGGGTCGAACCTAATGGGATGGACCTCCTAACATGCTGGGTAAGACCCAATGGGTCAGGTCGGGACAACCTATGTAACGCCCCGACCCCAGCTACCCAGAGTCGGTGCATTACTTCGTAACATTGGCATGATCACAAAAGATCAAGTCTCAAAATACCGATTAGTTTAGTAGCCTTGGATACACTAGATACATTCATAAATCTTACATTACATCATAAAGTGAAAAACTAATAACAAAGTCTTCATAGTCCACACTCATATCCACTTATGTCTATCCCTGCAGGTCATTCATAAAATACTTCTTCACATCCTGGAAAATATTAAAACATTGAAAGGGGTGAGCTCAGATGCTCAGTAAGGATGACAATATAGCGGAAGCTTTCATCAATAAACATAAACATTTAAGGCAATGTATAACTAAAACAAAAGCCTTTTAAACATGAACTTCAACATAATATGGCAAAAGTAAAATGAGATAATTCCATTTACTTATTCACATGGATATTCTACTGGTCGAATAATCACATGCAATATCAATAACCAGTTTCAAAATGATGGAATGCATAATGCCAGACTATCATAACCACGTAGCCAAGGCCTCAAGTCAAGACCACAAATAATATTTTGTCAAGGCCTCATTCCAAGACACAAGTTTGTCTCATGAGACCTACTGATGCATCGAGGAGCTATAGCGGGCTCCACCCATCACTTAATAAGTCCAATTCATTCCTCATATGAAAAGGTTTAAACATATCATAAACCATAACATAATCGTATCACATAAAACATGCATAAAGGAAACATAAAATTTACACATTTCAATCACAATATATCAATAAAACACATTGATATAATAAAAACACTTTCAAAACCAGTTTCAATACCAAAATAAAATAAAAGTAAAACATGGTATTTATTTTTCTTTTAAAAAAAGATATGGCTTGTAGAGGAAGCCGAAACTCAAATAATGGTCACGGCGGCGGAGAAGTCGTTGTCGCCGCATATTTATGGAAAGAAAAATATTCCCTTTTTGTCGTTTAGTAAAACGCTTCGTATAAAAAAGATTCCTATTGAATAAACGTAAAAGTCAAAGGGGTTTATACACCGTATAAAAGAAAGTTGTGTATAAAACCAAATATGCCTCAATGAAAGGAGATTGAGACGAAGTCCTTAAAAAGATCATTTTTAAAATAAAATAGATTTATTATGTGTATTCACTATAAGTACACATAAAGAAAGTAAAAATAAAAGATAGTACATAATAATATCATGACATAATTTTAAAGTAGGAGATTAACCCAAAGAATAGAAATTGGGTTAAGAAGTTCCCTTACCTCGTGTCTGACTTGACTTGATCGTTCTTTAACCTCCTGAATAATAAACTAGAGTTAATTTCTATTTACATAAGAACATTTTTCATGTTCATTATTCCTTTTATATAAATTATTACCATGTTATTAACATTATGTAATTATTTAAGTTAATAATGGTCGTTTTGTCGATCTTTGGAACTTGAGTCAAAAATAAACTTCTTATAATTACAAGTTGTTCATGTGGTGAAATATCCATTATATCCAGAATTATATTCATGATTTAGATATCATATATATCATATATATCCAGTATATACATTCATTTATAATATTACGTAACATTTAGAGGTAAGAAATGAAATGCACCGTTCATGGAGACGGTAATCCGTACGTACGCATGGACGCTACTTTCATTTCTATTTCGTATTTAATGGAATGAAATCATAATGATATAAATTTATAATATAATTACAGTATAATATAGTGTATAATACCATTTACTCCATCCTTTATACATCCCACATATGGTATTAACGATTCAAATCACTTTCAGGGGGCGGTAGTCCGCACTTCCTAAAATGAAAATATCGTGCTTACCCATAATGGAAACCATAAAGGTATGCCATAAATGAAAAATAAAAAATCATAAGGAAAACAAAAACATAACATATATCATATATAAAAATATTTTCATCATAATGGCCACCATTAGAGGTGTTATATGAGTGTTGAACAATTATGGTTTCGTGAGGAAAAAATTCGCCATCCACAGAAACAGTATGTACATTAACCATTAGATGTAGGTGTGTGTAAGTGTAGCTCGAATCCTTCTTATAACAACATCCTAGTATATTGAGGATACTGTTTTTGTTACAAAATAAATCAATAAAAAGTGTTTAGGGGGTTGGAGAAGAAAAATAAAATAAAATAACATAAGAGAAGACATTACCTTAAAATCGGGTAACTCTTTTTTATTTGAGCCAAAGGCTTCCTTGGGAAGATTTCTGCCAAAAGTGAGGCTTCTAGGAGTAAGGGAGGGATGTTGGAAGAGTATTTGGGCAGATTTTGGCCGAGCCAAATGGCTTTAAGTGTGAATGAGGTCGTAGAGGTGGGGGCCTTTTATAAGTGGAGAGGAGGGGCACTTTTGGAAAGTAATAAAATGTTACTTTATTATACAATGCTTTTCGGATTCTAAAGGTCCCACACTTATATAATTCGAGGATAAGGTGATAAGGGTTCGAAATATACTCATCCGATAGATTTTTGACAAGTGTAAGCCTTGGATTTTACATTATGTTTTCATTTTGTTTAAATCGTTAATTAATGAGGTAATCGCTGCATCATCATGGTGTCATAAATAATTTAATTTATTTAATTTCTCAAAATTATTAAAAAAATATCATGATGTAGGAAAGCTTTTTATCTTTCTAATGAATATTTATAGTCAAAAATCTGACTTGTATAACCCCACTTAAAAATTGTTTTAGTAAAACAACTCTTGTTTGTGACCTTTTTATTTTAACATTAAATAAAAAGTTATTTATGTCCTTTTCCTACCAAAGTGGCTCCATGGGGTCCTAAAGTTGACCCATGGATTTTCTTGGTCGGCCATGACACATACAATGAGTGTAGGACATGTGTCAAGCTCATCTCATATTATTAAAACATTATTTTTACCTTAAACTACACTAATTACCTCTAATCGCGATTAAGAACTTAAAAGTTACTATTCACCAAAAATTATTTTAATCTCACTGAACCAAATTTTACTTCCTAATGACAACCATGTATGTCGGATTTTAGAAATTCAAAACACAGAAGTGGTAAAATTTCATTTAAACGAAAAATTAGTTTTTATAAGTACCACTTAGTGGTTTCACTATTCATCAAAAATTGATGTTTTTCAGAAAAATCCCAAAAATTCACCCTAAGATATATTTGATATTCCGATTTTTAAAAATGATTTCTATTTTACAAAATTCCAAACATGTAAGTTTTATTAATTAATTTTATAATTAATTCCCGTTGTCACAACAAATAACGTGTTTTTTAAGAAACAATTTATATCAAAAGATTGACAATTGTTTATGTCCAATTTCAATGTTAAATTAATTCTAATTACCACCATTGGATAAAATGGTGAAAATATATTCTAATTATACTTTAAAACCACTCAATAGTATAACTTATCACTATAAATTATTTTGATTAAAAAAGTTGTTTTTAAGTATTTTTCACAATTCATAAATAATTGGAAGTTCTCAAAAAATTACAAAAAATTAAACTTAGGATAATTTTGATATTACGAATACAAAAACAAAGTCCATTTGGAAAAATAAAATTTATAAAATTTCAAAAATTAGGTATTAATATTCATAATGGCTACTTTGATTAGTCGCGGTGTGTTATAAGTCGAAGTTGTGTACAATGCAAGCTATTGCATTATTGAATGAGAAGTGTATCGTGGAATCTCGGGGTGTTACATTCTCCCCTCCTTCAATAAATTGCATCCTCAAAATTTTAAATTTTTCTTGGAAAATAAAAGGTTGAAAATATAAAATACCTTTGTGGAAAACCCACATCAGAAATAAGGTTAATAAAATATAGCTTTAATAAGAGGGAAAGGGAAATGAAAAAAGTCACCACCCAACTATGATCTCGATTAGGATAACATTGGTGGAAATTAGAGACATAAAATTGGAGGTAAAACGTAAATATTTGTAGGGATTGATTGAGGTCATCAATCACAAACAAGTGTCAAATTGAGGGCCTCAAAGCCTTCAATCTATGTTGATTTAAGATATCATCAATTCAACAAGACATAAGGTATTAGGATAACACATTTTTTTTTAATATCCCTTTACTAAAGTTTAAGAATTAATTTATTCATATAATATGATATAGGTATATATATATATTTATGCTTGACAGGTAGAGTTTCAACCTTCAACTAATTTCTACCACCGACTCATCTTTCACTCAAAAATATAATAGAACTCAAAAATATTATATTTATCCTAATCGTAAAAGGTTCAAAATATTAACACATACCATTTAGATTAGGAAAAATATTTTGTAATAACCAGGGAATTCTTGTAGGCTAGTGGTAGGTAATAAAGGCCTGTCGCACTATGGTTGTGGGTTCGATTCCTGCAGCTTTGTCCGACATGAGGGGTTATGCCCCACCCTGCCGGTTGTCCTTTTCCTAAAACTATAGTATTATAATATTCCAAAAATAATCTTCATAAATGTTTTAACCTTAAACAATACTATTCAAAGTTCAACTTAATCCATTCCAACCTTTATAGTTATCCAAAATACTTCTGTCCAACTCACAGTCCAAATTTTATGAGGAAGGTAAACATAATTAAGATCCCCCTTTTTTCCGTGTAACAACATGTGAACACATTCATCATGTATTCTTTTAAAAAACTACAACATCCTGAATTACCATGATCCCTTATTCCTTATAGAATACTAGATATACTTTTTCTATCCAAAAATGTATACAAATCATCAATAAGTTTCAAGGAAGTTAGAATATCCAATATAATTTATCCAAATAAATCATGTCTTATTCCAAAATCACTATCTCGGTATCAGAACCATATTATGGATTATCTTTCTCTCAACCATATATTTTCCAAAAATTTAACCTACTGTGGAGTCACTTTTCTTGGTTCCACACAATCTCAAGTCCTTGATGAAATAGTACTGCAGTACAATCCTTATATACTCCTTAATTATTATAACCAGTACATCATTGATTCAACACCCAAATTACAAAATTCTTTAATAATAACATAATAACTCTAATCATTCCTCCTCATCTGTGGTAGTATCATAACTTGATTATTATCCAATAAAATCATTTGGGGCACAGTCTGATGATTTGGACATTGGTTTGTGTAGTGTCCCCACTCCTTGCAGATGAAGTATTATTCAATTGAAACCCTTTTCTTACCCTTGCATCACGCACTTGGTGTCCTTTTTCTCCACACTTATCACAAACTCCCATTCCCTTCAGGCAAGTTCCAAGGTGTTTCTTCCCACAACTATCACATATTGGAAAATTCTTCTTTTCCCACGTCCCTTTTTCCATCATTCTCTATTCCATCCTTTTCTTCTCTTTTTTCCCTTCAAAGCCATAAGACTCAGATAATTCTTTACTTATCTTATTAACACATGATACTATTTCTTCATATGTTGAGAACACATGGGAGATTATTTCCCTTCTAAATGGTGGCTTAATACCGTGAAAGATATGATCGTTCTTACGCTTTGGATCATACGTATTGCTGGAGTTCACATTCCTTCCACTGGGCACCAGCTCTATACAATGGAATAAACTAGGTTATTTTATGAATTGCAATGAATAATTCCAAACTTGTAAAATACTTAATGTAAATTGAACGGTTTATGGATATAATCCATAATCATAAAAATGTTTTATTTGAGGAATTATATACTCATAACCCTTCATAGTGGTTTGTAAAGAAAACGAGAATTATCCTAAGCATATCCCCTTGGAGTGTCGTAACCAAGAGTGCAGCAAGGCCCATTGTCGTGCACTAGTTCCCATTCGAGTCTAGATCAAAGCGGTGTTTTTGTGTTTTACCCCTAGATACATCTGTGCCAGAGCCGCCTCTACCTGCTCGTATCCAGACAAGGATGTATTGCTCGGAAAACTCACAAAATCTCTATAATACCAAAATTCTAGGAAGTAATTCTATACTAATCCTCAAAGTCTATCTTTGGGTTATGTGATCTAATAAGAGTTTATCTAAATCTAGCTTCCAAGGTTAGTACTAACCTGCCTCTGATACCAACTGTAATGCCTCGACCCCAGCTACCCAGAGTCGGTGCATTACTTCGTAACATTGGCATGATCACAAAAGATCAAGTCTCGAAAGACCGATTAGTTAGTAGCCTTGGAAACACTAGATACGTTCATAAATCTTACATTACATCATAAAGTGAAAAACTAATAACAAAGTCTTCATAGTCCACACTCATATCCTCTTCTGTCTGTCCCTGCAGGTCATTCATAAAATACTTCTTCACATCCTGGAAAATATTAAAACATTGAAAGGGGTGATCTCAGATGCTCAGTAAGGATAACAATATAGCGGAAGCTTTCATCAATAAACATAAACATTTAAGGCAATGTATAACTAAAACAAAAGCCTTTTAAATATGAACTTAAACATAATATGGAAAAAGTAAAATGAGATAATGCCATTTACTTATTCACATGGATATTCTACTGGTCGAATAATCACATGCAATATCAATAACCACTTTCAAAATGATGCAATGCATAATGCCAGACTATCATAACCATGTAGCCAAGGCCTCGTGCCAAGACCACAAATAAGATTTTGTCAAGTCCTCGTGCCAAGACACTAGTTTGTCTCATGAGAACTACCGATGCATCGAGGAGCTATAGTGGGCTCCACCAGTCACTTATTAAGTCCAATTCATTCCTCATATGAATAGGTTTAAACATATCATAAACCATAACATAATCGTATCACATAAAACATGCATAAAGGAAACATAAAATTTACACTTTTCAATCACAAGATATCAATAAAACACATTGATATAATAAAAAAACTTTCTAAACCATTATCAATACCAAAATAAAAGAAAAGTAAAACATGGTATTTATTTTTCTTTTAAAAAATTTATGGCTTGTAGAGGAAGCCGAAACTCAAATAATGGTCACAGCGGCGGAGAAGTCATTGTCGCCGCATATGTATGGAAAGAAAAACATTCCCTTTTTGTCGTTTAGTAAAATGCTTCATATAAAAAAGATTCCTTTTGAATAAATGTAAAAGTCAAAGTGGTTTATACACCGTATAAAAGAATGTTGTGTATAAAACCAAATATGCCTCAATGAAAGGAGATTGAGACGAAGTCCTTAAAAAGATCATTTTTAAAATAAAATAGATCTATTATGTGTATTCACTATAAGTACACATAAAGAAAGTACAAATACAAGATAGTACATAATAATATCATGACATAATTTGAAAGTAGGAGATTAACCCAAAGAATAGAAATTGGGTTAAGAAGTTCCCTTACCTCGTGTCTAACTTGACCTGATCATTCTTTAACCTCCTGAATAATAAACTAGAGTTAATTTCTATTTACTTAATAACCTTTTTCATGTTAATTATTCCTTTTATATCACTTATTACCATGTTATGAACATTATGTAATTATTTATGTTAATAACGGTCGTTTTGTCGATCTTTGGTACTTGAGTCAAAAATAAACTTCTTATAATTACAAGTTGTTCATGTGGTGAAATATCCATTATATCCAGAATTATATTCATGATTTAGATATCATATATATAATATATATCCATTATATACATTCATTTATAATATTACGTAACATTTAGAGGTATGAAATGAAATGCACCGTTCATGGAGACGGTAAGCCGTACGTACACATGGACGCTACTTTCATTTCTATTTCGTATTTAATGGAATGAAATCATAATTATATAAATGTATAATATAATTCCAGTATAATATAGTGTATAATACCATTTACTCCATCCTTTATACATCCCACATATGGTATTAACGATTCAAATTACTTTGAGGGGGCGGTAGTCCGCACTTCCTAAAATGAAAATATCGTGTTTACCCATAATGGAAACCTTAAAGGTATGCCATAAATGAAAAATAAAAAATCATAAGGAAAACAAAAACATAATATATATCATATATAAAAATAGTGTCATCATAATGGCTACCATTAGAGGTGTTATATGAGTGTTGAACAATCATCATTTCGTGAGGCAAAAATTCGCCATCCACAGAAACAGTATGTACATTAACCATTAGATGTAGGTGTGTGTAAGTGTAGCTCGAATCCTTCTTATCAAAATATCCTAGTATATTGAGGATACTGGTGTTGTTACAAAATAAATTAATAAAAAGTGTTTAGGGGGTTGGAGAAGAAAAATAATATAAAAGAAAACAAGAGAAGACATTACCTTAAAATCGGGTAACTCTTTTTGATTTGAGCCAAAGGATTCCTTGGGAAGAGTTCTGCCCAAAGTGAGGCTTCTAGGAGTATGGGAGGGAAGTTGGGAGAGTATTTGGTCAGAGGTTGGGCGAGCCAAATGGCTTGAATGTTTTAATGAGGTGGTAGAGGTGGGGGCCTTTTATAAGTAGAGAGGAGGGGCACTTTTGGAAAGTAATAAAATGTTACTTTATTATACAATGCTTTACGGATTATAAAGGTCCCACACTTATATAATTCAAGGATAAGGTGATAAGGGTTCTAAATCTACTCATCTGATAGGTTTTTGACAAGTGTAAGCCTTGGATTATACATTATCTTTTCATTTTATTTAAATCGTTAATTAATGAGGTAATCGCTGCATCATCATGGTGTCATAAATAATTTAATTTATTTAATGTCTAAAAATTATTAAAAAACTATCATGATTTAGGAAATATTTTAATGTTTCTAATGAATATTTATAGTCAAAAATATGACTTGTATAACCCCATTTAAATTTTTTTTAGTAAAACAACTTTTGTTTGTGACCTTTTTATTTTAACATTAAATAAAAAGTTATTTATGTCCTTTTCCTACCAAAGTGGCTCCATGGGGTCCCCAAGTTGACCCATGGATTGTCTTGTTCGGCCATGAAACATCCAATGAGGGTAGGACATGTGTCAAGCTCATCTCATATTATTAAAACATTATTTTTATCTTAAACTACACTAATTACCTCTAATCGCGATTAAGAACTTAAAAGTTACTATTCACCAAAAATTATTTTAATCTCACTGAACCTCATTTTACTTCCTAATGACAACCATGTATGTCGGATTTTTGAAATTCAAAACACAGAAGTGGTAAAATTTCATTTAAACGAAAAATCAGTTTTTATGAGTACCACTTAGTGGTTTCACTATTCATAAAAAATTGATGTTTTTTAGAAAAATCCCAAAAATTCACCCTAAGCTATATTTGATATTCTGATTTCAAAAATGATGTCTTTTTTACAAAATTCCAAACATGTAAGTTGTATTAATTAATTTTATAATTAATTCCCGCTGTCACAACAAATAGCGTGTTTTTTAAGAAACAATTTATATCAAAAGATTGACAATTGTTTTTGTCCAATTTCAATGTTAAATTAATTCTAATGACCACCATTGGATAAAATGGTAAAAATATATTCTAATTATACTTTAAAACCACTCAATAGTATAACTTATCACTATATATTATTTTGATTAAAAAATTTGTTTTTAAGTATTTTTCACTATTCATAAAAAATTGGAAGTTCTTAGAAAATTACAAAAAATTCAACTTAGGATAATTTTGATATTAAGAATACAAAAACGAAGTCCATTTGGAAAAATAAAATTTATAAAATTTCAAAAATAAGGTATTACTATTCATAACGGCTACTTTGATTAGTCGCGGTGTGTTAGAAGTCGAAGTTGCGTACAATGAAAGCTATTGCATTATTGAATGAGAAGTGTATCGTCGAATCTCGGGGTGTTACAACCTAGACTAGGATGGCCCAGACGATGTCAAGTCAGGTCGGTCCGAGCGGGTCAGACCAAACCCGGGCCCACTACAACCCTTTTACCTTCTTTGGCCATATCTTTGGCACCGAGCATCCGTTTAATGAACCGTTAGCGGCCATGGTAATCTTGGAGCATAACTGTCCCTTTTTGTAAACCCCACTAGAGTTTGGGGTATGGTAGAGATATGGTCATGTTGTATTGCACACTATTCCACCCGAGCCCCCGATACTAAAAGCCTAATAACTCACGGACCGGGCGTCCGATTGATGCACCATCTATTGCGTTGAGACCTCTATGATGTGGTAGAAGATTGAGATACTTCTTCATGTGACTTCATTATAGTTAGAGTATCGACCATTAGCTCGTGGAGTGGATCCTTCTAGAGACGAGCGGACATAGTGCAGAGACCTAGTTGTTGGATGAGACTTGAAGATTGATGACCGATTGACTCGGAGTGACTCGACTAGCCTAGTTGGGAGCGTCGAGCTGTGGCGGTAGACTCATGGTGGAGGAGCGCCTGGTTGTGGTGATAGACTTACGGTACTCAACAGGAGAAGTACCTCTACAGGCTATTTGGGGGATCACCTGGTTGTGGCGGCAGACCCACAGTGGGGAGTGCCTTGGTGATGCAGCTGACCCACGGTACTCGACAGGAGGAGTAACTCAGCAGTCCAAGGTTAGTGGGAAGCGCCTTGGTGTCGCGGTAGGCCTATTGTACTTGAAAGTGGAAGAGTTCTCCAATAGCCATGGTTTTGATAATGTGAATAAAATCCTGGTTGAGCTGAGTCTGTACCTTTTGTGTTATCTTCAAGATTGAGATGGGTTACTTGATAACATAGGTATATTTATGGAAATATACCTATGTGGGATTATCTGTTGATTTCATACATGGTGGTTTATCCTTGTTAGATTTTGTGATACCATGAGGGTCTCAGGGTCCCAACTAATTATCTTTATACTCACCCATGCATGGGCTATGCCCACCCCTTGTTGTGTTGGATGCAGACGATGGACAGTCCTAACTGAGACTGAGAGTACCAGGACTGGACGATACCCAGAGGTGGACCTTACGGCATGTCGGTACAAAGAGGAGACGGACAGACATGGTGTGCTGAGGAGGAGATCTATACATATACATTAGGTAGGAACCTCAGAGGATGACCCAGTGGCTATTTTTCATGTTTCCCCAGTTGTACTTGTACTTTCATTTTCTTGTACTTTCTAGTTGGTATAGTATTCTGGTCCCTTTTTTACTTTCTATACTCACTTTTTAGTGATTTAGTTTACTCATGATCATATCTGCTATGTGTTTTTATAGGTTATAAATGCAATTCCTTCTGAGTTTTATTGAATTACACCATTGGTGCTAGTCTCTAGCCCCAGGCCTATGGAAGGTGGGCTAGGGGTAGTCATGGAATGGGCCCTGGGGACGGGTCGTGACAAATTGGTATCAGAGGATTCAGTTCTACAACAGAACATAGGACTCTTTTCTTTCTTTTATATGAAAAAATAGTGTTAATAGTAGTAGGTGTGGTTCACAGTTCATGTATTCTTGTGTTGGTGTGCCGGTCGACGTATCCATACACTAGGACTCTGACTTCTGATTTCTGAATCAGTGCACGGAAACACTGATTGTGTTTGTGTTTTCAAAATTATTCTTTATGATAGATCAACTAGGTCATCTCACTAGGTATAATCTTTTGTGTGTGTCACATCTTTTTCTATCAGTATGCCTCCCCGTGGATGACCAGCTAGAGTTCCGAGAGTTGTACGCACAGATATCCCACTGAGCAACAAGGCCTCAGTGCATGTCCCTTTTCCAGCGGAGGCACCAGCGGTACCACTCCCCGTTGGGCCACTGATGCCACCATACCCAGCATCAAACGATTCACACCGCTAGACCGTGTTGCATGAGTTATAGTGCCATAGGTCACCCAGGATCAAGGACGAGATGGACCCATAGGTGGCTGAGTATTTACTGGAGGCTGTGGTGAGAGTTTTTTGACTGGTTGGGACACTAACCAATTTAATGGTGATTCATACTTCCAGCCTTCTACATGAAGCAATGGGAAGATGGTGGAGAATGATTCTCCAAGTTCATGATGAGATGATTATTTTCTAGGAAAACTTCGAGAGCCTATTTTGGGCAGAGTTTGTCCTAGTGACTCTTCGCGCAGTGCGTATAGAGGAGCTACTTCATTTTCAACAGGGCAGCATGATTGTAGCTCAGTACTCAGCGAGGTTCACAGACCACTCACACTACTACACTAATATGATATGAGACACTTTCTTCAAGGTCTAGAACTTTGAGCAGGGACTCAGGTAGGAGATCAGATCTTCAGTGATCTCACTCAACATCCCGACGCATGTAGGGTTGTTAGAGAGAGCCCTCATAGAGGAGTGTTTCTTTGTTGTGCAGTCTCTAGCAACGAGATCCACCACCAGTCAACATGTAGCAGAGTCTTCTGTAGCTGGAAACAGATAGTGGTCACAAAGTTACAAGAGGAAAAGACCTACAGGTGGACGACCGCATGACTCAGGATGGATTATGTGGGGAACTCGAAGCATTGACATACATTCTAGGAGCGGGCAGTGTTTCACATGCACTGAGCAGGCTCAAATGGCTCGTGACTATCTGACCCTCCATTCGGATGATCAGTAGATGGTCGAAGGACCGCCCAGACAGAGATAATGATTTTATCGAGGCGGTTCACAGGGAGTAGGTGAACATGGCAGAGGAGCTGGCCGTGCAGCTGGTGGTGGACGACGTTTTTAGGTGCTACCACCACCACCACCAGGAGGTCCACCACGACATCTGGGAGTGGGTGGATAGGGTAGATCTCTACTCCATGTAGCTGAGGCCTATGGTCACAGAACTCCAATGATGATACAAGGTACAATATGATTCTATTAAAACATAGTTTTAGTTCTTATAGACACATGTGCAAGTCACTCTTTCATTTCCACTACACTCGTTTGGAGATCAGAGATTTCGATAGAGCCATTGGCTAAATAATTACGGCTACAGACTCTTATTGGAGAAGACTCAATGATTACGTACTAGTGCTGGTAGTGTGAGCTTACTCTAGGAGGCTAGAGCTTCAGCTGGGATCTCCTAGTAGCAGCGTCGAGGCATTATGATTTCTTCTTGGGTATGGACTAGTTATCTACAGTCCATGCTCATATTGACTGTATTAGGAAAATATTGCAGTATGTCAGCATGGATGGGACTAGGATTACCTTCTCTGGTGAGAAGGGAGCCTTTGTAGCATAGGATGGACTTACCCGGAGGAGGGTGCAACCGATCACCCATCAGTTGGCTTGGCTTACCCTCAGAGTAGTTTATGTGGAGAGTCCGAGCTATCCTGTAGTGGTGCACCAGTACACAGAAGTTTTCCATAATGATGTCCCAGGTATACCTCATCGTAGAGAGGTGGAATTTACATTTACATGTTCCTTCGGATGGCACTGATATTTACACCAGCATATCAGATGGCTCCCATGGAGCTTCACAAGCTGGAGGCACATCTAGAGGACATGCAGCGGAAGGAATTCATTCAGCCCAATGTTTCTCCCTGGGCAGCCCTAATTCCATTTTCCAAGAAGGCATATGGGAGCTTGAGGATTTTCGTTGACTATCGGCACCTGAACCAGGTGAACATGACGAACAAGTAACCAATACCGAGGATTGACATCCACTTTGATCAGTTGAAGGGAGGATGGTGGTTCTCGAAGATAGACCTCAAATCAGGCTATCACCAGCTCAGAGTTCGAGATGGGGATGTGCAGAAGATGGACTTCAGATGTCGCTAGGGCCACTATGAGTTCTCAGTTATGCATTTTGATGTAACCAATGCTACTGCATTGTTAATGGGAATCATGAAAATGATTTTCCATCCATACCTCAATCTCTTTGTCATAGTCTTTATCGAAGACATTCTGATCTACTCGACTATTGAGGAGGAGCATGCCAACCATTTGCAAGTGGTAATGGACACACTCCAAGATCACCATCTTTATGGTAAGCTCTCGAAGTGCCAGTTCTGGATCCAAGAGGTTCACATTCTAGGACATGTCATCTCAGAGGCTGGATTTTCAGTGGATCCAGCAAAGATTGAGGTGGTACTTTCTTGGGATCCCACCAGAACTGTAACCGAAGTATGGAGTTTCCTAGGTTTGACCGGATACTACCAGCGATTTCTGCCAGATTTCTCCATAGTTGCAGCATGACTGTCATCTTTGAAGAAGAAGAGTCATCCCATTGTGTGGTCAGAGAGTTTCCAGTAGAGCATTCATTGGTTGAGGTAGAGGCTGACTATTGCCCCCTTCTTGAGGCTTCTAGAGGAAGGCATTGGGTTTGTAGTCTACTCCAATGCATCAGGGACTGGACTCATATATTTCATGATTTAGGAGTGAGTAGTAATTGCTTATGATTCATGAAAGCTGAGAAAGCATGAGAAGAACTACACTACCCATGACCTGGAGTTAACATTAGTGGTCTTCACCTTAATGATGTGGCCACACTATCTGATGGGCGAGCGTTTTACCATGTACTCTGATCACAATAGCCTCAGGTATATCTTCTCTCAGAAGGACCAGAACCTGAGAAAATGATGTTGGTTTGAGTTCCTCCAGGACGTTGAATTCAAAATAGTCTATATCCTGGAAAGAGGAATTTTGCTGCAGATGCACTGAGTTGGAGATCTGGTATACAGCTACTAGGTGAGGCGACAGAGTAACTGGCTGCATTACCAAGATCCTTTGTGGATATAGATGGAGAATCCTTACTTTAGTCTCTTACAGTCATTCCCCCCACTACTTCCGCGAGTCGGGGAGGTGCTGCATGGGAACACTGACTGCGAGACACGACGTGCTCAGATATCCACAGGGCATGAACCTCATTAATTTTCTAAAGGTGGGGATCATATCATCCTCTTTAGAGGATGAACCATGGTACAAGTGGTACTTCAGGAGGAAGCATTGATGGAGTTCCCCACATCCACTCTAGAGGTACATCCCGGAGTTGTGAAGATGTACCAGGATCTTCAACGATAAAACTCTTGGCTAGGAATGAAGAATGCAGTTGTGGAGTTTGTCTCTCGGTTCCTCACTTGTCAGCAAGTGATGGTGGAGCATCAGGTACCAGCAGGCTTGGATCAGCCTTTGGAGGTCCCAAAGAGGAAGTGGGATGATATATCCATTGACTTAGTGACAATACATCCACCTACATCCAGAGGACATGACTCGATTTGGGTGATCGTCGACCGACTCACCAAGTCGGCCCACTTCCTACTGATCAGAGATCATGGTTTTGTTGAGATCATGAGATACCTCTAGAAGCAGGAGATTGTGTGGATATATGGAGTACCTTCGATGATTATCTCTGATCGGGAAGCACACATTAATTCCTGGCTACGGAAGAGGTTGAAGGAAGCTTTCGGGACACATCTTTGTTTGAGCATCGCCTTCCATCCTCAAACGGATGGCCAGACTGAGCGGACCATTCAGACCCTCGAGTACAAGCTCTGTTCTTCTTTCCTTGACTTCGATCAAAGGTGGGAGGATCACTTACTTGTGGTGGACCTTTCAAAGAACAATATCTATCACTCCACCATAGTGATGGAACCTTTTGAGGCATTGTACGGGGACCTTGCAGATCCCCTTTATACTGAACTGACTCTGGGGAGTCAACACTAGTGGGACCAGAGATGGTATAGGCTACCACAGAGAAGTTAATGATCATCCAAGACCGGATTAAGATTGCACAGAGTAGGAAAAATTCATATGTATGCAGGAGATAGATACCTCTAGAGTTTGAGGATGGCGACCACGTCTTTAATGGGTCTCACCTCGATGAGGTTTACAGAGATTTGGCCGAGGTGGCAAGTTATATCTGAGATTCATTGGACCTTTTCAGGTCCTCAATAGAGTTGGAAAGGTGGGTTACTACTTAGCTTTTGCACATCAGTTGCAACGGGTGCACGAAATCTTCCATGTATCTCAACTGAGGAGATACGTGCACGACCCTTCCCACATCATCAACCATAGCGAGCTGGATGTCACCAATGGGGAAAATTTTACAAAGGATCCAGTAGATATTTTGGATTGACAGGAGTGGGTCCTTCGGGGATAGTCGATACCTCTCACGCATGCTCACTGGTGGGACAGGAACCTCCAGGACAACAAATGGGAGTGGGAGGCTCAGATACATTCTTAGTACCCCAACTTGTTCCCTTAGTTGTGAGTTGTGGCTTACAGGGATGTAGAGCCCTGTAGTGGGGAGAATGTAAAGACCTAGAATTACCATGTAATTTTTTTTAAATAAATTGTAATTTTACGAGTCCATGAAAATTGACGGCGTGTGATTCTGAGGCCCGGTGTTCCCGGAATCAATTTCTAAAGTTTTGTTCTAGTACGTTTAGAAAATGTATGAGTTGGTTTTTAGAAATTTTGAACCGGTGCACAGAATTCAAATCTGAGGGCACCATTGAACTCCCTACGTCGGTATTCGCTTAAGGAGACTTTCACCTCGACGGTAGTGGGCCGAGAATAAAAGATAGTTTTTGGTTTTTTGTGGAAAATAATAAAATAAAATGAACTACAGGTTATTTTATTTTTTGAGGAACCATGTGGAAGTTGGTGGTGGGGTCCACCAGAACTAAACCTCTTGTGGGAGTTGAATTGTGGGGACCACCCGACCATATCCTCCAATGAGAGGTTATGGTGGTTGGGCCCAGCCGAACATAACCTCCCGCAAAAGGTTACGGTGGTGGGGATAACCCGGGACTAAACCCCCATTTGAATTGTGGAAAACCTCTTAACTCCCCTCATTAATGAAGGAGAGTCTCTCCACCCTCCCCCCTCCTTTAATGGAGTCAACCCTTCCCCCCTTTTAATTTTGAGAACCTCATGAATTAATTAAGTGGATTCAAGTTAATTAATTCAACCTATTTGAATTCTTATACCAATGACTTAATAGATTTTATAATCTATTATTCTTGGCTACTATTTCTTTTGTCGGAAAAGGAGGAAGGATTTTTGAGAGAAAATTTCTCACCAACGAAGAACAAAGAATGTCGGAAACGAGCATCTTAGACTTCTTCCTCAAAAGAAGCTTGCAGAAGCAACCGACGTGGGATGTCTTCGACGACCGGCCCTACCTCCTCATACTCATTATTGAACCGAAGCATGAGCTTGGGATCGGAAGTGTGCGGCGTACGCGACGAATGATGACAACTCCATCTTCTTCCTTACAACTTAGTCAGTTAAGAACGAACAAATGTATGGGATTTTTGTGATTGATTTTATTCCCTTGTTTCATTTCTTCTAAAACAAAGAATGACGACTAACTTTTTATCAAGTTGATCTGCAGATGCTTTTCCTTGTGGGTTGTGAATATTTTGTTAATGAGGGATTATTGGAAATTGATGTTTTTTAAATATTTTCCATGTTCGTTCAATGTTTATGTTCTTGATGAACCGATTGCTACCACCCAAAACGTGGTGGGTGCGGCCCAAACAAACATTGCCCGGCCACCCTCTATCATTCATCTTTGTGATGTTCTTCAGCATGGAGACGAGGCAACGAAGGCAACCTGCGCCACCCCTGCAACGCTCTACCGCCCCAGGATAAACCGTACCACCCCAGTCATGATGCCCGCCGGCCGCGCAGCCCACCAGCCGAAATGGCCGGAGTTGCGCCACACCCCGGCCGAACCACGCTTCAGCTGCACAGCGCACTGACTCCCCCACCTCCCGTACCCCTCACAGCGCCCTTATGAGCCCCAATAGAGTCGGCCTCCATGCGGGCCCCACGGCTCCACCATCTGCACACCCCACACGCCCCACGTTTCGACTGGCCTAACTGGCCACCAGCCTCCATGCGCCCAGCGACTCCACCGTCTGCGCGCCCCGTGGTGCCCCGGTCGAGCCGGCCTCCCGGCCCCGACCGCACCACCCCAGCACCGGTTCGGTCCGCCCTATGGTGGCCCATCGCGGGGCCCTCCGAGACAAGCCGCGCCCTCGCGGTGCCCTCTTAGTCGAGCCACCCATGCGGAACCCTCCGGGCCGAACTAACCGCGCACCAACCTGTTGTCATTCCACGCTCTGGCGGCCCTCCGCAACTCCTCACGTCCTACTGGGTTGGGCACAGCGGGCCAGACAGAACCTAACGGGATGGCCGCCTAATGGAAAAGGCCAGACCCAATGGGTCAGGCCAGGTCAACCGAATCTTGGTCAGCCCAAACAAGGTCGGGCCGAGTCGGTCCGACCGGGTCGGACCGGACCCGAGCCCACTATGGCCCTTTACATTCTTTGGCTATATCTTTGGCACCGGGCGTCCGTTAGACGAACTGTTAGCGGCCCTGGTAATATTTGAGCATGACGGTCCCTTTGATTAAACCCTATTAGAGTTTGTTGTATAGTATAGATATGGTCAAGTTGGATCGCGCATGAATCTAACCGGGCCCCCGGGACTAAAATGCTAATAAATCACAGACCAGGAGTCTGATTGATGTGTCGTCTGTTGCGTTGAGACCTCTATGATGTGGAATACTTTTGGGATACTTCTTTGTGGGAATTCATGATAGTTGTAGTATGGAACAATAGCTTATGGAGAGGATACTTCCAGAGATGAGCGGATAGAGTGTGGATACCTAGTAGCTGGCTGAGACTTAATGACTGCTAACCGATTGACTCGGAGTGACTCGACTAGCCCAGTGGGGAGTGCCTATTTGTGGAGGCAGACCTACTATAGAGGAGTGCCTAGTTGTGGTGGTAGACCTGCCGTACTCTATAGGAGGAGTACCTCTACAGGATATTAGGGGGAGCACCTGGTTGTTGTGGTTGACCCATGGTGGGGAGTGCCTTGATGACGCAACAGACCCACGGTACTCGATAGGAGGAGTACCTCAATAGTCCGAGGTAAGTGGGAAGCACCATGGTGTCGCATCAAGCCCATTGTACTCAGTGGAGGAGGAGTTCTATAGCAACCGTGGTTTCGATAATGTTAATAAAATCCACGTTGAGCTAAGTCAGTAACTTTTGTGTTTTCTTCTTGATTGATATGGATTACTTGATAATTTAGGTATATGTATGGTTCATATACCTAATTGGGTTTTCTTTTGATTTAATACTTTATGATTTATACTTGTTGGGTTTTTGAGACCTTGAGGGTCTTGGGGTCCCTACTGAGTAACATTATACTCACCCCTACCCAAGCTATGCCATTGTGTTGGATGCAGATGATAGACAACGATGACCGAGGCTGAGAGTACCAGGACAGGACGGTTCCCTGAGGTGGACCTTACGGCGTGTCGGTACAAGGAGGATACAAACAGACTTGGAGTGATGAAGAGGTGATCTGTACCGACCCTTTAGGTAGGAACCTCGGAGGATGACCGAGTGGCTATTTTTCCTATTTCCCCAGTTGGACTTATACTTACAGTTTCTTGTATTTTCCAGTTGGGCTTGTATTCAGGCCCCTTTTTACTTACTGTACTCACTTGTCTGTTATTCAGTTTACTTGTGATCGTATCTATTGTGTGTTTTTATAGGTTATAAAGGAAATGTCTTCCCATTTTTAGTGAATTATGCCTTTGGTACTAGTCACCAGCCCCTGGCCTATGGAAGGCGGGTTTGGGGTAGTCACGACACGAGCCCTTGGAGACGGGTCCTGACACACACACCATAGAGTTTTGACAAAACAAATAACATTATTAATATATTATGTATCAATTATCACATAGGAATTGGATTAAAGGGTATGAATTTTAATAACTAAATTATTAAAATATATTTTCTACATATTTATAAAATTAATCCATTATTAATCAAATTTATATAATTAAAAAAATTATACGAAAATAAAAGTCACGTTTTTTTTTGAAAAATAGTTTTTATATGTGCAATGAATTCTTATTAATAAATAAAATTCATATGTATTGGTTAATGATTTTAATTAAATGATTACATTATTTATTTATATAATTTGTTAAATAAAAATATTATATTTCTCTAGGCAGAGGATAAGAATAAATCTAGTTTTATGCTCAAAATATATTTTTTTCTAAAAAATTGATTATGTTATTTTTAATGCACATAATAATAAAATATTTAATTTATACTTATTTAAGTATATATAATTAATTATAAATTTATAATCATTAGTATATAATTTTATAATTATACCCCTTTTTTTCAATTTCAATAGTCACTATTGTAAACATTATGACCTCTATAAAGGGAAATCAGGCTAATCTATATTTAAAATATGTGATAAGGCCATAACTTTTCATCCTAATTCTTATTTAATTGATTTTATTGGACCCTTAACACCTAAGGTTTGAAATTTTGTTGTTTAGTGGACCCATGTCCATGAAAATTACATATATATTATTTAAATCAATGAAATTTTAAAAAATGCAACTCTCTTTGTTTTTAATAACTCATATGTGGCAAGATAGAGAAAAACTTGATTTAAAAAATATAAGTGTCTATTTTGGGAATTAATTAAATTATTTTCATGATTAAATAATTTTCTATATTATTAATTTAATTTCTTATACAATCCTGATGTATTATTTTTCAATTCTTTTAAAAAATAATAACTGATATTAAAAATATTTGAAGTGATATAATTTGAATGAGTCGATGTGATACAAGTATTTTATAGAAAAACTGGACATATTAGGGAGCTTTTAATTCATTATATTCAAATTTCAAATTCCTCTTAAAGAAATTAATGTTAAATTAAATGAATAGTAACAAAAATGACAATAATGGTATTTAATAAAAAAAATTATTATATTATTTCAAAATAATAAAAGACATGAAAAATACATGGTAGATATGATATGGTCTAAAATTTCAGGATATTTCTATTAATGTTCTAATTTTTTCAATATAATTATAAATTACATCGCTTTAAAAATTGAAAAATGTGACACTGCAATTAAAATGAAAATTAGTTAATAAAGGATTAATAAAAATTGTATAGTTTAAAATAACTCCAAAAAATACCTAAATTAAATTCTTTGATGGTATTAAAACACTATCCTACATTAAATTCTATTAATGGTCCATTTAGAGGAATTTTTCATGATAATCTATTTATTTTAATTTATACTTCTGAGAAATTCCAAAATTTCCCCTCACCACAATTATAAAATAGTACCTCCTACCTCACTTATTTACACAACATTGAACCCTACAGGTCAACAAAAATCTAAATATTTATATTATAAAAATCCTTATACACATTCTATAGGTTTTTTTATTCCCAAAAGAGAGTCCTTAAGGCACTTTAGCGATTATGAAAAGGAGTCATTTCTAAGAAGGTGTAATCACTTTTAAAAATATCATTATTTTGTATATGTATATAAATCATCTAAATACGTGGTATCTATAATAAAATAATGAATTAAGTATAATTAATATTATTAAAAAATTTATGATTATGAAAACACCATTATACACCCTCTTTCCCATCAAATGAAATGTGAAAGTATCACTCATGCATATGCATGGATTACTATCTTCACATAATGATTCGATTTATTTCACATCACTATATTTCAAGGATGGTAATTATGATAGTTTAAATGTTTATATATGAATTTTATAACATAATTTCTCTTCTATAATTATAATATATCATCTACCTTCTTATCTTCCAAACTATTGGAAAATTATAGTGTTGTCTGTGCATATGTGTGGATAACCACCTCCAAGAAGCAAAGTGATTCATTTTTTGTTTCCATTATACATGGATGGTAACTATGATAGATTAAATTAATATATATGATATATAAAACAACATAATTATTCTATAATGTTGAATTTGATTTACCTTTCATTCATTCCATCCTTTGAAAAAAAATTGTGCTCATGCATACAAAAGACCTATTGTCACCAGGAACAATATAATTCATTTTTCTATATCTACCTTTATAGATAACACTATATATATATATATATATAATATTTATATCATGATTAATATTATATAGATTATGGATCCAAGATAAAAGTACAAGTATCGAAACTAATAAGCTAAGACACTCATAATAAAAAAACAGTTAACACGAGAAAATAACAATTAAAATAAGGAATTTTTGATAAAAGGGTGTGTTTAAATTATATAAATGGATCATATATGATATTATAAGTACTATAATTAATAATAAATATAATTATAATATATTAATGTTTATTATACATGAGGCTATATTTCTTTCAAAACAAGAAGAACTTGAGGTGAGGGTTATTATGTTACAATCTCATTATTTATTAGGATTGCTTATGATTATGTTTCTGATGATGAAATATTATTATATAACACTAAAGAAACCGATGAGAATTATTTTAATCTAGTTATTTCTTAAAAAATACATATTTTTCTTTCATTTATCTCACCTTATGTACTCTAGTTATTAACAAATATGCTTTTCAGGAAAATCCACTTCATTTCTCTCTTCGATCAATTTTTTTTTCAAAAATATCAATGTTTTTTTAAAATTATTTAAATAAGGTTTTAACTACACTAATGTGAATATTTAATTTTATTTTAACACATGTTTTTATGTTTTAAAATATTTTGGATTGATTTTTATTTATTTTATAAAAATGAAATTTTCATACATTTCTAGAAAAAATATTGAATGAATGTTTTTTTAACTTATAAATCATGAATGTCTTTTCTAGCCATCATGTCTAATTTTTTTCATTTAATATTAATTTAAGTGTTCCTAATTTTTTTCAATGAAAATATTTTCCATTATAGATTTTTTATTTTCTCTTTTGAAAAAAAAAATTATTTCAAAATTGAAATGTTATTTCATTCAAGATTGTGCTAAATATATTTTAATGGTCTATCTATTTATCAAAGACAATAATCATTGATTTAAATTATACTTTAATCTAGATATAATATAAGGATAACATCATTATTATTTCTATATATGGATTATTTTTATAAATTCATCATTTTTTTAATCCCATTCCTTTTCCATTGGTTATTCTATGATGAAATATTCATGAATCCTATTTATTTTCAGAAGTAATAATGTGAAGTCTACTTTATGATATTTTGGAACACATATGTATGATTTTAATTATATGATGGGTGGGGCCTATATCATCCAAAAATTCAATGGGTAAGGTTTTATACCTCATGAGATAACTGTGGGATGTAAGTTAGTGTGATTGATATACAATGTGATGCAAGTCGATGAGATTAATATGGTATGGGTTGTGGATGGTGATGTTTGATCTTCTATAGTCTATGGCCTTGGTAATTAACATTAATATTATGAAAAAAAATTATTACCAATATTTCTTATACACTTTTATAGAATGATCTTATTATTCGCGATTTATTTATGATTATTGTTCACACTTATGATCCATGTCTTTTGAAATAGTAAATTTTAATGTCATCACTCATGTTTATGACCAATGAATGATTGGATATGAACTTATTATGTATTTTCATGATCTCATACCCTTATGATTATCTTATTATTTAATATGATCATATGTTGATATATCCCATTTTTTACACTTACTGAGTAACTGAGATCACTTTTTTATTATTTTCCTTTCCCCATGATATGAATAATGGAATTAAGAATGATATATATAAGAAGGGTTCTAGTTATTAAGAAATAAGTGGGAAACGATTTTTATATTTTATAAACTGATTTTATATATTTCCATGAAACCAATGATAGTAGAGCTAAATGATTATGGAATGGTTCATAATGTTATGTGTGACCTGGAATGGGTAATCCAAAACTACTTCATCTCTCTTAGCCTCCTGTTGTACTCAGATTCCCTATGAAACAATGGATTCATCATCAGTCCCTCATCAATCAAGGGGGAAATTTCTTTCGTCCTCTTGTTCTCAAACTCATCCCTTCCTCCCATTATAAAATCTATATGTTCTACTTATATTCCATGATAACTTGCTCTTTACTAATCTCAAAAATATTTTTTATGGCTTTCCTTTTCTCATGCTTTCAACCTCAGTGTTCATGGATTCCACATCTCCCCTGAACCTGACCATTGTGGCTCACATAAATTTTCACCAGCCATCGAAAAAATATTTAAACCTATTTTTTCTTTTTTCTTGTGTATTACAGGAGTGGGAAACTCTATGACTTCTTGATAATAGACATATTATGGTTCGGTTTTCATCAAGGGATGATTTTTTCATAGTTTTTTTCCAAAGATTCTAGTACTTGAAATAAACGACGTTTCTACCTATTAATATGGTCCAATGAATTCCATAAGAAACAAGATTATATTATAACATCATTTTGGGTGACCATATCAGAACATCCCTATCATTTAAAAACCCTTCGGTAATCTGAATGTTTGGCAGTATGGTTGGGAAAATTTTTTACTTAGACAATGGATCAAATACATTCTTCCACTTGATCACCCCTCAGATATGTATCTAGATTGATGTTTCTAAACAACTGGTGGAGTTAGTGTAGATGAAATTTGAGAAGGATTTCACTACAAACCATCCAGGATCATTATTGTTGGATATATTTTTTCCCTATTGTAAAATATCAGGTCATTCATTCTCTCCACTCTGATATGGTCGTAAGGAGAATCATGGGGGTCCTTCTTGATCCTCGATCAATTAAAAATTACCTCTCACTGACCCCACATTTGATATTGTTTATTATAGATAATCCTCTAATATTGATCACCTTTAGAAGTATTTTATTCCTTTGTATTCTGATCCAAAGGTTGCAAACATATTTTCCAACATGAGACATGATTTGTGGGATTACATTGCATTTTTGTAGGGTTCAAGGGATATTATTTCGACCTATTCTATTGTATCCCCCTATTTTACATAAATTGTGATTTCTAGTAGTGAAGAATAAGGGAAGGAGGATCCTAGTCAACCTGATTTTATTTGGGTAGTTTTCTATAAAACTCATATCAATTCAAACCTATTCTCTATGATTCAGTTTTATTCAGGCCAGAATGCTACATCTTCTTTAAGGTGGATTTATTCTATCCAGTGTGATATTTAAATCTCAACAAAGCTTAATAATAGATCCATTTTATTTAATATAAACAAAAAGGATAATTTTGATCCTAAATGATGGAAAAAATACATTCAAATATGGAAAATGTCACACGTTAGGACAAGTTCCCTTAATGATCCAAAAATAATGGACATTGAAACTACTGCCATACAATAATGGAATTTTAATAGGACCCCCACACAATTAGGAATGTTGGGTTTGGTTCAAGAAATGGTAATCATGGTAAGATCATCTCTTGAATCATCCGAGTAAACTATGGGAAGAAAACGAAGCATTGAAAGGACAACTCAAACATATCAACATAAATTGTTACCATATACTTGGGTAAAGTAAATAAAATTAGGGAGGAATCACCAGTGGGGAATCAATAATTGTAGAATATGTTACTCAGAAATGTGGTATTTCTGAAAGGAATGTTTTCAATTCTTCTGATAAGGATATAGAGTACCAATGTGTTAATATTATGGGCTTGTAACCTACGATTGAAAATTATCATGATAAGGAACTCTCTTCATACCCTAAGCTAGCCTTAAATGTTAGTGTTCTGAAGGGTGACATTAGGGAGGAAGTTGAATGTTCAAAATTCCATGAGCTTATCCTTCACACTAAATAATAGATTCTAGGGGACTCTTTCATGATCTATATCTCAAAGGATTATGCCAAAAGAATTTCTAAAAGACTATTGCATGTTGATCTGAATGATGAAAATACTAATTAGATTGATAAATATAATCATATTTTGATACATGGAATCAATGAGGGGGAAACAATCTTTTTAGAACACATAAAAACCTTGGCCAATATGTCATTCCATTTCAGGGATCTCAAGAACAATCCAAACCAAACGTTAACATATATTTAATGGTGGATTTATATGGTAAACCATTCCAACTCTATTAATTTTTTATTGAATGTTCTAGTTATTTCATATGTGGTTTAATGTTTTTGATAAATTTTATTTAATGAATATTATTCTAATATGTTATAATATCTATGTTTGAAATGTATGGGTTTCAATAGTTGTTATAAGATAATGGTTTAGTTCACATTTTGAAACAAGGATGATAAATTTTTTGATATCCCTAGGTACATGTCTAAGGATAAATCTAATTATAGGTTAAAATACTATCATTTTGTTAATGATCATTAGTGACATAGTTTTCCATAGAACAAGTTCCATGATTTTGATATCCCATAAAATATTTTTCATGATATATCACTTTGTTCAATGATGTATGATGGTCATATTACCCATTTTGGTTTAACAAAGGATTGTGGGTAGACTAAATATGTTGAGGTGGTAATAAAGAAGATGAAATATTAAAGTACCCCATTTGAGATTATTTATATGAATTACTATACATCATGAAAATTATCATGGGTTATTAATTCAAATCCTAAATAAATTATATGTGTAGTTAGTTGTAAAAACCTCTAATAGTATTATAATCACATCCGAAGTTAAAGATTTATCGTTGATTGATGTCAGTGGGATTGTGTTTTGTAGAAATATTCTCATTCTTCTTCTAGATGAATTCGATGTTAGGTTAGACATAGGTTAGATTTCATTACCAAAATACCATATCACTTTTTTCGAAGGTATGTTACATTTGATATTCAAAACCAAACTATAATTTCCTATCCATGTGAAAAAAACACTATTGGAAATTATATCCATTGTATGGTTCATGATTCATATTAATAAAGAGAATTTATATGTAATAACAGGGGAGAAACTCAGAATTGAAGATTTGAATATTGTGTGGGAGTTCATTTATGTATTTTCATAAGAGTTTCAAGGTATTCCACCAAATCATGATGTCGAGTTTCCAATAGGACTCATACTTGGTGTTTCACAAATTTCGAAGAATCCTTACAGAATTTCCCTAATTGAGTAGTAAGAATTTAATAAACAACATTAGTTTAATCCTGGTAAAATATTTAGACATCTTAGTGTGTAATCTAGGGGAAACTGATCCTTATTGTGATGAATAAGGAGAGTTCAATGTGACTATGAATTGATTTTCAAGAAATAAACAATATCAAATTCAATCAAAAGTTTCATCTGCCCTATATTGATGAAATTTTTGTTCCACTATATAGATCCCAATACATTTCAAAGATTTATATTCATTATATATATCATCTATTTACAGTTAATATGTGGTATATAGCCAATAATTCATTCCACACAAGGTGTAGACTATATGAATTTATATTGATTCCATTTGGTCTTACTAATGTCCCTGCTAACATCATGGATTTAATGAATATATTCATTAGGGATTACCTAGACCATTTTATGTTAGTCCTTATAGTAAATATTCATATTTATTCAATATGAAAGGAAGATCATGATGATAATTTGATGATTATGATAAAGACCCTGATGAAGGATATGATTTATGAAAAAGATTCCATGTTTGAATTTTGGCTTCTGAATGTTTCATTGTTTGGTCATATAATATCCGGTGAGGGTATATCAATAGAGATTTAGAGTAAATAATTAATTGAACATTGGCCTAATCCAACAACTGTGAATGAGATTAATACTTTTATTAGTTTGTTCATATATTATCAATTATTTATTGAACATTTCTTAGGGTTATTGAATCCACTCACCGAGTTAACTTAGAATGGATTGAAGTTACTTTGAACATATGATTGTGATGAATGTTTTAAGAATCATATTATATTTCCAGTATTTTTACATGTTCTTAGACTACCATATAGTGGAGAATGGTTTGTAATCTATAGTGGTAAATCAATGATGGGACTATGATATTTTCTCTGGTCTATGCTCTCAATAAAAAGAATAATGTGATCTTATTTATGATGAGGATCACAAAAGATTCAAAAAAAATTTACTTTCAAAGTATGGATCTTGAAACAATGAAGAAATGGGTGAAATGTTATCTTTCTCAATTATGTTTTCAAATGCCAATCCATGTAAATATTAAGGAGTCACATAATGAAGATACATAGATGAAATCGAATGTGATAAAAGTTCCAGAGTTCAACCTGAATTGTTATGGAATAATATGGTTTAGGAACCATGAATGTGTCCCTTCGTTACCAAATTTTAAGAAGTAGCTAATGGAAGAAGATAATATTTATTTACACTCTATTAATAGTGTAATTATGAATATGTATATATATTTGAAAGAGTATTTCTATTGGGATGTAATGAAAATACATATTGGAGAGTATAATTCTTAGTGCATGGTATGTAACATGTTATAACTAATAGACATAAGTATCTAGGGATGTAACAACCATTACCCATACCAAAATGGAAATGGTAAAACCTCATTGTAGATATTATTATGAGACTCCCCAAAAATCTAAAGGGAATAATGCTATTTGGGATTTATTTTATTTTATTTTGAATTTAGAACACTTCATTTCCATTATATAATATTCATATCTTGATCAAATTTCTTAGGTATATATTAAGGAAGTAGTGATATTTCACGGTGTACTACTATCAGTTGTATCTGATCATGATCTAAGGCTTACCTTGAATTTTTATAGAATTATTCAGTAGGAAATGAATAGTATGTTATGTTTTCATGATATTTATAATCCTCTGATAGATATTGAATCGTATATGACTATAAATACTCTCAAATAAATTTTGAGATATTTCTATTTGTATTTTATATGTAGTTGGGATCAACAACTTCCATCAGTGAAATTTTCATACAGTAATAGCTTTCACTCAAGTATTTAGATGTCTCCTTATTAAGCCATTTATGCTAGGAAGTGTATAAATCCAACATTATGGAATAATGTTGGGGAAAGAAATCTATTAGGACCTGATCTAGGTGAGGAAACAACTGATAAGGTTAGAGACATTCAACAAAAAATAAGACCATATTAGAGTCTGAAAAAGATTATGCAGACAATTATCAGAAATATATTGAGTTTGGAGTTGGTGAAAACATATTCCGTTGAATATATCGCTGAAAGAGGGTGATGAGATTTGGAATTAATGGAATACTAATCCCTAGGTATATCAATCCTTTTGAAATACAAGATCATATGGGTATGGTAGCTTATCAATTGGAACTTCCACTATATATCTATCAATTTCATGATATGTTACATGTTTCTCCCATGAGTAAGTGTATTTATGATCCTTCAAATGTACTTCACATGGATGGAAATCCACATGACAAATATCTTTCCAATAAGGAACAACAATTAAAGATTTTGGATCATAGAGAGAAATTTCTATTAAATATGCCACTCACCAGGTCTATGTATTTTTTGTAAAACCACCAATTGGAGGAAGTTATGTGAGAACCTAAGGATGTACTAAAGAAAATGTATCCCCATATTTTTTTGTCATGGAGATGAATTCAATTGGTGAAAATCATTTAAGTTTAGGTAGAATATAACACCCTGTTATTTTGGTGAAATATTTCTCTTTAAATAATTTATTTCATTGATAGTTTGCGTTACACGCAACATTTTGTTTAGATGAAGTGCATAAAATTATTTATAAAAAATTACCCATTATCTCTTTAATTTTTTAGTATCGAGTATGAATAGTAATAACTCAATTAAAAAAATTATATAGTATATATATTAATAAAATTAATTCATTAATTATCAATTGATCAGAATTGAAAAATATATATTTCAAAATAAATGTGATGTTTTTCTGAAAAAAAAAATTTATGTATGAAATGTAGTTTTACTAATAAATTAAATTAATCACTAATTTTGAATTATTTTAATGAAATATATATATATTAGTTACTTGATCAAACATTTCAAACAATCGAAAATTATTTTTCTAGGAATATGATAATAACAAATCTATTTTTTTGCTTTAAAATGTATTTTTTCTAAAAAGAAATTACTATTTCATTTTCAGACCTAAATAAAAATTAATTTCCTCAATATAGAGGTATTAAATTAGATAAAATAAATTTCTTATTTATAATCAACAGGTTTAAATTATTTAATTATCACCAATTTTCTGTAAATATTATTAGTAATCGTGAAAAAAGTTATCACTTTAGTAAATGATAAATCAATAAATTTGGATCCAAAACAACATATAAGGAAATAATTTTTCATAATAATTCTTATTGAATGAATTTAATTATACCCTTATGCCTTAAGTTTGAAATTTAGTTTCTAATGAAAATTTTTTCAGCATAATGACATATATATGATTGAAAATAAATAAAGTTATAAAATGTCACACTCTGTTTTAAATATATCTTATGTGTCCAAATGTGGAAAAAAGTATGTTATGAATGATTATAAGTATATATTTTGAGATTAAAAAATCATTTTATTTATATATATTATCTTTAATTTTTAGTAATTATATTTTATCATTAATTTGTTATGAAACTTTGATGTAGTATTCCTTAATTAAAAAAACATAATAAATGATTTTAAAATTATTAGAAATGATTTAATTTGTAAAATTTAATGTTAACCATGAATATAAATATGTGTGTGTGTGTGTGACAGATTGGGGAGGTTTTAAATCATTAGATTTGGAATTTCCCTCTAACTTGATAAATTTAAGGTTATATTAAATGACTAGAATAAAAATACTAAATAATGATATTTTATCAAAATAATATATTATAAAATTATTTTAAAAAACATAAAATAAGAAATAAGAAAAGGGGTATATTATATGGTCTATGATTTCCTAAATTTTCCATTTATGGTAAAATTTTCACTTTATTAGTAAAAATTACAACCCTTTAGTACTGAAAAAAGCTTCACAGTCCTTAAAATTAAAATTGGTTAAATAAGGGTTAATAAAAACGATAAGGTTTAAAATGATACTAAAAATTAAATAAATTTTATTAGTTGACTGTAATATACCCCTATAAAATCTTATCTTCCAATATCTGGTCATTTGGAGGAATTTAAATTGGTAATGAATTTTTTATAATTTAATATTTTGTGAAATTCCAAAAGACCCCCCTCACCTCTATTATAAATGGGCACCCCCACCCTCACTTCTTTACACAACATTGAACCCTATAGGTTAAAAATCCTCTAATAATTTCTCTTATAAAATTACATATCAACATTATGTTTGTTCTTTTATTCCCAAAAGGAAAACCGTAGATTCCTTTAGGGGAGATCTAAAGTAATCGTTTTGAAGATGTGGTTGTGGCCATAACAGATCCTTTTCTTTTCTTTTCTTCATTACTACCTATAGTCCTATGGTATTCATAATAAAGAACAAAATTAAATATCCTAAATATAATTAAATTTCATTATTATTATGAAAACAAACACCCTCTTTCCCATCATATGAAAAGTGAAAGTATCACTCATGCATACGTACAACATATCGTCTCCACATAATTATACAATTCATTTCTGATATTTTTATTTCATGAGTATGTATTATGATGGAATTATTGTTTATATATGATATTTATGACATAATTACACTTCTAGAATTATAATATAACTTATACCTTCTTACATTATAAACTGTTGGAAAGCGATAATGTCATTTGTGGGTTTGTGTTTACTAACATTTCCACAAAGCGATGTGATTCATTTTTTATTTCCATTGTACTTGTATTGTAATAAGGGTATATTTAATTAGTATATATGATATATTTACAAAGTTAATTAATGTTTAAAGGAGGATTATTTTTTACCTTTTTTCATTCCTTCCATTCTAAAATGAAAACTATATTCATGCATACGTTTAACCGACCATCTCCATGAATGATGTCCTTCAATTTTCTATCTCTCAATATATATATTATAATAAATATGTATGTAATTAATATATTTAAAATTTATATAATGGTTAATTTTATGGAGGTGATTCATCCATGATAAATGTTGAAGCACCCAAATTACTAAAATAAACTTCTATTGATAAATGAAATATTTAACACTTGGAAATAATAATTTGAATAAGGAATTATTGATAAAATGGGGTGTTTAATTGTTATAAAGGGATCATATATGGTTTTATAAGTATTAAAATCACTATAATTTAAATTTTAAATAAATTTAAATTTATTTTACAATATTTTGCAGTGATTTTTGAGTAAGGATGACTCAAATTAAGGTTTTGTTTGTTACAATCTAAATGTTTATAGATATTTTTTCCATTAATTTTGGTAATGATGAATATATTATTATATAACTCTCAAGAAACTCAATAATTTTCTTCTCATTTTGTAATTTATTGAAAATTAAATTTTTTAACTTATTTTACCATTCATTAATTACTCATGAGACCAAAAATGATTTAATGGAAAATTGACTTTATTTCTCTCTTCGGTAGAAAAACAATTTTCACCCAAAAATATGGTTTTAAAATTTTTTTTAAGGAATGTTTTAAATATCCTAATATGACATTTTAATGTTATTTTTACCCTTTTTTTACTTTTTAGAAAACGATCTGTTTGGAATATTTTTTTTCATTTTCCAAAAACATATATTGTTAATTTTCAGAAAAAAAATAATATGTAAGCGATGTTTCTAACATATATTGTATGAAATTTCCCACCTTCAGGACTATTATTTTGTTTTAATAAACTTTTCAATTTCTAAAAGTTTCTATTAAATTAAAGTATTTCCTTTATATTTTAACAGTTTATCTTTTTTTAAATAAGTTATTACAAAGTGGAAATGTTATTTTCCTCAAGAATGTCGTAATCATATTTTAATGGTATTTATATTCATTAACAATGACAATACATGAGTTCATATTTGGTTTACTAGGAATAAAATACATAGATATCATCCATATTATTTCTCTGGATGTTATATGTTTTTTAATACAACATTTTCATGGCACCCATTTATTTTCCATGGGTTAGGATATGATGAAATGTTTATGATACCCACATCTTTTCAAGGGTTCTGATATGATGAATAATTTATGATCATGTTATGAACATATATAATATTTTCATTATGTGATGAGTGATACCTACATCTCCCTCCAATGAATTGGGTAATATCTTCTATCGTATGAGATTACTATGGGATGCAAGTAAATGTGCTTGATCAATTATGAGATATAAGTCAATGAGGTTGATCTACTATTAGATATAGGAGGTGGAGTCTGATCAGATATGTTTTAATTTTCATAATTGTTAACCCTAAAATTATGAATTTTTTTTATTCCTATTTTCTTTTCACACTCTTGTGACATTAGCTTAAGATTCATGATTGATTTTTGATGATTTTTGTCTCATATAATCCATTTATTTTAAAATGAGAATGAATTACTCCATGAATCATGTTTTTAATCTATTAATGATTAATTATAACATTAATAATTTATTTCGATGATCTTATACTAATATACTTATATTATGCTTTCATATGATCATAGATTTATATTTCTCACGCTTACCTTTACTAGCCATTCGAGCTCACTCTTTTATAATGTTTCATTTGTCATGCTTATGAAGAATGGTATTTAGTATGGTAAGTCTCAAAAGGGTGATAGTAATAAATAAATACGTGAGAGATGATGTGAATATTTTATAAACTAGTTATTTAGGTTTTCAGGATTCTAAAGATACTAGATCTATATGATTCTGGCATCGATTGAAATGTTATGTAATGAATATTCATCTATTAAGATGGAATATATGTGTATGGAAATTATAGGTCTCTATAGTTAAAATTATTAATATGATGAACAAAATACTACTTAATTAATTTTAGATGGTTTAGGTTTGAAATGAATAGATAAAATGAGGAAGAAAAGAATAAAATGAGAGAAAAAGTTGATTCTTCATTTCTATGGAAATAAAATCCCTGAATTAGTATATTTATGTTACTCTAAAACATTAATATGTATTATAAGGGTATTAATAGAGTTAATTTAGATATATATTTGAATTTAGTCTATGAAAGATATGTGTTTTTTCAACGGGATGGAGAGTAGATTTTTATACTTGTGAAGAGTGGAATTTTTTAGTTAAAATATTATATAAAATATAATTTCCTTGGAAAATATTATAATAGATATATAATTGACATTATAATTCCTATTTCAATAAAATAAAATTATTTTATAACATTTAAAATTTCCAAAATTGATTTGTATTGCTTATTAAAAAGTGAAGTGGAAAATTTAAAAATTGTTACTTTATTGGAATACCTTATCAATTTAGAATTTGGAAAAACAGTTTTTGGTTTTTTAATTAATTTTTATTATTTTTAAATTACTCATTTATCTTATTAAATGTGTTTTTGGAAAATTTATAATATATATAATTTATTATTTCATTATTACCTCTTGGATGATGTAAATAAAACACGCATATTATGTAAAAGTATATTTTTACTATTCCCATAAAAATTCATGTATTTCATAAAATTCAAAAAAACACCCTTAGGTAAAATTTATGTGTTGGTTTAAAAAATGAAGTTTATTTTATTAAAAATAATTTATAATACTTTTAATTTTAATTTTTAATATATAATTATTCTTTTAGTAAAATATAAATTAAAAAAATACCAAAACACTTTCATTTTTTATATTAATTTTTTTGGTATTATACTATTAAAATTTAAAAAATTTATTTCATTAAAACAAGATTTAAATGAAATTACACTATTTTATATGTTCAAATTCGATTTTATTGTCAAGGTTAATATTCATAATTTTCATGTTATTATTCCAATCGTCTTGTTACTCTTCATAATATTCATAATACTATTTCAATGGCCATATTACTACCTATAAGTACCTCAAAAGTACTTCATTCAACATTCACCTCAATTCCTATAATGGTTCTACATTTTTATTTCTAAAATTTTGATTGGATTGTTAATGTGATTTATTTTATGTAGTTTTTTTTGTTGTCGTGATGATTCTAAATGATCTAGATGATCCAAATATTCCTATTCTTATAATGTTTTCTATTCATTTACTCGGTGTAATATTTACAATTCTTATGTATATAAATATTCTATAAACAAAAATTTCTCATGAAATATATCTTTATGTGTTTTATGTGATTAGACTATATTATACACCTAATGATGATAAATATTATCTATTCAGAAGTAAAATTAAATATATATATATATATATATATGTTTGGGATATTACAAAAAAATGAACCAAAAATAACTATTACCCATATCTATGTGAAATGAAGGCTGGAATCCCACCATGCCACTACCTCCAACCAAAACACAATTACCATGAATATCCATCAACTCTAACATGGTCATTACCCTTACATTTATCAATAAAAACAAGGTCTATATACACCCAATGTAAAATCCTGATATTTTTTAAAGGAATATTGTGTTTTATAGTGTACAAAATATGCAACATAGAGCATAAACAGACCATGAAATATTATTATTTAAATCTGAATATAATAACGTATCCATTAAATTAGAGACTATTAACATCCTTAATAATTTTTTTAATATATAGTAGGTTTTTTATAATTAAAAATTTATTTATTAATTATTAATAAATAATAAACCAATTTTTAGTAAAGTCATTTTATTCCTCAATAATATGTTCCATCAAAAATGTTTTTTATTTATTTTTACATGAAAATATTATTAATAATTTTTAAAACTTTTATAATAATTATTTGATAAATTTAAATACATTTCAAATCATATTTTGAATATTATCTTATTATTAAATTTTTGGAATTATTTGAACAGATTTATTTTTCAATAAATAATGAAAAATAATGATTTTAATTGAAATTTTAATTCACTTTATGATTATTTACATTGTTGATTTCTATTTTAGATTAGTTTTAAAATTAAATGAGTTTATTTTTATTTAAAATGATCCAATTATGGTTTTTTTAATGAACCTAATACTTGAATTTATAAAAAATAATTTTAAACGTAAAGTATTCATTTTTCTAAAAACTAATTCTTCATAACATTTATTAAGTTTAATTTTAAATGTAATTATAGAAATATGGTGTTTTAAATTTTAAAAAATGGATAAATTTTTTTGAATTAGTACTTCAAAATTTAGTAAATATTCCTCTTTTATTTTTAGTTAATATGAATAGAAACTATAGAAATTATTGGTACCTTGATAAAGGGTAAATTATGTAATTAGGTGTTAAAAATAATACGAGAAGGATTGTAAAATTACCCTAAAACATTATTTAATTTTCATGAATGATTACTTATCATCTATATACATCCAATATTCAGTTGTACTTCCTTTTTTCCATTTTGGTGTGATTATGGTCTTTATATTTTATTTTTGTATTGAAATGAAAAAATATCACTCTTGTTTCCAATAACAATAATATTTTTAACCTAGAGATGAAAAAAATATATTATAAGTTATAAATATTAATTTGAAATATAAATTACATATCTTTATCATGATATTTTATATAATATTTTTTGTGATGAAATAATTACCTTAAATTCGTACACAAAACACACGCAATAATTATTCAATTAATGGAAAAATCAAATAAATGATATTAAAAATATTAAAAGTAATATTATCTAAGTTAATTAATGTCATCCGTGAATTTTATAGATTAATATAATTATTTATTGATGAAATAAGGTATTGTTTTTAAATTTAAATTTTTTATTGATGTTATTAATGTCTATGTAATCAATAGTTCAAAAACATGACTTTAATTGAATTTTATAATAAATAATATTTTATTAAATCATATAAAATTGATAAAAATATTATATTCATAAAATTTGTTAGAATATAGTTTATAAAATAATCCATGGTAAATTCACGGTATGTTTTTTCCATTTAATGTAACAATCTTGGCCCTCAATGTGTAAAAATCATTATTGTCAAGATAAGTGTAAAAGTTCATAATGAGGTTTTAAAACCAAAATATATGGGTAAAAATAAATTCAAAACCTTTATAATTTTTATTTCATGAGATTATTTGGACACATACTCACCCTTTATTCTGAATAAGTTATTTTAGATCAATTTTTAATTTAATATTTATTTATATTAATTTAATATTTTTAGAAATTTCAAGAGTTCCCCTCTCATCTCTTATAAAAGGGTGTCTCATATTCTCTTAACATCGCATTAAAAACCCATTTTAAGCCACTATATAACCAAATACCTTAATAAAATCCATCTAAACATTCTATTGTCCTTATTTATGGAATAATAACATCGTTATTGTTCATAAGTTTTCAAGTAAATGAGGGTGGCTGGAGAAGTGTTATCATTATTAGCCAGGCATTTGGATATTATTTATTATTCCAATTCCTTAAAAATCTTTTATAACTTGAATTAAATAATAAAATTAGTATATTCAATATACTGAGATGTTATTATGTTAACTAAATATCTTATATCCATCTCCAAGCTCTATCAAATGGGAATGTAATCCCTTATTCGTGTGTACGGAAGACTACAACCTCACAAACCGAGGAAATTTTTTTTCCATCACCACCTCTCATGGATTATTAAAATAATGGATTTAATATATATATATATATACTTATATATAATTCATTAAATCTGTAACATTACTTAAATATAATATAACACCAATTTTCATACCTTTCTATTCAATATAAAATGGCAATGTCATTCGTATATACGTGTGTACTACCCCCTCTACAAAGAGATGTGATTAATTTTTCATCACCCCGTCACATGGATTATATATATAAATATATTTAAAGAAATAATATTGTATTTATGGAATTGTTTTCATTTTAATAAATATAATAATACTTACATTGTTTCCATAATGATGGTTAAAAATGGAAACATTACTCATCTGTACGTATGGCTAACCTTCTCCATTATTGTAACACAGTTAATTTTTCATAAACATAATTAATGGTTGGATTTAGAATTATTATTGATGTTTATAATGATAATTATTTTCTTATTTTTATTATAGATATGATTGAATAATGACCACTTTGACTATATTCGTCCTTCGGAAGATATCTTGACTTATAAATCAAATATCATCAAAACCTATAACATGAAATTAAATGATAAATTAATATTTATAACATGGAAATAAGTGATATAAAAGTAATAATAAACTTAATAAAGGTTAAAATCATGGAAATAATTATCATAAATTTATTATTTAGTAATATAAATATGGTATGTGATGATTTAGGACAAGGGTAAGGTAATTTATTTTTAAAACACATTTTTATAGTTTCCCTTAAAACTCTCATTTTATTCCATTTATGTATATTTTAAAATATTTTATGGATGTATTTAAATAGATATAATTTAATTATAAATAGACTAACTAACTAACTAAAAAGCGGATTTTTTTTTCCAAAATGGTTGGTAGATCAGAAACATAGTAGAGACTCATGGAGGACTAAAATGAAGAAAAATAATTGTATCAACATTGAAAAATAAGTTAAAATCCTATTATAGTGATCCAAAAAATATAATATATGAGTCTTTTACTATAACTACTCGTGGTGGCCAGTGAATCCAAAGAACAATTGCATTCCCTATAGATACGCCATGCCTAAATGACTTGGTCCAAGATCAACCTGTATTTCCAGATAAAATAAATCAAGTCCCATGAAATTGTTGGGTTTTTCTTGAATCATATCATCTAGCATCTTAGAATCAGAATCCACCATAGAAATAAAAATTTTGTACATGTTTCACCATGTGAGTCTACTATAAATTTCATAATCCTATGCCCTAATAAAATTACTTGGACCATACAAAATCATAGAATATAATAATCATTGATCCCCTATAGTACATAATGAGCCCCCTCCTCACATCACCTCTATAGAATAGGAACCATAAACATTCATTGTGAGACCACTATATCGAGAGACCAAATTAACCCACTATTCAGGAGAACCAGATCTCATTGAACAAGAGAAAATGAATGACATTTAAGCATATCCTTGATAATCAATGAACACATCACAATAGGAAACAAATAATCAAATTTAAAAATAATAATCCCTTCCTAAACCTATATATACATGAATGAGCATTGGTCTCCTACACTCATTTTATTCTTATCCTCCCACAAAACCTACAATACAATAGTAAAAACCATTCCATGCATTTTACTCGCCATTACATTCTAATCCTCCCCTTGAAACCATGCCTCCAAAAAATCCATCAACGAGTCAGTTCCCAATGAGAAACCCATTCATCTACAGATGTAATCCCATGATCTATAGGCCCATTACCCTTTTAAGAACATATACCACACAGTTTCATAACCAGATTCCTTACAACACATATAATGTGATGCAAGATAAATACCCTTTAATTGAATATTTCCACCCACGGAAATTTTATTATAACATACCCTAAAAACTATGAAATTCATCTTCATCGGGATCCCCGTGCACCGTATCCGTCAATACCAATCATCCCACAAGTTCACTGCATGCATCCATCGATGAAAATCATGACTATATAATGGTTTGGTTGAATATAATAAATAGAACAACTACCTAAATCCACTATCAATGTGATGTTCCCTAATATCAACTTATGATCCTCAATTAAAATTGAATTAATGATATATGGATAGTTAACAGATTTATCAAATTGTAAATATGAAATAGGGAATCCTGGATAGTGTAATGGTTTTCCCACCCAATTATCATTTCAAAAGATTATGTTACTACTCCCCACCACCCATCACATCTTCCCCTTATAATTGTAAGAAATTTGATAATATGAACCATGAAAGGAAAAATTTCATCCTTGATCTTGTATTCGACCCTTTACAGTACATCACATACCATCCTTTCCAAAATTTAGTCCACATTGAATTTACATCAATAATATCCTTGGCTAGTCTCACTTTTATGTATTTCATAAATTCTAAAACACTGACAGACCAATACCCCCTCCTCTAAAGGTCTATCCATCCATTCTTAGGAGAGACAATGGAATTGTATTATTTGATTGCCATCCCAATTGAATTATTTACTGATTTTTTCTAACTAGATAATGGTCACCATTGGTGACTTGACCACAAAAAAAGTATCCATGGGGATGGAAGATAGTATGATTTTCACCAGGGAAATTATTCCACCAATGTATAAAAAACATTTTTATCGATTTTGAATTATCCTAATCATTTTTTTGTTATACCTTTGAAGAAGGCCTTCTTGATCATTCCATATGGAACTAGGTCTTCCATGTACTCCATTATATGGTTAGAATTTTTAACCCTATTTCATTCCTGTAATTTCTTAACAAAAATAAAACAACATTTTTTCATATATAAACACTGGTTTTATGATGATTAATGTTCTTTACACTCAAGGACACATACACCCCCATGGGTTTAAGGAACCCATTAATATAAATCTTCATCCCTTTAATAAAAAATATAATTTCATCCCAAACAAAATATGGGACACAATATATGATCCTAATCTATATCAGAAAGGAAGGATATATCCTTCATTGATGTTGCACTTCATAATTCTAATGAGCACATGTTGTGCTATAATAAAGAGGCTATGAGACACAGACTCACCTAGATAAAGCCCACATATTATTTTAAAGAACACCAAACCATTTCCTTTCAAGAAAATGGTAATCCAATTATAAGAAAATTACTTGAAAAAACATTCATAAGTCCATTACCAAAAGCCATGGAATCTCATAACTTCCAAAATGAAACTCTACACTATGAAATCATAATACGTGTCAATTTTGTCCTTGATCATAAAATTTTATCCAAAATGACAAACATTTATATCATCCACATATTCAATAGTAATCCTGAGTGCTCCAAGAATGCTCTTTCCTTAAATAAAACCATGTTTCTTCTTATAAATGTGTCTCAGTAGAATCCTCCCTAATCTTTTATTTAGAATGCTAGAAATAATTTATAAGAAAAGTTCGAAAGATAAATGGAATGATAATGATTATGAGACTCTCGATCTTTATCCTTTCAGATTAGGACCAATGTCAAATCACACACCGCTCTAGGAAGATAATCACCTTTTAAACTGTCTTTGATAACCTCAACCACCAAGGATTTAAATAAATCATAGGTCATCATATAGAATGAACCCTAAACCCCATATTTCCCTAGTGTACTTTCTAAACTCAAACAGGTAATCAAATTCTAAATATAATTCTCCCAGGGAATGTCATCAAATTCCTCATTATCCATTCCATACCCCATATTAGTGTTCTTAAAAAATATTTTCTCCTTATAATCATAAATTATAGAGATACTTTCTTCTAAACACATAGGAACAACCAAGAGATCTTCAAAATGACCCACTACAAGATTCGAAACCACATTCAAAATATTTCTGTAAGATCCATTAGGTATCATGATATTCAACAATATAAAAAACATCCTTCTCATTCAAAAATTTCTAAAATAAGGTAGATTAATGATCTCCTACACTAACCCATCAGATCCTTGATCACTCATTAGGGTTTCTCTGAATATCTTATATTTTTCAACGAGAAGATTTTTTTGACGTTGGAGAATGAAAGCCTCATCATCCAATTCCTCCTAAATATTATCTCTTAACTTATCAATATATAACATAAAATCCTCAATTAAAAAATAAAAACTTGTCCTTTACCATCCCACTTAAGAAGTTATTTTATTAAGTGCTTAAGATGATCCAAAAGGCCCACACATGCAGATCCATTCGCAGGTTTCCTCCATGAGTCCCTAACCATTAAGATTAAGCTATCCTCTCTTGACCTAGAAGATGAAAATAAAAAATGATTCTTTTCTATATTGTCTATATTTAGACAAAAAAATAAATTTAGAGTGATAGAAAATGGACCTAGTCATATGTTTCCCAGACACAGAGTGAAAAGAATCAATACCTTGTATGTTTTCTAAAAAACATTCAAGTCTACTCTAAATCCTCCTCTATCCCTTATGGTTATTACACGATGTATATCTGTCAATTTAAAAACTATAATACAATATTCTAATGGTATCATTAAATTATCTAAACTCGTCCATTTCACCAAACACCAAATTTACCCCTCACGTATTCTCAGATGCCACAGTAATGGTGTTGAAATCTCCCCCACAAACCATGACATACCCTTTATAATGAAGTTTAATAGGTGTTTCAAAAGAATCCTCCTTTTTCATACCATGAAACTGGAATAAATTATGGAGAATAAAATTTCACCTCCCCCCCATATTCACCATGAATGTAATATGCTGCATAGAAATGTCCACCCAATCGACCAACAAAGTGTTCTACTAAATAATCCAAACAAGGAAGTTTATTGAGCCTCCCTGGATGTTCTCTGAAAAACTAGAGCACATGAAAAAAAAATTGGATAACTTGTACGCTTTAATCTTGTTTTCCTTAATATCCAACCCCAAAACATTATATTTTTTTTATCCATAATAAGGAAACACACATTTCACGTGGGACTTCAGGACCCTAGTGTTCGAAATGATGAAATAGATCATTTATGATGATTGCACGTGGCCTTTAAACCAACATAACTGTTATTTGATTTTTGGATTCCATTACAATAATCCATGTTTTTTTTCAAATAGAAACCATCCTTCCTTGTGATATTGAAATTTTCAAAGAAAAATTAAATATGAATGTGTATAACAATATTATAAATGATTTTTTATAAGTGCGAAGAATATTTTTATAATGAATTATTTTATGTATTATATTACAGTTTTTGGGAATTATTTACCAGGATGGGTGGTTATATTATGAAAAAAAATTTGGCAATCCAATTATATATCTCTAATTAATTAGGTAAAGGGATAGATTTAACTGTTTATGTTTCTCTTAAGAGATTATGTGAATAAAATATGATGGTTATTCCAAATTTTAACAATGACGGTAATTTTATGTGTTACTGTGATGGTTATTCTATGTGTAACTTTTAAGGTAAATCCATTTGTATGAGTGATATAAAAAATATTCCCCAAGTAAAAAAAAAATTATCTGTTCTTTACGTGGGTTTTTTAGATTTTTTTTATAATTTATTAGGGTAAGAAAATGATCATATGTTTAAAGTATATGCTAATTTTTAAAGGTAAAAATTATAACGTAGTGAAAATGTTATTGGGAAAATTTCATGATTTCCAAGATAACATTATGAGTTTTATTTTACATCTATAATTTCTTATGAAATGTTTTATGATGTGATTTAGGTAGAGAAAGTGATTTATTGGATATTAAAATGTTTATTTTTTTTCTCAAATCTTATTTTGAATAAAGGAAAATTTTTATGTATTTAAGTACTATTGGTTTACTTATTTATTGTTATATCCCTTATTGAGATTTTAGTGCACATAAAATTGGAAAATCATGTTCAAAGGATGAGTTGGGAAAATGAAGTGTTCTAGATGAAAATTATGAATAATTTTCATGAAAAGAAAACAGATATCTTTTTAAATTTTATATTTCATGGGAAAAGTTGATATTGAATATAAGTGTCCACATTATAATATATGGGATTGTGATATAAGAGTTATGAAATAACTCTCTAACAATATAAACCTAAAAAATCATTGATAATTTATGAAATGGAATAATTGCTAAATTAACTATAATATGTAATTATTAAGGTTGGTCCCCTAAAGTTGGTATCAGAGTAGGGTTTAGAAAACATTAGAGATTATTATTTTTTTTCATTTGAATTTCTCTCTATATTTATGAGTACCATATTAGGTTTATTTTTTATGGTTGATTTTATGTTCAATGTCTTGGACACCAATTTTTTAGATTTAAGTGGTGAATTTTTAGGTGACTAATGAAATTTTTATAGATAGGAATTACAAGGGTAATTGAATTAGGTATAAATTATATGAAGGTAAAATTATTATGGGATTTCTATGTTAATTACTATCAAAAGGAATATTTTTAATTTAACATTAAATAATACATTTCATGTTATAATGGTTTTCCATTACACAGATTAAGGAATTTTTATCAAGATGCATGGAAAATGATTTTTACAACCCTCTTTTCCCTTAGAGATGATTTGATTATCACAATAATTTAAAATGCATGTTTAAATGATTTTGAAAACTACCTGAATATTCCAATCACCTTCATGAAACTGTTTTATATATCTAATGCCCTTCCACTTCAACAATATTTATATAGATCATGGTTTATATTTTATCTTATTTCCGAATCTAAATTTACCCATTTCATTCAAATAGTGGGAAACCAACTTAGAATTTACTTTTTCTTTTCTAGAGATATGGGATTTATGAATGACGATAAATGGGATATGGATACCATATAATAAGATAATGATTTATTTAATAATAATATGAATTATTTACTTATAATCTATGTATGAAACATGATTCATTTTATATTGGTAATTAAGAATGACATACATCATATCATTGATTTATAAGAATAAATTAAAAGGGAATAAGACAATGAATCATGGGTAATGATTTAATAATGTGTTTACTTGTAGATTTTCTAGAATTATGATATAGTGGTATTTTATCAATATTATTAGAATCATGAAAAACCTAAGGATTATTATATAGTAGGATATTTTTTCAAAATTTTGAAATATATGGTTGATGGAATTAATACATTTTCGATATGCAATAGTGAAAAGTTTATAATTTTTTGGATACATTTATTTAGTTTTGATAAATTTCTTAACAATAAGTACCATTTGAATTTAACATATGAAAAATGCTTTTTGAGGAAAAATTCATTTACTTTGGGTGGAGATAATGTTAATGGTATTTTTATCCCTTAGTGTTTATATGATCTCATATTTGAGGTAATTACGGGTTAATAGAATTTGGGAACAGTTTTTTTTATCAAAGAGATAAATATGGGATTTGAAATTGATTTGGTGATTAAGTGATTAATGTAATTTATGAAGAATATTTCTATAATTTTGGGACCCTTATGATTATTGTAAACTATATATTATGGGATTATGTTTGAGGATTAAAGGATAAATTATATCTTGGAAGAATATATAATTTTTGTTGTGTCCTTGTGGTGATTAATGTTATTTATGGAAATTATTATCATATTATGAGATTATATGATTAGGGAATACAAAATTTTTGTGTGATACTAAGATTTGTTGATGTTCTTTAGAGATAAATGATAAATTTATCTTAGAATAATATTCAATCATTTTTTGGGTTTTATTATTAGTCTAGAATATTTTGAGAAGATTTTTAGGAAAGTTATTTATCAAATGATCTAAGTTGAAGTTTGGGAAATAATATTGAATTTTTGAGATTAAAGTATTTTTTCATCAATTTAGGATTTTTAATTTTGAGAATTATATTATCTTATGCTAACATGTTTTTTTATTCTTAAAATATAATCATATGTGGAATATATTGTTTTTTTATTTATGAATTATGTGATTCATTTGGAGTAAATTTTAGTGTTTAACTCCTGAAAAATTCATTTTGAATACTCATAATTTGATGAAAAATATGTTTTTTTGGTAAGAGTTGATTAAAGGACGAAATTTTAATTTTAAAGTATGTAAATTTTTTTAAGTTCAATGTATAGATGATAAATAGATTCCTCATATTTATGAAAAGTATATATAAATAAAAACATTTTCCTATTACCTTCTTTTTCAATGATTAGATGGTATTTTTAACACCACATCAGTTGTAGTTTTTTCATTGTTAACATTCAAAATACCATTCATGTTATTGTGATCAATGTTCCCTATCACTATACATAGTCATTTGGAGAGTAATTTTTTCTTCCATGTTTTTGTATTTACTTCCCATTAGTTTTTACTTATTTATAAATCTAGTATGTGTTATCCTAGATGTCATTCATACTTTTATTTCTCTCTTTTGAGGAGGAATTTTTATTAAACCTTTTTATGGAGAGGGATTTCGAAAAAATTATTTTTAAAATTAAACCTTTTATAAAAATATCATGTTAAAATTTAAAGAGAACAATTTCTTAAAGTGTGGAAAATGCAATATACCAATTTTTTTTACAATTAGACTATGTTTGAAGGTGTATAAAATATGTAACCCAGAGCATAAACAAACCACAAAATATTATTATTTAAATGTAATTGTTTTAACTTAGTGGTCATATTGGTGGAAATAATTAAGATTACCTAATTTTTGAAATATATATAGGTTCTAATCAATAAAATTTATAGATTAATTCTGGGGAAACAATCACCAATTTTTTTGAAAATATATTTTATTCATTAAAATTTATTTTTATTAATTTTTTATGAGAAAATATTATAATAAATTTTTGAAATTTTTTTTAAATTAAATTGATGAAATGAAAAAAAATTAATTCATCATATCAAAATTATATTAAGTTGAAATTATTGGAATTTTTTGAAAACATTTATTTTCCAATCAATGGTGAAAATAACAGAATTTTGTTTTAAATTGTATTTTCTTTTTGATTATTTACGAAGTAAAATTATATTTTGGATTTTTATTAAAATTAAATTAGTTAATTTTTATTTAAAATAATATAAATTTGTATTTTGAAATGAAATTTATATTTTAATTTAATATATAAAAATTTGTACTTAAAATATGTATTTTTCTGAATAACCATTCTCCATTACGCTTTTCCAGTTTAATTTTAAATTGAACTATGCCACTTCAATGTTATGAATGATGAAAAATGGATTAAAATTTTATAAGATTTGGGTATAAATTGATTTTAAATATTCCCCTTTAATTTTTATTCAATATGAATAGTAACCATAGTCATTTTTGTTTCCAAAGTAAAGCGTAAATTGGGTAATTAAGGATTAAAAATAATATGATAAGGACTATAAACTCACCCTAAAAGTTGACTTAATTTTACTACATGAGTTCCTATAATTAATAATCAACCATTATTTGGTTTTATGGCCTTTTCACATTTAGTTGGGATTGTGATAATTATAATATTTCTTGTAAAGAAAAGTCAAAAATTGTACACTCTTAATTTAAATGACTATAATATTTTTAACATTAGGAAAAATGGAATATAGGTTCAGATATAAATATTAATAAAAAATATATTTAATTTATATTCATCTTGATAATTTTTAAAAAAAAATAGTGAATAAATAATTACCTTAAATTCCTACAAAAAGTCGAAACAGTAATTATTCAATTAGTGGAAAATTAAATAAGTAGTTTAAAAATATTAAAAGTAGAATAACATGTGATAATAACTGTAATAGATTAATTTTATAGATTAATATAGAATTTTATTGATGTATTAAATTATTTTTTTTAATTTTAATAGTTTTCATGTTTATATTAAGTTTAAAGTAATGAATAGTTCAAAAAACTAACATTAATGATAATTTATAATAAAATATATTTTATTAAGTGATATAAAATTCATAAAAATATTATATTCATAAAATGTATTAGAATTTGGTTTCTAAAAAAATCTATGGTCCATTTATGGGTATTTTTCTAATTACAGTTTCTATATTGTCTATCGAAGAGAAACAGTCCATGTTGTCATGATAAGTGTTAAAGGGGTTAATGAGGGGATAAAACCAAAAGATTAGGGTGTAAAAATTTCCAAAACATGCATAGTTTTTGTTTAATGATATTATTTTAAACCATAATTATCCTATATTCAAAATAAATTAATTTTTATCCATTTTTAATTAAAAATTATTTTATATTAATTTATTATTTTTGGAAATTCCAAGTGTGCCACTCCCCTAACTTATAAAAAGGCATCTCTTCTTTTCTAAATTTCACTGTAAAAATCCAAATTTTTAGAAACTATCTACCCAATTTTCACCTTTAAATACCTCCCCACATTTCATTTCCCTTATTTACATAATAATACGAACCATAGGGATCTTAAGATGCTGAAAAAAAGGATGTGGTTTAAAAAAGAGGTATCATTCTTAATCGAGAGCTTATTTAATTTTTTTCTTCCACCTTCATAAAACCTTACATAACAATAATTATATGATAAAATAAGTATCTTATATATACTTATATTATATGATGTTAATTATATAACCAATATATATCTCTAACTTCTATAAAATGGGAAAGTAATACATCATTCGTGTTTAAGGTGGACTATCACCTCATAGACCGATGTAATTCATTTTCTAGTATTACTTATAAATACTAGTTAAAATGGAATATTTTATTTATATATATATTATTTTTATGAAATATTTATAATTATTTAAAAATAAAATAACACTTTTTCATTAAATTTCCAATCATTGTAAAATGATAATGTCGTTCGTGCATATGTGGGCACTACAACCAACACAAAGGAGTGTTATTTTTCTTCCATAAATTAATAAAAATATTCATATTTATAGGAATATTTAAAAAACTAATTTTTTATTTAGGATTTTATTATCAATATTTAATAATAAAATAATACTTACCCTCTTTCCATAATTTTCATTGAAAAAATGGAAATGTTACTCATCCATATATACAAAATATCATCTTCACAATTGTAACATAACTCGTTTTTTATAACCATATTTAATGGTTTGTTTTAAAATAATAAATAATATATAAAAATTATAATTTTTTCAGGATTTATATTATGTTAATGATTTGATAATGAATTATTTGACCATATTCAACCTACCAAATTAATTTTTGGACTTGTGAACTGGATATCATCAAAACATCCAACTTTAACTAAAATGATTGAGTAATTGTTATAACATGGTAATAGGTGAGATAAATGGAATAATAAAATTAAATAATATTTCTCAATTTTTTAAATAAATAATATAAGTGTATTATTCTATAATATAAAGAATGTGTGTGATGATTCAAGGTCTAAGTAAGTGTTTTTTGTTTAAAGTCATATTTTAATTTTTCCCTTAAAAATCACTTGTTCTCCCATATCCATATTTTTAGAATAATTTTATTTATATATTTATATGGATATAGGTTAATTATAAAGGATAGTTTATGTTTTTTTAAATTATATCGTTGGTTTTCAAAATGAATATTTTTATATAATTTTTAAACATTATTTACAAGAAGGCAAAAGGAATTCTCTATTTAAACAAATATAGTGAAAAGGGATTTTTTCCACCACCATAACTGTTATTTCATTTTTTTGATTACTTTAAAATCATACTTGTTTTATTCAAATAAAAAAAACCCCTCCCCTATATTATAGTTATTTTAAAAAATGGTTATTAAATGGAAAGGATATATCACTGTCTGAAAAAGTTCTCTTCTACATGCAAAGAATAATTTTATAGTGAAAGATTTTTTGTATTCGGTTATGGTTCAATGGAATTGATTATAATTATAGGTGGTTATGTTATAACATGGGAGACAGTGAATCAGTTTTATATCTACAATTCATTGGTTAATGGGGTCATGTTATCCACATAGGTTTCTCTTAAGATAATCTGGGAATATACTACGGTGGTTATTACAATTGTAATTGTGATGGTTAATTTATGTGTATCCTAAACGGTTATTATATGTGTAACCATGAAGGTTATCCCATTTTTTAATCAATAATACAAATTTATTTAGTTATTTTTTATAGGATAGGTTTACCTTTAACCTTATAAACAATGATTTTATGGACCTTAGTATTCTTATATCAAGATTCTTTAACAAACTAACGAGGGAAATTTAGAATTATATTCATTCTTCTATTGGGATGACGATCAATTATTAATTCTAAAAATATAAGTCTCACACTATATGTATTTAAAATAAATATTCCTATCTCAATTAATGTTGGGATAACTAGGCTTTTATCCGTATTATCTTCATTTTTGAATCTCAATAATTTAATGTTGATACTCAAAACTCTATCAATTATTTGTTTACAACATCGAAACTGAATTTTCAATAATGACATTACCAACCGAGTTGATAATTAATAAATAGTTCATAATGATTATTTTTTGATTTTGGATCCAAATATAATGGTATTTTGGACTCTAAAATCCACTATTGATATAATTTTATAGGTTCCAACCATGAACTAACTAGGATGAAATGTTTGGATAATCCATGGATTCGAACACCTAGTTTAAATCTCTTCTAAAAAATGTATCCTAACAACATTCCTACTTATGAACATTTTAATTCCTTTGTTATATGTCTTTAATCTAAATAATATACATTTAATCAACATAGAGAAGATTCTGATCATATTTTCCTTTTGTTTCATAACAACTATTGCATTGTGGAAGGCATCATATTATTTATTTGAACAATATTCCAGAGCATACATCTATCATTTCCCAAATCTAATCCTATTCTAATGTGGAACATTCAATGAAACTAAAAATAATATTTCTTTATAAAACATCCAAAATTCATCACACAATATGGTATGTCCATAAATCATATATTCATAACAATAAAAATGTCAATCTGCATGAAACATTTGTCTATATGACAATTACTATCAAAGAATCTATCTCACTATAGCATTGAAACTACCATAATTTGCATCATTATTTACATGTACTGAGGTGGATTAGAATATATTTTAATTATAATCCACCCATGTTAACCTTGAAATTATTTTGGAAATACCATCTTCTATGCTTAATTAAGATTAGTGTGGACATGGAAAGAAAAGTTAATCCAGGACCCTTAGGTTGTGTGGCGATTTTTCATGATCATAATGGAACGATTCTTGGATGTTTATTTGGAACATGCATCATAGAGTTATCTTTAGAAGAAAAAATTATTTGAATTATATATACAAACTCCATCTTATGTAAAAATATTAGGAATGATCTTTGACTTGAAAGATACTCTACTTGTATTGTTCATGTTATCCGTAATTCTGCCATGCATCTCTCGTGGTATATAATAGATAAATTTATGGAATTATTTCTATTTCATTATAGATATATCGTTATTATTAACCATGATTTTTGAGAGGATAATTCAGTATAAGAATGGATTTCCAAAAAATGATTTAATGCTCACATTATTTTTTTGATGATCTTTCCTCTGATTTACATTCTTTTTTGAAACCGATTGTAAGATAATTTCATCTTTTAGGCTCATGTAATTTTATTCCTTTAAATAAATGGGCCTTGGATTGTTTAAAGTAATCACCATCTTATAAAAATATTATGAGGTCAATATGAAAATTATGATGATTTTTCAAGGAAAGAAATGTTGTTTTTTTATTTACCGTGGAAAATGTATACTGAATGAAGGCCTCCAATTTTTGACATATGGGTTTATTAAAAAAAGATGTATGACCTAAAACTCTATAAATGAAACCTAAAATATTTTTATAAATTTAAAAAATTGAATTATAGTCAAATTCACTGGGATGTTTAATGATTAAGGTTGTTCAATTACACCCATAATGTTTATGTAGGGTGTGTGAATAAAAATAATAGTGGGATATCACCATGTGTTCCATCAGAAAATATTGTTAGATAATACATAAATTTTTATTTTTAAAATAAATAATTTAAAAATATTTCTTTTAACATTTTTTAAGATAAATAACATAAAATATTTTTCACCACAACTTAAAAATGAAATAAATGTCTTGTAGACAAACTTTTCCAAAAAAAATCATCATGGGAGAAGCGTAAAGGTAGCTAATGTCAAGGAACTCCTAGATACCCATATTAAATATTGTAAACATCTAGAAATATCAATATACTTATGCTATATTAATGAGATTTATATTAATTCTTAGTGGTAAAGTCACAGGTAAATCACAGTAAAGTTATAGTTATTGGAGTAGAACAATTAAGGGAGAGAGGATCAATTCTTATTGGTACTTATCCTGGGATTCTTACCTAAACACCTGGGGATCCCTCAAAGAATAAACCTTTTAGAAAATTTTTTCATCCATTAATTTTTTTATTAAATTGTAAACTTCATGAAACATGTAATCATAATCATAAGTTAAATATTTTAATTATGTCTTTAAAATCACTAAATTACCTCATATCACAAAAATTATTTTAACATTCTTATCAAAAATAAATTTGTCATAATTATTAATATATAATAGTTTTAAAAAATTAGAACTGTTCATATTTATGAATCATGTACATATGGTTATTAATGAAAAATACATTTAGGGAACCACCTACCTTAATCAATATAATTGTTTTCCACAGATGAAAATATTCCAAAAAAATAGAAACTATCCTCATATGGAAAATAAATACCCTAATATAAATAACCCTTACCATCATATTTTGTATAAAAAAACCCCTAGGTCACAATTTCTATATAGGAATAGGAAAATAATGAATTTGCAGTGGATAAAACCCATGAAATGGAAGAAATACACTAGTAGATTTCTTAAAGAATCTTGATGAGGATCCAAATAAAATCATGAGTGGAGAAGGAGAATGAGGGGATTCGATATCCAAAAATGAGGATAATTAAAAATTGGTGAGACATAATACCTAATAGAGTTAAATCAGGTGGGTGTTGAATTTTAATTTCATATTTTTTATAAACCTAGGTGGTTCAATGGTTTGGCTGCATTATTTTGGAACACTTGAGTCAAACATGTAGATGGCACTAGATACCCTGAGGGGAGATGCAAAGTCTGGTAAAAAATGACCCAACCATGTTGGTTTATTTTATATGTTTAAGTAGGTTTCATGATTTCTATATGATATATAAAAGCAATTTCCCTGGTTTCGAGCATCGTACACTAACCATGTGGACTCCACTAGAGACCTACCTTCCCTCGCATAGTGTAGGTGTGTGGTTAAAACTGACCTTGTTCTATAACCAAATATATTATTTTGAAGAATCTTTCAATGGAATTTTACCTGCAATAAATTTTAAGGATAATAGTAAATATATTTTATGTTTCAAACATAAAAAATATTTTTTATGATATTTTACCCAACCATATTACTTTAGGTCTATAGAAATCCAAATAAAATACAAATAATAAATAAATATGTGATGCCATTGACCCTCTGTAAATTATTTCCTCCCTCAGGTCTCATTAAACAACCCCCATGTTCTCAAAATATTTGAACTAATGAAATAACTTTCCCACTTTGCACTTTATCTTAAGCGTTAATAATCCTGATATATTTGTTTAGCTATTATGACAAGCTACACTAATTATAGATATTAATTGGTCAACACATGGGATAATTAGGGTGATAATTATTTAAAGAAGATACATAAAATATATCATAAATTAGAATCTTAATGTAAGTAAATTACAATAAATACGTATACTTTCCAACCCTTTTAGTAATCTCAATGGGTCCCACATATCCTGGACAGAGTTTCCATTTCATACTCAGCCATCAGAGTCCCTACTGTGGTGAAACATTCAAAAACACATGATAACCAAATAAAGACACCAAATGATAGAAGTTATGATCATAATAAAATTTATGGAGAATTTTATACAACCACCGTCATTTTATAGTGATCTAAATATTATATTTCATATCATAAACGATACTTGATCCCACCAGAGAATCCACACAACCATCAGTCCCACGAAGGGGGGACCAATGTTTTCAAACATATACAAATTCAAAAAGAATCAATTCTGAGAGAATACTGATAGCTACTATCAGAAAAAAATTATCCAAAATCTAATTACCTCAGATAACATTAAATCTAAAACACAATCATGGAGTATATTATTTTGAATCAATACCACCCACTGTATCTACACATCTAATTTTTATGTTAATACATTCTCAACATTATAAGGGATACCATCACCCCTTGAATTCCTTTCCAAAATCTGGAGGTGAATCAAGGATCTCAATATAAAATTATAGATAAATATACCTAATTTAATTTGAAAATATCATACACATATAGTTTGGTGATATAAATCGCCTTTATGGTGTCCTTGATTAGGATAAAATGAGATTATTTAGTAAACTAATCAATCACAACATATATATCACTCTTCCCCTGATGATTATGAGGTAATCCATTGATTAAATCCAAGGATATATCCTCTCACTTTCTAGTGGGTATATGAATGTGATAAATAAAACCAAGAGTGAATTTGATTTTCTACTTTTACATAATTTACGTTTAATATCATGATAAAAAGTATTATATGTAATGCCTTATCTTAGGCCACCAATATTAGAATCTCATATCCTAATACATATTTATGTATCGTGGATGGACTTCCCATAGAGAATGATAGAGCATTTTCATCATTGGTTTACACATATATAAAGGAACCACACATCAATTCCTAAAATGGAAATTTCACATAGAAGATAGAGTCCACTCAATGGTAGGCTCCCCGCCATTAATAATCTTCCTGATACACAATCACTCCTTATTCCATAGCATCTTTAGAAGAATAATCTCCATAAGATAAATTTTTAACTAAATATTATATGAAAACATATTCTCCCTCTTTTCTACCTCTATGTGAATCATAGTAGATAGGCTCATTAGGTTTCACTCATCTCTAGATTATTTCCAGGCTTGTAATGAAAAATTCTTATGAAGAAAATAAATAATGACATTCCTCTTTCGGAGTATCTATGCATGGTCAAAATAAAAAACTTAATGGTATTATACCCATCACATTTTCTATGAATTTAATTCATTTTGAGAAAAAAATATCTCAATATTTTATGATTAGTATACACCATAAAATCATCACCAAGAAGTTATTTTCTCCAACACTTGAGGGAATTCATAATCACTACTTGCTCTAAATAATGGGTTGGTTTTTTTTTCATGTGTCCGAATATAATGAGAATGATATTCCACCATTTTATCATCATAAATAAGTACACTACCCAAACTATACTTTATGTATCAAAATAAATAATATATCCTATTTTTTCCTCAGGTATAAATAAAAATATAGATAATGTTTAATGTTACTTAAGCACATAAAAATATACCTAAAACAAAGGGATCTATTGAAACTTCACCCATTTATGGGTTAGAAGAGTCATATAAAATGAAATCCAAGAAAATTCTAAGATGGATCACACATAGTAACCCATTGAATGAAAGAATATATGCATCTTGAATTTATTATTTTTTTCTTATTAAGACAAAATATCCATCACGTTTTCAGGAAAAACTAAAATGCTTTATTCTGACACCACATGTACCAAGAACATGACTTCCTTGATCCAGATGTTTCAAATTGGTAATGTTTCATTAAGGTTGTGATTATATAGATTTCTTAAAATCATCATCATGTGATGGTCTAACTCATATTTGATTTAGAAATGAACTAGTATTCCACCAATGAGTATTATAATGATGGAGTTGATGAATTGATGAAATAAGTGGTTTTTAAAAGTCATTAATATAGTAGAAGAATGAGTTAAACTGAAAGGATTCCTTAGGTAGTCATATTAAATATACATAATTCTAAAATTATTCATGGGAATATTATACTCCCTAACCCTAGGCTTGTGATATCGGAGCCATAGTTTAATCTTTGAGAAACTCCGTGACTCATTTAATAGATCAATGAGATCATAAATTTGAGTCTAGTGATATTTATTATTTCTGATTACATGATTAATCTCACTATAATAAATGAAAAAATGAATTAATCTATCTATTTTATTAGCAAAGATATTATGAGCTTATTATGTAAAGTTAACAAGTAAAATAATGTCTTTGCATTCTAAATTATCAAACTGAGTTTTCAGAACTTTAAATTCCACTAATTCTGTTCAATATAATAAAAATGATGTTCATTGTGACTTGGGTAATAAATTAATAGAAATATTTGACTCCTTAAATAATAGGAAAACCTGATAGGTTATTCGAGAACACTACAAGAAAATCCATAACAATAGGAGGGATCTCGGTCCAAACTATACCATTATCAAAAACAACCAGAAGATAAAAAATTATACATACCAACCAACCAACCATGGAAGAGGAGGTACCACCTGAAAAGACTATGTGTCTCATTATCCAAAAAACAAATGAGAACTCTAATTTGGGATACAAAATTTTACCATTTTATGATATATAGTATTTAAATATAGTCAATAAATTTATCACAATAAAAAATATTAAATATGTTCATCCCTAGAATAATAAAATACCATGATAAATCCACCTTAGATACTCAGATAACACTTAAAGGGAGTCCAAATATATGCTCCTTTAAAAACAAAAGTGGAGTATATATTTCATGATAAATATACGGTATAAGACCATATAAAGTTTTTTCTAATTACATAACATGGGAAAATATAAATGAATGAGGAACCAACATCATATAAATTAGTTACTATAGATGAGGGAATAAGAAAGATACCCCTCACAGTCATTGGTCCTCTCTCATATCTGTGGGTACTTTATCCATAGAATATAACTACCTAGCCTCTGAGTGGTCCTCATATCTCACACCAGTCTGAGGATCATCGTTCAACTAGATGTACCCATAAAATAAACCACTCTTATTTCTACATAAATTATATTGAGAACCCATTTATTTTTTGGCATTAAACCAAACATTAGATCCCCTTTGAGATGATGTGTGAGCATTAATATGAGGAAAGGGTTGGCTATATAAAATATTTAGAGTTATCCCAGGTGACTACATGAATAAAAATCATTAGGGTATACTTGAAACTGAGGACATAAATTTCTAGACATACCATATTGATGGAAAATAAGAGTTCCACTTTCTCTAGAGAATTATAGTATAAAATGGGATGTGTTCCTAGATCCACAACCACTTCCCCTTATATTTCATTATAAATATTTTTTATGAATACAACTTCACTTCAACTAGGTAAGGGAGGAAAGTCAATCATCACTATCATAACCACCTGATCTATCTATAAAATCAACCCTCGATCGACCACTTCTATATAGGCGCAAATCTTCAAAAATAATATATTGGATCATATTTCATATCAAAGGACAATTAAAACCCCCTAGGATTATAATTCATAATGAAAAACAGTTAAGGAATAATTATGAATGAAATTAGTTTGTCGGTTCTTATACTCCGTAACCATTTGTTACCTTCCAGAGGAAAAAACAAACATCAGAGACTTCTCTAGGACATCATATTAGGATAAAAAATTTATTTGAATATAACATTATGGTCTTTCCACTTGAGATTCTCATGCATCTTAGCTTGAACAATATATACCCATCATATTCAGTTTGATCCTATAAAACTAAAATAGAAAATTTCACCATGGTGGATTAAAAGGTGTTTAGTAATTCAGAAAACCATTAAATAATTTATAATCAATCCTCTAATTCTTGGGAATTTTTGGTTCTTCAAAAAGATAGAGGTTGATAATGATGAAAATATGGATCCCAATATTTATTTTGACTCAAACCCCTACCTACCACCATAGCCAATGTGTGTTCAAGGACCACTACTTTATCCATTAATTATTATCTCATACTATTGTATAAATCAAATTCATATCCATGTGAGGATTTTCTTATGGAAGACTTTCTAAAACTCTCTCTGTATGGTTCATGTGTGGTGTTTTATAGGAAATAATACTACATAAAATCCTATAATAAAGTATACAATAATAAAAAAATGTTAAATATCCTCAATTAAATGTATAAACAACCCTAGGAAAACTATATAATTCATAACAATATGTTTAAAAAACACATCAATCCCCAAAATTTCCATAATGCATGGTTTAAAAAATCATGCAAGTTACAACCCAAATTGTTTTTATTATATTATATTAATATTCATGTGGGTCATGACTTGTCTAATTTTTACTTAAATAAATTGACTATATAATATTGATATATATATATATATAAATGATTATAATAAGATTAAAAAAATAAATATTTTAGAAAGAAAGATAAATGTAAATGACATACACTCAACATATTTAATTAAAACTAAAATAATTCATTAGTTTAATATCAACATCTTCTATAATTTCTAAAATCATTAATTTTGAATTGTAAAAAACTATTATCTAGACAGAAATAATTATTAAATAAGATATATATTATCCCCAAAATTGAGGGAGTGAAATGAATTAAACTATTTGATGAATATCAAACCTTAAATAATGTTTAAAAAAAGTATAGCCCATAAAAACTTTGGGTTTTATATGAATCATGGTTTAATTTATATATTATTTCTTGGATTTTATAGTCATTATAAAACCATTTTATTATGTATTATTTTACATGCAATAAATATTTTTTATCATATAAATGTATGTTTTGTATGTATAAATAATTATTTATAATTCAATGGTTAATGAATGATCATATATAAATTCATTCTTTATTCTAATTTTTTCAAACATTATAATTAAATATATTTTTAAAATTAAAATAATAATTTGACTAAAATTAATTAATTAAATTATATTAATAATGAATAAAAAAGTACTAAAAACTCATTAAATCACAAAGTAATTGTAAGGAATAATAATTTAATGATTTATATACTATAAAATATGTTATACTTTAAAAATAATATTTTATTATATATGTTTTTATTTAAAACTAAATTATACCTATGTAGATTATTAAATTTAATGAAGTGTTTTGATTATTAATATATAAAAATGAAAAATCATTCATACATTAATTATATATTTTTTCTAAATCATGATAAAAACATTTAATGTTATAAGGTGATATTTTTTAAAGAATTAATTTTATTTTTAATGTTTTTTATCTTAATAAATTAAATTAAATTAAACTAAAGAATGTTTTAAATTAGATATATTTATTATATATAAAATAATACATTCATCTAATGTTTATTAAATGGGATAGAATAATAAGAATTTTATTTTATGCATAAAAATATATTTTCTTATTACCTATTTTTATGCATTATGCATTAATATATTAAGAAAATAAATATATCATTTTCTAAGAAAGAATTTATTGAAAAGTAGTATTTATAAGAAAAAAACATTATCACAAATTAAATTATTTATAATTTATATGAAATAAGATTAACAACATGTAGTATTTAAAAACTATTTTTTCTATAAATGTATTGTTTTATATATTTTATTTTTTATTTAAAAGTAAAATTTACCATATTATTAAATTGAATTAAATTAAATAGAGTAAATGTTTTTATTTTATTTTTTAAAATTAATTCAAGAGCTCAATTTAATTTTTAATCATAAAAATAATTTGTTGAGGTAAAATTTGAGTTACCACAGTAACCGTAAAATATGGTAAAAATGGGTTAAACATAGTGGTAAGGACATAAAATTTCATAAAAACCTATAAATAAAAAGGTTGATGATATTTTTATTGAAAAAATCATATATCAGATCTATTAGTATCCACTTTTTATCCACAATATTTTAAAATGATAACTTTACACCTTAGGAAATGAATATTTGTGGAAATCTGCTCAAACACATCTATAAAAGTAACCAAACTCTAGACATCCAAAACCACTCCTATAAATTCATTATATATTTAAGATATACCAATTTATCTTCTACCATCTATTTAGTAGTCATTTCATTGTATCTAGTTCTAATAAGGAAGCGTAATCCTTTATTATGAAAGAACCTGTGTCGGGGAGCGAATTCATCAAGTAAGTATCTATGTTCTAATCATAATTTTTAAATTCCATTCTCATATCCAATATTTATTAAACACATACCCCATTTTATGGAATTTATGTTATCAACATTATCCTTTTGGGAAAATATTACTTCTATTATATTAATCTATACTCTAACTCATCTGTTAGTATAACATATCATTGTTTAGGTTTGTTTCACCACCTCCATGAGTACTTTCATAGTTTCATCAACATTTAAAAAATGAATAATTAAAAACACAATAAAATTAGTAATATATGATATTAATGATGTATATATTTCCTAAATATGGTTTCATACTTATGGTATAAAAATAAAAAATCATTATAAACCAAAAAATGGTTTCAGGTAAATTACCCAAATAAAATTCATCATGTATTCCATTATCACAAAACATAAACATATTTTCATAAAATTAAAACCAGGATACATAAAAATTTGAAAAAATTGATTCCAATTTATTTAATTGTATTGGAATGATAAACATTGTATCAAGGAGTGGTGACTGGAATCTTCATTTGGTAACATATATGAGACAACCAAAATAACTTATATCTGGCGATGAAAATAAAGGTTAAATAAATTTTGTTTGTTTAATTAATGATTATAGTTGCAGAATATAAATTTTAATATATATGAATATTTTTTAAACTAATTTAATAACTTGTTTATATTTGTTATACATAATGGTAAATTACATTCTTGAATATTAGGAGTAAAAGGTAAGGGTTTTCCTTCCAATATCATTTTGAATTTTAGCTTATTATAACTAAGATTATATATTGAGAAATTATATGATATTTATATCTAAAACTATATATATTTTATATTTTCTTATTTTATTTATGTATTTTACTTATCCTCATACTATTTCACTTCCCCATTTGTTAATAGTTTACTCATTTTGATTTTTGTAAAAGAAACTAATCTTATCACTTATTTTAAAACAATTTAATTATCATATATATCCATAATCATTATTTTTTTTATATACATTCAAATATATAATTATGTTATTGATTATGTAATTTTTAAATATAATTGACTTTATTTATAAAATTATTATTCTTTTAAAAATTTTAACCCGGATTCATTCCACCAACATTGACCTTATCTAGAAAATTTGAAAGGAATCTCATTTTTATGTGTTTTTTATACAGAAATATTTTCATCATATATTTTTTTCATTTTTATTTATGAAAAATAATATCCAAGGATTCATAGTTTTATAAATAAATTTTCATCCCCTTTATTTTATAAAATATTTTCTTTTAAAATAATGGTTTCAAAAATTAAATGGGTATTTCATCTTCATCCCAAAATTAAATTTTCATTATCTTATTTTTATTAGTTTAATAAACATACATTAATGGTTCTTATGCTCAAATGGAAATATTATCTAATAATACCATTCACTTTCATTATCTGTATGGCTTATGATAATGTCTTATCGAATTTTCCATGAAAACTTCTTCTTTTCAATGGTTAATTAATATATGACTGAATTAAGAATATTTTCATGTTTATATATAATGAATATTAATGGTTATTAATTATGTGATGGGGTACTAGAATTATATATATCCATCTAATGCATTAGGAGGACTATTATCTCATTATAAGACTAGGAATAGTGAGTGAACCCCAAGCTTTAAGAGATTTTTCCACTATGTGATGGCTGGACATGGAATTATACAACCCTATTATACATTCAATAATGAATTATATATCATGAGATGAAATTTCATGTATTGGGGAGAAAAATAAACCCACTAAGGGACTTTTAAAATTATGTGATAATGGTCTTGGCGGGGATCCTCAAAAGGGGATTGTTTTTTTGTTCTTACGTATGTCCAAAATTTAAATACCTATTTTATGTTTTCATGGATCATGATTATTGGCATATGATTACACACTATTAGTGACCACATCTATAACATCCTTATACTATTTTCAAGTATTTCAAAACCCCATTATTTTTTCATTTTTTGGGTTTTATTTGCGGTTGATTCATATAAAATTTTAATGGTCTTGAATATTTCTGGGCTAGTGCACAGTTCTCACATGCTACGTACATTTTTTTTCAAATAAATGCGCCCTCTAGGGAAAAACTATATATAGTCGGTTTCACACAGCTTACAAATTTTTTGAAAAACTATTCTCCCTCTTAAAGAGAACAATGTGGCCTATTTAACACAATCACGCAACTTGAACATGATTTGTCTAAAATGTGTTCCTCTACCTAGGAAAGCGTGCGGAAAGGAACATATGTGATATTGATTTTATTTAATATTCACAAACCCCTATTTTTGGTCCCCTACAGATCGGTATGTCCCAAACCCTATTTTCATATCCTTGGAGCTCCCATGAATGATGTTTGGACCCTTAGATCCCTCTCGGAAGTGATCTGATGCTTGAGGAATTCCCTTTGATCTTCTCAAGGATAGTTTCCTTTCCTCGTTCTCATTTAAGCATAGTCTCTGTTATTCTATCTAGGGTTCTATGAATCCCCATGATATATTTTGGATATAAACATAGGTTTTTTTCACAGATCCTTATTTTCATCATTCTCCATTGGATATTTTCGGTTATTCCTTTTCGATTCGAGATTCATTGATCTCAAGGTATGTGGTTCTGTTATGAAGCCTTATATTTATTAACCCTCAATTGATTTATTTAATCTCATCTATTTTAAATTAAGTAAAAATTTATTTATTTTCAATAAATTTATGGAAATTTTTTTGAATGATAAGAACCCAAATCTATTGAATTTTGGTTTCTATGAAAAATGGGTTTTGGAATAATATTGGAAAACCCCAAATTCAATTCAATTAGGGTGTGTTTATGGAAATTTGTAGAGTTTAAATTGTTTAATTAAAATTGAGGTTTTGATGGAAATTATTTCACTTATGTTGTGGAAGTTTTTTGTGGAATGGTTTTGATGGAAAAATGTGAAGAACCCCAAATCCAATTAACTTGGGTTTTGTGGTGAAATTAAAGGTATTTATTCAAAAACAAAATTGTTTAATTTAAATTTTGAATGTTCTTTTTGAAATTTCATGCATTAGTTTCAAATAAATATTTGTTAAAAATATATTAAAATTGTTTAATGGGGTCCTTAGGGTTTCATCTTGGTAAAAAGTAATGTTTTTTTATTAAAATCCAATTATGGTTTTTAAAGGGAAAATTGGAATATATGAACTGGAAAATCGGATCAATTGTGTGTTAAGAAGTCATGAAATAAATTTACTATAATTGTATTTTACCTAATAACATGAAGCCCTTGGGTAGTTAGTGATATATTTTGGGAAGAAATTTATGACTTAAATCATTCTAAAACATCATATCAGCACATCACATCCCTTAGGTTATGATGTTGAGTCCTCTTTGGCCTTATGCCCAAAGAGGCGTATGTACATATTTTTCATTTCAAAGATGTGGGTCCCAATAACCTGAAGTTATCATACCTAATTAGGTATATAACCTTGTTTGTTGCTTCTTTTTATTTCATATGAATATATTCCTTTATTATAAAATTTTTACTAGCCTTATTTTTTATATAAACTATTTTATATAAAAGTGTTTATTTAATCCATTGTAAAAATTTCCATTGTTTTAGAAATATTACATTGATTGAAATGTATGGATTTAGTTGAAAATTATTTTCCATCATCTGAAATTTAAATCACGGGTTTCTAAAGTATTTCTATCTTTTGAAACATAATAGACGATTTTTTTTAAATATGATTTCGTGAAATGCGAAACCTTTTTAATTTTAAAATTGAACAAATTTATTTGGTTAATTTGATATTGGAATATTGTTATGTAATCATCGAGTAAAATACTATAGGTATTTGGCTCACACCCTTCATGTTCTATTGAGTGTTAGTAAATTGTCTTATTCTATGTTCGAGTAAGGGTAATTCAACACTATGAGGTGGTTCTAGCTATTGACTATAGAATTGGTGAGTTGCATCCTTAGGGACTTAGTTTGATATTTACTATTTTTCTAGCACTTGGATGTAGTACATGGGTTGTTATACCTATTTTAATTCTAGTTCATTACTACTAGTGGAGATTCTTTTGATAATTATAATGTCTCATTTCTTTTACTTCTCCAATGTTTGTGGGAAAACTGTTTCCACTTTTATTTAGTGTTATGTTAGGTGTTACTTGATAACCCATGGGGATGAAGAACACCAATCAAGATATGTTTGGAATAGATCAGTTATTTGGTTACTAGGGATCTTAGGTTTGTTTTTGAAAAAGTGGAATCAAAGAGAGGTTGATTTTTTTCATGAATTCAATTTGCATTTGTGAAATCTTGTCGGGACTAAGGTGGTAGTTGAGATTGAGTGTCTTTTGAGCTCTCACCACCATGAATCTTATTTTTTTAGGGGTGGTTATGGGGAGGTTACTTGTATATTAGTTCTAATCATTACACTACATTTGATTTGTATAGGATTGAAATACAAATATATTTTTTTCTATTTTTTGGAATTAAAATACCTTGTTGATATGTGTGAGTGTAACCTCATGTCATTATTATTTCATGATATTGTTCTGTAGCACCATGCCTCCGCGAAGATGTGTAAATTGGATCCTGGAGGAAGCTAATTCTAAACCTCAGTGAGTGAATCCTATTATGGATCTGAATCTGGTTGAGGTGATTGTGCACACATTCCCTACTCTGAGATTGACACAACCTCCAATTATCATTCAGTCTCTAGCTGTGAAACCACAAAGGGGTATTCTCAATATTTATCGTCAATAGTTCCTTCACGAAAAGCGTGATCTATTCAAATTCTCAAATGATCCTCAAGAGTCTAAGGAGATGTTGAGAAGAATGGAGTGTTCTTCCGGTTCTTGTACACATCTAAAAAAATCAAAATGAATTGTTCCACATTCATGCTAGTAGTATTGAGTAGGATATGGTGGGACATGATGATAATAGAGAAGAACCCTGAGGTATTGAAGTGGAAAGAATTCAATGTTCTTTTCACTAACCAGTTCTATATAGATGTGAATTTGATGGAAAATTCCATTATTTTTTTCAAACATGAGAAGGTTATAGGACCATTGAATAATATGAAAACCATTTTTCCAATGTCATGCTCTTCACACCTGAGATAGTATTTAATGAGAGAATAAATGATTTCCAGTATGAATTGGGAATTTATCAGAATATTCATTTTCATGTTTTCTTGTTGAATATTCATTCTTATTTGGATATATTGGATAGATCGTCGATGGTTGAGAAGGACCTGGATAGAAATTCAAGGTTATCGTGTGTTTCATTCACACACTGTGATAATGTGCATTCCACTAAGTGAAAGAAGAAGCATGATGTATCTCATGGTGTTTATAAACTGTAGGGTTTTTATAGACCTCCTATAGTGCCCCACAGAGGTCCTTTAGTCCCTTACAACTGTTGAATGTCCAGATATTCAAAGAGGATTTGCGCTGAGGCACACACTAACCATAGAACGGGATAATCCACAGTTTTTAAAATATTGGTGTAATAATACGCTTCATGTGAAAAAGGGTTCCAACCATAGAAATCTAGAGTGATTCATCATCAAGATGTGTAAGTGTCTCCAGATGAAGTGAATATAGTTCTAGTGACAATGATTGGTACCATCACTATAGATTCTTCATTAGTGACTTCTCTATTTGATATTGGGACATCTCATTAAATTATTTCAACCGATGCTGTCAATCAGCCAAATCTTCCTATGGATATTATATATTATACAATATATATTACTACACACCTTGGTATGGGGAGAGATAAGGGTATTTGTAGTCCTGGTAGTGTGTTCTCTCCACCAGATGTTGATCTTGACTTGACCATTCAGATACTCGACATGAAATATCTTAACATTATTTTTGGGATGGATTGGATCATTTCTAATAAATCTTAAACTATTTTTTATTTTCAATGGTTCTCCTTCACTACACCAAATGGTGTGTTCAATATCTTTCAAGGAGAGTGGGACCCAAGTTTGACCAATTTCAGACCTTTTTATCTAAAGTTAGGGAAGGTGATATCTGTGTTTTCCTTTGATCTTGAGTGGGAATATTTGAGTGGTGATCCCCCTCCATTTGTCAGAATTTTTTTGATGTATATCCTCCTGGATTCTTGGGTTCTCCCCTAGTAAAGGATGTTGATTTTTATATTGAATTATTTTCTAGTAAATAGCCATCTTCTCTCTCCTCTTAACTTATAAAACCTACTAAAATTAATAGATATGAAGTCCATTTAGGATGATCTTCTTGAGAAATTGTTTATATGCCTGAGTGTGTCACCTTGGGTGGTGTAAGTTCTCTTCGCTAAGAAATATAATGGTTCACTTAGCCTATATGTTATTTTTCAAAATCTCAATAGAGTTAAAATAAACAAAAATTATCTATTTCCATTTATTATTGATATTGTTAACCATTTGAAAAGGGAAAAGGGGTTCTCAAAGAAAATCTTTCGATCCGGTTACAATTAGTTGAGGACAAAAGAATATTACATTCAGAGAAAACTTTTTTCAGGAAAGGTATTGTCATTATGAGTGCCATTTTATTCCCTTAGGTCTATCAAATTGTCCTTTAGTTATTATGGTGATGAATGACAAGATTTTTCATGAGTATCTAGATACCTTTGTTGATGGCTTTTTGGATGGGATCCTTGTTTACTCTAAATCTGAGGAGTATCACAACTATCATATGATAAAAGTTCAGAGTTTTCTATGAAATCCTTAATATTATGTCAAGATTTATAAATGTGACTTATGGATTTAAGAAGTGATGTTATTGGGGCATGTGGTGTTCAAAAAATGAATATCATTTTATCAATAGAAGCTGAAAGAGATTATGACTTGGAAACAACCACACAAAAAACTCAAGATTCAGATCATCTTGGTTTTAGTTGGGTATTATCGTTGGTTCATTATCAACTTCTCCAAGATAGATTCTATGCTAACATATCTAACTTAGAATGGATTAATGTTTTCTTGGGATGAAAAATGTCAAAAAAAATTGATCTAAAATGTCTTCTACTACGATGTCGGTGTTGACTCTCCAAGAGGTCAAGTAGGGATATCTGGTCTTTTATGATGCATTGGGTTCATGTTTGGGCTGCATTCTTATGCAAGGTGATCATTTTGATGCTTATAGATATAATAATATTAGGTCACATGCGATGAATTATATGATCCATGGCCATGAACGTGTAGCTGTGATTAACACACTTAATAGTTTGCGCCATTAACTTTATGGAGAATGGTTTACAATGTTTTCAGACCACAAGAGATTGATTTATATATTCTGTAAAAAATATTTGAATATCTGCAAGAGGTATTGTGTATAATACCAAAAATATTTTTATTTCAACATTGGCTATAACCTAGGGAAATGGAATTTAATTTCAGATGCTTTGAATAGGAAACATCCAACCCAAGTAGTGAAAGAATCAATTGAATTGTGGAACTTGATGTATATCTTTACAAAGTTGCATATTGGATTAAAAGAATCCGAGGTTGAGGTCTCCATGGCTGGTTTTTAGTTAACATCCTCTATTCTTGAATCGATTATTCAATAAAAATAGCTCTAAGATGAGTTTTTTAGTACCAGAGACTATCATAACAGTGGGGAGATAGTGTTGGACTGTTTGTTCTCAAAATAAGGCATTTTATAATTTCGAAAATGTTTTTCTGTTCCTTCTTCTTTAAGAAAATTTCTGATAGAATATTAACATAGTTCTCAGTGCGTTTTGCACCCAATAACCTCAAAGATGTTCTATGCCATACAACGACAGTTATGGTGGCTAGTTATGAGATGTGAAATTACTGAGTTTGCCTCTCATTGTTATGCATGCCAACAGGTTAAGGCTGAGCACAAGAAACATTAACATTTTCTTTATCCACTTCCAATACCTACATTGAATTGGGAAGATATCTATATGAAAATGTGATTGGTTGTCTTCATACATAGATATTTAATATTTTTTTATGGGTTATGATTTATCAACTCATGAAATCTAATGACTTTATACCCATTCACGATACAAGAAAAGTTGAGAATATGGGAAATCTCTATGTGATATGGATCTTCGATTTTCACAGAATTCCTTCTAATATAGTATAGGATTGGGATCCTCAGTTAACTTCCCACTTTTTAGGATACCATAAGGAGGTACCGGGACCTCATGTGTGTATGAATATACCATACCATATTCGGTCGGATGGGCAGACAAAAAAAGAAATACATGTTCTTGACGATATTCTTCATGCTTATATTTTCAACTTTGGTGGGGCTTAGAATGATCAATTGAGGATTTTTGAGATTTCATATAATAATAGTTACCAACCTGTGGCCGAAATGGATCCTTTTGAGGCCTTATATGGGAACCATTTATAGAACTTCATTTTTTTGTTAGAGATTAGTAAATGTTCCTTGGTTTGATTGATCCTGGTCCAAGAGATGATAAAAAAGATTTGGTTGATTTGTAAGAGTATGTTGATGGAGTTGATCTGATACAAATATTATTTTTATCTTAATTGTAGACCTTTGGAATTTTCATTTGGTGACCAAGTGTTCTTGAAAGTTTCATGTCGGTTGGGTAATCGATGGATTGGGGTGGAAGGGAAACTTGCTCCTTATTTTGTAGGACCTTTTGTGGTTATTGAGTAGGAAGGGATAGTTTCTTACCTTTTATCAATTCCACCACATCTAATGTTGATAAATAATGTGTTTCATATATCACAACTATGAATGTATCTATATCATCATTATCATGTTCTGATTTGGTATGATCTTGATGTTAAACCTGATTTATCTATGACTAAACAACCCACCATGATAGGTGATTCAAAAAACCAAAGTAATTTTTTGGAGAATAATACCATAAGTTTGTTTTCTGTGGAAACATGGTTCTAATAATCATGAGACATGGTAGACGGGTGCACTGGTGATACAAGAGTTTCCTTATCATTTGGAATGGAAGCTTCCTCATTGGTTTTTGGGGGATAGAATGATTTTATGGGTGGGAGGTTGTAACATCCAGTTTCTAATTTCCAGTATTCCTAATCCATTATTTTAGTTTTGTTTTGGTTGGGTGTATTTTTGTGTTTATAATGGTTGATAGTTAATGTTTTTCGATGTTTTGGGGTAGTGTATGGATGGAAATGGTTAGAGCATGTTTTTCCCAAACCATTAACCCTCTTAGGGAAAACTGTGGAAATTAGACAATGGTTTCCACACATCATGCATAGAGTTTAAAAAACTACGCACCTTATTAAGAAGAACCATGTGACACATTTAACACAAGTTCATGGCTTTATCACAATTTTTCTAAAATATGAACTTATTCCCATGAAACCATGTAGATGGGATTTTATGTGATAAAATTTTTTGTTAAAAATACCCAGACCCCATTTTTTAGGTCCCCAATAGATCGATACAACCCCAAACCAATTTCTACCATTCATGGAGCTCCTAGGAATAATTTTTTATCCTCCTGAATCACTCTTAGAAGTGATCCAAAGCATTTTTAATGCCCTTATATCTTATCATAGTTAGTTTCCTTTTTCTATTCACATTCCCTCGTGATCACTATTCTCTTCCCCAGGGTTCCATGAATCCCAGTGTTGGATTGTAGATCTAATACCCATTATTTTATCTAATCCTAGTCCTATTTCAAAGATCCTTGTTTTCATCACTATTTATTGGATATTTTTTGGTTTTGTATTTGTGATTCCATATTTGGTGATCCCAAAGTAGGTTGTTCCATTACGATTCATTATTTTTATTACCCCTAAATCGCATTATTTAATACAAATTTTCTTCATTAAGTGAAATTGTTTGATTTTTAATAAATGAAATTAACTTTTTTATGTTGGGTAAAAACCCAATTCCATTGAATTGTGTTTTTTAAGATAAATGTGTTTTTGGCATCAAATTTCAAAACTCCAAAATTCAATTGAATTGGGGTGTGTTTATAAATAATAATATAGTTTTAATTTTTTAATTTAAATTCATATTTTGGTGGAAATTATTTCAATCAATTTTTTTAATTTTATTTTGGAATTTGTTTTATGGAAAATTGTGAAAAACCCCCATTCTAGTGAATTAGGGGTTTGTGATGAAATTGAGGGAATTTATTTGAAAATTAAATAATTTAATTTAATTTCGGAAAGTGGATTATGAAATTCCATTAATTGGTTTCAAATACATATTTTTTTAAAATTGATTTAAATGGTTTGATGGAAACCATAGAGCATAATATTTATAAAAAGTGATGTTCTTTATTAAAAACCTATTATGGTTTTTAAAGAGAAATTTGAAATATTTTAAATAAATAATGGTATTAATTGTATTTTAATAATTCTTGAAATAATTTTCCCTTCGTTATTTTGTACATGCGAACATGAAAGACATGGGTAATTAGTGAGTTATTTTTTACAGAATGTTATGACTTAAAATATTCTAAAACATCATATTACAAATTCACATCCCTTAGGGGGTGGTGATGATTCTTCTTTAGCCTCAGACCCAAAGGGGAGTATAAACATATTTCTCATTTCACAGTGTTCATTCCCTATATCCTAGAGATATTATACCTAATTAAGAATGTGACATTTTTTCTCACTAATTATTATTTCAGATGTATATATTCCATTTTTATAAACTATTTAAGATGTCGTATGTTTTATATAATCAATTTTATATACATGTGTTTATTTAATCAATTATGAAAAGTTCCACTTTTTTAGAAATATTCCATCAATGGAAATGTATGGATTTTCTAGAAAATTATTCTCCATTGTTTGAAATGTGAAGCATATGTTGCAAAAGTAGTTTCTTCTTTTGAAACATAAAGCATGATTTTATTAAATATTCCTTTAGAAATAACAAACCATATTATTTTAAAATTGAAATAATTTATTTTGATAATTTGTTATACGCATCTTGTTATGAAATATTTGGGTTAAATTCAATAAGTATTTGGCTTACATATTGTTTGTGCCTTCAATTGTTTATAAATTATTTACATCCATGTTCGATAATTGATAAATAATCTCTAGGAGGTGGTTTTACCTATTGATTACGGACATTGTGTGTTGTGACCTTAGGGACATGAGTGGTTCTTCCTGTTTTCTTGTTACTTGGTTGTAGTACCTGGGTTTTTATACCTATTTGACTTCTGGTACATTACTCCCAGTGGTGATTCTTTTGATATGCATACTATCGCGTTTCATTTACTTCTGTAATTTTTTGTGGAAAAAACATTCCAACATTTATTTTGAATGACGCCAGGTTCTAGTCACTAACCCATGGAAACCATGAACGCCCTTCAGACTATGTCAGGACTAGCTCAGTTATCAGGTTACCAGGGTACCGAGGCTGGTTTGTAACAATATCATATGTTATAGAAAAATCCTTATTCCATGAAATTTTATTTATGATTTGTGATTGATTGGGTATTGTTATATTATGTTTTTTCCAGACACTTTGATTATGTTCTCATACCCACATGATTCTTCCTTTGGACACTTATGATCTTTGAATGTTATCTATTATTTTTACTTTTACTATATATCTGAGGTTACCTCTTTCTTTTGTTTCCATTACCTATGTTATAAAGTAAAATTTTTATGTATGAAATTTTAAAAATGGTATCATGTTAGAAGACTATTTATGAGATATATTGGATATATAATAAGATAATATGATCATGTATCTAGTCTCTAAAGAAACTAAACCAACAAATTATTAGGTGTAATTTATTATGAGATGTAATAAATATTTCTATAAAATTATATAATATGTATGCAAGTTGTTATCATCTCACCATAGTGTTAAAATAATACTTATCTCGTTGGATGTATGGTTTGGATATGTGGTTTCATAACCCAAGAACAAGGTGTGTGAGGCATAATACAGGTGTTATCTAACACATGTCCCATGGTTCACCACACAGTCAACATCCACTGTGCCTTACCTATAAATCCATCCAATCCCTAATTATTTGCCCTAAAATTCATAAAAATATAAAACCAAAGAAAAACACATCTATAATAATCATTTCCCAATACCACATAGTGAATTATGTATTATTATAATGAGTTATGAATAGAAAATCACTCAAAACATGCCCCTCAAATATTGAATTTCATATCTCATGTCTACCATGAAATCCCAAATGTTATAAATCAAAAAAATTCCCTAAAATAATTTTTCTATGAACCAATCTAGGATACCCAGACCCAATACACATGCTTCCCCACAAAAAGGTCCAAAGTGTGTTATCTGTCCCAATAGGATGGAAACTAGTATCTAGGAATCAAGAAAACGCATTTGGGAATGATTTTTCCAAATGAATAAATTTACCATTAACTGGGTTCCTAATTGATAAGTCAAAACGAACTCTTCATGTATTTGTGATTCTCATGCTCAAAAAAGTGAAAAGATGATAAATAACTCATTAGAATGACATAATGTAAATGAAAACTTATAATAAACCACAAAAACCAATACAATAGGGAAACACCCATACATAGGAAGAATAAAAAAGTGGTTAATAATATATATATATATATATATATGTGCACACACGCTATCCTAAAAAATATAAAACAAAATTAAAAAGTTAATGTGATGGAAATACGACAAGGAGAAAAAAATTTACTACAAAACCAAAACCAAAAATAATTGAAACCCACCTCTATGTGCTATAAGGGCTAAACACCCACCTTGTCATCACCAAAAACCTAAAATCAGATATCATGAATATCCTCCACCTCTAAATATATCCCTTCACATTCCAATATCAGTACAAATAATTTCTACATAAACTCAAATGGTGTATATAGGGTGTGAGTATAATAATCCTTGAAAGATATCACTACGTGTTACCTGAGAAAGCATTTACATATAATCCATGAATGTTATTTTTAAAATAAATTCTATAAATACCTGATTTTAACATTTATAATGATATGTAACATGAAATATAATTTAAAAAAATCAAAAATTAAAGAAACCCCATGTAAACACTCTTTTAAATATGAGGATCATGGGAGAATCCCTTTGATAGATAAGGTAAATAATACGTAAATTATTATAATTTCTTGTGTTCAAAACCAAACATATCAAGATACATATAGTCCTCTAGGGATATATATATATATATATCAATCCCTAGAGATAAATTCATATCCATATCATACTAGTGTTGTGGTTAGTGGTATAGTCCAAGGATAAGAAGACGAGATCAATGTATCGTGGTACATGTTGAACATTTCTTACCAAGGCTCTAGGGTTACCATGAAGCATAACCCTTCCAAAAAAATTCAATTAAATAATTTAAACCATTTCTATTTAAAATTTCATTTCTCAAACATGTAATATGAATCATCAATTCAATATATAAAACATCACTTTAAAATCCCTTAATTATCCCATATCAGAGACAAAGAATTTAATAATTAATATATAAATTAATTCGGTACTCATTAATTGTTTATAATCCATTGAAACCAAATGAACATTTGGTTTTTATGAATCAATCATTTTTTGAACTTAAAATAAAGGAAGTGCATGGAACCCCCCACATTAATCGATGTAATCATTATCCAATGATGTAAATCAACTAAGATATGAGATAAATGATCCTCAAGGGGAAAGAAGATACCTTAATATAAATAACCATTATCATTATATTTTGGAAGAAAAAACCCTAGGAAACCATAGTAATTGGGGGAAAGGATAACCAAGAAAGGGGAGATGATATAGCCAATGAAAATGCAATAAATCCACTTACATAGAGATTTCATGTATAATCTTGATGAGGATCCACCAAAAATCTAGAGTAGTGGAAGAGTAGGAGATTTCATTCCCTAATCCATGTAGAATTGGAAATGGTGGAGAAATAGGGATTTGGGTAATTAAATTGAGTTGGGGTGGAATTTTAATTATATTTTTTTATGAATCTGGGTCTTCTTCGTGGTTACATTTTACGGTTTGGAAAACCATGTTCCAACCATGAATATGGATTTGGATACACATGGGGATATATATTGTTTGTTTTCATGGATTGGAAAACCATACATAATAATTTTTGTTGATTTCATACATAAAAGTAAGTTTCATGATTTCCCCTTGATATGTAAAATTAATATGCGTTGTTTAGAGAAAATTGTGATAATAATGAGAACTCCACTAAAGGCTTCCATGTAATGGCCCGGACCTCTTCGGTCCATTCCTTTGTGAAAATGTTGTGTTATAGGTGTTCTGGGAAGTCAATGTGACATACGGGTGTGTCTGGGTGGACTTTTAAGGAAAGATAAAGGGTAATATCTTGTGCACGGTTGGCACACAGTTTGCCTAAACTGTGCGGCCATACTGTGCAAGGCTAGTCTTGAGGGTAGTGGATAATGCACAGTTAGCACATGGTTTGCCTAACCTTGTGGACTAACCATGCGAGGAGGGGTTGTCGAAGCAGAATCTAATGCATGGTTAGTGCACGGTTTGTTAAACCATGCGAACTAACCGTGTGGGCACATAATGTTAGATCGTAAAATTGTGGATCTAAATCGTTTTCCCTTTAATCTCCTCGTTTAAGCCCCTAAGTGGCCATAACTCGGGATTACCCTTCCTTGGAGGTGGAAGAACCTCTCCCTATCATTTTGGAGGCGATCCGGGGGCTTCTCTTCACGAATCGAAGCTGGTTTCTCGAGGTAAGTGATCCATTTTGTTTGGTTTCTTAGATCAACCTAGATATACTCCTCCTTTTCTCTCGAAATCTTATATATATGCCCGTTATGGGTAGATCTAAGTGTGTGGATGTTGTTTTTAATGGGTTTTGGCCTTGGTTTTGTTAGGAGAAGATATCTATAGAGGATCCTTGGTGAATCAGTCATTCTTCATGGGTGTTCTTCAACTGTTGTGGTTTCCTTTAAAACTGTTGAGGTAGGGGATTCGTGGCTTCTTTAATTGTTTATGTTTAATCATAGAGTTAGGATGTTTTATCCCTTTGGATCACAATGAAATTGACCTAGTTAAATACTTGAACCGGATTAAAAGAATTGGTTTGATCGCATTATGTTGGTTTGTACCATGATAACGGTTTCCCCCATGTTTTTCTAGATAGAGTGATATCTATGATTTCTTTGTCCAGTTGTTCGTTCTTGAGGGAAATTGATAAAAAACATAAATCCAGAATTAATTGATAATCAATTGGCTAAAGATAATGAGGCATGTAAATGAATCTGGTTGTTTCCATTATTGTAGTTGTTCTAATTTGATGTTAATCAAATTGGCATAGTAAGCATGTTAAATTTTTTTTTGATATCTTACTGATTAGGTTTTCCTGAATTTGAACCTGTGAATCGAATCTGTTAATTCAAGAGGGATTAAAGAACTGGTTGGTTGATAAAAGATAACTCCTGGTAGGGTTCTTAGTTACCCTCTTGTTCATAAGTCCGAGTGCCTTGTGCATTAAAGACATGAGTTCTCATTACGTATAAAGGATGGGTGCCTTGTTAAAGGTCCAAGAGCCTATTTTATGTGATGTTTGATTTCCTGCTTCTTGTGATGTGATGTTATCCTGGAGGGGTGTTGTCGTATGTGGAGGCAGGGAGGCCTTGTGGTTTTGGCAGTGGATGATTCCTAGAGTGGTGAGATGTATCGGTTTATGCATGTGGGTATCAGGGAGGACACAAGTGATGATGGAATGGGATGGATGTGTTTGTTTGATGCGTGGTGACTTTGATTGAATGTTTATCTGCTTTAATTTTCCCCACTACTCAATGCAGCTGGTCTTGCTTACCCGTCTTCTGAAGGAGGAGAAGACACGTGGTGTATTCCATGTTCTTTTCATGTCTAGCTTCTCGAGGGAGGCTGGGTCTATGCTCTTGATATAGGTGGAAAAGACTAAACAGGTAGTGCATCTACTCACCGTGTTGATCCCCATTGTGTTTATTAACATAGGTTGCTCTTCAAGAATGCCTGGGAATATGGGAAAGTAATTTCTTTATTGAAAGATTAATTAAATTGTGATGATCCATGGGGATGGAGATGCTAGAATTTAAAGGTGATGTTGAATCTTTAAAGGGACGGTTGTTTTTTAATGTGATGCCAATGAAGTTTAATGTGGTTCTGTTCATGGTTAATTAATGTGAAAATAATTAATTAACGTATAGTGGAACTGATGAAAAAGGTAATGAAGTAACCAAATGAAGTTCTTTAATTGTTTGTGTGCTTATAGGATACCTAGTCTTAGAAATATCAGCCCGGAGTCCGAGAGATGTTAGCTGCAGTTGAGACTAAGACTAGGTTATTCCTATAGTGTGGTTGTGAGTTATATATATTCTGTACTTTTTATGTTGTTATACGCTACTCCACCCTATCATTAAGGGAAACTGGCATGCTGGGGATTCTGGTCCATGGGGGGGGGGGGTGTTTTCCCTAATATTTTGATGGGAGGGTGAATGGATGACTACCCCTTTGACCCCGCTCTCTTCTCTTGGTAGATACTAGTGCCATTGGGCACAGCAGTTAGTTTTCCCCATATATGTGTGTAGAGGGTTTCAATGTCTTGTGGTTATTCACACACATATATTCTAGATATAGTATCCTATGGAATACTATATGTGTAACGTGTATAGGTTGTGATGGCTTGAATATCCTTACTCGGTGTATGGGATGTAATGTCTTTAGGTATAATACTCGATGTATGATACACATTATGAGAGTTTTGGTGTATCCTTGAAACTACCTGGTTACTTTTGGTTGTGAGGATGGTGTGAATATTTTCATAGGTGTTTGCGGGAAAGACTTTGTGGTGCACATGGTGCAGATTGTGGAGCTTAGCTCAGGTGTATATGGGCAAGCCTTTGGAGAGAGATGCACATGACGTATTTCGTTGGGCCAAAGCAGAAAACCAGTGGGGAAGTAGTAGTGGGGTACCCTTTATTTCCTTTTCTATATGATATATTCTTGTCTATGTTACGTGGTGAGATTATCCATAGTGAGGTTGGGAACATAGTATACCTTCTTAGAGGACGATTTAGTTTCGCTACTATTCACTATGCCTTAGGATGATTTATTTAATTTTGCACGAGAGGATTTGGGGAGGATTCTACTGAGTATACTATTATACTCACCCTACATATATATAAAAAATAATTCAGGTCACATGGAATAGGTTGTAGATCGTGCTGGTTACTACCAGGTTGTGGTTAGAGGATCTGTTTGGGCTTGCAGTCACTACCGTATTACTTTCTTTTGGGTACATGTAGTTTTCCCTTTCAGTTATAGTACTTTTTCATGAAATTTCATATATGTACATGAGTTTCTTTTATATTTTAGTTTTGAGTTGGATTTGGTTGGTATCTATCTTATCTCTCTCTTCTGCATGTGTTCTCATAGAGGGTAATGCCTCCCATTTTTTTGTGTTACTATACCCTCGGTGCTAGTCACCAACCTGGGCCCTATTGGATGTGGGACTCGGGGGTCATTATCTCCCTTCTCACATTTCTGGCCTAGGAGGGGTACACTTTGTGGGGAGGGGGTCGTGACAGAGTGGTATCAGAGGTCTGGTTGAGGGATAGGATGGAGTTTGGAGTTAGGCACATGTGAGGTTGCATGGGTTGGTTGGGAAACGATGTCATTCATGTTTAGCAAGTGCGGTACACACTGGAAACTATATAAGACATAGGCATTTAGGGCTCCCTATTATCTGATGTATGGACCTTTGAGTTTACAATGTCTTCTAAACAAGGGGATACTGGTTGTAGGGTAGAGGCCTAGGAAAGGATCATGCATCCTTCTTCTTTGTGTCTGTGTTTGAATGGGTAAACCTTGGTATAGTTTAACCTAACATGAATAAGAGAAAATAATTAATTAATGTTGATTCTTCCATATTCCAGGCTTAGTATCTCTAAGTGTTTGTTATTTTGCACGTATGGCTCTAGGTTGATGTCCTCATCGGGTTTGCGTAGAAGATGTCCAGAAGGCTATTCCAATAGGTCACCGCAAGGTAGAGGTTGACGAAGATGACACTTGGAGGAAGACTCTCTGAGAGTTTCAGCGCTATAGTCTACAAAAGTATGAGGTCTTCGTTTCAGGTACAGTCATAGAAGACTGGTTGGAGGAGGTCGAGATAGGCTTTAGTTCGATCCATGCTCGGATGGAGCATTGGGTTTCCTTAGCTATGGCGTTGCTACGTGGGGTAGCGAGGCAGTGATGGTTGTTGTTCCTCGGGGATCATGAAGAGTCAGAAATCTCATGGGTGGTATTCCGAGATAAGTTTATAGTCGAGTTCCTTTCCTCGACTGCGAAGGCGTCTAGTCACCAGAAGCTCCTTACCCTCCGACAGGGGAGCTCCAGTGTTCGGGAGTTTGAGATCCATTTCAGGAACCTTTTATGATATTCTTTGGACCTTTTACCATATGAGGAGGCCAGGGTGAGACATTTCGAGGAGTCTTTGCGTCCAGAGATCTAGCTCTAGGTCAGCACATTTATGTAGAATACATGTCTTAAGGTGTTGTTGAGGGAATAGGTTGTTGAGAGGACTTTGGAAAATACCGGATCATCATGATAGGGGAATCAACATGATTCCTCCCGAAGCAGAGGTGTGGTCTGGGGTTCCCGGTTATCAGGGTAGAAGAGTTTCCATTCATCTTGGGGTAGGTCTCAGCCCTTCACATCTCGTTTCTCCTGAGTCAACAACTCTCAGTCCTATGCTAAGGGATCATGAACTTTTTTTCTTGTGGTGGTTGTGGACATTGGAAATAGGAGTGCCTGACCTTTCAGAGCGGTCATCATGCACCAGGCACTATGCTCCAGATTCCACTGTTGAGGCAGTTTCCTCCGAGGAAGCAATAGCCTGTTGCACCGGCTTTTGATCACCAGAGGGGAGATGGGGCAGGAAGAGGACAGCTCCATAATGCTCCCCATCCTCAGAGAGCAGAGTGTGACCATGGTGGTGGTCATCATTAGGGTTAGAGAGTCCGTGGAGGAGGTCATGGTCAGCTTCATGCTCTAGCGTTGCCAGCACCAGGCGAGCCAGATGTCATTCGTGGTACCCTTTGCTTGTTTTCAACCTTGTTGTATGCCTTGTTTGATTCAGGAGTGACACACTCCTTCATATCACCTACCCTTGTCCATGCTTGGGTACTTGAGGTAGAGTGTCTTCTAGTGGCCTTGGCATTGACTATGCCAGTTGTAGGTCGAGCTGACTTGTTTTAAGGATGTAGAGACTGTGAGCTAATGTGGGGGAAACACCACTCTTGGGGATATTTACTATGTTTACTGATACAACCATATGATTTCATCCTCAGTAAGGATTGGTTGTATTCGATGTAGGCTATCGTGGATTGCTTCAGGAGGAAGGTCATCTTCATTGGTGCAGATGGAGAGCAAGTGGTGTTTTTGGTGAGCGAGATCCTCGGATGGGTCATAGGCGCATTACATCCTTATCGTCCATGGCAGCTAAGATGATGCTGAGTTCTTCAGAGGTTCCGTAGTTGAAATTTACATGGGTCGTAGAGGACTACCCTGATGTCTTTGTAGAAGAAGTTGTAGCATTACCCCCTTGAAGACAGATTGATTTTGGGATTGAGCTACATCCAGGAGCGTCTCCTATCTCTATGTCTTCGTATAGGATGGCCCCTTCTATGTAATAAGAGCTGTGTATACAGCTTGATGGTCTGTTGCAGTGGGATTTTGTTCGGCCAATTGTTTCCCCATGGGGGGAACCAGTTCTGTTCGTGAAGAAGGATGACGGCTGTTTGCGGTTGTGTGTCGATTATTGTCGCTTAAACAAAGTGGCAATATAGAACTCTTATCCTCTTCTGCGGATTTATGATTTATTCGATCAACTGAAGGGTGAAATTTTCTTCTCAAAGATCAACTTACGGTCAGGATATCATCAGATGCGTGTGAAGGATGAGGATATTCCGAAGACTGCCTTCCGTTGTCGTCATGGGTATTATGAGTTCGTCGTAATGTTGTTCGGCATGAAGAATACTCCAGCTGTGTTCATGGGATTTATGAATGATGTGTTTCATGAGTTCCTAGACAAGTTCGTGGTAGTCTTCATCGATGACATACTTGTGTACTCCACATCTGAAGAGGAGCATGCAGAGAATCTACGATCCGTTTTGGGAGTTCTTCACCGACATCAGTTGTTTGGGAAGTTGTCTAAGTGTTAGTTTTGACCTCAAGAAGTCTTTTTCATGGGGCATGTTGTGTCCCAATAGGGAGTAGCTGTGGATCCATCGAAGATAGAATCATTTGTATCTTGGGAATCCCCCAAGACCGTTTCAGAGGTACAAAGTTTACTTGGTATCGCAGGCTACTACAAAAGGATTGCAGCCAATTTCTCTTGAGTGGAAACTCCTCTGACAACATTGACAATGAAAGATCAGGATTTCATATGGACTAATCAGTGCTAGGAAGATTTCGAGTATCTAAAGGAGAATTTAGTAAGTGCTCCAGTCCTTTTTCTTCCAGTTGAAGGTGTTCAGTTTGATGTCTTCTGTAATGCTTTACATCTGGGGTTAGGTTGTGTTTATATGCAATAGAGGTTGGTCGTTTCTTATAGGTCTCAGCAGTTGCATCACCATGAACGAAACTTTGCCACCCATGATCTTGCGTTCGTAGTTGTGGTGTTTTCTCTGAATATTTGGAGACATTACCTAATTGGTGAGTGTTTTGTGGTTTTCAGCGATCATAAGAGGTTGGGGTATGTTTTCTCCCAGCGTGACATGAACTTACGAAAGCGTCGGTGGATGGTGTTCTTGCAGGAATACGACTTCTAAATATCATATACACCTGGAAAGGGAGATGTTGTAGCTGATGTGCTGAGCCGAAAGTCACGTAGTGATGCTGTGCGTGAATCCGGTGATTCTTGGAGACTAATGGAAGAACTGTCAGCATTGCATCTTGATATGGGATAAGTCTAAGGTAGTGGTTTTCTTTTTCAGATGACGTTTCAGTCATCCCTGAGGCAGAAAGTAGAAGAGTACCAGTTTTGGGATCTTGTGGTTGAGGTATGGAGAGACCGAGTTGTTTGTGGTGAGGCCATATATGGTTGGATGGAGGATGAACAACACCAAGTGTTGTATCATGGAAAAATTTTTCCTCCCTTGGAAATGTGCGATATAGTTCTCAGAGAGTTCCACAGTTCACATTTAGCAGTACATCCTGGTGTGACAAAGATGTACTGATCCTTGAGGAGTCAGTTTTGGTGGCCTGGGCTGAAGCATGCAGTTGTGGAGTTTGTGTCTCGATGTTTAGTCTACTAGAAGGTGAAGGTCGAACACTGTGTTTCTGGTTGTCTTCTCCAGCCATTAGAGATTCCTCAGTGGAAGTGGGAGGATATCTCAATGGACATTGTTACTGGTTTACCTTGAGCTCTGGGAGGTTATGATTCTATTTGGGTGGTAGTGGATCGTTTAACGAAATCATCCCAATTTATAGAAATCAAGGACTCAAGCTCCGTGGATGTTTTGTCGAGGCAGTATCTAGAGGAGGTAGTGAGACTTCATGGAGTCCCAAGGATGATCATTTCTGATTGAGATCCTCATTTTACCTCCAGGGTGTGGGGAGGTCTCCAACATGCTTTCAGTTCACAGCTATGCCTAAGCACTACTTTTCATCCTCAAACGGATGGTCAGATGGAGCGAACCATCTAGACTCTTGAAGACATGTTTCTCTATTGTGTTCTTGATTTCGGAGGTTCATGGATGAGGCACTTACCCTTGGTTGAGTTTTCCTATAATAATAGTTTCCACTCCACCATCGATATGGCACCGTTTGAAGCCTTGTCTGGACAGCCTTTCCATTCTCCGTTGTGCTGGAATGGGGTCAGAGAGTCATCATTTCTCAGACCGGAACTAGTGAAGAATACAACATAGATGGTTCAGGTGATTCGTGAGAGGATGAAGGCAGCACAAGATCATCAGAAATCCTATGTTGATCAAAGAAGGAGACCCTTATAGTTTAATGTTCGGGATCACGTGTTTCTGAAGGTGACTCCCCATCGTGGGTAGTGAAGCTTTGTTCGTGGGAGTAAGCTTTCTCCCCTCTTTGTTGGGCATTTCGAGGTGTTAGCTCATGTTGGAGTTGTGGCATATCGAGTAGCACTTCGCCCTCAGATGAGTTAGATACATGATTTTTTACATGCATTACAGCTACGTCGTTATCTTCATGATGACTCCCACATCATCGAATGGGGAGAGATCAATGTTGATAATGATTACACCATTGAGGAGCAACCTGTGGAGATCCAAGACCGCAAGGAGAAGGTGTTTCGCGGGTGTTCCATCCCCTTAGTTCGTGTCTTGTGGCGACACGGTGGCATGGAGGAGAGTACATGGGAACGTGAGTCACAGATACGAGCTCAGTACCCAGGGTTGTTTAATGTTTAACTATTTCATGTAATGACGATTCCTTATGTGGTTATGAAACCTTCATTTTTATGAGATGGAACCCCTTGTTTCTTTGGTGGCTTGCTCTCTTTTGAGAGGTATCTCAGTGGGTGGTTTTTTCAGACCCTGTTTTGTTTTCTCTTTAGGTGGGTTTTGGATTCTCGAGGACGATAATGTTTTGAGAGGTGTTTTATATAATGTCCCGGACCTCTCCAGTCCATTCCATTGTGAAAATGTGGTTCTAGAGGTGTTCTGGGAAGTCAAGGTGACTTGGGGGTAGCGTCTAGGTGGACTTTTAAGGAATTCTAAAGGTTAATAGCTTGCGCACGATTGGTGCACAATTTGCCTAAATCGTGCGGCCAAACTGTGCAGGGATGGTCTTGAGGGCAGTGGCTATAGAACGGTTAGCGCAAAGTTTGACTAACCATGTGGACTAACCATGCGAGGAGGGGTTGTCAAAGAAAAAGCTAATGCACGGTTAGCGCATGGTTTGTTAAACCGTGTGAACTAACCATGCGGGCACTTAAAGTTAGATCCTAAAATTTTGGATCTAACTCGTTTTTCCTTTAACCACCTCGTTTAATCCCCTAAGAGGCCATAACTCGGGATTACCCTTCCTTGGAGGTGGAAGAACCTATCCCAAGCAATTTGGAGGTGATCCAGAGGCTTCTTTTCACGAATCGAAGCCGGTTTCCCGAGGTACGTGATCCTTTTTGTTTGGTTTCTTAGATCTACCTAGATCTACTCCTCCTTTTCTCTTGAGATCATAGATCTACTCCAATTATGGGTTGATCTAAGTGTGTGGATGTTGTTTTTGATGATTTTTGGTCTTGTTTGTGTTAGGAGAATAGATCTTGGGAGGATCCTTGGTGAATCGGCCGATCTTCTTGGGCGTTCTTCAACTGTTGTGGTTTCTGTCAAAATCGTTGAGGTAGGGGATTCATGGATTCTTTAATTGTTTATTTGCAATCGTAGAGTTAGCATTTTTTATCCCTTTGTATCACAATGAAATTGACCTAATTAAATACTTTAACCAGATAAAAATAATTGGTTTGATCGCATGTTGTTTCTTTGTACCGTGATAACTGTTTCCCTCATGTTTTTCTAGATAGAGTGATATCTATGCTTGATTTGTTCAGTTGTTCAATCTTGATGGAAATTGATAAAGAACATAAAGCAGGAATTAATTTATAATCAATTGGATAAAGATAATGAGGCATGTAAATGAATCCAGTTGTTTTCATTGTTGTTGTTGTTCTAATTTTATGTTAATCAAATTGGCATAGTAAGCATGTTAAATCTTTTGTGATAGCTTACTGATTAGGTTTCCTAGAATTGGAACCTACGAATTGAATCTGTTAATTAAAGATGGATTAAAGAACTGGTTGGTTGATAAAAGATAATGCCTGGTAGGGTTCTTAGTTACCCTCTTGTTAATAAGGTCGAGTGCCTTGTGATTTAGAGCCATGAGTGCTCATTACGTTTGAAGGCTGGATGCCTTGTTAAAGGTCCAATAGCTAATTTAATGTGATGTTTGATTTCTTGATTCTTGTGCTATGATGTTTCCCTGGAGGGGTTTTGTGGTATGTGGAGGCAGGGAGGCCTTGGGGTTGTGGCAGCGGATGACTCCTATAGTGGCGAGATGCATCAGTTTATACATGTGGGTGTCAGGGAGGACACAAGTGATGATGTAATGGGATGGATATGATTGTTGGATGCGTGGTGACTTTGATTCAATGTTTATCTACATTACTTTTCCCCACTGCTCAAGGAAGCTTGTCTTGCATACCCTTCTTCCGAAAAGGCGAAGACACATGGGGTATTCCACGTGCGTTCTTTGTCTAGCTTCTCGAGGGAGGATGGGTCTATGCACTTTCTATAGGCGTCAAAGACTCAACGTTTAGTACATCTACACACCATGTTGAGCCCCCTTATGTTTATTATCATAGGTTGCCTTTCTAGAATGTCTGGGAATATGGGAAGAAATTTCTCTAATGGAAGATTTGTTAAATGGTGATGATCCACGGGGATGGAGATGCTGGAATTTAAAGGTGATGTTGAATCTTTAAAGGAACAGTTGTTTTTTAATGTGATGCCAATGATGTTTAATGTGGTTGTGTTCATGGTTAATTAATGTGCAATGAATTAATTAACATAAATTGGATTTGTTGAAAAAGAGAATGAAGTAACCTAATGAAGTTATTTAATTGGTTGTGTTCTTATAGGATACCGAGTATTAGAAATAGCAGCCCGGATTCTGAGAGACAATAGCTGCAGTTGAGACTAATACTAGGTTATGCCCATAGTGTGGTTTTGATTTTTATATATTCTGTACTTTTTGTGTTTCTATAAGCTACTCCACCCTGTCAGTAAGGGAAACTGGAACACCGAGGATTCTATGCCCTGGGGGGTGTTTTCTCCAACATTTTGATGGGAGGGTGAATGGCTGACTACCCCCTTTGACCCGCTCTCTTCTCTTGGTAGATACTAGTGCCATTGGGCACATCGGTTAGTTTTCCCCATATATTTGTGTAGAGGGATGTAATGGCTTGTGGTTATTCACACACATATATTATGGATATAGTATCCTATGAACTACTATAGGTGTAACGTGTATAGGATGTGATGGCTTCAGGATCCTTACTCGATGTATGGACGGTAATGGCTTGAGGTATAATACCCAACGTATGATACATGTTATGGGAGCTGTGGTGGCTCCCGAAAACTAACTGGTTATTTTTGGTTGTGAGGATGGTGTGGTGATTCACCCAAGTGTCTGCGGGAAATCCTTTATGGTGCACGTCGTGCAGATTGTGGATCTTAGCCCAGGTGTATATGGGCAAGACTTTAGAGAGAGATGCACAGGATGTATGTCATTGGGGAAAAGCAGCAAACCAGTGGGGAAGTAGTAGCGGGGTACCCTTGATATCCTTTTCTATATGATATATTCTTTTCTGTGTTACTTGGTGAGAGTAGCCATGGTGAGGTTGGGAACATAGTATACCTGCTTAGGGGACGAGTTAGTTTCACTATTGTTCACTGTGATTTAGTATGATTTCATTACTTTTGCACGAGAGGCATCGGTGAAGATTCTACTGAGTATACTGTTATAGTCACCCTATGCATATATAAACTATTTTTCAGGTCACTTGGAGAAGGTTGGAGATCAAGCTGGTTACTACCAGCTTGTGGTTGGAGGAGCTGTTTGGGCTTGCAGTCACTTCCGTTTTACTTTCTTTTGGGTAAAATCTGTTTTCCCTTTTAGTTATAGTACTTTTGCAAGACATTTCATATATGTACATGGGTTTCTTTTATATTTCAGTTCTGAGTTGGAGTTGGTTGGTATCTATCTTATCTCTCTCTTTCGCATGTGTTCTCTTAGAGGGTAACGCCTCCCATTTTTTTTTTGTTACTATACTCTCAGTGCTAGTCTCCAACCCGGGGCCTACTGGAGGCGGGACTCGGGGGGTCATTATCTCCCTTCTCACATTGCCGGCCCAGGAGTGGTACACTTTGTGGGGAGTGGGTCATGACACTCCATCCCCATTTCAATGTGTGGGTGAAGGTTTATCACTAATCATGTTCCCATTACTAATTCCCCATTTTATATAAATTCTAATGTAATTTGACTTTAAATGAAGAGTAATGATAAAAAATAAATAAATATTAAGTTCCATACTAAAAAATAACAATGCAGGTTGGAAACCACTGACACCCAATGCACATGTGATGATTTTTGGTTCTATAATTTTATTGTGGAACACACGATTGAGTGGAAATAGGTAAGAATTAATATTTATAGGTTACAAGATATTTAAACCAATATCCACATTTTTTTATTAAACGACCAATCCATGGTATCATTCTCACACTTGGAAAAAGAAGTCTACACTCTAGAAAATGAATATATATCTTAGAATTTAAATTTACTAGAAAATGCTAATGTGTTCGAATTCATAACTGGAAAAAATTTCATTTTATTGTCGGAAAAATTTTTGACACCAAAGTGTAACTTTGATGTATCCACTTTCAAGTATTCAAAATAACTCATATAAATAGAATAAATTATCCTTTCATTCTTATTTAAAGTTATGATCAGATAATTAATAGGATAAGAAAAACATATCTTTTAGATTAGCCAAAAATAATATATAATATTTTCAGAATTTTTGTTTATACATAATTTATATATCATGTAAGGGATTATGCTTATATTATTTATTTTATTCTGTCTGAATAATATATATAATATCCTAGATTTAATTGATTCAAAATAATCATTAATATTTTCCTTGAATGTTGGAATATTTATAGATGTCATAAAGAAGCAATATTTCTTAAAATATAATGAATTAAAATCATTCCAAAATTACCCACAAATAATGTTTTTATTAATGAACCATTACAAATTTTATTAAAATTATCCTATTAAATATTAAATAAAAAAATTTATGAAAATATATAATTTTCAAATTTTAAATAACAATGTAAAAAACATTTCATTAATAATAATAACTTTATCCTCGAATAATATATTAGAAAAAACACTTTTCTTATATATATATATATATTAGAATATCTTATATCGATATGAATGAATAAGTCTTGATATCAACATAATATGTAAGATCATTCCTTTCAATATGGTCGATTAAATCTAAATATAAATCAATATGTAAAAGTAAAAATCCAATGTGTAACATCTTACACTAATACATAAAATCTCATATATATAGAAAAATATTGAATTTTATGGTTAATCATTAAGATTAACTACAAATAAAGGATTTACTTAAACATACATAATGAAAATTTTAGCCTTCATAATTTCCCTTGCATTTTCAAACATTTATATGAAATAATAAATTGTTATAAATACTGAATATGTAAGAGTAATATATTCATACATAATATTCTATTCTGAAAAGAATTAATCATCTTAAATGATGAAAATCTAGAAATATAAATTCACCCTAATAAAATTATATAGGATTGATTTTACAATAAATGTAACTCCTAAATGACACAAACAATGTATTTTTTTAGAGTCAAATTTTAATCTTATACAGGGTAAGATATATTTTTACTATAATAAGAACCAAAAAATTCTAGTAGGATACATAAATATCCTAAATACTATATATTTCTTATAGTAAATAAATTTTAATTAATGTTCATAGATGATGAAACTACTACTTTTTTAGAAGATTTTGGAGAGTTCTTGTTCATTGAAATGAATGGAGGACATGACATGTGAGATTGAATCCATGTACACTAAACTAGTTTCTGACATGATGGATTCATCTAAATGGATGAGACCCAAAATAGGTAAGTGGAATGTTTATAATAAAACAAACATGGGTGGTAGATTTTTTTCCTATAAATATCAGCTCGTAAAAAAATTTTACAAACAAATTCAATGTATTGGCTGTGAAGAGGTAAAATTCCCATGATAAAGTCCATTCTGATATTTCGTATGATAGAAACTCATTATGATTTTGAAATATATAAATTGATGGAAACAAAACATAAAATAAAAAGAATGTATTCAATTAGGTTTATATGATATATCTAAAAGTTTTCGATGTTCCAAATGATTATGCTAAGGATATCAATTTACAATACTAACTTTATAGATTGAATAAATAATATCAGTGTTGTAACATCTTTTTTGATGATATAATCAATTATTTGGGTTTTTTTAATAATGGGGATGATTCTTATATACACAATTAGGTTTGTGGGAATGTTATTCTATTTGGTGTGTAGTATGTGTATGATATACTACTCATCTGAAATAATTTCCTATCTTTAAAGTCTATAATGGTGTGGTTGGGAATGTTTTTTTAGTGAATGTTATATTTAAATAATCCAATATAATATGTTTGAATATCTTTAGAGATATATTAAATATTTCTATTATACTAATTCAAAACACATATATTGGAAAAGTGTTAATGTGGTTTATCATGGAGAACTCTAAGAAAGGTTCTTTAGAAGTGTTGCACGGTATAAATATGAAGAATAATTTAGAACCATTTAAATTGATAAAAAGGATGGAAAGGATTCTTTATTCATAAAAAAATGATATAGAATGAATTTAATATTATGTACTCAACTTATTTATCTCATTATTTGAGAATAAAAAGTAGATATTAATCCATCTACAATGAGATTCATTGTATTTATGTCAAAAATATCATTATTTTCTTGTGAAATTTTGAAAATATATTATTGGCCTTTGTAATTGATGATGAACTCATTATAAGGTTTTACACAGTTAATAGTTTCTAAAATAAAAAGTATTATATGATATCTCAATTTGATTATGTCTTTTTCCTCAACAGTGGAGGTATTAGTTTGAGTAGATCTAAACAAGTCATCATGGAAGACTCAAAAAATATAGGAAAATTTCATTATCGCATCAAATAATATGAAGGAATATGTTTTAAACAAGGTGTTATTCATTGAACCTAGTGTGGTTCCTATAATTTAGAGAATAACTATGTTTTTTTATGAATAAAATGTTGTTATATCTTAGGCTAAGGAACAATGGTATCTCTAAAGGACTAAACATATCTGTAAAAATACTATCTCATTTGATTGATATTTGAGAGGGGTGATGTAAATATTTTTGGGAGGATGTATAAAAAAATTTAAAAGGTTAATTAACAAAGACATAAATATAGCATGAATATGATGTTCATGTGAAGTATTTTGGTATTAAATACATGAGAGACTAGATATAATGATTAATGTTAATGAGAATGAATGATGGTTTTATTTGAAATAAAATCTCAATTTATCATTCATTCATAAGTGTCACATATATTACATGAATAGTGGAATGATTAAATCCCAAAAGGTATGACTTTTAGTTCTCATAAATTGATGATTATAATAGTCTTATTGGTTTTGATTATATGTTAATATTATAATGAGTAGAAGTATTTAATGGGATACAAAATTGACTCATGAGATAATAAAGTGGACATCTATTATCTATACTATCTCATGAAGTTATATCATATGAAATTTCTTAAGGTCATTCGTATAATTAGGTGTGTATAGATTCACATTACCAAAATTTTACAAGATATTTATCTTGTGAAAATTCATACATTGATAAATTTCTTCCACCATCCTTAAGGTAGAGTTAATCTGGGTTGGTTGGGTATGTTACAAAAAATTTAATCAGTTGAGTTTAACCAATATGGGATTTTCCCTCTTATAAAAAAGTATGAAATATGGTTCCAATGTAGAATTAGAATAAATAAATTCATATTCATTCATATTTGAGAGACATTTCATGTACTAAACTCCTTGAATGAATGAAATTTTATTTATTAATTTAAACTAATCAGATTATTTCAAAGAATCCTAATTATATGAGATAACTTATACTAGATTCACATGTTCCATGTCTAATGACCACTCTATGTCTTATAAAAAGATTTTAAATTATCATGAATATGATGACTACAGATATAGTATTTTATAAATATATTCATATGGTGTTATTTTTCTGTTTTTGTAATACCCCAACATTTCATAGTACGTAATCTCATTAAAGTAATTCAATAGATTGCGTTACACGCAACACCGAATTCGAGCGCACCACAACTTACTAAACTAATAGTTCAAAAAGAGGTTCAGAATAGTATTAACTATATTTTGAATCTTATATACTATATATAATTTTAACATTCATATTATCTGTTTCTTAGACATAATATAAGAACAGATTCATTTTTTGGATAAAATAAGTATTTTCAAAAAAATTAAATTTTATAGCTCTTTAATGGAGAACCCTTTTTAAAACAAATATTTGACACTTTTATATATTCAATTTAATTAATTTAAATTATTATTTATAATCATGACATAAAACATTAGTTTGGATAAATATTTTGTAATTTTCTGATAACTTTCAAATTTTGATGAATAGTGAAAAATACAATGTTTTAATTGAAAATTCTTTTTTAATCAAAATAATTTCTAGTGATAAATTTTGCATTTGAATTGTTTGGAAGTATAATTAGATTATATTTTTATCATTTAATACAATATATTTCTTTATAAGTAATTTCACATTAAAATTTGACATAAACACAGGTCAATCTTTTGACAGTTTTTAATTTTTAAAAACCCACTTTTTGGTTTTGACAACGAGATTTAATTTTAAATAAATAAATTCAACTTATATGTTTTTAATTTGGTAAAATAGACTTCATTTTTGAATTAATAAGATAAAAATTAGTTTAGGGTTACTTTTTGTTATTTTTTGGAAATCTTTCATTTTTTGATGAATAGTGAAAACCACTGCGTTATTATTTAAAACCAAATTTTTATTTAAATAATTATTTATTTTATTTAAATTTATTTTAAGTCAAAATAGATATATAATACCTATTTAAGTTCAATTTAATTCATTGGAGTCATTTTATAATAAAATTAGATTTATAAAATTCTATTAAACTTTTTAACCTCTTTTACCCACCTTCTAGGAACGTTAGCGAATTTGCATAAAACATAATTTTACAGCTTCTGTGAGTTGAATTTAAAAAATATGAGAGACACAGTTAACATCAATAAGTAAAATTTTATTCAATAAGATGAAAATAATTTTTTTTGAATAGTAACTTTTGACTTTTTTTACCACTGTAAAAAGTAAATTGGGTAATTAATGGTAAAAATGATATAATAATTACCCTAACACATATCATAATTTTATTGGATAAGTATAATTACACCAAAAAGAAACTTAGGAATAAAATATGATCCTATTTGTTCCATATGGATTAGATTAGGACATTTATTATTATTTTTTATTTAGAGAAGAGTTAAAAGAGTTAAATTCAAAGTATAATAACTAAACCATTTTTAATATAAGGTTATACACAATATAATTTCGACTATAAATATTCATTAGAAATATAAAAATATTTCCAACATAATGGTATTTTATTTATAATATTTATACATTATATATTTTATTTTATTTTTGACAAAATGATGATGCATTAATTACCTTATAAATGAAATATTAAAAACATTGATATTATAAATATCCAAAAAAATGTAAATTGAGACATCAGATGAATTCCACAAATTTTATCGGTTAATATGACAAGTTATTGTTGGTTAAATAAAATTTATTTGATGTGATAATGTTTTAATGTATTTTTTAAAAAATCAAATACTAAATAGTGTCAAAATTGACATAATTGTGTTTTTAAAAAATATATTATATTATTAATTGATATAATATTCTTGAAAATCTAAGGATCATACAAAGGACATATAGAAGATTATATATATTAATAATGAACCACATGGTGTTCTCTTGGCTTGTTATAGTATGTTTATTAACCATATAATATAAAAATACAAAAGATATGGTAAATGTTAAACTATTTAACTAAGAGTTAAATCTAAAAGATATGGTCAATATGATGACCAAAACCTATATAAAACCTATTGGATGAGATGTTTTCGACACATCCCCATCTTATTCTTTAAATAATTAATTTTAGAGCCATTATGAACAGAAAAAATATTTATATTATAAAATAATATTTTAATCTTTTCCTAAAGTGACCCTCACCTCTCTTATAAAAGGGCTCTTATCCTTCTCTTAATTTCACACATCCAAAGCCTTTTGGCTCAGCCGAAACCTGTCCAAATATCCTCCCATCATTCCTCCCTTCATCCTAGAGGCTTTACTATGGTCAGAAAGCCCACCTAAGGATCCCTTTTGATCAAGTCAAAAAGAAGAACCCGAAAAAGGTAAATATTTCATCACCTATTTCAAATTATTTTCTTATTACACTTCCTCTTTCTCTATTGTTTACATTCTAAAATGATAAATCCATTATCTTCTATATACTATGATATTATTATAAAAATGGTACAACCATATTAATTATTCTATCCATCCTATAAATGAAAAAGTCATCATACGTGCGTACGTACGGATTCTTTTCTCCATGTCGTGGTGTAATTTGTTATTCAAACACTTCATTATTTGGATGGTTATAATAATGAGTATAACTTATTTAAATTTTAATACCACAATTTTCCACAGTACGTTTCCCTTTGAAGAATATAATAGCTTGCATTGTATGCAACTTAGAGATTCTAACACACCGCGACCAATCAAACTAGCCATTATGAATAGTAATACCCACTTTTTGAAATTATATAAATTTTATCTTTCAAAATGGAATTCATTTTTGGATTCGAGATATCAAAATTTGCTTAGGGTGATGTTTTGGTATTTTTCTGAAAACTTTCAGTTTTTAATGAATAGTGAAAAACACTGAGTTATTGTTTAAAACCAAATTTTTATTTAAATAATTATTTATTTTATTTAAATTTATTTTTAGTAAAAATAGATACATAATACCTATATCTTTTCAATTTAATTCATTGGAATATGTTTATAATAATTTTAAATATATAAAAATTTTATGGAACTTTTTAACCGTCATTTACCCACCTCCTAGGAGAATTTTCAAATTTGAATAAAACGTAATTTTAACGCTTCTGTGAATTGAATTCTAAAAATCTGAGCAACACAATTGATATCAGTAAGTAAAATTTAGTTCAATAAGATAAAAATAATTTCTGGTGAAGAGTAACTTTTGACTTTTAATTACCACAGTTAAAAGTAAATAGGGTAATTAAGGGTAAAAACAAAATTATTATTACCCTAACACATGTCCTAATTCTATTGGACATGTGTAATTTTACCAAAAACAACATTTGGAATAAAATATTATCCTTTAGGTTCACTTGGATTAGATTAGGACATTTATTATTATTTAATGTAAAGAAAAGTTAAAAGTGTTAAATACAAAGCTTAATAACTAAACCATTTTTAACATAAGGTTATAAATAATATAAATTATATTATAAATATTCATTAGAAAGCTAAAAATAGTTCCTAAATAATGGTATTTTATTTATATTTTTAAGAGATAAATAATGTAATTTATATATGTCACAATAATGATGTAGTAATTACCTAATTAATGAAATATTAAAATAATCGATATTATAAACATCCAAATAAATGTAATTTGAGACTTTTTATGAATTCCACTAATTTTCTGGGTTTATATGACATGATAGGGTTGGTTATATGCAGTGTTTTCGATGTATTAATGTTGTTATTAATTTATCAAAAACAAAATACCAAATAGTAAAAAAAATTACATAAAAGAGTTTTTAAAATAAATATTATATTATTAATTGATATTCTATTCCTAAAAATCTAAGGTTTGGGAAAAATACTTAAATAATTATAGTAGTATTATTAATTAACCACTTGGGGTTCTCTTGGAAGTATATTGTATATTTAATAACCATATAATATAAAAATAAAAACAGACATGGTAAATGTCAAACTATTTAACTAAGAGTTAAATCTAAAAGATAAGGTTAATATTGTGACCCAAACCTCTCTAAAACCAATTTTTTGAGTGGTTATAGACCCATTCCAACCTTATCCTTTATATAATTCATTTTGGAGCCATTATAAACTGAAAATGATTTTATTATAAAATAATATTTCTAGCTTTTCCTAAGGTGCCCATCAACCCGCTTATAAAAGGGCACTCCCCCTTCCCTCATATTCACACCTTCAAAGCCTTTTGTCTTGTCCAAACTCTACCCAAATACCCTATAAACTGTCCTCCCTTCATCATAGTGTCCTTCCTTTAGTCATAAAGCCAACCTAAGGATCCCTTTTGATCAAATCAAATGGAAGAAATCAAAGAAGAGGTAAACATTTCATCACCTCTTTCAAGTTCTTTTCTTCTTCCACATTCTCTTTCTTTGTTTTTTCCATTCAAAAATAATAACTCGAGTATCGTATATATAAAATGATGTTATTATAAATATGCTGCAACCATATTCATTATTTTATCTATCCTTTGAATGACATGTCACCAAATGTGCGTACGTACGACTTACCGTCTCCACGTCATGGTGTAATTGTTATTCAACACATTATTATTTGGATGGGTATAATAATGATGTGTAATTGATGTAAGTAATAAATATAACATGATTAATATTCTGTATATATGATATACCATCCAATTATATATTATTTTGATATCAAAATAATGATATTGTTCCTTGTGCGTACGTACAGATTACCGTCTCCACGAACGAGATGGGATTCATTCCCCATCGTAATTCATTCAAGAATAATTTTCATTATATGATTAAAAATAATTTTTAAATACTTTATATCATTCTGAATATGAATAAGATACATAATATTCATAACAAACAATACTTACAAAACAAAGAAGATAAAGTAAAACTGATCGGTTAACAACCAAAACGACGATAATACTAAAACATTATTAACAAATAAATATTAAAAGATCAAATATGATATCATATTAATGTATATTATTCTTTAATAATTTAATAACAATTATTTCACCATTATACAGGAGTTTAACCTACCTTCTACCAAGGAAAAGTACAAAGTAAGGGGTTTCTTATCTCACTTTTAATTCCGTGAGATTTCCATTGTTTGCCACTTATTTATTAAATGTGGTGTATTGTGTAATGTCATTTGATATATATATTATAATGATTCTATTTATATTCATTATATTTTGTGATTCATTTGGTTGTTATTGAATTTTGGTCGTATGACTCGATTGATTACAACGAAGTAAGGGTTTCCAAATCACTTTCTATTTCTGTGAGATTCATTCCATACTCACACTATTTCCTTTTGTGTTGTGTATGTACAGCCCAATGATTGTATACATTGTGTAATATATTTTAATTTATGAGTAATTACAACTTCATTTTATGATCCATCTTTCATGGTATGTATGTTTCGTAAGTTACCAAATTTATTTGGGAATTTCAAATTTCAATTTCCACTCATTCGGCTTTACGCAAACTTCATTGATTATTTTACTCCAAGATTATGTGTGGAATCACTATTTATTATTTGTGTAGTAATTGACACTCCCCTTTATATGGATATAATTTTGATACACATAATCACTCCCTTGTTAAATTCTCAAGCCATCGATATGAACTTGATAAGATTAATTTTAACTCAATCTCCATTTATTGAGTTAAACATCTAATTCATTGGTGTTGTTTTTACAAGAATTGGTGTGAATGTCCTCTGATTGATTTACACTGAATATCCAATAATATTGAGTGAAATTTTATTTTCCACACATAATTATGTTATTGATTAATCCTTAACCTAATGATACAGTCTTTATAAGATATTTCATCTCAATTTACATTCTAGTGAGACTTCTTTGTTGTTATAAACCAATTCACATTTATATGGCATATATAATGTACTTTGACAAATTATATCATGAATTCCTTTAGTCTCAATATTTTATAATGTTTTGATTACCTCAATTATTTTTTTTCAAGTGTCTATCTTTTGATTAGGAACTCTAACTAAAATATCATTTTAAATGTTTTAATGATTTATTATTTTAAATCTTTATCAGTAATGTCCATGTTTTAAAAATGATTTTAAGGATTTATTTATATGGACATTACAGATTTAAAATTAAAATTACATTTAAATGTTTAAAAGTGTTATGGGACACTTTATTTCAAAAATCTACTTTTAAACAACTTCATGAAAAATAGTGTGACTTTTAAATTGTTTCAAGAAAAAGGGGAATATTTCTCTCAAATTGTTTTGATGATTATTTTTATCTATGTCAACATCCTTCATTATTTTTGATTGAGGTTAATCTGTTACAATACAATATTACATATTTTATTGAATGAGCTATGTTTGAATATGGATGTGCTATTTTTATACCATTCATGGTGTCTGGATAAAGTATTTACATTTCGTATGCTAGTTTTAATAAGAATGTTTTTGTTATGTTTCAAACTTTTCATATGAGGAATTCATTTCACTTAGTAAGTGATGGGAGGAGCCCGCTATAGCTCCTCGATGCATCAGTAGGTCTCATGAGACAAACCAGTGTCTTGGTACAAGGCCTTGAAAAGATATTATTTGTAGTCTTGGCACAAGGCATTGACATTGTGATTTTTCAGTCTGGAATTATACATTCCATCATTATGAAAGAGGCTATTGATATTGCTTGTGATTATTCGACTATTAGAATATCTACATGACTATGTAAGTGGAATTATTTTATTTTATCTTTTCCATATTATTCTGAAGTTCAAGTTCAAAAGGATTTTTTTAAGTCTTATACAATGCATTAAATGTTTATGTATATTTGTGAAAGTTTCCTATATATTGTTATCCTTACTGGGAATTTGATCCCACCCCTTTCTATGTTTTGTTTTTCTGAGGATGCAAATAAGTATATTATGACTGACCTGCAGGGATAGTCTATAGGATCTCAGTGTTGTATATGGAAACAATGTTGTTTTAGTTTTCCATTTTATGATTTACTATAAACCTTATTAATGTATCTAGTACTTCCAAAGCTACTAAACTAATCGGTCATTCAAGACTTGATCTTTTGTGATCATGCCAATGATACTCAATAATGAAACAACTCTGGTATTCTGGTGTCGGGGCATTACAGTTGGTATCAGAGAAGATTAGTACAAACCATGGAAACTAGATTTAGATAAACTCTGATTAGAGCACATATCCCTAAGATAGTCTTTGAGTATTAGTATAGAAGAACTTCCTAAAATTTTGGTATTATAGAGATTTTGTGAGTTTTCCAAGAAATACATCACCATATGGATACGATCAGGTAGAGGTGGCTCTAGAATAGATGTACCTAGGGGTAAAACCCTAAAACAACTCTTTAATCTAGATTAGAACGAGAACTGGTGCACGACAATGGGCCTTGCTGCACTCTTGGTTACGACACTCCCTGGTGATATGCTTAGGATAATTTACATTTTCATTACAAATAAATTTTAAGGATTTTAATATAAGATGAGAATAAATGACCTTGGTTAATCCTAAGGTATTTCAAATTGAAAATATGGTGTCATGATATTCTCTAAATGATTTTATGACTATTGTTACTCAGACAATGCATTCTGGTTTTAGTCAATGGCTGGATTCCAAGTAAGTCATTGTAACTTTTAGCATGATGTACATGGTGGGAACGATGTTGGAAATGAGCAGATAAATCTAATGTTGATAGGCATAAAAGATATCGTGTTCATGCAAAATTATTTTTCCATAAATATGATCAACAACATCTATATAAACCAACTCCCAGACTCAACAAAGAAGAGAAAGGTGATGAATGATAAGAGCTCCAGCTGTGGAGACCATAGAGAACAGAATCATCAATTTCTATCATGTAGGAAATGTGGATGGAGACACCCAAGAAAGTGTCCCAATGGATCAAAGAAATTCTTTATGTGTGGGAAAGAAGGATATAAAGTAAAGAATCGCCAAGGAAAAATGAGAAGTACTATGGATGAAAATAAAAATGGACCCAAGAATCCATTTATAGTCATTTTCTGTAAATATAGGGGACCTGGCCATTAACTGAGTGAAATCCCTATTTTATAGGACATTTTCTTGGTCAAAGAAGAAGCTATGTGGAAATACATGGTTGGAAAAATCTTTAAAAGTATTAGTGCTCCTTGTTGATGGGATTTCATTGGAATAATTTTCTCTTTAATTTGTAACCCTGCAGTTTTTCATGTGAAAATCATAATTGAGGAAGATTTATATTTTCACTTGTGGATATATTTATAAATTACCATTTGGTTTTATATGATCATTAGGTTTGATTTAATTACAAGTTATTATATTTTGGGATGAAAATGAAAGTTATGAGATAACATTTGTGGTTAAATTATCATATGGTTATTTTGAGGTATTTATCTCATTTTAGTAATGTTATAAAATATTGTTTTTGAAAAAGGAAAACACACAGACCATGTGAAAACCCGTCGCTTCGGACAGAGCTGTGGGAATCTAACCCACAACTAGAGTGAGATTGGGATTTATCGCCTACCATTGGACTACGTGAAGTCCATTGTTAGTGTGACTAATTATTTTTAGTTAAATGATTTTATTTATCAATAATAAGTTGATTTGGGATCTTCTGTTTTATCAAATGAATACGCTTAGTATAGGAAAATGATTTGTTCATTAAGTGATAAATATTATTTTGGAAGAAGTTTTCTCTGTTTGGAAAACAATATGCCTAGGAAAATAGAATACTATGGGATTTCATTTGAGGAGTAATGGTGGATTATTATCTATGTTTTTATTTAATATTTATAGTGATTTGGGTTATTTATGGAACTGATTATCCTATAATAGAGAATATGTGATTAGGTTAATTACTTTTAGGTATGTGACTTTTTTGTGTAGTCGATGTCATTTGGAGATACAATTTAACTTGGAAGACTACATAACCAAATTCTTCTAAGTACTGAGTTTCAGTATTAGTTTGGATTATATTGACGGATTTTAAGGACAATTGTTTATTGAATGGTATTTATTTAACTTTAAGGTATTCTTGGTTTAATTTTAGAAATTTAGATTAGTGTTTCTTTCTCTAAATAAATATACTTTTGGGGGGTCATCTGATCTTGTACTAACCATTTTGGTTTTGATTAATCTCTAAAGACAACGTAAATATATAGTTTATACTTTTTAGATCATGTGATTCACAATAAGTTGATCCTATCTCTTCCGGTGTGACCAAGTCATCTTGAATACTCATAGTTTGAAAAAAAACACGAGTTGGTGGTATAAATTTATTAAAGAATGAAACTATACCTAAAACGTAATTATATATCTTTATGTTCTTAGTCAATCTCATAAATAAATTCCTCATCTTTATGAAATGTAACATAAAACAAAAAATTGATGTTCGTTTACTTTTCCATCTGGGAAATTATTGACCGTTTGTCCCATCACAAGTTTGTGGTTTTCTTGTTGTTACCTTTCTCCTGATCATGTTTTCTATCCCTCTCCATCAGAACATGACACTTATTTAATCTTCCATATCCTTGTTTTCCTATATGGAATCCTAGTATGGGTTTTCTTGGGTGACCTTTGTACTTCCTTTTCTTTCATTAAAAATGATTGTTATATTGACTATTTTGCCAATGTGGGACTTTCAATTATGTTCCCAAGACCAATTTGAAAAATTGCGAAGGCACAATTTTCAAAATGGGGGAATAATGTAACACCCCAAGTTTCCACTATACGTTTCCCATTGAATAATGTAATAGATTTCATTATATGTAACTTCAAGATTCTAACACACCGTGACTAATCAAACTAGCCATTATGAATAGTAATACACACTTTTTGAAATTTTATAAATATTATATTTAAAAATGGACTTCATTTTTGGATTTGGGATATCAAAATTAGTTTAGGGTGATGTTTTGGTTTTTTTCTGAAAACATTCAATTTTTGATGAATAGTGAAAAACAAAGTGTTTAGTTTAAAACTGAATTTTTATTTAAATAATTATTTATTTTATTTAAATTTATTATATTTAAAAATAGATACATAATATGTATATATGTTCAATGTAATTCATTGGAGTCATTTTATAATAATTTTAGATATATATAAATTTTATTGAACTTCTTAACCGTATTTTACCCACCTACTAGGAGCATTTGGAAATTAAAATAAAACATAATTTTACCACTTCAGTTAATTGAATTTCAAAAATCTGAGAGACACGATAGATATCAGTATGTAAAATGTGGTTCAATAAGATAAAAATATTTTTTGGTGAATAGTAACTTTTGACTTTTATTTACCATGGATAAAAGTAAATAGGATAATTAAGGGTAAAAATGATATTATTATTACACTAACACATGTCCAAATTCTCTTACATAAGTGTAATTCGTCCAAAAAATCTTTAAGAATAAAATATGATCCTTTGGGTCCACTTAGATTAGATTAGGACATTTATAATTATTTAATTCAAAGAAGTGTTAAAAGTGTTAAATTCAAAGCTTAATAACTAAACCATTATTAATATAGGGTTATACATAAGATAAATTCAATTATAAAAATTCAGTAAAAATATAAAACTATTTCCTACATAATTGTATTTTATTTATATTTTTTACAAGGTAAATAATTTAATTTATTTATGACACAATAATGATGCAGTAATTACCTAATTAATGAAATATTAAAATATTTGATATTATAAATATCCAAATAAACATAATTTGAGACTTTTTATGAATTACACTAATTTTCTAGGATAATATGACATGTTAGGGTTTTTTAGATGCATTTTATTCAAAGTAATAATGCTGTTATGAATTTAGAAAATTCAAAATACCAAATAGTGTCAAAATTGACATAAAAGAGTTTTAAAAAATATATATATATTATTTGATATTCTATACCTAAAAATATTAGTATCGGAAAAAATACTTATAGAATGATAATTGTATCATTAATGAACCACTTGGGGTTATCTTGTAAGTATATAGTATGTTTATTAACCATATAATATAAAAAAACAAAGAGACATGGTAAATGTCATACTATTTAACTAAGAGTTAAATATAAAAGATGATGTTAATATAGTTACCCAAACCTATCTAAAACCTATTAGTTGAGTGTATTTCTACCCATCCCCACCTTATCCATTAAATAATTCATTTTGTAGCCATTAGATACCGAAAATAATTTTATTATAAAATAATATTTCTATCTTTTCCTATGGTTCCCCTCACCCCTCTTATAAAAGGGCACTTCTCCTTACCTCTAATTAACAAATTAAAAGCCTTTTGGCTCGGCCAACATCTGCCCAAATACCCTCTAAAATTTCCCCCATTCTTCCTAGAGGCCTTCCTTTAGTCAGAAATCCAACCTATGGAGCCCTTTTAGTCAAATCAAAAGCAAGAACCTGAAGAAGAGGTAAATATTTCATCACCTCTTTCATGTTACTTTCTTCATCCACATCCTCTTTCATTGTTGTTTCCATTCTAATATAATAACTCCAGTATCTTATACATACTACGATGTTATTGTAAATATGGTAAAACCATATTCATTATTCTATCCATCCTTTGAATGACATGTCACCATACGTGCGTACGTATGGCTTATCGTCTCCACGTCATGGTTTAATTTTTATTCAATACATTATTATTTGGATGGGTATAATAATGATGTTTAATTGATGTAAATAATAAATATAACATTATAATTATTGTGTACATATGATATACCATCCAATTATATATTATTTTAATATCAAAAGAATGATATTGTCGCTCGTGCGTACGTATGGATTACCATCTCCACGAACACGATGAGATTCATTCCCCATCGTAATCCATTCAATACTAATTTTCATTAGATGATTAAAAATAATGTTTAAAGACATAATATCATTCTGAATATTAATAATATACATTCTATTCATAACAAACACTACTTACGAAACAAAGAACATAAAGGAAAACGAATTAGTTAACGCCCAAAACGACGATAATACTAAAATATTATTAACAGATAAATATTAAACGATCATATATGATATCATATTAATGTATATGATTCTTGTATAATTTAATAACAAATATTTTACCATTATACAGGAGGTTAACCTACCCTCAACCAAGGAAAAGTATAATGTAAGGGGTTTCTTATCTCACTTTTTATTTCCTGAGATTTCCATTGTTCGCCACTTATTTATTAAATGAAGTGTATTATGTACTGTCATTTAATATATAAATTATAATGATTCTATTTATATTCACGGTACTTTGTGATTTGTTTGGTTGTTATTAACTTATGGCCATACGACTCGATTGATTACAATGAAGTAAGGGTTTTCATCTCACTTCCTATTTCTGTGAGATTTGTGCCTTACTACCACTATTTTCTTTTGTGTGGTGTATGTACTACCAAATGATTTTATTCTTTGTGTTATATACATTAATTTATGAGTAATTACATCTTAATTTTATGATACATCATTAATGGTATGTATGTTTTGTAAGTCAACAATTTGGTAAGTGAATATCAAATTTTAATTTCCACTCATTCGGCTTTACGCATACTTCATTGATTATTTTACTCCATGATTATGGGTGGAATCACAATTTATTATTTGTGTAGAAATTTCCACTCCCCTTTCTATGGTTATACATTTTATACCCATAATTACTCCATTGATAAATTATCAAGTCATCAAAATGAACTTGATAAGAGTAATTTTAACTCAATCTCAATTTATTTAGTTAGACATCAAATTCATTGGTGTTGTTTTTACCAGAATAGGAGTGAATGTCCTCTAATTGATTTACACTTAATATCCAATAATATTGAGTGTATTTATATTTTTTACACATAATTATGTCGTTGATTTATCATTAACCTAAGGATACGGTCTTTATAAGAGATTTCATCTCAATTTACATTCCACTGAGACTTCTTTGTTGTTATACACCAATTCACTTTTATATGGTGTATAGAATGTACTTTGACATAGTTTATCATGAGTCCCTTTATTCTAAAGATATTATAATTTTTTTATTACCTCAATTATTTTTATTCACGTGTCTCTCTTTTGGTTAAGAACTCTTACTAAAATATCATTTTAAATGTTTTAAAAAATTATTATTCTAAATCTTTCTCATTAATATCAATGTTTTAAAAATGGTTTTAAGGATTTATTTATATGGAAATTAATGTTTTTAAATTAAAATTCCTTTTAAATGTTTCGAAGTTTTATGGAACACTTTGATTTAAAAATCTATTTTTAAATAGCTTGTGGACAAATATTGTGAATCTTAAACGTTTTCAAGAAAAAGGGGAATATTTATCTCAAATAGTTTTGATGAGTATTTCCTTCTATGTCAACATCCTTCATTATTTTTGATTGAGGTTAATCTATTACAATAAAATCTTTCATATTGTATTAAATGATTTATGTTTGGCTATGGATCTTCTATATTTATACCATTAATGGTTTGTGGATAAAGTATTGACATTTCGTATTCTAGTTTTAATACGAATGATTATGTTATGTTTCAAACATTTCATGTGAGGAATTCATTGGACATAGTATGTGATGGGTGGAGTCTGATATATCTCCTCAATGCATCGGTAGGTCTCATGAGACAAACTAGTGTTTGTAAAAAGTCCTTGAGAATATCTTATTTGTAGTCTTTCCACAAGTCCTTGACTATGTGATTATGCAGTCTGGAATTATGCATTCCATCATTATGAAAGTGCCTATTGATATTGCATGTGGTTATTTGAATAATAGAATATCTATGTGACTAAGTAAATGATATTATTTTATTTGATCTTTTCCATATTATTCTTAAGTTAAAGTTTAAAAGAAATTTTTTAAGTCTTATACATTGCCTTAAATGTTTATGCTTATTCATGAAATTTTCTGCATTATTGTTATCCTTACTGAGCATCTGATCTCACCCCTTTCTATGTTCTATGTTTTTCCAAGATGTGAAGAAGAATATTATCACTGACCTGCAGGGATAGTCTATGGGATCTCAGGGTCGTCTATGGAAACATTTTTATTGTAGTTTTCCATTTTATGTTTTAAAGTAAACCTTATAATTGTATCTAGTACTTCAAATGCTTCTAAACTAATCGGTCTTTGGAGACTTGATCTTTTTTTATCATGCCAATGATACGTAATAATGGACTGACTCTTGGATTCTTGGGTTGGGGAATTTCATAAATAATAAATATAACATGTTAATGATTCTATATATATTATATACCTTCCTATTACATACAATTTCTTCATCAATATAATGATACAGTCTCTCATGCGAACATACGGATTAATGTCCCCACGAACGTGATTAGATTCATTCCCCATCATATTCATTCAAGAATATTTTTCATTTTATGATTAAGAATAATTTTTTTTAACATAATATCATTATTTATGTGAAATAAATACATCTTATCCATAACAAACATGTCTTGCGTAACCAAGCATATAAAGGAAAACGAATCAGTTAACACCCGAAACAATGATACTACTAAAATATTATAAACAAAGAAGTATTTTAAGATCAAATATGATATCATATTTATGTATATAGTTCATGTATAATTTAATAAAAAAAATTAGCTATTATATAAGAGGTTCAGATACAATTGACTATGGAAAATTACAAGGTAAGGGTTAATTTCAGAATCTCTTTATTATCCGAGGTTTCTTTTATGTATCTACTAGGACCTTTTTATCATCCACATAAATATTTTCATAAAAAATATATTTCAAAACATTTTTACTATTTATTAGACAATGGGTTAAGTTCATCTATACCCTTATTTGTCATTATACATTTTGAAAGGAATCTTTCAGTCGTTTTCCAAACAAGGTACTTTATGACCTTTTCGACAAAATTAAGGTAAGAATGTTTTTTTAACTTATACGGTGAGTGAGGCTATTTTCTACCAATATAACATCATTGAAGCTTCCCATACAAGATTATAAGAATACCATCAAAATAAATGTTTTCTTTTATAATTATGTGACTTTTAAATGGTTTCAAAACATTAGGAGGTATTTCTTCCAAAAAAATCATTTCATCTATGTCAACATACATTGATGGATATTACACTTTTTTGTGTTGATTTGTTATGATTCAAATCTTTAATGATTTATTGAAGGATTTTTGATATGTATGACAGTGGATGTTTTATTTTTGTACCAGTCATGGTTTATAGATAAAGTATTGACATTTCGTATGCTAATTTAAATATGAATGTTTATGTTATGTTTTAACCTTTTCATATGAGGAATACATTCGACTTAATAAGTGACAGGTGGAGCCCGCTCTATCTCCTTGATGAATCAGTAGGTCTCATGAGACAAACTAGTGTCTTGGAACAAGGTCGTGACAAAATCATTTTTTGTAGTCTAGGCACAATTCCTTGACAATGTGGTTATGATGTTTGACATTATGCATTCCAATATTATGAAATTGAATATTGATATTTCATGTGATTATTCAACTACTATAATATCCATGTGAATATGTAAATGGAATTATTTGATTTATCTTTTCCATATTATGCTAGATTTTAATTTCAAAAGGATTTTGTTTTAGTTTTATTCATTGCCTTAAATGTTTATGATTATTTATGAAAGTTTCCGCTCTATTTTTATCCTTACTGAGCATCTAAGCTCACACCATTATATGTTTTATTTTACCCAGGATACGAAGAAGTATATTATGAATCACCTCCAGATATAATCTAAGGGATATGAATGTGGTCAATGGAGACAATGATTTTGTTGTTTTTCATTTTATAATGTAATCAAGCATTCATGTATGTAATCTATTTTCCAATACTGCTAAACTAAGAAGTTCATTGGGACTTGATTCCCTATAATCATGCCAAGGTATTAAAATAAGGCACCAAATCTGGGTAATTGGGGTCGAGGTGTTATAGTTGGTATTAGAGGACGTTTAGCAAGAACCTTAGAAATTTATTTAGATAAACTATAGTTAGATAACATTACCCTTAGACTGACTTTGAGGATTATGATAGAAGAACTTCCTTGAATTTTGGTAATATATAAATTTTGTGTATTTTCCAAGAAATACATCTCTTTCTGGATATGAGTAGGTAGAGGCAGCTCTGGCATAGATGTACCTAGTAGTGAAAACTCTGATATTGAGTTTTAGGCTTGACATAGGGTTTCCTAGTACACGACAAGGAGCCTAGTTTCACTCTTGGTTACGACACTCCTGGGGGATATGCTTAGGATAATTCACATTTTCATTACAAGTCATTATGAAGGATTTAGGTTTAAATACATCCTCAAAGAAAACATTTTATGATTATATATTATATGCATAATCTTTTCAACTTACATTAGATATTTTAAAAGATTGGAATTATGAATTGTGATTCACGAACTAACCTAGTGTATGTCATTGTTTAGAAATGGTGCCTAGTAGAAGGAATGATAATTATATCAATACACATGATTGAATGATTAAGAATGGTCATATCATTCATAGTATGATTTCAACATTTAAATGGGAAATAGTCTCCCACGCATTCTCATCATTTGAAGAAATAATATCTTGTGTTAATAATATAAGTAAATAATTCTTTAAGTCCTATGACTTTTAAGGTAAGCAATAAAAGAAAAGGATGGAAGAGATAAAGATAGATAAAGGAAAGAGGGGAAAAAGGATTTTCCCATATGTGATAACTATGGAAGGAATCAAATTGGAAAAATACATAAAGGGAATGAGAGTTTGTTATAAGTGTGGAGAAAAAGAACACCAAGTGCATTATTTCAAGGGTAATAAAAAGGTTTCAAATGTACAATGCTTCATCTGCAAGGAGTTGGTACACTGTGTGAATCAATTTCCAAATCATCGAAGTATACCTCAAATGCTGATATTGTATAATAATCAAGTTATGATAATACCAAAGATGAATAATAATTATTTACAGTTCTTATTAAATTATTATTCCATTTTAGTATTGTATTAATGATGTACATGTTATAAGAATTATAGAGTATATAAGGATTGTACTGTAGTACTATTTCATTATGGACTTTAGATTGTGTGGAACCATGTAAAGTGACTCAATGGAAGGTTAAATTTTTGGATAATATATGGTTGAGAGAAATATAAACCTAATATGATTCTGATACAGAGGTATTCATTTTGGAATAAGATATTATTGATTTGGATAAATTATATTGGATATTTTTTACCACCTTGTAACAGATTATGGATTTTTATTTTCCATCATTATTGGAGTTTACATCATTTTTAGATATAAGGAGTATATCCAGTAATCTATAATGAATAACGGATAATGAATAAAATAAATACAATTATATGATAATTTAGGATGTTACTGTTTTTTAAAAGGATAAATGATGAAGGTGTTCACCGGTTATTACGTGGAAAAAAGGATCTTCATTGTGTTTACCTTCCTTATACATTTTGGACTTTGAGATTGGACAGAAGTATTTTGAATAAGTCTAAAGGTTGGAATCGATTAATTTTGACATTGAATATTGTTGTTATGGTTAAATCATTTCTTTAGATTATTTTTTGGATTATCATAAAATGGAAAACCCGGAGGTTGGGCTATAACCCGTCACATTCAGAAAGGCCGTGAGACTTGAACCTGCAACAGAAGGGTGAAAAGGGTGCATCACCTACCACTAGCCTACATGATGCCCTTGTTTGTATAATGTAGTTTTTTAAAAAATAAGACAAATGAATTATAAATTCATTTTTTTGGAACTCTATATGATTAAGACAAATAAATTATTTTTTCTATTCTCTTTTGCAGTGAAAGATGAGTTTGTGGTTGGAATTAGTTGAAGGATGAAACCATACATATCAAGTATATTATTTCCTCTTATTCTATGAATAAATTAATTCTTAAACTTTAGGGATGGGATCTTAAAACCAAAATTTTTATATCCAAATACCTTATGTTTTTTGAACTAACAATATTTTAAATCATCAAAGATTGATGGCTTTGAGGCCCTCAATTTTACACTTATTTGTGATCGATGGCCTCAATCAGTCCCTATAAATATTTAAGTCTTTCCTCCATTTATGTGTCTCTAATTTCCACCAATGTTCTCCTAATCGAGATCATAATTTGGTGGTGACTTTTTCATTTCCCTTTCCCACTTATTAAGAGTAAATTTTATTAAACCAATTTTTTATGTGGGTTTTCCACAAAGGTATTTTTCTATTTATAACCATTTATTTTTGAAGAAAAATTTCAAATTATCAGGATTCAATTTATTGAAGGATGGGAGAATGGGGCACCCCAATATTTCATAGTACGTTATCTCATTAATGTAAATAAATTATTTTTTATTGATCAATAATATATAATTAATTACTATTGATTTTAAGTACTCTAAGATTAAAAAATATATAATTAATTATGATACAAGAAGTGGGAGGATGTCATGGGTTTAGGGGCTCTTCCATGGTGAATACCAAGTCATCAAGTGTTCTCTTAGTTTCATGGCTATTCCAAACTTTTTGGGAATAAAAATTCAACCATCAATACCTTCTCAGGTAGAATCTCCCGTTCCAAAGGTCATTTTATTGTATATTGATGACTCCTTGATGGGATATAGAAGACCGAATATCCCCCTGTATGTTAAGTCAGGTGTCATTAGGAATTCATTGGCATCATTTAAGGATTCCTCCACGGGAAGAATCCTCAAGAAGCGATCACCATCTCATGTGTATGCTAATCAGATGACCTTATAAATAATATTGGTAATGGGAGAAAAAACCCTAACCATGAGTTTCCTCCTCCCTAGGGGTTAGAAGCCTTTAAATATTGAAGATTTTATTTTTATACTATCTCACATCGACTGGTCTCAAATTATAGTTGTGTATATTTAGGTTGTTGATTTTTCCATTTTATTTTTTCTTGGAACAAATCAAGGCTACATGCATGGAGTTTGTTCTTGGTCTTACTAAAACCATGTTCACTCTACCAGCATGAATGGGATTTTTACTTCATTGTTTCAATGGTGAGGAACACTTTTCACCCAGTTTTGGTCAAATTACATGGTCTTAATTTTATCCTTATGAATATAATTCATTACATTTCCATAGTGATAGGAAATCATATCCCCTTGATAGATAGGAAAAGCACATTTGTTTCATCCATTTTTCAAAATTATTGTTGAAGTTATTCTCAACCCCACCTTAGTTGATTGTGTAATTTTCTCAACCCCCACAGATGAAATTCTCATTAGAGTTGAGTATGAGAATCACCGGAATTTATTTTTTGTTTGTATGGTTTTAGTTCATTCACTAGAGGACTACCGTAAGAATACCTTATGTGAGGTATAACTTTTTAAGGACCATTTGGAAAAGGTGTGAAACATGAGAGAAAATGGGAACAATATAGTTTCATCCAATAATTCTAATGTCTCAGCTGTGTAGAGTTCTATTAGTGAATCTTATCAAATTATGAAAATAGTTTACACAGGCCTAGTTGAACATTGGGAGAATAAAATTGTTTCCAAGGATATGATGGGATTATCCAAATTGAAACCTCTAGAATGAACTATACCATGGGATGATTAAGAAAAGCAGGATGTAGTTCCTCATTATACTCCTGAGGATCCTAATCTATGAATTGGAATAGCAAACCCTCTACAACATAAACTTCTGGATGATAAAGTAGTGGATGAGTAGTAAGATCTCTCTTTTAGAGATTCTCTTTCTCATGTCTAGGAGGATGGAAAATAATCTTATTTTAGGGATGATCCATCAGATGGAGAGTGTGAATTAAAATATCTTGATGATTAATAATTATGGATTGAACACAAATTTTTAACATATAAGGGCTATGATCATATTATATAAGTGAAATTTTCATTTCGAATGGGTTTTAACTCTAAAAGGGATCAGTCTTCATCATCACAAGATAAAAAGATATTATTACTAGACAGTCCCACAGTTTAGACTCCCTCTCTTAGGAAAAAGGTAGCTCAGACAGGTCTTCCTCGTGAACTACTAATTAGAATGTATGGACTTTTGATAATAGGGGACTCGGCCAATTTTCAAGCATCCTTTATAAAGCCTTGTGATCTACTGGATGATTCATGTATACTCTCGGATGGTAGATATAATGTTCATGTCTCTCTATATTAAACCTATGGAATTCCTATTGTGTTTTATTCAAAAAGTGATTCTCTAGACCCTCCATCACATTAAAATGTTATGTCATTTGCACCTTTAGTGTCGGAAACCTTTCAAGTAGTGGATGATATGGCAGGATATCAGGAGATTTTTCCATTCCATGTGACCTGGTATCCAAACCTAAAAATATAATCAAGGAACATGTACTTAATTACTATCCTTGGTGATAGATAGACTCTCTTAGTGATCTAGAAGGATACACTATTGGAAAAATAGTAACAAACTAAATAACATGATATTCAAGCCCTACTAAGGAAATATATTGGTAACGAGTATTCCTCTCACGATGACGTTATATAGAATGACTTAGAGTGCTCAAAAGAACCTGATGGACATTGGAAATTTGTAAAGGCATGGATGATAGTTCATCATCCAAGTATTTGAGGTTTTTTATGTGTTCAAAATAATTGGGGCACTTATCATAACAAGAGCCTTAAAACTCAAGCTAATATTATTAAAAAAGATTCATCTGTAACTGATATGTATCTGATGTTGGTATTTTTTCTTTTTCTGAACCCATCCTATTTTATTTGATTTTATATTTATTAATGGTTCATGATACTTACCTTTTAAAAAAAAAATTTATCATATAATATAATTATTAATTATATAATTTATATAATTTCTAATGTAATTAAATTTATATATTAATATATTAATAAATACTATTTATATTATTAATAAAATTAGGAAATATTTATTTTTAATTATATATATAATAATATAATTAATCCCACATAAATAAATAATTAAAATATTTTATATAATTAATGACTAATAATAAAGTTAATATAAATTGTAATTAGTGGTTTCTTTAATAGCGTTCAAGTATAGAATAGTTATTTACTTATAATAATAATAGTACCACTACTTACTAATTACATTAACTAATTATAATATATATACAGCTGATACTTCAGAAAAATATAATCGACCATGGTGAGAAATTTATGAATAATGATAAATGTTTCACTCCAGTATGTGTCACTGCCTCAAATGATTCTCTATGCCACAACACGGTATCAAGATGATTCATATATGCCACATTTGTTAATGTGTATATTATATCGTACACACCACATGTTTATAATCTTTTGTCCCTAAATTCACATTATTTGAGGTGATGGGTGGTGGATCTAAAGTCTCCACACTCATACCCTCTCCGAGATGAATGGAAATTAGTTGTTGTATAAAACTCTCTACCTCATAGGAATAATATTGTTATTATGTAATGGTTATCCCCTAAAATGGTAAAATTTCTACTGAAATACACTCTAATCACAAATAATCACTACAAAATATTCTGAGAATGTAAGGCAGAGTATAGAAAAACTATTAGTATATGTGTTGTGAACCTCCTTAGGGATGGAAAGTGGTTTTTGATCATCTGTTATAGGAGGTCAAGTATGTTATGATTGATCATACTATATAGGATCATCATGTTCCAAAACATCATGCGACTCATCAATAATGGGATTGTCACCCTATGGAGATCTATATCAGGCTCGTCACCCTCAGGATTGCATGGAAAATCAAATAATTTTTCAAGATAAATCGCATCCATGTTAATGGTTATCTTTCTTATTTCCTCTTGAAAATATTCCTAGTCAAATACACCTCCCTGTATGGGATCATATATGTAAATGAGGTTTTCTATATGAAAATTCTTTAAAAAAAATTAGGAAGTTAATGTTAATAAATAAAAGATTTTAAATGTGGAGGGATGAATTATTACCATCTGATGATGGCCTAGTCAATGTAATGTAAGATAAATCAATGATTTCATGTGGTACCATGCACCATAATCAAACTCATCTAACAGATTCATGCGTATTTCACTTTCCCCTTGTAATAAATAGTCATGAAATCTATCCCATATCTCAATATAGTGTGAATGATATATCCTCCTATATAAATTTCACCTCCCAATCACCATCATGGAATGAAGTGAAGAAAACTAACTAGAAAATGAGGCGATGTACTGATGGAAGATGAATAGCCTCATAACCCTATCAATATGGTGCCACTCAATACTGTAAAAATGAATAAGAGTTATAATGTATGTGTATGTAGTAAGAATCACTATATAGTATGGTGGGATACTATAGAGGACATTCCCAACATATGGTGTCTATGAAACCAATAATATTATATTTATATAAATAATATAATCAAATATAATTGTTATAATTATAAAGTAAAAGTATACATATTCATTTTTGTAATAAATTATAACTTACTAAATTTAATTAGAATTATTTTGTTACTAATTAATAATAATTCAAAACAATTTAAATTATACAAACACTATTAAATATTCCATGATATTCAATAATGGAATTTATCCTTGCTAAAAAAGAACTAATAAGGGGGGAATTTATCAGAACTATCTAAAAGCACAGATAAAGGGAACTATTATCAGTGCTAAAAATAACATAGATAAAAGGGTACCATTTTTATTGCTTTTTATCAATGATAAAGGTTCTACTCTATTAGTGATCTCTTAATAATGATAAAATATCCACCTTTAACTATGTGAAGAAAGAATAGTTAAATAGAATTTTGAATAATTTAATTTATATATAAATAATTTTTTATATTTAATTAAGATTTATATTACAATAATTATATATATATAATATAAATATGAGGGATGGGGTTGGGGATCTCTTGTAGAGGGATATCATTTAGCAATGGACTTCTAGGTTTTGGTGACATATATTTCTAGAGGCAAGGATACGTCAATTTGGATCTCTTTCTTGCTAGGTAAGAAATAGACATTCTAAGGATTAATGGCTTCTTTTTTAGATAGAAGATAATGAATGATGAAAAAGGTGAGGTCATCATTTTCCTTGGTGGTGATTTTTCTTCTTCCAAGGATATAGATCAACAAAGGATTGTCAACAAATGTAGTATTTTTGAGGTTTCATCTAGAAATAAGGCCATATCAACTCAAATTTATCCCTATAAGATTTAAATTATCTAATTGATTTATCTCTAAAAAAGGATGAATTCATGGATTTTTGTGATCTGATTAGTCACTTATCCTTGGTTTGTGGATTTTTGAACTAGAAGTGCATCTCCCTTCATCAAGGTTTCCTTCATATTCTTTTTTTCCTTTATAGGAATGGGAATGTAAGCCATGGGGATTTCATATAGTCAATATCAAGAATAGTGTGTTGAGGATTTGTGAGTGTAATCTCAATATCAATATGAATGAGTATAAGGAAACGTTCACACAAGTGTTCATTAAAATTCATGGTTTGAATTGGGTCTTATAGCACCCTGAAATCTTTCCTGATATAGCATCCTCCATTGGGGCTCCGATAATGATAGATTGTAATTTTGAAATTTTCATCTTTGGGTATTTTCAAAGGGTTATGATCATAGTGGTCCTCATATCCACTATACCTAATAAATTAATTCTTTGGACTCCTCATGATGAGGATACTCCTAGGATGGAATAGGATATAATATCATCATTTTTTCCTATGGAATTATTGGGATATCAATTTTTTATTGTATAATAAACATAGTCTATTTTATGTTTCATCAAAATTATCATGACCTGGATCATTGCAATACGAGGAGAAGGGTTGAGTCCTATTCTCATTCATTTAATGAAAAGGAAGCTAAATTATTAGTTCTTGAAAATTATTCCACAATGGGCATGATTACAGGTGCGGATAGAAATGATTTAGCTAGGATAAAAATCATCAACGATGTTATTGAGGATTAGAATATATAACAACTTTTTGGAGGGATTTTCTTGTAAAGTAGGCATACTTTATTGACCTGGGGGGCTGGCTTGGGTTATCCTGAAGGACAGGTTTTACTCACATATCCTATTATCATCAATTTTTTTGTTACACTTATTGGTCCTTATAATTCTATGTTGTATTTAATTTATGTTCCCGATACTTCAAATACTTATGGTATTAATGTTCATCATAGGTATGAAAATTCCCCAAACTAGTCTCAGTAAAATCCTCTATGGTTCTAGATTGATATTTCTGATGAAGTGTATGTTTGCGGAACCTCATTATAGGATCCTCATTTAAGGGATCTCTTTTCCTTAAAACCATGATCAAATCAAGCTAATGAATCTATGTCCAATTAGAACATGATCTTTCAATGAAATATAATGCCGAAAAGGATATGTGGAAAGAGTATAATTTTGCTACTTCCAAGGGTAAAGTAAAATCCAAAAATAGTAGACAACTACTCAACAAAATCCCAGAGCTCGTCTACCTCCATTTAGTGTAGAGGAATTTTAGGCATTGATATACCTAGTTTTTTGTAGACCTTCAAAATTATTTCAACTTATAAAGATACATTTTTTGGGACTATAGAGGCTCTTTCTCACTACATTACTATTGAGTCGATTATGGCTTGTTTAAGAAAGCAATGAGTTTTGTCTTAAAATCTATATGAAGTATAATAAAATACAAAACACTTTGAAAATAATGTTTTGGATGGTTTTATATGAAAAGAGTATAATATCAATATATATTCTAGTAATATAAGTGTCTTGGTGATTAGAGATTCTAATGTCGATTGCATTGAGGTTGTGAAAGTGGAAAATCATGGAGTGGTGGTGGATCACAATTCTAATACACCTTAACTACATACTGCTTTAGAGAATTCCCCTAGGACAGTGTCAAAAACACTTAATTGTATACAATCTTGAATAGTAGTGATGTGCTCCCCTTTACAGGGGATCTAGAGGGTTCATAAATCTTTTGAAGAACTCACCTATGAATGTAGTGAGGATGAAGGGAATGGAGGTGTTGATTCATATAAAGATGAAAAACCAATGACTGATTTTATTGATGATCCCCCTGAAAATTTATGCGGGCCATGTAAGAAGTTCAAGACATGTTGGAGGGGTCGAGTTCCTTATGGAAATGGTGGAAGTTATCATAGTATGCGAATTTGATCTCAAGTTGGTTGATTCATTTTTCTGAGTCTATTTGATCATCTTTGATCATTTATTCCCCTCCTCTTAGCTCTTATTTTTCTTCTCCTCTGTGAAGGGAGAATATCCCATAGGTTTTTCCAATAAACAATTTTTTTTATGTTATATTTAAAGATTTTAATAAATGAATAATTAGAAATATTATTTTCATTATTTTATAAATAAAAAGATTTCAAATTTATATTAATCAATCCAAATTTTTAATAGTGTAGTTATATATATTATTTATAAATATATATATATAACTAATATAAATTTAATATTTTAATATTTTATTTAAAAAATTATAAAAATATATAAATCAGTATACTTATTTTTTAAATAGGTAGGGGAATAGCCAATATTTTATTAATCATATAAATCCCATTTTAGGGGTTGATATGTACCCCATTACATGATTTTTAGCCCTTGAGATACATAGGCCATACGTTACATGGCCTGAAGGCTTAGTATCCCAAGGTTATTATATGTGTTTTCATAAAGACATAGGGATAAACAATGTTAGGTCTACAAGGATAGATACCCTGAGAGGGGGTGAATCTGGGTATGACAGATTAAAACAACTATCCATTTTTAACTAGTTTTGCTATTAGAAAAAACCTTCTTCTCTCTCTCCTTCCCAATGTAGAGTACGAACAAAACTTAAAGCAAGAACAGGACACATTGATTTTTACTTGGTCCACCCTCACTGGGCTACGTCCAAGGATAATACACCGGTACTGTGCTGATGTACCAATTCCACTATAAGTGCACTAATGTTAACAAGTATGATGTGGAATCACAGTCCCTCCAGGTTTACAACCACTCACAATATGAAATATCACTCCTATATAAACTGAAGTGTGCTCACTGCAACTTCAAAAGATCCACTCATAGTTTATAAACTTGTAGGTCTCTTCATTATCACTAATGAAATCTGCATCCTTAACTATTGATAGATGCTCTGTTAATGTCTAACTTTTACCCAAAGATGAATCACAGGTTTCACCGAATATACCAAGAAACTGAAATTTTTATGTGCATCCCTTATGGCACCCTGCGCATAATTACCTTGGCTTACGCAAAATACAATTTTCACGCAACTCCTCTTTTATGAGCCACCACCAAATTTTATGCCCAGCCTCTACACTACCTTGCGTGTAATTTTCTTCTTTTGTAAGAAATCCACTTTTCAAGCAACACCCATTTTACGCACATCACCTCTTTTATGTGAATCAAATTATTTTCCATGAAACATCTTTTACATTCAACCTCTACACTCCCTTGCACGTAATTCTCAGCTTTTGCGCGAAATTCACTTTTCGCGCAACAGTCTTCCTTTCACGCAACTCTCTTGTGCACTCCAATTTCGCACACCAGAGCTCGGATACTCTCTATGTCTTGAGCTTCTACTGATGGAGGAGGTTCACTTCATATTTATAGTCAAAATCAAAAACATGCAAAAAAACCCTTCTTGAGCACGTAATTCTCTTTGAGCGCAAAAAACTCATCTTTCGTGCAACACCATTTTTCGCAAAATGCTCCAATATTTTGCGCAACTTATTCTTTTTCCAATTTTCGAGCATCGAAAATCGAAACACCTCTTGAGAAAAAAACCTCATCCCTCTATTTCTTGTATCCCGTGAATATTTCATGCACCATGCTGTTATTTCACGCACCACGCTGATTTTTTGCAGGCCACTATATTTTTCATACATCCCGCTAATTTTTCGTTCCCCACATTATTTTTCCGCGCACTGCTCTAATTTTTCATGCACCTCCCTTTACCAAAAACACATCTCTCAATTTTTTGATTTTCAGGCCCAAAAATTTGGCTATCACTCGAAAACGGCACCACCTTTTATCTGCTCTTTTGTACCGCTTCTAGATCATTAATTCTTTTGTCGAGGTTCTTCAATCAATCATAGATTGTTGAAATCATCTCTTGAACCCAACAAATCACCATGTAAACCCCCTTTTCCAACACACACTTACATCATGATTTTCTTTTTCAAAAAAAAACATGGATGCCCACTTTGTCAACAAACACAATCACCTCAAAAATGCTTCAATGATTCTTTGAGGGATTTTTACACAACAAAAGACCTAATAATTTTTCATGGGGTCATCCAATGTGAGGTGTGGAACCCTTTTTTGCATCCACCTGATATATCTATCCATGCCTCATCCCCTGAAAAATCTTGTTAATAATTACCCATGGTTACATATTAATTGTAACCACATAGCAGTTGTCCTCGGCCCACCAAAATGGATGTTGTTTCATGACTGTCTTTTGTTGATCGCACCCTCACCATCATTGACACATGAATATCCCACCCTTTGCTTCCATTTCCTTGACATCACCAACTTACCCCACACAACCTTTCATTTTCTAGTCCAATACACTCATTGGTGCATGAACCCCCCACCTTCCACCGCCTGTTCCCAATCAACATCGATCAACATAAACTGGACCATTGAACTCGACCATGCACACTGAAAATGTTATAAAGAGAACATAACCAAAATTTTGGAATATAGGGAATCGAACACCCACTTTTAATGATGAATATAAGGAGGAAAACTACTCATATTCTTTCATGGATACAAATCAATATATTTGATATATTCATATATATATATCTATATGTGTGCATATTTTTATATGAATATTAATTAATATAAAAAATGCATACATGTATCGGTATTTGAAACATCCAGTTACTATTTTCAGGTCTTAATAAACCTGTCTTTTAAATTAGGTTTTCATTGGGTTCTTTTTAGGGTTTCTTTAGGGGAAATTTTTAAGAGTTTTGAAAAAAAAAATCTAGTACACAGTTGATGCACAGTTTTCCCAAACTATACACCATCTTTGAGAAAAAAATGAAACTCATGGAAGTTTTATTTTTCACAGTTGGAACACAGTAATTCAATTCGTGAATCTGCTTAGTATAAACCGTGTGGCGTATTTAAAATAGTTGCATGAAAAATCTGTATAGTTTGGTCTAACCATGGGGTTCTTCCCAGCAAATTATGATTACAGGTTCTTAATTAATTAGGATTTTTATTAACATTTTCATGAACACCCCCACCCCCCATTTAGGCCCCCAATGGACCGAAACAACACATAATAGATTTCTCCCATCCTTGGAGCTCCATATAATATTTTTTCCACTTGTATCCCTCCTAAAAGTGAATCAAATCTTGAGGAACACCCATAAATAATCTCATAATTAGTTTCCTCACCCTGAATTTATCTCTTGTTATCTCTCTTCTTCTTCTTATTGTTCTCTTGATCGTCATGTTGAATTGTGGATCTATACCATTTGTTTTGAATTACTAAACCTAGGTTTGATAATTATTTTCGGGTTTCCTTGATCATCGTTCTTAGTTGAAGAATCCTGGTTAATGTTTGGTGATTCTGGATCCTTTGATACTGAGGTAGGTGGTTCCTTCATGAATACCAATTTATTTTCCCCCTAATTTATTTTATTTAATTTTATTTTTCTAAATTAAATGAAAATTATTGATTATAATTAAATGGATTTGAATTGGTTTGTTAGAAAAACCCAATTCCATTGAATTGAGGTTTTAAAATTGGTTTTTGGCATGAAATTGGAAAAGCCCAAATTCCATTGAATTGAGTTCTGTTTGTGGAAATTTTTTCAGTTTGTGTTATATATTTGATTGAATTTTTTTTCAATTAAATTTTTTAATTTAATTATGAAAATGGATTTGATGTAAAAAGTGTGAAAACCCTGAATTCCCATGAATAGGGGGTTTATAGTGAATTTGATGGAATATAGTGAAACATTAAATTGTAGAATTTAATTTTTTAATGTGGATTGTTAAATTTAATTGTTAATTGATTTAAAATTAAAATATTTTGAAAATAGATTTAAATGGTTTTCATAGGAACCTTTCGGTTCTATCTTATTAAAAGGAATGTTTGTTTAAAACCCTGTGTTATGGTTTTTTAAATGGAGATTGGCATATAAGAAATTGAGAATGGTATTAATTGTATATTAAGGTATCTTGAAATAAATTTCCCATAATTATTTTTTACTACATAATAAGGAATAATTAGGTATGTAGTGAGATATTTAGATTGCACTTTACGCTTTAAAATGTTCCAAAACAAAAATGTAGCTTGTCGCATCCCTTAGGTGGTGGTGATGAGTCCTCTTTGGCATGAGTTCAAATAGATGTATGTGTATATTTTCATGTGACCTTGATTGTGGAGTCCCTATAGGCTATAACTATCGTGCCTTCTTAGGCATATGACCATGTCTTTCTCGTGATTGTATTTCAAGAAAATATATGTCATTTTTAAAAAAAAAATTACCTGAATTATGATTTATATGGTATAACTACCATTTCTTCTTAGGCATATGATTATTTCACTCTCGTTCTATTATTTCAAGTGAATATATTCCATATTTTTAAATGGTTATTCACAATTTGGTGGTTGCATAACTAGTGGTGTAATAAATCTCCTATTCAAATCATAAATGGCTTCCCTATACACAACATTGATGTCAAAATTATCATCTTTCAAATGTAATATATATAGGGGAGGTAAATCTTATTGAAATATTTGATAAACCTACTGTAGAATCCTACATTCCCTAAAAATGGTCTCACATGTTTCACACAAGTTGGTTAAGGAAATCAATTTATCAATTCAATTTTTGATTTATCCACTTCAATTCCTTTTTTCGAAATAAAATTCCCAAGGGACATTCCTCTCTCAAGCATGAAATTACACTTCTCAAAATTTAATATAATATTATTTTCAATGATTATTTTCAAAACATTTCCTCGATTATTTAATGAATAGAAAAAGGAATTTCCAAAAATTGTACAATCATGTAAGAACTCCTCAAATAAATATTCATTCTGATATTAAAAAATACTTACTATGAATCTATTAAATTTATCATGAGCATTAAATAATCCAAATGGCATGCTTTTATATGAAAAATTAATGAAAGGACAAGTAAATGGTATCTTCTCTTGATACTCGGGAGCAATGGGTACCTGAAAATAACCAAAAAATCCATCCAAAAACCATTAATAAGTTCTCTTTAGAAATATCTTTAACATGTTTTCAATAATGGGGTGGGGTAAATAATTGTTATGAGTGACCTGATTCAAGTTCCTAAAATCTATGCACACACTCTTGCTATTCTAAATTCAATTTGGGATTAATTCATTATTCTCATTCCTCATAGTGGTTAGGCCCTATTTTTTTGAACTACATGAGTTGGGATAAAATATTGTGAATCTGGTATGGGATAGATGATCTCATCTTCTAAGTTCTTCTTGATTTACTTCTTCACAGCCTCCATCAGTGTGGTATTCAACCTACTTTGGGTCTATCGGATAGGTTTGGAATATCCCTCAAGAAGAATTATCTGTTGGCATATTTATGGGTTTATTCCTATGATATCACCTATGATCCACCATATATCCTGTTCATTATCCCTAAAAATATAAATAAAATATTTTTCATTAGTTTCAAATCGATTATTCTCAACCATCACTATTAATTTCTCTTCCTCGTTAAGTTACACATATTTCAAATCAGTGGGAAGTAGTTTTAATTCAAGATCAAGGGGTTGCACTTGGGATAAAATTAAACTCACATTCCTCACATCTAGAGGTTGGAACGCCTACACAAAAGAAACAATATCATCTTCCTTTTCATTTAACAAATCATAAAAGAAATAAGATTTCACCACTTCTTTGATCATGAAATAAAAATATCTTTCATTTTCGAAATCCACATTTTTTGTGATATTTTAAATTAAAAAGTTAGCTCTTAGGCTATGAATTCATAGAATATACCTGATTTTTCAATTGGATCAGTACCAAATTAATGGGAGAGTGAAACTTTTGAGTTATCATTCAACGGGTGACTCATGGATTTAAAAATATAGAAGTGGACATTGTTATATTCACACCCAATGGTGTGTGTCCCTTCACAGACATTAATGATGGTGTTGGATGTCTTTAAGAAATGTATCATGAAAATTATTGGGGAGTGTGATGGGCTCCTATCTTCATCCTTATTCATCACATAGAAGTCATCTGGGAATAAGAGATCGTTGAATTTCACTAGGAAATTCTCTAGAACTCCTATCAAGATATCAATGGATTGGTTTACAACCTGGACCACCAATTTTGTTGGATTCAATCCTACCATAGAAAAAGAAGTGTATAATGATTTAGTAAGTACATTAATTTGTCCGACAAAATCGGACAAAGAATTATAGAAATTTAAAATAACCAATGCTGTATATAATTAAAAATGTCTATAGATATTGACATTTGTCTAGGAAATTATGATGTGATAAGGGATATGAAACTTCTTAAAAATTTAAAATTTAATTCTCATAAATTATCCTCTTGTTGGTGTAAATATTATTTAAAAATTTAGTATCCTTTGAAAATGTTTTGAGTTATTCAAGCACGAGGATATTAATTTCCACTTTCTAGATGGTTTTTAGAATTTTTATTATTTGATGTGATTCATTGTGCAATATATTTGACTCAATCGTACATGGTGGAAATTGTGGGAGTAACTCTTTATTATCCACTTGATTCTTTTGAAATGTGGTTTCCTCACTCTTCTACCTCATTCTATCTTTATCATACTTCTATTTCCTCTCTTCTTCATGGTGTATTTTTATAGAATTCATAGATTTAACAAATTCATTCTCCCTCAAATCAGGTGGTCTTGTTTTGGGTTCATGGGATGCTACTGGTGAGAGTTCACTTCCACTTCTTGTTATTATCATACTAAAATTTTCCTTTGAAATGGTGTTTCCTCACTCTTCATCCTCATTATCCTTTGGGACCTTATACTTGTATTGTACCTATTTCACATAAGTTTTTGTATTGTTGGATAGTTTTTTATAGCGTATTTGGAATGTGGGTGGTTGGTGGTGTGAAGGATACTTATAAGATTGACTTTTTTTGAAATGGTGGTTGGTTTTTGAATTATTTCTAGAATCGGTGTTGTTTTTGGAACTTGTTTTGGTATGGAGGCCTATCTTGATTCTACTGATTCCCTAACCCGTGTTGAACTTGGTTATGATCTGTCTATCCTTGATATTGCTAGAACATTCTTGGTTGAAAGGATTTTTCACAACATTCCTTTCCCTATATTTCAACACATTTGTTAATGAAATGATTAGGTGCTAAGAATAAACCATATACCTTAGCTAGTGCTTTCTTCTCACTCACTTTCTTCAATGCCATCTGCCTCACAGTAATAGTTATCTCATCAATCCATGTTTACCATAAGGGTGATGGATAAGAAGTTATTACCTCAGGAATTAATCTTTTACCAGTTCTTCTTGTACCAAACTATTGTGAGTTTTGAGAGATCTTATCAATAAATACCTTAGATAGTTCTACTTAAATTTTAATCAATGCCCCTCCAAATGATGAATCTAGAAGATTTCTATCATTGTATATTAATCCTCAATAAAAGGAGACAAGAAAGTGATGATCCTAAATTTATTAATTTGAAAATCTTTAACAAATCTTCTTAAATCATTCCCAGTACTCATATAGGGAATTCCTTAGATGACTATCTAATGGAATAGATTTCATTTATAATGGTTGTTCTTCTAATGGTTGGGAGGAATCATTTCATTAATCATCTAACCATGTCATTCTAATTATGTATATCTCCTAGTTGTAGACCATAAAACCATTATTTGGAATATATTCCAAATTAAAATGGGAATTCCTTCCACTTTATATGCTCCACAGTTACTCCATGGGGTCTAAAATTATTGGAGACATGTGTGAACTCTTTAATATGTTTTTTTATCTTCACCTAAAAATCGATGAATCTTTGAAATCAATAAGATAATGTTCGGTTTCATCTCAAAATAAATTTCTATCCCTATCATGACATGTTGATTTTTTTGTTAAGTAAATTTGGCACACATAGGTATCTACGGTTTTGGTTCTCATTTCCCATCATGATGAAAGTCTTGTAGTGAACACTTGAAGATTCACTCGAGTCTGTAAGATCAATTTACTCAAATTTAGATTGAAATTAAGGTTTCTGAGTCTATTTAATTATTTTCTTTCAATTTTGTATCTAGGGGGAACTTTTTAGTGTTTTATGTTCTATTAATGAAATTTTTAAGTGACAAAAATATTATAAGGAGATATAAGAAAAGAAAAATAAAGATTGGTGGGACCACCTCCCTGGAAATAGGGCCATATTTTGATACATGTTTATTACAGGGAGTGAAAATAAAATATTTACTCATTTACAATTATGTAAATTTAATGAATTATGAGTTTTTAAGTGAAGAGTTCCCAAAAATCATGTTTGGAAATAAAATCTGAGAAAGAAGTAGATGTTGTATATGAAATTCTTGAGTTTAAAAGGATCGAATGTAATTAAAAATAATGTTTAAACACAATTTGATGAAGAGAGTGATGGGTTAGGGTAGGATCTTCTTTTTTTAAGGTCGTTATAGTCGTAAACATAATTAACCCTTTCTTATTAATGAATGACATGTAAAATAATCCTTGATCGAGTTATCCATCACGCTTGGTTGAAGGAAGAAATGGAAAACACTCTTATGTGCAAGAAAATTTATAATGAAAAAATTCAGTTTTTAACTCACGTGTGGATCTTTTAGTTTTCAATATATATATATTTAATTTGGACCTAATATAGATTCCTACTGAGTTATTATATTTTCCATGGGTTTCTGGGGCTTGTTCAGAACCCAGAGCCAATATATTGGGAAAAAAACCTAGCACACAATTTAGAGAAAATCATGCGGATGTTGCCTTTTTAGATAGATCCACCTTGCATTGTTGGTTCATAGTTGTCCTGCCTAACCCTATCAGTGGCCCTATTTCCTAGGTACCCATGTATTTATTTATCATGGTTTGATCAAATTGTGCTACTGATGTGATTTTGGGAAGAGCCATTTTGCACGGTTTTCACACTGTTTGACAAATCATGCTGACAAACTGTGTGTGGGTTATTTTATAGGTAAATTCCATGTTTTTTCCTTAATAATATAATTAAGTCAACCCTTCCTCTCTAATCCATGTTTATGTAGGAATGAAATATTTCACTCTCAATTTGGTGCTTTTTTAAGGCCAGGTCTACGGATCAATAGATCTCCTTCGTCCAGTATCTGATTGAGCTTTCGTTTGTCATGTTGGATGTTCAATGATAAGTACTCGAGTCCTCATTTGTTTTTCTTCTTCTCTTTCTCTAACATCCTAGGTATCTCCATGTGAGAGTTTTTCACATTTTCATACATCTAATTTGATCTTATGTAAATCAAGGTCCGATACAGGAGGAGGAGGATCATGAAACCATAAGATGGGGGTCTATAACTCATCCCTAAATTTCATTGATTTTTGAAATGTTCATGTGGTGCCCATCGATCCCATCAGGGACTACCTCTAAAAATTACATATCATTATTATACTTGTTAGAAACATATGGTTATTCTCTTTCCAAATATGTGATTACTTGTAAGTGGTTACACCCACAACTCATTCTACCTCATGTCGAAGGTTATGTCATAATTGGGTTTTTAGTGTTTGGAATGTTCGATCAACCATTCGATTGTGTGCATGCTTGACCTTCCTAAAGGTAAGCCTTCCTATAATAAATGGTTTGTTGTTAAATGATAATTTCATGATAGCATGTACCATGTATGCTCACCACTTGACCCTCCTAAGGTAAGTTCTTTAAATTATTACTAAATGTGAAATGTAAAAGGGAAAGTATACTAAGTATATAACATAGAATTATTAAAAGAGACTGAATAAAGGATACATGTTCATAGAACCCCTTCCTTATTGATGGAAGGTATCAGATTTAATCTCAATAATTGAATATTCCTTAATGGTTATCTATGACATAATTAAATGGTTCCAATACTACTTGGACTATCCACACTAATGGAATATAAGGATTGGAGCAATAAATAAATGGTTTCAACTCTAGATGACATATTAATACTAATGGAAGGAAAGACTTGAACCAAATTAATAATCCCATGATTACAATATCAAATAGGAATGGACCCACTCGATCTCACCTTGGATTCTGATAAGATAATACCTTGTGTCTCAGGAACCCCATTCAGATTCAAGGATTCGGTTTTCTTAGGTTGATACCCACCAAGATTTCGGTTCTTGTATATTCTTTGGATGCTCGGTATATTTCATAGGGTCCCATTTAATTTTTCCAAGATACCTTAGATACACCCCTTGGATCCATCATTGACAAGTAGGTGCCATGGATACACTCAGTGGACCCAGTCCTTGCATAGCCCTGTTTTACCTTGGATGCACTCCTTGGGCATAGAAGGTGCCTTATTTTGGAATGCCTTGGATTATGTTCCTTGTATTACACTCTTAACCATAGGTAGACTCAAATAAAACTGAGTTAACTTTCGACGAGTTTATGTCACCTTGGTTATTACCCTGGAACTCCATGAATATATATCATTTTCAGGTTTCCTTATTACATCTTGAAAGCTTCACTACTTATACAATCACAAGTTTATGTTAGTGTTGGATATGCCTCACGTGACTTATTAACATTAAATGGTAATTACTTAATTAATAAACTGGTTACATGTTTAGACACTAGATAAGGGTTGAAGCAAGTACTTGGTTATTTATTTATATGTATTATTTTCCTTAATTTATATATGAATGCATGCACACTGCTATATTCCATTACATGGTCCGGATGTTATAGACACCCTTGGTGGTGGCCCCCTGAGATTTATCTCAAACCCTTTCTAGGAACCATTTGGTACCCGAAGTAGATTATATGACTGTAGGTGTGGAAAAATGGAAGCATACATCTTCCAACACTTGATTGTGTATTTAAAAGATGGAGCTTGATAGTAGATAATAGAGTTGTATCTCGAGATGCTTGGATCAGTCTTTGTTTTCCATTACATTGTGGATCATGTTATGTCTATTGTCTTATATACATGCTTTCTAGTTTTCTATTCACATGACATCACATCATCATTATTTAGTTAGTACTGTTATTGTTATTCTCATTTATCTATGGCCTCAGTTTGCTTTCTCTATTCATTTATATCATTTATATTTCTTCCGTTATTTACTATTCCTTTATATTCCTTTAGTTGTGCTAAACTCTTCTAATGAGGGAATATTCTTCCCATGGACACACCCTAGTCCCTCTCTACTAAATGGAAGCCTCTGGAATTCAGGAAGATGTGATTGAGGCCATGTGGACCACCGAGATCGGGTCATCTATTAAGTGGCACCTAGGTCTGGGTCGTTACATAGTCTTATCCCATCGTGGGGCCTTTTCCTGGGGGATTACTGAGGGCTAGATCCCAGATAAATAAAAACTATATAGGCTACTCCCAAAGCATAAAATATCATGATTTTGGGTTGGGATGGGCCGTTAAAAATGGTATCAGAGCCAGTTTCCATTTGATGTGCTAGCGAGGATGTGGGGCCCTTTTTGTGGGTTGATTATTCCTATCCCACATTAGAGGATGAGTATCATGAAGCACCCCATTATAAGGTGTTGTGGATACCTATCCCATCATGAGGCCTTTTCCTAGGGGATTCTAGAGGGCTAGAGCCTAGGGAATTCCAAATCGAGCTGGCTAGGCCTAAAGAAGATATTATCATGATCGTGGGATAGACTGGGCCATCACGGACAAATCATTCCCAAATAAGTATGTAATGTACCAACAAAGAATTGTGGGTCATTAAAAATCTATAAAACATTCAATTATTAGAGAATACTATTTATTCCTTAGTAACCTTCTCAAATCCCACAACGTTTCCATACATAAGGAATATGGATACAATGGGTACAATGGGGGTTTTAATTGTTTTGTAATAGTTCTCCAAGCCATGCAACGCTTAGGGGTTACTGTGTGACCATTTTTTGTTGGGGAAATATCACCTTCAGTTGGTGTTTGGTTTTCCTTACCATAAATCCAAACCATGAAGCTAGTAATGGTCACCTAAAACATTAATTTTACCATTTCCTCAGTGTCAAATTTTTTGGGTTTTCCCCTCATTCCCACCACCATCATGAGTCAAACCTTCTCCTTGGTGATGGAACGTCCCCTATTATTGGGGGATTTTTTTCTGGATTAATTGTGGTTTTGATTGAGGTAATCCACTTTCTTCTTATTTTCTTCTTCATCTCCCCCTCATCTTGATTGTTCCCTTAATTTCATGGATTTTTGTAGCCCTTGGTGGGGTTTTGGATGAATTTAGGTTGTATATCGTTGGGAATGGTTGTTTTTTGTGTCTTAAGTGTGTGAGGCCCTGATATTACTTTTTCATGTTATTTTCATTGAATTCAATGACTTTGGATGGAAATCAAAGTTAGCTGTATTTTTTTGGAGTTTTCCATCTATTACCTTTAAATATATAATCTCCTTTGGTTTGTGTTTATTTAAATACTAAATATATCATTTATAGTTTATTTGTATCCAATATATGATGTATTTTATGACTTGATTTAGTGATTGGGTTTTTATAGATTTTTTTCCAAATTAGGGTGGTATGCGTGCACCATAACTATTTAATGAAATAGCTCAGATGATTTTTATTGATTTTAATGTATTCCAAAAATGGTTTTAACTTAGTGTATGGAATTTTATGAAATTTTAATCTTTATTTGTGAAATTATATAGTGAATTGGATTTTGGTTATATAGAACATTATCGGGGTTATGTTGGCATGGAGTAGCACATGGGTGAACCAGGGTGTGAGTGAGGTGTTGTCTTAGGGACATCGAGAGACTTTAGGGAGGAATACTATGAATGATTCCATTTGGTTTCTATGGTTTTTTTGATATCCTTTGGGTGGGATGACTGTGATATTTTTTATTAGTTTTTCTAGAGACCATGAGATCTTTTAGAGTTTGGGCCCAAGGAAGACCATCAAAGCATTAACTTATCATAGTCGGCTAGCATACATTCTCCAAAATCAATCACATTAGACACTTATGACCCTTGATGGATTGTTTTATATAATTCATGAATTTTATTATTTCCATGTTTTTGTGACGAGATATGGTATGTTTATTTTCATTTATTTATTATATGATGATGGTATTATGCTTTCCCTTATTGCATCGGGTATATTTAGAATGTTATGTATTCTTTATTATTTGATACATATTGAGGAATTTTTTGGAAAACATGTATTTTTTTAAAATGAAAACCAAAGGAATTTCAATGGCTTATTTGAAAATGGAATGGTTTCAAAGTGGTTCAGTATTGAAAACTATTTTGTAACTATATAATTAGTTTTCAGGGTCAAACAAATCTAAAAAATTCATGGTGGTATCCAAATTTTATATTGGCCTCAAACCATATATATTCGTTTGGGTGAAAATACATTTCATTTTTCATGTCATATGTAAAGGAAAGGGAACCATTTACTTGGGCCGATCTTCTTTATTATCATTGTTTTTATTTTTGGAGGAGATGTGGTCTCATGGAGTTTTCTCATGTGGAGTCATTTATGGATTTTATATATATTTATGGTGTATATATATGAATTATTTTTATGCTTTCCTATTCTTTTTAGTTATGGGTTTTGACTTGAGATAACATGTACATTTATATGTTCTCTTATGGGATGTTTTGTTTATGATGTATACTTCTACTTATGGTATCTACCTCATCATTATTGTATAATATGGATGTGTCATTTAATGATGTTAACTATTATGATATTGGTTCAGTAATCCCATTTCAGGGATAGGATTTCCTGATATACATTTGGAAAACCCATTCCCAAAATATTATTGGTTATTACCAGTTCTCGTCGCCATCTTATGGAGATCGAGAATGTGCTCTGAGCCATGTGGCAGGCCAGCTCGGGTGAATGGGTGGGTCGAACTAGGTTGGTTCACTATAGTTTGTCCCATTTGTGAACAATTTATGCAAATATTCAGTTTGAAACATCTATTAATGACGTTTTTTATTGGAAATCACAAGTTTCTACCATAATGACAAAAATATTAATCTTGGTTGGCAACATTCAATGGGAATTCTAAAAAAATGTAAAACACAGTCTCGATAACATGTGATAAACGGTATGAGAAAGTAAAGGATACAAACACCACATTTTGTAAGACTTTTAAAAAAATCCTTCTAACAATTGGTTGGAAAAATGGATTGGGTATTTGTTTTAATTTTCATACTACAATTGTATATATGTTAGACATTTTCTTGATGTCATATATGAAGAAAGAAATGTTGTTGTTGGTATAATTGGAACATTACTAAATGCACGTAAAAAAAATAAATATTGGTATTAAGGATAGGATGGTCATGATTGACATGGGGAAATGGGAATATTTTTCACCAGTGAAGGGTGAAATATAGACTTTTATTCCTCATGCTATATACACTCTATCAAATAAAGAAGGATATCAATTTCCTAAATTCATAAATGATATAAAGGTTCTAGAGGAGTATTCATCAAATATAAGGAATATCATTTCAATGAATTATTTAAAGTTATAGGACAAAAAATAACATGATTGTCTTGATTTCATTCAAGATCTATTTATTGTAGCTTTATGTTTCATTTTTCCTAAGAATTTACATTATAAATTAACCAATCATTATTTATTTTTTAATTCTATATGTAGTAATGTTATAGACCCAACAATATTTAGATATACATAAAATGAAATTGTTTTCATATTATGTGAATTTTAAATATTATTCTCCCCTTAATTATTTGAAATGATGGTTCACGTGATGGATCCCTTAGTTAAAGAGATCTGACTATGTTTTCGTATATAATTTAGATAGATATACCCTGTTGAATGATATATGAATATTTTGAAGGGGTATAAAAAATAAATTTTTTAGAAGGTTGTATTATAGAGTTATATATTATTGAGAAATATATTGAATTTTATACCGACTACATGTATGATGTGGAAAACATTGATCAGCCAAATCCTATTCACACCAAGTGGATTGTGGGTGAAGGAATTTTTGGAATAGAAATTGTCACAATTATTATTATAGATCAGGAGAAGGCTCATCTTTATATTTTATATAATATTTTAAATGTTGTTCCATCTATTGAAACCTACCATGTATTTTTTATGAATTTAATTAGTGGTTATCTGTTCTATACAAAAGATCCTTTTGAATGAAATACCATGAAAAATAGTAGAGTTACACTTGTGGATGAAGTAATGCATACATCTAGTACCATGGGGAACATTTAAATTATGAAAATATTTCATACTTTGGCATCATCGAACAAATATGGGAGTTGAATTATGAAACATTCATAGAACTAATTTTTCAATTAAAGTAATACACCTACACTTAAAATCTATGAATTTGGGTTCTTGAAAGTTTATTTCAGTAAGTAAGGGTACAAGAATAAACCATTCATAAAGGATCACAGGAAGTATAAGTATTTTGGTCATATATCCGAAAAACATAAAGTGGATAATTGTTTTATTATCAAACAAACCCACTAAAGGGTTATATGTAAATTAAAATTAGGATAACCCTTTCACAGTGATTTCACAATCATTTCTTTGTGTTCCCAATGTACATGAGGTCTTTTATGTCCTAGGAAACTATAATGAGGGGATTAAAATATTCGATAGAGGGGTTATATCGCTTTAACATTTAATAAAAAAATGAAATTCAATAAGAATTTTATATTTTTTGTAACACATATTGTTTAACCATATATTATTATTTTTTCACTAATGAATTTATTTGATATAAATTAAATGCTTAATACAATTAATAAAATTTGTTATGCGCATGTCGATGCTCCCAATAAAGAGGAACTATGGGTTTTATAACATGGTAATGCTCCAAATACAGTGGAACAAGAAGTTTCTCCATGTGTCAATGCTCTGATTCCTGGGGAATAAAATATTTTAGATCTCAAAGTTCCTAAAATTGTAGAAGGTGAATAACCTATATCCTAGAAATAATGATTCATAGTAGTATGATGGGGTGAAAGAAAGTTATTAAGGAGAGAAGTTAAGGAATCAAATTCAAGTTTGGATGGAATGTAAATGGTTAAAATGTTAAACCCATCAAGCCCATTTTCATTTGTTACATTGGGCACATCACTAAAATACATGTGATGACAGATTTAAATTCATGAAAAAATGTTGTTACAATGGATAAGTTACTAATTTATGAAGGGATTCGGGAAACATTATGATATAATTTCTTTATATAAATAAAAAATAATAAAAAGGTAATTTACTATTCATAATCACTTGAAGAGTTCATTTATACTAGATGAAATATAAATGAAATTTGAATTAATGGTTAATGGAAATGCTCATAGATTCTTTTATATGGTTCTGGTGAAGCATCTTCTTAAGGATGTGGAAGGGAATGTAAACCCGTAAAAACCTCTGATTTATATAGGCAAGATAAACTAGGAAATTTGGAATGTTTTTATTGATCATTTTAAAGAGATATCATTCCAGGACCATTGTGATTAGAAATATATTACTGGAGAATTATTTTATTGATCACTTAGATTTAGAATATTTAATTTATGAAAAAATAATTTGTTGCTAAAAATAAGAAATGTGAATAAAAACCAATTTACCCTACCATAATGTAAGGATGAGACATGCTTCACTAAAAAAATTATTTGTATTTTTAATATACAATATTACTATTTTATGAAATGAGACAAAAACCTAATTCTATTCTTTTGTTTTATATATTTTGATAAATAAAAATCTAAATCCACTTCCATCCCACACCATGTTCTATGGAAGGAACCTCATGTAAAAAAATTTGAAATACTAATAGATGAGAAAACATAAATAATATGAAAATCATGTGTACGTATGATGTAATAAAAATTTGTTCTCTTTTAAATCGGTATTAAATATTAATTGTTACCTATTTTCCAATATTTTTTATCTGATTTACACATAAAAATAATCATCGCTTTTACCTGATGAATTAATACTTTCAGTATCCTTGTAGAGGCCAGATAAATATGGTCATGTTAAAGAAGTGGGTTTTGGAGTTTCACCCCAAAAAATATTTTGAGAAATGAAATGAATAATGTGATAAATATAATAAAATAGAGGAGGTGTTGGAAAAAATAACTACTCTAGAGGAAAACCATAATTTAAAATATGAGTTGTTAAATAATTTTATGATAAGGAATCAAAGAGAAGAAATGACACAACAATAACCAATACATTAGGACCCCCCCCCCCACACACACACATTGAGTCTAGACATTCCCCTCAATGGTCTACCTTTTCTGAGGGGGGAATTATTTTGATTTATATCCTTTACTACACACCCATCGCCTTGTTGTGAGGGGTAAACTATACAATATCCAATGATATATTCTACAAACAACTTCCAAAACATCATGTGAGAGTGTGGATTCATATATATCATGATCCGAGCACTAAGATACTTGTTCCCCTTGATTATTTTAATATTTACATGGATGAACATTCTATTGTAACTTGTATAGCATGGTCATTTGGTATAGTCAAAAACATGTCGATAAGGAGGTATTCATTTAAATTTATTTTTAATGAAAAGTATTTAATAACTAATAAAAAATACTTAACTAACGAATATTAGTATAGAAAAAGAAAAGTAAGGGGTATAGATGCTCAAATTAAAACAATTTAAATTTTCAAAAAATTGATCGAGAATAACTTTAGAAAGTAATTTTACCCCACATCTTCGACTTCTAAATTTATTAATATTACAAGTTCATATAGATAAAACATTCAACGATGGTGAAATAACCATTATTTATTTTTATGAAAAAATGTATGGATATTTCATTATAATGTTTCTTAGTCATAGGAATGTATATGATATCTTCAAGAATAGAAAGCTTGGATTCTCAGTTGTAAATTTATACATGAGGTGTGATTTCATAATTATTTTTCCAAATATTTTATCTAATATGTTAATTATATTTAAATACTATTCATATTTATGTTTGAAATATATATCATTACTTTTTGAAGGGAACCCCCAATGAACAAAAACATGGACTCGTTAGTCCTTACTTCACTATAACACAAAATAATCATTAGAATAAGAGTAATGCTTGTAATTAGGGAAAAAATTAGTCTTAATGTTTGGAAGCAAACATATAGATTACATGATCTTCATAATACCCATGATGGAGGGGAAAACAATATATTTTAATTGGGTAATATATAATTTAATTTATTTAATTACTTATTCCCTTTTTAGGGATAATTTTTTAATGACCCAAGCCTTTTAAAAATATTTTGATATGATTATTAAATATAAATATCCATTAATTTAATAAAAGAGTCATAATGTCTCAATGTATTAGGATGATTGGGTTTATGATGAATTAAAGTGTGGCTTAAATAAAGCTTCTTTATTTTATATCCATAATGAGTTACTAAACTATTAGTGGGTATTATATGGAATACATAAAGAAATGGGTGTTATTAAATGCCTTGTAATATAATAAACATGAAAACAAAGCATAAATTTTGAGTCAAATTTATAACATGATATCATAAAATAGATGACACATGAGAAATCACCGGGAAAATTAACATAAAGATGATGGTATCATAAGATTATGGAATCATAGTAAATGTGGAAACCATATATAACATTACCTAAACATGAGTCAAATATAACTTCCAAGACAATATCACATTGTGTAAAAGTCAAAAAATGGATTTGGTATAGTCCGTAATCTCATAAATGATGTCCCATGAAAATAAATCCTTACCCAATGCATTGCAGAACCATTTGGGAACACCCATCATAACATGATTATGATCTATGTGTTCCAAATAAAGGAAATAAATAAAAATTTAAAACATAATAATTACCCAAGGAAATAAAATAGGTTGCATAATCTTTCTTGGTATCAAATTTAATTAATGTTTTATAATGATATAATTTGATAAATGATCATAAGTCATGTAATACCCCATAAAACGAAGGTAGAATAAACTAGGTATATATGAGAGACATATATTGATAATTTAGAAAAAATACATGACACCAAATTTTTTTTTTATGGAAATAAATTAAAAAAAACTAAAACAAATATTGGGGAAAATAACATTTTCACCTTTAGTAAAATCAAAGGTTGTCATCTTAGATTGAAAATTATTTTGAAAGATCACATTGAATATTTCTTGAGGAAAAAAATATTTTAATTTTTAAAACACATATTTAAAATCTTAATAATTCTCATTCATTAAGTTAAACATTTTTTAGAAGATAAACTATTGAAAATTAAAAAGTAACCTTAAAACATTGAGTTTTCCTGATGATGAAAAAGTTCCATTCATGAAAAATAAATTAAAAACAAATATTCCATTCAAATTTTTGTAAGAATGGTTAAAAAGTACAGTATTCATATAATGATTGGAAGATTTATTTTAAATAATTTTTTAAAAGTACAATAAAGGGTAAAAATTATATAAGAAAATCATTGTAACGAATTTTTGAATTTTTTTAAATAAGGATTTTGAATTAAATAGATTATGACGAAAGAGAGAAATGAATTTGGTTTTTCAAAAACAATACTTCTCAATCATTTTTAGTACCAAATGGATGAAAATTTTACAATTATATGAAAAAATAAGGATTAATTGGACTTTATTAAAATAAAAATTATTTATTAGACAATGATCAAATAATTTCCATCAATGTAAATTCAATCCTAAGAAATCCCAAATAAAATAATATTAAAAGATAAACCATTACTGATTTGTTAACATTTGACTCATATAATAATAAGAAGGATGTAGATTCAATGTAACTGAAAATATCATTAATTATGATTGATTCAAAATTTATTATGAAAATTGGTATTTTATACACAATTTAATAGAAATTAGGTTCATAAAAGAACATGTGTCTCAAAGAAGGAAGTATGAGATAAAACCCTTACCAAGATCATATCATTGAAGTGGGGATTAATAAATGAATTTATTCTTTATATAAAGTTAAAATAAACATAAAAATTTAAAATTAAACATAAAATTATCAAATTTCATTACACATATAATATTAACATAGTATAATCAATGAAGTATATTTTTAACCCAATGAATGGAAACTGAGTTAAGAAACCCCTTAACTCATACATCCCATTAGTTGAATGCTATTTTACCTTAAATTAAGTGGTTTTAAACAAGTTATAAACTTGTAATAGAATCTTATTATTACTTATAATACCATATATGATATATTTGTGACATATTATTACTCTTTTGTTAATAATGTTACATTATCATTCTTCTTTCGGGTGTTTATTAACTTATCTTCTCGAGAACATTTTATCAGGAAAGTTTTTAATCATGAATATAGGATATAGTTACATCATGTATAGAATTAAATAAATTTTAGAAATATCATTTTATTTATTTTATGCATCTATGTAATCATTATTTAGTTTGTACCATGGAGAATGAATCACATCGCTTCGTGGATCTTTTAGGTCGCACAAAAAGCACGAGCAACATTATCATTTCCTTAATGGGTGAAAGTGATATGAAATTGGATTGTGTATGAATTTTAAATATAAAATATAATTCCATATAAATCACATATAATCATTAAATTTATCCTTTTTTTACATTCCATGTAAATCATTAGTGAAAATGAATCACATTGCTTTATGAAGAGGTAATTTGTTGTACAAGCAAATGAAAAAATCATTTATTCAATGGATTTTACAATAAGATATTGTGTGATATATTTTATTTAAATAATTATTAATATATAATTAATATAAAATATAAACAAAAGATTAATCCTTATTACCTTCCATGTAAATCCTAAGTGATAAAATTAGTCACATTGCTTCGTCAACCGGTAGTCTGTTGTGCACACGAGCGACATTATCGTATTCCATACTGAAAGTAAAGAAAAAAGGTTATATTTGATAACTTAATTATATTGTTTTAATTATATCCAAAATATCATATATAAAAATTAAATACATCATTATACCCATCTATGAGAAGCAATGATATAAAAAAATTTGTCGGTTTGTGAGGCGATTGTCCACCATACACACATTCAATGGTTTTGTTTCCCATTTGAGAGAGGTGTAGATGATTTAGTTCATGAACTTATCAATAAATAAATATAATTATATGTAATATACTAAGGTTATTATATCATAATGTATTAATAATATTATAATGAGGTTGTGAATAAAATGAAAAAACGTTAAGTTAAGCACGTTACGTCATCTTCAGACAACTTCTTTTGTTTAACACCAAAAACCTTCCTAGGATTTATTTATGAAAAAATAGATTCTAGGATGACGTAATGAAAATTTTTAATTCATTTATTCAGTTATGAGCCAAAACAATTTATTTTATATGTGTGTAATGTAGATGATAGGGGTGGCCTTTTATAAGTGCAGGACATGACACACTTTGAATATTTAAAAAGCAAGAACTCCACCCACGTGTTTCTCCTTCCATAAGGATAGAAAATGAAAAAAATTATAAAATTATAAAATTTAATGTCTAAATATTACCAAATCATTGAAATAAGATAGTTTTTTGTCATTTTTACAATTATATTTTGATATTATCCCCTTAGTAAACCTATTAGTACCTTAATTGAAGTATATAATTATTCATGTTTCCACAATTAATTATTGTAAAAAATAATGTTATAATAATTATATGGTATAAATAATGATTATTACAGATATTTAATCCATTTTTACAAATTAAACTCATATAACTGGTAGAATTTAATTTAAAATTAATTGCATGATCATTTAAAAAAACAGTTTTTCAATAAATGAATTTTTTATGGAAAAGATCATATCCTATTAACTATATTACAAGTAGTAATAATTATATTAATTTAAATTAATATTTAAATAAATATGATCTATAAATTTCGTTTAAATAATTCCTAATTAGGTATTATTTTCATTATTTGAAATGGATAAATATCATACACATTAAAACAGTTCTAAGAAAAAAAGTGTCTTAAAGCTAAAAAATAAACTTTTACTAAAATCTATTATGAAGACAATTTAAATATAATTAACTAAATATAAAATAAAAATAATATATATTCTAATTTGAAATCAAATTTTCATAATAATTGGAAAAAAATTATTTAAAATAAATTACAATTTTATAGAAATTGGCATTTTCACTATTCGTTGAAAACAATTATTTTCTAAAAAATAAAAAAAAAACACCATAATTTAATATAGATATTTTGATTTAAAAAATTAATATTTTGGTAAATAAATTTTATAAAATTTGTAAAAATTAAAATTAAATTATTTTTGGAAAATCGTGATTAAACCTCCTTTTAAAAAATATAGTTTTTAAGAAAACATTCATTTTCATTAAAAAGTTTCTTATATTATTTTTAACAAATAGAGAACCATTTAATATATATTATACATTTTTAAAACATGTAATTTTCACAATTTATTTATTATTATTCATACCCACCAAATTAATAGATAGTTTATGATGATCATGTTTAAAGAATTATATTTTAATATAGTATCACATTTCAATTAAACTCAAAGTTGTTTGTATCATAGGCTATCAAAGAGACATAATTTATCTAAAAATAAATATATCATAAATTATTTGTGAGTTAAATTTTATTCTAATATTGGTATTTCATGTCATATATTCTATCCAAGAAAATGTTACTCTTATAAAATTGTGGGGTGTTACAGTCTATCCCCTTAAATAAATTGTGATCTCACCATTAAATCTTGTTCTTGGTAATCAAGGATTAAAATATCAAAAATACCTTTATTTGGAACACGCATTATAAAAAGATTTAGTATAACCTTTTATATATAATTGATAATGTGATGTATAAACATTATTTATAATAACTATTATTAGGATTCCAGGTAGGATAACATTGGTGGAATGTGAAGATATGAACATGGAAGAAAAAGAATAAATAATTATTAAGAGTGATATATATCATTGATCACAATGAATTGAATGATAAATGGAAAGTTAAATACCTCAAAACATTAAAACTATTTTGATTTAAATGACAATTTGATTCATAAGATATGAAGGTAATATGATAAAAAAATTAAGATCTACTTCTTAAATTTAAGGAGTTCTATTATTTTCTAAGATATAATGAAATATAAAAACATTATAAATTTCTATTTCATAATAATAATTTCATATTTTTTTGTGATTATATCAATTTATAATTCATCTCTTACTCTAAGAAATGAATATCAAAAATTGAATTTTATTATTCCTAAAGAAATAAAATTAAAATTTTACAGATCACAAGATCCAAAAAATAGTAATAAGTTCTTTCTCTTATCATTATTAAAACCAAAACTATTTGAATAAAGTAATATAATAGAAAAATTGAATATGAATCTACTAATATACAAAATTATAATATTAAACCAATGGTTTATCAGAGTTTATTTCAAAAATAAATTACCATATATCCCAAATAACCGTAATAACCCCAAAATTAAAGAAGTTTTATCCTAAAGGTATATATAATACCCTTTCAACATACATATCTAAAAAAATACAATTATTCCCCTATAATCCTTTACATTAAACAAAAAATTTATATATACTTCAACACTATAAAATATCTCCTAATATATTATTAGACACCCCACCATCAAATGACATGATATCGTAATATGTTTCCTAAAATAAATGAAATATTTAATGGTCATCAAATGTAAATAAAAATAATGTTATGATAAAAATTACATCACATAGGCTAGTGATAGTAACTTCACCCTTGTCTCCCTTCGGTTGTGGGTTCAATCCCCACGACCTTGCTAGAAGTGATGGGTTTTCACTCCACTTTCGGTTTTTCCTTTTTCTAAAACTATATTAAAATTATGTGATGATAATATTAATAATTCACCAAGATATTATATCATTCTTGATGATATCATGATTATATTCAAAAATTTCATTGATCAAAAATTCAGTTTGTTACCAATAAGGTTTTCTATATAGGTTATTTCTCATATAATATCAAATAATCTTAATTGAATATTATTACCTTAAAATAAATGATAGGATAAACTCTAAAGGTTACCAATACCATTAAACTTATATCCTCAAAATATGAAAACATTATTTTTAAAATAACTTTTTTACTAAAACCAAGGGTTTTATTATCATAAATGTCTTCCAAAATTCTCACGATCATCTTAGAAATCACTAACTTAAAGCCTAAAAAGGGTAATTATTCCTTTTAACATATAATAAACCTTATACTGATCAACCCATGAATCTTTAAGTTTATCTTATGTCATCAATGGTCACCATCAATTGAAATCCTTCATGATGGTTCATAGAAATTTTGTGAATTTCCAAATCATCTCCGTCAGATGTGTCAGACCGGGTACATAGCAAGTCTCATTATCATTTACTAGGAAATGCTCGAGTCAATCCTGATGTTCCTTTCTAAGATTTATTATCCCTATGTACATCAATTCCAAACCCACTTCCACTTGTAGTATCTAGATAGGTATGTAATCTCACAGAAACCACTCTCTATATTCCTCACTTATTTTCTAAGATATTTTTTTATAATTTCTATTATCCTTATATTTGTCCATAGGGTTATGAATAAATGTTTTTCTTCCCAGTTTCTTAATGTTTACTAAAACATTCTTGTGATATCCACTATGTATACCTAACAGTTTTACACATATTATTAAATTATTCCAAAACATAAATATCTATGTATAAAACATACAGATCAAAAATTCCTAATATATTTAGAGGACCGGGTTCATAATACATCCATGTAAGGATAAAATAGAACTTATTTATTTCACTCTCTTTAATGAGATGCTAAATTAAATTTGAGAACCATAATCTGAATGACTTAACCTGGGGAATATATTCATAAATGGACGTTCAAAAAAGGCTAGTAAGTCAATAAACATGATTTGTAAGCATAACATATGAGTAAAATATATAACATGATATCAAAAAATAAATGTCACATGATTCATCTCATGGAAACATAATGTAAATATCATGGTATTCTAAGATTATTTTATCATAGTAAATGTGGTTATAACATATAAAATGACATAAACCTGAGTCATAGATAAATACCTAGAAAATATCACCTAGAAGACTATGTCTTATAATTTATTATGTTTACTACTTAATCCCAAACATGACACCTCCTGTGACTAAAGATTTACCTAATAAATTAGAGCATTATCTGGGTGTAACCCTCATAAAATGTTAATGATTTTTTGTCTTCCACATAAAGTAAATCTATCATGATTCATAACAAAATAATTTCCCCATGAAATAAAATGGGCTGCATAATATTTCATTATATCATATTTAAAGTAAGTTTCATAATGAAGGTATTTTAGAAATGACATTAAGGATTGTATTGCCCCGCCAATGGAAGGGAAAATAAACAAGGAATATGTAAGAGAGATATAAATAATTTAGAATCAATCCATAACATCAAGAATAATTTTTTGATGAAAATACATTTAAAATGATTAAAAATATTCTTGAGAAAAATTGAATTTTCACTTTGAGTAGTATCAATGTATTTCATCTTATATGTAATATGACATTGAATGATAACTTTAGACATTTCTAGAGTAAAATATCATTTTCATTTAAAAAAATATTTAAGATGTATAAAATTTTCAATCATTAAATAAAATATTTTTTTGAAAATAACCTTTGGAAAATTAATAATTAATCTTTACAACATTTAGTTTTCATGACACCCAAAAATATTGACTTCATTTTGTATATTTTAAAAATAAATATTCCATTTACATTTTTATAGGAAAATTCAAACATTAACTTGTTCATAAAATTACAGGCCTTTTAATTTTAAATTATCTTGTTAAAATTCAATTATGGTTAAAAATGAATTTAAAAAATCAAAGTAAAACATTTTTCAAAACATTTTTATAAAACATGGATTTGGAAGAAAATGTATTTTCAGTTCATGAGATAAATGATGTTTGATTTTCATAAAACAATTCTCAATAATTTTATATACCAAAGGAAGAAAATTGGTAATATTACATGAAAAAATCATGAATAACAAGATTTGTATAAAATGATAAGTGTTTATTAGAAAATAACCAAATAATATCCTTCATGTTAATTCAAGCATAAGTGATCCTGATTAAAATCTGATTGAAACATGAACCCTTACCTTTTTAGTAACATTTGAATAATATAATAACATTATTTAAGTCAATGAATTTAAACATAAAATAAAATTAATTGATAAGGATTCGTGATATAGTATGTAAATAGGTACTATATACACAATTTAAAATAAATTTTGTTCTTAAAAGAACATGTGGATCAAAGTAATATGTTTGAGATCAATCCCTTACAAATATCATATCATTGAAGTGGATATTATTATATTTATAAAATTTACACCCCCAAAAAATTGGAAATAAAATATATAATTATCAAATTTAATGACATGAATAATATATGTATAGACTAATCAATGAATTATATTTTTAACCCAACGAAGGGAAACTGAGTTACGAAACACCTTGCCTCATGCTTCCCATTAATTGAGGGATATTTAATATTATTTTAAAAGTTTTAAACCTTTTATTAACTTCTAATATAATCATATTATTATTTATAATATAATATAGGATCCTTTTATAATATATTATTACTAGTTCATTAATAATTTTAAATTATCACTATTGTTTCGGTTGTTAATTATCTTGTTTTCTCTTTCAATTTTCATCATGAAAGTTCGAAATATTAAGCATAGGTTATAGTTACATCATATACAGAATGATATTATTTTTCTAAATAACATTCAATTCATTAGATATATCATTAAAATCATTATTGAATTTTGAACAAGGATAATGAATCACATCATTTCATGGAGATAGTAGGTCATATGTACGCATGAGCGATATTGTAATTTTCATAATGGGTGAATGGGTTAATGAATTAGATTGTGTATTAATTTTCCAAAATAAATATCATTTAAAATATATCACATAAATTCATTAATGTTTTCTTTTTTTACCTTCCATATATATCATTAGTGACAAACAACTCATGCCACTTTGTAAGGCGGTAGTTTATCGTACACACAAGCAATGTAATCATTTATTAAATGAATGGTATGGTAAGAAAGTATATTATATATTTATTTTCCATAATGATTAATATTAAATGAGTATAATATATCAACAAAAAAATTAATATGTATTTCCTTCCTTGTAAATCCTAAGAGAAAAATGAATCGCAAAGCTTCACGATATGGAAGTCTATTGTACACATGAGTGAGGTTATCATGTTCCCTATGACACAGAATGTAAGATGTTATATATTATATTATAATTAAAATGGAATTATTATATCATATATATCGTATATAAACATTAAATACATCACTATATCCTATTAATATATGTAGTGGTGGAAAACTAATGATAGTGATTCGTGAGGAGATAGTCTATTGTACACATGATCAACAGTTTAGTTTCGCATTAGAGCAAGGAGGATATAGTTTTTGGTGATTCATTTATTATAAAAATATCTCAGAATATTGAGGATACATTATTTTTATATCATCATGTTTTAATATTATTTTATGTAGGTGGTGGAACGAATAAAATAAAACACTTAGTAAGGAACGTTACCTCTTCTTTGGATAACTTCTTTTTGTCTACACAAAGACACTTTCTATATTGGAGTTCTGACCATAAAATGATTATAGAATGAGGGGAGTGAAGAAAAAAATGTTATTTGGGTAGGTATTGTATAAATAAATTGGTTTCTAATGTGTATAAATGATAGTATGGTTGGCCTTTTATATGGGGGAAGAGGACAGACTTGCAATTTTTTAAAAAAAAGACTTCCAATGTTGTTTTTCTCAACAAAAATTCTCCAAAATGGTTTATTTTCTATATCAGAAATAAAATAGTGATTAAAAAAGTTTTTTTCATTTTTAACTTCTTTGTTTTGTTTTTAACCCATGGTAAACATATTTTTAAATTAACAATGGTAATTAATTTTTACTATTTTCACTATTAATTATGGTAAAAAATAAATAAATTATACCATAAAAAATAGTATAAATTATTATGATTCAAAATATTTGATCCATTTTTCAAAATTCAACTCATATAAGTTGTATAATTTAATTAAAATTAAACCTGTAGTCGTGTCGAAAAAAAGTTTTTTAAGAAATTCATTCTTTAAGGATAAGATGATATCATATTAACTATTTAACAAATAATAATAATTATATACATTTAAAATTTATATTAATAGATATATTATTTTTAAATTCCACTTATATAATTCTTGATTGGGGTTTATTTTAATTATTTATAATTTATAAACATTATACAGATTAAAACAGTTTTCAAAAATAGGTGTTTTAAATCCTAAAAACAAACTCATTCTAAAATCTAGTCTAGATATTATTGAAATATAATTAATTGGATTTAATATAAATAAATAATAATTATGTTACAAATCAAATAAAAATAAAAATAAAAATGGGGATTAATATTTTGAAATGAAATCATAATTTTATAAAAATCTATATATTCTCTATTCCCTAGAAAGTAATATTTTCCCAATAATCCCTAAATTTTACCATAAGTTAAAATTAATATGATAATTCCAAAAATGAATTTTTTAATAGTTAATTTTAACAAGTTTTTATAAAATAATTTTAAATTATGTTCACAAAGCTCGACTAAACATCCTTTTAGAAAAATAAAACATTTCATAAAAATTTACTTTTTCATTCATATGGTTCTTATTTTATTTTTAATCAAACGATAACCATTGAATTTTTTTATGAGTGTGTAAACCATATAATTTAAATAATTTATTGTGTCCTGATAAAATATTCCAATTTAATTTCTAGGTTATAATGGTCATTTTTAAATAATAATATTTCAATAGAGTATCATCTTTCGTTTAAACTCGGAGATGCATGAATCACAAGCTATTGAAGAGGTATAATTTATTTAAAAAATCATAAATATGGGTTTGTTATACTTTCTTCTAATATTTTTGGTGTGTATCATATATTTTATCAAACAATATGTTCCTCTTTTAAAATCACATGGTGTTACACATTTGTTTCTCATTGCAGACAATTTAGATGATCCAATGATCTATTTTTTGGATTCAATACATGGATACCCAAGAAATCAACCACATGTGATGGTGTTTACCCATATTTAATACAATACATTTTACAAGTACAATTCCCATAATATATTTTATATTATGTTTTAATGAAAATTTTTTGGTAGTGTTTAAATGTCTCCAAAATCATTGCATGAGGACAATACATGAGCACAAGAAGTCTATTGACTTCTTCAAGTGGATAAGTATTATGGTATATATAATATTATATCACTATAAAAATATATATCCAATAAAATTAATTATTTTTCTCAATTTTTATAGTGTTTCTAAAACTGAATAATGGCAAAGGAGGTGGTTATTAAATTTGGAAATTTATGAAATATATCATATTCCATCAACACACTAGTTGCCCATAATTGGTATTTCAGATCAGAATTACAATTTCATTTAAAATATTTTTTTACCCATTTTTTATTTATATTTTTCCATTTCTACTAAAATTATCTACATTCAATGTATTAAAAATATAAAATAGATTTTTTTAGAAATGAATAGAAAAAATACATTGTTTTAGGGTGTATGCAGACATTATGTAGAGACTTATAATAGTTTATTAAGATAATTTTATCACCATTTTCTACTTTTTATGTTTAATTTCCTTATCATTTTATCAAATTTTTGTTTAGTTAATTTCACATAGATCATGAATAAATGACTTCTCAAGAATTATTTTTCTTCTACCATTTTTCCCTTGTTAAGTAAACCAAATGATCAGAGAACAAAATTATAAACCATGTCCTCAACAATGATGATGAAATAATGTACTATTTTTTCTCATAACAGGTCTCTTTTTTCTTTATTTCATCTATTTATATTCATTAGTGAGTGTTTTGTGTTTATAAATAACTCAACTGGTGTATATTTAGTTTAATTTGATACATTGGTTAAAAATAAAAATGACATTGTAAAGACCCAAATATTTGTTAATGAAATTTCTCCTTGATCTAGTTAAATGATTTATTATTTAAAATGGTAATGTAAAACAAATTCACTTGGTTTCATTTTTTTTGTATTTCAAAATACCATTAAAAATTGTTACAATTTCTAATAAAGTCGTTGAACAGTTAGCACTTGTTTTGTATAAATATAGGTTTCTAAAAAATCCAATTTACTCTGACAAAGGAACTGATGGCATTATCTAGTAGAATTGATCCATACATAGACCATTTTTTGAAGTTGTGAAATGAGGTAGCATTACTGGGATTCTCTCTTGATCTAGCCTAAGATGAGCTTCAAGATGTTAATCTGGAACAGAATTGCCTAAGGAAGAAGTTGAAGTTTATAGAGATTATCAATCGAGGGATATTATTTGAGCAACCCCAAGAGTATGTCACCATCACACATGTTACCCTTAGGTCTTATGCTGGTGTTATAAGGGGTTAGGTAACAAGACCCTATCACTCTGACTATATGCATTTTTTTTGTATATAATAAATAATATACATTAATTTTATTGTTATTACTTTATATATAATTTTTAAAACATAAATAGTATTTTTTGTTGATATTCAATTAAGAAATCTATTTTTATTAATTAATGGATTTTTTAATTATTTAATATTTTTATACAATATTATTAATAAATTAGTTTTTATTAAATATAAATGATCATATAATTTTTTTGAATATAGTTGTAATTTTTATTATCGTTTGAAAGTAGTTTTTTTCCAAACCCATAAAATTTTTATAAATGTCTATTTTTATTTTTAATGTAAAAATTCACATATTTATGAAATCATTTATATAAAATTAATATTATTTTTTGTAATCATGACATTTTAGTTATATAGTGGTGAATTTTTCTTAATTTTCTATGACAGTCAAATTTTTGGGTAAAAATTAAATACCTTTTAAATATATAGTGTGTTTGGTGACATCATAATGACCCAATAGTGATTTATAAAGTACTATAAAAAGTATTTTCGGCAATAGATTTTTTACCTTTAAAATAATTTGATTTTATCTTTGTTTTATTAATTTTATGGTGCCTTAGTTGACCCTCCAAAACATATAAAACATTTTATATTTTAAAATGATTTCCTTGAGAGTGTGACTCACCTCCATATAAGCAAGCCTAATATTTTAAAATGTTTGGGAATTGGCCTTATAAAATAATTTTTTCCACTCCCCTTATTAAAAATACATGTGTAAAAACCAGGGTTTGGTTTTTGGTTTTGATTAGTTTAATGTGTAGTGTCCAAAACATAAATAATAAAGAATTCCCTCTCCTTTCTTAGATAAAACCAATCAATCTCCCATTCCTCTTCCCTAAAACCATTTAGAGATCAAAACACTATATCCTCATCTCTCTAGAATCTTCTAAAGGTGGCTCAAGCTCCCAATAAGCCTCTCTCAATCCTCTCCCAAGCCTTTGGGATCACACTTTCGAGTAAGGGATTTCTTCCTTTTTCATTTTTTTCCAAATTTCATTATATTGTTATTGCCTTTTTTCAATTTAAAATGTTGTAGTATGATTTCTTACCTCCCCCATACTACCCTCCTCATATTTTAATGATGATATAACTCTTTATCTCTCATTAATTCCTCCCATGTACACCCATTACCATGAAAAAATTCCGAAAGAAATTTATCTCTACTCATTTACATAGAGGAATTCTATTATTTTAGGCATATAAAATCCATTAAATATATTGGGATATTATATTAAATGACCACCTTACAATCAATTTCATGTAAAAATGAGAAGATTACCCATTTATCTCTCATCATCCCAATTTATGATTTCTATTTGACGGCGTTATGCTACTTAAGTTACACGAAAATTTCACATGCCAAAATCATCGTGTAAGTGAAAACCATGACCATTTCTCTAACAAGGGTATTCACCTTTATTCAAGTGTACATTTTTATTCAGGACTTACATTTATGTATTCCACATATCTTATTCATGGAATAAATTATTATGTTTAATGAATCCATGTTGTCTGATCCATGTGGCCCATTTATGCATGAAATGAAATGATTAAGAATGGTGAACCCTGATAGCACTGCAATATAATGGGTAATGATTTGTATCATGTTACGTAATGTAAAATTTGGTATTACCCAAGATATTAAAGTGCAATGTGGTTTTACTCATTCTAATTCTAGTTCAATGAGGGTTTACTCATTCTCCATGTGTAATGAGCCTTGGATCATGTTAATATTATGTTAAATGTTGTTGCCACATTTCCATGTTATGATAAACATGCAATATCATCCCTGTATGTCCATGTCTCTCTTGTCCTCTGTTGATATTCCTATTGTCTATCATGTATTATATTTTTCATGCTATGCCTTGTTTACTCACTTATTGTGCTTTGTATCTCACCCTTTTCACATGTATGTCCTCATGTCATCTCATGCAATGCTTGGTATGAGGGAATATTGTGGTCATGTAAATGAATATTTCAATAAAGATGTGTATTTCATGTTTTAAGTTGTTATGTGATGTTTCTAATCCCCAAAGGCATTATAATGCTTGATCTATAGAGTTGTCTTAAGTGAAAATTTAGGTAATAAATATTTTTAAAATGTGTAATAAAGAGAAGGGTTGTTATAGTTGGTATCATATGGAGGTTTAGTTATTTTTGGGATTAGGATTTGAAAACACTAGTGAAAGCCTTAGGGATAAGACCAAGTATAATAAAAAATCCCTAAATTTGGGTGATTATTGAGTAATTTTTCTATGAGGAAAATATATCCTTTTTCTTGATACAATCTGGTAGAGGTGGATCTAGCATAGATATATCTTGGGGTAAACCCGAAAACACTGCTTTGAGTTAGACTCGCACAGGAACTGGTGCCCGAAAACAGGCCTTGTTGTACACATGGTTACAAATCTCCAGGGGGTATTTTTTGGTAAATTCATAATATTAGTATGAAAAATTATTAAGGGATTTAAAAAAATTCTCCTAAAAATATATGTTGGGTAGTTACAAAATAGATAAAATATGGACATTAAGGAAATAAATGTAATTTATAAGTTATCTCTTTTTTCATTGGATTCCCCTTTATGTGTTAACCCTAACCCTATTTTTCTTCCAGCCAATGGCTATTAATATGAGGACTTGGGATAGAAACTGGAAAAATATCAATGTGATGATTGTTTTAATGAGATGCACAATCCGTTGGGAGCAGGAATCATAAACTTTGTCAGGATACACTCTTAGTTAACACAGGTTTTGAATAGAAACATGGGTCAAGTGAACGTCCACCCCCCAACCCCAAAGAAAAAAAATCCGCAATTGAGAGATTCATGAGATAAAGTCCTCCAACTATTAATGGATAATATGATCCCACAATCCCTGAACAATGTATCACCTCCTAGAAAAGAACTTATCCATCTTTAAATGTCCTGAACAATAGAAGTTTCTTCTGGTTTCTTATAGTAAAGATGGTGAATCTAATAATTGATGGACATTGAGAAAAAGTAGGAAACTCGAGGACAATAATGAGTAATTGGAATGGAATTATTTATAAAAAATGGTTTTTGATAAATATTTTCCGCACACCCTCCGACATAAGGTAGAAAGGGACTTCCATTCCCTCAAGGAAAAAGAAGAAAAATCCATCAGAGCATACGAGGAAAACATCACAAGGATTTCTTGATATGTCTCCAACTTTTTTATTACCCATGAATGAATGGTTGACGGCTTCTTTAGTGGGCTAAAACTGAGCCTATAGAAAGCCCTAGAAATCCACGACTTTGATAGCTATGAGGAAATTGTTTGATGTTCCCTCTAAGTCGAAATAGAGATCTGTGAATATCAGGGGTATCATGGATATAAGAAACATATGGAGGACTGTAATCCTGAAAGTATGATGGATAAATCCAATGGTGCTATGAAAGTCAATCACCCCACTTGCCAATGTTTCAGAAAGAAACACCGCGAATATTTCCTAAAGGGGACAAGAAATATTTTAGGTGTGGAAGAAAATGGCACTTAGATGTTATTTGCTAACAAGAAAAACCCTCTATAGTGACATAAGAGAGGAACTCTCCATTTGACCCTCAAAACAATGTTTATTCCATTAACTACAATAAAACAGGGCACTTAGAAAACCAGTTCCAAAAGCCATGGGTTTTGAGAGCCAACCAAAACCTCCAAGGCAACAATGGTGAGATTTTTCCATCACTACTATCGAAGTGAAACTTGAAAATGAAGTGGTGACAAGTACACTAGTTATTCATTCAAGAATAGTGAATGTATTTCTTGATTCTGGTTTTATGAATTCTTTGATATCCTAAAAGTTTAGTAAAACAATCCCAATGTCACCAAAAATCATAGAATTAAAGTTGTTGGTGAGAATAATAAATGGGGAAATCATGGCATCCTTTGAATATAACTCCTCCTCTATCATAACTTGTGTATTGAACTTCAAGGGAACCTCTTCATACCCCCTCTAGTCGAATTTGATGAAATTATTATCATGGTTTGGATTTACTTATATAGATCCAACATAAATTTCCATGAGAAGGAAACCACTCTCCAGGTAGGGAATAGATCAACAATTCTGTACAATTGCAAAGATGATGATGAATCTTCTTTAGCTCCATCATCACAAGAATAGATATTATTTCCCTATGATCATGTCTATCTTGCTCATATGATTGAGTATAAGGAAGAAACAATCCTTGAAGAAATTCCTATAGTGAGGGAATTCACTAAATGTTTTTTCCAATGAATAGCTCGGTCTTCCCCCAAGAAAATATGTTGAATTATCAATTAATCTTATACCTGGGGCATTAAAAATATCCCAAACTCCGTATTGAATGGTTGTTTTTGGAGTTTTAGGAGCGAAAAGACAACTATAGTAGAATCAGGATAAATGGTTTATAAGCCCAAGTGCTCACCATGGGGTGCACCAGTCCTCATCATCAAGAAGAAGTATGGGTCAATGTGCCCTTGCATTAATTATCGTAAGCTAAACAAAATCCTGATAAAGATCAAGTATCTTATTCCCCAAATTTTTGACTTGTTCAATCATCTACATGGATCATAATAATTCCCCAAGGTGGTTCTATGGTCGGGATATTATCATGTAAGGTTAAATAAGGAGGATATCCACAAGACAGCTTTCCATACAAGGTATGGGAACTATGAATTCATAATAATGCCTTTAAAACTCACTAATGCTCTAAAAATCATTATAGACTTGATTAATAGAGACATTAGATATTAACTCAAAAAATATATGGTATTCCTTATAAAATATATTCTAATATAGAGAAAAACCATGGAGGATCTAGAGGAGAATCTAAGCATTATATTGGACACCTTGTAAAAGTATAAGGTCTATGAAAAGTATAGAAAGTGTGAATTCTGGTAGAAGGAGGTCTCATTATAGGGTCATATCATCACAAGAAAGTGATATCTTTAGATCCCTTCAAGACAGCTGCAATTGAGGGATGTCTGAGGCCAACATCGGTGACTGATATTCGTATCATTTTGGGGTAATCTAGATATTATCACCGATTTTTGATAAATTTATCCCAATTTTCAAACCCTTTTACAAAGATAAATCAAGAGGGAGTTAATTTTTCTTGGATTAATGAATTTAAAGATAGCTTCATGGAGTTGAGAAGGAGGCTTATCACTGCACCCATGCTCGCACTACTCATAAGTGGAGAACTTTTGTGGTATTTAGTAATGCTTTGAAGAAGTTCCTGGGAAGTGTGTTGATGAAAAATGACAAATTCATTGCATATGCTTCAAGGTAATTGAATTTTCATGAGAAAAACTATACAACACATGACCTAGAGTTAGCTGCAATAATATTCTCTTTGAAAATTTTATGACATTACCACTTTGAGGAGTAGTTCGAAATATACATTGATCAAAAAAGCCTCAATTATATATTAAAAAAAAGAGTTAAATTGGCACCAATGAAGATGGATAGAGATAATCAAATAATATGACTGCTCAATACATTACCACCCTGGGAAATCGAACAAGGTGGCAGATTCTCTAGGTAGAAAGGATTCCGTAATTAAATCACTGATGATAATTGAAAAGGATCCAATCTTCATAGATTTGATGAAGATAGACATTGGGAAAATCAAGAAGGTTGAATCATTAATACTTTCACAAATGCGTACTCAACCATATTTTTGGGAAAGGCTAATGGACGATTAAAAGGATGATGTGTGAATTTAGAATAAATTGGAAACTATTAGAAAAGGGAAATCATTGGTGTTCAATATTAATGAAGATAGAATTGTGATATTTGGGACAATAGTACACATTCTGTAAAATTTGGAGTTAATGAATGAACTTTTGAATGATGCACATAGTTAAAATTTCTCCATTCACCCATGAAATGCAAATATGTATCAAGATATCTGAGAGAGTTATTGGTGTAATAACATTAATAAGGAGAACTTCGAGTATACATAAATGTGCCATGTATTTCTACAAGTGAATGATGCGAGGAAGAAGTCTAAGGGGATGATTCAACCATTACCCATACCAAAATGGAAATGGGGGGAAATCACCATGGACTTTGTCACCGGACTTCTGAAGACATCCAAAGGAAACAATCTAGTATAGGTTGTCATGGATCATCTTACAATGACTACACACTTCAATTCAATTTGATAGGATTTCCCATTAGATCAATAGGTATGAATATATATTAAAGAATTGTAAAGGATGCATGGAGTACAACTATATATTATATCTGATTGAGATCCAAGATTCACCTATATGTTCTGGAAGAGTTTTCCAAATTCTCTGAATATTGGGTTGAACATCAGTATGACTTAGAATCCTCAAACTGATGGCCAATATAAGAGGACTATCTAGAAACATGATGACATGTTGCGAGCATACTCAATGGACTTCAATAGAGGTTAGGATCAACATAATACACAGGTTGAGTTCTCTTAGAATTGTAGGTTCCGTTAAAGAATCCAAATGGATCCTTATGAATCCATTTATGGTAATAGGTGCCTAACACTATCATTTTGGGATGAAGTTGGGGAGCAAAAACTCTAAGGAATACAATTTTTCGATGAAATGGTGGTGATGGTAAATATTATCCAGCAGCACATTAAAGCTGCTTAGAGCTGACAAAAGAGATATGATGATAATCATCGATGAGACCTAGATTTTGATGTTAGAGACATGGTATTCCTCCACATATCATCATGGAAGAGAGTTATGAGATTTGGGAATAAGGGAAAGCTTATTCTAAGGTACATCGACCATTTTGAGATCCTTGATGACATTGGAGCAGTGTCCTGTCGACTTGCACTTCCACCAAACCTATCTCAAGTACATGATGTATTCCATGTATCACTCTGGATGAATTATATTTATAACCCGTCACATGTACTTAATCTAGAGGTGGTACCATTGGAGAATGAACTCTCTTATAAAGAGAAGTCAGTGAATATATTAGATTATATGGAAAAAGGTCTATGAAATCAGACAATGCCCCTTGTGAAAGTGTTGGGGCAAAACCACAAGATTTAAGAAGCAATATGGGAATCGGAGGAAGTGATGAAGTAGAGTTTTCCTCCACATTTTTAGTGTGGTAAATATAAATTTCAAGGGATAAATTACTTAAGGGGATAGACTGTAACGATGCAAACATTTATTAATGAAAATTATTCTTGATCTAATTAAATGAGTTATTATGTAAAATGGTTATGTAAAACATAAGAACTCCCTTGGTTTTATGTTTTTTGGATTTCAAAATACCATTATGAATTGTTATCATTGATGATATAGACGTTGAACAGTGATCACTTGATTAGTATAAATATGGGGCTTTAATAATTCTAATTTACTCTAACAAAGGAAGAGATCGCCCCATCCAGTAGAATTGATCCATATGAAGCTCATTAGTTAGGGCTCAAAAAGGAGGTAGTGTCAGTGGGATTTTCACTAGACCAAGCCCAATATGATATTCAACAAGATAAGATCAAACAAACTCGCCTATGGTAGAATTGGAATTTAATAGAGATTACCACCTGAGCACTATTATCAAAGCCACCCCAAGAGTTTGTCACCATCGCACACCTTACCCTTAGGTCTTATGCAGGTGTTATAACGAGTTATGTAACAATACCCTAGAACTTTGATTATGTGCAATAGGTTTGTATAGAATAAAGAATATATATTTATTTTATTATTGTTACTTTGTAAATAGTTTTTAAAACGCAAATAGTATTTTTAGTTGATTTTCAATTAAGAAATCTCTTTTGATGAATTAATGATTTTTTGAATTATATAATATTTTTAAAAAATAACTTTACTAAATTATTTTCTATTAAATATATATTATCATATAATTTTTATCAATACAGTGGATATTTTAATTAAGGTTTCAACATTATTTTTGTCTAAATCCATTAATTTTTTATAAATGTCAGTTTTTTTAAAGTAAAAAACTCACATATTTATGAAATTATTTAGATAAAATGAATATTATTTTTGAAATAAGGATGTCTAAATTATATAACGGTGATTTTTTTAATTTTCTGAGACCACTAATTTTTTGTGTAAAAATTAAATATCATTTAAATATATAATGTGTTTTGTAACATCATAATTACCCAATAGTGATATAATAAAATAATATAAATAGTTTGTTCAGAAAATATATGTTTTAGTTTTAAAATAATGTGATTTTATCTTTGTTTGATTATTTTTTTGGTGCCTTAGTGGAACCTTGAAGACTTATAAATCATTCTAACTTTTAACACAATTTCCTTGAGAGTGTGACTCACCTCCACATAAGCAAGCCTAATATTTTAATAAGTTTATCTATGGTCCTTATAAAATAATGTTTCCCACACCCCTTTTGAAAAAACCATGTGCAAAAACCATTGGTTGTTTCATGGTTTTTATTATTTTAATGTGTATTATCCAAAACCTAAATAATAATGAATTACCTATTCATTCCCACATAAACCCACTAAATCTCCCATTCCTCTTCACTCAAACCATTTGGAGCTCGACCAAACTCTTCCCTCCTCTCTCTAGAATCCTCTGATGGTTCCTTGAGCTCCCATGATGCCTCTCTCTATCCACTCCCAATCCTTTGGGATCACACTTCCAAATAAGATATTTCTTCCTTTATCATTTTTGTCGAAATTTAATTATATTGTTATGACCATTTGTTTTCAGTTAACGATATTGGGGTATGATTTCCCACATCCCCCATATAGACCTCCTTATATATTAATAGTGAAATACCTCTTTCTCTCTCATTAATTCTTCCCATGTACACCTGTTACCATGCTGAAGTTCCGAAAGGAATTTCTATCTTCTCATTTATATTCAAGAAATTATTTTATATTATGTATCTAAATTAGATTACATATATCAGGATATTATGCTCCATGACCCCCTTACTATTCATTTCATGTATAAATGATGAGATGCCCATTTCTCTATCATCAACCCATTTTATGATTTCTATTTGACATAGTTATGCTGCCGAAGATACACCAAAAATTCCCATTCCAAAATCATCATGTAAGTTAATACCATACCCATTTCTCTATTAAGGGTATTCACCATTATGAACATGTACATGTTGATTGAGAACTTACATTTATGTATTAAACGTCTCTTATTTGTGGAAGAAATTATCACGTTTAATGAATCCATGTTGTATGATCAATGTGGCACACTTATGAATGAAATGAAATGATTAAGAAGGGTTCACCCTGATAGTGATCAAATGCATTGGGTAAATATTTTTATCATGATACATCAAGTTCAATGAGGTTTTACTCATGGTAATTCAAGCACCATGGGGGTTTACTCGGGATAATTAAAGTGAAAATATGGTTTACTCATGCTTCATGTGAAATGAGGCTTGGATCATGTTAATATGATGTTAAATGCTGTTGCCATATTTTCATGTTATGATAATCATGCTATATCATGCCTTTATGTTCAGGATTCTCTTGTGCTCCATTGATATGCCTATTTTCTAACATGTACTATATTATTTATGTTAATCATTTTTTACTCCCTTACTGGGATTTGTTGCTCACCCTTTTCATATGTATGTCCTCAGGTTATCCTAAGCAATGCTAGGTACGAGGGAATTTTGTGGTCATGTAATGTAAGTTTTCAATAAGGATTTATATTTCATGTTTTAATTTTTTATGTGATGTTCCTAATCCCAAAATAAACAAGACCTATCAACTGTCAGAGTTTTCTTAAGTGAAAGATTATGTAATAAATCATGATGATGTGTGAAATAAATAGTGGGGTTGTTATATCATACTCCAAATCAAGAAAACACATTCATATTTTTTTGATACTTCTGTATATTGATCCATAAGTCATTTTTGATGTGAAATATCTAGTTGTGAATTAATCGGATACATATTGTAATAGTTATGACTCAAAATTTAAATTTTCACAATAAAGTTACATTTTAGTTAAGAAGATGTTTCACTCTCTTAATATAGACAAAACAGTATCAGTTTTTCTAGGTATATTTCAAAAATGACCTATAAGATATTTTTGACATATAGCAATCAACTGTATGTTAATCTAACATATGGTGTGATCGGTATGACTCAATGTGTGTGTGCTTTCAATTTAAAATGATATTTTAGTAAAATAAAAGGTGTGTGACATACTAAAATCCAAGAAAACGTTAAAAAATATCAATAATTTAGGGGGAAATCTATAAGCCATTTTTGATAATTATGAATCATCCACACTTAAATCTGACACTTGATGTGACTGTTGTGACTCAAAGTGTTTTTTTTATTTGAAAGTGGTGTTTTAGTAAAAAAATGTGTGGCATAACTGAAACCTAGAGAACCCATTCATATTTTTTTAATAATTTAGAAAAATGATCCATAATCCATTTTAGATGTATATGAATTATTTTTACCTCAATTTGACCCATGGCTTGATTTTTATGACTCGAGATGTGTGGTTTTAGTTTAAAAATTAAATTTTACTTAAAAACTTGTGTAACTAATTAATAACTATGGAAAGGAACTCAAATTGTCTTGTAAATTTAGTAAAATGACCCATAATTATTTTTTGATGTGTAGGATTTATCAACAGATCAATTTGACACACTATTCAGTCGGTATGACTCAAAGTGCATGTTTTTTACAAAAAATAGAACTTGTAAAAATCATGTTTTAGAGACTAAAAACATAAAAAACAATATCATTTTTCCTTGGTAATTTATAAAATAGATCCTTATGTCATTTTTTATCTATAGGAATCAACCACATGTTAATTTGATGCACAGTGTGAACGGTATGACTCAAAGTTTGTGTTTTTATTTAAAATTTACATTTTAGTTCAAAAAAGTCACATACTCAATACCATGAAAATGAATTCAAAATATAATGATAATTTATTAAGATGGTCCATAATTATATTTTTATTTTCATGAATCAATTGTACCTTGATCTAATACGTAGTGTGATAGGTATGACTCGAAATGTGTGGTATCAATTTCAAATGACATTATTGTTAAAAATGAATGTCACTTAATGAAAATTTAGAAAGAACACATGTTTTATGTTGATATCTTAATAAAACAATCAATAAATAATTTGTGACATGTATTAGTTATTCTCTCATCAATCTGAAACATGATGTGACAGGTATAACTCAAATTGTGAATTTTCAGTTCCAAAATGACGTTTTTGTTAAAAAACAAGTCACTTACAGAAAATATTGAAAATACACAAGAGTTTTATTTATATTTTAGAAAAAAAAATATTTAACTAATTTTTAAGCGTTTTAACAAACCACACATGAATTCAATGGTTGGTGTGAATGATATGACTCTGAGTGAATGATTTTACTTAAAATTAATATTTTAGTTCGAAAAACATGTCACATTCTCAAAACATGGAAAATGTAGTCAGTTTATTATTATTACTTAGAAAACAATCAATACATAATTTGTGATGTGTATTGATTATTTCCTCAATCTAATAAACATTTGCCCATATAACATAAAATTTTAATTTTCAATTTAAAACTGATATTTTAGTAAAAAAGGTGCATGATATTCTAAAAATTAAGAAAACACATTCAGATTAAATTTTATATTTTAGGATAATGATCCTTAAGACATTTATGGTGTGTATCAATCAATTGTACCACAATCTAATTCATAGTGTGACCGGTATGACTCAAAATGTGTGTGTTCAATTAAAAAATGATATTTTGAATAAAACGTGTGTATATCATAGAAAAATAATAAAACATGATCATATTTTATTGATACATTTCGAAAACATTCCATAAGTCATTTTTTATATGTAAGAATTAGTTTCATGTCAATATTACATGTGGGGTGACATGTATGACTCAAAGTGTGTGTTTTCCATTTAAAATGATATTTTAGTGAAAAATGCATTTCACAAAATATAATTCTGGAAAAAAGATTTATATTTTCCTGATACTATTTATCATTGATCCTTAATTCATTTTGACATTTAATTAACCACGCATCAATCGGACACATGTTGTGATCGATATGATTTAATGTGTTCTTTTTATTTAAAATTTACATTTTAGTTCAAAACACATGTCACATTCTTAAAACCAAGAAAATTCACTTTGGTTATCTTGATACATTAGAGAAATAATCCATAAATCATTTAATATGGGTAGAAATCAGCCAAAAATTAATCTACCTCATGGAGTTAGAAGCATGACTTGAAGTGTATGTTTTTAATCTAATATAGACACTTTAGATGAGAGAACATGTTTCATACTTAAACCAGGGAAAATGAGCTCAAATTGTCTTGATAATTTAGGAAAATGATCCATAAATCAATTGTGACTTGTTGAAATTATCCAATAATTAATTTTCCACACAGTATGCCCGGTATGGCTCAAAGTGTATGGTTACAGTTTAAAAGTGTGATTTTATTAATGTATTAATTAACATGTATGTTTAATTAATTTTTTTATATTAATATTAACATAATAATTGTTATTGTATATAGGTGCACCCTTTTTCTCAAGATAGGAGAGCTTTTTCGAAAGCTAGTATCATGATCAGTTTCTTTTGAGAGGGGTTTTGGGGCCAAATACAAGAGAACATCAATGTTTTGTAGTATGTTCATGTAATTGATAAATTTTATGTATTAATGTAATTATACAAACTAATGTTTTAAATTTGTAAAATTTTTATAATATAGTTTTTTTCTTATAGTTGTGTTTTTAATTTAATATAAATTAATTTTTTTATTTACTGCTGCATTGTGTTGTAATTTAGTTACACATTTGTTACAGTATGAATTGTATGAATGTTAGTAATAGTTTTTATAAAATATTGTTTAATCAATGATAAAAACATGCTAATAAAGTCCCCCCATCTTCAGCACTATAAGAATCCCTAATAAAGTGTCCTCGTTATAAATAATAATTTTTTTCCAATAAATAAACCCTTTATCATCATTTTTGAGCACCAATGAGGAACCATTTTATGATTTATATTTATAGAGATAATAAAGGTTGTTTACTTTAAATAGATATTATAAAATTAGTGTTTCTTATTACTGATAATGAAAATTTATATCACTAAAGAAGGCTATATATTCAGTAGTGTAACATCATATCAAAATTTCTTAAATCAACCAACATAATCTAAATTATACAATGAACATGTAAATTAAATCATATATTCATTAAATCATACAACATAAATAAAGAAATCATGAAAAAAAATTCTCACAATTTAAAAAACTAAAGTCTTAAAGAAGAAATATCACCTTCCCAAATATAGAATTATATATATTGAAAAAGATAGAATACAATTTATTATGGATATTGTGTAAATTTAGAAGGGGTGATGGGATAAATGGTGCTTCTATTTTTATAATTATTCTATGGATGGATGCTTGAATTAACCTATCCACACCACCTATATGAGGGATTCACAAGAAGTGTGAATGAGGTTCACACTTCCATATAGATAAATAAGAATGGTGAATACTGCTCATGATTCCAAGAAGATATAGGATGTGTGAATATCAACCATGTTTTCCACTCTCATGAAGTATGGAATAAGGTGGTGATTAGGTGCCTCGTGGATGACCCGATCAAGGAAGGCATCCCATGTGCTCTACATTCATCGTATTCTTTTTCCCTGATATTTTTATCCAACTACATTTAAACCCTCACCATCAATATTTGAACACACAACTATTACACACTACACATCCAATACATTTTGAGGCACCACTTGTCACCTCCTTCCTCCTCTAACCTATGGTTTTCTCATAGCCCTTGCTCAACCTTTTATACTTGTTACACATCCGCCTTCCCTTGTACATCCTCTATGCTCATGAATTAAATTTCCTGTATTCCTATCTAAACAAGGTCACCTTTTCCATATATGGAACCCTAGATCCACCACTCTTATTCTGGTTTATCTCACCACACTAAGGATGTTATATCAAATCCTCTAATGATGATGTTTTCACTACATATGAAGGATATTTTTTTATATGAGTTTTAAAATATATTTTCTATTAAGGGATAGGGTTTCTAGTTTTTTTCAAAAATGGGATGGAAAAGTGTGAACCTCATTCACGCTTCTCCATTTTGAGAGAGAAGCGTGAATGGGGTCCACACTTCTCCCTCTACCACAAAGGATGTGGGAACCCCAATCACAATTTGTCGGCATGGTGGAGGAAGCATGAACCCCATTCACCCATCCTTTACATAATTCATAAAGGAAGAAATAATGGGGTGAATGCCTCCTAGAAGCCCAATTTCTATAAAAGTGGTGTCTCCCCCCCCCCAGAAAATTTCATTTTTATCCACTAGATTTTGCTGCGAAGCCCTACATGAATTCTTCTCAAAAAAATATTTTTGGCTAAAAAGGTAAAATTTTAATTTAAAAGTTTAACTGTCTAATTTTTTTTATTTATTTTTTTCAAATTATTTATCAATTTATTTATTTATATATGTAGCATGAATGTATGGATATATGAATTGGTGTATTTTTTATGATTAAATTTGTGAATTATTTATTTTTTGTTCTAACATATAATTTATATTGAATGTCTGGAAAATTTAAATATGGTTTTTATATTATTTAAATTTTATGAATACAATGTAATTTATATTTAGAAGAATAATAATATTATAATATATATATATATTCAATTTAAATGGTGAATATTTATATTTGCACAGAGTTATATGTAGATAAAATATGCAATATTTAATGTAACATAAATTTAAATCATAATACACATTGGTAATTAACTATATAATTTATTAAAAATATATTGGTTATATTAGGTTTCATATTTAAATTTATTGAAAAATATATATAATATAATTTTTGTTAATGGTGTCAAACAATTTGCTATAAATAATAATTTTAAATTATTTTAATTATAAATAATTATTATTTCAACTAATAAAGTATGAAATATAATTACATAAATTTTGGAATGTAGAAATATGAAAAAAAAAATTATATTTACATATGTAATTTTAAAAATTCAAAATAAAATAAATTTATGTAATTTTAATGGGTTTTATGTAATTGTAAACATTATTAATTTTATTTTCTATAAATAATAATTTTAATTAATAAAATTAAATTATATTATGGGTAAATAATTATTCTTTCATGTAAAAAATATAAAATATAATAACTTAAATTTTGGAAATTAGAATAGTGAAAAATATATTATATATACCAATGAAATTTTATAAAATTGAAAATAACATAAATGTATAGTATTTTATTGTGTACAAGTTAAATTAATAGTAAATTACTTTTAAATAAATTTTATAATTTTTATTGTTAAATATATATAAATATGCACATTGCAAAGTTACAGATTTGGAAAGAAGGTGAAGATATTTTTTACATATTAGATCATGTAATGTGTACAGATATATATTAGGTAAAACATTATAAGTATACTATAATCATGTTAAGATTATTGTGTGAAGACATATCTTAGGATGACCGACCAATGCATATTTGAAATTTGAATGATTTTTTGTGTATGTTGTTATATAATTTGTATTAATTTCATTTTATTTTTCATGTTGATGACTTATGAATAATACCACTCTAAGTACGTATTGTCCTCAATGTCTGCCTATTTTTTATGTATTTCATACCCCAATACCCCTCACATACATGTGAGTAACTTTTTAATACAAAGGAATTCAACAAGAAGCATTCGACAAGAGGTATTCGACCAGAGACGTTCTAAATGAGGCATTGATAGAAGGTTTTGATGTATGAAATGAGACTAGAGGGTGCTAAAATATGCAACAATAGAGACTCTATAAGTTCACCCATAGGTTTTTGTTTAGTTTATCCAATAATTATATACTTATCCATAGAATAAATCTCTAGATAAAATCATAGTTATTTATTCAAAAGTATTTAAAATTTATGAAACATTTGATGATGTGGTATAAAAATATATAAGATTTTATAAAATTTTCTTAGGTAGTAAAATCACTAACAATATACATCAATAGTGAGTTTATTTCAATCAATCAAGATTTTAGTTATAGATTGTCAAATGTAAAGTGGAAAATATTAATGAATGTCTAAATATAAAAATATAGGAATAGATATTATTTATTAAATTGAGTAAATAGAGTGACATGATTTAGAACATAATAAATATCACAAAAAACATGTTAAATATCTAGAATGTTTACTCATCTTAATATGATGGTATAATATATAATTGAAATTGAATGTTTTATTTTTACCCTATTATTTTATTTGTAATAGTTTGATGTTATTAAGATGGTTGACCAATGTTTGATTAAAATTGCATGTCTAGTTTTTTAGTAATACACATTATCATAATTTCATTTTTTCCTTGTTGTTGACCCATGTGGCATCCCCCTCTCAATGTATGTACGGAACTATATGTCTATTTAAAAAATGTTCTTTATCTGAAACCCCTAGACCCCAAACTTTCTTGTGAGTAACATTTTTAATAAAGGGAGTGGGACAAGAACTATTATTGTTTGAAGAAGGATTTATTTACCATGATTGAGAAAATCCTGATGGTATCTGAAATCTGAGATAATATATGCATAAGAATCCCCTTAGGTTTTGGTTAATTTATCAAATAATGATAAACCAATTCATAGATAAACTCTCAAGTTCAATTCAATTCTTCAATCATAACCAATTTAAAAAAAATCAAAAATTTCATGTTGTAGTATATAATATGTAATTAATTATTTTTTTCTAGGTAATCATGTCTGTGAAAATATATTCCCATAATGAGGAAATATAAACTGAGTGGGGTTTTAGCTAAAGTTATCCACTTCCAAGAGTGTAAATCATCATGTTTGGGTGTCATTGGATGATGTTCTCAAGAAGATTCACATTCTGTTAAAACTGAGGGTTGATCAATCAATTACATAAATAACATATCAACATCATCAATATCATAAACATTTATGATACATGTAGTATCATCTGGTCGATGATGAGGATTGAATAGACTCATAATTTTTATTCCAAAAACAGTTTAGTAATGGTCTAAGGAAATTATATGTGGTGACTTTTTATAGTGATGTTTTGTAGCCAGTTGTTTCTAAACCATGTTTTATGAGATTTGTAGAAGTTGGTCCATCATAACACTCTCCTGCACTACCTGTTCATTTGAATTCTGTGATAGAAACATATTATGAAGAAGATGATCAAAATTTGGAAGGAAATGTAGGGTAAATCCCTGTGTTTACTCCTACTCTGTTGAGTGATAGTTTATCTAAGGATGACTTATTTGGTGAGACATTAAGAGATGATGTGGTTGAGGGAAATATAGTGAATGATCCTTCTGAGGTTCCTCTGATAGATATGCATCCAAAAATTAGTGGTAATCATACTATACTACTGACATCCTTAGTCGAAGTAATTTCTTATGCACAATATTCTCATTGGGATATCATTTCCATGGATACTAAATAACCTTGATTTATAGGGAATAGATCAAGATAAACTGATAACACCATCTATGTCGAGTAAGAGTTTTAATGCAAAGTCTATATGAAAAATTTGGTATAAAAATTCCACAAGGATAGAAATTAATTATTTGTCGTTGTTGATTCTAAGAAGGAAAAATATCAAATTCTTTCTGAACAATATGGATCATAATTAAAATTAAATTTGAGGGAAATATATGATAATTTTTCTCTTGTTATAGATAACCAAATTTTAAGGCTCACATACTTATGTACATCCTATCTTGTCATAGGATCACTCTTCAATTGATGAAGAGTTTATATCATCTATTATTATAGAGATGATATGAGCGTGTTAGGGTGTTCTTATGTCCCTTTTTTAGGAATAAATAAAATAATTTTCAAACTATAATATTTCATATGGAAAATAATTTAATGAAAAACAATATTCAATTGTAAATGTGTATGGTGATTGCGATTATTCATATGAAATGTTTCCATAGCTTAATAAATTATTGTCTCTAAAAAATCAGTGCATATTGGTTTGATCTAGTTCATAGAATACTAGGAATTAAGATCCATGATGATGGAAGAACGTTTATTAGTAGTAGATTACACATTCTATGTATAGACCAATACTTCAGTCATCTAGAAGAGAATTTTGATGACATCACAATTCCACGATTTTCATGTGCATACATTTTGAAGCTGATCGGTGGCATTATATTCATTTATCAATCAAATACATTTTTTATCTTGATGTATTTTCCATTTTTGGTGGACTTTGACCAAGAAGGACGGTATAACTGGGGGTCTTCCAGTTATGCATATACATAAAGGGCATTATGTAGTGCATGTCGCGTCAATAATATGCATATCAATGGATGGGTTATTTTATATAGATTTTAATATGGGAACACATCCTTTACTTAGCTCCATATACTCATGTGTTACTGTCTACGGATATTGTAGCAGTCTCTGCATGGAAGGTGTTATGTTATACCTTAAAATTTCTAAATCAAATGTATATCTTCATATTCTGAAATATAACTATAAAAATTTTATCTACATGTGGATTCAAGCACATCGACATTCAGATACAGCCAGATATGTTTTCCACTCTTATAGACTTATGTTGGGTAGTCTCCAACCAGATGACGTATGTTTTTATTATTTCTATAGTTAATTCTTTATTCATTATTGTACATATCTTCAATTATTAATTTATTATTTAATTTTTATTTCATGGATTCCATATACTATGTATAAAATACAAATACTTACACTGTATTGTACGACGAGTCTTTCTATCAACTCTTGAATCATTCCTTTGATTTATATTTTTATTGTTAAGTGACGTCAGACTAATATGACAATGAGACAGTTCAGATTCCATTAGCCAATTCCAGCACCACCTACTCTATTACCTTCACTTCATTCCCTAAATATGTAAGTGAAGTGATTATTTTATTGGAGGAGGTATCATATAAGATATATTAATCTATGGGATAGATGACAAGAGCCTCAATTATGAGGGGCGGGCACAATATGTATGTATTTATTTAATCATATGGATTGTGCACCCTGGTATTACGGGTCCCATGTCAGATTTATTTAATGAAATGGATGGGGATATCATGACTTAGTAATTATTTTATCTTCCACTGTTGAACATATTTTTTATTAACATAACATAACATCACAATTTTCTTTCATAGGATACTTGTATCCCCCATCTCCTTCACATTTCTGATCTTATAGAGGGAGGTGTACTTGACCAGACATATTTTCATAAAGCTATGACAGAGTTGGTTCTTCCAATGGAAGAGATTTATCATGGTATTTTTATTGATCCACCATGCGATGCGGAGGATATTGACCCTGATATAGATGTGCCAGTAGTTATCCACCTTTTTTGGATACGGATGTGGCACAAGAGGAGGGTGCTTATCCTGATTAGTCAGATGATCTTCCAGAACCAACTCTATAGGAGTCACAACCACAACCAAAGTCATATCAACAAATAGGGTCAATTAGCATGATATGTTTTTACACATATAGAGGCTCACAGGTCTATACAACATACATTATTAGCCTCTTATTTGAAGAAATCTACAACACGCCAACCATCTTGTTCATATGTTGGCGAGAGTTCCACCCAGTAGTAGCAACTATCGTTAGTGGTAGGACAAGGTAGACGCGGTGAGACTCTACATCCACTGCCTTCCACACAAGACGATGTGGAGGTACGTAATGGTGATGATATATTGGATCAGTGTACACCCAAGCAGAGACATAGACATACAAGGTGTGCACACATAATACATACACCTGACGGTGGCATATAAGAGAATCCATGCAACACACGAAGATTAGATCTATGATGCATGTTTTATATTTTTGAAATATTTATTTATTAATTATTTAAAAACATTGTTATATATTACATAATGTTTCATAAATCAAATAATTGATATGATGGGAAATTCATACGAATAATAATCCACAAATATGAAACATTAATATTAATAACTACATTGGTAAAACTAATAACTACTATTTTTTATTCATATAATACTTAGTATTGTTAAAAATATTATGTATAATAAATAATATTCTTTAATTTATTATTAAAAAGATATAATGTTATTATTATTAATTAATTAAATATTAATATTATTTTATAATTTATTTTTGATTATTATTTATTATATATAATATGGGTTATAATACTAAGTATTAATATAATAAGTAATCAACTTAAATTAATTATTAAATATTATAAATATTATTATTTTCAATTATAGAAGTATAATTAATATTAATAATAAACATTATCTTATTTATTATATTTGTAATTATTTAACAATGTGACATAATAAATTAGAATAATTTAATTATTAATTAATAAATATTTTTAAATAATATATTTATATTTAAATTATTATAAAAATATATATATTCTCTATAATTATATTAATTATTTTATATTAATTAATAACGAAGAATACAATTTATATTTAAAAAAGTTATATATATTTTAAAATATTAACAATTATTAAATCAATAAAAAATTAAACAACGATTTATAATTAAAATATTATAGATATTATTTTTTATGTTGTTAATTAATTGATAAAATAATAATATAATATTAACTAATAATAAATAATTCAATCCATTATTGATAAATATATAATTTATATACAAAATGATAACATTTTGTATCTGTAAAAAATTTATCAAATATTTACAAGGAATATTTTGAGACTTTAATATTAATAATAAATATTATATCATATTAATGAAAATATATTTTTTTAAAAATATGCATGAATGGGGTTCACACCTCTTTGGTTGAGAGGAAAAATCGTGAACCTCATTCACAAGTTTCCAGAAATTTTTTTAAAAAAACCAGCAACCTTATCCCATTTAATAAAAACAAAAAAAATGATAAAACCCTTTTAAAAAATCATCTACTTATGAACCATGCTTGGTGGAATTTTTTCCTCAAATGATAGAACAAAATCATAGAATAGGTAAATTAGGAAATTATTTTCCAATAAATCTTATATTACATTAATCAAATTATTCTGAATATATTTTTCAAAATCTCACTCAACCTCCCATTTTATGAGGTTGTGGTACTCGCCAACATTTCTATGATTTCAATGTGGGATTCAAACCCAACTTGTCCACCAGTTAGTCAATAATATAGTATTTATAATATCAAATTAACGATAATAAATAATTAATCATTATAAACATATAAAAAATAGTTACTAATAAATTTATAGTGATGAATAATAATAATTTCATTAATATGATAACATTTTAATTAAAAAAAATTGAATGATGTGATTAATAATGTAAATAATAAAAAATATAATTGTAACCAATTTATAATACTTAAAAACATCCGGGGAGAGGGAATTACTAATACTAAATAATTTATATTAGTGAATATTAAAATATATAAATAATATTATAATTATTTTTATATTTAAAAATAGTTAGTAATAATTTATAAAATAATTATTATCAATTATTATTAAGAAATAATGCTTTGTGCCAAGTAAATTAGTTTCTGTTTATGATTTTTATGAATCATGATGATGATGATGATGATGTATATAATAGTATTAAATATTATTCTTTTTAAATAAAATAAGTTACATATAAATAATATTTCTAATTATAATTATTAAATATAAAAAAATATTTATTAAAAAATTAATATTTTCTTCTTATTTCCAAATAAATTACATTATTAATATTATTAAATATTATTATTTTTAATTAATAATTATGTGCATAAATTAATATTGTCATAATAATATTTTTTTAATTAATTACATTATTATTTATATTATTATTAAATATAATTAAATATTATTAAATAAATTAATAATTGCATTATATATAACATTTATAATATTTATTGATTTATTCTTATTAAAATATTATTTATATTACTATTATGATTAGTATAAATGGTTATTAATTTCATAATAAATTATTAATAATAACATTATTATTAATGCATTTATTTTATATATTATTTATTTTCTTAATATTTATTTTAATTTACATTGTTAACTTTTTATTAATTTGGTTAATAACTACATTACGTACATCATTATTCATAATTATTATTTTAATTACTAAAAATATTTAATAATATAATTAATATTCATTAATAATGTAATTCATAATACTAAATAATGATAAAATAATTAATAAAACTTTAAAATAATGTAACTACTAATATAATACATAATAATAATTATGTCTATAATTTTATTAAAGTTTAAATGTTATGTTTTTTAACAATAAATTTTGTCTCATGTAATTTTATTTTTTATTATTATATTTATAAAATTATTTTTAATTTAAATTATTTTTTATATTCTTAGTTAGTGTGTCAAATTTTATTTAGATTTTATTTATACTATATAATTTATATGACTTCAAATTCAACAACATGAAATATAATAATGTTACAAGTAGTTTATTTTAAAAGGATATAAATTATAATGTATAAGTACAAGATAAATGATTTTAAAAACAATGACTAAACATATAACAAATAACATAAAATAAAAATAAATTTTCACACAAAATTTTGGAAAAATAATTTCCACATAAAATACTTTTATTTCAAACCATAAAAATTTTTATCTTTACTTTTTTGTCTGAATTTTTTTTGTCTAAATTATTTGTTGTTTATTTTTGTCTTAACATTAGTATTATTTTCAATTAATTTCTATTTTTATAGATAATGTTTTAAATTTCATTTAGATTTTATTTATGTTATATTTACACGCAAAATTTTTTTATGTATTAATTTTGAGTTTTTAATCAATAATGATGGTGTCATGTAAATTAATTTTTGTTTATTATATTTATGATTTTTTTTTTAATATTAAATTATTTTTATATATTTAATCAATGTAATATATTTTATTAGATTTTACTTATATTTTATATTGTATATGGTTTCAATGCTTCTTAAAAAAATTATTAAGTTTTCTTATGTTTCATGTTGGTGAAATTTAAATCTTATAAGATATAAACTACAATTACAATATAAGTATAACTTAAAACAAGGGAAAAATTGTAAAAAATATTTTATGACAAAAAAATACTCAAAATAATAGACAGATAATAATATAGAAGATACAAAATAATTTTTTCACAGAATATAACTTTTATATATAAAAAAAATGTAGGTAAAATTAAAAACAATTAAAATATAAAGTATAATTAGCTTCTAAAAGAAATTTAACACATCCACTTAACCCATATAAAATATCTAAAAATAAAAATAATTTCATTAAAATAATAAATAAAAATATTAATTATTATTAATAATAAATTATATAACTATTCTAGAGTAAATAACTAATTTTTTAGTTTTTTAATATTTTATGATTTTTTTTGATTCATTTATTGAAAATTACAATTTTATTATTTTAAATTAATTTTCATTATTTCTCAGTATATTATTAAGGAATATCATTTATATTAATATTTTATAATTAATAATTATAATGTTGTTTTTAATTATTTAATTATAGAAATGTACAGTCGAATGTTCAAGATCTTTTTCTAATGCCTTTGTTGTAACTTTATTTTTATTAATTTAATGGGACTAGGAATGCTCTATCCTGAACTTTTTTGACTAATTATGTTATTATTATTAAATATTATTAACTACGTTGTTAAGAATTATAAATTATATTATAAAATATTTATAATAATAATGATAATAATTTATTTAATAATGTATCAATTAATAATAATTATCTCTATAATTTTTTAAATTTATAAATGTTATTTTTTTGATAAAAAAATGTTTATGTCATGTAAATTAAATAAATTTTTTATTATATATATGAAATTGTGTTTTATCAACTATTTATTATTTATTTATAACATGTTTTAATTTTCATTTCGATTGTACTTGTTGTTAGAGGTGATAATGTGGTGGGCGGGTCAGCCCATGAGGAAAATCATGTCGGTTACACATTTTATTGAGCGGCCAAGCCTTGTCTACAAAGAATGCAGACTTAAAAAATAAAGGGTTTCCCCTATCCATATGAGACCCATTAACTAACGGGTTAACCTGTGGGATTAAATAAAATAATATATAATAGTATTTTTTTTCTTGGGGAACCATTATAAAGGGGAATAATAAAGAAGAAATTTTTGAGATTTGGAGAAAATATTCAGATTTTAATTTACAATAACAACCCAAAAACAATGGAAATAACCCTTAATTTTATTATTTTTTGTGGTTTTTTTATGGTGATATTAGTATTGTCTAAAAATGATCTATTTTTTTCACAGTTATGTTAATTTATTTTATCACATTAATTTATTTTATTTTTCGACCATAACTTTTTGGTTGTGTACTTTAATTGCGTGTCAAACTAGACCTGCAGAAACATTGCGGGTTAGACTGCACAATATGTGGTTCAGATCAGTTGTGATCTGAATTTTTTCGGGCCTAAATATTCAAATCCATATCCCACATGAATCTACAGGCTAATAGATCAGTTAGTTGTCTTGTGGGTTTTTGGACATGATATATTTTATAGGCTTCCAAAGTAACATACAAGAAATATAAAAATTTTGGTTTTGTTTAAAGTGTGATACATTAAAAGATTATAAAAAATAAAATGTAAATATAATAAAAATAAAATTTAAAACATACAACAAACACATAAAAAACATTAAAAATAAATATATTTTCATCCAAAAAATACCAAAATACAATTATATAGACTTTAGAAAATATTGGTATTTCAAAATATTACATTTTTACTTTAAAAGAAGTACATATCTCAAAAATTATGTAATATATAAATCATAATTAGACTAAAAATAAATCTTAAAATATTGATCTAAAATAATGAAAATTAAATTTATTTCATAAAAATAATAAATAAAAAATATTAATTATTAATAAGTATATAGGACTTAATAATTAAAATATAATAGATTAATTAATAATTAATAATTTTTTCTACTAGTTATAATATTAAATTTTATTATTAATAATTTTATTATAATTAGAGTCACAATTATTAATATTATATTAATAATTAATATTATTTAATAATAATATGCTTATTTACATCATTATTAATAATTAATAATTATATAATTAATGACAATAATAATTCAAAAACTATAAATTCATAATTATTAAATTAATAAAAATTAATATTTTATTTTTATGAGGTCACGTTAATTAAAATACTTATTTAATAATATTTTTATTTAATATTAATACAATTATTTCAATGGTCGTCCTTAATATTATTATTAGTATTATTATTCATTAATATAATTAATAAAAAAATTACATGACACAAAATATTATTATTTAATATATTTACTATTATTATTATTATTAACTAAACTAATAATACTATAATTAATATTTATTATATTAAAATTATTACAACTTATTTTTAGATATTAAATAAACTATATTATTAATTACAATATTTATGTTCATTAATATAAATTATTAACATTTATATTTTTAATTTTAATTAAATTTTTAATTATAAGTTGGGTTGTCGCTTGAGTGGTAGACTATGTAATCCTACATCTAGAAGACCAGAGGTTTCAATCCTAGAAATCCAATTTGGGGATTCATGATGTTGACATGATGTGGGTGTGTGGTGATGCAAGAATGGCGCTGATATGCGGTGATGTAGTCATAATGTGGGCAGGCGGTGATACAGGTCGGGTGATGATGGCAGGATGATGAAGGCATGACCCTGTACTAGGCCTGCAGACCAATAAAATGAGAACTTGGGCCATATAATGGGATTCAAGCTCATTGGGCCTTCAGTGCATCCATATAAAATAAATAAGACATGATGGGCGGGTTATCCCTTTGGGTGGGGTCTATGGCATGCCTTCACAGCCTATGTGTGAGGTGTGTGGGTGTGTTTGATGTAATTGTACTTCCAAGAACCTAATATATATATACAAATTATTAATCACATTATTTTAAAAAATTATTAATTATAATTTTAACATCCTTGATAAAATTATAAGTAATCATTACTATGGCTATTAGTTACTATTTATTGAATTATTAAATAATAACTATTTATTAAAAACCTGTTAAGATTAATTATTCATTATAATTAATGTATTATTATAAATAATATATTATTCATTAAATGGTGTAAATGTGGCATCTGAAACCAGTATCAAAAACAGAAAAAATATAACGACTATTGCACTCTTATAAAAGGGGAGGTTGAGTGGGATTTCACGTAATGTTTTCAGAATACTTTTCCTATAATAATTCCTAATATAAAAAGAGTGAAATACTTTTTATTTTATTTTTTTTATTTTTTTTGTTTATATATATATATATAACCAAAAAATATGAATATGATATTTTTAAATAACCATATATATATATATAAGGGTGGGTGTTATTCGAGAAAATTAATACTCCAGAAGATATCTAAGGAAGGTGATATCTTGAAAAATGTCTTAGAAAATGCCCTCCCTTCAATGCTGGACTACCCAATTACATTACTATATTATGAAATATTTTCCCATTCTACCTATTTTCATATTAGTATTTTTATTTTTTTACATTACATGGGGGATTTTTACATGCTTTACTTCCCTAAATCAATAACACAGAACTCATAAAATGGTCAAGCTTGATCAAACTACCTTGGTTTCATCCTAACCTAATTCATCTACCAATACACAATAACTGAAACCAATAAATAAAAAATCCTTCAAACTCCATCTCATATTCCTTTTGATAAATCCATGTTCGATCTTCATGTTTGCGGTTTCATTAATAACTTTATTTTTTTATTAAATTAGGATGCTAATCAGGAGAACCCTCTCCCATCCTTGCTGGATTCTCCATTATTTTGATATACAACCACTAGAATTTTTAGTGACTTGATTCTTCATTAATGTGAATCATATATTATGTTCAATTGTTATTGTTCCTAACAATGACTGGAAACAATTATCTAATGATAATAGCACAACACCAAAAAGGGATGAACAATACTCATAAAAAAACTAATATAATTCTATGTAACTTTTATTTTAAAAGTTATCAACTAAAAATTATAAAAAACAATATCAATTTAATGTATGAATAGAATTAGTAATGTTGTTTTCAATCCTACCATAGTGAGCTACCTTCATTCAATCATTTAAGATATAATTTCAATATTTTGCAACATCATTCTCTTGAAAATGATCCATCTAAAAAGAAAATTGATATTTAAATGTTATAATGGGCTCAGTTCATACTTACAACCCAAAATAATGTGAAATTGACCTTAAATGAATCATGATTACATAATTAATTCCACACTAATGGTCTCATTATTCAAGTTCTAATTTGAAAAATATAATCATTTATCACTAAAAATGGAAACAATGGTGCGTATGTTTGTTTGATGATATTAAATTAATTAAAATTATAATAAACTAAAATCCCCCAATTTATATTTAACTTCTACCCCAAAGTGGAAACCACATTCAAAAATTAATAGAAACATAAAAAATCACATCCATTTGTTAATTTAAAATTATCTTTTTTTTCTTTCAGGTATAAAATTAATGAAATACGTTTTAAAATTCTTAAGCTCAAAAACTAAAATTTTCAATACATCTTCAAATACATTTATCCTCTTAAATACCAAAAAACTCCATATAGAATAAAATCTAAAAACACACTCACATTCATAATCTATTCACATGAACATATAGTGAAAAAAAGGTGTACAACCACAAACGATAGACGAATCAAAGAAGAAAAATAAATTGGAAAAGGAAGAATAAATTAACAGGAATAATATCATCGTGGGACACAATAATTTACATGTTTCAGGAATAATATTTATGATCATGGAGAGGTAAAATAATGTATCTATAATTCATGAACAAAAAAACTCGGTACAATATCAGAGTACATGAAATCCAACCTCAAATTAGCTTCTAAAGCAATGCAGTGAATAGTGACCTGTATTACGATAATGTCTACAAAGTAAGTCCATTGTGCTACAATGTTTCAGCCATTCATATCCAATTTTCTATAGTATCAGTGGCAGGATGTCCTTGGATATAAAATATTGTAGTCACATGTCACTACAGTAGTTCCACACTACTATAGTTCCCAACTGTTTTCATTGGCCAATTCTACTACAGTTTGGTTAGAGTTTATATAGTTCCCAGAAAAGTTTTCTCGAGCACTGAGTAGGGATTTGTTTCTCCCAAAAAACCTTATCTACCTCACTGATGGGGCCTAACCATGTAATTTTTCATCTAGTGTGAAATATGGATCACAATTAATTGGCCCAACTTCATCCTAATACCAGGTTAACCCAGTCCAAAAAAAACTTTCATAAATGAAATTTCGTTAAAAAATCCAAAGTGATAATTTGACACAAAAGAAACCATATAAATAAATAATCAAAAAATGTGATCCATAACTCAATAATACAATAAACAAACCACTATAACAAGCTACAAAAAACAATTTACTTAATCCATCATAAAAACCACGTCACCATAAAATTTCATCATGGTAAAGATGGAAGTCATTTAAATCATTGAATTATGCCCTATTCTAGAACTTCTACTCTGAGGTGATCACATATTCATATATATATATATATATATATATCTACTGTATTTAAATTAATGTAAAACATTTTTCCTCAACATAACATTTTAATTATGTGTTACGCACTTCGGTTATTCCACTCTCAAGATCGATCAATATCAAATGTACCTATAATCTCAAAATAGCATTCCCTTCTTGTTAAACATCTAATATAACCATAGAGTAATATATATATCATTACATGACATGACCATAAATAGGTATCCTCACAAATGATTATCAAATCCACTAGAATACTTTATAATCCATATCCCACAACACATAATCCTAGATGACCCATCTTTCTATTTTTTGAAATTTATTTTAATAGAAATTATAAATGATTTCAATAATGTGTCAATGCCATGTTAATTAAACTTTGATGTATCAGTAAAAATCATTATACCTTTTTATATATCCTCACGGGAAGTCCCTAAATGTGATATAATATTTTCCTATACCTTTCCAATGAAATTATTAAATTGATTTAAATAGGAATTTTGATAGTGTTATTCAGTTTACCTATATTTATATAAGGTAATGTTGTAGAATATTGTAATTCCATACAATGACGATTAATAAAATAATAATAAATGGTCACTTTGAATATTTCATCCCCACCTCTATATCCTATGATCATATAGTAGTCATTTAATGTCTTATCAATCAATCCAGTAACATGAATTTTCTTAATCATTTACCATTCAATAATATTGTTTCCAAAATTCATGGTATCACCTCATAACACCTGAGGGTATTACCAAGACACATCATCACTAGTTAATTTAATATACTCTATAATTTGTCTACTTTTAACTTTTTCCATGAGTTATATTAAGATTATAAATTATTTAATGTTAAGAAATTTAAATTTCATCTTATTATCCCTATAAATCCACTATTAAATTCTAACAAAATTTTCTCTTTCATCTGGATTACATCATCAATTTAAATTAAATCACTAGATCCAATCAAGCCAATTAAATTTATAATTTATCACCACTAACTTTTATCATCACTTTATATATTTTAAATCTCAAAAAAAACCATGGTTCATTCAATGTCACTCCACTCATGGAAGTATCTATAGATAAGTCTTATAAATATAGTAAGGATAATTTTCAAAAAATCACTACATGTACCCAATCTCCATAAACATTCATCCTACTAGGGATCAACACATATAAATAAAAAAATGGAAATTTTTATTTTCACCTTCATGATCTCAAATTATCTGTCTCTAATACTAAAGAAGAAAGTGAATCTTACCAAGATAAACCAATAATATATTATGTTAATCCATTATAATGGAAATTACTTCAAGAGTTTAATCAAGGAAATATTTACTAATTTACATCAATGAAAACATGGTACACATTTCTAATAATTTCATTGAATCATAACCTCATAATGATGGTTTGAACCCAAAATATTCAAATGTGAAGTAAGCTACCAATCACAAAGTCTTTGTTTAAAATTTTAGAAAAACATCCAAAAGATATATTAGTATTCAAAAGGTACATTCATATATATTGATCTAATAAACCCCCCAGAATCTCAATTTTTGTGTGATTCATCAACATCATAATGTTTATAGAAGTGGACTAAAAATTTTAACATTGCCTCACTGAAATTATTTTAATCCAAATCATCTATCATTAAACTTAAACAAATCAAAAGGCAACATCATTGTTTGTTCTACCACAATTATTAATTCTCACATAGAAAGGTTATCATAGGTTCATCACTCTGCATCTCACTGAAACTTAAAACCATCCCATAATAAATGTTATTCATATGAGTCAAAGGGAAGATCATAAATTATAAATTTGAATCTATCTATCCATATATAAAATTAAGAATCTAAATCATGTTAAAATATTATAACCACCATATCTAGGATAGGATTCCCATATCCTAAGCATAGATAATCTTCATCCACCATGTACACACCATCCATGAAATAAATTCATTGAGGAAAGAAGTATAATTAACACATATTTTCTTAATATGAAAAACATTATTGAAATAACATCCATCCAAGGCTCTGTTTCCTAAAATTAGGATTTACCCATATGTGTAATATCAAGTAATAAATATTATACAATGACTCATCAGCACAATTTGTACCAAATCCAATAATATTATCCATAGTGATCTAAAACCATGCTAGGGAAACAAGTGTGATCCCCTCATAAATTTGTTCCAAGACAAAGAAATTATCACTATCATATTTAGTCATGGGGGACACGCAGATAGGTATAGGACTGGTCATTTTCAAATTAATGAATTTGCATAAAATTATTCCTAATTATACAATAACATATTCAAAATAAACTTTATATATTGACATGTTTTCAACATTATAGAGAGTAAATTTAGAAGACATCATTTAATTTCCTGATACTAATTCCAAAAAATATTCTCAAATCATAAACAATCATGTATAAAGTTCATATCCTAGAAAATATATAATATATGTACTCACATAAACATTATCGATAATCAATGATCTTAGTACTTTAATCAAATAAAAGATAATAACATTATTCAAATAAAAATATTTAAGCTACCACACTCTATAATTGTGTGACTTGAATGTCATAATGAACTCTATTACCCAAAAAATTGTTTCCTCGGTCATCCCAAAAAAGAAAAGAACTCTCATATTCATATATATGAACTTTAACCTATATCACAAACAAATGATCTGATACTACTCTATCATCATCTAATTTTTTTACCCCACCCAAGACAATAATTAAATTGAGTGTGATCCCTAATTACAAGCTATAATAGTTCATTGGGTTTTGACATTCACTGAGGATATAAATATCAAAAATAAAAGGCTTTGATATCATGATGACACAACTCAAGAATATAATTTAAAATAAAAAAATACCAAACAATGAACATTAATGAATCTATGATCAACTGATTTCACAAAAATTGTGTAATACATGAATTTCATGAAACATAACCTTGTATGAGATAGATAAAACTTTGAAAAAATAACTCATAAACGTCAACATGAAGAAACACAAACTACCTGATATAACTCAGTGGTATAAAAAATAATCACCATACACAAATCTGCTTTTATCAACCATGTTCACTGAGCCAACACCACCAAACAACTCTGCTAAGAAAATCTTGCATTCCCATGTGTAAAATTAGGGTTCAGTACTTTCACATATTCTGAAGGACATCCCCTAAGGATGAATAATCATGTGAATATCATGCATTCATAATAATAAATTTAGTAAAATAATAATATATAGTGATTTCCACCTAACAAAAACAAATATTTTAAATTATAATTACACATATACATATTTTGTAACTAATTTTCATTAATGCGATTAAAAAAAATTCTTTTAAAAATATATTTTTAAAAAATTAATTATAAATAAAAGATATTATGAGTAATTATGTATAAAATGGAAGTATTTCAATTTTGGAAAATATAATTAATTTCAAAATGTATATATTAAAATTTATTTATTTTCTTTAAATTAAAATTAGGTGATAATATATTATTGTTATAAAAATATAAATAATTTTATATTCATTGATTACAATAAAAATTGGTATTAATAATATTTTTCTAAAAAATCATTATATTCATACAATATTATAAGTTTTTATGCATAAAATAACATTATTTATATTTAATAAAATATAATTGGTTGAAAAAATATGTGTATAATTGTAATTTATGATATTAATAATTAAATTTGAATATATTTATATGTATATATGGTATAATATATTATATTTAAATTAAAATAAATATATATTATACTGTCAGATAAATAGATAACTAAAATTACTCAAACTAATTTTTGTTAAAAAAATTATTAGGAATTTTTTTTAAAAAATAGTATTAATTTTTTTTGAAGATGATTATATATATTATAAAATGTATCATTATAAAATTTAAAATATGTTATTATTTGAATAATATATATACCATCAATTACATAGTAGTTTAATTTTTCTTGAACTACTAGGGATGGACCCAAAGGCCTATCCAATGTATTTGTGTGGTGGTTCGCATGATCTCACCCTGATATCCACTAACAATCATGCTTGATTTTCATAATATCATGGCATGTCCCACTAAAAAACATGTTTTTGTCATTTGATCTCAGCACAATATCTACTAAAAATAAAGAAGTATATTCAAGTGATTTGTATGATCTCCTTATTAGATCACTTGATGACATTTATGCTTCATGTGAACCATTCACATGATTAGTTTAAACACTCAATCCACATGTGATCAGTTCATATAATCACACCCGACATGATTAGTTTAGATATTTTCACTCACTCTTCAAGCCTACATTGACAACCAGCCATCATCTTTATTGTCAAACCTTTTCAACAAACACAATCAACCAAAAATATCCATTAAGATGTATTTTCACAAAATATCCCCCTTTTGTATTATTGAATACACATTAAAACATAAATACTAAACTTTTTGATAGGTCATGAACATTTGAAACCCTTTACATTCTATAACTCTAGATTGTGATCAAGGAGATATTTAACACATAATCTAATCCAACATGAGTCAAGCTCAAAATTATAAATAAGAGTAACCAGAAAATTTTATCAACGAATCACTATGTTCTTGATATTGGTTCCATCAACTTTCTTGACACCAAATAATAATACATTCATAGCTCATGAAATCACAAATTTTTCAACTTCAAGAATTTTCATATTTATGACTCCCCCTATTTTTCTACTCTCCTTATCAACTTCTCCTATGAAAAATACATCCCCCTATTTAATGAACACAAATTTCACTCCTTAATGGGTTTCATCATGGTAAATAAAACACATCGTTTCATATAGAAAAAAAAACCATGCCTATTGCAGAGGGGGTCCCACATCAACACTATTCAAGTGTGGGGAGTCAATAGAACCCCAATATCTATTCAAAATTGTTCAAATTATTCTTTAGGGTAATCCCCTCATCCATATGTATATAATGTGTAGTTCATTAGGAACATACTCCAACTTCAAAATCCCATGCTCCACCTTCTTCATGATGATGTTATATTTGATTTCAATGTGCTTTATCCTTGAGTGATGGAATGTATTTTTCTAATATTTATAGAAATTTAAATATCGAATGGATTCTGATCAAATATTTCACATTAATATCCCCCTATCTCATATAATTACACATGGGGATACATCATCCATGCCATCATAGGTCCAAATCCATTGAACATATAGTTATGTAAACTATCTTTTATTCATATTTAACTCCATTTATGAACTTCAACTTTAAAATTTTCTCCTTTTATCACTTTTCAAGATCAGAGTCATATTCTTATTTATATCTTCACACTACTAATAGATTTTCAGTAATTGATTTCTCTATTTTCAAATCTTCTAAGCCTACCGAGTCATAACTGTTTATTGGATATTAGAGTTTACACCAATAAAAAACAAAATTTTTTATTTCACTCACTTCCATTAATGTTTGTAGCATAACTTTATCCAAATATTCAGAGGTTTATCTTTACTGAAGAGGCTATATCATAGAGATATATTTTCACCATATCTCTCTGAATGATTCTATATTTAAAATGATATTTATTAATAATACTGATTGATGAGATCAATCCATATATTGAATTAATCTTCGAAATGGGGAGACCATATGTTGGAAGTGTTGTTGATTTCCTCTAGAGAATTACTAATATCATAAAATTATCAAGATGATAGCAAATTTTTTAAAATAAAATAGATAAACATTAGTTACAAGAATATTGCTAACTATCTAGAAAATTTTCTTTTATTGGTGGACAAATACCACTTTAAATGAGGCCTGATACCAATGGTTTAATATTCAATGTGACTAGGAAGCAATAGATCATTCAAGCATAGATTTGAAATCTCTTCATTTTAGCATTTGTCTCTTCATTGTATAATCTTTATTTTTCATAGAAGGAATGTAACAACCCCAACCCCACTAGCTCAGATTTTGTGCCTTATTGTTTTAAATTTACATAGATACAATACTGAAAAACTAATCGACTATTCATTTTATCAAATTTAGAAGCCATATTATATACAATAACCATAAATTACAATTTAAAACATAAAATACAATGTAGAAAATCGATTTAGAATTTCATTATTCTCCTATATTAACCCAATATATCATCCATAACACACTTCTTGGATTCCTACGAAAAATATAATATAATAAAGGGGTGTGTTCAGAAGCTCTATAAGGGTATACGTACAATGGAATCTCTTATGAGTAAATAAGCATAAACCTTAAAGAAAGGTGAATAATTGAAACATAATCCACTTAAACCGAATCTAGAGAATAATATGGAAAGACTATATCGAATAATTCTATATAAACATTCACAAGGATATTATACTAGTATAATAATTACATATAATATCAATAATTAATCTCATAATGAGGGAAAACATAATACCATACATCATAAACATAAAGATAATGATTTGGCCAAGAAACTATACATATATGGGTAAAATGTAATAACCCATCTCCAGTTACCTAGAGTCAGTGCATTATTACATAACATTGGCATGACACAAGGAATCTTGTTCTGAAAGACTGATCAGTTTTGTAGCTTGGGAAGTACTATATACATTCATAATTTTTACATTACATCATAAAATAAAAACATTAACAACATTTTTCCCTTTTGAATACACTTAAATCTTTAGCTTATCCTTTCAGTTCAACCATAAAATACTTCTTCACATCTTGGGAAAAATAAAACCTAGAAATGGATGAGCTTAGATAGTCACTAAGGATAACAATATAGCGGAGTCTTTCGTAAATAAGCACAAACATTTAAAGAAATGTATATGACTAAAAAAAAATCCATTTAAACATAAAATTCAGTGTAATATGGAAAAGATAAAATCAAATAATTCCATTTACTTATTCACATGGATATTCTACTAGTTGAATAATTGCATGCAATATCAATATCTATATTCATAATGATGGAATGCATAATTCCAGACTTTATAACCACATAGTCAAGGCCTTGTACCAAGACTACAAATAAGATTTTTTCAATTCCATGTGCCAAGACACTAGTTTGTCTCATGATACCTATCGATGCATCTAGGATCAATAGCGGGATCCACCCTTCACTTACTATGTCCAATGCATCCCACATATGAAAAAGGATTAATCATAACATAAACATTTGTATTAAAACTATCATATGAAATGTAAATACTTTATCCATAAACCATGAATGGTGTAAAAATAACACATCCACAATCAAGCATATCACAAAACCTTAAATAAAATATGGAATTTTATAATCATAATAAATCAACTTCAAACAAGCTAAAATCCATCAAATCATGTTGACATAGATGAAATAATAATTTTTTTGGAGAAATATATCTTTCAAATTTGAAATCATTTAAAAGTAATTTAATTATAAAATAAAACATTTAATTTGAAAATATCCTTATATGCTTTAATGGGAAGCTTTGATGATGTTATAATGGTGGATAATAGATGCACCCAGCGTATAAGTTTAAAAATGACCTTCTTACATTAATGTTGTCGAAAAGGTCATAAAGTACCTTGTTTGGAAAATGATGGAAAGATTCTTTTCCAAACATATATGAAAAAATAAGGGTATAAATGAGTTTAACCCATTTTCTATTAAATATTAAAAATGTTTTGAAATACATTTTTTTTGAAAACACATATGTGGATGATAAAGAGGTCCAGGTAGATACTTACGTAAAAACAACCTCAAATAATAAAGATATTGTGAAATTAACCCTTACCTAGTAATTTTACTTAGTAGATGGTATTTTGACCTCCTATATAATAGTTAAAACATTGTTATTATATTATAAAAAACTATATACCTAAATATGATATCATATATGATCTTATAATATTGCCTTGTTAATAATATTTTAGTAGTATCATCGTTTTGGGTGTTAACTGATTCGTTATCCATTATATGATTGGTTACGTAAGACATGTTTGTTATGGATAAGATGTATTTGATTTGTATATAGAATGATATTATTTTCATAAAAATTATTTTTATACATGGAATGAAAATGATTCTTGAATGATTATGATAGGGAATGAATCTCATCACATTCGTGGAGATGGTAATTTGTATGTACCAACAAGCGAAAATATCATTATATTGGTGGTGAAATTGTATGTAATTGGATGGTATACCATATATACAGAATTATTAACATGTTATAATTTTTATTTACATTATTTATACTCATTATTATACCCATACAAATAAGAAAGTGTTTGAATAACAAACTACACCACGACGTGGAGACAGTAATTCGTACCTACGCACGTATAGTGACATTTTTCATTTATATGATAGATGGAATAATGAATATGGTTGTACAATTTTTATAATAACATCACATTATATAGAATTTACTGAAGTTATTATTTTAAAATAGAGACAACAAATACAGAGAAAGTGGAAGAAGAAAATAACTTGAAAGTGTTGATTAAATATTTACCTCTTTTTCGGGTTCTTCCTTTTGATTTGATCAAAAAAGATATTTAAGATGGATTTATGACCAACGGAAGGCCTCTAGGATGAAGGGAGGAATGTTGGGAGGGTATTTGGGTTGGGTTTTTCCTATACAAAAGGCTTTGTATAAGTGAAATTAAGATAATGGGAAATTCCATTTTATAAGAGAGTTGAGGGTCACTTTAGGAAAAGCTTGAAATTTTATTTTGTAATAAAATAATGTTCGGTTTTTAATGGATCAAAAATGATTTATTTAAAGGAAAAGGTTGTTATGGGTCTAAAAAATCTCAACCAATATATTTTATACAGGTTTAGGTTATCATATTAACCATATATTTTAGATTTAACTCTTAGTTAAATAGTTTGACATTTACCATGTCTCTTTGAATTTTTACATTATGTGGTTAATAAACTTTCTATAACAAGCCAATAGTACCCCATGTGGTTAATTATTAATATATATAACCTTACCTAGGTCCTTTGGCTGAACGGTAGCTTTTTAGGTACATTATATCAATTAATAATATAATATTTCTTTTAAAAACTCAGTTATTTCAATTTTGAAACTATTTAGTATTTGATTTTTTTGAAAGCCATAGAAACATTATAACTTAGAATACAATTTTTTTATCCAACCCTAAATTGTCATATAAACCTATAAGATTATTGGAATTCATCAGAAATCTCAATTTACATTTATTTGGATATTTATAATATCAATTATTTTAAAATTTCATTAATAAGATAATTACTGCATCATCAATATTTCATAAATAAATTAAATTATTTAATGTCTAAAAATTATAAATAAAATAAAATTATGTAGGAAATCTATTTATAGTCTAAATTATATTGTGTGTAACCCTATATTAAAAATGGTTTAGTTATTAAACATTGAATTTAACTCTTTTAACTCATCTTTAAATAAAATAATAATAAATGTCCTAATCTAATCCAAGTGGACCAAAGTGGATCATATATTACTCATAAGGTGTTTTTCGGTCTAATTACATTTATACAATATAATTAGGACATGTTTTAGGGTAATTATGATATCATTTGTGTCCATAATTACCCTATTTATTTTTAATCGTGGTAAGTAAAAGTCAAAAGTTACTATTCGCCACAAAATATTGTATTCTTATTGAACCAAACTTTACTTGCTGATATTAATCATGTCTCTCAGAGTTTTTATATTCAACTCATAAAAGCCTTAAAATTAATTTTTATGAAAATTTTAAAATGATACTAGGAGGTGGGTAAAAGACGATAAAAAGTTCAATAAGATTTTTATATATATCTAAACATATTATAAACAGAATCCAATGAATTAAATTGAACTTATATAAATATTATTTTTCATTTTTGACCTAGAATAAATTTAAATAAAATAAATAATTATTTAAATAAAAATATGGTTTTAAACAATAACTCAATGTTTTTCACTATTCATAAAAAATGGAACGTTTTCAGAAAAATACCAAAAATTCACCCTAAGATAATTTTGATATTCCAAATCCAAAAATGAAGTGCATTTTGATAGATAAAATTTATAAAATTTTAAAAAGGGTGTATTTCTATTCATAATGGATAGTTTTATTGGTTGGGGTGTGTTTGAACTTGAAGTTGCATACAACACAAGCTATTGTATTATTCAAAGGGAAACGTACAGTGGAAATTGGGGGGGTACATTCTCCCATCCTTAAAATAATTTCATCTTCAAAATTTCTTGAATATTACTGCATAAAAATATTAAGTTGGTTCTTCATCATAAGTTCTTTGGGATCCCATGTTGCCTATACAATCTTATCGGTTCTCCATAGAACTTTTAACAGTTGAGTAGTCCAGTTTCTCATCACTTGTTCCCTTTTATCGAGAATCTTGATAGGGTCTTCATAATAAGACAGATTAGGTTCTAGTTCAATTTACTCATATATGATTACATGTTTTTGGTCAGGCATGTATTTTTTCAATAGTGATACATGGAACACATCGTGAACTTTGGAGAGACATGGAAGTATTTCCAAACGGTAAACCACAACCCCAATTCGTTCTAGAATTTTGAATGGCCAGATATACATGGGACATAATTTACCCATCTTATGGAATTGTATAACTCCATTCCATGGAGACACCTTCAAGAAAACATGATCTCCTACCTGAAATTCCAAATCCTTCCTTCAGTTATCGGTGTAGCTCTTCTGCCTACTTTGAGCTGCTTTGATGTGGGTTTGGATAACCATTGAATTTTCCATCGTTTCCTCAACACATTATGGACCAATGAGTTTTCTTTCACCAACATCATCCAAAAAAGTTGGTCTGCAACATCTCTTTCCATATAATGCTTCATCTGGTGCCATCTGAATACTTTAATGGAAGCTATTGTTATAGGAAAAATCAACCAAAGGTAAATATAGATCCCATATACCTCCAATGTCAAGTGAGAAAAATCTCAACATGTCTTCTAAGGTTTGAATAGTCTACTCTGATTGTCCATCAGTTTGAGTGTTGTAGAAAATGCTCAATGGAAGTTTAGTATCCAGAGATTATTGATGACTTTTCTAGAATCTTGATGCAAAACGGGGATCACAATCAGAAACAATTGATATGTGTACTCCATGAATTCTTACAACTTCATTAATATAAAGACGTTCTAAATTTTCAAGTGGTAAATATTATCTTATAGCATGAAAATGAGTTGACATGGTAAAACAATCAATAATGACCCATATTGCATCTTTCCTTATAGGAGTTTTTGGTAGTCTCGTGATAGTTTCCATCATAATATCATCCATTTTCCACTCAGGTATGGGAAGAGGTCCCATGCCACCTCTATTATGTTGTCTTCCATCTTTCACTTGTTGGAAAACAATAAATCTCGACACAAAATCAGAAATATCTCTCTTCATGTTTTCCCCCCAAAAATGTTCTTTCAAATCTCTATACATCATAGTTCTACCAGGGTGTATAGAGAAATTGGAGCTATGAGCATCATCCAAAAATTCTCATTTTAGATCACGTATATTGGGAACACAAAGTATCATCCCAAATTTCAAAATTCCATCTTCATATATGAAGTCGATCAATCTCCCCTCATTTACAACTTTAATTTTCTTTTGAAATTCCTCATCATCAGTCTGAGAACATTTTATCCTTTCTAGTAAAGATCGTTTGGAAACCATTTGAAAAATTATTGATGTTTCACCTTCCATGATTATTTCCATATTTATTTTTTCTAGATCCATAAAAATATGATCTCGTTCAACCCTCATCTTGTTCAAAACTCCATGATTCCTTCTTCTCAAAGCATCTTCCACCTTATTTTCCATCCCACAGTGGTAGTGTATTGTGCAATAATCATCCTTGAGTAGTTCATGCCATCTCATTTTCCTTATATTTTATTCATTTTTGATAAAATATACTTTAAGCTCTTGTGATCTGTATAAATCTCACATTTTTCACCATAGATATAGTGTCACCATATCTTCCAAGAAAAGATTATAGCTTATAACTCAAGATCATGAGTGGTATAGTTTTTTTCATTAATTTTTAGCTGTTGTCATGCATAGGAAATATCTTTATCATTCTGCATAAGGACACAACCAAGTATTTTCTTTGAAGCATCAATATAAATAATAAACCAATCGATCCCAGATGGTAGAGTCAAGATAAAAGCATTGAATAATCCTCTAATAAATTCATCAAAACATTCTACAAACTCTTTTGTCTAAACAAATTTATCCCCTTTAAGAGTGAGCTTGGTTATGGGTTAGCCAATCGGGAAACATTATGGACAAAACGCCTATAATAACCTCTTAAAACAATAAAACTGCATACCTCATTTATACTCATTGGTTCTTTCCATTCCTAGAATGCCTTTGTCTTAGAAGGATCAATAGAGATTCAATCCTTAGAGAAAATATAGCCAAGAAAAGAAATCTCCTGATGCTAGAATTCACACTTGCTAAACATCCTATACAATTCATTTTTATAAGATTCTTTAGGACAATGCGCAAGTGATTTTCGTGATATTCATAGATTTTTGAGTATTACAATATATAATCAACAAATACCACTTCAAATTCGTCAAGATATTCCATCAAAACATTGTTTATTAGATCCATGAAAACAAAGGGTGAATTAGTTAGCCCAAAAGGCATTACTATAAACTCATAATGCTCGTACCTGGTTCCAAATGATATTTTCGGAATATCTTCCTTCTTCACACACAACTGATGATATCCATATCAAAGTTCAATATTTGAAACTATTGAGATCCTTGAAGTTGGTCTAATAAATCATCAATGAGAAGTAGGGGATACTTGTTCTTTATTGTTATAGCACTGATCTCCCTGTAGTCAATGCACAACCCCATAGATCTGTCTTTCTTCTTAACAAAAAGGACAGGGGCTCCCCATGGAGAAACACTAGGGAGAATAAATCTCTTATTACTCACGCCTTATTTTTGATTCTTTAGTTCCACTAATTCCATAGTGGTCATTCTATAAGGGGACTTTGATATGGGCCTTGAAATAGGAATTAAGTAAATGGAAAACTCAATTTCTCGTTCTGGAGGATGTCCAGGTAAATCTTCTGGAAAAACATCAACATATTCTTTCACAATAGTTACATCCTATATTCGAAAATTCTTTTCCTAACCCATAGTTATTTTATTCTCTTCATCCACAATAATTTAATTTAGTTGAGATACTGGTGGTGGATATAGATAACAATCAGGTGGTGACGTTTCTGCTATAAAGATAATATACTCTTTATCATCGTTGAAAATTATAACCTCCTTCTTCTGACAATAAATTTTCGCATCATGGTCAAAAATCTAATAAATTCCGAGGAGTATATCAAATTAAATCATGGGTACGATGATGAGATTAGTAGATAAATAAAATTTATATTCCCTAATGGGAATTCATTCACAAATCCAGGTTGTGATGATACTTCCCTTAGGTTTTTTGACTGACATCACCCTTGTTAAGTCAAATGGAAAATATATAATTTTCTTAGCACATTGGGAAGATATGAGACAATACGATGATCTATAGTCAAATAAAGAATTGGCTAAACTTGAGGAAACCATTAAATTACCTACCACCACATCTTTTGGAGCATCAACCTCAACAGTAGTGATCGCATAAGCTTAGCATTACACACTTGGAATTTTCTGAGGTAAGTTCCCTTGGAGCTTATGATATTCATTTGCATAATGTCCCTTTTATCTACAATTTTAGTATACAACATTGACATCCACTTTCTTCCCCTTGCAATCACGATTTTGGTGGCCTTTTTCACCACACATGTAATAGACTCTGATTCCATTTAGGAAAGTTTCAGGGTGTTTCTTACCACATTTTATGCAGGATGGATATTACACCTTTCCCTTCATCCCCTTACTTACATTTCCATAGTGTTCAGCAGATCTCTTCTTCTCCAACTTGGCTTTAAAGTCATATGACTTATAGAATTCTTTTTTTTTGTGATTGCACATGAGAAAATATCTTCGTCTGATATAAAGGACTGTGAGACTAATGCTCACTTGAGGAATGGTTTTAACCCATCAAATATTCGATCAATATTACTCCTTGGATTATGTATATAATTTGCAGCATGCCTTGATAACCATGTAATGTTAGCCTCATATTTTACGACATTATCATCCTCTATTTTTTTCAAACTCATAAATTGTTTTTTCCTATCAGTTCGATGGTCATGAAAAAGTATTTTTCAATTAAAGTATTTTTAAACTCCCTCCAATCCATATTTGATACTTCATCATCTTACTTTTTGTTTTAAATAAATGAACACCATTGATCTGCATCTCCAGTTAGGTGATTAACTGCCATGAAATCTTTTTCCCTTTCACTACTCCCTAAAGCATGAATTATTTTCTCTGTGGAATTTATCCATTATTCATCTACTAATGGATTTTTACTCACATTGAATGTTTTTGGTTATTTCCTCATGAAGCGGTTTAACATTGATCCACTGCGTTGTGGATCAAGGTGCTCTATATGGATAATGTTATTATTGATAACCTGAGTGAGTTGTCCCAGAATGGTGATAAGCTAATCAGCACCAGTTGCTTCACTCGCTCCACTATAATTATCATGAGTAGGAGGGAAATCACAACATGGATCATGTGAATTTATACGGTTTCCATTCTTTCTACTAGGTGCCATTTCTAAACAATGGAATACACTGTATTAGTTTATGAATTGTAATACATAATTCCAAACATGTAAAATAGTTAACATAAATTAAACAATTTATAGATATAATCCATAATCATAAAAATGTTATCATTGAGAAAGAATATAATCATAAACCCATAGAAATGGTTTGTAATGAAAATTAAAATTATCCAAAGCATATCCCCTAGGAGTTTCTTAAAGAAGAATACAACAAGGGCCATTATCGTGCACCTGTTCCCATTCGAGTCTAGCTCATAGTAGTGTTTTTGGTTTTTACCCATAGGTACCTCTATGCCAGAGCTGCCTCTACCTACTCATTTCTTGATAGGGATGTATTTCTTAGAAAACTCACAAAATCTCTACATTACCAAAATTCTAGGAAGTTCTTCTATACTAATCATCAAGGTCTATCTTATGGTAATGTTATCTAATCAGTATTTTTCTAAATCTAGCTTCCATGGTTTGTAATGAACTTCCTATGATACCAAATATAACTCCCCAACCCCAGTTACATAGAGTTGTTACATTATTACATAACATTGGCATAATACAAGGAATCATTTCCCGAAATACCGATCAATTCAGTAGCAATAGAAGTACTAGATACATTCATAAGTTTTATATTACATCCTGAAATAAAAACATCAACAACATTTTTCCCCTTTTGAACACACTTATATACTTAGCCTATACCTATAGGTCAACCATAAAATACTTCTTCAAATCCTAGGAAAAATAAAACATATAAAGGGCTGAGCTCAAATGCTCAGTAAGGATAACAATATAGAAGAATCTTTCATAAATATGCATAAACATTTAAGGAAATGTATAAGGCTAAAACAAAAGCCTTTTAAACTTAAACATCATCATAATATGGAAAAGGTAAAATCAAATAATTCCATTTATTTATTCACATGGATATTCTACTATTCTAATAATCACATGTTATATCAATAGCCACTTTCATAATGATGGAATGCATAATTCCAGACTTCATAACAACATAGTCAAGGACTTGTGCCAGGACTACAAATATGATTTTTTCAAGGCCTTATGCCAAGACACTAGATTGGATCATGAGACATACATATGCATTAAGGATCTATAGCAGCCTCCACCCATCACTTAATAGGGCCAATGTATCCCTCATATGAAAAGGTTTAAACATAACATAAAAATTCGTATTAAAACTAGCATATGAAATGTCAATTAATTATACATAAACCATGAATGGTGTAAAAATATCACATCCACAGTTAGAAATATCACAAAACATTCAATACAATTTGTAAGTTTTGTATCATAATAAATCAACATCAAACAAGCTTAAAATCCATCAAAGGATATTGACAATGATGAAATAAAAATGTTTTTAGAGAAATACCTCTTCATATTTTGAAATCATTAAAATGTCATGTAATTATAAAAGAAAACATTTATTATGAATATATTATTATAAGATAGTATGGGAAGCTTTGACAATGTTATATCATCAGAAAATAGATGCACAAGCCGTATAAGTTAAAAAATACATTCTTGCCTTAATTTTGTCGAAAAGGTCATAAATTACCTTGTTTGGAAAATGATGGAAAGATTACTTTTTAAACATATAAGGTAAAATAAGGGTATAACTGACTTCAACCCATTGTCTAGTAAATAGTAAAAATGTTTTGAAATACATTATTATGAAAACACAGATGTGGATGATAAAGTTGTCCTAGTAGATACTTATGTAAAAACATCCTCAGATAACAAAGATATTGTGAAATTAACAATTACCTTATATTTTTCCTTAGTCTATAGTATGTTAACCTAATTTATAATAGTTAAAAAAATTTATTAAATTATACAAGAACTATATACAAAAATTTTATATCATATATGATCATATAATATTGCATTGTTAATAATATTTTAGTAGTATCATCATTTCGGGTGTTAACTGATTTATTTTCCTTTACATGCTTGTTTAGGTAAGCCATGTTTGTTATGGTTAGGATGTATTTGATTTATTTAAAAAATTATATTATGTTCATAAACATTTTTTTAATAATTAAATGAAAATTATTCTTGAATGATTACGTTGGGGAAAGAATCCCATCACGTCCGTGGGGATGGTAATCCCTACGTACACACGAGCGGCAATATCATTATATTGATGGAAAATCATATGTAATTGGATGATATATCATATATACCTAATAATTAATATTTTATATTTATTATTTACATAATTTATACTCATTATTATACCCATCCAAATATTGAAGTGTTTGAAGGACAAACTACACCACTATGTGGAGACGGTAATCCGTATGTACGGACGTATGATGACTTTTGTTATTTATAGGATTGATAGAATAATGAATATGTTTGTACAATTTTTATAATGAAATACTAGTATATATAAGATTCTGGATTTATTAATTTAGAATGGAAACAACAATGAAAGGGGAATGGGAAGAAGAAAAGAACTTGAAAGAAGTGATGAAATATTTACCTCCTCTTCATGTTATTCCTTTTGATTCGATCAAAAGGATTTCTGACCAAAGGAAGGCCACTAGGATGAAGGGAGCCATTATTGGAGGATATTTGGGCAGGGTTTTTCCAATACAAAAGGCTTTGGATGTGGGAAATTAAGAGAAGAGGGGGTGCCCTTTTATAAGAGAGGTGAGGCTCACTTTAGGAAAAGCTTGAAAATTTATTTTATAATAAAATAATTTTCGGTTTATAATGGATCCAAAATAAATTATTTAAATGATATGGAGGGTATGGGACTAAAATATCTCTACCAATAGGTTTTACATATGTTTAGGTCCTCGTATTAAACTTATCTTATAGATTTAACTCTTAGTTAAATAGTTTGGCATTTACCATGTCTCTTTGTATTTTTATATTATATTGTTAATAAACATACTATAACAAGACAAGAGAACCCTATGTGGTTAATTATTAATATATATAACATTATCTAAGTCATTTGGATAATCCTTAGATTTTTATAAATAATATATCAATTAATTATATAATATTTGTTTTAAAAACACAATTATGTCAATTTTGACACTATTTAGTATTGGATTTTTCTGAAATCCATAAAAACATTATCACTTCAAAAAAAAATATTTAACCAACCCTAACATGTCATATTAACCTATAAAATTAATTTAATTCATCAAAAGTCTCAATTTACCTTTATTTTGATATTTATAATATAATTTATTTTAACATTTCATTAATAAGGTAATCACTGCATCATCATTGTGTCATAAATAAATTAAATTATTTAATATCTAAAAATTATAAATTAAATTAAATTATGTATGAAATATTTTTAGATTTATAATGAATAATTAAAGTCTAAATTATACTGTGTGTAACCCTGTATTAAAAATGGTTTAGTTAATAATCATTGAATTCAACTCTTTTAACTCTTCTTTAAATAAAATAATAATAAATGTCCTATTCTAATCCTAGTGGACCAAAGTGGGTCATATTTTATTCTGAAGGTTGTTTTTGGTCTAATTACACTTATCCAATAGAATTAGGATAACTTTTAGGGTAATTATGATATCATTATTATCCTTAATTACCCTATTTACTTTTAACTATAGTAAATAAAAGTCAAAAGTTACTATTCACCAAAAATTATTTTCATCTTATTGAACCACATTTTACTTAATAATATTAACCAGGTCTCATTGAGTTTTGAAATTCAACACACAGAAGAGATAAAATTAAGTTTTATGAAAATTTTCAAATGCTCCTAGGAGTTGGGTAAAAGATAAAAAAATTTCAATAAAATTTTTATATATATCTACACTTATTATAAAATGACTCCAATGAATTACAATGAAATTATATAGGTATTATATATCTATTTTGACCAAAAACTAAATTTAAATAAAATAAAGAATTATTTTAATAAAAAACTGGTTTTAAACAACAGCTCGGTGTTTTTCACTATTATCAAAAATTTAATGTTTTTAGAAAAATACCAATAATTCACCCTAACTTAATTTTGATAATCTGAATCCAAAAATGAAGTAAATTTTAAAAGATAAAATTTATAAAATTTCAAAATGTGGGTATTATTATTCGTAATGGCTAGTTTGATGGGTTGTGGTGTGTTTTAACTCAAAGTTGCGTAAAACACAAGCTATAGTATTATTGAAAGGGAAACATACTGTGGAAGCTTGGGGTGTTACATAAAAACACAAAATAGATTGTCCCATGAGACCTATTGATGTGTCGAGGGGTTATAATGGGCCCTTCCCATCACTTACTGGGTCCAATGCATTCCTCGTATTAAAAGGGTGAAACATAACCAATATAAACATTCATATAAAAACTAGCATATGAAATGTTAATACATTAACCATAAACCATGAATGGTATAAAAATAGCACATATACAGTCAAACATATCATAAAACCTTAAATATAATATAGAATATTTAATTATAATAAATCAACCCCAATTATTTATAAAATCCAATAAATTATGTTGACAAAGTTGAAAACAATTTAATGAAATCATTAAAAATTTATTGATTGAAATATCCCTTTTATATTGAGATTATTTTGAATGTGGGGGAAATTTTAAAAGAAAAAAATTTCATTGGAAATATTTATTAATCTTTTAAAGGAACATTCTCTCATGTTGTGTATGTTATAAAAATAACATTCCTTTCATATTATGTTGAAAAGATCATAAAGTACCTCATTTGGAAAATGCCAAAAATATTCCCTTCAAAACTATTTATAAAAAATAAAACATGGATCTAAATGAAATTAAAAATTTAAAGAATATTATTAAAACGATTTTGAAATTAATTTTTACAAAACATGGGCTTGGATGATAAATATGTCCTAGTAAATACTTGTGTATTAACAATCTCGGATAATAATGGTATTGTGAAGTTAACCTTTATCATGTTCCTTCCTTTACATGATGGTATGTAAAAATAATGTATAATAGTTGAATCATGTTATTAAATTATAAAATAATTATATTCATATTTCTAATATCATATATGTTCCTCTCCTGTCCTTTGGTTAATAATAGTTCATTATTACCATTGTTTCAAGTGTTAACTGCTTCATTTTCTTATGTTTGTTTTATCTTGTAACTATTGTTTCTTATTCCTAAGATATATTTTATTCATATAAATAATGATATTATGTTCATAAATTTTATATTCACTCATCATATATATTTTTATTATCATTCATTAATGGTTAAAATGGAAAATTAATTTCACTACATTGTGGAGATGGTAGGTTGTACGTATGCACGAGCGACGATATCATTCCATTAATGGTAAAGTGGTAAGGAATTTGAAGATATATTAATTATATATAATCCATATAATGTAATATTTTTAATTCTAACCAGTATATTCATCATTATACTAATAAAAATAAATTGGTGATGAAAAATATTACATCACAACGTGGAGATGGTAAGTTGTACGTATGCACGCATAGTGATATTATTTTTCATTGGATGGATAAAAAGATGAATATGGTTATCACATAATAATAATAACATATAGAAATATATATTATATAATAGTTATAAAAGTTTTATGGAAACAACATATTAAGAGGAAGTAGAAGAAGAAATGAGCTTAAATTAATTGGTAAAACAATTACCTCTTCTTCGGTGGAATTCCTTGGATATCATCATAGGGAAACCAAGGTGGGTATTTTAAGAAGACCAAAACCATAAAAACATATATAAGAATTTTTGGAAGAAAAACTATAAGGTTTTGGTAAATATATAAGGCTTAATGTGTTGTGATGAAGTGATGGGGGAGGTTCTTTTTTATAAGAGAGGGGAGGGCTCTCTTCGAATCCTTTAAAATTTTAAATTTAAATAAATTGATTTTCTATTCAAAATAGATCCAAAGTGAGTTATTTTTAATATAATATTATTATGTGTCAAATTACACTCAAAAAATTATTTTTATACATGTTTAGATCAAAATATTAAGCTTATCTTTTGTCTTTGACCATTAGTTGAACACTTTAACTCTTAACATGACAACATGGATTTTTATTCATAGGGTCAATATTGTTAGTTTAAAATGAAAAAATATCCACAAATGGATCATTTATGGAATATATAACCTTATTCTAGTTAGTTGGACAAATTTTACATTTTAATGAATTTTATATCATTTAATAAAATATTTTTTATTTTAAAAGTATAATTTATGTCAATTTTGATATTATTCGTTATTTATTTATTTTTTAAATATCATAAAAACATGATAACCTCGAACCAAAACTTATAACAGATCAGTAAAATGTATAGGTTCCCTATAAAATTCGTGTATGTCAATAATTAAATCAAATTATATTTATTTTAATATTTTTTATATCATTTATTTGATATTTCCATTAATTAAACAATTACTACATCACTATTATAAAAGAGATTAGTTAAACTATTTATTTTCTAAAAATTAAAAATAAATTATCCAGATGAAGATAAATTTATTATCTTCAAAATTACTATTTATTGTATAATTTCTATTTTAAATAACCATGTATTAAAAATGTAATTCTTATTAAAAATTGTGAGTATGACATTTTTTACTAATGTTTAAATAAAATATTATAAATATCATATTCTTACACTAGAGGATTAAAAAAGTTATAATCTAAGAATAAGTTTGATTTTGGTTGAAACCCACTTATCCAATGTAATTAGGATAACCTTTGCGATGATTTTATAATTTTATAATATTGTTTTTATCTTTAATTACATGATTTACCTTTAACCTTAGTAAATAAAAATTTACTAAAGTTACAATTACTAATTTCCAAAAATGAATTTGATCTTATCAAACTTCAAATATCATACTAATTAAATCCATTTATGTTTATTTTTTCAAATTCAATTCATAGAAGTGGTTAAATTAGGTTTAAAAATAATCCTGTAGATGTGGCGAGAATATGGGTAAATTGAACTCTTCAAGAGTTCAACATGATTTTTTATCTAACTTTAATATTAAAATGATTCAAATAACATAAATTATGTTAATCTATGTATTTTTTTAAAATTAATATAAATTATAATAATTATTTAAATGAAAATCCATTTTTAACTACAATGTAGTATTTTTCACTATTCAAAAAAAATAAAACTTATTAGAAAAATATTAAAAATTCAACCAAAGTAAATTTTTATATCCCACCTTAAATTAAGAAGATTATTTTTTCAAAAAAAAACTATAAAATTATCAAAAATTTAATTTAAAATAGGTTCTATATTAAAAGGAGGAAAACTACGTGTAAAAAAATAAATGTTTTTATGCATAAAATTGGGTTTGTTCTTATTTTATGCATATAAAATCTACAGAATGAATATAAAAATATTGATTAAATATATAAAATACATATTTCATTAATATCATTTACTAATTATAATTAATTTAATTTATTACGAAAAAACTCATTTGGGAGCAAAAAATAAAAAAAAATTATTTAATTGGTTTGTATTTTTGTTTCTAATATATTAGTAACCAATTAATTCTACTTATATTTTATTAAACAATATATTATTATATGTTAGTTATTACTATTCATAGTCACTAGTATAAGAGCTAGGTTATATCTTACTATATTAAGTAATAATATTTTAATAATATATATTTTTTGATAAAACTTGATCATGCGCATAACGCAGGCTATCGAAGAAAATTTCACCTGCATGTACCACAAGACAACACATTATTGTGTGCATTAAAATTTATAAAATATATTAAAATTATTTAAATATAAAAATATTTTAAATTATTGGGGTGTTACATTATACCCACCTTAATTAAATTACGTCCTCGGAATTTAACTTGATCTCTGTGATCAGGAGTTTGATATTTGAAAATACTATTGTGAAGTACCAACATCGTAAATGGGTTTAATAACACATATTCTTAATAATCAGGATAGGGGAATGTGAAGGTAACCACAAAACTAGGCTTTCAAATAGGATAAATTAGTGGAGAGTAGAGATACATACTTGGAGGCAAATGGTAAATAATATAAGGGAGTGATTGCGGTCATCAATCACAAATAAATTAATGATATATGTAAAATTGAGGGACTCAAAATCATAAATCTGTAAATATTTAAAATTCTATCAGCTAAAAAAAAGAAACATTTTGTAGAAAAATTTTCATGAGTGGAGGAATTGTTTAACTCTATAAGAATGTAATGAAATAGAATTACTTGATACGTTTCTATAAATACAATCTAATCCTTTGACTTTTCCATGAACTATTACTACCTAATTTCATAGAACAAGGAGAATAGTAGGATGAAGTAATACATTATCCTCAAAAACCATTCTAAAAGGTCAACTAAAACCACTTCATAAATGGTTAACATTCAACAATTAACTTCTCATTAATCATTCCACAACATGAAGTAGCTCTTATTTTTTACATTCCAAATATGTGAATACCTTCATCATGAATTCTCTTTATATATGTTAATTACAATAATACATTATTAAAAACATGCCTGATTCTTTATTCATTATATAGGACATTGATTATTGGATATACTCCTTAAATCCAAAAATTTGAAAACTCCAACAGTGGTGGAATATACTAATTTTTCAACAAACTATTTGTAACACCACAACCCTAGTTTTATATATTTGGTGTCTTATTACATAACATTGGCATGATCAGAAGAGATCAAATCTTGTAGGCTGGTCTGTTTAGTAGCCATGGAAGTACAAGATACATACACAAGTATTACATTACATTATGAAATGAAAAACAATAACATTTTTTCTCCTTTTAACACACTCATATCACTTATATTATCCTGATAAGTCAGTCATAAAATACTTCTTCGCAACCCTAGAAAAATAAAACATATAAAGGGGTTAGCTAAGATGCTCAATAAGGATAAACATATAGTATAATGTTTAATAAATAAGCATAAACATTTAAGGATATGAATAAGACTAAAACAAAATCTTTTTAAACATAAGCTTCATCATAATATGGAAAAGATAAATCAATAAATTTAATTTACTTATTTACAAGGATAATGTACTAGTCGAATAATCACACGTAATATCAATAGCTAATTTCATAATGATGGAATTCATAAGGTCGGATATCATAACCACATAGTCAAGGCCTCGTTCCACGACTAAAAATTAGATTTTTTCAATGCCTTATGCCAAAACACTAGTTTGTCTCGTGAGACCTATTGATGCATCAAAGAGCTAAAGTGGGATACACCCATCATTTACTAAGTCCAATTCATTCTTTATATGAAATGGTTGAAACATAATATAAACTTTTGTATTAAACTAGAATAAAATATATCAATACTTTTACCATAAACCATGGATGGTTTAAAAATTGCACATCCACAGCCAAACATATCATAAAACCATCAATACAAGATGAAATATTTTATCATAACAAATAAAATTCAAAAAAATGTAAAATCCAATAAACGATGTTGAAATATATGAAATCAATCCAAAAACTATTTGAGTGAAATATTTCTTTCTACATTAATATCATTCAAAATTAAAGAAAATATTTATTTTTAAAATATTGTTATAAACTTGTAAGGGATGCTTCGAAGGTTTTTCAATAGTGGAAAATTTCCCTACCTTCCATATAAGTTAAAAAAACATTATTACCTTAATCTTTCGACAATGTTATAAATTACCTTATTTGGAAAATGACAGAAAGATTCCCTTAAATAAAATTATAAAAATTAAAACAATGGTATAAATTAATTTATCCCATATTCTAGGAATAAGTACAAATGGTTTGAAATATATTTTTAAGAAACACGGATGTGGATGATAAAGAATTCCGAGTAGATTCTTACATATAAACATCCTCAGATAATAAAGAGACTGTAAAATTAACTATTAAATTGTACTTTTCCATTGTCTAGGGTACATTAACCTTCTATATAATAGTTAAATCATTATATAAAATTATAAAATAACCCTATACATAAATATGACATCATATATTATCTTCTAATATTACTTTGTTAATAATATTTCAGCAGTATCATTGTTTCAGGTGTTAACTAACTCGTTTTCCATTATATGTTTTGTAACATAAGTCATGTTTATTATTGATAGGATTTATTTTATTCATATATAGAATTATATTAAGTTCCTAAGAATTATTTTAAATCATAAAATTTAAATTATTCTTGAATGGTTACGATGGGGAATGAATATCATCGCGTTCGTGGAGACGGTAATCTGTACGTACGGACGAGCGACAATATCATTATGTTTGTGGTAAAATAGTATATAATTGTTTGGTATTTTACAAATAAAGAATCATTAAAATGTTATATTTATTATCAACATCAATTATACTAATTAGTATACCCATCCAAATTATGAACTGTTGAATAACAAACTACACCACGACGTGGAGACGGTAAGTCATACGTACGCACGTATGGTGACTTGTCCATTCATAGGAGGATGGAATAATTAATATGGATATACAATATTTATAATAATATAACAGTATTTATAAGGTACAAGAGTTGTTATTTGGTATAGAAACAACAAATAAATAGGAAGTGGAAGAAGAAAATAACATTGAAAGAGGTGATGAAATTATTACCTCTTCTTCAGGTGTTTCCTTTTGATTTGATCAAAATGGATCCATAGGTTGGTTTTCTGATCAAATAATGGCCTATAGGTTGAAGTGAGTGTAGTTTATATGATCTTGTATCAGGTTATGACTGAGCCAAATGGCTTTGGATGTGTGATTTTGAGAGAAGGGGATGCCGCCTTTTATAAGAGAGGTGAGGGTCACTTTAGGAAAAGCTTGAAATATTATTTTATTATAAAATCATTTTCAGTTAATAATAGCTCCAAATAGATTTATTTCCTGTCTATGGTTGGGATGGGTCTAAATCCTCTCAACCAATAGGTTTGATACAAGTTTAGGTCACCGTATTAACCTTATATTTTAGATTTAACTCTAAGTTAAATAGTTTAACTTTGACAATGTCTTCTTGTATTTTTATATTACATGGTTAATAAAAATAGAATAAAATTCAAAGATAACCCCAAATGGTTCATTAATTACATATATATCATAATATAAGTCCATTTTCCAAACCATATATTTTTAGGAATATTATATCATTTAAATATATATTATATGTTTTAAAAACTCATTTCTGTCTATTTTAACACTATTTGGTATTTTGTTTTTGTGAAAGTCAAAAAAACTTGATTACATCGAAAAAAAATTAATTTAATAAACCATAACATGTAATATTAATCCAAAAAATTCCTGGAATGCATTTAATTCCATATTTACATTTATATTAATATTTATAATATCAATTATTTTAATCTTTCATTAGTAAGGTAATTATTGCATCATCGTTGTGTCATAAATAGAACATAACTATTTAATGTCTAAAATTTATAAATCAAATAACATGATGTTGAAAATATTTTTAGCTTTATAATGAATATTTATAGTGGAATTTATCTTATGTATAACCCTATATTAAAAATGTTTTAGTTATTAAAATTGGAATTAAACACTTTTAACTCTTCTTTAAATAAAATAATAACAAATGTTCTAATCTATTCCAAGTCGATCATAGTGGATAATATTTTATTTCTAAGGTTGAATTGGGTCTGAATAAACCTATATAATAGAATTAAAACAAGTTTTGTGGTAATTATAATATCATTTTACATTTAATTACCCTATTTACTTTTAACTATGGTAAATAAAATAAAATTTTACTATTCACCAAAAATTATTTTCTTCCCGTTGACCCACATTTTTCTTACTCATGTCAACCATGTCTCTCATATTTTTGAAATTCAATTCACCGAAGTGGTAAAATTATGTTTAATGAAAATTTGTAAATGTTCTTAGAAGAGGGTAAAAGAAGTCAGAAAGTTCAGTGAAATATTATATATTTAATTTTATTATAAAATGAATCTAATGAATTACATCAGACTAATATAGTTATTATGTATTTATTTTGATATTAAAATAAATTAAAATAATAATAATAATTATTTAAATAAAATTTGGTTTTTGAACAATAACCTAGTGTTTTTCACCGTTCATAAAAAATTGAATGTTTTTAGAAAAATACTAAAAATTCACCCTAAGCTAATTTTGATATTCCAAATCCAAAAAATAATTCCATTTTGAAAAATAAAATTTATAATATTTTAAAAAGGGGGTATTAATTTTCATAACTACTTTTTAAATGGCTATTTTGAATGGTCGTGGTGTTTGAGAACACGATGTTGTGTATAATGCAATCTAGTGCATTATTCAAAGAGAAGTATATCGTGGAAGCTTCGGGTGTTACATTATTACCTACAAAAAAATTTTCCCTCCAAATTTATAGAATATTACTGCATAAAAATATTTGGGTGGTTCTTCATCATATGTTATGTGGGTTTTTACATCTCCTCTTCCATCTTTTGGTTTCTCCATATAACATTTACCATATGAGTCATCGAGTTTGTCAACATGTCTTCACTGGTATCAAAAATATTTACAGGATCTTCACAATAAGAAAGATCGGATTCCAGTTCTATTTCTTCATAGGTGAGTACTTGCATTGGCTCGGGCATGTATTTTCTCAATAGTGATATGTGGAACACATCATAAAAATTGGAGAGAATTCGAGTCATTTATAAATAGAAAGCTACAAATCCAATTAATTCTTGAATTTTGAATGGTCTGATATACCAGGGACTTAATTTACCCTTCTTACTAAATATTATAACACCCGTCCATAGAGGTACATTCAAGAAACCATGATGTTTTACTTGAAATTACAATTCCTTCCTTCTGTTATCGGAATACATGTTTTTACTACATTGAGATGCTTTGATTTGGGTTTGGATAATTTTCACATTTTCCGTTGTTTCCTAAATATGTTCTCAGACTACGAGTTTTCTTTCACCAACATCATCCCAACAAGTTGTTGTCTGGCATTTCATTGCATATAATACTTCATATGAAGCCATCTAAATACTTTAAGGAAATCTATTGTAATATGAAAATTATACAAGAGGTAAATATTGATCCAACATACCTTGAAAGTCATGTACGAAAGATCTCAACATGTCTTGTATGGTTTGTATAGTCATTTTTGATTGTCCTTAAATTTGGGGGTGGTAGGATGTTCTCAAACAAAGTTCAGTGTCTAGGGAATTCTAAATACTTTTCCAGAATCTTGATGTGAAACAGGGATCATTATAAAAAACAATTGATTTGGGTACTCCATGAAGTCTTACAACTTTATTAATATATAGTCTTGCTAAACGTTTAAGTAGTAAATCTTCTATTATAGAATGAAAATGTACTAACTTGGTAATATGATAAAAAATGACCCATATTGAATCATTCCTTCTAGGAGTCTTTGGTAGCCCCATGAAAAATTACATCGTAATAGCATCCCATTTCCACTCAGGTATGGGAATAGGTTGCACGACTCCCCTAGGATGGTTTCTTCCAGCCTTAACCTGTTGACAAACCATACATCTTGACACAAAATCTGTAATCTCCCTTTTCATGTTGTCCCACCATAAATGTTCCTTCCAATATCTATACATCTTAAGGCTTCCAGGTTGTATAGAGAAATTGGAGATACGAAAATCATCCAATAATTCCATTTTTAGAACAGCTATATCATGAACACAATGTATCTTCCAAAATTTCAAAATTCCATCCTCACAAATGAAGTCGATCAATCTACCATCATTCATAGCTTTAATTTTCTTTTGCAACTCCTCATCATCATTCTAAGAACTTTTTATCATTTCTAGTAACGATAGATTTGAAACCATTTGAAAAATTATCGATGTTTTGACTTCCATAATTATTCCTATATCCATTTTTATTTGATCCATATACTTAGGATCCCTTTCAACTCTCATTTTGTTCAGAACTCTGTGAAAATTTCTACTCAAATCATCTTCCACCTTATTTTCCTTCCTCAGGTGGTAGTGTATAGTGAAATAATAATTTTTGGGTAGTTCAATCCATTTACATTTCCTCGTGTCGAGTTATTTTTATGAGAAAATATACTTCAAACTCTTGTGATTGGTATATATCTCACATTTTTCACCATATAGATAGTGACTCCAAATCTTCAAATAAATTATTATAGCTGCTAACTCAAGATCATGAGTAGGATAGCTTTGTTCATGAATTTTTATCTGTAGTGATGAATAGACAATAACACTATCATTCGACATAAGGAGACAACCAAGTCCTTTCTTTGAAGCATTACTATAAATAACAAACCCATAATTCCCCAATGGTAGAGTTATGATTGGAGCATTGACTAATCTTCTATTCAGTTCATCAAAACATTCTTAAACTCTTTTCTCCAAAAAAAATTAACCCCTTTCCACGTGATCTTGGTTAATGGGTTAACCAATGGTGCCAAATTCTGGACGAAATTCCGATAATAACCTGATAAACCTATAAAACAATGTACATCAGTTATACTCATCGGTGCTGGCCATTCGTGGATTGACTTTATCTTTTATAGATCAATAGATATTCCATCCTTAGATACAATATGGCCATGAAAATAAATCTCCTAAAACTAGAACACACATTTGTTAAACATCCCATATAATTAATTTTTTCTATGAGTCTTTATAATAGTTCGCAAGTGATATTAGTTGTCTTCGTAGCTTTTGAGTATACCAAGATATCATCAATAAATACCACAAGAAATTCATCAAGATATTATTTATTCATTAAATCCTTGAATACAGATGGTATATTATTCAGTCCAAAAGGCATTACTATAAACTCATAATGCTCATACCTTGTACAAAATGCTATCTTTGGAATGTCTTCCTTCTTCATGCCTAACTGATGATATCTAGATCTAAGTTCAATCATTCAAAAATATTGAGCTCTATAATGTTGATTGAATAAATCACCAATGCGAGGTAGGGGATACTTGTTCTTTATTGTTATAGCATTGATCTCCTAGTAGTCAATGCACAACCTCATAGATCCATCAATCTACTTAACAAAAAGTATAGGGGCTCCCCATGGAAAAACAATAGGGCGAATAAATCCTTTATTACTCAATTCCTCTACTTGTTTCCGTAGTTACACTAATTCCATAGTGGAAATTCTATAAGGGTTCTTTGATATGGTCCTTGAACTGGGAATTAAATCATTAGAAAACTCAATTACTCATTCTGAAGGATGTCTAGGTAAATCCTCTGGAAAAACATCAACATATTCTTACACAATAGGTACGTCCTCTATTTAAAAATTCCTTTCCTAAACCATAGTTATTTCACTCTCTTCCTCCCCAATAATTGAATTTAGTAGAGCTACTGGGGGTGGATCTAGATAAGAATCAGATGTTGAAGTTTCTACTCTAAATATAAGGAATTCCATATCCTCATAAAAAATTATAACCTCCTTCTTCTTAAAATATATTTTTTCTTCTCGGTTTGAACACCAATCCATACCAAGGATTATATCAAAATCAATCATGGGTATGATGATGAGATTGGTAGATAAAGCACATTTATGTTCCCTAATGGGAATAGATTCAAAAAACATTGTTGCAATGATACTTCTCTTAGGTGTTTTTACTGACAACTCCCTTCTTAAATCAAATTGTAAATCTCTAATTTTTCTAGCAAACTGGAAATATATGAAACCATGTGATGATCCAGAATCCAATAAATCGTTGGATAAATTTGACTAAACCATTAAAGTACCTGCCACCACGTCATTAGGATCTTCATCCTCAGTATTAGTGATCTCATAGGCTTCTCTTTTCTCCCTTGACCTTTTCTAAGATAAGTTTCCTTAACGCTTACAACATTCATTTTCATAATTTCTCATTTCTTTACAACTGAAGCATTCAACATTGAGAGCCTATTTCTTCCCGTTGAAATCATGAGCTTGGTGGCCTTTTTCTCCTTACTTGTAATATACTCTCATTACCTTAAAAAATTATTGGGGTTTTTCTTCCCACATTTAATGCAGGATAGAAATTAAAATTTTCCATTTTCCCCTTATATCCATTTCTAGAGTGTTCAGCAGATCTCTTCTTCTCTTGCTTCAGGTTAAAGTCATATGTCTTAGAGATTTCTTTTTTTTTCTTGATAGCACATGAGACTATATCTTCGTATGATGAGAAGGATTGTTAGACTAATTCTTGACAGAGAAATGGTATTAACCCATGAAATAATCGATAAATCTTACTCCTTCGGTTATGTATATAATCTGTATAATTCCTTTCTTACCTTGTAAAGTTGGCCTCATACTTTGTGACATTATCATCCTCCTTTTGCCTTAGACTCTGAAATTTCCTTTCTATATCCACTCGATGTTCACAAGAAAAGTATTTATCTAATAAAATATCTTTAAACTCCCTCAATTCCGTATTTTATACTTCTTATTCCTCCTTTTGGTTTTTAATTAATGACCTCCATTGATCTATATCTATTGTAGGGAGATAAACTGCCACAACAACTTTTTCCGTTTCACTACTCCCCAAAGTAAGAAATATTTTCTCTAATGAACTTATCCATTGAAAATCTACAAATGGATTTTTAGTCCCATTGAATTTTGGTGTGTGTTTCTTTATGAAGTGCTCTAACATTCATCCTCTATGTTTTGGATCAGGCTGCTCCATATAGGTAAAGTAATTATTCATTACTGAAGTCATTTTTCCATGTATAGTTATAAGCTGTTCAGCACCAATTGCATCACCAGCTCCATTGTAATTATATTGAGTAGGAGGGTAATCCATACATGTAAACAATGGAATAAACTATGTTAGTTTATAAATCGCAATGCATAATTCCATAAATGTAAAATTCCTAACCAAATTGAATAGTCTATTCATATAATCCACAATCATAAAAAAATTCTTTGAGGAAGTATTTACCCATAAATCCTTTTTAATGGATTGTAAATAAAATGTGAATTATCCTAAGCATATCCCCAAAGACTGTCATAACCAAGAGTGTAGCAATGCCCATTGTTGTGTACCAGGATACCCCGGGAAATGCCTGAAACTCCTTGTCAGAGCTTTCAATCCTAGATACATCTATACCAGAGCCACCTCTTCCTGATTAAAGTAATATTGGGATATATTACTTGGAAAATCCCAAAAATCTTTACATTACCAAAATTCAAGAAATTTCTTCTATATTAATACTTAAATTTTATCTTATGGTAATGTTCTCCAATAAGATTTTTTCTAAATCTAGTTTCTAAGGTTTATACTAGGCATCTTTTGGTACCCACTGTAACACCTCAACCCCTAGTTACCTAGATTCGGTGAACTATTATATAACGTTGGAATGATCACAAGGGATCAAATCTAGAATGACCATGTAGTTTAGTTTCCTTGGAAGTATTAGATACAAACATAAGTTTTTTATTACATTTTGAAATGAACAACAACAACATTGTGTTTCCTTTGAACACACTCATATCCCTTAGCTTATCCCTATTAGTCATTCATAAAATACTTCTTCAAATCCTACAATAATATAACATATAAAGGGGTGATCTCATATTTTCAGTAACGATAAAAATATAGTGGAAACATCCATAAATAAGCATAAAAATTTAAGGTAATGTATAAAACTAAAACAAGAGCCTTTTAAAATTAAACTACATTATAATATGGAAAAGATAAATCAATTAATTCCATTTACTTATTCACGTGGATATTCTACTAATCGAATAATCTCTTGTAATATCAATAGCTAATTTCATAATGATGGAATACATACTGCCAGACATTATAACCACAAAGTCAAGGCCTCATTCCAAGACTACAAATAAGATTTTTTCCAAGCCTTGTTCCAAGACACTAGTTTGTCTCATGAGACCTACCGATTCATTGAGGAGCTATAACAGGCTCCACCTGTCACTTACTAAGTCCTATTTCTTCCTCATATGAAAAGTTTAAAACAAAATATAAACACTCATATTAAAACTAGCATACGAAAAGTCAATACTTTAACCATAAAGAATGGATGGTATAAAAATAGCACATCCACAGTCAAACCTATCATAAAAAATAAATACAATATGGAATATTGTATCATAATAAATCAACTTCAAATAAACATAAAATCCAATGAATGATATTGAAAGAGATGAAATCAATACAAAAACCATTTGAGGGACATATTTCTTTCAACATTTAAATCATTCAAAAGTAAAGAAATCATTTATTTTAAAAATATTCTTATAATCTTGTATGGGATTCTTTGAAGGTGTTATAATAGTGGAAAATAGCTGCACCTACCGTATAAGATAAAAACATTATTACCTTAATTTGTTGAAAATGTCATAAAGTACCTTGTTTGGAAAACAATAGAAAGATTCATTTCAAAACATTTTATAAGATTTAAAAAAATGGTATAAATGAAATTAACCCATATTTTAGGAAATTTAAGAAAAAATTGAAATACATTTTTATGAAACATGGATGTGGAAGATAATGAATTCCCAGAATATGCTTATGAGTAAACAACCTTAGATATTAATGATATTGTAAAATTAACCCTTTCCTGGTACTTTCCTTTTGTCGAGGGTATGTTAACCTCCTATATAATTGTTAAATAATAGTTATTAAATTATAAAATAACCACATACCTATATGTGATATCATATATGATCTTCTAATATTGCCTTGTTAATAATATTTCAGTATTATCATTGTTTCATGTGTAAAATTGTTCATTTTCATTCATATATTTTCATACATAAGTCTTGTTAATTATGGATAATATGTATTTGATTCATATACATAATTATATTAATTTATTAAAAATTATTTTAAATCATAAAGTGAAAATTATTCTTGAATGGTTACGATGGTGAATTAATCAAATCGCGTTCATGGAGACGGTAATCTGTACGTTCACACGAGCGACAATGCCATTCTATTGATGGTGAAATCATATTAAATTGGATGGGATATTACATATATAGAATCAATAAAATGTTATATTTATTATTATAATCAATTAAACTCATTATTATACCCATCCAAATAATGAAGTGTTTAATAACAAACTACACCATGACGTGGAGACGGTAGGCCGTATGTACGCATTTATAGTGATTTTGTCATTCATAGGATGAATAGAATAATGAATATGGTTTTAAAATATTTATAATAAAATAACAGTATCTATAAGGTACTAGAGTTATTATTTAGGTATGGAAACAACAAAGAAAGGGGATGGGGAAAAGAAAATAACTTAGAAAGAGGTGATGAAATTACCACCTCTTCTTCAGGTGCTTCCTTTAGATTTGATCCAAAGGATTTTATAGGTTGGATTTTTTATCAATGAAAGGCCTCTAGGATGAAGTTAGGATAGTGGAAAGATATTTGAGCAAGGGTTGGCTGATCCAAATGGATTTGGAGGTGTGAATTTGAGAGAAGGGTTATTACGCATTTATAAAAGATGTGAGGGTCACTTTTGGAAAAGTTTGAAATATTATTTTATTACTAAATCATTTTCAGTTTATAATGGATCCAACTGGATTTATTTCGAGGATAAGCTAGGGATGGGTTAAAATCCTCTCATCCAATAGGTTTTATAAAAGTTTAGGTCACCATATTAACTTTACCTTTTAGATTTAACTCTTAGTTAAATAGTTTAACTTTTACAATGTCTTCTTATATTATTATATTAAATGGTTAATAAACATACAATAAAATGTCAAGAGAACACCAAGTGGTTAGTTAATGAAATATAAATCATTATATAAGTTCTTTGGCTGAGCCTTATATTTTTATGAATATTATATCATATAATAATATAGTATTTTTTTCTAAAAACTCATTTGTGTCAATTTTGACACTATTTAGTATTTGGTTTTGGAAAAAGTCAACAAAACTTGATTCCTTCGAAAAAAATATTTAATCAATCATAACATGTCATATTAACCCATAAAATTCATGTAATGCATCAAGAGTCTCAATTTTAATTTATTTTAATGTTTATAATATCAATTATTTTAATATTTAATTAATAAATTAATTATTGCATCATCATTATGTCATAAATAAATTTAATTATTTAATTTTTAAAAGTTATAAACCAAATACCTTGATGTAGAAAATCTTTTTATATTTCTAATGAGTATTTATAGTTGAATTTTTCTTATATATAACCCTATATTAAAAATGGTTTAGTTATTATAATTTGAATTTATCACTTTTAACTAGCCTTTAAATAAAATAATAATAAATGTCCTAATCTAATCCATGTGAATCAAGGAGGATAATATTTTATTTCTAAGGTTTATTTCGGTCAAAGTACACTTATGAAATAGAATTAGGATATATTTTGGAGTTACTATAATATCATTTTAACCTTCAATTACCCTATTTACTCTTAACCGTGGTAAATAAAATTGAAAAGTTACTATTCAACAAAAAATTATTTCCATCCCATTGAACCAGATTTTACTTACTGATGTTAATCGTGTCTCTCAGATTTTTGAGACTCAATTCATAGAAGCGGTAAAATTATGTTTCATGCAAATTTTTAAATGTTCCTAGAAGGTGGGTAAAAGACGTTAAAATGTTCTATACAATTTTATATATTTAATCTTATTATAAAATGACTCCTATTAATTACATTGGACTAATATAAGAATTATAAATCTATTTTGACATTAAAATAAATTTAAATAATAATTATTATTATTTAAATAAATGTAGGTTTTAAAACAATAACACATTGTTTTTCATTATTCATCAAAAGTTGAATGTTTTCAAAAAAATACCAAAAATTCTCCTAAGATAATTTGGATATTTGGAATCTAAAAATGAAGTCCACTTTGAAAAATAAAATTTATAGAAGATCAAAAAGTGGGTATTAATATTCAAAACTACTTTTTAAACAGCTAATTTGACTGGCCGGGGTGTGCTAGAACTCAGTGTTGCGTACAATGCAAGCTATTAAATTATTCAAAGAGAAGCATACCATGAAAGCGTTGGGTGTTAAACTATTAATTAGTTCCAAGGTGGTCAATAATATCCATATTAATTTATCCAAATAAATAAAATATTTATTCTAACATTATAATCTGAGCATTATGAACATATTAAGGGTTATATTTCCCTCAACTATGTGTTTCCAATATGTTTTGCTTGAAACTTAATCACATTTCATGGTTCAATTCAAAATAAAATATAAAATTCTTAATTAAATAGTATTGTAGTACAATTTTTATGTGTCTTATGACTCTAAAAACCATTATATCATTACATAATTCTTGAATAAAAAAAACAAATACATTTATTATTCCACTTCGACTGTAGTAACAAAATAATATTAACCTTGTTGTCTTTGATTTTTCTCAGCTATATTTCCTTGATGCTTGGGGTATTTGTATGGGTAGTGTCCCATCTCATTACAGTTGAAACATTTCACATTTATAGAGTAATTCATTCCCTTACAATCATGAGCCTTGTGAACATTATCTACGCACTTGTAATAAACTCTCATTCCCATCAAGAAATTACCAGGGTGTTTCTTCCCACAATTTTCCCATGTAGGGAAAATACTTATTTCCATTCTTCCCTTTATTCATCTCTTTATCCACTATTTTCTTCATATCATTCTTTTCAATTAATTCATAAGACATATATTATTCCTTTTCTATCTTGACACCACATGAGACTATATCTTCATATGATGAGAGTGTTCAGGAGACCAGTGCCCTACGGGGGAATCGTTTTGACCCATCAAATTTTTGATCAATCTAATATTTATATTGTGTATGTAATCTACACCATTCCTTTTTATCCTTGAAATGTTAGCTTCATATATTTTAATATTCTAATCCTCCCTTTTTCTTACACATAGAAATTTCCTCTCCATATCTACTCATTATTCATGAGGAATGTATTTTTATGTGAAATTTTATTTAAATTCCATCCATTCCATGTTTCATATTTATTCATCCTCCTTTGTGTTTGGAATACATTACCACCGTTGATCGGAATATACTAAGATATGATATGTTTCCATGACAATATTCACCATTTCATTACTTCCCAAAGTAATAAATAACTTCTCTTGTGAGCTTATCCATTACTCATTAATAAATGTATTTTTAGTACCATTGAATAATGGAGGTTATTATCTCATGAATCGGTATATCATTGTTCTTCCACATTGTGGATCAGTGTTCTCGATATGGGAAAGGTTATTGTTCATAACATAAGTTAGCAATCACATTATAGTTATAATATATTCATAACTAGTTGTAGCTTTAGCTCCAATATCATTATCTATCTTAGGATTGAATACATACATGGATTATTTTCATTGATTTGGTTTATATCCCTTCCACTATGAACCATTTATAGACAATGTAATACGCTAGATTATATAATGAATCACAATGCATAATTTCAAACTTGTAAAATAGATTTTATAAATTGAAAAATATGTGCATATATAATCTCATAGTCATAAACATGGTTTATTTGGGAGACATATATACTTTTAAATCTATAATAATAGATTATAAATAGTATGTGAATTATCCTAATCATATCCACTGGGAGTGTCAATCCATGTTCATAGTAAGGCATGTTGTTATGTACCTGGTTATGTCAAGTCAGTCCTGATTCACCTTGTTGGAGATGATACTTCTAGGTACATATTTTCCAAAACCACATCCACATGTATTATCTAGGATGGTATTCATTTATATTAATACCCATATAATCTCTACCTTATAATAATTCTAGGTGGTTATTCTATACTTATCCTCAAATTCTATCATAGGGTTATGTTCCCTAATATATGTTTTCTAAATTTATTTTTCAAGGCTTCTACTAAATATTCTCTAATACCAGCTGTAATAACCCCAACCCTGGTAGCCCAAATTCTGTGCATTGCTTCATTAAATTCGCATAGAGACAATAGTGATATCCAAAATGACCAATCGGTTTAGCAATCTTAGAAGTCATATTACATACATGAACATTACATTACTATCTAAAATATAAAATAAAATATAGAAAATCTTGTGGTAACATCATTATTATCCTCTCTTAACTATGCGTATCATTCATATTACACTTCTTGAATTCCTAGGAAAAATAAAACATAAGAATGGGGTGAGATCAGATGCTCAATAAGGGTAAGAGTACAACAGAAACTATTATGAGAAAATAAGCATAAACCTTGGGATATGTGCATAATTGAAACAAAAGCGACTTAAAGAGAATATTGAGAATTATAGGGAAATATTAAATCAAATAATTTCATATAAACATTCACATAGATATTCTACTAGTCGAATAATCACATGTTATATAAATAACTAATCTCATCAAGAGGGAATTTCTAATGTCAGACATCATAAACATACCATCATGGTTTTAGAAAATAAACCAAACATAAATAGGTAAAACACCAAACTAGTTTTTCTTTAATAAATATATCGATCCATCGAGAGGATATAGGGGGCCCCGCCTATCACTTACTAAGTCCAATTTATTCCTCATATGTAAAGGGTGAAACATAACCAGCATAACAATTCATACCAAAACTAACATATGAAATATTAATACCTTAACCATAAACCTTGAGTGTTATCAAAATTGAACATCAACATTCGAACATAACATAATCCCTTGAATACTATATTATTTATTATTTTTTATGAAATAAACCTCAATTAATCATAAAATCCAACAAATAATGTTGACATAGATGAAAACAATTTAATAAAATCATTAAAATTTTATTGAGAGAAATAACCCCTTTTATATTAATATTAATTTAAAATGGATGTAATTTTTTTAAAAGAAAGTATTTGAGGTAAAAATAATCGTTTAAACATGTAAAGGACATTTCACTCATGTCGTATAAGTTAAAAAAAGAACATTTCATTCGTATTTTGTCAAAACGATCATAAAGTACCACATTTTGAAACGACATAAATATTCTTTTCAAAAAGATATATAAAAATACAAACGTGGATAAAAATAACATTAAACAGTTTTAGAATATTATTAATAATATTTTGAAATAAATTTTTAATAATCATGGATGTGGATGATAAATATGTCCTTGTAAATACATATGTATAAAAAATCCTAGATAACAATGAGAATGTGGAGTTAACACTTTACTAGTACTTTCCATTAGTTGAGGGTGCTTAAACCTCTTATCTAATGATTTAATCATTTTATTAAATTATAAAATAAATATATCCATATTTATGATATCATATATGATCTTCTTATATCGTTTTGTTAATAATATTTCATTATTACCATTGTTTTGGGTGTTAATTGTTTCATTTTCTTATGTTTTTTATCATGTAAGTAACGTATCATATGAAACATATATATTTTCTTTATATCAATAATGATGTTAAGTTCATTAATATTAAATTCATTCATCATATATATTTTTATAATCATTTTTTAATGGTTAATGTGGAGAATTAATTTTATCACATTGTGGAGATGGTAGACTGTATGTATGCACGAGCGATGGTATAATTCTCTTAATGGTAAATTAGTAAATAATTAGATAGTATATTAATTATAAATAAAAAAATAACATTTCATGTTAATTCTTTTATCTATTATTTTAATCATTATCCGCATATAAAAAAGTGGTGATGAAAAACAAATTACACCATGTGTGGAGATGGTAAGTCATACGTATGGTGATATTTTTTTAGTAGGATGGATTAAAGGAGGAATATTGTTTTCCCATAATCATAATAATATCTCATCATATGTATGACACTATATTCACTACTATATTATGGAAATAACATAGGAAGAGTAAGTATAAGATGAAATCAACTTAAGTGAATTGTTAAATAATTACCTCTTCTATGGTAGAATTACATTGGATATCTACTTAGGTACACTAGGGTAGTTAAATTTAGTAGAACATAACATCTAAAGAATAAATAATAATGTTCTGTGCAGAAATGAGTATGGTTTGGTTGAGCTATAGGGCTCAATGTGGTGTGAGAAGGTGAGGGAGGGGGTGCCTTTTTATAAGAGAGGGGAGGGTCACTCTTGGAATCCATTAAAGTATTAAATTAATTCCAATTGAGGTTTGATTTAAAAATTTTCAAAATTGATTTATTTATAATATAATATCATTATTGGTCAAAATCCTCCCAAAAAAATGATTTTAGACATGTTTAGGTCACAATATTAACCCTATCTTTTGGATTTAACCCTTAATTAAAACCTTTAACTCTTATCATGATAACATGGATTTTTTACTCCTTAGGGATAATTAATGACATATTTAACCATATTCTATTTATTTTTTTGAATTTTATATTTTTATGAATCTTATATCATTTAATGAAATATTATTTATATTAAAGTATCATTAATATCATTTTTGATACTATCCATTATTTGTTTTTTTAATATAATAACAACATTATAACTTTGAACCTATAATTATAATATATCACTAAAATGTCTAATTTTTCTATAAAGTTTAGGGATTTCATTTATTATTTCTAATAATTATTTTTTTTAATATTTTCATGGTCATTTATTTGATATTTTCATTATTTAAAAAAGTACTCCATCATGTTTATGCAAGCATTTAATTAAATTATTTCTTCTATAAAAAATGTAAATCAATTATCCTGAGGAATATAATTTAATTATCTTTAAAATTGATATTTATAGTAGAATTTATATTTTGTATAACCATGTATTAAAAATGTATTACTTATTAAAAAACAAGACTATGACATTTTTAACTTATATTTATATAAAATATTATGAATGACCTATTCTTACCAAAGTGTATTAAAAAAAGTTAAAATTTGGAAAAATTAGATTTTGGTCGAAACATGCTTATAAAATGAATGTTGGAAAAGTGTTAGGGTAATTTTATAATATTATAATATTATTTTTACCTTTAATTACCCATTTCACCCTTAACCATGGTAAATAAAAATTTACAATAGTTGATATAAAAAATATCCAAAAAATAAGTTAAAAATATTTGACTCTAAATATCATTCTTATTACAACCATGTATTTCTATTTTTTAAAATTAAATTCGTAGAAGAGGCTAAATTAAGTTTAACACTAATCCTATAGATATGGAGAGAAGATGGATAAAATGAAATATTCAAGTGTTCAATAAGTTTATATATCTAATTTATGTATAAAAATCATTAAAACAACTACCACTAGATTAATATATACACTATTGATCTACTGAGACATTAAAAAAATTAATGTCCAATTATTATTTAAACCAAATGTCAATTTTTTAACTACAATGGAGTATTTTTAATTATTCCTCCAAAAATGAAACTTATCCAAAAATACCAAAAATTCAGCCAGAGTAAATGTTGATATCCTCATTTAAAATATTTTATTTATTTTTTCATATAAATATTCTAAAATTGTGAAAAATTATAATTAAAATAGGTTTTCTATTAAAAGGTGTAAAAACTACCTTTAGAAAAGAAAATAGTTTTTTTATGCATAAATTTTTTGTTGTTTTTATTTTATTACTATATAATATATTGGATGAAAACAAAAAATATTTGATTGATTATATAAAATTTAAATTTCATTAATATCATTTATCAATTATAATTAATTTTATTTATTGTGACCAAATCCCATTGGGGGCATAAAATAAAAAAAATTCCTTTAATTGGTTTATATTTTCATATCTAATTTATTGGTTCCCAATGAATTCATCTTATATTTTTGTAAACTATGTATTTTTATAATTTAGTCAATATTACTCATAACCTCTAATTTAATGCATAGGATATATCCTATTATATTAAATAATAATCTTTTAATAATATATTGTTGTTTGGTAAAACTTGATCTTACATATAACACAGGCTATCGAAGAAAGTTTCTCCTTAATGTAAGACAAGATATCTCAGTGTTGTGTGAATTACAATCTATAGAACATATTTGATTTATTTAAAAATAAATAAAGTGAAAATTATTAGGGTGTTACAATGTAAATTCCATATAAAAATATAAAAAATGGAGGGGTTGTGTAACAAAACATGTTGAATTTTATACCGTATAAAAATTTCAAGATTTTTTATCATTATTTTTTCATGAATATCTATTCAACTTATGCACTTGTTCCCTTCAAGCACACATTTAACCCATGGATAATATCTACCCATCATTCGGACACAATATCAATTAGATATTATAAATATTTAATGTATAGGGAGAGGCATGCCTCTTATATCCAAATAAAGTGGATTGTGGTCTATATTGATGGACTAACCCTTTGATATTTTCTTACAAATCATTTTACTCTTTATGTGCATGTTCCTACTTCCCAGCCAACTTCAGCTCTTCTTGACACATAACTAATCATTTTTTACCAATATTCTTAGTCTTTTTTTAAATTAAAATTCTATAGGCTTGTCCTTTTCACCATAACGGGTTTATAACCTTTTAGTAATAAATTATTTCCTTGACACATGACCTAAATTCTATTAATCATGATTCATTCCCTAAGAAATAATCTTTCCACTAGTATTCTAGTATTTCTTCATCCTCCATGAGAGGGATCTTTATATTTCATTCACTTCTCACCTTGTGAAATGAAATTTGAATTTTTCATGTAATTATATATTAAATTTCCTTTAATAATTTATCTGATTCACCTCACCCTTTCATGATGGCTGTGAGTCTTCCATTGTATATAAATCATTTTTACTTACAACATGACAATATCCTCCCTTTTTCTTCTAGGTTCAGTCATATTTTCTCTAATTGAGATTTTGTAAGTATAACAGAAGAGATGATTGGTACATTTTTTGATGAGATCCATGTGTTTACTCCATGTTTTTAAACCTTTTTTCCATTCAGTAGGTTGTCTTATAGTATAAGATGTCTCATCATACACCACCAAAGTTGCTAATCTCCTTTTATGTTCCTTTTCCTCCCCTTATTTCTTACTACTACAATGTCTTTCCCAATCAACACTATTAAATCATATAAAACATCTACTATTAAATACATTCCATTCATCATCATTTCCCATTTGAGAAATTGATGATACTAGATTTTTTATTTTTACATTAAGACCTACAGCTTCTGAAAATATATTCATGTTGTGTCCTAATTTTCCACAATAATAGCATAATTTCATACTTTCTTTTGGTAAACATTTCTTTAGAAATTCTAAGGAATATTCTCTTTATTCTTTGATTTATAAATATTTTTTTCTTCATAGTATGTAATATGTAAAAAGATTCAAAAAAACATGAAATATAACCGTGAATCCCATATAAATAACACATATCTTCATCACTTCTTGTTTAATACTTTTTATGTATGTTTCTAGCACATACATGATTTTATCATTTTCTATAACTATTCACGGCTCTCATCCTCTCATTCATGGGATAGGGTTCATCATTTCAAATAAAATTTTTTATAAATTTCATAGCCTTTTGGATGTGGAAATTACATCACGATTTTCCTATAAAATAGTTTTTTTCATTTCATTATTACATATCAATGGACAGTCAAATAACAAATTTAAATCATCCTTCAATTTGGGATTACCTTTAGAATTATATTTCTCCACTTGTTTCTGGATTTACAAAATATGTTTTTCTAATTGGTAAATATTCTTGTATCTTGATTCTTGTTGATAACTATGTTTTCTATTAAGACTCATCCCCTAATTCATCTCATATTCTAATTAATCATAGAGATTATCTACCATGTATGTTTGATCCTTTACTTTAAAATTCATATAATAAAAATCATATTTCAATAATTAATTCTATTAAACTAGTTTCGATAGGTGTGTTGAAAGATCAACATTTATGGATTAAAAATTCTAAATCTTTTTTGAGTATAGATTATTTACAGTTTCATCAGATTTGAGTTTTCCCATCTCTATGGAAATAACATGAATTTTTTTATATTGATAATCATTTTTCCCCTTAGATAAATTTCCAATATCAAAAATCATTTTATTTAATCCTTTTATCTTGTTGAATTAATTTTCTATACATTGATCCTGATATCATGAGACTTATTTTTTTCTTTTATTTTTTTTATCCATTTCATTTTTCAAGTGGAAAACTTCCACCATTATATTTCTTGGAATTTCTCCTTTACCATTAGTTCCAACATCACTTGGCATATTATTTTTTTCAATTATTCCTACAACATCATGGAATGAGTAAATTGTATCACAATTTGATTCATCCAAAAAACTATTTAGCACATTGTAGTTTTCCTTCAAATAATCACATTGTTTCTATAGACACTTCGACCCTTATGAATTCCACCAGACTTCTACATCATCTTTGAGGTTATTCCATTTTCCATGGCACCGAGATAAAATAAAATTGAAAATTAAATTCCAACAGTAGAATAAACCTTTTATAACAAAAAATCTAGTAAAATAAACTTATTCTCTGATAATAATTTTTAGGCCTAAAAGGGGCTTAGATACCCTGACGGGGGAGAATTATGATATGAAAATTATTTGGGAAATTTTTCCCATCCCACTTGATCTTGAACTCTTTATTATAAGATTCACTATTTGTTTCGTTTCAATATTATACCGATCTTATTCTTTGAAACTTTATCTTATAATGATTCATTAGAAGGAAATCCAGAAATTATATACAACGTCATAATGACTTTTACTTGGTTTACCTTCACTGGGATATTACCAAGGATCATAAAAAGGTTATGTGACAATGTACCAAATCCACTAATTGTACTAATATTGGTTTAGGTTGTGTCACTCCTATATTGTATCACATCCCGTAAAATATTAAGAGTAGAGGAATTATTTCATCTGGATAACTTTCCTCACACTTCCCTCTTATGCTCACTACATTAGAAGGAAAAGTGATTAGCTTGCATACCAAATAACAATATATTATATTTTTTATAATTTCACTGAATGAATAATAGGTTCCTTTGACCTTTTATTCTTCTTCAAAGTCTTGATGTGAACATACCCTTGAGTATCACCCTTCCATGAGATATCATGGAAAATATTAATTACTTGGGAAAGATCATCACGAAATTCCAAGTCTACCTTGCACTACCTTGGATTTAGATGTGAATAATTCCTTTAGAAAGTGTTTTTAATTAGTGTAGTTCATTAGTCTTCATATTCTTCTTCTTCTTTAGAATTCAAATATGAAAATAGTAATATTCATAAGGTAACCTTATCATGTATCACCTTGTGAAAGACCCTAACTTGTAACCCTTTCACAATACCACTTTTCAAGACCCCTTTTTGATGCTCCTATGTGAGAATCCACTGAAAGACACCTCCAAGATACTCCTTCGCAAAAATCCTCCTTGAAATCCATATACGAGACTCCTCCTTGAGAACCCCCCTATGTGACATTATTCTATTCACACGAGTCATGTGATTCTGGCATGAAACCTTATTGAGGTTATATTGACCTTCTGATGAAAATAGTGTTACCTATGCATATAATATACACCCCTTAACAATATACCTTCACAAGACTCATTTGTGATAACCCATTGTGAGATCCATCTGAAATACCTTAGAATTATTATACGAAATTCATGATTCTAGCACATGGTTTTTTTCTAGTCATAAAAATACTTTGGTTCAGATCAAATTGCTTACGAAAAATTCTCTATTTTCATAAGGGTATGTTAGGGGTATTTATAGGCATTAATCCTCCACCTTCTGTCAAAACCCATCATCGGGGCTCGTGCCATGACTACCCCATGCCAGCCTTCCATAGGCCAGGGGTTGTAGGCTAGTACCAAAGGTGGAAATCTCGATAAAAAGGGAAGGAATTGAATTTATAAATAAACAAACACCACAGAGTAAGCAAGATGAAGTAAACACTAAGTAAACCGGTACAACTATAAGTGCTCGAAAGTAAATGGGCCAAAATACAAACCCAACTGAAAGTAAAGTACAACTGAAAAGAAAGTACAACAACTAAAAAGTAAAACAGCAATGTCGAGTCATCCACTGAAAATCCCACCTGAAGGGTGGGTACAGATAGCCTCCTCAGCTTCTCGGGTCCAGCCGTCCGCTCCGTGTACGTCCTGCCCAGTGGCCCACATCCACATACCAACTTACTCCACAAGCCTCAACCACGATCAGCGTTGTCCGTCGTCTGCATCCAACACAACGTAGTGCGGGCATAGCCCGTGTAGGGGTGAGTATATGCTAGTCAGTAGGGACCCCGAGTCCCGCGAAGTTCTCCCAGAATCCAAAAAGGATAATCCACAAAGGAAAGATACAATCACGAAGTAACAACTAACTCTACTTAGGTATATACCCATACATATACCTAAGTCATAAATTCTAGTTCGGCTTCAACATCCGAGCCCATGTTGGATCTAGTCTACACAGGATAGCACAATCCAATCCACATAGGATATCAAACAATCATATCAAAGACAATGATTGAAAGTGAAGACTCAGCTCACATAGGTATACTTCTTCGTAAGACGATAGAGATGATCATATGTAGCCACTGATTCATCTAAGTTGTCAGACCCACGTAGGATACAAGACCAGCTAAGCTGTCGGACCCACAATGGATACAAGACCTGCTACTCTGTCGGACCCACGTAGGATACAAGTACAGAGTCAAATACTGTCGGACCCACGTAGGGTACAAGAACAGTAGTCACATAATTCCAGACCCACAAAGGATACAGGAATAGCAGTCATCACAGTCTAACCCACAGAGTATTTCAGTACAGTCATCATCGATGTCGAACCCACGGAGGATTTCAGTACAGTCGTCATCGTCGTCGCATTCGCAGCCAGCTCTAGGGTTCCCGCACACAGCATGATCGATTCTGGGAGGGTCCGCTCCACGATCCAAGGGGGTTGATACATCAGCTTAAACTTAGTCCAGATTTGATGTACCCCAAAGTTCCATCTTGAAAAAATTAACTGAATGTGACAGACGACACGTCAATCGGATGCCCGGTCTGAGAGTTATTGGCTTTTTCGTTCCAGGTGCCCGGTTGGGTTTTAAGTCAAAACAAACCCGACTATATTCCAAGTTCATACAAATCATGGGAAGAGTAATTCAAAAGGTCTGTCTCACTAATAGGAGACCAACAAAGTCGACGGCACGTCAATCGGACGTCCGGAGCTCAAGTTATAAGTGTTTCCGCTACGAAGGCCCGATTGGTTTCGTGTTCGAACCAACCCATCCACACACAAAGTTCTACCAAACCTTGAGTGTAAAATACCAAAATGACCGTCTTGGTCTATAGATTTCTACGCAACTGACAGTGCGTCGATCGGAGGTCTGTAGCCCATGATATGGGCAAATGAATGAAAATAGTTCGAAGAGGGGGGGTCTGGGCCTGGCGAGGCCCGACCCAACCCCCCATGGGTCGGGCCGAACCGGGTCGGCCCGGACCGGATGGCATGGCCCGGCCCAGCCGGTGCAGCCCGGCCAGGCCCGGCCTAGTCGGGCGCCCGCGTGCTGCGCGGATGTGGAAGGGGGGGAGCCGCCACCCTCTTCGAACTGAACAGCGGACCCGCGGGGGGTCCGCCCTACTGCGCTGGCCAGGGGTTTAACCCATGGTTTTTCTAGATCCGGCAGGCCGTTACGGCTGTCCGGTTGTGCCACGCGGGACCAGCCAGTCCCGCCTCCTGAGCGTCGGTGGCAGGCGGTTCCGTCCGCCCTCCCCTACTCCGCCGCGGCCAATGGTCGTGGCCTGCCCTAGCCACGACACTCAATGGTTCTCCGGCACGGCGCAACGGCACCGCAACCCCACTCCGTTTGCGGCCTCTTTTGGCCTCAACAGCACCGTGCTCCTTCGCCACAGTGAAATTCCTTATTCCTGTGCAGTACCGTTTCACCGCGCCGCCTTCGTCCCAAACCGTAACGGTGAACATCAACAAAGGGGGAGGAGGATCGACCGTGTTCGTGTGGTCTGACCTCCTCCCGTTAATTGATAACAGGTGGCCAAATATTTAACAATGAACGCAAAAAATAATCACATCATAAACATACACCCCTACCTTGAAGTAGTTGTTGAAAGAATATTTTTGCGGGAAACAGCGTCTTGGGGTAAAGCTCCGTACGTGCTTGACGGAGAACGTCTGAGGTGGAGCGGCGTCTCACACCTACTGCGGAGAGGAGAATAAGGGCACGATGATCACTCCATGTGGTGAAAGTGTTCTTCGTCAACGTCTTGATGTTATTCATGTTCTTCAGTACTTAGCGTAAACTCTCCCAAAATCTCCACACAACGAAACCACCCAAAATAAAATAAGGTAGGTCCTTATTTTATTAACTCATGTCAAGAAGTCAAAATTCAAATTCTAATTAAATAAATTGATTATCTTTAATCAATCTTATTAATGTGATAGTTGTTATCCAATAAATTGGGGGAGTGGGTGATTTACAAATTAAATTGAGAGATGGAGGTTCAATGGAATTGAAGGGGTGGGGATCCGGTGGGCCCCACTTCACAAATATCCTACCTAGTGGAGTTAGGATGTAGTGGTTTCTACTCCAACTTCCCTTCATTGGATATAACTACATAGAATAGAAATAAAAATTGTAGTACAAATTTTTATTTCACTCTTCAGTTAACCCATTTATTTATCAACCTCACCCGAGAAAAAGCAACTCCAGGAAAGGTCTTCCTAAGAAATTACTGGCATTGTGGTTTCATCGGTGCCCTCATATTTCGATTCTGAGCACCAGTTCAAAAGTTATGAAAACCTACTCATTCGTTCACTGAACATACACGAGCTAAACTTCGGAAATTGATTCCGGGTACATCGGGCCTCAGAATCAGGTTCCGTCAGAAATTGCGTACTAATAAAATCCCAAAGAAATTAATAAAAAAAATTCCATTGAAATTTATGGGACTTTAAATTACTCCTACCTCAGGGCTTTACATCCCTGTAAAGATACATCACAAACTAGGGGAACAAATGAGGGTATTGAGCACGCATCTGAGCCTCCCGCTCCCAAGTGCTCTCCTGGGGGTTCCCGTGCTGCCACCTGATATCCATTAGAGGAATCAACCGCACACGTAGGACCCGCTCCTGTAGATCCTCAATCTCCACCAGGACCTCCGCAAAAGTCGCTCCGTCATCAATGTCCATCTCCCCATGGTCGATGATATGCGTTGGGTCATGCACGTATCTCCTCAACTGAGATATGTGGAAGACTTCGTGCACCCTGTGCAACTGAGGTGGTAGAACTAGGAGATAATCCACCTCGCCTATCCTGTTGAGAACCTGGACGGGTCCGATGAAGCGTAGAGACAACTTGCCGCCCCGTCCAAATCTCCATAATCCACGTCGAGGTGAGACCCGCACGAAAACATGGTTTCCATCCTCAATCTCTAGTGGTCTTCACCTCCTGTTAGCATAAGACTTATGTCGACTTTGAGTAGTCCTCATCCGCTCCTGGATGATCTGGACCTTCTCTTTCGTGGCCTGGACCATCTCTGGTCCCACAAGTGCTGACTCCCCAGGGTCTGTCCAGCATAGAGGTGATCTGCAAAGTCGGTCGTACAATGCCTTGTATAGTGCCATCCCGATGGTCGAGTGGTAGCTGTTGTTGTATGAAAACTCCACCAAGGTAGGTGATCCTCCCAGTTGTGACTAATGTCTAGGACACATGCACGGAGCATTTCCTCGAGAGTCTAAATGGTTATCTCCGTCTGACCATCCGTCAGAGGGTGAAAGGCGGTGCTCAGATGTAGCTGCGTCCCGAATTCCTCCTGCATCCCCTTCTAAAGCTAGGATTTAATGAGAACATCTCGATCGGAGACGATAGATGATGGAAAACCATGAAGTCGTACAATCTCCTGAACGTAGAGGCCTCCCAATCTCCCTTCTGAGCCCTGCTCTCGGATGGGTAAAAAGTGGGCCGATTTGGGGATTTGGTCGACAATCACCCAAATGGAGTCGTGAACTCTGAAAGTACATGGAAGTCCAGTCATGAAATACATAGATATCCCTTACCACTACCACTCAGGGACCTCCAAGGGTTGTACCAAGCCTTCTGGTACTTGGTGCTCCACCTTCACCAGCTGGAAGGTGAGGCATCGAGAAATGAACTCTGCTACAGCCTTCTTCATACCCGGCCACCAGTGTTGTCGTCTGAGGTCCCGGTACATCTTCGCCACTCTTGGATGTACCACTAAAGGGGAAGTGTGAAACTCTCTTAACACCTCCTCATGTAAAGCAGCCGGTACCATGGTACGTCCTCTGAAAAGGACGACATGCTCTCCTCTTATAGAGAAACCATCAGGTGCCTGTCCTATAAAAATCTGCGCACGCCGCGTCTCACAGTCAACGGCCCCATGTTATGCCTCTCTGACCCACTGTAGTAGTGGAGAAGTGACTACGAGTGACTGAAGAAAGTCTTATCCATCTCTATCCACATAGGATATCTACAAAGCAGCTAGTTGTTCCGTCGCCTCCCCAAGTAGCTGAATGCCCGTACTCCTACTGAGAGCATCGGCTACTACGTTCCTCTTTCTAGGAGTATAGACTATCTCAAAGTCATAGTCCTGGAGGAACTTGAGCCATTTCCACTGTCTCAGATTTAGGTCCTTCTACGAGAAGATGTACCTGAGATTTTGGTGGTCACAATAAACTGTAAAGCGCTCACCCATCAGATAGTGCCGCCACATCTTCAGAACGAAGACCACTGCTGCTAACTCCAGTTCATGGGTAGCGTATTTATGCTCATGTTTCCTCAACTGTCGTGATCCATAGGCGATCACTACCCACTCCTGCAATAGGACACATCTGATTCCGGTCCCTGATGCATCGCAGTAGACTACGTACCCTACTCCCTCCTCCGGTAGCCTCAAAATGGGTTCACTGGTCAATCTCTGTCTCAGCTCCTGGAAGCTCTGCTGACATCTATCCGACCACACGAAGGGTTTCCCCTTCTTCTTCAAAGATGAAAGTGGTGCCGCAACTATGGAGAAGTCTAGAACAAACCTCCGGTATTGTCCATCCAATCCTAGGAAACACCACACCTCCGTCACGCTCCTGGGTGGCTCCCAATCTAGCACTGCCTCGATCTTGGCCGGATCCACCGAAACTCCTGCCTTGGAGATGAAGTGTCCCAAGAAGTGGACCTCACATATCCAGAACTGACACTTCGAGAGATTACTATAAAGATGGTGCTCTCGGAGTGTGTCCAGTACAACCCGCAAGTGGTAAGCGTGCTCCTCCTCAGTGGTCGAGTATATCAAAATGTCATCGATGAAGACCACGACAAATCGATCGAGGTAAGGCTGGAAGATCCTGTTTATGAGGCTCATGAACACTGCTGGAGAATTGGATACGCCGAAAGGCATAACCAAGAACTCATAGTGGCCATACCGACATCTGAAGGTCGTCTTCTGCACGTCCTCGTCCCAAACTCTGAGCTGATGATAGCCCGACCTTAGGTCTATATTCGAGAACCACTGTGCTCCCTTGAGCTGATAGAAGAGGTCGTTAATCCTTGGAAGTGGATACATGTTCCTTATGGTCACCTGGTTCTGGAGACAATAGTCGACACACTGTCGCAAGCTCTCGTCCGCCTTCTTGGCGGACAAAATCAGGGAAGCCCTGGGTGAAACACTGGGTCAGATGAATCCCTTGCCCTGCAAGTCCTCCAACTATACCTGTAGCTCTCAAAGATCAGTGGGAGCCATCTGATATACTGGAGTGGATATCGGGGTTGTCCCGGGGTAGAAGTCAATATAAAATTCTACCTCTTTTTGAGGAGGTAGTCTTGGAATGTCGTCATTAAAGATGTCTGCATACTGATCCACCAATACAGGAAAACTTAGACACCGCACGTCAACTACTCCAAGGATGAGGCTAGCCAACTCATGAGTGATCGGCTATCCTCTCCTCTGCGTGAGTCCATCCTACGTGGAAAAGGCTCCCTTCTCACCGGTGAAGGTGAGCCTGCTCCCATCGGTGCGAACACACCGCACCTTGGGCATAATACAGTCGATCTTAGCATGGACTGTAGATAACCAATCCATGCCCAAGATGACGTCATAAGGCCTCGACGCCGCTACAAGAAGATCACAGCTGAAGCTCTCGCCTCCTAGAGTAAGCTCACACTACCAGAACCAGTGCGTAATCGTCGAGTCTACTCTCGTAGGAGTCTCTTGCCGTAAGGATCAAGCCAACAGCTCCATCAGAATCTATGAGCTCCGAACAAGGGCAGCGGCAATGAAATAATGATCCACTCCTCTGTCTATAAGAACTACAGAAAGGGTGGAGTAGACACAGATAGTACCTCAAATCATCTCTGGTGCACCGTGGTCATAGGCCTCCGCTGCCTGAAGCTGAGCCTGCCTCTTCCTGCTAGCTCCCTATAGTCAGGGTGGACCTCTGGGTGGTAGTGGTGGTAAAGCCTCAAAGAGTCTCCCACCACCTGCTGCTCGGCCAGCTCCTCTGCCTCGTCTGCCTGATCCCTGAGGACCGCCACGGTCGACCCTCTGCCTCTACCTTGGTGGTCCTTCAACCATCTGCTGCTCCTCTACATGGCGGGCCAGGTAGTCACAAGCCATGTGGCCATGCCCGCCGCATGTGTAGCACTGTCTGCTCCTCGTAAGACTGGCTCTACGCCATGTGCCCCGCACCTCTGAGCTAGTATCCTGAGGTCGTCCGCCTGATGGTCTGGTCCTCCTGGACCCCTGTGACATCCATCAACTTCCAGCTGTAGAAGACTCTACTACGTGCCGCCCTGTGGTAGGTCTCACTGCTGGTGTAGGCTCAGCAAGAAAGCTCTCTACGAGAAGGGCTCGGTCCAGTACTTCTTCCTACATTGGAATGTTGAGGGAGATCATTGATTCTATGATCTCATGCCTCAGTCCCTACTAGAAAGCCCGAGCCTGGAAGAATGGGTCTCGTACCATGTCTGTCGAATAGCGCGAGAGATCGGTAAATCTCACTGAGTACTGGGCTACCGTCATGCTGCCCCGCCGCAGCTGTAGTAGCTCCTGAATGCGTACTGCACGAAGTGTAGCTGGGATGAACTCTGAGCGGAAGAGGATCTCAAAGTCCATCCAATGGAGAGATTCCTCGTCGTGCACCTGGGGCATCTGGCTCCACCAGCTTCCTGTTTTCGTGTGCATGAGACTCGCTTCAAGGATCACCATGAGGTCATCTGGTGTCCCCACTAACCTAAAAACTCATACAACAGCCTCTAGCCAATCCTCGGCTGCCTGAGGGTCTGTATCCCCATGGAACCTGGGTAGTCTCTAACGCTGAAACTCGTGCAGTGCACTAAGGTGACGTGCACTCTCAGTGGCTGGGGCTAGTGGCATCGGTGGCTCGGTGGGTAGAGGTACCGTTGGTGCCTCGACTGTAATAGGGCCCTACACCGAGGCCTCGTCGCTTGGTGGGTTGTCGTCTCATACAAAGCATTGAACCCTAGATGGCTGTCATCGTGGGTCCATCCTGAAAACAGACAGGTGCGCCACGGTCAATACAGTATACCTAATGAGCTGACACATAGTAATCACAAAGAAAACTTTTGAAACACACATTCAATCAATGTTTTCATGCACTGAGTCGGAAATCAGATGTCAGGGTCCTGGTGTATGGATACGTCGGCCGTCACACCAACACTGGACTCCCTGGACTGATAACCACACTCTATACCCTTAACACTATTTCTTCACATAGATGAAATATCGGAGTCCTGAGTTCTGTGGTAGAACCGAACTCCTCTGATACCAATTTGTCACGACCCGTCCTCGGGGCCCGTGCCGTGACTACCCTAAGCCCACCTTCCATAGGCTAGGGGCTGGTGACCGGCACCAAAGGCGTAAATATCGATAAAAAGGGAAGGCATTACCTTTATAAAGTAAACAAACACAACAGATTAAGCAAGATGAAGTAAACACTAAGTAAAATTGGTACAACTGTAAGTGATGGAAGGTAAATGGGCCAGACTACAAACCCAACTGAAATTAAAGTACAACTTAAAAGAAAGTACAAAAACTGAAAAGTAAAACAGCAACGCCGAGCCGTCCATTGGAAATCACACCAGAAGGGTGGGTACAGATAGCCTCCTCAGCTCTTCGGTTCCAGTTGTCTGCTCCGTGTACGTCCCGCCCAGTGGTCCACCTCCAGGTACCGACTTGCTCCACAAGCCTCAACCATGATCAGCATTGTCCGTCGTCTGCCTCCAACACAACTTAGTGCGGGCATAGCCCATGCAGGGGTGAGTATACGCTACTCAGTAGGGATCCCGAGACCCCCGAAGGTCTCCCAGAATCCACAAAGGATAATCCAAAAAGGAAAGACACAATCATGAAGTAACAACCAACCCTACTTAGGTATATGCCCATAAATATACCTAAGACATCAATTCCATTTCGGCTCCAACATCCGAGCCCATGCTCGATCTAGTCCACACAAGATAACACTATCCAATCCCCAAAGGATAGCAAATAATCATATTGAAGGGAATGATTGAAATTCAAGACTCAGCTCACACAGGTATTATTCTTCGTAAGAGGATAGAGATGATCAGATGTAGCCACTGATTCATATATGTTTTCGGACCTTCGTAGGATACAATACCATCTAAGCTGTCAGACCCACAAAGTATACAAGACCAGCTACTCTGTCGGACCCACGTAGGATAAAAGTACATAGTCAAATAATGTCGGACCCACGTAGGATACAAGAACAGTAGTCACGTACTACCGGATGCATAAAGGATACACGAATCGTATTCATCGTTATTGAACCCATGGAGGATTCCATTACGGTCGTCGTCACTACCGAACCCATAGAGGATTTCAGTACAGTCGTCATTATCGTCGCAGTCGCAGCCAACTCTAGGGTTCCCGCACACAGCATGCTTGATTCCGGGAGCGTCTGCTCCACGAGACAAGGGGTTCAATACATCAAATAACATGTAGTCCGGATTTTATGTACCCCAAATTTCCGTCATGAAAAATGGAACTCAACGTGACAGACGGCGTGTCAATCAGACGCTCGGGCTGAGAGTTATTGGCTTTTTTGTTCCAGGGACTCGGTTGGTTTTTAAGTCAAAACCAACCCAACCATACTCCAACTATGTAAAAACCTCGTGCAGAGTAATCCAAAAGTTCTGTCTCTCTAAGAGGAAACCAAAAAATTCGGTGGCACGTCAATCGGACGTCCGGAGCTCAAGTTATAAGCATTTCCGCTCCGAAGGCCCGGTTGGTTTCGTGTTCGAACCAACCTGGACATACCCAAAGATCTCCTAAACCTTCATTGTAATATCCCTAATCGACCTCCTCAATTCAAGGATCACTACACAACTGACGTTGCATCGATCGGAGGTCCATAGCCCAAGATATGGGCAAATGACTTAAAACAGTCTGAAGAGGGGTGTCTGGGCCCGACCCGGCCCGGCCCAACCCCCCCTGGGTCAGCCGGAACCGGTTCGACCTGACCCGGGTCTGGGTCCAGCCTAGCTGGCATGGGCCGGCCCCGCCGGTGTGGGCCGGACCAGCGCGGGGGTCCGGCCCAGCGCGGGCGGCCCGACCCGGTCCGGGAGCCCGGGTGCTGAGCGGACACGGAAGGGGGGGAGCCACCGCCCCCTTTGAACTGAAAGGCGGACCCACGGGGGGACCTCCCTACTGCACTGGCCGGGGGTTTAACCCCCGGTTTTTCTGGATCCGTCTGGCCATTACGGCCGGCCGGTTGTGCCACGCGATACTAGCCGGTCCCGCCTCATGAGCGCTGGCGGCCGGCGGTTCCGGCCGCCCTCCCCTGCACTGCCGTGGCCAAAGGCCGCGGCCTTGGTCAGACTGGCACGGTGTGACGGCGCGGCGCCCCTCCGTCGCGGCCCCTCTCCGGCCATGGCCTTTTTCAGCCTCAACGGCGCGACGCGACAGCACCGCGCTCCTTCGCCGCGGTGAAATTCGTCATTCTCGCGCGGTGTCGTTGCACCGCGACACCATCGTCCCAAACCGCTACGGTGAACATAAACAAAGGGGGAAGATGATCGGTCGTGTTCGTGCGGTCTGACCTCCTCCCGTTAGTTGATAACAGGTGGCCAAATATTTAACGATGAATGCAAAGAATAATCACATCGTAAAAACACACCCCTACCTTGATGTAGTTGTTGAAAGAAGATTGTCGCGGGAAACGGTGTCACGGGGTAAAGATCCGTACGTGCTTGATGGATAACATCCGAGGTGCAGCGGCGTCTCACACCGGCTATGGAGAGGAGAAGAAGGGCACGACGATCACTCCTTGCGGTTACGGCGTTCTTCGACGAGGTCTTGACGTTCTTTGCGTTCTTCAGGACTTAGCATAAACTCTCCCAAAATCTCCACACAATGAAACCACCCAAAATAAAATACGGTAGGTCCTTATTTTATTAACTCATGTCAAGAATTCAAAATTCAAACTCTAACTAAATAAATTGATTAGCTTTAATTAATCTAATTAATGTGAGAGTTGGCATGCCATTAAATTGGGGGAGTGGGTGAGTTACAAATTATATTGTGAGAGGGAGGTTCAATGGAATTGAAGGGGTGGGGCTCGTTTGGGCCCCACTTCACTATTATACTACCTAGTGGAGTTAGAATGTAGTGGGTCCCACTCTAACTTCCCTTCATAGGTTATAACTACATAGAATAGAAATAAAAATTGTGGTACAAATTTTTATTTCACTCTACAGTTAACCCATTTATTTATCAACCTCACCCCAGCAAACGTAACTCCGGGAAAGGTCTTCCTAAGAAATTACCAGCATTGTGGTTTCATCGGTGCCCTCAAATTTCGATTCCGAGCACCGGTTCAAAAGTTAGGAAAACTCGCTCGTTCGTTCAGTTAACGTACCCGAGCTAATCTTCGGAAATTGATTTCGGGCACACCGGGACTCAGAATCAAGTGACGTTATAAACTACGTACTCGTAAAATCCCAAAGAAATTAAGAAAAAAAATTTCTTCATATTTATGGTTCTTTACACCTTCACTCTTCGAATCATGGTTAGATATACATTCCACCACCTTAGAAATCAGCCTTACAAACTTCATTTTATCACATTGCATGATCACTTGATGCATGACATAAGTTCACTCTATGGTTACCTAAATTTTCTTTTAGTGTATCTCATGATGGAATCACTCGATCAATTTAAAATCATGAAATCTTCATGCGACCTCATCGCATGATCAATTGAAAATGATACGGTCATGTATGGTTCCCTCTATAATTTCACATGATCTCATCATGTGATCAATTTAAAATCTTACGGTCAGTAAAATTTTCATCTAGAACATCACAACATCTATTCATGTGATCAAATAACTATCATGTAGTCATGTTATTTTGAATGACCAAGAGATACCCCAATCAGTTACAACATATTTTATTTCATGTTCATTGTGTGATCCCATTTTGAGATCCCCTAAAAATCATGAAATGTTTCATGTGATCACATCACGATATCCCTTGACAATAATGTTGTGCTTAATGTGATCTATTTGGTTGATCCCTGGAAAATCATACCGTTATTTTCATGATCTCACTATGAGATACACTGAAAAACATGTGTGCTTCGTGTGTTCTCTCTATGATACCCACAAATAATAATTTACACCTCATGTGATCTCACCACAAGATCCAGGGACAATCATGCTGTGTCTTTAAGTGATTCTCAAAATACCTTCACAAGATCCCTAGAGTAAATTCATTCTCTACATAAACCTTCCACACAATTAGTTCCAATACTCATGTGATTTCGAATGACCATTAGATATATCAATATTTTACAACATATTTTCCTCCATGTGCTTCAAATGATCCCACTATGAGATCCTATTACAATCATGTGGTGTTTCATATAATCACTTCACAAGAACCCTTGAAAATAATTTGGTGTTTCCTGTTATCTATTTTCTAGATCCCTGGAAAATCATTCCGTTATTTTCATGATATCAATGTGAGATCCATTGGAAAATATGCACGCTTCGTGTGATCTCTCCACGAGACCCACTGATAATCTTGTGCACTTTGTGTGATCTCATTGTGAGATCCACTAACAATCATGTAGTATCTTCAAGTGCTTCTTAAGATCTCTTAAGATGATCCCTTAAGGACAATCATTCAACACATTAACCTTACAAATGATTAGCTCAAATACTCATGATTCTCTTTATTAGATCATACATTCACAGTTTTTGTCAACATTTTAGACATTCATGGTCATGATTCAAGCCTCCTTTGATAACTATCCTTTGTAAACAATGTCAACCTACGTCAAAAAATACAATCAACACAAAATAACCATTAAGAATTATTTTTACCAATAAAAATTAAGTTGGATAATCATTTATACACTTGGATATTAGCTAGCTCTTGGTGGAATATGATTATCGTTTTCCACAAAAACTCGATATCTAATCATTTTGGTAAACATGTCAACAACTAAGATTGAGATCAAAAAAATCAATGGTGAAAATGACTTCAATATGTAGAGGATTAATATGAGATTCTTTCTAGTTCATAATGTCTTAATATATTCCTTATTTAGTCCTAAGAAACCTATTATTACTGCTTCAAAAACTAGACTAACATCTAATATTTAAAAAGATATATCCTATAATGTTCTTTTTAATGATCTCAATTATATGATTCCTTCTTCAGGTGATAAATTCAACAATGAATTTTCTTTTGAAACTTTTTTTTTGGTATGCTGATTAATTGATAGAAATTATACGTGACCTCTTTTCTTGTTGGTAGGATTTATAAGAAACACCAAATGTTTACATTTAAAATGAAACCTAGTATTTTAATTAAATACCATTTAAATGAATTTAATAAAGGGATATCTGATCATATAAACATAAATATGATTTTTGATGATGAATATCAAACCATGGTCCTTTTAATTTCATTATATAATTCCTACAAATCTTTAGTAAAAATATTGATTCATGGTCTTGACTCCTTAACTCGGGAAGATGTAATGTCTTCTCTACTATCTAACCAACTACATTCTATACCTAGTGTTAAAGGTGAGGTAGATAAACTTTTCAAAAGTGGTTAACCGTAGTCTAGGGTTAAAAATAAATATTGTACCAAGGATAAGTTCAAGAATAATAAATAACCCAATCCAATGTCTAAGGAATGAAAAATCATTTTCTTCCACTATGGAAAACCAGGGACACTAAACCAGAGAGTATGAAGCTAAAATAAGAACGTGAAACCACAAATCCCACTAAATAGACCCTTTTAGTAGATTTTAGTTATGAAACTTTTGATTTGTTAAATTTTTACATCTATTCCCTCAACCATGAGTGTTTTTTGGATTTGGGGTGATCATTCCATATATGTCCCTTTAGGTACTCCTTCCTTTATTTAGTAGAAATGGTAGAAGGAGATAATATATTAGAGAATAATATGCGGTGTGAAGTGAATGTAATGGGTTAAGTTTTAAAATAACTAGATTAAAACACTATCATTTCTTTACTATATGTTAATTGGATTCCAATCCTATGACAACCCTGCTTTTTATTACAACTTAAAAATGCTTTATTACATAAAACATCACTTGATACAACAAAGAAGATCGAGAGGTTTAGTGTATTTGGGGCTTAGGATCATTACATAAAAACATTAAACTTGAAATACAAAATCCTTATTGAAAACTTCCTTTACATGACCACTACATTCCTTCGTACTTAGCATTGCATGGGATAACCTGAGGACATGCATAAGAAAAGGGTGAGCTATAAAGCCCAGTAAGGGAGTACACAATGAATAACATGAGGAGTACAATACATGTTAGGCAATAGGCATATCAATAGAGAATAATAGAGACATGAACATAAAGGCATGATAAAACATGATAATCATAACATGGAAATGTGGCAACAACACTTAACATTGAATTAGCATGAGCCAAGGCTCATTGCACATGGAGCATGAGTAAACCCTCATTGCACTTGAAGCACGAGTAAACCCTCGTTGCACTTGAATTATCATGAGTCAACCCTCATTGCACATGACGTATCATGATACTATACTTTACCCAATGCATTGGAGCGCTATAAAGGGCGCACCCTTCTTAAACATTTCATTTCATGCATAAGTGTGCCACATGGATCATAAAACATGGATTCATAAAACATAATCACTTCTTCCACGATAAAGGAAAGTGGAATTCATACTTGAAACTTTATAATCAATATGTAAATGTGCATAAAGGTGAATACCCTTGATGGAGAAATGGGCATGGTATTCACTACACAAAGACATTGGATTAGAAAATCTGTGCGATTTCGGCAGCGTAACGGCGTGACATAAGAATTCATAAAAAAGGTTGATGAGAGAGAAAGGGGTTCCTCATCATATTTACATGTAATGGACAGTAAGGAGATTATATATATACATGTCCCAACAATAGAAATGGAATTTAGATTCATGATACAAAAGTATTGCTTGAATGTAAAAGAAGAGAGAGAAGTTCCTTTCGGAATTTCGGCATAGTAACGGTGTACATGGGAGGCATTTAATGAGAGAGAAAGGGTTCTCCCATCATTAAAACAATAAGAGGGAAGTATGGGGGAGTTGAAAAACCATTCCCCAACATTCATAATTGAAATAAAAAGGGAAATACAACTTAAAGAAAATTGACAAAAAAAAATTAGAAAGGAAGAAAACCCCTTACTTGGAAGTGTGCTTCCAAAGGCTAGAGAGAGGCTTGTGAGAGGCTTCTTGGGAGCTTGGGGCACCTTGAGAGGATTCTAGAGAGAGTAGGGCAGAGGTTGGACGAACTTCAAGGGCTTTTAGTGAGGAGTAAATGGGAGCTTGGGTGGGTTTATATAGGAAAGGTGAGAGAATTCTTTATTATTTAGGTTTGGGACCCCTTATATTAAAATAATCCAAACCACAAACCATCCCATGGTATTAGCCCATGGTTTCTGGAAAAGGAAAGAGGAAAACAATATTTTACAAGTCCAAGGTCCGAACTTATTAAAAAATTAGGGTTGCTTATGTGGAGGTGAGTCACACTCCCATGGAAATTAATTTAAAAAGGCAAAGTGTTGAATAAGTCTTGAGGGCTCCATTAATGCTTTGAAAAGTGAGTCAAACAAACCCAAAACCTCATTATTTTAATGATAAAACACATATTGGCCGAACATAAGGATTATGGTATTTTATTACATCACCATTGGGTCATTATGATGTCATAAAACACATTATATATTTAAATGGTATTTAATTTTTACCCAAAAATTTGACTGTCTCAGAAAATTATGAAAAATTCACTGTTGGATAATTTCGACGTCCTGATTCCAAAAATAATATTTATTTTATCTAAATAATTTTCTAAATATGTGAATTTTCACTTTTAAAATAAAAACCGACATTTATAAAAAATTCACGGGTTTTGACAGAAATGGCTTTCAAACCTTAATAAAAATTTTAATTGCATTCATAAAATTATAAGATCATTTATATTTAATAAAAAAAATTAATTTAATATTAATAATAATATTAAAATATTATTTAATTCAAAAATCCTTTAATTTAATAAAATATAATTCTTAATTAAATAATAACTAAAAACACCATTTGTACTTTTAAAAACTAATTACAATGTATCAAAAATGACTAGAAATTATATTCATTATTATATACAAAATTAATGTGCATGAACATGGTACTACTTATTTGTTACATAACCCCTTAAAATAGCCGCATAAGACCTAAGGGTAAGGTGTGCGATGGTGACAGACTCTTGGGGTTGCTCGGATAACATTGCTCGAGTGGTAATCTCTATCAACTTCCATTTTTCCCGTAGACGATCACGTTCGAGCTTGACTTGATGAAGCTCAGCTTGGGCATGGTCAAGGGCAAAGCCCAAAGACGCCACCTCCTTTCCGAGCTCCGACAAATGGGCTTCATAAGGGGAAATTCTACTAGATGAGGCCATCGCTTCCTTTGTCTGAGTAGAAAATTGGTTCGTTAAAGCCTTATATTTAAACTACCCAGATGATCACTGTTCAACGGCTATAAAAGTAATGGTCACAAATCTTAACGTTAAACTAAAGAAGTTGGCATCTTATAAAAACATTTTTTTTTCTAAAGAAACATTTAACTGGATCAAGAGGGATTTTCCATTAATGAAATTTTGGGTCGTTACAACATTCCCCCCTTAAGAAATTTCGCCCTCGAAATTTTCCTTTTCCCACACTAAAACAAATGTGGGTAACTTATCTTCATCATATCCTCCGACTCCCAAGTTACTTCTTCAAACTTGTGGTTTCTCCACAACACCTTGACGAGGGGCATTGTCTTATTTCGTATAACTTTTTCTCTACGATCCAAGATCTTCACTGGTTTCTCCTCATAAGAAAGATCATCTTCTAATTGTACCACCTCAGAAGAGAGTACAAGTGAAGGGTCTGGTATGTACTTCCTTAAGAGGGATACATGGAAGACATCATGCACCTTGGCCATAGTAGGTGGAAGTGCTAGTCGATAGGCCACAACCCCAACACGATCAAGAATCTCGAAGGGGCCGATGTACCTTGGACTTAACTTCCCTTTCTTTCCAAACCTCATGACCTTCTTCCACGGAGATATGTGTAAAAACACCATGTCTCCGACTTTAAACTCAAGGTCTCGTCGACGATTATCTGCATAACTCTTCTGTCGACTTTGGGCTGCCTTGATATGATGCTGAATGGTTTTCACCTTCTCCACCATTACTTCGACCATTTCTGGTCCAAGAAGCTTACGTTCACCGACCTCATCCCAACATGCCGGTGTTCTACACCTTTTCCCATACAGGGCTTCATATGGTGCCATTTGGATGCTCGAGTGGAAACTATTATTATAAGAGAACTCAACTAGAGGAAGATGTTGATCCCATCCTCCTTTAAAGTCCATTGATCACGCTCTCAACATATCCTCAAGTGTTTGGATAGTCCGCTCGGATTGGCCATCAGTTTGAGGATGATAGGCCGTACTGAAGTTCAGTTCAGTATTCAGAGCATGTTGAAGACTCTTCCAAAACTTAGAGGTAAATCTTGGATCTCAGTCAGACACAATAGATAGTGGTACTCCATGCAACCATACCACTTCCCTGATATATATCCGTGCCAGTTGATCCAAAGAGAAATCCTCTCGAATAGCAATGAAGTGTGCAGTCTTTGTAAGACGATCCACAACAACCCAGATTGCATTGTTGCTTTTGGATGTCCTTGGAAGTCCAGTGACGGAGTCCATGGTGATGTTCTCCCATTTCCATTCTGGTATGGGAAATGGTTGCATCATCCCCTTAGACTTCTGCCTCTCTGCCTTCACTTGCTGACACACCAGGCACTTTGATGTATATTCAGCGATCTCCTTCTTCATATTATCCCACCAAAAGTTTTCTCAGAGATCTCGATACATCTTTGTGCTCCCTGGGTGAATAGAGAAATTTGAACTATGTGCATCATCCAAAAGTTCCTTTTCAGCTCCGAACTTGATGGAACACATAGTCTTTTCCCAAACCGCACAATTCCTTCTTCATTAACATTAAACTCTGAGGATTTTCCCTTTTTGATAGCTTCCACTTTTTCTTGGATTCTCGCATCATCCTTTTGAGCATCATTTAACCTTTCCAAAAGAGATGGTTGAGCAATCATTTGTGAAAGGATTGATGATTTTCCCTTCTTTATGATTCCCACGTCCATCTTCATCAAGTCTAAGAAGATTGGATCCTTCTCAATTCTCATCATTGATAGAATTGCTGGATCCTTTCTACTTAGGGCATCCGCCACCTTGTTCGCCTTCCCAGGGTGGTAATGTATTGAACAGTCATAATCCTTTATGAGATCTATCCATCTTCTCTGGCGCATATTAAGCTCTTTCTGTGTGAATATATATTTAAGACTCTTGCGGTCAGTATATATCTCACATTTCTCTCCATAGAGATAATGCCGCCAGATTTTCAAGGCAAAGATCACCGCCGCCAACTCCAGATCATGCGTTGGATAGTTTCGCTCATGGATTTTCAACTGTCTTGAGGCATAGGATATCACTTTATCATTTTGCATCAGCACACATCCTAAGCCCTTCTTCGAAGCATCACTGAATACCACAAAAAGCTCCCCACTTGTGGGTAAAGTGAGCACAGGTGCAGTGATAAGCCTTCTTTTCAACTCCTTGAAGCTTTCTTCGCATTCATCACTCCAAGCAAACTTTACTCCCTTTCGAGTTAGCTTGGTAAGGGGGTTGGACAATCGTGAGAAGTTTCTCACAAATCGTCGATAATATCCAGCTAACCCCAAGAAGCTACGGATATCAGTTACCGATGTTGGCCTCGGCCATCCCTCAATTGCATCTATTTTGGAGGGGTCCACAGATATCCCATTGCTTGTGATGATATGGCCCAAGAATGAGACCTCCTTCAACCAGAACTCACACTTGCTGTACTTGGCATAGAGCTTCTCCTTGCGCAAAGTCTCCAGTACAGTTCTTAAATGCTCCTCATGGTCCTCCTTGGTTTTGGAGTATATTAGAATATCATCTATAAAGACTACCAAAAATTTATCTATGTAATCTATAAAGACTCTATTAATCAAGTCCATGAATATTGCTGGAGCATTGGTGAGTCCAAAAGGCATTACTATGAATTCATAGTGCCCGTACCTTGTACGAAAAGCAGTCTTGGGGATATCTTCCTTCTTCACCCTTACTTGATAATATCCCAACCGCAAGTCGACCTTGGAGAAGTATTGTGCTCCACGCAGCTGATCAAACAAGTCATCGATTCTTGGGAGAGGATACTTGTTCTTTATCGTGATTTTGTTAAGTTCACGATAATCGATGCAAAGCCGCATTGACCCATCCTTCTTCTTGACGAAGAGGACTGGTGCACCCCATGGTGATGCACTTGGGCGTATAAACCCTTTATCCAGATTCTCCTGTAGTTGTTTCTTCAGTTCTTCAAGCTCAACCACAGCCATTCTATATGGAGTCTTGGATATTGGTAGCGCCCCAGGTATAAGTTCAATTGATAACTAAACATCTCTTCTTGGTGGAAGACCAGGAAGTTCCTCGGGAAATACTTCAGCGAATTCCCTCACAATAGGCATTTCTTCAAGGGTGGTTTCTTCCTTGGACTCAATCATCTGAGCCAGATATGCGTGCTCATAAGGCAGTAATATCCATGATTGAGATGATGGAGCTAAAGGAGATTCATCTTCCTCCTGACACTTGTAAAGAATCGGGGGTCGATTCTCCATATGGAGTGTGATTTCCCTCTCCCGACAATTTATGTTGGCTCTATATAAGGAAAGCCAATCCATGCCAAGAATTGCATCAAATTCCACCAAAGGGAGTATGACGAGGTTCGCCGAGAAATTCAATCCACAGATTATAACAGGGGAGGACTTATACTCATGGGATGCAATGATTTCCCCATTTACCGTACTCACCGACATCTTTACTTCCATGATTTGTGGTGGTGCAAGGATTGTTCTACTAAACTTTTGAGATATAAAATAATGCGTAGAACCTGAATCAAAAAGTACGTTCGCTATTCTTGAATGAATAACTAGCGTACCTGTCACCACTTCGTTGTCGGGGTTCACTTCGGCAGAAGTGATGGCAAAAGCTCTTCCTTGCTGTCTTGGAGGTTGTTGATTGCCTCCGATAACCCATGGATTAGGGCACTGATTAGCAAAATGACCCGGTTCTTTGCATTTGAAGCATTGAACAACGCGTTGAGGTTCGAACGGAGTGTTCCTCCCCTCCGTCGCAGCCGCGGGTCCTTCTTGCTGACAGTTAACAGCTAGGTGCCCTTCTCTTCCACACTTGAAGCATTTTCTTGACCCCCTAAGGCAATTTCCAGGGTGCTTCTTTCCACACTTTTGGCAAGTGGGGTGCTGAATTTCTTAGCGCCGTTGGATTTATCCATCGGGCCACCAGCATTGAAGTCCACCTTCCGCTTCTTGTCCCCATGATACCCCTGTGATTCTCCGATATCCATTTCAACCTTGAGGGCACATCGGACAATTTCATCATAGCTGTCGAAGTCACGGATCGCTAATGCTTTCCGCAAGCTAGGCTTCAGCCCACCAAAGAAGCGGTCAACCTTGCATTCGGGGGTAACGACAAAGCCGGAAGCGTATCGTGCAAGCCTTGTGAAGTTTGCCTCGTACGCTCCCACAGATTCCTCATCTTTCTGCTTGAGGGAAAGGAAGTCCCTTTCCATCTTAAGACGGAGGGTGCGTGGAAAATATTTATCGAAAAACATCTTCCAGAATACCTTCCATTCCAAAGCCTCGATCTCCTCCTCAGGCTTCATATTTTTTATCAACGTCCACCATTGATCAGCTTCACCCTCCATACGATAAGCCTCTAGGAGAACCTTCTCTTTTTCAGAGCATTGGAGGATGGAGAATATCTTTTCAATGGAGTTGATCCATTGTTCAGCAATCATGGGATCGGATGATCCACTAAAAGTAGGAGTCCTTTGTCTCATGAAGCTTTCAATAGCGACTTGTTCTTTCTTAGGGGGGGGTTGAACGTTCCTCATGACCAGTGTTTCTATTAAAAACTTGAGTTAGCTGAGAGAGAAGCGTTACAAAGTTCGCGATTCCCGCTCCCATTGGATTGGGCATCTCATAAGTACAATCATCACACTGATCTTCACAACGGTTGTTAGCCCGAGTTCTCCTATTACCGGCCATTGGATGGAATAAAAGGAAAGTTAGGGGTAACACATAAAGGGTAATCCAAAGACAAAAGTTGATGACTTATAAATAAACTTTAATCTCTTTAACTAATGAGTCTATAGGATTCAATCCAGGATTTTCATGATCTTCCTTCTAACATATATTCTTAGGGGCATTTTTCCCTTAATAAGGGTTCATACTAAGATTGTGAATTTATCAAAACATATCCCCCGGGAGTGTCGTAACCAAGAGTGCAGCAAGGCCCGTTGTCATGTACCAGTTCCCGTTCGAGTCTAGCTCAAAGCGGTGTTTTCGGGTTTTACCCCTAGGATACATCTGTGCCAGAGCCGCCTCTACCTGCTCGTATCCAGACAGGGATGTATTTGTTTGATAAACCACTTACTTAGTATTTAACAAAACTTAGGGATGTTTTTATTATGCTTATTCTTGTATCCAAGGCTTTACTAGGGTTTCCTAATCCCAAAAATAACTAAACCTATCCTCTGATACCAACTATGACAACCCTGCTTTTTATTACAACTTAAACATGCTTTATTACATAAAACTTCACTTGATACAACAAAGAAGATCGAGAGGTTTAGTGTCTTTGGGGCTTAGGATCATTACATAAAAACTTTAAACTTGAAATACAACATCCTTATTGAAAACTTCCTTTACATGACCACTACATTCCTTCGTACTTAGCATTGCATGGGATAACCTGAGGACATGCATAAGAAAAGGGTGAGCTATAAAGCCCAGTAAGGGAGTACACAATGAATAACATGAGGAGTACAATACATGTTAGGCAATAGACATATCAATAGAGCATAAGAGAGACATAAACATAAAGGCATGATAAAACATGATAATCATAACATGGAAATGTGGCAACAACACTTAACATTGAATTAGCATGAGCCAAGGCTCATTGCACATGGAGCATGAGTAAACCCTCATTGCACTTGAAGCACGAGTAAACCCTCGTTGCACTTGAATTAGCATGAGTCAACACTCATTGCACATAACGTATCATGATACTATACTTTACCCAATGCATTGGAGCGCTATAAAGGGCGCACCCTTCTTAAACATTTCATTTCATGCATAAGTGTGCCACATGGATCATAAAACATGGATTCATAAAACATAATCACTACTTCCACGATAAAGGAAAGTGGAATTCATACATGAAACTTTATAATCAATATGTAAATGTGCATAAAGGTGAATACCCTTGATGGAGAAATGGGCATGGTATTCACTACACAAAGACATTGGCTTAGAAAATCGGTGCGATTTCGGCAGCGTAACGGCGTGACATAAGAATTCATAAAAAAGGTTGATGAGAGAGAAATGGGTTCCTCATCATATTTACATGTAATGGACAGTAAGGAGATCATATATATACATGTCCCAACAATAGAAATGGAATTTAGATTCATGATACAAAAGTATTGCTTGAATGTAAAAGAAGAGAGAGAAGTTCCTTTCGGAATTTCGGCATAGTAACGGTGTACATGGGAGGCATTTAATGAGAGAGAAAGGGTTCTCCCATCATTCAAACATTAAGAGGGCAGTATGGGGGAGTTGAGAAACCATACCCCAACATTCATAATTGAAATAAAAAGGGAAATACAACTTAAAGAAAATTGACAAAAAAAATTGGAAAGGAAGAAAACCCCTTACTTGGAAGTGTGCTTCCAAAGGCTAGAGAGAGGCTTGTGAGAGGCTTCTAGGGAGCTTGGGGCACCTTGAGAGGATTATAGAGAGAGTAGGGCAGAGGTTGGACGAACTTCAAGGGCTTTGAGTGTGGAGGAAGTGGGAGCTTGGGTGGGTTTATATAGGAAAGGTGAGAGAATTCTTTATTATTTAGGTTTGGGACCCCTTATATTAAAATAATCCTAACCACAAACCATCCCATGGTATTAGCCCATGGTTTCTGGAAAAGGAAAGAGGAAAACAATATTTTACAAGGCCAAGGTCCGAACTTATTAAAAAATTAGGGTTGCTTATGTGGAGGTGAGTCACACTCCCATGGAAATTAATTTAAAAAGGCAAAGTGTTGAATAAGTCTTGAGGGCTCCATTAATGCTTTGAAAAGTGAGTAAAACAAACCCAAAACCTCATTATTTTAATGATAAAACACATATTGGCCGAACATAAGGATTATGGTATTTTATTACATCACCATTGGGTCATTATGATGTCATAAAACACATTATATATTTAAATGGTATTTAATTTTTACCCAAAAATTTGACTGTCTCAGAAAATTATGAAAAATTCACTGTTGGATAATTTCGACGTCCTGATTCCAAAAATAATATTTATTTTATCTAAATAATTTTCTAAATATGTGAATTTTCACTTTTAAAATAAAAACCAACATTTATAAAAAATTCACGGGTTTTGACAGAAATGGATTTCAAACCTTAATAAAAATTTTAATTGCATTCATAAAATTATAAGATCATTTATATTTAATAAAAAAAATTAATTTAATATTAATAATAATATTAAAATATTATTTAATTAAAAAATCCTTTAATTTAATAAAATATAATTCTTAATTAAATAATAACTAAAAACACCATTTGTACTTTTAAAAACTAATTACAATGTATCAAAAATGACTAGAAATTATATTCATTATTATATACAAAAGTAATGTGCATGAACATGGTACTACTTATTTGTTACATAACCCCTTAAAATAGCCGCATAAGACCTAAGGTTAAGGTGTGCGATGGTGACAGACTCTTGGGGTTGCTCGGATAACATTGCTCGAGTGGTAATCTCTATCAACTTCCATTTTTCCCGTAGACGATCACGTTCGAGCTTGACTTGATGAAGCTCAGCTTGGGCTTGGTCAAGGGAAAAGCCCAAAGACGCCACCTCCTTTCCGAGCTCCGACAAATGGGCTTCGTAAGGGGCAATTCTACTGGATGAGGCCATCGCTTCCTTTGTCTGAGTAGAAAATTGGTTCGTTAAAGCCTTATATTTAAACTACCCAGATGATCACTATTCAACGGCTATAAAAGTAACGGTCACAAATCTTAACGTTAAACTAAAGAAGTTGACATCTTATAAAAACATTTTTTTTTTCTAAAGAAACATTTAACTGGATCAAGAGGGATTTTCCATTAATGAAATTTTGGGTCGTTACAAATCCTCAATAGAAATCTAATTTCCATAGGGATTCAGAACCAATATGTATTTACTTTTAGGTCAGATTAAGGATATTTAAAAAAAAATCAAAGGATCTAGAACTATCATTAAGGGTTAACTTATTAATTTTTTGTATGTTTTGAATGGAAATGCCCATTCATGATAGTTGGGTAGTGAGTATACCACTAAAACAAATAATACTCAGCTATGGAATAGAATATTGGGGCATGTAAGCTCCATGGGTGTAGAGGAACACAACAAATAAGGGCTATTGGATGATATTACACCTAGAAACCTAAAATTTTGTGAAGATTGTGTAATGGTTAAATCCAAGAGATCCACTTCAACAGGTTTATTTATAAAGCTATTTAACATTTAGAATATATAAATTTCGATCTGTGGGGACCATTAAGAAATCCATCCTATGGTGGATGCTCTTATTTTGTTACCCTTATTGGTTAATTATCAAAAAATATTAGGATTGACATTATTAAGAATAGAAATGGTGTTTTTGAGACCATTAAACAAAAAAGAATCTTGTCAAAATCATGTGGGAAGGAAAATTAAAACTATAATAACTAACAATGGATTAGAGTGCCTCTGCACTGAAGTAATACAATTATTTCAATGTGAGTGAATTGAAAGACAGTAAACTATTAAGAAAGGACTTCAAAAAATAGTCTTAACAAAATAATGTATAGAACCATTATTGAGAGATTATGATGCATGTTTTCATGCTCAATTATCCCAATATCTTTCAAGGAAGAGGCTACCACAACAAATGTTTACCTCATAAAAAATTTACCTTCCTCTTCCAATAACATTAAAACCTAAAAATAATTGATATAACAAAGAACCTTATTATAATAACTTAAGAGTATTCAACTTCACTATATATGCTCATTTGAAGACAAATAAGATTGAGACTCAATCTCCTAAATGAAATTTTTTGGGGTATCCTGAGGGTGTTAACGTCTATAAATTTTGGGTCAATAAACTCGGTTACCAAGAGTTTATTATTAGTAGATATGTGGTGTTTATGTGTCTTTTTCTCCTACATCAAAGTATGTCATACTCAAAAATGAATATTTAGCCATTGATATGGTAGTTCAAATAAAACCATTGACATAGACTGAGGATCTATACCGCCTTCTCCACCTGATCCTTATATTGTGACTTGAGATGAACTAAACTCTCATTCTGACTGAGATTCGTATATTGATCCTTCTTCCAATAATATAAACTATCAGATAACCCGTGATAGAGTTCGGAGGGTCCCACAAACTCTTGTTCAGTTTATCAAACAATATATGGATTCTTATTCAATTCATGTTTCCCAATATCTTATAGATAATTATCCTCGGACTTATAAGTAATTCCTTAATTTTAACATTTAAAAAAGTGTAACTTTTCCATGGATGTATAAATTCATTTTTTTAAATAAAAATTACACTTATTTTATTATATATAATCCATCCAATTCTATATTAATTGAATGTAAGTGAATTTACAAAATAAAATAAGATAATAATGCATGAAATTAAATTAAATTTGAAGCACGATTAGTCACCAAGGTATTAACATATAGAAAAGTAAAAATCTATTCCGAGTTTTTTTCTCTTGTAGTTAATCATTCTTCCATTATGTTGATTCATTCCTTTACTAATTATATTGAAATTAACATTGATCAAATTTATGTGAAAATTTATTTCCTTCATAGTGAACTAAATAAGAAAATTTACATGAAGCCTCCTAATGGTTACTATAAATAATTCAAATCTAACCCTGCTTTCCTTTAAAATAATCATTATATAGTTTAAAATAGTACTCAAGGATATAGAATTGGAAATTTGATTCTTTTATGGGTGATAACTATTTCATTAGGATCAATTATGATTCTTGTTTATATTTTAAGTCAATTAAATATTACATTTTTACCTCTTTTTATATGTTAATGACATTATAATTATTGGAAATAGCATGAAGATTATTACTACTTTTAAATCCCAATTAAGCGAATGTTTGAAATAATGTACTTAGGGGAAACAAAGAAAATTCTAGGTGTTTAAATTATATGGGATTGACCAAAAAACTATTATATATTTCACAGTATGCATATGTTTTCAAAATTCATAAAAGGAATATTTTTTAATCCCTAAAACCTCTAAGTATTCCTCTTGGATATAATATTAAACATTCATTAAGTTAATCACCCACTTATAATTTTCATATGGAGTTTATGTATAAAATTTGTAATGTAAATATAGTTGGTAGCGTTATGTATTTTATGATCTACACTTTACCTGATATAGCCTCTGAAATCTACACCACTTTCAAATTTATGGACACTCCAGGGAAGCCACATTGGTAAGCCCTAAAGTGGCTATTATGTTTTTTCAGAAACTTATAATTTTTATTTATGCTAGGGTAATAATATGGATACAAATAAATTAATTTTTTGATATTTAGATGTTGAATATACAAGAAATATTGACATTAGATAACCTTTAATTAGGTATGTATTCACTACTTGTGGAGTCCCTGTAGCCTTGAAAGAAAATATGCATTATGTGGTTTCTCTTTGAACCAGAGAACAAATATACATATCTTTAACTAAGGATATTAAAGAAGCCTTATGGCTTCAGGGATTGTCTGGTAAACTATTAATTTATAATTCTACAATCAATGTGTATAGTGATAGTCAATCTTCCCTATATTTATCTAAAAAATTAGTATGCCATAGTAAATCCAAACACATAAATATTATATTACATTTCATTAAATATCTTATGGAAACTAGAACCATATATTTCAATAAGATACACACTGATGATAACCCAGATGACAGTTTGACTAAATCGATGGTATCTTCTAAATTCAAATATTAATGTATTTGGTTCCCATTCTATAAATTTAGGTTCAAGAAAATCACAAATTTCAATTTAAAATGGTGAATATTTTTTAAATTAGATTTCATCAATTGTTTTTATATTTAACTATTATTTTTAATAAATCTACCATTTAAATTTATTTATTACGTTTGATGCATAAAAAATTTTGGATTTATTTTATAAGCACAATTTAATACTAATTGGTGTGGGTTGTTTATTTATAGTGTGGTCCATTTACAATTGGGACACTACCTTGCACATGGGACTATTGGTAGGGCCACAATACTCAACCCATGGTTATTGTTTTTCCTATACATACTCATTGATCATGTATAGATTATTTTCTTATCCATTGATCACTACTACTACCCATTTAATCCTCATACCCACCTGTTTAGGTTATCTGTTGGAGGTGGTTTGCTTCTGTTTGGTTGTTTGTGCATGGAAAATAATGTTTGGTTCTATCATTTCAAGGAACAGGTGCATTAGGTTAATTGATGACCCCTACCTTCTATCCGTTTAGCTTTCTCTCAGAATTTTCTCCCATCTTATTTTTGTTCTTCCCCTCACACAGGATCCCTAAATTTGGGGATTTCTTTCATCTATGGTGAATCTTCATTCCTACTATCCTTTTTCCTATGCCACTAGTGTAAAATTTATGTTGGAGTTCCGACGATGGAATCCTTCAATTATTAGTTTTCTGTTTGAGTTCCTCAGTGAAGAACATCTACTTTTATACTTCTATACATTGTGAGTACCATCTTAAGCATAATGATCCCCTATATTTTTTCAACAAAGGATAAAAGATATTGGTAATATCTGACCCAAGAATCTAATGCTATATATTTTACATTCCTACTTCTCATTTTTTAGATTTATCTATTTAATTATTATTTAGTTGTTTATTTAAGCCTATAAGATGTAATATTTTTCATACTTAAGCATTAATAAAACACATGAGTGTTTGGGTTGTGTTTTCTACATGTATTTAGGCCATAACGGGATAGAATCCAATTAAATTCTTATGTTCCTTATAGATTTATTTCGTTCTCTCATCTTTTATATTTTGTTTCATTTAGATATGAAAAATATAAAAAAATCCTAAATAGTCCTTTTTGGGTTTGTTCAAACTACTCATTTATAGTACACCTTACCACTTATAATAAAGTATTTTCAAAAAAAACTTAAACCCTTAAAAAATGTTATCCATAATTCCAACAAACAATAAAAAAATTATTAAAACATATAAAAATACATAATTCACATAATAAATAATAACTTGCTGAAATTTTTTTTATTATTATGCAAAACACTTTTGAGGAAAATGTGAGAAACCATACATGACTTCTCTGTTACACCACTTTACCATTTCACCACTACTCCACTTCCCCACATAAATCAATACAAGCCTTCACAAAAAAAACGCAATTCATGAACAATGGTTGGACAATCAATTAAATAATTTTCAATGAACAAACATTCGTAGATGGATCTGACATCATAAAGAGAAGGTCAAAGTACCATGAACCAAGATACATGACCATCCGAAGAACAAAAAAACCACTGAACTGGTCTCCTCACGTGCCCACCAGTGCGACCGTCAACACCAGCCCAAATCTACAAACCTGCTGGCGGACTCTAGTCGGAGTTCGCCCAACCCTCCAGTTAAGTGAGATGACCCAAGGGATATACACAAATGGTGATGAAGATACCATAATGAGGAAGATCGGACCATCCAGATGCCGCAGCCTACTCCACAGACACTGCAGCGCAACCATGAGACAGTCAACACTCTGCATACCAAAATCAAATCTGCCCCGCCAAAACCCATTGATAGCCACAGATCCATAGCCAAATAATGAAGTTTATAAAGCACATAATAAATAATAACTCACTACAAGAAATCATATTTATTCCAACACCACTATCCCAATAGTTTTCTAAAACTATTGGGATATAGTGATTTATATTAGGATTTCGCATTGGTTTTTGTAAAATGTTGGGATATTGTGGTCTAAAATCATGTTCCCAACGGTTATTATAAACTGTTGGGAGAGATTATACTACCCAATATTTTTTTAAATTTTTTTTATAGCTTTCCTCTGAAATATAGACAAGCCCCCACTCCCCTTTCCTAATTCAATACATTTTTCCCTACCAGAGTGGTGTTATATTCCAAGCATGCGACCATTCCTCTTTCAATGATCTATCCCAGTTCAAATAATTTTGTTTCATCCACTAAAAATAGGTGAATTGGAGTTACATATCATACCTAAATTTGTTTTGTATTTTTATATACCATGTTTTTTTAATTTCCTCATCCGCTCAAATCTCTCATCATTTTGGTTTTTTGATTGTTCTTGAATGTGAAGTTGGCATGTTCTAAATACTTCATCCTACACATTGATAATGAATTTCCCTTATTGAACCATTTCCACCATCGCTAATTTTACTTGGAATTTTACACAATATTAGTGTCTTAGGGGTCCTATATTTTCTCCCATTGATCATGTTCACATTCATATTTTGAGGAATTTTACCTTGGAAACAAATTTCTTTCTTCAAAAAGGGAGTTCCAACAATTACTTTTTGAAATGTTTATTTAATGGTTTAGTTTTTAAGAGATTAATGGAAAATAATTTTTTCCTAATACCATTTTATATATTCCTATATATTGAGGCACAAATGACATAAAAAATGTAAAATGTTCTTATTGTAAAATAATTATTAATGTATTAATACCACTTGAACTTTTTGGACTATCTTAACACACATTTTGGATTTTTGTTTTCATTGGTCACCACACATTCACAAATATCATTAGTTCACTTGATTTGGTTTAAGAATACTTATATTCACTCATCTGTATATATTTTCAACTTTTTTATTTTGAAGGTTATCTATGTATTTTCTACACATGGGACACTAGAATGTCTATAAATTGTGATGTCGGCCTAGTCTTCCACACATATAGTTGCACTATTTTCCATGCATTGGGTGAAGTAAATACATTTTTCTCATAACTCTTTTATAAATCCTGTATATATGAATTAAAATTATTTATTAGATAATGGGAAGTGATTTCCAAATGGAATTTTGGTGATGTGATATATGTGAGTCACAAGAACTAATTGACTTGTTCGTGACCTGTTAGTACAGTGGCCTGTGGGATTCACTTGAGGAAAGTGACCTCTATGAGGCCCTTCGTAATAATTCGTGATGTTTCCAAATTCATGTCCAAGGATAAGAAACCAAATTTATATGGAATTAACCCAATTTTGACACATGATATCCTTTTCTCTATGTTATATTAATATAATTACATTGGTACTAATGAAATCTTGTATGCTTACTTCCATGCATCCATTGTATTAGAAAAATTATTTTATTTAGACGAAAAATTATATGCACGAATCTATGAGATATTGGATATTTTTGTACCATGATATTGCCTATGATATGAACCCACACTTTTGATCCTTGCGAATCATTTCAAGAAGTACCATTTTTTATCCTAAGGGAGAACAATTATTGTTATATGAGAATATATTTGGAATGATGTTGTCATCCTAAATTTGGGTGTCCCATGAAAATATTGTCATATAATGGAGAAGGATAAATATAACACATTGTTGTATACCATGAATTTCATCAAACCATCAATAAATGATCTTTTTAGATTTTTATCATTTTCATTGAGCACCTACATGTTTCTTGTTCATGACACCAAGGTGGATACCTTTTAAATAACACACCCTAAAAATTTCAATAATAACTAAAGTGAAAATTTATCATTTAAATAAATATATATTCGATTGAAATTCTATATTATTTAATTTCTTTCACAAAATGAATTTTGTTTTATTTTTTTACAAAATGTGTAGAAGTTGGATGTACGAAACTGATTGGATATCAAGCAATATTCAAAAAAAAATTGTGAGCTTTTTGGATTTTGAATTTTTCCAATGCTTTATACAGTAGTCACATAGACAACCCATGTTATAATTTTGTTGGAAGACCTTGATTGACCCATAAAAAGTTTTCTACCATATAATAAAATATGGGCTTCAAACATACTATTATGTGTGGTATCACAATGGGGTGAAAATGTAATCTCAAAATGTTGATGATCCAAATGAGAGGACATGATTAAATAATTGGATATATTAGTGGTTACCATTTAATCATCATAATGAGAAGTAAATGATTTCAACCCAATAATATTTTGATATTATCACACATGATGTATCCAATAAAAATTATGATGTTGACAGGGTGAAAAAATTGACTGATGTTGTGATGAATCTAGTATATCAGCAACGTTGTCAAATGAAAAATATGTAATATTTAATCTGATTGTTTCATGGGAAAACCATGTATTGGATTTATAATACTTACATCTTGATGGAATTACTTCTAGATGATATACATATTCCATTAAACCACTATATGGCATGGAAGTTAGGATAAGAAATTCGATTTTCAAAAACAAATATTGATTTCCTGAAAGATTGCAGCTTATTCTGGGAGGAAGAATATGAAAGAAATGATTTTATAAAATGTGGAACATCTTGATAGAAGACAAAAGTTGTTGGAACCCCATCCCTTGTGCCACATAAAGTAATGTCGCACATTCCATTGATCCCTAGAGTCCTGAATATTTTCATGTCTGATAAAATATCATTAAAAATTTGATTGAATAATACCGAGAGAAAGAATAATAATTAATAGTTGGTTCACCCAATAGAAGGATTTTCATGGCATAAATTTGATACTCGATATCCTGATTTTGCAGCTGACACGCATAATGTGAGATATGGTCTCTCATGTGATAGTTTTTATCTATTTGGGAAGATTCTTACTTCACACAACACATGGCTAGTTTTCATACCCATTTATAACCTTCCCCCATGGTTTTCTATGAAAAAACACATCACTTTCATGACTATACTTATATTTGGTCAATATGATCCCAATAAGGATATAGACGTATACAGGAAACCTTTAATAAAATAGTTGAAACCTCTTTGGGATATGGGTGTGTGAACCTACAATTCTTGTTTGAAAGACATATTTCATAAGTGTGTTGTGCTTCTGTGGATGATCAATGATTATCCTACTTATGCAATGATGTTTGGTTAGAGCACAGAGTGAAAACTCTCATGTTCTTTTCATATGAAGAATATTTGATCAGAAAGACTGAAATATGACCATAGTTTAGATTTATGGGACATAAAGGATTCTTTCCAGTGGACCATCCATATAGAAATAATAATCAAATATTTTAAAATACCATGGATACTGATTATCCAACTCTGTGTATGTCTAGAACTAATGTAGTTAATGAATTATAGGATTTCAGTTTTTCATTTGGGAAGGGTTAAATAAAATCATGAAAGAGGAAGAATGTTTCCAATGATACATGTTACAATTGGAAGAAGAGTAGTATCTTTACGCGTTTCCTTTTTGGTCAAACAAACGGTTATGTGATTTCATAGATGTAATTCCAATTGAAAAGAATATATATGGAATGTTTCTTTTGATTCTTTTAAATGTAAAAGGTAATAAAAATGATGATTTACGATATCAGTATGACTTGGTGGGTTGGGGGATCAAACCATAATTGCATCCTATATATAACAATTAAAATAAATGGAAAGTTCTATGTGCTTCTTATGTGATGAAACCTTCATAAAAATCAATTTATGGAAGTACTAGAGACTATTATTATTCCTGATGGTTATTCAATCAATATATCAAAATGGTTCAACAGGAGAGAGTTAAATTTGAAATCATTGAAGACTCGTGATTATCACATCCTTCTGCATGATTTGAGTCCAATATAAATCTATCATCTTTTTTTGAAATAATTTAAGGGTCTATGTTATTTGGTTGTGCAATTTTTTAATAGATCATTGTGTTAAGAAGGTGTCTAAGTATTTCTTGAAAAACAATTGGTGGAGACCCCATTACTTTTGTGTGAGTTAGAGAAAATATTTCCTCCATCATTTTTCACATCAATGCTACAGCTGACTATCCATCTGCCAACTGAAATAATTCTTGGAGGACCTATAGATTTCCTTTGGATGTATCCATCTTAGAGAAATATGTACACATTGAATTCTTATGTCCGGAGTAGGAATCGTCTCGAAAGTTCAATCATGAATGGTTACATGGCTCAAGAATTTATCGATTTATGGTCAATGTATTTTTCCTATTTAACTATGAGAATGAACAGACCAATGAGAAATATTGAAGAACATTATGAGAAAATTGAACTCATTTTCCCATCACTACCTCAAACAGGAGGAATTCTCAGATCAAATACATTGACGACATTAAGCCTTGAAGAGCAGGAGATGGCATATCACACAGTTCTATTAAACAATAATTTTTTTAATGACTGCATCAAGTAAGTAAATTCAACATGTATATCTTATCTCAACTCTTTTAATTGTACATATCTGGTAAAGTATTCCAATTTTTTCTTGATGAAACATAAATAAATGAAAAATATAAAGAATCCTTATTTATCATTGATAAGTATAGAGACTTTTCCTAGAAAATAGTTTTCTGTTTCGTTGAAATTGAAATTATTAATATTGATGTAGTAAATAAATAAAATCAATATTTAAATAGTTTTAATATTCAATTATATTTCAAGTATCGATTTTGCACACTAACACTCTATCTGAGGAAATAAGAGCATTGGATTTTGGTCTTAATACCGTGGTTCATGAATGTAAATCAATTATGATCAAGGGGTACAGATTTATTATCACCGAATAAGAAATGAACATGCGAACACAACATTATGGTTTTATTATAACTTCCACAATAGACTATTATGCAAGTGCATCAGATAATAGACCATGTTTTAAAAATGTATCTTATTATGGAGTTGCTAAAAATATAATATTGCATTATGACTCGCAAGGTCAAGTCACTATGTTGAAATATCAGTCGTCTGATTCTATGAAGAGGTAGGTAACCTTTATTAATGATTTTGGGATTTCAAGTTATTGACATGACTCCCACTCTAACTACTAATGAACCATATGTATTGTAATTAATGGAGAAACATGTTTTTTATATCAAAGATCATCCTAGACCTCAATTTTGGGTCATTATTGAAGTAATCCCATGAAATATTTTTGATATGATGATAATGGTATTTACATTAACCATGTTCTAATTATACCCAATAAATTTATTAATTATGATGACTCCAATAATTCAATTATTAGAGTTGATTACATACCTGAAGATGGGGTGGGAAATATATAGAAGCATTCGTCTCTGTACTCGGTTTTTTTGGTTTATCTTGACTTGAGTTGTGGAGGTTTGTGCTATAAAAAGTTATTTACTATTTATTACAAATATTTTTTATCGAAATAAAACTTTATGTAACTTTTTGATATTTAGTGGTTACAGTTTTCTTTGAGCTATATTTTATAATATTAAATTGTATTGTATTGAGACCTACCAAACCACACAAAATAAAAACAATTAAATTGTAACAAAAAATATATAAATTGAATTTTACATATTAATCTAATCGATATAAAAATAAAAAACAATGTAAATAATAACCTAACCTAAAAAATATCTAAATTACCTAACCTAAAAAATGAAACAAATGAAGTTGGAGAAATAATCCACACATTTGTTTTTGTTTTTTGGATAAAATGTAGTTAGCCTTTTCTAATTACATTCATCTTTATTTTCAAATGAACTAAATGAAACCATCTGAGGGGCAGTGATGAAAAATGTTGAAGGAAAAAATTTGTCGTATGGATGATATGGGAATTCCTCCATTAGTTCCTATTGTGAGTATTTTATTTCAAATAAATATATAATGTCATGTGATTTATTTTGTTTTATACCTTTAAAAATGATCCACAACTAAGGCACTGGTTATTTGAAGAGAAAACTAGAAGTGGTCCTAGTACTCAGGATGGTGGTACGAGGTGGAAATGGTATGAGAGCTAGACACTACAGTCAGCATACCTGTTTAGACCCTGACCCTCCCACTGAATTACTATCTTCCACACATTCTGATCCCCTGTGTCATTAGGGACTCATGGGATATTTAGGACTCCAATGTTTTCACCACCCATTATATACGATCCTCATCATCCATCTATATTGTATCCCATTAGGATTCCAACAACTGATCCATATTATGTAGTTGGTCAGTCATCCATTCCATCTTCATTACCATAAACTTATTTTTCTCTGGGCTTATACATTCCTTCTACAACTCCTACTCTAACAAAGTCTATCCCTATGAATCATACACTAGGACCCACACCACTGGTATAGGGTGATATTACTTCAGTGGAAGTAGATCCAAAGGTGCACATTGAGCAGTCTGCCTTAGCTATATTTTAGAACTCCAACAATTTGTTTCACCATAATTAATTTTCATTATAACATATATTAATATAATATTTGTTTCTTATCATAACATATGCGTATAATGATAGATGACAGGGGTGGGGGCGTACATTCATGCTTTTGGTGTGGAATCTCTGAATGTAGTTGATGGTGGACTACAATGAAGACAATAAAATGATCAAAAAAATAGGGCATCAATGTTAGAGTTTTTTGGAGATACTTTCCAAATACTCCGACATCATTCTTGTCATCCTGATCTCTTGGAGATAGTGTAAGAACCTGGATCTTCTTTTCAGGTATTTTTTACTTTTCTAGTTGTTTTTTAGAAAAATAGGAGTTTCTAGAAATTTTAGGAGTACACATTTTGTACTTTTACGTACAAAACATGTACCTTGTTGCCACTGGTGACCATGTGCTGCCTGGGTAATGGCCGAACACAAGGATGCATGTGGTGACCTGGAGACTGCATAAAGCAGAGGTTGGAAAAGGCAAGTACACACCGTGTATTTTTAAAATACACATTGTGTAATTTATTTTTTTATTAAATGGACCAAGGTCTTGTCTAATCTACCGAACCATTTTTCTCTACCTATATTTCATCCATGAGTTTTTGTATAGCCATATATTTTCCCTGATCCCCTGACTCGCCGTTTGTTTTCCGAATCGACTATAGTCGATTGCATTGGAATCACATCAGTGAGATATCATTTCTTCTTGAAATCAATCTCTTAATTTCTCCTCTATTGCAAGATATCCTCAGTTTAATTTATTAAGAGATTTTGTTGATCTACAACATTCTTGGATGATTCAATTCATGAGGAACATGTATATCTTCCATACAATTCTATGGTAGGTGGTTTGTTCCTTTCCATAGATAGTCTTTGAATTTTATGTTCAAAAGTTCCCAATACGATGAACGGGGTATTGCATTTTTATGGTTTTAGCCTTCTTATTACCTTTTATGCTTTTTTTGTTTTGATAGAGGTTAATTATTGTGAATATGTTTAACTTTTCCATGTTATGGATGGTTTTCCCATGTTTTCTTGTTTTTTACCGTTTGGTCTAGCTTTTTTTTTGGGTTACAGCTTTTCATTCCATGCGTATTATAGTAAGGCTGGAGTTATTATTATCTGACATGATATAATATGATTTATATTATTTATCCATGTATTTATTGAGTTTTAATTTGGTTTCCTTGTATCGTTTTTCCATGAATGCCAACACACGGCCGTGAGAGCCTGGTGTAGTAGACAATAGAGAGAATGGACATTAAGAGCCTCTCTAGAGTGTATGTTTACTGTTATGTTGAGAGAAAATAGGGGGGATTGATTTTTTTCTCCCTCAGAGGGTATTTAGATTCCTAGATATAGGCCAGAGGGGGAATTGGATGTTGAGTTCTTCCTCAGAGTTCCTATTAGTTACCGATACGAGACCACAGAGGGAATTGACGGTGAGTGCTTCCTCAGTGTCACAACCAGTTTTTCATGTCTTTGTTTGGAACGGTTCATTGGAAATACTGATCGTTTTCCCTGGCCTTGGTTGAGATTAATATTTCTTTTTTATTTTTCATCTGTGTCCAATCACCCTAATTTGGGTTCGCCATTGGGTTTTTAGGAGTTTTTTGAAAAATGGTGGTTATTTCACTATTTGGCCCATCCGTGAGCCCTTTTCCATATTTAAAAACCATATTTGATTCATTCATAACATCATCAATTTTCATAATTTTTCATTCATTACACTTTTCAATTTTCCTACACTGACATATTATAGTCTTCATATCCTTTTGGACTCATTAAGAATTAATAATCATTGTGAATTTGGGTTACTTATTTAGGTATCAGGCCATGTTGTGGGCCCATTTCCAGTTTTAAAAAAGAATTTGTTTCTTCTATATGTTTTTTATTTATTAATATTTTTTAGTGGTTACACCTACCATTATAATCCAACATACCTATACTCACCCCCATTATCATTTATACTTATTTGGATCTCAATTGCATCACATATTAGTGCGAAAGTTCTCAGGTTTCGTCAAAATGTCCGAAATTGAAAAGGTAAATTGTTTCATGCACAAATAATTCAATTAATACTCTTTTTTCCCACAAATATTAATTCCCTAGTTCTTCCAGACCTTAGGATCCCCTCCAAGATGTTTTAATACATTACCTTTTCTCTATGGGTGTAGATCAAATGGAAGACAAAGAGTTTTCTAGGTGGAAAGGTGAGATTCCTTCTCCATTCTCCTACCTCTTCCTCATCCTTTCATTATTTCTTGGTTTTCTACTCTCCCATAATCATGTTAGACCTTGGGTTATCTTATAACATGATTTTTTATGGGTTTTTGTTTATTTGGTGCTGGTCATCATAGGTCTAGGGATTATAAACCCACATATGGGGATATTGGGTGTTCATTTCCATTACCACAAGGATTTGAGGTAGGATATCCCTTTAATATGCATTTATCATTTATGTTTAATCATTTTATTATTGTTAAAATATGAAATATTTGATTATTATTGTTTCTCATCCATTGTATAATTTTCATAGTGTGTAAAATGGTTGTTTAAGCCTAGTTTTGTGAAAGATAGTGTTGTTTTTTTCATAAAAGTGCACACTAATTGTTTTTTTAAATGTTTTGCTATCTTTTGAAACTATTTTGTGAGGTTTAAAACCAGGTTTATGGTATTTTGAACATGTTATAGTATCTCTAATAAAATATGGCATGAAATTTATGTTTCATTCCTTGTCATGTTCTTAAAATAAATTGTTTTGTTTAAAAATGGTATGTCATGTGTTCGGTAAATTTCCCGGTTGGATTTTATGTGTGATTTGTGATTTCAAAAAATTATTTGCATGGATTTATAAATGAATTGGAAAAATGATAAATAATATTTTTGGGTCCGTATATGGCATTCCAATTTGGATTTGGTTTTACAAACAAATGGGTTTTGGTTTAACACATGTTTTGGCCCGAGTTGTTGGAAAATGGTATGTTTCGCATCCTTATGAAAATGGTTTAGTTATGAATACGTAACCTGAGTGTTTTAAGGGATTTATTAATGTGGTTTTCTAATGTAAATTTTTTTTATACACCTCCTTAAAAAATATAAATACATACCTTGGTCAAATTTTAGTTTTGAGAATGGCGTAAAGGCTCGTTTTTCATTTTTTTGTAAAAATGGTTTCCATCTGTATTTCATGCTCATTCTTTTGGGTCCATTTTATGGTCCATGAAAGTGATTTAGTAATTGGTTTTGGGGAAGAAAAATCTGGTTTTTTATGTTATTGATGGGTTTCTGGCCTTAAAAAATAATTTTAATGGATTTTATGTGCAAGGCCTCGTTCTACTCTTTGAAATTGTTTTACGAAACTTTTTAGTGGTTTATTGATTCGTGAAAAACAAATGTGAAGCATGTTTATGATATTTTTGTGTGTTTATGGTTTTTTAATGAAATTTTGATGTGAAAAGTGTATATGATAATATTTTTAACTTGATTGAGCACTTAATGAAATCCCAGGTATCTAGGTGGGTGGACGTGTACTAGAGTGCAAGCGATCCCGTGGGGTTTGGACCATGTATAACGTAGCATGTTTGACGATTAAAACACTAACTAAACAATGATTATTTTATTGGGGGACAACTAGGTTATGTGTATGATCCCTACTGGTGGCTCGTGTGCATGGGAACAGATATTTATTATGGTTAATTTCACCGAGATACGAGGTACCTGGTGCTCACAACAAACAAGTTCCTAGGGGTGTTCGCATGACTTGTGCTCATTGGATATTTTGTACTCACCATCAACATACGGTTTGTTTGGTTGGTAATTTCAGATGTGTGTGTGATTTATTTAAAATTTTACATTATTTAAGGAACCCCTTTTGTAAACTAGTTTCATTTTGAAGTTGTGCCTCCTTTTAAATTGTTACTAGCATTCTTGTTTATAAAACAGGCAAGTTTTTTTCTGGTAATTTTATTATAGCATGGGGCCTCATTTGGAAAAAGTTACTTTATATTTTTATTTTAAACTTGAAATTTATGTTTCTTTTATTTTAAAGGATGTTCATTTGGAATAGAATATCGGGATAACCTACCCAGTTTTAATACTCATGCCTATAGTCTTTTTCTATTTTTATCCCTTGTGCATGTTTCAGTTTGAGTTTGATCACCTTGGGTGACATGTGATCATTATGTTGTAGAGTGACCAGTAGGGTCACATGGAATTAGTTGGTTATCGGGTTTGGTCATTTGAGTTTTTGGTTTAGTTTTACAATCAGTTTCTTGTACAAAAAATATTCTGTTTAGTTTTTATATAAATGTATTTTGGGCTGTCAATTTCTTTTTTCTGTTTGTTTGATTGTTTATATATGGGCGAAATAATTCTCTTGTGTACTCTATTGATGCCCTCAGTTCTTTTCACCATTCCAGGAGGATCAGTAATGCCTCTCAGGACTTGTCGCAGGCTGGCCTAGGTGACCGGTTCAGGGTCAGCTCGGGCTGGTTTGTGACAAAATGGTATCAAATGAGCTCGGCTCTTAGAAGAACATTATTTTTAGAGTGCTCAAATTATTTGGGGATGTCAAGGTATATGTAGTAGGAGTTTTGGGACATTAGGGGAATGTTTGGGTAGATCATTGTGAAATCTTTCTCGTTCTGAACCTCAGGATTCCATAGCAATTCCGGTTTTATTAGTGTCCTTTGTTCTTGTTGATTGTTTGGTGTAGGGATATGACAATGGGAGTTTGAGTTATCACCTCCATGAGATCGTAGGGCCCGGTACGCCATGTAGAGACAGGGAATGGTCTTAATAATTATCTCTTTGTTGGTTTTTTTGTACATATGGCCGCCAACCATATGGTTAAGTCACTCACCGACACTAGTTCCCTTTTTTGGGTTTCATAGACCTTTCATGATTTTTGATTTTTTGTTTTGAAAATACTTATGTGAGAATTATTGAAATATGTTTTTAAAGAAGGATTTGATTTTGAAAATTGGAAAATGGGTTTTAAAAAATTAAATATAAGAATTGTTTTTGGGAAGGATTATTTTTAAACAAATATTGGAGAGGAAGTGGAAATGATTTAACGATATTTGATTTTCCTTAATATAAACTTGTGGTTTGTTGAAATAAAATGTTTTGAAAGTGTGAATCATTTTAAATTTATTCTGAATAATTATTTTAAATTTGGTATTTTGGGGTGTTGAAATGTGTTCTAATCTGATGAATTGTTTTTGGAAATTAGTTTTGAGCAGTTGGTGTTTTCGTTGAAATGGTATTGGTCTCAATGGCCATCATATTATAAAAATTATACCTTTCTGAATTTTAGAAAATTGGAAGGGGTTGTTCAGAGTTTCTTAGTTGTTGTGATACTTGTTAAAAATGAAAAATGATATGTTATTAAGAAAATGGTTCTTGATTAATTATGGATTTTTTTAATCTAAAAAGGCATTTGACTTGGTGGTAAGTGTTCCTTTTGAAGGTACATGATTATTGTAATGATGTTGTTTTTTTAGCATTTAGTGTTTTCACGGGTGCTCACATGCATGGTTTTATTGATATCTGGAAGGATGGCCTATATGTCATGGTGGTTGGGTTCCTAGGGTGGTATGGAAATGAGAATGTGGGTGAGACATCCTGAATAACCATTGGTGAATGTGTAAACCCACCAAGTTAGTTTGTTTTTCAAAAGTGTTTTGAGAAGAAAAATTATGGCATTTTTTTATAAACCGATAGTTATGTGGAGGGTTTATCCTATGTCTTATAAGTTTTTACTATTCGGTATGCTTCCTTATGATCTAGAATCCATACTCTGGTTTCATCTTGAGATGGGATCTTGTTGGTGGCTCTGTTTTGGGGTAATGTTTAGTGGGTTTATATAGATGTGTTGGATGTTGTGATGTGGACACAAATGGTTCTCCATTGGCATGATTTTCGGTTGATCAACCTATGGATTCATTTCAAATATTAAATCCACCTCTTCAGATGATGAATTAGCATGTTTTTGGGAATAGAGACCTATTTGGGATCAATTTAGCATCCTTCTTGGCCATGATAATTCTATTGGACATAGCAGTTGTGTTTGGTGATGTCGATGTGTTTCACTGTATTCCTTTTTCCATTCTGCTCCTCGTTCAGAGTGAGAGTGAATTTTGATATGAATTTTTGAGTTCCTATTTAGAATAATGTTTTTTGTTGACCAATTGAGTTTTTTTAGTGGTGTGTTGTTTATCACCTGACTGTGCTGAAACAGATGCTTCAGGAATCAGGGCTCCATCCATAGGCCTTAGAGTGAAGCTTTCCACATAGCCAAGAAATCACAAGAGGTGTAGAGTGCTCGACTAGGATTATGCCTCCACCATTTTGGTAAGTTAGTTTCTACTCTATTTTGGTTCTTCATAACAATGAATTTCCTCTTATCGCAATGATCATGGTGCACTTACCCTTTACACAGTGTCAATGTTTAGGTCTTCATGGATGTAGGATTCTGATCAATGTCCCTGTGTGGACTGCCTGTGCAAATCGGGTGTGGTATTTGTATTACATGTTCATAGATGGAGGTTTTTGGGTGGTTCGTCTATTTATTTTGTGGTTTTGGTGGCCCAATGATTGGTTCCCCTTCACTCGATGTCCCGAGTGTTGGGGGTTTTGATCTGTGCTGAATGTGTTGGCCTAGTTTTTATACCCTCCATTCAAGAGTGGGTGGTTTAAATGTTCATGTTATAACCCTCATAACATGGGTTAGTAGGTTTTTATGGGATATTTTTGGTGTACAAGAACAAGTGATTCCCAATTCTAGTTAATGTTGAATTTTTGTTTGTTTTTTGCAAGTTGGGTTCTAATGGTGGGTAGACCCACCACGGGGCTCATTGATTTTTCCTCCTAAGAACATATATAGTTCTAGTTGTTTCATAATAGTGGGGATTCCATTTCATAATGAAATGTATTCTTTGGTTTTCGTGAGTTCTCTTTGGTTTTGGTGATTTTTGGGTTCATTTGTAGAAGGCTCAACAACTAGGTTCTTGGTTTTGTTGTGGAGGTAGTGACCCGATCTTTCAGTTGATTCTCAGGAAGCGGTTGAGAGTTTGTGTTTTGACTGAGGTAAGAGGATTAAGTTACATTAATGGTTGATGGTATATCATTGGATTATGAGGTTGGACCATATTGATAAAAAATCCTTAGTTTTTTATCAATCATCTGAAATGTGATATGTCTTTCTGAGGGCGGAAGCCTTTAATTGTGGGGAGAATTGTCACACCCGGTTTTTCTTGTCTTTGTTTTGATTTGGTCTATTGTAAATCCTGATCCATTTCCTGGTTCTTGGTTGAGATTAATATTTAATTTTTATGTTTAATCTATGTCTATCACCCAAATTTGGGATTTTCATTGCTTGTTTAAGAGTTTTGAAAAAAGGGTGGTTATTTCACGATTTGGGCCAACCATGATCCCATTTCTATATTTATAAACAAAATTTGTTTATTTTATAACCTCATAATTTTTCAACATTTTTCATTCATTACACTTTTCACATGTCCTCCACTGATATATTCAAGCCTACATTTTCTTTTGGACCCATTAAGAGTTAATAATCATGGGGAATCTGGGTTACTTATTTAGGCATTGGGCCAGGACGTGGGCCCATTTCCATTTCTAAAAAAGTATTTGTTTCTTTTATATCATTTTAATTTTTTGATAGATTCTAGAGATTCCACCAGCCATTCTAATCCAAAATACCTAACTTCACCCCCATTATCGCTGTTACCTTTTTGGAGCTCAGTTTCATTGCATATTTGGGCGAATGTTCTCAGGTTTCCTCAAAATGTCCAGAATTGATAAGGTAAATTGTTTCATCCACAAATAATTCAATTCGCACTATTTTCCCCATAAATATTCTTTCCCTAGTTCTTCCAGACCTTAGGAGCCTCTTCGAGAAGTTCCAAGCCATTACCTTTTCTTCAATTATGCATATCTAATGGAAGACGAAGAGTTTTCTAGGTGGAAAGGTGAGATTCCTTCTACATTCTCCTACCTCTTCCTCCTTTCATTATTTCTTGGTTTTCTGTTCTCCCCTAGTCATGTTAGACCTAGGTTTCTCTTATAAAATGATTTTTTATGGGGGTTTGTTTATTTTTGGCTGGTCTTCATTTTTTTAGTGTTTATAAACCCTCATATGGTGATATTGGGTGTGTGTTTCTATTACGCCAAGGATTTGAGGTATGATATCCCTTTCCATGCATTTATCATTTAAGTTTCATCATTTTATTACTTATAAAATCTAATATATATTTGTTTATTATTGTTCTTAATCCTTTGGATAATTTTCTTGGGGTGAAAAATGGTTGTTTAAGCCTTTTTTGTGAAAGATAGTGTTGTTTTGTCATAAAAGTGCACACCAAATGCTTTTTAAATGTTCATCTATCATTCGCAATTGTTTTGTGAGGTTTGAAACATTTTTTATTGTATTTTTAACATGTTACAGTATCTCTAATAAAATTTCGCATGAAATTGGTGTTTTATTCCCTATCTAGTTCTTAAAATAAATTGTTTTGTTTAAAAAGGCCATGTCATGTGTTTAGTAAATTGTCTTCTAGAATTTTATGTGTGATGTGTGATTTAAAAAAAAATTGAATTTATAAATGACTTTAAAAAATGATAAATGGTATATTTGGGTCCTAATATGTCTTTCCAATTTGGATTTGGTTTTAAAAAAAATGGGTTTTGGTTTAACACATGTTTTGGCCTGAGTTTTTGGAAAATGGGATGTTTCAAAACCATATAAAAATGGTTTAGATTTGAATATGTAACATGAGTGTTTTAAGGGATTTATGAATGTGTTTTTATGCATTAAATGGTGTGTATATAACTCCTTAATAAAATTTAAATGCATAACTTGGTCAAATGTTAGTTTTGAGAAAGGCGTAATTGATCGTTTGGCTTTTTTTTGTAAAAATGGTTTCCATATGTATTTCTGGTTCTATATTTTTGGTCCATTTTATGGTCAATGAAAGTGATTTATTAATAGTTTTTGGGGCTTCCAAATCAGGTTTTTTATGTTCTTCATGGGTTTCTTTCCTTAAAAAACATTTTTGAATGTATTTTATGTGCAAGTCCTCATTATACTCCTTGAATTTGTTTTACGAAACTTTTTAGTGGTTTATTCATTCGTGAAAAAAAATGTGAAGCATGCTTACGGGATTTTTTTTGTGTTTATGTTTTGGTAATGTAATTTTGATGTGAAACATATATATGATAATATGGGTAACTTGATTTAGCACTAAAGCTAATCTCGGGTATCTAGGTGGGCTGACGTGTACTAGTATGCCAGTGATCTCGTGGGGTTTGGCCCCTGTTTCACGTTGCAAGTTTGACGATGACTACACTAACTAAACTATGATGATGATTATGTTGGGGGGACAACTTTGTTATGGGTATGATCCCTACTCATGGCTTGTGTGAATGATAATGGATATTTATTGTGGTTACTTTCATTGAGATACGAGGTACCTAGGGCTCACAATTAACTAGTGCCTAGGGGAGTTCCCGTGACTTGTGCTTATTGGATATTTCGTACTCAATGTCAGAATGAAGTTTGTTTGGTTGGTAAATTCTGAAGTGTGTGTGATTTATTTAAAAGTTTAAATTCTTTAAAGAAGCCCTCTTGAAAACTAGTTTCATTTTGAACTTACACCTCTTTGAAAATTGTTACTAGCATTCTTGTTCATAAAACATGCAAGTTTTTTCATAGTAATTTTTTTATAGCATGGGACCTCATTTAGAAAACATACCTTTATATTTTTAGTTTAAACTTGAAATTGATGTTTCTTTTAATTTAAAGGATGTGAATTGGGAATAGAATATCAGGATAACCTATTGTGTTTTAATACTCATGCATATAATCTTCTTTTGTTTCTATCCCTTGTGCATGTTTCAGTTTGATTTTGATCTCCTTGGAAGGCGTGTGATCATTATGTTGGAGAGCAGATAGTATGGTCACAAAGAGTTATATGGTTATCAGGTTTGGTCAGTTGATTTTTTGTTTTAGTTTTACTTCCAGTTTCTTGTACAAATAATGTTCATTTATGTTTTTATATAAATGTATTTTGGGTTATCCATTTCTTTTCTTTGTTAGTTTGATTATTTATATGTGGGTGAAATCATTCCCTTGTGTACTCTATTGATTACCTTGGTGTATTTCACCATCCTGAGAGGATCGGGAATGCCTCTCAGGACTTTTTGCAGACTTTCCTAGGTGACCGATTCAGGGTGAACTCAGGCTGGTTCGTGACACGAAAAGTGTCATTGCTTAACCTGAACCAGAGGGGTTAGACTATGTGTACTTACCAGAGGGTTTATTGTGTTTGTTTGGTTGAACCATATGGGTTAGGCTGTGGGTATCTCCCATAGGGATACCAACATTTTATTAACGACTTACAAAATATATGAAAATTAATGCTATTGAATTTTTAGGATTGTTACTATGTGTACTTCCTTGCTTACTGGTTCATTTTTTTATTGTCTGCCATATTTATTCATTGACTATTAGGCACATATCTTTTGGTGGTTAAAAATTGGGATTAGTCTCACACCCTGTTTGGGTCATGCTTTTTGGCCCAGACATATTATACTACTGCAGGTATAGAAAATTTGAAGCGCCCTTCTACTTCAGGTACCTGATTGCTATGGAGTTGGGGAGCATGGGACCAAGCTGAGGCTTGCGATGTTGTAGAGTTTTTTACTGATTTTATTTTGTACTTTGGTTTAGTACTATATTCCAGAACATTGATTTGTTTGGACACTTTCCTAGAGTTATGTATCATGCATTATTTAGATATGTGAGCTGCAACTGTTTATTACATCCGCTATTTACTTTTGGTATGGTATTATTACTACTTCTGATTTTTCTATCTGTTTTACTTCTGCTGTGTTACTCTTCCAATGAGGGTATAGTTTCCCCACTATCACACTCAAGGTCCTCACTTCTATTCAGTAGCCTCTGGCATTCAGGGAAATTCATTTAAGGCCATGTGACTAACAAGGTATGGGGCCCCTCTGGGTGACTTCTAAAACTGGGACGTTACAAAGTGGTATCATATGAATTCTTTTCTTCTTGAATTAATGTTTGGATCCCATAGCTCTGGATAGGAAATAGGTACATGGTAATAAGTTATGCCCAGGAGTAGCTAACCAGCATACAGGGAAAAGCCAGTTTACCTCGTATATTGGGATTATTCTGGTATTTAAATTTTACAGTTGTTTTTATTTCACTATTTGGTGATTCACATGTATTGTGATGTTATAGTTTATATTATTGAGGTTATATTCTACTAAAACCTGACAAGATGAGGCTATTCCATCTCATGAATCATAAAGTAACTTTCTAGAAATCACATGTTATGCATTATTTCCATTCCATGGAGGTTGCATTAGTGATTTCACGTTGTTGTGATAGATGTTGTGTAAGATAGGCACATTTTGGTGATAGATGCCTTGATATAATACCTACTTTTTTTATAAGGTATTGGTTTGTGTAAGGTTTTGTTTCAATGGAAACCAAAAATTGGTTCTTGAGGTGTTATGGGCCCTCATGGTTGGGAAATTTATGGATCATTGTGTTGTTATTCCTTGTGTATGACATGTATAAGATTCCATGATTTGATTCCAAGGGAGTATGGGCCCTCACAGATAGAAATTTGGCACTTTAATGTTCGTTTTGAGTGTTTTTTGGGTAACAGAGTAGTTTCGGAGGCTTACTATCCAAAAAACCAAAAATTCATGGTTTTTAATGATAAATACAGACCATGTGTCCCTCTGTTCGGGAAGGAACTATTTTCCTTATGTACACGCCTTGTACACTATGTACACGCCATGTAGTCTCTAAACTGTGTCACTGGCTCTATGGGAAGAGACATGGGGCTGGGAAATAATTGGTGGAACACTTCATGTTTTTGGTGTACATGTTGTTTTGTGAAGACCACGTCTCCAATGGTGTGATTAATGACACTGATGGATAAAAACATAATTTATACACACTATGTCAATCTTGAACATGATGTGTAGTGTAACTCATGTACCTAATCATATAACGAACAACACGAGATGATGGAAACCATTATGTACACACCGTGTCTGGGATAAACACATCGTGTATAGTCAGCCATGTGTTCACCCGTGTGACTAACAACACAGGATGTTGAAATCCTTTTAGTACACGCAGTGTCCATCTGGAACACGCCGTGTAGTGTGAGACATGTGACTAGATGTGTGACGAACAACACGGGTCTTTGAAGTTTATCTAGTACACACTGTGTCTTTCGATAACATGTCACATAGTATAGTTCTAGGAGAACCATATGGATTATCCATGTAGTAACTTGGAGAGGGGAAGAGGATTCAAGTACAAGTCGTGTGTATGGGGTGTTACACGAACTGGGTTGGTAGAAGTACACACCCAAGTGAACTCTTAAGGGAATATGTTGGGTAGGCATTACACATGATGTTTAAACATGTTTTCACAAAGTTAATCATTTCTTTATGTTGTTCCCTTCGTACTCTTCTATATTTTTGTCCCTATTAATCTTGATCCAAGGTGTGAACTTGACCCTATAGTGTCATGCTACTGAGACGGCCTTTCGTTTTCCGTAAGTTACAAGGCAGTTATCAGACACCGGATATGGCTGATAAGGGACTACCAGTGGATCCACCAGTTGTTCCATTCTTGGCACTAGCCATCATTCCAGACACAGGTATTGATTAAAAGTTCCAAGAGGTCTTTATGAGGTTCATGCAGACCTTCTGAACAGTACCATATCATACCCCTTCTAGGTCAGAGTTGACACAGGTTTTCCCGTAGCAGCATCCTCCCACCATCATAGGGGAAGGAGGACCTTAGGTAGCAGATTCATGGTTAGCAGCCTTACTTTCTATCTTCGAGCATCTAGAGATGCCTCCGGAGTGGAGGGTGAATCTCACTATGTATATGCTTCAGGACTCTTCCAAGAGCTGGTGGGATGTGATCTCATAGGTTGGATTCCAGCAAGTTATGGTGTAGGATGATTTTCAGCGTACCTTCTACGATTACTTCTACCTGAAGTCATTGAGGGTCTATCGATCCTAAGATTTCATGAGTCTAGAGTGGGGTAATTTGTCAGTTATGGAGTATTCTTCTCGATTCACTAAGCTGCAACACTTCATGCATATTCTAAGAGGTGATGAGTTATTTATGTCAAGGAAGTTTGAAGATGGTCTCAGGCACGACATCTGATATCAGGTGAACATCTATAGGTTCACATACAATACATATATAGTCAACTAGGTTCTGATCACAGAGCACAATCTTAGGGATTCTGGAGTGGTGAGCTAGGGAGGTTCGACATTTGAAGTTGGTATCCCTCCTACTAATAGTAGGAAGTGCCACAGGGAGTCTACGCGTAGAGATCGTAGTAGGTGAGAGACATTTTCTGGTAGCCATCTGGTGTGCTACCAGTGAGGGAAGACTGGGTATATGAGGCCAAATTTTCCGAGAGAACTAGTGGAGATCCGATCATGTGGCATGATGGGCCATTTTCAGTGCTTCTGTCAATTATTCTCACCAGCATCTGGTGACAGGGGTTCTTCTATGACTCTGTGTTCAGGAGCATCACCACCAGTTTCTCATCAGGTAGAGAACTGGAGTTCTTCCAGCCATTCAGTCCGAGTTGGAGGTTGTGGTCATGGTAGCCAGCCGCTAGGCTTTCCGCAACAATATGTTGGATCTACTCAGAGTGGTGAGACAGAGTTGTAGGGTCGCGGTGCAAGTTAGACTTTTTCAGTGCAGCAGACCCAACAGTAGCAGGATCTCGGACCCTCTACAGTTCGAGGTACGATCCTAATTGCCTCAATCTTCGCTTCTTCTCTTTTCAGTACGAGGGATTCCCATAGATTTTTATCTGTTCCTGTTGTGGAGTTCCTTGGGCTCTAAATCTTTTCATCTACCGATATCTTGACGATAGACACACCGTTGGGGGAAAGAAAGGCTAGTATATGTTAGTGTAAGTAGTTCCCTCTCAAGGATGGTGGTTGTCACTTCCTATGGGACCTTTATGACCTAAAGATAACAGGCTATGATTTCATTCTTGGAATGGACTAGTTAGTTCCCTTTAAGGTTGTTTTCGATTTCTATAGCCATAGGGTGAGTTTCACATCACCATAGGGAAAATCGTTTCTTCATTAGGGCGAGTGGGATGTCCAGGCGAGAAGAGTATGACCCAATCATCATGGTTTAGAAGGAGTTACAACCCATATTTCTAGTCTATATCTGGATGACCAGAGGAATTCCTAGATGGACATTCCTCTAGTGGTGGATCATTTTAGGGTGTCTTTCTAGAGTACTTTTTTTATCCTTTCCTCTAGAGAGAGAGGTGCACTTTTCTTTTTATCTCGTTCCAGGAGAAACACCTGTGTCCATTATTCCTTATAGGATGGATAAACCTAAGTTTTAAGAGCTCTAGAAGAAGTTGGAGGAGTTACAGGAAAAGGATTTCATCTGAACAAGTACTTCTACATGGGGTTCGCCTATCCTAATTGTGATAAATACAGACAGTACCCTCCGACTTTGTGTGGATTATTGGAAGTTGAACCAGTTGATGGTGAAGAACCGATATCCTTTTTCGAGGATTGACGATCTCTTTGATTAGCTTTTTGGAGCCTGGGTGTTCTTGATGATTCACTTGAGATCTGGTTATCATCAGTTGCGTGTTAGACTAATAGATATACCTCTTTCAGCCTTTCGGAGCTGGTATGGTCTATAAGAGTATATAGTTATGTCATTCGGTCTCACGAATTCACCTGTAGTTTTCATGGCGCTGATGAACCGAGTGTTCCATCCATACATGGATTATTTTGTGGTGGTCTTTGTGGAAGATATCTTGGTGTACTGTCACAATTGACACGGACAAGCCACATATCTTGAGATCGTTTTGAGTACACTAAGAGAGTATCATTTATATTATATGCCCTCAAAAATTCCACTTTTGGATGGACCAGATTCACTTCATGGGACATGTTACCTCAGAGATAGGAGTATCAGTAGACCCAAGGAAAGTGAGAGAATTATTTTCCTGGGAGTATCCAAATAATTTCCTTGAGGTACGAAGTTTTCTAGGATTGGCTGGTTACTACAGACATTTCATACAAGCCTTTTCATGCATAGAAGCACCATTGATGGGTTTGACTAAAAAGGGTGTGAAGTACTTGGGGTCAGATTCTTGTGATTCATCCTTTCCGGAGCTGAAAGGGAGGTTGACTTCAGCATTGATACTAGTTATTCCAGAGCCAGGAAAGAGATATACTATGTACAATGATACATCGAGTATCAGGTTGGGATGAGTACTTATGCAGGGAGAATGGGTTATTGCATATGGGTCATGGCAATTGAGGTCACATGAGAGGAACTACCTAATGCACACTCTCGAGTTGGATGTAGTTGTTAATAATTTACACTATTGGATACATTTCCTTTTGGGAGATAATTTTTTGGTTTTCAACAACCACAAAATTATCAAGTATATCATCACTCAGCATGACCTAAATTTGATACAATGAAGGTGGGTTGAGTACCTTAAGTCTTTTGAATTTGGGATTGCCTACAGACCTAGGAACGGAAACACAGTGGTTGATGCATTGAGCAGGAGGACTCAGGTACATGTAGTTTAGGAGGCAGGTATGGAGTTTCATATTATGGCCATGTTCACTGAAATGCATTTGGAGGTGCATGACAGACAAGGTAGACATTTCTATCTTATGTACAAATTACCTCTAGTCTTTTTGATCGAGTGAGAATGTGGTAGCTATCAATTTTAGAAGGCCTAGTCCTATGGGAGAGTGTGTCTAGAGAGGACCCTATTAATGGATAGACAGTAGGAAAGGAGGAGATGTTGCATTTTCATGGACGTATGTGGGTGCCATCAGACATACACAAGGAGATGATGTGATACTTTCATTCCTTGGTTTGGGCAGTTCATCTTGGTGTCACCAAGATGTATCAAGATCTACAACATCAGTATTGGTGGCTAGGTATGAAGAGAAAAATTGCTGGTTTTTTCATGAGGTGTTCCACTTGTCAGCTGTTGAAGGTAGAGAGTCAGCGAACAAAAATGATTTTGTAGTATTTAACCATTCCTGAGTGGAAATGGAATGATGTCACAATGTATTTTGTAATATGTTTTCCATGGACGGCTCGATGGAATAATGCATTTTGGTTTTCCATTGATAGACTCAAAAATGTGGCTCACTTCTTGGTAACCAAGGAGACCTTCAGCGTTAATGAGCTAGGAAGGTTTTATATCCATGAAATTTTATGTCTAAATGGGGTTACACACTACAATGTTTCAGACATTGATGCACATTTTACTTCTCGGGTCTATCATGGACTTCCGTGGGCTTTGAGTCTACAGGTCTTTCTAAGTACAACTTACCATCCCCAAAAAGATGGCCTATCCGAGCATACGATTTAGGTGCCTGAGGACATGCTTCGAGCATGAATCCTAGATTTTATAGGTTCTTGGGAGAAGCACATAACTCTTTTAGATTTTTCCTACAATAATAGTTTTCAAGATACAATTCAGATGGAACCATTTGAGGCATTATACAGTAGGACATGTCGATCACCTTTATGATGGCTAAAGTTTGGAGAGGGAGCTATGTTGGGACCTTGTCTTGTCCAAGAGACCACAGAGACAATAGAGTTGATTCAGAAGAGGATGTCTACTTCAAAGTCAATACAAAAGTCATTTTCTAATCAACGGAGATGACCTCTGGAGTTCAAGGTTGGGGATAAGGTTTTTCTACATTCCACACAGAGGTTGAGACACTATAGGATTAGGAGATAAGGTAAACTTTAGCTGAGGTATGTCAATTAATTTGAGGTGTTAGAGAGAGTAGGTCCAGTGTCCTATCATTTGTAGCACCCCAAGCTTCCACGGTAAGTTTCCCTTTGAATAATGCTATAGCGTGCATTGTACGCAACTTTGAGATTCTAACACTCCACAACCAATCAAACTAGCCGTTATGAATAGTACAACCTACTTTTTGAAATTTTATGAATTCTATCTCTTAAAATGGAATTCATTTTTGGATTCGGAATATCTAAATTAGCCTAGGGTGAAATTTTGGTACTTTTCGGATAACTTTCATATTTTGATGAATAGTGAAAATTACTAAATTTTAATTAAAAACAACTTTTTTAATCAAAATAATTAATATTGATAAATTGTGAATTTGAGTGGTTTTAAAGTATATTTAGAATATATTTTAACCATTTAATTCAATTTTTGTCATTGGAAATAATTTCACAATTAAACCAGTCATAAACAAGTGCCAATCTTTTGATAGTTATTATCTCTTAAAAACATGCTTTTTGTTTTAACAACGGGAATTAATTTTAAATTAATTTCTGCCACTTCTGTGTTTTGAATTTGGAAAAATGGATTCCATATTGGGAATCAGGATGTTCAAATTTTTTAAATAGGTAACTTTTAGTTTTAGACATTTTGAATAATTACTTCGGTAAATACTTTATTTATCATGGTTAAAGGGTAAATCCGGTAAATAAGGGTTAAAAAATAATATTATAATAATAAAAAATTACCCTAAAATGTGTCCTACCCTTATTTGTTGATACATGGCCGACCATGGGCATCTTTGGGTTGATTTGGGGACCCCATTGATCCACTTGAAGGTGATAGGGACACTTTATTTTAATTAAGATAAAATGAATACAAAAATCACACAAGCATATATCTTTTAGAAAAACAATTGTTACATAGGGTTATATATGTTGCATTTTAGAATATAAATATTCATTAGAAATATAAAAAGAGTTCCTACATAATTATATTTTATTTATAATTTTTTTACATTAAATAAATTAATTTATTTATGACACAATGATGATGCAGTAATTACCATAATAGTGAAAAAATAAAATAATTGAAATTATAAATACCCAAATAAATATAATTTGAGACTTTTTATGAATTAAACTAATTTTCTATGATAATATAACATGATACAATTGATTTAATTAACATTTTTCGAAGTTATCATTCTGTTATTATTTTTACAAAAATCAATTTTTGAATAGTGTCAAAATTAACATAAAATTGTTTTTTAAACAAATATTATATTATTAATTGATATTAAATTCCTAAAAATATAAGATTCATCCAAGAGACTTATATCATGATAGTTGTATCATTAATGGACCACATGGGGTCACTTGGATGTATATAGTATGTTTATTAACTATATAATATAAAAATACAATGTAGCATGGTAAGTGTAAAACTAATTAACTAAGAGTTAAAACTAAACGATAAGGTTAATATAATGACCCAAACCTTTCTAAATTCTATTTTTTGAGTTATTTTCGACCCATACCCACCTTAAAATTTAAATAATAATCTTTGGAGCAATTAGAAACCGAATATGAATTTATTATAAAATAATATATCTAGCTTTTCCAAAGGTGCCCCTCACCCCTCTTATAAAAGGGCACTTCCCCTTATCATTACTTCACACCGTAAAATCCTTTTGGTTCGGCCATCCCCTACCAAAATACTCTCTCAACTTCCATTACTACAACCTAGAGGCCTTATTTTGATCCTAAATCCAACCTAAGGAGCCCTTTTGATCAAATCAAAAGGAAGAACCCGAAGAAGAGGTAATGTTTTCACCACCCCTTTTCAAGTTCTTTTCTTCTTCCACTTCTTCTTTATTTGTTATTACCATTCTAAAATAATGAATCCAGTATCTCCTTTATACTTTAATATTATTATAAATATGGTACAACTATATTCAGTATTCTATCCACCCTTTGAATAACATGTCACCATACGTGCGTACGTACGGCTTACAGTCTCCACGTCGTGGTGTAATTGTTATTCAATAAATTATTATTTGGATGGGTATAATAATGATGTGTAATTCATGAAAATAATAAATATAACATGATAATTATTCTGTATATATAATATACCATCCAATTATATATTATTTTAATATCAAAAGAATGATATTGTCGCCCGTGCGTACGCACGGACTACCGTCTCCACGAACGCGATGAGATTCATTCTCCATCGTATCCATTCAAGTGTAATTCTCAATTGATTATTAATAATATTATCTAAGTACTTGATATCGTTCTGTATATGATTAAGATACAACATATCCATTACAAACATATCTTACTTAACAAAACATATAAAAGAAAATGAGTTAGTTAACACATGAAACAACGATAATACTAAGATATTATTAACAAATAAATGTTAAAAGATCATATATGATGTCATATTAATGCATATGATTATTGTATAATTAAATAACAACTATTTCACCATTATATAGGAGGTTAACCTACCGTCGACCAAGTAAAATGTAAAAGTAAGGGGTTTCTTATCTCACTTTTAATTCCGTGAGAATTCCATTGTTCACCACTTATTTATTACATGTTGTGTGTGTACTGCCCATGTTTGTATTCATTGTGTAATATAATTTAATTCATGTATATTTACATCATCATTGTATGGTCCTTCTTTCATGGGTGTATGTTTTGTATGTTACCAAATCAATAAGGGAATTTGAAATTTCAATTTCCACTCATTCGACTGTACGCATACTTCATTGATTATTTTACTACAAGATGATGTGTAGAATCACTATTCATTTGATTATATCATAAATTCCACTGCCCATTATTTAAATATACTTTTGATACACATAATCACTCCATTGATAAATTATCAGGTCATCGGTATGAACTTGATAAGAGTAATTTTTACTCAATCTCGATTTGTTGAGATAAACATCCAATTCATTGGTGTTGTTTTTACTAGAATATGTGTGAATGTCCTTTGATTGTTTTACACTGAATATCCAATAATATTTAGTGTATTTATATTTTTCACACATAATTATGTCATTGATTTATCCTTAACCTAAGGATACAGCCTTTATGAGAGATTTCATCTCAATTTACATTCCATTGAGACTTCTTTGTTGTTATACACCAAATCACTTTTATATGGTGTGTATAATGTACTTTGACATAGTATATCATGAATTCCATTATTATCATGATATTGCAAAGTTTTGATTACCTCAATTATTTGTATTCAAGTTTCTCTCTTTTGGTTAGAAACTCTAACTAAAATACCATTTTTAAATGTTTTAAATAATTATTCTTCTAAATCTTGCTCATTAATGTCCATGTTTTAAAAAATGGTTTTAAGGATTTATTTATATGGACATTTAAGTTTTAGAATTAAAACTCCTTTTAAAAGTTTCAAAGTGGTATGGGACACTTTGATTCAAAAATCTATTTTTAAATGGCTTCTTGAAAAATAGTGTGACTTTAAATGATTTCAAGAAAAAGGGGGATATTTCTCTCAAATAGTTTGGATGATTATTTTCATCTATGTCAATATACTTCATTATTCTCGATTGAGGTTAATAAGATACAATACAATCTTCCCTATTGTATCGAATGAGTTATGTTTGACTGTAGATGTGCTATTTTTATACCATTCATGGTTTGTGGATAAAGTATTGACATTTCGTATGCTAGTTTTAATACGAATGTTTATGTCATGTTTAAACCTGTTCATATGAGGAATTCATTGGACTTAGTAAGTGAAGGGTGGAGCCCACTATAGCTCCTCGATGAATCAGTATGTCTCATTATACAAACTAGTGTCTTGGCACAAGGTATTGACAAAATCTTATTTGTAGTCTTGGCACGAGGCCTTGGCTATGTGGTTATGATAGTCTGGCATTATGCATTCCATCATTATGAAAGTGTTTATTAATATTTCATGTGATTATTCGATTATTAGAGTATCCATGTGAATAAGTAAATGGCATTATTTCATTTTATTTTTTCCATAATATTTTTAAGTTCAAGTTTAAAATGATTTTGTTTTAGTTATAAATTTCCTTAAGTGTTTATGCTTATCTATGAAAGATTCTGGTATATTATTATCCTTACTGAGTATCTGATCTCACCCCATTCAATGTTTTATTTTTCCAAGGATTATGAAGAAGTAATTTATGAATGACCTGTAGTGATAGTATGAGGGGATATGAATACAAGATGTTTTTTATGATGTAATGTAAAACATTATGAATGTATCTAGTGTTTCCAAGGCTACTAAACTAATCGATATTTTGAGACATGATCTTTCTTGTGATCATGCCAGTGTTATGTAATAATGCACTGACTCTGGGTAACTGGGTTCGGGGCATTACAGTTGGTATCAGAGGAAGTTTAGTACAAACCTTAGGGGATAGATTTAGATAAACTCTGATTAGAGCACGTAGACCTAAGATGAACTTTGAGGATTAGTATAGAAGAACATCCTAGAATTTTGGTATTATAGAGATTTTGTGAGTTTTCCAAGCAATACATCCCTGTCTGGATATGAACAGGTAGAGGCGGCTCTGGCACAGATGTACCTAGGGGTAAAACCCGAAAACACCACTTTGAGCTAGACTCGAACGGGAACTGGTGCACGACAACGGGCCTTGCTTCACTCTTGGTTACAACACTCCCAGGGGATATACTTAGGATAATTTACATTTTCTTTAATAACCTATTTGAAGTATTAAATATATAAGATGATAGTAAAAGACCTTGGTTAATCCTAATGTGTTTCAAATTGAGAATATGGTGACATGTTAATCTCTAAATTATTTTATGACTACTATTACTCACACAATGCTTTTTGGTTTTAGTCAATGGCTGGATTCCAAGGAAGTCATAGTGACTTTGAGAATGATGTACAAGGTGGGAAAGGTGGTGGAAATGAGCAACAAAATGGAATGTTGATAGGCGTAAAAGATATCATCTTTATGCCAAATCAGTTTTCCAAAAATATGATCAACAACATATATATTAACCAACTCCCAGACTCAACAAGGAAGAGAAAGGTGAAGAATGATAAGAGCTCTAGCAATGGAGACCTTGGAGAAAAGAACCCTCAATTTCCATCATGCAAGAAATGTGGTAGGAGACACCCGGGAAAGTGTCTCAATGGGACTAAGAAATGATTTATGTGTGGGAAGGAAGGACATAAAGTGAATAATTGCCGAAGCAAAATGAAGATTACTATGGAAGAAGATAAAAATGGTCCCAAGAGTCCATTTACAGTCATTTTCCTTAAATGTATGGGATCTGGCCATTACCCGAGTGAATGCCCTATTTTATAGGATATTTTCTTGGTCAAAGAATAAGATATGTGGAAATAAATGGATGGAGAAATGTTTAAAAAATATTAGTGATCCTTGTTGATGGGTTTACTTTGGAATAATTTTCTATTGTATTTATAACCCCGCAGTTTTCCATGTGATAATGATATTTGAGGAAGAACTATCTCTTCTCTTGTGGATATATGTATAAATAACTATTTGGTTTTATATGATCATTGGGGTTTGAGAGAATTATAAGATATTATAATTTGGGATGAAAATGAAAAGTATGATATAACATTTGTGGTTAAATTATGTTATGGTATTTTGAGGAATTTATATCATTTAGGTAATATTATAAAATATAGTTTTTGAAAAAGGAAAACACGTAGACTGTGTGAAAACCCGTCACATCGGACAAAGCTGTGGGAATCGAACCCACAACCAACGTGCGATTGAGATTTATCGCATACCACTAGACTACGTGAAGTCCCTGGTTAGTGTGACTGTTATTTTTAGTTAAATAATTTTATTGATCAATAATATGTTTAGTTGGGTTCTTATGTCTTATCAAATGAATACCCGTAGTATAGGAAAATGATTTGGTGATTAAGTGATAAATGTTATTTTGGAAGATGTTCACTTTTTTTGGGAAAACTATATGTCCAAGGAAAATAGAATACTATTGGATTTCATTAGATGAGTAATGGTGGATTTTTATCTATGTTTTTATTATGGATTTATAGTGATTTGGGTTATTTATGGAAATGATTAACATATAATAAAGAATATGTTATTAGGTTAAATACTTTTAAGAATGTGACTTTAAGAGTAGATTATGTCATTTGGAGATACAATTTAACATGGAAGACTACATTCTTATAAGTTTTGGGTTTCAATATTAGTTTGGATTATATTGAAGGATTTTAAGGACAATTTATTATTGAATGGTATTTATTTAACTTTGGGGTATTGATGGTTTAATTTTAGAAATTAAGATTAATTTTATTTCTCTAATGGAGTATCTGTTTGGGGGGGGGGGGGTCATCAGATATTATACTAACCATTTTGGTTTTGATTAATCTCTAAAGACAAGTTAAATATATAGTTTATCCTACATGGATCATGTATTTCTATATAATTTTATTCTAGCTCTTTCATTGTGACCAAGTCTTCTTGAATACTCATTGTTCAAAAAATAAATAAGTTAGTGGTAAAAAGTTATTAAATAATGAAACTCCTATTAAAAAGTAAGTATATCTCTTTATGTTCATAGTCAATATCATAAATGAATTCCTTGTCCTTATGTAATGTAACTTAAAACAAAAAAAATGTTGTCTGTTTACTTTTCCTACTGGGAGACTTAAGGACCGTTTGTCCCAACACAAGTTTGTGATTTTATTATTGTTAACTTTCTCCTGATCATGTTTTCTATCCCTCTTCATCAGAACAAAACACTTAGTTTATCATCCATATCGATGTTTTCCTACATGGAATCCTAGTATGGGTTATCTTGGGTGGCCTTTATACCTCTCTTCCTTTCTTTTAAAGTGATAGTTTTATTGACTCTCTTTCTGATGTGGGACTTTCCATTATATTCTCAAGCCCAATTTTTTTAAAAAAAATTGTGAGGACGCAATTTATTGATGGAAGGGAGAATGTAATACCCCATGCTTCCACGGTACGTTTCCCTTTGAATAATGCAATAGTGTCTATTGTATACAACTTCGAAATTCTAACACACCACAACAAATCAAACTAGCCATTATGAATATTAATACCTACTTTTTGAAATTTTATGAAATCTATCTCTCAAAATGGAATTCATTTTTGGATTCGGAATATTGAAATTAGCCTAGGATGAAATTTTGGTACTTTTTGGATAACTTTCATATTTTGATGAATAGTGAAAATTACTAAATTTGAATTAAAAACAACTTTTTTAATCGAAATAATTAATATTGATAAATTATGAATTTTAGTGGTTTTTAAGTATATTTAGAATATATTTTTACCATTTAATTCAATATTTTTCATTGGACATAATTTCACAATTAAACCAGACATAATCAAGTGCCAATCTTTTGATAGTTATTATCTCTTAAAAACACGCTTTTTGTTTTAACAACGGGAATTAATTTTAAATTAATTTCTGCCACTTCTGTGTTTTTAATTTGGAAAAATAGATTCCATAATTGGAATAAGGATGTTAAAATTATGTAAATAGGTAACTTTTATTTTTAGACATTTTGAATAATTATTTCGGTAAATACTTTATTTACCATGGTTAAAGGGTAAATCCGGTAAATAAGGGTTAAAAGATAATATTATAATAACAAAAAATTACCCTAAAACGTGTCCTAACCTTAGTGGTTGATACATGGCCGACCATGGGAATCCTTGTGTCGATTTGGGGACCCCAGGGATCCACTTGAAGGTGATAGGGACACATTATTTGAATTAAGTTAAAATGAATACAAAAATGACACAGGCATATATCTTTTAGAAAAAAAATTGTTAATTAGGGTTATATATGTTAGATTTTAGACTATAAATATTCATTAGAAATATAAGACGATTTCCTAAATAATTATATTTTATTTATAATTTTTATACATTAAATAATTTAATTTATTTATGACACAATGATCATGCAGTAATTACCATAATAGTTGAAAATTAAAATAATTGATATTATAAATACCCAAATAAATATAATTTGAGACTTTTTATGAATTACACTAATTTTATAGGATAATATGACATGATAGTATAGATTTAGTTAACATTTTAGAATTAATCATTCTGTTATGAGTTTTATAAAAATCAATTATTGAATAGTGTCAAAATTGACATAAATGAGTTTTTAAAAAAAATATTATATTATTAATTGATATTAAATTCCTAAAAATATAAGGTTCATCCAAGAGACATATATTATGATAGTTGTATCATTAATGGACCACTTTGGGGTCTATTGGATGTATATAGTATTTTTATTAACTATATAATATAACAATACAAAGTGGCATGGTAAGTGTCAAACTAATTAACTAAGAGTTAAAACTAAAAGATAAGGTTAATATAATGCCCCAAACCTGTCTAAGTTATATTGGTTGAGTTGTTTTAGACCCATAACCACCTTAAACATTAAATAGTCAACTTTTTAGCCATTATAAACCGAATATGAATTTATTATAAAATAATATTTCTAGCTTTTCCAAAGGTTCCCCTCACCCCTCTTATAGAAGGGCACTCCCCCTTCTCATTACTTCACACCTTCAAAGCCTTTTGGTTCGGCCATAAACTACCCAAATACTCTCTCAACTTACCTCAATACAACCTAGAGGCATTATTTGGATCATAAAGCCAACCTAAGGAGCCCTTTTGATCAAATCAAAAGCAAGAACCCGAAGAAGAGGTAATGTTTTCACCACCCCTTTTCAAGTTCTTTTCTTCTTCCACTTATTCTTTCTTTGTTACTACCATTATAAAATAATGAATCCAGTATCTTCTATATACTGTAATATTATTATAAATATGTTACAACCATATTTAGTATTCTATCCACCCTTTGAATAACATGTCACCATATGTGTGTACGTACGGCTTACAGTCTCCACGTCGTGGTGTAATTGTTATTCAATAAATTATTATTTGGATGGGTATAATAAATATGTGTAATTCATGTAAATAATAAATATAACATGATAATTATTCTTTATATATTATATAACATCCAATTATATATTATTTTTATATCAAAAGAATGATATTGTCGCTCGTGCGCACGTACGGACTACCCTCTCCACGAACGCGATGAGATTCATTCTCCATCATATCCATTCAAGTATAATTCTCATTTGATGATTAATAATAGTATCTAAGGACTTGATATCATTCTATATATGATTATGATACAACTTATCCATTACAAACATGGCTAACGTAACAAAACATATAAAATAAAATGAGTAAGTTAACACCCAAAACAACGATAATACTAAGATATTATTGACAAATCAATGTTAAAAGATCATATATGATATCATGTTAATTAATATGATTCTTGTATAATTAAATAAAAATTATTTCACCATTATACATGCGGTTAAACTACATTCGACCAAGGGAAAAGTAAAAAGTAAGGGGTTTCTTATCTCACTTTTAATTCCGTGAGAATTCCATTGTTCACCACTTATTTATTACATGTTGTGTGTGTACTACCCATGTTTGTTTTCATTATGTAATATAATTTAATTAATGTATATTTACATCATCATTTTAGGATCCTTCTTTTATGGGTTTATGTTTTTTATGTTACCAAATCAAGAAGGGAATTTGAAATTTCAATTTCCACTCATTCAACTTTACGCATACTTCATTGATTATTTTACTCCAAGATGATGTGTAGAATCACTATTCATTTGATTATGTCATAAATTCCACTCCCCATTCTGTAAATATACTTTTGATACACATAATCACTCCATTGATAAATTATCAGGTCATCAGTATGAACTTGATAAGAGTAATTTTTACTCAATCTCAATTTGATGAGATAAACATCCAATTCATTGGTGTTGTTTTTACTAGAATATGTGTGCATGTCCATTGATTGTTTTACACTGAATATCCAATCATATTTTGTGAATTTATATTTTTCACACATAATTATGTCATTGATTTATCCTTAACCTAAGGATACGGCCTTTATGATAGATTTCATCTCAATTTACATTCCATTGAGACTTCTTTGTTGTTATACACCAAATCACTTTTATATGGTGTGTATAATGTACTTTTACATAGAATATCATGAATTAATTTATTCTCATGATATTACAAACTTTTGATTACCTAAATTATTTTTATTCAAGTGTCTCTCTTTTGGTTAGAAACACTAACTAAAAAACCATTTTTAAATGTTTTAAAGAATTATTCTTCTAAATCTTGCTCATTAATGTCCATGTTTTAAAAAATGGTTTTAAGGATTTATTTATATGGACATTAATGTTTTAAAATTAAAACTCCTTTTAAATGTTTCAAAGTGGTATGAGACACTTTGATTCAAAAATCTATTTTTAAATGGCTTCTTGACAAATAGTGTGACTTTAAATGATTTCAAGAAAAAGGGCGATATTTCTTTCAAATAGTTTGGATGATTATTTTCATCTATGTAAATATCCTTCATTATTCTCGATTGAGGTTAATATGATACAATACAGTCTTTCATATTGTATCGAATGAGTTTTGTTTGACTGTGGATGTGCTATTTTTATACCATTCATGGTTTGTGGATAAAGTATTGACATTTCGTATGATAGTTTTAATAATAATGTTTATGTTATGTTTAAACCTATTCTTATGAGGAATGTATTGGACTTATTAAGTGACGGGTGGAGCCCGCTATAGCTCCTTGATGCATCGGTAGGTCTCATGAGACAAACTAGTGTCTTGGCACAAGGCCTTGACAAAACCTTATTTGAAGTCTTGGCACGAGGCCTTGGCTATGTGGTTATGATAGTCTGGCATTATGCATTCCATCATTATGAAAGTGGTTATTGATATTGCATGTGATTATTCGATTAATAGAGTATCCATGTGAATAAGTAAACGACATTATTTCATTTTATTTTTTCCATACTATGTTGAAGTTCATGTTTAAAAGGCTTTTGTTTTAGTTATAAATTGCCTTAAGTGTTTATTCTTATCTATGAAATATTCTACTATATTGTTATCCTTACTAAGCATCTGAGCTCACCCCTTTCAATGTTTTATTTTTCCCAGGATTATGAAGAAGTAATTTATGAATGACCTGCAGGGATAGTATGAGGGGATATGAAGACAAGGTGTTTTTTTATGATGTAATGTAAAACTTTATGACTGTATCTAGTGTTTCCAAGGCTACTAAACGAATCGGTCTTTTGAGACTTGATCTTTCTTGTGATCATGCCAATGTTATGTAATAATGCACCGACTCTGGGTAACTGGGGTCGGGGCGTTACATCAGTTGCACTTACCTTATAGGTAATGGGCTTTGCATGATGTCTTCCATGTTTCTCCTCTTCAAAGTTACTTCTCAGACCCATCTCATGTTTTCCATCCCAAGGAGGTTGAGTTAGAGTTGTATGCCTCGTTCAAGGGGTTTCCAATCTGGATTGTTGATCGAAGTGTGAGGGTTATCCATGGTCGGCATGTTCCTCTAGTATGAGTGATGTGGAAGCACTGGCGAGTACAGGATGATACATGGGAGAGGGTGGTCGATGTACGATCACAGTGGTCGGATCTATTTAAATATTCTTCTTCTACACTGCCACGCTATGGAAATTCGAGGATGAATTTCTTTATGGGGGGATGTTTTGTAAGAACCCGGATCTTCATTTCAGGTATGTTTTACTTTTCTGGTTGTTTTTGGAAAAAATATGAGTTTCTAGAAATTTCAAGAGTACACTCCGTGTACTTTTAAGTACACATCATTTACCAGGTTTCCACTGGTGACTACGTTCTTGATGTGTAACAGCCAAGCACAAGTCTGTGTGTGGTGACCTGGAGACCGCCTAAAGCGGAGGCTAGAAAAGGCAAGTACACACCTCATACTTTTAAAATACACGCCATGTACTTTATTTTTTACTAAATGGACCAGGGTCATGTCAAATCGATAGAACCCTTTTTCTCTTTTTCCATTTCATTAAGGAGAATTCGTATTGCCACATATCTTCTCTAAGCCCCCGAATCACCGTCTGTTCTCTGAATTGACCACCGTCGATTGCGTTGGAAATTAATCGGTGAGTTCTCCTTTCTTCTTGAACTTAATATCATGATTTCTCATCTATCACAAGATATCCTCGGTTGAAAGTCATAATATTTTTTGTAGATCTACAATTTTCAAGGGATTTTTAAGCCCTAAGGTTCATGTATATCATCTATACAATGCCAAGCTAGGTGGTTTGAGCCTCTCTGTAGATAGTCATTGAATTCTATGTGTAAAAGTTCCAAATATTGAGAATGGGGTGTTGCGTGTTTATGGTTTTAGCCCTGTAATTACCTACTATGCCTTGTTAGTTTGGATTGAGGTTAATTGTTGTGAATTGGGTTAACTTGTACATGCTATAGATTTGTTCCCATGTTTTCTTGTTTTTCACCATTTGGTCTAGCTTTGCATGTTAGGCTACTGCTTTGCATTCCATTCCAAGTATTGTTAGGTTGGAGTGATTCTTATCTGACATTCTAGGATATGTTATAGATTGTTTATCCAAGTAGTTCTTGAGTTTTAACATGGATACCATGTATCGTTTGTGCATGACTGACTTACACAGGGCTGTAAGAACTGGGTATAGTAGACCATAGGGAGAATGGACGTTAAGGGATTCTCCAGAGTGTATTTTTATAGTTACGTTGGAAGACCATAGGGAGGATGGACTTTGTGCTCCCACATAGTGTCTATTGTTCCTAAATATGGTCCACATGGGTAATTGGACATTTATTCCTTCCTCAGAGTGCCTATTAGTTATCGATACGAGACCACAGGGGGAATTGATGGTGAGTGTGTCCTCATAGTGTCTTTGTTAAAGCTGAACCAGATGGGTTAGACTATGTGTACTTCTCAGAGGGTTGATAGTGTTTCTTTGGTTAAAATAGAGGGGTTAGGCAGTGACTAATTCCCATAGGGTTACCTAGTATTTATTATCTACTTAATATATGAAAATGAATGCTATTGAATTTGTAGGATTGTTACTATGTGTACTTCCTTTCATACTGCTTCATTTTGTTTATTGTTTGCCATATATATTCGATGACTGTTAGGCACAGATCTTTGGGTGGTTTCCTACTGGGATTAGTCTCACACCATGTTTGGGTCATTCTTTTGGGCCCAAGAAGATTATATTGCTTCTGGTATAGATAAGGGCAAGCACCCTTCTACATTAGCTACATGATTACTATGGATCTAGGAGCATGGGACCAAGATGAGGCCTGTGATGCTGTGGAGTTGTTTACTGCTTTCCTTTTATACTTTGGTTTAGTAATGTATTCCAGCATTGTGATTTTTTAGGATTCATTCCTAGACATATGTATCATGAATTATTTAGAGATGTGAGCTCCAACTATTTATTACATATGCTGTTTACTTATGGTATGGTATTATTACTACTTCCGCTATTATTATCTATTTTAACTCTATTGTGTTACTCTGCCAATGTGGGCATAGTTTCCCCACTATCACACCCAAGGCCCTTAGTGTTATTTGGAAACCTCTGGCATTTGGGGAAATTGGCTAGAGGCTATGTGACCAACCGGGTACGGGGTGCCTCTGGGTGGCTTCTGGAAGCGGGATGTTACAGATAGTTTCCAAACAAAGTCAAGGATAATGTTTTGTCATATATATGGGTAAAAAACAATTTTATTTAATGTGATATTATTATTTTTATTTATATGAATAAATATTTTGGTTTTATCTTTGGTTTAATTTCCTCAATTGGTGAGGGTGGACAGCTTGCACGTGTAAAGGAGTTAGGTGATCTTTAGAGAGCCTATAAGCACGAGTTATATATTTAATGGCATGCTGGAGTTGGCATATAGTTTGAGGTGGTACCTATAGTCGATGATTTTTTGATAGAATAGTATCATCAAATTATTACTCATTGGACGAAGATCAAGTTTAAGGTGTTAATCACATTTGAGGAATTGAAATGAATATTTTCAATGTTTTCATTAACAAAATAGGCTCCTGCTTGGCATCCAAAAGACCCAGGATCAAATCTAGGAAGGGGCGAATTTCCCAGGTACTGTAGCAGTACTGTATCATGTACTATTGCAGTGGTGGCACTGTAGCGGTGGAGGGACTGTAGTAGATACTGTAGCGGTGGTGGTACTATAGTAGGTACTGTAGCAGTGCAGGTACTGTAGCAGTACTATTCACCGAGGGGTCCTTTGGGCCATTCAAATGGGCTTTCAAGCCTTGTATTCTAGCCACTTGGCCTTGGGCCTTCGGGCTATGTAATGGGTCTCCCTCTACCCAGTCTAAAGAGGTCTTTACTTTCAAATAATAAATTGAGGCCTCGGCCCCAACCTTTTAAAAAAAATAATTCTTATTATTGAATTTTATTTGCGAATTATCTGGAAAAAATAAATAAAAAACATTGATTCCAAAAAATTCATGCACACATTGAGATATACTATGATGTCAGATAATGAGAGAAGTATGTAGGATAGTGTTTTATACTTTTTCTTTTGGACATGCACTTTCTATTATTTCCTCCATAATTTATTTGATTTCTAATGTTTTTATATAATTTTTTTTATGAAAGTCATTATTGATAATCTATTTTTAATTGTGGTTTCCAATATTCAATTTCATTTTAGAGGCAGGTATTGAATATTGAAGGATGTGTTCCTCGAGAAAAACTGTTTTTCTCCAGTATAAGAAAATAATATGGAAGTGTTGTTAACGAACAGACCAAGTAGTAGATTGTATTTTTTTCATTGTTCATTTCAAATTTTAATATCTATTTTGTAACATAGCAATCTATTTATATTTGTAAAAGGCTACTTTAGAGGCCCTTAATGCCCATAACCTAATAATTTTGTGCCAAATGATAACTTCATTCAGTTGTTGGGAGATGAGAACCCTGGTAGAATATGTTGTCGACCAAGTAAATGTATAGTCATGATGTGGTATTGGACCTCTTCTTGTACCATTTACAGTGAATCCAAGTTCGAACAGGTTAAGGAACAGGCAGAACATGCTCAAAAAAGGGTCACACAAGTGGAAGAATGGTCTACTTGGGAAATCACTGAATTTATGAAGCTGATGAATGTTTTATGTCCAGAACATCCACCAAAGGTCATCACAGCTTATGACGAATATATATTTTTGATGTGTTCAATATATTATGAAATAGGTGGAAGTTCAAGTGTTGGTTGAGACTATGTCATTGTTGGTGATGACAATGGTGAGGAAGAGGTCTAGGATGAGGATGATGCCAAGACCAAGGTCGAGGATAAGGCCAAGGTTGAGGGAGAGTCAGAGGCCGAGTCAGAGGAACAGGGATAGGATGAGGCCAAAGATGAGGTCTTGGATGAGTCCATATATAAGTATGGGGGTGGGGATGAGGATAAGGATGACACTAATGATGAATGTGGTGACAGTGGTAGTGATGGTGATGATGGAAAAATTTATATGTTACATTTTTACTAATATTACAATCATTTGATGTTTATCGACTGATGTGACTAAATATATGTGTGATAGGTAGGTCGCATTATGCTTGACTCGGGTAGCCTAAATACTATATATTTTTAATCACATATCCTTTTTTCAATTTGTTGTAATGTTTTTTGATAAAGTAATTTGTCTATTTGGAAGTTTATTATATGATTCAACATTCAAAGGATTTATTAGGTCAGTCGTCTTACATATATATTTCATTATTTATCTATAAATAATAAAAATTAACTTGACATGGAGGTTTGGATTCTATGAATTATCTTTTAACATGGTATCAAATATATTTCAAAATTTTCTTTATACGTACACTCAAACTCTTGGATGAAGAACTTGAGCTTATTCATTGTCATTATACCGCTTCCTAGTCATCGTTCTCTGATTCCTTGTCATTTGATATTTTTTACATTATGGGACACAATTTCTGATCTTGTCACATTCACAGATCATGTTATACATGAATGTATCAAATTATATATATTGACTATATTTATTAACATGGATGAGTATTTCATTTTGGAGATTTAAAATTGATTTTTTAAATCCATATTTTCCAACAAAAATTGTAAGACAACTATAATATTGACAATTATATAAGGATAAATTACCCCTCATAAAGAAATCAGGATTCCGACATTCATAAGACACCCAAGTAAATGCCTAAACAAATCAAGCACTCGATATTGCACCTATCAAGAATATATCTAACATTCTAACTATATATCCATGCTCCTGTCATCATATTTTTTCCCATTCATATAACTAGCTCAATAATAATACTCCATCATCTAACCATCAGGAAGAATGAGGATCAAGCAACCAATATTAGTTATCCATAACCTGCTACTCTGATAGACATAACTAGTAGCCTACTTAGAGAACCTCATAATCACTCAATATAGAGCCACAATATCATCCCACACTAGAATCACCACTATCAACTTTACTCATTCAAATTTATTTAACCAAACAACAACTCTAATCCAAAACCCTTACCATGGAACTCAAACCTAGATCCCATCATAAGGCACCTCATTCCCAAACCAACACTTTAAAAGGTTGTCAAACACTAGGAGAATAACTATAATCACATCAAAACATCACAAAATAATCACCACAATGGTCCCAATTAATTAAGGTAATTCTGATGAGTTATTTTATAATATAATGAATATGTTATTATAGACACATTAATTAATTAAAACCCAATCCATACAATTATAAATAATTTTTTTCTTTTTTAACAATTTTATAAAACCACTTTCCTCATTATGAAAATAATTTCACACTCACAAGGAGTCAGAAAATGTCCGTCTATAAAAACCTATATGATGCTTGAACCCACACCCTCATACCGCATCAAGATAAGAGTAAAAAAATAAATAATAACTCACCCAAAACAACATACTTGAATCGAAATCTCAATTAGAACACTAAATAAATGAAAAATAATCTCATTAGCTTGTAGATTTGAATTTCCTTGTAAATGGGATAGTTACATACCAGTACAAGGTCTATTCCAATTTCCAACAACACATCGTTCCTCCAACTACCATGATCAAATATTAAAAAAACTGAAAACAATTCTTTCTAACATCTATGTACTCCCTCGACTAAAATAGATCATATAAAATCCTTAGTAAATCACCACAAGATCTCAAGAACACCTACCATTATACAATATTCCTTAGACTAGTGGTGAGAGTAGTATCATGGGGATATTATAATATCTATACCCTCTTAAATAAATATATATAAATAACATAATCAAAATAAAACATTAGAGTATGAATAAGAAATTATAGCTAAGTGACAACCTATAATACCAGAAAACATCACCATGGTATAACTTGGTAGGGTCTCGCCAATTTCCCCCAATATACATCATTATATGTAGTGTATACATGTATGGGAAAATTAAAAAATTACTAATATACAACATGAAACAATTATGAATGGCCATTGGGTGCTGCCTAAGGAGACCCAACACTTGACCTCACTTGATTTGGAGAATGTTAAAATAGAAGTCATCTGAAAACACAACCCCAAACTCATACTCGTATACTTACTAAAGGTTCACGCATCTTAGTCTCTACCTCCACCATCTCACTTATGTTAGATCCTTACACCAAGTCTTGATCTCATATTTATCCTCATACTTTTACCCTCTAGCTTAATGTGAGGTCTAGTATCACATCCTGACTATTAACCAATAACTCGAGGTAGGATCTCATATCATATAATGACCACTACCCTCTCACTGGAGGTTAGGTTCTATATCATATCTTAACCACTACCATCTCACTCATGGTAAGGTACTATGTCACATCATAGGTACTACTATCTAACTTAAGATAACGTCATGTATCACATCATGATCACTATCCTCCACCCAATGTAAGGTCTGATATCACATCATAAATACTAGTCACTCACTCATATTAAGGTCCCATATCATCTATAGGATACTGGGAAAGGTCCTATATATTATCTTGAACACTTCCCTCTTACTCAGGGTAGGGTCATATAATATTTCTCATACTATGTCACATACCTCAAACCTCTCACACAGAGTTGATCTCATCACTACTACACAACATGGTTAGATTATAAATAATGAGAAAAAAGTAGAAATATCACATATCATATCCCTCGGTAATCCACACAACCATCCCCACATAGCTCCATGTTATAGTTTAGATGATATATCTAAAAAACGCATTCCCTAAACACCAACACCCCATAATCTGAGTCATCCCTATATCATTTTAGCTTCAGCCTAAGATAAATGATAATGCTTGGAATCCATCTTATATATCATGTATGTTTACACTTGGAATTCATCCATGAAATCAAATGGACACAGGTATATATTTTTTAAAATCCCAATTCCAAAAATAGATTTCAACTATTGATTCTATGAATCAATGATTGATTATCATGATGGTTACATTACCATGAATGGAATCAAAATCCCCACTACAGGAGTGTCCTCATTCCTACATCATTATATCAATATTCTAGCCATCATATCCATGACCTAGGCATTATTCAGTGTGGCCATGGTGTGAGGAAACTTTAAAAAAATCTATAGATAATGAGGGTCACGCCATTAAAACACCAATTGTACACTCACCACTATATACCTTACCTTAAACTACACCTCAAGATCTGCCTCAAAATTTATCATTACTGCATTCCACTCCACCCAATCCATTCAAATACACTTACAACTCTTGACACGATTTCTCTTGGAAAATAATTTCCACGGACCCGTATCGAGTAAATTATCTAAAAAAAAATCATTCATTTCCAATATATTCTTTCCAATATAGGTACATTTACAATTCTCATTCAAAACTCATGGCCAAAATTCACATGAAATTACATTAAGAACAACATACATCAACCCCTATATATTAAACCATACTATAATATATTAAGGGTATATCAAACCCCTATATATTAGGCCACACTATAATGTGGGTTTACACTCCCCAAATTTTGGTAACTATCCTAGGAATCCCTTAGAACGTGATCATCAATGATTATATACTACCTATAAACTAGATTTTAATTTTTTTCTCTAATGAGACACCATTGATGAAAAACTTTACTGGAAAATATATATATATAATTTTGACCATTTAATTTGATTCAATCTCATATAATGATTGTTTCATCAATTTCCCAAATGAGAGAAAAAAACTTCCATCACTATTTGGATCATATTTGAAATTGTTTTGTTAATGGAGATCGTTCGTTTTTTGGGTATTATGGTTTCCAGTCGGGAATTCTGTTGGGTGTATTGGTGTTATTCTTAATTGGTGTTATTATAAATTCTATATAGTGTAATACAATTTCATTGGTTTTATTCCGATGGAATACAATTTGGATCATATTTTTTTCATTGGAGTTATTCTAAATTATGTAAAGTGTATTGCAATTGTAGGTAATTGTAGGTAATTACCTGTAATTCATAATTTTTAATTATGTAAAGGTAATTACACTAGTGTTATTATTGCAGGTAATTGCATAGGGGGAGGTAGGTTCTTCCTGCTGAAATAGTTGCAACAACTCTATGCCAACAGTTTAAAAACTATTTCCATAGATGTGAAAACCAAATCTATACCAAATGTTTGCTACCAATTTTTGGTAAAAGTATATTCTAGTTGTTTTTTAACCATTAGTATAGACCTGAAAATTAAATCTTTAACAATGTTTTACACAAAACCATTGGTAAAAGTCTATATCATCAGTTCATAACCCATTTGTATAGATATAAAGTGAGTTATATAATAATGGTATAAACCCATTGGTAACAAGTTATACCCACAGTTACAAAAAACTGTTGGTATAATGTGTTTTAAGGTTACATATACCAATGTTTATTGAATAACTAGTGGTATATGTCTATCCCCACACCTTAGAAATCAACGGTTGTCCATCCTATACCAACAATTTTAAACTGTTAGTATATCCAAAGTTTCTAGTGGTGACTAGAACCTCATCCTCTCAAATTATTTCAAATTTTACAAATATAAAACCCCAAATGTTATCCATATCATTCAGATTTGGAATGATTCAATGAGGATGTCATTCCAAAGCACTAAAAATTTTCCCCTTGACCAGATTTGAACACAATTATAATTCCCTAGATCTATAACCTAGATTTCATAGCCTGACCAAGTTTAAAAAAACCCTTATTTTGATCCTCGACCCATTATTCGATAAATATCCAAAAATGAATCCAATAAATTATTCCTCATACAGACTCCATCATTCTATGTTTATTCCCCAAGAATATTTTACAATGCCAGGTCTTATCTTACAAGATAATGTTTCATAAATTTCATGATATTTTTACTATGTGAGGATTCCAATTAAACAACCCACACTAATCCTTACCATATTCTCTATTACTATCAGTTTTTATCACTAGCATTGGAGGTAACATGATTCTTTGGTGTTGAAGATGAATTTTTTGGGTGTAGTAATACTGCCTTAATGGGTGAAATAACCATAAATTTTTTTCAATTTAGTGGATCATTTTCAAATTGTACAAGATTTAAACTCCCTAACCAATGAAATATTTCCACCAAATATTTATATAAAATGATCCAGAACCCAAAGTGGATATTTTCATATTAAATTTCTAACTAATTTAAATATGACTTGAAGAAATGATATCTCATCATAGAACCATTATTGGAATAATATTTTTATTGATTAAAACCCTTTTCGGATTACCTTCATTGCGCTTGTAGGATCCAAGTGTAGAATTACTCTAGTGGTGATCCACACAATCTCTATTGATCTATGAACATCATAGATTTTTTTTATGTTCTAGCATGAAAAACTAATCATCTTTCATTTTTAACCTTTATCTCTTAATATCCTTCATGTTTAAAGGATTTATTTTCATTCTTGATAAGATGAGAGTGAAAAAATTCAAGAGATAATTCCATTATGCTTAACAATTCTCTATTATCAATTTTTTTATTAACCCTACACAATAGACATAACCATCTATTTATACTTTTATATTTTTTGTTAAAATGTTATTTAATTTCATATTGGACTTTAAATAATGTAACCTACCATTTATTACCCCATTAAATATAATAATAATAATATTTTTATTTTTATTACTTGCACTAGCTAGTCTAATGATAAATATTATTATAATAGCTTGTAAATTAATATATATCACCAGACATAATCTTTATTCATTTTAACTTCCCAAAATTTATTGAAATCATGAATAAATATTTAATTATATATTTAATTTGTCAAAAAATGTTTATTTTCGATAAAACAATAATATAATTATTCATTAGTCTCAAGATAATTAAAAACATTAGTGTGTGACCCACTATGATTCATTCTCATTGGAATTTGGCGAGATTTCCAAAAGTAAAATATTACTATCAAGAAATGGGTCAAACCACCCAAGAGAAATAAATTAATTTTTCATTTCTGAGAAAAACAAAAGAATGATTTCTATGTAATGCAATCCCTTTTTATAATATATCATCAAGAAAGTTTCACATATATTTCATCAACCTATATTCTCAATATATCATTCTTTGAATATGAAATAAACATGCCATTATACCATTTCCTTGAAATTTAATGCGATGGTTGTATTCTAATAAAAGGCCCAAGAAGTCACTTTCTATAAATATGAAAGTGAAACATACTTCCTCGACCTATCCAATAATAACATGTCATTTGTCACACACCAAACATACCCTACTTCCTACGAACATATCGCATCACGGTTTTTGTCTATAAATCTAAGTGTGTGATTAATGACATGAATTAATGATAATATTAAAGTCCAAGGACCATTAAACATGCTTTAAGAAATGAATATATGATGAAACCAAAACATAATTAATTTCTACTCGTAGGTTTATTCTCAGAATCTCATATCTCTAAGATGATTAAGTGTCAACACCATGAGAAGATTCCTCATCAACGTACGAGTTCTCATACCTATGAGTCAACATAATACATGTTTTATTTTATTATATTATCCAACTATAGAACTATACTTCCGAATATCATCATGTAACTTTATGGTTCTAATAATATTTGGGAACTTCTATGACCATATCAATGTGATAGATAACTTAGGACATTATAAAATTAAGGGAATGAAGAACAATGAACAATTTATAATCAGGTGTTTTATTAATATTCAAATGTTTTAATATACTTTTAATGAAATAAAAAATATTTGGTTCTAGAACACCAACTCTAAAATACAATTATAGGTCAAGGGCCACAGTGACTATTCATAAAAAGACAAGAAATTTTCTGAAAAAGTTCTGGCAACAACAATAAAATTAGATGAATAGTTCTCATAAAATAAATAATTTAATTCTATATAAATTTTATTTCAATAAAAATTAAAAATTAACTACACACTATAATTTATCTACATCAAATAAATACATAGAAAACATGGTGTGGCTGTTCATGATAGTACATTGAGGGACCACCGTCGCTCTAGCCTTTTTTGAGAAAATTCCAAGATTTATCTCCTCTGTCTATATGTAAATGATCCATGTAAAAATTAAATTGATATTAAAATGAAAAAATTGTCTAATATTAGTCTTGATACCGGAAATAATTTAATGTTGATGTTAAATGAAATATCATGTCCCAAGAAAAGGTATGTTGACTAGGAGTGATCTAATTTTCAAGGTTTTTTTATTGATAAACCTAGTTTTTATAATGAGATGGGAAAAATTATACCTAATATATATGTTTACCCAAACATATTTACTGGAGAATATTAAGAAGGAATAACAACACAAATGTTCCCTCTAAAATAAGTTGGGATTTTTGAGAAATGGGAATCTTAAAAAGTTTAAAATATATAAATATGGACTCCTAAGGTTTGATAAGAGGTTATGTGTTTCATTAGTAATATAAGTAAAGAATAATTTATTTGATGATGATCATAGCTTGTATTTATCTACACATCTTGGTAGAAATAAAGTGTTTATGTATATTAGAGGATGTTTTGTCAGAAAATATAAAGTGAGATATTTAAAATTATACTCCATGAAGTTTTATTGGAAATAAGTAAAGGATAAAATACAATTACCTGAGTGGTTATGCATCCTTTAACAATACTAGGGTGGGAGTGGGTATACACACCCAACACAAATAACTAAATCTGAGATGGCGTATCACATAGCCTCATGTGCATCTCCTCTTATGAAATAGGTTCATGACTTTCAATGAGCATCTGAACATCATCAGTGGGGTGAATATACCCTATTTATCAATAATAAATTAATAACACAAGATAACATACCAGAATAAATAAAAAAATCTATAATAAATTCAATGGAAAGTATCTCATGTCATAAAAAATTAAAAAAATTACCCCCAAGGTGGAAATTCCACCAGATTATGAGAAAGATACGTAAGTAAATAAAACACTATGATATCACTCAATAAATTGTCCTAGTACCACCTTTGATCACCATTCTTCGTCTCCTAGCTCCCTGTTATTAGGGAATTTCCCAATCTTGTATCCCTAATCATATAGTAATCATGTGAATTGATATTTCTATATAGGGTGTGATTATAAACCCAGTATTACACCACCAAAATATACTTAACATGATTGAACATGCAAATGATTTTATTCCTTGATAATAAATAAACACACAAGTAGAAATATACAATCCCATAATGAGATTGAATGAGCAAACCATGCCACCACAAATCCCTGGACTTACCATCATTAGAACCATGTTAGAAACATTTTCATAATAGGTTTCTTAATCTAGTGTTGACCATGTGTCTTCCATATATATCCCACAGTATCTACAAGGATAACGAGTCATGTGTCAGGCTATAAGGCCATTGTATTCTGACATTGCCTTAGGTTAAACAACAAGGCCATCGTATCCTAAGACTATCTATTAGGTCAGGTCACTGATAACCATATTACCACTATACCAACTCTTTTATTCATATAACATAATATCATCATGAACAATGGTTTGGCTACACAATTCCATTATTCCCTATCATCTAACTTGGTCTTATGATCATGATTCATTCGATGTTTGAACACACTCCCTATCTAGGGCCACCAAGCCATGATGGGTCTACCTGTCACTTTGGAACCAAAAAATCGAATAATAATATAACATATACTAAACACATCCCATGAAAATAGTGTCATAACATATATAGGAACAATATTTCATATCAAGATTGAGAAACAGTAGACAAATACAAAGAGTTGTTATTCAACTGTAACATGGGTCTGACGAGCTAAGCATGCACACACTTATGATAAAAATTAAACTATGGTATCAAAGGTTATGCACACACACATGTGAACACACTCAATAATGGGATAAAGAATATAAGAACACAATGTTATATCATTGAAATAATCATACACACTGCCTCTATATAGTGTGGAACTTCTTACCTCAATCTTACTGACAAAAATCCGTATAATTCATTGAGCAATTGTAACGTGAAGCACACCCATTAATTAATTGATTTAAAAACAAAATATGGATTCCTTGAACCAATTCAAATTATTTTATTTCCAAAATAAATAAAATATCCAAATGTTAAAATAATATATCTCTCTTATATAATTCCGGATTATTATCATTTAAAAATACGTTAGCATTTTTTAAGGAATATTAGGAAATATAAATTAATAATTATTTCATGTAATAAAGAAAAGTGAAAATTAAAACTCTATCCTAGAATTTATCCTTTGAATATATTTCACCTAATAGGAGAGAGAGAGAGTTATTCCACATCCAAAAAATTTAAGAAGAACTCAAACTTTTTAAAGTAAAATTCACAGATCTTGGATTATAGAGTACTAGACTATTGGAGCTCAAGAAGATATCAAAAATTAATGGTGGAAAATATTTGGGTGTTTTAAAAATAGGAAAGTACATTCTAGTTTGAAATAATGGAACCCCAAATTTAAAATACCAATTAATTCATTCTTGTATCAAATATTGAACATAGAGGATTTAAAATATTCTACAATAGGTGTTACAAAGTTAAACAAGCCAAAATAATTAATTCATAGGATTATAGGATTTTAAATTTTAAGAAAACACATTTCAGGCTAGATTTAGGGTGATAAAATGGAAAATAAGGTTTAAAACCACTCTTATGATAATGAAGGGACTTCCTACGGGTGACATAGATTCACCCTTGAATGATTCATAGTTGTTCCATAAGGGTAAGAAAATTTAACCTTATGTTGATCATACTTTTGGACCTAACCATATGGAACTATGGATTACCATTATGTAATCCTTTCAAATAAAGAGTTACCTTTACTAAGCTCAAGCTCTTCATTATACAGTAGTTGGGTTTCCCTTACATAACCTTAGGAAAACCTGAGTTACCATTACACATTTCAATACTACCCTTACAAATCTTTTAAAAAATAGGTTTCACTATTATGTAACACTTGAGAATCAAGAGTTAAACTTACATAGCTACCATAAACCAGCCTTTATATTAGTGATATTTATTCACCTTTACATAGACAATATGCTCTACATAAGGGTAAAATTATAATTCAAAATTATCAAATTTTCATATAAAATACATATTGATTATAATTGAAAGTGTTTTTATAAAAATGAAGATGTTATAATTATCCCCTAATAAGGTTTTCTCATCCTCAAGAAATATATCAATAGTTCTTATTCAAATAGATCGGGCCACTGAGTTTGTACCTTAGACTCTCACTCCCACATCTCCTCTTGGATCCATCCATGCTACAAGAAGACTCAAATAAATGGAACCATACCCCCCCCCCCCTCAAAACCTTGTTTCTCCGATCTATAATCTATAGAATACACTCCAAAAAATGATTTCTTTAAAACTCAATTCCCTCACAATCTATCAATTGCACATGATCAAGCATGTACCTTCAAAGATGAAAAATGTAAAATATATCATCCATTCCTCAATAACATGAATGATGTTCTAGTTATTAAGGAACTGATCTTGTGTTATTGGTAATCTCAATATGAAACCACAAACTATATCACAATCTTCTATTTATAGCATAAAAGAAGATATCCCAACTGAGGTGACACCGAAAAGAAAAGTTGATCACTAAAATTGAACTCCAAAGGTCATCTCCTCCAGTCATCATATGATCAACGCCTACTCTGAGTTGTAAAAAACTAATTCATGATTAAATAAACTCACCCAAAGGTCTCCAAAATCATACTTAGATCAACAATAGATACCTCACCCATCTCATTCCATCAATCATTCCCATATCACAACACACTCAAGATCTAATTCTTGGATTGTTTTCACAATGTACACTAGAGAATATTTGATCAATAAAGGTGAACATATAAACATTACCTTATCCTATAATGCATCCAAAATAAATTCTTCCCTAAAACTCATTATATGTCACTCTTTATATGAAGTCCACTCACCATGATCCTATGTGTCTAATGTCTTTCTACTAGGATAATCTACAATTAAATTACATTTCCCTAGATCAAAGGCCATATAAAAGTTGATGGTATATAGATAATCAACCTAACACATATTATTTAAACTGATATACTATTTATAAAAGAAATAATAGAGGCTCGTGTGGTTCCTGTAGACTAAAAAACCTCTCATTAACGAGATAATTTCACCAGAACTTCAGAGCATAGACCAATTCTGCAAACTCTAAGTCACTCACTATATAGTTATACTGACAGGGATACAACTAACATGACCCATAGGAACCTATATAGTCTATATGATTCAATATAGCGCCCAAATAAACTCCTAGGGAATTAAAATTCACTATGTATCCACACTCAGGCTCTAGAAGGGTCAAAATTAGAGTTTTCTTCAATCATCCCTCCATCTCTAAGAAGATATAGTCACTCCAATCAGGCCACAAAGACTTCATCACCTTCTTAGTTAGATCATTAATTTTTTGAACCAAATGGGAGAATTTTTGGATGAAGTGTCGATAGAACCTTAGTATCCCAAGTAGATATTTATCTAAAACAAATTCCTAGGTAGTTCACAAGACATTACCACATCATCCTTCTCCAGATCCATATAAATTCCCACCTGAGAGACTGCACGTATGAATAAAAAACCCTCTAAAATAAAAATGCGACACTTTGATATAATTTTAAAAATATGATATACTCAATGTTTACTAAACACAATATAAATTTTCCTCGCATTCATGTCTAAATTATTGGAAAATATCAAGATATAATCAATGAACATAGCGGTAAAAGAGTCAAGATATGGATTAAAAAAATTGCTCAAGATATCCATAAACACCGCCAGTGAATCTTTCAAAAAAAGGAATGGTAAGATACTCATATAATCTATATATACTTATAAATGATGTCTTAGGAATATCCTCCACTCTAACCTGAATGTTATGGTAGGAAAACCATAAGACAATCTTAATGAACCACTGAGCTCCCCATAACTAATCAAAAAATCCATCAATCCTCAATCACAAGTATTTATTTTTCATGATCACTAAGTTCAACATATTGTAGAATATACAAAACTAAGAACTAGATTTATCTATCTTTTAAAATAGCACCAGATCACCCCAGGGGGATGTACTCACCCTGATAAAACCTTTAACCTCTAAATAATTTACATATACCTTTTGACTTACTTCAACTCAAGCTATATTATATGATATAGGGGAATTGATATAGGTTTACCTCTATGAATGAGTTTGATCTCAAAGTCAATTCTCATCTCATGAGGGAGTTCTAAAAATTATTCTGGGAGGATATCCTGATATAGGTCCACCAGTAGAGGAAAGTAATGTGGTACTACATTATTTTCTATAAAAACCATGTCATATACCTATACTTTAATAACTAAAATTTTACAGAGGTTTGGTTTAATTCTTCTCTCTTAAACATCTCACTCACTGGACAAAACATCCTTCTCCCCCTTGGGAATAGAAAATAGTATATGTCTCCAATATCTATTAATGAGATCTCAATAACAGGTCCACCCATTCTTTTCAAAGATCAAGTCAAATATAATCATCTTAAAGATCATGAAATCCAAAAGTTGTTTGTATCTAGAAAATAATTTGGGATTCTCAATATATCACTAATGACCATCCACATTCTTCCACAAGGGTGTATCAAGATAAAATAACACAAAATAGAATGTGATTATTGTAACACCCCATGATTTTATGGTATGAATCTTTTTAAATTTAAAATCTTTGATTTCATTGGTTGCACGCAACATTGACTTATCTTTCATTACACGCAACACAGATTTTCTACAAAAAATCAATTTATAATTATTTAAAAAATGAAATTATAACCTAGTTGTTAAAATGATAGGAGTGAAAACAAAATTATTAATTTATTTTTGTCACATATAAAACTCTTTTTAAATAAAAATGAAATATTTTTCTAAAAAAATATTTAAATGCACACAAGGGTGATTTATAAAATAAAAAATCCTAATTTTTGGATTATAATTACGATATATATAAATATATTAAATCTAATGTTTATAATTCATCCTATGTATTTCCTAGACAATATATAAGAACAAATATAATTCTAAGCATAAAAGATTTATTTTTATAAAAAGAAAGTTTTACCACCTTTTATTGACGTAATTGTTTTAAATCAGTTTTTGACACTTGTTAAATTTATATTTGAACAAAAAATAAACTAATTATTTTAAATTATAATTTCTGAATGTAATTTTCATTTAAATTTGGTATTTTTCTAATATGTTCCATGTTTTAGTGAACAGTGAAAAAATATTGAATTTTAATTGAAAACAACATTTTGGCCTAAATAATTTATAGTTATAAGTAATATTTTTTATTTTTTTTAAAGTATAATTAGAATATATATATATATATATTAATATAGTTTAGGTCATTGTAACCAATTTCAAATTAAATTTGGATATAAAAACATTTTAATCTTTTGAACGTTTTCACTTTAAAAACTCTTCTTCTCATTCCACCAACGAGATTAATTTTAAATTAATTTGTAACAAATTATGTGTTTAGAATTTTGAAAATTGGATGCCATATTTGGAAGAATTAGTTCAAAATTTCATAAATAGCTCCATATTATTTTGGAAAAAAAATGAAAAGTAGCTTTAGTATTTTTTTTAAATTACCATAGTTAAGAGAAAATTAAATAATTAAGGGTAAAAATAATGCTGTAAGTACAAAATTACCCTAAGAATTTTCATACTCTTTTTTTTCTATGTTTTATTTTTTTTATATAACTTTATTCGGAATATATCTCGGACTATAAGTAGTAATTATAAATCTAAACTCTTTATCCTAATCATGGTAATTGTTTTAATTTTTATGTAAGATATAATTAAATTAACATCTTGTACAATGATGATGATATAATTGTTTAACTAATGGTCATATCAAATAAATTCTAATAAAAATATTAAAATAAATTTATTTTGATATAATTAAAGACATCCATGAATATTATGGATAAACACAACATATTATGGATTTATTAAAGGTTATGGTTCAAAGATTTATTTTAGTTATGATATTTTTATAAAGTAAAGTAATGAATAATATCAAGATTTACATTAAGGATATTTTAAAAAAGATAATATTCTAATATATGATATAAAATTTTTAAAAATATAAAATTCAGAGGAAAAAATGGGATAAAATTTTGAATTTAATTCTTAACTCATTTATGGTTCATTTTACATTTTATAATAACTATATTAACCTTCAAATAGTAAAAACACATGTTTCCAAGGTAAGAGTTAAAGGGTATAATAAGGGTTAAAACTAAAATATAAGGGTAATAATGTAACATAATATTGTATAAAAACTACTAGATGATGAGGATTGCACCCCTATCACCTAAAGATATAATTTGAGTTTTTAAATGGACTATTTTCCCTGAAAATAAATTAAATATTATTTAAATCCAAGATAGTTATAAAACATAATTATTTTTGTATTTACTATCATTTTATGTGTAAAAATCATGAACCAATCAAGATATGAAAAAACATAAAAGTCAATTTTTATCCTAATGAAATTGTTTTCATTATAGAAATTTATTTTTAGTTTTTAGAAATTATATAACTAGCATAAATTCTTCAACAATGCAAATATAGTATTCATTTAATTAATATCAATATAAAATAATTGATTTTAAAATTATTAATTTTTATATATTTTGGATGATTTAATTTGTATTATTAATTATATAGATCAATAGTATATATTAGAAATGTTTGAAAAAATTATATTTTAAATTACACTATTCTTTGATGTGTTTAAAGTCAAATTAAATGAATAGTATCAAATTTGACAATAATGATATTTTATTGAATTATGATTTTATTAAATTATATAAAAATCATTAAAATATAAAATAATTAAAAATGTAATAATATATGGTCTATAATGGAATACTATATTCATTTTTAGGCCATTTGTATGTCTTTGGGTCTATAATATCCTTATTATATTTTAATATTTTGAGGATTCCAGAAAGTACCCCTCACCTCAATTATAAGAGGGCACCTCCTCTCTCACCTCCTCACACCAATTTGAGCAATCTATCTCAAAAAACCTAGAAACATTATATTATAAACATAATTATTTAATCCATAGAGGTTTTAATTCATCTAAAATACCATACCCTATATCACTTTAGATGAGATTAAAGGAAGTCCACCAAAGAAGAGGTAATCATCTTTATCTGCTCTTCCAAGTTAATTTCTTATTAATCCTCCCCTTAATGGGTTTTTACCATTATAAAGTAATAAAAATAGTATAATATATTTTCTTATATGTTATTATTATTATGGTAAAAAAATATTATATCTTTTATTCATCTTAGGAAGAATGAAAACACTGCATGTGCATACGTACGACTTACCGTCTCAGCGTCGTGGTGTAATCTTTTTTTCATCACCAAATTACTTGGATGTGTATAATGATGGAAATAATAGATATAAATCTATATATATATATATAATAATAATTATTACATGATATTTAATCTTTAAAAATTAATATATCATCCACTTCCTTACCATTCCATTATTAAGGTAATGATATCATCGCTCATCCGCACATATGGCCTACCATTTGCATGATGTGTTGTGATTAATTATCCATTATCACCAATAAATAATGAATATGAAAATGTATTTAATGAATAAATATGTTATCCATAACCTTAATATGTTTTTGGAGATGACGAAACTATTCCTATGCATAAGAACCAGGACTTACATGACAAAACATACAAAGGAAAATGAAGTAATGATCACCAGAAACAAGAGTAATAATGAAATATTTTCAATAAGTTGGTGATAAAATGATATAATAGAATCATATATGATATAATAAATATAAAATTTATTCTATTATAAATTAATATAATGCTTCAAAATATTATACAAGAGATCAAAATCACATAAAACAAATAGGAAGTGTGAGATAATGGTTTTTCTCGTCTCACTTTTATTTCTCAAAGATATTCTATATTCACCACCTATTTATTTTGTGTGGTGTACTACACAGTTTATCTATCATATCTCAAATCTGTTTATATTCATTTTATTCAATGTCTCATTTGATAATTATTTACATTATGGGTCTTATTATTCAAATATTTCAAAGTTTTATACGACACTTTGATTTAAAAAAATATTTTTAAATTGATAATTAGATTTTTTAGGAATGATTTAATCATCGAAGAAATTGGTTGGGGATTGGTTAATAAAATCTCCTTGATGCATCAGTATTCTCTTGATATGAAATCAGTTGGCAAAAAACCCTCCATGTTTTTTTCTAAGAAGAATCAGATGGGTTTATTCTCACAGACTTAAACTGGTAAGAGGATTGATCTTGACAGTCACTATCTAGAGGATATATCATGATTGTTCAGATGTCCAACATTAAATGTTTCATTAATTTTAGTTATTAATATCTAGAGGATTTTAACAATGACGCAATCTATATATGTATTTTCATTCTCAATTTATTTATTACATGGAATGTATGTTCAATTATTTACCTTGCTATGTTGATTATCCTCACTGATTTAAGTTAGCATCTATTTTACTTTACTCTCACTAAGCATTTGAGATCACCCTTTTCATATGTATTATTTTCCTTAGGTTTCCAATAGGTTTATTAGGATTGATATATTAGTTTAATTGGGGAGAGAAATTTTGTTCTCACAGAAAATAATATTTTTATTTTATATTTAAAATGTAATTTGAATTTTAAATATGAATCTATTTTACCAATACCACTAAACTAATAAGTCATTGGGATGAGTTTTTTTGAATCTTATTCCAATTTATTAAGTTGAGTCATCAAATATAGGCTACTGGAGTTAGAGTCATTGTATTTGGTATCATATGAAGTTTAGTAGAATCCTTGGGAACTATATTTAATAAATAATAGATTATAAAACATAACCATATGACCAACTTTGAGGATAAGTCTAAGTATAGGATAACATCCTTTATATTCAGTAATGAAAATTGACAACCTAGGTTAAACCTAAGGATTTATATATTGTGAAAATTACATGATTTAGACATCCTATAAATGATTCCGCCTGACAATATCACTTTGACTAGTGTTGCTCACATTATGCTTTTGATTTTGGTCAATGGTTTGAATCAATAAGATTATACAATTAATGGTTATACTACTGATGATGAAGAAACTAAAAAAACACAAAATAAATGAATGTGGTATTAAGGAATAAGATAATGAAGTGTGGTTATTGGTTTATGAATTAATTAAAATGATTGAAGTTCTTGTGTTTTTTTGGATTCAAGAATTTTTTCATATATAGTGCAGTAGTTATAAAAATCCTGAGATATATAAGGATTTCACTACAGTACTTATTCTTTAAGGATTTGGAATATTGAATGTTTTTATTAAGGTTTTTATACTGACAAAATATTTGGTATGTAACAATAAGAGCTACATTATGTTGTTCACAGAATCCGATGTTAAGATTGATCTTTGAAATTTGGAGACCTTTTTGGACTGTAAATTTGGACAGAAGTATTTTGGACAAGTATTAAGGGAAAATGGATTAATTTGAACATTATATACTATTATTTGTGGTTAAAGTATGATTTATTGGACACAATGTTCTAACCATTTTTGTTTTAGTAAATATTTAAAGGCTGAAGTAATGATTGGTATATCTTATGATTAATTAAAGTGCTTCAGGTAAGAATGATTCAACTTGAATATCCATTTCACAGTGTAAGATATTAAGTAAAAATAAATCAAAGCACAACTAAAGGATGATATTATTCTCATGACATGGAAAGAAATCATGTAAGTATACTTTATCAAGTGTTTATAATGATAGTAAAATAATCCCTCAACTCTAATAAAAGTATTTTGGAACCAAAAATTAATTCATTTAATTTTATTACTGAGAAAAAAATGTCCTCTTTAACCCAAAAAAAATTTATGGTTTTGTGATGGTAAACTTTTTGATGACCATGTTATCTATCACTCTCCATCATAAAATGATAGTTAGTTTTTTCTTCCATTTACACGTTTTCCTACATCAAACCCTTGTATGTGTTATCTTATTTGACCTTGGTATTGTTCGATATTCATATAGATGTTTATGTATATTAGATGGAACAATACAAGAGGGGTGAATTGTAGGTCTAAAACATTATAATTAAACACTTAAAAAAGAACTTTGTTTAAGAGGTATTAAACTAATACAATTCACAATCAATAAAATATACCATATAGGTCTTGGATCCAATGTATATGATATGATGTAATACTATAAGTAATGTAATACAATTGTATTTTAATTGAATACACTGATCAGAGTAATTCAAATGTAAATGATTCTACCATATAGTGTATATAATCTCTTAATACAATATGTAATGAATGAATCATAATTGAAACAGTTATAATTGAAATGAATATTAATATAAAGAGGAAACCTTACAATTCCCTTTCTAATAAAGATAACATTATAAATGTAAAAGAACTACAATTATTTTACCCTAAAGAGTAGGTTGTCCTTTCACCTAGGATAAATGGTCAGTCTTACCATCACCTTGGTAATCCCTAGATATGATGATTGGTATAACTGTCTTACTATCCCCAGAAGCCCTTGATTAAGAATGTAATCGATATTTCTATGTTTCATGTAATTGAATTCCCTCGATAGGAATATTTGTAACACATCTTCCTATCCCTGTAAGCTATCGATTAAGAAGGTAATTGACACCTATGCCTTTCAAGAAATTGAAATCCCTTGATACGATTATCGGAAGAATTTCTTCCTATCCCTGGAATCCCTCGATTGCTATCACACTGATCAGTCACACAAATAAGAAGAAAAGAACTAATAGAAATACAAGAACATTGAACAAGCTATTCACTTCTTGTATCTTCAAGGATTTCACACAATGTAAGTGAGAAGTCACAACATCTCTTTCTAGAACTTCATAGAAGAAAATTTTTTGTATTTTAGTACGAATGACCCCAAATTTATAGGATTCAGGTTCCAATGGTCATATTTCCTCCAATAGTCAAATTTCCCTGTAAAACTCGGTGGGACTTGGAAACCTGGCATTACAAAGGTCAAAACAAACAGATTACACGACATCGTTTTGATTGGTAAATAACCAATTCAATGACATTGTTTTAGATATAAATTAGTATGTAAAAAAGTATGAAATAATGAGTATGAGTATCATGTAATTGGTATTGAAGTTATTATAAGAGTGTAATGCATTTCAAAAGTACAATAAAAAACTTGGTTACTAGGCATATCATGATAATAATGCATATTGTGATTACAATTTATAACCGAGTTACAATTCATAACATGGTAAAAATGCATGATATTTAATCTGGTCATGATACTTAGATACAACGAATAAAAAGAGTATAATACATAACTTGGTTATGATTCACAACTATGATACAAAAATTAACCTGGTTACGATGCATAATTATTAAGTGTTACTTAACCTGGTCACAATGCTGATAGTTACGATGCATATGGTTACGATGCATGTGAATAATATATAGTATGTAATCTAGTTCTAATTTTTGATTATGATGCATTACATAATATGGTTATAATTCATGATTATGATGGAGTACATAATCTGGTTACGATTCCTGATTATGATGTGGTACATAATCCGGTTATGATTCCTAATTACAATGCATTACATAATCAAGTTATGATTATGAAACAACATATAAAAAAATGTGAGTGAATAACATACATGATTTTGATAAGAATACAACATATAATAAAGACAATGTGAGTGATTACGATTGTGAAAAAACATACATGATAAACAATGCATATGATTATGATATGAGTGATTTGTGATTTCAAAAACAAATGATTGATGGGAGAATAGAAACATGTTTTGACTCAACAATCTCCCCCTTTTTGGAAAGCACAAACCAAAAAACAAAACAAAATAAACAATAAAGACATATCTCCCCCTTAGTTTAATAACTATTTTGAAAGTAATATTTAATATGACTAATTCCACCCTAGGTTTCAGATTACATGGGTTGTATTCTATTTTCATTTAGTTGTGATTTTCCACTTAATGAGGTACTCGTCAAATTCATATTTTCAAAACCATTCCCCCCACCCTTTGTGATTTTCAAAAAGAATAAGGGAAATTATTTATTTCCTGCAAAATGTTATAGAAACAACATACAAAGTAATAATTGTCACTAGAAACAAAACTCCATTACAACAAGATTTCGAACATCATTTTTTGCCCTTTTGTTTTTCATAAAGATTCAACATCGAGAGCTTCACCTTTTTGAACTCCTTTATGTCCTCCATGAGTTTATCAAGAGAATCATATTGAACCTTGATCTTCTCATCATGTTCAGAAATAACATTTTCTTACTTCTAGAGCCTTTATTGTAGAAGCTGATTGATTTCTTCCTGGGCTTTAAGATTTACTTATTGAGTTTTAAGCATTTATTCCTTGTAATTGAAATCGTCCAACTAGAGTCTTTAGGCCTTTTCAAGGATAAAAACTCTACTGGAGTGTGAAACGACCTCATTATTATCACTCTCCAATTTTTCTTTTAAACATTAAAGCTCTTTCTAGGCTACTCTTTTAGAGATATTGGGTCTTTGAAAGTCTTAAAGTTTTTCATTCAAATCATCAACAAATAATAGATAGAGATAGTTGAGTTTATTTTCCCAGTATTCCAATTCTTTATGCTTGACCAGATGGTTCTTGAGAAAATCATCATCATTGTATGACCACTTCACAACCTTGTTTCAAGCCTTACTATGCTTGGAAACACATTCCATGAAAATATTGAAAGAAAATTCAAGACTTAGAAACATTTCCATCAAATCATTGACAGATTATGTTCTATCATTATGAGCATTTGAAAGAATTTCTAGTCTGGCTTCAACTATTGGAATAAATGGTAACAACTTCACCAATCTATTCAAATCCTATTCAATTTACCGAATTCCCTTCAAAGTGATTGTTATTTCAGAATCTGTGTCTTCAGTGAATTATGGGAGATCACCGAAACGAGTCTTAGTGCCGATCACTGGAACTAGATGATTCCTATTCTTATCAGACTATTCGTCCTCTTATTCTTCCTCTTCATATTATTTTTTAGAAATATGAATAAACTTCTTGGAGGAATCCTTTTGAGAGACTTTCTTTGAGGGTTAAGGATCTGGAGATGGAAAATTAAATGATGGTAGTTCAGATGACTATGCGGTATAACTTCTCTAGTTTTTATCTAGTTTCTCTTCCACTTATATTTATTGTTTTTCATGTTCTTATCCCCCTTCATATTCATGGGTTTGTTCTTATTGACCATCTTCTTCTTTTTCTCCTTCATCTTCTTCATAACCTTTGGCAAGAGATTTTGTAGCTAATTTTTTAGAAACTTATTTCTCATTTCCTTTGTCTGTTGGAATCGATTGAGTCCTAACTGATGGCTCCCTTATTGAAATTCCATTTTTTCGTTTCTCATCTATTCTGAGAAGACTATCAATGTCAATAGATTCATCCTTTCTCTTATTCAATCTCTCCTTTCTCTCAACTTATTCCAATGTTTCTTTTGACCTTACGTTCAAAGATGAGGATTCAGCAGGATCCAATCCAAACTGAGGATCACCTTCTTTCCTTTCTTTATTTTTCTTTCTCCATTCGGTAGTAACCTCATCATATATGTCCTTTTGTTTATTTTAATTCTTGGGAGTTGTAGTCCTAACAACCCTTCTTTTATTCAAATATATCTTGGATGGATTAAAAGGTTTCTCACTACCTTCAACTACTAACTTTTCTTTCTCAGCATCTGGATCTTTCTTAAAAAAATTTGATTTAGGATTAACTCATTACATGATCCTCCTTATTGTATCCATACTGATTAAGCGATCCTTTAAAGAAGTCGGATCTAACTTCACTGCAACATTACACAATCAAGAATTCTTTCTGAAACATACTGATAATGTTGGAAAACAAGATCAGATGTAATTTTATAGAACTATATTTGAGCATCTTGATTGTCGGGAAGATGAACCCTGTATGTTTGAACATTCTCATGTTTACCAAATAATCATGAACATACACATCTGAAATTTTCAAAGCTTTTTTGTCACCCTTTCTCATAACCAAAATCCTTTTCATCAATTGGGATATAAGTCTATTATTTCCTCATAAATGACTTACTTTTCTCTTCTCTTCATGAATATCAAAAATTGTTTCTTTAGCATTAGACTTTTCAAAATTTCCACCATCTTCTGGTAGTTTATTAGAAGGGCATAATGCATCACCCTCAAATGAAACACCTAAAAATGTAGCTGCTTTTTTTATAGAGGTTTTATACTTGTTTTCTTACATCATAAAATAAATTTTAAGAGCCTTTTCTATATCTACTGATTCATAAAATTGTAGCACCTCATCATGATATACAAAATCATGATATGAATCTGTTCTTTTAACACAAATTGATTCCCAACCATAAAAACTGATATTCATTTTTAAAGATGAATCAAAAGTCTCATAAAAATATTGGGGGACTATCCTTTATCCTCCAAAGGTTATGGAAGAGAATTATTTTGGAGGCATTTCTTTCGAAGATGAAGCTGTAGGATCTTTCATGAGAGATTAACTTGCACCATGAAGATCTTCCTAAGTGTGAAAGCTGAGTAGATTTCTGATTACGAAAGGTGAGGTAGTAACCAATTTCAAACCATGAACACTATTTATAGAGAAACTGATATTGAGTGAAAAACATATGAGATAGATATGGGAAATGTTCTTTTAAAAATGATTTTATGGTCAAAGTTAGATCTAAAAGATCCAATTTCAATGAATGATTTTAGACTCTTGAGATTTTTTTATAAAAGAAAATCATTTTTAGACTGAAAAATTTAGGAATTAACATAACTAATTTATAAATAACAATTGAAACAAAAAAATAATGCTTTCAAAATTGTACCTATAGAAGTGTCATGATAGTTTTATTGGTTTCAATATATTGTTCCTTTGAAAACCAAAACCAACAAAAAGGTCGGTACTGATTATTTAGAACTGATAGAATAACCTATAACTGATAGTCCAGTACTGACAAGGTAATCCGACATAGATAATATAGTAAGGGTAAAGTATTCCAATAATGATAGTTTAGTACCGATAAAGTATTTCAATTCCGATAGTTTAGTATCGATAAAGTATCATAATACCGATAGTAGAATCAAGTACCCATAATTATGAAACTGAAACATGAAACTGATAAAAACATGAAATCGATAAAGTCATGAAACCAATAAAATTATGAAATTGGTAAATTCATGAAACTTATTAAATTATGAAACTGATAAAGTCATGATACTGATAAAATTATGAAACCGATAAAGTCATGAAACTGATAAAATTATGAACCTGATAAAGTCATCAAATCGATAAATCCAATACCGATAAAATGAAAAACTAAAGTGTAAAACCAGTTATAGTGAAATAGATTGATAGAAAAACTGATTCATGGAAAATTGATTCATGTTAAATCGACATATACGAAACTAATAAGTAAAAGTGATAAAATATAAAACATAAATTGTACAACTGAAAAAAAAATTAGGTATACCCCCCCATTGAAAAAGAGTAACTTAATGTAAGGAGATGAGTTAAATAGGAAATTGATTAGAATTATTACTTTATAGTGATCATTCCTAGTTTCTGTTTAATGTATTCAAATCTATAGGAAGATAATGGGGTTGAGAAAATATCAGTAAGTTTTTCTTTCATTCTGATGAATTGTAAAAAAATATTCCATTTTTGTGTGTAATCCCTTAGAAAGTGATTCTTAATATCTATGTGTTTTTCATGTGAGAGATGTGCAAGGTTTTTACAAAGAGAAATGACACTATTATTTTCACGTTGTATTTGAGTTTTGGAAAAAGTCATGCAATAGTCAGTGTGTGTGTATTGCATCCACAACACCTAAGCACAAAAACTTCCAGCTACTGCATATTCAGCTTCAGCAGTAGAAAGTGCTACTGAGTGTTACTTATTACAAGACTAAGAAACTAAAGAATCTCTTAATAAATGACATGTTCCAGATGTATTTTTTCTATCTATTCTACATCCACCAAATTCAGCATCAGAAAAACTTTTCAAAACAAAATGATTTCTAGAAGAATAAAAGAGTCCAAAATTCATAGTTCCCTTTAAGTAGCGAAAAATTATTTTCACTTATTTTAAATGAGATTATTTTGGATTAGATTGGTATCTTGTACATAATAACATAGATAACATTATGTCTATATGGCTAGTTGAAAAGTATAAAAAACTTCCTATCAGACCTCTGAATGTTGTTTGATCTACTGGTTTCCCATCTTCATCAAGATCAAGTGTATATGAGGTATTGATTGGAGTGTTAATACTTTTGTTACTATCATATCCATAATTTTTGAGTAATTATTTAATATAAATAAGTTGCAATAAATTGGTTCCTTCTATTTTAGGAGAAATTGTAAAAACTAAAAATAATGATAACTCACCCATCATAATCATTTGAAACTCATATTTAATTATATTAGGGGAAATATCAGTTAGATATTTCTGATTTGATCTGCATATAATGTCATCAACATAGATTTTGACAATAAAAACATTTTTGTTTTCCATTTTTATAAAAATAGTTGTATATTCTGTGCCTTTTAAAAAAAATCGTTGAAGAAGTCATGTAAGTCTATCATACCATGCTCTATGGGCTTGTTTAAGGCCATGAAATGCTTTGGTAAGTTTAGAAACATGATCCGGATGTTTTGGAACTATAAAACTAGGAGGTTGCTCAAAAAAACAACTTATTGTACAAAACCATTAAAAATCACATTTTACATCCATTTGAAAAATATTAAAATTGATGTATGCTGCAAAGGCTAATAGAAATAGAATAGATTCATGTCTAGCTACTGGAGCATAGGTTTCTTCATAGTCTATTCCCTCTTGTGGATTATAGCCCTGATCAAAAATTCTTTATTTATTTCATATAATGACTCCATTTTCATCACATTTGTTTCTAAAAACCCATTTTACACCAATTACAGTTTTTTCTTTAGGTCTTTCAACCAAGGTCCAGACATGATTCCTTTCCAATTAATTTAGTTCATCTTCCATTGCTTTAATCCAATCTTCATCACCTAAGTCATTATTCAATGATTTAGGTTAAAATTGAGATAGAAAATCAAGATGATCTATTTTATTTTTCAAGGAATTTATAGTTATATGATGTTGATTTACATCACCGATGATATTATCGCTTGGATGATTTCTAAGAAAAAAATTATTTGGGTTTCGTGAATTCAGTCCATCAATATAAAATTGAAATTATTATATGGTAAATGTTTCAGAAACATTTTCTTGAGTATTTTCCTTTTTAGAAGAGTTTTCAATCAAAGGATGATAATTAGTTTGTGAAAACACCTCATTTGATGCAGGTGATGATTGTTCAAAAACAAAGGGTTTAGTTTCTACAAATATAACATACACTATTTCCTCAATGGTATATGAGTTTTTAAAAAAAATATATGACTTATAAGATGTGGAATAACCTAGAATGATTCATTTATAGAATTTGGGTGAAATTTTATTTAGATTGTCTTTGTATTAAATATGAATACTTTTCATCCAAACACTCTGATGTAAGATACTTTAGGTTTTCTTACAGTCCTAAATTCATAAGGTGTTTTATAAATAAAATGCTTGGTTAAAACATGATTTATAGTATAATATGCAATACTAACAGCTTCATCCCAGAAATGCTTAACAATTGAGTATTCACACAACATGGTACTTTTCATTTTTTGATGAATATGATTTCTTATTTCAAAAACACCATTTTTCTTAGGGTTTCTTGTAGTTGAAAAGTTATGACTAATGCCTTTCCTACTACAAAATGTTTCAAAATATGAATTTTTTAATTATCCAACATGATCAATATGAATAGTTATTAGTGGTTAGTTTTTCACATTTTTAAATTTAGATCTAAAATTATTGAATAGATAAAGTCTTTAGATATCTTTTCCATAAAATAGACCCATGTGAATCTTGTGTAGTCATCAACTAAGACAAATACATAGTACTTTCCTTCAATGCTTCTAGGGTGTGTAGGAAATAAAATATCCATGTTCACTAACTGTAATTCATTATAATTTGAAACATAATTGATTGATTTATATCTACTTTTATGTTGCTTTCTATATGGTAAAGGGTTACAAACTTTTGAAGATTCATACCTTAGATCTGGTCGATCCTTAACAACTATTTTCTTTGAGAGTTTACAAATGTTCCTTAGGTTACAGTGTCTTAACCTTCTATTCCATAACCAGGATTGGTCTTCCATTTCACTTAGGCAAGGTATGTCTTGGATTCTAAGGTATTATAATTTGATTGGGTATAAATTATCATGCCTATGGGATGAAATAATGAATTCATCCTTGGAATTTTTCACTAATAATTTATCATTCTAAAAATTCACAAGGTAACCTTCAATACATAATTGACTTATTCTTAATACTTTGTTCTTGAGACCTTTAATAAACAAAACATTTAATATTAAAACTTCTCCTAAAAGAACATTATTACCTATACCAATGATCTTTCCCTGGGAAGTATCTTCGAAGGTCAATCTTCAACCTTTCATTTCAATAATATTTTCAAAGATATCTTTATTTACAGTCATTTATTGAGAGAAACCACTATCCAAGTACCAAATGTACTTGTTGTTAGTACACTTCTTGTTTTTCAAAATAAAACAATTAATTTTTCGAAACCCAAACATTTTTGGATATGAAAATGGTAGATAAAATAATTTTAGGAATCCACATTTGTTTTGAAAAATGATTTGTATGAAATCCTAAAGATTGAGTTTTATTAAGAGAAAAATTTCACTCCCAATTTCCACCAAATTGAGATTTAGTATAGAATAATTCATTTTGATGAACAAAATAGTTATGACTAAAAATAATATTTTGAGTGACTGTAACCAATTATAGAAATATTCCTTAGTGGAATAATTTGATAATACATTTTTTCATACTCTTTCCTTCCAATAGTAATGTTTGAAAAAAAATTCCAATGAGAAAATATTTCATATTTTAGTCTAATGACTAAATTATCATTCTTATAAGAAATTGTTTTGGAATTGTTCTTAGTTTCAATAACATATTTCTTTAAGACAAGATGTTCAAAGTCCTTTGAATGTTTATCCTTCTCAGAATTTACATCCATAAGGGTTTTTGAAATATTTTCAAAATAAATTGTTTTCTAATCAAGATCTTTTGAATTATTTGATACTTATTTTTCTAATAATATATATTCTAGAATTTTCCTTACCAATATTCTTCTTGAGTTTGGAATTTTCATTCTCAAGTAATTTGGAAAATATGGATACATCTTCAAAAGAAGGTAAATTTTCCTCTACTGAGGAAGATTCTTTATCTTAAGAGTAAGAATGTTTCTCATCATGGTAATTAGCATTTAAAGATACATTTCTAAGAGATTCAGCATTGTGTACCTTAGTCATGACATAATTATTTTCAATAGGTAGTCTAGTTATAAGTCTTATATCTTTCTAACTAGAAGATTCTTATTATGAGGATTCTTCTGATTAATCCCCACCACTTTCACTCCAAGTATCATTTTCATTTAATACTTTCATTGCCTTTAACTTATAATACTTTTTCTTGTCTCATTCAGAATTTTTATCCTTCCTATATTTTTATTTTAGTAAATGAAAATCATGTCATATATGACCTTCTATTTTAAATTCATAACTTGTTACTTCTAAGTCTTTCTTTTCCTTCCAATCTTTATTTTGGAATCTATATTAAAAGTCTTTAATTCCAACAATCATGTTCATCCTTAGAAGAATATTGGCTAACTCATTATCTAAATGATCACTATCACTTGTTTCTAATATAACAACAGCCTTCATAGATTTTGATCTTGTTATCCTTTCTAATGTATTAGATTTGGATGTAGTAGTAAAATCAACACTTCTATTACCATTCTTCTTCTTATTGAAATCATTATCTATTTTCATTCTTGTCTCATACTGAAGAAGAGTTCCAAAAAACTCATCAAGAGTAATTTGAGTAACATTCTTGTTTTCATCAATAACTTTCCTTTTCGATTCCCATTCATTGGTAATTATATTAATTATATTTTCCACAAGTGACTCATCATCAATAACATTTTCACCCATAGATTTTAGATTTTTGATGATTGTCATAAATCATTGTTGCACCTTGCATACTAGATCTCGTTAAGGAAAAATAAACCCATGATATTCCGATCAAAGAATTGCTCTTCTTGTTTCTATAACATTAGATGTACCAAAATGTGAGACTTCCAATTTCTTCTATATACAATTTTCTGCTTAAAAATAGGATATCTGACTATATTTATTTCTGGTCCTGAAACACAACGCAGTATTGTGTACCTTGTAATTTAGTGGACATTCTTGTTTCTCTTGGTTCGTGAAGGTATTAATTTCCTTATCTGTGATTTTTTATTCTCCATTAAGAATGAAAAATGTGTCCACTACAATATTAATAACTAATATCCTAATTCGATCTTTTCAGTACTCATAGTCATTCCTATCAAAAATAGGTGGTTTAGTTGTATTTAGGTTGTCAATTGATCCAATATTCATTCTAGCCATCTTATAAAACAATAAATTTCCACTCCACATGTTAGTGTTGTAAGTATTTATAAACAAAAATTTGAAAATGAAATAAAATTTTCTTATAGTATGAAATAAATCAAGTAAACAAAATAGTAGAAACCTACTTTGATACCAATTGTTGGATCATAAAATAGATGTACATTTATATTAGATGGAACAATACAATAAGAGGTGAATTGTACGTTTAAAAACATTATATTTAATCAATTAAGAAAGAGCATAATATAATAGGTCTTAAACTAATAAAATTCACAATAAATACAATTTATCATATAGGTCTTTGATCCAATGAGTATGATATGATATATACAATAAGTAATGTAATACAATTGTATTTGAATTAAATACAATGATCAGAGTAATACAAATGTAAATGATTCTACCATATAGAATATATAATCTCTTAATAAAATATGCAATTAAGGAATCATGATTTAAACAATTACAATTGAAATGAATATGAATAGAAATAGGTGAGAATAAAATTACCTTTTTAATACAGATAGTATCAGAAATGTAAAATAATTACAAATCTTTAATCCTAAAGATTAGGGTATCCTTTCACCTATAATAAAAGGTATGTGTTACCACAACCTTGGTAAGACCTGGATACGATGATTGGCACAACAATCTTCCAATCCCTAGAATCCCTCGATTAAGAAGGTAATTGGAACCTCTTTCTTTCAAAAAATAGAAAGACCTCAATACAATGATCAGCATTATGTCTTCTTATCCTCAGAAGCCCTAGATTTAGAAGTTAATCGACACCAATATCTTTCAATAAATTGAAATCCCTCATTATGATGATCAAAACACATATTCTTATCCTCAGAATCCCTCGATCCTTATCACACTGATATGTCACACAAACCAGAAACAAAGTACTTATTGAAATACAAGAACATGGAACAAGCTATTCACTTATTGTATCATTAAGGCATTCGCACAAAGTAAGAGATAAGTGACATCATCTATTTATATAACATGATATAAGAAAAAGATGTGTATTCTATTTCGAATGACCCCTATTTATAGGCTTCAGGTTCCGACGGTCATATTTCCTCCAATGGTTATATTTCTCCAAAAAGCATGGCGGGACTTAGACACCCGGTATTATAACAATCAATACAAATAGAATACATGACTTTGTTTTGATTGGTTAATAACCAATTCAACGACATTGATTTAGTTAGAAAGTAGTAATTACAAAAGTATGAAACAATGAGTATGAGTAACATGTAATTTGTATTGAAGTTATGTTAAGAGTGTAATGAAATTCAAAAATTCAATACAAAACATGGATACTAGGCTTATCATGATAACAATTCATATTGTGATTAAAATGTATAACCTAGTTATGGTTCTTAACATGGTTATGATGCATGATATTTAATCTGGTTTTGATACTTGAATACAATGGAGAAGAAGAGTAAAATACATAACCTGGTTATGATTCACAACTACGATAAAAATCTTGACCTGGTTATGATGCATAACTATGAAGTGGTACTGAACCTAGTCACACTGCTTATTGTTATGATGCATGAGGTTAAGATGCATGTGAATATGATTCAGTACATAATTTGGTTACAATTCCTGATTACGATGCAGTATATAATCTACTTAAAATTCCTGATTACGATGTAATATATAATCTTGTATGATTCGTGATTACGATGTAGTACACAATCTAGTTACGATTCCTAATTATGATACAATACATAATCTAGTTCCTATTGTGAGACAACATATAAAACAATTGGAGTGAACAACATACAAGATTATGATAAGAATACAACATATAATAAAGACAATGTGAGTGATTACGATTGTGAAAAAACATACCTGATAAAAAATATATGTGATTATGAAATGTGTGATTTTTGATTTCCAAAACAAATGATCGATGGGAAAGTCGAAACACGTCTTAACTCAACAATTACATCCCTTTATTAATTTTAAAGTGTGTGTTTTATCAATTTGTGTTTCAATATGGGATTATAATAATATGTATTTTGAATAGTCAAACCTATGTTACGTAAACCGAATTTAAAAAATGTGAGTATGGAATTTATTGAAAGAGGGTATAATTAACCACACTAATATTTTATGGTATGTATCTTTTTAAATTTAATCTCTTTCATAGGTTATGTAGCACGCAATGTCGTCCTATCTTGTGTTACACGCAACACTGAGTTTCTATGAAACAATATTTTATAATTATTTAAACAATAAAATTATAGCAGTCATTATAATGGTGGGTATGAACAAGATTAACTGAATTATTAAAATATGGTTTACACATGTAAAACTCTTCTGAAACTGAAAAGATATCTTTTTCTGAAAAACTATTTAAATTCAGACAAGTGTGTTTTAGAAAATAAAAAAAATCACTTTTTTTGTTATATAAATGAAATATATATATATATATATATATATTATTCAATATAATTTTCAAAATTCATCCTATGTTTTTATAGACATGATATAAGAATAGATCTAATTTTACACATAAAATATGTATTTTTATAAATATAGTTTTACCACCTTTTAATGGAGCACAAGTTTTAAATATAGTTTTTAATACTTTTATAAATTATATTTGAAAAAAATAATGTTATTATTAGAAATTATAATTTCAAAATTTATTTTTTATTTAATTATTGGTATTTTTCTAATAAGATTCACGTTTTATGAATAGTGAAAAAATACCGAATTTTGATTGATTACAACTTTTTTGTCAAAATAATTTGGGGTGATAAATTATATTTTTGAATGGTTTTAAAGAATAAATAGAAATCATTTATATAATTTATTTTATTTTAGGTCATTGAACCCATTTTAATATTGAATTTGGATATAAAAACATTTCAATATTTTGAATGTTAACATTTTAAAGACTTGATTTATTTTTTTGTCAACAAGATTAATTTCAAATTAATTTTATCTATTTATATTTTTTTAATTTTGAAAATTGTATTTAATAATTTGAATCATTAGTTTCAAATTTATTAGATATTTCCCTTTATTTTAGAACAATATGGATAATAACGTTAGTATTTTTTTATTTACCATAGTCGAGGGTAAATCGTTTAATTAAGGGTAAAAATAATATTATACATATAATATTACCCTAAAACATGTGATAATTTTATTGTATGAGTTATTTTAGACAAAAATAATCCTTTGGCCTATTTTATGTACAATTTTATCAACTTTTATGACTTTTATCCTTTTATTGTATTTTATTCTAAAGAAAGTCAAAAAATTTATACCCATGTTTTTAATAAGTGTAACATTTTTTATATATTGTCCTTGAGAAGATATCTTAGTGTATAAATATTAATTATTAAAATAATATGTTTTTATTCAAAATTATAATTTATTTTAAATTTTTAGGGAAAAAAATTAAATTAATGGATTGTACAATGATGATGTAGTAATTATTTAATTAATGGGATATCAAATAAATGTTACTAAATATTTTAAAATAAAATTATTTTGATATAATTAATTCCATACATGAATTTTATTGATGATATAGATATATTAGGGATTTACTAAGGGTATTTTCAAATATATCTTGTGTTTATGATATTTTTAAAAAGTTAAGTAATGAATAGAATCAAAATTGACATTAATGATATTTTGAAATAAATAATATATTAATATATGATATAAAATTCATAAAAATCTAAAACTAGGAAAAACATATTTGGATAATTTTTAAAATTACATCCATTACTCATTTATGGTTATTTTGGAATTTTATAGAAACTATATTAACCTTTAATGAGTAAAAACGCACACGTTCTCATCGTAACAGTTAAAGTGTTTAAATACGGGTTAAAACAAAAAGGTAAGGACAATATTGTAACATAAGATTGTATAAAAATTATTAGATGAATTATATATGATCCTTATCAACTCAATATATAATTTATGTTTTTAATGGATCCTTTTCAATGAAAATAAGGTATACATTATTTAAATCAAAGATTGTTACAAAATGTCACTCTCTTTGTATTTAATATAATTTATGTGTCCACATAATGATAAAATTGAGATATGAACGAACCTAAATATCTATTTGGATCTTAATTAAATTATTTTCATTAGATAAATTTATTTTTAATTTTTATAAAATATATAATTACATTAAATTATTCAGCAATGCCAATACATTATTTATTAAATTAACAGAAAAATAAAATAATTGATTTTTAACATATTTATTTTGATTTAATTGGGATTAGTTAATCTGTATAATTAATTTTATATATCTATATGATATATTAGATATCATTAAAATCATTATATTATAATTAACACATTGTCTTGATATATTTAATGTCAAGTTAAATGAATATTATTAAATTTGAAAATAATGATAATTTATATTATTATTATTTTATTAAAATATTTAAAAATCATTAAAATATTTAATAATTAAAAATTGAAGAATATATGTTCTAAATTGTCTTCCCATACTCATTTATAAGAAATTTTGAATTCTTTAGCTCTAATATAGGCTTATTATATTTTAATATTTTGATGTTTTTTAAAGTGCCCCTCACCTCAATTATAGAAGGGAACCACCTACCTCACTTCCTCACACCAATATGAACCATAAATCTCAAACAAAACCTAACAATTTCTACTATAATAATACTTATTTCTGTTCTATAAGTTCTGGTCCTTCCATATGACCTACCCTTTATCACTTTAGAAGAGATTAGAGGAAGTCTGTCGAAGAAGAGGTAATCATCTTTATATACTCTTTCAAGTTCATTTCTTTTTATAATTCCTCTGCATGTTTTGTTTACATGATACAGTAATAACTGTAGTATAATATATATTATGATATGTTATTATGGTTATGTTACAACCATATTCAACCTTTTAACTATACTATGATAAATGAAAACACTACGAGTGCATACGTACGACTTTTTGTTTCCACGCCACGGTGTAATTTTTTTTCATCAACAATTTACCTAGATGGTTATAATAATGGAAATAATTGATATATATATGATAATTATTACTTTATATTTGTTATAGAAAAATTTATATTCCACCCACTTTCTTACCATTTCACCATTAAGGGGGTGATATTGTCGCTTGTGTGTACGTACAACCTACCGTCTCCACGAAGCGATGTGATTCATTATAGAGATCCACCATTAAAGAATGATTTAAAAAGTGTATATAATGAATAAATATGATATAAATTAACTTAATATCATTTTTTATATGATGGAACTATATACTTTTAATAAGATCCAAAAAATAAATGACAGAACATGTATGGTAAAATGAAGTAGTTAACACCTGAAATAAGGGTAATAATGAAATATTATTATCAAGTGGGTGATAAAATGATATAAGAGGATCATATAATATATAATAAATATAAAATTGATTCTTTTATAAATTAATAACAAATTTTAAACCATTATTCAATAGGTTAAATCGAGTACAACCAAAATGAAGTTTGTGGTAAGGGTTGTTTGTCACACTTTATTTATGTCAGATATGCCTTATTAAACACTTATTTATATTATGTGTTGTAATTACCATTTGAGATTTAATACCAAGAATATATTTATATTCATGTTATTCAATGTTTTATTTAATATTTATTTACTTTATGGGGCTTATTATTCAATTATTTATATATGGTATGGAAGACTTTGATTAAAAAATATCTTTTGAAATTGATTATTCAATATTTGAGGAATTCATTGGATATTCAAGACACGGGTTGGGGATGAGTTAATGAATGAACTTAGATTCATCTATAGTCTCTTGAGATAGATTCAATTGGAAAAAACCCTTCGCATTTATTTCTAATCAAAATATAACAGGTTTCTATCTGTAGGATTAAATCGAAATAGGATTGATCTTGACAATAACTATCTAGAGGATATATCATGATAGTTTTGAAGTATGATATTAAGAATTTACCTCAATTTAGATATTACTATTTATAAGATTCCCACTTTGAAAAAATCTATCTATGTATTTTCATTCTCATTTTATTCATTACAAGGTATGTGTGTTGAGTTATTTATATTTATATATTGATTTTGATCATTGATTCAAGTTAGTATCCATTGTACTTTACCATTACATGAAATTTGAGTTGACCCCTTTCTTATGTATTATTTTTCTCAGGTTTCCAAGAAATTAATTAGGACTTATATGTAGCATTAATCTTGGATAAAAGTGACATTATGAAATTATATATTTTTGTATTTTATGATTAAAATTTAATTTAAAATTAAAATTTGTATCTAGTCTACCAAGACTAATAAACTATTCAGTCATTTGGGATGCAATTTATTACACTTATGCTAATGTATTAAAATTTTGTATTAGCTCTAGGCTACTAAATTTATGGAATTTATAATATATAAGTCAATCCAAGTAATAATTTGATCATATATAACCGAATATAAAGAATCAGTATCAAAAAAGAGCAGTAGAAAGATTGTAGGTGATCAAAACCACACCTTGAAATTTTTATGGTCCCTCTACAATTTTAGTCAGAAAATATTACACTTCATACACTAGACCTTCTTCAGCTCCACATACTTATCCAAAATATGAATGATAATCCTAGGTAATCATTGTATAATGGTTATGAACCTTCCATTGAGGACCGCACGTAGTCCCATGCCTATATGCCAACATCTAACTTAAACCCCCATGAGATGTCACATATGATTACTTTAAGAAGAAACATTGTAAATTACCAATCATTTCACACTGATGAAACTTGATAAAAAATATTCAATAATGAACACTCTATCCACTATTAAAAAATTGAGGACCTCCTTATCCCATAGATGGTTCTGAAAAACCATTACTTTGATCTAGATATTTGTCACTAATTTTTCATGAGACCTTATTCTTCTTCTTCCAACTACTGTAAGTATTTCTATGAATTATTTTGAATGATAATAGAACACAAAAAACTCAATCCTCCCCTATAAAATTCTTTATTTTCAAGGACTTTTGATGAACCTACAAATATATCATCAGGTTGAAGCTCTAAAAATAACACCTCTACTCCAAATGGATGGAACTATCTGACATTCAATAATTATTTACCAAATTCCCAACCTAGAGAAGAGATAATTATAGTAACTCTATGAAAAATTCCAAGTAACAATCTAATGTCACTGAGACTTACTAAACCTCTATAAACTCTTGATCATGTTCTATCTTTAGTGTACTTTTAAATAATTCATTAAAGAATATATATGTATAGTTCATCCCGGTAACTCCTTCATGTCTCCCAGCTTGGTTCATAATATCCCACTACCTCTAGGTGGGTCCATGTAAGATAATCTTTACTAGATAAAAGATTCTCTAAATGGAATCACTCTGGTCATCATCATCTTGAGGGACTCTGGTGCCCGAGATGAATTGAAGGTGCTATAGTTAAAAGTCTTCAGAATAGTCAACTACGGTCCTGGAAATTCCTTTCCCTCATATATTCACTATCTAGAAGATTCTTTATTAATGTTTCAATTCATTGTGAACCACTAAATCATGTGTGGGAACATTCTTCTACATGTCTACTGGTAGAACAATAATGTCCTCCCTTGGAGGAGAATCTTGGACCTCCTCTGTAGGTGGTCCTATAAGGTGTCATCGAGGTGGAATGGTTTTAAATTCCAATATACTCTTAGAACACCTATAAAATATTTCTTATATAACAACTAATGTTGTTTATATGAACACACAAGGGATTACAGAAAAATACCCTTGGAGAGTATAGGTAGAAAATAAGCACAACCCTCCTAGTACTACTCATGGATCAAGCCTAGTTATCCATACATGCATGTTATTCACATTTATATATATAACAACAAGCATGATCTAGTTCTAATAATAAATTAAAGCATAGATATATAACTAATGGGAAATAAAATATCTTGTCGTTTAATATAATAATTTACATGCATTACTCAACAAGCATATATACATGACATGTGATCCAATGTGCCTACTCATGATGCATAAATACACCCAAATCTAATAAAACCATAACATCACCATATATTTAGGATCAAAATTAAACCATAAAAACATTTCTATAATAGAAATCCCAGTAATGGTAACTCGTAGGTTTATTATACATGTTCTGGAGGGACACACATGCAACTCTCCTACCTTATTCCTACATAGCCTAGATCCATTCTACATTTCCCTAAACATATTCAAGAAGAAAAAAAGGGAAATACTCATTTGATACAACATTTTAATTCACCATCCCATGTTATTGTATCTTCACTGAAGTTTCACATGGCCTCAGGCATGTCTCCTCATACGTAAGTGTTTTCCAACTAGTAGAACATTTCTGAATACTATTAGTGGGGATAGTGTACCCTCAATATCAATAAAAAAATTTAACACAAGATAATATATCATAATAAATAAGAAAGTATATAATAAATATAATATAAAGCATCTTAAGTCATACAAAATAATAATCCAAGGACCCCTATGGTGGATTTCAGTAAGAGTGTGAGAAAAATATGTAATTATATAAAATACAATAGCATCACTTTAGGGTCCATCATGGTACCGCCTCTAATAAACATGCTTTATCTCCTTTATCTGTATCATTAGGTCCTTGACCATTCATATATCCCTAGTTATGAAGTTTGTATGATCATTGAGATACCCATTTCGGGTGGTAGCATAAACCCAATAGGTCACCACCAATATATCCTTAACACAAGTTCACAAACATAATAGTTTATTCCATGATAATAAATAAATATGAAAGCAATAACATACAATCATATATGTAGTAGTGATGCACTAACCAAGCCTCCCCAAACACCTAGTCATATATACTTCACCTCCATATTAGAAAGGTTTTCTTAGAGTAGTCATGAGATAGAATCGACCAAAAGGCCACTGCATATATCCAATAGTTTTTATAGGGAAAATGATTTATGGGTCAAGCCCCATGGTCATCATATTCTGATATTAACTTAATTCAGGCCACAAGGACATCTTATCACAGCACTACATTTCAGGTTAGGTCATTTATGACCATTATGACCCACTATTGTCTATCAAGCCATACCACATAAGTTTATCATTCCCTTGGGAAAAAACACAATTCCATTATTCCCTATCATTTAACTATTCCCTTCCATCAGGTAACATTAAATGTATGGACATTCCCCCTCTCTATAGAAACAGAGCAATGATGGTCCTACCTATTACTTTGGAACCGTGTATATAAAAACAATATAGATTATAATAAAACATCACATGGAAACTATTTCGTCCAATATAGGAACAATATAGCACATAAAGTGTTATAAATGGTTTCCAAATACACATGTTTGTGATCAAACACAAACATAAGTATCATTAGATATGCATGCGCACAAATGTGACCAAAATTCAAACAAGGTCTCACAGGATACACTTACACATGCATGAGATTAAGATCAAGAATTATCTAAAACATTTAATCACACAATGTTATATCATGATTAAAATAACGCCAACTACCTCTATATGGTGAGGAACTTCCAAACATAAGCTTATTGATGTCTAGTACGAAGGATATCTAAGGAATTTACACCTGAAACATGCACTTGTTTTAATTGATTCATAGTGATCTCTAAATATTCCTAGAATCAATTCCAATTATTTCATTTCTAGACTAATTAAAATATCCACAGGTGATTATAATTTTATCTCTCATAAATTATTATTGGTTACTATCATTTATGAATTATTGGTAAATTTTCAAGATGGAATATGAAATCTAAATTCAAAATCACTTCATTAAATTACTATAAGAGAAAATAAAAACTCAATCTTGGAATTTATCCATTGAAAATGTTTCACCCAAGAGGATAGAAAGAGATAGAGTTCTTCAATATCTAGAAAATAGTAAAATAAATCATATTGATTGAATAAAACTTCATAGATCTTAGATTAAGGAGTTATGGGTTTCCCACACTCAAGAGGATTTCCAAAATAAAATGTATTAACAGTTTTGGAATTTTTAAAAAGAGAAAAATTCATTCTATTTTGCAACATTGAAACTTAAAATTAACAACACCATTTAATTTTTTTCTTAAATAGAATATTTAATTTTTATTATTTAAAATCATCCATAACATGAGTTATAAATATAAAAAGTCAAAATAATTAATTCCCATGATTTTATGCTTTAAAAAATCATGAATTTTTTCATGATTAAGGAGGGAAGAGGAATGTATAAAACGTGTTTTAGAACATTCATTACATCAAAAAAGTCATTGAGTAAGGGTAATATTGTCTTATCATTATGAATCTCATATTTATCATGTGAGGGTAAGGTAATTTACCCTTACACAGGTCATGAGTTCAGACATATCTTTACATAGCTTCAGATTACCCTTATGTAACCCTTGAAAAGTAATAGTTGCCTTTATATTGGTCAAAATTACCCTTAGGTGGAAATAATGTTAACCTTTAATAATCATTAGAAAAATTGAGTAATATTTAAAAACAACAAGACTACCCTGACACATCCTTTGAAAATAGGGATTTACCCTAACGTAATCTTTGAAAATCAAGAGATACCCTTATAATGCTCTTAAAAACTAGCCTACATATAGGTAGGAGATATTTACCATTACGTAGTCTATATTATCTATATATAGGTTAAAAATTTAATTGAAAATTATCAAATTTTCCCATAAAATACTCATAGATAATAACTGAAAATGTGACTATAAAAATGAGTATGTTACAGTTCTCCCCCTCTTATGGATTATGATCCTTAAGATTTGTCTCTAGAGTTATTATTCAAATTGATCAAGCCATTGAGAACATTTATCAGACTCCAAGTCCCACATTTCCTCCAAGATCTATCTATTCTACCAAAAAACTCAAACAAGTGGAATTTTCTTACCCCTCATCACCTTGTTTCTCAGATATAAAATCTACATTGGGAACCCCCAAAATATGTTTCAACATCAAAATCAATGTCCTTGCAGTCAATCACAAGCCTAATATTAAGAATGTGTCTCAGAATCTCATTAACATGGAACACATTATGCATGCCTCGATAATCCGGAGGAATGTCTAGTCTATAACCAATTTTCTAAAACACTCAGTAATATTAAACAGACCTACACACCATGGTTCTAGCTTCCCTCACTTCCACAAATGATTATTCCCCAACAGTGTGACACTCATATAAAAACCCCATCACCAACAGCGAACTCCAAAGGTCACATACTCTAATCGTAATATAATCACTTACTTCTCAAAGTAGAAATAAACTACTTCCTAATCAACTATACTCTCTCAAAGGTATCTAGATCCGTACTCAAAATAATAATGGATAACTCATCCTCCTCATTCCAGTATAGTAGTGAGTGGAACTGCTGGCCATAAAGATCCCCAAAAGGATACATCTTAATAAAATCATGGAAAATATTTTCATACATGAACTCCAATAAGGATAGGTTATCATCCTAAGCACCACCAAAGTCCAAGATCCTTCCCAAATCATATCATCAAGGATCTAGATTATCCTCTCAGATTTTATATTGGTCAATTAATGATATGTTATCCAAATATTCAATTAACTCCCAAAATATTTCTTTAATACTTTTAATAACCATTAAAAAAATTGTTTCCCTATATGATTATGTAAGGAACTCCAATTAGTTATAAAATCTCATGAATATAGATCCTTCCAAACACATCTTCAGAGTGATTCACTCGAATTAAAAAGAAGTGTGCTGCTTTAATCACATAATTGACTATAACCGGAACCACATCACGGATCCTAGGGTTTTGGGGTAACCCCATGATGAATTCCATCATCACATCTTCCCACATCAACTTCAGCACAAGATGTGGCTGAATTAAACCACTTAGATGCTAATTATTATTTGTTACCATCTATAAGGTAAGGCATATTGAAACAAAACCAGTGATGTATCTCTCCATACTTGACAATAAAAACAACCATCAAATGTCTTGGTACATCTTTGTTGACTCTAGATGCACTACCAATTTTGAATCATAAGAGTCATTCATCAGTTACTCTCCTAAGGAGGCTGGTATAAATACTCTTCCATGAGTGTAGATAATAACACCATCATCGAAGGACCACCCTGGTACAGAATCATATCCTGCTAAGGGTTCACACATCACCACACACTCAGGATCTGATTCTTATCTTGATCTCACACAATCCACCAAATTATATATGACCAATAATGGTAAACATTCCATCATTCCGTGATTATCTATTTCACCCACAATCCATTCTTCATTAAAACTCATTAGAAACCACTATTCTGGTGAAAGCCTCTTAAAAAGATCATGCATCTTCAGTGTTTTTAGTAGAAATCATATACAAAGACCTTACCTTTCACTAGATAATTGGACATGTCAAATTGTAATGTATTTAGATACCACACCCAAATATTCTACCTCTGATTAAGATACTACTGAGAAAAGATATTTCAGAGTGTCTTTTGTTTTGTCTGAACAACAAACCTTTAACTAAAGAGATAATGTTACCAATGATTCAGAGCATAGACCACCACTACAACATCTAATTAATGCATTGTGTGTCTCTACTCATGGGGAAGTATTTTAAAGGGCCCATGGGAAGCTACCCGATCTCTCTACATCAACACAGTTCCAACCCTAACTCTGGAGGCATTACAATACACTCTGTATCCACCCTTATCTCTGGAATGGAAAAAACTGGGGTTGCATTTAATATTCTCTTAAAGTATAATAATAACACTCCATACTAATCAAAAAACTAAAAATTATCCACCTTCCTTGTCCTCTCTATTATTGTTGCTTCCAAATAGGATAAATCCTAGATAAATCATCGATGGTACCATGTGAGGTCAAGGAAGCTTCTGAAATCAAACACATTATTAGGATGTTCCCCAAACATTTCCACATGAACCTTATCTGGTCCCATATAAGTTCTCACCTTAAAGAATACATGACTAAGGATATTAAACTCATGAATCCAAAAGTTAAACTTCAACATATTGGCATAATGTTGATGAACTCAGAGTATACTCAATACAATCTCATGGTGTCTAGAATGCATGTCTGAAGTCCTAGAATATATCAAGACGTTTCCATGAAAATAATGATGAAAGAGTTAATATATGGATAGAAAATACGATTCATTACAACTATAAACACCACTGAAATTTTTTTAACAGAAAATTTATGACAAGATACTCATAAAATATGAATCTACTCTTGAGCATTGTATTTAGAATATCCTCTTCTCTAACAGAATTTGGTGGTATCCTCCCTATAATTAAATCTCGAAGAACCAATGACCTCATTATATCATGTCAAAAAAATTATCGATCATAAATAATTCGAATCATTTCCTCACAATCACGTGGTTCATCATCCTATAGTCTAGATATAACTAAAGACTATCATCTTCCTTCTTTGTGAACAATACTGATTCTCCCTTGGGAGATTTGATCAGCCTAATAAATCCTTTCACCTCCAAATCCTCAAGTTATATTTTGAGTTCCTTAAACTCGTATAGTTCTATAAAATATGATGGAATTTCCATAGTTTACACTCCATTCATGAATTTCATCTCAAACTCAATTCCCCTCTTTGGATGGAGTCCTAATGATTATCCTAGGAACACAATCTAAAATATATACACCATTGGAGGAATGGAAGGTGCTACTTATAGATTTACTACAATAAACATTCTGGATTCCTATATTGTAACAAATATAATTTGACTCAGGTTTAGTCCCACACTTTTTTCTCTAACATCCCACTCACTAGTCAAAATAATCTTCTCCCCCTTTGGAATCGTAACCTATACACATCTATGGTAGTATTCGATGTGGTCTTGATAACATTTCAAATAGATCATGTCAAAGATAACATTGACTTTAGTCATCTCAAGGATTATAAAATCCCATTGATGTACATATCAATCAACTACAATGGGATGAGTCTTAAATTTCTTAAGATAATCCACTTTTTTCTCCAATAGTATATCAAGAGACAATATCTCAGGAGAAAACATGGCTGGTAAATCGATACCAAAAATAATTTATGCATATAAAAATGAATGGGAATAACTAGAATCAAAAGGAGCGGTAGAAATATTATATTTAATCAAGATAATACCTTGTATAGATTATGGTCACTCATAACATTTAATTAAAATTGGGTCCACTATATACACGCATTCTTTCTTATCTCAATTAACATATCCCTGATATGAATGAATCACCTAAGTCATCATTATATAAGGGGTATGAGCCTTATATTGAGGATCACATCCATCCCCATGGATCAATGTTTTCATCTGACTCAAACCCTAGAAGGACCACATCTATTATTCCTTAGAGAAGAAATGATGTAGATACCCTGTCTTACTACCCTAATGACACTGGATCTGTGGCTCTGGAAATATTTTGTAATTATTCCCACTTTTTCCATAGTTGAAACATAGATGACCTCCTTCTCTTATAGATGGTACTGAAGAACCTCTTCTCTACTATGCCTATATTCTTATGCTCTGTCATAAATCCTCTACCTTCCCCTTATTACTACTTAAAGTATCACTAGTAAATTTAATGAAAAGGAAGACCCATAGCTTTTTCCACTTTCAGAACCTACTCGATTTTCAAGGCCTTTCAATGAACCTCCTTATATTAAAAAAGGTTAAATATCTTAATCTAATGACTCAAATCTTGTCAGAGGCTAACAACAAACTCCCTAGCCTTCCTTACATTATTCCAAACCAGTAGAGGAGTGATGCGTAGAAACTCTCTGAAATTATATAAGTAGTTAGATACCATCATCAAGCCCTAATAATTCTCTATAAAAAACAAATCATGGACTATCCTCAATATAGTCATAAATTATTCCTAAAATAAAAGATCATTGAGGTTCACATAGGTAATACCTTCATATCTCCAAGTCTAGTTCATAAAACCCTAACACCTTTTCGTTAATCCATATAGCCTAAAATAATCCATCTTTACCCATCAATACTCTAGAATATCCGCTTGATTAAAGATTCCATCTATGATTTCAATCTATTTCATAGCATCCTGAGGGTCTCTGGTTCCCTAGATGTATTGAATTTGATTGAGATAAAAGTCTCAATCATAGTTTACTATACTCTTGGAAAATCATTTTCTATGTATAATATCTATGTTGAAGGCTACTGGCAGAAGTGGGCCTTCAACTTAAAACATTGGAGTGGGTTCAAGAGAAATCTTCTGCACTTCTATTTGAAGAACATGAATTTCATCCCTTATAGGAGCAACCTGGAACACAACTCTAGGTCTACCCATATGCCTTTTTTAGGTGTAATTGACTTCAAATCCAAAGTATGCTTAGAAAACCTATAGCATCTTATATAGAGAACAACCTATGTGGTTCATAGGAACACAAAAGGGATTGCAGAAAACATATCCTAGCAGGATATCTTCATCAAGTAAACATAGACCTCCAATTACTACTAAAGTATCATGATTATTTATCTATACTATCACGTTATTCATTTTCATATATATAAAAGCAAGCCTGATCAGGTTCAAGTAATCAATTCCATTATAGATGTATCACAGAAGAAAGGAAAATAGATATATCTCCAAGAAAAGAAAATATCAAGGAATTTAATTTTAGAATTACAATGAAACACTAAATATACATATATATATATATATATAATGGCCACCTTTTCACAACCAAGACATTTTAAATGAAATTCCCTTTTTAAATGAGTAAATGTTTTATTAAAAATGATATTATAGAAAACACATGCACTATTTTGGTTTTTTAGAACATTATAAGTTATATCCAATCATATTTAAAATATAGTTAAACATAATAACCATTTAAAATAATTTTTTTATATAGTTATCTTATTTTTAGTAAATGTATAGGTTTTTGATAAATGCAATTGAAAAAAAAGTGATGACCTCAACCAGTAGGATCGTACCCTATGAAGCCTACTTATTGGATCTTTTGAGGGAGACAGTATCAGAGGAATCTTCCCTTGACCTATCCCACGCTTAGATTAAACATATAATGCCCAATAGAAATCATTTAAGTGATAACTTCTATCCCATTGAGATCATGACCAAAACCATGTTCTCTAAAGGACCTGAATAAAATCTCACAATCGCACACCTTACCATTAGGGCATTTACTAGTGTAATAAAGGGATATATATATATATATATATATCTAGATCTAAAAAGTATTTATTTTTATTTTTCAGTAATATAATTTTTATGTTTATTTTTTATTACTTTATAATGGTTAAATAGTTTTTTTTGAATAAAAATAGAGTATGATATGATGAAACACAATTTTTTTGGTAAATATAGAGTTTCAATCAGAACACTGTTTTTGATGAATTAAATAATTTTTGGACATAAATGATAATTTAATAAAATATTACAATTAAATATTATTTATTAAATTTAAATGATTATAAAATTTTATAAAGACAAATACTATTGTTATAAGGGTCTGAAAACTGTAATTGTCAAAAAAACCTAGTATTTTTTAATAAATTGTGATTTTTGATTTAAAAGTGTAAATTCTCATATTAAAATAAATGTAATGATAAAATAAATATTATTTTTTAAATTTTTACTTTGAAATTATCCAATGGTGAATTTTTTATAATATTCATACACAGAATAATTTTGGTATAAAAATTAAATACGGTATAATATTTGCTATGTATTATGACATCATAAAAGTCCAAAAGTGATTTAATAATTATTATAAAGAGTATACACAAAAAATATTCTGTTATAATTTTAAAATAATAACTTTTTAATGTTATTTTATCACTTTTCTAAACCATTAATGAATCCTCCAAGATATATATTTTATTTTAGGTTTTCAAAATCATTTTTTTATAAACATGAATCACTTTCAGATCCCCATGGGTATTATTTTATGGAAATTGGTTCTTGATTTTATAAAATAATTAAATTTAATCTACTTTGGTAGAAATAATGGGAAAACCCATTGGAATTATTTTGGTTTGGATTAATTTATCCAATAGAGTCCAATACCTATGTTTAGAAATTAATATATAATTCTCCACTATTTTTCTATAAACAAAATCTCACAAAATTTCATTCCTCTTAAATAAAACCCCTTTTATAATGAATTTAATCTTTCCTTACCTTTAGATATCCCTCTCCAGGTTTTCCTAATATCTTAACAAGATCCTCCTAATCATTTATATGCACCCTCTCAAGGTAATCAACTTTCTCATGTTTCTTTTTTATTTAGAGTACATTCCTTGAACTAAACCCAATTTTATTCCCAATTATTCATATTTTAATGTGCTTTAAACATACCATTACTATAATTATGATTTCGATTTAATGATATACATTCCGTCACTCTCATTCACCCCTTCCATAAACCATTATATACACATGTTATGCTGCCAAAATTATCCAGTGATATTTCATGCCAAAAATTTGTGTAGTGAGTACCTATTTCCATTTCCACGTAAGGGTATTCAAATAGATGTATATATCATTAATTGATTGGGTAATTCCATGTATTTAACCAAGGATTCTTCGTCTTGGGATTATAAGTTATCAAATACATCCATATTTTATATGATCATGTGACACACTTATGCATGTACATGATATGAATGTGAGGGGTGGGCCCAGAATTATATAGCCCTATAATACATTGGGTAATGTTTTTTCCTCATGATATTCCATTTATGGTTAATGAGAGGTTATCATTGTCATTCAATGTTATTAATTCTTATAGTTTATCCTTTTATTATTCTTATGTTGTTATGTTTTATATAGTTTCCACATTCCCATATTGCATTTATGTTATCATTTTATATAATGATTTTATGTTCAACTTTATGATTCTCACTACTATTTTTCTACCTTGATATTCCTATTGACTAAAATGTATTAAATTTATCATTTTGTGATTCTATTATTCCATTACTATTCTTTATATATCTCTATATTCTTATGTACATCCCTAGGTTGTCCTATATAGTTTTTAGAGATTATGTAAATTTAAGGGTTTGTTAAAGGATTTTAGTTTATATGTTTGTATTCTTATTTCAAGTTGTTATGATATGTACATAAATAGTCAAATTCACTAGGCATCATGATATTATGGTGTTATATTATGTTTATCTATATTCAATATATCATGAAATAATTTGTATGAAATATATGGGTCGTCATAGTTGTTATCTATTCAAAGTCTAGTTATTTTTTGGTATTAAGATTAGAAAACCGGAGTGAGGTCCTTAGGGAGAATACTAAACATAGTAAAAATCACTAACTTTTGGTAAATTGTATATTAAGTGGTTTATAAGAATATATATCCCTCTCAGGATACTATAAGTGGGTATGGATTTGGCAGAGTTTTACCTAGGGGTAATAGACCCACAAAGGGACTATTGAACGGGACTCAATCATCACATCATGCACATCAAAGAAGCATTCACACTTGGTTCAAAACTCCTGGGGGGATATTCCTTGGAAAATTTAGAAACTCATTACTAACCATTATTAAGTGGAAAGAATTACCGTATGATGTAATGTTCATAAATAGATAATGGATAAATTAAATTGATACCTAGAAATTTATAGGTTAAGGAACATTTGTTATTTATGATTTATCCAATTAATGTTCCCAGTTTCCTATTTATGTGTGTGATAGTTTAAAATTTTTCATCACTATTTTTTAAAAAACATTAGTCAATGACTAGAAATTGGAGGAATCAAGTCAACAGCCAATGTGATGGGTAATGTAATGACTATACAAATGAGATACCGAATATGAGGGAAGATAAGGTAAGATGTATTATGATGCCAAAAATTGCTATCAGAAATTTTGATTAATAACTGGAACACAGTTTAATATCTAAATATCTAAAATAATTGGAGAAAAATGCCTTATTTATTTTCATGTGATAAAGTTGATAAAGTAAAGAATGTCAAATTTCTTATCTGTCAAAAAATGTGGAAAAATAACCAAGTGAAATGTCACAAATAAATTTGATGATGTTTTAAGAGTATAATAATATGGTATAAACTAGATAATTTCCATGAAAATATGAATAATTTAGTTTACTTTTTTTAGGGAAGTAATATTTAATATTTGGTAACATTAAATTTTCTATTTAATAAATGTGGGGAACTTGGGTGTTATTGAATACAATGATCTATTACAAGGGCTTACATGGATGATGAGAACCAATGATCTCCTACTGAATGTCAACAAGTAAGGTCATATATTATGATAATCACTGAGATGGATCATGATTATTTATGTACACTTAACCTCTAATCCATAGATTTGTATATCCTTTCCAATTTCAATTCAAGCCAGAATTCCATATCTAGATGGTGTTTGAAGAACATTGACTCACCAAACCAAATGATTTGATATCATCAGGTAAAACACATATGATTATTGTATCACAATTTGATGTTTTTTGTACTGTACATGTTACAGATATTACCATTCTCCCTTTATCAAAATTAGATGTTATCCTAGTTATAGATTGGTTTTCCTAGAATTTATCCAATATAAATTTCATAGAAAAGGAATTCACCCTACATATAAAAATTCACCCTCTAATTATATACAAGTTTAAAGAGGAGGATATATCTATTTTGGAATAATTATCTTAAGTATGGATATTATTTTCTTATGACCAATAATATCAATCTAAAATGATTGAGACTAAGGAAAATATCATCCTTGATGATTTTCCTATTATAAGAGAATATGCTCCTAAAATAATTTCCTAGTCTTCCTGATAAACTGGAGGTTTATTTATCAGTTAAACTTATACATGGATAAAGTTATATTCCTAGGTTATATTATCACCAACAAAGGGATATCTAGGTATCCCTTAAAATAAAGGCCATTGAAGGATGGCCTAGACCAACCTATATGATGGAAATTCATAGTTTCCTTGAATTATATGGGTATTATTGTTAATTGTTTTTAAAAACTATCATAATTATCAAACCCACTAACCAAGATAACGTAGAGGGGGATTATGTTTTTTCATAATTATGAAATTGAATAAATATGTAAAGAACTAAATAAGAAGTTAATTACTACACCCTTACCCACATTACCCATCTGTGGGGTTAGACTTGTGATCTATAGTGACACATCCAAAAAGGACTTTGGTTATGTTCTAATGAAATATGAAAATGTTCTACCATATGCCTCCCAACAATTAATTATCCATGAGATGAAATACCCATGATATGATCTATAATTGGCTATAATGATCTTCACAATGAATATTATAAAACATTATCTCTATGGAGAGAAGTGTGACATAGATAAAAATTATAAAATCCCCAAGTATATATTAACATAAAATGATATCAATATGAAATAATGAATGTGGTTTGAGTTAATCAATTATTATGATTTTAAATCCCTTACTACCCTAGGAAAGAACAAAATTTGAAGATACTCAGAGTATAAAAGATCATGAAACCCGATCAATGATGACAAATTTAATTAGTTCAATATTATTGGACATAAAAAGGATGTAAATGGGAATAATAAAAAGATCTTCACACTAACTTTCTCAAATGACCTATCAACCATATATTCTTAAGGGGATCAAGGTGTCCTAGAAGGATGATGAGGTGCTATGGAAAAAGTTAGTGAATATTATAGGGTTTAAAATTTCTAAATAAGGAGTTATAAGGATTGAAACCCAAATATTATCCAATAAAACCTAGAAAAAATAGGTAACCTTTGGATGATTTACATAGATCATAATTCTCTATTCATCTAGGAAGCACTATGATATATTGATATTTGAAGAAAAAATTATTGTGGGATAACATGAAGAGGGAAGTTAAAAAATTTCTTTCATGATGATTAATATTAGAACAAGTCAAGGATGAATGATATAATTCTGAGGGTATGATGAAACCATTTCCTATACTAGTATTTATATGGAAAAAATAACCTTGGATTTTATCATAGGGCTCCCCAGGACAACTAAAGGCCATAACTATATCTGGGTGGTAGTTGATCACCTTACCAAGTCTTTGCATCTCATTTCAATCAAGGAATATTTCTCTCTTGGCCATATTTACAAGATATATATATATAAGATAAGTTGTAATAATTTAGGGAGTTCCACTCTCTTTTTTAGTTGATCTTGTTCTGAGGTCTACCTTGAGTTTTAGATAAGCCTTCTGTAAGTGTTGGATAGAAATATGAGCTTTAGCACTGCTTATCACACTTAGATGGATGGTCAGTCTAAAATAACCACATAAACTCTAAATGATATAATGAGATATTGTACAATGGATTTATATGGATTTTGGAATCAAAACCTTCCCCTAGTGGATTTCCCATATAACATAAGTTTCCATTTTTTCATTCATATGGAACCTTATGGGGATTCATATAGGAAAAGGTTTCATACTCAAATATATTGGGATAAAGATAGAGAGTGGAAGATGAAGGGTTCTGATCTTATCTAAGATATGATAGATAAGGTTCAAAGTATTTATCATCATATGAAATCCGCACATAGTCAACAAAATAATGATGCAACAATTTTCAATGAGACCCGTAGTTTGAGGTCATAGATAAAGTGTTCATTCATATATCTCTGTGGAACAAATTCAAGAGGTTTTGTAAGAAAATAAATCCTATTCAAAGATATATCTAACCCTTAGATATACTTGATCACATTAGAGTAGGGGACTATCAACATTCACTCCCACCTATGAAAATATCACCATCTCACACCTTTATTATAGGTAATTTACTTGTGTAATAAATGGATATGTGTCTTGACCCTGCTAGTTTTAATATTTATATTTTTTATAAAATAATGATTATATTTATCTTTTATTACTTTATAATGAATAAATAATAATTTTTTATAAAATTTAGTTTTTTATATGAGGATACATGAAAATTTAGGAAATATATAGTTTCAATCAAAACACTATTTTTGATAAATTTAAGAATTTTTGAAATAAATAATATTATAATAAAACATTAGTATTATTTAATATTGATTAAATATGAATGATAATATAATTGTATGAACTCAAATGTAATTGTTGTAAGGGTCCAACAACTATTATTGTTAAAAAATCCCAATATTTTCAATAAACATCTATTTTTTATTTAAAAGTAAAAATTCTCATATTTTGAGAATTATTTTTGGTAAAATAAATATTATGTTTGAAATCATCATGTTGAAATTACCCAATAGTGAATTTTTCATAATTTTATTAGGCAACCAATTTTTTTGTGTAAAAAATAAATACATTATAATTACATGATATTTATTATGAAATAATGAAATTCCAGAAATGATGTAATAAAACTATAAATAGTATTTAATAACAAAAATTATGTTTCCACTTTAAAATAATTTATTTTTGAAGTTAATTTATTAATTTTATTAACCCTTAATGAATCCTCTTAAACCTATATTATTTTTTAAGGTTTTAAAATTAATTATTTCTAAACATTACATGCTTCCAAATCACCAAGGATATTATTTTAAGAAGTTTAGTCATTATAATTATAAAATAAAAAATATATAATCTTATTTTTTATAAACCATGGTATATAGGGTTCAAAACCTAATATTAGAAATTAATAAATAATTATCATTTCATTTTCTATAAAAATCACCCAATTCCTATTACTCGTCAATAAAAACCCTTGTATAATGATGTTATTATGAAAATACCTCTCTATATCCCTCCCAATTTGTATAAAAGTTATAAATAAGACTATTTCATGCTTTTTTAAGCACCCTCTCAATGTAATGGACTGTCTCTTGTTCCTTTTTATTTCATGTAATTTCCTTATACTAAGCCTCTTTTGATTCCAACTTTTCATAATGTAATGAGTTTTCACACATACATTTACTATAATTATGATTTACCTGAAATGAGATACCTCATTTCAATCATATTTACCCCTTATATAAACTATTATTACACTCGTTATCCGGCTGAAATTGTTTTCTGATTTTTAATGACAAACATTTGTGTAGTAAATACCCATCCCCATTTTCACCAATGGGAATTCTCCTAGATGTACCTATCCTTCATTGATCAGGGAATTAAATTTATTTTAATAAAACTCTTTAATAATGGGATTAATATTGATAAAATTCATCCTTCTATTTTATGATTAATGTGGAACTTGATATGAATGTAACTGGTGGGACTGGAATTATATTGCCCTCTAATGCATTAGGTAATTTGTTTATCTCATCAGATTCCAGGAATAGATCCGGGGAGGTTATTCTAATCACAATATTTTATGATTTCTTGTTATTTATACTTGAATTATGCTTATGATGTCAAGTTTTACATAGTTTCAACATTCCCATGTTTCCTTTATGTTATCATTTTATATCATGTTTTGATGTTCATTTTTATGACTATCAGCCCTCATATGTTACCTTTATATTCAAATTGATGCACATATATTACATTCATCATTTTATTATTTGATTATTATCTTACTATTATTTATATATCACCCATTTATTATGTATTTCCCCAAGTTACCCCATGTAGTTTTAGAAGACCAAGGAAATTTAAGGGCATGTTAGGGAGTCTTAGTTTATGTATTTATATTAATTTTTAAATTTGTTAGGATATATACCCAATTACAAAAAAACTAGGCCTCACAATCTTATAGGGTTGTATTAAGTGTATCATTATGAAATAAATAATGAAGTAAAGGGCATGAAATATATGGGTTTTCATAGATCCTATGTGCCTACTCATGATGCATGAGAAACCAAATCCCACAAACCCATAATAGCACAATATACTCAGGTTAAACATGAAATAATAACTCCATAACTATAATAGTAGCCCCAAAAATGGTAAATAATATGTTGTTACCCGTGTTTTGTCCAAGTACACAAGAAACTCCCATGATTAAGTCTCACATGACATAGATACTTTCTACCTTACCCTAAAAATAGTCAATAAAAAAGAAAAAGGAAAACATAATTTGATACCAATTTATAATAAACCAACATGAATCATCAAATATGATCTTAAAGGACACATAGCCTTGTATGATTCTCCACATACGGAAGAGTTTTTTTCCTTGTAGTGAGGGTATGAACACCATCATTAGGGAGAATATACAATCAGTATTAGTTAAAACAATAACCACAAAATATTTCCTACAGGAATAAATAATAAATGCTATAAAATTACATGTAATGACCCTCAATTCATATAGAATAACAAACCAATGACTCCTAGAGAGGCAGTATAAAATATAATAAGGTCAATAAAACATTGTGGCCTCACTCCTGAGTTCATACTAGCATGGCCTCTGATCACCATGCTTCACCTCCTAACTCCCTGTGACTGGGGTCATTCCATTTCATATATCTCTAATCATAAAGTATGCATGTGAATCAATATTCCCTCGCATGGTGTGAGTATAAAACTAGAAGTAAACCACCAATGTGTCCTTAACACAAGATCACATGCATAAATTTGTATTCCAACATAATAAATAAACATGAAAGTAACAACATACAATCTTATATTAGGAGTTAGTGTCCTAAAAAAGCCGCAACAAACCCTCTGTCATACTAACATTGTCTTCATTCTAGAAAAGCAGTCATAATTACAGTCGTGATCTAGAGAAAACCAAAATGTCACCACAAATATCCCACAACATCTACAAGTCTAATGATTTTTGGGTTAGTCCATAGGGTCGTTATATTATTACAATACCAATGGTTTGGACACAAAGTCACCATATCCCAATATTATGCCAAGGGTTAGGTCACTGATAAAAATCATGACTTACTGTCACCTCTCTAGTTAAATAACCTAAGACTATCGTTCCCCCAATTTAGACCACAAAATTACATCTTTCACCTTCATCTAAATCAGTCCTATCATCATGTTTCATGTGGTATGTGAGTGCACTCCCCATATAGGACCATAGAGACACAATTAGTCCACTTGTCATTTTGGCATGCATAAAACAAAAATATAGCATATACAAGACACAAAACATAGGAATAGTGTTATCACATACATAAGGACATCATAAAATATTAAGAGTGGTAAATAGTATCCAAATACAGACACTTGTTTTCAAAATAAAACATTGGTCTCTTGGGATATGCACACACAAAAATGTGATCAAAAGAGAAACATGGTCCCATGGGTTACACATGCATACACATGTGATCTCACTGAGGTATGGACTAAATAATATGAGAACACAATAACATACCATGAAAATAATCATACACATGACCTATACATACTAAGGAACTTCCTACCTCCATCTTTCAAAAGTCAAGTTCAATGTTTCTCCAAGGAATTGTCAATAGAAATATTCCCATGTATTAGTTAATTCAAACCACTCCCTAGGAATTCCTTGAACCGATTCCATTTATTTTATATCAAAACTAAATCAAAACTCCACATGTGATAATGATTTTTCACTCATGGATAATTCTTGGGTACTATAATTTAATATTTATTTATCATTTTTCATGAAATTTTAGGAAAGGAGAATTCACAATTTGTTGATGAATTAAGGAGAATAGAAAATATAAACTCAAAACATGAATCTATCTATTGAAAATATTTCACCCAATATGAGAGATTGATTGTTCAACCACACCTATAAAATAGAATATTAACTTGGAATGATTTAATAAAAGATTATAGATCCCATATTAAGATGTTATAGACCGCTAAAACTCCAGAGTATATCAAAAATATATAACTGTAAAGGTTCAATTTTTTTTAAAAAAAGTGAAAAATTAATTCTATTGTGAACAGTTGAAACTCTAAATTAAAAACACCATTTAATCTATTCTTTATATGAATATTGAAAGTATATGATTTAAAAATTTTCATAAAATGAGTTACAAACATAAACCTGTCAAAATAAATTATTCTCATGACTTTAGAAAATTAAAATTTCTGAAAATATGTTTCAATACTCAAATGAAAAGAGGAAAATGAAAAAATTTATTTAAAGCTAAACTTAGGTAAAAAAAGGGTGTTGTGTAATGGTAACATAATCCTACCCTTACATAGTTATATTTATTTGAGTGAGGGTAAGAAAACATATACTTATGAAGATTATGAGTTCAGGACTACCATTATATAGCTTTTAATTAACCTTATGTAACCCTTGAAAATAACAATTACCTTCATGAAGCTCATACCAACCCTTACATAGCGGTTGGGTTACCCTTACATAAACTTTGGAAGAACTGAGTTACCTTTATACAGCTCAATCATACCCTTCTATATCCTTTGAAAATAATTATTTAACCTTGTATAACCCTTATACTAAGGCCAAAATGTTTTTGAGGTGTTTTGAAGAAGCTAGAGGTGTTAAGTAGAATTTGGTTCATCTAAAAGGAATATTTCTTAAAGTATTGTATTTTTTTCCAACAAAACATTAAATTGATAAAAATAGAGATCCCTAAAAATTATTGAGTTAAAATAGAGATTAGTTGAAGTCCATTGGCTCAAGGAAAATGGACCAAGTCCAAAAAATGGAGTTCATCGGTCTGAAGTGATGAGACATATAATTGTGTAGAATGTTTATCCAAGTACTCTTACTAGTTCCATCAGATAGAATGTTCAATGAAGTGAATTATGTAAATGATTTATTATTACTAATGTTTCAAATACCATGAGTACTAAAAGTTCTCATTGTACAATCTTGACTAAAAAGTGGAGATTGATGTTTGACTATACAATGTTGGTGCTAGGAATTTTTTTGATATACATTGTATTGATACTATGGAAAATGGTGAGGTTATAAAAGGTTTAAGTCGCTAATTAGTGAATTTTTACAATTTAGATTTTGAGGGTTAAGAATTAATAATGTTTTGGAAGTACTATGTATTTTCCTTAAAACATGTATAAAAAATTAAAATAATAGGAATGTTCAATTAAGTATCAATTAGAGTACATTGGGCAATGACATTTTACAAGATCTACTAAACAGACCAAAGTTCATCAGTAAGAGTAATGTTTGTGAAGTCCACTGAATGATCTCTTATTTTTCCATTAGAAGGAATTATGATTTCTTTTGTATGAAGTAAATATAATGTAATTGTATTAATATGTGAAGTGAAGAAGTTAAAATATCACAAGATTGAAGATTACATATAAATTCATCAATCAAATGTCCATGTATGATGTTCATCAAACACAAGAAGTGTCTTAGTAAATATTTTTTACCTGATCCTATGAAGTTGGGAAGGAACATTATATATAGTTTTTTCCTAGGTGGAATATATGTTATGAAGTTGTACTAGGTTTATAATTATTAGATCTTTATTATGTTTTCGTAAATTAATTTTTGTGATGATTGTGAATTGGTTTGTTCAATGTTTCAATAAACATTGAGGAACAAATCAAGATTCTTTACAAGATTTTATGAAGCTTGAAATATAATTTTGATGATGAGATTTAAGGAAATATCCTTAAATGAATGTTAAATCCTATCTTTTAGGAATATTTAATGCTTTATACCAAAGTAATAATTGAGTGGGATGTTCAAAGATTTAGTGGGAAATATAAATTGTAATGTTAAGATCCTTCATTAAGTTGTAGAAGAACACTATCTATATAAATGGGTGAATATGCATCGAGTATGTGTGTGGAATATTTTATAATAGGATGAATTTATATATAAGTGAATAGATGAATGGAAAAACATTGTGAATAAGAATCTTTCTAATGAATATTAGATAGAGTTTTCCATTGTTGGTATTGGAAAAACGATCTATAAAGATGATCAAATGAATAGGTTTCATAAGTGATCACATGAGTAGGGGATCATACCAAGTTACATCAAACCATGTATATCAAATGAATACGGGATGGGATGGATAGTTTCTTACATATAACTTGAAATAATTTATTTCACATTTTTGTGAATGAATGTTAAGAGGAATAATTTTAACTTTCAAGAAATAAAGTATGAAGAATTAATGTATAATAGTAAAACATTTGAATCATGTTGGTGAAGGATCTTATTGATGTTAAAAAAGATTATTATATCATTATTTTGTGTGAGTAGAAATGAAATGTCGATGGATTATAGTTCAATGAATGTTAAATGACTTTCTAAGATTACTATAACCCTTAAAATTATAATTTTATATTGGTTTGTGTATTCTTATATTACTTTCTTAAAAATTACAAAGGATTAGCATCTCTTATTGAGTAGTGAAACTTATAACTACTCATGTTCTTGTGTTTTTTCTGTGTTTTGTTTTCTATTAGGGTTATTTCTCTCTTATAGGAGGTGAATTTTGTTTCTTAAGAAATAAAACATTAAAATAGAAGATCATTGATTCGCCACATCCCCCTCTTAGTGATCAAACATATCTTAATTGATCCTTTTAATTGGCATCAGATGAAATTTATTCCTTCATCGACTCATTACAAATGTTTTAAGATAAGTAAGTCTTCTATGGATTGTAAAGACCCGTAAATTTCAAGGAAATTTTTTTCTTAATTTTCTTTGGAATTTTACAAGAACGCAGTTTCTGACGGCGCCTGATTCCGAGGCCTGGTGTGCCCGGAATCATTTTCCGAAGTTTGGCTCGGGTACGTTCAGTGAATGGACGAGCGGGTTTTTCTAACATTTGAACCGGTGCCCGGAATCGAATTCTGAGGGCACCGATGAAATCGCAGCACCGGTATTCGCTTAGAAACACCTCTTCCGGAGTTGCGTTTGCTCGGGTGTGGTTTTTAATTTTCGGGCTTAAAGTTAAGAAATAAAATAATTTTGCGACAACTTTATTTTATTTCACTTAAGCCGCTTGGAAGCCACTTGAAGCCACTTAAAGGCGGCTTGAACTGAGTTGAACCGGATAGGGTACTATCCAGAAATATCTTACCCTCTTGGTAGGATACTTGTGAGGTGGTGCCCGCACGAGCCCCGCCGTTTCTTTCCGCTAAGAAACGCACCCGCAAAAACCCGTCTTAATGAAAGTCAACTGACGCGTTTCTTAAATCTTAACAGACCATTTAAATGGGCTGTTTCTTTCGTGAATTAAATGGGCTGTTTCTTTCGATGAATTAATTCAATGAATTGATGGATCGTTTCTTAACCAGTTTTCAAATTCGTTGGCGTAATAATAAAATAATACCAACCTTTTTCTTTTGGAGGATTACTCGTTGAGAAAGGATCCTTGAACCTTCAGCCTCCTTCGCGAAGAACGCGAAGAACGCGAAGAACGCGAAGAACGCCGAACCCAGAAATCGACGACGTGACGCCGTGATCCGCGACACCGACAACATTCTTCTACGACGTCTCTTCCTCCGCGACGGATCTTCGATCGGCTGCTTGAGGTAAGAGTCTCGGACCTTCCTTTTTATCTCCATCGTGGTTCTTAACCAAAACACGGATTTAATTAATTAAATTAAATCTTCTATTTCATGGTGCGTTGAGTTCGCCGACTCAACGACGTGTTCCGTGACGACGCGACGCCCTTCCGCGATGACGCGACGATCTCCACCTTCCGCGACGAGCAATTTCCACGAAGAACGCTCACGCGCGATGTCCAGCGAGGTAGGGATTTATTTTGGAAATACCCCTCCTTATATTCTCGTGAACATTCTTTAAAAATTAAAGAACCGGAATCAAAGAAACAATTTTATTTTATTAAAATTGTTGGTTCATGTGTTGAACATTTTATTTTCTCCCATTGATTATCTCTAACGCTGAGGGTGCGGGCCAAACGAATACGGCCCGACGACCCTCCATCGTTCTTCGTTTTTGCGGATTTGACGGGCGACGGCGGAAAGTGCCGAAACGGATGTTTTATGTTTCCGCAGTGAAGGACGAGTCCTGGGAGGAACAACGGCGCAGACGGAAAGGAAAACGGGCCACCGGAGCGACTCCGGCGGCCCGCGGAAGCCGGTGGCGGCGCGGCGGTGCCGGCCGCCGGAGGCGGCGGCACCCCGCGGGTGTCCAGCGCGGCACCCCGCGGGTGCCGCGGGTGTCCAGCGCGGCACCCCTCGGGTGCCGCGGGTGTCCAGCGCGCCACCCCGCGGGTGCCGCGGGGTTGGCACGCGGCACCCAGCGGGTGTCCAGCGGGGCACCCCGCGGGTGCTGCGGGGTTGGCACGCGGCACCCAGCGGGTGTCTAGCGTGGCACCCCGCGGGTGCCGCGGGTGCCGCGGGTGTCCAGGGCGGCACCCCGCGGGTGCCGCAGGGTTGTCACGCGGCGCGTCCGGCTGTCTGGCCGACACCCCGCTGGTGCCGCGGGGGTGTCACCCGGGGTGGCGGCTTTCCCCCGCGTCGGCTGCTCGGCCGAGCCGAGCCGGACCGGCCCTGGCCGGGCTGGGCCCGGCCAACCGGGTCGGACTCGACCCGGTTCGGGCCAACCAGGGGGGGTCGGCCCGGGCCCGGACCCCCCGTCTTCGGACGGTTTTCGTTCAAACGCCCGTAACTTGAGCTACGGGCCTTCAAATGACTCTCCGTCAGCGGCGACGCAATCCTTGGATCGAGACGGTCGTTTCAGTCTATCACACTCAAGGTTTCGGAAAACTTTGAGTTCGGCCGGGTTGGTTCGTACACGAAACCAACTGGGCCCTCGAAGTGGAAACGCTCATATCTTGAGCTACGAACGTCCGATTGACATGTTGTCAGCTTTGTTGAGTTCCTCTTTGTGAGACGGATCTTTTGGCTTACTCCGCTCGAGGTTGGGATGCCGTCGGAGTGCGGTCGGGTTGGTTCGCTCACGAATCCAACCGGGCTCCTGGAACGAAAAAGCCAATAACTCACAGACCGGGCGTCTGATTGACGCGCCGTCTGTCTCGTTGCTTTCCTCATGATGAGACGGAACTTTTGGCATCCTCCGACCTAGTTTTGGATGCAGATAGATAGTGGCTGGGTTGGATCGCACTGAAATCCAACCGGGCCCCTGGAACGGAAAAGCTGATATCTTTCAGACCAGACGTCCGTTTGACGAACCGTCAGCGGCGTTGGTGATCACGTTGTAAAACGGTCCCTATGAGTATACCCTATGAGTGTTCTGGGTATAGTTGAGTTACAGCCGAATTGGTTTGCACACGAAACCAACCGGGCCCCAGGGACGAAAAGGCTAATAACTCACAGACCGGGCGTCCGATTGACGCGCCGTCTATTGCGTTGAGACCCCTATGACGAGGTGGTCCTTTGAGATACTTCCTTGCGGGAATTTGTGATACTTGGAGTATCGACCAGTGGCTCGTGGGGCGGACCCTCCCGGAGACGAGCGGGCGGAGCACGGAGACCGTGTAGCTGACTGAGACCCGACGACTGCTGATCGAACGACTCGGTGTGTTGTAGAGGTGCGCTTGGTTGTAGCGGCACAAGGGAGTTCTTGGTTGTAGCGGCAGACCCACGAGAGAGGTGCGCTTGGTTGTAGCGGCACATGGGAGCGCTTGGTTGTAGCGGCAGACCCACGAAAGAGGTGTGCTTGGTTGTAGCGGCACATGGGAGCGCTTGGTTGTAGCGGCAGACCCACGAGAGAGGTGCGCTTGGTTGTAGCAGCACATGGGAGTGCTTGGTTGTAGCGGCAGACCCACGACAGAGGTGCACTTGGTTGTAGCGGCACATGGGAGCACTTGGTTGTAGCGGCAGACCCACGACAGAGGTGCGCTTGGTTGTAGCGGCACATGGGAGCGCTTGGTTGTAGCAGCAGACCCACGACAGAGGTTCTCTTGGTTGTAGCGGCACATGGGAGTGCTTGGTTGTAGCGGCAGACCCACGACAGAGGTGCGCTTGGTTGTAGCGGCCCATGGGAGCGCTTGGTTGTAGCGGCAGACCCACGATAGAGGTGCGATTGGTTGTAGCGGCACATGGGGGCGCTTGGTGGTAGCGGATGGCCCGAAATACTTGTTTGGTGGAGTACTACAGCAGTCTTAAGTTAATGGGCAGTACCTCGGAGTTGTGACAGGACCAATGTACACTCCAGAGACGGAGCTCTTCAACAGTTACAGTTTCTATGATGAAAATCCTGGTTTGAGCTGAGACTTTTGACCTTGTGTTTTCCTCATGATTGAGATGGGTTACTTGATAACTTTGGTATATGTATGGTCATATACCTAAGTAGAGGTTATCTGTTGAGATCTTCTTTGTGGTTATCCTTGTTGGATTTAGTGAGACCTTGAGGGTCTCGGGGTCCCTACTGAGTATCGTTATACTCACCCCTGCACGGGCTATGCCCGCACTACGTTGTGTTGGTTGCAGACGACGGACAGCATTGATCGTGGCTGAGGCTTGCAGAGCAGGACGGTACTTGGAGGTGGACCACTGGGCGGGACATACTCGGAGCGGACGGTGGGACCCGAGGAGCATTAGAGCTATCTGTACCCACCCTTCAGGTGGGATTTCCAGTGGACAGCTCGGTGTAGCGGATTTTACTTTATAGTTGTTGTTTTCCCTTTCGAGTTGTACTTTACTTTCAGTTGGGTTTGTATACTGGCCCATTTACTTTTCCGCATGTCATTTGTACTCTGTTTTTATGTAGTGTTTACTTTTCCGCTTGCTTACTCTGTGGTTCTTGTTTTCTTTACAAAGGCAATGCCTTCCCTTTTTACCAGGATTTACACCTTGGTGCTAGTTGCCAGCCCCTGGCCTATGGAAGGTGGGCTTGGGGTAGTCACGGCATGGGCCCTGAGGACGGGTCGTGACAAATTGGTATCAAAGGTGGTCAGTTCTACCGGGGACTCTAATCTTTCTTCTACGTGAAGCAATAGTGTTTAGCGTATTGGGTGTGGTTATCAGTCCAGGGAGTCCAGTGTTGGTGCGGCGGCCGATGTATCCGTACACCAGGACCCTGACTTCTGATTTCCGACTTAATGCACAAAAACATGGATTGCATGTGTGTTCAAGTTTTCATTGTGATTACTTATGTCAGCTCACCAGGTATACTGTCCTGACCGTGGCGCACTTGTTTCCATTTCAGGATGGCCCCACGACGACATCCAGCTAGGATCCCGAGTGATGTGCATGGCGAGAGCCCACCGAGTGTCGAGGACTCGGTACATGGCCCTTTGACAGCTGAGGCACCGGCGGTACCTATACCTGCCGAGGCACCGATGCTACCAGCCCCAGCCGCTGACGATGCACGTCGCCTTAGTGCACTGCATGAGTTCCAGCGCCAGCGACCACCCAGGTTCCGTGGGGAGACGGACCCCCAGGCAGCCGAGAACTGGCTGGAGGCGGTCGTCCGAGTTTTCAGATTAGTGAGGACACCAGCATACCTCATGGTGATCCTCGCAGCGAGTCTCCTGCACGCAGCAGCAGGCGGATGGTGGAGCTTGATGCTCCAGGTGCATGATGAGGCCACCCTCATCGGGACGGACTTCGAGAGCCTCTTTTGCTCAGAGTTCGTCCCGGCCACCCTCCGTGCGGTGCGCATTCAGGAGCTTCTTCACCTGCGGCAGGGCAGCTTGACGGTAGCCCAGTACACGGCGAGGTTCACCGACCTTTCTCGCTACTCGACAGACATGGTACAGGACCCCTTCTTCCAGGCTCGGACCTTCGAGCAGGGATTGAGACACGAGATCAGGGCATCGCTGATCTCCCTCAGCATCCCGACCCAGGCAGGAGTGCTAGAGCGAGCCCTTCTGATCGAGAGCTTTCTGGCTGAGTCTACAGCGAGACCTACAGCAGGGCGGCAGGTGGCTGAGTCTTCGGCAGCAAGTAGATGACGGATGACTCAGGGTTCCGGAAGACGACCTCGGGACACTGGGTTAGCAGTGCGGGGCACACAGCGTGAAGCCAGCCTCCCAAGAGGCAGGCAGTGCTACTTGTGCGGCGGGCAGGGCCACATGGCTCGTGACTGCCCGACCCTCCATACTGAGGAGCAGCAGACGGTGGAGGGGCCACCCAAGCAGAGGCAGAGGGTCGACCGTGGCGGTCCGCGGGGAGGAGGCAGACGAGGCAGAGGAGCTGGCCGAGCAGCAGGTGGTGGTCGACGCTTTGAGGCTCTACCACCACCACCACCAGGCGGTCCACCCCGACCGCAGGGGACAGGAGGACATGGGAGAGCTCATCTTCTGGCAGTTGAGGCCTACGATCATGGGGCTCCGGGAGCAGATGGACAGGAGCGGGACTAGCTCCAGACCTGGAGACTTTTGTTCATGTTGCTTCTAGTTTTATTGATGTGTGTGCTTTGTGTCTTTGTACTTGAGCTGCAGTAATAAAAGACACCTTTTCTTGTGTCATTTACTTCCATGTCCTCTCTTGTGTTGTTACTAAGAGGTTCCAGTTTTGACTGTTGACTTGACCCTCACTTGTGAGACATCTACTGGAGGAGACCCAGTTACCACACACTGATGCCGACAGTGTGACTCAACCCTTGGAGGCGAGAGTAATGGTTGGATCTCTTGGTAGTAGCGTCGAGGCCTTACGACGTCATCCTTGGTATGAATTAGTATCATCCATGTCGGGATTGACCATATTAGGCGAAGAAAATGGTTCATCCAGGGGATGAGACCAGATTTCTCTTATCGGCAAGGAAGAAATCATGGCAGCTCTAGTGGGACCAGAGGTGGTCCGGGCCACGATAGAGAAGTTCCAGGTGAGCACATGGGAGCGGAAGGCTCAGATGCGTGCTCAGTACCGCCTTTGTATCCCTAGTTTGTGTTGAAGCTTTACGGAGACATAAATCCCTATGGTGGGAGTAATGTAAAGACCCGTAAATTTAAAGGAAATTTTTTTCTTAATTTTTTTTGGAATTTTACAAGAACGCAGTTTCTGACGGCGCCTGATTCCGAGGCCCGGTGTGCCCGGAATCATTTTCCAAAGTTTGGCTCGGGTACGTTCAGTGAACGGACGAGCGGGTTTTTCTAACTTTTGAACCGGTGCCCGGAATCGAATTCTGAGGGCACCAATGAAATTGCAGCGCCGGTATTCACTTATAAACGCCTCTTCCGGAGTTGCGTTTGCTCGGGTGTGGTTTTTAATTTTCGGGCTTAAAGTTAAGAAATAAAATAATTTTGTGACAACTTTATTTTATTTCACTTAAGCCGCTTGGAAGCCACTTGAAGCCACTTAAAGGCGGCTTGAACTGAGTTGAACCAGATAGGGTACTATCCAGAAATATTTTACCCTCTTGGTAGGATATTTGTGAGGTGGTGCCCGCACGAGCCCCGCCGTTTCTTTCCGCTAAGAAACGCACCCGTGAAAACCCATCTTAATGAAAGTCAACTGACGCGTTTCTTAAATCTTAACAGACCATTTAAATGGGCTGTTTCTTTCGTGAATTAAATGGGCTGTTTCTTTCGATGAATTAATTCAACGAATTGATGGATCGTTTCTTAACAAGTTTTCAAATTCGTTGGCGTAATAATAAAATAAGACCAACCTTTTTCTTTTGGAGGATTACTCGTTGAGAAAGGATCCTTGAACCTTCATCCTCCTTCGCGAAGAACGCGAAGAACACAAAGAACGCCGAACCCGGAAATCGACAACGCGACGCCGTGATCCGCGATGCCGACAACGTTCTTCTGCGACGTCTCTTCCTCCACGACGGATCTTCGATCGGCTGCTTGAGGTGAGAGTCTCAGACGTTCCTTTTTATCTCCTTCGTGGTTCTTAACCAAAACACCGATTTAATTAATTAAACTAAATCTGCTGTTTCATGGTGCGTTGAGTTCGCCGACTCAACGCCGTGTTCCGCGACGACGCGACGCCCTTCCGCGACGACGAGACGATTTGCACCTTCCGCGACGAGCAATTTCCACGAAGAACGCTCACGCGCGACGTCCAGCGAGGTAGGGATTTATTTTGGAAATACCCCTCCTTATATTCCCGTGAACATTCTTTAAAAATTAAAGAACCGGAATCAAAGAAACAATTTTATTTTATTAAAATTGTTGGTTCATGTGTTGAACATTTTATTTTCTCCCATTGATTATCTCTAACACGGAGGGTGCGGGCCAAACGAACACGGCCCGGCGACCCTCCGTCGTTCTTCGTTTTTTCGGATTTGACGGGCGATGGCAGAACGTGCCGCAATGGATGTTTGATGTTTCCGCAGTGAAGGATGAGTCCCGGGAGGAACAACGGCGCAGATGGAAAGGAAAACGGGCCACCGGAGCGACTCCGGCGGCCCGCGGAACCCGGTGGCGGTGCGGGTCGCCGACGCGACGGCGCCGGCAGCCGGAGGCGGCGGCACCCCATGGGTGTCCAGCGCGACACCCCACGGGTGTCGCGGGTGTCTAGCGTGACACCCCTCGGGTGCCCCGGGTGTTGCGGGTGTCCAGGGCGGCACCCCGCGGGTGTCGTGGAGTTGTCACGCGGCACGTCCGGCTGTCTGGCCGACACCCCGCTGGTGCCGCAGGGGTGTCACGCGGGGCGACGGCTTTCCCCCGCGTCGGCCGCTCGGCCGAGCCGAGCCAGATTGGCCCTAGCCGGGCCGGTCCGGGCCAACCAGGAGGGGTCGGGCCGGGTCCGCCCGGGCCCGGACCCCCCGTCTTCGGACGGTTTTCGTTCAAACGCCTGTAACGTGAGCTACGGGCATCCAAACGACTCGCCGTTAGCGGTGACGCGATCCTTGGATCGAGACGGTCGTTTCGGTCTGTCACACTCGAGGTTTCAGAATACTTTGAGTTCGGCCGGGTTGGTTCGTACACAAAACCAACTGGGCCCTCGAAGCGGAAACGCTCATATCTTGAGCTACAAACGTCCGATTGACATGCTGTCAGCTTTGTTGAGTTACTCTTTGTGAGACGGATCTTTTGTCTTACTCTGCTCGAGGTTGGGATGTCGTCAGAGTGCGGTCAGGTTGGTTCACTCACGAATCCAACCGGGCTCCTAGAACGAAAAAGCCAATAACTCACAGACCGGGTGTCCGATTGACGCACCGTCTATCTCGTTGATTTCCTCTTGATGAGATGGACCTTTTGGCATCCTCCGCCCTAGTTTTGGATGCAGATGGATAGTGGCCGGGTTGGATCGCACTGAAATCCAACCGGTCCCCTGGAACGGAAAAGCTGATATCTTTCAGACCAGACGTCTGTTTGACGAACCGTCAGCGGCATTGGTGATCACGTTGAAAAACGTTCCCTATGAGTATACCGTATGAGTGTTCTGGGTATAGATGAGTTACGGCCGGATTGGTTCGCACACGAAACCAACCGGGCCCCTGGGATGAAAAGGCTAATAACTCACAGACCGGGCGTCCGATTGATGCGCTGTCTGTTGCGTTGAGACCCCTATGACGAGGTGGTATTTTGAGATACTTCCTTGTGGGACTTTGTAATACTTGGAGTATCGACCAGTAGCTCGTGGGGCGGACCCTCTCGGAGACGAGCGGGCGGAGCATGGAGACCGTGTAGCTGACTGAGACCTGACGACTGCTGATCGAACGACTCGGTGTGTTGTAGAGGTGCGCTTGGTTGTAGCGGCACAAGGGAGCGCTTGGTTGTAGCGGCAGACCCACGAGAGAGGTGCGCTTGGTTGTAGCGGCACATGGGAGCGCTTGGTTTTAGCGGCAGACCCACGACAGAGGTGCGCTTGGTTGTAGCGGCACATGGGAGCGCTTGGTTGTAGCTGCAGACCCACGATAGAGGTGCGCTTGGTTGTAGCGGCACATGGGAGTGCTTGGTTGTAGCGGCAGACCCACGATAGAGGTGCGCTTGGTTGTAGCAGCACATGGGAGCGCTTGGTTGTAGTGGCAGACCCACGACAGAGGTGCGCTTGGTTGTAGCGGCACATGGGAGCACTTGGTTGTAGCGGCAGACCCACGACAGAAGTGCGCTTGGTTGTAGCGGCACATGGGACCGCTTGGTTGTAGCGGAAGACCCACGATAGAGGTGCGCTTGGTTGTAGTGGCACATGGGAGCGCTTGGTTGTAGTGGCAGACCCACGACATAGGTTCGCTTGGTTGTAGCGGCACATGGGAGCGCTTGGTTGTAGCGGCAGACACACGATAGAGGTGCGCTTGGTTGTAGCGGCACATGGGGGCGCTTGGTGGTAGCGGCTGGCCCGAAATACTCGTTAGGTGGAGTACTACAGCAGTCTTAAGTTAATGGGCAGTACCTCGGAGTTGTGATTGTACCACTGTACACTCCAGAGACGGAGCTCTTCAACAGTTACAGTTTCGATGATGAAAATCCTGGTTTGAGCTGAGACTTTTGACCTTGTGTTTGCCTCATGATTGAGATGGGTTACTTGATAACTTAGGTATATGTATGGGCATATACCTAAGTAGAGGTTATCTGTTGAGATCTTCTTTGTGGTTATCCTTGTTGGATTTAGTGAGACCTTGAGGGTCTCGGGGTCCCTACTGAGTATCGTTATACTCACCCCTGCACGGGCTATGCCCGCACTACGTTGTGTTGGTTGCAGACGACGGACAGCGTTGATCGTGGCTGAGGCTTGCAGAGCAGGATGGTACTTGGAGGTGGACCACTGGGCGGGACGTACTCAGAGTGGAAGGTGGGACCCTAGGAGCATTGGAGCTATTTGTACCCACCCTTCAGGTGGGATTTCCAGTGGACAGCTCGGTGTAGCGGCTTTTACTTTACAGTTGTTGTTTTCCCTTTCGAGTTGTACTTTACTTTCAGTTGGGTTTGTATACTGGCCCATTTACTTTTCCGCACTTCATTTGTACTCTGTTTTTATGTAGTGTTTACTTTTCCGCTTGCTTACTCTGTGGTGCTTGTTTAATTTACAAAGGCAATGCCTTCCATTTTTACCGGGATTTACGCCTTGGTGCTAGTCGCCAGCCCCTGGCCTATGGAAGGCGGGCTTGGGGTAGTCACGGAACGGGCCCCGAGGATGGGTCGTGACATGGATGATTAGAATTCTATTAACAGTAAGTGGATTCCATTATTTTATGGGAAAACATTCATATATAAAACGATTGAAATTAACTTATCTTATCTCCATTTCCTATATTGTTCTTGAAGCTACTACATATGGTTTTACTCCTCCTACCAAGGTTTTCTCCTTAAGTTCTACTGATAAGAATAATTTAGAGAATGATGTTTGTATCATGAATGATATACTTTCCTCACTCTCTGAAAGTGAATTTTTTTAGGGTTAAATGTATTGTAAAAATTAAAGGAATCTTAGACAAGAAGAAGAACATCTATAAAGTAAATAAAAAAGTAAAGAAATTGAAGTACAAATTATTATATTAAAGAATGAAAATATTAAAATGTATGAAGATGAATCAATTGGTGTCATTTTCAAAAGAGTTAATGACATTTTAAGAACAATAATATTTTTCAATGAGAAGCTGTAAGACTCATCTATTGTTGGAAGGCTTCTAAGATAAATTTCAGATAAATTTTATTGCAAGGTATAATCATTAGAAAAGATAAATGTTGAATCTATATATTTATATAGTCTATTTTGAATTATCATCACTTATGAAATGATAAGAGAAAATATTATAAATAACAAATAAAATATTTTTTTGGAAATTTCTTTTAAATCCGTTAAGAAAGGAAAATCTAATAATCTTGTTGATGGTGAATTTATAGAATTTGAAACCAAAGATAAGGTATGTGAAAAAAATTAGGAATTAATATCTTTTCTTTATAAAATAGTTAAAATATGCATAGGTAAGTACTAAACAATACTACCTATAAAGTACTTTAATGGTAGATCCATTAGTAATTTCATAGAAAATTATCTGTATTGAAAGAATGATGAAGAAAAAGGGGAATAATATGTTAAGTTAATAAGATACCATAATAAGAAGGAATAAACATAAAATTACAATTAATTAAAAGTATAATAATTTATATAAATATTAAAAGATAAATATTTTGAATAAATTCCATGAAGATAATGAAAGCTTGGTGGAAGCTAAAAACACAAGTGATGATGCTGCTGATAAATTACATTGTACAAAATTGAATTATTTAAAATTCACCATTGATGAAATCAGTACCTCTTAATAATAACAATAATAAATAGATACTTAGATATTGTTTATTATTAAGATAGAGATGAGATAATTTCTATCAATTATTGTTAAACTAGGAAGGGAAAACAATGAGTTGAATAAATGAGATCTTTTAGAAAAAAAAAATATTTTCTTGAATATAAATCTAATTTTCTATAATATATTTATTCTATTAAGATTTTACTTAATGAATATAAAAACCTCAAAATCATGCTCGAATAAAAGATAAAGGTTAAGGAGAAAGAACTTTATCTTATTCAACAAATTCTTTTGGAAACTATGAAAGGACCAAAAAACTTCAAAAACATAGTTTCAAAAATTAGTGAAAGTTATAAGAAAAGTAAACCTCAAAAGGATAAAAAACATCATAAAAAGTGATAAACAATGTTAAAGATATTTAAAAGAATAAGTATATTAATAATACAATGTATGTATCCAAAATAAGGGAAGTTGAATATCCAAAAAAACCTTAAGGATTCAAATTAAGAAACAAAAAAATTCTACTAGAGATCATGTTGATACTGAGAATAAATATAAATGAATGAATAAAAAGTATATAGGATTCCAAAATTTGTTACACAATACTGTTCCAAGGTGGATGGTAATATAAATGATGGAATGTAGTTCTGTAGATCTGAACAATATGCAATTTGAAGTGGAAAAAATGATCTCTATGAGTATTGTTGGTACTATTGAGGATTTGGAAATAAAACAAATATGTTTGGATCTAACCATCAATAGTACAATGAATCCAGGAGTAATTTGAGGTAGTATTTAAGGAGGAGTCAACCCACTCAAACGAGACAACCTGAAAAAGTTTGTTTGAAGATTGAATATACATTCCAACCGCAGGAAACTTTTTTTGACATATGTGATCATCTAAGACATCTTGTTAAATAATGTCATATTATGTTACTGTCACAACAAATTGTATATAACAAATATCAATATTTTCATGGGAAGAGAGAAAAGGGAAAATAAAATACCATAGTTATTGATGTTTTTCCCAAATCTACAAAAGTAGAACAACCTTGGATAGTATATAGTGGGTGTTCTTCACATATAACCAAATATTTAATGTTTTTTAAGAATTAGAAAGATTGTATTGAGGTGATAGTGATGACTAAAAATGATAATTCACTCATAATCATTGTTTTTTGGTCTTGTAGAATTAAAAAATACAAGTTAAAATCTACGAGTTCCTTATTTTTTGATGGAATAAAACAAAACTTGTTAAGTTATTCACAACATTGTGGTTAAGGAAATGATGTTTTTTTATAATTGATTGTTTTTTAAAAATCCTTAAATATGGGAATTTTTTTAAAAGAGGGACAAAACCAAGGGAAACAAGTTTCAAGTTGTTGATGTGTATATTTCTTGATATCTAATCCTGATGGAAGAAAATCACATATGGCATAAGAGGTTGATACATATATTCTAGAGGAATATGAGTAAGAAAAATAATGAGAGAAAGTAATTTTGATATTCTTAACATGACAAGAAGAAGATACTAGTGTAGTTCCATATTCCAAAAATGGAATTTTACTCGTACAATACAGAAGAAGGTTGAGATACATTCAACTCAGCCCTATGAGTTTATTCATTATGATATATATGGGCCTATGAGAATAATATAAACAAATAATTTAAGTAATTTATTTTATTTATTGTTGAATTAACCTTAATTGCATGTATTACGTTTTTTAAACATAATTCATCAGCTCTCAAAAAAAATAAATAGCTTTAGGAGACGTGTTAAAAAATAATTTGGATATTCTGTGAAGAATATCTAAACTGATAATCGTAAAAAAGAAAAAAATCAGAAGTTTAGATATTATCTTCAAATGCACTACATAATTCATGAATTAATTACACCATACCCAACATAGTAAAATGGTATTATTGAAATAAGTCATAGATTTTTATTGGAGATAGTGTGAACTATATTTATTGAACATAATACTTTTCGATACTTTTGGAGGCATGAAATTGGAGTAGCAGTTCATATTAAAAATCGAGGTTTCTATAAGTCAAACTCTGATATGACACCTTATGAGATGCATTACAATGAAACCCAAAGATTAAAATACCTAAAGGTTTTTGTTAGTCCCTACATTATCAAATTCAAAATTGAAAATCTTGGAATGTTTGATCAAAAAAGATTTAATCGAATCTATTTTGGATACTCTCCTAATTATAGAAGATATTTATGCTACAATAAGGAAATATAAAATATTTTTGGCTCTTGGATGTGAAAGTGATGGAAAATTTTATTGAAATTTTTCATAGGAAAATATAGTTATAATAGAGAGTGAAAATGAGGTTGTTTTAATTAATCAACATGAAACTTTTTCTAACATGAGAACAAATGTAGAAACTGAATAAGATGAATATATTGATTCAATAATTTATAGAAACTAAGATCAATCTTTTTCATCTTGTCCTAGGATAATAAAATATGGGGAGGTCCAAAATATCATTGGAGATCAAGAGAAATATGTTCAAACTATAATAACATCAAGGTTAGTTTTAAATTAAAACCTTATATTCCTAGTATGATCCAAGAGATTTTGATGAATATTAGAAGCATCAATAGTGGATTAATGTCCTCGATAAATAACTATATTAGATTGAGAATAATGATACATGGGAAATTCAACCAAAAATAAAAGATAAAAATGTGATTAGTGTAAAGTTGGTGATCCAAAATAAGATGAATAAAGAAGGAGAAGTCATAAGAAACAAAAAAAGAGTGCTTTATAAAGGATACTCATATGTTGAAGGCATTTATTTCTATGAGAAATTCCCTCCAATAGAGAGACTTAAAACCATTAGTATCATTCTTTATATTTCTAAAAAATAAAAAGATAATATATTTCACATGGATATCATGTCCTCTTTTCTTGATGGGGATAGCGAAGAAGAATTTTTTATCGAGCTACCAAGTGGTTTCTTACGTAGTAAATAAGAAAGAACTATTTTCATGTAAAATAAATATTTTTATGCATTAAAATAGTTCCCAAAACCTTGGTACTCTAATATGGATACTTTGTTAAATAATTTTATTTATAGAAAAGGATGAGTTGATAGAAAACTATACATAAAATAAAATCACGTGTGTTGCCCCATTTTGATTGTTTATGTTAATGATATCATATTCACAAGGAATGAAAAATAAATGTGTGAACTATTTTTTGAGGAGAAGAATATGATATTTTTAATTCCCATTCTATGAGAAATGAAATACTTTCATTCATTAAAAATATATCAAAATAATATGTACATTTTCCTATCTTAGTATAAGTATGATATGGAATTTCTAATGAATTGTTTCATAGAATATTGAAATCAATTTTCTACACCCATTTAGTGGGGAAAAAGTTAGAAAAGTTGGTAAAGGAAAGGTGTTTGATCCTAAAAAAGTTTTACAGTTGGTTAGAAGAAAGTTATACCTCGTTTTTTTATGTCTAGATATTATGTATGTTGTTAAATTGTGTGCTAGGTTTTAAAGTGTTCCAAAATAATTTCATATTATGGATGGAAAAAAGAATATTCAAAAATACCAAAGAAAAAATTGATTTCAGAATAAAGTCTGACAACAAAATAAAGATTTATTTGTTTGTTTATATAGATATAAATTGGGTAGTTTTTGTTTTTGATAAAATATCAAAATTGGGTGGAGTTTTCTTCTTGGGAGAAATATGTGGGAGTTGAAAAATAATGAATAAAAATTTAGTAAACCTTGGAACTTCCAAATCTATGTATATAGGTTCCACTCAAGTTGTAACATAACTAATTTGGATGAATACATAGCTATAATATTTTTAACTTTATGTAAAATTACTCCTTCTATTGGGTTTTGATAATAAAAGTTCTATAACTATCACTAAGAATCAAGTGAAAAATTCACACTATATACACATTGATCTTAAATATCACTTCATTAATGATAATATGAAAATAAATAAACTAAATTCAATGTTTATTACTATAAAAAATCATGTTTCTGATATATTTACAAAACCATAACTGAAGGAAATATTTCATAATCTGAGGCTAATCATGGGAGTAGAATATCACTCTCATTAAGGCTAAGGTATGTGAAATCCATCCTCTCTCCCATATTGACTATGGATAGTGTTATCAACTGTGGGATATGCAACATAAATCAATCTGTTGGTATGTTATTTAATTTTTAAGGAAGAGAATATATTTACGGGGTGTTAGAAGGGTAATGTTTTGATTTTAACATTAGTGAATTGTTTTAATAATTATTGAAGTGGGTGCAAGAAGTTATTTCTTACAAGATTCTAAGTTGTGTGAAACATAATAAGATTGAGAAGATATGTTTGAATGTTTCTTATAAACTTGTGGTAATGGAATATATTTTATGAAATGTTTATTAAATCACTACTTAAGGATTTTAAGGTTTTTTCTTTTATTATTATTCTTTCCTACCCTAGTTTTGTACATGTTGGATTTGAATTATTGGATAATTAATCCATTAATTGAGCTATGAATTTCTAGTGAATTATGTTCCTTGGTCTACAAAAAATCTAAAGGGGTATTTTGGATGAAATTATTTTTTTGTAGTGTTTGAAAGAAGTTTGAGTTATTAAGAAGAAGCTGGTTGGGATTAAAGAAATATTTCTTAAAGTGTTTTATTTTCTTGTTCAATGTAATAAATTTAAAAAATTTGAAAGTGGAAAATAATTGAGAATTGTTGATTTACAAAGGAGATCAGGTGATGTCTAATGATTTCTGGATAATAGAACAATTCCAAAAGATATAGTTCATCAATCTAAATTTCTAGACAGAGTGTGGAACAGGATGTTTATTCAAGTATTCTTACCTGATCCATTAGATAGAATGTTTGATGAAGTGAAATATAGTGATTATATTCTATTCCAAAAGTTCCCAAAATCACGAGTATTGAATGTTCTCATGGTACAAAATTGAGTATAAAGAGAATATTTTTGCACAATAGTACAAAGTTAGTGTTGTGATTTTATGTGAAGTACACTAGACTGATGTTATCAGAAAAAGGTGGGGCTATGAAAAGTTCAAGACGTGTAGGGCTGATGGTTCATAATTTTGAGTCCGAGTTCTATGAAGTTATAAATTTTTTACAGTACAATGTTTTTTTATTCATACATGTTTAAAGGATTTAAATAAAATGAAGGATAGAGAAAGTATAAATTAGATTAATTTGGGTAATGTCATCTGATAGAATCCATTGTATGGAACAAATCACATTAGTTAGAGTAATGTTTTCAACATCCACTGAACAATCTCTTTTTTTTCAGATAGAGGGATATTTTTTAATTTATACCTATATTCATGTGGTTATTCTTGATTATTGTTTTCTATAAGGGTAATTTAACACTATTCATATTTTGGGGTTGTTTCTTTTGTAAGAAAACAAAAGCAGAGAATATCTTTGATTCACCTTTTCCCCCTCTTAGTGATCACACAGACCCTGATCAGTCCTTTCACCTGGAAAAGAAAGAGTTACCCTTATGTATCTCCAAAAAAATAGATTACATATAGGTAGGATGTATTTACCTTTGTGTGGTCCCTATTCTTAATGAAATGAAAATTTTTCAATTGAAACTTATCAATTTTCATATAAAATTTATATAAATTATAGCCAAACAAGGGTTTAAGAAATGAGGATATTGTAGTGGGATAATATTGTTCTGGATTTTTTTATTCCTAAGATATATAAAGGTGGAATGAAATATGGTTCATTATATATCATCTTACAATACCTTCCAATTTCAATGTAATTTGAAAAACATTGTCTCAAGATCACCTTTTTAGGTAATATATAAATGAATTTATTAGACTCTGTAATACACCTTTATCAGTTTAATTTGATTATAATCCAAGGTCCACGTCAAATTTTTGGAGGATTCTTCATATGGAGTTGAATATATAAGTTAACATTATCACAACCACTCATCCAAAAATGGATAGGTTTTTTAAATAGTTATCCAAACATTTAAGGACATGTTAATATCATGCTGAGTTGACTTCCAATGAAATTGAGATTTTTAGGGAACTAACCCAGGAGAACTTAATATGTCATCCAACCCAGTATTCCACTAGTCCTAAAAGGAATTCCTGATCCCCAAGGGTTGGAAAATAATTATTGGGTATTGATAACAAAAACATGATAATGATTTCACCCTAAAATAAAAAATACCCAGAATGAAAATCATTCCTAAATATACGATATTACCCATCCATGAATTGGATTCCCATGTATCAAAAAATAGGTTCAAAAATAACTGAAACAACCAAAAATAGTGACATGTGTTTATAATAAAAAAAATACAAAAATGAAATAAAATTATAAACTTAATATAAGAAAAAATTACATATAAAAATGGTCTAAAATAATGTTTTCGATCGAAAAAGATCGTACATAACATCTGAAAATAGAATAAAACTAAACCTGAATAGAAACTAATAGTCCCAATGTGACCCTAAAGTCACTCATTATGTACCATATCTTCCATTAATATCTAACCTAAACATAAAACCAAAATGAGACTAAATCATAGGAATATGAAAGGAAACACGAGCTCCATATACACCCAATGGTGTAAGTAGGGTGTATTCTAGACATATCTAATGAAATTACACTTAAGAGTTTGTGAAATTAAATTAAAAATCTATATCATTAATGATAGTTTGAAATATAAATATAAAATAGGGTTTCTCTTCATATGTAAGTATGAAGAAAAAATTTTCATGTCATTGTCACTTTCATACAACATCAACCATCACTATATAATCAAAAATGGAAGAAAATATTTTTATAAAACATTTTCATACCATAGAAATAGGATTATCTATAAAATTTATGAAAACAAGACCAAATCCTTTTCATCTTTCCAAAACATTTCAGAAACTCTTTTTAATGAAATACAGACCATTGTATTTTTTATGTTGTTGTTTCAAAATAATTTTAAAAATCAAATTAAATTCTAAAAAAAATCATAACTAAAATGATATATAAACATGCATACAAACAAATAAATCGATATAATATAACAATATAAATGGTCAAAGATATGGTTCCTTGAAATTAATCAAATTTCAGAGGAGAAAAATAATATGTACAATAAGATACCCTAAATAACTTTATATGGGAGCGAACAGTTATGGAAAAATCCCTATGACTCAAGTAACAAAAACATAAACTAGAAACTAAGACACTAGTTCATCCAAAAATATCCAATTTATGATCATGGTAGTCTCATCAGACTATTAGGGATAAATAATCTACTCCAGGATCACCCAACAACTATGGGGAACAATCCATCCTATTATCTCACTTAGTCTAATCAGGAAACATTTCCTAGTCTGTGAAACATACAGACTAGACATTTCACTCATCAAGGTCATCAAATGATATCTTAGTATTATTATGACATCCATTAACATAGGTGATCAGTCAAACAAATTGAATGATCAAAGATAAATCACAACAACAACCCTCATCTCACCTCTAACACCCTCACATAGAACAACCCAACTTCATCATCATTTTATAAAAAAAATATGGGTAGAATTTTCCCTAGAGAATGAAAATATATATAAAGATATATGATACGAGATTATATTTAGGTTCTCACACATTTTAATAAAACCTTCTTAAAGGAAACAAATGGGAAATTTTACTAAAACCAGATTGGGATTCCAAGAGATATTTCTACCATTTCAAATCTAATTGATAAATCATTCTTTGAAATTAACCATTGGAATCTACATTAGATATCAATTAAAAAAAATACTTTCTTTATTTAAAACCATTTGACAAATTAAATCTTTTCTTCCCTTTTTGACAATTCTATGAAAATGCATATTTTCAACAATTTCACAACCCGAATAGGGTTAAATAAAATTAAGCATCTTTTCTCATTTAAAACAAACCCTTGAAGAATATTCTCAAACAATAGGCCCACAACACCACTTTAAAACTAGTAAAAAAATTAAAATATCCTTCATTTAAATTTATATGTCACTTGAAAACATTGATAAAATTCATTTTATTAGTCACATGAATATGTAATTTCAAAAACAAGGGATTTAAAAGCCACACACAACAAATGAAATTCCAAATGAAATAATATCACAAAAATGCATATAATAAGGGATAAAACGAATATACCATATTCAGGTTTTATAAACCAAATAAAATATTCCAAGTATATAATAAGGGATAAAACCAAATAAAAATCACCAAATTAAAATTTGTTATGAGAAATCTTTTAAAAAGTTAATTTTATTTAAAATATTCCCCTTTTTATAAGGAGTCTCAAATCCATTTTTCAAATTCATGGACACTTTGAAACTCATGTTATTTCACTATTTCCACCTAAAATGCTCAAGAAGACTCCCTAAATCAATTATATACTCATTTGGGGTCATATTACCATCATTTAATATCAAAATCCATTAAGAAAATAAATACATTCCAATCCAATACTTAAATCTCATCCACCCTAGGCAGTTAAGGATCAATAGAATATGAACTAGCTAGAATCCCTTCACACCTACCTCCCCAAGTTCCTAATATACTATCTACACACTACTAGAGTTCCCAAATAACAATAGTTATATTCTTAAACCTACTCCATTGAAATAACTAGGATCTAATACCATTTGTAATGAACTGACCAAGACTGGCCTAACATGTCACCTGACATGGTTCACCACTATGATTGAAGGTTGTTCATGATCCCCTCAAGTTGGAAACCAATTCCTGGGTATCTAGAATAGATACATGGTATATATTTCACCCTTAAAAATAATAAATACAATTAAAATTGTGATCTAAAAATCTTCCATTACCTAACTGTGAATTAGACACCCATACATCAAATAACTAGTTTCAAAAATATTTTAGGAAACCAAAAAGACTGGAATATGGTGATAATAATAATAACCTATAAATTTCATCAAATCATAAACTAAACATAATAATACATTACATAGGAAAACAATCCAAAAGAACGATCTAGGCCAATAAGGTCGATGTGTGACATCTGAAAATAAAATAAAATGGAACCCAAATCCACCCCAATTGTCTCCATGTAACCATGTTTCCACCCACCATCTACCATACCATCCATCAATGGAAAACCCAAACATAAAACCTGAAAGAGTACAAATCTTGGGAAACAAAAAGAAAACATGATATCAGTATACAACCAATGGTATAAATAGAGTATGATCTAAACATGCTCAGTGGGATTCCAAAAAATAGTTTCTGCAATCCCTTTAAAAATAAATTTCATTAATTCTATTTTGTAATATAAATTGAAATTATGTTTTCTATTTACATGTGATTTTGAAAAAATAATTAACATTCCATATTCACTTTTATAAAACATAACCCTCATATAAATATATAAGCACAGAACCAATGAATTTTTATAAAACATTTTCAAACCATAGAAAGAGGATCCTTTTCTAGATTTATGAAAACAAACCAAAATTAATTTTCCTTTTTCCAAAAAATTTCTCAGACAATTTTTAATGAAATACACACCATTTTCCTTTTTAATTTTTTATCTCCAAATAATTCTAAAATTTATTTTAAATATTACCGAAAACATAGTTGAAATGAGATAAAAATAAACACATGCTACTAAAAACCAATAAAAATGATTAATGGAATGGTGACAGGAAATCATTTAATTTATAATTGATACAAATAAGGTGGATAACAATAATACCTAAATAATACTCAGTGAAAACTAAGACACATGATAAACTACGGAGAAATAATGTAACATGATACCAAACTAGATAATAGAACCCTATTCCAACTTAAAATAACCAATCTATTAACACTAATAAGCCTGATTCGTCAATCTTTTAGACACCTAAACTAGTATGCGACATGATGGAGGTGTATTCCTGATTTCCTTGGTCTAGAAATAAGTTCCAATTCATAAAAATGTAACTGATGAGAATAGTTTCACCAAATAATTATAGTCAAGAAATTGTAGAAAAATATATGTTACCACTCCATACATTAGAGGTCCATGCACCATAAGTAAAGGAGGAATACTGAAAAAAATAGAACAATTTACAAAATCCCTTTCTCACAATCTAATTCCCTTATGTAAACGATCTCTGAATCAAATTTTGGCTTCCATAGATATAATGCGATCAACCAATAATAATAACTAAAAGAATAAAAATACTTAATTTTTCGATGTAATAAATAAATCAAAATAAAATAAAATAAAAAATTAATAATTTAATATTACTCCATTGTTAACTATAAAAATAGAAACTAAACATTCTCCATAATTAATTAAAACATGAACTAAAACCTATAAATGATATATATTTATAGGAATTAGTACAAAACTCAATAGGAATTCCAAATAAAACCACAAACCATGTAAATCCTACAAATAGAAGATACATTTGATGTTAGTTTAAAATACTTTATTTAAATAAGTTTTCCCTTGTAGAGACACATAAAATTCAAAATCATTTTATAGATTTTCCTTTTTAAGTTTCTTTAATTTAAAATAATCAATTTAAAAAAATACAGAATCGACCCTTATCTTTTAAAAACCCATTTGGAAAATAAATATTTAAAATACTTTTTAAATTGATATTTTCAGTGGGCTTGGGGAAATAATTTCACTAAAATAAATGGTTCTCAAGGAAGAATAAAAATACTTTCAATAACTAGAAGAATAATGTAATACAGGATAAATAGAGAGTCATACAGTAAATAATTTAAAATGAGCATCATTGTAGAAACACCATAAGTTCACTAACACTAGGTGTACCTATAAATACATAACTAAATTGGGAGACACTCAATTAGTAGAAAATAACTAATAAGACATCTCCGGTTATTAGAAGTATAACATACATAATTGTCCTAGAAAGTGGAAATGGATCTCATCATGTCTAAGTTTACCTACCCAAGTACATGGGTTTCCCATGTGTGTTGAGTAACCAAATTACATAAAACAATATCCTAAAACATAGCTAAAAATTCCTATAAACTTCATGAAAAAAATAAAATCCACAAACAACCAAGTATAGACACAAAATAACACCTCCAAATCCTTTAAGGATGAACATCCTAGAAAACCCCATGGAACTTCCACTGAAAATCAATCGAAGGATTGAGAATTTATTATGAATGTCCCAACTAAACCTCATCATTATTAATTTAAAATTAGAATTTATAAAACTTATTTCAAAACAATTGAATGATATATAAAAATAAACTACATCGAACAATATATTTCAAACCACTATTTAAATTTCAAGCACACCCTGAAGAGATAATTCAGAAGTTGAAACCGTATTTAATATTTAAAAACCCTCCTATAAAATCCAATTACGAAATTTACCAAAAACAAGGGGTTCGTGATTTATCAAAAAAAATTAACATCCTCTAAAATTTGGGAAATAATTTAAATTAAAATGAATGTCATTTTAAGATTAACCTTATTTCTAAATAATCCTTAAAAATATTTAACATTATCATTTCATATCAAAAAATATATTAAAAACAAATGTAATAAAGGTTATGAAATTTAAAGGTAAAATACAAAGGGAATCCTACCTTAAATCAAGAGGAAAGGGTCTCCTTGGATAGAATCTACTAAAAAAGCCTTAGTATGGGTCTCACAAACCATAACTGCTAAAAATAAACAAATTCAAAGAACCCAAATCCATTTAGGGTTTGACCAGAAGTGGGTAATAGAAATTTTAGAGAAGAAAAAACAAAAATAAATATTGAAGATATGATTACAAGGATTTAACTTAGTGATATGAACCAGAATCATGAAGACAACCCCTTGGAATCATTAAGGGAGAGGAATGGAAGGACCCTAGGGGTGGTGATCCCTCTATGTATTGTAGGATGAAAAAGAGAGGTGAAAAAATGTAGTTTCATGACATGAGGGGAAATAGGAGAGAGGAAAAGGGTAATTACATCTTTTATAATTCACTGGGATAAATATACAGTTGACGCATGGTTTACCAAATTTCCCCCATTTATTGGATGCACTAGGAACTACATAGGGTTTGATTAAATGAATTTAAAAACCATGTTTCAACAGTGGAAAATGGTTCTATTAAATTTTAGACACATTTTCATAGTTATCACTTGGTTTTTACTAACTCTTCACCAACCTTGTTCCTATTCTAAAAATCAAAAATTCATGATATTTAAATTGGATCGACTAAAAATTCAAGGAAAATAATAAAAAACGTAAATAAATAAAATATTAAATAAAAATAGGATCAAGGTTTGACAAAATACCCACTATAATTCATTATTACCCTATAAATCCTCATTAGACTCAGTTGATCATGGAATGAATGAGATCAAACCTCATTGATCAGAACTAGATTCTATTAAAACCATGGTATACCACATCTACCACCAAGACAAGAATTATGACTCTAACTAAAGAAACACACAATTATCTCCCATCGTAAATTCATCACCCAAAGAATTTATATATCCACACAGAACATCCAATCCCTCCTCAAAAAATTGAGCATCCATACTGGACTCCAAATCAAATCATCAAGAGAATCAATTCCATACAATAACGGTTGTCACCCCACCATTTTAGAACTCCACTAAAACATTCCTCCTCAACTATACCAATGGATCAATACCCATTCTGATAAAAAAGTTTCTCTCAAACCAAGGACATTCATAAATCTTGTATCACATCTATAACCAAATCACAAACACTAAAAAACTTAGGGGATCATCAAAAAGAGAACTAATATTGATACTGGATCTCCCCACCATAAAGATTCCACTACCATGAGAGGTTTATAGAACCAGGGTACACCCCAAGGAAAAAACCAGGGTTGAGGAATATTTTGAATCAATTAAGCTCATCTTAAATGGTCATTCAAGAGTATTCTAAACTATAAGTCCAAAATAATGAAATGAGGATAGTAAGATAAAGGTTCCAAGAGAACCACCTCAAATAGGCTCACTCAAACTATTTCCCAACCTAAAATAAGATGCTCCCAAACCAAATGGATATCACAAAACTCAACCATCATAGAAAATATGGTATTTATAAACATAGAAGAATGGAAATCATACTCTTTGAGTCTAAAACACTAGAGAGTATAAGGTATTTTTTCCTCATAGGATAAAGGACCTCTAAAAAAATAAAAGAGTAGGGTCACCACCCATTCTTGGTTATCCCTTATAAATTAAAACTACTACAATGAATCATATCCTCCATTGAGGATAGGGTATGATAGAATACTCCTGAGCCATGTTCTAGAAAAGTTACTCCATAAAAACAAGCATCCCATGAATCCTTATAACATAGATCAAGAAAAAATCCATTTAATCAAAGATAATCAATAACTAAATAAGAAATCTTCAGAAAGGCTCAACTAAAAAAAGATGAGTTGTCTTTGTCACTCCTCCTATATTCTAGGAATGGACAAAAAACAAATGGATCACACTTCCTAAAATCCACTGAAACTTTTATACTGGAAAATATTGATCAAAAATGAAAAATGAAATATAAATTCAACACATGCTAATCTGACTTTTCATAGACCAGTCAAATCACGGGCAAGAAGGAAAACCCAAATAAAAAATCATATAGACCATTAACCCAAAAATCAAATACCAATGAAAAATAATTTCCCAATTTAAATGAATAATAAAATTCTAAAGGAAATTAACAAAATTCTACCAAACCATAATGTTTCCCACCTTATGAAATCACATGGGCCCTTAAAAGACATTATCATATTTAAAATAATCAATTTTAAATTCATTTAAAATTTTCTTTATAAAATTATTTTAAACATTTCAGACATCAATTCCCACTATTTATAAGAAAATAATTTCTTAAAACCAACATGTTTTTTAGTTAAAATCATTTTTAAAATTTAAAATTTAAATTAGTTCATATTTTTTCATTTTATAATTATATTACTAGTATAAAAGTATATTTTATGATTATTTTAAACATCTGAGTACCAAATTTAATTCAATTTATTTATAAATTTCCTTTATTAATTTCCAAACTCATTTTCACTCTCCAATAAAAACTAATATTTTCAACACAAAACATTAATGTTTAAATTCAATGATTTTAATTTTTGAAATTTATAAGATTCATTTTAAAGTCAATTTTCCTAAATAAAAAACATTTATCATTTAAAAAATACTTTTTTCTTTTTTAAGACTGACACACATCAACAAAAAACCAAATAAACAAGATTACAAAACACCAAAACGCCCTTAATAGGGACTAGTGGTTATGAATGACTTGACCACATGGTTTTGGAGGCCATGTTCCAATCATCAAACCTCTTCTGGATATTATATTGAAATGTTCACTTGGGACCCTCATGTGTTTCTAGGCTATAAAATATAACTTTGTCACACCATCACAACCCCACTTCCATATTTGGAAACATAATAATAAATTTTAAAAGTCACACATCCTCAATAATATTTTTAAATCTATCAACACATGAAAAAACCAATCAACAATAGAAAAAAAAACAAAAAACGCAACTTCGAATGGATACTCAATGTTTAGAAAAAGTAATATCTCATGACCCTCTTCCTAATCCAAGTTACCATTTACCAAAATTCCTTTATCTATTTAAAAGACACCCCAAATAACAATGGACAACTTAGGGAACTAGGTCCTCTAAATAACCTAGGCTTTGATACTATTTGTACCAAACCAACCAAAGTCATCCATCTATTAGATACTCAAACCAGTCTGTCATATACATAAGGTTCATCCTTGATTTCATCAGCCTAACAACTAGTTACATAACATCATATTGAAACAAATGGGAATGATTTCATGAAATAATAACAGTTAAGAAACTAAAGAAAAATGAGCATGAGTACCCCATATATTAGTGGTACATTCACCATATGGAAAGGAGAAACATTACTATAATGTAGTAAAATGATTTAGACAATGAAATCCGTCCCTCATGGCCTAACTCCATCACCTGAAACCAACTATAACTTTTACTATGAGATATATTTATATAATATGATCTACTAAAAAAGATGATTGAAAGAAAGAGACGACCTTCTTTCCTAATAAAACAAATAAATCTAAATAAAAATCAATTGACTTACCTCCATATAACTCTATGAATCTCTATTCAACTACAAACAAAAATTTCTCCATGATAAATTAAAATCTAAACCAAAACCCATTACAGATACGTAATGATATGAATGAGTAAAAAACTCACTAGGTATTCCAAAGGAATATATACCCTAAGTAAGGTATTAAAATTGAATATCAATAATTTCTAGTTTAATATACAATATTAAAATGATTTTTTTCTTTCATAGGCACATAAAATCCAATATAATTTTATAAACAATCATTTTTATTTTATTCAAATTAAAAAAATAACATTGAAAATAGTTTTTAGGAATGACCATTCTTTACTAGAACACATATTTGAAAACTATATTTAAAAAATAATAAAGTGAGACATTAAATTCAATTTAGGAATATATTTAATCATAAGGCTCAGGAACAGGAAATCCCACTCCCAGAATAGTGTTACTAAGAAAAAAAAAGTAAATGCAACCAAAGAGGAGAAACATGGTGGTTAACAAAGATGTGTGTACACATCACCATGTGTGTCTGCATCCACCATCCCACAACAAAAGTGTGGTTTTACAAAGGACCGCAGAGAACTAACCTCCTCAATAGAGTTCTTGTAATGTGCATCAGCAACCCAATTTTCCTCTCTATAAACATGAGTGAAAACAAAACAAAACTGATCCAAAATCATGAGACAATCATCCCAGACTGATTTCATCCATCAAGGAACATTTCTTGAAAAAATTCTAAGAATCTAAAATACTAAAGTTGATTCATATTCCATTTATAAATATTTCCATCCATTATAGGAAGCATACCATGTAGCTTTAACCATTTCCCATATCTCATCCACAATCAATACACAATTTCCTTAAAAATAGTAGAAGCGGGCTTTAACGAATCCTCTATGAGTGAGAAAGACACCACCAGTGACCGAAGGTCCTGGTTCACTTGAAGCCACCCCAATAGCATTTATTTTTAGAAATTGAGAGATCAGAGGTATCCAACTTATATACTTCATCATAAGAGGCTTCTTCCATCTTCCAGAAACCCCAACAGTTTGCGAGATAACCTGATCTAAAATATCATTCCACATAACACCAATTTGAGACCTCATAGTAACTATGACACCAAGATGCATCTCATGGATGAAAACATTTATTGGTGTGGTTCTATTATCAAAAACCATCTTATTTTGAGAACTCCGTATAAAAGTAAATTAGTGATTAAATAGTCAAAAGAAGTAGAGGCTTTACCTGTGTACTACAATCAGCTTGATAAAGAGATTTGATGAGCATCCTAAAACACTCCAAGTTGAAATAATAGCCAAAAAATACCTACAAGTAACTCCATAAAAAAGATGAAGAGATACAGTAGATAAACAGGTGATCAATAATTTCATCCAAAGTAACGAAAAATAAACATACAAGTGTAAGAGAAAACCTTGCGCACTGAAGCATCCTTCTTAAAGGATGCCTACATTTACATATCATCCACATAAGAAGATAATGAGTAGGTGGAATAAAATTAGAATGAAACATTAACATCCAATAATGGACTACCAAGGAGGCATCACACCTGGACCTATAATCCTCCTTAGTGTTGAAAATTCTAGTTAAATTGAGCAACCAGATCAGTCTATCGACAATAGAGTAATTGTAACAATCCAATTCCATCTTAAGATGACCTAGAATAAACCCCTGAGTAGTGACATTATTATGAAATTTAGCGATTGATAAATACTTCATAGAATAAGGTATCTCAATATCATCAATAATAGCATTTGATAACCAAATAGTCTTCCAATAATTCAATGGGGAATCTCTACATAAAATCCATTTTGAGGATTGTAAAAGACCAAAATAAGAATGTTTAATGGAGGGTCATATCGAAGAGGGTATATATAGATAATACCCATTTAACCATTTTATCCTTAGTCTATTTCACAAAAATTAATAAGAAAAATCACTAGATGTCAAGAGGGACCAATTAAACTTTTTAATGAGAGATTCATTAAAAATCATAAGGTCCTTAAACCCCATGCCCATCATGTAAACATTCCTAATACAATCACTCCAAGAAATTGTAACAATATTTCTCTCAACTGAACTAGTCTAAATAAAATAAAAAATCTATATTTTTATCTCCTTAAGAAGAGCTCTAGGCCATTTGCATAAAGAAAAAACATATACACACATGGAGGTGATTACAGAATTAATGAGTAGGACACATCCTTCCTGAGACATAGATTTTCCTTTCGAGGATTCCATTTGACTGATAATTTTGAGATATATATTTTCCAAGTAACACCTTTTAATTTTACCCCCAAAGAGGGGTAACCCAAGATAGTTTAAAGGTAAAGATACTCTCCTTACCATAAGCTTTAGTACCACTCTATTTTTCATTAAAATGATAATCCCTTCCCAATAAAACCCAAAGGATTTCCCCCAACTGATAACTTGACCCTAAACCTCCCCATAATTCTCAAAATCTTCCTTAATGTATCATTTAGTGACCCTATCAGCCTTCCCAAATAGCATAATTTCATCCGCATACAAGATATGTGAAGGTGCTAAAAGAGCTCTTCCAACTTTCATTTTCTCATACAACTCATCATGCACAATATCATAAAAACATATACTTATGTAATCCTCTACAATTGAAAAAGGAAGACCATATAGTGGATCTCATTTTCTCTCCACCTTAGAACATATATAAAATCCTCTTTGAGATCCACTAACAAGAACAGAGCTCATAGAACTCTTAAGAATGCAGCTAATCAAGATAAATTAATAATTTAAAATTAGCATCATAGGAGAAAAACCATAGGGTTACTAAGGCTAGGGGAACCTAGAAATACTTGAATAATTAGGGATACCCTAAATTAATGTAAAGTAACTAGAAACACATAACTTAACAAAGGTAATATTACATACTTCACTACCCTAGATTTTGGAAAGGGGTCTCATCCCATCTAATTTAACCTACCCAAGTGCCTAGGGTCCCCAAGAGTTATGAATAAGAACAACCATAAAACAATAACATAAAACAACATTAAATGTTTCTATATACATCATGAACACATAAAATCAATAAATAAAAAATTGAATACTCAAATCACACCACTAAATACTTTGATAATAACCTTCCAAGAAAAAACCATGAAACATTCATTGAAAATCATTAGTAGGTTTTTGAATTTATTATTATGATTCTAACGGGGATTTATTAACATTCTTTTTGAATTATAATTTTAAAAATAATTTAAAACCAATTTTTCACTTTATAAAAATTCCCAAAACCACATAATATTTCAAGCCCCTTTTTAAAATCCAAGAACACCCTATGGAAATCTATCTGAACCAAACACCATCTTTATTATTTAAAACCCCTATTACAAAATCAAACATGTTAGTTTACCAAAAACAATGCGAGCATGGTTTATCAAAAACAAATTTTAACATGTTGTAAAATTTTAGAAATCCTTTGAATTAAAATGAAATTAATCTATTTAAATTTTCCTAAAACATATTTAGCATTTCATTTAACATTAAAAAAGGTTCAAAAAACAAGAAATTAGTGTTCCAATATCTAATAGTCAAATAAAAGGGGAAACCTACCTTAAACTAAGAATAACTCATAACCATTGATATAAATTTGTATAATGAGCATCAACATTGGTCTCACATTCCATCGATACCAAAAAAAGAAAAAAACACCACAATCAAGTTAGTGATCGACCAAAATTTGTGTGTAGTGATAGGAGAGAATAAAGAGCATTAATAATAAGAGTACAATAGAGGAGGATGCCTTACCATAATTATTTGAACTAGAATCATAAATAAAATCACCTTAAATCATGAAGATATCGAGATGAATTGTGAATGTTGTTAGCTAAGGATCCCTCTATGTGTTGCATAATGAACATGAGAGGAAGGAGGGAGGAGGAGGTGTGTGACATAGGGGGGATAGGAGGGTAGTAAAAAGTTAATTTCTAAATTTTTTATATTTATTGTGAATAATAAATGGTTTTGGAATGGTTTAACAAACAATGAACTAACCATGCACCTTTCATTGGGCACCCTAGGAAGCATTCATGGTTGGATCACATAGTTTGAGAAATTGTTCCCCAACTAAGAAAAATTCTTTTGTTAAATTATATATTAATTTTCATAGTTTCTTCATGGTTTCTACTAACTGTGCATCAACCATGCTCCTCTAATGAAATTCCAAATTTTAAAAGGTTTAAATTGGATCAGCCTAAAATTATTGGAAAATATTAAAAATAATAAAATAACTAAAATAATAAATAAAAATACGGTCAGGGTGTGATATATATGATCCCAATAGACCCATTATACTATCAAGGACAATAATCTACTTCAGGAGTGCTCAATTACCATGGGGCACAATCCATCTCATTATATCACTAAGTCTAAATAGAAAGATTCCTTATCTAGAACACAATCTACAATAGTTATTTCACTAATCCAGGTCATCAAATAATTTCCTAGAATTCCCATATCATCCATAAAAAGAGGTGATGAATGTATTCAATCAAAATATCAATGATAAATCATAATAATAACCCTCTTCTTACCTCCAAGACCCTTCTATAGAATAACCCCATTTAAAAATAACATTATAAAATAAATATTCATATAATTCCCTCTCAGTAATTACAATCTATATCAATAGACACAACAAGTTTATTAAATGATGGTCTTAAAAAGTTTTAATGGAAACCTTATTAGAGGCACCAGAAAAGTGGTTCTTTAAAAACCGACACATGATGTCAGGACATTTTCCACCTTTCAAAATCCTATCTTAAAACATTATTTAAAATAAACCATTGGAAATTACATTTCAAATCATTTATGAAATAAACCCCTGGTTTATTTCAAACCACTTGATGAATAAAAAAAATTCTTTCCTTTTATAAAATTCCCTAAAAATCCATATTTTCACCCATTTCATGATTCAAACAGGGTCAAGTACCTTTAAACATACCATGTAATTTTAAAAAATCCCTTAAATATTTTTATAATACACTTGGTACTCATAACCACATCAAAACTAGGAAACCCATTAAAATATCTTTTCTTCCATGTGTAAGGGAACCTAAAAACAATGGTAAAAGTGATTTTATTTATCATATATATATATATATCATTATGTGTGTGTGTGTGTGTGTATAATTTCACAAATGAGGGGTTTAAAAGAATCAATAATCAAATGAAATAACAATTAAATAATGAAAAAAATCGTACCTCAAATCAATTGGAATTAATTCAAAATGTGTTTCCTTCAATGAAAAATTCCCAACAAAGAAATGGAATGCCCTATATAACACCTAAACACCCAAAAACTAAATTAGAACAACCATAAACCATTGTATTGGTCAACACAACCCTAAGGATTCATGGGGGGAATTTTAACCTAATATAAATGGGTATAGGGAAGATAATAAGTGGACTAAATGAGGGTAATAAGGGTTTACCACAATAATACACTTTAAATCCCATGGAAAGAGGCTCAAAATAGAGGAGGGGGAGTGAGATCTCCCTTTAATGAAACCTAGACTCATTCAAGTGATGATATGATTAAAGGAGGGAGAAAATTAACAATTTAAGAGTAGAAACCTATAAAATCACTATTAAGTGATTCTAGGAATCTCACATAGTTATGAAACTTGGTTTACTAAACCATATTCCAATCATGTGGGAGACAATGGAAGGAACCCCCACACAAAACATGGTTTTCCTCTTTGTTTTCTCAAATCATTCACTAACCATGCAGGTCACCCCCCCCCCCCCATAGACATAAAAACATAGCCGCAAAATTCCTCCAGACACCCCCACATATTTTAACAAACCATACACTATATATGTTAAGATTCACTATCAAGAACTTCTGCACTACACACGATTATCCATCATGTTTTCCCCTAACTATGTGACAACCATGAACCAGATGATAAACTATTAAATATTAAAATCTCAAACTAAAGCTTTATGAAATTTAAATTACCCTAATATCATATAATATTTAAAATAACATTAACATGGGAGTGTTATAAGAAAAATATTTACCATTAGTGGGGTTTTTTACAATAGGAGTTATTTCTCTAGTATATAAGTGACACTTTATAAATAATTTTATAGGATTATATATTAGAATATAATACTTTTTAACGTAGATAAATTAAGGAAGCCATTGGGTTAAGATACAGTGGAAGAGATATAAAAAAAGTAGGATCCACCATGAATAATATATAAGAAACAAAGAGTAGACTGAAATTTTATGTTGGAAATAAATTGAAGGATCTTGAATTCTAATTAGGGTATCATGTTATCCAGAATATATCACCATGGAAAGGTGTTATGATATTTATAAATAAGTGGAAGAAAAGTCCAAGTTACATTGGGAATTTTGAAACATTGGAGTAGGGAGGTTTGTGGAATATCATTCAGCAATGTTACCTAACCATTATCATGTGCATGAAATATTCCATATATTATTTTAATATAATTATATATTATATCCTTTACAACTTCATTTGAATGAAAAATTATTGTGGGAGTATGAATTATCATATGATGAACAGTCAATTCAAATTATTGATTCAAGAGAGATATTGTTTTTAAATCATGTGACTCAACTTGTAAAGGTTCTTTAGTGGAATCACAAACTAAAGGATGCAGTGTATAAACACTAGAATGCATTGAAAAAGATTTATCCACTTTTTCAATGGGTTTGTTTACAATTTCAAGGAACAAATTATTTAAATCTTGATATTTTAATTCCTACGAAATTTTGTAAATAAAAAAAATTATTTCATTACTATATAAAGATGAAATACAAAATAAAGGATATTAATTAATAAAATGTTTATAATTAATAATGGAGAATATAAAAATATAAATAATGTCAGTACAAAGTAAGACTTTTTTTTCTTATATTCTCTAAAAACATCATGACTATAAGAATCATTATGAAAATAAAAATAATACAAGTCATGAAATGGACATTATGAGAGAACTAAACCTAAAAATGATAAGTTCTTTTGAAATTTGGGTATATAATGAATTTATAGGAAGTAAATAGGGTGTATTAAATTATATTACCACTTGTTATTTTAACCACTAGTGATGTGGTTGTTATAAAGTGACTATTCGGACTAATGTATATTAATATGGTTAATGAAATAAATTAATTATATAAATGTGAGATGTTGTGGATTATACCAGTAGGGAAATCCCATATAAATAACATTTATCTAATCTTGGGAAGGATATAGAGTCAATTGGATTTTCTATAGTTTGGTCTCAAGAAAAACTTCAACAATTAAGGTTCGATAGAAATCACATATGGAAGAAGTTAAATATATTTGAAGTAACTTTGAGGTCAATGTTGGTTTAACCATTAAAGGTAACTAACACTATATAAAACCTTATGGTTATGTATTATTTGAGTGTAATAAGGGGTTCTGTATCCAAGATTTAAGTTGGTGTGTATTTTAATAATAAAATAACATTTCTTATTAAACTATATCTTTTATAAAATTTGTCATCCTTATTTGAAATAAATATTTATCATAACTAAAAGTAAAAAAATTATATAATTGATTAAATATTTGGAATCAATACATAAAAATTTATCTGTGGATAAATTTTATTAATTTTTGATAAAAAATTAAAAAGGGAATAATTTTGGCGATATGGTTGAATATAACATCATAAAATCATAATCATGAGAAATATTTACCCAAATGAGTAATATTGGAATAATTTTATTATTAAAAATTATGTTTTATCCTTATAGGTGATATTGGAGCAATTAAGATAATCAGAAAATAAAATATTTAATTCTTTATTCTAAACAAATCACACATTTTAAAAATAAATACCCACCCTAGATCTCATTTTTCCTCATAAAAATATATATTTCTCTTTTTATATATCTCTTAAATATTCTCTATAATATATTTTACTTCAACTTTATGGAGTTTTGGTGGTTTTATATGTTATTTATAACCTATAATTCTTAAGTAAGGTAAGGGTTTATATTCCCTTCTCTTTATTTCTTATTATAATTATTTTGTTATAACATATTTTAAAATTCCATCTAATTTGAAATTATATAAATATTATCATTATTTTATCACTATTTTTATGTATTATTTATGATCTAATACCTATTACCACTAATTATACCAATTTCATACATAGTTACTATCTCAAAATAATTTCATGACTCGTGAAACTCTATCCTATTTCATTACATGAATCCATAAGTATCTGATTTTTATTTGATGTTGTAGCTATTTAATATCTATGAGGAGGATTTTTTCTAAGGAAGGATAATTTATATTTTAATTTTCTCTACATTTCTAATCATTCCTTTTTTTTTACTAATTATTAGAGATATTGTTGGTTATTTTGGTGGAAATGTGGATGCTCGATGTTAATTTTTGGACTTTTGAAGATCACTAAGGATTATAACACAACTTGTATGGTTTATGTTTTTTCCCTTTTTGTCTTGGTTTTTATCTAATGTTACATGGGAAAGGTAACCATGCCTAGTGGGAAAGGTGTTGGGTGTGGTGATTTGGTGGAGCGCATGTGTGAAATGAGGAAGAGTGAATCTGCATGTCATGGAAAAGTGGAACGTATGTGTGAAATGAGGAACAGAGACTCACCTTGTCAAGGCCTTCTCCATGGTTAGGGTAAAATGGAAAGGTGATTGAAACTAATATATTATGTCTGGTCAATGAAAATATTGAATCACCACCACGGTTTGGACCACATCATGGTCTAGGCTTTGGTGGTGGCCAAATCCCATTTTTAAAAATACCAAAAAAAGAGAATCTGGTGTGGGGGATTCAGAAAACATCTTGACCAAGGGTCACTAAGCTGTGTTGGGGGTATCAACATGTCTTAGTGAGGGTCACTGGCCTGTATTTGTAAATTGGGGGATCACGCCTCTTTGTTTTGAATTTCTAACATTCCTTTGACCCCTGGTTGACCCAATATTATTCTCCCTTACTGCAATGACCTCCCTTGGTGTTTTTAACCCTTTGTTTTATCTTGTATCATTCTATATTGATTTATGTAGATAAAATTATGCCTCCCCTTCCATATTCTCTCCATTTTTTCTTTCTCAAATCTTTAGTAGTTCAATATGGTGAAATTTGTTATCTATTTTGGGCGGTTTTGATGAGGAATTGTTGAGAATAGGATATGGTTGAGATTCCTTTGAGATCGGTGCTGGATAATCCTTGGTTCTTGGGAGATCATCCCTTAAATATTTAATTTAGGTATGGGATACTTTTTCTCTACTTATATATTGTATATCTGATGATATCATGATTTTTTATTACTTTGGGAAAATGGTACACCCCATATTAATAAATATAACAAATTAGACTAATAGAAATTTAATGGTACGAGATAAATCACATGATTTTTACTTATTCTTGTGTTTTTTTCTATGAGGTTAAGTTGGTCTACTTTTCTTCCGAGTTGGTTTTATGAAAAGATTGATGTGTTGTTGTGGTTTTATATAATTTCAAATTATTGAATTTTTTTTAATAAACTCATCCCACATGAAAAATTATAAGAACATTTTTCTATCTAATAAATTTATTTCATGTGGAATCTTGTATTTTTCTAATAATTACCCTAAAATAATGAAGTGATGTGTGGTGAAACCCCTTTATTAAAATAAAGGTGTTGATGTGTTTTAGTTGTGATGTTTGGTGGTTGTGATGTGTTTTGGTGACGTGTGGTAGTTTTGATGTGTGATGGTTGATATGTGTTATTGTTTTGATGTGGTGGTTGTTGTGAATTGAGGTTCATTAGTGTGAGATGAATTGGTTGTGTTGCGTTGTGTTTCGTTGGGTTGCATTGTGTTGTGCTGTTTTGTGTAGTGTTGTGTTGGGTTGTGTTTTGTTGTCTTGTGTTGTGTTGTGTTGTGTTGTGTTGTGTTGTGTTGTGTTGTGTTGTGTTGTGTTGTGTTGTGTTGTGTGGTGTTGTGTTTCATTGTGTTGTGTTGTGTTGTGTTGTGTTGTGTTGTGTTGTGTTGTGTTGTGTTGTGTTGTGTTGTGTTGTGTTGTGTTGTGTTGTGTTGTGTTGTGTTGTGTTGTGTTGTGTTGTGTTGTGTTGTGTTGTGTTGTGTTGTGTTGTGTTGTGTTGTGTTGTGTTGTGTTGTGTTGTGTTGTGTTGTGTTGTGTTGTGTTGTGTTGTGTTGTGTTGTGTTGTGTTGTGTTGTGTTGTGTTGTGTTGTGTTGTGTTGTGTTGTGTTGTGTTGTGTTGTGTTGTGTTGTGTTGTGTTGTGTTGTGTTGTGTTGTGTTGTGTTGTGTTGTGTTGTGTTGTGTTGTGTTGTGTTGTGTTGTGTTGTGTTGTGTTGTGTTGTGTTGTGTTGTGTTGTGTTGTGTTGTGTTGTGTTGTGTTGTGTTGTGTTGTGTTGTGTTGTGTTGTGTTGTGTTGTGTTGTGTTGTGTTGTGTTGTGTTGTGTTGTGTTGTGTTGTGTTGTGTTGTGTTGTGTTGTGTTGTGTTGTGTTGTGTTGTGTTGTGTTGTGTTGTGTTGTGTTGTGTTTTGTTGTGTTGTTTTGTGTTGTGTTGTGTTGTGTTGTGTTGTGTTGTGTTGTGTTGTGTTGTGTTGTGTTGTGTTGTGTTGTGTTGTGTTGTGTTGTGTTGTGTTGTGTTGGGTTGTGTTGTGTTGTGTTGTGTTGTGTTGTGTTGTGTTGTGTTGTGTTGTGTTGTGTTGTGTTGTGTTGTGTTGTGTTGTGTTGTGTTGTGTTGTGTTGTGGTGTGTTGTGTTGTGTTGTGTTGTGTTGTGTT